>OU466857.2:46636913-49365305 GCA_911865555.2 Thlaspi arvense
GGATATCTTCTAGGGAATGATATACAAGTAAAAGAGGCTTCTCCTTGTACTATTATAAGTCCCAGATGGCTATTTCCAGCCTCTTTACTCCATTTTTATTTGTATGATTCATCAGAAGTCCATGTTCCCCATTTTCGGCTAGTAGCCCTGTTTCCGATCTTCATTTGGGATCTCTTCGAGGGAACGAGATACAAGTAATAGAGGCTTCTCCTAGTAATATTATGTGTCCCGGATGACTATTTCCAGCCTATTTACTCCGTTTTCTTTGTATGATTCATCAGAAATTCGTTTTTCCCATTTTCGGCTAGTAGACCAGTTTCGGATCTTCATTTGGGATATCTTCTAGGGAGTGAGATACAAGTAATACAGGCTTCTCCTGATACAATTATATGTCCCAGATGACTACTTCCAGCCAATTTACTCCATTTTCTTTGTATTATTCATCAGAAGTTCGTTTTTCCCATTTTCGGCTAGTAGACCTGTTTCAGATCTTCATTTGGGATATCTTCTAGGGAATGAGATACAAGTAATATAGGCTTCTCCTTGTACTATTATGAATCCCAGATGACAATTTCCAGCCTATTTACTCCATTTTTCTTTGTATGATTCCTCAGAAGTCCATTTTCCCCATTTTTGGCAAGTAGACCAGTTTCGGATCTTCATTTGGGATATCTTCTAGGGAATGATATAGAAGTAATCGAGGCTTCTCCTTGTACTATTATGTGTCCCAGATGACTATTTCCAGCCTTTTTACTCCTTTTTCTTTGTATGATTCATCAGTAGTTCGTTTTTCCCATTTTTGGCTAGTAGACCTGTTTCAGATCTTCATTTTGGGATGTCTTCTAGGGAATGAGATACAGGTAATAGAGGTTTCTCCCTGTACTATTATGAGTCCTAGATGACTATTTACGGCCTATTTACTCCATTTTTATTTGTATGATTCATCAGAAGTCCGTTTTCCCCATTTTCGGCAAGTAGACCACTTTCAGATCTTCATTTCGGATATCTTCTAGGGAATTAGGTACAAGTAATAAAGGTTTCTCCTTGTACTATTATGAGTTCCAGATGACTATTTCCAGCCTATTTACTCCATTTTTATTTGTATGATTCATCAGAAGTACGTTTCCCCATTTTCGGCAAGTAGACCACTTTCAGATCTTCATTTCGGATATCTTCTAGGGAAATATATACAAATAATAGAGGCTTCTCCTTGTACTATTATGAATCCCAGGTGACTATTTCCAGTCTATTTACTCCATTTTTATTTGTATGATTCATCAGAAGTCCGTGTTCCCCATTTTTAGCTAGTAGACCTGTTTCGGATCTTCATTTGGGATATCTTCTAGGGAATGAGTACAAGTAATAGAGGTTTCTCCTTGTACTATTATGAATCCCAAATGACTATTTCCAAGCCTATTTACTCTATTTTTATTTGTATGATTCATCAGAAGTCCGTTTTCCCCATTTTCGGCAAGTAGACCACTTTCAGATCTTTATTTCGGATATCTTCTAGGGAATGAGATACAAGTAATTGAGGCTTCTCCTTGTACTATTATGTGTCCCACATGACTATTTCCAACCTATTTACTCCTTTTTCTTTGTATGATTCATCAGAAGTTCGTTTTTTCCATTTTCGGCTAGTAGACCTGTTTCGGATCTTCATTTGGGATATCTTCTAGGGAATGAGATACAAGTAATAGAGGTTTCTCCTTGTACTATTATGAGTCCGAGATGACTATATCCAGCCTTTTTACTCCTTTTTCTTTGTATGATTCATCAGAAGTTCATTTTTCCCATTTTTGGCTAGTAGACCTGTTTCAGATCTTCTTTTGGGATATCTTCTAGGGAATGAGATACAAGTAATAGAGGTTTCTCCTTGTACTATTATGAGTCCTAGATGACTATTTACAGCCTATTTACTCCATTTTTATTTGTATGATTCATCAGAAGTCCGTTTTCCCCATTTTCGGCAAGTAGAGCACTTTCAGATCTTCATTTCGGATATCTTCTAGGGAATTAGATACAAGTAATAGAGGTTTCTCCTTGTACTATTATGAGTCCCAGATGACTATTTCCAGCCTATTTACTCAATTTTTACTGCTATGATTCATCAGAAGTCCGTTTTCACCATTTTCGGCAAGTAGACCACTTTCAGATCTTCATTTAGGATATCTTCTAGGGAAATAGATACAAGTAATAGAGGCTTCTCCTTGTACTATTATGAATCCAAGGTGACTATTTCCAGTCTATTTACTCCATTTTTATTTGCATGATTCATCAAAAGTCCGTGTTCCCCATTTTTGGCTTGTAGACCTGTTTCGGATCCTCATTTGGGATATCTTCTACAGAATGAGTACAAGTAATAGAGGTTTCTCCTTGTACTATTATGAGTCCCAAATGACTATTTCCAACCTATTTACTCCATTTTTATTTGTATTATTCATCAGAAGTCCGTTTTCCCCATTTTCGGCAAGTAGACCAATTTCAGATCTTTATTTCGGATATCTTCTAGGGAATGAGATACTAGTAATAGAGGTTTCTCCTTGTACTATTATAAGTCCCAGATGACTATTTCCAGCCTATTTATTCCATTTTTATTTGTATGATTCATTAGAAGTCCGTTTTCCCCATTTTCGGCAAGCAGACCTCTTTCAGATCTTAATTTCGGATATCTTCTAGGGAAATATATACAAGTAATAGAGGCTTCTCCTTGTACTATTATGAATCCCAGGTGACTATTTCTAGTCTATTTACTCCATTTTTGTTTGCATGATTCATCAGAAGTCCGGGTTCCCCATTTTTGGCTAGTAGACCTGTTTCGGATCTTCATTTGTGATATCTTCTAGGGAATGAGTACAAGTAATAGAGGTTTCTCCTTATAATATTATGAGTCCCTAATGATTATTTCCAAGCCTATTTACTTTATTTTTATTTGTATGATTCATCAGAAGTCCGTTTTCCCCATTTTCGGCAAGTAGACCACTTTCAGATCTTCATTTCGGATATCTTCTAGGCAATTAGGTACAAGTAATAGAGATTTCTCCTTGTAATATTATGAATCCCAGATGACTATTTCCAGCCTATTTATTCCATTTTTCTTTGTATGATCCTTTAGAAGTCCGTTTTCCCCATTTTCGGCAAGTAGACAAGTGTCAGATCTTCATTTTGGATATCTTCTAGGGAATTAGATACAAGTAATTGAGGCTTCTCCATGTACTACTATGATTCCCAGGTGACTATTTCCAGCCTATTTACTCCATTTTTATTTGTTTGATTCATCAGAAGTCCGTTTTCCCCATTTTCGGCTTGTAGACCAGTTTCGGATCTTCATTTGGGTTATCTTCTAGGGAATGAGATACAAGTTATAGAGGCTTCTCCTTGTACTATTAAAAGTCCCAGATGACTATTTCCAGCCTATTTACTTAATTTTTCTTTGTTTGATTCATCAGAAGTCCGTGTTCCCCATTTTCGGCTAGTAGACCTGTTTCGGATCTTCATTTGGGATCTCTTCAAGGGAATGAGATACAAGTAATAGAGGCTTCTCCTAGTAATATTATGTGTCCCGGATGACTATTTCCAGCCTATTTACTCCGTTTTCTTTGTATGATTCATCAGAAGTTCGTTTTTCCCATTTTCGGCTAGTAGACCACTTTCGGATCTTCATTTGGGATATCTTCTAGGGAATGAGATACAAGTAATAGAGGCTTCTCCTTATACAATTATGTGTCCCAAATGACTACTTCCAGCCTATTTACACCATTTTCTTTGTTTGATTCATCAGAAGTTCGTTTTTCCCATTTTCGGCTACTACACCTGTTTCGGATCTTCATTAGGGATATCTTCTAGGGAATGAGATACAAGTAATATAGGCTTCTCCTTGTACTATTATGAATCCCAGATGACTATTTCCAGCCTATTTACTCCATTTTTCTTTGTATGATTCATCAGAAGTCCGTTTTCCCAATTTTCGGCAAGTAGACCCGTTTCGGATCTTCATTTCGGATATCTTCTAGGGAATGAGATACAAGTAATAGAGGTTTCTCCTTGTACTCTTATGAGTCGCAGATGACTATTTCCAGCCTATTTACTCCATTTTTATTTGTATGATTCATCAGAAGTCTGTGATCCCCATTTTTGGCTAGTAGCCCAATTTCGGATCTTCATTTGGGATATCTTCTAGGGAATGATATAGAAGTAATAGAGGCTTCTCCTTGTACTATTATGTGTCCCAGATGACAATTTCCAGCCTTTTGACTCCTTTTTCTTTGTATGATTCATCAGTAGTTCGTTTTTCCCATTTTCGGCTAGTAGACCAGTTTCGGATCTTCATTTCGGATATCTTCTAGGGAGTGAGATACAAGTAATAGAGGCTTCTCCTGATACAATTATGTGTCCCAGATGACTACTTCCAGCCTATTTACTCCATTTTCTTTGTATGATTCATCAGAAGTTCGTTTTTCCTATTTTCGGCTAGTAGACATGTTTCGGATCTTCATTTGGGATATCTTCTAGGGAATGAGATACAAGTAATAGAGACTTCTCCTTGTACTATTATGAATCCCAGGTGACTATTTCCAGCCTATTTACATAATTTTTATTTGTATGATTCATCTGAATTCCGTTTTCCCCATTTTTGGCTAGTATACCACTTCCAGATCTTCATTTGGGAACTTTTCTACGGAATAAGATACAAGTAATAGAGGCTTCTCCTTGTACTATTATGAGTGCCAGATGACTATTTCCAGCCTTTTTACTCCATTTTCTTTGTATGATTCATCAGAAGTTTGTTTTTCCCATTTTCGGCTAGTAGACCTGTTTCGGATCTTCATTTGGGATATCTACTAGGGAATGAGATACAAGTAATAGAGGTTTCCCCCTGTATTATTATGAGTCCCAGATGACAATTTCCAGCCTATTTACTCCATATTTATTTGTATGATTCATCAGAAGTTCGTTTTCCCCATTTTCGGCAAGTAGACCACTTTCAAATCTTCATTTCGGATATCTTCTAGGGAATTAGATACAAGTAATAGAGGCTTCTCCTTGTACTATTAATAATCCCAGGTGACTATTTCCAGCCTATCTACTCCATTTTTATTTGTATGATTCATCAGAGGTCCGTGTTCCCCATTTTTGGCTAGTAGACCTGTTTTAGATCTTCATTTGGGATATCTTCTAGGGAATGATATACAAGTAATAGAGGCTTCTCCTTGTACTATTATATGTCCCAGATGACTATTTCCATCCTATTTACTCCTTTTTCTTTGTATGATTCATCAGAAATTCGTTTTTCCCATTTTCGGCTAGTAGACTTGTTTCAGATCTTCATTTGGGATATCTTCTAGGGAATGAGATACTAGTAATAGAGACTTCTCTTTGTACTATTATGAATCCCAGGTGACTATTTCCAGCCTATTTACTCCATTTTTATTTGTATGATTCATCAGAATTCTGTTTTCCCCATTTTTGGCTAGTAAAATACTTCCGGATATTCATTTGGGAATTTTTCTAAGAAATAAGATACATATAATAGAGGCTTCTCCTTGTACTATTATGAGTGCAAGATGACTATTTCCAGCCTTTTTAATCCATTTTCTTTGTATGATTCATCAGAAGTTTGTTTTTCTCATGTTCGGCTAGTAGACCTGTTTCGGATCTTTATTTGGGATATCTTCTAGGGAATGAGATACAAGTAATGGAAGCTTCTCATTGTACTATTATGTGTCCCAGATGACTATTTCCAGCCTATTTACTCTTTTTTCTTTGTATGATTCATCAGAAGTTCGTTTTTCCCATTTTCGGCTAGTAGACTTGTTTCAGATCTTCATTTGGGATATCTTCTAGGGAATGAGATACAAGTAATAGAGACTTCTCTTTGTACTATTATGAATCCCATGTGAGAATTTTCATCCTATTTACTCTATTTTTATTTGTGTGATTCATCAGAATTCTGTTTTCCCCATTTTTGGCTAGTAGACCACTTCCGGATATTCATTTGGGAACTTTTCTAAGGAATAAGATACATGTAATAGAGGCTTCTCCTTGTACTATTATGAGTGCAAGATGACTATTTCCAGCCTATTTACTCCATTTTCTTTGTATGATTCATCAGAAGTTTGTTTTCCCCATTTTCGGCAAGTAGACCTGTTTCGGATCTTCATTTCGGATATCTTCTAAGGAATGAGATACAAGTAATATAGGCTTCTCCTTGTACTATTATACATCCCAGATGACAATTTCCAGCCTATTTACTCCATTTTTCTTTGTATGATTCCTCAGAAGTCTATTTTCCCCATTTTTGGCAAGTAGACCAGTTTCGGATCTTCATTTGGGATATCTTCTAGGGAATGATATAGAAGTAATAGAGGCTTCTCCATGTACTATTATGTGTCCCAGATGAGTATTTCCAGCCTTTTTACTCCTTTTTCTTTGTATGATTCATCAGTAGTTTGTTTTTCCCATTTTTGGCTAGTAGACCTGTTACAGATCTTTATTTGGGATATCTTCTAGGGAATGAGATACAAGTAATAGAGGTTTCTCCCTGTACTATTATGAGTCCTGGATGACTATTTACAGCCTATTTACTATATTTTTATTTGTATGATTCATCAGAAGTCCGTTTTCCCCATTTTTGGCAAGTAGACCACTTTCAGATCTTCATTTCGGATATCTTCTAGGGAATTAGGTACAAGTAATAGAGGTTTTTCCTTGTACTATTATGAGTCCAAGTTGACTATTTCCAGCCTATTTACTCCATTTTTATTTGTATGTTTCATCAGAAGTCTGTTTTCCCCATTTTCGGCAAGTAGACTACTATCAGATCTTCATTTCGGATATCTTCTAGGGAATGAGATACAAGTAATAGAGGCTTCTCGTTGTACTATTATGTGTCCCAGATGACTATTTCCAACCTATTTACTCCTTTTTCTTTGTATGATTCATCAGAACTTTGTTTTTTCCATTTTCGGCTAGTAGACCTGTTTCGGATCTTCATTTGGGATATCTTCTAGGGAATGAGATACAAGTAATAGAGGTTTCTCCTTGTACTATTATGAGTCCCAGATGACTATTTCCAGCCTTTTTACTCCTTTTTCTTTGTATGATTCATGAGAAGTTCGTTTTTCCCATTTTTGGCTAGTAGACCTGTTTCAGATCTTCTTTTGGGATATCTTCTAGGGAATGAGATACAATTAATAGAGGTTTCTCCTTGTACTATTATGAGTACTATATGACTATTTCCAGCCTATTTACTCCATTTTTATTTGTATGATTCATCAGAAGTCCGTTTTCCCCATTTTCGGCAAGTAGAACCATTTTCAGATCTTCATTTCTGATATCTTCTAGGGAAATAGATACAAGTAATAGAAGCTTCTCCTTGTACTATTATGAATCCCAGGTGACTATTTCCAGTCTATTTACTCTATTTTTATTTGTATGATTCATCAGAAGTCTGTGTTCCCCATTTTTGGCTAGTAGACCTGTTTCGGATCTTCATTTGGGATATCTTCTAGGGAATGAGTACAAGTAATAGAGGTTTCTCCTTGTACTATTATGAGTCCCAAATGACTATTTCCAAGCCTATTTACTCCATTTTTATTTGTATGATTCATTAGAAGTCCGTTTTCTCCATTTTCGGCAAGTAGACCACTATCAGATCTTCATTTCGGATATCTTCTAGGGAATGAGATACAAGTAATAGAGGCTTCTCGTTGTACTATTATGTGTCCCAGATGACTATTTCCAACCTATTTACTCCTTTTTCTTTGTATGATTCATCAGAAGTTCGTTTTTTCCATTTTCGGCTAGTAGACCTGTTTCGGATCTTCATTTGGGATATCTTCTAGGGAATGAGATACAAGTAATAGAGGCTTCTCCTTGTACTATTATGTGTCCCAGATGACTATTTCCAGCCTTTTTACTCCTTTTTCTTTGTATGATTCATGAGAAGTTCGTTTTTCCCATTTTTGGCTAGTAGACCTGTTTCGGCTCTTCATTTGGGATATCTTCTAGGGAATGAGATACAAGTAATATAGGTTACTCCTTGTACTATTATGAGTCCCAGATGACTATTTCCAGCCTTTTTGCTCCTTTTTCTTTGTATGATTCATCAGAAGTTCGTTTTTCCCATTTTTGGCTAGTAGACCTGTTTCAGATCTTCTTTTGGGATATCTTCTAGGGAATGAGATACAAGTAATAGAGGTTTCTCCCTGACCTATTATGAGTCCTAGATGACTATTTACGGCCTATTTACCCCATTTTTATTTGTATGATTCATCAGAAGTCCGTTTTCCCCATTTTCGGCAAGTAGACCACTTTCAGATCTTCATTTCGGATATCTTCTAGGGAATTAGGTACAAGTAATAGAGGTTTCTCCTTGTACTATTATGAGTCCCAGATGACTATTTCCATCCTATTTACTCCATTTTTATTTGTATGATTCATCAGAAGTACGTTTCCCCATTTTCGGCAAGTAGACCACTTTCAGATCTTCATTTCGGATATCTTCTAGGGAAATATATACAAGTAATAGAGGCTTCTCCTTGTACTATTATGAATCCGAGGTGACTATTTCCAGTCTATTTACTCCATTTTTATTTGTATGATTCATCAGAAGTCCGTGTTCCCCATTTTTGGCTAGTAGACCTGTTTCGGATCTTCATTTGGGATATCTTCTAGGGAATGAGTACAAGTAATAGAGGTTTCTCCTTGTACTTTTCTGAATCCCAAATGACTATTTCCAAGCCTATTTACTCCATTTTTATTTGTATGATTCATCAGAAGTCCGTTTTCCCGATTTTCGGCAAGTAGACCACTTTCAGATCTTTATTTCGGATATCTTCTAGGGAATGAGATACAAGTAATAGAGGCTTCTCCTTGTACTATTATGTGTCCCAGATGACTATTTCCAACCTATTTACTCCTTTTTCTTTGTATGATTCATCAGAAGTTCGTTTTTTCCATTTTCGGCTAGTAGACCTGTTCCGGATCTTCATTTGGGATATCTTCGAGGGAATGAGATACAAGTAATAGAGGTTTATCCTTGTACTATTATGAGTCCGAGATGACTATTTCCAGCCTTTTTACTCCTTTTTCTTTGTATGATTCATAAGAAGTTCATTTTTCCCATTTTTGGCTAGTAGACGTGTTTCAGATCTTCTTTTGGGATATCTTCTAGGGAATGAGTACAAGTAATAGAGGTTTCTCCTTGTACTATTATGATTCCCAAATGACTCTTTCCAAGCCTATTTACTCCATTTTTATGTGTATGATTCATCAGAAGTCCGTTTTCCCCATTTTCGGCAAGTAGACTACTATCAGATCTTCATTTCGGATATCTTCTAGGGAATGAGATACAAGTAATAGAGGCTTCTCGTTGTACTATTATGTGTCCCAGATGACTATTTCCAACCTATTTACTCCTTTTTCTTTGTATGATTCATCAGAAGTTCGTTTTTTCCATTTTCGGCTAGTAGACCTGTTTCGGATCTTCATTTGGGATATCTTCTAGGGAATGAGATACAAGTAATAGAGGTTTCTCCTTGTACTATTATGAGTCCCAGATGACTATTTCCAGCCTTTTTACTCCTTTTTCTTTGTATGATTCATGAGAAGTTCGTTTTTCCCATTTTTGGCTAGTAGACCTGTTTCAGATCTCCTTTTGGGATATCTTCTAGGGAATGAGATACAATTAATAGAGGTTTCTCCTTGTACTATTATGAGTACTATATGACTATTTACTGCCTATTTACTCAATTTTTATTTGTATGATTCATCAGAAGTCCGTTTTCCCCATTTTCGGCAAGTAGACCACTTTCAGATCTTCATTTCGGATATCTTCTAGGGAATTAGATACAAGTAATAGAGGTTTCTCCTTGTACTATTATGAGTCCCAGATGACTATTTCCAGCCTATTTACTCCATTTTTATTGGTATGATTCATCAGAAGTCCGTTTTCACAATTTTCGGCAAGTAGACCACTTTCAGATCTTCATTTCGGATATCTTCTAAGGAAATAGATACAAGTAATAGATGCTTCTCCTTGTACTATTATGAATCCCAGGTGACTATTTCCAGTCTATTTACTCCATTTTTATTTGCATGATTCTACAGAAGTCCGTATTCCCCATTTTTGGCTAGTAGACCTGTTTCGGATCATCATTTGGGATATCTTCTAGGGAAAGAGTACAAGTAATAGAGGTTTCTCCTTGTACTATTACGAGTCCCAAATGACTATTTCCAAGCCTATTTACTCCATTTTTATTTGTATGATTCATCAGAAGTCCGTTTTCCCCATTTTCGGCAAGTAGACCACTTTTAGATCTTTATTTCGGATATCTTCTAGGGAATGAGATACAAGTAATAAAGGCTTCTCCTTGTACTATTATAAGTCCTAGATGACTATTTCCAGCCTCTTTACTCCATTTTTATTTGTATGATTCATCAGAAGTCCATGTTCCCATTTTCGGCTAGTAGCCCTGTTTCAGATCTTCATTTGGGATCTCTTCGAGGGAACGAGATACAAGTAATGAGGCTTCTCCTAGTAATATTATTTGTCCCAGATGACTATTTTCAGCCTATTTACTCCGTTTTCTTTTTATGATTCATCAGAAATTCGTTTTTCCCATTTTCGGCTAGTAGACCAGTTTTGAATCTTCATTTGGGATATCTTCTAGGGAGTGAGATAAAAGTAATACAGGCTTCTCCTGATACAATTATGTGTCCCAGATGACTACTTCCAGCCTATTTATTCCATTTTCTTTGTATGATTCATCAGAAGTTCGTTTTTCCCATTTTCGGCTAGTAGACCTGTTTCGGATCTTCATTTGGGATATCTTCTAGGGAATGATATAGAAGTAATAGAGGTTTCTCCTTGTACTATTATGTGTCCCAGATGACTATTTCCAACCTATTTACTCCCTTTTCTATGTATGATTCATCAGAAGTTTGTTTTTTCCTTTTTCGGCTAGTAGACATGTTTCGGCTCTTCATTTGGGATATCTTCTAGGGAATGAGATACATGTAATAGAGGTTACTCCTTGTACTATTATGAGTCCCATATGACTATTTCCAGCCTTTTTGCTCTTTTTTCTTTGTATGATTCATCACAAGTTCGTTTTTCCCATTTTTGGCTAGTAGACCTGTTTCAGATCTTCTTTTGGGATATCTTCTAGGGAATGAGATACAAGTAATAGAGGCTTCTCCTTGTACTATTATGTGTCCCAGATGACTATTTCCAACCTATTTACTCCTTTTTCTTTGTATGATTCATCAGAAGTTTGTTTTTTCCATTTTCGGCAAGTAGACCTGTTTCGGCTCTTCATTTGGGATATCTTCTATGGAATGAGATACAAGTAATAGAGGTTACTCCTTGTACTATTATGAGTCCCAGATGACTATTTCCAGCCTTTTTGCTCCTTTTTCTTTGTATGATTCATCAGAAGTTCGTGTTTCCCATTTTTGGCTAGTAGACCTGTTTCAGATCTTCTTTTGGGATATCTTCTAGGGAATGAGATACAAGTAATAGAGGCTTCTCCTTGTACTATTATGAGTCCTAGATGACTATTTACAGCCTATTTACTCCATTATTATTTGTATAATTCATCTGAAGTCCGTTTTCCCCATTTTCGGCAAGTAGACCACTTTCAGATCTTCATTTCGGATATCTTCTAGGGAATTAGATACAAGTAATAGAGATTTATCCTTGTACTATTATTAGTCCTAGATGACTAATTCCAGCCTATTTACTCTATTTTTATTGTTATGATTCATCAGAAGTCCGTTTTCCCCATTTTCGGCAAGTAGACTACTTTCAGATCTTCATTTCAGATATCTTCTAGGGAAATAGATACAAGTAATAGAGGCTTCTCCTTGTACTATTATGAATCCCAGGTGACTATTTCTAGTCTATTTACTCCATTTTTATTTGCATGATTCATCAGAAGTCCGTGTTCCCCCATTTTTGGCTAGTAGACCTGTTTCGGATCTTCATTTGGGATATCTTCTAGGGAATGAGTACAAGTAATAGAGGTTTCTCCTTGTACTATTATGAGTCCCAAATGACTATTTCCAAGCCTATTTACTCCATTTTTATTTGTATGATTCATCAGAAGTCCGTTTTCCCCATTTTTGGCAAGTAGACCACTTTCAGATCTTTATTTCGGATATCTTCTAGGGAATGAGATACAAGTAATAAAGGCTTCTCCTTGTACTATTATAAGTCCTAGATGACTATTTCCAGCCTCTTTACTCTATTTTTATTTGTATGATTCATCAGAAGTCCATGTTCCCCATTTTCGGCTAGTAGCCCTGTTTCAGATCTTCATTTGGGATCTCTTCGAGGGAACGAGATACAAGTAATGAGGCTTCTCCTAGTAATATTATTTGTCCCAGATGACTATTTTCAGCCTATTTACTCCGTTTTCTTTTTATGATTCATCAGAAATTCGTTTTTCCCATTTTCGGCTAGTAGACCAGTTTCAAATCTTCATTTGGGATATCTTCTAGGGAGTGACATACAAGTAATACAGGCTTCTCCTGATACAATTATGTGTACCAGATGACTACTTCCAGCCTATTTATTCCATTTTCTTTGTATGATTCATCAGAAGTTCGTTTTTCCCATTTTCGGCTAGTAGACCTGTTTCGGATCTTCATTTGGGATATCTTCTAGGGAATGATATGAAGTAATAGAGGCTTCTCCTTGTACTATTATGTGTCCCAGATGACTATTTCCAACCTATTTACTCCTTTTTCTATGTATGATTCATCAGAAGTTTGTTTTTTCCTTATTCGGCTAGTAGACCTGTTTCGGCTCTTCATTTGGGATATCTTCTAGGGAATGAGATACATGTAATAGAGGTTACTCCTTTTACTATTATGAGTCCCATATGACTATTTCCAGCCTTTTTGCTCCTTTTTCTTTGTATGATTCATCAGAAGTTCGTTTTTCCCATTTTTGGCTAGTAGACATGTTTCAGATCTTCTTTTGGGATATCTTCTAGGGAATGAGATACAAGTAATAGAGGCTTCTCCTTGTACTATTATGTGTCCCAGATGACTATTTCCAACCTATTTACTCCTTTTTCTTTGTATGATTCATCAGAAGTTTGTTTTTTCCATTTTCGGCTAGTAGACCTGTTCCGGATCTTCATTTGGGATATCTTCTAGGGAATGAGATACAAGTAATATAGGCTTCTCCTTGTACTATTATGAATCCCAGATGACAATTTCCAGCCTATTTACTCCATTTTTCTTTGTATGATTCCTCAGAAGTCCATTTTCCCCATTTTCGGCAAGTAGACCAGTTTCAGATCTTCATTTCTGATATCTTCTAAGGAAATAGATACAAGTAATAGATGCTTCTCCTTGTACTATTTTGAATCCCAGGTGACTATTTCCAGTCTATTTACTCCATTTTTATTTGCATGATTCTACAGAAGTCCGTATTCCCCATTTTTGGCTAGTAGACCTGTTTCGGATCATCATTTGGGATATCTTCTAGGGAAAGAGTACAAGTAATAGAGGTTTCTCCTTGTACTATTATGAGTCCCAAATGACTATTTCCAAGCCTATTTACTCCATTTTTATTTGTATGATTCATCAGAAGTCCGTTTTCCCCATTTTCGGCAAGTAGACCACTTTCAGATCTTTATTTCGGATATCTTCTAGGGAATGATATACTAGTAATAGAGGCTTCTCCTTGTACTATTATAAGTCCCATATGACTATTTCCAGCCTCTTTACTCCATTTTTATTTGTATGATTTATCAGAAGTCCATGTTCCCCATTTTCGGCTAGTAGCCCTGTTTCGGATCTTCATTTGGGATCTCTTCGAGGGAACAAGATACAAGTAATAGAGGCTTCTCCTAGTAATATTATGTGTCCCGGATGGCTATTTCCAGCCTATTTACTCCGTTTTCTTTGTATGATTCATCAGAAATTCGTTTTTCCCATTTTTCGGCTAGTAGACCAGTTTCGGATCTTCATTTGGGATATCTTCTAGGAAGTGAGATACAAGTAATACAGGCTTCTCCTGATACTATTATGTGTCCCAGATGACTATTTCCAACCTATTTACTCCTTTTTCTATGTATGATTCATCAGAAGTTTGTTTTTTCCTTTTTCGGCTAGTAGACCTGTTTCGGCTCTTCATTTGGGATATCTTCTAGGGAATGAGATACATGTAATAGAGGTTACTCCTTGTACTATTATGAGTCCCAGATGACTATTTCCAGCCTTTTTGCTCCTTTTTCTTTGTATGATTCATCAGAAGTTCGTTTTTCCCATTTTTGGCTAGTAGACCTGTTTCAGATCTTCTTTTGGGATATCTTCTAGGGAATGAGATACAAGTAATAGAGGCTTCTCCTTGTACTATTATGTGTCCCAGATGACTATTTCCAACCTATTTACTCCTTTTTCTTTGTATGATTCATCAGAAGTTTGTTTTTTCCATTTTCGGCTAGTAGACCTGTTTCGGCTCTTCATTTGGGATATCTTCTATGGAATTAGATACAAGTAATAGAGGTTACTCCTTGTACTATTATGAGTCCCAGATGACTATTTCCAGCCTTTTTGCTCCTTTTTCTTTGTATGATTCATCAGAAGTTCGTGTTTCCCATTTTTGGCTAGTAGACCTGTTTCAGATCTTCTTTTGGGATATCTTCTAGGGAATGAGATACATGTAATAGAGGCTTCTCCTTGTACTATTATGAGTCCTAGATGACTATTTACAGCCTATTTACTCCATTATTATTTGTATAATTCATCTGAAGTCCGTTTTCCCCATTTTCGGCAAGTAGACCACTTTCAGATCTTCATTTCGGATATCTTCTAGGGAATTAGATACAAGTAATAGAGGTTTATCCTTGTACTATTATTAGTCCTAGATGACTATTTCCAGCCTATTTACTCTATTTTTATTGTTATGATTCATCAGAAGTCCGTTTTCCCCATTTTCGGCAAGTAGACCACTTTCAGATCTTCATTTCGGATATCTTCTAGGGAAATAGATACAAGTAATAGAGGCTTCTCCTTGTACTATTATGAATCCCAGGTGACTATTTCTAGTCTATTTACTCCATTTTTATTTGCATGATTCATCAGAAGTCCGTGTTCCCCCATTTTTGGCTAGTAGACCTGTTTCGGATCTTCATTTGGGATATCTTCTAGGGAATGAGTACAAGTAATAGAGGTTTCTCCTTGTACTATTATGAGTCCCAAATGACTATTTCCAAGCCTATTTACTCCATTTTTATTTGTATGATTCATCAGAAGTCCGTGTTCCCCATTTTTGGCTAGTAGACCTGTTTCGGATCTTCATTTGGGATATCTTCTAGGGAATGAGTACAAGTAATAGAGGTTTCTCCTTGTACTATTATGAGTACCAAATGACTATTTCCAAGCCTATTTACTCCATTTTTATTTGTATGATTCATCAGAAGTCCGTTTTCCCCATTTTCGGCAAGTAGACCACTTTCAGATCTTTATTTCGGATATCTTCTAGGGAATGAGATACAAGTAATAAAGGCTTCTCCTTGTACTATTATTTGTATGATTCATCAGAAGTCCATGTTCCCCATTTTCGGCTAGTAGCCCTGTTTCAGATCTTCATTTGGGATCTCTTCGAGGGAACGAGATACAAGTAATGAGGCTTCTCCTAGTAATATTATTTGTCCCAGATGACTATTTTCAGCCTATTTACTCCGTTTTCTTTTTATGATTCATCAGAAATTCGTTTTTCCCATTTTCGGCTAGTAGACCAGTTTCGAATCTTCATTTGGGATATCTTCTAGGGAGTGAGATACAAGTAATACAGGCTTCTCCTGATACAATTATGTGTCCCAGATGACTACTTCCAGCCTATTTATTCCATTTTCTTTGTATGATTCATCAGAAGTTCGTTTTTCCCATTTTCGGCTAGTAGACCTGTTTCGGATCTTCATTTGGGATATCTTCTAGGGAATGATATAGAAGTAATAGAGGCTTCTCCTTGTACTATTATGTGTCCCAGATGACTATTTCCAACCTATTTACTCCTTTTTCTATGGATGATTCATCAGAAGTTTGTTTTTTCCTTTTTCGGCTAGTAGACCTGTTTCGGCTCTTCATTTGGGATATCTTCTAGGGAA
The DNA here is from genome assembly GCA_911865555.2 of Thlaspi arvense. Lineage (NCBI taxonomy): Eukaryota > Viridiplantae > Streptophyta > Magnoliopsida > Brassicales > Brassicaceae > Thlaspi > Thlaspi arvense. Next base: position 46,653,041 of record OU466857.2, read on the forward strand.
TGAGATACATGTAATAGAGGTTACTCCTTTTACTATTATGAGTCCCAGATGACTATTTCCAGCCTTTTTGCTCCTTTTTCTTTGTATGATTCATCAGAAGTTTGTTTTTCCCATTTTTGGCTAGTAGACCTGTTTCAGATCTTCTTTTGGGATATCTTCTAGGGAATGAGATACAAGTAATAGAGGCTTCTCCTTGTACTATTATGTGTCCCAGATGACTATTTCCAACCTATTTACTCCTTTTTCTTTTTTATGATTCATCAGAAGTTTGTTTTTTCCATTTTCGGCTAGTAGACCTGTTTCGGCTCTTCATTTGGGATATCTTCTATGGAATGAGATACAAGTAATAGAGGTTACTCCTTGTACTATTATGAGTCCCAGATGACTATTTCCAGCCTTTTTGCTCCTTTTTCTTTGTATGATTCATCAGAAGTTCGTTTTGCCCATTTTTGGCTAGTAGACCTGTTTCAGATCTTCTTTTGGGATATCTTCTAGGGAATGAGATACAAGTAATAGAGGCTTCTCCTTGTACTATTATGAGTCCTAGAAGACTATTTACAGCCTATTTACTCCATTATTATTTGTATAATTCATCTGAAGTCCGTTTTCCCCATTTTCGGCAAGTAGACCACTTTCAGATCTTCATTTCGGATATCTTCTAGGGAATTAGATACAAGTAATAGAGGTTTATCCTTGTACTATTATTAGTCCTAGATGACTATTTCCAGCCTTTTTACTCTATTTTTATTGTTATGATTCATCAGAAGTCCGTTTTCCCCATTTTTGGCAAGTAGACCACTTTCAGATCTTCATTTCGGATATCTTCTAGGGAAATAGATACAAGTAATAGAGGCTTCTCCTTGTACTATTATGAATCCCAGGTGACTATTTCTAGTCTATTTACTCCATTTTTATTTGCATGATTCATCAGAAGTCCGTGTTCCCCCATTTTTGGCTAGTAGACCTGTTTCGGATCTTCATTTGGGATATCTTCTAGAGAATGAGTACAAGTAATAGAGGTTTCTCCTTGTACTATTATGAGTCCCAAATGACTATTTCCAAGCCTATTTACTCCATTTTTATTTGTATGATTCATCAGAAGTCCGTTTTCCCCATTTTCGGCAAGTAGTCCAATTTCAGATCTTTATTTCGGATATCTTCTAGGGAATCATATACTCGTAATAGAGGCTTCTCCTTGTACTATTATAAGTCCCATATGACTATTTCCAGCCTCTTTACTCCGTTTTTATTTGTATGATTCATCAGAAGTCCATGTTCCCCATTTTCGGCTAGTAGACCAGTTTCGGATCTTTATTTGGGATATCTTCTAGGGAATGATATAGAAGTAATCGAGGCTTCTCCTTGTTCTATTATGTGTCCCAGATGACTATTTCCAGCCTTTTTACTCCTTTTTCTTTGTATGATTCATCAGTAGTTTGTTTTTCCCATTTTTGGCTAGTAGACCTGTTTCAGATCTTCATTTTGGGATGTCTTCTAGGGAATGAGATACAGGTAATAGAGGTTTCTCCCTGTACTATTATAAGTCCTAGATGACTATTTACGGCCTATTTACTCCATTATTATTTGTATGATTCATCAGAAGTCCGTTTTCCCCTTTTTCGGCAAGTAGACCAATTTCAGATCTTTATTTCGGATATCTTCTAGGGAATGATATACTAGTAATACAGGTTTCTCCATTATCGGCAAGTAGACCACTTTCAGATCTTCATTTGGGATATCTTCTAGGGAATTAGGTACAAGTAATAGAGGTTTCTCCTTGTACTATTATGAGTCCCAGATGACTATTTCCAGCCTATTTACTCCATTTTTATTTGTATGATTCATCAGAAGTACGTTTCCCCATTTTCGGCAAGTAGACCACTTTCAGATCTTCGATTCGGATATCTTCTTGGGAAATATATACAAGTAATAGAGGCTTCTCCTTGTACTATTATGAATCCCAGGTGACTATTTCCAGTCTATTTACTCCATTTTTATTTGTATGATTCATCAGAAGTCCGTGTTCCCCATTTTTGGCTAGTAGACCTGTTTCGGATCTTCATTTGGGATATCTTCTAGGGAATGAGTACAAGTAATAGAGGTTTCTCCTTGTACTATTCTGAACCCCAAATGACTATTTCCAAGCCTATTTACTCCATTTTTATTTGTATGATTCATCAGAAGTCCGTTTTCCCGATTTTCGGCAAGTAGACCACTTTCAGATCTTTATTTCGGATATCTTCTAGGGAATGAGATACAAGTAATAGAGGCTTCTCCTTGTACTATTATGTGTCCCAGATGACTATTTCCAACCTATTTACTCCTTTTTCTTTGTATGATTCATCAGAAGTTCGTTTTTTCCATTTTCGGCTAGTAGACCTGTTCCGGATCTTCATTTGGGATATCTTCTAGGGAATGAGATACAAGTAATAGAGGTTTATCCTTGTACTATTATGAGTCCGAGATGACTATTTCCAGCCTTTTTACTCCTTTTTCTTTGTATGATTCATCAGAAGTTCATTTTTCCCATTTTTGGCTAGTAGACCTGTTTCAGATCTTCTTTTGGGATATCTTCTAGGGAATGAGATACATGTAATAGAGGTTTCTACTTGTACTATTATGAGTCCTAGATGACTATTTACAGCCTATTTACTCCATTTTTATTTGTATGATTCATCAGAAGTCCGTTTTCCCCATTTTCGGCAAGTAGAGCACTTTCAGATCTTCATTTCGGATATCTTCTAGGGAATTAGATACAAGTAATAGAGGTTTCTCCTTGTACTATTATGAGTCCCAGATGACTATTTCCAGCCTATTTACTCAATTTTTATTGGTATGATTCATCAGAAGTCCGTTTTCACCATTTTCGGCAAGTACACCACTTTCAGATCTTCATTTCGGATATCTTCAGGGAAATAGATACAAGTAATAAAGGCTTCTCCTTGTACTATTATGAATCCCAGGTGACTATTTCCAGTCTATTTACTCCATTTTTATTTGCAAGATTCATCGGAAGTCCGTGTTCCCCATTTTTGGCTAGTAGACCTGTTTTGGATCTTCATTTGGGATATCTTCTAGGGAATGAGTACAAGTAATAGAGGTTTCTCCTTGTACTATTATGAGTCCCAAATGACTATTTCCAAGCCTATTTACTCCATTTTTATTTGTATTATTCATCAGAAGTCCGTTTTCCCCATTTTCGGCAAGTAGACCAATTTCAGATCTTTATTTCGGATATCTTCTAGGGAATGAGATACTAGTAATAGAGGTTTCTCCTTATACTATTATAAGTCCCAGATGACTATTTCCAGCCTATTTACTCCATTTTTATTTGTATGATTCATCAGAAGTCCGTTTTCCCCAGTTTCGGCGAGTAGAACCATTTTCAGATCTTCATTTCTGATATCTTCTAGGGAAATAGATACAAGTAATAGAAGCTTCTCCTTGTACTATTATGAATCCCAGGTGACTATTTCCAGTCTATTTACTCTATTTTTATTTGTATGATTCATCAGAAGTCCGTGTTCCCCATTTTTGGCTAGTAGACCTGTTTCGGATCTTCATTTGGGATATCTTCTAGGGAATGAGTACAAGTAATAGAGGTTTCTCCTTGTACTATTATGAGTCCCAAATGACTATTTCCAAGCATATTTACTCCATTTTTATTTGTATGATTCATTAGAAGTCCGTTTTCTCCATTTTCGGCAAGTAGACCACTATCAGATCTTCATTTCGGATATCTTCTAGGGAATGAGATACAAGTAATAGAGGCTTCTCGTTGTACTATTATGTGTCCCAGATGACTATTTCCAACCTATTTACTCCTTTTTCTTTGTATGATTCATGAGAAGTTCATTTTTTCCATTTTCGGCTAGTACACCTGTTTCGGATCTTCATTTGTGATATCTTCTAGGGAATGAGATACAAGTAATAGAGGTTTCTCCTTGTACTATTATGAGTCCCAGATGACTATTTCCAGCCTTTTTACTCCTTTTTCTTTGTATGATTCATGAGAAGTTTGTTTTTCCCATTTTTGGCTAGTAGACCTGTTTCAGATCTTCTTTTGGGATATCTTCTAGGGAATGAGATACAAGTAATAGAGGTTTCTCCTTGTACTATTATGAGTCCCAGATGACTATTTCCAGCCTATTTACTCCATTTTTATTGGTATGATTCATCAGAAGTCCGTTTTCACAATTTTCGGCAAGTAGACCACTTTCAGATCTTCATTTCGGATATCTTCTAGGGAATTAGATACAAGTAATAGAGGTTTCTCCTTGTACTATTATGAGTCCCAGATGACTATTTCCAGCCTATTTACTCCATTTTTATTGGTATGATTCATCAGAAGTCAGTTTTCACAATTTTCGGCAAGTAGACCACTTTCAGATCTTCATTTCGGATATCTTCTAGGGAAATAGATACAAGTAATAGATGCTTCTCCTTGTACTATTATGAATCCCAGGTGACTATTTCCAGTCTATTTACTCCATATTTATTTGCATGATTCATCAGAAGTCCATGTACCCCATTTTCGGCTAGTAGCCCTGTTTCGGATCTTCATTTGAGATCTCTTTGAGGGAACGAGATACAAGTAATGAGGCTTCTCCTAGTAATATTATTTGTCCCAGATGACTATTTTCAGCCTATTTACTCCGTTTTCTTTGTATGATTCATCAGAAATTCGTTTTTCCCATTTTCGGCTAGTAGACCAGTTTCGGATCTTCATTTGGGATATCTTCTAGGGAGTGAGATACAAGTAATACAGGCTTCTCCTGATACAATTATGTGTCCCAGATGACTACTTCCAGCCTATTTATTCCATTTTCTTTGTATGATTCATCAGAAGTTCGTTTTTCCCATTTTCGGCAAGTAGACAGCTTTCAGATCTTTATTTCGGATATCTTCTAGGGAATGAGATACAAGTAATAAAGGCTTCTCCTTGTACTATTATAAGACCTAGATGACTATTTCCAGCCTCTTTACTCCATTTTTATTTGTATGATTCATCAGAAGTCCATGTTCCCCATTTTCGGCTAGTAGCCCTGTTTCAGATCTTCATTTTGGATCTCTTCGAGGGAACGAGATACAAGTAATGAGGCTTCTCCTAGTAATATTATTTGTCCCAGATGACTATTTTCAGCCTATTTACTCCGTTTTCTTTGTATGATTCATCAGAAATTCGTTTTTCCCATTTTCGGCTAGTAGACCAGTTTCGGATCTTCATTTGGGATATCTTCTAGGGAGTGAGATACAAGTAATACAGGCTTCTCCTGATACAATTATGTGTCCCAGATGACTACTTCCAGCCTATTTATTCCATTTTCTTTGTATGATTCATCAGAAGTTCGTTTTTCCCATTTTCGGCTAGTAGACCTGTTTCGGATCTTCATTTGGGATATCTTCTAGGGAATGATATAGAAGTAATAGAGGCTTCTCCTTGTACTATTATGTGTCCCAGATGACTATTTCAACCCTATTTACTCCTTTTTCTATGTATGATTCATCAGAAGTTTGTTTTTTTCATTTTCGGCTAGTAGACCTGTTTCGGCTCTTCATTTGGGATATCTTCTAGGGAATAAGATACATGTAATAGAGGTTACTCCTTGTACTATTATGAGTCCCAGATGACTATTTCCAGCCTTTTTGCTCCTTTTTCTTTGTATGATTCATCAGAAGCTCGTTTTTCCAATTTTTGGCTAGTAGACCTGTTTCAGATCTTTTTTGGGATATCTTCTAGGGAATGAGATACAAGTAATAGAGGCTTCTCCTTGAACTATTATGAGTCCTAGATGACTATTTACATCCTATTTACTCTTTTTTCTTTGTATGATTCATCAGAAGTTTGTTTTTTCCATTTTCGGCTAGTAGACCTGTTTCGGATCTTCATTTGGGATATCTTCTAGGGAATGATATAGAAGTAATAGAGGCTTCTCCTTGTACTATTATGTGTCCCAGATGACTATTTCAACCCTATTTACTCCTTTTTCTATGTATGATTCATCAGAAGTTTGTGTTTTTCATTTTCGGCTAGTAGACCTGTTTCGGCTCTTCATTTGGGATATCTTCTAGGGAATAAGATACATGTAATAGAGGTTACTCCTTGTACTATTATGAGTCCCAGATGACTATTTCCAGCCTTTTTGCTCCTTTTTCTTTGTATGATTCATCAGAAGTTCGTTTTTCCAATTTTTGGCTAGTAGACCTGTTTCAGATATTCTTTTGGGATATCTTCTAGGGAATGAGATACAAGTAATAGAGGATTCTCCTTGTACTATTATGTGTCCCAGATGACTATTTCCAACCTATTTACTCTTTTTTCTTTGTATGATTCATCAGAAGTTTGTTTTTTCCATTTTCGGCTAGTAGACCTGTTTCGGCTCTTCATTTGGGATATCTTCAAGGGAATGAGATACAAGTAATAGAGGTTACTCCTTGTACTATTATGAGTCCCAGATGACTATTTCCAGCCTTTTTGCTTCTTTTTCTTTGTATGATTCATCAGAAGCTCGTTTTTCCCATTTTTGGCTAGTAGACCTGTTTCAGATCTTTTTTGGGATATCTTCTCGGGAATGAGATACAAGTAATAGAGGCTTATCCTTGAACTATTATGAGTCCTAGATGACTATTTACATCCTATTTACTCCATTATTATTTGTATGATTCATCTGAAGTCCGTTTTCCCGATTTTCGGCAAGTAGACCACTTTCAGATCTTCATTTCGGATATCTTCTAGGGAAATAGATACAAGTAATAGAGGCTTCTCCTTGTACTATTATGAATCCCAGGTGACTATTTCCAGCCTTTTTGCTCCTTTTTCATTGTATGATTCATCAGAAATTCGTTTTTCCCATTTTTGGCTAGTAGACCTGTTTCAGATCTTTATTTGGGATATCTTCTAGGGAATGAGATAAAAGTAATAGAGGCTTCTCCTTGTACTATTATGTGCCCCAGATGACTATTTCCAACCTATTTACTCCTTTTTCTTTGTATGATTCATTAGAAGTTTGTTTTTTCTATTTTCGGCTAGTAGACCTGTTTCGGCTCTTCATTTGGGATATCTTCTAGGGAATGAGATACAAGTAATAGAGGTTACTCTTTGTACTATTATGAGTCCCAGATGACTATTTCCAGCCTTTTTGCTCCTTTTTCTTTGTTTGATTCATCAGAAGTTCGTTTTTCCCATTTTTGGCTAGTAGACCTGTTTCAGATCTTCTTTTGGGATATTTTCTAGGGAATGAGATACAAGTAATAGAGGCTTCTCCTTGTACTATTATGAGTCCTAGATGACTATTTACAGCCTATTTACTCCATTTTTATTTGTATGATTCATCAGAAGTCCGTTTTCCCCATTTTCGGCAAGTAGACCACTTTCAGATCTTCATTTCGGATATCTTCTAGGGATTTAGATACAAGTAATAGAGGTTTATCCATGTACTATTATGAGTCCGAGATGACTATTTCCAGCCTATTTACTCCATTTTTCTTGGTATGATTCATCAGAAGTCCGTTTTCCCCATTTTTGGCAAGTAGACCACTTTCTGATCTTCATTTCGGATATCTTCTAGGGAAATAGATACAAGTAATAAAGGCTTCTCCTTGTACTATTATGAATCCCAGGTGACTATTTCCTGTCTATTTACTCCATTTTTATTTGCATGATTCATCGGAAGTCCGTGTTCCCCATTTTTGGCTAGTAGACCTGTTTCGGATCTTCATTTGGGATATCTTCTAGGGAATGAGTACAAGTAATAGAGGTTTCTCCTTGTACTATTATGAGTCCCAAATGACTATTTCAAAGCCTATTTACTCCATTTTTATTTGTATTATTCATCAGAAGTCCGTTTTCCCCATTTTAGGCAAGTAGACCAATTTCAGATCTTTATTTCGGATATCTTCTAGGGAATGAGATACTAGTAATAGAGGTTTCTCCTTGTACTATTATAAGTCCCAGATGACTATTTCCAGCCTCTTTACTCCATTTTTATTTGTATGATTCATCAGAAGTCCATGTTCCCCATTTTCGGCTAGTAGCCCTGTTTCAGATCTTCATTTGGGATCTCTTCGAGGGAACGAGATACAAGTAATAGAGGCTTCTACTAGTAATATTATGTGTCCCGGATGACTATTTCTAGCCTATTTACTCCATTTTCTTTGTATGATTCATCAGAAATTCGTTTTTCCCATTTTCGGCTTGTAGACCAGTTTTGGATCTTCATTTCGGATATCTTCTAGGGAGTGAGATACAAGTAATAGAGGCTTCTCCTGATATAATTATGTGTCCCATATGACTACTTCCAGCCTGTTTACTCCATTTTTTTTGTATGATTCATCAGAAGTTCGTTTTTCCTATTTTCGGCTAGTGGACATGTTTCGGATCTTCATTTGGGATATCTTCTAGGGAATGAGATACAAGTAATATAGGCTTCTCTTTGTACTAATAGGAATCCCAGATGACAATTTCCAGCCTATTTACTCCATTTTTCTTTGTATGATTCCTCAGAAGTCTATTTTCCCCATTTTCGGCAAGTAGACCAGTTTCGGATCTTCATTTGGGATATCTTCTAGGGAATGATATAGAAGTAATAGAGGCTTTTCCATGTACTATTATGTGTCCCAGATGAGTATTTCCAGCCTTTTTACTCCTTTTTATTTGTATGATTCATCAGTAGTTCGTTTTTCCCATTTTTGGCTAGTAGACCTGTTTCAGATCTTTATTTGGGATATCTTCTAGGGAATGAGATACAAGTAATAGAGGTTTCTCCCTGTACTATTATGAGTCCTAGATGACTATTTACAGCCTATTTACTCCATTTTTATTTGTATGATTCATCAGAAGTCCGTTTTCCCCATTTTTGGCAAGTAGACCACTTTCAGATCTTCATTACGGATATCTTCTAGGGAATTAGGTACAAGTAATAGAGGTTTCTCCTTGTACTATTATGAGTCCCAGATGACTATTTCCAGCCTATTTACTCCATTTTTATTTGTATGATTCATCAGAAGTCCGTTTTCCCCAGTTTCGGCGAGTAGAACCATTTTCAGATCTTTATTTCTGATATCTTCTAGGGAAATAGATACAAGTAATAGAAGCTTCTCCTTGTACTATTATGAATCCCAGGTGACTATTTCCAGTCTATTTACTCCATATTTATTTGCATGATTCATCAGAAGTCCATGTACCCCATTTTCGGCTAGTAGCCCTGTTTCGGATCTTCATTTGAGATCTCTTTGAGGGAACGAGATACAAGTAATGAGGCTTCTCCTAGTAATATTATTTGTCCCAGATGACTATTTTCAGCCTATTTACTCCGCTTTCTTTGTATGATTCATCAGAAATTCGTTTTTCCCATTTTCGGCTAGTAGACCAGTTTCGGATCTTCATTTGGGATATCTTCTAGGGAGTGAGATACAAGTAATACAGGCTTCTCCTGATACAGTTATGTGTCCCAGATGAATACTTCCAGCCTATTTATTCCATTTTCTTTGTATGATTCATCAGAAGTTCGTTTTTCCCATTTTCGGCAACTAGACCACTTTCAGATCTTTATTTCGGATATCTTCTAGGGAATGAGATACAAGTAATAAGGGCTTCTCCTTGTACTATTATAAGTCCTAGATGACTATTTCCAGCCTCTTTACTCCATTTTTATTTGTATGATTCATCAGAAGTCCATGTTCCCCATTTTCGTCTAGTAGCCCTGTTTCAGATCTTCATTTTGGATCTCTTCGAGGGAACGAGATACAAGTAATGAGGCTTCTCCTAGTAATATTATTTGTCCCAGATGACTATTTTCAGCCTATTTACTCCGTTTTCTTTGTATGATTCATCAGAAATTCGTTTTTCCCATTTTCGGCGAGTAGACCAGTTTCGGATCTTCATTTGGGATATCTTCTAGGGAGTGAGATACAAGTAATACAGGCTTCTCCTGATACAATTATGTGTCCCAGATGACTACTTCCAGCCTATTTATTCCATTTTCTTTGTATGATTCATCAGAAGTTCGTTTTTCCCATTTTCGGCTAGTAGACCTGTTTCGGATCTTCATTTGGGATATCTTCTAGGGAATGATATAGAAGTAATAGAGGCTTCTCCTTGTACTATTATGTGGCCCAGATGACTATTTCCAACCTATTTACTCCTTTTTCTATGTATGATTCATCAGAAGTTTGTTTTTTTCATTTTCGGCTAGGAGACCTGTTTCGGCTCTTCATTTGGGATATCTTCTAGGGAATAAGATACATGTAATAGAGGTTACTCCTTGTACTATTATGAGTCCCAGATGACTATTTCCAGCCTTTTTGCTCCTTTTTCTTTGTATGATTCATCAGAAGTTCTTTTTTCCAGTTTTTGGCTAGTAGACCTGTTTCAGATATTCTTTTGGGATATCTTCTAGGGAATGAGATACAAGTAATAGAGGATTCTCCTTGTACTATTATGTGTCCCAGATGACTATTTCCAACCTATTTACTCTTTTTTCTTTGTATGATTCATCAGAAGTTTGTTTTTTCCATTTTCGGCTAGTAGACCTATTTCGGCTCTTCATTTGGGATATCTTCAAGGGAATGAGATACAAGTAATAGAGGTTACTCCTTGTACTATTATGAGTCCCAGATGACTATTTCCAGCCTTTTTGCTCCTTTTTCTTTGTATGATTCATCAGAAGCTCGTTTTTCCCATTTTTGGCTAGTAGACCTGTTTCAGATCTTTTTTGGGATATCTTCTAGGGAATGAGATACAAGTAATAGAGGCTTCTCCTTGAACTATTATGAGTCCTAGATGACTATTTACATCCTATTTACTCCATTATTATTTGTATGATTCATCTGAAGTCCGTTTTCCCCATTTTCGGCAAGTAGACCACTTTCAGATCTTCATTTCGGATATCTTCTAGGGAATTAGATACAAGTAATAGAGGTTTATCCTTGTACTATTTTGAGTCCCAGATGACTATTACCAGCCTATTTACTCCATTTTTATTGGTATGATTCATCAGAAGTCCGTTTTCCCCATTTTCGGCAAGTAGACCACTTTCAGATCTTCATTTCGGATATCTTCTAGGGAATGATATACTAGTAATAGAGGCTTCTCCTTGTACTATTATGAATCCCAGGTGACTATTTCTAGTCTATTTACTCCATTTTTATTTGCATGATTCATCAGAAGTCCGTGTTCCCCATTTTTGGCTAGTAGACCTGTTTCGGATCTTCATTTGGGATATCTTCTAGGGAATGAGTACAAGTAATAGAGGTTTCTCGTTGTACTATTATGAGTCTCAAATGACTATTTCCAAGCCTATTTACTCCATTTTTATTGGTATGATTCATCAGAAGTCCGTTTTCACAATTTTTGGCAAGTAGACCACTTTGAGATCTTCATTTCGGATATCTTCTAGGGAAATAGATACAAGTAATAGATACTTCTGCTTGTACTATTATGAATCCAAGGTGACTATTTCCAGTCTATTTACTCCATTTTTATTTGCATGATTCATCAGAATTCCATGTTCCCCATTTTCGGCTAGTAGCCCTGTTTCGGATCTTCATTTGGGATCTCTTCGAGGGAACGAGATACAAGTAATGAGGCTTCTCCTAGTAATATTATTTGTCCCAGATGACTATTTTCAGCCTATTTACTCCGTTTTCTTTGTATGATTCATCAGAAATTCGTTTTCCCATTTTCGGCTAGTAGACCAGTTTCGGATCTTCATTTGGGATATCTTCTAGGGAGTGAGATACAAGTAATACAGGCTTCTCCTGATACAATTATGTGTCCCAGATGACTACTTCCAGCCTATTTATTCCATTTTCTTTGTATGATTCATCAGAAGTTCGTTTTTCCCATTTTCGGCTAGTAGACCTGTTTCGGATCTTCATTTGGGATATCTTCTAGGGAATGATATAGAAGTAATAGAGGCTTCTCCTTGTACTATTATGTGTCCCAGATGACTATTTACAGCCTATTTACTCCATTTTTATTTGTATGATTCATCAGAAGTCCGTTTTCCCCATTTTCGGCAAGTAGACCTGTTTCGGCTCTTCATTTGGGATATCTTCTAGGGAATGAGATACAAGTAATAGAGGCTTCTCCTTTTACTATTATGTGTCCCAGATGACTATTTCCAACCTATTTACTCCTTTTTCTTTGTATTATTCATCAGAAGTTTGTTTTTTCCATTTTCGGCTAGTAGACCTGTTTCGGCTCTTCATTTGGGATATCTTCTAGGGAATGAGATACAAGTACTAGAGGTTACTCCTTGTACTATTATGAGTCCCAGATGACTATTTCCAGCCTTTTTGCTCCTTTTTTTTTGTATGATTCATCAGAAGTTCGTTTTTCCCATTTTTGGCTAGTAGACCTGTTTCAGATCTTCTTTTGGGATATCTTCTAGGGAATGAGATACAAGTAATAGAGGCTTCTACTTGTAATATTATGAGTCCTAGATGACTATTTACAGCCTATTTACTCCATTATTATTTGTATGATTCATCTGAAGTCCGTTTTCCCCATTTTCGGCAAGTAGACCACTTTCAGATCTTTATTTCGGATATCTTCTAGGGAATTAGATACAAGTAATAGAGGTTTATTCTTGTACTATTATGAGTCCCAGATGACTATTTCCAGCCTATTTACTCCATTTTTATTGGTTTGATTCATCAGAAGTCCGTTTTCCCCATTTTCGGCAAGTAGACCACTTTCAGATCTTCATTTCGGATATCTTCTAGGGAATGAGATACAAGTAATAGAGGCTTCTCGTTGTACTATTATGAGTCCCAGGTGCCTATTTCCAGTCTATTTACTCCATTTTTATTTGTATGATTCATCAGAAGTCTGTGTTCCCCATTTTTGGCTAGTAGACCTGTTTCAGATCTTTATTTGGGATATCTTCTAGGGAATGAGTACAAGTAATAGAGGTTTCTCCTTGTACTATTATGTGTCCCAAATGACTATTTCCAAGCCTATTTACTCCATTTTTATTTGTATGATTCATCAGAAGTCCGTTCTCCCCATTTTCGGCAAGTAGACCACTATCAGATCTTCATTTCGGATATCTTCTAGGGAATGAGATACAAGTAATAGAGGCTTCTCATTGTACTATTATGTGTCCCAGATGACTATTTCCAACCTATTTACTCCTTTTTCTTTGTATGATTCATCAGAAGTTTGTTTTTTCCATTTTTGGCTAGTACACCTGTTTCGACTCCTTATTTGGGATATCTTGTAGGGAATGAGATACAAGTAATATAGGTTACTCCTTGTACTATTATGAGTCCCAGATGACTATTTCCAGCCTTTTTGCTCCTTTTTCTTTGTATGATACATCAGAAGTTCGTTTTTCCCATTTTTGGCTAGTAGATCTGTTTCAGATCTTCTTTTGGGGTATCTTCTAGGGAATGAGATACAAGTAATAGAGGCTTCTCCTTGTAATATTATGAGTCCTAGATGACTATTTACAGCCTATTTACTCCATTTTTATTTGTATGATTCATCAGAAGTCCGTTTTCCCCATTTTCGGCAAGTAGACCACTTTCAGATCTTCATTTCGGATATCTTCTAGGGAATGAGATACAAGTAATAGAGGCTTCTCGTTGTACTATTATGAATCCCAGGTGACTATTTCCAGTCTATTTACTCCATTTTTATTTGTATGATTCATCAGAAGTTCGTGTTCCCCATTTTTGGCTAGTAGACCTGTTTCGGATCTTCATTTGGGATATCTTCTAGGGAATGAGTACAAGTAATAGAGGTTTCTCCTTGTACCATTATGAGTCCCAAATGACTCTTTCCAAGCCTATTTACTCCATTTTTATTTGTATGATTCATCAGAAGTCCGTTTTCCCCATTTTCGGCAAGTAGACCACTATCAGATCTTCATTTCGGATATCTTATAGGGAATGAGATACAAGTAATAGAGGCTTCTCGTTGTACTATTATGTGTCCCAGATGACTATTTCCAACCTATTTACTCCTTTTTCTTTGTATGATTCATCAGAAGTTCGTTTTTTCCATTTTCGGCTAGTAGACCTGTTTCGGATCTTCATATGGGATATCTTCTAGGGAATGAGATACAAGTAATAGAGGTTTCTCCTTGTACTATTATGAATCCCAGATGACTATTTCCAGCCTTTTTACTCCTTTTTCTTTGTATGATTCATGAGAAGTTCGTTTTTCCCAGTTTTGGCTAGTAGACCTGTTTCAGATCTTCTTTTGGGATATCTTCTAGGAAATGAGATACAATTAATAGAGGTTTCTCCTTGTACTATTATGAGTCCTATATGACTATTTACAGCCTATTTACTCTATTTTTATTTGTATGATTCATCAGAAGTCCGTTTTCCCCATTTTCGGCAAGTAGACCACTTTCAGATCTTCATTTCGGATATCTTCTAGGGAATTAGATACAAGTAATAGAGGTTTCTCCTTGTACTATTATGAGTCCCATATGACTATTTCCAGCCTATATACTCCATTTTTATTGGTATGATTCATCAGAGTCCATTTTCACAATTTTCGGCAAGTAGACCACTTTCAAATCTTCATTTCGGATATCTTCTAGGGAAATAGATACAAGTAATAGATGCTTCTCCTTGTACTATTATGAATCCCAGGTGACTATTTCCAGTCTATTTACTCCATTTTTATTTGCATGATTCATCAGAAGTCCGTATTCCCCATTTTTGGCTAGTAGACCTGTTTCAGATCTTCATTTGGGATATCTTCTAGGGAAAGAGTACAAGTAATAGAGGTTTCTCCTTGTACTATTATGAGTCCCAAATGACTATTTCCAAGCCTATTTACTCCATTTTTATTTGTATGATTCATCAGAAGTCCGTTTTCCCCATTTACGGCAAGTAGACCACTTTCAGATCTTTATTTCGGATATCTTCTAGGGAATGAGATACAAGTAATAGAGTCTTCTCCTTGTACTATTATAAGTCCTAGATGACTATTTCCAGCATCTTTACTCCATTTTTATTTATATGATTCATCAGAAGTCCATGTTCCCCATTTTCGGCTAGTAGCCCTGTTTCGGATCTTCATTTGGGATCTCTTCGAAGGAACGAGATACATGTAATGAGGCTTCTCCTAGTAATATTATTTGTCCCTGATGACTATTTTCAGTCTATTTACTCCGTTTTCTTTGTATGATTCAACAGAAATTCGTTTTTCCCATTTTCGGCTAGTAGACCAGTTTCGGATCTTCATTTGGGATATCTTCTAGGGAGTGAGATACAAGTAATACAGGCTTCTCCTGATACAATTATGTGTCCTAGATGACTACTTCCAGCCTATTTATTCCATTTTCTTTGTATGATTCATCAGAAGTTCGTTTTTCCCATTTTCGGCTAGTAGACCTGTTTCGGATCTTCATTTGGGATATCTTCTAGGGAATGATATAGAAGTAATAGAGGCTTCTCCTTGTACTATTATGTGTCCCAGATGACTATTTCCAACCTATTTACTCCTTTTTCTATGTATGATTCATCAGAAGTATGTTTTTTCCATTTTCGGCTAGTAGACCTGTTTCGGCTCTTCATTTGGGATATCTTCTAGGGAATGAGATACATGTAATAGAGGTTACTCCTTGTACTATTATGAGTCCCAGATGACTATTTCCAGCCTTTTTGCTCCTTTTTCTTTGTATGATTCATCAGAAGTTTGTTTTTCCCATTTTTGGCTAGTAGACCTGTTTCAGATCTTCTTTTGGGATATCTTCTAGGGAATGAGATACAAGTAATAGAGGCTTCTCCTTGTACTATTATGTGTCCCAGATGACTATTTCCAACCTATTTACTCTTTTTTCTTTGTATGATTCATGAGAAGTTTGTTTTTTCCATTTTCGGCTAGTAGACCTGTTTCGGCTCTTCATTTGGAAAATCTTTTAGGGAATGAGATACAAGTAATAGAGGTTATTCCTTGTACTATTATGAGTCCCAGATGACTATTTCCAGCCTTTTTGCTCCTTTTTCTTTGTATGATTCATCAGAAGCTCGTTTTTCCCATGTTTGGCTAGTAGACCTGTTTCAGATCTTTTTTGGGATATCTTCTAGGGAATGAGATACAAGTAATAGAGGCTTCTCCTTGAACTATTATGAGTCCTAGATGACTATTTACATCCTATTTACTCCATTATTATTTGTATGATTCATCTGAAGTCCGTTTTCCCCATTTTCGGCAAGTACACCACTCTCAGATCTTCATTTCGGATATCTTCTAGGGAATTAGATACAAGTAATAGAGGTTTATCCTTGTACTATTTTGAGTCCCAGATGACTATTACCAGCCTATTTACTCCATTTTTATTGGTATGATTCATCAGAAGTCCGTTTTCCCCATTTTCGGCAAGTAGACCACTTTCAGATCTTCATTTCGGATATCTTCTAGGGAAATAGATACAAGTAATAGAGGCTTCTCCTTGTACTATTATGAAACCCAGGTGACTATTTCTTGTCTATTTACTCCATTTTTATTTGCATGATTCATCAGAAGTCCGTGTTCCCCATTTTTGGCTAGTAGACCTGTTTCGGATCTTCATTTGGGATATCTTCTAGGGAATGAGTACAAGTAATAGAGGTTTCTCGTTGTACTATTATGAGTCCCAAATGACTATTCCAAGCCTATTTACTCCATTTTTATTGGTATGATTCATCAGAAGTCCGTTTTCACAATTTTCGGCAAGTAGACCACTTTCAGATCTTCATTTCGGACATCTTCTAGGGAAATAGATACAAGTAATAGATGCTTCTCCTTGTACTATTATGAATCCCAGGTGACTATTTCCAGTCTATTTACTCCATTTTTATTTGCATGATTCATCAGAAGTCCATGTTCCCCATTTTCGGCTAGTAGCCCTGTTTCGGATCTTCATTTGGGATCTCTTCGAGGGAACGAGATACAAGTAATGAGGCTTCTCCTAGTAATATTATTTGTCCCAGATGACTATTTTCAGCCTATTTACTCCGTTTTCTTTATATGATTCATCAGAAATTCGTTTTTCCCATTTTTGGCTAGTAGACCAGTTTCGGATCTTCATTTGGGATATCTTCTAGGGAGTGAGATACAAGTAATACAGGGTTCTCCTGATACAATTATGTGTCCCAGATGACTACTTCCAGCCTATTTATTCCATTTTCTTTGTATGATTATTCAGAAGTTCGTTTTTCCCATTTTCGGCTAGTAGACCTGTTTCGGATCTTCATTTGGGATATCTTCTAGGGATTGATATAGAAGTAATAGAGGCTTCTCCTTGTACTATTATGTATCCCAGATGACTATTTACAGCCTATTTACTCCATTTTTATTTGTATGATTCATTAGAAGTCCGTTTTCCCCATTTTCGGCAAGTAGACCTGTTTCGGTTCTTCATTTGGGATATCTTCTAGGGCATGAGATACAGGTTTTAGAGGCTTCTCCTTGTACTATTATGTGTCCCCGATGACTATTTCCAACCTATTTACTCCTTTTTCTTTGTATGATTCATCAGAAGTTTGTTTTTTCCATTTTCGGCTAGTAGACCAGTTTCGGCTCTTCATTTGGGATATCTTCTAGGGAATGAGATACAAGTACTAGAGGTTACTCCTCTTACTATTATGAGTCCCAGATGACTATTTCCCGCCTTTTTGCTCCTCTTTCTTTGTATGATTCATCAGAAGTTCGTTTTTCACATTTTTGGCTAGTAGACCTGTTTCAGATCTTCTTTTGGGATATCTTCTTGGGAATGAGATACAAGTTATAAAGGCTTCTCCTTGTACTATTATGTATCCCAGATGACTATTTCCAACCTATTTACTCTTTTTTCTTTGTATGATTGATCAGAAGTTTGGTTTTTCCATTTTCGGCTAGTAGACCTGTTTCGGCTCTTCATTTGGGATATCTTCTAGGGAATGAGATACAAGTAATATAGGTTACTCCTTGTACTATTATGAGTCCCAGATGACTATTTCCAGCCTTTTTGCTCCTTTTTCTTTGTATGATTCATCAGTAGTTCGTTTTTCCCATTTTTGGCTAGTAGACCTGTTTCAGATCTTCTTTTGGGATATCTTCTAGGAAATGAGATACAAGTAATAGAGGCTTCTCCTTGTACTATTATGAGTCCTAGATGACTATTTACAGCCTATTTACTCCATTATTATTGTATGATTCATCTGAAGTCCGTTTTCCCCATTTTTGGGAAGTAGACCACTTTCAGATCTTCATTTCGGATATCTTCTAGGGAATTAGATAGAAGTAATAGAGGTTTATCCTTGTACTATTATGAGTCCCAGATGACTATTTCCAGCCTATTTACTCCATTTTTATTGGTATGATTCGTCAGAAGTCCGTTTTCCCCATTTTTGGCAAGTAGACCACTTTCAGATCTTCATTTCGGATATCTTCTAGGGAATGAGATACAAGTAATAGAGGCTTCTCGTTGTACTATAATGAATCCCAGGTGCCTATTTCCAGTCTATTTACTCCATTTTTATTTGTATGATTCATCAGAAGTCCGTGTTCCCCATTTTTGGCTAGTAGACCTGTTTCGGATCTTCATTTGGGATATCTTCTAGGGAATGAGTACAAGTAATAGAGGTTTCTCCTTGTACTATTATGAGTCCCAAATGACTATTTCCAAGCCTATTTACTCCATTTTTATTTGTATGATTCATCAGAAGTCCGTTTTCCCCATTTTCGGCAAGTAGACCACTATCAGATCTTCATTTCGGATATCTTCTAGGGAATGAGATACAAGTAATAGAGGCTTCTCGTTGTACTATTATGTGCCCAAATGACTATTTCCAACCTATTTACTCCTTTTTCTTTGTATGATTCATCAGAAGTTTGTTTTTTCCATTTTCGGCTAGTAGACCTGTTTCGGCTCTTCATTTGGGATATCTTCTAGGGAATGAGATACAAGTAATATAGGTTACTCCTTGTACTATTATGAGTCCCAGATGACTATTTCCAGCCTTTTTGCTCCTTTTTCTTTGTATGATTCATCAGAAGTTCGTTTTTCCCATTTTTGGCTAGTAGACCTGTTTCGGCTCTTCATTTGGGATATCTTCTAGGGAATGAGATACAAGTACTAGAGGTTACTCCTTGTACTATTATGAGTCCCAGATGACTATTTCCAGCCTTTTTGCTCCTCTTTCTTTGTATGATTCATCAGAAGTTCGTTTTTTCCATTTTTGGCTAGTAGACCTATTTCAGATCTTCTTTTGGGATATCTTCTAGGGAATGAGATACAAGTAATAGAGGCTTCTCCTTGTACTATTATGTATCCCAGATGACTATTTCCAACCTATTTACTCCTTTTTCTTTGTATGATTCATCAGAAGTTTGTTTTTTCCATTTTCGGCTAGTACACCTGTTTCGGCTCTTCATTTGGGATATCTTCTAGGGAATGAGATACAAGTAATATAGGTTACTCCTTGTACTATTATGAGTCCCAGATGACTATTTCCAGCCTTTTTGCTCTTTTTTCTTTGTATGATTCATCAGAAGTTCGTTTTTCCCATTTTTGGCCAGTAGACCTGTTTCAGATCTTCTTTTGGGATATCTTCTAGGGAATGAGATACAAGTAATAGAGGCTTCTCCTTGTACTATTATGAGTCCTAGATGACTATTTACAGCCTATTTACTCCATTATTATTTTTATGATTCATCTGAAGTCTGTTTTCCCCATTTTCGGCAAGTAGACCACTTTCAGATCTTCATTTCGGATATCTTCTAGGGAATTAGATACAAGTAATAGAGGTTTATCCTTGTACTATTATGAGTCCCAAATGACTATTTCCAGCCTATTTACTCCATTTTTATTGGTATGATTCATCAGAAGTCCGTTTTCCCCATTTTCGGCAAGTAGACCACTTTCAGATCTTCATTTCGGATATCTTCTAGGGAATGAGATACAAGTAATAGAGGCTTCTCGTTGTACTATTATGAATCCCAGGTGCCTATTTCCAGTCTATTTACTCCATTTTTATTTGTATGATT
Organism: Thlaspi arvense; assembly: GCA_911865555.2. Classification (NCBI taxonomy): domain Eukaryota; kingdom Viridiplantae; phylum Streptophyta; class Magnoliopsida; order Brassicales; family Brassicaceae; genus Thlaspi; species Thlaspi arvense. Next base: position 46,673,016 of record OU466857.2, read on the forward strand.
CATCAGAAGTACGTGTTCCCCATTTTTGGCTAGTAGACCTGTGTCGGATCTTCATTTGGGATATCTTCTTGGGAATGAGTACAAGTAATAGAGGTTTCTCCTTGTACTATTATGAGTCCCAAATGACTATTTCCAAGCCTATTTACTCCATTTTTATTTGTATGATTCATCAGAAGTCCGTTTTCCCCATTTTCGGCAAGTAGACCACTATCAGATCTTCATTTCGGATATCTTCTAGGGAATGAGATACAAGTAATAGAGGCTTCTCGTTGTACTATTATGTGTCCCAGATGACTATTTCCAACCTATTTACTCCTTTTTCTTTGTATGATTCATCAGACGTTCGTTTTTTCCATTTTCGGCTAGTAGACCTGTTTCGGATTTTCATTTGGGATATCTTCTAGGGAATGAGATACATGTAATAGAGGTTACTCCTTGTACTATTATGAGTCCCGGATGACTATTTCCAGCCTTTTTGCTCCTTTTTCTTTGTATGATTCATCAGAAGTTCGTTTTTCCCATTTTTGGCTAGTAGACATGTTTCAGATCTTCTTTTGGGATATCTTCTAGGGAATGAGATACAAGTAATAGAGGCTTCTCCTTGTACTATTATGTGTCCCAGATGACTATTTCCAACCTATTTACTCTTTTTTCTTTGTATGATTCATTAGAAGTTTGTTTTTTCCATTTTCGGCTAGTAGACCTGTTTCGGCTCTTCATTTGGGATATCTTCTAGGGAATGAGATGCTAGTAATAGAGGTTACTCCTTGTACTATTATGAGCCCCAAATGACTATTTCCAGCCTTTTTGCTCCTTTTTCTTTGTATGATTCATCAGAAGCTCGTTTTTCCCATTTTTGGCTAGTAGACCTGTTTCAGATCTTTTTTGGGATATCTTCTAGGGAATGAGATACAAGTAATAGAGGCTTCTCCTTGAACTATTATGAGTCCTAGATGACTATTTACATCCTATTTACTCCATTATTATTTGTATGATTCATCTGAAGTCCGATTCCCCCATTTTCGGCAATTAGACCACTTTCAGATCTTCATTTCAGATATCTTCTAGGGAATTAGATACAAGTAATAGAGGTTTATCCTTGTACTATTTTGAGTCCCAGATGACTATTACCAGCTTATTTACTCCATTTTTATTGGTATGATTCATCAGAAGTCCGTTTTCCCCATTTTCGGCAAGTAGACCACTTTCAGATCTTCATTTCGGATATCTTCTAGGGAAATAGATACAAGTAATAGAGGCTTCTCCTTATACTATTATGAATCCCAGGTGACTATTTCTAGTCTATTTACTCCATTTTTATTTGCATGATTCATCAGAAGTCCGTGTTCCCCATTTTTGGCTAGTAGACCTGTTTCGGATCTTCATTTGGGATATCTTCTAGGGAATGAGTACAAGTAATAGAGGTTTCTCATTGTACTATTATGAGTCCCAAATGACTATTTCCAAGCCTATTTACTCCATTTTTATTTGTATGGTTCATCAGAAGTCAGCTTTCCCCATTTTCGGCAAGTAGACCATTTTCAGATCTTCATTTCGGATATCTTCTAGGGAAATAGATACAAGTAATAGAGGCTTCTCCTTGTACTATTATGAATCCCAGGTGACTATTTCCAGTCTATTTACTCCATTTTTATTTGCATGATTCATCAGAAGTCCGTGTTCCCCATTTTTGGCTAGTAGACCTGTTTTGGATCTTCATTTGGGATATCTTCTAGGGAATGAGTACAAGTAATAGAGGTTTTTCCTTGTACTATTATGAGTCCAAAATGACTATTTCCAAGCCTATTTACTCCATTTTTATTTGTATGATTCATCAGAAGTTCGTTTTCCCCATTTTCGGCAAGTAGACCAATTTCAGATCTTTATTTCGGATATCTTCTAGGGAATGAGATACAAGTAATAGAGGCTTCTCGTTGTACTATTATATGCCCAAATGACTATTTCCAACCTATTTACTCCTTTTTCTTTGTATGATTCATCAGAAGTTTGTTTTTTCCATTTTCGGCTAGTAGACCTGTTTCGGCTCTTCATTTGGGATATCTTCTAGGGAATGAGATACAAGTAATATAGGTTACTCCTTGTACTATTATGAGTCCCAGATGACTATTTCCAGCCTTTTTGCTCCTTTTTCTTTGTATGATTCATCAGAAGTTCGTTTTTCCCATTTTTGGCTAGTAGACCTGTTTCGGCTCTTCATTTGGGATATCTTCTAGGGAATGAGATACAAGTACTAGAGGTTACTCCTTGTACTATTATGAGTCCCAGATGACTATTTCCAGCCTTTTTGCTCCTCTTTCTTTGTATGATTCATCAGAAGTTCGTTTTTCCCATTTTTGGCTAGTAGACCTGTTTCAGATCTTCTTTTGGGATATCTTCCAGGAAATGAGATACAAGTAATAGAGGCTTCTCCTTGTACTATTATGTATCCCAGAAGACTATTTCCAACCTATTTACTCCTTTTTCCTTGTATGATTCATCAGAAGTTTGTTTTTTCCATTTTCGGCTAGTAGACCTATTTCGGCTCTTCATTTGGGATATCTTCTAGGGAATGAGATACAAGTAATATAGGTTACTTCTTGTACTATTATGAGTCCCAGATGACTATTTCCAGCCTTTTTGCTCTTTTTTCTTTTATGATTCATCAGAAGTTCGTTTTTTCCCATTTTTGGCTAGTAGACCTGTTTCAGATCTTCTTTTGGGATATCTTCTAGGGAATGAGATACAAGTAATAGAGGCTTCTCCTTGTACTATTATGAGTCCTAGATGACTATTTACAGCCTATTTACTCCATTATTATTTGTATGATTCATCTGAAGTCCGTTTTCCCCATTTTCGGCAAGTAGACCACTTTCAGATCTTCATTTCGGATATCTTCTAGGGAATTAGATACAAGTAATAGAGGTTTATCCTTGTACTATTATGAGTCCCAGATGACTATTTCCAGCCTATTTACTCCATTTTTATTGGTATGATTCATCAGAAGTCCCTTTTCCCCATTTTCGGCAAGTAGACCACTTTCAGATCTTCATTTCGGATATCTTCTAGGGAAATAGATACAAGTAATAGAGGCTTCTCGTTGTACTATTATGAATCCCAGGTGCCTATTTCCAGTCTATTTACTCCATTTTTATTTGTATGATTCATCAGAAGTCCGTGTTCCCCATTTTTGGCTAGTAGACCTGTTTCGGATCTTCATTTGGGATATCTTCTAGGGAATGAGTACAAGTAATAGAGGTTTCTCCTTGTACTATTATGAGTAACAAATGACTATTTCCAAGCCTATTTACTCCATTTTTATTTGTATGATTCATCAGAAGTCCGTTTTCCCCATTTTCGGCAAGTAGACCACTATCAGATCTTCATTTTGGATATCTTCTAGGGAATGAGATACAAGTAATAGAGGCTTCTCGTTGTACTATTATGTGTCCCAGATGACTATTTCCAACCTATTTACTCTGTTTTCTTTGTATGATTCATCAGAAATTCGTTTTTCCCATTTTTGGCTAGTAGAGCAGTTTCGGATCTTTATTTGGGATATCTTCTAGAGAGTGAGATACAAGTAATACAGGCTTCTCCAGATACAATTATGTGTCCCAAATGACTACTTCCAGCCTATTTACTCCATTTTCTTTGTATGATTCATCAGAAGTTCGTTTTTTCCATTTTCGGCTAGTAGACCTGTTTCGGATCTTCATTTGGGATATATTCTAGGGAATGATATACAAGTAATATAGGCTTCTCCTTGTACTATTATGAATTCCAGATGACAATTTCCAGCCTATTTACTCCATTTTTCTTTGTATGATTCCTCAAAAGTCAATTTTCCCCATTTTCGGCAAGTAGACCAATTTCGGATCTTCAATTGGGATATCTTCTAGGGAATGATATAGAAGTAATAGAGGCTTCTCCTTGTACTATTATGTGTCCCAGATGACTATTTCCAGCATTTTTACTCCTTTTTCTTTGTATGATTCATCAGTAGTTCGTTTTTCCCATTTTTGGCTAGTAGAACTGTTTCAGATCTTCATTTTGGGATATCTTCTAGGGAATGTGATACAAGTAATAGAGGTTTCTCCCTGTACTATTATGAGTCCTAGATGACTATTTACAGCCTATTTACTCCATTTTTATTTGTATGATTCATCAGAAGTCCGTTTTCCCCATTTTCGGCAAGCAGACCACTTTCAGATCTTCATTTTGGATATCTTCTAGGGAAATAGATACAAGTAATAGAGGCTTCTCCTTGAACTATTATGAATCCCAGGTAAATATTTCTAGTCTATTTACTCCATTTTTATTTGCATGATTCATCAGAAGTCCGTGTTCCCCATTTTTGGCTAGTAGACCTGTTTCGGATCTTCATTTGGGATATCTTCTAGGGAATGAGTACAAGTAATAGAGGTTTCTCCTTGTACTATTATGAGTCCCAAATGACTATTTCCAAGCCTATTTACTCCATTTTTATTTGTATGATTCATCAGACGTCCGTTTTCCCCATTTTCGGCAAGTAGACAAGTTTCAGATCTTCATTTCGGATATCTTCTAGGGAATTAGATACAAGTAATTGAGGCTTCTCCATGTACTACTATGATTCCCAGGTGACTATTTCCAGCCTATTTACTCCATTTTTATTTGTTTGATTCATCAGAAGTCCGTTTTCCCCATTTTCGGCTAGTAGACCAGTTTCGGATCTTCATTTGGGTTATCTTCTAGGGAATGAGATACAATTAATAGAGGCTTCTCCTTGTACTATTAAAAGTCCCAGGTGACTATTTCCAGCCTATTTACTCAAGGTTTCTTTGTTTGATTCATCAGAAGTCCGTGTTCCCCATTTTCGGCTAGTAGACCTGTTTCGGATCTTCATTTGGGATCTCTTCGAGGGAATGAGATACAAGTAATAGAGGCTTCTCCTAGTAATATTATGTGTCCCGGATGACTATTTCCAGCCTTTTTACTCCGTTTTCTTTGTATGATTCATCAGAAGTTCGTTTTTCCCATTTTCGGCTAGTAGGCCACTTTCGGATCTTCATTTGGGATATCTTCTAGGGAATGAGATACAAGTAATAGAGGCTTCTCCTTATACAATTATGTGTCCCAAATGACTACTTCCAGCCTATTTACACCATTTTCTTTGCATGATTCATCAGAAGTTCGTTTTTCCCATTTTCGGCTACTAGACCTGTTTCGGATCTTCATTTGGGATATCTTCTAGGGAATGAGATACAAGTAATATAGGCTTCTCCTTGTACTATTATGAATCCCAGATGACTATTTCCAGCCTATTTACTCCATTTTTCTTTGTATGATTCCTCAGAAGTCCGTTTTCGCCATTTTCGGCAAGTACACCACTTTCAGATCTTCATTTCGAATATCTTCTAGGGAATTAGATACAAGTAATAGAGGCTTCTCCTTGTACTATTATGAATCCCTGGTGACTATTTCCAGCCTATTTACTCCATTTTTATTTGTATGATTCATCAGAAGTCTGTGATCCCCATTTTTGGCTAGTAGCCCAATTTCAGATCTTCATTTGGGATATCTTCTAGGGAATGATATAGAAGTAATAGAGGCTTCTCCTTGTACTATTATGTGTCCCATATGACTATTTCCAGCCTTTTGGCTCCTTTTTCTTTGTATGATTCATCAGTAGTTCGTTTTTCCCATTTTTGGCTAGTAGACCTGTTTCAGATCTTCAGTTGGGATATCTTCTAGGGAATGAGATACAAGTAATAGAGGTTTCTCCTTGTAATATTATGAGTCGCAGATTACTATTTCCAGCCTCTTTACTCCATTTTTATTTGTATGATTCATCAGAAGTCCGTTTTCCCTATTTTCGGCAAGTAGACCAATTTCAGATCTTTATTTCGGATATCTTCTAGGGAATGAGATACAAGTAATAGAGGCTTCTCCTTGTACTATTATAAGTCCCAGATGACTATTTCCAGCCTCTTTACTCCATTTTTATTTGTATGATTCATCAGAAGTCCATGTTCCCCATTTTCGGCTAGTAGCCCTGTTTCGGATCTTCATTTGGGATCTCCTCGAGGGAACGAGATACAAGTAATAGAGGCTTCTCCTAGTAATATAATGTGTCCCGGATGACTATTTCTAGCTTATTTACTCCATTTTCTTTGTATGATTCATCAGAAATTCGTTTTTCCGATTTTCGGCTAGTAGACCAGTTTCAGATCTTCATTTGGGATATCTTCAAGGGAGTGAGATACAAGTAATAGAGGCTTCTCCTGATACAATTATGTGTCCCAGATGACTACTTCCAGCCTACTTACTCCATTTTCTTTGTATGATTCATCAGAATTTCGTTTTTCCTATTTTCGGCTAGTAGACATGTTTCGGATCTTCAATTGGGATATCTTCTAGGGAATGAGATACAAGTAATATAGGCTTCTCCTTGTACTAATATGAATCCCAGATGACAATTTCCAGCCTATTTACTCCATTTTTCTTTGTATGATTCCTCAGAAGTCCATTTTCCCCATTTTCGGCAAGAACACCAGTTTCGGATCTTCATTTGGGATATCTTCTAGGGAATGATATAGAAGTAATAGAGGCTTCTCCATGTACTATTATGTGTCCCAGATGACTATTTACAGCCTTTTTACTCCATTTTTATTTGTATGATTCATCAGAAGTCCGTTTTCCCCATTTTTGGCAAGTAGACCACTTTCAGATCTTCATTTCGGATATCTTTTAGGGAATTAGGTACAAGTAATAGAGGTTTCTCCTTGTACTATTATGAGTCCCAGCTGACTATTTCCAGCCTATTTACTCCATTTTTATTTGTATGATTCATCTGAAGTCCGTTTTCCCCATTTTCGGCAAGTAGAACCATTTTCAGATCTTCATTTCTGATATCTTCTAGGGAAATAGATACAAGTAATAGAGGCTTCTCCTTGTACTATTATGAATCCCAGGTGACTATTTCCAGTCTATTTACTCCATTTTTATTTGTATGATTCATCAGAAGTCCGTGTTCCCTATTTTTGGCTAGTAGACCTGTTTCGGATCTTCATTTGGGATATCTTCCAGGGAATGAGTACAAGTAATAGAGGTTTCTCCTTGTACTATTATGAGTCCCAAATGACTATTTCCAAGCCTATTTACTCCATTTTTATTTGTATGATTCATCAGAAGTCCGTTTTCCCCATTTTCGGCAAGTAGACCACTATCAGATCTTCATTTCGGATATCTTCTAGGGAATGAGATACAAGTAATATAGGCTTCTCGTTGTACTATTATGTGTCCCAGATGACTATTTCCAACCTATTTACTCCTTTTTCTTTATATGATTCATCAGAAATTTGTTTTTTCCATTTTCGGCTAGTAGACCTGTTTCGGATCTTCATTTGGGATATCTTCTAGGGAATGAGATACAAGTAATAGAGGTTTCTCCTTGTACTATTATGAGTCCCAGATGACTATTTCCAGCCTTTTTACTCTTTTTTCTTTGTATGATTCATGAGAAGTTCGTTTTTCCCATTTTTGGCTAGTAGACCTGCTTCAGATCTTCTTTTGGGATATCTTATAGGGAATGAGATACAATTAATAGAGGTTTCTCCTTGTACTATTATGAGTCCTATATGACTATTTACAGCCTATTTACTCCATTTTTATTTGTATGATTCATCAGAAGTCCGTTTTCCCCATTTTCGGCAAGTCGACCACTTTCAGATCTTCATTTCAGATATCTTCTAGGGAATTAGATACAAGTAATAAAGGTTTCTCCTTGTACTATTATAAGTCCCAGATGACTATTTCCAGCCTATTTACTCCATTTTTATTGGTATGATTCATCAGAAGTCTGTTTTCACAATTTTCGGCAAGTAGACCACTTTCAGATCTTTATTTCGGATATCTTCTAGGGAATGAGATACAAGTAATAGAGGCTTCTCCTTGTACTATTATAAGTCCCAGATGACTATTTCCAGCCTCTTTACTCCATTTTTATTTGTATGATTCATCAGAAGTCCGTTTTCCCCATTTTCGGCAAGTAGACCAATTTCAGATCTTTATTTCGGATATCTTCTAGGGAATGAGATACAAGTAATAGAGGCTTCTCCTTGTACTATTATAAGTCGCAGATGACTATTTCCAGCCTATTTACTCTATTTTTATTTGTTTGATTCATCAGAAGTCCGTTTTCCCCATTTTCGGTAAGTAGACCACTTTCAGATCTTCATTTCGGATATCTTCTAGGGAAATAGATACAAGTAATAGAGGCTTCTACTTGTACTATTATGAATCCCAGGTGATTATTTCTAGTCTATTTACTCCATTTTTATTTGCATGATTCATCAGAAGTCCGTGTTCCCTATTTTTGGCTAGTAGACCTGTTTCGGATCTTCATTTGGGATATCTTCTAGGGAATGAGTACAAGTAATAGAGGTTTCTCCTTGTACTATTATGAGTCCCAAATGACTATTTCCAAGCCTATTTACTCCATTTTTATTTGTATTATTCATCAGAAGTCCGTTTTCCCCATTTTCGGCAAGTAGACGAATTTCAAATCTTTATTTCGGATATCTTCTAGGGAATGAGATACTAGTAATAGAGGTTTCTCCTTGTACTATTATAAGTCCCAGATGACTATTTCCAGCCTCTTCACTCCATTTTTATTTGTATGATTCATCAGAAGTCCATGTTCCCCATTTTCGGCTAGTAGCCCTGTTTCGGATCTTCATTTGGGATCTCCTCGAGGGAACGAGATACAAGTAATAGAGGCTTCTCCTAGTAATATAATGTGTCCCGGATGACTATTTCTAGCCTATTTACTCCATTTTCTTTGTATGATTCATCAGAAATTCGTTTTTCCGATTTTCGGCTAGTAGACCAGTTTCGGATCTTCATTTGGGATATCTTCTAGGGAGTGAGATACAAGTAATAGAGGCTTCTCCTGATACAATTATGTGTCCCAGATGACTACTTCCAGCCTACTTACTCCATTTTCTTTGTATGATTCATCAGAAGTTCGTTTTTCCTATTTTCGGCTAGTAGACATGTTTCGGATCTTCAATTGGGATTTCTTCTAGGGAATGAGATACAAGTAATATAGGCTTCTCCTTGAACTAATATGAATCCCATATGACAATTTCCAGCCTATTTACTCCATTTTTCTTTGTATGATTCCTCAGAAGTCCATTTTCCCCATTTTCGGCAAGTAGACCAGTTTCGGATCTTCATTTGGGATATCTTCTAGGGAATGATATAGAAGTAATAGAGGCTTCTCCATGTACTATTATGTGTCCCAGATGACTATTTACAGCCTTTTTACTCCAATTTATTTGTATAATTCATTAGAAGTCCGTTTTCCCCATTTTTGGCAAGTAGAGCACTTTCAGATCTTCATTTCGGATATCTTCTAGGGAATTAGGTACAAGTAATAGAGGTTTCTCCTTGTACTATTATGAGTCCCAGATGACTATTTCCAGCCTATTTACTCCAGTTTTTATTTGTATGATTCATCAGAAGTCCGTTTTCCCCATTTTCGGCAAGTAGAACCATTTTCAGATCTTCATTTCTGATATCTTCTAGGGAAATAGATACAAGTAATAGAGGCTTCTCCTTGTTCTATTATGAATCCCAGGTGACTATTTCCAGTCTATTTACTCCATTTTTATTTGTATGATTCATCAGAAGTCCGTGTTCCCTGTTTTTGGCTAGTAGACCTGTTTCGGATCTTCATTTGGGATATCTTCCAGGGAATGAGTACAAGTAATAGAGGTTTCTCCTTGTACTATTATGAGTCCCAAATGACTATTTCCAAGCCTATTTACTCCATTTTTATTTGTATGATTCATCAGAAGTCCGTTTTCCCCATTTTCGGCAAGTAGACCACTATCAGATCTTCATTTCGGATATCTTCTAGGGAATGAGATACAAGTAATATAGGCTTCTCGTTGTACTATTATGTGTCCCAGATGACTATTTCCAACCTATTTACTCCTTTTTCTTTGTATGATTCATCAGAAATTCGTTTTTTCCATTTTCGGCTAGTAGACCTGTTTCGGATCTTCATTTGAGATATCTTCTAGGGAATGAGATACAAGTAATAGAGGTTTCTCCTTGTACTATTATGATTCCCAGGTGACTATTTCCAGCCTATTTACTCCATTTTTATTTGTTTGATTCATCAGAAGTCCGTTTTCCCCATTTTCGGCTAGTAGACCAGTTTCAGATCTTCATTTGGGTTATCTTCTAGGGAATGAGATACAATTAATAGAGGCTTCTCCTTGTACTATTAAAAGTCCCAGGTGACTATTTCCAGCCTATTTACTCAAGGTTTCTTTGTTTGATTCATCAGAAGTCCGTGTTCCCCATTTTCGGCTAGTAGACCTGTTTCGGATCTTCATTTGGGATCTCTTCGAGGGAATGAGATACAAGTAATAGAGGCTTCTCCTAGTAATATTATGTGTCCCGGATGACTATTTCCAGCCTTTTTACTCCGTTTTCTTTGTATGATTCATCAGAAGTTCGTTTTTCCCATTTTCGGCTAGTAGGCCACTTTCGGATCTTCATTTGGGATATCTTCTAGGGAATGAGATACAAGTAATAGAGGCTTCTCCTTATACAATTATGTGTCCCAAATGACTACTTCCAGCCTATTTACACCATTTTCTTTGCATGATTCATCAGAAGTTCGTTTTTTCCCATTTTCGGCTACTAGACCTGTTTCGGATCTTCATTTGGGATATCTTCTAGGGAATGAGATACAAGTAATATAGGCTTCTCCTTGTACTATTATGAATCCCAGATGACTATTTCCAGCCTATTTACTCCATTTTTCTTTGTATGATTCCTCAGAAGTCCGTTTTCGCCATTTTCGGCAAGTACACCACTTTCAGATCTTCATTTCGAATATCTTCTAGGGAATTAGATACAAGTAATAGAGGCTTCTCCTTGTACTATTATGAATCCCTGGTGACTATTTCCAGCCTATTTACTCCATTTTTATTTGTATGATTCATCAGAAGTCTGTGATCCCCATTTTTTGGCTAGTAGCCCAATTTCAGATCTTCATTTGGGATATCTTCTAGGGAATGATATAGAAGTAATAGAGGCTTCTCCTTGTACTATTATGTGTCCCATATGACTATTTCCAGCCTTTTGGCTCCTTTTTCTTTGTATGATTCATCAGTAGTTCGTTTTTTCCCATTTTTGGCTAGTAGACCTGTTTCAGATCTTCAGTTGGGATATCTTCTAGGGAATGAGATACAAGTAATAGAGGTTTCTCCTTGTAATATTATGAGTCGCAGATTACTATTTCCAGCCTCTTTACTCCATTTTTATTTGTATGATTCATCAGAAGTCCGTTTTCCCTATTTTCGGCAAGTAGACCAATTTCAGATCTTTATTTCGGATATCTTCTAGGGAATGAGATACAAGTAATAGAGGCTTCTCCTTGTACTATTATAAGTCCCAGATGACTATTTCCAGCCTCTTTACTCCATTTTTATTTGTATGATTCATCAGAAGTCCATGTTCCCCATTTTCGGCTAGTAGCCCTGTTTCGGATCTTCATTTGGGATCTCCTCGAGGGAACGAGATACAAGTAATAGAGGCTTCTCCTAGTAATATAATGTGTCCCGGATGACTATTTCTAGCTTATTTACTCCATTTTCTTTGTATGATTCATCAGAAATTCGTTTTTCCGATTTTCGGCTAGTAGACCAGTTTCAGATCTTCATTTGGGATATCTTCAAGGGAGTGAGATACAAGTAATAGAGGCTTCTCCTGATACAATTATGTGTCCCAGATGACTACTTCCAGCCTACTTACTCCATTTTCTTTGTATGATTCATCAGAATTTCGTTTTTCCTATTTTCGGCTAGTAGACATGTTTCGGATCTTCAATTGGGATATCTTCTAGGGAATGAGATACAAGTAATATAGGCTTCTCCTTGTACTAATATGAATCCCAGATGACAATTTCCAGCCTATTTACTCCATTTTTCTTTGTATGATTCCTCAGAAGTCCATTTTCCCCATTTTCGGCAAGAACACCAGTTTCGGATCTTCATTTGGGATATCTTCTAGGGAATGATATAGAAGTAATAGAGGCTTCTCCATGTACTATTATGTGTCCCAGATGACTATTTACAGCCTTTTTACTCCATTTTTATTTGTATGATTCATCAGAAGTCCGTTTTCCCCATTTTTGGCAAGTAGACCACTTTCAGATCTTCATTTCGGATATCTTTTAGGGAATTAGGTACAAGTAATAGAGGTTTCTCCTTGTACTATTATGAGTCCCAGCTGACTATTTCCAGCCTATTTACTCCATTTTTATTTGTATGATTCATCTGAAGTCCGTTTTCCCCATTTTCGGCAAGTAGAACCATTTTCAGATCTTCATTTCTGATATCTTCTAGGGAAATAGATACAAGTAATAGAGGCTTCTCCTTGTACTATTATGAATCCCAGGTGACTATTTCCAGTCTATTTACTCCATTTTTATTTGTATGATTCATCAGAAGTCCGTGTTCCCTATTTTTGGCTAGTAGACCTGTTTCGGATCTTCATTTGGGATATCTTCCAGGGAATGAGTACAAGTAATAGAGGTTTCTCCTTGTACTATTATGAGTCCCAAATGACTATTTCCAAGCCTATTTACTCCATTTTTATTTGTATGATTCATCAGAAGTCCGTTTTCCCCATTTTCGACAAGTAGACCACTATCAGATCTTCATTTCGGATATCTTCTAGGGAATGAGATACAAGTAATATAGGCTTCTCGTTGTACTATTATGTGTCCCAGATGACTATTTCCAACCTATTTACTCCTTTTTCTTTATATGATTCATCAGAAATTTGTTTTTTCCATTTTCGGCTAGTAGACCTGTTTCGGATCTTCATTTGGGATATCTTCTAGGGAATGAGATACAAGTAATAGAGGTTTCTCCTTGTACTATTATGAGTCCCAGATGACTATTTCCAGCCTTTTTACTCTTTTTTCTTTGTATGATTCATGAGAAGTTCGTTTTTCCCATTTTTTGGCTAGTAGACCTGCTTCAGATCTTCTTTTGGGATATCTTATAGGGAATGAGATACAATTAATAGAGGTTTCTCCTTGTACTATTATGAGTCCTATATGACTATTTACAGCCTATTTACTCCATTTTTATTTGTATGATTCATCAGAAGTCCGTTTTCCCCATTTTCGGCAAGTCGACCACTTTCAGATCTTCATTTCAGATATCTTCTAGGGAATTAGATACAAGTAATAAAGGTTTCTCCTTGTACTATTATAAGTCCCAGATGACTATTTCCAGCCTATTTACTCCATTTTTATTGGTATGATTCATCAGAAGTCTGTTTTCACAATTTTCGGCAAGTAGACCACTTTCAGATCTTTATTTCGGATATCTTCTAGGGAATGAGATACAAGTAATAGAGGCTTCTCCTTGTACTATTATAAGTCCCAGATGACTATTTCCAGCCTCTTTACTCCATTTTTATTTGTATGATTCATCAGAAGTCCGTTTTCCCCATTTTCGGCAAGTAGACCAATTTCAGATCTTTATTTCGGATATCTTCTAGGGAATGAGATACAAGTAATAGAGGCTTCTCCTTGTACTATTATAAGTCGCAGATGACTATTTCCAGCCTATTTACTCTATTTTTATTTGTTTGATTCATCAGAAGTCCGTTTTCCCCATTTTCGGTAAGTAGACCACTTTCAGATCTTCATTTCGGATATCTTCTAGGGAAATAGATACAAGTAATAGAGGCTTCTACTTGTACTATTATGAATCCCAGGTGATTATTTCTAGTCTATTTACTCCATTTTTATTTGCATGATTCATCAGAAGTCCGTGTTCCCCCTATTTTCGGCTAGTAGACCTGTTTCGGATCTTCATTTGGGATATCTTCTAGGGAATGAGTACAAGTAATAGAGGTTTCTCCTTGTACTATTATGAGTCCCAAATGACTATTTCCAAGCCTATTTACTCCATTTTTATTTGTATTATTCATCAGAAGTCCGTTTTCCCCATTTTCGGCAAGTAGACGAATTTCAAATCTTTATTTCGGATATCTTCTAGGGAATGAGATACTAGTAATAGAGGTTTCTCCTTGTACTATTATAAGTCCCAGATGACTATTTCCAGCCTCTTTACTCCATTTTTATTTGTATGATTCATCAGAAGTCCATGTTCCCCATTTTCGGCTAGTAGCCCTGTTTCGGATCTTCATTTGGGATCTCCTCGAGGGAACGAGATACAAGTAATAGAGGCTTCTCCTAGTAATATAATGTGTCCCGGATGACTATTTCTAGCCTATTTACTCCATTTTCTTTGTATGATTCATCAGAAATTCGTTTTTCCGATTTTCGGCTAGTAGACCAGTTTCGGATCTTCATTTGGGATATCTTCTAGGGAGTGAGATACAAGTAATAGAGGCTTCTCCTGATACAATTATGTGTCCCAGATGACTACTTCCAGCCTACTTACTCCATTTTCTTTGTATGATTCATCAGAAGTTCGTTTTTCCTATTTTCGGCTAGTAGACATGTTTCGGATCTTCAATTGGGATTTCTTCTAGGGAATGAGATACAAGTAATATAGGCTTCTCCTTGAACTAATATGAATCCCATATGACAATTTCCAGCCTATTTACTCCATTTTTCTTTGTATGATTCCTCAGAAGTCCATTTTCCCCATTTTCGGCAAGTAGACCAGTTTCGGATCTTCATTTGGGATATCTTCTAGGGAATGATATAGAAGTAATAGAGGCTTCTCCATGTACTATTATGTGTCCCAGATGACTATTTACAGCCTTTTTACTCCAATTTATTTGTATAATTCATTAGAAGTCCGTTTTCCCCATTTTTGGCAAGTAGAGCACTTTCAGATCTTCATTTCGGATATCTTCTAGGGAATTAGGTACAAGTAATAGAGGTTTCTCCTTGTACTATTATGAGTCCCAGATGACTATTTCCAGCCTATTTACTCCAGTTTTATTTGTATGATTCATCAGAAGTCCGTTTTCCCCATTTTCGGCAAGTAGAACCATTTTCAGATCTTCATTTCTGATATCTTCTAGGGAAATAGATACAAGTAATAGAGGCTTCTCCTTGTTCTATTATGAATCCCAGGTGACTATTTCCAGTCTATTTACTCCATTTTTATTTGTATGATTCATCAGAAGTCCGTGTTCCCTGTTTTTGGCTAGTAGACCTGTTTCGGATCTTCATTTGGGATATCTTCCAGGGAATGAGTACAAGTAATAGAGGTTTCTCCTTGTACTATTATGAGTCCCAAATGACTATTTCCAAGCCTATTTACTCCATTTTTATTTGTATGATTCATCAGAAGTCCGTTTTCCCCATTTTCGGCAAGTAGACCACTATCAGATCTTCATTTCGGATATCTTCTAGGGAATGAGATACAAGTAATATAGGCTTCTCGTTGTACTATTATGTGTCCCAGATGACTATTTCCAACCTATTTACTCCTTTTTCTTTGTATGATTCATCAGAAATTCGTTTTTTCCATTTTCGGCTAGTAGACCTGTTTCGGATCTTCATTTGAGATATCTTCTAGGGAATGAGATACAAGTAATAGAGGTTTCTCCTTGTACTATTATGAGTCCCAGATGACTATTTACAGCCTATTTACTCCATTTTTATTTGTATGATTCATTAGAAGTCCGTTTTCCCCATTTTCGGCAAGTAGACCACTTTCAGATCTTCATTTCAGATATCTTCTAGGGAATTAGATACAAGTAATAAAGGTTTCTCCTTGTACTATTATAAGTCCCAGATGACTATTTCCAGCCTATTTACTCCATTTTTATTGGTATGATTCATCTGAAGTCCGTTTTCACAATTTTCGGCAAGTAGACCACTTTCAGATCTTTATTTCGGATATCTTCTAGGGAATGAGATACAAGTAATATAGGCTTCTCCTTGTACTATTATAAGTCCCAGATGACTATTTCCAGCCTCTTTACTCTATTTTTATTTGTATGATTCATCAGAAGTCCGTTTTCCCCATTTTTGGCAAGTAGACCAATTTCAGATCTTTACTTCGGATATCTTCTAGGGAATGAGATAAAAGTAATAGAGGCTTCTCCTTGTACTATTATAAGTCCCAGATGACTATTTCCAGCCTATTTACTCCATTTTTATTTGTTTGATTCATCAGAAGTCCGTTTTCCCCATTTTCGGCTTGTAGACCAGTTTCGGATCTTCATTTGGGTTATCTTCTAGGGAATAAGATACAAGTAATAGAGGCTTCTCCTTGTACTATTAAAAGTCCCAGATGACTATTTCCAGCCTATTTACTTAATTTTTCTTTGTTTGATTCATCAGAAGTCCGTGTTCCCCATTTTCGGCTAGTAGACCTGTTTCGGATCTTCATTTGGAATATCTTCTAGGGAATGAGATACAAGTAATATAGGCTTCTCCTTGTACTATTATGAATCCCAGATGACTATTTCCAGCCTATTTACTACATTTTTCTTTGTATGATTCATCAGAAGTCCGTTTTCCCCATTTTCGGCAAGTAGACCAGTTTCGGATCTTCATTTCGGATATCTTCTAGAGAATGAGATACAAGTAATAGAGGTTTCTCCTTGTACTCTTATGAGTCGCAGATGACTATTTCCAGCCTATTTACTCCATTTTTATTTGTATGATTCATCAGAAGTCTGTGATCCCCATTTTTGGCTAGTAGCCCAATTTAAGATCTTCATTTGGGATATCTTCTAGGGAATGATATAGAAGTAATAGAGGCTTCTCCTTGTACTATTATGTGTCCCAGATGACTATTTCCAGCCTTTTGACTCCTTTTTCTTTGTATGATTCATCAGTAGTTCGTTTTTCCCATTTTCGGCTAGTAGACCTGTTTCGGATCTTCATTTGGGATATCTGCTAGGGAATGAGATACAAGTAATAGAGGTGTCTCCCTGTACTATTATGAGTCCTAGATGACTATTTACAGCCTATTTACTCCATTTTTAATTGTATGATTCATCAGAAGTACGTTTTCCCCATTTTTGGCAAGTAGACTACTTTCAGATCTTCATTTCGGATATCTTCTAGGGAAATAGATACAAGTAATAGAGGCTTCTCCTTGTACTATTATGAATCCCAGGTGACTATTTCAAGTCTATTTACTCCATTTTTATTTGTATGATTCATCAGAAGTCCGTTTTCCCCATTTTCGGCAAGTAGACCACTTTCAGATCTTCATTTCGGATATCTTCTACGGAATTAGGTAAAAGTAATAGAGGTTTCTCCTTGTACTATTATGAGTCCCAGATGACTATTTCCAGCCTATTTACTCCATTTTTATTTGTATGATTCATCAGAAGTCCGTTTTCCCCATTTTCGGCAAGTAGACCACTTTCAGATCTTCATTTCGGATATCTTCTAGGGAATGAGATACAAATAATAGAGGCTTCTCCTTGTACTATTATGTGTCCCAGATGACTATTTACAACCTATTTACTCCTTTTTCTTTGTATGATTCATCAGAAGTTTGTTTTTTCCATTTTCGGCTAGTAGACCTGTTTCGGATCCTCATTTGGGATATCTTCTAGAGAATGAGTACAAGTAATAGAGGTTTCTCCTTGTACTATTATGAGTCCCAAATGACTATATCCAAGCCTATTTACTCCATTTTTATTTGTATTATTCATCGGAAGTCCGTTTTCCCCATTTTCGGCAAGTAGACCAATTTCAGATCTTTATTTCGGATATCTTCTAGGGAATGAGATACTAGTAATAGAGGTTTCTCCTTGTACTATTATAAGTCCCAGATGACTATTTCCAGCCTATTTACTCCATTTTTATTTGTATGATTCATTAGAAGTCCGTTTTCCCCATTTTCGGCAAGCAGACCACTTTCAGATCTTCATTTTGGATATCTTCTAGGGAAATAGATACAAGTAATAGAGGCTTCTCCTTGTACTATTATGAATCCCAGGTGACTATTTCTAGTCTATTTACTCCATTTTTGTTTGCATGATTCATCAGAAGTCCGTGTTCCCCATTTTTGGCTAGTAAACCTGTTTCGGATCTTCATTTGGGTTATCTTCTAGGGAATGAGTACAAGTAATAGAGGTTTCTCCTTGTACTATTATGAGTCCCAAATGACTATTTGCAAGCCTATTTACTCCATTTTTATTTGTATGATTCATCAGAAGTCCGTTTTTCCCATTTTCGCCAAGTAGACCACTTTCAGATCTTCATTTCGGATATCTTCTAGGGAATTAGGTACAAGTAATAGAGATTTCTCCTTGTACTATTATGAATCCCAGATGACTATTTCCAGCCTATTTATTCCATTTTTCTTTGTATGATTCCTCAGAAGTCCGTTTTCCCCATTTTCGGCTAGTAGACAAGTTTCAGATCTTCATTTTGGATATCTTCTAGGGAATTAGATACAAGTAATTGAGGCTTCTCCATGTACTACTATGATTCCCAGGTGACTATTTCCAGCCTATTTACTCCATTTTTATTTGTTTGATTCATCAGAAGTCCGTTTTCCCCATTTTCGGCTTGTAGACCAGTTTCGGATCTTCATTTGGGTTATCTTCTAGGGAATGAGATACAAGTAATAGAGGCTTCTCCTTGTACTATTAAAAGTCCCAGATGACTATTTCCAGCCTATTTACTTAATTTTTCTTTGTTTGATTCATCAGAAGTCCGTCTTCCCCATTTTCGGCTAGTAGACCTGTTTCGGATCTTCATTTGGGATCTCTTCAAGGGAATGAGATACAGGTAATAGAGGCTTCTCCTAGTAATATTATGTGTCCCGGATGACTATTTCCAGCCTATTTACTCCGTTTTCTTTGTATGATTAATTAGAAGTTCGTTTTTCCCATTTTCGGCTGGTAAACCACTTTAGGATCTTCATTTGGGATATCTTCTAGGGAATGAGATACAAGTAATAGAGGCTTCTCCTTATACAATTATGTGTCCCAAATGACTACTTCCAGCCTATTTACTCCATTTTTATTTGCATGATTCATCAGAAGTCCGTGTTCCCCATTTTTGGCTAGTAGACCTGTTTCGGATCTTCATTTGGGATATCTTCTAGGGAATGAGATACAAGTAATATAGGCTTCTCCTTGTACTATTATGAATCCCAGATGACTATTTCCAGCCTATTTACTCCATTTTTCTTTGTATGATTCATCAGAATTCCGTTTTCACCATTTTCGGCAAGTATACTAGTTTCGGATCTTCATTTCGGATATCTTCTAGAGAATGAGATACAAGTAATAGAGGTTTCTACTTGTACACTTATGAGTCGCAGATGACTACTTCCAGCCTATTTACACCATTTTCTTTGTATGATTCATCAGAAGTTCGTTTTTCCCATTTTCGGCTACTAGACCTGTTTCGGATCTTCATTTGGGATATCTTCTAGGGAATGAGATACAAGTAATATAGGCTTCTCCCTGTACTATTATGAATCCCAGATGACTATTTCCAGCCTATTTACTCCATTTTTCTGTGTATGATTCATCAGAAGTCCGTTTTCCCCATTTTCGGCAAGTAGAACAGCTTCGGATCTTCATTTCGGATATCTTCTAGAGAATGAGATACAAGTAATAGAGGTTTCTCCTTGGACTCTTATGAGTCGCAGATGACTATTTCCAGCCTATTTACTCCATTTTTATTTGTATGATTCATCAGAAGTCTGTGATCCCCATTTTTGGCTAGTAGCCCAATTTCGGATCTTCATTTGGGATATCTTCTAGGGAATGATATAGAAGTAATAGAGGCTTCTCCTTGTACTATTATGTGTCCCAGATGACTATTTCCAGCCTTTTGACTCCTTTTTCTTTGTATGATTCATCAGTAGTTCATTTTTCCCATTTTCGGCTAGTAGACCTGTTTTGGATCTTCATTTGGGATATCTTCCAGGGAATGAGATACAAGCAATAGAGGTTTCTCCCTGTACTATTATAAGTCCTAGATGACTATTTACAGCCTATTTACTCCATTTTTAATTGTATGATTCATCAGAAGTACGTTTTCCCCATTTTTGGCAAGTAGACCACTTTCAGATCTTTATTTCGGATATCTTCTAGGGAAATAGATACAAGTAATAGAGGCTTCTCCTTGTACTATTATGAATCCCAGGTGACTATTTCAAGTCTATTTACTCCATTTTTATTTGTATGATTCATCAGAAGTCCGTTTTCCCCATTTTCGGCAAGTCGAGCACTTTCAGATCTTCATTTCGGATATCTTCTACGGAATTAGGTAAAAGTAATAGAGGTTTCTCCTTGTACTATTATGAGTCCCAGATGACTATTTCCAGCCTATTTACTCCATTTTTATTTGTATGATTCATCAGAAGTCCGTTTTCCCCATTTTCGACAAGTAGACCACTTTCAGATCTTCATTTCGGATAACTTCTAGGGAATGAGATACAAATAATAGAGGCTTCTCCTTGTACTATTATGTGTCCCAGATGACTATTTACAACCAATTTACTCCTTTTTCATTGTATGATTCATCAGAAGTTGGTTTTTTCCATTTTCGGCTAGTAGACCTGTTTCGGATCTTCATTTGGGATATCTTCTAGGGAATGAGATACAAGTAATAGAGGTTTCTCCTTGTACCATTATGAGTCCCAGATGACTATTTCCAGCCTTTTTGCTCCTTTTTCTTTGTATGATTTATCAGAAGTTCGTTTTTCCCATTTTTGGCTAGTAGACCTGTTTCAGATCTTCTTTTGGGATATCTTCTAGGGAATGAGATACAAGTAATAGAGGTTTCTCCTTGTACTATTATGAGTCCAAGATGACTACTTACATCCTATTTACTCCATTTTTATTTGTATGATTCATCAGAAGTCTGTTTTCCCCATTTTCGGCAAGTAGACCACTTTCAGATCTTCATTTCGGATATCTTCTCGGGAATTAGATACAAGTACTAGAGGTTTCTCATTGTACTATCATGAGTCCCAGATGACTATTTCCAGCCTATTTACTCCATTTTTATTGGTATGATTCATCAGAATTCCGTTTTCCCCTTTTTCGGCAAGTAGACCACTTTCTGATCTTCATTTCGGATATCTTCTAGGGAAATAGATACAAGTAATAGAGGCTTCTCCTTGTACTATTATGAATCCCAGGTGACTATTTCCAGTCTATTTACTCCATTTTTATTTGCATGATTCATCAGAAGTCCGTGTTCTCCATTTTTGGCTAGTAGACCTGTTTCGGATCCTCATTTGGGATATCTTCTAGAGAATGAGTACAAGTAATAGAGGTTTCTCCTTGTACTATTATGAGTCCCAAATGACTATTTCCAAGCCTATTTACTCCATTTTAATTTGTATGATTCATCAGAAGTCCGTTTTCCCCATTTTTGGCAAGTAGGCCACTTTCAGATCTTCATTTCGGATATCTTCTAGGGAATGAGATACAAGTAATAAAGGCTTCTCTTTGTACTGTTATGTGTCCCAGATGACTATTTCCAACCTATTTACTCCTTTTTCTTTGTATGATTCATCAGAAGATTGTTTTTTCCATTTTTGGCTACTAGACCTGTTTCGGCTCTTCATTTGGGATATCTTCTAGGGAATGAGAATAAAGTAATAGAGGTTACTCCTTGTACTATTATGAGTCCCAGATGACTATTTCCAGCCTTTTTGCTCCTTTTTCTTTGTATGATTCATCAGAAGTTCGTTTTTCCCATTTTTGGCTAGTTGACCTGTTTCAGATCTTCTTTTGGGATATCTTCTAGGGAATGAGATACAAGTAATAGAGGCTTCTCCTTGTCCTATTATTTGTCCCAGATGACTATTTTCAACCTATTTACTCCTTTTTCTTTGTATGATTCATCAGAAGTTTGTTTTTTCCATTTTCGGCTAGTAGACCTGTTTCGGCTCTTCATTTGGGATATCTTCTTGGGAATGAGATACAAGTAATAGAGGTTACTCCTTGTACTATTATGAGTCCCAGATGACTATTTCCAGCCTTTTTGCTCCTTTTTCTTTGTTTGATTCATCAGAAGTTCGTTTTTCCTATTTTTGGCTAGTAGACCTGTTTCAGATCTTCTTTTGGGATATTTTCTAGGGAATGAGATACAAGTAATAGAGCCTTCTCCTTGTACTATTATGAGTCCCAAATGACTATTTCCAAGCCTATTTACTCCATTTTTATTTGTATGATTCATCAGAAGTCCGTTTTCCCCATTTTCGGCAGGTATACCACTATCAGATCTTCATTTCAGATATCTTCTAGGGAATTAGATACAAGTAATAGAGGTTTATCCTTGTACTATTATGAGTCCCAGATGACTATTTCCAGCCTATTTACTCCATTTTTCTTGGTATGATTCATCAGAAGTCCGTTTTCCCCATTTTCGGTAAGTAGACCACTTTCAGATCTTCATTTCGGATATCTTCTAGGGAAATAGATACAAGTAATAGAGGCTACTACTTGTACTATTATGAATCCCATGTGACTATTTCTCGTCTATTTACTCCATTTTTATTTGCATGATTCATCAGAAGTCCGTGTTCCCCATTTTTGGCTAGTAGACCTGTTTCGGATCTTCATTTGGGATATCTTCTAGGGAATTAGTACAAGTAATAGAGGTTTCTCCTTGTACTATTATGAGTCCCAAATGACTATTTCCAAGCCTATTTACTCCATTTTTATTTGTATTATTCATCAGAAGTCCGTTTTCCCCATTTTCGGCAAGTAGACCAATTTCAGATCTTTATTTCGGATATCTTCTAGGGAATGAGATACAAGTAATAGAGGTTTCTCCTTGTACTATTATAAGTCCCAGATGACTATTTCCAGCCTCTTTACTCCATTTTTATTTGTATGATTCATCAGAAGTCCATGTTCCCCATTTTCGGCAAGTAGCCCTGTTTCGGATCTTCATTTGGGATCTCCTCGAGGGAACGAGATACAAGTAATAGAGGCTTCTCCTAGTAATATAATGTGTCCCGGATGACTATTTCTAGCCTATTTACTCCATTTCCTTTGTATAACTCATCAGAAATTCGTTTTTCCGATTTTCGGCTAGTAGACCAGTTTCGGATCTTCATTTGGGATATCTTCTAGGGAGTGAGATACAAGTAATAGAGGCTTCTCCTGATACAATTATGTGTCCCAGATGACTACTTCCAGCCTACTTACTCCATTTTCTTTGTATGATTCATCAGAAGTTCGTTTTTCCTATTTTCGGCTACTAGACATGTTTCGGATCTTCAATTGGGATATCATCTAGGGAATGAGATACAAGTAATATAGGCTTCTCCTTGTACTAATATGTATCCCAAATGACAATTTCCAGCCTATTTACTCCATTTTTCTTTGTATGATTCCTCAGAAGTCCGTTTTCACAATTTTTGGCAAGTAGACCACTTTCAGATCTTTATTTCGGATATCTTCTAGGGAATGAGATACAAGTAATAGAGGCTTCTCCTTGTACTATTATAAGTCCCAGATGACTATTTCCAGCCTCTTTACTCCATTTTTATTTGTATGATTCATCAGAACTCCGTTTTCCCCATTTTCGGCAAGTAGACCACTTTCAGATCTTCATTTCGGATATCTTCTACGGAATTAGGTAAAAGTAATAGAGGTTTCTCCTTGTACTATTATGAGTCCCATATGACTATTTCCAGCCTATTTACTCCATTTTTATTTGTATGATTCATCAGAAGTCCGTTTTCCCCATTTTCGGCAAGTAGACCACTTTCAGATCTTCATTTCGGATATCTTCTAGGAAAAGAGATACAAATAATAGAGGCTTCTCCTTGTACTCTTATGTGTCCCAGATGACTATTTACAGCCTATTTACTCCTTTTTCTTTGTATGATTCATCAGAAGTTTGTTTTTTCCATTTTCGGCTAGTAGACCTGTTTCAATTCTTCATTTGGGATATCTTCTAGGGAATGAGATACAAGTAATAGAGGTTTGTCCTTGTACTATTATGAGTCCCAGATGACTATTTTCGGCTATTTACTCCATTTTTATTTGTATGATTCATCAGAAGTCCGTTTTCCCCAATTTCGGCAAGTAGACCACTTTCAGATCTTCATTTCGGATATCTTCTAGGGAATGAGATACAAATAATAGAGGCTTCTCCTTGTACTATTATGTGTCCCAGATGACTATTTACAACCTATTTACTCCTTTTTCTTTGTATGATTCATCAGAAGTTTGTTTTTTCCATTTTCGGCTAGTAGACCTGTTTCAGATCTTCATTTGGGATATCTTCTAGGGAATGAGATACAAGTAATAGAGGTTTCTCCTTGTACTATTATGAGTCCCAGATGACTATTTCCAGTTTGCTCCTTTTTCTTTGTATGATTCATCAGAAGTTCGTTTTTCCCATTTTTGGCTAGTAGACCTGTTTCAGATCTTCTTTTGCGATATCTTCTAGGGAATGAGATACAAGTAATAGAGGTTTCTCCTTGTACTATTATGAGTCCCAGATGACTATTTCCAGCCTTTTTACTCCTTTTTCTTTGTATGATTCATGAGAAGTTCGTTTTTCCCATTTTTGGCTAGTAGACCTGCTTCAGATCTTCTTTTGGGATATCTTCTAGGGAATGAGATACAATTAATAGAGGTTTCTCCTTGTACTATTATGAGTCCTAAATGACTACTTAATAGAGGATATCTTCTAGGGAATGAGATACAATTAATAGAGGCTTCTCCTTATACAATTATGTGTCCCAAATGACTACTTCCAGCCTATTTACACCATTTTCTTTGTATGATTCATCAGAAGTTCGTTTTTCCCATTTTCGGCTACTAGACCTGTTTCGGATCTTCATTTGGGATATCTTCTAGGGAATGAGATACAAGTAATATAGGCTTCTCCCTGTACTATTATGAATCCCAGATGACTATTTCCAGCCTATTTACTCCATTTTTCTTTGTATGATTCATCAGAAGTCCGTTTTCCCCATTTTTGGCAAGTAGAACAGTTTCGGATCTTCATTTCGGATATCTTCTAGAGAATGAGATACAAGTAATAGAGGTTTCTCCTTGTACTCTTATAAGTCGCAGATGACTATTTCCAGCCTATTTACTCCATTTTTATTTGTATGATTCATCAGAAGTCTGTGATCCCCATTTTTGGCTAGTAGCCCAATTTCGGATCTTGATTTGGGATTTCTTCTAGGGAATGATATAGAAGTAATAGAGGCTTCTCCTTGTACTATTATGTGTCCCAGATGACTATTTCCAGCCTTTTGACTCCTTTTTCTTTGTATGATTCATCAGTAGTTCGTTTTTCCCATTTTCGGCTAGTAGACCTGTTTCGGATCTTCATTGGGGATATCTTCCAGGGAATGAGATACAAGCAATAGAGGTTTCTCCCTGTACTATTATGAGTCCTAGATGACTATTTACAGCCTATTTACTCCACTTTTAATTGTATGATTCATCAGAAGTACGTTTTACCATTTTTGGCAAGTAGACCACTTTCAGATCTTTATTTCGGATATCTTCTAGGGAAATAGATACAAGTAATAGAGGCTTCTCCTTGTACTATTATGAATCCCAGGTGACTATTTCAAGTCTATTTACTCCATTTTTATTTGTATGATTCATCAGAAGTCCGTTTTCCCATTTTCGGCAAGTAGACCACTTTCAGATCTTCATTTTGGATATCTTCTACGGAATTAGGTAAAAGTAATAGAGGTTTCTCCTTGTACTATTATGAGTCCCAGATGACTATTTCCAGCCTATTTACTCCATATTTATTTGTATGATTCATCAGAAGTCCGTTTTCCCCATTTTCGACAAGTAGACCACTTTCAGATCTTCATTTCGGATATCTTCTAGGGAATGAGATACAAATAATAGAGGCTTCTCCTTGTACTATTATGTGTCCCAGATGACTTTTTACAACCTATTTACTCCTTTTTCTTTGTATGATTCATCAGAAGTTGGTTTTTTCCATTTTCGGCTAGTAGACCTGTTTCGGATCTTCATTTGGGATATCTTCTAGGGACTGAGATACAAGTAATAGAGGTTTCTCCTTGTACTATTATGAGTCCCAGATGACTATTTCCAGCCTTTTTGCTCCTTTTTCTTTGTATGATTTATCAGTAGTTCGTTTTTCCCATTTTTGGCTAGTAGACCTGTTTCAGATCTTCTTTTGGGATATCTACTAGGGAATGAGATACAAGTAATAGAGGTTTCTCCTTGTACTATTATGAGTCCTAGATGACTACTTACATCCTATTTACTCTATTTTTATTTGTATGATTCATCAGAAGTCTGTTTTCCCCATTTTCGGCAAGTAGACCACTTTCAGATCTTCATTTCGGATATCTTCTCGGGAATTAGATACAAGTACTAGAGGTTTCTCATTGTACTATCATGAGTCCCAGATGACTATTTCCAGCCTATTTACTCCATTTTTATTGGTATGATTCATCAGAAGTCCGTTTTCCCCTTTTTTGGCAAGTAGACCACTTTCAGATCTTCATTTCGGATATCTTCTAGGGAAATAGATACAAGTAATAGAGGCTTCTCCTTGTACTATTATGAGTCCCAGATGACTATTTCCAGCCTTTTTACTCCTTTTTCTTTGTATGATTCATGAGAAGTTCGTTTTTCCCATTTTTGGCTAGTAGACCTGCTTCAGATCTTCTTTTGGGATATCTTCTAGGGAATGAGATACAATTAATAGAGGTTTCTCCTTGTACTATTATGAGTCCTATATGACTATTTACAGCCTATTTACTCCATTTTTATTTGTATGATTCATCAGAAGTCCGTTTTCCCCATTTTCGGCAAGTAGACCACTTTCAGATCTTCATTTCAGATATCTTCTAGGGAATTAGATACAAGTAATAAAGGTTTCTCCTTGTACTATTATAAGTCCCAGATGACAATTTCCAGCCTATTTACTCCATTTTTATTGGTATGATTCATCAGAAGTCCGTTTTCACAATTTTTGGCAAGTAGACCACTTTCATATCTTTATTTCGGATATCTTCTAGGGAATAAGATACAAGTAATAGAGGCTTCTCCTTGTACTATTATAAGTCCCAGATGACTATTTCCAGCCTCTTTACTCCATTTTTATTTGTATGATTCATCAGAAGTCCGTTTTCCCCATTTTTGGCAAGTAGGCCACTTTCAGATCTTCATTTCAGATATCTTCAAGGGAATGAGATACAAGTAATAAGGGCTTCTCCTAGTAATATTATGTGTCCCGGATGACTATTTCCAGCCTATTTACTCCGTTTTCTTTGTATGATTCATCAGAAGTTCGTTTTTTCCATTTTTGGCTACTAGACCACTTTCGTATCTTCATTTGGGATATCTTCTAGGGAATGAGATACAAGTAATAGAGGCTTCTCCTTATACAATTATGTGTCCCAAATGACTACTTCCAGCCTATTTACACCATTTTCTTTGTATGATTCATCAGAAATTCGTTTTTCCCATTTTCGGCTACTAGACCTGTTTCGGATGTTCATTTGGGATATCTTCTAGGGAATGAGATACAAGTAATATAGGCTTCTCCTTGTACTATTATGAATCCCAGATGACTATTTCCAGCCTATTTACTCCATTTTTCTTTGTATGATTCATCAGAAGTCCGTTTTCCCCATTTTCGGCAAGTAGACCAGTTTCGGATCTTCATTTCAGATATCTTCTAGAGAATGAGATACAAGTAATAGAGGTTTCTCCTTGTACTCTTATGAGTCGCAGATGACTATTTCCAGCCTATTTACTCCATTTTTATTTGTATGATTCATCAGAAGTCTGTGATCCCCATTTTTGGCTAGTAGCCCAATTTCGGATCTTCATTTGGGATATCTTCAAGGGAATGATTTAGAAGTAATAGAGGCTTCTCCTTGTACTATTATGTGTCCCAGATGACTATTTCCAGCCTTTTGACTCCTTTTTCTTTGTATGACTCATCAGTAGTTCGTTTTTCCCATTTTCGGCTAGTAGACCTGTTTCGAATCTTCATTTGGGATATCTGCTAGGGAATGAGATACAAGTAATAGAGGTTTCTCTCTGTACTATTATGAGTCCTAGATGACTATTTACAGCCTATTTACTCCATTTTTAATTGTATGATTCATCAGAAGTCTGTTTTCCCCATTTTCGGCAAGTAGACCATTTTCAGATCTTCATTTCGGATATCTTCTAGGAAATTAGATACAAGTAATAGAGGTTTCTCCTTGTACTATCATGAGTCCCAGATGACTATTTCCAGCCTATTTACTCCATTTTTATTTGTATGATTCATCAGAAGTCCGTTTTCCCCATTTTCGGCAAGTAGACCACTTTCAGATCTTCATTTCGGATATCTTCTAGGGAATGAGATACAAATAATAGAGGCTTCTCCTTGTACTATTATGTGTCCCAGATGACTATTTACAACCTATTTACTCCTTTTTCTTTGTATGATTCATCAGAAGTTTGTTTTTTCCATTTTCGGCTAGTAGACCTGTTTCGGATCTTCATTTGGGATATCTTCTAGGAAATAAGATACAAGTAATAGAGGTTTCTCCTTGTACTATTATGAGTCCCAGATGACTATTTCCAGCCTTTTTGCTCCTTTTTCTTTGTATGATTCATCAGAAGTTCGTTTTTCCATTTTTGGCTAGTAGACCTGTTTCAGATCTTCTTTTAGGATATCTTCTAGGGAATGAGATACAAGTAATAGAGGTTTCTCCTTGTACTATTATGAGTCCTAGATGACTATTTACAGCCTATTTAGTCCATTTCGTTTTGTATGATTCATCAGAAGTCTGTTTTCCCCATTTTCGGCAAGTAGACCACTTTCAGATCTTCATTTCGGATATCTTCTAGGAAATTAGATACAAGTAATAGAAGTTTCTCCTTGTACTATCATGAGTCCCAGATGACTATTTCCAGCCTATTTACTCCATTTTTATTGGTATGATTCATCAGAAGTCCGTTTTCCCCATTTTCGGCAAGTAGACCACTTTCAGATCTTCATTTCGGATATTTTCTAGGGAAATAGATACAAGTAATAGAGGCTTCTCCTTGTACTATTATGAATCCCAGGTGACTATTTCCAGTCTATTTACTCCATTTTTATTTGCATGATTCATCAGAAGTCCGTGTTCCCCATTTTTGGCTAGTAGACCTGTTTCGGATCCTCATTTGGGATATCTTCTAGAGAATGAATACAAGTAATAGAGGCTTCTCCTTGTACTATTATAAGTCCCAGATGACTATTTCCAGCCTCTTTACTCCATTTTTATTTGTATGATTCATCAGAAGTCCGTTTTCCCCATTTTCGGCAAGTAGACCAATTTCAGATCTTTATTTCGGATATCTTCTAGGGAATGAGATACAAGTAATAGAGGCTTCTCCTTGTACTATTATAAGTCCCAGATAACTATTTCCAGCCTATTTACTCCATTTTTATTTGTTTGATTCATCAGAAGTCCGTTTTCCCCATTTTCGGCTTGTAGACCAGTTTCGGATCTTCATTTGGGTTATCTTCTAGGGAATGAGATACAAGTAATAGAGGCTTCTCCTTGTACTATTAAAAGTCCCAGATGACTATTTCCAGCCTATTTACTTAATTTTTCTTTGTTTGATTCATCAGAAGTCCGTGTTCCCCATTTTCGGCTAGTAGACCTGTTTCGGATCTTCATTTGGGATCTCTTCAAGGGAATGAGATACAAGTAATAGGGGCTTCTCCTAGTAATATTATGTGTCCCGGATGACTATTTCCAGCCTATTTACTCCGTTTTCTTTGTATGATTCATCAGAAGTTCGTTTTTCCCATTTTCGGGCTAGTAAACCACTTTCGTATCTTCATTTGGGATATCTTCTAGGGAATGAGATACAAGTAATAGAGGCTTCTCCTTATACAATTATGTGTCCCAAATGACTACTTCCAGCCTATTTACACCATTTTCTTTGTATGATTCATCAGAAGTTCGTTTTTACCATTTTCGGCTACTAGACCTGTTTAGGATCTTCATTTGGGATATCTTCTAGGGAATGAGATACAAGTAGTATAGGCTTCTCCTTGTACTATTATGAATCCCAGATGACTATTTCCAGCCTATTTACTCCATTTTTCTTTGTATGATTCATCAGAAGTCCGTTTTCCCCATTTTCGGCAAGTAGACCAGTTTCGGATCTTCATTTCGGATATCTTCTAGAGAATGAGATACAATTAATAGAGGTTTCTCCTTGTACTCTTATGAGTCGCAGATGACTATTTCCACCCTATTTACTCCATTTTCATTTGTATGATTCATCAGAAGTCTGTGATCCCCATTTTTGGCTAGTAGCCCAATTTCGGATCTTCATTTGGGATATCTTCTAGGGAATGATATAGAAGTAATAGAGGCTTCTCCTTGTACTATTATGTGTCCCAGATGACTATTTCCAGCCTTTTGACTCTTTTTTTCTTTGTATGATTCATCAGTAGTTCGTTTTTCCCATTTTCGGCTAGTAGACCTGTTTCGGATCTTCATTTGGGATATCTGCTAGGGAATGAGATACAAGTAATAGAGGTTTCTCCCTGTACTATTATGAGTCCTAGATGACTATTTACAGCCTATTTACTCCATTTTTAATTGTATGATTCATCAGAAGTACGTTTTCCCCATTCTTGGCAAGTAGACTACTTTCAGATCTTCATTTCGGATATCTTCTAGGGAAATAGATACAAGTAATAGAGGCTTCTCCTTGTACTATTATGAATCCCAGGTGACTATTTCAAGTCTATTTACTCCATTTTTATTTGTATGATTCATCAGAAGTCCGTTTTCCCCATTTTCAGCAAGTAGACCACTTTCAGATCTTCATTTCGGATATCTTCTACGGAATTAGGTAAAAGTAATAGAGGTTTCTCCTTGTACTATTATGAGTCCCAGATGACTATTTCCAGCCTATTTACTCCATTTTTATTTGTATGATTTATCAGAAGTCCGTTTTCCCCATTTTCGGCAAGTAGACCACTTTTAGATCTTCATTTCGGATATCTTCTAGGGAATGAGATACAAATAATAGAGGCTTCTCCTTGTACTATTATGTGTCCCAGATGACTATTTACAACCTATTTACTCCTTTTTCTTTGTATGATTCATCAGAAGTTTGTTTTTTCCATTTTCGGCTAGTAGACCTGTTTCGGATCTTCATTTGGGATATCTTCTAGGAAATAAGATACAAGTAATAGAGGTTTCTCCTTGTACTATTATGAGTCCCAGATTACTATTTCCAGCCTTTTTGCTCCTTTTTCTTTGTATGATTCATCAGAAGTTCGTTTCTCCCATTTTTGGTTAGTAGACCTGTTTCAGATCTTCTTTTAGGATATCTTCTAGGGAATGAGATACAAGTAATAGAGGTTTCTCCTTGTACTATTATGAGTCCTAGATGACTATTTACAGCCTATTTACTCCATTTTTATTTGTATGATTCATCAGAAGTCTGTTTTCCCCATTTTCGGCAAGTAGACCACTTTCAGATCTTCATTTCGGATATCTTCTACGGAATTAGGTAAAAGTAATAGAGGTTTCTCCTTCTACTATTATGAGTCCCAGATGACTATTTCCAGCCTATTTACTCCATTTTTATTTGTATGATTCATCAGAAGTCCGTTTTCCCCATTTTCGGCAAGTAGACCACTTTCAGATCTTCATTTCGGATATCTTCTAGGGAATGAGATACAAATAATAGAGGCTTCTCCTTGTACTATTATGTGTCCCAGATGACTATTTACAACCTATTTACTCCTTTTTCTTTGTATGATTCATCAGAAGTTTGTTTTTTCCATTTTTGGCTAGTAGACCTGTTTCGGTCCTCATTTGGGATATCTTTTAGGGAATGAGATACAAGTAATAGAGGTTTCTCCTTGTACTATTATGAGTCCCAGATGACTATTTCCAGCCTTTTTGCTCCTTTTTCTTTGTATGATTCATCAGAAGTTCGTTTTTCTCATTTTTGGCTAGTAGACCTGTTTCAGATCTTCTTTTAGGATATCTTCTAGGGAATGAGATACAAGTAATAGAGGCTTCTCTTTGTCCTATTATGTGTCCCAGATGACTATTTTCAACCTATTTACTCCTTTTTCTTTGTATGATTCATCAGAAGTTTGTTTTTTCCATTTTCAGCTAGTAGACCTGTTTCGGTTCTTCATTTGGGATATCTTCTTGGGAATGAGATACAAGTAATAGAGGCTACTCCTTGTACTATTATGAGTCCCAGATGACTATTTCCAGCCTTTTTGCTCTTTTTTCTTTGTATGATTCATCAGAAGTTCGTTTTTCTCATTTTTGGCTAGTAGACCTGTTTCAGATCTTCTTTTAGGATATCTTCTAGGGAATGAGATACAAGTAATAGAGGCTTCTCTTTGTCCTATTATGTGTCCCAGATGACTATTTTCAACCTATTTACTCCTTTTTCTTTGTATGATTCATCAGAAGTTTGTTTTTTCCATTTTCAGCTAGTAGACCTGTTTCGGTTCTTCATTTGGGATATCTTCTTGGGAATGAGATACAAGTAATAGAGGCTACTCCTTGTACTATTATGAGTCCCAGATGACTATTTCCAGCCTTTTTGCTCCTTTTTCTTTGTTTGATTCATCAGAAGTTCGTTTTTCCCATTTTTGGCTAGTAGACCTGTTTCAGATCTTCTAGGGAATGAGATACAAGTAATAGAGGTTTCTCCTTGTACTATTATGAGTCCTAGATGACTATTTACAGCCTATTTACTCCATTTTTATTTGTATGATTCATCAGAAGTCCGTTTTCCCCATTTTCGGCAAGTAGACCACTTTCAGATCTTCATTTCGGATATCTTCTACGGAATTAGGTAAAAGTAATAGAGGTTTCTCCTTCTACTATTATGAGTCCCAGATGACTATTTCCAGCCTATTTACTCCATTTTTATTTGTATGATTCATCAGAAGTCCGTTTTCCCCATTTTCGGCAAGTAGACCACTTTCAGATCTTCATTTCGGATATCTTCTAGGGAATGAGATACAAATAATAGAGGCTTCTCCTTGTACTATTATGTGTCCCAGATGACTATTTACAACCTATTTACTCCTTTTTCTTTGTATGATTCATCAGAAGTTTGTTTTTTCCATTTTTGGCTAGTAGACCTGTTTCGGTCCTCATTTGGGATATCTTTTAGGGAATGAGATACAAGTAATAGAGGTTTCTCCTTGTACTATTATGAGTCCCAGATGACTATTTCCAGCCTTTTTGCTCCTTTTTATATGTATGATTCATCAGAAGTTCGTTTTTCCCATTTTTGGCTAGTAGACCTATTTCAGATCTTCTTTTGGGATATCTTCTAGGGAATGAGATACAAGTAATAGAGGTTTCTCCTTGTACTATTATGAGTCCTAGATGACTATTTACAGCCTATTTACTCCATTTTTATTTGTATGATTCATCAGAAGTCTGTTTTCCCCATTTTCGGCAAGTAGACCACTTTCAGATCTACATTTCGGATATCTTCTAGGGAATTAAATACAAGTAATAGAGGTTTCTCCTTGAACTATCATGAGTCCCAGATGACTATTTCCAGCCTATTTACTCCATTTTTATTGGTATGATTCATCAGAAGTCTGTTTTCCCCATTTTCGGCAAGTAGACCACTTTCAGATCTTCATTTCGGATATCTTCTAGGGAATGAGATACAAATAATAGAGGCTTCTCCTTGTACTATTATGTGTCCCAGATGACTATTTACAGCCTATTTACTCCATTTTTATTTGTATGATTCATCAGAAGTCTGTTTTCCCCATTTTCGGCAAGTAGACCACTTTCAGATCTTCATTTCAGATATCTTCTAGGGAATTAGATACAAGTAATAGAGGTTTCTCCTTGTACTATCATGAGTCCCAGATGACTATTTCCAGCCTATTTACTCCATTTTTATTGGTATGATTCATCAGAAGTCCGTTTTCCCCATTTTCGGCAAGTATACCACTTTCAGATCTTCATTTCGGATATCTTCTAGGAAAATAGATACAAGTAATAGAGGCTTCTCCTTGTACTATTATGAATCCCAGGTGACTATTTCCAGTCTATTTACTCCATTTTTATTTGCATGATTCATCAGAAGTCCGTGTTCCCCATTTTTGGCTAGTAGACCTGTTTCTGATCCTCATTTGGGATATCTTCTAGAGAATGAGTACAAGTAATAGAGGTTTCTCCTTGTACTATTATGAGTCCCAAATGACTACTTCCAAGCCTATTTACTCCATTTTTATTTGTATGATTCATCAGAAGTCCGTTTTCCCCATTTTTGGCAAGTAGGCCACTTTCAGATCTTTATTTCGGATATCTTCTAGGGAATGAGATACAAGTAATAGAGGCTTCTCCTTGTACTGTTATATGTCCCAGATGACTATTTCCAACCTATTTACTCCTTTTTCTTTGTATGATTCATCAGAAGTTTGTTTTTTCCATTTTTGGCTACTAGACCTGTTTCGGCTCTTCAATTGGGATATCTTCTAGGGAATGAGATAAAAGTAATAGAGGTTACTCCTTGTACTATTATGAGTCCCAGATGACTATTTCCAGCCTTTTTGCTCCTTTTTCTTTGTATGATTCATCAGAAGTTCGTTTTTTCCCATTTTTGGCTAGTAGACCTGTTTCAGATCTTCTTTTGGGATATCTTCTAGGGAATGAGATACAAGTAATAGAGGCTTCTCCTTTTCCTATTATGTGTCCCAGATGACTATTTTCGACCTATTTACTCCTTTTTCTTTGTATGATTCATCAGAAGTTTGTTTTTTCCATTTTCGGCTAGTAGACCTGTTTCGGCTCTTCATTTGGGATATCTTCTTGGGAATGAGATACAAGTAATAGAAGTTACTCCTTGTACTATTATGAGTCACAGATGACTATTTCCAGCCTTTTTGCTCCTTTTTCTTTGTTTGATTCATCAGAAGTTCGTTTTTCCCATTTTTGGCTAGTAGACCTGTTTCAGATCTTCTTTTGGGATATCTTCTAGGGAATGAGATACAAGTAACAAAGGCTTCTCCTTGTACTATTATGAGTCCTAGATGAGTATTTACAGCCTATTTACTCCATTTTTATTTGTATGATTCATCAGAAGTCCGTTTTCCCCATTTTCGGCAAGTAGACCACTTTCAGATCTTCATTTCGGATATCTTCTAGGGAATTAGATACAAGTAATAGAGGTTTATCCTTGTACTATTATGAGTCCCAGATGACTATTTCCAGCCTATTTACTCCATTTTTCTTGGTATGATTCATCAGAAGTCCGTTTTCCCCATTTTCGGTAAGTAGACCACTTTCAGATCTTCATTTCGGATATCTTCTAGGGAAATAGATACAAGTAATAGAGGCCTCTACTTGTACTATTATGAATCCCAGGTGACTATTTCTAGTCTATTTACTCCATTTTTATTTGCATGATTCATCAGATGTCCGTGTTCCCCATTTTTGGCTAGTAGACCTGTTTCGGATCTTCATTTGGGATATCTTCTAGGGAATGAGTACAAGTAATAGAGGTTTCTCCTTGTACTATTATGAGTCCCAAATGACTATTTCCAAGCCTATTTACTCCATTTTTATTTGTATTATTCATCAATAGTCCGTTTTCCCCATTTTCGGCAAGTAGACTAATTTCAGATCTTTATTTCGGATATCTTCTAGGGAATGAGATACTAGTAATAGAGGTTTCTCCTTGTACTATTATAAGTCCCAGATGACTATTTCCAGCCTCTTTACTCCATTTTTATTTGTATGATTCATCAGAAGTCCATGTTCCCCATTTTCGGCTAGTAGCCCTGTTTCGGATCTTCATTTGGGATCTCTTCGAGGGAACGAGATACAAGTAATAAAGGCTTCTCCTAGTAATATAATGTGTCCCGGATGACTATTTCTAGCCTATTTACTCCATTTTCTTTGTATGATTCATCAGAAATTCGTTTTTCCCATTTTCGGCTAGTAGACCAGTTTCGGATCTTCATTTGGGATATCTTCTATGGAGTGTGATACAAGTAATAGAGGCTTCTCCTGATACAATTATGTGTCCCAGATGACTACTTCCATCCTACTTACTCCATTTTCTTTGTATGATTCATCAGAAGTTCGTTTTTCCTATTTTCAGCTAGTAGACATGTTTCGGATCTTCAATTGGGATATCTTCTAGGGAATGAGATACAAGTAATATAGGCTTCTCCTTGTACTAATATGAATCCCAGATGACAATTTCCAGCCTATTTACTCCATTTTTCTTTGTATGATTCCTCAGAAGTCCATTTTCCCCATTTTCGGCAAGTAGACCAGTTTCGGATCTTCATTTGGGATATCTTCTAGGGAATGATATAGAAGTAATAGAGGCTTCTCCATGTACTATTATGTGTCCCAGATGACTATTTACAGCCTTTTTACTCCATTTTTATTTGTATGATTCATCAGAAGTCCGTTTTCCCCATTTTTGGCAAGTAGACCACTTTCAGATGTTCATTTTGGATATCTTCTAGGGAATTAGGTACAAGTAATAGAGGTTTCTCCTTGTACAATAATGAGTCCCAGATGACTATTTCCAGCCTATTTACTCCATTTTTATTTGTATGATTCATCAGAAGTCCGTTTTCCCCATTTTCGGCAAGTAGAACCATTTTCAGATCTTCATTTCTGATATCTTCTAGGGAAATAGATACAAATAATAGAGGTTTCTCCTTGTACTATTATGAATCCCAGGTGACTATTTCCAGTCTATTTACTCCATTTTTATTTGTATGATTCATCAGAAGTCCGTGTTCCCTATTTTTGGCTAGTAGACCTGTTTCGGATCTTCATTTGGGATATCTTCCAGGGAATGAGTACAAGTAATAGAGGTTTCTCCTTGTACTATTATGAGTCCCAAATGACTATTTCCAAGCCTATTTACTCCATTTTTATTTGTATGATTCATCTGAAGTCCGTTTTCCCCATTTTCGGCAAGTAGACCACTATCAGATCTTCATTTCAGATATCTTCTAGGGAATGAGATACAAGTAATATAGGCTTCTCGTTGTACTATTATGTGTCCCAGATGACTATTTCCAACCTATTTACTCCTTTTTCTTTCTATGATTCATCAGAAATTCGTTTTTTCTATTTTCGGCTAGTAGACCTGTTTCGGATCTTCATTTGGGATATCTTCTAGAGAATGAGATACAAGTAATAGAGGTTTCTCCCTGTACTATTATGAGTCCCAGATGACTATTTCCAGCCTCTTTACTCCTTTTTCTTTGTATGATTCATGAGAAGTTCGTTTTTCCCATTTTTGGCTAGTAGACCTGCTTCAGATCTTCTTTTGGGATATCTTCTAGGGAATGAGATACAATTAATAGAGGTTTCTCCTTGTACTATTATGAGTCCTATATGACTATTTTCAGCCTATTTACTCCATTTTTATTTGTATGATTCATCAGAAGTCCGTTTTCCCCATTTTCGGCAAGTAGACCACTTTCAGATCTTCATTTTAGATATCTTCTAGGGAATTAGATACAAGTAATAAAGGTTTCTCCTTGTACTATTATAAGTCCCAGATGACTATTTCCAGCCTATTTACTCCAATTTTATTGGTATGATTCATCAGAAGTCCGTTTTCACAATTTTCGGCAAGTAGACCACTTTCAGATCTTTATTTCGGATATCTTCTAGGGAATGAGATACAAGTAATAGAGGCTTCTCCTTGTACTATTATAAGTCCCAGATGACTATTTTGCAGCCTCTTTACTCCATTTTTATTTTTATGATTCATCAGAAGTCCGTTTTCCCCATTTTCGGCAAGTAGACCAAATTCAGATCTTTATTTCGGATATCTTCTAGGGAATGAGATACTAGTAATAGAGGCTTCTCCTTGTACTATTATAAGTCCCAGATGACTATTTCCAGCCTCTTTACTCCATTTTTATTTGTATGATTCATCAGAAGTCCATGTTCCCCATTTTCGGCTAGTAGCCCTGTTTCGGATCTTCATTTGGGATCTCTTCGTGGGAATGAGATACAAGTAATAGAGGCTTGTCCTAGTAATATTATGTGTCCCGGATGACTATTTCCAGCCTATTTACTCCGTTTTCTTTGTATGATTCATCAGAAATTCGTTTTTCCTATTTTTGGCTAGTAGACCAGTTTCGGATCTTCATTTGGGATATCTTCTAGGGAGTGAGATACAAGTAATACAGGCTTCTCCTGATACAATTATGTGTCCCAGATAACTACTTCCAGCCTATTTACTCCATTTTCTTTGTATGATTCATCAGAAGTTCGTTTTTCCCATTTTCGGCTAGTAGACCTGTTTCGGATCTTCATTTGGGATATCATCTAGGGAATGAGATACAAGTAATATAGGCTTCTCCTTGTACTATTATGAATCCCAGATGACAATTTCCAGCCTATTTACTCCATTTTTCTTTGTATGATTCCTCAGAAGTCCATTTTCCCCATTTTCGGCAAGTAGACCAGTTTCGGATCTTCATTTGGGATATATACTAGGGAATAATATAGAAGTAATAGAGGCTTCTCCTTGTACTATTATGTGTCCCAGATGACTATTTCCAGCCTTTTTACTCCTTTTTCTTTGTATGATTCATCAGTAGTTCGTTTTTCCCATTTTTGGCTAGTAGACCTGTTTCAGATCTTCATTTTGGGATATCTTCTAGGGAATGAGATACAAGTAATAGAGGTTTCTCCTTGTACTATTATGAGTCCTAGATGACTATTTACGGCTTAT
Source organism: Thlaspi arvense (assembly GCA_911865555.2). Classification (NCBI taxonomy): domain Eukaryota; kingdom Viridiplantae; phylum Streptophyta; class Magnoliopsida; order Brassicales; family Brassicaceae; genus Thlaspi; species Thlaspi arvense. The sequence continues at coordinate 46,711,722 of OU466857.2, forward strand.
TTACTCCATTTTTATTTGTATGATTCATCAGAAGTCCGTTTTCCCCATTTTCGGCAAGTAGACCACTTTCAGATCTTCATTTCGGATATCTTCTAGGGAATTAGGTACAAGTAATAGAGGTTTCTCCTTGTACTATTATGAGTCCCAGATGACTATTTTCAGCCTATTTACTCCATTTTTATTTGTATGATTCATCAGAAGTACGTTTCCCCATTTTCGGCAAGTAGACCACTTTCAGATCTTCATTTCGGATATCTTCTAGGGAAATATATACAAGTAATAGAGGCTTCTCCTTGTACTATTATGAATTCCAGGTGACTATTTCCAGTCTATTTACTCCATTTTTATTTGTTTGATTCATCAGAAGTCCGTGTTCCCCATTTCTGTCTAGTAGACCTGTTTCGGATCTTCATTTGGGATATCTTCTAGGGAATGAGTACAAGTAATAGAGGTTTCTCCTTGTACTATTATGAGTCCCAAATGACTATTTCCAAGCCTATTTACTCCATTTTTATTTGTATGATTCATCAGAAGTCCGTTTTCCCCATTTTCGGCAAGTAGACCACTTTCAGATCTTTATTTCGGATATCTTCTAGGGAATGAGATACAAGTAATAGAGGATTCTCCTTGTACTATTATGTGTCCCAGATGACTGTTTCCAACCTATTTACTCCTTTTTCTTTGTATGATTCATCAGAAGTTTGTTTTTTCCATTTTCGGCTAGTAGACCTGTTTCGGATCTTCATTTGGGATATCTTCTAGGGAATGAGATACAAGTAATAGAGGTTTCTCCTTGTACTATTATCAGTTCGAGATGACTATTTCCAGCCTTTTTACTCCTTTTTCTTTGTATGACTCATCAGAAGTTCGTTTTTCCCATTTTTGGCTAGTATACCTGTTTCAGATCTTCTTTTGGGATATCTTCTAGGGAATGAGATACAAGTAATAGAGGTTTCTCCTTGTACTATAATGAGTCCTAGATGACTATTTACAGCCTATTTACTCCATTTTTATTTGTATGATTCATCAGAAGTCCGTTTTCCCCATTTTCGGCAAGTAGAGCACTTTCAGATCTTCATTTCGGATATCTTCTAGGGAATTAGATACAAGTAATAAAGGTTTCTCCTTGTACTATTATCAGTCCCAGATGACTATTTCCAGCCTATTTACTCCATTTTTATTGGTATGATTCATCAGAAGTCTGTTTTCACAATTTTCGGCAAGTAGACCACTTTCAGATCTTTATTTCGGATATCTTCTAGGGAATGAGATACAAGTAATAGAGGCTTCTCCTTGTACTATTATAAGTCCCAGATGACTATTTTGCAGCCTCTTTACTCCATTTTTATTTTTATGATTCATCAGAAGTCCGTTTTCCCCATTTTCGGCAAGTAGACCAATTTCAGATCTTTATTTCGGATATCTTCTAGGGAATGAGATACTAGTAATAGAGGCTTCTCCTTGTACTATTATAAGTCCCAGATGACTATTTCCAGCCTCTTTACTCCATTTTTATTTGTATGATTCATCAGAAGTCCATGTTCCCCATTTTCGGCTAGTAGCCCTGTTTCGGATCTTCATTTGGGATCTCTTCGAGGGAACGAGATACAAGTAATAGAGGCTTGTCCTAGTAATATTATGTGTCCTGGATGACTATTTCCAGCCTATTTACTCCGTTTTCTTTGTATGATTCATCAGAAATTCGTTTTTCCCATTTTTGGCTAGTAGACCAGTTTCGGATCTTCATTTGGGATATCTTCTAGGGAGTGAGATACAAGTAATACAGGCTTCTCCTGATACAATTATGTGTCCCAGATAACTACTTCCAGCCTATTTACTCCATTTTCTTTGTATGATTCATCAGAAGTTCGTTTTACCATTTTCGGCTAGTAGACCTGTTTCGGATCTTCATTTGGTATATCTTCTAGGGAATGAGATACAAGTAATATAGGCTTCTCCTTGTACTATTATGAATCCCAGAAGACAATTTCCAGCCTATTTACTCCATTTTTCTTTGTATGATTCCTCAGAAGTCCATTTTCCCCATTTTCGGCAAGTAGACCAGTTTTGGATCTTCATTTGGGATATATACTAGGGAATAATATAGAAGTAATAGAGGCTTCTCCTTGTACTATTATGTGTCCCAGATGACTATTTCCAGCCTTTTTACTCCTTTTTCTTTGTATGATTCATCAGTAGTTCGTTTTTCCCATTTTTGGCTAGTAGACCTGTTTCAGATCTTTATTTTGGGATATCTTCTAGGGAATGAGATACAAGTAAAAGAGGTTTCTCCTTGTACTATTATGAGTCATAGATGACTATTTACGGCTTATTTACTCCATTTTTATTTGTATGATTCATCAGAAGTCCGTTTTCCCCATTTTCGGCAAGTAGACCACTTTCAGATCTTCATTTCGGATATCTTCTAGGGAATTAGGTACAAGTAATAGAGGTTTCTCCTTGTACTATTATGAGTCCCAGATGACTATTTTCAGCCTATTTACTCCATTTTTATTTGTATGATTCATCAGAAGTACGTTTCCCCATTTTCGGCAAGTAGACCACTTTCAGATCTTCATTTCGGATATCTTCTAGGGAAATATATACAAGTAATAGAGGCTTCTCCTTGTACTATTATGAATCCCAGGTGACTATTTCCAGTCTATTTACTCCATTTTTATTTGTTTGATTCATCAGAAGTCCGTGTTCCCCATTTTGTCTAGTAGACCTGTTTCGGATCTTCATTTGGGATATCTTCTAGGGAATGAGTACAAGTAATTGAGGTTTCTCCTTGTACTATTATGAGTCCCAAATGACTATTTCCAAGCCTATTTACTCCATTTTTATTTGTATGATTCATCAGAAGTCCGTTTTCCCCATTTTCGGCAAGTAGACCACTTTCAGATCTTTATTTCGGATATCTTCTAGGGAATGAGATACAAGTAATAGAGGATTCTCCTTGTACTATTATGTGTCCCAGATGACTGTTTCCAACCTATTTACTCCTTTTTCTTTGTATGATTCATCAGAAGTTTGTTTTTTCCATTTTCGGCTAGTAGACCTGTTTCGGATCTTCATTTGGGATATCTTCTAGGGAATGAGATACAAGTAATAGAGGTTTCTCCTTGTACTATTATCAGTTCGAGATGACTATTTCCAGCCTTTTTACTCCTTTTTCTTTGTATGACTCATCAGAAGTTCGTTTTTCCCATTTTTGGCTAGTATACCTGTTTCAGATCTTCTTTTGGGATATCTTCTAGGGAATGAGATACAAGTAATAGAGGTTTCTCCTTGTACTATAATGAGTCCTAGATGACTATTTACAGCCTATTTACTCCATTTTTATTTGTATGATTCATCAGAAGTCCGTTTTCCCCATTTTCGGCCAGTAGAGCACTTTCAGATCTTCATTTCGGATATCTTCTAGGGAATTAAATACAAGTAATAGAGGTTTCTCCTTGTACTATTATGAGTCCCAGATGACTATTTCCAGCCTATTTACTCAATTTTTATTGGTATGATTCATCAGAAGTCCGTTTTCACCATTTTCGGCAAGTAGACCACTTTCAGATCTTCATTTCGGATATCTTCTAGGGAAATAGATACAAGTAATAGAGGCTTCTCCTTGTACTATTATGAATCCCAGGTGACTATTTCCAGTCAATTTACTCCATTTTTATTTGCATGATTCATCAGAAGTCCGTGTTCCCCATTTTTGGCTTGTAGACCTGTTTCAGATCCTCATTTGGGATATCTTCTAGAGAATGAGTACAAGTAATAGAGGTTTCTCCTTGTACTATTATGAGTCCCAAATGACTATTTCCAAGCCTATTTACTCCATTTTTATTTTTATTATTCATCAGAAGTCCGTTTTCCCTATTTTCGGCAAGTAGACCACTTTCAGATCTTCATTTCGGATATCTTCTAGGGAATTAGGTACAAGTAATAAAGGTTTCTCCTTGTACTATTATGAATCCCAGATGACTATTTCCAGCCTATTTACTCCATTTTTCTTTGTATGATTCCTCAGAAGTCCGTTTTCCCCATTTTCGGCAAGTAGACAAGTTTCAGATCTTCATTTCGGATATCTGCTAGGGAATTAGATACAAGTAATTGAGGCTTCTCCATGTACTACTATGATTCCCAGGTGACTATTTCCAGCTTATTTAGTCTATTTTTATTTGTTTGATTCATCAGAAGTCCGTTTTCCCTATTTTCGGCTAGTAGACCAGTTTCGGATCTTCATTTGGGTTATCTTCTAGGGAATGAGATACAAGTAATAGAGGCTTCTCCTTGTACTATTAAAATTCCCAGATGACTATTTCCAGCCTATTTACTTAATTTTTCTTTGTTTGATTCATCAGAAGTCCGTGTTCCCTATTTTCGGCTAGTAGACCTGTTTCGGATCTTCATTTGGGATCTCTTCGAGGGAATGAGATACAAGTAATAGAGGCTTCTCCTAGTAATATTATGTGTCCCGGATGACTATTTCCAGCCTATTTACTCCGTTTTATTTGTATGATTTATCAGAAGTTCGTTTTTCCCATTTTCGGCTAGTATACCACTTTCGGATTTTCATTTGGGATATCTTCTAGGGAATGAGATACAAGTAATAGAGGCTTCTCCTTGTACTATTATGTGTCCCAGATGACTATTTCCAGCCTATTTACTCCATTTTTATTTGTATGATTCATCAGAAGTCTGTGATCCCCATTTTTGGCTAGTAGCCCAATTTCGGATCTTCATTTGGGATATCTTCTAGGGAATGATATAGAAGTAATAGAGGCTTCTCCTTGTACTATTATGTGTCCCAGATGACTATTTCCAGCCTTTTGACTCCTTTTTCTTTGTATGATTCATCAGTAGTTCGTTTTTCCCATTTTTGGCTAGTAGACCTGTTTCAGATCTTCAGTTGGGATATCTTCTAGGGAATGAGATACAAGTAATAGAGGTTTCTCCTTGTACTCTTATGAGTCGCAGATGACTATTTCTAGCCTATTTACTCCATTTTGATTTGTATGATTCATCAGAAGTCGGTTTTCCCCATTTTCGGCAAGTAGACCACTTTCAGATCTTCATTTCGAATATCTTCTAGGGAATTAGATACAAGTAATAGTGGCTTCTCCTTGTACTATTATGAATCCCAGGTGACTATTTCCAGCCTATTTACTCCATTTTAATTTGTATGATTTAACAGAAGTCTGTGATCCCCATTTTTGGCTAGTAGCCCAATTTCGGATCTTCATTTGGGATATCTTCTAGGGAATGATGTAGAAGTAATAGAGGCTTCTCCTTGTACTATTATGTGTCCCAGATGACTATTTCCAGCCTTTTGACTCCTTTTTCTTTGTATGATTCATCACTAGTTTGTTTTTCCCATTTTTGGCTAGTAGACCTGTTTCAGATCTTCAGTTGGGATATCTTCTAGGGAATGAGATACAAGTAATAGAGGTTTCTCCTTGTACTCTTATGTGTCGCAGATGACTATTTCCAGCCTATTTACTCCATTTTGATTTGTATGATTCATCAGAAGTCTGTTTTCCCCATTTTCGGCAAGTAGACCACTTTCAGATCTTCATTTCAGATATCTTCTACGGAATTAGGTACAAGTAATAGAGGTTTCTCCTTGTACTATTATGTGTCCCAGATGACTATTTACAACCTATTTACTCCTTTTTCTTTGTATGATTCATCAGAAGTTTGTTTTTCCTATTTTTGGCTAGTAGACCTGTTTCAGATCTTCAGTTAGGATATCTTCTAGGGAATGAGATACAAGTAATAGAGGTTTCTCCTTGTACTCTTATGAGTCGCAGATGACTATTTCCAGCCTATTTACTCCATTTTGATTTGTATGATTCATCAGAAGTCTGTTTTCCCCATTTTCGGCAAGTAGACCACTTTCAGATCTTCATTTCGAATATCTTCTAGGGAATTAGATACAAGTAATAGAGGTTTCTCCTTGTACTATTAAGAATCCCAGGTGACTATTTCCTGCCTATTTACTCCATTTTTATTTGTATGATTCATCAGAAGTCTGTGTTCCCCATTTCTGGCTAGTAGACCAATTTCGGATCTTCATTTGGGATATCTTCTAGGGAATGATATAGAAGTAATAGAGGCTTCTCCTTGTACTATTATGTGTCCGTGATGACTATTTCCAACCTTTTATCTCCTTTTTCTTTAAATGATTCATCAGTAGTTCGTTTTTCCCATTTTTGGCTAGTAGACCTGTTTCGGATCTTCATTTGGGATATCTTCTAGGGAATGAGATAAAAGTAATAGAGGTTTCTCCCTGTACTATTATGAGTGCTAGACGACTATTTACAGCCTATTTACTCCATTTTTAATTGTATGATTCATCAGAAGTACGTTTTCCCCATTTTCGGCAAGTAGACCACTTTCAGATCTTCATTTCGGATATCTTCTAGGGAAATAGATACAAGTAATAGAGGCTTCTCCTTGTACAATTATGAATTCCAGGTGACTATTTCCAGTCTATTTACTCTATTTTTATTTGTATGATTCATCAGAAGTCCGTTTTCCCCATTTTCGGCAAGTAGACCACTTTCAGATCTTCATTTTCGATATCTTCTACGGAATTAGGTACAAGTAATAGAGGTTTCTCCTTGTACTCTTATGAGTCGCAGATGACTATTTCCAGCCTATTTACTCCATTTTGATTTGTATGATTCATCAGAAGTCTGTTTTCCCCATTTTCGGCAAGTAGACCACTTTCAGATCTTCATTTCGAATATCTTCTAGGGAATTAGATACAAGTAATAGAGGTTTCTCCTTGTACTATTAAGAATCCCAGGTGACTATTTCCTGCCTATTTACTCCATTTTTATTTGTATGATTCATCAGAAGTCTGTGTTCCCCATTTTTGGCTAGTAGACCAATTTCGGATCTTCATTTGGGATATCTTCTAGGAATGATATAGAAGTAATAGAGGCTTCTCCTTGTACTATTATGTGTCCGAGATGACTATTTCCAACCTTTTATCTCCTTTTTCTTTAAATGATTCATCAGTAGTTCGTTTTTCCCATTTTTGGCTAGTAGACCTGTTTCGGATCTTCATTTGGGATATCTTCTAGGGAATGAGATAAAAGTAATAGAGGTTTCTCCCTGTACTATTATGAGTGCTAGACGACTATTTACAGCCTATTTACTCCATTTTTAATTGTATGATTCATCAGAAGTACGTTTTCCCCATTTTCGGCAAGTAGACCACTTTCAGATCTTCATTTCGGATATCTTCTAGGGAAATAGATACAAGTAATAGAGGCTTCTCCTTGTACAATTATGAATTCCAGGTGACTATTTCCAGTCTATTTACTCTATTTTTATTTGTATGATTCATCAGAAGTCCGTTTTCCCCATTTTCGGCAAGTAGACCACTTTCAGATCTTCATTTTCGATATCTTCTACGGAATTAGGTACAAGTAATAGAGGTTTCTCCTTGTACTCTTATGAGTCGCAGATGACTATTTCCAGCCTATTTACTCCATTTTGATTTGTATGATTCATCAGAAGTCTGTTTTCCCCATTTTCGGCAAGTAGACCACTTTCAGATCTTCATTTCGAATATCTTCTAGGGAATTAGATACAAGTAATAGTGGCTTCTCCTTGTACTATTATGAATCCCCGGTGACTATTTCCAGCCTATTTACTCCATTTTAATTTGTATGATTCAACAGAAGTCTGTGATCCCCATTTTTGGCTAGTAGCCCAATTTCGGATCTTCATTTGGGATATCTTCTAGGGAATGATGTAGAAGTAATAGAGGCTTCTCCTTGTACTATTATGTGTCCCAGATGACTATTTCCAGCCTTTTGACTCCTTTTTCTTTGTATGATTCATCACTAGTTTGTTTTTCCCATTTTTGGCTAGTAGACCTGTTTCAGATCTTCAGTTGGGATATCTTCTAGGGAATGAGATACAAGTAATAGAGGTTTCTCCTTGTACTATTATGAGTCCCAGATGACTATTTCCAGGCTATTTACTCCATTTTTATTTGTATGATTCATCAGAAGTCCGTTTTCCCCATTTTCGGCAAGTAGACCACTTTCAGATCTTCATTTCGGATATCTTCTACGGAATTAGGTACAAGTAATAGAGGTTTCTCCTTGTACTATTATGTGTCCCAGATGACTATTTACAACCTATTTACTCCTTTTTCTTTGTATGATTCATCAGAAGTTTGTTTTTTCTATTTTCGGCTATTAGACCTGCTTCAGATCTTCATTTGGGATATCTTCTAGGGAATGAGATACAAGTAATAGAGGTTTCTCCTTGTACTATTATGAGTCCCAGATGACTATTTCCAGCCTTTTTGCTCCTTTTTCTTTGTATGATTCATCAGAAGTTTGTTTTTCCCATTTTTGGCTAGTACACCTGTTTCAGATCTTCTTTTGGGATATCTTCTAGGAAATGAGATACAAGTAATAGAGGTTTCTCCTTGTACTGTTATGAGTCCTAGATGACTATTTACAGCCTATTTACTCCATTTTTATTAGTATGATTCATCAGAAGTCCGTTTTCCCCATTTTCGGCAAGTAGACGACTTTCAGATCTTCATTTCGGATATCTTCTAGGGAATTAGATACAAGTAATAGAGGTTTCTCCTTGTACTATCATGAGTCCCAGATGACTATTTCCAGCCGATTTACTCCATTTTTATTGGAATGATTCATCAGAAGTCCGTTTTCCCCATTTTCGGCAAGTAGACCACTTTCAGATCTTCATTTCGGATATCTTCTAGGGAAATAGATACAAGTAATAGAGGCTTCTCCTTGTTCTATTATGAATCCCAGGTGACTATTTCCAGTCTATTTACTCCTTTTTTATTTGTATGATTCATCAGAAGTCCGTTTTCCCCATTTTCGGCAAGTAGACCACTTTCAGATCTTCATTTCGGATATCTTCTAGGGAATGAGATACAAGTAATATAGGCTTCTCGTTGTACTATTATGTGTCCCAGATGACTATTTCCAACCTATTTACTCCTTTTTCTTGGTATGATTCATCAGAAATTTGTTTTTTCCATTTTCGGCTAGTAGACCTGTTTTGGATCTTCATTTGGGATATCTTCTAGGGAATGAGATACAAGTAATAGAGGTTTCTCCTTGTACTATTATGAGTCCCAGATGACTATTTCCAGCCTTTTTACTCCTTTTTCTTTGTATGATTCATGAGAAGTTCGTTTTTCCCATTTTTGGCTAGTAGACCTGCTTCAGATCTTCTTTTGGGATATCTTATAGGGAATGAGATACAATTAATAGAGGTTTCTCCTTGTACTATTATGAGTCCTATATGACTATTTACAGCCTATTTACTCCATTTTTATTTGTATGATTCATCAGAAGTCCGTTTTCCCCATTTTCGGCAAGTAGACCACTTTCAGATCTTCATTTCAGATATCTTCTAGGGAATTAGATACAAGTAATAAAGGTTTCTCCTTGTACTATTATAAGTCCCAGATGACTATTTCCAGCCTATTTACTCCATTTTTATTGGTATGATTCATCAGAAGTCCATTTTCACAATTTTCAGCAAGTAGACCACTTTCAGATCTTTATTTCGGATATCTTCTAGGGAATGAGATACAAGTAATAGAGGCTTCTCCTTGTACTATTATAAGTCCCAGATTACTATTTCCAGCCTCTTTACTCCATTTTTATTTGTATGATTCATCAGAAGTCCGTTTTCCCCATTTTCGGCAAGTAGACCAATTTCAGATCTTTATTTCGGATATCTTCTAGGGAATGAGATACAAGTAATAGAGGCTTCTCCTTGTACTATTATAAGTCCCAGATGACTATTTCCAGCCTATTTACTCCATTTTTATTTGTTTGATTCATCAGAAGTCCGTTTTCCCCATTTTCGGCTTGTAGACCAGTTTCGGATCTTCATTTGGGTTATCTTCTAGGGAATGAGACACAAGTAATAGAGGCTTCTCCTTGTACTATTAAAAGTCCCAGATGACTATTTACAGCCTATTTACTTAATTTTTCTTTGTTTGATTCATCAGAAGTCCGTGTTCCCCATTTTCGGCTTGTAGACCTGTTTCGGATCTTCATTTGGGTTATCTTCTAGGGAATGAGACACAAGTAATAGAGGCTTCTCCTTGTACTATTAAAAGTCCCAGATGACTATTTACAGCCTATTTACTTAATTTTTCTTTGTTTGATTCATCAGAAGTCCGTGTTCCCCATTTTCGGCTTGTAGACCTGTTTCGGATCTTCATTTGGGATCTCTTCAAGGGAATGAGATACAAGTAATACGGGCTTCTCCTAGTAATATTATGTGTCCCGGATGACCATTTCCAACCTATTTACTCCGTTTTCTTTGTATGATTCATCAGAAGTTTGTTTTTCCCATTTTCGGCTAGTAAACCACTTTCGTATCTTCATTTGGGATATCTTCAAGGGAATGAGATACAAGTAATAGAGGCTTCTCCTTATACAATTATGTGTCCCAAATGACTACTTCCAGCCTATTTACACCATTTTCTTTGTATGATTCATCAGAAGTTCGTTTTTCCCATTTTCGGCTACTAGACCTGTTTCGGATCTTCATTTGGGATATCTTCAAGGGAATGAGATACAAGTAATATAGGCTTCTCCTTGTACTATTATGTGTCCGAGATGACTATTTCCAACCTTTTATCTCCTTTTTCTTTAAATGATTCATCAGTAGTTCGTTTTTCCCATTTTTGGCTAGTAGACCTGTTTCGGATCTTCATTTGGGATATCTTCTAGGGAATGAGATAAAAGTAATAGAGGTTTCTCCCTGTACTATTATGAGTGCTAGACGACTATTTACAGCCTATTTACTCCATTTTTAATTGTATGATTCATCAGAAGTACGTTTTCCCCATTTTCGGCAAGTAGACCACTTTCAGATCTTCATTTCGGATATCTTCTAAGGAAATAGATACAAGTAATAGAGGCTTCTCCTTGTTCTATTATGAATCCCAGGTGACTATTTCCAGTCTATTTACTCCTTTTTTATTTGTATGATTCATCAGAAGTCCGTTTTCCCCATTTTCGGCAAGTAGACCACTATCAGATCTTCATTTCGGATATCTTCTAGGGAATGAGATACAAGTAATATAGGCTTCTCGTTGTACTATTATGTGTCCCAGATTACTATTTCCAACCTATTTACTCCTTTTTCTTTGTATGATTCATCAGAAATTTGTTTTTTCCATTTTCGGCTAGTAGACCTGTTTCGGATCTTCATTTGGGATATCTTCTAGGGAATGAGATACAAGTAATAGAGGTTTCTCCTTGTACTATTATGAGTCCCAGATGACTATTTCCAGCCTTTTTACTCCTTTTTCTTTGTATGATTCATGAGAAGTTCGTTTTTCCCATTTTTGGCTAGTAGACCTGCTTCAGATCTTCTTTTGGGATATCTTATAGGGAATGAGATACAATTAATAGAGGTTTCTCCTTGTACTATTATGAGTCCTATATGACTATTTACAGCCTATTTACTCCATTTTTATTTGTATGATTCATCAGAAGTCCGTTTTCCCCATTTTCGGCAAGTAGACCACTTTCAGATCTTTATTTCAGATATCTTCTAGGGAATTAGATACAAGTAATAAAGGTTTCTCCTTGTACTATTATAAGTCCCAGATGACTATTTCCAGCCTATTTACTCCATTTTTATTGGTATGATTCATCAGAAGTCCGTTTTCACAATTTTCAGCAAGTAGACCACTTTCAGATCTTTATTTCGGATATCTTCTAGGGAATGAGATACAAGTAATAGAGGCTTCTCCTTGTACTATTATAAGTCCCAGATTACTATTTCCAGCCTCTTTACTCCATTTTTATTTGTATGATTCATCAGAAGTCCGTTTTCCCCATTTTCGGCAAGTAGACCAATTTCAGATCTTTATTTCGGATATCTTCTAGGGAATGAGATACAAGTAATAGAGGCTTCTCCTTGTACTATTATAAGTCCCAGATGACTATTTCCAGCCTATTTACTCCATTTTTATTTGTTTGATTCATCAGAAGTCCGTTTTCCCCATTTTCGGCTTGTAGACCAGTTTCGGATCTTCATTTGGGTTATCTTCTAGGGAATGAGACACAAGTAATAGAGGCTTCTCCTTGTACTATTAAAAGTCCCAGATGACTATTTACAGCCTATTTACTTAATTTTTCTTTGTTTGATTCATCAGAAGTCCGTGTTCCCCATTTTCGGCTTGTAGACCTGTTTCGGATCTTCATTTGGGATCTCTTCAAGGGAATGAGATACAAGTAATACGGGCTTCTCCTAGTAATATTATGTGTCCCGGATGACCATTTCCAACCTATTTACTCCGTTTTCTTTGTATGATTCATCAGAAGTTTGTTTTTCCCATTTTCGGCTAGTAAACCACTTTCGTATCTTCATTTGGGATATCTTCAAGGGAATGAGATACAAGTAATAGAGGTTTCTCCTTATACAATTATGTGTCCCAAATGACTACTTCCAGCCTATTTACACCATTTTCTTTGTATGATTCATCAGAAGTTCGTTTTTCCCATTTTCGGCTACTAGACCTGTTTCGGATCTTCATTTGAGATATCTTCAAGGGAATGAGATACAAGTAATATAGGCTTCTCCTTGTACTATTATGAATCCCAGATGACTATTTCCAGCCTATTTACTCCATTTTTCTTTGTATGATTCATCAGAAGTCCGTTTTCCCCATTTTCGGCAAGTAGACCAGTTTCGGATCTTCATTTCGGATATCTTCTAGAGAATGAGATACAAGTAATAGAGGTTTCTCCTTGTACTCTTATGAGTCGCAGATGACTATTTCCAGCCTATTTACTCCATTTTGATTTGTATGATTCATCAGAAGTCTGTTTTCCACATTTTCGGCAAGTAGACCACTTTCAGATCTTCATTTCGAATATCTTCTAGGGAATTAGATACAAGTAATAGAGGTTTCTCCTTGTACTATTAAGAATCCCAGGTGACTATTTCCTGCCTATTTACTCCATTTTTATTTGTATGATTCATCAGAAGTCTGTGTTCCCCATTTTTGGCTAGTAGACCAATTTCGGATCTTCATTTGGGATATCTTCTAGGGAATGATATAGAAGTAATAGAGGCTTCTCCTTGTACTATTATGTGTCCGAGATGACTATTTCCAACCTTTTATCTCCTTTTTCTTTAAATGATTCATCAGTAGTTCGTTTTTCCCATTTTTGGCTAGTAGACCTGTTTCGGATCTTCATTTGGGATATCTTCTAGGGAATGAGATAAAAGTAATAGAGGTTTCTCCCTGTACTATTATGAGTGCTAGACGACTATTTACAGCCTATTTACTCTATTTTTAATTGTATGATTCATCAGAAGTACGTTTTCCCCATTTTCGGCAAGTAGACCACTTTCAGATCTTCATTTCGGATATCTTCTAAGGAAATAGATACAAGTAATAGAGGCTTCTCCTTGTTCTATTATGAATCCCAGGTGACTATTTCCAGTCTATTTACTCCTTTTTTATTTGTATGATTCATCAGAAGTCCGTTTTCCCCATTTTCGGCAAGTAGACCACTATCAGATCTTCATTTCGGATATCTTCTAGGGAATGAGATACAAGTAATATAGGCTTCTCGTTGTACTATTATGTGTCCCAGATGACTATTTCCAACCTATTTACTCCTTTTTCTTTGTATGATTCATCAGAAATTCGTTTTTTTTTTTTTCCATTTTCGGCTAGTAGACCTGTTTTGGATCTTCATTTGGGATATCTTCTAGGGAATGAGATACAAGTAATAAAGGTTTCTCCTTGTACTATTATGAGTCCCAGATGACTATTTCCAGCCTTTTTACTCCTTTTTCTTTGTATGATTCATGAGAAGTTCGTTTTTTTTTTTCCCATTTTTGGCTAGTAGACCTGCTTCAGATCTTCTTTTGGGATATCTTATAGGGAATGAGATACAATTAATAGAGGTTTCTCCTTGTACTATTATGAGTCCTATATGACTATTTACAGCCTATTTACTCCATTTTTATTTGTATGATTCATCAGAAGTCCGTTTTCCCCATTTTCGGCAAGTAGACCACTTTCAGATCTTCATTTCAGATATCTTCTAGGGAATTAGATACAAGTAATAAAGGTTTCTCCTTGTACTATTATAAGTCCCAGATGACTATTTCCAGCCTATTTACTCCATTTTTATTGGTATGATTCATCAGAAGTCCGTTTTCACAATTTTCGGCAAGTAGACCACTTTCAGATCTTTATTTCGGATATCTTCTAGGGAATGAGATACAAGTAATAGAGGCTTCTCCTTGTACTATTATAAGTCCCAGATTACTATTTCCAGCCTCTTTACTCCATTTTTATTTGTATGATTCATCAGAAGTCCGTTTTCCCCATTTTCGGCAAGTAGACCAATTTCAGATCTTTATTTCGGATATCTTCTAGGGAATGAGATACAAGTAATAGAGGCTTCTCCTTGTACTATTATAAGTCCCAGATGACTATTTCCAGCCTATTTACTCCATTTTTATTTGTTTGATTCATCAGAAGTCTGTTTTCCCCATTTTCGGCTTGTAGACCAGTTTCGGATCTTCATTTGGGTTATCTTCTAGGGAATGAGATACAAGTAATAGAGGCTTCTCCTTGTACTATTAAAAGTCCCAGATGACTATTTCCAGCCTATTTACTTAATTTTTCTTTGTTTGATTCATCAGAAGTCTGTGTTCCCCATTTTCGGCTTGTAGACCTGTTTCGGATCTTCATTTGGGATCTCTTCAAGGGAATGAGATACAAGTAATACGGGCTTCTCCTAGTAATATTATGTGTCCCGGATGACCATTTCCAACCTATTTACTCCGTTTTCTTTGTATGATTCATCAGAAGTTTGTTTTTCCCATTTTCGGCTAGTAAACCACTTTCGTATCTTCATTTGGGATATCTTCAAGGGAATGAGATACAAGTAATAGAGGCTTCCCCTTATACAATTATGTGTCCCAAATGACTACTTCCAGCCTATTTACACCATTTTCTTTGTATGATTCATCAGAAGTTCGTTTTTCCCATTTTCGGCTACTAGACCTGTTTCGGATCTTCATTTGGGATATCTTCAAGGGAATGAGATACAAGTAATATAGGCTTCTCCTTGTACTATTATGAATCCCAGATGACTATTTCCAGCCTATTTACTCCATTTTTCTTTGTATGATTCATCAGAAGTCCGTTTTCCCCATTTTCGGCAAGTAGACCAGTTTCGGATCTTCATTTCGGATATCTTCTAGAGAATGAGATACAAGTAATAGAGGTTTCTCCTTGTACTCTTATGAGTCGCTGATGACTATTTCCAGCCTATTTACTCCATTTTGATTTGTATGATTCATCAGAAGTCTGTTTTCCCCATTTTCGGCAAGTAGACCACTTTCAGATCTTCATTTCGAATATCTTCTAGGGAATTAGATACAAGTAATAGAGGTTTCTCCTTGTACTATTAAGAATCCCAGGTGACTATTTCCTGCCTATTTACTCCATTTTTATTTGTATGATTCATCAGAAGTCTGTGTTCCCCATTTTTGGCTAGTAGACCAATTTCGGATCTTCATTTGGGATATCTTCTAGGGAATGATATAGAAGTAATAGAGGCTTCTCCTTGTACTATTATGTGTCCGAGATGACTATTTCCAACCTTTTATCTCCTTTTTCTTTAAATGATTCATCAGTAGTTCGTTTTTCCCATTTTTGGCTAGTAGACCTGTTTCGGATCTTCATTTGGGATATCTTCTAGGGAATGAGATAAAAGTAATAGAGGTTTCTCCCCTGTACTATTATGAGTGCTAGACGACTATTTACAGCCTATTTACTCTATTTTTAATTGTATGATTCATCAGAAGTACGTTTTCCCCATTTTCGGCAAGTAGACCACTTTCAGATCTTCATTTCGGATATCTTCTAAGGAAATAGATACAAGTAATAGAGGCTTCTCCTTGTTCTATTATGAATCCCAGGTGACTATTTCCAGTCTATTTACTCCTTTTGTATTTGTATGATTCATCAGAAGTCCGTTTTCCCCATTTTCGGCAAGTAGACCACTATCAGATCTTCATTTCGGATATCTTCTAGGGAATGAGATACAAGTAATATAGGCTTCTCGTTGTACTATTATGTGTCCCAGATGACTATTTCCAACCTATTTACTCCTTTTTCTTTGTATGATTCATCAGAAATTCGTTTTTTCCATTTTCGGCTAGTAGACCTGTTTTGGATCTTCATTTGGGATATCTTCTAGGGAATGAGATACAAGTAATAAAGATTTCTCCTTGTACTATTATGAGTCCCAGATGACTATTTCCAGCCTTTTTACTCCTTTTTCTTTGTATGATTCATGAGAAGTTCGTTTTTCCCATTTTTGGCTAGTAGACCTGCTTCAGATCTTCTTTTGGGATATCTTATAGGGAATGAGATACAATTAATAGAGGTTTCTCCTTGTACTATTATGAGTCCTATATGACTATTTACAGCCTATTTACTCCATTTTTATTTGTATGATTCATCAGAAGTCCGTTTTCCCCATTTTCGGCAAGTAGACCACTTTCAGATCTTCATTTCAGATATCTTCTAGGGAATTAGATACAAGTAATAAAGGTTTCTCCTTGTACTATTATAAGTCCCAGATGACTATTTCCAGCCTATTTACTCCATTTTTATTGGTATGATTCATCAGAAGTCCGTTTTCACAATTTTCGGCAAGTAGACCACTTTCAGATCTTTATTTCGGATATCTTCTAGGGAATGAGATACAAGTAATAGAGGCTTCTCCTTGTACTATTATAAGTCCCAGATTACTATTTCCAGCCACTTTACTCCATTTTTATTTGTATGATTCATCAGAAGTCCGTTTTCCCCATTTTCGGCAAGTAGACCAATTTCAGATCTTTATTTCGGATATCTTCTAGGGAATGAGATACAAGTAATAGAAGCTTCTCCTTGTACTATTATAAGTCCCAGATGACTATTTCCAGCCTATTTACTCCATTTTTATTTGTTTGATTCATCAGAAGTCCGTTTTCCCTATTTTCGGCTTGTAGACCAGTTTCGGATCTTCATTTGGGTTATCTTCTAGGGAATGAGATACAAGTAATAGAGGCTTCTCCTTGTACTATTAAAAGTCCCAGATGACTATTTCCAGCCTATTTACTTAATTTTTCTTTGTTTGATTCATCAGAAGTCCGTGTTCCCCATTTTCGGCTTGTAGACCTGTTTCGGATCTTCATTTGGGATCTCTTCAAGGGAATGAGATACAAGTAATACGGGCTTCTCCTAGTAATATTATGTGTCCCGGATGACCATTTCCAGCCTATTTACTCCGTTTTCTTTGTATGATTCATCAGAAGTTTGTTTTTCCCATTTTCGGCTAGTAAACCACTTTCGTATCTTCATTTGGGATATCTTCAAGGGAATGAGATACAAGTAATAGAGGCTTCTCCTTATACAATTATGTGTCCCAAATGACTACTTCCAGCCTATTTACACCATTTTCTTTGTATTATTCATCAGAAGTTCGTTTTTCCCATTTTCGGCTACTAGACCTGTTTCGGATCTTCATTTGGAATATCTTCAAGGGAATGAGATACAAGTAATATAGGTTTCTCCTTGTACTATTATGAATCCCAGATGACTATTTCCAGCCTATTTACTCCATTTTTCTTTGTATGATTCATCAGAAGTCCGTTTTCCCCATTTTCGGCAAGTAGACCAGTTTCGGATCTTCATTTTGGATATCTTCTAGAGAATGAGATACAAGTAATAGAGGTTTCTCCTTGTACTCTTATGTGTCGCAGATGACTATTTCCAGCCTATTTACTCCATTTTTATTTGTATGATTCATCAGAAGCCTGTGATCCCCATTTTTGGCTAGTAGCCCAATTTCGGATCATCATTTGGGATATCTTCTAGGGAATGATATAGAAGTAATAGAGGCTTCTCCTTGTACTATTATGTGTCCCAGATGACTATTTCCAGCCTTTTGACTCCTTTTTCTTTGTATGATTCATCAGTAGTTCGTTTTTCCCATTTTCGGCTAGTAGACCTGTTTCGGATCTTCATTTGGGATATCTGCTAGGGAATGAGATACAAGTAATAGAGGTTTCTCACTGTACTATTATGAGTCCTAGATGACTATTTACAGCCTATTTACTCCATTTTTAATTGTATGATTCATCAGAAGTACGTTTTCCCCATTTTTGGCAAGTAGACTACTTTCAGATCTTCATTTCGGATATCTTCTAGGGAAATAGATACAAGTAATAGAGGCTTCTCCTTGTACTATTATGAATCCCAGGGGACTATTTCAAGTCTATTTACTCCATTTTTATTTGTATGATTCATCAGAAGTCCGTTTTCCCCATTTTCGGCAAGTGGACCACTTTCAGATCTTCATTTCGGATATCTTCTAGGGAATGAGATACAAGTAATAGAGGCTTCTCCTTGTACTATTTAAAGTCCCAGATGACTATTTCCAGCCTATTTACTTAATTTTTCTTTGTTTGATTCATCAGAAGTCCGTTTTCCCCATTTTCGGCTTGTAGACCTGTTTCGGATCTTCATTTGGGATCTCTTCAAGGGAATGAGATACAAGTAATACGGGCTTCTCCTAGTAATATTATGTGTCCCGGATGACCATTTCCAGCCTATTTACTCCGTTTTCTTTGTATGATTCATCAAAAGTTTGTTTTTCCCATTTTCGGCTAGTAAACCACTTTCGTATCTTCATTTGGGATATCTTCAAGGGAAAGAGATACAAGTAATAGAGGCTTCTCCTTATACAATTATGTGTCCCAAATGACTACTTCCAGCCTATTTACACCATTTTCTTTGTATTATTCATCAGAAGTTCGTTTTTCCCATTTTCGGCTACTAGACCTGTTTCGGATCTTCATTTGGGATATCTTCAAGGGAATGAGATACAAGTAATATAGGCTTCTCCTTGTACTATTATGAATCCCAGATGACTATTTCCAGCCTATTTACTCCATTTTTCTTTGTATGATTCATCAGAAGTCCGTTTTCCCCATTTTCGGCAAGTAGACCAGTTTCGGATCTTCATTTTGGATATCTTCTAGAGAATGAGATACAAGTAATAGAGGTTTCTCCTTGTACTCTTATGAGTCGCAGATGACTATTTCCAGCCTATTTACTCCATTTTTATTTGTATGATTCATCAGAAGTCTGTGATCCCCATTTTTGGCTAGTAGCCCAATTTCGGATCATCATTTGGGATATCTTCTAGGGAATGATATAGAAGTAATAGAGGCTTCTCCTTGTACTATTATGTGTCCCAGATGACTATTTCCAGCCTTTTGACTCCTTTTTCTTTGTATGATTCATCAGTAGTTCGTTTTTCCCATTTTCGGCTAGTAGACCTGTTTCGGATCTTCATTTGGGATATCTGCTAGGGAATGAGATACAAGTAATAGAGGTTTCTCACTGTACTATTATGAGTCCTAGATGACTATTTACAGCCTATTTACTCCATTTTTATTTGTATGATTCATCAGAACTACGTTTTCCCCATTTTTGGCAAGTAGACTACTTTCAGATCTTCATTTCGGATATCTTCTAGGGAAATAGATACAAGTAATAGAGGCTTCTCCTTGTACTATTATGAATCCCAGGTGACTATTTCAAGTCTATTTACTCCATTTTTATTTGTATGATTCATCAGAAGTCCGTTTTCCCCATTTTCGGCAAGTAGACCACTTTCAGATCTTCATTTCGGATATCTTCTACGGAATTAGGTAAAAGTAATAGAGGTTTCTCCTTGTACTATTATGAGTCCCAGATGACTATTTCCAGCCTATTTACTCCTTTTTCTTTGTATGATTCATCAGAAGTTTGTTTTTTCCATTTTCGGCTAGTAGACCTGTTTCGAATCTTCATTTGGGATATCTTCTAGGGAATGAGATACAAGTAATAGAGGTTTCTCCTTGTACGATTATGAGTCCCAGATGACTATTTCCAGCCTTTTTGCTCCTTTTTCTTTGTATGATTCATCAGAAGTTCGTTTTTCCCATTTTTGGCTAGTAGACCTGTTTCAGATCTTCTTTTAGGATATCTTCTAGGGAATGAGATACAAGTAATAGAGGTTTCTCCTTGTACTATTATGAGTCCTAGATGACTATTTACAGCCTATTTACTCCATTTTTATTTGTATGATTCATCAGAAGTCTGTTTTCCCCATTTTCGGCAAGTAGACCACTTTCAGATCTTCATTTCGGATATCTTATAGGGAAATAGATACAAGTAATAGAGGCTTCTCCTTGTACTATTATGAATCCCAGGTGACTATTTCCAGTCTATTTACTCCATTTTTATTTGCATGATTCATCAGAAGTCCGTGTTCCCCATTTTTGGCTAGTAGACCTGTTTCGGATCCTCATTTGGGATATCTTCTAGAGAATGAGTACAAGTAATAGAGGTTTCTCCTTGTACTATTATGAGTCCCAAATGACTATTTCCAAGCCTATTTACTCTATTTTTATTTGTATGATTCATCAGAAGTCCGTTTTCCCTATTTTTGGCAAGTAGGCCACTTTCAGATCTTCATTTCGGATATCTTCATGGGAATGAGATACAAGTAATAGAGGCTTCTCCTTGTACTGTTATGTGTCCCAGATGACTATTTACAACCTATTTACTCCTTTTTCTTTGTATGATTCATCAGAAGTTTGTTTTTTCCATTTTCGGCTAGTAGACCTGTTTTGGTCCTCATTTGGGATATCTTCTAGGGAATGAGATACAAGTAATAGAGGTTTCTCCTTGTACTATTATGAGTCCCAGATGACTATTTCCAGCCTTTTTGCTCTTTTTTATATGTATGATTCATCAGAAGTTCGTTTTTCCTATTTTTGGCTAGGAGACCTGTTTCAGATCTTCTTTTGGGATATCTTCTAGGGAATGAGATACAAGTAATAGAGGTTTCTCCTTGTACTATTATGAGTCCTAGATGACTATTTACAGCCTATTTACTCCATTTTTATTTGTATGATTCATCAGAAGTCTGTTTTCCCCATTTTCGGCAAGTAGACCACTTTCAGATCTTCATTTCGAATATCTTCTAGGGAATTAGATACAAGTAATAGAGGTTTCTCCTTGTACTATGAAGAATCCCAGGTGACTATTTCCTGCCTATTTACTCCATTTTTATTTGTATGATTCATCAGAAGTCTGTGTTCCCCATTTTTGGCTAGTAGACCAATTTCGGATCTTCATTTGGGATATCTTCTAGGGAATGATATAGAAGTACTAGAGGCTTCTCCTTGTACTATTATGTGTCCGAGATGACTATTTCCAACCTTTTATCTCCTTTTTCTTTAAATGATTCATCAGTAGTTCGTTTTTCCCATTTTTGGCTAGTAGACCTGTTTCGGATCTTCATTTGGGATATCTTCTAGGGAATGAGATAAAAGTAATAGAGGTTTCTCCCTGTACTATTATGAGTGCTAGACGACTATTTACAGCCTATTTACTCCATTTTTAATTGTATGATTCATCAGAAGTACGTTTTCCCCATTTTCGGCAACTAGACCACTTTCAGATCTTCATTTCGGATATCTTCTAAGGAAATAGATACAAGTAATAGAGGCTTCTCCTTGTTTTATTATGAATCCCAGGTGACTATTTCCAGTCTATTTACTCCTTTTTTATTTGTATGATTCATCAGAAGTCCGTTTTCCCCATTTTCGGCAAGTAGACCACTATCAGATCTTCATTTCGGATATCTTCTAGGGAATGAGATACAAGTAATATAGGCTTCTCGTTGTACTATTATGTGTCCCAGATGACTATTTCCAACCTATTTACTCCTTTTTCTTTGTATGATTCATCAGAAATTCGTTTTTTCCATTTTCGGCTAGTAGACCTGTTTCGGATCTTCATTTGGGATATCTTCTAGGGAATGAGATACAAGTAATAAAGGTTTCTCCATGTACTTTTATGAGTCCCAGATGACTATTTCCAGCCTTTTTACTCCTTTTTCTTTGTATGATTCATGAGAAGTTCGTTTTTCGCATTTTTGGCTAGTAGACCTGCTTCAGATCTTCTTTTGGGATATCTTATAGGGAATGAGATACAATTAATAGAGGTTTCTCCTTGTACTATTATGAGTCCTATATGACTATTTACAGCCTATTTACTCCATTTTTATTTGTATGATTCATCAGAAGTCCGTTTTCCCCATTTTCGGCAAGTAGACCACTTTCAGATCTTCATTTCAGATATCTTCTAGGGAATTAGATACAAGTAATAAAGGTTTCTCCTTGTACTATTATAAGTCCCAGATGACTATTTCCAGCCTATTTACTCCATTTTTATTGGTATGATTCATCAGAAGTCCGTTTTCACAATTTTCGGCAAGTAGACCACTTTCAGATCTTTATTTCGGATATCTTCTAGGGAATGAGATACAAGTAATAGAGGCTTCTCCTTGTACTATTATAAGTCCCAGATTACTATTTCCAGCCTCTTTACTCCATTTTTATTTGTATGATTCATCAGAAGTCCGTTTTCCCCATTTTCGGAAAGTAGACCAATTTCAGATCTTTATTTCGGATATCTTCTAGGGAATGAGATACAAGTAATAGAGGCTACTCCTTGTACTATTATAAGTCCCAGATGACTATTTCCAGCCTATTTACTCCATTTTTATTTGTTTGATTCATCAGAAGTCCGTTTTCCCCATTTTCGGCTTGTAGACCAGTTTCGGATCTTCATTTGGGTTATCTTCTAGGGAATGAGATACAAGTAATAGAGGCTTCTCCTTGTACTATTAAAAGTCCCAGATGACTATTTCCAGCCTATTTACTTAATTTTTCTTTGTTTGATTCATCAGAAGTCCGTGTTCCCCATTTTCGGCTTGTAGACCTGTTTCGGATCTTCATTTGGGATCTCTTCAAGGGAATGAGATACAAGTAATACGGGCTTCTCCTAGTAATATTATGTGTCCCGGATGACTATTTCCAGCCTATTTACTCCGTTTTCTTTGTATGATTCATCAGAAGTTTGTTTTTCCCATTTTCGGCTAGTAAACCACTTTCGTATCTTCATTTGGGATATCTTCAAGGGAATGAGATACAAGTAATAGAGGCTTCTCCTTATACAATTATGTGTCCCAAATGACTACTTCCAGCCTATTTACACCATTTTCTTTGTATGATTCATCAGAAGTTCGTTTTTCCCATTTTCGGCTACTAGACCTGTTTCGGATCTTCATTTGGGATATCTTCAAGGGAATGAGATACAAGTAATATAGGCTTCTACTTGTACTATTATGAATCCCAGATGACTATTTCCAGCCTATTTACTCCATTTTTCTTTGTATGATTCATCAGAAGTCCGTTTTCCCCATTTTCGGCAAGTAGACCAGTTTCGGATCTTCATTTCGGATATCTTCTAGAGAATGAGATACAAGTAATAGAGGTTTCTCCTTGTACTCTTATGTGTCGCAGATGACTATTTCCAGCCTATTTACTCCATTTTTATTTGTATGATTCATCAGAAGCCTGTGATCCCCATTTTTGGCTAGTAGCCCAATTTCGGATCATCATTTGGGATATCTTCTAGGGAATGATATAGAAGTAATAGAGGCTTCTCCTTGTACTATTATGTGTCCCAGATGACTATTTCCAGCCTTTTGACTCCTTTTTCTTTGTATGATTCATCAGTAGTTCGTTTTTCCCATTTTCGGCTAGTAGACCTGTTTCGGATCTTCATTTGGGATATCTGCTAGGGAATGAGATACAAGTAATAGAGGTTTCTCACTGTACTATTATGAGTCCTAGATGACTATTTACAGCCTATTTACTCCATTTTTAATTGTATGATTCATCAGAAGTACGTTTTCCCCATTTTTGGCAAGTAGACTACTTTCAGATCTTCATTTCGGATATCTTCTAGGGAAATAGATACAAGTAATAGAGGCTTCTCCTTGTACTATTATGAATCCCAGGTGACTATTTCAAGTCTATTTACTCCATTTTTATTTGTATGATTCATCAGAAGTCCGTTTTCCCCATTTTCGGCAAGTGGACCACTTTCGGATCTTCATTTCGGATATCTTCTAGGGAATTAGATACAAGTAATAGAGGCTTCTCCTTGTACTATTAAAAGTCCCAGATGACTATTTCCAGCCTATTTACTTAATTTTTCTTTGTTTGATTCATCAGAAGTCCGTGTTCCCCATTTTCGGCTTGTAGACCTGTTTCGGATCTTCATTTGGGATCTCTTCAAGGGAATGAGATACAAGTAATACGGGCTTCTCCTAGTAATATTATGTGTCCCGGATGACCATTTCCAGCCTATTTACTCCGTTTTCTTTGTATGATTCATCAGAAGTTTGTTTTTCCCATTTTCGGCTAGTAAACCACTTTCGTATCTTCATTTGGGATATCTTCAAGGGAATGAGATACAAGTAATAGAGGCTTCTCCTTATACAATTATGTGTCCCAAATGACTACTTCCAGCCTATTTACACCATTTTCTTTGTATGATTCATGAGAAGTTCGTTTTTCCCATTTTCGGCTACTAGACCTGTTTCGGATCTTCATTTGGGATATCTTCAAGGGAATGAGATACAAGTAATATAGGCTTCTCCTTGTACTATTATGAATCCCAGATGACTATTTCCAGCCTATTTACTCCACTTTTCTTTGTATGATTCATCAGAAGTCCGTTTTCCCCATTTTCGGTAAGTAGACCAGTTTCGGATCTTCATTTTGGATATCTTCTAGAGAATGAGATACAAGTAATAGAGGTTTCTCCTTGTACTCTTATGAGTCGCAGATGACTATTTCCAGCCTATTTACTCCATTTTTATTTGTATGATTCATCAGAAGTCTGTGATCCCCATTTTTGGCTAGTAGCCCAATTTCGGATCATCATTTGGGATATCTTCTAGGGAATGATATAGAAGTAATAGAGGCTTCTCCTTGTACTATTATGTGTCCCAGATGACTATTTCCAGCCTTTTGACTCCTTTTTTTTGTATGATTCATCAGTAGTTCGTTTTTCCCATTTTCGGCTAGTAGACCTGTTTCGGATCTTCATTTGGGATATCTGCTAGGGAATGAGATACAAGTAATAGAGGTTTCTCACTGTACTATTATGAGTCCTAGATGACTATTTACACCCTATTTACTCCATTTTTATTTGTATGATTCATCAGAACTACGTTTTCCCCATTTTTGGCAAGTAGACTACTTTCAGATCTTCATTTCGGATATCTTCTAGGGAAATAGATACAAGTAATAGAGGCTTCTCCTTGTACTATTATGAATCCCAGGTGACTATTTCAAGTCTATTTACTCCATTTTTATTTGTATGATTCATCAGAAGTCCGTTTTCCCCATTTTCGGCAAGTACACCACTTTCAGATCTTCATTTCGGATATCTTCTACGGAATTAGGTAAAAGTAATAGATGTTTCTCCTTGTACTATTATGAGTCCCAGATGACTATTTCCAGCCTATTTACTCCATTTTTATTTGTATGATTCCTCAGAAGTCCGTTTTCCCCATTTTCGGCAAGTAGACCACTTTCAGATCTTCATTTCGGATATCTTCTAGAGAATGAGATACAAATAATAGAGGCTTCTCCTTTTACTATTATGTGTCCCAGATGACTATTTACAACCTGTTTACTCCTTTTTCTTTGTATGATTAATCAGAAGTTTGTTTTTTCCATTTTCGGCTAGTAGACCTGTTTCGGATCTTCATTTGGGATATCTTCTAGGGAATGAGATACAAGTAATAGAGGTTTCTCCTTGTACTATTATGAGTCCCAGATGACTATTTCCAGCCTTTTTGCTCCTTTTTCTTTGTATGATTCATCAGAAGTTCGTTTTTCCCATTTTTGGCTAGTAGACCTGTTTCAGATCTTCTTTTAGGATATCTTCTAGGGAATGAGATACAAGTAATAGAGGTTTCTCCTTGTACTATTATGAGTCCTAGATGACTATTTACAGCCTATTTACTCCATTTTTATTTGTATGATTCATCAGAAGTCTGTTTTCCCCATTTTCGGCAAGTAGACCACTTTCAGATCTTCATTTCGGATATCTTATAGGGAAATAGATACAAGTAATAGAGGCTTCTCCTTGTACTATTATGAATCCCAGGTGACTATTTCCAGTCTATTTACTCCATTTTTATTTGCATGATTCATCAGAAGTCCGTGTTCCCCATTTTTGGCTAGTAGACCTGTTTCGGATCCTCATTTGGGATATCTTCTAGAGAATGAGTACAAGTAATAGAGGTTTCTCCTTGTACTATTATGAGTCCCAAATGACTATTTCCAAGCCTATTTACTCTATTTTTATTTGTATGATTCATCAGAAGTCCGTTTTCCCCATTTTTGGCAAGTAGGCCACTTTCAGATCTTCATTTCGGATATCTTCAAGGGAATGAGATACAAGTAATAGAGGCTTCTCCTTGTACTTTTATGTGTCCCAGATGAGTATTTACAACCTATTTACTCCTTTTTCTTTGTATGATTCATCAGAAGTTTGTTTTTTCCATTTTCGGCTAGTAGACCTGTTTTGATCCTCATTTGGGATATCTTCTAGAGAATGAGTACAAGTAATAGAGGTTTCTCCTTGTACTATTATGAGTCCCAAATGACTATTTCCAAGCCTATTTACTCTATTTTTATTTGTATGATTCATCAGAAGTCCGTTTTCCCCATTTTTGGAAAGTAGGCCACTTTCAGATCTTCATTTCGGATATCTTCAAGGGAATGAGATACAAGTAATAGAGGCTTCTCCATGTACTATTATGTGTCCCAGATGATTATTTCCAGCATTTTTACTCCATTTTTATTTGTATGATTCATCAGAAGTCTGTTTTCCCCATTTTCGGCAAGTAGAACCATTTTCAGATCTTCATTTATGATATCTTCTAGGGAAATAGATACAAGTAATAGAGGCTTCTCCTTGTACTATTATGAATCCCAGGTGACTATTTCCAGTCTATTTACTCCATTTTTATTTGTATGATTCATCAGAAGTCCGTGTTCCCTATTTTTGGCTAGTAGACCTGTTTCGGATCTTCAATTGGGATATCTTCCAGGGAATGAGTACAAGTAATAGAGGTTTCTCCTTGTACTATTATGAGTCCCAAATGACTATTTCCAAGCCTATTTACTCCATTTTTATTTGTATGATTCATCAGAAGTCCGTTTTCCCCATTTTCGGCAAGTAGACCACTATCAGATCTTCATTTCAGATATCTTCTAGGGAATGAGATACAAGTAATATAGGCTTCTCGTTGTACTATTATGTGTCCCAGATGACTATTTCCAACCTATTTACTCCTTTTTCTTTGTATGATTCATCAGAAATTCGTTTTTTCCATTTTAGGCTAGTAGACCTGTTTCGGATCTTCATTTGGGATATCTTGTAGGGAATGAGATACAAGTAATAGAGGTTTCTCCTTGTACTATTATAAGTCCCAGATGACTATTTCCAGACTTTTTACTCCTTTTTCTTTGTATGATTCATGAGAAGTTCGTTTTTCCCATTTTTGGCTAGTAGACCTGCTTCAGATCTTCTTTTGGGATATCTTCTAGGGAATGAGATACAATTAATAGAGGTTTCTCCTTGTACTATTATGAGTCCTATATGACTATTTACAGCCTATTTACTCCATTTTTATTTGCATGATTCATCAGAAGTCCGTGTTCCCCATTTTTGGCTAGTAGACCTGTTTCAGATTTTCATTTGGGATATCTTCTAGGGAATGAGTACAAGTAATAGAGGTTTCTACTTGTACTATTATGAGTCCCAAATGACTATTTCCAAGCCTATTTACTCCATTTTTATTTGTATTATCCATCAGAAGTCCGTTTTCCCCATTTTCGGCAAGTAGACCAATTTCAGATCTTTATTTCAGATATCTTCTAGGGAATGAGATATTAGTAATAGAGGTTTCTCCTTGTACTATTATAAGTCCCAGATGACTATTTCCAGCCTCTTTACTCCATTTTTATTTGTATGATTCATCAGAAGTCCATGTTCCCCATTTTCGGCTTGTAGCCCTGTTTCGGATCTTCAATTGGGATATCTTCTAGGGAATGAGATACAAGTAATATAGGCTTCTCCTTGTACTAATATGAATCCCAGATGACAATTTCCAGCCTATTTACTCCATTTTTCTTTGTATGATTCCTCAGAAGTCTATTTTCCCCATTTTCGGCAAGTAGACCAGTGTTGGATCTTCATTTGGGATATCTTCTAGGGAATGATATAGAAGTAATAGAGGCTTCTCCATGTACTATTATGTGTCCCAGATGACTATTTCCAGCCTTTTTCCTCCATTTTTATTTGTATGATTCATCAGAAGTCCGTTTTCCCCATTTTTGGCAAGTAGACCACTTTCAGATCTTCATTTCGGATATCTTCTAGGGAATGAGATACAAGTAATAGAGGCTTCTCCTTGTACTATTGTAAGTCCCAGATGACTATTTCCAGCCTCTTTACTCCATTTTTATTTGTATGATTCATCAGAAGTCCGTTTTCCCCATTTTCGGCAAGTAGACCAATTTCAGATCTTTATTTCGGATATCTTCTAGGGAATGAGATACTAGTAATAGAGGCTTCTCCTTGTACTATTATAAGTCCCAAATGACTATTTCCAGCCTCTTTACTCCATTTTTATTTGTATGATTCATCAGAAGTCCAGGTTCCCCATTTTCGGCTAGTAGCCCTGTTTCGGATCTTCATTTGGGATCTCTTCGAGGGAACGAGATACAAGTAATAGAGGCTTCTCCTAGTAATATTATGTGTCCCAGATGACTATTTCCAGCCTATTTACTCCGTTTTCTTTGTATGATTCATCAGAAATTCGTTTTTCCCATTTTCGGCTATTAGACCAGTTTCGGATCTTCATTTGGGATATCTTCTAGGGAGTGAGATACAAGTAATACAGGCTTCTCCTGATACAATTATGTGTCCCAGATGACTACATCCAGCCTAGTTACTCCATTTTCTTTGTATGATTCATCAGAAGTTCGTTTTATCCCATTTTCGGCTAGTAGACCTATTTCGGATCTTCATTTGGGATATCTTCTAGGGAATGAGATACAAGTAATATAGGCTTCTCATTGTACTATTATGAACCCCAGATGACAATTTCCAGCCTATTTACTCCATTTTTCTTTGTATGATTCCTCAGAAGTCCATTTTCCCCATTTTCGGCAAGTAGACCAGTTTCGGATCTTCATTTGGGATATCTTCTAGGGAATGATATAGAAGTAATAGATGCTTCTCCATGTACTATTATGTGTCCCAGATGATTATTTCCAGCATTTTAATTCCATTTTTATTTGTATGATTCATCAGAAGTCCGTTTTCCCCATTTTCGGCAAGTAGAACCATTTTCAGATC
Source organism: Thlaspi arvense (assembly GCA_911865555.2). Classification (NCBI taxonomy): domain Eukaryota; kingdom Viridiplantae; phylum Streptophyta; class Magnoliopsida; order Brassicales; family Brassicaceae; genus Thlaspi; species Thlaspi arvense. Next base: position 46,741,141 of record OU466857.2, read on the forward strand.
TTCATCTCTGATATCTTCTAGGGAAATAGATACAAGTAATAGAGGCTACTGCTTGTACAATTATGAGTCCCAGATGACTATTTCCAGCCTATTTACTCCATTTTTATTTGTATGATTCATCAGAAGTCCGTTTTCCCCATTTTCGGCAAGTAGAACCATTTTCAGATCTTCATCTCTGATATCTTCTAGGGAAATAGATACAAGTAATAGAGGCTTCTCCTTGTACTATTATGAATCCCAGGTGACTATTTCCAGTCTATTTACTCCATTTTTATTTCTATGATTCATCAGAAGTCCGTGTTCCCTATTTTTGGCTAGTAGACCTGTTTCGGATCTTCATTTGGGATATCTTCCAGGGAATGAGTACAAGTAATAGAGGTTTCTCCGTGTACTATTATGAGTCCCAAATGACTATTTCCAAGCCTATTTACTCCATTTTTATTTGTATGATTCATCAGAAGTCCGTTTTCCCCATTTTCGGCAAGTAGACCACTATCAGATCTTCATTTCGGATATCTTCTAGGGAATGAGATACAAGTAATATAGGCTTCTCGTTGTACTATTATGTGTCCCAGATGACTATTTCCAACCTATATACTCCTTTTTCTTTGTATGATTCATCAGAAATTCGTTTTTTCCATTTTCGGCTAGTAGACCTGTTTCGGATCTTCATTTGGGATATCTTCTAGGGAATGAGATTCAAGTAATAGAGGTTTCTCCTTGTACTATTATGAGTCCCAGATGACTATTTCCAGCCTTTTTACTCCTTTTTCTTTGTATGATTCATGAGAAGTTCGTTTTTCCCATTTTTGGCTAGTAGACCTGCTTCAGATCTTCTTTTGGGATATCTTCTAGGGAATGAGATACAATTAATATTGGTTTCTCCTTGTACTATTATGAGTCCTATATGACTTTTTCAACCTATTTACTCCATTTTTATTTGTATGATTCATCAGAAGTCCGTTTTCCCCATTTTCGGCAAGTAGACCACTTTCAGATCTTCATTTCAGATATCTTCTAGGGAATTAGATACAAGTAATAAAGGTTTCTCCTTGTACTATTATAAGTCTCAGATGGCTATTTCCAGCCTATTTACTCCATTTTTATTGGTATGATTCATCAGAAGTCCGTTTTCACAATTTTCGGCAAGTAGACCACTTTCAGATCTTTATTTCGGATATCTTCTAGGGAATGAGATACAAGTAATAGAGGCTTCTCCTTGTACTATTATAAGTCCCAGATGACTATTTCCAGCCTCTTTACTCCATTTTTATTTGTATGATTCATCAGAAGTCCGTTTTCCCCATTTTCGGCAAGTAGATCAATTTCAGATCTTCATTTCGGATATCTTCTAGGGAATGAGATACTAGTAATAGAGGCTTCTCCTTGTACTATTATAAGTCCCAAATGACTATTTCCAGCCTCTTTACTCCATTTTTATTTGTATGATTCATCAGAAGTCCATGTTCCCCATTTTCGGCTAGTAGCCCTGTTTCGGATCTTCATTTGGGATCTCTTCGAGGGAACGAGATACAAGTAATAGAGGCTTCTCCTAGTAATATTATGTGTCCCAGATGACTATTTCCAGCCTATTTACTCCGTTTTCTTTGTATGATTCATCAGAAATTCATTTTTCCCATTTTCGGCTAGTAGACCAGTTTCGGATCTTCATTTGGGATATCTTCTAGGGAGTGAGATACAAGTAATACAGGCTTCTCCTGATACAATTATGTGTCCCAGATGACTACTTCCAGCCTAGTTACTCCATTTTCTTTGTATGATTCATCAGAAGTTCGTTTTATCCCATTTTCGGCTAGTAGACCTGTTTCGGATCTTCATTTGGGATATCTTCTAGGGAATGAGATACAAGTAATATAGGCTTCTCCTTGTACTATTATGAACCCCAGATGACAATTTCCAGCCTATTTACTCCATTATTCTTTGTATGATTCCTCAGAAGTCCATTTTCCCCATTTTCGGCAAGTAGACCAGTTTCGGATCTTCATTTGGGATATCTTCAAGGGAATGATATAGAAGTAATAGATGCTTCTCCATGTACTATTATGTGTCCCAGATGATTATTTCCAGCATTTTTACTCCATTTTTCTTTGTATGATTCCTCAGAAGTCCATTTTCCCCATTTTCGGCAAGTAGACCAGTTTCGGATCTTCATTTGGGATATCTTCTAGGGAATAATATAGAAGTAATAGAGGCTTCTCCTTGTACTATTATGTGTCCCAGATGACTATTTCCAGCCTTTTTACTCCTTTTTCTTTGTATGATTCATCAGTAGTTCGTTTTTTCCATTTTTGGCTAGTAGACCTGTTTCAGATCTTCATTTTGGGATATCTTCTAGGGAATGAGATACAAGTAATAGAGGTTTTTCCTTGTACTATTATGAGTCCTAGATGACTATTTACGGCTTATTTACTCCATTTTTATTTGTATGATTCATCAGAAGTCCGTTTTCCCCATTTTCGGCAAGTAGACCACTTTCAGATCTTCATTTCGGATATCTTCTAGGGAATTAGGTACAAGTAATAGAGGTTTCTCCTTGTACTATTATGAGTCCCAGATGACTATTTCCAGCCTATTTACTCCATTTTTATTTGTATGATTCATCAGAAGTACGTTTTCCCATTTTCGGCAAGTAGACCACTTTCAGATCTTCATTTCGGATATCTTCTAGGGAAATATATACAAGTAATAGAGGCTTCTCCTTGTACTATTATGAATCCCAGGTGACTATTTCCAGTCTATTTACTCCATTTTTATTTGTATGATTCATCAGAAGTCCGTGTTCCCCATTTTTGGCTAGTAGACCTGTTTCGGATCTTCATTTGGGATATCTTCTAGGGAATGAGTACAAGTAATAGAGGTTTCTCCTTGTACTATTATGAGTCCCAAATGACTATTTCCAAGCCTATTTACTCCATTTTTATTTGTATGATTCATCAGAAGTCCGTTTTCCCCATTTTCGGCAAGTAGACCACTTTCAGATCTTTATTTCGGATATCTTCTAGGGAATAAGATACAAGTAATAGAGGATTCTCCTTGTACTATTATGTGTCCCAGATGACGGTTTCCAACCTATTTACTCCTTTTTCTTTGTATGATTCATCAGAAGTTTGTTTTTTCCATTTTCGGCTAGTAGACCTGTTTCGGATCTTCATTTGGGATATCTTCTAGGGAATGAGATACAAGTAATAGAGGTTTCTCCTTGTACTATTATCAGTCCGAGATGACTATTTCCAGCCTTTTTACTCCTTTTTCTTTGTATGACTCATGAGAAGTTCGTTTTTCCCATTTTTGGCTAGTAGACCTGTTTCAGATCTTCTTTTGGGATATCTTCTAGGGAATGAGATACAAGTAATAGAGGTTTCTCCTTGTACTATTATGAGTCCTAGATGACTATTTACAGCCTATTTACTCCATTTTTATTTGTATGATTCATCAGAAGTCCGTTTTTACCATTTTCGGCAAGTAGACCACTTTCAGATCTTCGTTTTGGATATCTTCTAGGGAAATAGATACAAGTAATAGAGGCTTCTCCTTGTACTATTATGAATCCCAGGTGACTATTTCCAGTCTATTTACTCTATTTTTATTTGCATGATTCATCAGAAGTCCGTGTTCCCCATTTTTGGCTTGAAGACCTGTTTCGGATCCTCATTTGGGATATCTTCTAGAGAATGAGTACAAGTAATAGAGGTTTCTCCTTGTACTATTATGAGTCCCAAATGACTATTTCCAAGCCTATTTACTCCATTTTTATTTTTATTATTCATCTGAAGTCCGTTTTCCCTATTTTCGGCAAGTAGACCACTTTCAGATCTTCATTTCGGATATCTTCTAGGGAATTAGGTACAAGTAATAAAGGTTTCTCCTTGTACTATTATGAATCCCAGATGACTATTTCCAGCCTATTTACCCCATTTTTCTTTGTATGATTCCTCAGAAGTCCATTTTTGGCTAGTAGCCCAATTTCGGATCTTCATTTGGGATATCTTCTAGGGAATGATATAGAAGTAATAGAGGCTTCTCCTTGTACTATTATGTGTCCCAGATGACTATTTCCAGCCTTTTGACTCCTTTTTCTTTGTATGATTCATCAGTAGTTCGTTTTTCCCATTTTTGGCTAGTAGACCTGTTTCAGATCTTCAGTTAGGATATCTTCTAGGGAATGAGATACAAGTAATAGAGGTTTCTCCTTGTACTCTTATGAGTCGCAGATGACTATTTCCAGCCTATTTACTCCATTTTGATTTGTATGATTCATCAGAAGTCTGTTTTCCCCATTTTCGGCAAGTAGACCACTTTCAGATCTTCATTTCGAATATCTTCTAGGGAATTAGATACAAGTAATAGAGGTTTCTCCTTGTACTATTAAGAATCCCAGGTGACTATTTCCAGCCTATTTACTCCAATTTTATTTGTATGATTCATCAGAAGTCTGTGTTCCCCATTTTTGGCTAGTAGACCAATTTCGGATATTCATTTGGGATATCTTCTAGGGAATGATACAGAAGTAATAGAGGCTTCTCCTTGTACTATTATGTGTCCAAGATGACTATTTCCAGCTTTTTTACTCCTTTTTCTTTAAATGATTCATCAGTAGTTCGTTTTTCCCATTTTTGGCTAGTAGACCTGTTTCGGATCTTCATTTGGGATATCTTCTAGGGAATGAGATAAAAGTAATAGAGGTTTCTCCCTGTACTATTATGAGTGCTAGACGACTATTTACAGCCTATTTACTCCCTTTTTAATTGTATGATTCATCAGAAGTACGTTTTCCCCATTTTCGGCAAGTAGACCACTTTCAGATCTTCATTTCGGATATCTTCTAGGGAAATAGATACAAGTAATAGAGGCTTCTCCTTGTACTATTATGAATCCCAGGTGACTATTTCCAGTCTATTTACCCCATTTTTATTTGTATGATTCATCAGAAGTCCGTTTTCCCCATTTTCGGCAAGTAGACTGCTTTCAGATCTTCATTTCGGATATCTTCTACGGAATTAGGTACAAGTAATAGAGGTTTCTCCTAGTACTATTATGAGTCCCAGATGACTATTTCCAGCCTATTTACTCCATTTTTATTTGTATGATTCATCAGAAGTCCGTTTTCCCCATTTTCGGCAAGTAGACCACTTTCAGATCTTCATTTCGGATATCTTCTAGGGAATGAGATACAAATAATAAAGGTTTCTCCTTGTACTATTATGAGTCCCAGATGACTATTTCCAGCCTATTTACTCCATTTTTAATTGTATGATTCATCAGAAGTCCGTTTTCCCCATTTTCGGCAAGTAGACCACTTTCAGATCTTCATTTCGGATATCTTCTACGGAATTAGGTACAAGTAATAGAGGTTTCTCCTTGTACTATTATGTGTCCCAGATGACTATTTACAACCTATTTACTCCTTTTTCTTTGTATGATTCATCAGAAGTTTGTTTTTTCCATTTTCTCCTTATACAATTATGTGTCCCAGATGACTACTTCCAGCCTATTTACACCATTTTTTTTGTATGATTCATCAGAAGTTCGTTATTCCCATTTTCGGCAAGTAGACCTGTTTCGGATCATCATTTGGGATATCTTCTAGGGAATGAGATACAAGTAATAGAGGTTTCTCCTTGTACTCTTATGAGTCCCAGATGACTATTTCCAGCCTATTTACTCCATTTTTATTTGTATGATTCATCAGAAGTCCGTTTTCCCCATTTTCGGCAAGTAGACCACTTTCAGATCTTCATTTCGGATATCTTCTACGGAATTAGGTACAAGTAATAGAGGTTTCTCCTTGTACTATTATGTATCCCAGATGACTATTTACAACCTATTTACTCCTTTTTCTTTGTATGATTCATCAGAAGTTTGTTTTTTCTATTATCATCTATTAGACCTGCTTCGGATCTTCATTTGGGATATCTTCTAGGGAATGAGATACAAGTAATAGAGGTTTCTCCTTGTACTATTATGAGTCCCAGATGGCTATTTCCAGCCTTTTTGCTCCTTTTTCTTTGTATGATTCATCAGAAGTTCGTTTTTCCCATTTTTGGCTAGTAGACCTGTTTCAGATCTTCTTTTGGGATATCTTCGAGGGAATGAGATTCAAGTAATAGAGGTTTCTCCTTGTACTATCATGAGTCCCAGATGACTATTTACAGCCTATTTACTCCATTTTTGTTAGTATGATTCATCAGAAGTCCGTTTTCCCCATTTTCGGCAAGTAGACGACTTTCAGATCTTCATTTCGGATATCTTCTAGGGAAATAGATACAAGTAATAGAGGCTTATCCTTGTTCTATTATGAATCCCAGGTGACTATTTCCAGTCTATTTACTCCATTTTTATTTGCATGATTCATCAGAAGTCCGTGTTCCCCATTTTTGGCTAGTAGACCTGTTTCGGATCCTCATTTGGGATATCTTCTAGAGAATGAGTACAAGTAATAGAGGTTTCTCCTTGTACTATTATGAGTCCCAAATGACTATTTCCAAGCCTATTTACTCCATTTTTATTTGTATGATTCATCAAAAGTCCGTTTTCCCCATTTTTGGCAAGTAGGCCACTTTCAGATCTTCATTTTGGATATCTTCTAGGGAATGAGATACAAGTAATAGAGGCTTCTCCTTGTACTGTTATGTGTCCCAGATGACTATTTCCAACCTATTTACTCCTTTTTCTTTGTATGATTCATCAGAAGTTTGTTTTTTACATTTTTGGCTACTAGACTTGTTTCGGCTCTTCATTTGGGATATCTTCTAGGGAATGAGATAAAAGTAATAGAGGTTACTCCTTGTACTATTATGAGTCCCAGATGACTATTTCCAGCCTTTTTGCTCCTTTTTCTTTCTATGATTCATCAGAAGTTCGTTTTTCCCGTTTTTGGCTAGTAGACCTGTTTCAGATCTTCTTTTGGGATATCTTCTAGGGAATGAGATACAAGTAATAGAGGCTTCTCCTTGTACTATTATGTGTCCCAGATGACTATTTCCAACCTATTTACTCCTTTTTCTTTGTATGATTCATCAGAAGTTTGTTTTTTCCATTTTCGGCTAGTAGACCTGTTTCGGCTCTTCATTTGGGATATCTTCTTGGGAATGAGATACAAGTAATAGAGGTTACTCCTTGTACTATTATGAGTCCCAGATGACTATTTCCAGCCTTTTTGCTCCTTTTTCTTTGTTTGATTCATCAGAAGTTCGTTTTTCCCATTTTTGGCTAGTAGACCTGTTTCAGATCTTCTTTTGGGATATCTTCTAGGGAATGAGATACAAGTAATAGAGGCTTCTCCTTGTACTATAATGAGTCCTAGATGACTATTTACAGCCTATTTACTCCATTTTTATTTCTATGATTCATCAGAAGTCCGTTTTCCCCATATTTGGCAAGTAGACCACTTTCAGATCTTCATTTCGGATATCTTCTAGGGAATTAGATACAAGTAATAGAGGTTTATCCTTGTACTATTATGAGTCCCAGATGACTATTTCCAGCCTATTTACTCCATTTTTCTTGGTATGATTCATCAGAAGTCCGTTTTCCCCATTTTCGGCAAGTAGACCACTTTCCGATCTTCATTTCGGATATCTTTTATAGAAATAGATACAAGTAATAGAGGTTTCTCCTTGTACTATTATGAATCCCAGGTTACTATTTCCAGTCTATTTACTCCATTCTTATTTGCATGATTCATCAGAAGTCCGGGTTCCCCATTTTTGGTTAGTAGACCTGTTTCGGATCTTCATTTGGGATATCTTCTAGAGAATGAGTACAAGTAATAGTGGTTTCTCCTTGTACTATTATGAGTCCCAAATGACTATTTCCAAGCCTATTTACTCCATTTTTATTTTTATTATTCTTCAGAAGTCCGTTTTCCCTATTTTCGGCAAGTAGACCACTTTCAGATCTTCATTTCGGATATCTTCTAGGGAATTAGGTACAAGTAATAAAGGTTTCTCCTTGTACTATTATGAATCCCAGATGACTATTTCCAGCCTATTTACTCCATTTTTCTTTGTATGATTCCTCAGAAGTCCGTTTTCCCCATTTTCGACAAATAGGCAAGTTTCAGATCTTCATTTCGGATATCTTCTAGGGAATTAGATACAAGTAATTGAGGCTTCTCCATGTACTACTATGATTCCCAGGTGACTATTTCCAGCCTATTTACTCCATTTTTATTTGTTTGATTCATCAGAAGTCCGTTTTCCCCATTTTCGGCTAGTAGACCAGTTTCGGATCTTCATTTGGGTTATCTTCTAGGGAATGAGATACAAGTAATAGAGGCTTCTCCTTGTACTATTAAAAGTCCCAGATGACTATTTCCAGCCTATTTACTTAATTTTCCTTTGTTTGATTCATCAGAAGTCCGTGTTCCCTATTTTCGGCTAGTAGACCTGTTTCGGATCTTCATTTGGGATCTCTTCGAGGGAATGAGATACAAGTAATAGAGGCTTCTCCTAGTAATATTATGTGTCCCGGATGACTATTTCCAGCCTATTTACTCCGTTCTATTTGTATGATTTATCAGAAGTTCGTTTTTCCCATTTTTGGCTAGTATACCACTTTCGGATCTTCATTTGGGATATCTTCTAGGGAATGAGATACAAGTAATAGAGGCTTCTCCTTGTACTATTATGTGTCCCAGATGACTATTTCCAGCCTAATTACTCCATTTTTATTTGTATGATTCATCAGAAGTTTGTGATCCCCATTGTTGGCTAGTAGCCCAATTTCGTATCTTCATTTGGGATATCTTCTTGGGAATGATATAGAAGTAATAGAGGCTTCTCCTTGTACTATTATGTGTCCCAGATGACTATTTCCAGCCTTTTGACTCCTTTTTCTTTGTATGATTCATCAGTAGTTCGTTTTTCCCATTTTTGGCTAGTAGACCTGTTTCAGATCTTCAGTTAGGATATCTTCTAGGGAGTGAGATACAAGTAATAGAGGTTTCTCCTTGTACTCTTATGAGTCGCAGATGACTATTTCCAGCCTATTTACTCCATTTTGATTTGTATGATTCATCAGAAGTCTGTTTTCCCCATTTTCGGCAAGTAGACCACTTTCAGATCTTCATTTCGAATATCTTCTAGGGAATTAGATACAAGTAATAGAGGCTTCTCCTTGTACTATTATGAATCCCAGGTGACTATTTCCAGCCTATTTACTCCATTTTAATTTGTATGATTCATCAGAAGTCTGTGATCCCCATTTTTGGCTAGTAGCCCAATTTCGGATCTTCATTTGGGATATCTTCTAGGGAATGATATAGAAATAATAGAGGCTTCTCCTTGTACTATTATGTGTCCCAGATGACTATTTCCAGCCTTTTGACTCCTTTTTCTTTGTATGATTCATCAGTAGTTTGTTTTTCCCATTTTTGGCTAGTAGACCTGTTTCAGATCTTCAGTTGGGATATCTTCTACGGAATGAGATACAAGTAATAGAGGTTTCTCCTTGTACTCTTATGTGTCGCAGATGACTATTTCCAGCCTATTTACTCCATTTTGATTTGTATGATTCATCAGAAGTCTGTTTTCCCCATTTTCGGCAAGTAGACCACTTTAAGATCTTCATTTTGAATATCTTCTAGGGAATTAGATACAAGTAATAGAGGCTTCTCCTTGTACTATTATGAATCCCAAGTGACTATTTCCAGCCTATTTACTCCATTTTTATTTGTATGATTCATCAGAAGTCTGTGATCCCCATTTTTGGCTAGTAGCCCAATTTCGGATCTTCATTTGGGATATCTTCTAGGGAATGATATAGAAGTAATAGAGGCTTCTCCTTGTACTATTATGTGTCCCAGATGACTATTTCCAGCCTATTGACTCCTTTTTCTTTGTATGATTCATCAGTAGTTCGTTTTTCCCATTTTTGGCTAGTAGACCTGTTTCAGATCTTCAGTTGGGATATCTTCTAGGGAATGAGATACAAGTAATAGAGGTTTCTCCTTGTACTCTTATGAGTCGCAGATGACTATTTCCAGCCTATTTACTCCATTTTGATTTGTATGATTCTTCAGAACTCTGTTTTCCCCATTTTCGTCAAGTAGACCACTTTCAGATCTTCATTTCGAATATCTTCTAGGGAATTAGATACAAGTAATAGAGGTTTCTCCTTGTACTATTATGAATCCCAGGTGACTATTTCCAGCCTATTTACTCCATTTTTATTTGTATGATTCATCAGAAGTCTGTGTTCCCCATTTTTGGCTAGTAAACCAATTTCGGATCTTCATTTGGGATATCTTCTAGGGAATGATATAGAAGTAATAGAGGCTTCTCCTTGTACTATTATGTGTCCCAGATGACTATTTCCAGCCTTTTGGCTCCTTTTTCTTTGTATGATTCATCAGTAGTTCGTTTTTCCCATTTTTGGCTAGTAGACCTGTTTCAGATCTTCAGTTGGGATATCTTCTACGGAATGAGATACAAGTAATAGAGGTTTCTCCTTGTACTCTTATGTGTCGCAGATGACTATTTCCAGCTTATTTACTCCATTTTGATTTGTATGATTCATCAAAAGTCTGTTTTCCCCATTTTCGGCAAGTAGACCACTTTCAGATCTTCATTTCGAATATCTTCTAGGGAATTAGATACAAGTAATAGAGGCTTCTCCTTGTACTATTATGAATCCCAAGTGACTATTTCCAGCCTATTTACTCCATTTTTATTTGTATGATTCATCAGAAGTCTGTGATCCCCATTTTTGGCTAGTAGCCCAATTTCGGATCTTCATTTGGGATATCATCTAGGGAATGATATAGAAGTAATAGAGGCTTCTCCTTGTACTATTATGTGTCCCAGATGACTATTTCCAGCCTTTTGACTCCTTTTTCTTTGTATGATTCATCAGTAGTTTGTTTTTCCCATTTTTGGCTAGTAGACCTGTTTCAGATCTTCAGTTGGGATATCTTCTAGGGAATGAGATACAAGTAATAGAGGTTTCTCCTTGTACTCTTATGTGTCGCAGATGACTATTTCCATCCTATTTACTCCATTTTTATTTGTATGATTCATCAGAAGTCTGTTTTCCCCATTTTCGGCAAGTAGACCACTTTCAGATCTTCATTTCGAATATCTTCTAGGGAATTAGATACAAGTAATAGAGGCTTCTCCTTGTACTATTATGAATCCTAAGTGACTATTTCCAGCTTATTTACTCCATTTTTATTTGTATGATTCATCAGAAATCTGTGATCCCCATTTTTGGCTAGTAGCCCAATTTCGGATCTTCATTTGGGATATCTTCTAGGGAATGATATAGAAGTAATAGAGGCTTCTCCTTGTACTATTATGTGTCCAAGATGACTATTTCCAGCCTTTTTACTCCTTTTTCTTTAAATGATTCATCAGTAGTTCGTTTTTCCCATTTTTGGCTAGTAGACCTGTTTCGGATCTTCATTTGGGATATCTTCTAGGGAATGAGATAAAAGTAATAGAGGTTTCTCCCTGTACTATTATGAGTGCTAGATGACTATTTACAGCCTATTTACTCCATTTCTAATTGTATGATTCATCAGAAGTACGTTTTCCCCATTTTCGGCAAGTAGACCACTTTCAGATCTTCATTTCAGATATCTTCTAGGGAAATAGATACAAGTAATAGAGGCTTCTCCTTGTACTACTATGAATCCCAGGTGACTATTTCCAGTCTATTTATTCCATTTTTATTTGTATGATTCATCAGAAGTCCGTTTTCCCCATTTTCGGCAAGTAGACCACTTTCAGATCTTCATTTCGGATATCTTCTACGGAATTAGGTACAAGTAATAGAAGTTTCTCCTTGTACTATTATGAGTCCCAGATCACTATTTCCAGCCTATTTACTCCATTTTTATTTGTATGATTCATCAGAAGTCCGTTTTCCCCATTTTTGGCAAGTAGGCCACTTTCAGATCTTCATTTCGGATATCTTCTAGGGAATGAGATACAATTAATAGAGGTTTCTCCTTGTACTATTATGAGTCCCAGATGACTATTTCCAGCCTATTTACTCCATTTTTATTTGTATGATTCATCAGAAGTTCATTTTCCCCATTTTCGGCAAGTAAACCACTTTCAGATCTTCATTTCGGATATCTTCTACAGAATTAGGTACAAGTAATAGAGGTTTCTCCTTGTACTATTATGTGTCCCAGATGACTATTTACAACCTATTTACTCCTTTATCTTTGTATGATTCATCAGAAGTTTGTTTTTTCCATTTTCTCCATATACAATTATGTGTCCCAGATGACTACTTCCAGCCTATTTACACCATTTTCTTTGTATGATTCATCAGAAGTTCGTTATTCCCATTTTCGGCAAGTAGACCTGTTTTGAATCATCATTTGGGATATCTTCTAGGGAATGATATAGAAGTAATAGAGGCTTCTCCTTGTACTATTATGTGTCCCAGTTGACTATTTCCAGCCTTTTGACTCCTTTTTCTTTGTATGATTCATCAGTAGTTCGTTTTTCCCATTTTTGGCTAGTAGACCTGTTTCAGATCTTCAGTTGGGATATCTTCTAGGGATTGAGATACAAGTAATAGAGGTTTCTCCTTGTACTCTTATTAGTCGCAGTTGACTATTTCTAGCCTATTTACTCCATTTTGATTTGTATGATTCATCAGAAGTCTGTTTTCCCCATTTTCGGCAAGTAGACCACTTTCAGATCTTCATTTCGAATATCTTCTAGGGAATTAGATACAAGTAATAGAGGTTTCTCCTTGTACTATTATGAATCCCAGGTGACTATTTCCAGCCTATTTACTCCATTTTTATTTGTATGATTCATCAAAAGTCTGTGTTCCCCATTTTTGGCTAGTAGACCAATTTCGGATCTTCATTTGGGATATCTTCTAGGGAATGACATAGAAGTAATAGAGGCTTCTCCTTGTACTATTATGTGTCCGAGATAACTATTTCCAGCCTTTTTACTCCTTTTTCTTTAAATGATTCATCAGTAGTTCGTTTTTCCCATTTTTGGCTAGTAGACCTTTTTCGGATCTTCATTTGGGATATCTTCTAGGGAATGAGATAAAAGTAATAGAGGTTTCTCCCTGTACTATTATGAGTGCTAGATGACTATTTACAGCCTATTTACTCCATTTCTAATTGTATGATTCATCAGAAGTACGTTTTCCCCATTTTCGGCAAGTAGACCACTTTCAGATCTTCATTTCAGATATCTTCTAGGGAAATAGATACAAGTAATAGAGGCTTCTCCTTGTACTACTATGAATCCCAGGTGACTATTTCCAGTCTATTTACTCCATTTTTATTTGTATGATTCATCAGAAGTCCGTTTTCCCCATTTTTGGCAAGTAGACCACTTTCAGATCTTCATTTCGGATATCTTCTACGGAATTAGGTACAAGTAATAGAGGTTTCTCCTTGTACTATTATGAGTCCCAGATCACTATTTCCAGCCTATTTACTCCATTTTTATTTGTATGATTCATCAGAAGTCCGTTTTCCCCATTTTCGGCAAGTAGGCCACTTTCAGATCTTCATTTCGGATATCTTCTAGGGAATGAGATACAAATAATAGAGGTTTCTCCTTGTACTATTATGAGTCCCAGATGACTATTTCCAGCCTATTTACTCCATTTTTATTTGTATGATTCATCAGAAGTCCATTTTCCCCATTTTCGGCAAGTAAACCACTTTCAGATCTTCATTTCGGATATCTTCTACGGAATTAGGTACAAGTAATAGAGGCTTCTCCTTGTACTATTATGTGTCCCAGATGACTATTTACAACCTATTTACTCCTTTTTCTTTGTATGATTCATCAGAAGTTTGTTTTTTCCATTTTCTCCTTATACAATTATGTGTCCCAGATGACTACTTCCAGCCTATTTACACCATTTTCTTTGTATGATTCATCAGAAGTTCGTTTTCCCCATTTTTGGCTAGTAGACCTGTTTTAGATCTTCTTTTGGGATATCTTCTAGGGAATGAGATACAAGTAATAGAGGCTTCTCCTTGTACTGTTATGTGTCCCAGATGACTATTTCCAACCTATTTACTCCTTTTTCTTTGTATGATTCATCAGAAGTTTGTTTTTTCCATTTTTGGCTACTAGACCTGTTTCGGCTCTTCATTTGGGATATCTTCTAGGGAATGAGATAAAAGTAATAGAGGTTACTCCTTGTACTATTATGAGTCCCAGATGACTATTTCCAGCCTTTTTGCTCCTTTTTCTTTCTATGATTCATCAGAAGTTTGTTTTTCCCGTTTTTGGCTAGTAGACCTGTTTCAGATCTTCTTTTGGGATATCTTCTAGGGAATGAGATACAAGTAATAGAGGCTTCTCCTTGTACTATTATGTGTCCCAGATGACTATTTCCAACCTATTTACTCCTTTTTCTTTGTATGATTCATCAGAAGTTTGTTTTTTCCATTTTCGGCTAGTAGACCTGTTTCGGCTCTTCATTTGGGATATCTTCTTGGGAATGAGATACAAGTAATAGAGGTTACTCCTTGTACTATTATGAGTCCCAGATGACTATTTCCAGCCTTTTTGCCTTTTTCTTTGTTTGATTCATCAGAAGTTCGTTTTTCCCATTTTTGGCTAGTAGACCTGTTTCAGATCTTCTTTTGGGATATCTTCTAGGGAATGAGATACAAGTAATAGAGGCTTCTCCTTGTACTATTATGAGTCCTAGATGACTATTTACAGCCTATTTACTCCATTTTTATTTCTATGATTCATCAGAAGTCCGTTTTCCCCATATTTGGCAAGCAGACCACTTTCAGATCTTCATTTCGGATATCTTCTAGGGAATTAGATACAAGTAATAGAGGTTTATCCTTGTACTATTATGAGTCCCAGATGACTATTTCCAGCCTATTTACTCCATTTTTCTTGGTATGATTCATCAGAAGTCCGTTTTCCCCATTTTCGGCAAGTAGACCACTTTCCGATCTTCATTTCGGATATCTTTTATAGAAATAGATACAAGTAATAGAGGTTTCTCCTTGTACTATTATGAATCCCAGGTTACTATTTCCAGTCTATTTACTCCATTTTTATTTGCATGATTCATCAGAAGTCCGGGTTCCCCATTTTTGGTTAGTAGACCTGTTTCGGATCTTCATTTGGGATATCTTCTAGAGAATGAGTACAAGTAATAGTGGTTTCTCCTTGTACTATTATGAGTCCCAAATGACTATTTCCAAGCCTATTTACTCCATTTTTATTTTTATTATTCTTCAGAAGTCCGTTTTCCCTATTTTCGGCAAGTAGACCACTTTCAGATCTTCATTTCGGATATCTTCTAGGGAATTAGGTACAAGTAATAAAGGTTTCTCCTTGTACTATTATGAATCCCAGATGACTATTTCCAGCCTATTTACTCCATTTTTCTTTGTATGATTCCTCAGAAGTCCGTTTTCCCCATTTTCGGCAAATAGGCAAGTTTCAGATCTTCATTTCGGATATCTTCTAGGGAATTAGATACAAGTAATTGAGGCTTCTCCATGTACTACTATGATTCCCAGGTGACTATTTCCAGCCTATTTACTCCATTTTTATTTGTTTGATTCATCAGAAGTCCATTTTCCCCATTTTCGGCTAGTAGACCAGTTTCGGATCTTCATTTGGGTTATCTTCTAGGGAATGAGATACAAGTAATAGAGGCTTCTCCTTGTACTCTTATGAGTCGCAGATGACTATTTCCAGCCTATTTACTCCATTTTGATTTGTATGATTCATCAGAAGTCTGTTTTCCCCATTTTCGGCAAGTAGACCACTTTCAGATCTTCATTTCGAATATCTTCTAGGGAATTAGATACAAGTAATAGAGGCTTCTCCTTGTACTATTATGAATCCCAGGTGACTATTTCCAGCCTATTTACTCCATTTTAATTTGTATGATTCATCAGAAGTCTGTGATCCCTATTTTTGGCTAGTAGCCCAATTTCGGATCTTCATTTGGGATATCTTCTAGGGAATGATATAGAAGTAATAGAGGCTTCTCCTTGTACTATTATGTGTCCCAGATGACTATTTCCAGCCTTTTGACTCCTTTTTCTTTGTATGATTCATCAGTAGTTTGTTTTTCCCATTTTTGGCTAGTAGACCTGTTTCAGATCTTCAGTTGGGATATCTTCTACGGAATGATATACAAGTAATAGAGGTTTCTCCTTGTACTCTTATGTGTCGGAGATGACTATTTCCAGCCTATTTACTCCATTTTGATTTGTATGATTCATCAGAAGTCTGTTTTCCCCATTTTCGGCAAGTAGACCACTTTAAGATCTTCATTTTGAATATCTTCTAGGGAATTAGATACAAGTAATAGAGGCTTCTCCTTGTACTATTATGAATCCCAAGTGACTATTTCCAGCCTATTTACTCCATTTTTATTTGTATGATTCATCAGAAGTCTGTGATCCCCATTTTTGGCTAGTAGCCCTATTTCGGATCTTCATTTGGGATATCTTCTAGGGAATGATATAGAAGTAATAGAGGCTTCTCCTTGTACTATTATGTGTCCCAGATGACTATTTCCAGCCTATTGACTCCTTTTTCTTTGTATGATTCATCAGTAGTTCGTTTTTCCCATTTTTGGCTAGTAGACCTGTTTAAGATCTTCAGTTGGGATATCTTCTAGGGAATGAGATACAAGTAATAGAGGTTTCTCCTTGTACTCTTATGAGTCGCAGATGACTATTTCCAGCCTATTTACTCCATTTTGATTTGTATGATTCTTCAGAACTCTGTTTTCCCCATTTTCGTCAAGTAGACCACTTTCAGATCTTCATTTCGAATATCTTCTAGGGAATTAGATACAAGTAATAGAGGTTTCTCCTTGTACTATTATGAATCCCAGGTGACTATTTCCAGCCTATTTACTCCATTTTTATTTGTATGATTCATCAGAAGTCTGTGTTCCCCATTTTTGGCTAGTAAACCAATTTCGGATCTTCATTTGGGATATCTTCTAGGGAATGATATAGAAGTAATAGAGGCTTCTCCTTGTACTATTATGTGTCCCAGATGACTATTTCCAGCCTTTTGACTCCTTTTTCTTTGTATGATTCATCAGTAGTTCGTTTTTCCCATTTTTGGCTAGTAGACCTGTTTCAGATCTTCAGTTGGGATATCTTCTAGGGAATGAGATACAAGTAATAGAGGTTTCTCCTTGTACTCTTATGTGTCGCAGATGACTATTTCCAGCCTATTTACTCCATTTTGATTTGTATGATTCATCAGAAGTCTGTTTTCCCCATTTTCGGCAAGTAGACCACTTTCAGATCTTCATTTCGAATATCTTCTAGGGAATTAGATACAAGTAATAGAGGCTTCTCCTTGTACTATTATGAATCCCAAGTGACTATTTCCAGCCTATTTACTCCATTTTTATTTGTATGATTCATCAGAAGTCTGTGATCCCCATTTTTGGCTAGTAGCCCAATTTCGGATCTTCATTTGGGATATCTTCTAGGGAATGATATAGAAGTAATAGAGGCTTCTCCTTGTACTATTATGTGTCCCAGATGACTATTTCCAGCCTTTTGACTCCTTTTTCTTTGTATGATTCATCAGTAGTTTGTTTTTCCCATTTTTGGCTAGTAGACCTGTTTCAGATCTTCAGTTGGGATATCTTCTAGGGAATGAGAGACAAGTAATAGAGGTTTCTCCTTGTACTCTTATGTGTCGCAGATGACTATTTCCATCCTATTTACTCCATTTTTATTTGTATGATTCATCAGAAGTCTGTTTTCCCCATTTTCGGCAAGTAGACCACTTTCAGATCTTCATTTCGAATATCTTCTAGGGAATTAGATACAAGTAATAGAGGCTTCTCCTTGTACTATTATGAATCCTAAGTGACTATTTCCAGCCTATTTACTCCATTTTTATTTGTATGATTCATCAGAAGTCTGTGATCCCCATTTTTGGCTAGTAGCCCAATTTCGGATCTTCATTTGGGATATCTTCTAGGGAATGATATAGAAGTAATAGAGGCTTCTCCTTGTACTATTATGTGTCCCAGATGACTATTTCCAGCCTTTTGACTCCTTTTTCTTTGTATGATTCATCAGTAGTTCGTTTTTCCCATTTTTGGCTAGTAGACCTGTTTCAGATCTTCAGTTGGGATATCTTCTAGGGAATGAGATACAAGTAATAGAGGTTTCTCCTTGTACTCTTATGTTTCGCAGATGACTATTTCCAGCCTATTTACTCCATTTTGATTTGTATGATTCATCAGAAGTCTGTTTTCCCCATTTCGGCAAGTAGACCACTTTCAGATCTTCATTTCGAATATCTTCTAGGGAATTAGATACAAGTAATAGAGGCTTCTCCTTGTACTATTATGAATCCCAAGTGACTATTTCCAGCCTATTTACTCCATTTTTATTTGTATGATTCATCAGAAGTCTGTGATCCCCATTTTTGGCTAGTAGCCCAATTTCGGATCTTCATTTGGGATATCTTCTAGGGAATGATATAGAAGTAATAGAGGCTTCTCCTTGTACTATTATGTGTCCCAGATGACTATTTCCAGCCTTTTGACTCCTTTTTCTTTGTATGATTCATCAGTAGTTTGTTTTTCCCATTTTTGGCTAGTAGACCTGTTTCAGATCTTCAGTTGGGATATCTTCTAGGGAATGAGATACAAGTAATAGAGGTTTCTCCTTGTACTCTTATGTGTCGCAGATGACTATTTCCATCCTATTTACTCCATTTTTATTTGTATGATTCATCAGAAGTCTGTTTTCCCCATTTTCGGCAAGTAGACCACTTTCAGATCTTCATTTCGAATATCTTCTAGGGAATTAGATACAAGTAATAGAGGCTTCTCCTTGTACTATTATGAATCCTAAGTGACTATTTCCAGCCTATTTACTCCATTTTTATTTGTATGATTCATCAGAAGTCTGTGATCCCCATTTTTGGCTAGTAGCCCAATTTCGGATCTTCATTTGGGATATCTTCTAGGGAATGATATAGAAGTAATAGAGGCTTCTCCTTGTACTATTATGTGTCCAAGATGACTATTTCCAGCCTTTTTACTCCTTTTTCTTTAAATGATTCATCAGTAGTTCGTTTTTCCCATTTTTGGCTAGTAGACCTGTTTCGGATCTTCATTTGGGATATCTTCTAGGGAATGAGATAAAAGTAATAGAGGTTTCTCCCTGTACTATTATGAGTGCTAGATGACTATTTACAGCCTATTTACTCCATTTCTAATTGTATGATTCATCAGAAGTACGTTTTCCCCATTTTCGGCAAGTAGACCACTTTCAGATCTTCATTTCAGATATCTTCTAGGGAAATAGATACAAGTAATAGAGGCTTCTCCTTGTACTACTATGAATCCCAGGTGACTATTTCCAGTCTATTTACTCCATTTTTATTTGTATGATTCATCAGAAGTCCGTTTTCCCCATTTTCGGCAAGTAGACCACTTTCAGATCTTCATTTCGGATATCTTCTACGGAATTAGGTACAAGTAATAGAGGCTTCTCCTTGTACTATTATGTGTCCCAGATGACTATTTCCAGCCTTTTGACTCCTTTTTCTTTGTATGATTCATCAGTAGTTTGTTTTTCCCATTTTTGGCTAGTAGACCTGTTTCAGATCTTCAGTTGGGATATCTTCTAGGGAATGAGATACAAGTAATAGAGGTTTCTCCTTGTACTCTTATGTGTCGCAGATGACTATTTCCATCCTATTTACTCCATTTTTATTTGTATGATTCATCAGAAGTCTGTTTTCCCCATTTTCGGCAAGTAGACCACTTTCAGATCTTCATTTCGAATATCTTCTAGGGAATTAGATACAAGTAATAGAGGCTTCTCCTTGTACTATTATGTATCCTAAGTGACTATTTCCAGCCTATTTACTCCTTTTTCTTTGTATGATTCATCAGAAGTTTGTTTTTTCTATTTTCGGCTAGTAGACCTGTTTCGGATCTTCATTTCGGATATCTTCTAGGGAATGAGATACAAGTAATAGAGGTTTCTCCTTGTACTATTATGAGTCCCAGATGACTATTTCCAGCCTTTTTGCTCGTTTTTCTTTGTATGATTCATCAGAAGTTCGTTTTTCCCATTTTTGGCTAGTAGACCTGTTTCAGATCTTCTTTTGGGATATCTTCTAGGGAATGAGATACAAGTAATAGAGGCTTCTCCTTGTACTATTATGAGTCCTAGATGACTATTTACAGCCTATTTACTCCATTTTTTATTTGTATGATTCATCAGAAGTCTGTGTTCCCCATTTTTTGCTAGTAGACCAATTTCGGATCTTCATTTGGGATATCTTCTAGGGAATGATATAGAAGTAATAGAGGCTTCTCCTTGTACTATTATGTGTCCGAGATGACTATTTCCAGCCTTTTTACTCCTTTTTCTTTAAATGATTCATCAGTAGTTCGTTTTTCCCATTTTTGGCTAGTAGACCTGTTTCGGATCTTCATTTGGGATATCTTCTAGGGAATGAGATAAAAGTAATAGAGGTTTCTCCCTGTACTATTATGAGTGCTAGATGACTATTTACAGCCTATTTACTCCATTTTTAATTGTATGATTCATCAGAAGTACGTTTTCCCCATTTTCGGCAAGTAGACCACTTTCAGATCTTCATTTCGGATATCTTCTAGGGAAATAGATACAAGTAATAGAGGCTTCTCCTTGTACTATTATGAATCCCAGGTGACTATTTCCAGTAAATTTACTCCATTTTTATTTGTATGATTCATCAGAAGTCCGTTTTCCCCATTTTCGGCAAGTAGACCACTTTCAGATCTTCATTTCGGATATCTTCTACGGAATTAGGTACAAGTAATAGAGGTTTCTCCTTGTACTATTATGAGTCCCAGATGACTATTTCCGGCCTATTTACTCCATTTTTATTTGTATGATTTATCAGAAGTCCGTTTTCCCCATTTTCGGCAAGTAGACCACTTTCAGATCTTCATTTCGGATATCTTCTAGGGAATGAGATACAAATAATAAAGGTTTCTCCTTGTACTATTATGAGTCCCAGATGACTATTTCCAGCCTATTTACTCCATTTTTATTTGTATGATTCATCAGAAGTCCGTTTTCCCCATTTTCGGCAAGTAGACCACTTTCAGATCTTCATTTCGGATATCTTCTAGGGAATTACATACAAGTAATAGAGGTTTCTCCTTGTACTATTATGAGTCCGAGATGACTATTTCTAGCCTATTTACTCCATTTTTATTGGTATGATTCATCAGAAGTCCGTTTTTCACAATTTTCGGCAAGTAGACCACTTTGAGATCTTCATTTCGGATTTCTTCTAGGGAAATAGATACAATTAATAGAGGCTTCTCCTTGTACTATTATGAATCCCAGGTGACTATTGCCAGTCTATTTACTCCATTTTTATTTGCATGATTTATCAGAAGTCCGTATTCCCCATTTTTGGCTAGTAGACCTGTTTCGGATCTTCATTTGGGATATCTTCTAGGGAATGAGTACAAGTAATAGAGGTTTCTCCTTGTACTATTATGAGTCCCAAATGACTATTTCCAAGCCTATTGACTCCATTTTTATTTGTATGATTCATCAGAATTCCGTTTTCCCCATTTTCGGCAAGTAGACAACTTTCAGATCTTTATTTCGGATATCTTCTAGGGAAAGAGATACAAGTAATAGAGGCTTCTCCTTGTACTAGTATAAGTCCCAGATTACTATTTCCAGCCTCTTTACTCCATTTTTATTTGTATGATTCATCAGAAGTCCATGTTCCCCATTTTCGGCTAGTAGCCCTGTTTCGGATCTTCATTTGGGATCTCTTCGAGGGAACGAGATACAAGTAATACAGGCTTCTCCTAGTAATATTATTTGTCCCGGATGACTATTTCCAGCCTATTTACTCCGTTTTCTTCGTATGATTCATCAGAAATTTTTTTTTCCCATTTTCGGCTAGTAGACCAGTTTCGGATCTTCATTTGGGATATCTTCTAGGGAGTGAGATACAAGTACTACAGGCTTCTCCTGATACAATTATGTGTCCCAGATGACTACTTCCAGCCTATTTATTCCATTTTCTTTGTATGATTCATCAGAAGTTCGTTTTTCCCATTTTCGGCTAGTAGACCTGTTTCGGATCTTCATTTGGGATATCTTTTTAGGAGTGATATAGAAGTAATAGAGGCTTCTTCTTGTACTATTATGTGTCCCAGATGACTATTTCCAGCCTTTTTACTCCTTTTTCTTTGTATGATTCATCAGTAGTTTGTTTTTCCCATTTTTGGCTAGTAGACCTCTTTCAGATCTTCATTTTGGGATATCTTCTAAGGAATGAGATACAAGTAATAGAGGTTTCTCCCTGTACTATTATGAGTCCTAGATGACTATTTACAGCCTATTTACTCCATTTTTATTTGTATGATTCATCAGAAGTCCGTTTTCCCCATTTTCGGCAAGTAGACCACTTTCAGATCTTCATTTCGAATATCTTCTAGGGAAATAGATACAAGTAATAGAGGCTTCTCCTTGTGCTATTATGAATGCCAGGTGACTATTTCCAGTCTATTTACTCCATTTTTATTTGTATGATTCATCAGAAGTCCGTTTTCCCCATTTTCGGCAAGTAGACCACTTTCAGATCTTCATTTCGGATATCTTCTACGGAATTAGGTACAAGTAATAGAGGTTTCTCCTTGTACTATTAATAGTCCCAGATGACTATTTCCAGCCTATTTACTCCATTTTTATTTGTATGATTCATCAGAAGTCCGTTTTCCCCATTTTCGGCAAGTAGACCACTTTCAGATCTTCATTTCGGATATCTTCTAGGGAATGAAATACAAATAATAGAGGTTTCTCCTTGTACTATTATGAGTCCCAGATGACTATTTCCAGCCTATTTACTCCATTTTTATTTGTATGATTCATCAGAAGTCTATTTTCCCCATTTTCGGCAAGTAGACCACTTTCAGATCTTCATTTCGGATATCTTCTACGGAATTAGGTACAAGTAATAGAGGTTTCTCCTTGTACTATTATGTGTCCCAGATGACTATTTACAACCTATTTACTCCTTTTTCTTTGTATGATTCATCAGAAGTTTGTTTTTTCCATTTTCTCCTTATACAATTATATGTCCCAGATGACTACTTCCAGCCTATTTACACCATTTTCTTTGTATGATTCATCAGAAGTTTGTTTTCCCCATTTTCGGCAAGTAGACTACTATCAGATCTTCATTTCGGATATCTTCTAGGGAATGAGATACAAGTAATAGAGGCTTCTCGTTGTACTATTATGTGTCCCAGATGACTATTTCCAACCTATTTACTCCTTTTTCTTTGTATGATTCATGAGAAGTTCGTTTTTTCCATTTTCGGCTAGTAGACCTGTTTCGGATCTTCATTTGGGATATCTTCTAGGGAATGAGATACAAGTAATAGAGGTTTCTCCTTGTACTATTATGAGTCCCAGATGACTATTTCCAGCCTTTTTACTCCTTTTTCTTTGTATGATTCATGAGAAGTTTGTTTTTCCCATTTTTGGCTAGTAGACCTGTTTCAGATATTCTTTTGGGATATCTTCTAGGGAATGAGATACAATTAATAGAGGTTTCTCCTTGTACTATTATGAGTACTATATGACTATTTAAAGCCTATTTACTCCATTTTTATTTGTATGATTCATCAGAAGTCCGTTTTCCCCATTTTCGGCAAGTAGACCACTTTCAGATCTTCATTTCGGATATCTTCTAAGGAATTAGATACAAGTAATAGAGGTTTCTCCTTGTACTATTATGAGTCCCAGATGACTATTTCCAGCCTATTTACTCCATTTTTATTGGTATGATTCATCAGAAGTCCGTTTTCACAATTTTCGGCAAGTAGACCACTTTCAGATCTTCATTTCGGATATCTTCTAAGGAAATAGATACAAGTAATAGATGCTTCTCCTTGTACTATTATGAATCCCAGGTGACTATTTCCAGTCTATTTACTCCATTTTTATTTGCATGATTCTACAGAAGTCCGTATTCCCCATTTTTGGCTAGTAGACCTGTTTCGGATCATCATTTGGGATATCTTCTAGGGAAAGAGTACAAGTAATAGAGCTTTCTCCTTGTACTATTATGAGTCCCAAATGACTATTTCCAAGCCTATTTACTCCATTTTTATTTGTATTATTCATCAGAAGTCCGTTTTCCCCATTTTGGGCAAGTAGACCAATTTTAGATCTTTATTTCGGATATCTTCTAGGGAATGAGATACTAGTAATAGAGGTTTCTCCTTGTACTATTATAAGTCCCAGATGACTATTTCCAGCCTCTTTACTCCCTTTTTATTTGTATGATTCATCAGAAGTCCATGTTCCCCATTTTCGGCTAGTAGCCCTGTTTCGGATCTTCATTTGGGATCTCTTCGAGGGAACGAGATACAAGTAATAGAGGCTTCTCCTGATACAATTATGTTTCCCAGATGACTACTTCCAGCCTACTTACTCCATTTTCTTTGTATGATTCATCAGAAGTTCGTTTTTCCTATTTTCGGCTAGTAGACATGTTTCGGATCTTCAATTGGGATATCTTCTAGGGAATGAGATACAAGTAATATAGGCTTCTCCTTGTACTAATATGAATCCCAAATGACAATTTCCAGCCTATTTACTCCATTTTTCTTTGTATGATTCCTAAAAAGTCCATTTTCCCCATTTTCGGCAAGTAGACCAGTTTCGGATCTTCATTTGGGATATCTTCTAGAGAATAATATAGAAGTAATAGAGGCTTCTCCATGTACTATTATGTGTCCCAGATGACTATTTCCAGCCTTTTTACTCCCTTTTCTTTGTATGATTCATCAGTAGTTCGTTTTCCCATTTTTGGCTAGTAGACCTGTTTCAGATCTTCTTTTGGGATATCTTCTAGTGAATGAGATACAAGTAATAGAGGCTTCTCCTTGTACTATTATGAGTCCTAGATGACTATTTACAGCCTATTTACTCCATTTTTATTTGTATGATTCATCAGAAGTCCGTTTTCCCCATTTTCGGCAAGTAGACCACTTTCAGATCTTCATTTCAGATATCTTCGAGGGAATTAGATACAAGTAATAGAGGTTTATCCTTGCACTATTATGAGTCCCAGATGACTATTTCCAGCCTATTTACTCCATTTTTCTTGGTATGATTCATCAGAAGTCCGTTTTCCCCATTTTCGGCAAGTAGACCACTTTCAGATGTTCATTTCGGATATCTTTTAGGAAAATAGATACAAGTAATAGAGGCTTCTCCTTGTATTATTATGAATCCCAGGTTACTATTTCCAGTCTATTTACTCCATTTGTATTGGTATGATTCATCAGAAGTCCGTTTTCCCCATTTTCGGCAAGTAGAACCATTTTCAGATCTTCATTTCTGATATCTTTTAGGAAAATAGATACAAGTAATAGAGGCTTCTCCTTGTACTATTATGAATCCCAGGTGACTATTTCCATTCTATTTACTCCATTTTTATTTGTATGATTCATCAGAAGTCCGTGTTCCCCATTTTTGGCTAGTAGACCTGTTTCAGGTCTTCATTTGGGATATCTTCTAGGGAATGAGTACAAGTAATAGAGGTTTCTCCTTGTACTATTATGAGTCCCAAATGACTATTTCCAAGCCTATTTACTCCATTTTTATTTGTATGATTCATCAGAAGTCCGTTTTCCCCATTTTCGGCAAGTAGACCACTATCAGATCTTCATTTCAGATATCTTCTAGGTAATGAGATACAAGTAATAGAGTCTTCTCGTTGTACTATTATGTGTCCCAGATGACTATTTCCAACCTATTTACTCCTTTTTCTTTGTATGATTCATCAGAAGTTTGTTTTTTCCATTTTCGGCTAGTAGACCTGTTTCGGATCATCATTTGGTATATCTTCTAGGGAATGAGATACAAGTAATAGAGGTTTCTCCTTGTACTATTATAAGTCCCAGATGACTATTTCCAGCCTTTTTACTCCTTTTTCTTTGTATGATTCATGAGAAGTTCATTTTTCCCATTTTTAGCAAGTAGACCACTTTCAGATCTTCATTTCGGATATCTTATAGGGAATTAGGTACAATTAATAGAGGTTTCTCCTTGTACTATTATGAGTCCTATAGCACTATTTACAGCCTATTTACTCCTTTTTATTTGTATGATTCATCAGAAGTCCGTTTTCCCCATTTTCGGCAAGTAGACCACTTTCAGATCTTCATTTCGGATATCTTCTAGGGAATTACATACAAGTAATAGAGGTTTCTCCTTGTACTATTATGAGTCCGAGATGACTATTTCTAGCCTATTTACTCCATTTTTATTGGTATGAATCATCAGAAGTCCGTTTTTCACAATTTTCGGCAAGTAGACCACTTTGAGATCTTCATTTCGGATTTCTTCTAGGGAAATAGATACAATTAATAGAGGCTTCTCCTTGTACTATTATGAATCCCAGGTGACTATTGCCAGTCTATTTACTCCATTTTTATTTGCATGATTCATCAGAAGTCCGTATTCCCCATTTTTGGCTAGTAGACCTGTTTCGGATCTTCATTTGGGATATCTTCTAGGGAATGAGTACAAGTAATAGAGGTTTCTCCTTGTACTATTATGAGTCCCAAATGACTATTTCCAAGCCTGTTGACTCCATTTTTATTTGTATGATTCATCAGAATTCCGTTTTCCCCATTTTCGGCAAGTAGACAACTTTCAGATCTTTATTTCGGATATCTTCTAGGGAAAGAGATACAAGTAATAGAGGCTTCTCCTTGTACTAGTATAAGTCCCAGATGACTATTTCCAGCCTCTTTACTCCATTTTTATTTGTATGATTCATCAGAAGTCCATGTTCCCTATTTTCGGCTAGTAGCCCTGTTTCGGATCTTCATTTGGGATCTCTTCGAGGGAACGAGATACAAGTAATACAGGCTTCTCCTAGTAATATTATTTGTCCCGGATGACTATTTCCAGCCTATTTACTCCGTTTTCTTTGTATGATTCATCAGAAATTTTTTTTTCCCATTTTCGGCTAGTAGACCAGTTTCGGATCTTCATTTGGGATATCTTCTAGGGAGTGAGATACAAGTACTACAGGCTTCTCCTGATACAATTATGTGTCCCAGATGACTACTTCCAGCCTATTTATTCCATTTTCTTTGTATGATTCATCAGAAGTTCGTTTTTCCCATTTTCGGCTAGTAGACCTGTTTCGGATCTTCATTTGGGATATCTTTTTAGGAATGATATAGAAGTAATAGAGGCTTCTCCTTGTACTATTATGTGTCCCAGATGACTATTTCCAGCCTTTTTACTCCTTTTTCTTTGTATGATTCATCAGTAGTTCGTTTTTCCCATTTTTGGCTAGTAGACCTCTTTCAGATCTTCATTTTGGGATATCTTCTAAGGAATGAGATACAAGTAATAGAGGTTTCTCCCTGTACTATTATGAGTCCTAGATGACTATTTATAGCCTATTTACTCCATTTTTATTTGTATGATTCATCAGAAGTCCGTTTTCCCCATTTTCGGCAAGTAGACCACTTTCAGATCTTCATTTCGGATATCTTCTAGGGAATGAGATACAAATAATAGAGGCTTCTCCTTGTACTATTATAGGTCCCAGATGACTATTTACAACCTATTTACTCCTTTTTCTTTGTATGATTCATCAGAAGTTTGTTTTTCCCATTTTCGGCTAGTAGACCTGTTTCGGATCTTCATTTGGGATATCTTCTAGGGAATGAGATACAAGTAATAGAGGCTTCTCCTTGTACTATTATGAATCCCAGGTGACTATTTCCAGTCTATTTACTCCATTTTTATTTGTATGATTCATCAGAAGTCCGTTTTCCTCATTTTCGGCAAGTAGACCACTTTCAGATCTTCATTTCGGATATCTTCTAGGGAATGAGATACAAATAATAGAGGCTTCTCATTGTACTATTATAGGTCCCAGATGACTATTTACAACCTATTTACTCCTTTTTCTTTGTATGATTCATCAGAAGTTTGTTTTTCCCATTTTCGGCTAGTAGACCTGTTTCGGATCTTCATTTGGGATATCTTCTAGGGAATGAGATACAAGTAATAGAGGCTTCTCCTTGTACTATTATGAATCCCAGGTGACTATTTCCAGTCTATTTACTCCATTTTTATTTGTATGATTCATCAGAAGTCCGTTTTCCCCATTTTCGGCATGTAGACCACTTTCAGATCTTCATTTCGGATATCTTCTACGGAATTAGGTACAAGTAATAGAGGTTTCTCCTTGTACTATTATGAGTCCCAGATCACTATTTCCAGCCTATTTACTCCATTTTTATTTGTATGATTCATCAGAAGTCCGTTTTCCCCATTTTCGGCAAGTAGACCACTTTCAGATCTTCATTTCGGATATCTTCTAGGGAATGAGATACAAATAATAGAGGTTTCTCCTTGTACTATTATGAGTCCCAGATGACTATTTCCAGCCTATTTACTCCATTTTTATTTGTATGATTCATCAGAAGTCTATTTTCCCCATTTTCGGCAAGTAGACCACTTTCAGATCTTCATTTCGGATATCTTCTACGGAATTAGGTACAAGTAATAGAGGTTTCTCCTTGTACTATTATGTGTCCCAGATGACTATTTACAACCTATTTACTCCTTTTTCTTTGTATGATTCATCAGAAGTTTGTTTTTTCCATTTTCTCCTTATACAATTATGTGTCCCAGATGACTACTTCCAGCCTATTTACACCATTTTCTTTGTATGATTCTTCAGAAGTTCGTTTTCCCCATTTTCGGCAAGTAGACCATTTTCAGATCTTCATTTCGGATATCTTCTACGGAATTAGGTACAAGTAATAGAGGTTTCTCCTTGTACTATTATGAGTCCCAGGTGACTATTTCCAGTCTATTTACTCCATTTTTATTTGTATGATTCATCAGAAGTCCGTTTTCCCCATTTTCAGCAAGTAGACCACTTTCAGATTTTCATTTTGGATTTCTTCTACGGAATTAGGTACAAGTAATAGAGGTTTCTCCTTGTACTATTATGAGTCCCAGATGACTATTTTCTGCCTATTTACTCCATTTTTATTTGTATGATTCATCAGAAGTCTGTTTTCCCCATATTCGGCAAGCAGACCACTTTCAGATCTTCATTTCGGATATCTTCTAGGGAATGAGATACAAATAATAGAGGCTTCTCCTTGTACTATTATGTGTCCCAGATGACTATTTACAACCTATTTACTCTTTTTTCATTGTATGATTCATCAGAAGTTTGTTTTTTCCATTTTCGGCTAGTAGACCTGTTTCGGATCTTCATTTGGGATATCTTCTAGGGAATAAGATACAAGTAATAGAGGTTTCTCCTTGTACTATTATGAGTCCCAGATGACTATTTCCAGCCTTTTTGCTCCTTTTTCTTTGTATGATTCATCAGAAGTTCGTTTTTCCCATTTTTGGCTAGTAGACCTGTTTCAGATCTTCTTTTGGGATATCTTCTAGGGAATGAGATACAAGTAATAGAGGTTTCTCCATGTACTATTATGAGTCCTAGATGACTATTTACAGCCTATTTACTCCATTTTTATTTGTATGATTCATCAGAAGTCCGTTTTCCCCATCTTCGGCAAGTAGACCACTTTCAGATCTTCATTTCGGATATCTTCTAGGGAATTAGATACAAGTAATAGAGGTTTCTCCTTGTACTATCATGAGTCCCAGATGACTATTTCCAACCTATTTACTCCATTTTTATTGGTATTATTAATCAGAAGTCCGTTTTCCCCATTTTTGGCAAGTAGGCCACTTTCAGATCTTCATTTCGGATATCTTCTAGGGAATGAGATACAAGTAATAGAAGCTTCTCCTTGTACTGTTATGTGTCCCAGATGACTATTTCCAACCTATTTACTCCTTTTTCTTTGTATGATTCATCAGAAGTTTGTTTTTTCCATTTTCGGCTAGTAGACCTGTTTCGGCTCTTCATTTGGGATATCTTCATGGGAATGAGATACAAGTAATAGAGGTTACTCCTTGTACTATTATGAGTCCCAGATGACTATTTCCAGCCTTTTTGCTCCTTTTTCTTTGTTTGATTCATCAGAAGTTCGTTTTTCCTATTTTTGGCTAGTAGACCTGTTTCAGATCTTCTTTTGGGATATCTTCTAGGGAATGAGATACAAGTAATAGAGGCTTCTCCTTGTACTATTATGAGTCCTAGATGACTATTTACAGCCTATTTACTCGATTTTTATTTGTATGATTCATCAGAAGTCCGTTTTCCCCATTTTCAGCAAGTAGACCACTTTAGATCTTCATTTCAGATATCTTCTAGGGAATTAGATACAAGTAATAGAGGTTTATCCTTGTACTATTATGAGTCCCAAATGACTATTTCCAGCCTATTTACTCCATTTTTCTTGGTATGATTCATCAGAAGTCCGTTTTCCCCATTTTCGGCAAGTAGACCACTTTCAGATCTTCATTTCGGATATCTTTTAGGGAATTAGATACAAGTAATAGAGGTTTCTCTTTGTACTATTATGAGTCCCAGATGACTATTTCCAGCCTATTTACTCCATTTTTATTTGTATGATTCATCAGAAGTCCGTTTTCCCCATTTTCGGCAAGTAGACCACTTTCAGATCTTCATTTCGGATATCTTCTAGGGAATGAGATACAAATAATAGAGGCTTCTCCTTGTACTATTATGTGTCCCAGATGACCATTTACAACCTATTTACTCCTTTTTCTTTGTATGATTCATCAGAAGTTTGATTTTTCCATTTTCGGCTAGTAGACCTGTTTCGGATCTTCATTTGGGATATCTTCTGGGGAATGAGATACAAGTAATAGAGGCTTCTCCTTGTACTATTATGAATCCCAGGTGACTATTTCGAGTCTATTTACTCCATTTTTCTTGGCATGATTTTATCAGAAGTCCGTTATCCCCATTTTCGGCAAGTAGACCAGTTTTGGATCTTCATTTGGGATATCTTCTAGGGAATGATATAGAAGTAATAGAGGCTTCTCCATGTACTATTATGTGTCCCAGATGACTATTTCCAGCCTTTTTACTCCCTTTTCTTTGTATGATTCATCAGTAGTTCGTTTTTCCCATTTTTGGCTAGTAGACCTGTTTCAGATCTTCTTTTGGAATATCTTCTAGTGAATGAGATACAAGTAATAGAGGCTTCTCCTTGTACTATTATGAGTCCTAGATGACTACTTACAGCCTATTTACTCCATTTTTATTTGTATGATTCATCAGAAGTCCGTTTTCCCCATTTTCGGCAAGTAGACCACTTTCAGATCTTCATTTCGGATATCTTCTAGGGAATGAGATACAAGTGATAGAGGTTTCTCCTTGTACTATTATGAGTCCCAGATGACTATTTGCAGCCTATTTACTCCATTTTTATTTGTATGATTCATCAGAAGTCCGTTTTCCCCATTTTCGGCAAGTAGACCACTTTCAGATCTTCATTTCGGATATCTTCTAGGGAATGAGATATAAATAATAGAGGCTTCTCCTTGTACTATTATGTGTCCCAGATGACTATTTACAACCTATTTACTCCTTTTTCTTTGTATAATTCATCAGAAGTTTGTTTTTTCCATTTTCGGCTAGTAGACCTTTTTCGGATCTTCATTTGGGATATCTTCTAGGGAATGAGATACAAGTAATAGAGGCTTCTCCTTGTACTATTATGAATCCCAGGTGACTATTTCCAGTCTATTTACTACATTTTTATTTGTATTATTCATCAGAAGTCCGTTTTCCCCATTTTCGGCAAGTAGACCACTTTCAGATCTTCATTTCAGATATCTTCTACGGAATTAGGTACAAGTAATAGAGGTTTCTCCTTGTACTATTATGAGTCCCAGGTGACTATTTCCAGTCTATTTACTCCATTTTTATTTGTATGATTCATCAGAAGTCCGTTTTCCCCATTTTCGGCAAGTAGACCACTTTCAGATCTTCATTTCGGATATCTTCTACGGAATTACGTACAAGTAATAGAGGTTTCTTCTTGTACTATTATGAGTCCCAGATGACTATTTCCAGCCTATTTACTCCATTTTTATTTGTATGATTCATTAGAAGTCCGTTTTCCCCATTTTCGGCAAGTAGACCACTTTCAGATCTTCATTTCGGATATCTTCTAGGGAATGAGATACAAATAATAGAGGCTTCTCCTTGTACCATTATCTGTCCCAGATGACTATTTACAACCTATTTACTCCTTTTTCTTTGTATGATTCATCAGAAGTTTGTTTTTTCCATTTTCGGCTAGTAGACCTGTTTCGTATCTTCATTTGGGATATCTTCTAGGGAATGAGATACAAGTAATAGAGGCTTCTCCTTGTACTATTATGAGTCCGAGATGACTATTTACAGCCTATTTACTCCATTTTTATTTGTATGATTCATTAGAAGTCCGTTTTCCCCATTTTCGGCAAGTAGACCACTTTCAGATCTTCATTTCGGATATCTTCTAGGGAATGAGATACAAGTAATAGAGGTTTCTCCTTGTACTATTATGAGTCTCAGATGACTATTTCCAGCCTATTTACTCCACTTTTATTTGTATGATTCATCAGAAGTCCGTTTTCCCCATTTTTGGCAAGTAGACCACTTTCAGATCTTCATTTCGGATATCTTCTAGGGAATGAGATACAAATAATAGAGGCTTCTCCTTGTACTATTATGTGTCCCAGATGACTATTTACAACCCATTTACTCCTTTTTCTTTGTATGATTCATCAGAAGTTTGTTTTTTCCATTTTCGGCTAGTAGACCTGTTTCGGATCTTCATTTGGGATATCTTCTAGGGAATGAGATACAAGTAATAGAGGCTTCTCCTTGTACTATTATGAATCCCAGGTGACTATTTCCAGTCTATTTATTCCATTTTTATTTGTATTATTCATCAGAATTCCGATTTCCCCATTTTCGGCAAGTAGACCACTTCCGGATCTTCATTTGGGATATCTTCTGCGGAATTAGGTACAAGTAATAGAGGTTTCTCCTTGTACTATTATGAGTCCGAGGTTACTATTTCCAGTCTATTTACTCCATTTTTATTTGTATGATTCATCAGAAGTCCGTTTTCCCCATTTTCGGCAAGTAGACCACTTTCAGATCTTCATTTCGGATATCTTCTACGGAATTACGTACAAGTAATAGAGGTTTCTGCTTGTACTATTATGAGTCCCAGATGACTATTTCCAGCCTATTTACACCATTTTTATTTGTATGATTCATCAGAAGTCCGTTTTCCCCATTTTCGGCAAGTAGACCACTTTCAGATCTTCATTTCGGATATCTTCTAGGGAATGAGATACAAATAATAGAGGCTTCTCCTTGTACTATTATGTGTCCCAGATGACTATTTACAACCTATTTACTCCTTTTTCTTTGTATGATTCATCAGAAGTTTGTTTTTTCCATTTTCGGCTAGTAGACCTGTTTTGGATCTTTATTTGGGATATCTTCTAGGGAATGAGATACAAGTAATAGAGTCTTCTCCTTGTACTATTATGAGTCCGAGATGACTATTTACAGCCTATTTACTCCATTTTTATTTGTATGATTCATCAGAAGTCCGTTTTCCCCATTTTCGGCAAGTAGACCACTTTCAGATCTT
This sequence comes from Thlaspi arvense, assembly GCA_911865555.2. Classification (NCBI taxonomy): domain Eukaryota; kingdom Viridiplantae; phylum Streptophyta; class Magnoliopsida; order Brassicales; family Brassicaceae; genus Thlaspi; species Thlaspi arvense. Next base: position 46,774,771 of record OU466857.2, read on the forward strand.
TATTTCGGATATCTTCTAGGGAATGAGATACAAGTAATAGAGGTTTCTCCTTGTACTATTATGAGTCTCAGATGACTATTTCCAGCCTATTTACTCCACTTTTATTTGTATGATTCATCAGAAGTCCGTTTTCCCCATTTTTGGCAAGTAGACCACTTTCAGATCTTCATTTCGGATATCTTCTAAGGAATGAGATACAAATAATAGAGGCTTCTCCTTGTACTATTATGTGTCCCAGATGACTATTTACAACCTATTTACTCCTTTTTCTTTGTATGATTCATCAGAAGTTTGTTTTTTCCATTTTCGGCTAGTAGACCTGTTTTGGATCTTCATTTGGGATATCTTCTAGGGAATGAGATACAAGTAATAGAGGCTTCTCCTTGTACTATTATGAATCCCAGGTGACTATTTCCAGTCTATTTACTCCATTTTTCTTGGTATGATTCATCAGAAGTCTGTTTTCCCCATTTTTGGCAAGTAGACCAGTTTCGGATCTTCATTTGGGATATCTTCTAGGGAATGATATAGAAGTAATAGAGGCTTCTCCATGTACTATTTTGTGTCCCAGATGACTATTTCCAGCCTTTTTACTCCCTTTTCTTTGTATGATTCATCAGTTGTTCGTTTTCCCATTTTTGGCTAGTAGACCTGTGTCAGATCTTCTTTTGGGATATCTTCTAGTGAATGAGATACAAGTAATAGAGGCTTCTCCTTGTACTATTATGAGTCCTAGATGACTATTTACAGCCTATTTACTCCATTTTTATTTGTATGATTCATCAGAAGTCCGTTTTCCCCATTTTCGGCAGGTAGACCACTTTCAGATCTTCATTTCGGATATCTTCTAGGGAATTAGATACAAGTAATAGAGGTTTCTCTTTGTACTATTATGAGTCTCAGATGACTATTTCCAGCCTATTTACTCCACTTTTATTTGTATGATCCATCAGAAGTCCGTTTTCCCCATTTTTGGCAAGTAGACCACTTTCAGATCTTCATTTCGGATATCTTCTAGGGAATGAGATACAAATAATAGAGGGTTCTCCTTGTACTATTATGTGTCCCAGATGACTATTTACAACCTATTTACTCCTTTTTCTTTGTATGATTCATCAGAAGTTTGTTTTTTCCATTTTCGGCTAGTAGACCTGTTTCGGACCTTCATTTGGGATATCTTCTAGGGAATGAGATACAAGTAATAGAGGCTTCTCCTTGTACTATTATGAATCCCTGGTGACTATTTCCAGTCTATTTACTCCATTTTTCTTGGTATGATTCATCAGAAGTCCGTTTTCCCCATTTTCGGCAAGTAGACCACTTTCGGATCTTCATTTGGGATATCTTCTAGGGAATGATATAGAAGTAATAGAGGCTTCTCCATGTACTATTATGTGTCCCAGATGACTATTTCCAGCCTTTTTACTCCCTTTTCTTTGTATGATTCATCAGTAGTTCGTTTTTCCCATTTTTGTCTAGTAGACCTGTTTCAGATCTTCTTTTGGGATATCTTCTAGTGAATGAGATACAAGTAATAGAGGCTTCTCCTTGTACTATTATGAGTCCTAGATGACTACTTACAGCCTATTTACTCCATTTTTATTTGTATGATTCATCAGAAGTCCCTTTTCCCCATTTTCGGCAAGTAGACCACTTTCAGATCTTCATTTCGGATATCTTCTAGGGAATGAGATACAAGTGATAGAGGTTTCTCCTTGTACTATTATGAGTCCCAGATGACTATTTCCAGCCTATTTACTCCATTTTTATTTGTATGATTCATCAGAAGTCCGTTTTCCCCATTTTCGGCAAGTAGACCACTTTCTTATCTTCATTTCGGATATCTTCTAGGGAATGAGATACAAATAATAGAGGCTTCTCTTTGTACTAATATGTGTCCCAGATGACTATTTACAACCTATTTACTCCTTTTTCTTTGTATGATTCATCAGAAGTATGTTTTTTCCATTTTCGGAAAGTAGACCTGTTTCGGATCTTCATTTGGGATATCTTCTAGGGAATGAGATACAAGTAATAGAGGCTTCTCCTTGTACTATTATGAATCCCAGGTGACTATTTCCAGTCTATTTACTCCATTTTTATTTGTATGATTCATCAGAAGTCCGTTTTCCCCATTTTCGGCAAGTAGACCACTTTCAGATCTTCATTTCGGATATCTTCTACGGAATTAGGTACAAGTAATTGAGGTTTCTCCTTGTACTATTATGAGTCCCAGGTGACTATTTCCAGTCTATTTACTCCATTTTTATTTGTATGATTCATCAGAAGTCCGTTTTCCCCATTTTCGGCAAGTAGACCACTTTCAGATTTTCATTTTGGATTTCTTCTACGGAATTAGGTACAAGTAATAGAGGTTTCTCCTTGTACTATTATGAGTCCCAGATGACTATTTCCTGCCTATTTACTCCATTTTTATTTGTATGATTCATCAGAAGTCTGTTTTCCCCATTTTCGGCAAGCAGACCACTTTCAGATCTTCATTTCGGATATCTTCTAGGGAATGAGATACAAATAATAGAGGCTTCTCCTTGTACTATTATGAGTCCCAGATGACTATTACCAGCCTTTTTGCTCCTTTTTCTTTGTATGATTCATCAGAAGTTCGTTTTTCCCATTTTTGGCTAGTAGACCTGTTTCAGATCTTCTTTTGGGATATCTTCTAGGGAATGAGATACAAGTAATAGAGGTTTCTCCATGTACTATTATGAGTCCAAGATGACTATTTACAGCATATTTACTCCATTTTTATTTGTATGATTCATCAGAAGTCCGTTTTCCCCATCTTCGGCAAGTAGACCACTTTCAGATCTTCATTTCAGATATCTTCTAGGGAATTAGATACAAGTAATAGAGGTTTCTCCTTGTACTAGCATGAGTCCCAGATGACTATTTCCAACCTATTTACTCCATTTTTATTGGTATGATTAATCAGAAGTCCGTTTTCCCCATTTTTGGCAAGTAGGCCACTTTCAGATCTTCATTTCGGATATCTTCTAGGGAATGAGATACAAGTAATAGAGGCTTCTCCTTGTACTGTTATGTGTCCCAGATGACTATTTCCAACCTATTTACTCCTTTTTCTTTGTATGATTCATCAGAAGTTTGTTTTTTCCATTTTTGGCTACTAGACCTGTTTCGGCTCTTCATTTGGGATATCTTCTAGGGAATGAGATAAAAGTAATAGAGGTTACTCCTTGTACTATTATGAGTCCCAGATGACTATTTCCAGCCTTTTTGCTCCTTTTTCTTTGTATGATTCATCAGAAGTTCGTTTTTCCCATTTTTGGCTAGTAGACCTCTTTCAGATCTTCTTTTGGGATATCTTTTAGGGAATGAGATACAAGTAATAGAGGCTTCTTCTTGTACTATTATGTGTCCCAGATGACTATTTCCAACCTATTTACTCCTTTTTCTTTGTATGATTCATCAGAAGTTTGTTTTTTCCATTTTCGGCTAGTAGACCTGTTTCGGCTCTTCATTTGGGATATCTTCATGGGAATGAGATACAAGTAATAGAGGTTACTCCTTATACTATTATGAGTCCCAGATGACTATTTCCAGCCTTTTTGCTCCTTTTTCTTTGTTTGATTCATCAGAAGTTCGTTTTTCCTATTTTTGGCTAGTAGACCTTTTTCAGATCTTCTTTTGGGATATCTTCTAGGGAATGAGATACAAGTAATAGAGGCTTCTCCTTGTACTATTAAGAGTCCTAGATGACTATTTACAGCCTATTTACTCGATTTTTATTTGTATGATTCATCAGAAGTCCGTTTTCACCATTTTCGGCAAGTAGACCACTTTCAGATCTTCATTTCGGATATCTTCTAGGGAATTAGATACAAGTAATAGAGGTTTATCCTTTTACTATTATGAGTCCCAGATGACTATTTCCAGCCTATTTACTCCATTTTTCTTGGTATGATTCATCAGAAGTCCGTTTTCCCTATTTTCGGCAAGTAGACCACTTTAAGATCTTCATTTCGGATATCTTCTAGGGAATTAGATACAAGTAATAGAGGTTTCTCCTTGTACTATTATGAGTCCCAGATGACTATTTCCAGCCTATTTACTCCATTTTTATTTGTATGATTCATCAAAAGTCCGTTTTCCCCATTTTCGGCAAGTAGACCACTTTCAGATCTTCATTTCGGATATCTTCTAGGGAATGAGATACAAATAATAGAGGCTTCTCCTTGTACTATTATGTGTCCCAGATGACTATTTACAACCTATTTACTCCTTTTTCTTTGTATGATTCATCAGAAGTTTGTTTTTTCCATTTTCGGCTAGTAGACCTGTTTCGGATCTTCATTTGGGATATCTTCTAGGGAATGAGATACAAGTAATAGAGGCTTCTCCTTGTACTATTATGAATCCCATGTGACTATTTCCAGTCTATTTACTCCATTTTTCTTGGTATGATTCATCAGAAGTCCGTTTTCCCCATTTTCGGCAAGTAGACCAGTTTCGGATCTTCATTTGGGATATCTTCTAGGGAATGATATAGAAGTAATAGAGGCTTCTCCATGTACTATTATGTGTCCCAGATGACTATTTCCAGCCTTTTTACTCCCTTTTCTTTGTATGATTCATCAGTAGTTCGTTTTTTTTTCCATTTTTGGCTAGTAGACCTGTTTCAGATCTTCTTTTGGGATATCTTCTAGTGAATGAGATACAAGTAATAGAGGCTTCTCCTTGTACTATTATGAGTCCTAGATGACTACTTACAGCCTATTTACTCCATTTTTATTTGTATGATTCATCAGAAGTCCGTTTTCCCCATTTTCGGCAAGTAGACCACTTTCAGATCTTCATTTCGGATATCTTCTAGGGAATGAGATACAAGTGATAGAGGTTTCTCCTTGTACTATTATGAGTCCCAGATGACTATTTACAACCTATTTACTCCTTTTTCTTTGTATGATTCATCAGAAGTTTGTTTTTTCCATTTTCGGCTAGTAGACCTGTTTCGGATCTTCATTTGGGATATCTTCTAGGGAATGAGATACAAGTAATAGAGGCTTCTCCTTGTACTATTATTAATCCCAGGTGACTATTTCCAGTCTATTTACTCCATTTTTATTTGTATTATTCAGCAGAAGTCCGTTTTCCCCATTTTCGGCAAGTAGACCACTTTCAGATCTTCATTTCGGATATCTTCTACGGAATTAGGTACAAGTAATAGAGGTTTCTCCTTGTACTATTATGAGTCCCAGGTGACTATTTCCAGTCTATTTACTCCATTTTTATTTATATGATTCATCAGAAGTCTGTTTTCCCCATTTTCGGCAAGTAGACCACTTTCAGATCTTCATTTCGGATATCTTCTACGGAATTACGTACAAGTAATAGAGGTTTCTCCTTGTACTATTATGAGTCCCAGATGACTATTTCCAGCCTATTTACTCCATTTTTATTTGTATGATTCATAAGAAGTCCGTTTTCCCCATTTTCGGCAAGTAGACCACTTTCAGATCTTCATTTCGGATATCTTCTAGGGAATGAGATACAAATAATAGAGGCTTCTCCTTGTACTATTATGTGTCCCAGATGACTCTTTACAACCTATTTACTCCTTTTTCTTTGTATGATTCATCAGAAGTTTGCTTTTTCCATTTTCGGCTAGTAGACCTGTTTCGGATCTTCATTTGGGATATCTTCTAGGGAATGAGATACAAGTAATAGAGGCTTCTCCTTGTACTATTATGAGTCCGAGATGACTATTTACAGCCTATTTACTCCATTTTTATTTGTATGATTCATCAGAAGTCCGTTTTCCCCATTTTCGGCAAGTAGACCACTTTCAGATCTTCATTTCGGATATCTTCTAGGGAATGAGATACAAGTAATAGAGGTTTCTCCTTGTACTATTATGAGTCTCAGATGACTATTTCCAGCCTATTTACTCCACTTTTATTTGTATGATTCATCAGAAGTCCGTTTTCCCCATTTTTGGCAAGTAGACCACTTTCAGATCTTCATTTCGGATATCTTCTAGGGAATGAGATACAAATAATAGAGGCTTCTCCTTGTACTATTATATGTCCCAGATGACTATTTACAACCTATTTACTCCTTTTTCTTTGTATGATTCATCAGAAGTTTGTTTTTTCCATTTTCGGCTAGTAGACCTGTTTCGGATCTTCATTTGGGATATCTTCTAGGGAATGAGATACAAGTAATAGAGGCTTCTCCTTGTACTATTATGAATCCCAGGTGACTATATCCAGTCTATTTACTTCATTTTTCTTGGTATGATTCATCAGAAGTCTGTTTTCCCCATTTTCGGCAAGTAGACCAGTTTCGGATCTTCATTTAGGATATCTTCTAGGGAATGATACAGAAGTAATAGAGGCTTCTCCATGTACTATTTTGTGTCCCAGATGCCTATTCCAGCCTTTATACTCCCTTTTCTTTGTATGATTCATCAGAAGTTTGTTTTTTCCATTTTCGGCTAGTAGACCTGTTTCGGATCTTCTTTTGGGATATCTTCTAGGGAATGAGATACAAGTAATAGAGGCTTCTCCTTGTACTATTATGAGTCCTAGATGACTATTTACAGCCTATTTACTCGACTTTTATTTGTATGATTCATCAGAAGTCCGTTTTCACCATTTTCGGCAAGTAGACCACTTTCAGATCTTCATTTCGGATATCTTCTAGGGAATTAGATACAAGTAATAGAGGTTTATCCTTTTACTATTATGAGTCCCAGATGACTATTTCCAGCCTATTTACTCCATTTTTCTTGGTATGATTCATCAGAAGTCCGTTTTCCCCATTTTCGGCAAGTAGACCACTTTAAGATCTTCATTTCGGATATCTTCTAGGGAATTAGATACAAGTAATAGAGGTTTCTCCTTGTACTATTATGAGTCCCAGATGACTATTTCCAGCCTATTTACTCCATTTTTATTTGTATGATTCATCAGAAGTCCGTTTTCCCCATTTTCGGCAAGTAGACCACTTTCAGATCTTCATTTCGGATATCTTCTAGGGAATGAGATACAAATAATAGAGGCTTCTCCTTGTACTATTATGTGTCCCAGATGACTAATTACAACCTATTTACTCCTTTTTCTTTGTATGATTCATCAGAAGTTTGTTTTTTCCATTTTCGGCTAGTAGACCTGTTTCGGATCTTCATTTGGGATATCTTCTAGGGAATGAGATACAAGTAATAGAGGCTTCTCCTTGTACTATTATGAATCCCATGTGACTATTTCCAGTCTATTTACTCCATTTTTCTTGGTATGATTCATCAGAAGTCCGTTTTCCCCATTTTCGGCAAGTAGACCAGTTTCGGATCTTCATTTGGGATATCTTCTAGGGAATGATATAGAAGTAATAGAGGCTTCTCCATGTACTATTATGTGTCCCAGATGACTATTTCCAGCCTTTTTACTCCCTTTTCTTTGTATGATTCATCAGTAGTTCGTTTTTCCCATTTTTGGCTAGTAGACCTGTTTCAGATCTTCTTTTGGGATATCTTCTAGTGAATGAGATACAAGTAATAGAGGCTTCTCCTTGTATTATTATGAGTCCTAGATGACTACTTACAGCCTATTTACTCCATTTTTATTTGTATGATTCATCAGAAGTCCGTTTTCCCCATTTTCGGCAAGTAGACCACTTTCAGATCTTCATTTCGGATATCTTCTAGGGAATGAGATACAAGTGATAGAGGTTTCTCCTTGTACTATTATGAGTCCCAGATGACTATTTACAACCTATTTACTCCTTTTTCTTTGTATGATTCATCAGAAGTTTGTTTTTTCCATTTTCGGCTAGTAGACCTGTTTCGGATCTTCATTTGGGATATCTTCTAGGGAATGAGATACAAGTAATAGAGGCTTCTCCTTGTACTATTATTAATCCCAGGTGACTATTTCCAGTCTATTTACTCCATTTTTATTTGTATTATTCATCAGAAGTCCGTTTTCCCCATTTTCGGCAAGTAGACCACTTTCAGATCTTCATTTCGGATATCTTCTACGGAATTAGGTACAAGTAATAGAGGTTTCTCCTTGTACTATTATGAGTCCCAGGTGACTATTTCCAGTCTATTTACTCCATTTTTATTTATATGATTCATCAGAAGTCTGTTTTCCCCATTTTCGGCAAGTAGACCACTTTCAGATCTTCATTTCGGATATCTTCTAGGGAATGAGATACAAATAATAGAGGCTTCTCCTTGTACTATTATGTGTCCCAGATGACTATTTACAACCTATTTACTCCTTTTTCTTTGTATGATTCATCAGAAGTTTGCTTTTTCAATTTTCGGCTAGTAGACCTGTTTCGGATCTTCATTTGGGATATCTTCTAGGGAATGAGATACAAGTAATAGAGGCTTCTCCTTGTACTATTATGAGTCCGAGATGACTATTTACAGCCTATTTACTCCATTTTTATTTGTATGATTCATCAGAAGTCCGTTTTCCCCATTTTCGGCAAGTAGACCACTTTCAGATCTTCATTTCGGATATCTTCTAGGGAATGAGATACAAGTAATAGAGGTTTCTCCTTGTACTATTATGAGTCTCAGATGACTATTTCCAGCCTATTTACTCCACTTTTATTTGTATGATTCATCAGAAGTCCGTTTTCCCCATTTTTGGCAAGTAGACCACTTTCAGATCTTCATTTCGGATATCTTCTAGGGAATGAGATACAAATAATAGAGGCTTCTCCTTGTACTATTATATGTCCCAGATGACTATTTACAACCTATTTACTCCTTTTTCTTTGTATGATTCATCAGAAGTTTGTTTTTTCCATTTTCGGCTAGTAGACCTGTTTCGGATCTTCATTTGGGATATCTTCTAGGGAATGAGATACAAGTATTAGAGGCTTCTCCTTGTACTATTATGAATCCCAGGTGACTATTTCCAGTCTATTTACTCCATTTTTATTGATATGATTCATCAGAAGTCCGTTTTCCCCATTTTCGGCAAGTAGACCACTTTCAGATCTTTATTTCGGATATTTTCTAGGGAATGAGATACAAGTAATAGAGGCTTCTCCTTGTACTATTATAAGTCCCAGATGACTATTTCCAGCCTCTTTACTCCATTTTTATTTGTATGATTCATCAGAAGTCCATGTTCCCCATTTTCGGCTGGTAGCCCTGTTTCGGATCTTCATTTGGGATCTCTTCGAGGGAACGAGATACAAGTAATAGAGGCTTCTCCTTGTACTATTATGAATCCCAGGTGACTATTTCCAGTCTATTTACTCCATTTTTATTTGTATGATTCATCAGAAGTCCGTTTTCCCCATTTTTGGCCAGTAGACAACTTTCAGATCTTCATTTCGGATATCTTCTACGGAATTAGGTACAAGTAATAGAGGTTTCTCCTTGTACTATTATGAGTCCCAGGTGACTATTTCCAGTCTATTTACTCCATTTTTATTGGTATGATTCATCAGAAGTCCGTTTTCCCCATTTTCGGCAAGTAGACCACTTTCAGATCTTCATTTCGGATATCTTCTACGGAATTAGGTACAAGTAATAGAGGCTTCTCCTTGTACTATTATGAGTCCTAGATGACTATTTACAGCCTATTTACTCCATTTTTATTTGTATGATTCATCAGAAGTCCGTTTTCCCCATTTTTGGCTAGTAGACCTCCTTCAGATCTTCATTTTGGGATATCTTCTAGGGAATGAGATACAAGTAATAGATGTTTCTCCCTGTACTATTATGAGTCCTAGATGACTATTTACAGCCTATTTACTCCATTTTTATTTGTATGATTCATCAGAAGTCCGTTTTCCCCATTTTCGGCAAGTAGACCACTTTCAGATCTTCATTTCGGATATCTTCTAGGGAATGAGATACAAGTGATAGAGGTTTCTCCTTGTACTATTATGAGTCCCAGATGACTATTTGCAGCCTATTTACTCCATTTTTATTTGTATGATTCATCAGAAGTCCGTTTTCTCCATTTTCGGCAAGTAGACCACTTTCAGATCTTCATTTCGGATATCTTCTAGGGAATGAGATACAAGTGATAGAGGTTTCTCCTTGTACTATTATGTGTCCCAGATGACTATTTCCAACCTATTTACTCCTTTTTCTTTGTATGATTCATCAGAAGTATTTTTTTTCCATTTTCGGCTAGTAGACCTGTTTCGGCTCTTCATTTGGGATATCTTCTAGGGAATGAGATACAAGTAATTGAGGTTACTCCTTGTACTATTATGAGTCCCAGATGACTATTTCCAGCCTTTTGCTCCTTTTTCTTTGTATGATTCATCAGAAGTTCTTTATTCCCATTTTTGGCTACTAGACCTGTTTCAGATCTTCTTTTGGGATATCTTCTAGGGAATGAGATACAAGTAATAGAGGCTTCTCCTTGTACTATTATGTGTGCCAGATGACTATTTCCAAACTATTTACTCCTTTTTCTTTGTATGATTCATCAGAAGTTTGTTTTTTCCATTTTCGGCTAGTAGACCTGTTTCGGCTCTACATTTGGGATATCTTCTAGGGAATGAGATACAAGTAATAGAGGTTACTCCTTGTACTATTATGAATCCCAGGTTACTATTTCCAGTCTATTTACTCCATTTTTCTTTGCATGATTCATCAGAAGTCCGTGTTCCCCAGTTTTGGCTAGTAGACCTGTTTCGGATCTTCATTTGGGATATCTTCTAGGGAATGAGTACAAGTAATAGAGGTTTCTCCTTGTACTATTATGAGTCCCAAATGACTATTTCCAAGCCTATTTACTCCATTTTTCTTTGCATGATTCATCAGAAGTCCGTGTTCCCCAGTTTTGGCTAGTAGACCTGTTTCGGATCTTCATTTGGGATATCTTCTAGGGAATGAGTACAAGTAATAGAGGTTTCTCCTTGTACTATTATGAGTCCCAAATGACTATTTCCAAGCCTATTTACTCCATTTTTATTTGTATTATTCATCAGAAGTCCGTTTTCCCCATTTTCGGCAAGTAGACCAATTTCAGATCTTTATTTCAGATATCTTCTAGGGAATGAGATACTAGTAATAGAGGTTTCTCCATGTACTATTATAAGTCCCAGATGACTATTTCCAGCCTCTTTACTCCATTTTTATTTGTATGATTCATCAGAAGTCCATGTTCCCCATTTTCGGCTAGTAGCCCTGTTTCAGATCTTCATTTGAGATCTCTTCGAGGGAACGAGATACAAGTAATAGAGGCTTCTCCTAGTAATATAATGTGTCACGGATGACTATTTCTAGCCTATTTACTCCATTTTCTTTGTATGGTTCATCAGAAATTCGTTTTTCCCATTTTCGGCTAGTAGACCAGTTTCGGATCTTCATTTGGGATATCTTCTAGGGAGTGAGATACAAGTAATAGAGGCTTCTCCTGATACAATTATGTTTCCCAGATGACTGCTTCCAGCCTACTTACTCCATTTTCTTTGTATGATTCATCAGAAGTTCAGTTTTCCTATTTTCGGCTAGTAGACATGTTTCGGATCTTCAATTGGGATATCTTCTAGGGAATGAGATACAAGTAATATAGGCTTCTCTTTGTACTAATATGAATCCCAGATGACAATTTCCAGCCTATTTACTCCATTTTTCTTTGTATGATTCCTCAGAAGTCCATTTTCCCCATTTTCTGTAAGTAGACCAGTTTCGGATCTTCATTTGGGATATCTTCTAGGGAATGATATAGAAGTAATAGAGGCTTCTCCATGTACTATTATGTGTCCCAGATGACTATTTCCAGGCTTTTTACTCCCTTTTCTTTGTATGATTCATCAGTAGTTCGTTTTTCCCATTTTTGGCTAGTAGACCTGTTTCAGATCTTCTTTTCGGATATCTTCTAGGGAATGAGATACAAGTAATAGAGGCTTCTCCTTGTACTATTATGAGTCCTAGATGACTATTTACAGCCTATTTACTCCATTTTTATTTGTATAATTCATCAGAAGTCCGTTTTCCCCATTTTCGGCAAGTAGACCACTTTCAGATCTTCATTTCGGATATCTTCTAGGGAATTAGATACAAGTAATAGAGGTTTATCCTTGTACTATTATGAGTCCCAGATGACTATTTCCAGCCTATTTACTCCATTTTTATTGGTATGTTTCATCAGAAGTCCGTTTTCCCCATTTTCGGCAAGTAGACCACTTTCAGATCTTTATTTCGGATATCTTCTAGGGAATGAGATACAAGTAATAGAGGCTTCTCCTTGTACTATTATAAGTCCCAGATGACTATTTCCAGCCTCTTTACTTCATTTTTATTTGTATGATTCATCAGAAGTCCATGTTCCCCATTTTCGGCTAGTAGCCCTGTTTCGGATCTTCATTTGCGACCTCTTCGAGGGAACGAGATACAAGTAATAGAGGCTTCTCCTAGTAATATTATTTGTCCCGGATGACTGTTTCCAGCCTATTTACTCTGTTTTCTTTGTATGATTCATCAGAAATTCGTTTTCCCCATTTTCGGCTAGTAGACCAGTTTTGGATCTTCATTTGGGATATCTTCTAGGGAGTGAGATACAAGTAATACAGGCTTCTCCTGATACAATTATGTGTCCCAGATGACTACTTCCAGCCTATTTATTCCATTTTCTTTGTATGATTCATCAGAAGTTCATTTTTCCCATTTTCGGCTAGTAGACCTGTTTCGGATCTTCATTTGGGATATCTTCTAGGGAATGATATAGAGGTAATAGAGGCTTCTCCTTGTACTATTATGTGTCCCAGATGACTATTTCCAGCCTTTTTACTCCTTTTTCTTTGTATGATTCATCAGTAGTTCGTTTTTCCCATTTTTGGCTAGTAGACCTGTTTCAGATCTTCATTTTGGGATATCTTCTAGGGAATGAGATACAAGTAATAGAGGCTTCTCCTTGTACTATTATGAGTCCTAGATGACTATTTACAGCCTATTTACTCCATTTTTATTTGTATAATTCATCAGAAGTCCGTTTTCCCCATTTTCGGCAAGTAGACCACTTTCAGATCTTCATTTCGGATATCTTCTAGGGAATTAGATACAAGTAATAGAGGTTTATCCTTGTACTATTATGAGTCCCAGATGACTATTTCCAGCCTATTTACTCCATTTTTATTGGTATGTTTCATCAGAAGTCCGTTTTCCCCATTTTCGGCAAGTAGACCACTTTCAGATCTTTATTTCGGATATCTTCTAGGGAATGAGATACAAGTAATAGAGGCTTCTCCTTGTGCTATTATAAGTCCCAGATGACTATTTCCAGCCTCTTTACTTCATTTTTATTTGTATGATTCATCAGAAGTCCATGTTCCCCATTTTCGGCTAGTAGCCCTGTTTCGGATCTTCATTTGGGATCTCTTCGAGGGAACGAGATACAAGTAATAGAGGCTTCTCCTAGTAATATTATTTGTCCCGGATGACTATTTCCAGCCTATTTACTCCGTTTTCTTAGTATGATTCATCAGAAATTCGTTTTTCCCATTTTCGGCTTGTAGACCAGTTTCGGATCTTCATTTGGGATATCTTCTAGGGAGTGAGATACAAGTAATACAGGCTTCTCCTGATACAATTATGTGTCCCAGATGACTACTTCCAGCCTATTTATTCCATTTTCTTTGTATGATTCATCAGAAGTTCATTTTTCCCATTTTCGGCTAGTAGACCTGTTTCGGATCTTCATTTGGGATATCTTCTAGGGAATGATATAGAAGTAATAGAGGATTCTCCTTGTACTATTATGTGTCCCAGATGACTATTTCCAGCCTTTTTACTCCTTTTTCTTTGTATGATTCATCAGTAGTTCGTTTTTCCCATTTTTGGCTAGTAGACCTCTTTCAGATCTTCATTTTGGGATATCTTCTAGGGAATGAGATACAAGTAATAGAGGCTTCTCCCTGTACTATTATGAGTCCTAGATGACTATTTACAGCCTATTTACTCCATTTTTATTTGTATGATTCATCAGAAGTCCGTTTTCCCCATTTTCGGCAAGTAGACCACTTTCAGATCTTCATTTCGGATATCTTCTAGGGAATGAGATACAAGTAATAGAGGCTTCTCCTTGTACTATTATGTGTCCCAGATGAGTATTTCCAACCTATTTAATCCTTTTTCTTTGTATGATTCATCAGAAGTTTGTTTTTTCCATTTTCGGCTATTAGACCTGTTTCGGCTCTTCATTTGGGATATCTTCTAGGGAATGAGATACAAGTAATAGAGGTTACTCCTTGTACTATTATGAATCCCAGGTTACTATTTCCAGTCTATTTACTCCATTTTTCTTTGCATGATTCATCAGAAGTCCGTGTTCCCCATTTTTGGCTAGTAGACCTGTTTCGGATCTTCATTTGGGATATCTTCTAGGGAATGAGTACAAGTAATAGAGGTTTCTCCTTGTACTATTATGAGTCCCAAATGACTATTTCCAAGCCTATTTACTCCATTTTTATTTGTATTATTCATCAGAAGTCCGTTTTCCCCATTTTCGGCAAGTAGACCAATTTCAGATCTTTATTTCGGATATCTTCTAGGGAATGAGATACTAGTAATAGAGGTTTCTCCATGTACTATTATAAGTCCCAGATAACTATTTCCAGCCTCTTTACTCCATTTTTATTTGTATGATTCATCAGAAGTCCATGTTCCCCATTTTCGGCTAGTAGCCCTGTTTCGGATCTTCATTTGAGATCTCTTCGAGGAAACGAGATACAAGTAATAGAGGCTTCTCCTAGTAATATAATGTGTCCCAGATGACTATTTCTAGCCTATTTACTCCATTTTCTTTGTATGGTTCATCAGAAATTCGTTTTTCCCATTTTCGGCTAGTAGACCAGTTTCAGATCTTCATTTGGGATATCTTCTAGGGAGTGAGATACAAGTAATAGAGGCTTCTCCTGATACAATTATGTTTCCCAGATGACTACTTCCAGCCTACTTACTCCATTTTCTTTGTATGATTCATCAGAAGTTCATTTTTCCTATTTTGGCTAGTAGACATGTTTCGGATCTTCAATTGGGATATCTTCTAGGGAATGAGATACAAGTAATATAGGCTTCTCCTTGTACTAATATGAATCCCAGATGACAATTTCCAGCCTATTTACTCCATTTTTCTTTGTATGATTCCTCAGAAGTCCATTTTTCCCATTTTCTGCAAGTAGACCAGTTGCGGATCTTCATTTGGGATATCTTCTAGGGAATGATATAGAAGTAATAGAGGCTTCTCCATGTACTATTATGTGTCCCAGATGACAATTTCCAGCCTTTTTACTCCCTTTTCTTTGTATGATTCATCAGTAGTTCGTTTTTCCCATTTTTTGCTAGTAGACCTGTTTGAGATCTTCTTTTGGGATATCTTCTAGGGATTGAGATACAAGTAATAGAGGCTTCTCCTTGTACTATTATGAGTCCTAGATGACTATTTACAGCCTATTTACTCCATTTTTATTTGTATGATTCATCAGAAGTCCGTTTTCCCCATTTTCGGCAAGTACACCATTTTCAGATCTTCATTTCGGATATCTTCTAGGGAATTAGATACAAGTAATAGAGGTTTATCCTTGTACTATTATGAGTCCCAGATGACTATTTCCAGCCTATTTACTCCATTTTTTTTGGTATTATTCATCAGAAGTCCGTTTTCCCCATTTTCGGCAAGTAGACCACTTTCAGATCTTCATTTCGGATATCTTTTAGGGAAATAGATACAAGTAATAGAGGCTTCTCCTTGTACTATTATGAATCCCAGGTTACTATTTCCAGTCTATTTACTCCATTTTTATTTGTATGATTCATCAGAAGTCCGTTTTCCCCATTTTCGGCCAGTAGAACCATTTTCAGATCTTCATTTCAGATATCTTCTAGGGAATGAGATACAAGTAATAGAGGCTTCTCGTTGTACTATTATGTGTCCCAGATGACTATTTCCAACCTATTTACTCCTTTTTCTTTGTATGATTCATCAGAAGTTCGTTTTTTCCATTTTCGGCTAGTAGACCTGTTTCGGATCTTCATTTGGGATATCTTCTAGAGAATGAGATACAAGTAATAGAGGTTTCTCCTTGTACTATTATGAGTCCCAGATGACTATTTCCAGCCTTTTTACTCCTTTTTCTTTGTATGATTCATGAGAAGTTCGTTTTTCCCATTTTTGGCAAGTAGACCACTTTCAGATCTTCATTTCGGATATCTTCTAGGGAATTAGGTACAATTAATAGAGGTTTCTCCTTGTACTATTATGAGTCGTATATGACTATTTACAGCCTATTTACTCCATTTTTATTTGTATGATTCATCAGAAGTCCGTTTTCCCTATTTTCGGCAAGTAGACCACTTTCAGATCTTCATTTCGGATATCTTCTAGGGAATTAGATACAAGTAATAGAGGTTTCTCCTTGTACTATTATGAGTCCCAGATGACTATTTCCAGCCTATTTACTCCATTTTTATTGGTATGTTTCATCAGAAGTCCGTTTTCACAATTTTCGACAAGTAGACCACTTTGAGATCTTCATTTCGGATATCTTCTAGGGAAATAGATACAAGTAATAGAGGCTTCTCCTTGTACTATTATGAATCCCGGGTGACTATTTCCAGTCTATTTACTCCATTTTTATTTGCATGATTCATCAGAAGTCCGTATTCCCCATTTTTGGCTAGTAGACCAGTTTCAGACCTTCATTTGGGATATCTTCTAGGGAATGAGTACAAGTAATAGAGGTTTCTCCTTGTACTATTATGAGTCCCAAATGACTATTTCCAAGCCTATTGACTCCATTTTTATTTGTATGATTCATCAGAAGTCCGTTTTCCCCATTTTCGGCAAGTAGACCACTTTCAGATCTTTATTTCGGATATCTTCTAGGGAATGAGATACTAGTAATAGAGGTTTCTCCATGTACTATTATAAGTCCCAGATGACTATTTCCAGCCTCTTTACTCCATTTTTATTGGTATGATTCATCAGAAGTCCGTTTTCCCCATTTTCGGCAAGTAGACCACTTTCAGATCTTTATTTCGGATATCTTCTAGGGAATGAGATACAAGTAATAGAGGCTTCTCCTTGTACTATTATAAGTCCCAGATGACTATTTCCAGCCTCTCTACTCCATTTTTATTTGTATGATTCATCAGAAGTCCATGTTCTCCATTTTCGGCTAGTAGCCCTGTTTCGGATCTTCATTTGGGATCTCTTTGAGGGAACGAGATACAAGTAATAGAGGCTTCTCCTAGTAATATTATTTGTCTCGGATGACTATTTCCAGCCTATTTACTCCGTTTTCTTTGTATGATTCATCAGAAATTCGTTTTTTCCCATTTTCGGCTAGTAGACCAGTTTCGGATCTTCATTTGGGATATCTTCTAGGGAGTGAGATACAAGTAATACAGGCTTCTCCAGATACAATTATGTGTCCCAGATGACTACTTCCAGCCTATTTATTCCATTTTCTTTGTATGATTCATCAGAAGTTCGTTTTTCCCATTTGCGGCTAGTAGACCTGTTTCGGATCTTCATTTGGGATATCTTCTAGGGAATGATATAGAAGTAATAGAGGCTTCTCTTTGTACTATTATGTGTCCCAGATGACTATTTCCAGCCTTTTTACTTCTTTTTCTTTGTATGATTCATCAGTAGTTCGTTTTTCCTATTTTTGGCTAGTAGACCTCTTTCAGATCTTCATTTTGGGATATCTTCTAGGGAATGAGATACAAGTAATAGAGGTTTCTCCCTTTACTATTATGAGTCCTAGATGACTATTTACAGCCTATTTACTCCATTTTTATTTGTATGATTCATCAGAAGTCCGTTTTCCCCATTTTCGGCAAGTAGACCACTTTCAGATCTTCATTTCGGATATCTTCTAGGGAAAGAGATACAAGTAATAGAGGCTTCTCCTTGTACTATTATGTGTCCCAGATGACTATTTCCAACCTATTTACTCATTTTTCTTTGTATGATTCATCAGAAGTTTGTTTTTTCCATTTTCGGCTAGTAGACCTGTTTCGGCTCTACATTTGGGATATCTTCTAGGGAATGACATACAAGTAATAGAGGTTACTCCTTGTACTATTATGAGTCCCAGATGACTATTTCCAGCCTTTTGCTCCTTTTTCTTTGTATGATTCATCAGAAGTTCGTTTTTCCCATTTTTGGCTAGTAGACCTGTTTCAGATCTTCTTTTGGGATATCTTCTAGGGAATGAGATACAAGTAATAGAGGCTTCTCCTTGTACTATTATGTGTCCCAGATGACTACTTCCAACCTATTTACTCCTTTTTCTTTGTATGATTCATCAGAAGTTTGTTTTTTCCATTTTCGGCTAGTAGACCTGTTTCGGCTCTTCATTTGGGACATCTTCTAGGGAATGAGATAAAAGTAATAGAGGTTACTCCTTGTACTATTATGAGTCCCAGATGACTATTTCCAGCCTTTTTGCTCCTTTTTCTTTGTATGATTCATCAGAAGTTCGTTTTCCCCATTTTTGGCTAGTAGACCTGTTTTAGATCTTCTTTTGGGATATCTTCTAGGGAATGAGATACAAGTAATAGAGGCTTCTCCTTGTACTATTATGAGTCCTAGATGACTATTTACAGCCTATTTACACCATTATTATTTGTATGATTCATCTGAAGTCCGTTTTCCCCATTTTTGGCAAGTAGACCACTTTCAGATCTTCATTTCGAATATCGTCTAGGGAATTAGATATAAGTAATAGAGGTTTATCCTTGTACTATTATGAGTCCCATATGACTATTTCCAGCCTATTTACTCCATTTTTATTTGTATGATTCATCCAAAGTCCGTTCTCCCCATTTTTGGCAAGTAGACCACTTTCAGATCTTCATTTCGGATATCTTCTAGGGAATTAGATACAAGTAATAGAGGTTTCTCTTTGTACTATTATGAGTCCCAGATGACTATTTCCAACCTATTTACTCGTTTTTCTTTGTATGATTCATCAGAAGTTTGTTTTTTCCATTTTCGGCTAGTAGACCTGTTTCGGCTCTACATTTGGGATATCTTCTAGGGAATGATATACAAGTAATAGAGGTTACTCCTTGTACTATTATGAGTCCCAGATGACTATTTCCAGCCTTTTGCTCCTTTTTCTTTGTATGATTCATCAGAAGTTTGTTTTTCCCATTTTTGGCTAGTAGACCTGTTTCAGATCTTCTTTTGGGATATCTTCTAGGGAATGAGATACAAGTAATAGAGGCTTCTCCTTGTACTATTATGTGTCCCAGATGACTACTTCCAACCTATTTACTCCTTTTTCTTTGTATGATTCATCAGAAGTTTGTTTTTTCCATTTTCGGCTAGTAGACCTGTTTCGGCTCTTCATTTGGGATATCTTCTAGGGAATGAGATAAAAGTAATAGAGGTTACTCCTTGTACTATTATGAGTCCCAGATGACTATTTCCAGCCTTTTTGCTCCTTTTTCTTTGTATGATTCATCAGAAGTTCGTTTTCCCCATTTTTGGCTAGTAGACTTGTTTTAGATCTTCTTTTGGGATATCTTCTAGGGAATGAGATACAAGTAATAGAGGCTTCTCCTTGTACTATTATGAGTTCTAGATGACTATTTACAGCCTATTTACACCATTATTATTTGTATGATTCATCTGAAGTCCGTTTTCCCCATTTTCGGCAAGTAGACCACTTTCAGATCTTCATTTCGGATATCTTCTAGGGAATTAGATATAAGTAATAGAGGTTTATCCTTGTACTATTATGAGTCCCATATGACTATTTCCAGCCTATTTACTCCATTTTTATTTGTATGATTCATCCAAAGTCCGTTCTCCCCATTTTCGGCAAGTAGACCACTTTCAGATCTTCATTTCGGATATCTTCTAGGGAATTAGATACAAGTAATAGAGGTTTCTCCTTGTACTATTATGAGTCCCAGATGACTATTTCCAGCCTATTTACTCCATTTTTATTGGTATGATTCAACAGAAGTCCGTTTTTCACAATTTTCGGCAAGTAGACCACTTTGAGATCTTCATTTCGGATATCCTCTAGGGAAATAGATACAAGTAATAGAGGCTTCTCCTTGTACTATTATGAATCCCAGGTGACTATTTCCAGTGTATTTACTCCATTTTTATTTGCATGATTCGTCAGAAGTCCGTATTCCCCATTTTTGGCTAGTAGACCAGTTTCAGACCTTCATTTGGGATATCTTCTAGGGAATGAGTACAAGTAATAGAGGTATCTCCTTGTACTATTATGAGTCCCAAATGACTATTTCCAAGCCTATTGACTCCATTTTTATTTGTATGATTCATCAGAAGTCCGTTTTCCCCATTTTCGGCAAGTAGACCACTATCAGATCTTTATTTCGGATATCTTCTAGGGAATTAGATACAAGTAATAGAGGCTTCTCCTTGTACTATTATAAGTCCCAGATGACTATTTCCAGCCTCTTTACTCCATTTTTATTTGTATGATTCATTAGAAGTCCATGTTCCCCATTTTCGGCTAGTAGCCCTGTTTCGGATCTTCATTTGGGATCTCTTCGAGGGAACGAGATACAAGTAATAGAGGCTTCTCCTATTAATATTTTTTGTCCCGGATGGCTATTTCCAGCCTATTTACTCCGTTTTCTTTGTATGATTCATCAGAAATTCGTTTTTCCCATTTTCGGCTAGTAGACCAGTTTCGGATCTTTAGTTGGGATATCTTCTAGGGAGTGAGATACAAGTAATACAGGCTTCTCCTGATACAATTATATGTCCCAGATGACTACTTCCAGCCTATTTATTCCATTTTCTTTGTATGATTCATCAGAAGTTCGTTTTTCCCATTTTTGGCTAGTAGACCTATTTCGGATCTTCATTTGGGATATCTTCTAGGGAATGATATAGAAGTAATAGAGGCTTCTCCTTGTACTATTATGTGTCCCAGATGACTATTTCCAGCCTTTTTACTCTTTTTTCTTTTCATGATTCATCAGTAGTTTGTTTTTCCCATTTTTGGCTAGTAGACCTCTTTCAGATCTTCATTTTGGGATATCTTCTAGGGAATGAGATACAAGTAATAGAGGTTTCTCCCTGTACTATTATGAGTCCTAGATGACTATTTACAGCCTATTTACTCCATTTTTATTTGTATGATTCATCAGAAGTCCGTTTTCCCCATTTTCGGCAAGTAGACCACTTTCAGATCTTCATTTCGGATATCTTCTAGGGAACGAGATACAAGTAATAGAGGCTTCTCCTTGAACTATTATGTGTCCCAGATGACTATTTCCAACCTATTTACTCATTTTTCTTTGTATGATTCATCAGAAGTTTGTTTTTTCCATTTTCGGCTAGTAGACCTGTTTCGGCTCTTCATTTGGGATATCTGCTAGGGAATGAGATACAAGTAATAGAGGTTACTCCTTATACAATTATGAGTCCCAGATGACTATTTCCCATTTTTGGCTAGTAGACCTGTTTCAGATCTTCTTTTGGGATATCTTCTAGGGAATGAGTACAAGTAATAGAGGTTTCTCCTTGTACTCTTATGAGACCCAAATGACTATTTCCAAGCCTATTTACTCCATTTTTATTTGTATGATTCATCAGAAGTCCGTTTTCCCCATTTTCGGCAAGTAGACCAATTTCAGATCTTTATTTCGGATATCTTCTAGGGAATAGAGGCTTCTCCTTGTACTATTATAAGTCCCAGATGACTATTTCCAGCCTCTTTACTCCATTTTTATTTGTATGATTCATCAGAAGTCCATGTTCCCCATTTTCGGCTAGTAGCCCTGTTTCGGATCTTCATTTGGGATCTCTTCGAGGGAACGAGATACAAGTAATAGAGGCTTCTCCTAGTAATATTATGTGTCCCGGATGACTATTTCCAGCCTATTTACTCCGTTTTCTTTGTATGATTCATCAGTAATTCGTTTTTCCCATTTTCGGCTAGTAGACCAGTTTTAGATCTTCATTTGGGATATCTTCTAGGGAGTGAGATACAAGTAATACAGGCTTCTCCTGATACAATTATGTGTCCCAGAAGACTACTTCCAGCCTATTTACTCCATTTTATTTGTATGATTCATCAGAAGTTCGTTTTTCCCATTTTCGGCTAGTAGACCTGTTTCGGATCTTCATTTGGGATATCTTCTAGGGAATGAGTACAAGTAATAGAGGTTTCTCCTTGTACTATTATGAGTCCCAAATGACTATTTCCAAGCTTATTGACTCCATTTTTATTTCAATGATTCATCAGAAGTCCGTTTTCCCCATTTTCGGCAAGTAGACCACTTTCAGATCTTTATTTCGGATATCTTCTAGGGAATGAGATACAAGTAATAGAGGCTTCTCCTTGTACTATTATAAGTCCCAGATGACTATTTCCAGCCTCTTTACTCCATTTTTATTTGTATGATTTATCAGAAGTCCATGTTCCCTATTTTCGGCTAGTAGCCCTGTTTCGGATCTTCATTTGGGATCTCTTCGAGGGAACGAGATAAAAGTAATAGAGGCTTCTCCTAGTAATATTATTTGTCCCGGATGACTATTTCCAGCCTATTTACTCCATTTTATTTGTATGATTCATCAGAAATTTGTTTTTCCCATTTTCGGCTAGTAGACCAGTTTCGGATCTTCATTTGGGATATCTTCTAGGGAGTGAAATACAAGTAATACATGCTTCTCCTGATACAATTATGTGTCCCAGATGACTACTTCCAGCCTATTTATTCCATTTTCTTTGTATGATTCATCAGAAGTTCGTTTTTCCCATTTTCGGCTAGTAGACCTGTTTCGGATCTTCATTTGGGATATCTTCTAGGGAATGAGATACAAGTAATAGAGGCTTCTCCTTGTACTATTATGTGTCCCAGATGACTATTTCCAACCTATTTACTCCTTTTTCTTTGTATGATTCATCAGAAGTTTGTTTTTTCCATTTTCGGCTAGTAAACCTGTTTCGGCTCTTCATTTGGGATATCTTCTAGGGAATGAGATACAAGTAATAGA
Source organism: Thlaspi arvense (assembly GCA_911865555.2). NCBI lineage: Eukaryota > Viridiplantae > Streptophyta > Magnoliopsida > Brassicales > Brassicaceae > Thlaspi > Thlaspi arvense. The sequence continues at coordinate 46,797,738 of OU466857.2, forward strand.
GGTTACTCCTTGTATGAGTCCCAGATGACTATTTCCAGCCTATTTATTCCATTTTCTTTGTATGATTCATCAGAAATTCGTTTTTTCCCATTTTCGGCTAGTAGACTTGTTTCGGATCTTCATTTGGGATATCTTCTAGGGAATGATATAAAAGGAATAGAGGCTTCTCCTTGTACTATTATGTGTCCCAGATGACTATTTCCAGCCTTTTTACTCCTTTTTCTTTGTATGATTCATCAGTAGTTCGTTTTTCCCATTTTTGGCTAGTAGACCTCTTTCAGATCTTCATTTTGGGATATCTTCTAGGGAATGAGATATAAGTAATAGAGGCTTCTCCTTGTACTATTATAAGTCCCAGATGACTATTTCCAGCCTCTTTACTCAATTTTTATTTGTATGATTCATCAGTAGTCCATGTTCCCCATTTTCGGCTAGTAACCCTGTTTCGGATCTTCATTTGGGATCTCTTCGTGGGAACGAGATACAAGTAATAGAGGCTTCTCCTAGTAATATTATTTGTCCCGGATGACTATTTCCAGCATATTTACTCTGTTTTCTTTGTAAGATTCATCAGAAATTCGTTTTTCCCATTTTCGGCTAGTAGACCAGTTTCGGATCTTCATTTGGGATATCTTCTAGGGAGTGAGATACAAGTAATACAGGCTTCTCCTGATACAATTATGTGTCCCAGATGACTACTTCCAGCCTATTTATTCCATTTTCTTTGTATGATTCATCAGAAGTTCGTTTTTCTCATTTTCGGCTAGTAGACCTGTTTCGGATCTTCATTTGGGATATCTTCTAGGGAATGAGATACAAGTAATAGAGGCTTCTCCTTGTACTATTATGTGTCCCAGATGACTATTTCCAACCTATTTACTCTTTTTTCTTTGTACGATTCATCAGAAGTTTGTTTTTTCCATTTTCGGCTAGTAGACCTGTTTCGGCTCTTCATTTGGGATATCTTCTAGGGAATGAGATACAAGTAATAGAGGTTACTCCTTGTACTATTATGAGTCCCAGATGACTATTTCCAGCCTTTTTGCTCCTTTTTCTTTGTATGATTCATCAGAAGTTCGTTTTCCCCATTTTTGGCTAGTAGACCTGTTTTAGATCTTCTTTTGGGATATCTTCTAGGGAATGAGATACAAGTAATAGAGGCTTCTCCTTATACTATTATGAGTCCTAGATGACTATTTACAGCTTATTTACTCCGTTTTCTTTGTATGATTCATCAGAAATTCGTTTTCCCCATTTTTGGCTAGTAGACCAGTTTCGGATCTTCATTTGGGATATCTTCTAGGGAGTGAGATACAAGTAATACAGGCTTCTCCTGATACATTTATGTGTCCCAGATGACTACTTCCAGCCTATTTATTCCATTTTCTTTGTATGATTCATCAGAAGTTTGTTTTCCCATTTTCGGCTAGTAGACCTGTTTCGGATCTTCATTTGGGATATCTTCTAGGGAATGATATAGAAGTAATAGAGGCTTCTCCTTGTACTATTATGTGTCCCAGATGACTATTTCCAGCATTTTTACTCCTTTTTCTTTGTATGATTCATCAGTAGCTCGTTTTTCCCATTTTTGGCTAGTAGACCTGTTTCAGATCTTCATTTGGGATATCTTCTAGGGAATGAGTACAAGTTATAAAGGTTTCTCCTTGTACTATTATGAGTCCCAAATGACTATTTCCAAGCCTTTTTACTCCATTTTGATTTGTATGATTCATCAGAAGTCCGTTTTCCCCATTTTCGGCAAGTAGACCACTTTCAGATCTTTATTTCGGATATCTTTTAGAGAATGAGATACAATAAATAGAGGCTTCTCGTTGTACAATTATCAGTCCCAGATGACTATTTCCAGCCTCTTTACTCCATTTTTATTTGTATGATTCATCAGAAGTCCATGTTCCCCATTTTCGGCTAGTAGCCCTGTTCGGATCTTCATTTGGGATCTCTTCGAGGGAACGAGATACAAGTAATAGAGGCTTCTCCTAGTAATATTATTTGTCCCGGATGACTATTTCCAGCCTATTTACTCCGTTTTCTTTGTATGATTCATCAGAAATTCGTTTTTTTTTCCATTTTCGGCTAGTAGACCAGTTTCGGATCTTCATTTGGGATATCTTCTAGGGAGTGAGATACAAGTAATACAGGCTTCTCGTGATACAATTATGTGTCCCAGATGACTACTTCCAGCCTATTTATTCCATTTTCTTTTTATGATTCATCAGAAGTTCGTTTTTCCCATTTTCGGCTAGTAGACCTGTTTCGGATCTTCATTTGGGATATCTTCTAGGGAATGATATAGAAGTAATAGAGACTTCTCCTTGTACTATTATGAGTCCCAGATGACTATTTCCAACCTATTTACTCCTTTTTCTTTGTATGATTCATCAGAAGTTTATTTTTTCCATTTTTGGCTAGTAGACCTGTTTCGGCTCTTCATTTGGGATATCTTCTAGGGAATGAGATACAAGTAATAGAGGTTACTCCTTGTACTATTATGAGTCCCAGATGACTATTTCCAGCCTTTTTGCTCCTTTTTCTTTGTATGATTCATCAGAAGTTCGTTTTCCCCATTTTTGGCTAGTAGACCTGTTTTAGATCATCTTTTGGGATATCTTCTAGGGAATGATATAGAAGTAATAGAGGCTTCTCCTTGTACTATTATGTGTCCCAGATGACTATTTCCAGCATTTTTACTCCTTTTTCTTTGTATGATTCATCAGTAGCTCGTTTTTCCCATTTTTGGCTAGTAGACCTGTTTCAGATCTTCATTTGGGATATCTTCTAGAGAATGAGTACAAGTTATAAAGGTTTCTCCTTGTACTATTATGAGTCCCAAATGACTATTTCCAAGCCTTTTTACTCCATTTTGATTTGTATGATTCATCAGAAGTCCGTTTTCCCCATTTTCGACAAGTAGACCATTTTCAGATCTTTATTTCGGATATCTTCTAGAGAATGAGATACAATAAATAGAGGCTTCTCGTTGTACAATTATCAGGCCCAGATGACTATTTCCAGCCTCTTTACTCCATTTTTATTTGTATGATTCATCAGAAGTCCATGTTCCCCATTTTCGGCTAGTAGCCCTGTTCGGATCTTCATTTGGGATCTCTTCGAGGGAACGAGATACAAGTAATAGAGGCTTCTCCTAGTAATATTATTTGTCCCGGATGACTATTTCCAGCCTATTTACTCCGTTTTCTTTGAATGATTCATCAGAAATTCGTTTTTCCCATTTTCGGCTAGTAGACCAGTTTCGGATCTTCATTTAGGATATCTTCTAGGGAGTGAGATACAAGTAATACAGGCTTCTCGTGATACAATTATGTGTCCCAGATGACTACTTCCAGCCTATTTATTCCATTTTCTTTTTATGATTCATCAGAAGTTCGTTTTTCCCATTTTCGGCTAGTAGACCTGTTTCGGATCTTCATTTGGGATATCTTCTAGGGAATGAGATACAAGTAATAGAGGTTACTCCTTGTACTATTATGAGTCCCAGATGACTACTTCCAGCCTATTTAATCCATTTTCTTTGTATGATTCATCAGAAGTTTGTTTTCCCATTTTCGGCTAGTAGACCTGTTTCGGATCTTCATTTGGGATATCTTCTAGGGAATGATATAGAAGTAATAGAGGCTTCTCCTTGTACTATTATGTGTCCCAGATGACTATTTCCAGCATTTTTACTCCTTTTTCTTTGTATGATTCATCAGTAGCTCGTTTTTCCCATTTTTGGCTAGTAGACCTGTTTCAGATCTTCATTTGGGATATCTTCTAGGGAATGAGTACAAGTTATAAAGGTTTCTCCTTGTACTATTATGAGTCCCAAATGACTATTTCCAAGCCTTTTTACTCCATTTTGATTTGTATGATTCATCAGAAGTCCGTTTTCCCCATTTTCGGCAAGTAGACCACTTTCAGATCTTTATTTCGGATATCTTCTAGAGAATGAGATACAATAAATAGAGGCTTCTCGTTGTACAATTATCAGTCCCATATGACTATTTCCAGCCTCTTTACTCCATTTTTATTTGTATGATTCATCAGAAGTCCATGTTCCCCATTTTCGGCTAGTAGCCCTGTTCGGATCTTCATTTGGGATCTCTTGGAGGGAACGAGATACAAGTAATAGAGGCTTCTCCTAGTAATATTATTTGTCCCGGATGACTATTTCCAGCCTATTTACTCCGTTTTCTTTGTATGATTCATCAGAAATTCGTTTTTTTTCCATTTTCGGCTAGTAGACCAGTTTCGGATCTTCATTTGGGATATCTTCTAGGGAGTGAGATACAAGTAATACAGGCTTCTCGTGATACAATTATGTGTCCCAGATGACTACTTCCAGCCTATTTATTCCATTTTCTTTTTATGATTCATCAGAAGTTCGTTTTTCCCATTTTCGGCTAGTAGACCTGTTTTGGATCTTCATTTGGGATATCTTCTAGGGAATGATATAGAAGTAATAGAGACTTCTCCTTGTACTATTATGAGTCCCAGATGACTATTTCCAACCTATTTACTCCTTTTTCTTTGTATGATTCATCAGAAGTTTGTTTTTTCCATTTTCGGCTAGTAGACCTGTTTCGGCTCTTCATTTAAGATATCTTCTAGGGAATGAGATACAAGTAATAGAGGTTACTCCTTGTACTATTATGAGTCCCAGATGACTATTTCCAGCCTTTTTGCTCCTTTTTCTTTGTATTATTCATCAGAAGTTCGTTTTCCCCATTTTTGGCTAGTAGACCTGTTTTAGATCATCTTTTGGGATATCTTCTAGGGAATGAGATACAAGGAATAGAGGCTTCTTCTTGTACTATTATGAGTCCTAGGTGACTATTTACAGCCTATTTACTCCATTTTTATTTGTATGATTCATCAGTAGTCCATGTTCCCCATTTTCGGCTAGTAACCCTGTTTCGGATCTTCATTTGGGATCTCTTCGTGGGAACGAGATACAAGTAATAGAGGCTTCTCCTAGTAATATTATTTGTCCCGGATGACTATTTCCAGCCTATTTACTCTGTTTTCTTTGTAAGATTCATCAGAAATTCGTTTTTCCCATTTTCGGCTAGTAGACCAGTTTCGGATCTTCATTTGGGATATCTTCTAGGGAGTGAGATACAAGTAATACAGGCTTCTCGTGATACAATTATGTGTCCCAGATGACTACTTCCAGCCTATTTATTCCATTTTCTTTGTATGATTCATCAGAAGTTCGTTTTTCTCATTTTCGGCTAGTAGACCTGTTTCAGATCTTCATTTGGGATATCTTCTAGGGAATGATATAGAAGTAATAGAGACTTCTCCTTGTACTATTATGAGTCCCAGATGACTATTTCCAACCTATTTACTCCTTTTTCTTTGTATGATTCATCAGAAGTTGATTTTTTCCATTTTCGGCTAGTAGACCTGTTTCGGCTCTTCATTTGGGATATCTTCTAGGGAATGAGATACAAGTAATAGAGGTTACTCCTTGTATGAGTCCCAGATGACTATTTCCAGCCTTTTTGCTCCTTTTTCTTTGTATGATTCATCAGAAATTCGTTTTCCCCATTTTTGGCTAGTAGACCTGTTTTAGATCTTCTTTTGGGATATCTTCTAGGGAATGAGATACAAGTAATAGAGGCTTCTCCTTGTACTATTATGTGTCCCAGATGACTATTTCCAACCTATTTACTCTTTTTTCTTTGTATGATTCATCAGAAGTTTGTTTTTTCCATTTTCGGCTAGTAGACCTGTTTCGGCTCTTCATTTGGGATATCTTCTAGGGAATGAGATACAAGTAATAGAGGTTACTCCTTGTACTATTATGAGTCCCAGATGACTATTTCCAGCCTTTTTGCTCCTTTTTCTTTGTATGATTCATCAGAAGTTCGTTTTCCCCATTTTTGGCTAGTAGACCTGTTTTAGATCTTCTTTTGGGATATCTTCTAGGGAATGAGATACAAGTAATAGAGGCTTCTCCTTATACTATTATGAGTCCTAGATGACTATTTACAGCTTATTTACTCCGTTTTCTTTGTATGATTCATCAGAAATTCGTTTTTCCCATTTTTGGCTAGTAGACCAGTTTCGGATCTTCATTTGGGATATCTTCTAGGGAGTGAGATACAAGTAATACAGGCTTCTCCTGATACATTTATGTGGCCCAGATGACTATTTCCAGCCTCTTTACTCCATTTTTATTTGTATGATTCATCAGAAGTCCATGTTCCCCATTTTCGGCTAGTAGCCCTGTTCGGATCTTCATTTGGGATCTCTTCGAGGGAACGAGATACAAGTAATAGAGGCTTCTCCTAGTAATATTATTTGTCCCGGATGACTATTTCCAGCCTATTTACTCCGTTTTCTTTGTATGATTCATCAGAAATTCGTTTTTCCCATTTTCGGCTAGTAGACCAGTTTCGGATCTTCATTTGGGATATCTTCTAGGGAGTGAGATACAAGTTATACAGGCTTCTCGTGATACAATTATGTGTCCCAGATGACTACTTCCAGCCTATTTATTCCATTTTCTTTTTATGATTCATCAGAAGTTCGTTTTTCCCATTTTCGGCTAGTAGACCTGTTTCGGATCTTCATTTGGGATATCTTCTAGGGAATGAGATACAAGTAATAGAGGTTACTCCTTGTACTATTATGAGTCCCAGATGACTACTTCCAGCCAATTTATTCCATTTTCTTTGTATGATTCATCAGAAGTTTGTTTTCCCATTTTCGGCTAGTAGACCTGTTTCGGATCTTCATTTGGGATATCTTCTAGGGAATGATATAGAAGTAATAGAGGCTTCTCCTTGTACTATTATGTGTCCCAGATGACTATTTCCAGCATTTTTACTCCTTTTTCTTTGTATGATTCATCAGTAGCTCGTTTTTCCCATTTTTGGCTAGTAGACCTGTTTCAGATCTTCATTTGGGATATCTTCTAGGGAATGAGTACAAGTTATAAAGGTTTCTCCTTGTACTATTATGAGTCCCAAATGACTATTTCCAAGCCTTTTTACTCCATTTTGATTTGTATGATTCATCAGAAGTCCGTTTTCCCCATTTTCGGCAAGTAGACCACTTTCAGATCTTTATTTCGGATATCTTCTAGAGAATGAGATACAATAAATAGAGGCTTCTCGTTGTACAATTATCAGTCCCAGATGACTATTTCCAGCCTCTTTACTCCATTTTTATTTGTATGATTCATCAGAAGTCCATGTTCCCCATTTTCGGCTAGTAGCCCTGTTCGGATCTTCATTTGGGATCTCTTCGAGGGAACGAGATACAAGTAATAGAGGCTTCTCCTAGTAATATTATTTGTCCCGGATGACTATTTCCAGCCTATTTACTCCGTTTTCTTTGTATGATTCATCAGAAATTCGTTTTTCCCATTTTCGGCTAGTAGACCAGTTTCGGATCTTCATTTGGGATATCTTCTAGGGAGTGAGATACAAGTAATACAGGCTTCTCGTGATACAATTATGTGTCCCAGATGACTACTTCCAGCCTATTTATTCCATTTTCTTTTTATGATTCATCAGAAGTTCGTTTTTCCCATTTTCGGCTAGTAGACCTGTTTCGGATCTTCATTTGGGATATCTTCTAGGGAATGATATAGAAGTAATAGAGACTTCTCCTTGTACTATTATGAGTCCCAGATGACTATTTCCAACCTATTTACTCCTTTTTCTTTGTATGATTCATCAGAAGTTTGTTTTTTCCATTTTCGGCTAGTAGACCTGTTTCGGCTCTTCATTTGGGATATCTTCTAGGGAATGAGATACAAGTGATAGAGGTTACTCCTTGTACTATTATAAGTCCCAGATGACTATTTCCAGCCTTTTTGCTCCTTTTTCTTTGTATGATTCATCAGAAGTTCGTTTTCCCCATTTTTGGCTAGTAGACCTGTTTTAGATCATCTTTTGGGATATCTTCTAGGGAATGAGATACAAGGAATAGAGGCTTCTTCTTGTACTATTATGAGTCCTAGGTGACTATTTACAGCCTATTTACTCCATTTTTATTTGTATGATTCATCAGTAGTCCATGTTCCCCATTTTCGGCTAGTAACCCTGTTTCGGATCTTCATTTGGGATCTCTTCGTGGGAACGAGATACAAGTAATAGAGGCTTCTCCTAGTAATATTATTTGTCCCGGATGACTATTTCCAGCCTATTTACTCTGTTTTCTTTGTAAGATTCATCAGAAATTTGTTTTTCCCATTTTCGGCTAGTAGACCAGTTTCGGATCTTCATTTGGGATATCTTCTAGGGAGTGAGATACAAGTAATACAGGCTTCTCCTGATACAATTATGTGTCCCAGATGACTACTTCCAGCCTATTTATTCCATTTTCTTTGTATGATTCATCAGAAGTTCGTTTTTCTCATTTTCGGCTAGTAGACCTGTTTCGGATCTTCATTTGGGATATCTTCTAGGGAATGAGATACAAGTAATAGAGGCTTCTCCTTGTACTATTATATGTCCCAGATGACTATTTCCAACCTATTTACTCCTTTTTCTTTGTATGATTCATCAGAAGTTTGTTTTTTCCATTTTCGGCTAGTAGACCTGTTTCGGCTCTTCATTTGGGATATCTTCTAGGGAATGAGATACAAGTAATAGAGGTTACTCCTTGTATGAGTCCCAGATGACTATTTCCAGCCTTTTTGCTCCTTTTTCTTTGTATGATTCATCAGAAATTCGTTTTCCCCATTTTTGGCTAGTAGACCTGTTTTAGATCTTCTTTTGGGATATCTTCTAGGGAATGAGATACAAGTAATAGAGGCTTCTCCTTGTACTATTATGTGTCCCAGATGACTATTTCCAACCTATTTACTCTTTTTTCTTTGTATGATTCATCAGAAGTTTGTTTTTTCCATTTTCGGCTAGTAGACCTGTTTCGGCTCTTCATTTGGGATATCTTCTAGGGAATGAGATACAAGTAATAGAGGTTACTCCTTGTACTATTATGAGTCCCAGATGACTATTTCCAGCCTTTTTGCTCCTTTTTCTTTGTATGATTCATCAGAAGTTCGTTTTCCCCATTTTTGGCTAGTAGACCTGTTTTAGATCTTCTTTTGGGATATCTTCTAGGGAATGAGATACAAGTAATAGAGGCTTCTCCTTATACTATTATGAGTCCTAGATGACTATTTACAGCTTATTTACTCCGTTTTCTTTGTATGATTCATCAGAAATTCGTTTTTCCCATTTTTGGCTAGTAGACCAGTTTCGGATCTTCATTTGGGATATCTTCTAGGGAGTGAGATACAAGTAATACAGGCTTCTCCTGATACATTTATGTGTCCCAGATGACTACTTCCAGCCTATTTATTCCATTTTCTTTGTATGATTCATCAGAAGTTTGTTTTCCCATTTTCGGCTAGTAGACCTGTTTCGGATCTTCATTTGGGATATCTTCTAGGGAATGATATAGAAGTAATAGAGGCTTCTCCTTGTACTATTATGTGTCCCAGATGACTATTTCCAGCATTTTTACTCCTTTTTCTTTGTATGATTCATCAGTAGCTCGTTTTTCCCATTTTTGGCTAGTAGACCTGTTTCAGATCTTCATTTGGGATATCTTCTAGGGAATGAGTACAAGTTATAAAGGTTTCTCCTTGTACTATTATGAGTCCCAAATGACTATTTCCAAGCCTTTTTTACTCCATTTTGATTTGTATGATTCATCAGAAGTCCGTTTTCCCCATTTTCGGCAAGTAGACCACTTTCAGATCTTTATTTCGGATATCTTCTAGAGAATGAGATACAATAAATAGAGGCTTCTCGTTGTACAATTATAAGTCCCAGATGACTATTTCCAGCCTCTTTACTCCATTTTTATTTGTATGATTCATCAGAAGTCCATGTTCCCCATTTTCGGCTAGTAGCCCTGTTCGGATCTTCATTTGGGATCTCTTCGAGGGAACGAGATACAAGTAATAGAGGCTTCTCCTAGTAATATTATTTGTCCCGGATGACTATTTCCAGCCTATTTACTCCGTTTTCTTTGTATGATTCATCAGAAATTCGTTTTTCCCATTTTCGGCTAGTAGACCAGTTTCGGATCTTCATTTGGGATATCTTCGAGGGAGTGAGATACAAGTAATACAGGCTTCTCGTGATACAATTATGTGTCCCAGATGACTACTTCCAGCCTATTTATTCCATTTTCTTTGTATGATTCATCAGAAGTTCGTTTTTCCCATTTTCGGCTAGTAGACCTGTTTCGGATCTTCATTTGGGATATCTTCTAGGGAATGATATAGAAGTAATAGAGACTTCTCCTTGTACTATTATGAGTCCCAGATGACTATTTCCAACCTATTTACTCCTTTTTCTTTGTATGATTCATCAGAAGTTTGTTTTTTCCATTTTCGGCTAAGAGACCTGTTTCGGCTCTTCATTTGGGATATCTTCTAGGGAATGAGATACAAGTAATAGAGGTTACTCCTTGTACTATTATGAGTCCCAGATGACTATTTCCAGCCTTTTTGCTCCTTTTTCATTGTATGATTCATCAGAAGTTCGTTTTCCCTATTTTTGGCTAGTAGACCTGTTTTAGATCTTCTTTTGGGATATCTTCTAGGGAATGAGATACAAGGAATAGAGGCTTCTTCTTGTACTATTATGAGTCCTAGGTGACTATTTACAGCCTATTTACTCCATTTTTATTTGTATGATTCATCAGTAGTCCATGTTCCCCATTTTCGGCTAGTAACCCTGTTTCGGATCTTCATTTGGGATCTCTTCGTGGGAACGAGATACAAGTAATAGAGGCTTCTCCTAGTAATATTATTTGTCCCGGATGACTATTTCCAGCCTATTTACTCTGTTTTCTTTGTAAGATTCATCAGAAATTCGTTTTTCCCATTTTCGGCTAGTAGACCAGTTTCGGATCTTCATTTGGGATATCTTCTAGGGAGTGAGATACAAGTAATACAGGCTTCTCCTGATACAATTATGTGTCCCAGATGACTACTTCCAGCCTATTTATTCCATTTTCTTTGTATGATTCATCAGAAGTTCGTTTTTCTCATTTTCGGCTAGTAGACCTGTTTCGGATCTTTATTTGGGATATCTTCTAGGGAATGAGATACAAGTAATAGAGGCTTCTCCTTGTACTATTATATGTCCCAGATGACTATTTCCAACCTATTTACTCCTTTTTCTTTGTATGATTCATCAGAAGTTTGTTTTTTCCATTTTCGGCTAGTAGACCTGTTTCGGCTCTTCATTTGGGATATCTTCTAGGGAATGAGATACAAGTAATAGAGGTTACTCCTTGTATGAGTCCCAGAGGACTATTTCCAGCCTTTTTGCTCCTTTTTCTTTGTATGATTCATCAGAAATTCGTTTTCCCCATTTTTGGCTAGTAGACCTGTTTTAGATCTTCTTTTGGGATATCTTCTAGGGAATGAGATACAAGTAATAGAGGCTTCTCCTTGTACTATTATGTGTCCCAGATGACTATTTCCAACCTATTTACTCTTTTTTCTTTGTATGATTCATCAGAAGTTTGGTTTTTTCCATTTTCGGCTAGTAGACCTGTTTCGGCTCTTCATTTGGGATATCTTCTAGGGAATGAGATACAAGTAATAGAGGTTACTCCTTGTACTATTATGAGTCCCAGATGACTATTTCCAGCCTTTTTGCTCCTTTTTCTTTGTATGATTCATCAGAAGTTCGTTTTCCCCATTTTTGGCTAGTAGACCTGTTTTAGATCTTCTTTTGGGATATCTTCTAGGGAATGAGATACAAGTAATAGAGGCTTCTCCTTATACTATTATGAGTCCTAGATGACTATTTACAGCTTATTTACTCTGTTTTCTTTGTATGATTCATCAGAAATTCGTTTTTCCCATTTTTGGCTAGTAGACCAGTTTCGGATCTTCATTTGGGATATCTTCTAGGGAGTGAGATACAAGTAATACAGGCTTCTCCTGATACATTTATGTGTCCCAGATGACTACTTCCAGCCTATTTATTCCATTTTCTTTGTATGATTCATCAGAAGTTTGTTTTCCCATTTTCGGCTAGTAGACCTGTTTCGGATCTTCATTTGGGATATCTTCTAGGGAATGATATAGAAGTAATAGAGGCTTCTCCTTGTACTATTATGTGTCCCAGATGACTATTTCCAGCATTTTTACTCCTTTTTCTTTGTATGATTCATCAGTAGCTCGTTTTTCCCATTTTTGGCTAGTAGACCTGTTTCAGATCTTCATTTGGGATATCTTCTAGGGAATGAGTACAAGTTATAAAGGTTTCTCCTTGTACTATTATGAGTCCCAAATGACTATTTCCAAGCCTTTTTACTCCATTTTGATTTGTATGATTCATCAGAAGTCCGTTTTCCCCATTTTCGGCAAGTAGTCCACTTTCAGATCTTTATTTCGGATATCTTCTAGAGAATGAGATACAATAAATAGAGGCTTCTCGTTGTACAATTATAAGTCCCAGATGACTATTTCCAGCCTCTTTACTCCATTTTTTTTTGTATTATTCATCAGAAGTCCATGTTCCCCATTTTCGGCTAGTAGCCCTGTTCGGATCTTCATTTGGGATCTCTTCGAGGGAATGAGATACAAGTAATAGAGGAATCTCCTAGTAATATTATTTGTCCCGGATGACTATTTCCAGCCTATTTACTCCGTTTTCTTTGTATGATTCATCAGAAATTCGTTTTTCTCATTTTTGGCTAGTAGACCAGTTTCGGATCTTCATTTGGGATATCTTCTAGGGAGTGAGATACAAGTAATACAGGCTTCTCGTGATACAATTATGTGTCCCAGATGACTACTTCCAGCCTATTTATTCCATTTTCTTTGTATGATTCATCAGAAGTTCGTTTTTCCCATTTTCGGCTAGTAGACCTGTTTCGGATCTTCATTTGGGATATCTTCTAGGGAATGATATAGAAGTAATAGAGACTTCTCCTTGTACTATTATGAGTCCCAGATGACTATTTCCAACCTATTTACTCCTTTTTCTTTGTATGATTCATCAGAAGTTTGTTTTTTCCATTTTCGGCTAATAGACCTGTTTCGGCTCTTCATTTGGGATATCTTCTAGGGAATGAGATACAAGTAATAGAGGTTACTCCTTGTACTATTATGAGTCCCAGATGACTATTTCCAGCCTTTTTGCTCCTTTTTCTTTGTATGATTCATCAGAAGTTCGTTTTCCCCATTTTTGGCTAGTAGACCTGTTTTAGATCTTTTTTTGGGATATCTTCTAGGGAATGAGATACAAGGAATAGAGGCTTCTCCTTGTACTATTACGAGTCCTAGGTGACTATTTACAGCCTATTTACTCCATTATTATTTGTATGATTCATCTGAAGTCCGTTTTCCCCATTTTCGGCAAGTAGACCACTTTCTGATCTTCATTTCGGATATCTTCTAGGGAATTAGATACAAGTAATAGAGGTTTATCCTTGTACTATTATGAGTCCCAGATGACTATTTCCAGCCTATTTACTCTATTTTTATTGGTATGATTCATCAGAAGTCCGTTTTCCCCATTTTCGGCAAGTAGACCACTTTCATAGCTTCATTTCGGATATCTTCTAGGGAAATAGATACAAGTAATAGAGGCTTCTACTTCTACTATTATGAATCCGAGGTGACTATTTCTAGTTTATTTACTCCATTTTTATTTGCATGATTCATCAGAAGTCCGTGTTCCCCATTTTTGGCTAGAAGACCTGTTTCGGATCTTCATTTGGGATATCTTCTAGGGAATGAATACCAGTAATAGAGGTTTCTCCTTGTACTATTATGAGTCCCAAATGACTATTTCCAAGCCTATTGACCCCATTTTTATTTGTATGATTCATCAGAAGTCCATTATCAGATCTTCATTTCAGATATCTTCTAGAGAATGAGATACAAGTAATAGAGGCTTCTCGTTGTACTATTATGTGTCCCAGATGACTATTTCCAACCTATTTACTCCTTTTTCTTTGTATGATTCATCAGAAGTTCGTTTTTTCCATTTTCGGCTAGTAGACCTGTTTCGGATCTTCATTTGGGATATCTTCTAGAGAATGAGATACAAGTAATAGAGGTTTCTCCTTGTACTATTATGAGTCCCATATGACTATTTCCAGCCTTTTTACTCCTTTTTCTTTGTATGATTCATGAGAAGTTCGTTTTTCCCATTTTTGGCAAGTAGACCACTTTCAGATCTTCATTTCGGATATCTTCTAGGGAATTAGGTACAATTAATAGAGGTTTCTTCTTGTACTATTATGAGTCCTATATGACTATTTACAGCCTATTTACTCCATTTTTATTTGTATGATTCATCAGAAGTCCGTTTTCCCTATTTTCGGCAAGTAGACCACTTTCAGATCTTCATTTCGGATATCTTCTAGGGAATTAGATACAAGTAATAGAGGTTTCTCCTTGTACTATTATGAGTCCCAGATGACTATTTCCAGCCTATTTACTCCATTTTTATTGGTATGTTTCATCAGAAGTCCGTTTTCACAATTTTCGACAAGTAGACCACTTTGAGATCTTTATTTCGGATATCTTCTAGGGAAATAGATACAAGTAATAGAGGCTTCTCCTTGTACTATTATGTGTCCCAGATGACTATTTCCAACCTATTTACTCATTTTTCTTTGTATGATTCATCAGAAGTTTGTTTTTTCCATTTTCGGCTAATAGACCTGTTTCGGATCTTCATTTGGGATATCTTCTAGGGAATGAGATACAAGTAATAGAGGTTTCTCCTTGTACTATTCTGAGTCCCAGATGACTATTTCCAGCCTATTTACTCCATTTTTATTGGTATGATTCATCAGAAGTCCGTTTTCACAATTTTCGGCAAGTAGACCACTTTGAGATCTTCATTTCGGATATCTTCTAGGAAAATAGATACAAGTAATAGAGGCTTCTCCTTGTACTATTACGAATCCCAGGTGACTATTTCCAGTCTATTTACTCCATTTTTATTTGCATGATTCATCAGAAGTCCGTATTCCCCATTTTTGGCTAGTAGACCTGTTTCGGATCTTCATTTGGGATATCTTCTAGGGAATGAGTACAAGTAATAGAGGTTTCTCCTTGTACTATTATGAGTCCCAAATGACTATTTCCAAGCCTATTGACTCCATTTTTATTTGTATGATTCATCAGAAGTCCGTTTTCCACATTTTCGGCAAGTAGACCACTTTCAGATCTTTATTTCGGATATCTTCTAGGGAATGAGATACAAGTAATAGAGGCTTCTCCTTGTACTATTATAAGTCCCAGATGACTATTTCCAGCCTCTTTACTACATTTTTATTTGTATGATTCATCAGAAGTCCATGTTCCCCATTTTCGGCTAGTAGCCCTGTTTCGGATCTTCATTTTGGGATCTCTTCGAGGGAACGAGATACAAGTAATAGAGGCTTCTCCTAGTAATATTATTTGTCCCGGATGACTATTTCCAGCCTATTTACTCCGTTTTCTTTGTATGATTCATCAGAAATTCGTTTTTCCCATTTTCCGCTAGTAGACCAGTTTCGGATCTTCATTTGGGATATCTTCTAGGGAGTGAGATACAAGTAATACAGGCTTCTCGTGATACAATTATGTGTCCCAGATGACTACTTCCAGCCTATTTATTCCATTTTCTTTGTATGATTCATCAGAAGTTCGTTTTTCCCATTTTCGGCTAGTAGACCTGTTTCGGATCTTCATTTGGGATATCTTCTAGGGAATGATATAGAAGTAATAGAGACTTCTCCTTGTACTATTATGAGTCCCAGATGACTATTTCCAACCTATTTACTCCTTTTTCTTTGTATGATTCATCAGAAGTTTGTTTTTTCCATTTTCGGCTAGTAGACCTGTTTCGGCTCTTCATTTGGGATATCTTCTAGGGAATGAGATACAAGTAATAGAGGTTACTCCTTGTACTATTATGAGTCCCAGATGACTATTTCCAGCCTTTTTGCTCCTTTTTCTTTGTATGATTCATCAGAAGTTCGTTTTCCCCATTTTTGGCTAGTAGACATGTTTTAGATCTTCTTTTGGGATATCTTCTTGGGAATGAGATACAAGGAATAGAGGCTTCTCCTTGTACTATTATGAGTCCTAGGTGACTATTTACAGCCTATTTACTCCATTATTATTTGTATGATTCATCTGAAGTCCGTTTTCCCCATTTTCGGCAAGTAGACCACTTTCTGATCTTCATTTCGGATATCTTCTAGGGAATTAGATACAAGTAATAGAGGTTTATCCTTGTACTATTATGAGTCCCAGATGACTATTTCCAGCCTATTTACTCTATTTTTATTGGTATGATTCATCAGAAGTCCGTTTTCCCCATTTTCGGCAAGTAGACCACTTTCATAGCTTCATTTCGGATATCTTCTAGGGAAATAGATACAAGTAATAGAGGCTTCTACATCTACTATTATGAATCCGAGGTGACTATTTCTAGTCTATTTACTCCATTTTTATTTGCATGATTCATCAGAAGTCCGTGTTCCCCATTTTTGGCTAGTAGACCTGTTTCGGATCTTCATTTGGGATATCTTCTAGGGAATGAGTACCAGTAATAGAGGTTTCTCCTTGTACTATTACGAGTCCCAAATGACTATTTCCAAGCCTATTGACCCCATTTTTATTTGTATGATTCATCAGAAGTCCACTATCAGATCTTCATTTCAGATATCTTCTAGAGAATGAGATACAAGTAATAGAGGCTTCTCGTTGTACTATTATGTGTCCCAGATGACTATTTCCAACCTATTTACTCCTTTTTCTTTGTATGATTCATCAGAAGTTTGTTTTTTCCATTTTCGGCTAGTAGACCTGTTTCGGATCTTCATTTGGGATATCTTCTAGGGAATGAGATACAAGTAATAGAGGTTTCTCCTTGTACTATTCTGAGTCCCAGATGACTATTTCCAGCCTATTTACTCCATTTTTATTGGTATGATTCATCAGAAGTCCGTTTTCACAATTTTCGGCAAGTAGACCACTTTGAGATCTTCATTTCGGATATCTTCTAGGAAAATAGATACAAGTAATAGAGGCTTCTCCTTGTACTATTACGAATCCCAGGTGACTATTTCCAGTCTATTTACTCCATTTTTATTTGCATGATTCATCAGAAGTCCGTATTCCCCATTTTTGGCTAGTAGACCTTTTTCGGATCTTCATTTGGGATATCTTCTAGGGAATGAGTACAAGTAATAGAGGCTTCTCCTTGTACTATTATGAGTCCCAAATGACTATTTCCAAGCCTATTGACTCCATTTTTATTTGTATGATTCATCAGAAGTCCGTTTTCCCCATTTTCGGCAAGTAGACCACTTTCAGATCTTTATTTCGGATATCTTCTAGGGAATGGGATACAAGTAATAGAGGCTTCTCCTTGTACTATTATAAGTCCCAGATGACTATTTCCAGCCTCTTTACTACATTTTTATTTGTATGATTCATCAGAAGTCCATGTTCCCCATTTTCGGGTAGTAGCCCTGTTTCGGATCTTCATTTTGGGATCTCTTCGAGGGAACGAGATACAAGTAATAGAGGCTTCTCCTAGTAATATTATTTGTCCCGGATGACTATTTCCAGCCTATTTACTCCGTTTTCTTTGTATGATTCATCAGAAATTCGTTTTTCCCATTTTCGGCTAGTAGACCAGTTTTGGATCTTCATTTGGGATATCTTCTAGGGAGTGAGATACAAGTAATACAGGCTTCTCCTGATACAATTATGTTTCCCAGATGACTACTTCCAGCCTTTTTATTCCATTTTCTTTGTATGATTCATCAGAAGTTCATTTTTCCCATTTTCGGCTGGAAGACCTGTTTCGGATCTTCATTTCGGATATCTTCTAGGGAATGATATAGAAGTAATAGAGGCTTCTCCTTGTACTATTATGTGTCCCAGATGACTATTTCCAGCCTTTTTACTCCTTTTTCTTTGTATGATTCATCAGTAGTTCGTTTTTCCCATTTTTGGCTAGTAGACCTCTTTCAGATCATCATTTTGGGATATCTTCTAGGGAATGAGATACAAGTAATAGAGGTTTCTCCCTGTACTATTATGAGTCCTAGATGACTATTTACAGTCTATTTACTCCATTTTTATTTGTATGATTCATCAGAAGTCCGTTTTCCCTATTTTCGGCAAGTAGACCACTTTCAGATCTTCATTTCGGATATCTTCTAGGGAATGAGATACAAGTAATAGAGGCTTCTCCTTGTACTATTATGTGTCCCAGATGACTATTTCCAACCTATTTACTCCTTTTTCTTTGTATGCTTCATAAGAAGTTTGTATTTTCCATTTTCGGCTAGTAGACCTGTTTCGGCTCTTCATTTGGGATATCTTCTAGGGAATGAGATACAAGTAATAGAGGTTACTCCTTGTACTATTATGAGTCCCAGATGATTATTTCCAGGCTTTTGCTCCTTTTTCTTTGTATGATTCATCAGAAGTTCGTTTTTCCCATTTTTGGCTAATAGACCTGTTTCAGATCTTCTTTTGGGATATCTTCTAGGGAATGTGATACAAGTAATAGAGGCTTCTCCTTGTACTATTATGTGTCCCAGATGACTATTTCCAACCTATTTACTCCTTTTTCTTTGTATGATTCATCAGAAGTTTGTTTTTTCCATTTTCGGCTAGTATACCTGTTTCGGCTCTTCATTTGGGATATCTTCTAGGGAATGAGATACAAGTAATAGAGGTTACTCCTTGTACTATTATGAGTCCCAGATGACTATTTCCAGCCTTTTTGCTCCTTTTTCTTTGTATGATTTATCAGAAGTTCGTTTTCCCCATTTTTGGTAAGTAGACTTGTTTTAGATCTTCTTTTGGGATATCTTCTAGGGAATGAGATACAAGTAATAGAGGCTTCTCCTTGTACTATTATGAGTCCTAGATGACTATTTACAGCCTATTTACTCCATTATTATTTGTATGATTCATCTGAAGTCCGTTTTCCCCATTTTTGGCAAGTAGACCACTTTCAGATCTTCATTTCGGATATCTTCTAGGGAATTATATACAAGTAATAGAGGTTTATCCTTGTACTATTATGAGTCCCAGATGACTATTTCCAGCCTATTTACTATATTTTTATTTGTATGATTCATCAGAAGTCCGTTTTCCCCATTTTCGGCAAGTAGACCACTTTCAGATCTTCATTTCGGATATCTTCTAGGGAATGAGATACAAGTAATAGAGGCTTCTCCTTGTACTATTATGTGTCCCAGATGACTATTTCCAACCTATTTACTCCTTTTTCTTTGTATGCTTCATAAGAAGTTTGTATTTTCCATTTTCGGCTAGTAGACCTGTTTCGGCTCTTCATTTGGGATATCTTCTAGGAAATGAGATACAAGTAATAGAGGTTACTCCTTGTACTATTATGAGTCCCAGATGATTATTTCCAGGCTTTTGCTCCTTTTTCTTTGTATGATTCATCAGAAGTTCGTTTTTCCCATTTTTGGCTAATAGACCTGTTTCAGATCTTCTTTTGGGATATCTTCTAGGGAATGTGATACAAGTAATAGAGGCTTCTCCTTGTACTATTATGTGTCCCAGATGACTATTTCCAACCTATTTACTCCTTTTTCTTTGTATGATTCATCAGAAGTTTGTTTTTTCCATTTTCGGCTAGTATACCTGTTTCGGCTCTTCATTTGGGATATCTTCTAGGGAATGAGATACAAGTAATAGAGGTTACTCCTTGTACTATTATGAGTCCCAGATGACTATTTCCAGCCTTTTTGCTCCTTTTTCTTTGTATGATTTATCAGAAGTTCGTTTTCCCCATTTTTGGCAAGTAGACTTGTTTTAGATCTTCTTTTGGGATATCTTCTAGGGAATGAGATACAAGTAATAGAGGCTTCTCCTTGTACTATTATGAGTCCTAGATGACTATTTACAGCCTATTTACTCCATTATTATTTGTATGATTCATCTGAAGTCCGTTTTACCCATTTTTGGCAAGTAGACCACTTTCAGATCTTCATTTCGGATATCTTCTAGGGAATTATATACAAGTAATAGAGGTTTATCCTTGTACTATTATGAGTCCCAGATGACTATTTCCAGCCTATTTACTATATTTTTATTGGTATGATTCATCAGAAGTCCGTTTTCCCCATTTTCGGCAAGTAGACCACTTTCAGAGCTTCATTTCGGATATCTTCTAGGGAAATAGATACAAGTAATAGAGGCTTCTACTTCTACTATTATGAATCCCAGGTGACTATTTCTTGTCTATTTACTCCATTTTTATTTGCATGATTCATCAGAAGTCCGTGTTCCCCATTTTTGGCTAGTAGACCTGTTTCGGATCTTCATTTGGGATATCTTCTAGGGAATGAGTACAAGTAATAGAGGTTTCTCCTTGTACTATTATAAGTCCCAAATGACTATTTCCAAGCCTATTTACTCCATTTTTATTTGTATGATTCATCAGAAGTCCGTTTTCCCCATTTTCGGCAAGTAGACCACTATCAGATCTTCATTTCAGATATCTTCTAGGGAATGAGATACAAGTAATAGAGGCTTCTCGTTGTAGTATTATGTGTCCCAGATGACTATTTCCAACCAATTTACTCCTCTTTCTTTGTATGATTCATCAGAAGTTTGTTTTTTCCATTTTCGGCTAGTAGACCTGTTTCAGATCTTCATTTGGGATATCTTCTAGGGAATGAGATACAAGTAATAGAGGTTTCTCCTTGTACTATTATGAGTCCCAAATGACTATTTCCAGCCTTTTTACTCCTTTTTCTTTGTATGATCCTTGAGAAGTTCGTTTTCCTCATGTTTGGCAAGTAGACCACTTTCAGATCTTCATTTCGGATATCTTCTAGGGAATTAGGCACAATTAATAGAGGTTTCTCTTTGTACTATTATGAGTCCTATATGACTATTTACAGCCTATTTACTCCATT
The DNA here is from genome assembly GCA_911865555.2 of Thlaspi arvense. NCBI lineage: Eukaryota > Viridiplantae > Streptophyta > Magnoliopsida > Brassicales > Brassicaceae > Thlaspi > Thlaspi arvense. The sequence goes on from OU466857.2 coordinate 46,818,675, forward strand.
TTTATTTGTATGATTCATCAGAAGTCCGTTTTCCCCTTTTTCGGCAAGTAGACCACTTTCAGATCTTCATTTCGGATATCTTCTAGAGAATTAGATACAAGTAATAAAGGCTTCTCCTTGTACTATTATAAGTCCCAGATGACTATTTCCAGCTTCTTTACTCCATTTTTATTTGTATGATTCATCAGAAGTTTATGTTCCCCATTTTCGGCTAGTAGCCCTGTTTCGGATCTTCATTTGGGATCTCTTAGTAATAGAGGCTTCTCCTAGTAATATTATTTGTCCCGGATGACTATTTCCAGCCTATTTACTCCGTTTTCTTTGTATGATTCATCAGAAATTCGTTTTTCCCATTTTCGGCTAGTAGACCAGTTTCGGATCTTCATTTGGGATATCTTCTAGGGAGTGAGATACAAGTAATACAGGCTTCTCCTGATACAATTATGTGTCCCATGTGACTACTTCCAGCCTATTTATTCCATTTTCTTTGTATGATTCATCAGAAGATCGTTTTTCCCATTTTCGACTAGTAGACCTGTTTCGGATCTTCATTTGGGAAATCTTCTAGGGAATGATATAGATGTAATAGAGGCTTCTCCTTGTACTATTATGTGTCCCAGATGACTATTTCCAACCTATTTACTCCTTTTTCTTTGTATGATTCATCAGAAGTTTGTTTTTTCCATTTTCGGCTAGTAGACCTGTTTCGGCTCTTCATTTGGGATATCTTCTAGGGAATGAGATACAAGTAATAGAGGTTACTCCTTGTACTATTATGAGTCCCAGATGACTATTTCCAGCGTTTTTGCTCCTTTTTCTTTGTATGATTCATCAGAAGTTCGTTTTCCCCATTTTTGGCTAGTAGACCTGTTTTAGATCTTCTTTTGGGATATCTTCTAGGGAATGAGATACAAGTAATAGAGGCTTCTCCTTGTACTATTATGAGTCCTAGATGACTATTTACAGCCTATTTACTCCATTATTATTTGTATGATTCATCTGAAGTCCGTTTTCCCCATTTTCGGCAAGTAGACCACTTTCAGATCTTCATTTCTGATATCTTCTAGTGAATTAGATACAAGTAATAGAGGTTTATCCTTGTACTATTATGAGTGCCAGATGACTATTTCCAGCCTATTTACTCTATTTTTATTGGTATGATTCATCAGAAGTCCGTTAGCCCCATTTTCGTCAAGTAGACCACTTTCAGAGCTTCATTTCGGATATCTTCTAGGGAAATAGATACAAGTAATAGAGGCTTCTACTTCTACTATTATAAATCCCAGGTGACTATTTCTAGTCTATTTGCTCCATTTTTGTTTGCATGATTCATCAGAAGTCCGTGTTCCCCATTTTTGGCTAGTATACCTGTTTCGGATCTTCATTTGGGATATCTTCTAGGGAATGAGTACAAGTAATAGAGGTTTCTCCTTGTACTATTATGAGTCCCTAATGACTATTTCCAACCCTATTGACCCCATTTTTATTTGTATGATTCATCAGAAGTCCGTTTTCCCTATTTTCGGCAAGTAGACCACTATCTGATCTTCATTTCAGATATCTTCTAGGGAATGAGATACAAGTAATAGAGGCTTCTCGTTGTACTATTATGTGTCCCAGATGACTATTTCCAACCAATTTACTCCTTTTTCTTTGTATGATTCATCAGAAGTTTGTTTTTTCCATTTTCGGCTAGTAGACCTGTTTCGGATCTTCATTTGGGATATCTTCTAGGGAATTAGATACAAGTAATAGAGGTTTCTCCTTGTACTATTATGAGTCCCAGATGAATATTTCCAGCCTATTTAGTCCATTTTATTGGTATGATTCATCAGAAGTCCGTTTTCACAATTTTCGGCAAGTAGACCACTTTGAGATCTTCATTTCGGATATCTTCTAGGGAAATAGATACAAGTAATAGAGGCTTCTCCTTGTACTATTACGAATCCCAGGTGACTATTTCCAGTCTATTTACTCCATTTTTATTTGCATGATTCATCAGAAGTCCGTATTCACCATTTTTGGCTAGTAGACCTATTTCGGATCTTCATTTGGGATATCTTCTAGGGAATGAGTACAAGTAATAGAGGTTTCTCCTTGTACTATTAGGAGTCCCAAATGACTATTTCCAAGCCTATTGAATCCATTTTTATTTGTATGATTCATCAGAAGTCCGTTTTCCCCATTTTCGGCAAGTAGACCACTTTCAGATCTTTATTTCGGATATCTTCTAGGGAATGAGATACAAGTAATAGAGGCTTCTCCTTGTACTATTATGTGTCCCAGATGACTATTTCCAACCTATTTACTCCTTTTTCTTTTTATGATTCATCAGAAGTTTATTTTTTCCATTTTCGGCTAGTATACCTGTTTCGGCTCTTCATTTGGGATATCTTCTAGGGAATGAGATACAAGTAATAGAGGTTACTCTTTGTACTATTATGAGTCCCAGATGACTATTTCATGCCTTTATGTTCCTTTTTCTTTGTATGATTCATCAGAAGTTCGTTTTCCCCATTTTTGGCTAGTAGACTTGTTTTAGATCTTCTTTTGGGATATCTTCTAGGGAATGAGATACAAGTAATAGAGGCTTCTCGTTGTACTATTATGTGTCCCAGATGACTATTTCCAACCTATTTACTCCTTTTTCTTTGTATGATTCATCAGAAGTTTGTTTTTTCCATTTTCGGCTAGTAGACCTGTTTCGGATCTTCATTTGGGATATCTTCTAGGGAATTAGATACAAGTAATAGAGGTTTCTCCTTGTACTATTATGAGTCCCAGATGACTATTTCCAGCCTATTTACTCCATTTTTATTGGTATGATTCATCAGAAGTCCGTTTTCACAATTTTCGGCAAGTAGACCACTTTGAGATCTTCATTTCGGATATCTTCTAGGGAAATAGATACAAGTTATAGAGGCTTCTCCTTGTACTATTACGAATCCCAGGTGACTATTTCCAGTCTATTTACTCCATTTTTATTTGCATGATTCATCAGAAGTCCGTATTCCCCATTTTTGGCTAGTAGACCTGTTTCGGATCTTCATTTGGGATATCTTCTAGGGAATGAGTACAAGTAATAGAGGTTTCTCCTTGTACTATTATGAGTCCCAAATGACTATTTCCAAGCCTATTGACTCCATTTTTATTTGTATGATTCATCAGAAGTCCGTTTTCCCCATTTTCGGCAAGTAGACCACTTTCAGAGCTTCATTTCGGATATCTTCTAGGGAAATAGATACAAGTAATAGAGGCTTCTACTTCTACTATTATGAATCCCAGGTGACTATTTCTAGTCTATTTACTCCATTTTTATTTGCATGATTCATCAGAAGTCCGTGTTCCCCATTTTTGGCTAGTAGACCTGTTTCGGATCTTCATTTGGGATATCTTCTAGGGAATGAGTACAAGTAATAGAGGTTTCTCCTTGTACTATTATTAGTCCCAAATGACTATTTCCAAGCCTATTTACTCCATTTTTATTTGTATGATTCATCAGAAGTCCGTTTTCCCCATTTTCGGCAAGTAGACCACTATCAGATCTTCATTTCAGATATCTTCTAGGGAGTGAGATACAAGTAATACAGGCTTCTCGTTGTACTATTATGTGTCGCAGATGACTATTTCCAACCTATTTACTCCTTTTTCTTTGTATGATTCATCAGAAGTGTGTTTTTTCCATTTTCGGCTAGTAGACCTGTTTCGGATCTTCATTTGGGATATCTTCTAGGGAATTAGATACAAGTAATCGAGGTTTCTCCTTGTACTATTATGAGTCCCAGATGACTATTTCCAGCCTATTTACTCCATTTTTATTGGTATGATTCATCAGAAGTCCGTTTTCACAATTTTCGGCAAGTAGACCACTTTGAGATCTTCATTTCGGATATCTTCTAGGGAAATAGATACAAGTAATAGAGGCTTCTCCTTGTACTATTAGGAATCCCAGGTGACTATTTCCAGTCTATTTACTCCATTTTTATTTGCATGATTCATCAGAAGTCCGTATTCCCCATTTTTGGCTAGTAGACCTGTTTCGGATATTCATTTGGGATATCTTCTAGGGAATGAGTACAAGTAATAGAGGTTTCTCCTTGTACTATTAGGAGTCCCAAATGACTATTTCCAAGCCTATTGAATCCATTTTTATTTGTATGATTCATCAGAAGTCCGTTTTCCCCATTTTCGGCAAGTAGACCACATTCATATCTTTATTTCAGATATCTTCTAGGGAATGAGATACAAGTAATAGAGGCTTCTCCTTGTACTATTATGTGTCCCAGATGACTATTTCCAACCTATTTACTCCTTTTTCTTTGTATGATTCATCAGAAGTTTGTTTTTTCCATTTTCGGCTAGTATACCTGTTTCGGATCTTCATTTGGGATATCTTCTAGGGAATGAGTACAAGTAATAGAGGTTTCTCCTTGTACTATTATGAGTCCCAAATGACTATTTCCAAGCCTATTAACTCCATTTTTATTTGTATGATTCATCAGAAGTCCGTTTTCCCCATTTTCGGCAAGTAGACCACTTTCAGATCTTTATTTCAGATATCTTCTAGGGAATGAGATACAAGTAATAGAGGCTTCTCCTTGTACTATTATAAGTCGCAGATGACTATTTCCAGCCTCTTTACTCCATTTTTATTTGTATGATTCATCAGAAGTCCATGTTCCCCATTTTCGGCTAGTAGCCCTGTTTCGGATCTTCATTTTGGGATCTCTTCGAGGGAAGGAGATACAAGTAATAGAGGCTTCTCCTAGTAATATTATTTGTCCCGGATGACTATTTCCAGCCTATTTACTCTGTTTTCTTTGTATTATTCATCAGAAATTCGTTTTTCCCATTTTTGGCTAGTATATCAGGTTTGGATCTTCATTTGGGATATCTTCTAGGGAGTGAGATACAAGTAATACAGGCTTCTCCTGATGCAATTATGTTTCCCAGATGACTACTTCCAGCCTATTTATTCCATTTTCTTTGTATGATTCATCAGAAGTTCATTTTTCCCATTTTCGGCTAGTAGACCTGTTTCGCATCTTCATTTGGGATATCTTCTAGGGAATTAGATACAAGTAATAGAGGTTTCTCCTTGTACTATTATGAGTCCCAGATGACTATTTCCAGCCTATTTACTCCATTTTTATTGGTATGATTCATCAGAAGTCCGTTTTCACAATTTTCGGCAAGTAGACCACTTTGAGATCTTCATTTCGGATATTTTCTAGGGAAATAGATACAAGTAATAGAGGCTTCTCCTTGTACTATTACGAATCCCAGGTGACTATTTCCAGTCTATTTACTCCATTTTTATTTGCATGATTCATCAGAAGTCCGTATTCCCCATTTTTGGCTAGTAGACCTGTTTCGGATCTTCATTTGGGATATCTTCTAGGGAATGAGTACAAGTAATAGAGGTTTCTCCTTGTACTATTATGAGTCCCAAATGACTATTTCCAAGCCTATTAACTCCATTTTTATTTGTATGATTCATCAGAAGTCCGTTTTCCCCATTTTCGGCAAGTAGACCACTTTCAGATCTTTATTTCAGATATCTTCTAGGGAATGAGATACAAGTAATAGAGGCTTCTCCTTGTACTATTATAAGTCGCAGATGACTATTTCCAGCCTCTTTACTCCATTTTTATTTGTATGATTCATCAGAAGTCCATGTTCCCCATTTTCGGCTAGTAGCCCTGTTTCGGATCTTCATTTTGGGATCTCTTCGAGGGAAGGAGATACAAGTAATAGAGGCTTCTCCTAGTAATATTATTTGTCCCGGATGACTATTTCCAGCCTATTTACTCCGTTTTCTTTGTATGATTCATCAGAAATTCGTTTTTCCCATTTTTGGCTAGTAGACCAGTTTTGGATCTTCATTTGGGATATCTTCTAGGGAGTGAGATACAAGTAATACAGGCTTCTCCTGATACAATTATGTTTCCCAGATGACTACTTCCAGCCTATTTATTCCATTTTCTTTGTATGATTCATCAGAAGTTCATTTTTCCCATTTTCGGCTAGAAGACCTGTTTCGGATCTTCATTTCGGATATCTTCTAGGGAATGATATAGAAGTAATAGAGGCTTCTCCTTGTACTATTATGTGTCCCAGATGACTATTTCCAGCCTTTTTACTCCTTTTTCTTTGTATGATTCATCAGTAGTTCGTTTTTCCCATTTTTGGCTAGTAGACCTCTTTCAGATCATCATTTTGGGATATCTTCTAGGGAATGAGATACAAGTAATAGAGGTTTCTCCCTGTACTATTATGAGTCCTAGATGACTATTTACAGTCTATTTACTCCATTTTTATTTGTATGATTCATCAGAAGTCCGTTTTCCCTATTTTCGGCAAGTAGACCACTTTCAGATCTTCATTTCGGATATCTTCTAGGGAATGAGATACAAGTAATAGAGGCTTCTCCTTGTACTATTATGTGTCCCAGATGACTATTTCCAACCTATTTACTCCTTTTTCTTTGTATGCTTCATAAGAAGTTTGTATTTTCCATTTTCGGCTAGTAGACCTGTTTCGGCTCTTCATTTGGGATATCTTCTAGGGAATGAGATACAAGTAATAGAGGTTACTCCTTGTACTATTATGAGTCTCAGATGATTATTTCCAGGCTTTTGCTCCTTTTTCTTTGTATGATTCATCAGAAGTTCGTTTTTCCCATTTTTGGCTAATAGACCTGTTTCAGATCTTCTTTTGGGATATCTTCTAGGGAATGTGATACAAGTAATAGAGGCTTCTCCTTGTACTATTATGTGTCCCAGATGACTATTTCCAACCTATTTACTCCTTTTTCTTTGTATGATTCATCAGAAGTTTGTTTTTTCCATTTTCGGCTAGTATACCTGTTTCGGCTCTTCATTTGGGATATCTTCTAGGGAATGAGATACAAGTAATAGAGGTTACTCCTTGTACTATTATGAGTCCCAGATGACTATTTCCAGCCTTTTTGCTCCTTTTTCTTTGTATGATTTATCAGAAGTTCGTTTTCCCCATTTTTGGTAAGTAGACTTGTTTTAGATCTTCTTTTGGGATATCTTCTAGGGAATGAGATACAAGTAATAGAGGCTTCTCCTTGTACTATTATGAGTCCTAGATGACTATTTACAGCCTATTTACTCCATTATTATTTGTATGATTCATCTGAAGTCCGTTTTCCCCATTTTTGGCAAGTAGACCACTTTCAGATCTTCATTTCGGATATCTTCTAGGGAATTATATACAAGTAATAGAGGTTTATCCTTGTACTATTATGAGTCCCAGATGACTATTTCCAGCCTATTTACTATATTTTTATTTGTATGATTCATCAGAAGTCCGTTTTCCCCATTTTCGGCAAGTAGACCACTTTCAGATCTTCATTTCGGATATCTTCTAGGGAATGAGATACAAGTAATAGAGGCTTCTCCTTGTACTATTATGTGTCCCAGATGACTATTTCCAACCTATTTACTCCTTTTTCTTTGTATGCTTCATAAGAAGTTTGTATTTTCCATTTTCGGCTAGTAGACCTGTTTCGGCTCTTCATTTGGGATATCTTCTAGGAAATGAGATACAAGTAATAGAGGTTACTCCTTGTACTATTATGAGTCCCAGATGATTATTTCCAGGCTTTTGCTCCTTTTTCTTTGTATGATTCATCAGAAGTTCGTTTTTTTTCCCATTTTTGGCTAATAGACCTGTTTCAGATCTTCTTTTGGGATATCTTCTAGGGAATGTGATACAAGTAATAGAGGCTTCTCCTTGTACTATTATGTGTCCCAGATGACTATTTCCAACCTATTTACTCCTTTTTCTTTGTATGATTCATCAGAAGTTTGTTTTTTCCATTTTCGGCTAGTATACCTGTTTCGGCTCTTCATTTGGGATATCTTCTAGGGAATGAGATACAAGTAATAGAGGTTACTCCTTGTACTATTATGAGTCCCAGATGACTATTTCCAGCCTTTTTGCTCCTTTTTCTTTGTATGATTTATCAGAAGTTCGTTTTCCCCATTTTTGGCAAGTAGACTTGTTTTAGATCTTCTTTTGGGATATCTTCTAGGGAATGAGATACAAGTAATAGAGGCTTCTCCTTGTACTATTATGAGTCCTAGATGACTATTTACAGCCTATTTACTCCATTATTATTTGTATGATTCATCTGAAGTCCGTTTTACCCATTTTTGGCAAGTAGACCACTTTCAGATCTTCATTTCGGATATCTTCTAGGGAATTATATACAAGTAATAGAGGTTTATCCTTGTACTATTATGAGTCCCAGATGACTATTTCCAGCCTATTTACTATATTTTTATTGGTATGATTCATCAGAAGTCCGTTTTCCCCATTTTCGGCAAGTAGACCACTTTCAGAGCTTCATTTCGGATATCTTCTAGGGAAATAGATACAAGTAATAGAGGCTTCTACTTCTACTATTATGAATCCCAGGTGACTATTTCTTGTCTATTTACTCCATTTTTATTTGCATGATTCATCAGAAGTCCGTGTTCCCCATTTTTGGCTAGTAGACCTGTTTCGGATCTTCATTTGGGATATCTTCTAGGGAATGAGTACAAGTAATAGAGGTTTCTCCTTGTACTATTATAAGTCCCAAATGACTATTTCCAAGCCTATTTACTCCATTTTTATTTGTATGATTCATCAGAAGTCCGCTTTCCCCATTTTCGGCAAGTAGACCACTATCAGATCTTCATTTCAGATATCTTCTAGGGAATGAGATACAAGTAATAGAGGCTTCTCGTTGTAGTATTATGTGTCCCAGATGACTATTTCCAACCAATTTACTCCTCTTTCTTTGTATGATTCATCAGAAGTTTGTTTTTTCCATTTTCGGCTAGTAGACCTGTTTCAGATCTTCATTTGGGATATCTTCTAGGGAATGAGATACAAGTAATAGAGGTTTCTCCTTGTACTATTATGAGTCCCAAATGACTATTTCCAGCCTTTTTACTCCTTTTTCTTTGTATGATCCTTGAGAAGTTCGTTTTCCTCATGTTTGGCAAGTAGACCACTTTCAGATCTTCATTTCGGATATCTTCTAGGGAATTAGGCACAATTAATAGAGGTTTCTCTTTGTACTATTATGAGTCCTATATGACTATTTACAGCCTATTTACTCCATTTTTATTTGTATGATTCATCAGAAGTCCCTTTTCCCCTTTTTCGGCAAGTAGACCACTTTCAGATCTTCATTTCGGATATCTTCTAGAGAATTAGATACAAGTAATAAAGGCTTCTCCTTGTACTATTATAAGTCCCAGATGACTATTTCCAGCTTCTTTACTCCATTTTTATTTGTATGATTCATCAGAAGTTTATGTTCCCCATTTTCGGCTAGTAGCCCTGTTTCGGATCTTCATTTGGGATCTCTTAGTAATAGAGGCTTCTCCTAGTAATATTATTTGTCCCGGATGACTATTTCCAGCCTATTTACTCCGTTTTCTTTGTATGATTCATCAGAAATTCGTTTTTCCCATTTTCGGCTAGTAGACCAGTTTCGGATCTTCATTTGGGATATCTTCTAGGGAGTGAGATACAAGTAATACAGGCTTCTCCTGATACAATTATGTGTCCCATGTGACTACTTCCAGCCTATTTATTCCATTTTCTTTGTATGATTCATCAGAAGATCGTTTTTCCCCATTTTCGACTAGTAGACCTGTTTCGGATCTTCATTTGGGAAATCTTCTAGGGAATGATATAGATGTAAAAGAGGCTTCTCCTTGTACTATTATGTGTCCCAGATGACTATTTCCAACCTATTTACTCCTTTTTCTTTGTATGATTCATCAGAAGTTTGTTTTTTCCATTTTCGGCTAGTAGACCTGTTTCGGCTCTTCATTTGGGATATCTTCTAGGGAATGAGATACAAGTAATAGAGGTTACTCCTTGTACTATTATGAGTCCCAGATGACTATTTCCAGCGTTTTTGCTCCTTTTTCTTTGTATGATTCATCAGAAGTTCGTTTTCCCCATTTTTGGCTAGTAGACCTGTTTTAGATCTTCTTTTGGGATATCTTCTAGGGAATGAGATACAAGTAATAGAGGCTTCTCCTTGTACTATTATGAGTCCTAGATGACTATTTACAGCCTATTTACTCCATTATTATTTGTATGATTCATCTGAAGTCCGTTTTCCCCATTTTCGGCAAGTAGACCACTTTCAGATCTTCATTTCTGATATCTTCTAGTGAATTAGATACAAGTAATAGAGGTTTATCCTTGTACTATTATGAGTGCCAGATGACTATTTCCAGCCTATTTACTCTATTTTTATTGGTATGATTCATCAGAAGTCCGTTAGCCCCATTTTCGTCAAGTAGACCACTTTCAGAGCTTCATTTCGGATATCTTCTAGGGAAATAGATACAAGTAATAGAGGCTTCTACTTCTACTATTATAAATCCCAGGTGACTATTTCTAGTCTATTTGCTCCATTTTTGTTTGCATGATTCATCAGAAGTCCGTGTTCCCCATTTTTGGCTAGTATACCTGTTTCGGATCTTCATTTGGGATATCTTCTAGGGAATGAGTACAAGTAATAGAGGTTTCTCCTTGTACTATTATGAGTCCCTAATGACTATTTCCAACCCTATTGACCCCATTTTTATTTGTATGATTCATCAGAAGTCCGTTTTCCCTATTTTCGGCAAGTAGACCACTATCTGATCTTCATTTCAGATATCTTCTAGGGAATGAGATACAAGTAATAGAGGCTTCTCGTTGTACTATTATGTGTCCCAGATGACTATTTCCAACCAATTTACTCCTTTTTCTTTGTATGATTCATCAGAAGTTTGTTTTTTTTCCATTTTCGGCTAGTAGACCTGTTTCGGATCTTCATTTGGGATATCTTCTAGGGAATTAGATACAAGTAATAGAGGTTTCTCCTTGTACTATTATGAGTCCCAGATGAATATTTCCAGCCTATTTAGTCCATTTTATTGGTATGATTCATCAGAAGTCCGTTTTCACAATTTTCGGCAAGTAGACCACTTTGAGATCTTCATTTCGGATATCTTCTAGGGAAATAGATACAAGTAATAGAGGCTTCTCCTTGTACTATTACGAATCCCAGGTGACTATTTCCAGTCTATTTACTCCATTTTTATTTGCATGATTCATCAGAAGTCCGTATTCACCATTTTTGGCTAGTAGACCTATTTCGGATCTTCATTTGGGATATCTTCTAGGGAATGAGTACAAGTAATAGAGGTTTCTCCTTGTACTATTAGGAGTCCCAAATGACTATTTCCAAGCCTATTGAATCCATTTTTATTTGTATGATTCATCAGAAGTCCGTTTTCCCCATTTTCGGCAAGTAGACCACTTTCAGATCTTTATTTCGGATATCTTCTAGGGAATGAGATACAAGTAATAGAGGCTTCTCCTTGTACTATTATGTGTCCCAGATGACTATTTCCAACCTATTTACTCCTTTTTCTTTTTATGATTCATCAGAAGTTTGTTTTTTCCATTTTCGGCTAGTATACCTGTTTCGGCTCTTCATTTGGGATATCTTCTAGGGAATGAGATACAAGTAATAGAGGTTACTCCTTGTACTATTATGAGTCCCAGATGACTATTTCCAGCCTTTTTGCTCCTTCTTCTTTGTATGATTCATCAGAAGTTCGTTTTCCCCATTTTTGGCTAGTAGACTTGTTTTAAACCTTCTTTTGGGATATCTTCTAGGGAATGAGATACAAGTAATAGAGGCTTCTCGTTGTACTATTATGTGTCCCAGATGACTATTTCCAACCTATTTACTCCTTTTTCTTTGTATGATTCATCAGAAGTTTGTTTTTTCCATTTTCGGCTAGTAGACCTGTTTCGGATCTTCATTTGGGATATCTTCTAGGGAATTAGATACAAGTAATAGAGGTTTCTCCTTGTACTATTATGAGTCCCAGATGACTATTTCCAGCCTATTTACTCCATTTTTATTGGTATGATTCATCAGAAGTCCGTTTTCACAATTTTCGGCAAGTAGACCACTTTGAGATCTTCATTTCGGATATCTTCTAGGGAAATAGATACAAGTTATAGAGGCTTCTCCTTGTACTATTACGAATCCCAGGTGACTATTTCCAGTCTATTTACTCCATTTTTATTTGCATGATTCATCAGAAGTCCGTATTCCCCATTTTTGGCTAGTAGACCTGTTTCGGATCTTCATTTGGGATATCTTCTAGGGAATGAGTACAAGTAATAGAGGTTTCTCCTTGTACTATTATGAGTCCCAAATGACTATTTCCAAGCCTATTGACTCCATTTTTATTTGTATGATTCATCAGAAGTCCGTTTTCCCCATTTTCGGCAAGTAGACCACTTTCAGAGCTTCATTTCGGATATCTTCTAGGGAAATAGATACAAGTAATAGAGGCTTCTACTTCTACTATTATGAATCCCAGGTGACTATTTCTAGTCTATTTACTCCATTTTTATTTGCATGATTCATCAGAAGTCCGTGTTCCCCATTTTTGGCTAGTAGACCTGTTTCGGATCTTCATTTGGGATATCTTCTAGGGAATGAGTACAAGTAATAGAGGTTTCTCCTTGTACTATTATTAGTCCCAAATGACTATTTCCAAGCCTATTTACTCCATTTTTATTTGTATGATTCATCAGAAGTCCGTTTTCCCCATTTTCGGCAAGTAGACCACTATCAGATCTTCATTTCAGATATCTTCTAGGGAGTGAGATACAAGTAATAGAGGCTTCTCGTTGTACTATTATGTGTCCCAGATGACTATTTCCAACCTATTTACTCCTTTTTCTTTGTATGATTCATCAGAAGTGTGTTTTTTCCATTTTCGGCTAGTAGACCTGTTTCGGATCTTCATTTGGGATATCTTCTAGGGAATTAGATACAAGTAATCGAGGTTTCTCCTTGTACTATTATGAGTCCCAGATGACTATTTCCAGCCTATTTACTCTATTTTTATTGGTATGATTCATCAGAAGTCCGTTTTCACAATTTTCGGCAAGTAGACCACTTTGAGATCTTCATTTCGGATATCTTCTAGGGAAATAGATACAAGTAATAGAGGCTTCTCCTTGTACTATTACGAATCCCAGGTGACTATTTCCAGTCTATTTACTCCATTTTTATTTGCATGATTCATCAGAAGTCCGTATTCCCCATTTTTGGCTAGTAGACCTGTTTCGGATATTCATTTGGGATATCTTCTAGGGAATGAGTACAAGTAATAGAGGTTTCTCCTTGTACTATTAGGAGTCCCAAATGACTATTTCCAAGCCTATTAAATCCATTTTTATTTGTATGATTCATCAGAAGTCCGTTTTCCCCATTTTCGGCAAGTAGACCACATTCATATCTTTATTTCAGATATCTTCTAGGGAATGAGATACAAGTAATAGAGGCTTCTCCTTGTACTATTATGTGTCCCAGATGACTATTTCCAACCTAACCTATTTACTCCTTTTTCTTTGTATGATTCATCAGAAGTTTGTTTTTTCCATTTTCGGCTAGTATACCTGTTTCGGATCTTCATTTGGGATATCTTCTAGGGAATGAGTACAAGTAATAGAGGTTTCTCCTTGTACTATTATGAGTCCCAAATGACTATTTCCAAGCCTATTAACTCCATTTTTATTTGTATGATTCATCAGAAGTCCGTTTTCCCCATTTTCGGCAAGTAGACCACTTTCAGATCTTTATTTCAGATATCTTCTAGGGAATGAGATACAAGTAATAGAGGCTTCTCCTTGTACTATTATAAGTCGCAGATGACTATTTCCAGCCTCTTTACTCCATTTTTATTTGTATGATTCATCAGAAGTCCATGTTCCCCATTTTCGGCTAGTAGCCCTGTTTCGGATCTTCATTTTGGGATCTCTTCGAGGGAAGGAGATACAAGTAATAGAGGCTTCTCCTAGTAATATTATTTGTCCCGGATGACTATTTCCAGCCTATTTACTCTGTTTTCTTTGTATTATTCATCAGAAATTCGTTTTTCCCATTTTTGGCTAGTATATCAGGTTTGGATCTTCATTTGGGATATCTTCTAGGGAGTGAGATACAAGTAATACAGGCTTCTCCTGATACAATTATGTTTCCCAGATGACTACTTCCAGCCTATTTATTCCATTTTCTTTGTATGATTCATCAGAAGTTCATTTTTCCCATTTTCGGCTAGTAGACCTGTTTCGCATCTTCATTTGGGATATCTTCTAGGGAATTAGATACAAGTAATAGAGGTTTCTCCTTGTACTATTATGAGTCCCAGATGACTATTTCCAGCCTATTTACTCCATTTTTATTGGTATGATTCATCAGAAGTCCGTTTTCACAATTTTCGGCAAGTAGACCACTTTGAGATCTTCATTTCGGATATTTTCTAGGGAAATAGATACAAGTAATAGAGGCTTCTCCTTGTACTATTACGAATCCCAGGTGACTATTTCCAGTCTATTTACTCCATTTTTATTTGCATGATTCATCAGAAGTCCGTATTCCCCATTTTTGGCTAGTAGACCTGTTTCGGATCTTCATTTGGGATATCTTCTAGGGAATGAGTACAAGTAATAGAGGTTTCTCCTTGTACTATTATGAGTCCCAAATGACTATTTCCAAGCCTATTAACTCCATTTTTATTTGTATGATTCATCAGAAGTCCGTTTTCCCCATTTTCGGCAAGTAGACCACGTTCAAATCTTCATTTCAGATATCTTCTAGGGAATGAGATACAAGTAATAGAGGCTTCTCCTTGTACTATTATAAGTCGCAGATGACTATTTCCAGCCTCTTTACTCCATTTTTATTTGTATGATTCATCAGAAGTCCATGTTCCCCATTTTCGGCTAGTAGCCCTGTTTCGGATCTTCATTTTGGGATCTCTTCGAGGGAAGGAGATACAAGTAATAGAGGCTTCTCCTAGTAATATTATGTATCCCTGATGACTATTTCCAGCCTATTTACTCCATTTTCTTTGTATGATTCATCAGAAATTCGTTTTTCCCATTTTTCGGCTAGTAGACCTGTTTTGGATCTTCATTTGGGATATCTTCTAGGGAGTGAGATACAAGTAATACAGGCTTCTCCTGATACAATTATGTTTCCCAGATGACTACTTCCAGCCTATTTATTCCATTTTCTTTGTATGATTCATCAGAAGTTCATTTTTCCCATTTTCGGCTAGTAGACCTGTTTCGGATCTTCATTTCGGATATCTTCTAGGGAATGATATAGAAGTAATAGAGGCTTCTCCTTGTACTATTATGTGTCCCAGATGACTATTTCCAGCCTTTTTACTCCTTTTTCTTTGTATGATTCATCAGTAGTTCGTTTTTCCCATTTTTGGCAAGTAGACCACTTTCAGATCTTCATTTCGGATATCTTCTAGGGAATTAGGTACAATTAATAGAGGTTTCTCCTTGTACTATTATGAGTCCTATATGACTATTTACAGCCTTTTTACTCCTTTTTCTTTGTATGATTCATCAGTAGTTCGTTTTTCCCATTTTTGGCTAGTAGACCTCTTTCAGATCATCATTTTGGGATATCTTCTAGGGAATGAGATACAAGTAATAGAGGTTTCTCCCTGTACTATTATGAGTCCTAGATTACTATTTCAGCCTATTTGCTCCATTTTTATTTGTATGATTCATCAGAAGTCCGTTTTCCCCATTTTCGGCAAGTAGACCACTTTCAGATCTTCATTTCGGATATCTTCTAGGGAATGAGATACAAGTAATAGAGGCTTCTCCTTGTACTATTATGTGTCCCAGATGACTATTTCCAACCTATTTACTCCTTTTTCTTTGTATGATTCATCAGATGTTTTTTTTTCAATTTTCGGCTAGTAGACCTGTTTCGGCTCTTCATTTGGGATATCTTCTAGGGAATGAGATACAAGTAATAGAGGTTACTCCTTGTACTATTATGAGTCCCAGATGACTATTTCCAGCCTTTAGCTCCTTTTTCTTTGTATGATTCATCAGAAGTTCGTTTTTCCCATTTTTGGCTAATAGACCTGTTTCAGATCTTCTTTTGGGATATCTTCTAGGGAAGGAGATACAAGTAATAGAGGCTTCTCCTTGTACTATTATGTGTCCCATATGACTATTTCCAACCTATTTACTCCTTTTTCTTTGTATGATTCATCAGAAGTTTGTTTTTTCCATTTTCGGCTAGTATACCTGTTTCGGCTCTTCATTTGGGATATCTTCTAGGGAATGAGATACAAGTAATAGAGGTTACTCCTTGTACTATTATGAGTCCCAGATGACTATTTCCAGCCTTTTTGCTCCTTCTTCTTTGTATGATTCATCAGAAGTTCGTTTTCCCCATTTTTGGCTAGTAGACTTGTTTTAAACCTTCTTTTGGGATATCTTCTAGGGAATGAGATACAAGTAATAGAGGCTTCTCCTTGTACTATTATGAGTCCTAGATGACTATTTACATCCTATTTACTCCATTATTATTTGTATGATTCATCTGAAGTCCGTTTTCCCCATTTTCGGCAAGTAGACCACTTTCAGATCTTCATTTCGGATATCTTCTAGGGAATTAGATACAAATAATAGAGGTTTATCCTTGTACTATTATGATTCCCAGATGACTATTTCCAGCCTATTTACTCTATTTTTATTGGTATGATTCATCAGAAGTCTGTTTTCCCCATTTTCGGCAAGTAGACCACTTTAAGATCTTCATTTCGGATATCTTCTAGGGAAATAGATACAAGTAATAGAGGCTTCTACTTGTACTATTATGAATCCCAGGTGACTATTTCTAGTCTATTTACTCCATTTTTATTTGCATGATTCATCAGAAGTCCGTGTTCCCCATTTTTGGCTAGTAGACCTGTTTCGGATTTTCATTAGGGATATCTTCTAGGGAATGAGTACAAGTAATAGAGGTTTCTCCTTGTACTATTATGAGTCCCAAATGACTATTTCCAAGCCTATTTACTCCATTTTTATTTGTATGATTCATCAGAAGTCCGTTTTCCCCATTTTCGGCAAGTAGACCACTATCAGATCATCATTTCAGATATCTTCTAGGGAATTAGATACAAGTAATAGAGGCTTCTCGTTGTACTATTATGTGTCCCAGATGACTATTTCCAGACTTTTTACTCCTTTTTTATTTGTATGATTCGTCAGAAGTCCGTTTTCCCCATTTTCGACAGGTAGACCACTTTCAGATCTTCATTTCGGATATCTTCTAGGGAATTAGATACAAGTAATAGAGGTTTCTCCTTGTACTATTATGAGTCCCAGATGACTATTTCCAGCCTATTTACTCCATTTTTATTGGTATGATTCATCAGAAGTCCGTTTTCACAATTTTCGGCAAGTAGACCACTTTGAGATTTTCATTTCGGATATCTTCTAGGGAAATAGATACAAGTAATACAGGCTTCTCCTTGTACTATTATGAATCCCAGGTGAATATTTCCAGTCTATTAACTCCATTTTTATTTGCATGATTCATCAGATGTCCGTATTCCCCATTTTTGGCTAGTAGACCTGTTTCGGATCTTCATTTGGGATATCTTCTAGGGAATGAGTACAAGTAATAGAGGTTTCTCCTTGTACTATTATGAGTCCCAGATGACTATTTCCAGTTTTCTTGGTATGATTCATGAGAAGTTCGTTTTTCCTATTTTTGGCAAGTAGACCACTTTCAGATCTTTATTTCGGATATCTTCTAGGGAATTAGGTACAATTAATAGAGGTTTCTCCTTTACTATTATGAGTCCTATATGACTATTTACAGCCTATTTACTCCATTTTTATTTGTATGATTCATCAGAAGTCCGTTTTCTCCATTTTCGGCAAGTAGACCACTTTCAAATCTTCATTTCGGATATCTTCTAGGGAATTAGATACAAGTAATAGAGGTTTCTCCTTGTAATATTATGAGTCCCAGATGACTATTTCCAGCCTATTTACTCCATTTTTATTGGTATGATTCATCAGAAGTCCGTTTTCACAATTTTCGGCAAGTAGACCACCTTGAGATCTTCATTTCGGATATCTTCTAGGGAAATAGATACAAGTAATAGAGTCTTCTCCTTGTACTATTATGAATCCCAGGTGACTATTTCCAGTCTATTTACTCCATTTTTATTTGCATGATTCATCAGATGTCCGTATTCCCCATTTTTGGCTAGTAGACCTGTTTCGGATCTTCATTTGGGATATCTTCTAGGGAATGAGTACAAGTAATAGAGGTTTCTCCTTGTACTATTATAAGTCCGAAATGACTATTTCCAAGCCTATTGACTCCATTTTTATTTGTATGATTCATCAGAATTCCGTTTTCCCCATTTTCGGCAAGTAGACCACTTTCAGATCTTTATTTCGGATATCTTCTAGGGAATGAGATACAAGTAATAGAGGCTTCTCCTTGTACTATTATAAGTCCCAGATGACTATTTCCAGCCTCTTTACTCCATTTTTATTTGTATGATTCATCAGAAGTCCATGTTCCCCATTTTCGGCTAGTAGCCCTGTTTCGGATCTTCATTTGGGATCTCTTCGAGGGAACGAGATACAAGTAATAGAGGCTTCTCCTAGTAATATTATTTGTCCCGGATGACTATTTCCAGCCTATTTACTCCGTTTTCTTTGTATGATTCATCAGAAATTCGTTTTTCCCATTTTCGGCTAGTAGACCAGTTTCGGATCTTCATTTGGGATATCTTCTAAGGAGTGAGATACAAGTAATACAGGCTTCTCCTGATACAATTATGTGTCCTAGATGACTACTTCCAGCCTATTTATTCCATATTCTTTGTATGATTCATCAGAAGTTCGTTTTTCCCATTTTCGGCTAGTAGACCTGTTTTGGATCTTCATTTGGGATATCTTCTAAGGAGTGAGATACAAGTAATACAGGCTTCTCCTGATACAATTATGTGTCCCAGATGACTACTTCCAGCCTATTTATTCCATTTTCTTTGTATGATTCATCTGTAGCTCGTTTTTCCCATTTTTGGCTAGTAGACCTCTTTCAGATCTTCATTTTGGGATATCTTTTAGGGAATGAGATACAAGTAATAGAAGTTTCTCCCTGTACTATTATGAGTCCTAGATGTCTATTTACAGCCTATTTACTCCATTTTTATTTGTATGATTCATCAGAAGTCCGTTTTCCCCATTTTCGGCAAGTAGACCACTTTCAGATCTTCATTTCGGATATCTTCTAGGGAATGAGATACAAGTAATAGAGGCTTCTCCTTGTACTATTATGTGTCCCAGATGACTATTTCCAACCTATTTACTCCTTTTTCTTTGTATGATTCATCAGAAGTTAGTTTTTCCCATTTTCGGCAAGTAGACCTGTTTCGGCTCTTCATTTGGGATATCTTCTAGGGAATGAGATACAAGTAATAGAGGTTACTCCTTGTACTATTATGAGTCCCAGATGACTATTTCCAGCCTTTTACTCCTTTTTCTTTGTATGATTCATCAGAAGTTCGTTTTTCCCATTTCTGGCTAGTAGACCTGTTTCAGATCTTCTTTTGGGATATCTTCTAGGGAATGAGATACAAGTAATAGAGGCTTCTCCTTGTACTATTATGTGTCCCAGATGACTATTTCCAACCTATTTACTCCTTTTTCTTTGTATGATTCATCAGAAGTTTGTTTTTTCCATTTTCGGCTAGTAGACCTGTTTCGGATCATCATTTGGGATATCTTCTAGGGAATGAGATACAAGTAATAGAGGTTTCTCCTTGTACTATTATGAGTCCCAGATGACTATTTCCAGACTTTTTACTCCTTTTTCTTTGTATGATTCGTGAGAAGTTCGTTTTTCCTATTTTTGGCAAGTAGACGACTTTCAGATCTTCATTTCGGATATCTTCTAGGGAATTAGGTACAATTAATAGAGGTTTCTCCTTGTACTATTATGAGTCCTATATGACTATTTACAGCCTATTTACTCCATTTTTATTTGTATGATTCATCAGAAGTCCGTTTTCCCCATTTTCGGCAAGTAGACCACTTTCAGATCATCATTTCGGATATCTTCTAGGGAATAAGATACAAGTAATAGAGGCTTCTCCTTGTACTATTATGTGTCCCAGATGACTATTTCCAGCCTATTTACTCCTTTTTCTTTGTATGATTCATCAGAAGTTTGTTTTTTCCATTTTCGGCTAGTAGACCTGTTTCGGCTCTTCATTGGGGATATCTTCTAGGGAATGAGATACAAGTAATAGAGGTTACTCCTTGTACTATTATGAGTCCCAGATGACTATTTCCAGCCTTTTGCTCCTTTTTCTTTGTATGATTCATCAGAAGTTCATTTTTCCCATTTTTGGCTAGTAGACCTGTTTCAGATCTTCTTTTGGGATATCTTCTAGGGAATGAGATACAAGTAATAGAGGCTTCTCCTTGTACTATTATGTGTCCCAGATTACTATTTCCAACCTATTTACTCCTTTTTCTTTGTATGATTCATCAGAAGTTTGTTTTTTCCATTTTCGGCTACTAGACCTGTTTCAGATCTTCATTTGGGATATCTTCTAGGGAATGATATAGAAGTAATAGAGGCTTCTCCTTGTACTATTATGTGTCCCAGATGACTATTTCCAGCCTTTTTACTCCTTTTTCTTTGTATGATTCATCAGTAGCTCGTTTTTTCCATTTTTGGCTAGTAGACCTCTTTCAGATCTTCATTTTCGGATATCTTCTAGGGAATGATATACAAGTAATAGATGTTTCTCCCTGTACTATTATGAGTCCTAGATGACTATTTACAGCCTATTTACTCTATTTTTATTTGTATGATTCATCAGAAGGCCGTTTTCCCCATTTTCGGCAAGTAGACCACTTTCAGATCTTCATTTGGGATATCTTCTAGGGAATGAGATACAAGTAATAGAGGCTTCTCCTTGTACTATTATGTGTCCCAGATGACTATTTCCAACTTATTTACTCCATTTTTATTTGCATGATTCATCAGAAGTCCATTTTCCCCATTTTCGGCAAGTAGACCAGTTTCGGATCTTCATTTCGGATATCTTCTAGGGAATGAGATACAAGTAATAGAGGCTTCTTCTTGTAATATTATGAATCCCTGGTGACTATTTTCAGCCTATTTACTCCATATTTATTTGTATGATTCATCAGATGTCCGTGTTCCCCATTTTCGGCTCGTAGACCTGTTTCGGATCTTCATTTGGGATATCTTCTAGGGAATGAGATACAAGTAATAGAGGCTTCTCCTTGTACTACTATGTGTCCCAGATGACTATTTCCAGCCTATTTACTCCTTTTTCTCTGTATGATTCATCAGAAGTTCGTTTTTCCCATTTTCAGCTAGTAGACCTGTTTCGGATCTTCATTTGGGATATCATCTAGGGAATGAGTACAAGTAATAGAGGTTTCTCCTTGTACTATTATGAGTCCCAAATGACTATTTCCAAGCCTATTTACTCTATTTTTATTTGTATGATTCATCAGAAGTCCGTGTTCCCTATTTTCGGCTAGTAGACCTTCGGATCTTCATTTGGGATCTCTTCGAGGGAATGAGATACAAGTAATAGAGGCTTCTCCTAGTAATATTATGTGTCCCGGATGACTATTTCCAGCGTATTTACTCCGTTTTCTTTGTATGATTCATCAGAAGTTCGTTTTTCCCATTTTCGGCTAGTAGACCAGTTTCGGATCTTCATTTGGGATATCTTCTAGGGAATGAGATACATGTAATAGAGGCTTCTCCTTATTCAATTATGTGTCCCAGACGACTACTTCCAGCCTATTTACTCTATTTTCTTTGTATGATTCATCAGAAGTCCGTGTTCCCCATTTTCGGCTAGTAGACCTGTTTCGGATTTTCATTTGGGATCTCTTCGAGGGAATGAGATACAAGTAACAGAGGCTTCTTTTAGTTATATTATGTGTCCCAGATGACTATTTCCTGCCTATTTACTCCGTTTTCTTTGTATGATTCATCAGAAGTTCGTTTTTCCCATTTTCGGCTAGTTGACCACTTTCGGATCTTCATTTGGGATATCTTCTAGGGAATGAGATACAAGTATTAGAGGCTTCTCCTTATACAATTATGTGTCCCAGATGACTACTTCCAGCCTATTTACACCATTTTCTTTGTATGATTCATCAGACGTTCGTTTTTTCCATTTTCGGCTAGTAGTCCTGTTTTGGATCTTCATTTGGGATATCTTCTAGGGAATGAGATACAAGTAATATAGGCTTCTCCTTGTACTATTATGAATCCCAGATGACTATTTCCAGCCTATTTACTCCATTTTTCTTTGTATGATTCCTCAGAAGTCCGTTTTCCCTATTTTTGGCAAGTAGACCAGTTTCGGATCTTTATTTTCAGATATCTTCTAGGGAAAAATACAAGAAATAGAGGTTTCTCCTTGTACTATTATGAGTCCCAGATGACTATTTCAGCCTATTTACTCCATTTTGATTTGTATGATTCGATCAGAATTCCGTTTTCCCCATTTTTGGCTAGTAGACAACTTTCGGATCTTCATTTGGGAAATTTTCTACGGAATGAGATACAAGTAACAGAGGCTTCTCCTTGTACTATAATGGGTGCCAGATGACTATTTCCAGCCTATTTACTCCATTTTCTTTGTATGATTCATCAGAAGTTTGTTTTTCCCATTTTTGGCTAGTAGACCTGTTTCAGATCTTCTTTTGGGATATCTTCTAGGGAATGAGATACAAGTAATAGAGGCTTCTCCTTGTACTATTATGTGTCCCAGATGACTATTTCCAACCTATTTACTCCTTTTTCTTTGTATGATTCATCAGAAGTTTGTTTTTTCCATTTTCGGCTAGTAGACATGTTTCGGATCATCATTTGGGATATCTTCTAGGGAATGAGATACAAGTAATAGAGGTTTCTCCTTGTACTATTATGAGTCCCAGATGACTATTTCCAGACTTTTTACTCCTTTTTCTTTGTATGATTCATGAGAAGTTCGTTTTTCCTATTTTTGGCAATTAGACGACTTTCAGATCTTCATTTCGGATATCTTCTAGGGAATTAGGTACAATTAATAGAGGTTTCTCCTTGTACTATTATGAGTCCTATATGACTATTTACAGCCTATTTACTCCATTTTTATTTGTATGATTCATCAGAAGTCCGTTTTCCCAATTTTCGGCAAGTAGACCACTTTCAGATCATCATTTCGGATATCTTCTAGGGAATAAGATACAAGTAATAGAGGCTTCTCCTTGTACTATTATGTGTCCCAGATGACTATTTCCAGCCTATTTACTCCTTTTTCTTTGTATGATTCATCAGAAGTTTGTTTTTTCCATTTTCGGCTAGTAGACCTGTTTCGGCTCTTCATTTGGGATATCTTCTAGGGAATGAGATACAAGTAATAGAGGTTACTCCTTGTACTATTATGAGTCCCAGATGACTATTTGCAGCCTTTTGCTCCTTTTTCTTTGTATGATTCATCAGAAGTTCATTTTTCCCATTTTTGGCTAGTAAACCTGTTTCAGATCTTCTTTTGGGATATCTTCTAGGGAATGAGATACAAGTAATAGAGGCTTCTCCTTGTACTATTATATGTCCCAGATGACTATTTCCAACCTATTTACTCCTTTTTCTTTGTATGATTCATCAGAAGTTTGTTTTTTCCATTTTCGGCTAGTAGACCTGTTTCAGATCTTCATTTGGGATATCTTCTAGGGAATGATATAGAAGTAATAGAGGCTTCTCCTTGTACTATTATGTGTCCCAGATGACTATTTCCAGCCTTTTTACTCCTTTTTCTTTGTATGATTCATCAGTAGCTCGTTTTTTCCATTTTTGGCTAGTAGACCTCTTTCAGATCTTCATTTTCGGATATCTTCTAGGGAATGATATACAAGTAATAGATGTTTCTCCCTGTACTATTATGAGTCCTAGATGACTATTTACAGCCTATTTACTCCATTTTTATTTGTATGATTCATCAGAAGGCCGTTTTCCCCATTTTCGGCAAGTAGACCACTTTCAGATCTTCATTTCGGATATCTTCTAGGGAATGAGATACAAGTAATAGAGGCTTCTCCTTGTACTATTATGTGTCCCAGATGACTATTTCCAACTTATTTACTCCATTTTTATTTGCATGATTCATCAGAAGTCCATTTTCCCCATTTTCGGCAAGTAGACCAGTTTCGGATCTTCATTTCGGATATCTTCTAGGGAATGAGATACAAGTAATAGAGGCTTCTTCTTGTAATATTATGAATCCCAGGTGACTATTTCCAGCCTATTTACTCCATATTTATTTGTATGATTCATCAGATGTCCGTGTTCCCCATTTTCGGCTCGTAGACCTGTTTCGGATCTTCATTTGGGATATCTTCTAGGGAATGAGATACAAGTAATAGAGGCTTCTCCTTGTACTACTATGTGTCCCAGATGACTATTTCCAGCCTATTTTCTCCTTTTTCTCTGTATGATTCATCAGAAGTTCGTTTTTCCCATTTTCAGCTAGTAGACCTGTTTCGGATCTTCATTTGGGATATCATCTAGGGAATGAGTACAAGTAATAGAGGTTTCTCCTTGTACTATTATGAGTCCCAAATGACTATTTCCAAGCCTATTTACTCTATTTTTATTTGTATGATTCATCAGAAGTCCGTGTTCCCCATTTTCGGCTAGTAGACCTTCGGATCTTCATTTGGGATCTCTTCGAGGGAATGAGATACAAGTAATAGAGGCTTCTCCTAGTAATATTATGTGTCCCGGATAACTATTTCCAGCGTATTTACTCCGTTTTCTTTGTATGATTCATCAGAAGTTCGTTTTTCCCATTTTCGGCTAGTAGACCAGTTTCGGATCTTCATTTGGGATATCTTCTAGGGAATGAGATACATGTAATAGACGCTTCTCCTTATTCAATTATGTGTCCCAGACGACTACTTCCAGCCTATTTACTCTATTTTCTTTGTATGATTCATCAGAAGTCCCTGTTCCCCATTTTCGGCTAGTAGACCTGTTTCAGATTTTCATATGGGATCTCTTCGAGGGAATGAGATACAAGTAACAGAGGCTTCTTTTAGTTATATTATGTGTCCCAGATGACTATTTCCTGCCTATTTACTCCGTTTTCTTTGTATGATTCATCAGAAGTTCGTTTTTCCCATTTTCGGCTAGTTGACCACTTTCGGATCTTCATTTGGGATATCTTCTAGGGAATGAGATACAAGTATTAGAGGCTTCTCCTTATACAATTATGTGTCCCAGATGACTACTTCCAGCCTATTTACACCATTTTCTTTGTATGATTCATCAGACGTTCGTTTTTTCCATTTTCGGCTAGTAGACCTGTTTTGGATCTTCATTTGGGATATCTTCTAGGGAATGAGATACAAGTAATATAGGCTTCTCCTTGTACTATTATGAATCCCAGATGACTATTTCCAGCCTATTTACTCCATTTTTCTTTGTATGATTCCTCAGAAGTCCGTTTTCCCTATTTTTGGCAAGTAGACCAGTTTCGGATCTTTATTTTCAGATATCTTCTAGGGAATGAAATACAAGAAATAGAGGTTTCTCCTTGTACTATTATGAGTCCCAGATGACTATTTCAGCCTATTTACTCCATTTTGATTTGTATGATTCAATCAGAATTCCGTTTTCCCCATTTTTGGCTAGTAGACAACTTTCGGATCTTCATTTGGGAAATTTTCTACGGAATGAGATACAAGTAACAGAGGCTTCTCCTTGTACTATAATGGGTGCCAGATGACTATTTCCAGCCTATTTACTCCATTTTCTTTGTATGATTCATCAGAAGTTCGTTTTTCCCATTTTTGGCTAGTAGACCTGTTTCGGATCTTCATTTGGGATATCTTCTAGGGAATGAGATACAAGTAATAGAGGTTTCTCCTTGTACTATTATGAGTCTCAGATGACTATTTCCAGCCTTTTTACTCCTTTTTCTTTGTATGATCCTTGAGAAGTTCGTTTTTCCCATTTTTGGCAAGTAGACCACTTTCAGATCTTCATTTCGGATATCTTCTAAGGAATTAGGTACAATTAATAGAGGTTTCTCCTTGTAGTTTTATGAGTCCTATATGACTATTTACAGCCTATTTACTCCATTTTTATTGGTATGATTCATCAGAAGTCCGTTTTTACAATTTTTGGCAAGTAGACCACTTTGAGATCTTCATTTCGGATATCTTCTAGGGAAATAAATACAAGTAATAGAGGCTTCTCCTTGTACTATTATGAATCCCAGGTGACTATTTCCAGTCTATTTACTCCGTTTTTAATTGCATGATTCATCAGAAGTCCGTATTCCCCATTTTTGGCTAGTAGACCTGTTTCAGATCTTCATTTGGAATATCTTCTAGGGAATGAGTACAAGTAATAGAGGTTTCTCCTTGTACTATTATGAGTCCCAAATGACTATTTCCAAGCCTATTGACTCCATTTTTATTTGTATGATTCATCAGAAGTCCGTTTTCCCCATTTTCGGCAAGTAGACCACTTTCAGATCTTTATTTCGGATATCTTCTAGGGAATGAGATACAAGTAATAGAGGCTTCTCCTTGTACTATTATAAGTCCCAGATGACTATTTCCAGCCTCTTTACTCCATTTTTATTTGTATGATTCATCAGAAGTCCGTTTTCCCCATTTTCGGCAAGTAGACCACTTTCAGATCTTCATTTCGGATATCTTCTAGGGAATTAGATACAAGTAATAGAGGTTTCTCCTTGTACTATTATGAGTCCCAGATGACTATTTCCAGCCTATTTACTCCATTTTTATTGGTATGATTCATCAGAAGTCCGTTTTCACAATTTTCGGCAAGTTGACCACTTTGAGATCTTCATTTCAGATATCTTCTAGGGAAATAGATACAAGTAATAGAGGCTTCTCCTTGTACTATTATGAATCCCAGGTGACTATTTCCAGTCTATTTACACCATTTTTATTTGCATGATTCATCAGATGTCTGTATTCCCCATTTTTGGCTAGTAGACCTGTTTCGGATCTTCATTTGGGATCTCTTCTAGGGAGTGAGGTACAAGTAATAGAGGCTTCTCCTTATACTATTATGAGTCCCAGATGACTATTTCCAACTTATTTACTCCATTTTTATTTGTATGATTCATCAGAAGTCCGTTTTCCCCATTTCCGGCAAGTAGGCCAGTTTCGGATCTTCATTTCGGATATCTTCTAGGGAATAAAATACAGGTAATAGAGGTTTCTCCTTGTACTATTATGAGTCCCAGATGACTATTTCCAGCCTATTTACTCCATTTTTATTTGTATGATTCATCAGAATTCCGCTTTCCACATTTTTGGCTAGTAGACAACTTCCGGATCTTCATTTGGGAACTTTTCTACGGAATGAGATACAAGTAATAGAGGCTTCTCCTTGTACTATAATGGGTGCCAGATGACTATTTCCAGCCTATTTACTCCATTTTCTTTGTATGATTCATCAGAAGTTTGCTTTTCCCATTTTCGGCTAGTAGACCTGTTTCGGATCTTCATTTGGGATATCTTCTAGGGAATGAGATACAAGTAATAGAAGCTTCTTCTTGTATCCGAGATGACTATTTCCAGCATATTTACTCTGTTTTTGTTTGTATGATTCATCAGAAGTCCGTTTTCCCTATTTTCGGCTAGTAGACCAGTTTCGGATCTTAATTTGGGATCTCTTCTAGGGAGTGAGGTACAAGTAATAGAGGCTTCTCCGTATACTATTATGAGTCCTAGATGACTATTTCCAACTTATTTACTCCATTTTTATTTGTATGATTCATCAGAAGTCCGTTTTCCCCATTTTAGGCAAGTAGACCAGTTTCGGATCTTCATTTCGGATATCTTCTAGGGAATGAGATATAAGTATTAGAGGCTTCTCCTTGTAATATTATGAATATCAGGTGACTATTTCCAGCCTGTTTACTCCATTTTATATGTATGAATTATCAGAAGTCCGTGTTCCCCATTTTCGGCTCGTAAACGTGTTTCGTATCTTCATTTGGGATATCTTCTAGGGAACGAGATACAAGTAATAGAGGCTTCTCCTTGTACTATTATTATGTGTCCCAGATGACTATTTCCAATGTATTTACTCATTTTTCTTTGTATGATTCATCAGAAGTTGGTTTTTTCCATTTTCGGCTAGTAGACCTGTTTCGGATCTTCATTTGGGATATCTTCTAGAGAATGAGATACAAGTAATAGAGGTTTCTCCTTGTACTATAAGGAGTCCCAGATGACTATTTCCAGCCTATTTACTCCATTTTCATTTGTATGATTCTTCTGAAGTCCGTTTTCCCCACTTTCGGCAAGTAGACCACTTTCAGATCTTCATTTCGGATATCTTCTAAGGAATTAAATACAAGTAATAGAGGCTTCTCCTTGTACTATTATTAATCCCAGGTGACTATTTCCAGCCTATCTACTCTATTTTTATTTGTATGATTTATCAGAATTCCGTTTTCCCCATTATTGGCTAGTTGACCACTTCTGGATCTTTATTTGGAAACTTTTCTATGGAATAAGATACAAGTAGTAGAGGCTTCTCCTTGTACTATTATGAGTGCCAGGTGACTATTTCCAGTCTATTTACTCCATTTTCTTTGTATTGTTCATCAGAAGTTTGTTTTCCCCATTTTTAGCAAGTAGAACAGTTCCGGATCTTCATTTCGGATATCTTCTAGGGAATGAGATACAAGTAATAGAGGCTTCTTCTTGTAATTTTATGAATCCCAGGTGCCTATTTCCAGCCTAATTACTCCATTTTTATTTGTATGATTCATCAGATGTCCGTGTTCCCCATTTTCGGCTCGTAGACCACTTTCGGATCTTCATTTGGGATATCTTCTAGGGAATGAGATACAAGTATAGAGGCTTCTCCTTATACAATTATGTGTCCCAGATGACTACTTCCAGCCTATTTACACCATTTTCATTGTATGATTCATCAGAAGTTCGTTTTTTATATTTTCGGCTAGTAGACCAGTTTCGGATCTTCATTTGGGATATCTTCTAGGGCATGAAATACAGGTAATAGAGGTTTCTCCTTGTACTATTATGAGTCCCAGATGACTATTTCAGCCTATTTACTCCATTTTGATTTGTATGATTCAATCAGAATTCCGTTTTCCCCATTTTTGGCTAGTAGACAACTTCCGGATCTTCATTTGGGAAATTTTCTATGGAATGAGATACAAGTAACAGAGGCTTCTCCTTGTACTATTATGGGTGCCAGATGACTATTTCCAGCCTATTTACTCCATTTTCTTTGTATGATTCATCAGAAGTTTGGTTTTCCCATTTTCGGCTAGTAGACCTGTTTCAGATCTTCATTTGGGATATCTTCTAGGGAATGAGATACAAGTAATAGAGGTTTCTCGTTGTACTATTATGAGTCCGAGATGACTATTTCCAGCCTATTTACTCCATTTTCTTTGTATGATTCATCAGAAGTTTGTTTTTCCCATTTTCGGCTAGTAGACCTGTTTCGGATCTTCATTTGGGATATCTTCTAGGGAATGAGATACAAGTAATAGAGGTTTCTCGTTGTACTATTATGAGTCCGAGTTGACTATTTCCAGCCTATTTACTCCATTTTTATTTGTATGATTCATCAGAAGTCCGTTTTCCCCATTTTCGGCTAGTAGACCAGTTTCGGATCTTAATTTGGGATCTCTTCTTGGGAGTGAGGTACAAGTAATAGAGGCTTCTCCTTATATTATTATGAGTCCCAGATGACTATTTCCAACTTATTTACTCCATTTTTATTTGGATGATTCATCAGAAGTCCATTTTCCCCATTTTCGGCAAGTAGACCAGTTTCGGATCTTCATTTCGGATATCTTCTAGGGAATGAGATACAAGTAATAGAGGCTTCTTCTTGTAATATTATGAATCCCAGGTGACTATTTCCAGCCTATTTACTCCATATTTATTTGTATGATTCATCAGATGTCCGTGTTCCCCATTTTCGGCTCGTAGACCTGTTTCGGATCTTCATTTGGGATATCTTCTAGGGAATGAGATACAAGTAATAGAGGCTTCTCCTTGTACTAGTATGTGTCCCAGATGACTATTTCCAGCCTATTTACTCAATTTTTATTTGTTTGATTCATCAGAAGTCCGTGTTCCCCATTTTCGGCTAGTAGACCTGTTTCGGATCTTCATTTGGGATATCTTCTGTGGAATGGGATACAAGTAATAGAGGCTTCTCCTTATACAATTATGTTTCCCAGATGACTACTTCCAGCCTATTTACACTATTTTCTTTGTATGATTCATCAGAAGTTCGTTATTCCCATTTTCGGCTAGTAGACCTGTTTCGGATCATCATTTGGGATATCTTCTAGGGAATGAGATACAAGTAATAGAGGTTTCTCCTTGTACTATTATGAGTCCCAGATGACTATTTCCAGCCTATTTACTCCATTTTTATTTGTATGATTCATCGAAAGTCCGTTTTCCCCATTTTCAGCAAGTAGACCAGTTTCGGATCTACATTTGGGATCTCTTCTAGGGAATGAGATACAAGTAATAGAGGCTTCTCCTTGTACTATTATGAGTCCCAGATGACTATTTCAGCCTATTTACTCCATTTTTCTTTGTATGATTCATCAGAATTCCGTTTTCCCCATTTTCGGCAAGTAGACCAGTTTCGGATCTCCATTTCGGAAATCCTTCTAGGGAATGAGATACAAGTAATAGAAACTTCTCCTTGTACTATTATGAATCCCAGGTGACTATTTACAGCCTATTTACTCCATTTTTATTTGTATGATTCATCAGAATTCCGTTTTCCCTATTTTTGGCTAGTAGACAACTTCCGGATCTTCATTTGGGAACTTTTCTACGGAATGAGATACAAGTAATAGAGGCTTCTCCTTGTACTATTATGGGTGCCAGATGACGTTTTCCAGCCTATTTACTCCATTTCTTTGTATGATTCATCAGAAGTTTGTTTTTCCCATTTTCGGTTAGTAGACCTATTTCGAATCTTCATTTGGGATATCTTCTATGGAATGAGATACAAGTAATAGAGGTTTCTCGTTTTACTATTATGAGTCTGAGATGACTATTTCCAGCCTATTTACTTCATTTTTGTTTGTATGATTCATCAGAAGTCCGTTTTCCCCATTTTCGGCTAGTAGACCAGTTTCGGATCTTAATTTGGGATCTATTCTAGGGAGTGAGGTACAAGTAATAGAGGCTTCTCCTTATACTATTATGAGTCCCAAATGACTATTTCCAACTTATTTACTCCATTTTTATATGTATGATTCATCAGAAGTCCGTTTTCCCCTTTTTCGGCAAGTAGACCAGTGTCGGATCTTCATTTCAGATATCTTCTAAGGAATGAGATACAAGTAATAGAGGCTTCTCCTAGTAATATTATGAATCCCAGGTGACTGTTTCCAGCCTATTTACTCCATTTTTATATGTATGAATCATCAGAAATCCGTGTTCCCCATTTTCGGCTCGTAAACCTGTGTCGGATC
Source organism: Thlaspi arvense (assembly GCA_911865555.2). Classification (NCBI taxonomy): domain Eukaryota; kingdom Viridiplantae; phylum Streptophyta; class Magnoliopsida; order Brassicales; family Brassicaceae; genus Thlaspi; species Thlaspi arvense. The sequence continues at coordinate 46,850,165 of OU466857.2, forward strand.
TTCATTTTGGATATCTTCTAGGGAATGAGATACAAGTAATAGAGGCTTCTCCTTGTACTATTATTATGTGTCCCAGATGACTATTTCCAACGTATCTACTCATTTTTCTTTGTATTATTCATCAGAAGTTGGTTTTTTTCCATTTTCGGCTAGTAGACCTGTTTCGGATCTTCATTTGGGATATCTTCTAGGGAATGAGATACAAGTAATAGAGGTTTCACCTTGTACTATGAGGAGTCCCAGATGACTATTTCCAGCCTATTTACTCCATTTTTATTTGTATGATTCTTCTGAAGTCCGTTTTCCCCATTTTCGGCAAGTAGACCACTTTCAGATCTTCATTTCGGATATCTTCTAAGGAATTAAATACAAGTAATAGAGGCTTCTCCTTGTACTATTATTAATCCCAGGTGACTATTTCCAGCCTATCTACTCCATTTTTATTTGTATGATTCATCAAAATTCCGTTTTCCCCATTATTGGCTAGTAGACCACTTCCAGATCTTTATTTGGGAACTTTTCTACGTAATAAGATACAAGTAATAGAGGCTTCTTAATGTACTATTATGAGTGCCAGATGTCTATTTCCAGGCTATTTACTCCATTTTCTTTGTATGATTCATCAGAAGTTTGTTTTCTCCATTTTCGGCAAGTAGACCAGTTTCGGATTTTCATTTCGGATATCTTCTAGGGAATGAGATACAAGTAATAGAGGCTTCTTCTTGTAATATTATGAATCCCAGATGACTATTTCCAGCCTATTTACTCCATTTTATTTGTATGATTCATCAGATGTCCGTGTTCCCCATTTTCGGCTAGTAGACCTGTTTCGGATCTTCATTTGGGATCTCTTCGAGGGAATGAGATACAAGTAACAGAGGCTTCTCATAGTTATATTATGTGTCCCGGATGACTATTTCCTGCCTATTTACTCCGTTTTCTTTGTATGATTCCTCAGAAGTCCGTTTTCCCCATTTTCGGCTAGTTGACCACTTTCGGATCTTCATTTGGGATATCTTCGAGGGAATGAGATACAAGTAATAGAGACTTCTCCTTGTACTGTTATGAATCCCAGATGACTACTTGCAGCCTATTTACTCCATTTCTATTTGTGTGATTCATCAGAATTCTGTTTTCCCCATTTTTGGCTAGTATACAACTTCCGGATCTTCATTTGGGAACTTTTTTACGGAATGAAATAAAAGTAATAGAGGCTTCTGCTTGTATTATTATAGGTGCCAGGTGACTATTTCCAGCCTATTTACTCCATTTTTATTTGTATGATTCATCAGAAGTCCGTTTTCCCCATCTTCGGCTCGTAAACCAGTTTCGGATCTTCGTTTGGGATATCTTCTAGGGAATGAGATACAAGTAGTAGAGGCTTCTCCTTGTACTATTATAAGACCCAGATGACTATTTCCAGCCTATTTACTCAATTTTTCTTTGTTTGATTCACAGAAGTCCTTGTTCCCCATTTTCGGCTAGTAGACCTGTTTCGGATCTTCATTTGGGATCTCTTCGAGGGAATGAGATACAAGTAATAGAGGCTTCTCCTAGTAATATTATGTGTCACGGATGACTATTTCCAGCCTATTTACTCCGTTTTCTTTGTATGATTCATCAGAAGTTCGTTTTTCCCATTTTCAGCTAGTAGACCAGTTTCGGATCTTCATTTGGGATATCTTCTAGGGAATGAGATACATGTAATAGAGGCTTCTCCTTATTTAATTATGTGTCCCAGACGACTACTTCCAGCCTATTTACTCCATTTTCTTTGTATGATTCATCAGAAGTCCGCGTTCCCCATTTTCGACTAGTAGACCTGTTTCGGATCTTCATTTGGGATCTCTTCGAGGGAATGAGATACAAGTAACAGAGGCTTCTTTTAGTTATATTATGTGTCTCGGATGACTATTTCCTGCCTATTTACTCCGTTTTCTTTGTATGATTCATCAGAAGTTCGTTTTTCCCATTTTCGGCTAGTTGACCACTTTCGGATCTTCATTTGGGATATCTTCTAAGGAATGAGATACAAGTAATAGAGGCTTCTCCTTATACAATTATGTGTCCCACATGACTACTTCCAGCCTATTTACACCATTTTCTTTGTATGATTCATCACACGTTCGTTTTTTCCATTTTCGGCTAGTAGACCTGTTTCGGATCTTCATTTGGGATATCTTCTAGGGAATGAGATACAAGTAATATAGGCTTCTCCTTGTACTATTATAAATCCCAGATGACTATTTCCAGCCTATTTACTCCATTTTTCTTTGTATGATTCCTCAGAAGTCCGTTTTCCCTATTTTTGGCAAGTAGACCAGTTTCGGATCTTCATTTCAGATATCTTCTAGGGAATGAAATACAAGTAATAGAGGTTTCTCCTTGTACTATTATGAGTCCCAGATGACTATTTCAGCCTATTTACTCCATTTTTATTTGTATGATTCAATCAGAATTCCGTTTTCCCCATTTTTGGCTAGTAGACAACTTCCGGATCTTCATTTGGGAACTTTTCTACGGAATGAGATACAAGTAACAGAGGCTTCTCCTTGTACTATTGTGGGTGCTAGATGACTATTTCCAGCCTATTTACTCCATTTTTATTTGTATGATTCATCAGAATTCCGTTTTTCCCATTTTCGACATGTAGACCACTTTCAGATCTTCATTTCGAATATCTTCTAAGGAATTAGATACAAGTAATAGAGGCTTCTCCTTGTACTATTATGATTCCCAGGTGACTATTTCCAGCCTATTTACTCCATTTTTATTTGTATGATTCATCAGAATTCCGTTTTCCCCATTTTTGGCTAGTAGACAACTTCCAGATCTTTATTTGGGAACTTTTCTACGGAATGAGATACAAGTAATAGAGGCTTCTCTTTGTATTATTATGGGTGCCAGATGGCTATTTCCAACGTATTTACTCATTTTTCTTTGTATGATTTATCAGAAGTTGGTTATCAGAACTATTATGAGTCCCAGATGACTATTTCCAACTTATTTACTCCATTTTTATTTGTATGATTCATCCGAAGTCCGTTTGCCCCATTTTCGGCAAGTAGACCAGTTTCGGATCTTCATTTCGGATATCTTCTAGGGAATGAGATACAAGTAATAGAGGCTTCTCCTTGTAATATTATTAATCCCAGGTGACTATTTCCAGCCTGTTTACTCCATTTTTATATGTATGAATCATCAGAAGTCCGTGTTCCCCATTTTTGGCTTGTAAACCTGCTTCGGATCTTCATTTGGGATATCTTCTAAGGAATCAGATACAAGTAATAGAGGCTTCTCCTTGTACTATTATTATGTGTCCCAGATGACTATTTCCAACGTATTTACTCATTTTTCTTTGTATGATTCATCAGAAGTTTGTTTTTTCCGTTTTCGGCTAGTAGACCTGTTTCGGATCTTCATTTGGGATATCTTCTAGGGAATGAGATACAAGTAATAGAGGTTTCTCCTTGTACTATGAGGAGTCCCAGATGACTATTTCCAGCCTATTTACTCCATTTGGCAAGTAGACCACTTTCAGATCTTCATTTCTGATATCTTCTAAGGAATAGAGGCTTCTCCTTGTACTATTATTAATCCCAGGTCACTATTTCTAGCCTATCTACTCTATTTTTATTTGTATGATTCATCAGTATTCCGTTTTCCCCATTATTAGCTAGTTGACCACTTTCGGATCATTATTTGGGAACTTTTCTATGGAATAAGATACAAGTAATAGAGGCTTCTCCTTGTACTATTATGAGTGCCAGATGACTATTTCCATGCTATTTACTCCATTTTCTTTGTATGATTCATCAGAAGTTTGTTTTCCCCATTTTCGGCAAGTAGACCAGTTTCGGATTTTCATTTCGGATATCTTCTAGGGAATGAGATACAAGTAATAGAGGCTTCTTCTTGTAATATTATCAATCCCAGGTGACTATTTCCAGCCTATTTACTCCGTTTTTATTTTTATTATTCATCAGATGTCCGTGTTCCCCATTTTCGGCTCGTGGACCTGGTTCGGATCTTCATTTGGGATATCTTCTAGGGAATGAGATACAAGTAATAGAGGCTTCTCCTTGTACTATTATGTGTCTCAGATGACTATTTCTAGCCTATTTACTCCTTTTTCTCTGTATGATTCATCAGAAATTCTATTTTTCCCATTTTCGGCTGGTAGACCTGTTTCGGATCTACATTTGGGATATCATCTAGGGAATGAGTACAAGTAATAGAGGTTTCTCCTTGTACTATTATGAGTCCCAAATTACTATTTCCAAGCCTATTTACTCCATTTTTATTTGTATGATTCATCAGAAGTCCGTGTTCCCCATTTTCGGCTAGTAGACCTGTTTCGGATCTTCATTTGGGATATCATCTAGGGAATGAGTACAAGTAATAGAGGTTTCTCCTTGTACAATTATGAGTCCCAAATGACTATTTCCAAGCCTATTTACTCCATTTTTATTTGTATGATTCATCAGAAGTCCGTGCTCCCCATTTTCGGCTAGTAGACCTTCGGATCTTCATTTGGGATCTCTTCGAGGGAATGAGATACAAGTAATAGAGGCTTCTCCTAGTAATATTATGTGTCCCGGATGACTATTTCCAGCCTATTTACTCCATTTTCTTTGTATGATTCATCAGAAGTTCGTTTTTCCCATTTTCGGCTAGTAGAGCAGTTTCGGATCTTCATTTGGGATATCTTCTAGCGAATGAGATACAAGTAATAGAGGTTTCTCCTTGTACTATGATGAGTCCCAGATGACTATTTCCAGCCTATTTACTCCATTTTTATTTGTATGATTCTTCTGAAGTCCGTTTTTCCCATTTTCGGCAAGTAGACCACTTTTAGATCTTTATTTCGGATATCTTCTAAGGAATTAAATAGAAGTAATAGAGGCTTCTCCTTGTACTATTATTAATCCCAGGTGACTATTTCCAGCCTATCTACTCCATTTTTTATTTGTATGATTCATTAGAATTCCGTTTTCCCCATTATTGGCTAGTAGACCACTTCCAGATCTTTATTTGGGAACTTTTCTACGGAATAAGATACAAGTAATAGAGGCTTCTCATTGTACTATTATGAGTGTCAGATGACTATTTCCAGGCTATTTACTCCATTTTCTTTTTATGATTCATCAGAAGTTTGTTTTTCCCATTTTCGGCAACTAGACCATTTTCAGATCTTCATTTCGGATATCTTCTAGGGAATGAGATACAAGTAATAGAGGCTTCTTCTTGTACTATTATGTTTCCCAGATGACTATTTCCAGCCTATTTACTCAATTTTTATTTGTATGAATCATCAGAAGTCCGTGTTCCCCATTTTTGGCTTGTAAACCTGCTTCGGATCTTCATTTGGGATATCTTCTAAGGAATCAGATACAAGTAATAGAGGCTTCTCCTTGTACTATTATTATGTGTCCCAGATGACTATTTCCAACGTATTTACTCATTTTTCTTTGTATGATTCATCAGAAGTTTGTTTTTTCCGTTTTCGGCTAGTAGACCTGTTTCGGATCTTCATTTGGGATATCTTCTAGGGAATGAGATACAAGTAATAGAGGTTTCTCCTTGTACTATGAGGAGTCCCAGATGACTATTTCCAGCCTATTTACTCCATTTGGCAAGTAGACCACTTTCAGATCTTCATTTCTGATATCTTCTAAGGAATAGAGGCTTCTCCTTGTACTATTATTAATCCCAGGTCACTATTTCTAGCCTATCTACTCTATTTTTATTTGTATGATTCATCAGTATTCCGTTTTCCCCATTATTAGCTAGTTGACCACTTTCGGATCATTATTTGGGAACTTTTCTATGGAATAAGATACAAGTAATAGAGGCTTCTCATTGTACTATTATGAGTGCCAGATGAGTATTTCCAGGCTATTTACTCCATTTTCTTTTTATGATTCATCAGAAGTTTGTTTTCCCCATTTTCGGCAACTAGACCATTTTCAGATCTTCATTTCGGATATCTTCTAGGGAATGAGATACAAGTAATAGAGGCTTCTCCTTGTACTATTATAAGTCCCAGATGACAATTTTCAGCCTATTTACTCAATTTTTATTTGTTTGATTCATCAGAAGTCCGTGTTCCCCATTTTCGGCTAGTAGACCTGTTTCGGATCTTCATTTGGGATCTCTTCGAGGGAATGAGATACTAGTAATAGAGGCTTCTCCTAGTAATATTATGTGTCCCGGATGACTATTTCCAGCCTATTTACTCCGTTTTATTTGTATGATTCATCAGAAGTTCGTTTTTCCCATTTTTGGCTAGCTGACCATTTTCGGATCTTCATTTGGGATATCTTCTAGGGAACGAGATACAAGTAATAGAGGTTTCTCCTTATACAATTATGTGTCCCAAATGACTACTTCCAGCCTATTTACACCATTTTCTTTGTATGATTCATCAGAAGTTCGTTATTCCCATTTCGGCTAGTAGACCTGTTTCGGATCATCATTTGGGATATCTTCTAGGGAATGAGATACAAGTAATAGAGGTTTCTCCTTGTACTATTATGAGCCCCAGATGACTATTTCCTGCCTATTTACTCCATTTTAATTTGTATGATTCATCAAAAGTCCGTTTTCCCCATTTTCGGCAAGTAGACCAGTTTCGGATCTACATTTGGGATCTCTTCTAGGGAATGAGATACAAGCAATAGAGGCTTCTCCTTGTACTATTATGTGTCCCAGATGACTATTTCCAGCATATTTACTCCGTTCTTCTTTGTATGATTCCTCAGAAGTCCATTTTCCCCATTTTCGGCAAGTAGACCAGTTTCGGATCTTCATTTCGGATCTCTTCTAGGGAATGAGATACAAGTAATAGAGACTTCTCCTTGTACTATTATGAATCCCAGGTGACTATTTACAGCCTACTTACTCCATTTTTATTTGTATGATTTATCAGAATTCCGTTTTCCCCATTTTTGGCTAGTAGACAACTTCCGGATCTTCATTTGGAAACTTTTGTACGGAATGAAATACAAGTAATAGAGGCTTCTCCTTGTACTATTATGGGTGCCAGATGACTATTTCCAGCCTATTTACTCCATTTTCTTTGTATGATTCATCAGAAGTTCGTTTTTCATATTTTCGGTTAGTAGACCTGTTTCGAATCTTCATTTGGGATATCTTCTATGGAATAAGATACAAGTAATAGAGGTTTCTCCTTATACAATTATGTGTCCCAGATGACTATTTCCAGCCTATTTACTCCATTTTTATTTGTATGATTCATCAGAAGTCCGTTTTCCCCATTTTCGGCTAGTAGACCAGTTTCGGATCATAATTTGGGATCTATTCTAGGGAGTGAGGTACAAGTAGTAAAGGCTTCTCCTTATACTATTATGAGTCCCAGATGACTATTTCCAACTTATTTACTCCATTTTTATTTGTATGATTCATCAGAAGTCCATTTTCCCCATTTTCGGCAACTAGACCAGTTTCAGATCTTCATTTCGGATATCTTCTAGGGAATGAGATACAAGTAATAGAGGCTTCTCCTTGTAATATTATGAATCCCAGGTGACTATTTCCAGCCTATTTACTCCATTTTTATATGTATGAATCATCGGAAATCCGTGTTCCCCATCTTCGGGTCGTAAACCTGTTTCGGAACTTCATTTGGGATATCTTCTAGGGAATGAGATACAAGTAATAGAGGCTTCTCCTTGTACTATTATTATGTGTCCCAGATGACTATTTCCAACGTATTTACTCATTTTCTTTGTATTATTCATCAGAAGTTGGTTTTTTCCATTTTCGGCTAGTAGACCTGTTTCGGATCTTCATTTGGGATATCTTCTAGGGAATGAGATACAAGTAATAGAGGTTTCTCCTTGTACTATGAGGAGTCCCAGATGACTATTTCCAGCCTATTTACTCCATTTTTATTTGTATGATTCTTCGGAAGTCCGTTTTCCCCATTTTCGGCTAGTATACCAGTTTCGGATCTTAATTTGGGATCTATTCGAGGGAGTGAGGTACAAGTAAAAGAGGCTTCTCCTTATACTATTATGAGTCCCAGATGACTATTTCCAACTTATTTACTCCATTTTTATTTGTATGATTCATCAGAAGTCCGTTTTCCCCATTTTCGGCAAGTAGACCAGTTTTGGATCTTCATTTCGTATATCTTCTAGGGAATGAGATACAAGTAATAGAGGCTTCTCCTTGTAATATTATGAATCCCAGGTGACTATTTCCAGCCTATTTACTCCATTTTATATGTATGAATCATCAGAAATCCGTGTTCCCCATCTTCGGCTCGTAAACCTGTTTCGGAACTTCATTTGGGATATCTTCTAGGGAAAGAGATACAAGTAATAGAGGCTTCTCCTTGTAATATTATTATGTGTCCCAGATGACTATTTCCAACGTATTTATTCATTTTTCTTTGTATTATTCATCAGAAGTTGGTTTTTTCCATTTTCGGCTAGTAGACCTGTTTCGGATCTTCATTTAGGATATCTTCTAGGGAATGAGATACAAGTAATAGAGGTTTCTCTTGTACTATGAGGAGTCCCAGATGACTATTTCCAGCCTATTTACTCCATTTTTATTTGTATGATTCTTCTGAAGTCCGTTTTTCCCATTTTCGGCAAGTAGACCACTTTTAGATCTTTATTTCGGATATCTTCTAAGGAATTAAATAGAAGTAATAGAGGCTTCTCCTTGTACTATTATTAATCCCAGGTGACTATTTCCAGCCTATCTACTCCATTTTTTATTTGTATGATTCATTAGAATTCCGTTTTCCCCATTATTGGCTAGTAGACCACTTCCAGATCTTTATTTGGGAACTTTTCTACGGAATAAGATACAAGTAATAGAGGCTTCTCATTGTACTATTATGAGTGTCAGATGACTATTTCCAGGCTATTTACTCCATTTTCTTTTTATGATTCATCAGAAGTTTGTTTTTCCCATTTTCGGCAACTAGACCATTTTCAGATCTTCATTTCGGATATCTTCTAGGGAATGAGATACAAGTAATAGAGGCTTCTTCTTGTACTATTATGTTTCCCAGATGACTATTTCCAGCCTATTTACTCCTTTTTTATTTGTATGATTCATCAGAAGTCTGGTTTCCCCATTTTTGGCAAGTAAACCAGTTTCGGATCTACATTTGGGATCTCTTCTAGGAAATGAGATACAAGTAATAGAGGCTTCTCCTAGTACTATTATGTGTCCCATATGATTATTTCCAGCCTATTTACTCCATTTTTCTTTGTATAATTCCTCAGAAGTCCGTTTTTGCCTATTTTTGGCAAGTAGACCAGTTTCGGATCTTCATTTCGAATATTTTCTAGGGAATGAGAACAAGTAATAGAGACTTCTCCTTGTACTATTATGTGTCCCAGATGACTATTTCCAGCCTTTTTACTCCTTTTTCTTTGAATGATTCATCCGAATTCTGTTTTTCCCATTTTTGGCTAGTAGACCTGTTTCAGATCATCATTTGGGATATCTTCTAAGGAATGAGATACAAGTAATAGAGGTTTCTCCATGTACTATTATGAGTCCTAGATGACTATTTACAGCCTATTTACTCCATTTTTATTTGTACGATTCATCAGAAGTCCGTTTTCCCCATTTTCGGCAAGTAGACAACTTTCAGATCTTCATTTCAGATATCTTCTAGGTAATTAGATACAAGTAATAGAGGTTTCTCCTTGTACTATTATGAGTCCCAGATGATTATATCCAGCCTATTTACTCCATTTTTATTTGTATGATTCATCAGAAGTCCGTTTTCCCCATTTTCGGCAAGTAGACCAGTTTCGGATCTTCATTTCGGATTTCTTCTAGGGAATGAGATACAAGTAATAGAGACTTCTCTTTGTACTATTATGAATCCCAGGTGACTATTTCCAGCCTATTTACTCCATTTTTAGTGGTATGATTCATCCGAATTCTGTTTTTCCCATTTTTGGCTAGTAGACAACTTCCGGATCTTCATTTGGGAACTTTTCTAAGGAATGAGATAGAAGTAATAGAGGCTTCTCCTTGTACTATTATGGGTGCCAGATGACTATTTCCACCCTATTTACTCCATTTTCTATGTATGATTCATCAGAAGTTCGTTTTTCCCATTTTCGGCTAGTAGACCTGTTTTGGATCTTCATTTAGGATATCTTCTAGGGAATGAGATACAAGTAATAGAGGTTTCTCGTTGTACTATTATGAGTCCGAGATGACTATTTCCAGCCTATTTACTCCATTTTTATTTGTATGATTCATCAGAAGTCCGTTTTTCCCATTTTTGGCTAGTAGACCAGTTTCAGATCTTAATTTGGGATCTCTTCTAGGGAATGAGATACAAGTAATAGAAGCTTTTCCTTATACTATTATGAGTCCCAGATGACTTTTTCCAACCTATTTACTCATTTTTCTTTGTATGGTTCATTAGAAGTTCGTTTTTTTCATTTTCGGCTAGTAGACCTGTTTCGGATCTTCATTTGGGATATCTTCTAGGGAATGAGATACAAGTAATAGAGGTTTCTCCTTATACTATCAGGAGTCCCAGATGACTATTTCCAGCCTATTTACTCCATTTTTATTTGTATGATTCTTCTGAAGTCCGTTTTCCCCATTTTCGGCTAGTAGACCAGTTTCGGATCTTAATTTGGGATCTATTCTAAGGAGTGAGGTACAAGTAATAGAGGCTTCTCCTTATACTATTATGAGTCCCAGATGATTATTTCCAACTTATTTACTCCATTTTTATTTGTATGATTCATCAGAAGTCCGTTTTCCCCATTTTCGGCAAGTAGACCAGTTTCGGATCTTCATTTCGTATATCTTCTAGGGAATGAGATACAAGTAATAGAGGCTTCTCCTTGTAATATTATGAATCCCAGGTGACTATTTCCAGCCTATTTACTCCATTTTTATATGTATGAATCATCAGAAATCCGTGTTCCCCATCTTCGGCTCGTAAACCCGTTTCGGAACTTCATTTGGGATATCTTCTAGGGAATGAGATACAAGTAATAGAGGCTTCTCCTTGTACTATTATTATGTGTCCCAGATGACTATTTCCAACGTATTTATTCATTTTTCTTTGTATTATTCATCAGAAGTTGGTTTTTTCCATTTTCCGGTAGTAGACCTGTTTCGGATCTTCATTAGGGATATCTTCTAGGGAATGAGATACAAGTAATAGAGGTTTCTCCATGTACTATAAGGAGTCCCAGATGACTATTTCCAGAATATTTACTCCATTTTTATTTGTATGATTCTTCTGAAGTCCGTTTTTCCCATTTTCGGCAAGTAGACCACTTTTAGATCTTCATTTCGGATATCTTCTAAGGAACTAAATACAAGTAATAGAGGCTTCTCCTTGTACTATTATTAATCCCAGGTGACTATTTCCAGCCTATCTTCTCCATTTTTTATTTGTATGATTCATCAGAATTCCGTTTTCCCCATTATTGGCTAGTAGACCACTTCCAGATCTTTATTTGGGAACTTTTCTACGGAATAAGATACAAGTAATAGAGGCTTCTCATTGTACTATTATGAGTGTCAGATGACTATTTCCAGGCTATTTACTACATTTTCTTTTTATGATTCATCAGAAGTTTGTTTTCCCCATTTTCGGCAAGTAGACCAGTTTCGGATTTTCATTTCGGATATCTTCTAGGGAATGAGATACAAGTAATAGAGGCTTCTTCTTGTAATATTATCAATCCCAGGTGACTATTTCCAGCCTATTTACTCCATTTTTATTTTTATTATTCATCAGATGTCCGTGTTCCCCATTTTCGGCTCGTGGACCTGGTTCGGATCTTCATTTGGGATATCTTCTAGGGAATGAGATACAAGTAATAGAGGCTTCTCCTTGTACTATTATGTGTCTCAGATGACTATTTCTAGCCTATTTACTCCTTTTTCTCTGTATGATTCATCAGAAATTCTATTTTTCCCATTTTCGGCTGGTAGACCTGTTTCGGATCTACATTTGGGATATCATCTAGGGAATGAGTACAAGTAATAGAGGTTTCTCCTTGTACTATTATGAGTCCCAAATGACTATTTCCAAGCCTATTTACTCCATTTTTATTTGTATGATTCATCAGAAGTCCGTGTTCCCCATTTTCGGCTAGTAGACCTGTTTCGGATCTTCATTTGGGATATCATCTAGGGAATGAGTACAAGTAATAGAGGTTTCTCCTTGTACAATTATGAGTCCCAAATGACTATTTCCAAGCCTATTTACTCCATTTTTATTTTTATGATTCATCAGAAGTCCGTGCTCCCCATTTTCGGCTAGTAGACCTTCGGATCTTCATTTGGGATCTCTTCGAGGGAATGAGATACAAGTAATAGAGGCTTCTCCTAGTAATATTATGTGTCCCGGATGACTATTTCCAGCCTATTTACTCCATTTTCTTTGTATGATTCATCAGAAGTTCGTTTTTCCCATTTTCGGCTAGTAGAGCAGTTTCGGATCTTCATTTGGGATATCTTCTAGCGAATGAGATACAAGTAATAGAGGTTTCTCCTTGTACTATGATGAGTCCCAGATGACTATTTCCAGCCTATTTACTCCATTTTTATTTGTATGATTCTTCTGAAGTCCGTTTTTCCCATTTTCGGCAAGTAGACCACTTTTAGATCTTCATTTCGGATATCTTCTAAGGAATTAAATACAAGTAATAGAGGCTTCTCCTTGTACTATTATTAATCCCAGGTGACTATTTCCAGCCTATCTACTCCATTTTTTATTTGTATGATTCATCAGAATTCCGTTTTCCCCATTATTGGCTAGTAGACCACTTCCGGATCTTTATTTGGGAACTTTTCTACGGAATAAGATACAAGTAATAGAGGCTTCTCATTATACTATTATGAGTGCCAGATGAGTATTTCCAGGCTATTTACTCCATTTTCTTTTTATGATTCATCAGAAGTTTGTTTTCCCCATTTTCGGCAACTAGACCATTTTCAGATCTTCATTTCGGATATCTTCTAGGGAATGAGATACAAGTAATAGAGGCTTCCCCTTGTACTATTATAAGTCCCAGATGACAATTTTCAGCCTATTTACTCAATTTTTATTTGTTTGATTCATCAGAAGTCCGTGTTCCCCATTTTCGGCTAGTAGACCTGTTTCGGATCTTCATTTGGGATCTCTTCGAGGGAATGAGATACTAGTAATAGAGGCTTCTCCTAGTAATATTATGTGTCCCGGATGACTATTTCCAGCCTATTTACTCCGTTTTATTTGTATGATTCATCAGAAGTTCGTTTTTCCCATTTTTGGCTAGCTGACCATTTTCGGATCTTCATTTGGGATATCTTCTAGGGAACGAGATACAAGTAATAGAGGTTTCTCCTTATACAATTATGTGTCCCAAATGACTACTTCCAGCCTATTTACACCATTTTCTTTGTATGATTCATCAGAAGTTCGTTATTCCCATTTCGGCTAGTAGACCTGTTTCGGATCATCATTTGGGATATCTTCTAGGGAATGAGATACAAGTAATAGAGGTTTCTCCTTGTACTATTATGAGCCCCAGATGACTATTTCCTGCCTATTTACTCCATTTTTATTTGTAAAAGTCCGTTTTCCCCATTTTCGGCAAGTATACCAGTTTCGGATCTACATTTGGGATCTCTTCTAGGGAATGAGATACAAGCAATAGAGGCTTCTCCTTGTACTATTATGTGTCCTAGATGACTATTTCCAGCATATTTACTCCATTCTTCTTTGTATGATTCCTCAGAAGTCCATTTTCCCCAATTTCGGCAAGTACACCAGTTTCGGATCTTCATTTCGGATCTCTTCTAGGGAATGAGATACAAGTAATAGAGACTTCTCCTTGTACTATTATGAATCCCAGGTGACTATTTACAGCCTACTTACTCAATTTTTATTTGTATGATTTATTAGAATTCCGTTTTCCCCATTTTTGGCTAGTAGACAACTTCCGGATCTTCATTTGGAAACTTTTGTACGGAATGAAATACAAGTAATAGAGGCTTCTCCTTGTACTATTATGGGTGCCAGATGACTATTTCCAGCCTATTTACTCCATTTTCTTTGTATGATTCATCAGAAGTTCGTTTTTCATATTTTCGGTTAGTAGACCTGTTTCGAATCTTCATTTGGGATATCTTCTATGGAATAAGATACAAGTAATAGAGGTTTCTCCTTATACAATTATGTGTCCCAGATGACTATTTCCAGCCTATTTACTCCATTTTTATTTGTATGATTCATCAGAAGTCCGTTTTCCCCATTTTCGGCTAGTAGACCAGTTTCGGATCATAATTTGGGATCTATTCTAGGGAGTGAGGTACAAGTAATAGAGGCTTCTCCTTATACTATTATGAGTCCCAGATGACTATTTCCAAATTATTTACTCCATTTTTATTTGTATGATTCATCAGAAGTCCGTTTTCCCCATTTTCGGCAACTAGACCAGTTTCAGATCTTCATTTCAGATATCTTCTAGGGAATGAGATACAAGTAATAGAGGCTTCTCCTTGTAATATTATGAATCCCAGGTGACTATTTCCAGCCTATTTACTCCATTTTTATATGTATGAATCATCGGAAATCCGTGTTCCCCATCTTCGACTCGTAAACCTGTTTCGGAACTTCATTTGGGATATCTTCTAGGGAATGAGATACAAGTAATAGAGGCTTCTCCTTGTATTATTATTATCTGTCCCAGATGACTATTTCCAACGTATTTACTCATTTTCGTTGTATTATTCATCAGAAGTTGGTTTTTTCCATTTTCGGCTAGTAGACCTGTTTGGGATCTTCATTTGGGATATCTTCTAGGGAATGAGATACAAGTAATAGAGGTTTCTCCATGTACTATGAGGAGTCCCAGATGACTATTTCCAGCCTATTTACTCCATTTTTATTTGTATGATTCTTCTGAAGTCCGTTTTCCCCATTTTCGGCTAGTAGACCAGTTTCAGATCTCTATTTCGGATTTCTTCTAGGGTTTATTTCGAATATTTTCTAGGGAATGATAACAAGTAATAGAGACTTCTCCTTGTACTATTATGTGTCCCAGATGACTATTTCCAGCCTTTTTACTCCTTTTTCTTTGAATGATTCATCCGAATTCTGTTTTTCCCATTTTTGGCTAGTAGACCTGTTTCAGATCATCATTTGGGATATCTTCTAAGGAATGAGATACAAGTAATAGAGGTTTCTCCATGTACTATTATGAGTCCTAGATGACTATTTACAGCCTATTTACTCCATTTTTATTTGTACGATTCATCAGAAGTCCGTTTTCCCCATTTTCGGCAAGTAGACAACTTTCAGATCTTCATTTCAGAAATCTTCTAGGGAATTAGATACAAGTAATAGAGGTTTCTCCTTGTACTATTATGAGTCCCAGATGATTATATCCAGCCTATTTACTCCATTTTTATTTGTATGATTCATCAGAAGTCCGTTTTCCCCATTTTCGGCAAGTAGACCAGTTTCGGATCTTCATTTCGGATTTCTTCTAGGGAATGAGATACAAGTAATAGAGACTTCTCTTTGTACTATTATGAATCCCAGGTGACTATTTCCAGCCTATTAACTCCATTTTTAGTGGTATGATTCATCCGAATTCTGTTTTTCCCATTTTTGGCTAGTAGACAACTTCCGGATCTTCTTTTGGGAACTTTTCTAAGGAATGAGATAGAAGTAATAGAGGCTTCTCCTTGTACTATTATGGGTGCCAGATGACTATTTCCACCCTATTTACTCCATTTTCTATGTATGATTCATCAGAAGTTCGTTTTTCCCATTTTCGGCTAGTAGACCTGTTTTGGATCTTCATTTAGGATATCTTCTAGGGAATGAGATACAAGTAATAGAGGTTTCTCGTTGTACTATTATGAGTCCGAGATGACTATTTCCAGCCTATTTACTCCATTTTTATTTGTATGATTCATCAGAAGTCCGTTTTTCCCATTTTTGGCTAGTAGACCAGTTTCAGATCTTAATTTGGGATCTCTTCTAGGGAATGAGATACAAGTAATAGAAGCTTTTCCTTATACTATTATGAGTCCCATATGACTTTTTCCAACCTATTTACTCATTTTTCTTTGTATGGTTCATTAGAAGTTCGTTTTTTTCATTTTCGGCTAGTAGACCTGTTTCGGATCTTCATTTGGGATATCTTCTAGGGAATGAGATACAAGTAATAGAGGTTTCTCCTTATACTATCAGGAGTCCCAGATGACTATTTCCAGCCTATTTACTCCATTTTTATTTGTATGATTCTTCTGAAGTCCGTTTTCCCCATTTTCGGCTAGTAGACCAGTTTCGGATCTTAATTTGGGATCTATTCTAAGGAGTGAGGTACAAGTAATAGAGGCTTCTCCTTATACTATTATGAGTCCCAGATGATTATTTCCAACTTATTTACTCCATTTTTATTTGTATGATTCATCAGAAGTCCGTTTTCCCCCATTTTCGGCAAGTAGACCAGTTTCGGATCTTCATTTCGTATATCTTCTAGGGAATGAGATACAAGTAATAGAGGCTTCTCCTTGTAATATTATGAATCCCAGGTGACTATTTCCAGCCTATTTACTCCATTTTTATATGTATGAATCATCGGAAATCCGTGTTCCCCATCTTCGGCTCGTAAACCCGTTTCGGAACTTCATTTGGGATATCTTCTAGGGAATGAGATACAAGTAATAGAGGCTTCTCCTTGTACTATTATTATGTGTCCCAGATGACTATTTCCAACGTATTTATTCATTTTTCTTTGTATTATTCATCAGAAGTTGGTTTTTTCCATTTTCCGCTAGTAGACCTGTTTCGGATCTTCATTAGGGATATCTTCTAGGGAATGAGATACAAGTAATAGAGGTTTCTCCATGTACTATAAGGAGTCCTAGATGACTATTTCCAGAATATTTACTCCATTTTTATTTGTATGATTCTTCTGAAGTCCGTTTTTCCCATTTTCGGCAAGTAGACCACTTTTAGATCTTCATTTCGGATATCTTCTAAGGAACTAAATACAAGTAATAGAGGCTTCTCCTTGTACTATTATTAATCCCAGGTGACTATTTCCAGCCTATCTACTCCATTTTTTATTTGTATGATTCATCAGAATTCCGTTTTCCCCATTATTGGCTAGTAGACCACTTCCAGATCTTTATTTGGGAACTTTTCTACGGAATAAGATACAAGTAATAGAGGCTTCTCATTGTACTATTATGAGTGTCAGATGACTATTTCCAGGCTATTTACTACATTTTCTTTTTATGATTCATCAGAAGATTGTTTTCCCCATTTTCGGCAACTAGACCATTTTCAGATCTTCATTTCGGATATCTTCTAGGGAATGAGATACAAGTAATAGAGGCTTCTTCTTTTACTATTATGTTTCCCAGATGACTATTTCCAGCCTATTTACTCCTTTTTTATTTGTATGATTCATCAGAAGTCTGGTTTCCCCATTTTTGGCAAGTAAACCAGTTTCGGATCTACATTTGGGATCTCTTCTAGGAAATGAGATACAAGTAATAGAGGCTTCTCCTAGTACTATTATGTGTCCCATATGATTATTTCCAGCCTATTTACTCCATTTTTCTTTGTATAATTCCTCAGAAGTCCGTTTTTGCCTATTTTTGGCAAGTAGACCAGTTTCGGATCTTCATTTCGAATATTTTCTAGGGAATGATAACAAGTAATAGAGACTTCTCCTTGTACTATTATGTGTCCCAGATGACTATTTCCAGCCTTTTTACTCCTTTTTCTTTGAATGATTCATCCGAATTCTGTTTTTCCCATTTTTGGCTAGTAGACCTGTTTCAGATCATCATTTGGGATATCTTCTAAGGAATGAGATACAAGTAATAGAGGTTTCTCCATGTACTATTATGAGTCCTAGATGACTATTTACAGCCTATTTACTCCATTTTTATTTGTACGATTCATCAGAAGTCCGTTTTCCCCATTTTCGGCAAGTAGGCAACTTTCAGATCTTCATTTCAGAAATCTTCTAGGGAATTAGATACAAGTAATAGAGGTTTCTCCTTGTACTATTATGAGTCCCAGATGATTATATCCAGCCTATTTACTCCATTTTTATTTGTATGATTCATCAGAAGTCCGTTTTCCCCATTTTCGGCAAGTAGACCAGTTTCGGATCTTCATTTCGGATTTCTTCTAGGGAATGAGATACAAGTAATAGAGACTTCTCTTTGTACTATTATGAATCCCAGGTGACTATTTCCAGCCTATTAACTCCATTTTTAGTGGTATGATTCATCCGAATTCTGTTTTTCCCATTTTTGGCTAGTAGACAACTTCCGGATCTTCATTTGGGAACTTTTCTAAGGAATGAGATAGAAGTAATAGAGGCTTCTCCTTGTACTATTATGGGTGCCAGATGACTATTTCCACCCTATTTACTCCATTTTCTATGTATGATTCATCAGAAGTTCGTTTTTTTTCCCATTTTCGGCTAGTAGACCTGTTTTGGATCTTCATTTAGGATATCTTCTAGGGAATGAGATACAAGTAATAGAGGTTTCTCGTTGTACTATTATGAGTCCGAGATGACTATTTCCAGCCTATTTACTCCATTTTTATTTGTATGATTCATCAGAAGTCCGTTTTTCCCATTTTTGGCTAGTAGACCAGTTTCAGATCTTAATTTGGGATCTCTTCTAGGGAATGAGATACAAGTAATAGAAGCTTTTCCTTATACTATTATGAGTCCCATATGACTTTTTCCAACCTATTTACTCATTTTTCTTTGTATGGTTCATTAGAAGTTCGTTTTTTTCATTTTCGGCTAGTAGACCTGTTTCGGATCTTCATTTGGGATATCTTCTAGGGAATGAGATACAAGTAATAGAGGTTTCTCCTTATACTATCAGGAGTCCCAGATGACTATTTCCAGCCTATTTACTCCATTTTTATTTGTATGATTCTTCTGAAGTCCGTTTTCCCCATTTTCGGCTAGTAGACCAGTTTCGGATCTTAATTTGGGATCTATTCTAAGGAGTGAGGTACAAGTAATAGAGGCTTCTCCTTATACTATTATGAGTCCCAGATGAATATTTCCAACTTATTTACTCCATTTTTATTTGTATGATTCATCAGAAGTCCGTTTTCCCCATTTTCGGCAAGTAGACCAGTTTCGGATCTTCATTTCGTATATCTTCTAGGGAATGAGATACAAGTAATAGAGGCTTCTCCTTGTAATATTATGAATCCCAGGTGACTATTTCCAGCCTATTTACTCCATTTTTATATGTATGAATCATCGGAAATCCGTGTTCCCCATCTTCGGCTCGTAAACCCGTTTCGGAACTTCATTTGGGATATCTTCTAGGGAATGAGATACAAGTAATAGAGGCTTCTCCTTGTACTATTATTATGTGTCCCAGATGACTATTTCCAACATATTTATTCATTTTTCTTTGTATTATTCATCAGAAGTTGGTTTTTTCCATTTTCCGCTAGTAGACCTGTTTCGGATCTTCATTAGGGATATCTTCTAGGGAATGAGATACAAGTAATAGAGGTTTCTCCATGTACTATAAGGAGTCCTAGATGACTATTTCCAGAATATTTACTCCATTTTTATTTGTATGATTCTTCTGAAGTCTGTTTTTCCCATTTTCGGCAAGTAGACCACTTTTAGATCTTCATTTCGGATATCTTCTAAGGAACTAAATACAAGTAATAGAGGCTTCTCCTTGTACTATTATTAATCCCAGGTGACTATTTCCAGCCTATCTACTCCATTTTTTATTTGTATGATTCATCAGAATTCCGTTTTCCCCATTATTGGCTAGTAGACCACTTCCAGATCTTTATTTGGGAACTTTTCTACGGAATAAGATACAAGTAATAGAGGCTTCTCATTGTACTATTATGAGTGTCAGATGACTATTTCCAGGCTATTTACTACATTTTCTTTTTATGATTCATCAGAAGTTTGTTTTCCCCATTTTCGGCAACTAGACCATTTTCAGATCTTCATTTCGGATATCTTCTAGGGAATGAGATACAAGTAATAGAGGCTTCTTCTTGTACTATTATGTTTCCCAGATGACTATTTCCAGCCTATTTACTCCTTTTTTATTTGTATGATTCATCAGAAGTCTGGTTTCCCCATTTTTGGCAAGTAAACCAGTTTCGGATCTACATTTGGGATCTCTTCTAGGAAATGAGATACAAGTAATAGAGGCTTCTCCTAGTACTATTATGTGTCCCATATGATTATTTCCAGCCTATTTACTCCATTTTTCTTTGTATGATTCCTCAGAAGTCCGTTTTTGCCTATTTTTGGCAAGTAGACCAGTTTCGGATCTTCATTTCGAATATTTTCTAGGGAATGAGAACAAGTAATAGAGACTTCTCCTTGTACTATTATGTGTCCCAGATGACTATTTCCAGCCTTTTTACTCCTTTTTCTTTGAATGATTCATCCGAATTCTGTTTTTCCCATTTTTGGCTAGTAGACCTGTTTCAGATCATCATTTGGGATATCTTCTAAGGAATGAGATACAAGTAATAGAGGTTTCTGCATGTACTATTATGAGTCCTAGATGACTATTTACAGCCTATTTACTCCATTTTTATTTGTACGATTCATCAGAAGTCCGTTTTCCCCATTTTCGGCAAGTAGACAATTTTCAGATCTTCATTTCGGATATCTTCTAGGGAATAAGATACAAGTAATAGAGGTTTCTCCTTGTACTATTATGAGTCCCAGATGATTATTTCCAGCCTATTTACTACATTTTTATTTGTATGATTCATCAGAAGTCCGTTTTCCCCATTTTCGGCAAGTAGACCAGTTTCGGATCTTCATTTCGGATTTCTTCTAGGGAATGAGATACAAGTAATAGAGACTTCTCTTTGTACTATTATGAATCCCAGGTGACTATTTCCAGCCTATTTACTCCATTTTTAGTTGTATGATTCATCCGAATTCTGTTTTTCCCATTTTTGGCTAGTAGACAACTTCCGGATCTTCATTTGGGAACTTTTCTAAGGAATGAGATACAAGTAATAGAGGCTTCTCCTTGTACTATTATGGGTGCCAGATGACTATTTCCACCCTATTTACTCCATTTTCTATGTATGATTCATCAGAAGTTTGTTTTTCCCATTTTTGGCTAGTAGACCTGTTTTGGATCTTCATTTAGGATATCTTCTAGGGAATGAGATACAAGTAATAGAGGTTTCTCGTTGTACTATTATGAGTCCGAGATGACTATTTCCAGCCTATTTACTCCATTTTTATTTGTATGATTCATCAGAAGTCCGTTTTTCCCATTTTCGGCTAGTAGACCAGTTTCAGATCTTAATTTGGGATCTCTTCTAGGGAATGAGATACAAGTAATAGAAGCTTTTCCTTATACTATTATGAGTCCCAGATGACTTTTTCCAACCTATTTACTCATTTTTCTTTGTATGGTTCATTAGAAGTTCGTTTTTTTCATTTTCGGCTAGTAGACCTGTTTCGGATCTTCATTTGGGATATCTTCTAGGGAATGAGATACAAGTAATAGAGGTTTCTCCTTGTACTATGAGGAGTCCCAGATGACTATTTCCAGCCTATTTACTCCATTTTTATTTGTATGATTCTTCTGAAGTCCGTTTTCCCCATTTTCGGCTAGTACACCAGTTTCGGATCTTAATTTGGGATCTATTCTAGGGAGTGAGGTACAAGTAATAGAGGCTTCTCCTTATACTATTATGAGTCCCAGATGACTATTTCCAACTTATTTACTCCATTTTTATTTGTATGATTCATCAGAAGTCCGTTTTCCCCATTTTCGGCAAGTAGACCAGTTTCGGATCTTCATTTCGTATATCTTCTAGGGAATGAGATACAAGTAATAGAGGCTTCTCCTTGTAATATTATGAATCCCAGGTGACTATTTCCAGCCTATTTACTCCATTTTTATATGTATGAATCATCGGAAATCCGTGTTCCCCATCTTCGGCTCGTAAACCTGTTTCGGAACTTCATTTGGGATATCTTCTAGGGAATGAGATACAAGTAATAGAGGCTTCTCCTTGTACTATTATTATGTGTCCCAGATGACTATTTCCAACGTATTTATTCATTTTTCTTTGTATTATTCATCAGAAGTTGGTTTTTTTTCCATTTTCCGCTAGTAGACCTGTTTCGGATCTTCATTAGGGATATCTTCTAGGGAATGAGATACAAGTAATAGAGGTTTCTCCATGTACTATTATGAGTCCCAGATGACTATTTCCAACTTATTTACTCCATTTTTATTTGTATGATTCATCAGAAGTCCGTTTTCCCCATTTTCGACAAGTAGACCACTTTCAGATCTTCATTTCGAATATCTTCTAAGGAATTAGATACAAGTAATAGAGGCTTCTCCTTGTACTATAATGAATCCCAGGTGACTATTTCCAGCCTATTTACTCCTTTTTTATTTGTATGATTCATCAGAAGTTCGTGTTCCCCATTTTTGGCTAGTAGACCAATTTCGGATCTTCATTTTGGATATCTTCTAGGGAATGATATAGAAGTAATGAGGCTTCTCCTTGTACTATTATGTGTCCCAGATGACTATTTCCAGCTTTTTTACTCCTTTTTGTTTGTATGATTCATCAGAAGTTTGTTTTTTTCCCATTTTCGGCAAGTAGACCTGTTTCAGATCTTCATTTGGGATATCTTCTAGGGAATGAGATACAAGTAATAGAGGTTTCTCCTAGTACTATTATGAGTCCTAGATGACTATTTACAGCCTATTTCCTCCATTTTTATTTGTATGATTCATCAGAAGTCCGTTTTCCCCATTTTCGGCAAGTAGACCACTTTCAGATCTTCATTTCGGATATCTTCTAGGGAATTAGATACAAGTAATAGAGGTTTCTCCTTGTACAATTATGAGTCCCAGATGACTATTTCCAGCCTATTTACTCCATTTTTATTTGTATGATTCATCAGAAGTCCGTTTTCCCCATTTTCGGCAAGTAGACCACTTTCAGATCTTCATTTCGGATATCTTCTTGGGAAATAGATACAAGTAATAGAGGCTTCTCCTTGTACTATTTTGAATCCCAGGTGACTATTTCCAGTCCATTTATGCCATTTTTATTTGTATGATTCATCAGAAGTCCTTGTTCCCCATTTTGTGCTAGTAGACCTGTTTCGGATCTTCATTTGGGATATTTTCTAGGGAATGAGATACAAGTATTAGAGGTTTCTCCTTGTACTATTATGAGTCCCAAATGACTATTTCCAGCCTATTTACTCCATTTTTATTTGTATGATTCATCAGAAGTCCGTTTTCCCCATTATCGGCAAGTAGACCACTTTCAGATCTTCAATTCGGTTATCTTCTTGGGAATGAGATACAAGTATTAGAGGCTGCTCCTGGTACTATTATAAGTCCCAGATGACTATTTCCAGCCTATTTACTCCATTTTTATTTGTATGATTCATCAGATGTCTGTGTTCCCCATTTTTGGCTCGTAGACCTGTTTCGGATCTTCATTTGGGATATCTTCTAGGGAATGAGATACAAGTAATAGAGGCTTCTTCTTGTACTATTATGTTTCCCAGATGACTATTTCCAGCCTATTTA
Source organism: Thlaspi arvense (assembly GCA_911865555.2). NCBI lineage: Eukaryota > Viridiplantae > Streptophyta > Magnoliopsida > Brassicales > Brassicaceae > Thlaspi > Thlaspi arvense. Next base: position 46,873,775 of record OU466857.2, read on the forward strand.
CTCCTTTTTTATTTGTATGATTCATCAGAAGTCTGGTTTCCCCATTTTTGGCAAGTAAACCAGTTTCGGATCTACATTTGGGATCTCTTCTAGGAAATGAGATACAAGTAATAGAGGCTTCTCCTAGTACTATTATGTGTCCCATATGATTATTTCCAGCCTATTTACTCCATTTTTCTTTGTATGATTCCTCAGAAGTCCGTTTTTGCCTATTTTTGGCAAGTAGACCAGTTTCGGATCTTCATTTCGAATATTTTCTAGGGAATGAGAACAAGTAATAGAGACTTCTCCTTGTACTATTATGTGTCCCAGATGACTATTTCCAGCCTTTTTACTCCTTTTTCTTTGAATGATTCATCCGAATTCTGTTTTTCCCATTTTTGGCTAGTAGACCTGTTTCAGATCATCATTTGGGATATCTTCTAAGGAATGAGATACAAGTAATAGAGGTTTCTGCATGTACTATTATGAGTCCTAGATGACTATTTACAGCCTATTTACTCCATTTTTATTTGTACGATTCATCAGAAGTCCGTTTTCCCCATTTTCGGCAAGTAGACAACTTTCAGATCTTCATTTCGGATATCTTCTAGGGAATAAGATACAAGTAATAGAGGTTTCTCCTTGTACTATTATGAGTCCCAGATGATTATTTCCAGCCTATTTACTACATTTTTATTTGTATGATTCATCAGAAGTCCGTTTTCCCCATTTTCGGCAAGTAGACCAGTTTCGGATCTTCATTTCGGATTTCTTCTAGGGAATGAGATACAAGTAATAGAGACTTCTCTTTGTACTATTATGAATCCCAGGTGACTATTTCCAGCCTATTTACTCCATTTTTAGTTGTATGATTCATCCGAATTCTGTTTTTCCCATTTTTGGCTAGTAGACAACTTCCGGATCTTCATTTGGGAACTTTTCTAAGGAATGAGATACAAGTAATAGAGGCTTCTCCTTGTACTATTATGGGTGCCAGATGACTATTTCCACCCTATTTACTCCATTTTCTATGTATGATTCATCAGAAGTTTGTTTTTCCCATTTTTGGCTAGTAGACCTGTTTTGGATCTTCATTTAGGATATCTTCTAGGGAATGAGATACAAGTAATAGAGGTTTCTCGTTGTACTATTATGAGTCCAAGATGACTATTTCCAGCCTATTTACTCCATTTTTATTTGTATGATTCATCAGAAGTCCGTTTTTCCCATTTTCGGCTAGTAGACCAGTTTCAGATCTTAATTTGGGATCTCTTCTAGGGAATGAGATACAAGTAATAGAAGCTTTTCCTTATACTATTATGAGTCCCAGATGACTTTTTCCAACCTATTTACTCATTTTTCTTTGTATGGTTCATTAGAAGTTCGTTTTTTTCATTTTCGGCTAGTAGACCTGTTTCGGATCTTCATTTGGGATATCTTCTAGGGAATGAGATACAAGTAATAGAGGTTTCTCCTTGTACTATGAGGAGTCCCAGATGACTATTTCCAGCCTATTTACTCCATTTTTATTTGTATGATTCTTCTGAAGTCCGTTTTCCCCATTTTCGGCTAGTACACCAGTTTCGGATCTTAATTTGGGATCTATTCTAGGGAGTGAGGTACAAGTAATAGAGGCTTCTCCTTATACTATTATGAGTCCCAGATGACTATTTCCAACTTATTTACTCCATTTTTATTTGTATGATTCATCAGAAGTCCGTTTTCCCCATTTTCGGCAAGTAGACCAGTTTCGGATCTTCATTTCGTATATCTTCTAGGGAATGAGATACAAGTAATAGAGGCTTCTCCTTGTAATATTATGAATCCCAGGTGACTATTTCCAGCCTATTTACTCCATTTTTATATGTATGAATCATCGGAAATCCGTGTTCCCCATCTTCGGCTCGTAAACCTGTTTCGGAACTTCATTTGGGATATCTTCTAGGGAATGAGATACAAGTAATAGAGGCTTCTCCTTGTACTATTATTATGTGTCCCAGATGACTATTTCCAACGTATTTATTCATTTTTCTTTGTATTATTCATCAGAAGTTGGTTTTTTCCATTTTCCGCTAGTAGACCTGTTTTGGATCTTCATTAGGGATATCTTCTAGGGAATGAGATACAAGTAATAGAGGTTTCTCCATGTACTATTATGAGTCCCAGATGACTATTTCCAACTTATTTACTCCATTTTTATTTGTATGATTCATCAGAAGTCCGTTTTCCCCATTTTCGACAAGTAGACCACTTTCAGATCTTCATTTCGAATATCTTCTAAGGAATTAGATACAAGTAATAGAGGCTTCTCCTTGTACTATAATGAATCCCAGGTGACTATTTCCAGCCTATTTACTCCTTTTTTATTTGTATGATTCATCAGAAGTTCGTGTTCCCCATTTTTGGCTAGTAGACCAATTTCGGATCTTCATTTTGGATATCTTCTAGGGAATGATATAGAAGTAATGAGGCTTCTCCTTGTACTATTATGTGTCCCAGATGACTATTTCCAGCTTTTTTACTCCTTTTTGTTTGTATGATTCATCAGAAGTTTGTTTTTCCCATTTTCGGCAAGTAGACCTGTTTCAGATCTTCATTTGGGATATCTTCTAGGGAATGAGATACAAGTAATAGAGGTTTCTCCTAGTACTATTATGAGTCCTAGATGACTATTTACAGCCTATTTCCTCCATTTTTATTTGTATGATTCATCAGAAGTCCGTTTTCCCCATTTTCGGCAAGTAGACCACTTTCAGATCTTCATTTCGGATATCTTCTAGGGAATTAGATACAAGTAATAGAGGTTTCTCCTTGTACAATTATGAGTCCCAGATGACTATTTCCAGCCTATTTACTCCATTTTTATTTGTATGATTCATCAGAAGTCCGTTTTCCCCATTTTCGGCAAGTAGACCACTTTCAGATCTTCATTTCGGATATCTTCTTGGGAAATAGATACAAGTAATAGAGGCTTCTCCTTGTACTATTTTGAATCCCAGGTGACTATTTCCAGTCCATTTATGCCATTTTTATTTGTATGATTCATCAGAAGTCCTTGTTCCCCATTTTGTGCTAGTAGACCTGTTTCGGATCTTCATTTGGGATATTTTCTAGGGAATGAGATACAAGTATTAGAGGTTTCTCCTTGTACTATTATGAGTCCCAAATGACTATTTCCAGCCTATTTACTCCATTTTTATTTGTATGATTCATCAGAAGTCCGTTTTCCCCATTATCGGCAAGTAGACCACTTTCAGATCTTCAATTCGGTTATCTTCTTGGGAATGAGATACAAGTATTAGAGGCTGCTCCTGGTACTATTATAAGTCCCAGATGACTATTTCCAGCCTATTTACTCCATTTTTATTTGTATGATTCATCAGATGTCTGTGTTCCCCATTTTTGGCTCGTAGACCTGTTTCGGATCTTCATTTGGGATATCTTCTAGGGAATGAGATACAAGTAATAGAGGCTTTTCCTTGTACTATTATGTGTCCCAGATGATTATTTCCAGCCTATTTACTCTTTTTTCTTTGTATGATTTATCAGAAGTTTGTTTTTCCCATTTTCGGCTAGTAGACCTGTTTCGGATCTTCATTTGGGATACTTTCTAGGGAATGAGATACAAGTAATAGAGGTTTCTCCTTGTACTATTATGTGTCCCAGATGACTATTTCCAACCTATTTACTCCATTTTTATTTGTATGATTCGTCAGAAGTCCGTTTTCCCCATTTTCGACAAGTAGACCACTTTCAGATCTTCATTTCGAATATCTTCTAAGGAACTAGATACAAGTAATAGAAGCTTCTCCTTGTACTATTATGAATCCCAGGTGACTATTTCCAGCCTATTTACTCCATTTTTATATGTATGATCATCAGAAGTCCGTGTTCCCTATTTTTGGCTAGTAGACGAATTTCGGATCTTCATATGGGATATCTTCTAGGGAATGATATAAAAGTAATATAGGTTTCTCCTTGTACTATAATGTGTCATAGATGACTATTTCCAGCCTTTTTACTCCTTTTTCTTTGTATGATTCATCAGAAGTTTGATTTTCCTATTTTCGGCTAGTAGACCTGTTTCAGATCTTCATTTGGGATATCTTCAAGGGAATGAGATACAAGTAATAAAGGTTTCTCGTTGTACTATTATGAGTCCGAGATGAATATTTACAGCCTATTTACTCTATTTTTATTTGTATGATTCATCAAAAGTCCGTTTTCCCCATTTTCGGCAAGTACACCACTTTCAGATCTTCATTTCGGATTTTCTTCTAGGGAATTAGATACAAGTAATAGAGGTTTCACCTTGTACTATTATGAGTCCCAGATGACTATTTCCAGCCTATTTACTCCATTTTTATTTGTATGATTCAACAGAAGTCCGTTTTCCCCATTTTTGGCAAGTAGACCAGTTTCGGATCTTCATTTCGGATATCTTCTAGGGAATGAGATACAAGTGATAGAGAGTTCTTTTTGTACTATTATAAATCGCAGGTGACTATTTCCAGCCTATTTACTCTATTTTATTTGTTTGATTCATCAAAATTCCGTTTTCCCCATTTTTGGCTAGTAGACCACTTCTGGATCTTCATTTGGGAACTTTTTTACGGAATGAGATACAAGTAGTAGAGGCTTCTCCTTGTACTATTATGAGTGCGAGATGACTATTTCCAGCCTATTTACTCCTTTTTCTTTGTATGATTCATCAGAAGTTCGTTTTTCCCGGTTTCGGCTAGTAGACCTATTTCGGATCTTCATTTGGGATATCTTCTTGGGAATGAGATACAAGTAATAGAGGTTTCTCCTTGTACTATTATTTGTCCCAGATGACAATTTTCAGCCTATTTACTCCATTTTTATTTGTATGATTCATCAAAAGTTCGTTTTCCCCATTTTCGGCAAGTAGACCAGTTTCGGATCTACATTTGGGATCTCTTCTAGGGAATGAGATACAAGTAATAGAGGCTTCTCCGTGTACTATTATTTGTCCCAGATGACTATTTCCAGCCTATTTACTCCATTTTTATTTGTATGATTTATCAGAAGTCCGTTTTCCCCATTTTCGGCAAGTAGACCAGTTTCGGATCTTCATTTCGGATTTCTTCTAGGGAATGTGATACAAGTAATAGAGACTTCTCTGTGTACTATTATGAATCCCAGGTGACTATTTCCAGCCTATTTACTCCTTTTTTATTTGTATGATTCATCAGAAGTTCGTGTTCCCCATTTTTGGCTAGTAGACCAATTTCGGATCTTCATTTTGGATATCTTCTAGGGAATGATATAGAAGTAATGAGGCTTCTCCTTGTACTATTATGTGTCCCAGATGACTATTTCCAGCTTTTTTACTCCTTTTTGTTTGTATGATTCATCAGAAGTTTGTTTTTCCCATTTTCGGCAAGTAGACCTGTTTCAGATCTTCATTTGGGATATCTTCTAGGGAATGAGATACAAGTAATAGAGGTTTCTCCTAGTACTATTATGAGTCCTAGATGACTATTTACAGCCTATTTCCTCCATTTTTATTTGTATGATTCATCAGAAGTCCGTTTTCCCCATTTTCGGCAAGTAGACCACTTTCAGATCTTCATTTCGGATATCTTCTAGGGAATTAGATACAAGTAATAGAGGTTTCTCCTTGTACAATTATGAGTCCCAGATGACTATTTCCAGCCTATTTACTCCATTTTTATTTGTATGATTCATCAGAAGTCCGTTTTCCCCATTTTTGGCAAGTAGACCACTTTCAGATCTTCATTTCGGATATCTTCTTGGGAAATAGATACAAGTAATAGAGGCTTCTTCTTGTACTATTTTGAATCCCAGGTGACTATTTCCAGTCCATTTATGCCATTTTTATTTGTATGATTCATCAGAAGTCCTTGTTCCCCATTTTGTGCTAGTAGACCTGTTTCGGATCTTCATTTGGGATATTTTCTAGGGAATGAGATACAAGTATTAGAGGTTTCTCCTTGTACTATTATGAGTCCCAAATGACTATTTCCAGCCTATTTACTCCATTTTTATTTGTATGATTCATCAGAAGTCCGTTTTCCCCATTATCGGCAAGTAGACCACTTTCAGATCTTCAATTCGGATATCTTCTTGGGAATGAGATACAAGTATTAGAGGCTGCTCCTGGTACTATTATAAGTCCCAGATGACTATTTCCAGCCTATTTACTCCATTTTTATTTGTATGATTCATCAGATGTCTGTGTTCCCCATTTTTGGCTCGTAGACCTGTTTCGGATCTTCATTTGGGATATCTTCTAGGGAATGAGATACAAGTAATAGAGGCTTCTCCTTGTACTATTATGTGTCCCAGATGATTATTTCCAGCCTATTTACTCTTTTTTCTTTGTATGATTTTTCAGAAGTTTGTTTTTCCCATTTTCGGCTAGTAGACCTGTTTCGGATCTTCATTTGGGATACTTTCTAGGGAATGAGATACAAGTAATAGAGGTTTCTCCTTGTACTATTATGTGTCCCAGATGACTATTTCCAACCTATTTACTCCATTTTTATTTGTATGATTCGTCAGAAGTCCGTTTTCCCCATTTTCGACAAGTAGACCACTTTCAGATCTTCATTTCGAATATCTTCTAAGGAACTAGATACAAGTAATAGAAGCTTCTCCTTGTACTATTATGAATCCCAGGTGACTATTTCCAGCCTATTTACTCTATTTTTATATGTATGATCATCAGAAGTCCGTGTTCCCTATTTTTGGCTAGTAAACGAATTTCGGATCTTCATATGGGAACTTTTTTACGGAATGAGATACAAGTAGTAGAGGCTTCTCCTTGTACTATTATGAGTGCGAGATGACTATTTCCAGCCTATTTACTCCTTTTTCTTTGTATGATTCATCAGAAGTTCGTTTTTCCCGGTTTCGGCTAGTAGACCTATTTCGGATCTTCATTTGGGATATCTTCTTGGGAATGAGATACAAGTAATAGAGGTTTCTCCTTGTACTATTATGAGTCCCATGACTATTTCCAACCTATTTACTCCATTTTTATTTGTATGATTCATCAGAAGTCCGTTTTTCCCATTTTCGACAAGTAGACCTGTTTCGGATCATCATTTGGGATATCTTCTAGGGAATGAGATACAAGTAATAGAGGTTTCTCCTTGTACTATTATGAGTCCCAGATGACAATTTTCAGCCTATTTACTCCATTTTTATTTGTATGATTCATCAAAAGTCCGTTTTCCCCATTTTCGGCAAGTAGACCAGTTTCGGATCTACATTTGGGATCTCTTCTAGGGAATGAGATACAAGTAATAGAGGCTTCTCCGTGTACTATTATTTGTCCCAGATGACTATTTCCAGCCTATTTACTCCATTTTTATTTGTATGATTTATCAGAAGTCCGTTTTCCCCATTTTCGGCAAGTAGACCAGTTTCGGATCTTCATTTCGGATTTCTTCTAGGGAATGTGATACAAGTAATAGAGACTTCTCTGTGTACTATTATGAATCCCAGGTGACTATTTCCAGCCTATTTACTCCATTTTTATTTGTATGATTCATCTGAATTCTGTTTTTTCCATTTTTGGCTAGTAGACAACTTCCAGATCATCATTTGGGAACTTTTCTACGGAATGAGATACAAGTAATAGAGGCTTCTCCTTGTACTATTATGGGTGCCAGATGACTATTTCCAGCCTATTTACTCTATTTTCTTTGTATGATTCATCAGAAGTTCGTTTTTCCCATTTTCGGCTAGTAGACCTGTTTTGGATCTTCGTTTGGAATATCTTCTAGGGAATGAGATACAAGTAATAGAGGTTTCTCGTTGTACTATTATGAGTCCGAGATGACTATTTCCAGCCTATTTACTCCATTTTTATTTGTATGATTCATCAGAAGTCCGTTTTTCCCATTTTCGGCTAGTAGACCAGTTTCAGATCTTAATTTGAGATCTCTTCTAGGGAATGAGATACAAGTAATAGAGGCTTCTCCTTATACTATTATGAGTCCCAGATGACTATTTCCAACCTATTTACTCATTTTTCTTTGTATGATTCATTAGAAGTTCGTTTTTTCCATTTTCGGCTAGTAGACCTGTTACGGATCTTCATTTGGGATATCTTCTAGGGAATGAGATACAAGTAATAGAGGTTTCTCCTTGTACTATGAGGAGTCCCAGATGACTATTTCCAGCCTATTTACTCCATTTTTATTTGTATGATTCATCTGAAGTCCATTTTCCCCATTTTTGGCAAGTAGACAACTTTCAGATCTTCATTTCGGATATCTTCTAGGGAATTAAATACAAGTAATAAAGGCTTCTCCTTGTACTATTATTAATCCCAGGTGACTACTTCCAGACTATCTACTCCATTTTTATTTGTATGATTCATCAGAGGTCCGTGTTCCCCATTTTTGGCTAGTAGACCTGTATCGGATCTTCATTTGGGATATCTTCTAGGGAATTATATACAAGTAATAGAGGCTTCTCCTTGTACTATAATGTGTCCCAGATGACTATTTCCAGCCTATTTACTCCTTTTTCTTTGTGTGATTCATCAGAAGTTCCTTTTTCCCATTTTCGGCTAGTAGACCTGTTTCAGATCTTTATTTGGGATATCGTCTAGGGAATGAGATACAAGTAATCGATGTTTCTCTTTGTATTATTATGAGTCCTAGATGACTATTTACAGCCTATTTACTCCATTTATTATTTGTATGATTCATCAGAAGTCCGTTTTCCCCATTTTCGGCAAGTAGACCAGTTTCGAATATTCATTTCCGATATTCTAAGAAATGAGATACAAGTAATAGAGACTTGTCTTTGTACTATTATGAATCCCAGGTGACTATTTCCAGCCTATTTACTCCATTTTTATTTGTATGATTCATCAAAATTCCGTTTCCCCATTTTTGGCTAGTAGACCACTTCCGGATCTTCATTTGGGAACTTTTCTACGGAATGAGATACAAGTAATAGAGGCTTCTCCTTGTACTATTATGAGTGCCAGATGACTATTTCCAGCCCATTTAGTCCATTTTTATTTGTATGATTCATCAGAAGTCCGTTTTCCCCATTTTCGGCAAGTAGACCAGTTTCGAATCTTCATTTCGGATATCTTCTTGGGAATGAGATACAAGTAATAAAGGGTTCTCCTTGTACTATATGTGTCCCAGATGACTATTTCCAGCCTATTTACTCCTTTTTTATTTGTATGATTCATCAGAAGTCTGTTTTCCCCATTTTCGGCAAGTAGACCACTTTCAGATCTTCATTTCGGATATCTTCTAGGGAATGAGATACAAGTAATAGAGGCTTCTCCTTGTACTATTATAAGTCCCAGATGACTATTTCCAGCCTATTTACTCTATTTTTATTTGTATGATTCATCAGATGTCCGTGTTCCCCATTTTCGGCTCGTAGAGCTATTTCAGATCTTCATTTGGGATATCTTCTAGGGAATGAGATACAAGTAATAGAGGCTTCTCCTTGTACTATTATGTGTCCCAGATGACTTTTTCCAGCCTCTTTACTCCTTTTTCTTTGTATGATTCATCAGAAGTTCGTTTTTCCCATTTTCGGCTAGTAGATCTGTTTCGGATCTTCATTTGGGATATCTTTTAGGGAATGAGATACAAGTAATAGAGGTTTCTCCTTGTAATATTATGAGTTCCAGATGACTATTTCCAACCTATTTACTCCATTTTTACTTGTATGATTCATCAGAAGTCCGTTTTCCCCATTTTTGACAAGTAGACCACTTTCAGATCTTCATTTCGAATATCTTCTAAGGAATTAGATACAAGTAATAGAGGCTTCTCCTTGTACTATTATGAATCCCAGGTGACTATATCCCGCCTGTTTACTCCATTTTTTTGTATGATTCATCAGAAGTCTGTGTTCCCCATTTTTGGCTAGTAGACCAATTTCGGATCTTCGTTTGGGATGTCTTCTAGGGAATGATATAGAAGTAATAGAGGCTTCTCCTTGTACTATTATGCGTCCCAGATGACTATTTCAAGCCTTTTTACTCCTTTTTCTTTGTATGATTCATCAGAAGTTTGTTTTTCCCATTTTCGGCTAGTAGACCTGTTTCGGATCTTCATTTGGGATATCTTCTAAGGAATGAGATACAAGTAATAGAGGTTTCTCCTTGTACTATTATGAGTCCCAAATGACTATTTACAGCCTCTTTACTCCATTTTTATTTGTATGATTCATCAGAAGTCCGTTTTCCCCATTTTCGGCAAGTAGACCACTTTCAGATCTTCAATTCGGATATCTTCTAGGGAATGTGATACAAGTATTATAGGCTTCTCCTTGTACTATTATAAGTCCCAGATGACTATTTCCAGCCTATTTACTCCATTTTTATTTGTATGATTCATCAGATGTCCGTGTTCCCCATTTTTGGCTCGTAGACCTGTTTCGGATCTTCATTTAGGATATCTTATAGGGAATGAGATACAAGTAATAGAGGATTCTCCTTGTACTATTATGTGTCCCAGATGACTATTTCCAGCCTATTTACTCCTTTTTCTTTGTATGATTCATCAGAAGTTCGTTTTTCCCATTTTCGGCTAGTAGACCTGTTTGGGATCTTCATTTGGGATACCTTCTAGGGAATGAGATACAAGTAATAGAGGTTTCTCCGTGTACTATTATGTGTCCCAGATGACTATTTCCAGCCTATTTACTCCATTTTTATTTGTATGATTCATCAGAAGTCCATTTTCCCCATTTTCGGCAAGTAGACCAGTTTCGGATCTTCATTTCGGATTTCTTCTAGGGAATGAGTTACAAGTAATAGAGACTTCTCTTTGTACTATTATGAATCCCAGGTGACTATTTCCAGCCTATTTACTCCTTTTTCTTTGTATGATTCATCAGAAGTTTGTTTTTCCCATTTTCGGCTAGTAGACCTGTTTCGGATCTTCATTTGGGATACCTTCTAGGGAATGAGATACAAGTATTAGAGGTTTCTCCTTGTATTATTATGAGTCCCAGATGACTATTTCCAACCTATTTACTCCACTTTTATTTGTATGATTTGTCAGAAGTCTGTTTTCCCCATTTTCGACAAGTAGACCACTTTCAGATCTTCATTTCGAATATCTTCTAAGGAATGAGATACAAGTAATAGAGGCTTCTCCTTGTACTATTATGAATCCCTGGTGACTATTTCCAGCCTATTTACTCCATTTTTATATGTATGATTCATCAGAAGTCCGTGTTCCCTATTTTTGGCTAGTAGACCAATTTCGGATCTTCATATGGGATATCTTCTAGGGAATGATATAAAAGTAATATAGGTTTCTCCTTGTACTATAATGTGTCCCAGATGACTATTTCCAGCCTTTTTACTCCTTTTTCTTTGTATGATTCATGAGAAGTTTGTTTTTCCTATTTTCGGCTAGTAGACCTGTTTCAAATCTTCATTTGGGATATCTTCAAGGGAATGAGATACAAGTAATAAAGGTTTCTCGTTGTACTATTATGAGTCCTAGATGAATATTTACAGCCTATTTACTCTATTTTTATTTGTATGATTCATCAGAAGTCCGTTTTCCCCATTTTCGGCAAGTACACCACTTTCAGATCTTTATTTCGGATATCTTCTAGGGAATTAGATACAAGTAATAGAGGTTTCACCTTGTACTATTATGAGTCCCAGATGACTATTTCCAGCCTATTTACTCCATTTTTATTTGTATGATTCAACAGAAGTCCGTCTTCCCCATTTTTGGCAAGTAGACCAGTTTCGGATCTTCATTTCGGATATCTTCTAGGGAATGAGATACAAGTGATAGAGAGTTCTTTTTGTACTATTATAAATCGCAGGTGACTATTTCCAGCCTATTTACTCCATTTTTATTTGTATGATTCATCAAAATTCCGTTTTCCCCATTTTTGGCTAGTAGACCACTTCTGGATCTTCATTTGGGAACTTTTCTACGGAATGAGATACAAGTAATAGAGGCTTCTCCTTGTACTATTATGAGTGCCAGATGACTATTTCCAGCCTATTTACTCCTTTTTCTTTGTATGATTCATCAGAAGTTCGTTTTTCCCGGTTTCGGCTAGTAGACCTGTTTCGGATCTTCATTTGGGATATCTTCTTGGGAATGAGATACAAGTAATAGAGGTTTCTCCTTGTACTATTATGAGTCCCAGATGACTATTTCCAACCTATTTACTCCATTTTTATTTGTATGATTCATCAGAAGTCCGTTTTTCCCATTTTCGACAAGTAGACCTGTTTCGGATCATCATTTGGGATATGTTCTAGGGAATGAGATACAAGTAATAGAGGTTTCTCCTTGTACTATTATGAGTCCCAGATGACAATTTCCAGCCTATTTACTCCATTTTTATTTGTATGATTCATCAAAAGTCCGTTTTCCCCATTTTCGGCAAGTAGACCAGTTTCGGATCTACATTTGGGATCTCTTCTAGGGAATGAGATACAAGTAATAGAGGCTTCTCCGTGTACTATTATGTGTCCCAGATGACTATTTCCAGCCTATTTACTCCATTTTTATTTGTATGATTTATCAGAAGTCCGTTTTCCCCATTTTCGGCAAGTAGACCAGTTTCGGATCTTCATTTCGGATTTCTTCTAGGGAATGAGATACAAGTAATAGAGACTTCTCTGTGTACTATTATGAATCCCAGGTGACTATTTCCAGCCTATTTACTCCATTTTTATTTGTATGATTCATCCGAATTCTGTTTTTTCCATTTTTGGCTAGTAGACAACTTCCAGATCTTCATATGGGAACTTTTCTACGGAATGAGATACAAGTAATAGAGGCTTCTCCTTGTACTATTATGGGTGCCAGATGACTATTTCCAGCATATTTACTCTATTTTCTTTGTATGATTCATCAGAAGTTCGTTTTTCCCATTTTCGGCTAGTAGACCTGTTTTGGATCTTCATTTGGAATATCTTCTAGGGAATGAGATACAAGTAATAGAGGTTTCTCGTTGTACTATTATGAGTCCGAGATGACTATTTCCAGCCTATTTACTCCATTTTTATTTGTATGATTCATCAGAAGTCCGTTTTTCCCATTTTCGGCTAGTATACCAGTTTCAGATCTTAATTTGAGATCTCTTCTAGGGAATGAGATACAAGTAATAGAGGCTTCTCCTTATACTATTATGTGTCCCAGATGACTATTTCCAACCTATTTACTCATTTTTCTTTGTATGATTCATTAGAAGTTCGTTTTTTCCATTTTCGGCTAGTAGACCTGTTACAGATCTTCATTTGGGATATCTTCTAGGGAATGAGATACAAGTAATAGAGGTTTCTCCTTGTACTATGAGGAGTCCCAGATGACTATTTCCAGCCTATTTACTCCATTTTTATTTGTATGATTCATCTGAAGTCCGTTTTCCCCATTTTTGGCAAGTAGACAACTTTCAGATCTTCATTTCGGATATCTTCTAGGGAATTAAATACAAGTAATAAAGGCTTCTCCTTGTACTATTATTAATCCCATGTGACTACTTCCAGACTATCTACTCCATTTTTATTTGTATGATTCATCAGAGGTCCGTGTTCCCCATTTTTGGCTAGTAGACCTGTATCGGATCTTCATTTGGGATATCATCTAGGGAATTATATACAAGTAATAGAGGCTTCTCCTTGTACTAGTATGTGTCCCAGATGACTATTTCCAGCCTATTTACTCCTTTTTCTTTGTATGATTCATCAGAAGTTCGTTTTTCCCATTTTCGGCTAGTAGACCTGTTTCAGATCTTCATTTGGTATATCTTCTAGGGAATGAGATACAAGTAATCGATGTTTCTCTTTGTATTATAATGAGTCCTAGATGACTATTTACAGCCTATTTACTCCATTTATTATTTGTATGATTCATCAGAAGTCCGTTTCCCCATTTTCGGCAAGTAGACCAGTTTCGAATATTCATTTCCGATATATTCTAAGGAATGAGATACAAGTAATAGAGACATGTCTTTGTACTATTATGAATCCCAGGTGACTATTTCCAGCCTATTTACTCCATTTTTATTTGTATGATTCATCAGAATTCTGTTTCCCCATTTTTGGCTAGTAGACCACTTCCGGATCTTCATTTGGGAACTTTTCTACGGAATGAGATACAAGTAATAGAGGCTTCTCCTTGTACTATTATGAGTGCCACATGACTATTTCCAGCCTATTTACTCCATTTTGTTTGTATGATTCATCAGAAGTTTGTTTTTCCCATTTTCGGCTAGTAGACTTGTTTCAGATCTTCATTTGGGATATCTTCTAGGGAATGAGATACAAGTAATAGAGGTTTCTCGTTGTACTATTATGAGTCCGAGATGATTATTTCCAGCCTATTTACTCCATTTTTATTTGTATGATTCATCAGAAGTCCGTTTTCCCCATTTTCGGCTAGTAGACCAGTTTCGGATCTTAATTTGGGATCTCTTCTAGGAAATTAGATACATGTAATAGAGGCTTCTCCTTATACTAATATGAGTCCCAGATGACTATTTCCAGCCCATTTAGTCCATTTTTATTTGTATGATTCATCAGAAGTCCGTTTTCTCTATTTTCGGCAAGTAGACCAGTTTCGGATCTTCATTTCGGATATCTTCTAGGGAATGAGATACAAGTAATAGAGGCTTCTCCTTGTAATATTATGAATCCCAGGTGACTATTTCCAGCCTATTTACACCATTTTTATTTGTATGATCCATCAGATGTCCGTGTTCCCCATTTTCGGCTCGTAGACCTGTTTCGAATCTTCATTTGTGATATCTTCTAGGGAATGAGATACAAGTAATAGAGACTTCTCCTTGTACTATTATTTGTCCCAGACGACTCTTTCCAGCCTATTTACTCCCTTTTCTTTGTATGATTCATCAGAAGTTCGTTTTTCCTGGTTTCGGCTAGTAGACCTGTTTCGGATCTTCATTTGGGATATCTTCTTGGGAATGAGATACAAGTAATAAAGGTTTCTCCTCGTACTATTATGAGTCCCAGATGACTATTTCCAACCTATTTACTCTATTTTTATTTGTATGATTCATCAGAAGTCCGTTTTTCCCATTTTCGGCAAGTAGACCAGTTTCGGATCTATATTTGGGATCTCTTCTAGGGAATAAGATACAAGTAATAGAGGTTTCTCCGTGTACTATTATGTGTCCCATATGACTAGTTCCAGCCTATTTACTCCATTTTTATTTGTATGATTCATCAGAAGTCCATTTTCCCCATTTTCGGCAAGTAGACCAGTTTCGGATCTTTATTTCGGATTTCTTCTAGGGAATGAGATACAAGTAATAGAGACTTCTCTTTGTACTATTATGAATCCCAGGTGACTATTTCCAGCCTATTTACTCCTTTTTCTTTGTATGATTCATCAGAAGTTTGTTTTTCCCATTTTCGGCTAGTAGACCTGTTTCGGATCATCATTTGGGATACCTTCTAGGGAATGAGATACAAGTAATAGAGGTTTCTCCTTGTATTATTATGAGTCCCAGATGACTATTTCCAACCTATTTACTCCACTTTTATTTGTATGATTTGTCAGAAGTCCGTTTTCCCCATTTTCGACAAGTAGACCACTTTCAGATCTTCATTTCGAATATCTTCTAAGGAATGAGATACAAGTAATAGAGGCTTCTCCTTGTACTATTATGAATCCCAGGTGACTATTTCCAACCTATTTACTCCATTTTTATATGTATGATTCATCAGAAGTCCGTGTTCCCTATTTTTGGCTAGTAGACCAATTTCGGATCTTCATATGGGATATCTTCTAGGGAATGATATAAAAGTAATATAGGTTTCTCCTTGTACTATAATGTGTCCCAGATGACTATTTCCAGCCTTTTTACTCCTTTTTCTTTGTATGAATCATCAGAAGTTTATTTTTCCTATTTTCGGCTAGTAGACCTGTATCAGATCTTCATTTGGGATATCTTCAAGGGAATGAGATACAAGTAATAAAGGTTTCTCGTTGTACTATTATGAGTCCTAGATGAATATTTACAGCCTATTTACTCTATTTTTATTTGTATGATTCATCAGAAGTCCGTTTTCCCCATTTTCGGCAAGTACACCACTTTCAGATCTTCATTTCGGATATCTTCTAGGGAATTAGATACAAGTAATAGAGGTTTCACCTTGTACTATTATGAGTCCCAGATGACTATTTCCAGCCTATTTACTCCATTTTTATTTGTATGATTCAACAGAAGTCCGTCTTCCCCATTTTTGACAAGTAGACCAGTTTCGGATCTTCATTTCGGATATCTTCTAGGGAATGAGATACATGTGATAGAGAGTTCTTTTTGTACTATTATAAATCGCAGGTGACTATTTCCAGCCTATTTACTCCATTTTTATTTGTATGATTCATCAAAATTCCGTTTTCAACATTTTTGGCTGGTAGACCACTTCTGGATCTTCATTTGGGAACTTTTCTACGGAATGAGATACAAGTAATAGAGGCTTCTCCTTGTACTATTATGAGTGCCAGATGACTATTTCCAGCCTATTTACTCCTTTTTCTTTGTATGATTCATCAGAAGTTCGTTTTTTCTGGTTTCGGCTAGTAGACCTGTTTCGGATCTTCATTTGGGATATCTTCTTGGGAATGAGATACAAGTAATAGAGGTTTCTCCTTGTACTATTATGAGTCCCAGATGACTATTTCCAACATATTTACTCCATTTTTTTATTTGTATGATTCATCAGAAGTCCGTTTTTCCCATTTTCGACAAGTAGACCTGTTTCGGATCATCATTTGGGATATCCTCTAGGGAATGAGATACAAGTAATAGAGGTTTCTCCTTGTACTATTATGAGTCCCAGATGACAATTTCCAGCCTATTTACTCCATTTTTATTTGTATGATTCATCAAAAGTCCGTTTTCCCCATTTTCGGCTAGTAGACCAGTTTCAGATCTTAATTTGAGATCTCTTCTAGGGAATGAGATACAAGTAATAGAGGCTTCTCCTTATACTATTATGAGTCCCAGATGACTATTTCCAACCTATTTACTCATTTTTCTTTGTATGATTCATTAGAAGTTCGTTTTTTCCATTTTTGGCTAGTAGACCTGTTACGGATCTTCATTTGGGATATCTTCTAGGGAATGAGATACAAGTAATAGAGGTTTTTCCTTGTACTATGAGGAGTCCCAGATGACTATTTCCAGCCTATTTACTCCATTTTTATTTGTATGATTCATCTGAAGTCCGTTTTCCCCATTTTTGGCAAGTAGACAACTTTCAGATCTTCATTTCGGATATCTTCTAGGGAATTAAATACAAGTAATAAAGGCTTCTCCTTGTACTATTATTAATCCCATGTGACTACTTCCAGACTATCTACTCCATTTTTATTTGTATGATTCATCAGAGGTCCGTGTTCCCCATTTTTGGCTAGTAGACCTGTATCGGATCTTCATTTGGGATATCTTCTAGGGAATTATATACAAGTAATAGAGGCTTCTCCTTGTACTAGTATGTGTCCCAGATGACTATTTCCAGCCTATTTACTCCTTTTTCTTTGAATGATTCATTTGAAGTTCGTTTTTCCCATTTTCGGCTAGTAGACCTGTTTCAGATCTTCATTTGGGATATCTTCTAGGGAATGAGATACAAGTAATCGATGTTTCTCTTTGTATTATTATAAGTCCTAGATGACTATTTACAGCCTATTTACTCCATTTATTATTTGTATGATTCATCAGAAGTCCGTTTTCCCCATTTTCGGCAAGTAGACCAGTTTCGAATATTCATTTCCGATATATTCTAAGGAATGAGATACAAGTAATAGAGACTTGTCTTTGTACTATTATGAATCCCAGGTGACTATTTCCAGCCTATTTACTCCATTTTTATTTGTATGATTCATCAGAATTCCGTTTCCCCATTTTTGGCTAGTAGACCACTTCCGGATCTTCATTTGGGAACTTTTCTACGGAATGAGATACAAGTAATAGAGGCTTCTCCTTGTACTATTATGAGTGCCACAAGACTATTTCCAGCCTATTTACTCCATTTTGTTTGTATGATTCATCAGAAGTTTGTTTTTCCCATTTTCGGCTAGTAGACTTGTTTCTGATCTTCATTTGGGATATCTTCTAGGGAATGAGATACAAGTATTAGAGGTTTTTCGTTGTACTATTATGAGTCCCAGATGACTATTTCCAGCCTATTTACTCCATTTTTATTTGTATGATTCATCAGAAGTCTGTTTTCCCCATTTTCGGCAAGTAGACCACTTTCAGATCTTCATTTCGGATATCTTCTAGGGAATGAGATACAAGTAATAGAGGCTTCTCCTTGTACTAGTATGTGTCCCAGATGACTATTTCCAGCCTATTTACTCCTTTTTCTTTGTATGATTCATCAGAAGTCCGTTTTTCCCATTTTCGACAAGTAGACCTGTTTCGGATCATTATTTGGGATATCTTCTAGGGAATGAGATACAAGTAATAGAGGTTTCTCCTTGTACTATTATGAGTCCCAGATGACTATTTCCAGCCTCTTTACTCCATTTTTATTTGTATGATTCATCAAAAGTCCGTTTTCCCCATTTTCGGCAAGTAGACCAGTTTCGGATCTATATTTGGGATCTCTTCTAGGGAATGAGATACAAGTAATAGAGGTTTCTCCGTGTACTATTATGTGTCCCAGATGACTATTTCCAGCCTATTTACTCCATTTTTATTTGTATGATTCATCAGAAGTCCGTTTTCCCCATTTTCGGCAATTAGACCAGTTTTGGATCTTCATTTCGGATTTCTTCTAGGGAATGAGATACAAGTAATAGAGACTTCTCTTTGTACTATTATAAATCCCAGGTGACTATTTCCAGCCTATTTACTCCTTTTTCTTTGTATGATTCATCAGAAGTTTGTTTTTCCCATTTTCGGCTAGTAGACCTGTTTCGGATCTTCATTTGGGATACCTTCTAGGGAATGAGATACAAGTAATAGAGGTTTCTCGTTGTACTATTATGAGTCCGAGATGACTATTTCCAGCCTATTTACTCCATTTTTATTTGTATGATTCATCAGAAGTCCGTTTTCCCCATTTTCGGCTAGTAGACCAGTTTCGGATCTGAATTTGGGATCTCTTCTAGGAAATTAGATACAAGTAATAGAGGCTTCTCCTTATACTAATATGAGTCCCAGATGACTATTTCCAGCCCATTTAGTCCATTTTTATTTGTATGATTCATCAGAAGTCCGTTTTCCCCATTTTCGGCAAGTAGACCAGTTTCGGATCTTCATTTCGGATATCTTCTTTGGAATGAGATACAAGTAATAGAGGCTTCTCGTTGTAATATTATGAATCCCAGGTGACTATTTCCAGCCTATTTACTCCATTTTTATTTGTATGATTCATCAGATGTCCGTGTTCCCCATTCTCGGCTCGTAGACCTGTTTCAGATCTTCATTTGGGATATCTTCTAGGGAATGAGATACAAGTAATAAAGGCTTCTCCTTGTACTATATGTGTCCCAGATGACTATTTCCAGCCTATTTACTCCTTTTTTTATTTGTATGATTCATCAGAAGTCTGTTTTCCCCATTTTCGGCAAGTAGACCACTTTCAGATCTTCATTTCGGATATCTTCTAGGGAATGAGATACAAGTAATAGAGGCTTCTCCTTGTACTAGTATGTGTCCCAGATGACTATTTCCAGCCTATTTACTCCTTTTTCTTTGTATGATTCATCAGAAGTCCGTTTTTCCCATTTTCGACAAGTAGACCTGTTTCGGATCATTATTTGGGATATCTTCTAGGGAATGAGATACAAGTAATAGAGGTTTCTCCTTGTACTATTATGAGTCCCAGATGACTATTTCCAGCCTCTTTACTCCATTTTTATTTGTATGATTCATCAAAAGTCCGTTTTCCCCATTTTCGGCAAGTAGACCAGTTTCGGATCTATATTTGGGATCTCTTCTAGGGAATGAGATACAAGTAATAGAGGTTTCTCCGTGTACTATTATGTGTCCCAGATGACTATTTCCAGCCTATTTACTCCATTTTTATTTGTATGATTCATCAGAAGTCCGTTTTCCCCATTTTCGGCAATTAGACCAGTTTTGGATCTTCATTTCGGATTTCTTCTAGGGAATGAGATACAAGTAATAGAGACTTCTCTTTGTACTATTATGAATCCCAGGTGACTATTTCCAGCCTATTTACTCCTTTTTCTTTGTATGATTCATCAGAAGTTTGTTTTTCCCATTTTCGGCTAGTAGACCTGTTTCGGATCTTCATTTGGGATACCTTCTAGGGAATGAGATACAAGTAATAGAGGTTTCTCCTTGTATTATTATGAGTCCCAGATGACTATTTCCAACCTATTTACTCCACTTTTATTTGTATGATTTGTCAGAAGTCCGTTTTCCCCATTTTCGACAAGTAGACCACTTTCAGATCTTCATTTCGAATATCTTCTAAGGAATGAGATACAAGTAATAGAGGCTTCTCTTTGTACTATTATGAATCCCAGGTGACTATTTCCAGCCTATTTACTCCATTTTTATATGTATGATTCATCAGAAGTCCGTGTTCCCTATTTTTGGCTAGTAGACCAATTTCGGATCTTCATATGGGATATCTTCTAGGGAATGATATAAAAGTAATATAGGTTTCTCCTTGTACTATAATGTGTCCCAGATGACTATTTCCAGCCTTTTTCTTTGTATGATTCATCAGAAGTTTGTTTTTCCTATTTTCGGCTAGTAGACCTGTTTCAGATCTTCATTTGGGATATCTTCAAGGGAATGAGATACAAGTAATAAAGGTTTCTCGTTGTACTATTATGAGTCCTAGATGAATATTTACAGCCTATTTACTCTATTTTTATTTGTATGATTCATCAGAAGTCCGTTTTCCCCATTTTTGGCTGGTAGACCACTTCTGGATCTTCATTTGGGATATCTTCTAGGGAATAAGATACAAGTAATAGAGGCTTCTCCTTGTACTATTATGTGTCCCAGATCACTTTTTCCAGCCTCTTTACTCCTTTTTCTTGGTAGGATTCATCAGAAGTTCGTTTTTCCCATTTTCGGCTAGTAGACCTGTTTCGGATCTTCATTTGGGATATCTTTTAGGGAATGAGATACAAGTAATAGAGGTTTCTCCTTGTAATATTATGAGTCCCAGATGACTATTTCCAAACTATTTACTCCATTTTTATTTGTATGATTCATCAGAAGTCCGTTTTCCCCATTTTTGACAAGTAGACCACTTTCAGATCTTCATTTCGAATATCTTCTAAGGAATTAGATACAAGTAATAGAGGCTTCTCCTTGTACTATTATAAGTCCCAGATGACTATTTCCAGCCTATTTACTCAATTTTTATTTGTATGATTCATCAGATGTCCGTGTTCCCCATTTTTGGCTCGTAGACCTGTTTCGGATCATCATTTAATATATCTTATAGGGAATGAGATACAAGTAATAGAGGCTTCTCCTTGTACTATTATGTGTCCCAGATGACTATTTCCAGCCTATTTACTCCTTTTTCTTTGTATGAATCATCAGAAGTTCGTTTTTCCCATTTTCGGCTAGTAGACCTGTTTCGGATCTTCATTTGGGATACCTTCTAAGAAATGAGATACAAGTAATAGAGGTTTCTCCTTGTACTATTATAAGTCCCAAATGACTATTTCCAACCTATTTACTCCATTTTTATTTGTTTGATTCGTCAGAAGTCCGTTTTCCCCATTTTCGACAAGTAGACCACTTTCAGATCTTCATTTCGAATATCTTCTAAGGAATTAGATACAAGTAATAGAGGTTTCTCCTTGTACTATTATGAGTCCCAGATGACTATTTCCAGCCTATTTACTCTATTTTTATTTGTATGATTCAACAGAAGTCCGTTTTCCCCATTTTTGGCTACTAGACCAATTTCGGATCTTCATATGGGATATCTTCTAGGGAATGATATAAAAGTAACAGAGGTTTCTCCTTGCACTATAATGTGTCCCAGATGACTATTTCCAGCCTTTTTACTCCTTTTTCTTTGTATGATTCATCAGAAGTTTGTTTTTCCTATTTTCGGCTAGTAGACCTGTTTCAGATCTTCATTTGGGATATCTTCAAGGGAATGAGATACAAGTAATAAAGGTTTCTCGTTGTACTATTATGAGTCCTAGATGAATATTTACAGCCTATTTACTCTATTTTTATTTGTATGATTCATCAGAAGTCCGTTTTCCCCATTTTCGGCAAGTAGACCACTTTCAGATCTTCATTTCGGATATCTTCTAGGGAATTAGATACAAGTAATAGAGGTTTCTCCTTGTACTATTATGAGTCCCAGATGACTATTTCCAGCCTATTTACTCCATTTTTATTTGTATGATTCAACAGAAGTCCGTTTTCCCCATTTTTGGCAAGTAGACCAGTTTCGGATCTTCATTTTGGATATCTTCTAGGGAACGAGATACAAGTGATAGAGACTTCTTTTTGTACTATTATAAATCGCAGGTGACTATTTCCAGCCTATTTACTCCATTTTTATTTGTATGATTCATCAAAATTCCATTTTCCCTATTTTTGGCTAGTAGACCACTTCCGGATCTTCATTTGGGAACTTTTCTACGGAATGAGATACAAGTAATAGAGGCTTCTCCTTGTACTATTATGAGTGCCAGATGACTATTTCCAGCCTATTTACTCCATTTTCATTGTATGATTCATCAGAAGTTTGTTTTTTCCATTTTCGGCTAGTAGACTTGTTTCGGATCTTCATTTGGGATATCTTCTAGGGATTGAGATACAAGTAATAGAGGTTTCTTCTTGTACTATTATGAGTCCGAGATGACTATTTCCAGCCAATTTACTCCATTTTTACTTGTATGATTCATCAGAAGTCCGTTTTCCCCATTTTCGGCGAGTAGACCAGTTTCGGATCTTAATTTGGGATCTCTTATGGGGAATGAGATACAAGTAATAAAAGCTTCTCCTTATATTATTATGAGTCCTAGATGACTATTTCCAGCCTATTTACTCCATTTTTATTTGTATGATTCATCAGAAGTCCGTTTTCCCCTATTTCAGCAAGTAGACCAGTTTCGGATCTTCATTTCGGATATCTTCTAGGGAATGAGATACAAGTAATAGAGGCTTCTCCTTGTAATATTATGAATCCCAGGTGACTATTTCCAGCCTATTCACACCATTTTTATTTGTATGATTCATCAGATGTCCGTGTTCCCTATTTTCGGCTCGTAGACCTGTTTCGGATCTTCATTTGTGATATCTTCTAGGGAATGAGATACAAGTAATAGAGGCCTCTCCTTGTACTATTATGTGTCCCAGACGACTCTTTCCAGCCTATTTACTCCTTTTTCTTTGTATGATTCATCAGAAGTTCGTTTTTCCCGGTTTCGGCTAGTAGACCTGTTTCGGATCATCATTTGGGATATCTTCTAGGGAATGAGATACAAGTAATAGAGGTTTCTACTTGTACTATTATGAGTCCCAGATGACTATTTCCAGCCTCTTTACTCCATTTTTATTTGTATGATTCATCAAAAGTCTGTTTTCCCCATTTTCGGCAAGTAGACCAGTTTCGGATCTATATTTGGGATCTCTTCTAGGGAATGAGATACAAGTAATAGAGGTTTCTCCGTGTACTATTATGTCTCCCAGATGACTATTTCCAGCCTATTTACTCCATTTTTATTTGTATGATTCATCAGATTCCGTTTTCCCCATTTTCGGCAAGTAGACCAGTTTCAGATCTCTATTTCGGATTTCTTCGAGGGAATGAGATACAAGTAATAGAGACTTCTCTTTGTACTATTATGAATCCCAGGTGACTATTTCCAGCCTATTTACTCCTTTTTCTTTGTATGATTCATCAGAAGTTTGTTTTTCCCATTTTCGGCTAGTAGACCTGTTTCGGATCTTCATTTGGGATACCTTCTAGGGAATGAGATACAAGTAATAGAGGTTTCTCCTTGTATTATTATGAGTCCCAGATGACTATTTCCAACCTATTTACTCCACTTTTATTTGTATGATTCGTCAGAAGTCCGTTTTCCCCATTTTCGACAAGTAGACCAATTTCAGATCTTCATTTCGAATATCTTCTAAGGAATGAGATACAAGTAATAGAGGCTTCTCCTTGTACTATTATGAATCCCAGGTGACTATTTCCAGCCTATTTACTCCATTTTTATATGTATGATTCATCAGAAGTCCGTGTTCCCCTTTTTTGGCTAGTAGACCAATTTCGGATCTTCATATGGGATATCTTCTAGGGAATGATATAAAAGTAATAGAGGTTTCTCCTTGCACTATAATGTGTCCCAGATGACTATTTCCAGCCTTTTTACTCCTGTTTCTTTGTATGATTCATCAGAAGTTTGTTTTTCCTATTTTCGGCTAGTATACCTGTTTCAGATCTTCATTTGGGATATCTTCAAGGGACTGAGATACAAGTAATAAAGGTTTCTCGTTGTACTATTATGAGTCCTAGATGAATATTTACAGCCTATTTACTCTATTTTTATTTGTATGATTCATCAGAAGTCCGTTTTCCCCATTTTCGGCAAGTAGACCACTTTCAGATCTTCATTTCGGATATCTTCTAGGGAATTAGATACAAGTAATAGAGGTTTCTCCTTGTACTATTATGAGTCCCAGATGACTATTTCCAGCCTATTTACTCCATTTTTATTTGTATGATTCAACAGAAGTCCGTTTTTCCCATTTTTGGCAAGTAGACCAGTTTCGGATCTTCATTTCGGATATCTTCTAGGGAATGAGATACAAGTGATAGAGACTTCTTTTTGTACAATTATAAATCGCAGGTGACTATTTCCAGCCTATATACTCCATTTTTATTTGTATGATTCATCAAAATTTCGTTTTCCCTATTTTTGGCTAGTAGACCACTTCTGGATCTTCATTTGGGAACTTTTCTACGGAATGAGATACAAGTAATAGAGACTTCTCCTTGTACAATTGTGAGTGCCAGATGACTATTTCCAGCTATTTACTCCATTTTCATTGTATGATTCATCAGAAGTTTGTTTTTCCCATTTTCGACAAGTAGACCTGTTTCGGATCATCATTTGGGATATCTTCTAGGGAATGAGATACAAGTAATAGAGGTTTCTCCTTGTACTATTATGAGTCCCAGATGACTATTTCCAGCCTCTTTACTCCATTTTTATTTGTATGATTCATCAAAAGTCCGTTTTCCCCATTTTTGGCAAGTAGACCAGTTTCGGATCTATATTTGGGAACTCTTCTAGGGAATGAGATACAAGTAATAGAAGTTTCTCCGTGTACTATTATGTGTCCCAGATGACTATTTCCAGCCTATTTACTCCATTCTTATTTGTATGATTCATCAGAAGTCCGTTTTCCCCATTTTCGGCAAGTAGACCAGTTTCGGATCTTCATTTCGGATTTCTTCTAGGGAATGAGATACAAGTAATAGAGACTTCTCTTTGTATTATTATGAATCCCAGGTGACTATTTCCAGCCAATTTACTCCTTTTTCTTTGTATGATTCATCAGAAGTTTGTTTTTCCCATTTTCGGCTAGTAGACCTGTTTCGGATCTTCATTTGGGATACCTTCTAGGGAATGAGATACAAGTAATAGAGGTTTCTCCTTGTATTATTATGAGTCCCAGATGACTATTTCCAACCTATTTACTCCACTTTTATTTGTATGATTCGTCAGAAGTCCGTTTTCCCCATTTTCGACAAGTAGACCACTTTCAGATCTTCATTTCGAATATCTTCTAAGGAATGAGATACAAGTAATAGAGGCTTCTCCTTGTACTATTATGAATCCCAGGTGACTATTTCCAGCCTATTTACTCCATTTTTATATGTATGATTCATCAGAAGTCCGTGTTCCCCATTTTTGGCTAGTAGACCAATTCCGGATCTTCATATGGGATATCTTCTAGGGAATGATATAAAAGTAATAGAGGTTTCTCCTTGCACTATAATGTGTCCCATATGACTATTTCCAGCCTTTTTACTCCTTTTTCTTTGTATGATTCATCAGAAGTTTGTTTTTCCTATTTTCGGCTAGTAGACCTGTTTCAGATCTTCATTTGGGATATCTTCAAGGGAATGAGATACAAGTAATATTTACAGCCTATTTACTCTATTTTTATTTGTATGATTCATCAGAAGTCCGTTTTCCCTATTTTCGGCAAGTAGACCACTTTCAGATCTTCATTTCGGATATCTTCTAGGGAATTAGATACAAGTAATAGAGGTTTCTCCTTGTATTATTATGAGTCCCAGATGACTATTTCCAGCCTATTTACTCCATTTTTATTTGTATGATTCAACAGAAGTCCGTTTTTCCCATTTTTGGCAAGTAGACCAGTTTCGGATCTTCATTTCGGATATCTTCTAGGGAATGAGATACAAGTGATAGAGACTTCTTTTTGTACTATTATAAATCGCAGGTGACTATTTCCAGCCTATTTACTCCATTTTTATTTGTATGATTCATCAAAATTCCGTTTTCCCTATTTTTGGCTAGTAGACCACTTCTGGATCTTCATTTGGGAACTTTTCTACGGAATGAGATACAAGTAATAGAGGCTTCTCCTTGTACAATTATGAGTGCCAGATGACTATTTCCAGTTATTTACTCCATTTTCATTGTATGATTCATCAGAAGTTTGTTTTTTTCATTTTCGGCTAGTAGACTTGTTTCGGATCTTCATTTGGGATATTTTCTAGGGAATGAGATACAAGTAATAGAGGTTTCTCCTTGTACTATTATGAGTCCGAAATGACTATTTCCAGCCAAATTACTCCATTTTTACTTGTATGATTCATCAGAAGTCCGTTTTCCCCATTTTCGGCGAGTAGACCAGTTTCGGATCTTAATTTGGGATCTCTTCTGGGGAATGAGATACAAGTAATAAAGGCTTCTCCTTATATTATTTTGAGTCCTAGATGACTATTTCCAGCCTATTTACTCCATTTTTATTTGTATGATTCATCAGAAGTCCGTTTTCCCAATTTCGGCAAGTAGACCAGTTTCAGATCTTCATTTCGGATATCTTCTAGGGAATGAGATACAAGTAATAGAGGCTTCTCCTTGTAATATTATGAATCCCAGGTGACTATTTCCAGCCTATTTACTCCATTTTTATTTGTATGATTCATCAGATGTCCGTGTTCCCCATTTTAGGCTCGTAGACCTGTTTCGGATCTTCATTTGTGATATCTTCTACGGAATGAGATACAAGTAATATAGGCTTCTCCTTGTACTATTATGTGTCTCAGACGACTCTTTCCAGCCTATTTACTCCTTTTTCTTTGTATGATTCATCAGAAGTTTGTTTTTCCCGGTTTCGGCTAGTAGACCTGTTTCGGATCTTCATTTGGGATATTGTCTTGGGAATGAGATACAAGTAATAGAGGTTTCTTCCCCATTTTTGTCTAGTAGACCTGTTTCGGATCTTTATTTGGGATATCTTCTAGGGAATGAGATACAAGTAATAGAGGTTTCTCCTTGTATTATTATGAGTCCCAAATGACTATTTACAGCCTATTTACTCCATTTTTATTTGTATGATTCATCAGAAGTCTGTTTTCCCCATCTTCGGCAAGTAGGCCACTTTCAGTTCTTCATTTCGGATATCTTCTAGGGAATTAGATGAAAGTAATAGAGGCTTCTCCTTGTACTATTATAAGTCCCAGATAACTATTTCCAGCCGCTTTACTCCATTTTTATTTGTATGATTCATCAGAAGTCCGTGTTCCCCATTTTCGGCTAGTAGACCTGTTTCTGATCTTCATTTGGGATCTCTTCGAAGGAATGAGATACAAGTAATAGAGGCTTCTCCTTCTACTGTTATGAGCCCCAGATGATTATTTCCAGCCTATTTACTCTATTTTTATTTGTATGATTCATCAGAAGTCCGTTATCCCCATTTTCGGCTAGTAGACGAGTTTCGGATCTTCATTTCGGATATCTTCTACGAAATGAAATACAAGTAATAGAGGTTTCTCCTTGTACTATTATGAGTCCCAGATGACTATTTCCAGCCTATTTACTCCATTTTTATTTGTATGATCCATCAGAAGTCCGTTTTCTCCATTTTCGGCAAGTAGACCACTTTCAGATCTGCATTACAGATATCTTCTAGGGCACTAGATACAAGTAATAGAGGCTTCGCCTTGTACTATTATGAATCCCAGGTGACTATTTCCAGTCCATTTACTCGATTTATATTTGTATGATTCATGAGAAGTCCATGTTCCCCATTTTTGGTTAGTAGACCTGTTTTGGATCTTCATTTGGGATATCTTCTAGGGAATGAGATACAAGTAATAGAGGTTTCCCCTTGTACTATTATGAGTTCCAAATGACTATTTCCAGCCTATTTACTCCATTTTTATTTGTATGATTCATCAGAAGTCTGTTTTCCCCATTTTCGGCAAGTAGACCACTTTCAGTTCTTCATTTTGGATATCTTCTAGGGAATGAGATGCAAGTAATAGAGGCTTCTCCTTGTACTATTATAAGTCCCAGATGACTATTTCCAGCCGCTTTACTCCATTTTTATTTGTATGATTCATCAGAAGTCCGTGTTCCCCATTTTTGGCTAGTAGACCTGTTTCGGATCTTCATTTGGGATATCTTCTAGGGAATGAGATACAAGTAATAGAGGTTTCCCCTTGTACTATTATGAGTTTCAAATGACTATTTACAGCCTATTTACTCCATTTTTATTTGTATGATTCATCAGAAGTCTGTTTTCCCCATTTTCGGCAAGTAGACCACTTTCAGATCTTCATTTCGGATATCTTCTAGGGAATTAGATACAAGTAATAGAGGTTTCTCCTTGTACTATTATGAGTCCCAGATGACTATTTCCAGCCTATTTGCTCCATTTTTATTTGTATGATTCAACAGAATTCCGTTTTTCCCATTTTTGGTAAGTAGACCAGTTTCGGATCCTCATTTCGGATATCTTCTAGGGAATGAGATACAAGTGATAGAGACTTCTTTTTGTACTATTATAAATCGCAGGTGACTATTTCCAGCCTATTTACTCCATTTTTATTTGTATGATTCATCAAAATTCCGTTTTCCCTATTTTTGGCTAGTAGACCACTTCCGGATCTTCATTTGGGAACTTTTCTACGGAATGAGATACAAGTAATAGAGGCTTCTCCTTGTACTATTATGAGTGCCAGATGACTTTTTCCAGCCTATTTACTCCATTTTCATTGTATGATTCATCAGAAGTTTGTTTTTTCCATTTTCGGCTAGTAGACTTGTTTCCGATCTTCATTTGGGATATCTTCTAGGGATTGAGATACAAGTAATAGAGGTTTCTCCTTGTACTATTATGAGTCCGAGATGACTATTTCCAGCCAATTTACTCCATTTCTACTTGTATTATTCATCAGAAGTCCGTTTTCCCCATTTTCGGCGAGTAAACCAGTTTCGGATCTTAATTTGGGATCTCTTCTGGGGAATGAGATACAAGTAATAAAGGCTTCTCCTTATATTATTATGAGTCCTAGATGACTATTTCCAGCCTATTTACTCCATTTTTATTTGTATGATTCATCAGAAGTCCGTTTTCCTCTATTTCGGCAAGTAGACCAGTTTCGGATCTTCATTTCGGATATCTTCTAGGGAATGAGATACAAGTAATAGAGGCTTCTCCTTGTAATATTATGAATCCCAGGTGACTATTTCCAGCCTATTTACACCATTTTTATTTGTATGATTCATCAGATGTCCGTGTTCCCCATTTTCGGCTCGTAGACCTGTTTCGGATCTTCATTTGTGATATCTTCTAGGGAATGAGATACAAGTAATAGAGGCCTCTCCTTGTACTATTATGTGTCCCAGACAACTATTTCCAGCCTATTTACTTCTTTTTCTTTGTATGATTCATCAGAAGTTCGTTTTTCCCAGTTTCGGCTAGTAGACCTGTTTCGGATCATCATTTGGGATATCTTCTAGGAAATGAGATACAAGTAATAAAGGTTTCTCCTTGTACTATTATGAGTCCCAGATGACTATTTCCAGCCTATTTACTCCATTTTTATTTGTATGATTCATCAGATTCCGTTTTCCCCATTTTCGGCAAGTAGACCAGTTTCGGATCTTTATTTCGGATTTCTTCTAGGGAATGAGATACAAGTAATAGAGACTTCTCTTTGTACTATTATGAATCCCAGGTGACTATTTCCAGCCTATTTACTCCTTTTTCTTTGTATGATTCATCAGAAGTTTGTTTTTCCCATTTTCGGCTAGTAGACCTGTTTCGGATCTTCATTTGGGATACCTTCTAGGGAATGAGATACAAGTAATAGAGGTTTCTCCTTGTATTATTATGAGTCCCAGATGACTATTTCCAACCTATTTACTCCACTTTTATTTGTATGATTCGTCAGAAGTCCGTTTTCCCCATTTTCGACAAGTAGACCAATTTCAGATCTTCATTTCGAATATCTTCTAAGGAATGAGATACAAGTAATAGAGGCTTCTCCTTGTACTATTATGAATCCCAGGTGACTATGTCCAGCCTATTTACTCCATTTTTATATGTATGATTCATCAGAAGTCCGTGTTTCCCTTTTTTGGCTAGTAGACCAATTTCGGATCTTCATATGGGATATCTTCTAGGGAATGATATAAAAGTAATAGAGGTTTCTCCTTGCACTATAATGTGTCCCAGATGACTATTTCCAGCCTTTTTACTCCTGTTTCTTTGTATGATTCATCAGAAGTTTGTTTTTCCTATTTTCGGCTAGTAGACCTGTTTCAGATCTTCATTTGGGATATCTTCAAGGGAATGAGATACAAGTAATAAAGGTTTCTCGTTGTACTATTATGAGTTCTAGATGAATATTTACAGCCTATTTACTCTATTTTTATTTGTATGATTCATCAGAAGTCCGTTTTCCCCATTTTCGGCAAGTAGACCACTTTCAGATCTTCATTTCGGATATCTTCTAGGGAATTAGATACAACTAATAGAGGTTTCTCCTTGTACTATTATGAGTCCCAGATGACTATTTCCAGCCTATTTACTCCATTTTTATTTGTATGATTCAACATAAGTCCGTTTTTCCCATTTTTGGCAAGTAGACCAGTTTCGGATCTTCATTTCGGATATCTTCTAGGGAATGAGATACAAGTGATAGAGACTTCTTTTTGTACTATTATAAATCGCAGGTGACTATTTCCAGCCTATTTACTCCATTTTTATTTGTATGATTCATCAAAATTCCATTTTCCCTATTTTTGGCTAGTAGACCACTTCTGGATCTTCATTTGGGAACTTTTCTACGGAATGAGATACAAGTAATAGAGGCTTCTCCTTGTACAATTGTGAGTGCCAGAAGACTATTTCCAGCTATTTACTCCATTTTCATTGTATGATTCATCAGAAGTTTGTTTTTCCCATTTTCGACAAGTAGACCTGTTTCGGATCATCATTTGGGATATCTTCTAGGGAATGAGATACAAGTAATAGAGGTTTCTCCTTGTACTATTATGAGTCCCAGATGACTATTTCCAGCCTCTTTACTCCATTTTTATTTGTATGATTCATCAAAAGTCCGTTTTCCCCATTTTTGGCAAGTAGACCAGTTTCGGATCTATATTTGGGATCTCTTCTAGGGAATGAGATACAAGTAATAGAGGTTTCTCCGTGTACTATTATGTGTCCCAGATGACTATTTCCAGCCTATTTACTACATTTTTATTTGTATGATTCATCAGAAGTCCGTTTTCCCCATTTTCGGCAAGTAGACCATTTTCGGATCTTCATTTCGGATATCTTCTAGGGAATTAGATACAAGTAATAGAGGTTTCTCCTTGTACTATTATGAGTCCCAGATGACTATTTCCAGCCTATTTACTCCATTTTTATTTGTATGATTCAACAAAAGTCCGTTTTTCCCATTTTTGGCAAGTAGACCAGTTTCGGATCTTCATTTCGGATATCTTCTAGGGAATGAGATACAAGTGATAGAGACTTCTTTTTGTACTATTATAATTCGCAGGTGACTATTTCCAGCCTATTTACTCCATTTTTATTTGTATGATTCATCAAAATTCCGTTTTCCCTATTTTTGGCTAGTAGACCACTTCTGGATCTTCATTTGGGAACTTTTCTACGAAATGAGATACAAGTAATAGAGGCTTCTCCTTGTACAATTATGAGTGCCAGATGACTATTTCCAGTTATTTACTCCATTTTCATTGTATGATTCATCAGAAGTTTGTTTTTTTCATTTTCGGCTAGTAGACTTGTTCGGATCTTCATTTGGGATATCTTCTAGGGAATGAGATACAAGTAATAGAGGTTTCTCCTTGTACTATTATGAGTCCGAAATAACTATTTCCAGCCAAATTACTCCATTTTTACTTGTATGATTCATCAGAAGTCCGTTTTCCCCATTTTCGGCGAGTAGACCAGTTTCGGATCTTAATTTGGGATCTCTTCTGGGGAATGAGATACAAGTAATAAAGGCTTCTCCTTATATTATTATGAGTCCTAGATGACTATTTCCAGCCTATTTACTCCATTTTTATTTGTATGATTCATCAGAAGTCCGTTTTCCCCAATTTCGGCAAGTAGACCAGTTTCAGATCTTCATTTCGGATATCTTCTAGGGAATGAGATACAAGTAATAGAGGCTTCTCCTTGTAATATTATGAATCCCAGTTGACTTTTTCCAGCCTATTTACTCCATTTTTATTTGTATGATTCATCAGATGTCCGTGTTCCCCATTTTCGGCTCGTAGACCTGTTTCGGATCTTCATTTGGGATATCTTCTAGGGAATGAGATACAAGTAATAGAGGCTTCTCCTTGTACTATTATGTGTCTCAGACGACTCTTTCCAGCCTATTTACTCCTTTTTCTTTGTATGATTCATCAGAAGTTTGTTTTTCCCGGTTTCGGCTAGTAGACCTGTTTCGGATCTTCATTTGGGATATCGTCTTGGGAATGAGATACAAGTAATAGAGGTTTCTTCCCCATTTTTGGCTAGTAGACCTGTTTCGGATCTTCTTTTGGGATATCTTCTAGGGAATGAGATACAAGTAATAGAGGTTTCTCCTTGTATTATTATGAGTCCCAAATGACTATTTACAGCCTATTTACTCCATTTTTATTTGTATGATTCATCAGAAGTCTGTTTTCCCCATCTTCGGCAAGTAGACCACTTTCAGTTCTTCATTTCGGATATCTTCTAGGGAATTAGATGAATGTAATAGAGGCTTCTCCTTGTTCTATTATAAGTCCCAGATGACTATTTCCAGCCGCTTTACTCCATTTTTATTTGTATGATTCATCAGAAGTCCGTGTTCCCCATTTTCGGCTAGTAGACCTGTTTCTGATCTTCATTTGGGATCTCTTCGAAGGAATGAGATACAAGTAATAGAGGCTTCTCCTTCTACTGTTATGAGCCCCAGATGATTATTTCCAGCCTATTTACTCTATTTTTATTTGTATGATTCATCAGAAGTCCGTTTTCCCCATTTTCGGCTAGTAGACGAGTTTCGGATCTTCATTTCGGATATCTTCTACGGAATGAAATACAAGTAATAGAGGTTTCTCCTTGTACTACTATGAGTCCCAGATGACTATTTCCAGCCTATTTACTCCATTTTTATTTGTATGATCCATCAGAAGTCCGTTTTCTCCATTTTCGGCAAGTAGACGACTTTCAGATCTGCATTACAGATATCTTCTAGGGCACTAGATACAAGTAATAGAGGCTTCGCCTTGTACTATTATGAATCCCAGGTGACTATTTCCAGTCCATTTACTCGATTTATATTTGTATGATTCATGAGAAGTCCGTGTTCCTCATTTTTGGTTATTAGACCTGTTTTGGATCTTCATTTGGGATATCTTCTAGGGAATGATATACAAGTAATAGAGGTTTCTCCTTGCACTATTATGTCTCCCAGATGACTATTTCCAGCCTTTTTACTCCTTTTTGTTTGTATGATTCATCAGAAGTTTGTTTTTCCCTTTTTCGGCTAGTAGACCTGTTTCAGATCTTCATTTGGGATATCTTCTAGGGAATGGGATACATGTAATAGAGGTTTCTCCTTGTACTATTATGAGTCCCAGTTGACTATTTTCAGCCTATTTACTCCATTTTTATTTGTATGATTCATCAGAAGTCCGTTTTCCCCATTTTCGGCAAGTAGACCACTTTCAGATGTTCATTTCGGATATCTTCTAGGAAATTAGATACAAGTAATAGAGGCTTCTCCTTGTACTATTATGAATCCCAAATGACTATTTCCAGCCTATTTACTCCATTTTTATTTGTATGATTCATCAGAAGTCCGTGTTCCCCATTTTTGGCTAGTAGACCAATTTCGGATCTTCATTTTGGATATCTTCTAGGGAAATAGATACAAGTAATAGAGGCTTCTCCTTGTACTATTATGAATCCCAGGTGACCATTTCCAGCCGCTTTACTCCATTTTTATTTGTATGATTCATCAGAAGTCCGTGTTCCCCATTTTCGGCTAGTAGACCTGTTTCTGATCTTCATTTGGGATCTCTTCGAAGGAATGAGATACAAGTAATATATGCTTCTCCTTGTACTATTGTGAGCCCCAGATGATTATTTCCAGCCTATTTACTCCATTTTTATTTGTATGATTCATCAGAAGTCCGTTTTCCCCATTTTTGGCTAGTAGACGAGTTTCGCATCTTCATTTCGGATATTTTCTACAGAATGAAATACAAGTAATATAGGTTTCTCCTTGTACTATTATGAGTCCCAGATGACTATTTCCAGCCTATTTACTCCATTTTTATTTGTATGATTCATCAGATGTCCGTTTTCCCCATTTTCGGCAAGTAGACCACTTTCAGATCTTCATTTCGGATATCTTCTGGGGAATTAGATACAAGTAATAGAGGTTTCTCCTTGTACTATTATGAGTCCCAGATGACTATTTTCAGCCTATTTACTCCATTTTTATTTGTATGATTCATCAGAATTCCGTTTTCCCCATTTTCGGCAAGTAGACCACTTTCAGATCTTCATTTCGGATATCTTATAGGGAAATAGATACAAGTAATAGAGGCTTCTCTTTGTACTATTATGAATCCCAGGTGACTATTTCCAGTCTATTTACTCAATTTTTATTTGTATAATTCATCAGAAGTCCGTGTTCCCCATTTTTGGCTAGTAGACCTGTTTCGGATCTTCATTTGGGATATCTTCTAGGGAATGAGATACAAGTAATAGAGGTTTCCCCTTGTACTATTATGAGTTCCAAATGACTATTTACAGCCTATTTACTCCATTTTTATTTGTATGATTCATCAGAAGTCTGTTTTCCCCATTTTCGGCAAGTAGACCACTTTCAGTTATTCATTTCGGATATCTTCTAGGGAATGAGATGCAAGTAATAGAGGCTTCTCCTTGTACTATTATAAGTCCCAGATGACTATTTCCAGCCGCTTTATTCCATTTTTATTTGTATGATTCATCAGAAGTCCGTGTACCCCATTTTCGGCTAGTAGACCTGTTTCTGATCTTCATTTGGGATATCTTCGAAGGAATGAGATACAAGTAATAGAGGCTTCTCCTTCTACTATTATGAGCCCCAGATGATTATTTCCGGCCTATTTACTCCATTTTTATTTGTATGATTCATCAGAAGTCCGTGTTCCCCATTTTCGGCTAGTAGACGAGTTTCGGATCTTCATTTCAGATATCTTCTACGGAATGAAATACAAGTAATAGAGGTTTCTCTTTGTACTATTATGAGTCACAGATGACTATTTTCAGCCTATTTACTCCATTTTTATTTGTATGATCCATCAGAAGTCCGTTTTCTCCATTTTCGGCAAGTAGACCACTTTCAGATCTGCATTTCAGATATCTTCTAGGGCACTAGATACAAGTAATAGAGGCTTCGCCTTGTACTATTATGAATCCCAGGTGACTATTTCCAGTCCATTTACTCCATTTATATTTGTATGATTCATGAGAAGTCCGTGTTCCCCATTTTTGGTTAGTAGACCTGATTTGGATCTTCATTTGGGATATCTTTTGGGAATGATATACAAGTAATAGAGGTTTCTCCTTGCACTATTATGTCTCCCAGATGACTATTTCCAGCCTTTTGACTCCTTTTTGTTTGTATGATTCATCAGAAGTTTGTTTTTCCCATTTTCGGCTAGTAGACCTGTTTCAGATCTTCATTTGGGATATCTTCTAGGGAATGGGATACAAGTAATAGAGGTTTCTCCTTGTACTATTATGAGTCCTAGATGACTATTCACAGCCTATTTACTCCATTTTTATTTGTGTGATTCATCAGAAGTCCGTTTTCCCCATTTTTGGCAAGTAGACCACTTTCAAATCTTCATTTCGGATATCTGCTAGGGAATTAGATACACGTAATAGAGGCTTCTCCTTGTACTATTATGAATCCCAAATGACTATTTCCAGCCTATTTACTCCATTTTTATTTGTATGATTCATCAGAAGTCTGTGTTCCCCATTTTTAGCTAATAGACCAATTTCGGATCTTCATTTTGGATATCTTCTAGGGAAATAGATACAAGTAATAGAGGCTTATCCTTGTACTATTATGAATCCCAGGTGACTATTTCCAGTCTATTTACTCCATTTTTATTTGTATAATTCATCAGAAGTCCATGTTCCCCATTTTTAGCTAGTAGACATGTTTCAGATCTTCATATGGGATATCTTCTAGGGAATGAGATACAAGTAATAGAGGTTTCTCCTCGTACTATTTTGAGTCCCAAATGACTATTTCCAGCCTATTTACTCCATTTTTATTTGTATGATTCATCAGAGGTCTGTTTTCCCCATTTTCGGCAAGTAGATCACTTTCAGTTCTTCACTTCGGATATCTTCTAGGGAATGAGATGCAAGTAATAGAGGCTTCTCGTTGTACTATTATAAGTTCCAGATGACTATTGCCAGCCGCTTTACTCCATTTTTATTTGTATGATTCATCAGAAGTCCGTTTTCCCCATTTTCGGCTAGTAGACGAGTTTCGGATCTTCATTTCGGATATCTTCTACGAAATGAAATACAAGTAATAGAAGTTTCTCCTTGTACTATTATGAGTCCCAGATGACTATTTCCAGCGTATTTACTCCATTTTTATTTCTATGATCCATCAGAAGTCCGTTTTCTCCATTTTCGGCAAGTAGACCACTTTCTGATCTGCATTTCAGATATCTTCTAGGGAACTAGATACAAGTAATAGAGGCTTCTCCTTGTACTATTATGAATCCCAGGTGACTATTTCCAGCCTATTTACTCCATTTTTATTTGTATGATTCATCCGAAGTCCGTTTTCCCCATTTTCGGCAAGTAGACCACTTTCAGATCTTCATTTCGGATATCTTCTAGGGAATGAGATACAAGTACTAGAGGCTTCTCCTCGTACTATTATAAGTCCCAGATGACTATTTCCAGCCTATTTACTTCAATTTTATTTGTATAATTCATCAGATGTCCGTGTTCCCCATTATCGGCTCGTAGACCTGTTTCGGATCTTCATTTGGGATATCTTCTAGGGAATGAGATACAAGTAATAGAGGCTTCTCCTTGTACTATTATGTGTCCCAGATGACTATTTCCAGCCTATTTACTCCATTTTTATTTGTATGATTCATCAGAAGTCCGTTTTCCCCATTTTCGGCAAGTAGACCACTTTCTGATCTTCATTTCGGATATCTTCTAGGGAATGAGATACAAGTACTAGAGGCTTCTCCTCGTACTATTATAAGTCCCAGATGACTATTTCCAGCCTATTTACTCCATTTTTATTTGTATGATTCATCAGATGTCCGTGTTCCACATTATCGGCTCGTAGACCTGTTTCAGATCTTCATTTGGGATATCTTCTAGGGAATGAGATACAAGTAATAGAGGCTTCTCCTTGTACTAATATGTGTCCCAGATGACTATTTCCAGCCTATTTACTACTTTTTTATTGGTATGATTCATCAGAAGTCGGTTTTCCCCATTTTCGGCAAGTAGACCACTTTCAGATCTTCATTTCGGATATCTTCTAGGGAATTAGATACAAGTAATAGAGGTTTCTCCTTGTACTATTATGAGTCCCAGATGACTATTTCCAGCCTATTTACTCCATTTTTATTTGTATGATTCATCAGAAGTCCGTTTTCCCCATTTTCGGCAAGTAGACCACTTTCAAATCTTCATTTCGGATATCTTATAGGGAAATAGATACAAGTAATAGATGCTTCTCCTTGTACTATTATGAATCCCAGGTGACTATTTCCAGTCTATTTACTCCATTTTTATTTGTATAATTCATAAGAAGTCCGTGTTCCCCATTTTTGGCTAGTAGACCTATTTCGGATCTTCATTTGGGATATCTTCTTAGGAATGAGATACAAGTAATAGAGGTTTCTCCTTGTACTATTATGAGTCCCAAATGACTATTAACAGCCTATTTACTCCATTTTTATTTGTATGATTCATCAGTAGTCTGTTTTCCCCATTTTCGTCAAGTAGACCACTTTCAGTTCTTCATTTCGGATATCTTCTAGGGAATGAGATCCAAGTAATAGAGACTTCTCCTTCTACTATTATAAGTCCCAGATGACTACTTCCAGCCGCTGTACTCCATTTTTATTTGTATGATTCATCAGAAGTCCGTGTTCCCCATTTTCGGCTAGTAGACCTGTTTTTGATCTTCATTTGGGATCTCTTCGAAAGAATGAGATACAAGTAATAGAGGCTTCTCCTTGTACTATTATGAGCCCCAGATGATTATTTCCAGCCTATTTACTCCATTTTTATTTGTATGAATTATCAGAAGTTTGTTTTCCCCATTTTCGGCTAGTAGACGAGTTTCGGATCTTCATTTCGGATATCTTCTACAGAATGAAATACAAGTAATCGAGGTTTCTCTTTGTACTATTATGAGTCCCAGATGACTATTTCCAGCCAATTTACTCCATTTTTAATTGTATGATCCATCAGAAGTCCGTTTTCTCCATTTTCGGCAAGTAGACCACTTTCAGATCTGCATTTCAGATATCTTCTAGGGAACTAGATACAAGTAATAGAGGCTTCTCCATGTACTATTATGAATCCCAGGTGACTATTTCCAGTCCATTTACTCCATTTATATTTGTATGATTCATGAGAAGTCCGTGTTCCCCATTTTTGGCTAGTAGACCTGTTTCGGATCTTCATTTGGGATATCTTCTAGGGAATGATATACAAGTAATAGAGGTTTCTCCTTGCACTATTATGAGTCGCAAATGACTATTTCCAGCCTATTTACTCCATTTTTATTTGTATGATTCATCAGAAGTCCGTTTTCCCCATTTTCGGCAAGTAGACCACTTTCCGATCTTCATTTCAGATATTTTCTAGGGAATGAGATACAAGTACTAGAGGCTTCTCCTCGTACTATTATATGTCCCAGATGACTATTTCCAGCCTATTTACTCCAATTTTATTTGTATGATTCATCAGATGTCCGTGTTCCCCATTATCGGCTCGTAGACCTGTTTCAGATCTTCATTTGGGATATCTTCTAAGGAATGAGATACAAGTAATAGAGGCTTCTCCTTGTACTATTATGTGTCCCAGATGACTATTTCCAGCCTATTTACTCCTTTTTCTTTGTATGATTCATCAGAAGTCCGTTTTCCCCATTTTCGGCTAGTTGACGAGTTTCGGATCTTCATTTCGGATATCTTCTACGGAATGAAATACAAGTAATAGAGGTTTCTCCTTGTACTATTATGAGTCCCAGATGACTATTTCCAGCCTTTTTACTCCTTTTTCTTTGTATGATTCATCAGAACTTTGTTTTTCCTATTTTCGAATAGTAGACCTGTTTCGGATCTTCATTTGTGATATCTTCTAGGGAATAAGATACAAGTAATAGAGGTTTCTCCTTGTACTATTATGAGTCCCAGATGACTATTTCCAACCTATTTACTCCATTTTTATTTGTATGATTCATCAGAAGTCCGTTTTCCCCATTTTCGACAAGTAGACGACCTTCAGATCTTCATTTCGAATATCTTCTAAGGAATTAGATACAAGTAATAGAGGCTTCTCCTTGTACTATTATGAATCCCAAATGAATATTTCCAGCCTATTTACTCCATTTTTACTTGTATGATTCATCAGAAGTCCGTGTTCCCCATTTTTGGCTAGTAGACCAATTTCGGATCTTCAATTTGGATATCTTCTAGGGAATGATATAGAAGTAATATAGGCTTCTCCTTGTACTATTATGTGTCCCAGATGACTATTTCAAGCCTTCTTACTCATTTTTCATTGTATGATTCATCAGAAATTTGTTTTTCCCATTTTCGGCTAGTAGACCTCTTACATATCTTCATTTGGGATATCTTCTAGGGAATGAGATACAAGTAATAGAGGTTTCTCCTTGTATTATTATTAGTCCTAGATGACTATTTACAGCCTATTTACTCTATTTTTATTCGTATGATTCATCAGAAGTCCGTTTTCCCCATTTTCGGCAAGTATACCACTTTCAGATCTTCATTTCAGATATTTTCTAGGGAATTAGATACAAGTAATAGAGGTTTCTCCTTGTACTATTATGAGTCCCAGATGACTATTTCCAGCCTATTTACTCCATTTTTATTTGTATGATTCATCACAAGTCCGTTTTCCCCATTTTCGGCTAGTAGACGAGTAAGATCTTCATTTCAGATATCTTCTACGGAATGAAATACAAGTAATAGATGTTTCTCCTTGTACTATTATGAGTCCCAGATGACTATTTCCAGCTTATTTACTCCATTTTTATTTGTATGATTCATCAGAAGTCCGTTTTCCCCATTTTCGGCAAGTAGACCACTTTCAGATCTTCATTTCAGATATCTTCTAGGGAACTAGATACAAGTAATAAAGGCTTCTCCTTGTACTATTATGAATCCCAGGTGACTATTTCCAGTCTATTTACTCCATTTTTATTTGTATAATTCATCAGAAGTCCGTGTTCCCCATTTTTAGCTATTAGACCTGTTTCGGATCTTCATTTGGGAAATCTTCTAGGGAATGAGATACAAGTAATAGAGGTTTCTCCTTGTACTATTATGAGTCCCAAATGACTATTTCCAGCCTATTTACTCCATTTTTATTTTTATGATTCATCTGTGGTCTGTTTTCCCCATTTTCGGCAAGTAGACCACTTTCAGTTCTTCATTGCGGATATCTTCTAGGGAATGAGATGCAAGTAATACAGGCTTCTCCTTGTACTATTATAAGTCCCAGATGACTATTTCCAGCCGCTTTACTCTATTTTTATTTGTATGATTCATCAGAAGTCCATGTTCCCCATTTTCAGCTAGTAGACCTGTTTCTGATCTTCATTTGGGATCTCTTCGAAGGAATGAGATACAAGTAATAGAGGCTTCTCCTTGTACTATTTTGAGCCCCAGATGATTATTTCCAGCCTATTTACTCCATTTTTATCTGTATGATTCATCAGAAGTCCGTTTTCCCCATTTTCGGCTAGTAGATGAGTTTCGGATCTTCATTTCGGATTTCTTCTACGGAATGAAATACAAGTAATAGAGGTTTCTCCTTGTACTATTATGAGCCCCAGATGACTATTTCCAGCCTATTTGCTCCATTTTTATTTGTATGATCCATCAGAAGTCCGTTTTCTCCATTTTCGGCAAGTAGATCTGCATTTCAGATATTTTCTAGGGAACTAGATACAAGTAATAGAGGCTTCTCCTTGTACTATTATGAATCCCAGGTGACTATTTCCAGTCCATTTACTCCATTTATATTTGTATGATTCATGAGAAGTCCGTGTTCCCCATTTTTGGCTAGTAGACCTGTTTCGGATCTTCATTTGGGATATCTTCTAGGGAATGATATACAAGTAATAGAGGTTTCTCCTTGCACTATTATGAGTCCCAAATGACTATTTCCAGCCTATTTACTCCATTTTTATTTGTATGATTCATCAGAAGTCCGTTTTCCCCATTTTCGGCAAGTAGACCACTTTCTGATCTTCATTTCGGATATCTTCTAGGGAATGAGATACAAGTACTAGAGGCTTCTCCTCGTACTATTATAAGTCCCAGATGACTATTTCCAGCCTATTTACTCCATTTTTATTTGTATGATTCATCAGATGTCCGTGTTCCACATTATCGG
Source organism: Thlaspi arvense (assembly GCA_911865555.2). Lineage (NCBI taxonomy): Eukaryota > Viridiplantae > Streptophyta > Magnoliopsida > Brassicales > Brassicaceae > Thlaspi > Thlaspi arvense. Next base: position 46,915,940 of record OU466857.2, read on the forward strand.
CTCGTAGACCTGTTTCAGATCTTCATTTGGGATATCTTCTAGGGAATGAGATACAAGTAATAGAGGCTTCTCCTTGTACTAATATGTGTCCCAGATGACTATTTCCAGCCTATTTACTACTTTTTTATTGGTATGATTCATCAGAATTCCGTTTTCCCCATTTTCGGCAAGTAAACCACTTTCAGATCTTCATTTCAAATATCTTCTAGGGAATTAGATACAAGAAATAGAGGTTTCTCCTTGTACTACTATGAATCCCAAATGACTATTTCCAGCCTATTTACTCCATTTTTATTTGTATGATTCATTCGAAGTCCGTTTTCCCCATTTTTGGCTAGTAGACCAATTTCGGATCTTCATTTTGGATATCTTCTAGGGAATGATATAGAAGTAATCCCAGATGACTATTCCAGCCTTTTTACTCCTTTTTCTTTGTATGATTCATCAGAAGTTTGTTTTTCCCATTTTCGGCTAGTAGACCTGTTTCAGATCTTCATTTGGGATATCTTCTAGGTAATGAGATACAAGTAATAGAGGTTTCTCCTTGTACTATTATTAGTCCTAGATGACTATTTACAGCCTATTTACTCTATTTTTATTCGTATGATTCATCAGAAATCCGTTTTCCCCATTTTCGGCAAGTAGACCACTTTCAGATCTTCATTTCAGATATCTTATAGGGAATTAGATACAAGTAATAGAGGTTTCTCCTTGTACTATTATGAGTCCCAGATGACTATTTCCAGCCTATTTACTCCATTTTTATTTGTATAGTTCATCAGAAATTCATTTTCCTCATTTTCGGCAAGTAGACCACTTTCAGATCTTCATTTCTGATATCTTCTAGGGAAATAGATACAAGTAATAGAGTCTTGTCCTTGTACTATTATGAATCCCAGGTGACTATTTCCAGCCGCTTTACTCCATTTTTATTTGTATGATTCATCAGAAGTCCGTGTTCCCCATTTTCGGCTAGTAGACCTGTTTCTGATCTTCATTTGGGATCTCTTCGAAGGAATGAGATACAAGTAATAGAGGCTTCTCCTTATACTATTATGAGCCCCTGATGATTATTTCCAGCCTATTTACTCCATTTTTATTTGTATGATTCATCAGAAGTCCGTTTTCCCCATTTTCTGCTAGTAGACGAGTTTCAGATCTTCATTTCGAATATCTTCTACAGACTGAAATACAAGTAATAGAGGTTTCTCCTTGTACTATTATGAGTCCCAGATGCCTATTTCCAGCCTATTTACTCCATTTTTATTTGTATGATTCATCAGAAGTCCGTTTTCCCTTTTTTCGGCAAGTAGACCACCTTCAGATCTTCATTTCGGATATCTTCTAGGGAATGATATACAAGTAATAGAGGTTTCTCCTTGCACTATTATGAGTCCCAAATGACTATTTCCAGCCTATTTACTCCATTTTTATTTGTATGATTCATCAGAAGTTCGTTTTCCCCATTTTCGGCAAGTAGACCACTTTCAGATCTTCATTTCGGATATCTTCTAGGGAATTAGATACAAGTAATAGAGGTTTCTCCTTGTACTATTATGAGTCCCAGATGATTATTTCCAGCCTATCTACTCCATTTTTATTTGTATGATTCATCAGAAGTCCGTTTTCCCCATTTTCGGCAAGTATACCACTTTCAGCTCTTCATTTTGGATATCTTCTAGGGAATGAGATACAAGTAATAGAGGCTTCTCCTTGTACTATTATGAATCCCAGGTGACTATTTCCAGTCTATTTACTCCATTTTTATTTGTATAATTCATCAGAAGTCCGTGTTCCCCATTTTTGGCTAGTAGACCAGTTTCGGATCTTCATTTGGGATATCTTCTAGGGAATGAGATACAAGTAATAGAGGTTTCTCCTTGTACTATTATGAGTCCCAAATGACTATTTACAGCCTATTTACTCCATTTTTATTTGTAAGATTCATCAGAAGTTTGTTTTTCCCATTTTCGGCTAGTAGACGAGTTTCGGATCTTCATTTCGGATATCTTCTACAGATTGAAATACAAGTAATAAAGGTTTCTTCTTGTACTATTATGAGTCCCAGATGACTATTTTCAGCCTATTTACTCCATTTTTATTTGTATAGTTCATCAGAAATTCATTTTCCTCATTTTCGGCAAGTAGACCACTTTCAGATCTTCATTTCTGATATCTTCTAGGGAAATAGATACAAGTAATAGAGGTTTCTCCTTGTACTATTATGAGTCCCAGATGACTATTTGCAGCCTATTTACTCCATTTTTATTTGTATTATACATCAGAAGTCCGTTTTCCCCATTTTCGGCAAGTAGACCACTTTCAGATCTTCATTTCGGATATCTTCTAGGGAATGAGATACAAGTAATTGAGGCTTCTCCTTGTACTATTATGAATCCCAGGTGACTATTTCCAGTCTATTTACTCCATTTTTCTTTGTATGATTCATCAGAAGATCGTTTTTCCCATTTTCGGCTAGTAGACCTGTTTCGGTTCTTCATTTGGGATATCTTCTAGGGAATAAGATACAAGTAATAGAGGTTTCTCCCTGTACTATTATGAGTCCCAAATGACTATTTACAGCCTATTTACTCCATTTTTATATGTATGATTCATCAGAAGTTTGTTTTCCCCATTTTCGGCTAGTAGACGAGTTTCGGATCTGCATTTCTGATATCTTCTAGGGAATTAGATACAAGTAATAGAGGTTTCTCCTTGTACTATTATGAGTCCCAGATGACTATTTCCAGCCTATTTACTCCATTTTTATTTGTATGATTCATCAGAAGTCCGTTTTCCCCAGTTTCGGCAAGTAGACCACTTTCAGATCTTCATTTCGGATATCTTCTAGGGAATGAGATACAAGTAATAGAGCCTTCTCTTTGTACTATTATGAATCCCAGGTGACTATTTCCAGCCTTTTTACTCCTTTTTCTTTGTATGATTCATCAGAAGTTTGTTTTTCCCATTTTCGGCTAGTAGACCTGTTTCTGATCTTCATTTGGGATCTCTTCGAAGGAATGAGATACAAGTAATAGAGGCTTCTCCTTGTACTATTATGAGCCCCAGATGATTATTTCCAGCCTATTTACTCCATTTTTATTTGAATGATTCATCAGAAGTCCGTTTTCCCTATTTTCTGCTAGTAGACGAGTTTCAGATCTTCATTTCGAATATCTTCTACGGAATGAAATACAAGTAATAGAGGTTTCTCCTTGTACTATTATGAGTCCCAGATGACTATTTCCAGCCTATTTACTCCATTTTTATTTGTATGATCCATCAGAAGTCCGTTTTCTCCATTTTCGGCAAGTAGACCACTTTCAGATCTGCATTTCAGATATCTTCTAGGGAACTAGATACAAGTAATAGAGGCTTCTCCTTGTACTATTATGAATCCCAGGTGACTATTTCAAGTCCATTTACTCCATTTATATTTGTATGATTCATGAGAAGTCCGTGTTCCCCATTTTTGGCTAGTAGACCTGTTTCGGATCTTCATTTGGGATATCTTCTAGGGAATGAGATACAAGTAATAGAGGCTTCTCCTTGTACTATTATGTGTCCCAGATAACTATTTCCAGCCTATTTACTCCTTTTTCTTTGTATGATTCATCAGAAGATCGTATTTCCCATTTTCGGCTAGTAGACCTGTTTCGGTTCTTCATTTGGGATATCTTCTAGGGAATAAGATACAAGTAATAGAGGTTTCTCCTTGTACTATTATGAGTCCCAGATGACTATTTCCAACCTATTTACTCCTTTTTTATTTGTATGATTCATCAGAAGTCGGTTTTCCCCATTTTCGACAAGTAGACCACCTTCAGATCTTCATTTCGAATTTCATCTAAGGAATTAGATACAAGTAATAGAGGCTTCTCCTTGTACTATTATGAATCCCAAATGACTATTTCCAGCCTATTTACTCTATTTTTATTTGTATGATTCATCAGAAGTCCGTGTTCCCCATTTTTGGTTAGTAGACCAATTTCGAATCTTCATTTTGGATATCTTCTAGGGAATGTTATATAAGTAATAGAGGCTTCTCCTTGTACTATTATGTGTCACAGATGACTATTTCCAGCCTTTTTACTCCTTTTTCTTTGTATGATTCATCAGAAGTTTGTTTTTCCCATTTTCGGCTAGTAGACCTGTTTCAGATCTTTATTTGGGATATCTTCTAGGGAATGAGATACAAGTAATAGAGGTTTCTCCTTGTACTATTATTTGTCCTAGATGACTATTTACAGCCTATTTACTCTATTTTTATTCGTATGATTCATCAGAAGTCCGTTTTCCCCATTTTTGGCAAGTAAACCAATTTCAGATCTTTATTTCAGATATCTTCTAGGGAATTAGATACAAGTAATAGAGGTTTCTCCTTGTACTATTATGAGTCCCATATGACTATTTCCAGCCTATTTACTCCATTTTTATTTGTATAGTTCATCAGAAATTCATTTTCCTCATTTTCGGCAAGTAGACCACTTTCAGATCTTCATTTCGGATATCTTCTAGGGAAATAGATACAAGTAATAGAGTCTTCTCCTTGTACTATTATGAATCCCAGGTGACTATTTCCAGCCGCTTTACTCCATTTTTATTTGTATGATTCATCAGAAGTCCGTGTTCCCCATTTTCGGCAAGTGGACCTGTTTCTGATCTTCATTTGGGATCTCTTCGAAGGAATGAGATACAAGTAATAGAGGCTTCTCCTTGTACTATTATGAGCCCCAGATGATTATTTCCAGCCTATTCACTCCATTTTTATTTGTATGATTCATCAGAAGTTTGTTTCCCCATTTTCGGCTAGTAGATGAGTTTCGGATCTTCATTTGGGATATCTTCTAGGGAATGATATACAAGTAATAGAGGTTTTTCCTTGCACTATTATGAGTCCCAAATGACTATTTCCAGCCTATTTACTCCATTTTTATTTGTATGATTCATCAGAAGTCCTTTTTCCCCATTTTCGGCAAGTAGACCACTTTCAGATCTTCATTTCGGATATCTTCTAGGGAATGAGATACAAGTACTAGAGGCTTCTCCTCGTACTATTATCAATCCCAGATAACTATTTCCGGCCTATTTACTCCAATTTTATTTGTATGATTCATCAGATGTCCGTGTTCCCCATTATCGGCTCGTAGACCTGTTTCAGATCTTCATTTGGGATATCTTCTAGGGAATGAGATACAAGTAATAGAGGCTTCTCCTCGTACTATTATGTGTCCCAGATAACTATTTCCAGCCTATTTACTCCTTTTTCTTTGTATGATTCATCAGAAGATCGTTTTTCGGCTAGTAGACCTGTTTCGATTCTTCATTTGGGATATCTTCTAGGGAATAAGATACAAGTAATTGAGGTTTCTCCTTGTACTATTATGAGTCCCAGATGACTATTTCCAGCCTATTTACTCCATTTTTATTTGTATGATTCATCAGAAGTCCGTTTTCCCCATTTTCGGCAAGTAGACCACTTTCAAATCTTCATTTCGGATATCTTATAGGGAAATAGATACAAGTAATAGATGCTTCTCCTTGTACTATTATGAATCCCAGGTGACTATTTCCAGTCTATTTACTCCATTTTTATTTGTATAATTCATAAGAAGTCCGTGTTCCCCATTTTTGGCTAGTAGACCTATTTCGGATCTTCATTTGGGATATCTTCTTAGGAATGAGATACATGTAATAGAGGTTTCTCCTTGTACTATTATGAGTCCCAAATGACTATTAACAGCCTATTTACTCCATTTTTATTTGTATGATTCATCAGTAGTCTGTTTTCCCCATTTTCGTCAAGTAGACCACTTTCAGTTCTTCATTTCGGATATCTTCTAGGGAATGAGATCCAAGTAATAGAGACTTCTCCTTCTACTATTATAAGTCCCAGATGACTACTTCCAGCCGCTGTACTCCATTTTTATTTGTATGATTCATCAGAAGTCCGTGTTCCCCATTTTCGGCTAGTAGACCTGTTTTTGATCTTCATTTGGGATCTCTTCGAAAGAATGAGATACAAGTAATAGAGGCTTCTCCTTGTACTATTATGAGCCCCAGATGATTATTTCCAGCCTATTTACTCCATTTTTATTTGTATGAATTATCAGAAGTTTGTTTTCCCCCATTTTCGGCTAGTAGACGAGTTTCGGATCTTCATTTCGGATATCTTCTACAGAATGAAATACAAGTAATCGAGGTTTCTCTTTGTACTATTATGAGTCCCAGATGACTATTTCCAGCCAATTTACTCCATTTTTAATTGTATGATCCATCAGAAGTCCGTTTTCTCCATTTTCGGCAAGTAGACCACTTTCAGATCTGCATTTCAGATATCTTCTAGGGAACTAGATACAAGTAATAGAGGCTTCTCCATGTACTATTATGAATCCCAGGTGACTATTTCCAGTCCATTTACTCCATTTATATTTGTATGATTCATGAGAAGTCCGTGTTCCCCATTTTTGGCTAGTAGACCTGTTTCGGATCTTCATTTGGGATATCTTCTAGGGAATGATATACAAGTAATAGAGGTTTCTCCTTGCACTATTATGAGTCGCAAATGACTATTTCCAGCCTATTTACTCCATTTTTATTTGTATGATTCATCAGAAGTCCGATTTCCCCATTTTCGGCAAGTAGACCACTTTCCGATCTTCATTTCAGATATTTTCTAGGGAATGAGATACAAGTACTAGAGGCTTCTCCTCGTACTATTATATGTCCCAGATGACTATTTCCAGCCTATTTACTCCAATTTTATTTGTATGATTCATCAGATGTCCGTGTTCCCCATTATCGGCTCGTAGACCTGTTTCAGATCTTCATTTGGGATATCTTCTAAGGAATGAGATACAAGTAATAGAGGCTTCTCCTTGTACTATTATGTGTCCCAGATGACTATTTCCAGCCTATTTACTCCTTTTTCTTTGTATGATTCATCAGAAGTCCGTTTTCCCCATTTTCGGCTAGTTGACGAGTTTTGGATCTTCATTTCGGATATCTTCTACGGAATGAAATACAAGTAATAGAGGTTTCTCCTTGTACTATTATGAGTCCCAGATGACTATTTCCAGCCTTTTTACTCCTTTTTCTTTGTATGATTCATCAGAACTTTGTTTTTCCTATTTTCGAATAGTAGACCTGTTTCGGATCTTCATTTGGGATATCTTCTAGGGAATAAGATACAAGTAATAGAGGTTTCTCCTTGTACTATTATGAGTCCCAGATGACTATTTCCAACCTATTTACTCCATTTTTATTTGTATGATTCATCAGAAGTCCGTTTTCCCCATTTTCGACAAGTAGACCACCTTCAGATCTTCATTTCGAATATCTTCTAAGGAATTAGATACAAGTAATAGAGGCTTCTCCTTGTACTATTATGAATCCCAAATGAATATTTCCAGCCTATTTACTCCATTTTTACTTGTATGATTCATCAGAAGTCCGTGTTCCCCATTTTTGGCTAGTAGACCAATTTCGGATCTTCAATTTGGATATCTTCTAGGGAATGATATAGAAGTAATATAGGCTTCTCCTTGTACTATTATGTGTCCCAGATGACTATTTCAAGCCTTCTTACTCATTTTTCATTGTATGATTCATCAGAAATTTGTTTTTCCCATTTTCGGCTAGTAGACCTCTTACATATCTTCATTTGGGATATCTTCTAGGGAATGAGATACAAGTAATAGAGGTTTTTCCTTGTATTATTATTAGTCCTAGATGACTATTTACAGCCTATTTACTCTATTTTTATTCGTATGATTCATCAGAAGTCCGTTTTCCCCATTTTCGGCAAGTATACCACTTTCAGATCTTCATTTCAGATATTTTCTAGGGAATTAGATACAAGTAATAGAGGTTTCTCCTTGTACTATTATGAGTCCCAGATGACTATTTCCAGCCTATTTACTCCATTTTTATTTGTATGATTCATCACAAGTCCGTTTTCCCCATTTTCGGCTAGTAGACGAGTAAGATCTTCATTTCAGATATCTTCTACGGAATGAAATACAAGTAATAGATGTTTCTCCTTGTACTATTATGAGTCCCAGATGACTATTTCCAGCTTATTTACTCCATTTTAATTTGTATGATTCATCAGAAGTCCGTTTTCCCCATTTTCGGCAAGTAGACCACTTTCAGATCTTCATTTCAGATATCTTCTAGGGAACTAGATACAAGTAATAAAGGCTTCTCCTTGTACTATTATGAATCCCAGGTGACTATTTCCAGTCTATTTACTCCATTTTTATTTGTATAATTCATCAGAAGTCCGTGTTCCCCATTTTTAGCTATTAGACCTGTTTCGGATCTTCATTTGGGAAATCTTCTAGGGAATGAGATACAAGTAATAGAGGTTTCTCCTTGTACTATTATGAGTCCCAAATGACTATTTCCAGCCTATTTACTCCATTTTTATTTTTATGATTCATCAGAGGTCTGTTTTCCCCATTTTCGGCAAGTAGACCACTTTCAGTTCTTCATTGCGGATATCTTCTAGGGAATGAGATGCAAGTAATACAGGCTTCTCCTTGTACTATTATAAGTCCCAGATGACTATTTCCAGCCGCTTTACTCCATTTTTATTTGTATGATTCATCAGAAGTCCATGTTCCCCATTTTCAGCTAGTAGACCTGTTTCTGATCTTCATTTGGGATCTCTTCGAAGGAATGAGATACAAGTAATAGAGGCTTCTCCTTGTACTATTTTGAGCCCCAGATGATTATTTCCAGCCTATTTACTCCATTTTTATCTGTATGATTCATCAGAAGTCCGTTTTCCCCATTTTCGGCTAGTAGATGAGTTTCGGATCTTCATTTCGGATTTCTTCTACGGAATGAAATACAAGTAATAGAGGTTTCTCCTTGTACTATTATGAGCCCCAGATGACTATTTCCAGCCTATTTGCTCCATTTTTATTTGTATGATCCATCAGAAGTCCGTTTTCTCCATTTTCGGCAAGTAGATCTGCATTTCAGATATTTTCTAGGGAACTAGATACAAGTAATAGAGGCTTCTCCTTGTACTATTATGAATCCCAGGTGACTATTTCCAGTCCATTTACTCCATTTATATTTGTATGATTCATGAGAAGTCCGTGTTCCCCATTTTTGGCTAGTAGACCTGTTTCGGATCTTCATTTGGGATATCTTCTAGGGAATGATATACAAGTAATAGAGGTTTCTCCTTGCACTATTATGAGTCCCAAATGACTATTTCCAGCCTATTTACTCCATTTTTATTTGTATGATTCATCAGAAGTCCGTTTTCCCCATTTTCGGCAAGTAGACCACTTTCTGATCTTCATTTCGGATATCTTCTAGGGAATGAGATACAAGTACTAGAGGCTTCTCCTCGTACTATTATAAGTCCCAGATGACTATTTCCAGCCTATTTACTCCATTTTTATTTGTATGATTCATCAGATGTCCGTGTTCCACATTATCGGCTCGTAGACCTGTTTCAGATCTTCATTTGGGATATCTTCTAGGGAATGAGATACAAGTAATAGAGGCTTCTCCTTGTACTAATATGTGTCCCATATGACTATTTCCAGCCTATTTACTACTTTTTTATTGGTATGATTCATCAGAATTCCGTTTTCCCCATTTTCGGCAAGTAAACCACTTTCAGATCTTCATTTCAAATATCTTCTAGGGAATTAGATACAAGAAATAGAGGTTTCTCCTTGTACTACTATGAATCCCAAATGACTATTTCCAGCCTATTTACTCCATTTTTATTTGTATGATTCATTCGAAGTCCGTTTTCCCCATTTTTGGCTAGTAGACCAATTTCGGATCTTCATTTTGGATATCTTCTAGGGAATGATATAGAAGTAATCCCAGATGACTATTCCAGCCTTTTTACTCCTTTTTCTTTGTATGATTCATCAGAAGTTTGTTTTTCCCATTTTCGGCTAGTAGACCTGTTTCAGATCTTCATTTGGGATATCTTCTAGGTAATGAGATACAAGTAATAGAGGTTTCTCCTTGTACTATTATTAGTCCTAGATGACTATTTACAGCCTATTTACTCTATTTTTATTCGTATGATTCATCAGAAATCCGTTTTCCCCATTTTCGGCAAGTAGACCACTTTCAGATCTTCATTTCAGATATCTTATAGGGAATTAGATACAAGTAATAGAGGTTTCTCCTTGTACTATTATGAGTCCCAGATGACTATTTCCAGCCTATTTACTCCATTTTTATTTGTATAGTTCATCAGAAATTCATTTTCCTCATTTTCGGCAAGTAGACCACTTTCAGATCTTCATTTCTGATATCTTCTAGGGAAATAGATACAAGTAATAGAGTCTTGTCCTTGTACTATTATGAATCCCAGGTGACTATTTCCAGCCGCTTTACTCCATTTTTATTTGTATGATTCATCAGAAGTCCGTGTTCCCCATTTTCGGCTAGTAGACCTGTTTCTGATCTTCATTTGGGATCTCTTCGAAGGAATGAGATACAAGTAATAGAGGCTTCTCCTTATACTATTATGAGCCCCTGATGATTATTTCCAGCCTATTTACTCCATTTTTATTTGTATGATTCATCAGAAGTCCGTTTTCCCCATTTTCTGCTAGTAGACGAGTTTCAGATCTTCATTTCGAATATCTTCTACAGACTGAAATACAAGTAATAGAGGTTTCTCCTTGTACTATTATGAGTCCCAGATGCCTATTTCCAGCCTATTTACTCCATTTTTATTTGTATGATTCATCAGAAGTCCGTTTTCCCTTTTTTCGGCAAGTAGACCACCTTCAGATCTTCATTTCGGATATCTTCTAGGGAATGATATACAAGTAATAGAGGTTTCTCCTTGCACTATTATGAGTCCCAAATGACTATTTCCAGCCTATTTACTCCATTTTTATTTGTATGATTCATCAGAAGTTCGTTTTCCCCATTTTCGGCAAGTAGACCACTTTCAGATCTTCATTTCGGATATCTTCTAGGGAATTAGATACAAGTAATAGAGGTTTCTCCTTGTACTATTATGAGTCCCAGATGATTATTTCCAGCCTATCTACTCCATTTTTATTTGTATGATTCATCAGAAGTCCGTTTTCCCCATTTTCGGCAAGTATACCAGTTTCAGCTCTTCATTTTGGATATCTTCTAGGGAATGAGATACAAGTAATAGAGGCTTCTCCTTGTACTATTATGAATCCCAGGTGACTATTTCCAGTCTATTTACTCCATTTTTATTTGTATAATTCATCAGAAGTCCGTGTTCCCCATTTTTGGCTAGTAGACCAGTTTCGGATCTTCATTTGGGATATCTTCTAGGGAATGAGATACAAGTAATAGAGGTTTCTCCTTGTACTATTATGAGTCCCAAATGACTATTTACAGCCTATTTACTCCATTTTTATTTGTAAGATTCATCAGAAGTTTGTTTTTCCCATTTTCGGCTAGTAGACGAGTTTCGGATCTTCATTTCGGATATCTTCTACAGATTGAAATACAAGTAATAAAGGTTTCTTCTTGTACTATTATGAGTCCCAGATGACTATTTTCAGCCTATTTACTCCATTTTTATTTGTATAGTTCATCAGAAATTCATTTTCCTCATTTTCGGCAAGTAGACCACTTTCAGATCTTCATTTCTGATATCTTCTAGGGAAATAGATACAAGTAATAGAGGTTTCTCCTTGTACTATTATGAGTCCCAGATGACTATTTGCAGCCTATTTACTCCATTTTTATTTGTATTATACATCAGAAGTCCGTTTTCCCCATTTTCGGCAAGTAGACCACTTTCAGATCTTCATTTCGGATATCTTCTAGGGAATGAGATACAAGTAATTGAGGCTTCTCCTTGTACTATTATGAATCCCAGGTGACTATTTCCAGTCTATTTACTCCATTTTTCTTTGTAAGATTCATCAGAAGATCGTTTTTCCCATTTTCGGCTAGTAGACCTGTTTCGGTTCTTCATTTGGGATATCTTCTAGGGAATAAGATACAAGTAATAGAGGTTTCTCCTTGTACTATTATGAGTCCCAAATGACTATTTACAGCTTATTTACTCCATTTTTATATGTATGATTCATCAGAAGTTTGTTTTCCCCATTTTCGGCTAGTAGACGAGTTTCGGATCTGCATTTCTGATATCTTCTAGGGAATTAGATACAAGTAATAGAGGTTTCTCCTTGTACTATTATGAGTCCCAGATGACTATTTCCAGCCTATTTACTCCATTTTTATTTGTATGATTCATCAGAAGTCCGTTTTCCCCAGTTTCGGCAAGTAGACCACTTTCAGATCTTCATTTCGGATATCTTCTAGGGAATGAGATACAAGTAATAGAGCCTTCTCTTTGTACTATTATGAATCCCAGGTGACTATTTCCAGCCTTTTTACTCCTTTTTCTTTGTATGATTCATCAGAAGTTTGTTTTTCCCATTTTCGGCTAGTAGACCTGTTTCTGATCTTCATTTGGGATCTCTTCGAAGGAATGAGATACAAGTAATAGAGGCTTCTCCTTGTACTATTTTGAGCCCCAGATGATTATTTCCAGCCTATTTACTCCATTTTTATCTGTATGATTCATCAGAAGTCCGTTTTCCCCATTTTCGGCTAGTAGATGAGTTTCGGATCTTCATTTCGGATTTCTTCTACGGAATGAAATACAAGTAATAGAGGTTTCTCCTTGTACTATTATGAGCCCCAGATGACTATTTCCAGCCTATTTGCTCCATTTTTATTTGTATGATCCATCAGAAGTCCGTTTTCTCCATTTTCGGCAAGTAGATCTGCATTTCAGATATTTTCTAGGGAACTAGATACAAGTAATAGAGGCTTCTCCTTGTACTATTATGAATCCCAGGTGACTATTTCCAGTCCATTTACTCCATTTATATTTGTATGATTCATGAGAAGTCCGTGTTCCCCATTTTTGGCTAGTAGACCTGTTTCGGATCTTCATTTGGGATATCTTCTAGGGAATGATATACAAGTAATAGAGGTTTCTCCTTGCACTATTATGAGTCCCAAATGACTATTTCCAGCCTATTTACTCCATTTTTATTTGTATGATTCATCAGAAGTTCGTTTTCCCCATTTTCGGCAAGTAGACCACTTTCTGATCTTCATTTCGGATATCTTCTAGGGAATGAGATACAAGTACTAGAGGCTTCTCCTCGTACTATTATAAGTCCCAGATGACTATTTCCAGCCTATTTACTCCATTTTTATTTGTATGATTCATCAGATGTCCGTGTTCCACATTATCGGCTCGTAGACCTGTTTCAGATCTTCATTTGGGATATCTTCTAGGGAATGAGATACAAGTAATAGAGGCTTCTCCTTGTACTAATATGTGTCCCATATGACTATTTCCAGCCTATTTACTACTTTTTTATTGGTATGATTCATCAGAATTCCGTTTTCCCCATTTTCGGCAAGTAAACCACTTTCAGATCTTCATTTCAAATATCTTCTAGGGAATTAGATACAAGAAATAGAGGTTTCTCCTTGTACTACTATGAATCCCAAATGACTATTTCCAGCCTATTTACTCCATTTTTATTTGTATGATTCATTCGAAGTCCGTTTTCCCCATTTTTGGCTAGTAGACCAATTTCGGATCTTCATTTTGGATATCTTCTAGGGAATGATATAGAAGTAATCCCAGATGACTATTCCAGCCTTTTTACTCCTTTTTCTTTGTATGATTCATCAGAAGTTTGTTTTTCCCATTTTCGGCTAGTAGACCTGTTTCAGATCTTCATTTGGGATATCTTCTAGGTAATGAGATACAAGTAATAGAGGTTTCTCCTTGTACTATTATTAGTCCTAGATGACTATTTACAGCCTATTTACTCTATTTTTATTCGTATGATTCATCAGAAATCCGTTTTCCCCATTTTCGGCAAGTAGACCACTTTCAGATCTTCATTTCAGATATCTTATAGGGAATTAGATACAAGTAATAGAGGTTTCTCCTTGTACTATTATGAGTCCCAGATGACTATTTCCAGCCTATTTACTCCATTTTTATTTGTATAGTTCATCAGAAATTCATTTTCCTCATTTTCGGCAAGTAGACCACTTTCAGATCTTCATTTCTGATATCTTCTAGGGAAATAGATACAAGTAATAGAGTCTTGTCCTTGTACTATTATGAATCCCAGGTGACTATTTCCAGCCGCTTTACTCCATTTTTATTTGTATGATTCATCAGAAGTCCGTGTTCCCCATTTTCGGCTAGTAGACCTGTTTCTGATCTTCATTTGGGATCTCTTCGAAGGAATGAGATACAAGTAATAGAGGCTTCTCCTTATACTATTATGAGCCCCTGATGATTATTTCCAGCCTATTTACTCCATTTTTATTTGTTTGATTCATCAGAAGTCCGTTTTCCCCATTTTCTGCTAGTAGACGAGTTTCAGATCTTCATTTCGAATATCTTCTACAGACTGAAATACAAGTAATAGAGGTTTCTCCTTGTACTATTATGAGTCCCAGATGCCTATTTCCAGCCTATTTACTCCATTTTTATTTGTATGATTCATCAGAAGTCCGTTTTCCCTTTTTTCGGCAAGTAGACCACCTTCAGATCTTCATTTCGGATATCTTCTAGGGAATGATATACAAGTAATAGAGGTTTCTCCTTGCACTATTATGAGTCCCAAATGACTATTTCCAGCCTATTTACTCCATTTTTATTTGTATGATTCATCAGAAGTTCGTTTTCCCCATTTTCGGCAAGTAGACCACTTTCAGATCTTCATTTCGGATATCTTCTAGGGAATTAGATACAAGTAATAGAGGTTTCTCCTTGTACTATTATGAGTCCCAGATGATTATTTCCAGCCTATCTACTCCATTTTTATTTGTATGATTCATCAGAAGTCCGTTTTCCCCATTTTCGGCAAGTATACCAGTTTCAGCTCTTCATTTTGGATATCTTCTAGGGAATGAGATACAAGTAATAGAGGCTTCTCCTTGTACTATTATGAATCCCAGGTGACTATTTCCAGTCTATTTACTCCATTTTTATTTGTATAATTCATCAGAAGTCCGTGTTCCCCATTTTTGGCTAGTAGACCAGTTTCGGATCTTCATTTGGGATATCTTCTAGGGAATGAGATACAAGTAATAGAGGTTTCTCCTTGTACTATTATGAGTCCCAAATGACTATTTACAGCCTATTTACTCCATTTTTATTTGTAAGATTCATCAGAAGTTTGTTTTTCCCATTTTCGGCTAGTAGACGAGTTTCGGATCTTCATTTCGGATATCTTCTACAGATTGAAATACAAGTAATAAAGGTTTCTTCTTGTACTATTATGAGTCCCAGATGACTATTTTCAGCCTATTTACTCCATTTTTATTTGTATAGTTCATCAGAAATTCATTTTCCTCATTTTCGGCAAGTAGACCACTTTCAGATCTTCATTTCTGATATCTTCTAGGGAAATAGATACAAGTAATAGAGGTTTCTCCTTGTACTATTATGAGTCCCAGATGACTATTTGCAGCCTATTTACTCCATTTTTATTTGTATTATACATCAGAAGTCCGTTTTCCCCATTTTCGGCAAGTAGACCACTTTCAGATCTTCATTTCGGATATCTTCTAGGGAATGAGATACAAGTAATTGAGGCTTCTCCTTGTACTATTATGAATCCCAGGTGACTATTTCCAGTCTATTTACTCCATTTTTCTTTGTAAGATTCATCAGAAGATCGTTTTTCCCATTTTCGGCTAGTAGACCTGTTTCGGTTCTTCATTTGGGATATCTTCTAGGGAATAAGATACAAGTAATAGAGGTTTCTCCTTGTACTATTATGAGTCCCAAATGACTATTTACAGCCTATTTACTCCATTTTTATATGTATGATTCATCAGAAGTTTGTTTTCCCCATTTTCGGCTAGTAGACGAGTTTCGGATCTGCATTTCTGATATCTTCTAGGGAATTAGATACAAGTAATAGAGGTTTCTCCTTGTACTATTATGAGTCCCAGATGACTATTTCCAGCCTATTTACTCCATTTTTATTTGTATGATTCATCAGAAGTCCGTTTTCCCCAGTTTCGGCAAGTAGACCACTTTCAGATCTTCATTTCGGATATCTTCTAGGGAATGAGATACAAGTAATAGAGCCTTCTCTTTGTACTATTATGAATCCCAGGTGACTATTTCCAGCCTTTTTACTCCTTTTTCTTTGTATGATTCATCAGAAGTTTGTTTTTCCCATTTTCGGCTAGTAGACCTGTTTCTGATCTTCATTTGGGATCTCTTCGAAGGAATGAGATACAAGTAATAGAGGCTTCTCCTTGTACTATTATGAGCCCCAGATGATTATTTCCAGCCTATTTACTCCATTTTTATTTGAATGATTCATCAGAAGTCCGTTTTCCCTATTTTCTGCTAGTAGACGAGTTTCAGATCTTCATTTCGAATATCTTCTACGGAATGAAATACAAGTAATAGAGGTTTCTCCTTGTACTATTATGAGTCCCAGATGACTATTTCCAGCCTATTTACTCCATTTTTATTTGTATGATCCATCAGAAGTCCGTTTTCTCCATTTTCGGCAAGTAGACCACTTTCAGATCTGCATTTCAGATATCTTCTAGGGAACTAGATACAAGTAATAGAGGCTTCTCCTTGTACTATTATGAATCCCAGGTGACTATTTCAAGTCCATTTACTCCATTTATATTTGTATGATTCATGAGAAGTCCGTGTTCCCCATTTTTGGCTAGTAGACCTGTTTCGGATCTTCATTTGGGATATCTTCTAGGGAATGAGATACAAGTAATAGAGGCTTCTCCTTGTACTATTATGTGTCCCAGATAACTATTTCCAGCCTATTTACTCCTTTTTCTTTGTATGATTCATCAGAAGATCGTATTTCCCATTTTCGGCTAGTAGACCTGTTTCGGTTCTTCATTTGGGATATCTTCTAGGGAATAAGATACAAGTAATAGAGGTTTCTCCTTGTACTATTATGAGTCCCAGATGACTATTTCCAACCTATTTACTCCTTTTTTATTTGTATGATTCATCAGAAGTCGGTTTTCCCCATTTTCGACAAGTAGACCACCTTCAGATCTTCATTTCGAATTTCATCTAAGGAATTAGATACAAGTAATAGAGGCTTCTCCTTGTACTATTATGAATCCCAAATGACTATTTCCAGCCTATTTACTCTATTTTTATTTGTATGATTCATCAGAAGTCCGTGTTCCCCATTTTTGGTTAGTAGACCAATTTCGAATCTTCATTTTGGATATCTTCTAGGGAATGTTATATAAGTAATAGAGGCTTCTCCTTGTACTATTATGTGTCACAGATGACTATTTCCAGCCTTTTTACTCCTTTTTCTTTGTATGATTCATCAGAAGTTTGTTTTTCCCATTTTCGGCTAGTAGACCTGTTTCAGATCTTTATTTGGGATATCTTCTAGGGAATGAGATACAAGTAATAGAGGTTTCTCCTTGTACTATTATTTGTCCTAGATGACTATTTACAGCCTATTTACTCTATTTTTATTCGTATGATTCATCAGAAGTCCGTTTTCCCCATTTTTGGCAAGTAAACCAATTTCAGATCTTTATTTCAGATATCTTCTAGGGAATTAGATACAAGTAATAGAGGTTTCTCCTTGTACTATTATGAGTCCCATATGACTATTTCCAGCCTATTTACTCCATTTTTATTTGTATAGTTCATCAGAAATTCATTTTCCTCATTTTCGGCAAGTAGACCACTTTCAGATCTTCATTTCGGATATCTTCTAGGGAAATAGATACAAGTAATAGAGTCTTCTCCTTGTACTATTATGAATCCTAGGTGACTATTTCCAGCCGCTTTACTCCATTTTTATTTGTATGATTCATCAGAAGTCCGTGTTCCCCATTTTCGGCAAGTGGACCTGTTTCTGATCTTCATTTGGGATCTCTTCGAAGGAATGAGATACAAGTAATAGAGGCTTCTCCTTGTACTATTATGAGCCCCAGATGATTATTTCCAGCCTATTCACTCCATTTTTATTTGTATGATTCATCAGAAGTTTGTTTCCCCATTTTCGGCTAGTAGATGAGTTTCGGATCTTCATTTCGGATATCTTCTACAGATTGAAATACAAGTAATAGAGGTTTCTCCTTGTACTATTATGAGTCCCATATGACTATTTCCAGCCTATTTACTCCATTTTTATTTGTATGATCCATCAGAAGTCCGTTTTCTCCATTTTCGGCAAGTAGACCACTTTCAGATCTGCATTTCAGATATCTTCTAGGGAACTAGATACAAGTAATAGAGGCTTCTCCTTGTACTATTATGAATCCCAGGTGACTATTTCCAGTCCATTTACTCCATTTATATTTGTATGATTCATGAGAAGTCCGTGTTCCCCATTTTTGGCTAGTAGACCTGTTTCGGATCTTCATTTGGGATATCTTCTAGGGAATGATATACAAGTAATGGAGGTTTTTCCTTGCACTATTATGAGTCCCAAATGACTATTTCCAGCCTATTTACTCCATTTTTATTTGTATGATTCATCAGAAGTCCTTTTTCCCCATTTTCGGCAAGTAGACCACTTTCAGATCTTCATTTCGGATATCTTCTAGGGAATGAGATACAAGTACTAGAGGCTTCTCCTCGTACTATTATATGTCCCAGATAACTATTTCCAGCCTATTTACTCCAATTTTATTTGTATGATTCATCAGATGTCCGTGTTCCCCATTATCGGCTCGTAGACCTGTTTCAGATCTTCATTTGGGATATCTTCTAGGGAATGAGATACAAGTAATAGAGGCTTCTCCTCGTACTATTATGTGTCCCAGATAACTATTTCCAGCCTATTTACTCCTTTTTCTTTGTATGATTCATCAAAAGATCGTTTTTCGGCTAGTAGACCTGTTTCGGTTCTTCATTTGGGATATCTTTTAGGGAATAAGATACAAGTAATTGAGGTTTCTCCTTGTACTATTATGAGTCCCAGATGACTATTTCCAGCCTATTTACTCCATTTTTATTTGTATGATTCATCAGAAATTCATTTTCCTCATTTTCGGCAAGTAGACCACTTTCAGATCTTCATTTCGGATATCTTCTAGGGAAGTAGATACAAGTAATAGAGTCTTCTCCTTGTACTATTATCAATCCCAGGTGACTATTTCCAGCCGCTTTACTCCATTTTTATTTGTATGATTCATCAGAAGTCCGTGTTCCCCATTTTCAGCAAGTGGACCTGTTTCTGATCTTCATTTGGGATCTCTTCGAAGGAATGAGATACAAGTAATAGAGGCTTCTCCTTGTACTATTATGAGCCCCAGATGATTATTTCCATCCTATTTACTCCATTTTTATTTGTATGATTCATCAGAAGTCCGTTTTCCCCATTTTCGGCTAGTAGACGAGTTTCGGATCTTCATTTCGGATATCTTCTACGGAATGAAATACAAGTAATAGAGGTTTCTCCTTGTACTATTATGAGTCCCAGATGACTATTTCCAGCCTATTTACTCCATTTTTATTTGTATGATTCATCAGAAGTCCGTTTACCCCATTTTCTGCAAGTAGACCACTTTCAGATCTTCATTTCGGATATCTTTCAGGGAAATAGATACAAGTAATAGAGGTTTCTCCTTGTACTATTATGAATCCCATGTGACTATTTCCAGCCTATTTACTCCATTTTTATTTGTATAATTCATCAGAAATCCGTGTTCCCCATTTTTAGCTAGTAGACCTGTTTCGGATCTTCATTTGGGATATCTTCTTGGGAATGAGATACAAGTAATAGAGGTTTCTCCTTGTACTATTATGAGTCCCAAATGACTATTTCCAGCCTATTTAATCCATTTTTATTTGTATGATTCATCAGAGGTCTGTTTTCCCCCATTTTCGGCAAGTAGACCACTTTCAGTTCTTCATTTCGGATATCTTCTAAGGAATGAAATGCAAGTAATAGAGGCTTCTCCTTGTACTATTATAAGTCCCAAATGACTATTTCCAGCCGCTTTACTCCATTTTTATTTGTATGATTCATCAGAAGTCCGTGTTCCCCATTTTCGGCTAGTAGACCTGTTTCTGATCTTCATTTGGGATCTCTTCGAATAATGAGATACAAGTAATAGAGGCTTCTCCTTGTACTATTATGAGCCCCAGATGATTATTTCCAGCCTATTTACTCCATTTTTATTTGTATGATTCATCAGAAGTCCGTTTTCCCCATTTTCGGCTAGTAGATGAGTTTCGGATCTTCATTTCGGATATCTCCTACGGAATGAAATACAAGTAATAGAGGTTTTTCCTTGTACTATTATGAGTCCCAGATGACTATTTCCAGCCTATTTACTCCATTTTTATTTGTATGATCCATCAGAAGTCCGTTTTCACCATTTTCGGCAAGTAGACCACTTTCAGATCTGCATTTCAGATATTTTCTAGGGAACTAGATACAAGAAATAGAGGCTTCTCCTTGTACTATTATGAATCCCAGGTGACTATTTCCAGTCCATTTACTTCATTTATATTTATATGATTCATGAGTAGTCCGTGTTCCCCAATTTTGGCTAGTAGACCTGTTTCGGATCTTCATTTGGGATATCTTCTAGGGAATGATATACAAGTAATAGAGGTTTCTCCTTGCACTATTATGAGTCCAAAATGACTATTTCCAGCCTATTTACTCCATTTTTATTTGTATGATTCATCAGAAGTCCGTTTTCCCCATTTTCGGCAATTAGACCACTTTCAGATCTTCATTTGGGATATCTTCTAGGGAATGAGATACAAGTACTAGAGGCTTCTCCTGGTACTATTATAAGTCCCAGATGACTATATCCAGCCTATTTACTCCAATTTTATTTGTATGATTCATCAGATGTCCGTGTTCCCCATTATCGGCTCGTAGACCTGTTTCGGATCTTCATTTGGGATATCTTCTAGGGAATGAGATACAAGTAATAGAGGCTTCTCCTTGTACTATTATGTGTCCCAGATGACTATTTCCAGCCTATTTACTCCTTTTTCTTTGTATGATTCATCAGAAGTTTGTTTTTCCCATTTTCGGCTAGTAGACCTGTTTTGGATCTTCATTTGGGATATCTTCTAGGGAATAAGATACAAGTAATAGAGGTTTCTCCTTGTACTATTATGAGTCCCAGATGACTATTTCCAACCTATTTACTCCATTTTTATTTGTATGATTCATCAGAAGTCCGTTTTCCCCATTTTCGACAAGTAGACCACCTTTAGATCTTCACTTCGAATATCTTCTAAGGAATTAGATACAAGTAAATGAGGCTTCTCCTTGTACTTATATGAATCCCAAATGACTATTTCCAGCCTATTTACTCCATTTATGTTTGTATGATTCATGAGAAGTCCGTGTTCCCCATTTTTGGCTAGTAGACCAATTTCGGATCTTCATTTTGGATATCTTTTAGGGAAATAGATACAAGTAATAGAGGCTTCTCCTTGTACTATTATGAATCCAAGGTAACTATTTCCAGTCTATTTACTCCATTTTTATTTGTATGATTCAACAGAAGTCCGTTTTCCCTATTTTTGGCAAGTAGACCAGTTTCGGATCTTCATTTCGGATATCTTCTAGGGAATGAGATACAAGTAATAGAGATTTCTCTTTGTACTATTAAAAATTGCAGGTGACTATTTCCAGCCTATTTACTCCATTTTTATTTGTATGATTCATCAGAATTACGTTTTCCCCATTTTTGGCTAGTAGACCACTTTCGGATCTTCATTTGGGAACTTTTCTACGGAATGAGATACAAGTAATAGAGGCTTCTACTTGTACTATTATGAGTGCCAGATGTCTATTTCCAGCCTATTTACTCCATTTTATTTGTATGATTCATCAGAAGTTTGTTTTTCCCATTTTCGGCTAGTAGACTTGTTTCGGAACTTCATTTGGGATATCTTCTAGGGAATGAGATACAAGTAATAGAGGTTTTTCGTTGTACTATTATGAGTCCCAGATGACTATTTCCAGCCTATTTACTCCATTTTTATTTGTATGATTCATCAGAAGTCCGTTTTCCCCATTTTCGGCTAGTAGACCAGTTTCGGATCTTAATTTGGGATCTCTTCTAGGGAATGAGATACAAGTAATAGAGGCTTCTTCTTATATTATTATGAGTCCCAGATGACTATTTCCAGCCTATTTACTCCATTTTTATTTGTATAGTTCATCAGAAATTCATTTTCCTCATTTTCGGCAAGTAAACCACTTTCAGATCTTCATTTCGGATATCTTCTAGGGAAGTAGATACAAGTAATAGAGTCTTCTCCTTGTACTATTATGAATCCCAGGTGACTATTTCCAGCCGCTTTACTCCATTTTTATTTGTATGATTCATCAGAAGTCCGTGTTCCCCATTTTCGGCTAGTAGACCTGTTTCTGATCTTCATTTGGGATCTCTTCGAAGGAATGAGATACAAGTAATAGAGGCTTCTCCTTGTACTATTATGAGCCCCAGATGATTATTTCCAGCCTATTTACTCCATTTTTATTTGTATGATTCATCAGAAGTCCGTTTTCCCCATTTTCGGCTAGTAGATGAGTTTCGGATCTTCATTTCGGATATCTCCTACGGAATGAAATACAAGTAATAGAGGTTTCTCCTTATACTATTATGAGTCCCAGATGACTATTTCCAGCCTATTTACTCCATTTTTATTTGT
The DNA here is from genome assembly GCA_911865555.2 of Thlaspi arvense. Classification (NCBI taxonomy): domain Eukaryota; kingdom Viridiplantae; phylum Streptophyta; class Magnoliopsida; order Brassicales; family Brassicaceae; genus Thlaspi; species Thlaspi arvense. Next base: position 46,938,639 of record OU466857.2, read on the forward strand.
ATGATCCATCAGAAGTCCGTTTTCACCATTTTCGGCAAGTAGACCACTTTCAGATCTGCATTTCAGATATTTTCTAGGGAACTAGATACAAGTAAAAGAGGCTTCTCCTTGTACTATTATGAATCCCAGGTGACTATTTCCAGTCCATTTACTTCATTTATATTTGTATGATTCATGAGTAGTCCGTGTTCCCCAATTTTGGCTAGTAGACCTGTTTCGGATCTTCATTTGGGATATCTTCTAGGGAATGATATACAAGTAATAGAGGTTTCTCCTTGCACTATTATGAGTCCAAAATGACTATTTCCAGCCTATTTACTCCATTTTTATTTGTATGATTCATCAGAAGTCCGTTTTCCCCATTTTCGGCAATTAGACCACTTTCAGATCTTCATCTCGGATATCTTCTAGGGAATGAGATACAAGTACTAGAGGCTTCTCCTGGTACTATTATAAGTCCCAGATGACTATATCCAGCCTATTTACTCCAATTTTATTTGTATGATTCATCAGATGTCCGTGTTCCCCATTATCGGCTCGTAGACCTGTTTCGGATCTTCATTTGGGATATCTTCTAGGGAATGAGATACAAGTAATAGAGGCTTCTCCTTGTACTATTATGTGTCCCAGATGACTATTTCCAGCCTATTTACTCCTTTTTCTTTGTATGATTCATCAGAAGTTCGTTTTTCCCATTTTCGGCTTGTAGACCTGTTTCGGATCTTCATTTGGGATATCTTCTAGGGAATAAGATACAAGTAATAGAGGTTTCTCCTTGTACTATTATGAGTCCCAGATGACTATTTCCAACCTATTTACTCCATTTTTATTTGTATGATTCATCAGAAGTCCGTTTTCCCCATTTTCGACAAGTAGACCACCTTCAGATCTTCACTTCGAATATCTTCTAAGGAATTAGATACAAGTAAATGAGGCTTCTCCTTGTACTATTATGAATCCCAAATGACTATTTCCAGCCTATTTACTCCATTTATGTTTGTATGATTCATGAGAAGTCCGTGTTCCCCATTTTTGGCTAGTAGACCAATTTCGGATCTTCATTTTGGATATCTTTTAGGGAATGATATAGAAGTAACAGAGGCTTCTCCTTGTACTATTATGTGTTCCAGATGACTATTTCCAGCCTTTTTACTCCTTTTTCTTTGTATGATTCATCAGAAGTTTGTTTTTCCCATTTTCGGCTAGTAGACCTGTTTCGGATCTTCATTTGGGATATCTTCTAGGGAATAAGATACAAGTAATAGAGGTTTCTCCTTGTACTATTATGAGTCCCAGATGACTATTTCCAACCTATTTACTCCATTTTTATTTGTATGATTCATCAGAAGTCCGTTTTCCCCATTTTCGACAAGTAGACCACCTTTAGATCTTCACTTCGAATATCTTCTAAGGAATTAGATACAAGTAAATGAGGCTTCTCCTTGTACTTATATGAATCCCAAATGACTATTTCCAGCCTATTTACTCCATTTATGTTTGTATGATTCATGAGAAGTCCGTGTTCCCCATTTTTGGCTAGTAGACCAATTTCGGATCTTCATTTTGGATATCTTTTAGGGAAATAGATACAAGTAATAGAGGCTTCTCCTTGTACTATTATGAATCCCAGGTAACTATTTCCAGTCTATTTACTCCATTTTTATTTGTATGATTCAACAGAAGTCCGTTTTCCCCATTTTTGGCAAGTAGACCAGTTTCGGATCTTCATTTCGGATATCTTCTAGGGAATGAGATACAAGTAATAGAGATTTCTCTTTGTACTATTAAAAATTGCAGGTGACTATTTCCAGCCTATTTACTCCATTTTTATTTGTATGATTCATCAGAATTACGTTTTCCCCATTTTTGGCTAGTAGACCACTTTCGGATCTTCATTTGGGAACTTTTCTACGGAATGAGATACAAGTAATAGAGGCTTCTACTTGTACTATTATGAGTGCCAGATGTCTATTTCCAGCCTATTTACTCCATTTTATTTGTATGATTCATCAGAAGTTTGTTTTTCCCATTTTCGGCTAGTAGACTTGTTTCGGAACTTCATTTGGGATATCTTCTAGGGAATGAGATACAAGTATTAGAGGTTTTTCGTTGTACTATTATGAGTCCCAGATGACTATTTCCAGCCTATTTACTCCATTTTTATTTGTATGATTCATCAGAAGTCCGTTTTCCCCATTTTCGGCTAGTAGACCAGTTTCGGATCTTAATTTGGGATCTCTTCTAGGGAATGAGATACAAGTAATAGAGGCTTCTCCTTATATTATTATGAGTCCCAGATGACTATTTCCAGCCTATTTACTCCATTTTTATTTGTATAGTTCATCAGAAATTCATTTTCCTCATTTTCGGCAAGTAAACCACTTTCAGATCTTCATTTCGGATATCTTCTAGGGAAGTAGATACAAGTAATAGAGTCTTCTCCTTGTACTATTATGAATCCCAGGTGACTATTTCCAGCCGCTTTACTCCATTTTTATTTGTATGATTCATCAGAAGTCCGTGTTCCCCATTTTCGGCTAGTAGACCTGTTTCTGATCTTCATTTGGGATCTCTTCGAAGGAATGAGATACAAGTAATAGAGGCTTCTCCTTGTACTATTATGAGCCCCAGATGATTATTTCCAGCCTATTTACTCCATTTTTATTTGTATGATTCATCAGAAGTCCGTTTTCCCCATTTTCGGCTAGTAGATGAGTTTCGGATCTTCATTTCGGATATCTCCTACGGAATGAAATACAAGTAATAGAGGTTTCTCCTTGTACTATTATGAGTCCCAGATGACTATTTCCAGCCTATATACTCCATTTTTATTTGTATGATCCATCAGAAGTCTGTTTTCACCATTTTCGGCAAGTAGACCACTTTCAAATCTGCATTTCAGATATTTTCTAGGGAACTAGATACAAGTAATAGAGGCTTCTCCTTATACTATTATGAATCCCAGGTGACTATTTCCAGTCCATTTACTTCATTTATATTTGTATGATTCATGAGTAGTCCGTGTTCCCCAATTTTGGCTAGTAGACCTGTTTCGGATCTTCATTTGGGATATCTTCTAGGGAATGATATACAAGTAATAGAGGTTTCTCCTTGCACTATTATGAGTCCAAAATGACTATTTCCAGCCTATTTACTCCATTTTTATTTGTATGATTCATCAGAAGTCCGTTTTCCCCATTTTCGGCAATTAGACCACTTTCAGATCTTCATCTCGGATATCTTCTAGGGAATGAGATACAAGTACTAGAGGCTTCTCCTGGTACTATTATAAGTCCCAGATGACTATATCCAGCCTATTTACTCCAATTTTATTTGTATGATTCATCAGATGTCCGTGTTCCCCATTATCGGCTCGTAGACCTGTTTCGGATCTTCATTTGGGATATCTTCTAGGGAATGAGATACAAGTAATAGAGGCTTCTCCTTGTACTATTATGTGTCCCAGATGACTATTTCCAGCCTATTTACTCCTTTTTCTTTGTATGATTCATCAGAAGTTCGTTTTTCCCATTTTCGGCTAGTAGACCTGTTTCGGATCTTCATTTGGGATATCTTCTAGGGAATAAGATACAAGTAATAGAGGTTTCTCCTTGTACTATTATGAGTCCCAGATGACTATTTCCAACCTATTTACTCCATTTTTATTTGTATGATTCATCAGAAGTCCGTTTTCCCCATTTTGGACAAGTAGACCACCTTCAGATCTTCACTTCGAATATCTTCTAAGGAATTAGATACAAGTAAATGAGGCTTCTCCTTGTACTATTATGAATCCCAAATGACTATTTCCAGCCTATTTACTCCATTTATGTTTGTATGATTCATGAGAAGTCCGTGTTCCCCATTTTTGGCTAGTAGACCAATTTCGGATCTTCATTTTGGATATCTTTTAGGGAATGATATAGAAGTAACAGAGGCTTCTCCTTGTACTGTTATGTGTTCCAGATGACTATTTCCAGCCTTTTTACTCCTTTTTCTTTGTATGATTCATCAGAAGTTTGTTTTTCCCATTTTCGGCTAGTAGACCTGTTTCAGATCTTCATTTGGGATATCTTTTAGGGAATGAGATACAAGTAATAGAGGTTTCTCATTGTACTATTATGAGTCCTAGATGAATATTTACAGCCTATTTACTCCATTTTTATTTGTATGATTCATCAGAAGTCCGTTTTCCCCATTTTCGGCTAGTAGACGAGTTTCGGATCTTCATTTCAGATATCTTCTACGGAATGAAATACAAGTAATAGAGGTTTCTCCTTGTACTATTATGAGTCCCAGATGACTATTTCCAGCCTATTTACTCCATTTTTATTTGTATGATTCATCAGAAGTCCGTTTTCCCCATTTTCGGCAATTAGACCACTTTCAGATCTTCATTTCGGATATCTTCTAGGGAATGAGATACAAGTACTAGAGGCTTCTCCTCGTACTATTATAAGTCCCTGATGACTATATCCAGCCTATTTACTCCAATTTTATTTGTATGATTCATCAGATGTCCGTGTTCCCCATTATCGGCTCGTAGACCTGTTTCGGATCTTCATTTGGGATATCTTCTAGGGAATGAGATACAAGTAATAGAGGCTTCTCCTTGTACTATTATGTGTCCCAGATGACTATTTCCAGCCTATTTACTCCTTTTTCTTTGTATGATTCATCAGAAGTTCGTTTTTCCCATTTTCGGCTAATAGACCTGTTTCGGATCTTCATTTGGGATATCTTCTAGGGAATAAGATACAAGTAATAGAGGTTTCTCCTTGTACTATTTTGAGTCCCAGATGACTATTTCCAACCTATTTACTCCATTTTTATTTGTATGATTCATCAGAAGTCCGTGTTCCCCATTTTTGGCTAGTAGACCTGTTTCTGATCTTCATTTGGGATCTCTTCGAAGGAATGAGATACAAGTAATAGAGGCTTCTCCTTGTACTATTATGAGCCCCAGATGATTATTTCCAGCCTATTTACTCCATTTTTATTTGTATGATTCACCAGAAGTCCGTTTTCCCCATTTTCGGCTAGTAGACGAGTTTCGGATCTTCATTTCGGATATCTTCTACGAATGAAATACAAGTAATAGAGGTTTCTCCTTGTACTATTATGAGTCCCAGATGACTACTTCCAGCCAATTTACTCCATTTTTATTTGTATGATTCATCAGAAGTCCGTTTTCCCCATTTTCGGCAAGTAGACCACTTTCAGAACTTCATTTCGAATATCTTCTAAGGAATTAGATATAAGTAATAGAGGCTTCTCCTTGTACTATTAAGAATCCCAAGTGACTATTTCCAGCCTATTTACTCTATTTTTATTTGTATGATTCATCAGAAGTCCGTGTTCTCCACTTTTGGCTAGTAGACCAATTTCGGATCTTCATTTGGGATATCTTCTAAGGAATGATATAGAAGTAATAGAGGAGATGACTATTTCCAGCCTTTTTACTCCTTTTTCTTTGTATGATTCATCAGAAGTTTATTTTTACCATTTTCGGCTAGTAGACCTGTTTCAGATCTTCATTTGGGATATCTTCTAGGGAATGAGATACAAGTAATAGAGATTTCTCTTTGTACTATTAAAAATTGCAGGTGACTATTTCCAGCCTATTTACTCCATTTTTATTTGTATGATTCATCAGAATTACGTTTTCCCCATTTTTGGCTAGTAGACCACTTTCGGATCTTCATTTGGGAACTTTTCTACGGAATGAGATACAAGTAATAGAGGCTTCTCCTTGTACTATTATGAGTGCCAGATGACTATTTCCAGCCTATTTACTCCATTTTATTTGTATGATTCATCAGAAGTTTGTTTTTCCCATTTTCGGCTAGTAGACTTGTTTCGGATCTTCATTTGGGATATCTTCTAGGGAATGAGATACAAGTAATAGAGGTTTTTCGTTGTACTATTATGAGTCCCAGATGACTATTTCCAGCCTATTTACTCCATTTTTATTTGTATGATTCATCAGAAGTCCGATTTCCCCATTTTCGGCTAGTAGACCAGTTTCGGATCTTAATTTGGGATCTCTTCTAGGGAATGAGATACAAGTAATAGAGGCTTCGCCTTATACTATTATGAGTCCCAGATGACTATTTCCAGCCTATTTACTCCATTTTTATTTCTATGATTCATCAGAAGTCCGTTTTCCCCATATTCGGCAAGTAAACCACTTTCAGATCTTCATTTCAGATATCTTATAGGGAAACAGATACAAGTGATAGAGGCTTCTCCTTGTACTACTATGAATCCTAGTTGACTATTTCCAGCCTATTTACTCCATTTTTATTTGTATGATTCATCAGAAGTCCTTGTTCCCCATTTTTGGCTAGTAGACCAATTTCAGATCTTCATTTGGGATATCTTCTAGGGAATGACATAGAAGTAATAGAGGCTTCTCCTTGTACTATTATGTGTCCCAGATGACTATTTCCAGCCTTTTTACTCCTTTTTGTTTGTATCATCAAAGTTTGTTTGGCTAGTAGACCTGTTTCAGATCTTCATTTGGGATATCTTCTAGGGAATGAGATACAAGTAATATAGGTTTCTCCTTGTATAATTATGAGTCCTAGATGACTATTTACAGCCTAATTACTCTATTTTTATTTGTATGATTCATCAGAAGTCCGTTTTCCCCATTTTCGGCAAGTAGACCACTTTCAGATCTTAATTTCGGATATCTTATAAGGAAATAAGTACAAGTAATAGAGGCTTCTCCTTGTACTATTATGAATCCCAGGTGGCTATTTCTAGCCTATTTACTCCATTTTTATTTCTATGATTAATCAGAAGTCCGTTTTCCCCATTTTCGGCAAGTAAACCACTTTCAGATCTTCATTTCGGATATCTTATAAGGAAATAAATACAAGTAATAGAGGCTTCTCCTTGTACTATTATGAATCCCAGGTGGCTATTTCCAGCCTATTTACTCCATTTTTATTTGTATGATTCATCAGAAGTCCGTGTTCCCCATTTTTGGCTAGTAGACCAATTTCGGATCTTCATTTGGGATGTCTTCTAGGGAGTGAGATACAAGTAATAGAGGTTTCCCCTTGTACTATTATGAGCCCCAGATGACTATTTCCAACCTATTTACTCCATTTTTATTTGTATGATTCATCAGAAGTCCGTTTTCCCCATTTTCTCCATTTTCGACATGTAGACCACTTTCAGATCTTCATTTCGAATATCTTCTAAGGAATTAGATACAAGTAATAGAGGCTGTACTATTATGAATCCTCTTTGACTATTTCCAGACTATTTACTCCATTTTTATTTGTATGATTCATCAGAAGTCCGTGTTCCCCATTTTTGGCTAGTAGACCAATTTCGGATCTTCATTTGGGATATCTTCTAGGGAATAACATAGAAGTAATAGAGGCTTCTCCTTGTACTATTATGTGTCCCAGATGACTATTTCCAGCCTTTTTAATTCTTTTTCTTTGAATGATTCATCAGAAGTTTGTTTTTCCCATTTTCGGCTAGTAGACCTGTTTCAGATCTTCATTTGGGATATCTTCTAGGGAATGAGATACTAGTAATAGAGGCTTCCCCTTGTACTATTATGAATCCTAGATGACTATTTCCAGCCTATTTGCTCCATTTTTATTTGTATGTTTCATCAGATGTCCGTGTTCCCCATTTTCGGCTCGTAGACCTGTTTCGGATCTTCATTTGGGATATCTTCTTCGGAATGAGATACAAGTAATAGAGGCTTTTCCTTGTACTATTATGTGTCCCAGATGACTATTTCCAGCCTATTTACTCATATTTCTTTGTATGATTCATCAAAAGTTCGTTTTTCCCATTTTCGGCTAGTACACCTGTTGCGGATCTTCATTTGGGATGTCTTCTAGGGAGTGAGATATAAGTAATAAAGGTTTCTCCTTGTACTATTATGTGTCCCAGATGACTATTTCCAGCCTATTTACTCATATTTCTTTGTATGATTCATCAGAAGTTCGTTTTTCCCATTTTCGGCTAGTAGACCTGTTGCGGATCTTCATTTGGGATGTCTTCTAGGGAGTGAGATACAAGTAATAGAGGTTTCTCCTTGTACTATTATGAGTCCCAGATGACTATTTCCAACCTATTTACTCCTTTTTTATTTGTATGATTCATCAGAAGTCCGTTTTCCCCATTTTCGACAAGTAGACCACTTTTAGATCTTCATTTCGAATATCTTCTAAGGAATTAGATACAAGTAATAGAGGCTTCTCCTTGTACTATTATGAATCCCAGGTGACTATATCCCGCCTGTTTACTCCATTTTTATTTGTAAGATTCATCTGAAGTCCGTGTTCCCCATTTTTGGCTAGTAGACAATTTTCGGATCTTCATTTGGGATATCTTCTAGGGAATGATATAGAAGTAATAGAGCCTTCTCCTTGTACTATTATGTGTCCCTGATGACTATTTCCAGCCTTTTATTTCTTTTTCTTTGTATGATTCATCAGAAGTTTGTTTCTCCCATTTTCGGCTAGTAGACCTGTTTCAGATCTTCATTTGAGATATCTTCTAGGGAATGAGATACAAGTAATAGAGGTTTCTGCTTGTATAATTATGTGTCCTAGATGACTATTTACAGCCTAATTACTCCATTTTTATTTGTATGATTCATCAGAAGTCCGTTTTCCCCATTTTCGGCAAGTAGACCACTTTCAGATCTTCATTTCGGATATCTTCTAGGGAATTAGATAAAAGTAATTGAGGTTTGTCCTTGTACTATTATGAGTCCCAGATAACTATTTCCAGCCTATTTACTCCATTTTTATTTCTATGATTCATCAGAAGTCCGTTTTCCCCATTTTCGGCAAGTAAACCACTTTCAGATCTTCATTTCGGATATCTTATAGGGAAATAGATACAAGTAATAGAGGCTTCTCCTTGTACTATTATGAATCTCAGGTGACTATTTTCAGCCTATTTACTCCATTTTTATTTGTATGATTCATCAGAAGTCCGTGTTCCCCATTTTTGGCTAGTAGACCAATTTCGGATCTTCATTTGGGATGTCTTATAGGGAGTGAGATACAAGTAATTGAGGTTTCTCCTTGTACTATTATGAGCCCCAGATGACTATTTCCAACCTATTTACTCCATTTTTATTTGTATGATTCATCAGAAGTCCGTTTTCCCCATTTTTGACAAGTAGACCACTTTTAGATCTTCATTTCGAATATCTTCTAAGGAATTAGATACAAGTAATAGAGGCTTCTCCTTGTACTATTATTAATCCCAGGTGACTATTTCCAGACTATTTACTCCATTTTTATTTGTTTGATTCATCAGAAGTCCCTGTTCCCCATTTTTGGCTAGTAGACCAATTTCGGATCTTCATTTGGGATATCTTCTAGGGAATGACATAGAAGTAATAGAGGCTTCTCCTTGTACTATTATGTGTCCCAGATGACTATTTCCAGCCTTTTTACTTCTTTTTCTTTGTATGATTCATCAGAAGTTTGTTTTTCCCATTTTCGGCTAGTAGACCTGTTTCAGATCTTCATTTGGGATATCTTCTAGGGAATGAGATACAAGTAATAGAGGTTTCTCCTTGTATAATTATGAGTCCTAAATGACTATTTACAGCCTAATTACTCCATTTGTATTTGTATGATTCATCAGAAGTCCGTTTTCCCCATTTTCGGCAAGTAGACCACTTTCAGATCTTCATTTTGGATATCTTCTAGGGAATTAGATACAAGTATTAATGGTTTGTCCTTGTACTATTATGATTCCCAGATGACTATTTCCAGCCTATTTCCTCCATTTTTATTTGTATGATTCATCAGAAGTCCGTTTTCCCCATTTTCGGCAAGTAGACCACTTTCAGATCTTCATTTCGGATATCTTATAGGGAAATAGATACAAGTAATAGAGGCTTCTCCTTGTACTATTATGAATCCCAGGTGACTATTTCCAGCCTATTTACTCCATTTTTATTTGTATGATTGATAAGAAGTCCGTGTTCCCCATTTTTGGCTAGTAGACCAATTTCGGATCTTTATTTGGGATGTCTTCTAGGGAGTGAGATACAAGTAATAGAGATTTCTGCTTGTACTATTATGAGTCCCAGATGACTATTTCCAACCTATTTACTCCATTTTTATTTGTATGATTCATCAGAAGTCCGTTTTCCTCAATTTTGGCTAGTACACCACTTTCGGATCTTCATTTGGGAACTTTTCTATGGAATGAGATACAAGTAATAGAGGCTTCTCCTTGTACTATTATGAGTGCCAGATGACTATTTCCAGCCTATTTACTCCTTTTTCTTTGTATGATTCATCAGAAGTCTGTTTTTCCCATTTTCGGCTAGTAGACTTGTTTCGGATCTTCATTTGGGATATCTTCTAGGGAATGATATAGAAGTAATAGAGGCTTCTCCTTGTACTATTATGTGTCCCAGATGACTATTTCTAGCCTTTTTACTTCTTTTTCTTTGTATGATTCATCAGAAGTTTGTTTTTCCCATTTTCGGCTAGTAGACCTGTTTCAGATCTTCATTTGGGATATCTTCTAGGGAATGAGATACAAGTAATAGAGGTTTCTCCTTGTATAATTATGAGTCCTAGATGACTATTTACAGCCTAATTACTCTATTTTTATTTGTATGATTCATCAGAAGTCCGTTTTCCCCATTTTCGGCAAGTAGACCACTTTCAGATCTTCATTTCGGATATCTTATAAGGAAATAAGTACAAGTAATAGAGGCTTCTCCTTGTACTATTATGAATCCCAGGTGGCTATTTCTAGCCTATTTACTCCATTTTTATTTCTATGATTAATCAGAAGTCCGTTTTCCCCATTTTCGGCAAGTAAACCACTTTCAGATCTTCATTTCGGATATCTTATAAGGAAATAAATACAAGTAATAGAGGCTTCTCCTTGTACTATTATGAATCCCAGGTGGCTATTTACAGCCTAATTACTCCATTTTTATTTGTATGATTCATCAGAAGTCCGTTTTCCCCATTTTCGGCAAGTAGACCACTTTCAGATCTTCATTTTGGATATCTTCTAGGGAATTAGATACAAGTAATAGAGGTTTGTTCTTGTACTACTATGAGTCCCAGATGACTATTTCCAGCCTATTTACTCCATTTTTATTTGTATGATTCATCAGATGTCCGTGTTCCCCATTTTCGGCTCGTAGACCTGTTTCGGATCTTCATTTGGGATATCTTCTAGGGAATGATATACAAGTAATAGAGGCTTTTCCTTGTACTATTATGTGTCCCAGATGACTATTTCCAGCCTATTTACTCCTATTTCTTTGTATGATTCATCAGAAGTTCGTTTTTCCCATTTTCGGCTAGTAGACCTGTTGCGGATCTTCATTTGGGATGTTTTCTAGGGAGTGAGATACAAGTAATAGAGGCTTCTCCTTGTACTATTATGAATCCCAGGTGACTATTTCCAGCCTATTTACTCCATTTCTATTTGTATGATTCATCAGAAGTCCATGTTCCCCATTTTTCGCTAGTATTCCAATTTCGGATCTTCATTTAGAATATCTTCTAGGGAATGATATAGAAGTAATAGAGGCTTCTCCTTCTACTATTATGAGTCCCAGATGACTATTTCCAGCCTATTTACTCCATTTTTATTTGTATGATTCATCAGAAGTCCGTTTTCCCCATTTTCGGCAAGTAGACCACTTTCAGATCTTCATTTCGGATATCTTATAGGGAAATAGATACAAGTAATAGAGGCTTCTCCTTGTACTATTATGAATCCCAGGTGACTATTTCCAGCCTATTTACTCCATTTTTATTTGTATGATTGATAAGAAGTCCGTGTTCCCCATTTTTGGCTAGTAGACCAATTTCGGATCTTTATTTGGGATGTCTTCTAGGGAGTGAGATACAAGTAATAGAGATTTCTGCTTGTACTATTATGAGTCCCAGATGACTATTTCCAACCTATTTACTCCATTTTTATTTGTATGATTCATCAGAAGTCCGTTTTCCCCAATTTTGGCTAGTACACCACTTTCGGATCTTCATTTGGGAACTTTTCTATGGAATGAGATACAAGTAATAGAGGCTTCTCCTTGTACTATTATGAGTGCCAGATGACTATTTCCAGCCTATTTACTCCTTTTTCTTTGTATGATTCATCAGAAGTCTGTTTTTCCCATTTTCGGCTAGTAGACTTGTTTCGGATCTTCATTTGGGATATCTTCTAGGGAATGATATAGAAGTAGTAGAGGCTTCTCCTTGTACTATTATGTGTCCCAGATGACTATTTCTAGCCTTTTTACTTCTTTTTCTTTGTATGATTCATCAGAAGTTTGTTTTTCCCATTTTCGGCTAGTAGACCTGTTTCAGATCTTCATTTGGGATATCTTCTAGGGAATGAGATACAAGTAATAGAGGTTTCTCCTTGTATAATTATGAGTCCTAGATGACTATTTACAGCCTAATTACTCCATTTTTATTTGTATGATTCATCAGAAGTCCGTTTTCCCCATTTTCGGCAAGTAGACCACTTTCAGATCTTCATTTTGGATATCTTCTAGGATATTAGATACAAGTAATAGAGGTTTGTCCTTGTACTATTATGAGTCCCAGATGACTATTTCCAGCCTATTTACTCCATTTTTATTTGTATGATTCATCAGATTCCCCATTTTCGGCAAGTAGACCACTTTCAGATCTTCATTTCGGATATCTTATAGGGAAATAGATACAAGTAATAGAGGCTTCTCCTTGTAATATTATGAATCCCAGGTGACTATTTCCAGCCTATTTACTCCATTTGTATTTGTATGATTCATCAGAAGTCCGTGTTCCTCATTTTTGGCTAGTAGACCAATTTCGGATCTTCATATTGGATATCTTCTAGGGAATGATATAGAAGTATTAGAGGCTTCTCCTTGTACAATTATGTGTCCCAGATGAATATTTCCAGCCTTTTTACTCCTTTTTCTTTGTATGATTCATCAGAAGTTTGTTTTTTCCATTTTCGGCTAGTAAACCTGTTTCAGATCTTCATTTGGGATATCTTCTAGGGAATTAGATACAAGTAATAGAGTCTTCTCCTTGTACTATTATGTGTCCCAGATTACTTTTTGCAGCCTATTTACTCCATTTTTATTTGTATGATTCATTAGAAGTCCGTTTTCCCCATTTTTGACAAGTAGACCACTTTCAGATCTTCATTTCGAATATCTTCTAAGGAATTAGATACAAGTAATAGAGGCTTCTCCTTGTACTTTTATGAATCCCAGGTGACTATTTCCAGCCTATTTACTCCATTTTTATTTGTATGATTCATCAGAAGTCCGTGTTCCCCATTTTTGGCTAGTAGACCAATTTCGGATCTTCATTTGGGATATCTTCAAGGGAATGACATAGAAGTAATAGAGGCTTCTCCTTGTACTATTATGTGTCCCAGATGACTATTTCCAGCCTTTTTACTCCTTTTTCTTTGTATGATTCATCAGAAGTTTGTTTTTCCCATTTTCGGCTAGTAGACCTGTTTTGGATCTTCATTTGGGATATCTTCTAGGGAATTAGATACAAGTAATAGAGGTTTGTCCTTGTACTATTATGAGTCCCAGATAACTATTTCCTGCCTATTTACTCCATTTTTATTTGTATGATTCATCAGAAGTCCGTTTTCCCCATTTTCGGCAAGTAGACCACTTTCAGATCTTCATTTCGGATATCTTATAGGGAAATAGATACAAGTAATAGAGGCTTCTCCTTGTACTATTATGAATCCCAGGTGACTATTTCCAGCCTATTTACTCCATTTCTATTTGTATGATTCATCAGAAGTCCGTGTTCCTCATTTTTGGCTAGTAGACCAATTTCGGATCTTTATTTTGGATATCTTCTAGGGAATGATATAGAAGTAATAGAGGCTTCTCCTTGTACAATTATGTGTCCCAGATGACTATTTCCAGTCTTTTTACTCATTTTTCTTTGTATGATTCATCAGAAGTTTGTTTTTCCCATTTTTGGCTAGTAGACCTGTTTCAGATCTTCATTTGAGATATCTTCTAGGGAATCAGATACAAGTAATAGAGTCTTCTCCTTGTACTATTATGTGTCCCAGATTACTATTTGCAGCCTATTTACTCCATTTTTATTTGTATGATTCATCAGAAGTCCGTTTTCACCATTTTCGGTAAGTAGACGAGTTTCGGATCTTCATTTCTGATATCTTCTAGGGAATGAGATACTAGTAATAGAGGCTTCTCCTTGTACTATTATGAATCCTAGGTGACTATTTTCAGCCTATTTACTCCATTTTTATTTGTATGATTCATCAGATGTCCGTGTTCCCCATTTTCGGCTCGTACACCTGTTTCGGATCTTCATTTATGATATCTTCTAGGGAATGATATACAAGTAATAGAGGCTTTTCCTTGTACTATTATGTGTCCCAGATGACTATTTCCAGCCTATTTACTCCTATTTCTTTGTATGATTCATCAGAAGTTCGTTTTTCCCATTTTCGGCTAGTAGACCTGTTGCGGATCTTCATTTGGGATGTTTTCTAGGGAGTGAGATACAAGTAATAGAGGCTTCTCCTTGTACTATTATGAATCCCAGGTGACTATTTCCAGCCTATTTACTCCATTTCTATTTGTATGATTCATCAGAAGTCCGTGTTCCCCATTTTTCGCTAGTATTCCAATTTCGGATCTTCATTTAGAATATCTTCTAGGGAATGATATAGAAGTAATAGAGGCTTCTCCTTCTACTATTATGAGTCCCAGATGACTATTTCCAGCCTATTTACTCCATTTTTATTTGTATGATTCATCAGAAGTCCGTTTTCCCCATTTTCGGCAAGTAGACCACTTTCAGATCTTCATTTCGGATATCTTATAGGGAAATAGATACAAGTAATAGAGGCTTCTCCTTGTACTATTATGAATCCCAGGTGACTATTTCCAGCCTATTTACTCCATTTTTATTTGTATGATTGATAAGAAGTCCGTGTTCCCCATTTTTGGCTAGTAGACCAATTTCGGATCTTCATTTGGGATGTCTTCTAGGGAGTGAGATACAAGTAATAGAGGTTTCTGCTTGTACTATTATGAGTCCCAGATGACTATTTCCAACCTATTTACTCCATTTTTATTTGTATGATTCATCAGAAGTCCGTTTTCCCCAATTTTGGCTAGTACACCACTTTCGGATCTTCATTTGGGAACTTTTCTACGGAATGAGATACAAGTAATAGAGGCTTCTCCTTGTACTATTATGAGTGCCAGATGACTATTTCCAGCCTATTTACTCCTTTTTCTTTGTATGATTCATCAGAAGTCTGTTTTTCCCATTTTCGGCTAGTAGACTTGTTTCGGATCTTCATTTGGGATATCTTCTAGGGAATGATATAGAAGTAATAGAGGCTTCTCCTTGTACTATTATGTGTCCCAGATGACTATTTCTAGCCTTTTTACTTCTTTTTCTTTGTATGATTCATCAGAAGTTTGTTTTTCCCATTTTCGGCTAGTAAACCTGTTTCAGATCTTCATTTGGGATATCTTCTAGGGAATGAGATACAAGTAATAGAGGTTTCTCCTTGTATAATTATGAGTCCTAGATGACTATTTACAGCCTAATTACTCCATTTTTATTTGTATGATTCATCAGAAGTCCGTTTTCCCCATTTTCGGCAAGTAGACCACTTTCAGATCTTCATTTTGGATATCTTCTAGGGAATTAGATACAAGTAATAGAGGTTTGTCCTTGTACTATTATGAGTCCCAGATGACTATTTCCAGCCTATTTACTCCATTTTTATTTGTATGATTCATCAGATTCCCCATTTTCGGCAAGTAGACCACTTTCAGATCTTCATTTCGGATATCTTATAGGGAAATAGATACAAGTAATAGAGGCTTCTCCTTGTACTATTATGAATCCCAGGTGACTATTTCCAGCCTATTTACTCCATTTGTATTTGTATGATTCATCAGAAGTCCGTATTCCTCATTTTTGGCTAGTAGACCAATTTCGGATCTTCATTTTGGATATCTTCTAGGGAATGATATAGAAGTATTAGAGGCTTCTCCTTGTACAATTATGTGTCCCAGATGAATATTTCCAGCCTTTTCACTCCTTTTTCTTTGTATGATTCATCAGAAGTTTGTTTTTTTTTTTCCATCGGCTAGTAAACCTGTTTCAGATCTTCATTTGGGATATCTTCTAGGGAATTAGATACAAGTAATAGAGTCTTCTCCTTGTACTATTATGTGTCCCAGATTACTTTTTGCAGCCTATTTACTCCATTTTTATTTGTATGATTCATCAGAAGTCCGTTTTCCCCATTTTCGGCAAGTAGACGAGTTTCGGATCTTCATTTCTGATATCTTCTAGGGAATGAGATACTAGTAATAGAGGCTTCTCCTTGTACTATTATGAATCCTAGGTGACTATTTCCAGCCTATTTACTCCATTTTTATTTGTATGATTCATCAGATGTCCGTGTTCCCCATTTTCGGCTCGTAGACCTGTTTCGGATCTTCATTTGGGATATCTTATAGGGAATGATATACAAGTAATAGAGGCTTTTCCTTGTACTATTATGTGTCCTAGATGACTATTTCCAGCCTATTTACTCCTATTTCTCTGTATGATTCATCAGAAGTTTGTTTTTCCCATTTTCGGCTAGTAGACCTGTTGCAGATCTTCATTTGGGATGTCTTCTAGGGAGTGAGATACAAGTAATAGAGGCTTCTCCTTGTACTATTATGAATCCCAGGTGACTATTTCCAGCCTATTTACTCCATTTCAATTTGTATGATTCATTAGAAGTCCGTGTTCCCCATTTTTCGCTAGTAGACCAATTTCGGATCTTCATTTAGAATATCTTCTAGGGAATGATATAGAAGTAATAGAGGCTTCTCCTTCTACTATTATGAGTCCCAGATGACTATTTCCAGCCTATTTACTCCATTTTTATTTGTATGATTCATCAGAAGTCCGTTTTCCCCATTTTCGGCAAGTAGACCACTTTCAGATCTCATTTCGGATATCTGATAGGGAAATAGATACAAGTAATAGAGGCTTCTCCTTGAACTATTATGAATCCCAGGTGACTATTTCCAGCCTATTTACTCCATTTTTATTTGTATGATTGATAAGAAGTCCGTGTTCCCCATTTTTGGCTAGTAGACCAATTTCGGATCTTCATTTGGGATGTCTTCTAGGGAGTGAGATACAAGTAATAGAGGTTTCTGCTTGTACTATTATGAGTCCCAGATGACTATTTCCAACCTATTTACTCCATTTTTATTTGTATGATTCATCAGAAGTCCGTTTTCCCCAATTTTGGCTAGTACACCACTTTTGGATCTTCATTTGGGAACTTTTCTACGGAATGAGATACAAGTAATAGAGGCTTCTCCTTGTACTATTATTAGTGCCAGATGACTATTTCCAGCCTATTTACTCCTTTTTCTTTGTATGATTCATCAGAAGTCTGTTTTTCCCATTTTCGGCTAGTAGACTTGTTTCGGATCTTCATTTGGGATATCTTCTAGGGAATGATATAGAAGTAATAGAGGCTTCTCCTTGTACTATTATGTGTCCCAGATGACTATTTCTAGCCTTTTTACTTCTTTTTCTTTGTATGATTCATCAGAAGTTTGTTTTTCCCATTTTCGGCTAGTAGACCTGTTTGAGATCTTCATTTGGGATATCTTCTAGGGAATGAGATACAAGTAATAGAGGTTTCTCCTTGTATAATTATGAGTCCTAGATGACTATTTACAGTCTAATTACTCCTTTTTTATTTGTATGATTCATCAGAAGTCCGTTTTCCCCATTTTCGGCAAGTAGACCACTTTCAGATCTTCATTTTGGATATCTTCTAGGGAATTAGATACAAGTAATAGAGGTTTGTCCTTGTACTATTATGAGTCCCAGATGACTATTTCCAGCCTATTTACTCCATTTTTATTTGTATGATTCATCAGATTCTCCATTTTCGGCAAGTAGACCACTTTCAGATCTTCATTTCGGATATCTTGTAGGGAAATAGATACAAGTAATTGAGGCTTCTCCTTGTACTATTATGAATCCCAGGTGACTATTTCCAGCCCATTTACTCCATTTGTATTTGTATGATTCATCAGAAGTCCGTGTTCCTCATTTTTGGCTAGTAGACCAATTTCAGATCTTCATTTTGGATATCTTCTAGGGAATGATATAGAAGTATTAGAGGCTTCTCCTTGTACAATTATGTGTCCCAGATGAATATTTCCAGCCTTTTTACTCCTTTTTCTTTGTATGATTCATCAGAAGTTTGTTTTTTCCATTTTCGGCTAGTAAACCTGTTTCAGATCTTCATTTGGGATATCTTCTAGGGAATTAGATACAAGTAATAGAGTCTTCTCCTTGTACTATTATGTGTCCCAGATTACTTTTTGCAGCCTATTTACTCCATTTTTATTTGTATGATTCATCAGAAGTCCGTTTTCCCCATTTTCGGCAAGTAGACGAGTTTCGGATCTTCATTTCTGATACTTCTAGGGAATGAGATACTAGTAATAGAGGCTTCTCCTTGTACTATTATGAATCCTAGGTGACTATTTCCAGCCTATTTACTCCATTTTTATTTGTATGATTCATCAGATGTCCGTGTTCCCCATTTTCGGCTCGTAGACCTGTTTCGGATCTTCATTTGGGATATCTTATAGGGAATGATATACAAGTAATAGAGGCTTTTCCTTGTACTATTATGTGTCCCAGATGACTATTTCCAGCCTATTTACTCCTATTTCTTTGTATGATTCATCAGAAGTTCGTTTTTCCCATTTTCGGCTAGTAGACCTGTTGGGGATCTTCATTTGGGATGTTTTCTAGGGAGTGAGATACAAGTAATAGAGGCTTCTCCTTGTACTATTATGAATCCCAGGTGACTATTTCCAGCCTATTTACTCCATTTCTATTTGTATGATTCATCAGAAGTCCGTGTTCCCCATTTTTCGCTAGTATTCCAATTTCGGATCTTCATTTAGAATATCTTCTAGGGAATGATATAGAAGTAATAGAGGCTTCTCCTTCTACTATTATGAGTCCCAGATGACTATTTCCAGCCTATTTACTCCATTTTTATTTGTATGATTCATCAGAAGTCCGTTTTCCCCATTTTCGGCAAGTAGACCACTTTCAGATCTCATTTCGGATATCTGATAGGGAAATAGATACAAGTAATAGAGGCTTCTCCTTGAACTATTATGAATCCCAGGTGACTATTTCCAGCCTATTTACTCCATTTTTATTTGTATGATTCATCAGAAGTCCGTGTTCCCCATTTTTGGCTAGTAGACCAATTTCGGATCTTCATTTGGGATATCTTCAAGGGAATGACATAGAAGTAATAGAGGCTTCTCCTTGTACTATTATGTGTCCCAGATGACTATTTCCAGCCTTTTTACTTCTTTTTCTTTGTATGATTCATCAGAAGTTTGTTTTTCCCATTTTCGGCTAGTAGACCTTTTTCAGATCTTCATTTGGGATATCTTCTAGGGAATGAGATACAAGTAATAGAGGTTTCTCCTTGTATAATTATGAGTCCTAGATGACTATTTACAGCCTAATTACTCCATTTTTATTTGTATGATTCATCAGAAGTCCGTTTTCCCCATTTTCGGCAAGTAGACCACTTCAGATCTTCATTTTGGATATCTTCTAGGGAATTAGATACAAGTAATAGAGGTTTGTCCTTGTACTATTATGAGTCCCAGATAACTATTTCCTGCCTATTTACTCCATTTTTATTTGTATGATTCATCAGAAGTCCGTTTTCCCCATTTTCGGCAAGTAGACCACTTTCAGATCTTCATTTCGGATATCTTATAGGGAAATAGATACAAGTAATAGAGGCTTCTCCTTGTACTATTATGAATCCCAGGTGACTATTTCCAGCCTATTTACTCCATTTCTATTTGTATGATTCATCAGAAGTCCGTGTTCCTCATTTTTGGCTAGTAGACCAATTTCGGATCTTTATTTTGGATATCTTCTAGGGAATGATATAGAAGTAATAGAGGCTTCTCCTTGTACAATTATGTGTCCCAGATGACTATTTCCAGTCTTTTTACTCATTTTTCTTTGTATGATTCATCAGAAGTTTGTTTTTCCCATTTTTGGCTAGTAGACCTGTTTCAGATCTTCATTTGAGATATCTTCTAGGGAATCAGATACAAGTAATAGAGTCTTCTCCTTGTACTATTATGTGTCCCAGATTACTATTTGCAGCCTATTTACTCCATTTTTATTTGTATGATTCATCAGAAGTCCGTTTTCACCATTTTCGGTAAGTAGACGAGTTTCGGATCTTCATTTCTGATATCTTCTAGGGAATGAGATACTAGTAATAGAGGCTTCTCCTTGTACTATTATGAATCCTAGGTGACTATTTTCAGCCTATTTACTCCATTTTTATTTGTATGATTCATCAGATGTCCGTGTTCCCCATTTTCGGCTCGTACACCTGTTTCGGATCTTCATTTGGGATATCTTCTAGGGAATGATATACAAGTAATAGAGGCTTTTCCTTGTACTATTATGTGTCCCAGATGACTATTTCCAGCCTATTTACTCCTATTTCTTTGTATGATTCATCAGAAGTTCGTTTTTCCCATTTTCGGCTAGTAGACCTGTTGCGGATCTTCATTTGGGATGTTTTCTAGGGAGTGAGATACAAGTAATAGAGGCTTCTCCTTGTACTATTATGAATCCCAGGTGACTATTTCCAGCCTATTTACTCCATTTCTATTTGTATGATTCATCAGAAGTCCGTGTTCCCCATTTTTCGCTAGTATTCCAATTTCGGATCTTCATTTAGAATATCTTCTAGGGAATGATATAGAAGTAATAGAGGCTTCTCCTTCTACTATTATGAGTCCCAGATGACTATTTCCAGCCTATTTACTCCATTTTTATTTGTATGATTCATCAGAAGTCCGTTTTCCCCATTTTCGGCAAGTAGACCACTTTCAGATCTTCATTTCGGATATCTTATAGGGAAATAGATACAAGTAATAGAGGCTTCTCCTTGTACTATTATGAATCCCAGGTGACTATTTCCAGCCTATTTACTCCATTTTTATTTGTATGATTGATAAGAAGTCCGTGTTCCCCATTTTTGGCTAGTAGACCAATTTCGGATCTTCATTTGGGATGTCTTCTAGGGAGTGAGATACAAGTAATAGAGGTTTCTGCTTGTACTATTATGAGTCCCAGATGACTATTTCCAACCTATTTACTCCATTTTTATTTGTATGATTCATCAGAAGTCCGTTTTCCCCAATTTTGGCTAGTACACCACTTTCGGATCTTCATTTGGGAACTTTTCTACGGAATGAGATACAAGTAATAGAGGCTTCTCCTTGTACTATTATGAGTGCCAGATGACTATTTCCAGCCTATTTACTCCTTTTTCTTTGTATGATTCATCAGAAGTCTGTTTTTCCCATTTTCGGCTAGTAGACTTGTTTCGGATCTTCATTTGGGATATCTTCTAGGGAATGATATAGAAGTAATAGAGGCTTCTCCTTGTACTATTATGTGTCCCAGATGACTATTTCTAGCCTTTTTACTTCTTTTTCTTTGTATGATTCATCAGAAGTTTGTTTTTCCCATTTTCGGCTAGTAGACCTGTTTCAGATCTTCATTTGGGATATCTTCTAGGGAATGAGATACAAGTAATAGAGGTTTCTCCTTGTATAATTATGAGTCCTAGATGACTATTTACAGCCTAATTACTCCATTTTTATTTGTATGATTCATCAGAAGTCCGTTTTCCCCATTTTCGGCAAGTAGACCACTTTCAGATCTTCATTTTGGATATCTTCTAGGGAATTAGATACAAGTAATAGAGGTTTGTCCTTGTACTATTATGAGTCCCAGATGACTATTTCCAGCCTATTTACTCCATTTTTATTTGTATGATTCATCAGATTCCCCATTTTCGGCAAGTAGACCACTTTCAGATCTTCATTTCGGATATCTTATAGGGAAATAGATACAAGTAATAGAGGCTTCTCCTTGTACTATTATGAATCCCAGGTGACTATTTCCAGCCTATTTACTCCATTTGTATTTGTATGATTCATCAGAAGTCCGTATTCCTCATTTTTGGCTAGTAGACCAATTTCGGATCTTCATTTTGGATATCTTCTAGGGAATGATATAGAAGTATTAGAGGCTTCTCCTTGTACAATTATGTGTCCCAGATGAATATTTCCAGCCTTTTCACTCCTTTTTCTTTGTATGATTCATCAGAAGTTTGTTTTTTTCCATTTTCGGCTAGTAAACCTGTTTCAGATCTTCATTTGGGATATCTTCTAGGGAATTAGATACAAGTAATAGAGTCTTCTCCTTGTACTATTATGTGTCCCAGATTACTTTTTTCAGCCTATTTACTCCATTTTTATTTGTATGATTCATCAGAAGTCCGTTTTCCCCATTTTCGGCAAGTAGACGAGTTTCGGATCTTCATTTCTGATATCTTCTAGGGAATGAGATACTAGTAATAGAGGCTTCTCCTTGTACTATTATGAATCCTAGGTGACTATTTCCAGCCTATTTACTCCATTTTTATTTGTATGATTCATCAGATGTCCGTGTTCCCCATTTTCGGCTCGTAGACCTGTTTCGGATCTTCATTTGGGATATCTTATAGGGAATGATATACAAGTAATAGAGGCTTTTCCTTGTACTATTATGTGTCCTAGATGACTATTTCCAGCCTATTTACTCCTATTTCTCTGTATGATTCATCAGAAGTTTGTTTTTTCCCATTTTCGGCTAGTAGACCTGTTGCAGATCTTCATTTGGGATGTCTTCTAGGGAGTGAGATACAAGTAATAGAGGCTTCTCCTTGTACTATTATGAATCCCAGGTGACTATTTCCAGCCTATTTACTCCATTTCAATTTGTATGATTCATTAGAAGTCCGTGTTCCCCATTTTTTCGCTAGTAGACCAATTTCGGATCTTCATTTAGAATATCTTCTAGGGAATGATATAGAAGTAATAGAGGCTTCTCCTTCTACTATTATGAGTCCCAGATGACTATTTCCAGCCTATTTACTCCATTTTTATTTGTATGATTCATCAGAAGTCCGTTTTCCCCATTTTCGGCAAGTAGACCACTTTCAGATCTCATTTCGGATATCTGATAGGGAAATAGATACAAGTAATAGAGGCTTCTCCTTGAACTATTATGAATCCCAGGTGACTATTTCCAGCCTATTTACTCCATTTTTATTTGTATGATTGATAAGAAGTCCGTGTTCCCCATTTTTGGCTAGTAGACCAATTTCGGATCTTCATTTGGGATGTCTTCTAGGGAGTGAGATACAAGTAATAGAGGTTTCTGCTTGTACTATTATGAGTCCCAGATGACTATTTCCAACCTATTTACTCCATTTTTATTTGTATGATTCATCAGAAGTCCGTTTTCCCCAATTTTGGCTAGTACACCACTTTCGGATCTTCATTTGGGAACTTTTCTACGGAATGAGATACAAGTAATAGAGGGTTCTCCTTGTACTATTATTAGTGCCAGATGACTATTTCCAGCCTATTTACTCCTTTTTCTTTGTATGATTCATCAGAAGTCTGTTTTTCCCATTTTCGGCTAGTAGACTTGTTTCGGATCTTCATTTGGGATATCTTCTAGGGAATGATATAGAAGTAATAGAGGCTTCTCCTTGTACTATTATGTGTCCCTGATGACTATTTCCAGCCTTTTATTTCTTTTTCTTTGTATGATTCATCAGAAGTTTGTTTCTCCCATTTTCGGCTAGTAGACCTGTTTCAGATCTTCATTTGAGATATCTTCTAGGGAATGAGATACAAGTAATAGAGGTTTCTGCTTGTATAATTATGTGTCCTAGATGACTATTTACAGCCTAATTACTCCATTTTTATTTGTATGATTCATCAGAAGTCCGTTTTCCCCATTTTCGGCAAGTAGACCACTTTCAGATCTTCATTTCGGATATCTTATAGGGAAATAGATACAAGTAATAGAGGCTTCTCCTTGTACTATTATGAATCCCAGGTGACTATTTCCAGCCTATTTACTCCATTTCTATTTGTATGATTCATCAGAAGTCCGTGTTCCTCATTTTTGGCTAGTAGACCAATTTCGGATCTTTATTTTGGATATCTTCTAGGGAATGATATAGAAGTAATAGAGGCTTCTCCTTGTACAATTATGTGTCCCAGATGACTATTTCCAGTCTTTTTACTCATTTTTCTTTGTATGATTCATCAGAAGTTTGTTTTTCCCATTTTTGGCTAGTAGACCTGTTTCAGATCTTCATTTGAGATATCTTCTAGGGAATCAGATACAAGTAATAGAGTCTTCTCCTTGTACTATTATGTGTCCCAGATTACTATTTGCAGCCTATTTACTCCATTTTTATTTGTATGATTCATCAGAAGTCCGTTTTCACCATTTTCGGTAAGTAGACGAGTTTCGGATCTTCATTTCTGATATCTTCTAGGGAATGAGATACTAGTAATAGAGGCTTCTCCTTGTACTATTATGAATCCTAGGTGACTATTTTCAGCCTATTTACTCCATTTTTATTTGTATGATTCATCAGATGTCCGTGTTCCCCATTTTCGGCTCGTACACCTGTTTCGGATCTTCATTTGGGATATCTTCTAGGGAATGATATACAAGTAATAGAGGCTTTTCCTTGTACTATTATGTGTCCCAGATGACTATTTCCAGCCTATTTACTCCTATTTCTTTGTATGATTCATCAGAAGTTCGTTTTTCCCATTTTCGGCTAGTAGACCTGTTGCGGATCTTCATTTGGGATGTTTTCTAGGGAGTGAGATACAAGTAATAGAGGCTTCTCCTTGTACTATTATGAATCCCAGGTGACTATTTCCAGCCTATTTACTCCATTTCTATTTGTATGATTCATCAGAAGTCCGTGTTCCCCATTTTTCGCTAGTATTCCAATTTCGGATCTTCATTTAGAATATCTTCTAGGGAATGATATAGAAGTAATAGAGGCTTCTCCTTCTACTATTATGAGTCCCAGATGACTATTTCCAGCCTATTTACTCCATTTTTATTTGTATGATTCATCAGAAGTCCGTTTTCCCCATTTTCGGCAAGTAGACCACTTTCAGATCTTCATTTCGGATATCTTATAGGGAAATAGATACAAGTAATAGAGGCTTCTCCTTGTACTATTATGAATCCCAGGTGACTATTTCCAGCCTATTTACTCCATTTTTATTTGTATGATTGATAAGAAGTCCGTGTTCCCCATTTTTGGCTAGTAGACCAATTTCGGATCTTCATTTGGGATGTCTTCTAGGGAGTGAGATACAAGTAATAGAGGTTTCTGCTTGTACTATTATGAGTCCCAGATGACTATTTCCAACCTATTTACTCCATTTTTATTTGTATGATTCATCAGAAGTCCGTTTTCCCCAATTTTGGCTAGTACACCACTTTCGGATCTTCATTTGGGAACTTTTCTACGGAATGAGATACAAGTAATAGAGGCTTCTCCTTGTACTATTATGAGTGCCAGATGACTATTTCCAGCCTATTTACTCCTTTTTCTTTGTATGATTCATCAGAAGTCTGTTTTTTTTTTCCCATTTTCGGCTAGTAGACTTGTTTCGGATCTTCATTTGGGATATCTTCTAGGGAATGATATAGAAGTAATAGAGGCTTCTCCTTGTACTATTATGTGTCCCAGATGACTATTTCTAGCCTTTTTACTTCTTTTTCTTTGTATGATTCATCAGAAGTTTGTTTTTCCCATTTTCGGCTAGTAGACCTGTTTCAGATCTTCATTTGGGATATCTTCTAGGGAATGAGATACAAGTAATAGAGGTTTCTCCTTGTATAATTATGAGTCCTAGATGACTATTTACAGCCTAATTACTCCATTTTTATTTGTATGATTCATCAGAAGTCCGTTTTCCCCATTTTCGGCAAGTAGACCACTTTCAGATCTTCATTTTGGATATCTTCTAGGGAATTAGATACAAGTAATAGAGGTTTGTCCTTGTACTATTATGAGTCCCAGATGACTATTTCCAGCCTATTTACTCCATTTTTATTTGTATGATTCATCAGATTCCCCATTTTCGGCAAGTAGACCACTTTCAGATCTTCATTTCGGATATCTTATAGGGAAATAGATACAAGTAATAGAGGCTTCTCCTTGTACTATTATGAATCCCAGGTGACTATTTCCAGCCTATTTACTCCATTTGTATTTGTATGATTCATCAGAAGTCCGTATTCCTCATTTTTGGCTAGTAGACCAATTTCGGATCTTCATTTTGGATATCTTCTAGGGAATGATATAGAAGTATTAGAGGCTTCTCCTTGTACAATTATGTGTCCCAGATGAATATTTCCAGCCTTTTCACTCCTTTTTCTTTGTATGATTCATCAGAAGTTTGTTTTTTCCATTTTCGGCTAGTAAACCTGTTTCAGATCTTCATTTGGGATATCTTCTAGGGAATTAGATACAAGTAATAGAGTCTTCTCCTTGTACTATTATGTGTCCCAGATTACTTTTTTCAGCCTATTTACTCCATTTTTATTTGTATGATTCATCAGAAGTCCGTTTTCCCCATTTTCGGCAAGTAGACGAGTTTCGGATCTTCATTTCTGATATCTTCTAGGGAATGAGATACTAGTAATAGAGGCTTCTCCTTGTACTATTATGAATCCTAGGTGACTATTTCCAGCCTATTTACTCCATTTTTATTTGTATGATTCATCAGATGTCCGTGTTCCCCATTTTCGGCTCGTAGACCTGTTTCGGATCTTCATTTGGGATATCTTATAGGGAATGATATACAAGTAATAGAGGCTTTTCCTTGTACTATTATGTGTCCTAGATGACTATTTCCAGCCTATTTACTCCTATTTCTCTGTATGATTCATCAGAAGTTTGTTTTTCCCATTTTCGGCTAGTAGACCTGTTGCAGATCTTCATTTGGGATGTCTTCTAGGGAGTGAGATACAAGTAATAGAGGCTTCTCCTTGTACTATTATGAATCCCAGGTGACTATTTCCAGCCTATTTACTCCATTTCAATTTGTATGATTCATTAGAAGTCCGTGTTCCCCATTTTTCGCTAGTAGACCAATTTCGGATCTTCATTTAGAATATCTTCTAGGGAATGATATAGAAGTAATAGAGGCTTCTCCTTCTACTATTATGAGTCCCAGATGACTATTTCCAGCCTATTTACTCCATTTTTATTTGTATGATTCATCAGAAGTCCGTTTTCCCCATTTTCGGCAAGTAGACCACTTTCAGATCTCATTTCGGATATCTGATAGGGAAATAGATACAAGTAATAGAGGCTTCTCCTTGAACTATTATGAATCCCAGGTGACTATTTCCAGCCTATTTACTCCATTTTTATTTGTATGATTGATAAGAAGTCCGTGTTCCCCATTTTTGGCTAGTAGACCAATTTCGGATCTTCATT
Source organism: Thlaspi arvense (assembly GCA_911865555.2). NCBI lineage: Eukaryota > Viridiplantae > Streptophyta > Magnoliopsida > Brassicales > Brassicaceae > Thlaspi > Thlaspi arvense. The sequence goes on from OU466857.2 coordinate 46,966,131, forward strand.
TGGGATGTCTTCTAGGGAGTGAGATACAAGTAATAGAGGTTTCTGCTTGTACTATTATGAGTCCCAGATGACTATTTCCAACCTATTTACTCCATTTTTATTTGTATGATTCATCAGAAGTCCGTTTTCCCCAATTTTGGCTAGTACACCACTTTCGGATCTTCATTTGGGAACTTTTCTACGGAATGAGATACAAGTAATAGAGGGTTCTCCTTGTACTATTATTAGTGCCAGATGACTATTTCCAGCCTATTTACTCCTTTTTCTTTGTATGATTCATCAGAAGTCTGTTTTTCCCATTTTCGGCTAGTAGACTTGTTTCGGATCTTCATTTGGGATATCTTCTAGGGAATGATATAGAAGTAATAGAGGCTTCTCCTTGTACTATTATGTGTCCCAGATGACTATTTCTAGCCTTTTTACTTCTTTTTCTTTGTATGATTCATCAGAAGTTTGTTTTTCCCATTTTCGGCTAGTAGACCTGTTTGAGATCTTCATTTGGGATATCTTCTAGGGAATGAGATACAAGTAATAGAGGTTTCTCCTTGTATAATTATGAGTCCTAGATGACTATTTACAGTCTAATTACTCCATTTTTATTTGTATGATTCATCAGAAGTCCGTTTTCCCCATTTTTCGGCAAGTAGACCACTTTCAGATCTTCATTTTGGATATCTTCTAGGGAATTAGATACAAGTAATAGAGGTTTGTCCTTGTACTATTATGAGTCCCAGATGACTATTTCCAGCCTATTTACTCCATTTTTATTTGTATGATTCATCAGATTCTCCATTTTCGGCAAGTAGACCACTTTCAGATCTTCATTTCGGATATCTTGTAGGGAAATAGATACAAGTAATTGAGGCTTCTCCTTGTACTATTATGAATCCCAGGTGACTATTTCCAGCCCATTTACTCCATTTGTATTTGTATGATTCATCAGAAGTCCGTGTTCCTCATTTTTGGCTAGTAGACCAATTTCGGATCTTCATTTTGGATATCTTCTAGGGAATGATATAGAAGTATTAGAGGCTTCTCCTTGTACAATTATGTGTCCCAGATGAATATTTCCAGCCTTTTTACTCCTTTTTTCTTTGTATGATTCATCAGAAGTTTGTTTTTTTTTCCATTTTCGGCTAGTAAACCTGTTTCAGATCTTCATTTGGGATATCTTCTAGGGAATTAGATACAAGTAATAGAGTCTTCTCCTTGTACTATTATGTGTCCCAGATTACTTTTTGCAGCCTATTTACTCCATTTTTATTTGTATGATTCATCAGAAGTCCGTTTTCCCCCATTTTCGGCAAGTAGACGAGTTTCGGATCTTCATTTCTGATACTTCTAGGGAATGAGATACTAGTAATAGAGGCTTCTCCTTGTACTATTATGAATCCTAGGTGACTATTTCCAGCCTATTTACTCCATTTTTATTTGTATGATTCATCAGATGTCCGTGTTCCCTATTTTCGGCTCGTAGACCTGTTTCGGATCTTCATTTGGGATATCTTATAGGGAATGATATACAAGTAATAGAGGCTTTTCCTTGTACTATTATGTGTCCCAGATGACTATTTCCAGCCTATTTACTCCTATTTCTTTGTATGATTCATCAGAAGTTCGTTTTTCCCATTTTCGGCTAGTAGACCTGTTGGGGATCTTCATTTGGGATGTTTTCTAGGGAGTGAGATACAAGTAATAGAGGCTTCTCCTTGTACTATTATGAATCCCAGGTGACTATTTCCAGCCTATTTACTCCATTTCTATTTGTATGATTCATCAGAAGTCCGTGTTCCCCATTTTTTCGCTAGTATTCCAATTTCGGATCTTCATTTAGAATATCTTCTAGGGAATGATATAGAAGTAATAGAGGCTTCTCCTTCTACTATTATGAGTCCCAGATGACTATTTCCAGCCTATTTACTCCATTTTTATTTGTATGATTCATCAGAAGTCCGTTTTTCCCATTTTCGGCAAGTAGACCACTTTCAGATCTTCATTTCGGATATCTTATAGGGAAATAGATACAAGTAATAGAGGCTTCTCCTTGTACTATTATGAATCCCAGGTGACTATTTCCAGCCTATTTACTCCATTTTTATTTGTATGATTGATAAGAAGTCCGTGTTCCCCATTTTTGGCTAGTAGACCAATTTCGGATCTTCATTTGGGATGTCTTCTAGGGAGTGAGATACAAGTAATAGAGGTTTCTCTTTGTACTATTATGAGTCCCAGATGACTATTTCCAACCTATTTACTCCATTTTTATTTGTATGATTCATCAGAAGTCCGTTTTCCCAAATTTTGGCTAGTACACCACTTTCGGATCTTCATTTGGGAACTTTTCTACGGGATGAGATACAAGTAATAAAGGCTTCTCCTTGTACTATTATGAGTGCCAGATGACTATTTCCAGCCTATTTACTCCTTTTTCTTTGTATGATTCATCAGAAGTCTGTTTTTCCCATTTTCGGCTAGTAGACTTGTTTCGGATCTTCATTTGGGATATCTTCTAGGGAATGATATAGAAGTAATAGAGGCTTCTCCTTGTACTATTATGTGTCCCAGATGACTATTTCTAGCCTTTTTACTTCTTTTTCTTTGTATGATTCATCAGAAGTTTATTTTTCCCATTTTCGGCTAGTAGACCTGTTTCAGATCTTCATTTGGGATATCTTCTAGGGAATGAGATACAAGTAATAGAGGTTTCTCCTTGTATAATTATGAGTCCTAGATGACTATTTACAGCCTAATTACTCCATTTTTATTTGTATGATTCATCAGAAGTCCGTTTTCCCCATTTTCGGCAAGTAGACCACTTTCAGATCTTCATTTTGGATATCTTCTAGGGAATTAGATACAAGTAATAGAGGTTTGTTCTTGTACTACTATGAGTCCCAGATGACTATTTCCAGCCTATTTACTCCATTTTTATTTGTATGATTCATCAGAAGTCCGTTTTCCCCATTTTCGACAAGTAGACCACTTTCAGATCATCATTTCGGATATCTTATAGGGAAATATATACAAGTAATAGAGGCTTCTCCTTGTACTATTATGAATCCCAGGTGACTATTTCCAGCCTATTTACTCCATTTGTATTTGTATGATTCATCAGAAGTCCGTGTTCCTCATTTTTGGCTAGTAGACGAATTTCGGATCTTTATTTTGGATATCTTCTAGGGAATGATATAGAAGTATTACAGGCTTCTCCTTGTACAATTATGTGTCCCAGATGAATATTTCCAGCCTTTTTACTCCTTTTTCTTTGTATGATTCATCAGAAGTTTGTTTTTTCCATTTTCGGCTAGTAGACCTGTTTCAGATCTTCATTTGGGATATCTTCTAGGGAATTAGATACAAGTAATAGAGTCTTCTCCTTGTACTATTATGTGTCCCAGATTACTATTTGCAGCCTATTTACTCCATTTTTATTTGTATGATTCATCAGAAGTCCGTTTTCCCTATTTTCGGCAAGTAGACGAGTTTCGGATCTTCATTTCTGATATTTTCTAGGGAATGAGATACTAGTAATAGAGGCTTCTCCTTATACTATTATGAATCTTAGGTGACTATTTCCAGGCTCTTTACTCCATTTTTATTTGTATGATTCATCAGATGTCCGTGTTCCCCATTTTCGGCTCGTAGACCTGTTTCGGATCTTCATTTGGGATATCTTATAGGGAATGATATACAAGTAATAGAGGCTTTTCCTTGTACTATTATGTGTCCCAGATGACTATTTCCAGCCTATTTACTCCTATTTCTTTGTATGATTCATCAGAAGTTTGTTTTTCCCATTTTCGGCTAGTAGACCAGTTGCGGATCTTCATTTGGGATGTCTTCTAGGGAGTGAGATACAAGTAATAGAGGCTTCTCCTTGTACTATTATGAATCCCAGGTGACTATTTCCAGCCTATTTACTCCATTTCTATTTGTATGATTCATCAGAAGTCCGTGTTCCCCATTTTTCGCTAGTAGACCAATTTCGGATCTTCATTTGGGATGTCATCTAGGGAATGATATAGAAGTAATAGAGGCTTCTCCTTGTACTATTATGAATCCCAGGTGACTATTTCCAGCCTATTTACTCCATTTTTATTTGTATGATTCATCAGAAGTCCGTTTTCCCCATTTTCGGCAAGTAGACCACTTTCAGATCTTCATTTCGGATATCTTATAGGGAGTGAGATACAAGTAATAGAGGTTTCTTCTTGTACTATTATGAGTCCCAGATGACTATTTCCAACCTGTTTACTCCTTTTTTATTTGTATGATTCATCAGATGTCCGTGTTCCCCATTTTTGGCTCGTAGACATGTTTCGGATCATCATTTGGGATATCTTCTCGGGAATGAGATACAAGTAATAGAGGCTTCTCCTTGTACTATTATGTGTCCCAGATGACTATTTCCAGCCTATTTACTCCTTTTTCTTTGTATGATTCATCAGAAGTTCGTTTTTCCCATTTTCGGCTAGTAGACCTGTTTCGGATCTTCATTTGGGATACCTTCTAGGGAATGAGATACAAGTAATAGAGGTTTCTCCTTGTACTATTATGAGTCCTAAATGACTATTTCCAACCTATTTACTCCATTTTTATTTGTATGATTCGTCAGAAGTCTGTTTTCCCAATTTTCGACAAGTAGACCACTTTCAGATCTTCATTTCGAATATTTTCTAAAGAATTAGATACAAGTAATAGAGGCTTCTACTTGTACTATTATAAATCCCAGGTGACTATTTCCAGCCTATTTACTCCATTTTTATTTGTATGATTCATCAGAAGTCCGTTTTTCCCATTTTCGGCTAGTAGACCAGTTTCAGATCTTCATTTCGGATATCTTATAGGGAAATAGATACAAGTAATAGAGGCTTCTCCTTGTACTATTATGAATCCCAGGTGACTATTTCCAGCCTATTTACTCCATTTGTATTTGTATGATTCATCAGAAGTCCGTGTTCCTCATTTTTGGCTAGTAGACCAATTTCGGATCTTCATTTTGGATATCTTCTAGGGAATGATATAGAAGTAATAGAGGCTTCTCCTTGTACAATTATGTGTCCCAGATGACTATTTCCAGCCTTTTTACTCCTTTTTCTTTGTATGATTCATCCGAAGTTTGTTTTTTCCATTTTCGGCTAGTAGATCTGTTTCAGATCTTCATTTGGGATATCTTCTAGGCAATCAGATACAAGTAATAGAGTCTTCTCCTTGTACTATTATGTGTCCCAGATTACTATTTGCAGCCTATTTACTCCATTTTTATTTGTACGATTCATCAGAAGTCCGTTTTCCCCATTTTCGGCAAGTAGACGAGTTTCGGATCTTCATTTCAGATATCTTCTAGGGAATGAGATACTAGTAATAGAGGCTTCTCCTTTTACTATTATGAATCCTAGGTGACTATTTCCAGCCTATTTACTCCATTTTTTTTGTATGATTCATCAGATATCCGTGTTCCCTATTTTCGGCTCGTAGACCTGTTTCGGATCTTCATTTGGGATATCTTCTAGGGAATGATATACAAGTAATAGAGGCTTTTCCTTGTACTATTATGTGTCCCAGATGACTATTTCCAGCCTATTTACTCCTATTTCTTTGTATGATTCATCAGAAGTTCGTTTTTCCCATTTTCGGCTAGTAGTCCTGTTGCGGATCTTCATTTGGGATGTTTTCTAGGGAGTGAGATACAAGTAATAGAGGCTTCTCCTTGTACTATTATGAATCCCAGGTGACTATTTCCAGCCTATTTACTCCATTTCTATTTGTATGATTCATCAGAAGTCCGTGTTCCCCATTTTTCGCTAGTATTCCAATTTCGGATCTTCATTTAGAATATCTTCTAGGGAATGATATAGAAGTAATAGAGGCTTCTCCTTCTACTATTATGAGTCCCAGATGACTATTTCCAGCCTATTTACTCCATTTTTATTTGTATGATTCATCAGAAGTCCGTTTTTCCCATTTTTGGCAAGTAGACCACTTTCAGATCTTCATTTCGGATATCTTATAGGGAAATAGATACAAGTAATAGAGGCTTCTCCTTGTACTATTATGAATCCCAGGTGACTATTTCCAGCCTATTTACTCCATTTTTATTTGTATGATTCATCAGAAGTCCGTTTTCCCCAATTTTGGCTAGTACACCACTTTCGGATCTTCATTTGGGAACTTTTCTACGGGATGAGATACAAGTAATAGAGGCTTCTCCTTGTACTATTATGAGTGCCAGATGACTATTTCCAGCCTATTTACTCCTTTTTCTTTGTATGATTCATCAGAAGTCTGTTTTTCCCATTTTCGGCTAGTAGACTTGTTTCGGATCTTCATTTGGGATATCTTCTAGGGAATGATATAGAAGTAATAGAGGCTTCTCCTTGTACTATTATGTGTCCCAGATGACTATTTCTAGCCTTTTTACTTCTTTTTCTTTGTATGATTCATCAGAAGTTTGTTTTTCCCATTTTCGGCTAGTAGACCTGTTTCAGATCTTCATTTGGGATATCTTCTAGGGAATGAGATACAAGTAATAGAGGTTTCTCCTTGTATAATTATGAGTCCTAGATGACTATTTACAGCCTAATTACTCCATTTTTATTTGTATGATTCATCAGAAGTCCGTTTTCCCCATTTTCGGCAAGTAGACCACTTTCAGATCTTCATTTTGGATATCTTCTAGGGAATTAGATACAAGTAATAGAGGTTTGTTCTTGTACTATTATGAGTCCCAGATGACTATTTCCAGCCTATTTAGTCCATTTTTATTTGTATGATTCATCAGAAGTCCGTTTTCCCCATTTTTCGGCAAGTAGACCACTTTCAGATCTTTATTTCGGATATCTTATAGGGAAATATATACAAGTAATAGAGGCTTCTCCTTGTACTATTATGAATCCCAGGTGACTATTTCCAGCCTATTTACTCCATTTGTATTTGTATGATTCATCAGAAGTCCGTGTTCCTCATTTTTGGCTAGTAGACCAATTTCGGATCTTCATTTTGGATATCTTCTAGGGAATGATATAGAAGTATTAGAGGCTTCTCCTTGTACAATTATGTGTCCCAGATGAATATTTCCAGCCTTTTTACTCCTTTTTCTTTGTATGATTCATCAGAAGTTTGTTTTTTCCATTTTCGGCTAGTAGACCTGTTTCAGATCTTCATTTGGGATATCTTCTAGGGAATTAGATACAAGTAATAGAGTCTTCTCCTTGTACTATTATGTGTCCCAGATTACTATTTGCAGCCTATTTACTCCATTTTTATTTGTATGATTCATCAGAAGTCCGTTTTCCCTATTTTCGGCAAGTAGACGAGTTTCGGATCTTCATTTCTGATATCTTCTAGGGAATGAGATACTAGTAATAGAGGCTTCTCCTTATACTATTATGAATCTTAGGTGACTATTTCCAGCCTATTTACTCCATTTTTATTTGTATGATTCATCAGATGTCCGTGTTCCCCATTTTCGGCTCGTAGACCTGTTTCGGATCTTCATTTGGGATATCTTATAGGGAATGATATACAAGTAATAGAGGCTTTTCCTTGTACTATTATGTGTCCCAGATGACTATTTCCAGCCTATTTACTCCTATTTCTAAGTATGATTCATCAGAAGTTTGTTTTTCCCATTTTCGGCTAGTAGACCTGTTGCGGATCTTCATTTGGGATGTCTTCTAGGGAGTGAGATACAAGTAATAGAGGCTTCTCCATGTACTATTATGAATCCCAGGTGACTATTTCCAGCCTATTTACGCCATTTCTATTTGTATGATTCATCAGAAGTCCGTGTTCCCCATTTTTCGCTAGTAGACCAATTTCGGATCTTCATTTAGAATATCTTTTAGGGAATGATATAGAAGTAATAGAGGCTTCTCCTTCTACTATTATGAGTCCCAGATGACTATTTCCAGCCTATTTACTCCATTTTTATTTGTATGATTCATCAGAAGTCCGTTTTCCCCATTTTCGGCAAGTAGACCACTTTCAGATCTTCATTTCGGATATCTTATAGGGAAATAGATACAAGTAATAGAGGCTTCTCCTTGTACTATTATGAATCCCAGGTGACTATTTCCAGCCTATTTACTCCATTTGTATTTGTATGATTCATCAGAAGTCCGTGTTCCCCATTTTTCGCTAGTAGACCAATTTCGGATCTTCATTTAGAATATCTTCTAGGGAATGATATAGAAGTAATAGAGGCTTCTCCTTCTACTATTATGAGTCCCAGATGACTATTTCCAGCCTATTTACTCCATTTTTATTTGTATGATTCATCAGAAGTCCGTTTTCCCCATTTTCGGCAAGTAGACCACTTTCAGATCTTCATTTCGGATATCTTATAGGGAAATAGATACAAGTAATAGAGGCTTCTCCTTGTACTATTATGAATCCCAGGTGACTATTTCCAGCCTATTTACTCCATTTGTATTTGTATGATTCATCAGAAGTCCGTGTTCCTCATTTTTGACTAGTAGACCAATTTCGGATCTTCATTTTCGATATCTTCTAGGGAATGATATAGAAGTATTAGAGGCTTCTCCTTGTACAATTATGTGTCCCAGATGAATATTTCCAGCTTTTTACTCCTTTTTCTTTGTATGATTCATCAGAAGTTTGTTTTTTCCATTTTCGGCTAGTAAACCTGTTTCAGATCTTCATTTGGGATATCTTCTAGGGAATTAGATACAAGTAATAGAGTCTTCTCCTTGTACTATTATGTGTCCCAGATTACTATTTGCAGCCTATTTACTCCATTTTTATTTGTATGATTCATCAGAAGTCCGTTTTCCCCATTTTCGGCAAGTTGACGAGTTTCGGATCTTCATTTCTGATATCTTCTAGGGAATGAGATACTAGTAATAGAGGCTTCTCCTTGTACTATTATGAATCCTAGGTGACTATTTCCAGCCTATTTACTCCATTTTTATTTGTATGATTCATAAGAAGTCCGTGTTCCCCATTTTTGGCTAGTAGACCAATTTCGGATCTTCATTTGGGATGTCTTCTAGGGAGTGAGATACAAGTAATAGAGGTTTCTCCTTGTACTATTATGAGTCCCATATGACTATTTCCAACCTATTTACTCCATTTTTATTTGTATGATTCATCAGATGTCCGTGTTCCCCATTTTTGGCTCGTAGACATGTTTCGGATCATCATTTGGGATATCTTCTCGGGAATGAGATACAACTAATAGAGGCTTCTCCTTGTACTATTATGTGTCCCAGATGACTATTTCCAGCCTATTTACTCCATTTCTATTTGTATGATTCATCAGAAGTCCGTGTTCCCCATTTTTCGCTAGTAGACCAATTTCGGATCTTCATTTAGAATATCTTCTAGGGAATGATATAGAAGTAATAGAGGCTTCTCCTTCTACTATTATGAGTCCCAGATGACTATTTCCAGCCTATTTACTCCATTTTTATTTGTATGATTCATCAGAAGTCCGTTTTCCTCATTTTCGGCAAGTAGACCACTTTCAGATCTTCATTTCGGATATCTTCTAGGGAATGAGATACAAATAATAGAGGCTTCTCCTTGTACTATTATAGGTCCCAGATGACTATTTACAACCTATTTACTCCTTTTTCTTTGTATGATTCATCAGAAGTTTGTTTTTCCCATTTACGGCTAGTAGACCTGTTTCGGATCTTCATTTGGGATATCTTCTAGGGAATGAGATACAAGTAATAGAGGCTTCTCCTTGTACTATTATGAATCCCAGGTGACTATTTCCAGTCTATTTACTCCATTTTTATTTGTATGATTCATCAGAAGTCCGTTTTCCCCATTTTCGGCAAGTAGACCACTTTCAGATCTTCATTTCGGATATCTTCTACGGAATTAGGTACAAGTAATAGAGGTTTCTCCTTGTACTATTATGAGTCCCAGATCACTATTTCCAGCCTATTTACTCCATTTTTATTTGTATGATTCATCAGAAGTCCGTTTTCCCCATTTTCGGCAAGTAGACCACTTTCAGATCTTCATTTCGGATATCTTATAGGGAAATAAATACAAGTAATAGAGGCTTCTCCTTGTACTATTATGAATCCCAGGTGACTATTTTCAGCCTATTTACTCCATTTTTATTTGTATGATTCATAAGAAGTCCGTGTTCCCCATTTTTGGCTAGTAGACCAATTTCGGATCTTCATTTGGGATGTCTTATAGGGAGTGAGATACAAGTAATAGAGGTTTCTCCTTGTACTATTATGAGTCCCAGATGACTATTTCCAACCTATTTACTCCTTTTTTATTTGTATGATTCATCAGATGTCCGTGTTCCCCTTTTTTGGCTCGTAGACATGTTTCGGATCATCATTTGGGATATCTTCTCGGGAATGAGATACAAGTAATAGAGGCTTCTCCTTGTACTATTATGTGTCCCAGATGACTATTTCCAGCCTATTTACTCCTTTTTCTTTGTATGATTCATCAGAAGTTCGTTTTTCCCATTTTCGGCTAGTAGACCTGTTTCGGATCTTCATTTGGGATACCTTCTAGGGAATGAGATACAAGTAATAGAGGTTTCTCCTTGTACTATTATGAGTCCAAAATGACTATTTCCAACCTATTTACTCCATTTTTATTTGTATGATTCATCAGAAGTCCGTTTTTCCCATTTTTGGCTAGTAGACCAATTTCGGATCTTCATTTTGGATATCTTCTAGGGAATGATATAGAAGTAATAGAGGCTTCTCCTTGTACAATTATGTGTCCCAGATGACTATTTCCAGCCTTTTTACTCTTTTTTCTTTGTATGATTCATCAGAAGTTTGTTTTTTCCATTTTCGGCTAGTAGATCTGTTTCAGATCTTCATTTGGGATATCTTCTAGGCAATCAGATACAAGTAATAGAGTCTTCTCCTTGTACTATTATGTATCCCAGATTACTATTTGCAGCCTATTTACTCCATTTTTATTTGTATGATTCATCAGAAGTCCGTTTTCCCCATTTTCGGCAAGTAGACGAGTTTCGGATCTTCATTTCTGATATCTTCTAGGGAATGAGATACTAGTAATAGAGGCTTCTCCTTTTACTATTATGAATCCTAGGTGACTATTTCCAGCCTATTTACTCCATTTTTATTTGTATGATTCATCAGATATCCGTGTTCCCTATTTTCGGCTCGTAGACCTGTTTCAGATCTTCATTTGGGATATCTTCTAGGGAATGATATACAAGTAATAGAGGCTTTTCCTTGTACTATTATGTGTCCCAGATGACTATTTCCAGCCTATTTACTCCTATTTCTTTGTATGATTCATCAGAAGTTCGTTTTTCCCATTTTCGGCTAGTAGACCTGTTGCGGATCTTCATTTGGGATGTTTTCTAGGGAGTGAGATACAAGTAATAGAGGCTTCTCCTTGTACTATTATGAATCCCAGGTGACTATTTCCAGCCTATTTACTCCATTTCTATTTGTATGATTCATCAGAAGTCCGTGTTCCCCATTTTTCGCTAGTATTCCAATTTCGGATCTTCATTTAGAATATCTTCTAGGGAATGATATAGAAGTAATAGAGGCTTCTCATTCTACTATTATGAGTCCCAGATGACTATTTCCAGCCTATTTACTCCATTTTTATTTGTATGATTCATCAGAAGTCCGTTTTTCCCATTTTCGGCAAGTAGACCACTTTCAGATCTTCATTTCGGATATCTTATAGGAAAATAGATACAAGTAATAGAGGCTTCTCCTTGTACTATTATGAATCCCAGGTGACTATTTCCAGCCTATTTACTCCATTTTTATTTGTAATATTGATAAGAAGTCCGTGTTCCCCATTTTTGGCTAGTAGACCAATTTCGGATCTTCATTTGGGATGTCTTCTAGGGAGTGAGATACAAGTAATAGAGGTTTCTCCTTGTACTATTATGAGTCCCAGATGACTATTTCCAACCTATTTACTCCATTTTTATTTGTATGATTCATCAGAAGTCCGTTTTCCCCAATTTTGGCTAGTACACCACTTTCGGATCTTCATTTGGGAACTTTTCTACGGGATGAGATACAAGTAATAGAGGCTTCTCCTTGTACTATTATGAGTGCCAGATGACTATTTCCAGCCTATTTACTCCTTTTTCTTTGTATGATTCATCAGAAGTCTGTTTTTCCCATTTTCGGCTAGTAGACTTGTTTCGGATCTTCATTTGGGATATCTTCTAGGGAATGATATAGAAGTAATAGAGGTTTCTCCTTGTATAATTATGAGTCCTAGATGACTATTTACAGCCTAATTACTCCATTTTTATTTGTATGATTCATCAGAAGTCCGTTTTCCCCATTTTCGGCAAGTAGACCACTTTCAGATCTTCATTTTGGATATCTGCTAGGGAATTAGATACAAGTAATAGAGGTTTGTCCTTGTACTATTATGAGTCCCAGATGACTATTTCCAGCCTATTTACTCCATTTTTATTGGTATGATTCATCAGAAGTCCGTTTTCCCCATTTTCGGCAAGTGGACCACTTTCAGATCTTCATTTCGGATATCTTATAGGGAAATAGATACAAGTAATAGAGGCTTCTCCTTGTACTATTATGAATCCCAGGTGACTATTTCCAGCCTATTTACTCCATTTGTATTTGTATGATTCATCAGATGTCCGTGTTCCCCATTTTCGGCTCGTAGACCTGTTTCGGATCTTCATTTGGGATATCTTATAGGGAATGATATACAAGTAATAGAGGCTTTTCCTTGTACTATTATGTGTCCCAGATGACTATTTCCAGCCTATTTACTCCTATTTCTTTGTATGATTCATCAGAAGTTTGTTTTTCCCATTTTCGGCTAGTAGACCTGTTGCGGATCTTCATTTGGGATGTCTTCTAGGGAGTGAGATACAAGTAATAGAGGCTACTCCTTGTACTATTATGAATCCCAGGTGACTATTTCCAGCCTATTTACTCCATTTCTATTTGTATGATTCATCAGAAGTCCGTGTTCCCCATTTTTCGCTAGTAGACCAATTTCGGATCTTCATTTAGAATATCTTCTAGGGAATGATATAGAAGTAATAGAGGCTTCTCCTTCTACTATAATGAGTCCCAGATGACTATTTCCAGCCTATTTACTCTATTTTTATTTGTATGATTCATCAGAAGTCCGTTTTCCCCATTTTCGGCAAGTAGACCACTTTCAGATCTTCATTTCGGATATCTTAAAGGGAAATAGATACAAGTAATAGAGGCTTCTCCTTGTACTATTATGAATCCCAGGTGACTATTTCCAGCCTATTTACTCCATTTGTATTTGTATGATTCATCAGAAGTCCGTGTTCCCTATTTTTCGCTAGTAGACCAATTTCGGATCTTCATTTAGAATATCTTCTAGGGAATGATATAGAAGTAATAGAGGCTTCTCCTTCTACTATTATGAGTCCCAGATGACTATTTCCAGCCTATTTACTCCATTTTTATTTGTATGATTCATCAGAAGTCCGTTTTCCCCATTTTCGGCAAGTAGACCACTTTCAGATCTTCATTTCGGATATCTTATAGGGAAATAGATACAAGTAATAGAGGCTTCTCCTTGTACTATTATGAATCCCAGGTGACTATTTCCAGCCTATTTACTCCATTTGTATTTGTATGATTCATCAGAAGTCCGTGTTACTCATTTTTGGCTAGTAGACCAATTTCGGATCTTCATTTTGGATATCTTCTAGGGAATGATATAGAAGTATTAGAGGCTTCTCCTTGTACAATTATGTGTCCCAGATGAATATTTCCAGCCTTTTTACTCCTTTTTCTTTGTATGATTCATCAGAAGTTTGTTTTTTCCATTTTCGGCTAGTAAACCTGTTTCAGATCTTCATTTGGGATATCTTCTAGGGAATTAGATACAAGTAATAGAGTCTTCTCCTTGTACTATTATGTGTCCCAGATTACTATTTGCAGCCTATTTACTCCATTTTTATTTGTATGATTCATCAGAAGTCCGTTTTCCCCATTTTCGGCAAGTAGACGAGTTTCGGATCTTAATTTCTGATATCTTCTAGGGAATGAGATACTAGTAATAGAGGCTTCTCCTTGTACTATTATGAATCCTAGGTGACTATTTCCAGCCTATTTACTCCATTTTTATTTGTATGATTCATAAGAAGTCCGTGTTCCCCATTTTTGGCTAGTAGACCAATTTCGGATCTTCATTTGGGATGTCTTCTAGGGAGTGAGATACAAGTAATAGAGGTTTCTCCTTGTACTATTATGAGTCCCAGATGACTATTTCCAACCTATTTACTCCATTTTTATTTGTATGATTCATCAGAAGTCTGTTTTCCCCATTTTTGACAAGTAGACCACTTTCAGATCTTCATTTCGAATATTTTCTAAGGAATTAGATACAAGTAATAGAGGCTTCTCCTTGTACTATTATAAATCCCAGGTGACTATTTCCAGCCTATTTACTCCATTTTTATTTGTATGATTCATCAGAAGTCCGTTTTCCCCATTTTCGGCAAGTAGACCACTTTCAGATCTTCATTTCGGATATCTTATAGGGAAATAGATACAAGTAATAGAGGCTTCTCCTTGTACTATTATGAATCCCAGGTGACTATTTCCAGCCTATTTACTCCATTTGTATTTGTATGATTCATCAGAAGTCCGTGTTCCTCATTTTTGGCTAGTAGACCAATTTCGGATCTTCATTTTGGATATCTTCTAGGGAATGATATAGAAGAAATAGAGGCTTCTCCTTGTACAATTATGTGTCCCAGATGATTATTTCCAGCCTTTTTACTCCTTTTTCTTTATATGATTCATCAGAAGTTTGTTTTTTCCATTTTCGGCTAGTAGATCTGTTTCAGATCTTCATTTGGGATATCTTCTAGGCAATTAGATACAAGTAATAGAGTCTTCTCCTTGTACTATTATGTGTCCCAGATTACTATTTACAGCCTATTTACTCCTATTTATTTGTATGATTAATCAGAAGTCCGTTTTCCCCATTTTCGGCAAGTAGACGAGTTTCGGATCTTCATTTCTGATATCTTCTAGGGAATGAGATACTAGTAATAGAGGCTTCTCCTTTTACTATTATGAATCCTAGGTGACTATTTCCATCCTATTTACTCCATTTTTATTTGTATGATTCATCAGATATCCGTGTTCCCTATTTTCGGCTCGTAGACCTGTTTCGGATCTTCATTTGGGATATCTTCTAGGGAATGATATACAAGTAATAGAGGCTTTTTCTTGTACTATTATGTGTCCCAGATGACTATTTCCAGCCTATTTACTCCTATTTCTTTGTATGATTCATCAGAAGTTCGTTTTTCCCATTTTCGGCTAGTAGACCTGTGGCGGATCTTCATTTGGGATGTTTTCTAGGGAGTGAGATACAAGTAATAGAGTCTTCTCCTTGTACTATTATGAATCCCAGGTGACTATTTCCAGCCTATTTACTCCATTTCTATTTGTATGATTCATCAGAAGTCCGTGTTCCCCATTTTTCGCTAGTATTCCAATTTCGGATCTTCATTTAGAATATCTTCTAGGGAATGATATAGAAGTAATAGAGGCTTCTCCTTCTACTATTATGAGTCCCAGATGACTATTTCCAGCCTATTTACTCCATTTTTATTTGTATGATTCATCAGAAGTCCGTTTTTCCCATTTTCGGCAAGTAGACCACTTTCAGATCTTCATTTCGGATATCTTATAGGGAAATAGATACAAGTAATAGAGGCTTCTCCTTGTACTATTATGAATCCCAGGTGACTATTTCCAGCCTATTTACTCCATTTTTATTTGTATGATTGATAAGAAGTCCGTGTTCCCCATTTTTGGCTAGTAGACCAATTTCGGATCTTCATTTGGGATGTCTTCTAGGGAGTGAGATACAAGTAATAGAGGTTTCTCCTTGTACTATTATGAGTCCCAGATGAATATTTCCAACCTATTTACTCCATTTTTATTTGTATGATTCATCAGAAGTCCGTTTTCCCCAATTTTGGCTAGTACACCACTTTCGGATCTTCATTTGGGAACTTTTCTACGGAATGAGATACAAGTAATAGAGGCTTCTCCTTGTACTATTATGAGTGCCAGATGACTATTTCCAGCCTATTTACTCCTTTTTCTTTGTATGATTCATCAGAAGTCTGTTTTTCCCATTTTCGGCTAGTAGACTTGTTTCGGATCTTCATTTGGGATATCTTCTAGGGAATGATCTAGAAGTAATAGAGGCTTCTCCTTGTACTATTATGTGTCCCAGATGACTATTTCTAGCCTTTTTACTTCTTTTTCTTTGTATGATTCATCAGAAGTTTGTTTTTCCCATTTTCGGCTAGTAGCACTGTTTCAGATCTTCATTTGGGATATCTTCTAGGGAATGAGATACAAGTAATAGAGGTTTCTCCTTGTATAATTATGAGTCCTAGATGACTATTTACAGCCTAATTACTCAATTTTTATTTGTATGATTCATCAGAAGTCCGTTTTCCCCATTTTCGGCAAGTAGACCACTTTCAGATCTTCATTTTGGATATCTTCTAGGGAATTAGATACAAGTAATAGAGGTTTGTCCTTGTACTATTATGAGTCCTAGATGACTATTTCCAGCCTATTTACTCCATTTTTATTTGTATGATTCATCAGAAGTCCGTTTTCCCCATTTTCGGCAAGTAGACCACTTTCAGATCTTCATTTCGGATATCTTATTGGGAAATATATACAAGTAATAGAGGCTTCTCCTTGTACTATTATGAATCCCAGGTGACTATTTCCAGCCTATTTACTCCATTTGTATTTGTATGATTCATCAGAAGTCCGTGTTCCTCATTTTTGGCTAGTAGACCAATTTCGGATCTTCATTTTGGATATCTTCTAGGGAATGATATAGAAGTATTAGAGGCTTCTCCTTGTACAATTATGTGTCCCAGATGAATATTTCCAGCCTTTTTACTCCTTTTTCTTTGTATGATTCATCAGAAGTTTGTTTTTTCCATTTTCGGCTAGTAAACCTGTTTCAGATCTTCATTTGGGATATTTTCTAGGGAATTAGATACAAGTAATAGAGTCTTCTCCTTGTACTATTATGTGTCCCAGATTACTATTTGCAGCCTATTTACTCCATTTTTATTTGTATGATTCATCAGAAGTCCGTTTTCCCTATTTTCGGCAAGTAGACGAGTTTCGGATCTTCATTTCTGATATCTTCTAGGGAATGAGATACAAGAAATAGAGGCTTCTCCTTGTACTATTATGAATCTTAGGTGACTATTTCCAGCCTATTTACTCCATTTTTATTTGTATGATTCATCAGATGTCCATGTTCCCCATTTTCGGCTCGTAGACCTGTTTCGGATCTTCATTTGGGATATCTTATAGGGAATGATATACAAGTAATAGAGGCTTTTCCTTGTACTATTATTTGTCCCAGATGACTATTTCCAGCCTATTTACTCCTATTTCTTTGTATGATTCATCAGAAGTTTGTTTTTCCCATTTTCGGCTAGTAGACCTGTTGCGGATCTTCATTTGGGATGTCTTCTAGGGAGTGAGATACAAGTAATAGAGGCTTCTCCTTGTACTATTATGAATCCCAGGTAACTATTTCCAGCCTATTTACTCCATTTCTATTTGTATGATTCATCAGAAGTCCGTGTTCCCCATTTTTCGCTAGTAGACCAATTTCGGATCTTCATTTAGAATATCTTCTAGGGAATGATATAGAAGTAATAGAGGCTTCTCCTTCTACTATTATGAGTCCCAGATGACTATTTCCCGCCTATTTACTCCATTTTTATTTGTATGATTCATCAGAAGTCCGTTTTCCCCATTTTCGGCAAGTAGACCACTTTCAGATCTTCATTTCGGATATCTTATAGGGAAATAGATACAAGTAATAGAGGCTTCTCCTTGTACTATTATGAATCCCAGGTGACTATTTCCAGCCTATTTACTCCATTTCTATTTGTATGATTCATCAGAAGTCCGTGTTCCCCATTTTTCGCTAGTAGACCAATTTCGGATCTTCATTTAGAATATCTTCTAGGGAATGATATAGAAGTAATAGAGGCTTCTCCTTCTACTATTATGAGTCCCAGATGACTATTTCCAGCCTATTTACTCCATTTTTATTTGTATGATTCATCAGAAGTCCGTTTTCCCCATTTTTGGCAAGTAGACCACTTTCAGATCTTCATTTCGGATACCTTATAGGGAAATAGATACAAGTAATAGAGGCTTCTCCTTGTACTATTATGAATCCCAGGTGACTATTTTCAGCCTATTTACTCCATTTTTATTTGTATGATTCATAAGAAGTCCGTGTTCCTCAATTTTGGCTAGTAGACCTGTTACAGATCTTCATTTGGGATGTCTTCTAGGGAATGAGATACAAGTAATAGAGGTTTCTCCTTGTACTATTATGAGTCCCAGATGACTATTTCCAACCTATTTACTCCATTTTTATTTTTATTAGAATCAGAAGTCCGTTTTCCCCTTTTGAGGCTTCTCCTTGTACTATTATGTGTTCCAGATGACTATTTCCAGCCTTTTTAATTCTTTTTCTTTGTATGATTCATCAGAAGTTTGTTTTTCTCATTTCCGGCTAGTAGACCTGTTTCAGATCTTCATTTGGGATATCTTCTAGGGAATGAGATACTAGTAATAGAGGCTTCTCCTTGTACTATTATGAATCCTAGGTGACTATTTCCAGCCTATTTACTCCATTTTTATTTGTTTGATTCATCAGAAGTCCGTGTTCCCCATTTTTGGCTAGTAGACCAATTTCGGATCTTCATTTGGGATATCTTCTAGGAAATGATATAGAAGTAATAGAGGCTTCTCCTTGTACAATTATGTGTCCCAGATGACTATTTCCAGCCTTTTTACTCCTTTTTCTTTGTATGATTCATCAGAAGTTTGTTTTTCCCATTTTCGGCTAGTAGACTTGTTTCAGATTTTCATTTGGGATATCTTCTAGGGAATCAGATACAAGTAATAGAGTCTTCTCCTTGTACTATTATGTGTCCCAGATTACTATTTACAGCCAATTTACTCCGTTTTTATTTGTATGATTCATACGAAGTCCGTTTTCCCCATTTTCGACAAGTAGACCACTTTCAGATCTTCATTTCGAATATCTTCTAAGGAATTAGATACAAGTAATAGAGGCTTCTCCTTGTACTATTAAGAATCCCAGGTGACTATTTCCAGCCTATTTACTCTATTTTTAATTGTATGATTCATCAGAAGTCCGTGTTCCCCACTTTTGGCTAGTAGACCAATTTCGGATCTTCATTTGGTATATCTTCTAGGGAATGATATAAAAGTAATAGAGGCTTCTCCTTGTACTATTATGTGTCCCAGATGACTATTTCCACCCTTTTTACTCCTTTTTCTTTGTATGATTCATCAGAAGTTTATTTTTCCCATTTTCGGCTAGTAGACCTGTTTCAGATCTTCATTTGGGATATCTTCTAGGGAATGAGATACAAGTAATAGTCGTTTCTCCTTGTATAATTATGAGTCCTAGATGACTATTTACAGCCTAATTACTCCATTTTTATTTGTATCATTCATCAGAAGTCCGTTTTCCCCATTTTCGACAAGTAGACCACTTTCAGATCTTCATTTCAGATATCTTCTAGGGAATTAGATACAAGTAATAGAGGTTTGTCCTTGTACTATTATGAGTCCTAGACGACTATTTCCAGCCTATTTACTCCATTTTTATTTGTATGAATCATCAGAAGTCCGTTTTCCCCATTTTCGGCAAGTAGACCACTTTCAGATCATCATTTCGGATATCTTCTTGGGAAATAGATACAAGTAATAGAGGCTTCTCTGTACTATTATGAATCCCAGGTGACTATTTCCAGTCTATTTACTCCATTTTTATTTGTATGATTCAACAGAAGTCCGTTTTCCCCATTTTTGGCAAGTAGACCAGTTTCGGATCTTCATTTCGGATATCTTCTAGGGAATGAGATACAAGTAATAGAGACTTCTCTTTGTACTATTAAAAATCGCAGGTGACTATTTCCAGCCTATTTACTCCATTTTTATTTGTATGATTCATCAGAATTACGTTTTCCCCATTTTTGGCTAGTAGACCACTTTCGGATCTTCATTTGGGAACTTTTCTACGGAATGAGATACAAGTAATAGAGGCTTCTCCTTGTACTATTATGAGTGCCAGATGACTATTTACAGCCTATTTACTCCATTATATTTGTATGATTCATCAGAAGTTTGTTTTTCCCATTTTCGGCTAGTAGACTTGTTTCGGATCTTCATTTGGGATATCTTCTAGGAAATGAGATACAAGTAATAGAGGTTTTTCGTTGTACTATTATGAGTCCCAGATGACTATTTCCAGCCTATTTACTCCATTTTTATTTGTATGATTCATCAGAAGTCCGTTTTCCCCATTTTCGGCTAGTAGACCAGTTTCGGATCTTAATTTGGGATCTCTTCTAGGGAATGAGATACAAGTAATAGAGGCTTCTCCTTATACTATTATGAGTCCCAGATGACTATTTTCAGCCTATTTACTCCATTTTTATTTCTATGATTCATCAGAAGTCCGTTTTCCCCATTTTCGGCAAGTAAACCACTTTCAGATCTTCATTTCGGATATCTTATAGGGAAATAGATACAAGTAATAGAGGCTTCTCCTTGTACTATTATGAATCCCAGGTGACTATTTCCAGCCTATTTACTCCATTTTTATTTCTATCATTTATCAGAAGTCCGTGTTCCCCATTTTTGGCTAGTAGACCAATTTCGGATCTTCATTTGGGATGTCTTCTAGGGAGTGAAATACAAGTAATAGAGGTTTCTCCTTGTACTATTATGAGTCCCAGATGACTATTTCCAACCTATTTACTCCATTTTTATTTGTATGATTCATCAGAAGTCCGTTTTCCCCATTTTCGGCTAGTAGACCATTTTCGGATCTTAATTTGGGATCTCTTCTAGGGAATGAGATACAAGTAATAGAGGCTTCTCCTTATACTATTATGAGTTCCAGATGAATATTTCCAGCCTATTTACTCCATTTTTATTTCTATGATTCATCAGAAGTCCGTTTTCCCCATTTTCGGCAAGTAAACCACTTTCAGATCTTCATTTCGGATATCTTATAGGGAAATAGATACAAGTAATAGAGGCTTCTCCTTGTACTATTATGAATCCCAGGTGACTATTTCCAGCCTATTTACTCCATTTTTATTTGTATGATTCATCAGAAGTCCGTGTTCCCCATTTTTGGCTAGTAGACCAATTTCGGATCTTCATTTGGGATGTCTTCTAGGGAGTGAGATACAAGTAATAGAGGTTTCTCCTTGTACTATTATGAGCCCCAGATGACTATTTCCAACCTATTTACTCCATTTTTATTTGTATGATTCATCAGAAGTCCGTTTTCCCCATTTTCGACAAGTAGACCACTTTCAGATCTTCATTTCGAATATCTTCTAAGGAATTAGATACAAGTAATAGAGGCTTCTCCTTGTACTATTATGAATCCTAGGTGACTATTTCCAGCCTATTTACTCCATTTTTATTTGTATGATTCATCAGAAGTCCGTGTTCCCCATTTTTGGCTAGTAGACCAATTTCGGATCTTCATTTGGGATATCTTTTAGGGAATGACATAGAAGTAATTGAGGCTTCTCCTTGTACTATTATGTGTTCCAGATGACTATTTCCAGCCTTTTTACTTCTTTTTCTTTGTATGATTCATCAGAAGTTTGTTTTTCTCATTTCCGGCTAGTAGACCTGTTTCAGATCTTCATTTGGGATATCTTCTAGGGAATGAGATACAAGTAATAGAGGTTTCTCCTTGTACTATTATGAGTCCCAGATGACTATTTCCAACCTATTTACTCCATTTTTATTTGTATGATTCATCAGAAGTCCGTTTTCCCCATTTTTGGCTAGTACACCACTTTCGGATCTTCATTTGGGAACTTTTCTACGGAATGAGATACAAGTAATAGAGGCTTCTCCTTGTACTATTATGAGTGCCAGATGACTATTTCCAGCCTATTTACTCCATTTTGTTTTGTATGATTCATCAGAAGTCTGTTTTTCCCATTTTCGGCTAGTAGACTTGTTTCGGATCTTCATTTGGGATATCTTCTAGAGAATGATATAGAAGTAATAGAGGCGTCTCCTTGTACTATTATGTGTCCCAAATGACTATTTCCAGCCTTTTTACTTCTTTTTCTTTGTATGATTCATCAGAAGTTTGTTTTTCCCATTTTCGGCTAGTGGACCTGTTTTAGATCTTCATTTGGGATATCTTCTAGGGAATGAGATACAAGTAATAGAGGTTTCTCCTTGTATAATTATGAGTCCTAGATGACTATTTACAGCCTAATTACTCCATTTTTATTTGTATGATTCATCAGAAGTCCGTTTTCCCCATTTTCGGCAAGTAGACCACTTTCAGATCTTCATTTCGGATATCTTCTAGGGAATTAGATAAAAGTAACAGAGGTTTGTCCTTGTACTATTATGAGTCCCAGATGACTATTTCCAGCCTATTTACTCCATTTTTATTTCTATGATTCATCAGAAGTCCGTTTTCCCCATTTTCGGCAAGTAAACCACTTTCAGATCTTCATTTCGGATATCTTATAGGGAAATAGATACAAGTAATAGAGGCTTCTCCTTGTACTATTATGAATTCCAGGTGACTATTTCCAGCCTATTTACTCCATTTTTATTTGTCTGATTCATCAGAAGTCCGTGTTCCCCATTTTTGGCTAGTAGACCAATTTCAGATCTTCATTTGGGATGTCATCTAGGGAGTGAGATACAAGTAATAGAGGTTTCTCCTTGTACTATTATGAGCCCCAGATGACTATTTAAAACCTATTTACTCCATTTTTATTTGTATGATTCATCTGAAGTCCGTTTTCCCCATTTTCGACAAGTAGACCACTTTCAGATCTTCATTTCGAATATCTTCTAAGGAATTAGATACAAGTAATAGAGGCTTCTCCTTGTACAATTATGTGTCCCAGATGACTATTTCCAGCCTTTTTACTCCATTTTTATTTGTATGATTCATCAGAAGTCCGTTTTCCCCATTTTCGGCAAGTAGACGAGTTTCGGATCTTCATTTCGGATATCTTCTAGGGAGTGAGATACTAGTAATAGAGGCTTCTCCTTGTACTATTATGAATCCTAGGTGACTATTTCCAGCCTTTTCACTTCTTTTTCTTTGTATGATTCATCAGAAGTTTGTTTTTCCCATTTTCGGCTAGTAGACCTGTTTCAAATCTTCATTTGGGATATCTTGTAGGGAATGAGATACAAGTAATAGAGGTTTCTCCTTGTATAATTATGAGTCCTAGATGACTATTTACAGCCTAATTATTCCATTTTTATTTGTATGATTCATCAGAAGTCCGTTTTCCCCATTTTTGGCAAGTAGACCACTTTCAGATCTTCATTCCGGATATCTTCTAGGGAATTAGATAAAAGTAATAGAGGTTTTTCCTTGTACTATTATGAGTCCCAGATGACTATTTCTAGCCTATTTACTCCATTTTTATTTCTGTGATTCATCAGAAGTCCGTTTTCCCCATTTTCGGCAAGTAAACCACTTTCAGATCTTCATTTCGGATATCTTATAAGGAAATAGATACAAGTAATAGAGGCTTCTCCTTGTACTATTATGAATCCCAGGTGGCTATTTCCAGCCTATTTACTCCATTTTTATTTGTATGATTCATCAGAAGTCCGTGTTCCCCATTTTTGGCTAGTAGACCAATTTCGGATCTTCATTTGGGATGTCTTCTAGGGAGTGAGATACAAGTAATAGAGGTTTCTCCTTGTACTATTATGAGCCCCAGATGACTATTTCCAACCTATTTACTCAATTTTTATTTGTATGATTCATCAGAAGTCCGTTTTCCCCATTTTCGACAAGTAGACCACTTTCAGATCTTCATTTCAAATATCTTCTAAGGAATTAGATACAAGCAATAGAGGCTTCTCCTTGTACTATTATGAATCCTAGGTGACTATTTCCAGCCTATTTACTCCATTTTTATTTGTATGATTCATCAGAAGTCCGTGTTCCCCATTTTTGGCTAGTAGACCAATTTCGGATCTTCATTTGGGATATCTTCTAGGGAATGACATAGAAGTAATTGAGGCTTCTCCTTGTACTATTATGTGTTCCAGATGACTATTTCCAGCCTTTTTACTTCTTTTTCTTTGTATGATTCATCAGAAGTTTGTTTTTCTCATTTCCGGCTAGTAGACCTGTTTCAGATCTTCATTTGGGATATCTTCTAGGGAATGAGATACAAGTAATAGAGGTTTCTCCTTGTACTATTATGAGTCCCAGATGACTATTTCCAACCTATTTACTCCATTTTTATTTGTATGATTCATCAGAAGTCCGTTTTCCCCATTTTTGGCTAGTACACCACTTTCGGATCTTCATTTGGGAACTTTTCTACGGAATGAGATACAAGTAATAGAGGCTTCTCCTTGTACTATTATGAGTGCCAGATGACTATTTCCAGCCTATTTACTCCATTTTGTTTTGTATGATTCATCAGAAGTCTGTTTTTCCCATTTTCGGCTAGTAGACTTGTTTCGGATCTTCATTTGGGATATCTTCTAGAGAATGATATAGAAGTAATAGAGGCGTCTCCTTGTACTATTATGTGTCCCAAATGACTATTTCCAGCCTTTTTACTTCTTTTTCTTTGTATGATTCATCAGAAGTTTGTTTTTCCCATTTTCGGCTAGTGGACCTGTTTTAGATCTTCATTTGGGATATCTTCTAGGGAATGAGATACAAGTAATAGAGGTTTCTCCTTGTATAATTATGAGTCCTAGATGACTATTTACAGCCTAATTACTCCATTTTTATTTGTATGATTCATCAGAAGTCCGTTTTCCCCCATTTTCGGCAAGTAGACCACTTTCAGATCTTCATTTCGGATATCTTCTAGGGAATTAGATAAAAGTAACAGAGGTTTGTCCTTGTACTATTATGAGTCCCAGATGACTATTTCCAGCCTATTTACTCCATTTTTATTTCTATGATTCATCAGAAGTCCGTTTTCCCCATTTTCGGCAAGTAAACCACTTTCAGATCTTCATTTCGGATATCTTATAGGGAAATAGATACAAGTAATAGAGGCTTCTCCTTGTACTATTATGAATCCCAGGTGACTATTTCCAGCCTATTTACTCCATTTTTATTTGTCTGATTCATCAGAAGTCCGTGTTCCCCATTTTTGGCTAGTAGACCAATTTCAGATCTTCATTTGGGATGTCATCTAGGGAGTGAGATACAAGTAATAGAGGTTTCTCCTTGTACTATTATGAGCCCCAGATGACTATTTAAAACCTATTTACTCCATTTTTATTTGTATGATTCATCTGAAGTCCGTTTTCCCCATTTTCGACAAGTAGACCACTTTCAGATCTTCATTTCGAATATCTTCTAAGGAATTAGATACAAGTAATAGAGGCTTCTCCTTGTACAATTATGTGTCCCAGATGACTATTTCCAGCCTTTTTACTCCATTTTTATTTGTATGATTCATCAGAAGTCCGTTTTCCCCATTTTCGGCAAGTAGACGAGTTTCGGATCTTCATTTCGGATATCTTCTAGGGAGTGAGATACTAGTAATAGAGGCTTCTCCTTGTACTATTATGAATCCTAGGTGACTATTTCCAGCCTTTTCACTTCTTTTTCTTTGTATGATTCATCAGAAGTTTGTTTTTCCCATTTTCGGCTAGTAGACCTGTTTCAAATCTTCATTTGGGATATCTTGTAGGGAATGAGATACAAGTAATAGAGGTTTCTCCTTGTATAATTATGAGTCCTAGATGACTATTTACAGCCTAATTATTCCATTTTTATTTGTATGATTCATCAGAAGTCCGTTTTCCCCATTTTTGGCAAGTAGACCACTTTCAGATCTTCATTCCGGATATCTTCTAGGGAATTAGATAAAAGTAATAGAGGTTTTTCCTTGTACTATTATGAGTCCCAGATGACTATTTCTAGCCTATTTACTCCATTTTTATTTCTGTGATTCATCAGAAGTCCGTTTTCCCCATTTTCGGCAAGTAAACCACTTTCAGATCTTCATTTCGGATATCTTATAAGGAAATAGATACAAGTAATAGAGGCTTCTCCTTGTACTATTATGAATCCCAGGTGGCTATTTCCAGCCTATTTACTCCATTTTTATTTGTATGATTCATCAGAAGTCCGTGTTCCCCATTTTTGGCTAGTAGACCAATTTCGGATCTTCATTTGGGATGTCTTCTAGGGAGTGAGATACAAGTAATAGAGGTTTCTCCTTGTACTATTATGAGCCCCAGATGACTATTTCCAACCTATTTACTCAATTTTTATTTGTATGATTCATCAGAAGTCCGTTTTCCCCATTTTCGACAAGTAGACCACTTTCAGATCTTCATTTCAAATCTCTTCTAAGGAATTAGATACAAGCAATAGAGGCTTCTCCTTGTACTATTATGAATCCTAGGTGACTATTTCCAGCCTATTTACTCCATTTTTATTTGTATGATTCATCAGAAGTCCGTGTTCCCCATTTTTGGCTAGTAGACCAATTTTCGGATCTTCATTTGGGATATCTTCTAGGGAATGACATGGAAGTATTAGAGGCTTCTCCTTGTACTATTATATGTCCCAGATGACTATTTCCAGCCTTTTTACCTCTTTTTCTTTGTATGATTCATCAGAAGTTTGTTTTTCCCATTTTCGGCTAGTAGACCTGTTTCAGATCTTCATTTGGGATATCTTCTAGGGAATGAGATACAAGTAATAGAGGTTTCTCCTTGTATAATTATGAGTCCTAGATGACTATTTACAGCCTAATTACTCTATTTTTATTTGTATGATTCATCAGAAGTCCGTTTTCACCATTTTCGGCAAGTAGACCAATTTCAGATCTTTATTTTGGATATCTTCTAGGGAATTAGATTCAAGTAATAGAGGTTTGTCCTTGTACAATTATGTGTCCCAGATGACTATTTCCAGCCTATTTACTCCATTTTTATTTGTATGATTCATCAGAAGTCCGTTTTCCCCATTTTCGGCAAGTATACCACCTTCAGATCTTCATTTCGGATATCTTATAGGGAAATAGATACAAGTAATAGAGGCTTCTCCTTGTACTATTGTGAATCCCAGGTGACTATTTCCTGCCTATTTACTCCATTTGTATTTGTATGATTAATCAGAAGTCCGTGTTCCTCATTTTTGGCTAGTAGACCAATTTCGGATCTTCATTTTGGATATCTTCTAAGGAATGATATAGAAGTAATAAAGGCTTCTCCTTGTACTATTATGTGTCCCAGATGACTATTTCCAGCCTTTTTACTCCTTTTTCTTTGTATGATTCTTCAAAAGTTTGTTTTTCCCATTTTCGGCTAGTAGACATGTTTCAGATCTTCATTTAGGATATCTTCTAGGGAATCTGATACAAGTAATAGAGTCTTCTCCTTGTATTATTATGTGTCCCAGATTACTATTTGCAGCCTATTTACTCCATTTTTATTTGTATGATTCATCAGAAGTCCGTTTTCCCCATTTTCGGCAAGTAGACGAGTGTCAGATCTTCATTTCGGATATCTTCTAGGGAATGAGATACTAGTAATAGAGGCTTCTCTTTGTACTATTATGAATCCTAGGTGACTATTTCCAGCCTATTTGCTCCATTTTTTATTTGTATGATTCATCAGATGTCCGTGTTCCCCATTTTCGGCTCGTAGACCTGTTTCGGATCTTCATTTGGGATATCTTCTAGGGAATGAGATACAAGTAATAGAGGCTTTTCCTTGTACTATTATGTGTCCCAGATGACTATTTCCAGCCTATTTACTCATATTTCTTTATATGATTCATCAAAAGTTCGTTTTTCCCATTTTCGGCTAGTACACCTGTTGCGGATCTTCACTTGGGATGTCTTCTAGGGAGTGAGATACAAGTAATAGAGGCTTCTCCTTGTACTACTATGAATCCTAGGTGACTATTTCCAGCCTATTTACTCCATTTTTATTTGTATGATTCATCAGAAGTCCGTGTTCCCCATTTTTGGCTAGTAGACCAATTTCAGATCTTCATTTGGGATATCTTCTAGGGAATGACATAGAAGTAATAGAGGCTTCTCCTTGTACTATTATGTGTCCTAGATGACTATTTCCAGCCTATTTACTCATATTTCTTTGTATGATTCATCAGAAGTTCGTTTTTCCCATTTTCGGCTAGTAGACCTGTTGCGGATCTTCATTTGGGATGTCTTCTAGGGAGTGAGATACAAGTAATAGAGGTTTCTCCTTGTACTATTATGAGTCCCAGATGACTATTTCCTACCTATTTACTCCATTTTTATTTGTATGATTCATCAGAAGTCCGTTTTCCCCATTTTCGACAAGTAGACCACTTTTAGATCTTCATTTCGAATATCTTCTAAGGAATTAGATACAAGTAACAGAGGCTTCTCCTTGTACTATTATGACTCCCAGGTGACTATTACCAGCCTATTTACTCCATTTTTATTTGTAAGATTCATCTGAAGTCCGTGTTCCCCATTTTTGGCTAGTAGACAATTTTCGGATCTTCATTTGGGATATCTTCTAGGGAATGATATAGAAGTAATAGAGGCTTCTCCTTGTACTATTATGTGTCCCAGATGACAATTTCCAGCCTTTTATTTCTTTTTCTTTGTATGATTCATCAGAAGTTTGTTTCTCCCATTTTTGGCTAGTAGACCTGTTTCAGATCTTCATTTGGGATATCTTCTAGGGAATGAGATACAAGTAATAGTCGTTTCTCCTTGTATAATTATGAGTCCTAGATGACTATTTACAGCCTAATTACTCCATTTTTATTTGTATCATTCATCAGAAGTCCGTTTTCCCCATTTTCGGCAAGTAGACCACTTTCAGATCTTCATTTCGGATATCTTCTAGGGAATTAGATACAAGTAATAGAGGTTTGTCCTTGTACTATTATGAGTCCCAGACGACTATTTCCAGCCTATTTACTCCATTTTTATTTGTATGAATCATCAGAAGTCCGTTTTCCCCATTTTCGGCAAGTAGACCACTTTCAGATCATCATTTCGGATATCTTCTAGGGAAATAGATACAAGTAATAGAGGCTTCTCTATACTATTATGAATCCCAGGTGACTATTTCCAGTCTATTTACTCCATTTTTATTTGTATCATTCAACATAAGTCCGTTTTTCCCATTTTTGGCAAGTAGACCAATTTCGGATCTTCATTTCGGATATCTTCTAGGGAATGAGATAAAAGTAATAGAGACTTCTCTTTATACTATTAGAAATCGCAGGTGACTATTTCCAGCCTATTTACTCCATTTTTATTTGTATGATTCATCAGAATTACGTTTTCCCCATTTTTGGCTAGTAGACCACTTTCGGATCTTCATTTGGGAACTTTTCTACGGAATGAGATACAAGTAATAGAGGCTTCTCCTTGTACTATTATGAGTGCCAGATGACTATTTACAGCCTATTTACTCCATTATATTTGTATGATTCATCAGAAGTTTGTTTTTCCCATTTTCGGCTAGTAGACTTGTTTCAGATCTTCATTTGGGATATCTTCTAGGAAATGAGATACAAGTAATAGAGGTTTTTCGTTGTACTATTATGAGTCCCAGATGACTATTTCCAGCCTATTTACTTCATTTTTATTTGTATGATTCATCAGAAGTTCGTTTTCCCCATTTTCGGCTAGTAGACCAGTTTCGGATCTTAATTTGGGATCTCTTCTAGGGAATGAGATACAAGTAATAGAGGCTTCTCCTTATACTATTATGAGTCCCAGATGACTATTTTCAGCCTATTTACTCCATTTTTATTTCTATGATTCATCAGAAGTCCGTTTTCCCCATTTTCGGCAAGTAAACCACTTTCAGATCTTCATTTCGGATATCTTATAGGGAAATAGATACAAGTAATAGAGGCTTCTCCTTGTACTACTATGAATCCTAGGTGACTATTTCCAGCCTATTTACTCCATTTTTATTTGTATGATTCATCAGAAGTCCGTGTTCCCCATTTTTCGCTAGTAGACCAATTTCAGATCTTCATTTGGGATGTCATCTAGGGAGTGAGATACAAGTAATAGAGGTTTCTCCTTGTACTATTATGAGCCCCAGATGACTATTTCCAACCTATTTACTCCATTTTTATTTGTATGATTCATCAGAAGTCCGTTTTCCCCATTTTCGACAAGTAGACCACTTTCAGATCTTCATTTCGAATATCTTCTAAGGAATTAGATACAAGTAATAGAGGCTTCTCCTTGTACTTCTATGAATCCTAGGTGACTATTTATAGCCTATTTACTCCATTTTTATTTGTATGATTCATCAGAAGTCCGTGTTCCCCATTTTTGGCTAGTAGACCAATTTCAGATCTTCATTTGGGATGTCTTCTAGGGAATGACATAGAAGTAATAGAGGCTTCTCCTTGTACTATTATGTGTCCCAGATGATTATTTCCAGCCTTTTTACTTCTTTTTCTTTGTATGATTCATCAGAAGTTTGTTTTTCCCATTTTTGGCTTGTAGACCTGTTTCAGATCTTCATTTGGGATATCTTCTAGGGAATGAGATACAAGTAATAGAGGTTTCTCCTTGTACTATTATGAGTCCCAGATGACTATTTACAGCCTAATTACTCCATTTTTATTTGTATGATTCATCAAAAATCCATTTTCCCCATTTTCGGCAAGTAGACCACTTTCAGATCTTCATTTGGGAACTTTTCTACGGAATGAGATACAAGTAATAGAGGCTTCTCCTTGTACTATTATAGTGCCAGATGACTATTTCCAGCCTATTTACTCCATTTTCTTTGTATGATTCATCAGAAGTCTGTTTTTCCCATTTTCGGCTAGTAGACTTTTTTCGGATCTTAATTTGGGATATCTTCTAGAGAATGATATAGAAGTAATAGAGGCGTCTCCTTGTACTATTATGTGTCCCAGATGACTATTTCCAGCCTTTTTACTTCTTTTTCTTTGTATGATTCATCAGAAGTTTGTTTTTCCCATTTTCGGCTAGTAGACCTGTTTCAGATCTTCATTTGGGATATCTTCTAGGGAATGAGATACAAGTAATAGAGGTTTCTCCTTGTATAATTATGAGTCCTAGATGACTATTTACAGCCTAATTACTCCATTTTTATTTGTATGATTCATCAGAAGTCCGTTTTCCCCATTTTCGGCAAGTAGACCACTTTCAGATCTTCATTTCGGATATCTTCTAGGGAATTAGATAAAAGTAACAGAGGTTTGTCCTTGTACTATTATGAGTCCCAGATGACTATTTCCAGCCTATTTACTCCATTTTTATTTCTATGATTCATCAGAAGTCCGTTTTCCCCATTTTCGGCAAGTAAACCACTTTCAGATCTTCATTTCGGATATCTTATAGGGAAATAGATACAAGTAATAGAGGCTTCTCCTTGTACTATTATGAATCCCAGGTGACTATTTCCAGCCTATTTACTCCATTTTTATTTGTCTGATTCATCAGAAGTCCGTGTTCCCCATTTTTGGCTAGTAGACCAATTTCAGATCTTCATTTGGGATGTCATCTAGGGAGTGAGATACAAGTAATAGAGGTTTCTCCTTGTACTATTATGAGCCCCAGATGACTATTTAAAACCTATTTACTCCATTTTTATTTGTATGATTCATCTGAAGTCCGTTTTCCCCATTTTCGACAAGTAGACCACTTTCAGATCTTCATTTCGAATATCTTCTAAGGAATTAGATACAAGTAATAGAGGCTTCTCCTTGTACAATTATGTGTCCCAGATGACTATTTCCAGCCTTTTTACTCCATTTTTATTTGTATGCTTCATCAGAAGTCCGTTTTCCCCATTTTCGGCAAGTAGACGAGTTTCGGATCTTCATTTCGGATATCTTCTAGGGAGTGAGATACTAGTAATAGAGGCTTCTCCTTGTACTATTATGAATCCTAGGTGACTATTTCCAGCCTTTTCACTTCTTTTTCTTTGTATGATTCATCAGAAGTTTGTTTTTCCCATTTTCGGCTAGTAGACCTGTTTCAAATCTTCATTTGGGATATCTTGTAGGGAATGAGATACAAGTAATAGAGGTTTCTCCTTGTATAATTATGAGTCCTAGATGACTATTTACAGCCTAATTATTCCATTTTTATTTGTATGATTCATCAGAAGTCCGTTTTCCCCATTTTTGGCAAGTAGACCACTTTCAGATCTTCATTCCGGATATCTTCTAGGGAATTAGATAAAAGTAATAGAGGTTTTTCCTTGTACTATTATGAGTCCCAGATGACTATTTCTAGCCTATTTACTCCATTTTTATATCTGTGATTCATCAGAAGTCCGTTTTCCCCATTTTCGGCAAGTAAACCACTTTCAGATCTTCATTTCGGATATCTTATAAGGAAATAGATACAAGTAATAGAGGCTTCTCCTTGTACTATTATGAATCCCAGGTGGCTATTTCCAGCCTATTTACTCCATTTTTATTTGTATGATTCATCAGAAGTCCGTGTTCCCCATTTTTGGCTAGTAGACCAATTTCGGATCTTCATTTGGGATGTCTTCTAGGGAGTGAGATACAAGTAATAGAGGTTTCTCCTTGTACTATTATGAGCCCCAGATGACTATTTCCAACCTATTTACTCAATTTTTATTTGTATGATTCATCAGAAGTCCGTTTTCCCCATTTTCGACAAGTAGACCACTTTCAGATCTTCATTTCAAATATCTTCTAAGGAATTAGATACAAGCAATAGAGGCTTCTCCTTGTACTATTATGAATCCTAGGTGACTATTTCCAGCCTATTTACTCCATTTTTATTTGTATGATTCATCAGAAGTCCGTGTTCCCCATTTTTGGCTAGTAGACCAATTTCGGATCTTCATTTGGGATATCTTCTAGGGAATGACATGGAAGTATTAGAGGCTTCTCCTTGTACTATTATGTGTCCCAGATGACTATTTCCAGCCTTTTTACCTCTTTTTCTTTGTATGATTCATCAGAAGTTTGTTTTTCCCATTTTCGGCTAGTAGACCTGTTTCAGATCTTCATTTGGGATATCTTCTAGGGAATGAGATACAAGTAATAGAGGTTTCTCCTTGTATAATTATGAGTCCTAGATGACTATTTACAGCCTAATTACTCTATTTTTATTTGTATGATTCATCAGAAGTCCGTTTTCACCATTTTCGGCAAGTAGACCAATTTCAGATCTTTATTTTGGATATCTTCTAGGGAATTAGATTCAAGTAATAGAGGTTTGTCCTTGTACAATTATGTGTCCCAGATGACTATTTCCAGCCTATTTACTCCATTTTTATTTGTATGATTCATCAGAAGTCCGTTTTCCCCATTTTCGGCAAGTATACCACCTTCAGATCTTCATTTCGGATATCTTATAGGGAAATAGATACAAGTAATAGAGGCTTCTCCTTGTACTATTGTGAATCCCAGGTGACTATTTCCTGCCTATTTACTCCATTTGTATTTGTATGATTAATCAGAAGTCCGTGTTCCTCATTTTTGGCTAGTAGACCAATTTCGGATCTTCATTTTGTATATCTTCTAAGGAATGATATAGAAGTAATAGAGGCTTCTCCTTGTACTATTATGTGTCCCAGATGACTATTTCCAGCCTTTTTACTCCTTTTTCTTTGTATGATTCTTCAAAAGTTTGTTTTTCCCATTTTCGGCTAGTAGACATGTTTCAGATCTTCATTTAGGATATCTTCTAGGGAATCTGATACAAGTAATAGAGTCTTCTCCTTGTATTATTATGTGTCCCAGATTACTATTTGCAGCCTATTTACTCCATTTTTATTTGTATGATTCATCAGAAGTCCGTTTTCCCCATTTTCGGCAAGTAGACGAGTGTCAGATCTTCATTTCGGATATCTTCTAGGGAATGAGATACTAGTAATAGAGGCTTCTCTTTGTACTATTATGAATCCTAGGTGACTATTTCCAGCCTATTTGCTCCATTTTTTATTTGTATGATTCATCAGATGTCCGTGTTCCCCATTTTCGGCTCGTAGACCTGTTTCGGATCTTCATTTGGGATATCTTCTAGGGAATGAGATACAAGTAATAGAGGCTTTTCCTTGTACTATTATGTGTCCCAGATGACTATTTCCAGCCTATTTACTCATATTTCTTTATATGATTCATCAAAAGTTCGTTTTTCCCATTTTCGGCTAGTACACCTGTTGCGGATCTTCACTTGGGATGTCTTCTAGGGAGTGAGATACAAGTAATAGAGGCTTCTCCTTGTACTACTATGAATCCTAGGTGACTATTTCCAGCCTATTTACTCCATTTTTATTTGTATGATTCATCAGAAGTCCGTGTTCCCCATTTTTGGCTAGTAGACCAATTTCAGATCTTCATTTGGGATATCTTCTAGGGAATGACATAGAAGTAATAGAGGCTTCTCCTTGTACTATTATGTGTCCTAGATGACTATTTCCAGCCTATTTACTCATATTTCTTTGTATGATTCATCAGAAGTTCGTTTTTCCCATTTTCGGCTAGTAGACCTGTTGCGGATCTTCATTTGGGATGTCTTCTAGGGAGTGAGATACAAGTAATAGAGGTTTCTCCTTGTACTATTATGAGTCCCAGATGACTATTTCCTACCTATTTACTCCATTTTTATTTGTATGATTCATCAGAAGTCCGTTTTCCCCATTTTCGACAAGTAGACCACTTTTAGATCTTCATTTCGAATATCTTCTAAGGAATTAGATACAAGTAACAGAGGCTTCTCCTTGTACTATTATGACTCCCAGGTGACTATTACCAGCCTATTTACTCCATTTTTATTTGTAAGATTCATCTGAAGTCCGTGTTCCCCATTTTTGGCTAGTAGACAATTTTCGGATCTTCATTTGGGATATCTTCTAGGGAATGATATAGAAGTAATAGAGGCTTCTCCTTGTACTATTATGTGTCCCAGATGACAATTTCCAGCCTTTTATTTCTTTTTCTTTGTATGATTCATCAGAAGTTTGTTTCTCCCATTTTTGGCTAGTAGACCTGTTTCAGATCTTCATTTGGGATATCTTCTAGGGAATGAGATACAAGTAATAGTCGTTTCTCCTTGTATAATTATGAGTCCTAGATGACTATTTACAGCCTAATTACTCCATTTTTATTTGTATCATTCATCAGAAGTCCGTTTTCCCCATTTTCGGCAAGTAGACCACTTTCAGATCTTCATTTCGGATATCTTCTAGGGAATTAGATACAAGTAATAGAGGTTTGTCCTTGTACTATTATGAGTCCCAGACGACTATTTCCAGCCTATTTACTCCATTTTTATTTGTATGAATCATCAGAAGTCCGTTTTCCCCATTTTCGGCAAGTAGACCACTTTCAGATCATCATTTCGGATATCTTCTAGGGAAATAGATACAAGTAATAGAGGCTTCTCTATACTATTATGAATCCCAGGTGACTATTTCCAGTCTATTTACTCCATTTTTATTTGTATGATTCAACATAAGTCCGTTTTCCCCATTTTTGGCAAGTAGACCAATTTCGGATCTTCATTTCGGATATCTTCTAGGGAATGAGATAAAAGTAATAGAGACTTCTCTTTATACTATTAGAAATCGCAGGTGACTATTTCCAGCCTATTTACTCTATTTTTATTTGTATGATTCATCAGAATTACGTTTTCCCCATTTTTGGCTAGTAGACCACTTTCGGATCTTCATTTGGGAACTTTTCTACGGAATGAGATACAAGTAATAGAGGCTTCTCCTTGTACTATTATGAGTGCCAGATGACTATTTACAGCCTATTTACTCCATTATATTTGTATGATTCATCAGAAGTTTGTTTTTCCCATTTTCGGCTAGTAGACTTGTTTCAGATCTTCATTTGGGATATCTTCTAGGGAATGAGATACAAGTAATAGAGGTTTTTCGTTGTACTATTATGAGTCCCAGATGACTATTTCCAGCCTATTTACTTCATTTTTATTTGTATGATTCATCAGAAGTCCGTTTTCCCCATTTTCGGCTAGTAGACCAGTTTCGGATCTTAATTTGGGATCTCTTCTAGGGAATGAGATACAAGTAATAGAGGCTTCTCCTTATACTATTATGAGTCCCAGATGACTATTTTCAGCCTATTTACTCCATTTTTATTTCTATGATTCATCAGAAGTCCGTTTTCCCCATTTTCGGCAAGTAAACCACTTTCAGATCTTCATTTCGGATATCTTATAGGGAAATAGATACAAGTAATAGAGGCTTCTCCTTGTACTACTATGAATCCTAGGTGACTATTTCCAGCCTATTTACTCCATTTTTATTTGTATGATTCATCAGAAGTCCGTGTTCCCCATTTTTCGCTAGTAGACCAATTTCAGATCTTCATTTGGGATGTCATCTAGGGAGTGAGATACAAGTAATAGAGGTTTCTCCTTGTACTATTATGAGCCCCAGATGACTATTTCCAACCTATTTACTCCATTTTTATTTGTATGATTCATCAGAAGTCCGTTTTCCCCATTTTCGACAAGTAGACCACTTTCAGATCTTCATTTCGAATATCTTCTAAGGAATTAGATACAAGTAATAGAGGCTTCTCCTTGTACTTCTATGAATCCTAGGTGACTATTTATAGCCTATTTACTCCATTTTTATTTGTATGATTCATCAGAAGTCCGTGTTCCCCATTTTTGGCTAGTAGACCAATTTCAGATCTTCATTTGGGATGTCTTCTAGGGAATGACATAGAAGTAATAGAGGCTTCTCCTTGTACTATTATGTGTCCCAGATGATTATTTCCAGCCTTTTTACTTCTTTTTCTTTGTATGATTCATCAGAAGTTTGTTTTTTTCCCATTTTTGGCTTGTAGACCTGTTTCAGATCTTCATTTGGGATATCTTCTAGGGAATGAGATACAAGTAATAGAGGTTTCTCCTTGTACTATTATGAGTCCCAGATGACTATTTACAGCCTAATTACTCCATTTTTATTTTGTATGATTCATCAAAAATACATTTTCCCCATTTTCGGCAAGTAGACCACTTTCAGATCTTCATTTGGGAACTTTTCTACGGAATGAGATACAAGTAATAGAGGCTTCTCCTTGTACTATTATAGTGCCAGATGACTATTTCCAGCCTATTTACTCCATTTTCTTTGTATGATTCATCAGAAGTCTGTTTTTCCCATTTTCGGCTAGTAGACTTTTTTCGGATCTTAATTTGGGATATCTTCTAGAGAATGATATAGAAGTAATAGAGGCGTCTCCTTGTACTATTATGTGTCCCAGATGACTATTTCCAGCCTTTTTACTTCTTTTTCTTTGTATGATTCATCAGAAGTTTGTTTTTCCCATTTTCGGCTAGTAGACCTGTTTCAGATCTTCATTTGGGATATCTTCTAGGGAATGAGATACAAGTAATAGAGGTTTCTCCTTGTATAATTATGAGTCCTAGATGACTATTTACAGCCTAATTACTCCATTTTTATTTGTATGATTCATCAGAAGTCCGTTTTCCCCATTTTCGGCAAGTAGACCACTTTCAGATCTTCATTTCGGATATCTTCTAGGGAATTAGATAAAAGTAACAGAGGTTTGTCCTTGTACTATTATGAGTCCCAGACGACTATTTCCAGCCTATTTACTCCATTTTTATTTCTATGATTCATCAGAAGTCCGTTTTCCCCATTTTCGGCAAGTAAACCACATTCAGATCTTCATTTCGGATATCTTATAGGGAAATAGATACAAGTAATAGAGGCTTCTCCTTGTACTACTATGAATCCTAGGTGACTATTTCCAGCCTATTTACTCCATTTTTATTTGTATGATTCATCAGAAGTCCGTGTTCCCCATTTTTCGCTAGTAGACCAATTTCAGATCTTCATTTGGGATGTCATCTAGGGAGTGAGATACAAGTAATAGAGGTTTCTCCT
Source organism: Thlaspi arvense (assembly GCA_911865555.2). Lineage (NCBI taxonomy): Eukaryota > Viridiplantae > Streptophyta > Magnoliopsida > Brassicales > Brassicaceae > Thlaspi > Thlaspi arvense. Next base: position 47,004,122 of record OU466857.2, read on the forward strand.
TGTACTATTATGAGCCCCAGATGACTATTTCCAACCTATTTACTCCATTTTTATTTGTATGATTCATCAGAAGTCCGTTTTCCCCATTTTCGACAAGTAGACCACTTTCAGATCTTCATTTCGAATATCTTCTAAGGAATTAGATACAAGTAATAGAGGCTTCTCCTTGTACTACTATGAATCCTAGGTGACTATTTATAGCCTATTTACTCCATTTTTATTTGTATGATTCATCAGAAGTCCGTGTTCCCCATTTTTGGCTAGTAGACCAATTTCAGATCTTCATTTGGGATATCTTCTAGGGAATGACATAGAAGTAATAGAGGCTTCTCCTTGTACTATTATGAATCCCAGGTTGCTATTTCCAGCCTATTTCCTCCATTTTTATTTGTATGATTCATCAGAAGTCCGTGTTCCCCATTTTTGGCTAGTAGACCAATTTCGGATCTTCATTTGGGATGTCTTCTAGGGAGTGAGATACAAGTAATAGAGGTTTCTCCTTGTACTATTATGAGCCCCAGATGACTATTTCCAACCTATTTACTCAATTTTTATTTGTATGATTCATCAGAAGTTTGTTTTTCCCAATTTCGGCTAGTAGACCTGTTTCAGATCTTCATTCGGGATATCTTCTAGGGAATGAGATACAAGTAATAGAGGTTTCTCCTTGTATAATTATGAGTCCTAGATAACTATTTACAGCCTAATTATTCCATTTTTATTTGTATGATTAATCAGAAGTCCGTTTTCCCCATTTTCGGCAAGTAGACCACTTTCAGATCTTCATTCCGTATATCTTCTAGGGAATTAGATAAAAGTAATAAAGGTTTGTCCTTGTACTATTATGAGTCCCAGATGACTATTTCTAGCCTATTTACTCCATTTTTATTTCTGTGATTCATCAGAAGTCCGTTTTCCCCATTTTCGGCAAGTAAACCACATTCAGATCTTCATTTCGGATATCTTATAAGGAAATAAATACAAGTAATAGAGGCTTCTCCTTGTACTATTATGAATCCCAGGTTGCTATTTCCAGCCTATTTCCTCCATTTTTATTTGTATGATTCATCAGAAGTCCGTGTTCCCCATTTTTGGCTAGTAGACCAATTTCGGATCTTCATTTGGGATGTCTTCTAGGGAGTGAGATACAAGTAATAGAGGTTTCTCCTTGTACTATTATGAGCCCCAGATGACTATTTCCAACCTATTTACTCAATTTTTATTTGTATGATTCATCAGAAGTCCGTTTTCCCCATTTTCGACAAGTAGACCACTTTCAGATCTTCATTTCGAATATCTTCTAAGGAATTAGATACAAGAAATAGAGGCTTCTCCTTGTACTATTATGAATCCTAGGTGACTATTTCAAGCCTATTTACTCCATTTTTATTTGTATGATTCATCAGAAGTCCGTGTTCCCCATTTATGGCTAGTAGACCAATTTCGGATCTTCATTTGGGTTATCTTCTAGGGAATGACATAGAAGTAATAGAGGCTTCTCCTTGTACTATTATGTGTCCCGGATGACTATTTCCAGCCTTTTTACTTCTTTTTCTTTGTATGATTCATCAGAAGTTTGTTTTTCCCATTTTCGGCTAGTAGACCTGTTTCAGATCTTCATTTGGGATATCTTCTAGGGAATGAGATACAAGTAATAGAGGTTTCTCCTTGTATAATTATGAGTCCTAGATGACTATTTACAGCCTAATTACTCCATTTTTATTTGTATGATTCATCAGAAGTCCGTTTTCCCCATTTTCGGCAAGTAGACCACTTTCAGATCTTCATTTTGGATATCTTCTAGGGAATTAGATACAAGTAATAAAGGTTTGTCCTTGTACTATTATGAGTCCCAGATGACTATTTCCAGCCTATTTACTCCATTTTTATTTGTATGATTCATCAGAAGTCCGTTTTCCCCATTTTCGACAAGTAGACCACTTTTAGATCTTCATTTCGAATATCTTCTAAGGAATTAGATACAAGTAATAGAGGCTTCTCCTTGTACTATTATGAATCTCAGGTGACTATTACCAGCCTATTTACTCCATTTTTATTTGTAAGATTCATCTGTAGTCCGTGTTCCCATTTTTGGCTAGTAGACAATTTTCGGATCTTCATTTGGGATATCTTCTAGGGAATGATATAGAAGTAATAGAGGCTTCTCCTTGTACTATTATGTGTCCCAGATGACAATTTCCAGCCTTTTATTTCTTTTTCTTTGTATGATTCATCAGAAGTTTGTTTCTCCCATTTTCGGCTAGTAGACCTATTTCAGATCTTCATTTGGGATATCTTCTAGGGAATGAGATACAAGTAATAGAGGTTTCTGCTTGTATAATTATGAGTCTTAGATGACTATTTACAGCCTAATTACTCCATTTTTATTTGTATGATTCATCAGAATTCCGTTTTCCCCATTTTCGGCAAGTAGACGAGTTTCGGATCTTCATTTCTGATATCTTCTAGGGAATGAGATACTAGTAATAAAGGCTTCTCCTTGTACTATTATGAATCCTAGGTGACTATTTCCAGCCTATTTACTCCATTTTTATTTGTATGATTCATCAGATGTCCGTGTTCCCTATTTTCGGCTCGTAGACCTGTTTCAGATCTTCATTTGGGATATCTTCTAGGGAATGATATACAAGTAATAGAGGCTTTTCCTTGTACTATTATGTGTCCCAGATGACTATTTCCAGCCTATTTACTACTATTTCTATGTATGATTCATCAGAAGTTCGTTTTTCCGATTTTCGGCTAGTAGACCTGTTGCGGATCTTCATTTGGGATGTCTTCTAGGGAGTGAGATACAAGTAATAGAGGCTTCTCCTTGTACTATTATGAATCCCAGGTGACTATTTCCAGCCTATTTACTCCATTTTTATTTGTATGATTCATAAGAAGTCCGTGTTCCCAATTTTTGGCTAGTAGACCAATTTCGGATCTTCATTTGGGATGTCTTCTAGGGAGTGAGATACAAGTAATAGAGGTTTCTCCTTGTACTATTATGAGTCCCAGATGACTATTTCCAACCTATTTACTCCATTTTTATTTGTATGATTCATCAGAAGTCCGTTTTCCCCAATTTTGGCTAGTACACCACTTTCGGATCTTCATTTGGGAACTTTTCTACGGAATGAGATACAAGTAATAGAGGCTTCTCCTTGTACTATTATGAGTGCCAGATGACTATTTCCAGCCTATTTACTCCATTTTCTTTGTATGATTCATCAGAAGTCTGTTTTTCCCATTTTCGGCTAGTAGACTTGTTTCGGATCTTCATTTGGGATATCTTCTAGGGAATGATATAGAAGTAATAGAGGCTTCTCCTAGTACTATGATGTGTCCCAGATGACTATTTCTAGCCTTTTTACTTCTTTTTTTTTGTATGATTCATCAGAAGTAGACCTGTTTCAGATCTTCATTTGGGATATCTTCTAGGGAATGAGATACAAGTAATAGAGGTTTCTCCATGTATAATTATGAGTCCTAGATGACTATTTACAGCCTAATTACTCCATTTTTATTTGTATGATTCATCAGAAGTCCGTTTTCCCCATTTTCGGCACGTAGACCACTTTCAGATCTTCATTCCGGATATCTTCTAGGGAATTAGATAAAAGTAATAGAGGTTTGTCCTTGTACTATTATGAGTCCCAGATGACTATTTCTAGCCTATTTACTCCATTTTTATTTCTATGATTCATCAGAAGTCCGTTTTCCCCATTTTCGGCAAGTAAACCACTTTCAGATCTTCATTTCGGATATCTTATAGGGAAATAGATACAAGTAATAGAGGCTTCTCCTTGTACTATTATGAATCCCAGGTGGCTATTTCCAGCCTATTTACTCCATTTTTATTTGTATGATTCATCAGAAGTCCGTGTTCCCCATTTTTGGCTAGTAGACCAATTTCAGATCTTCATTTGGGATATCTTCTAGGGAATGACATAGAAGTAATAGAGGCTTCTGCTTGTACTCTTATGTGTCCCAGATGACTATTTCCAGCCTTTTTACTTCTTTTTCTTTGTATGATTCATCAGAAGTTTGTTTTTCCCATTTTCGGCTAGTAGACCTGTTTCAGATCTTCATTTGGGATATCTTCTAGGGAATGAGATACAAGTAATAGAGGTTTCTCCTTGTATAATTATGAGTCCCAGATGACTATTTCCAGCCTATTTACTCCATTTTTATTTGTATGATTCATTAGAAGTCCGTTTCCCCATTTTCGGCAAGTAGACCACTTTCAGATCTTCATTTCGGATATCTTATAGGGAAATAGATACAAGTAATAGAGGCTTCTCCTTGTACTATTATGAATCCCAGGTGACTATTTCCAGCCTATTTACTCCTTTTGTATTTGTATGATTCATCAGAAGTCCGTGTTCCTCATTTTTGGCTAGTAGACCAATTTCGGATCTTCATTTTGGATATCTTCTAGGGAATGATATAGAAGTAATAGAGGCTTCTCCTTGTACAATTATGTGTCCCAGATGACTATTTCCAGCCTTTTTACTCCTTTTTCTTAGTATGATTCATCAGAAGTTTTTTTTTCCCATTTTTGGCTAGTAGACCTGTTTCAGATCTTCATTTGGGATATCTTCTAGGGAATGAGATACAAGTAATATAGGTTTCTCCTTGTACTATTATGAGTCCTATATGACTATTTGCAGCCTATTTACTCTATTTTTATTTGTATGATTCATCAGAAGTCCGTTTTCCCCATTTTCGGCAAGTATACCACTTTCAGATCTTCATTTCGGATATCTTCTAGGGAATTAGATACAAGTAATAGAGGTTTCTCCTTGTAATATTATAAGTCTCAGATGACTATTTCCAGCCTATTTACTCCATTTTTATTTGTATGATTCATCAGAAGTCCGTTTTCCCTATTTTTGGCAAGTAGCCACTTTCAGATGTTCATTTCGGATATCTTCTAGGGAAATAGATACAAGTAATAGAGGCTTCTCCTTGTACTATTATGAATCCCAGGTTACTATTTCCAGTCTATTTACTCCATTCTTATTTGTATGATTCATCAGAAGTCCATGTTCCCCATTTTTGGCTAGTAGACCTGTTTCGGATCTTCATTTGGGATATCTTCGAGGGAATGAGATACAAGTAATAGAGGCTTCTCCTTGTACTATTATGAGCCCCAGATGACTATTTCCAGCCTGTTTACTCCATTTTTAATTGTATGATTCATCAGAAGTCCGTTTTCCCCATTTTCGGCTAGTAGACGAGTTTCGGATCTTCATTTGGGATATCTTCTAGGGAATGAGATACAAATAATAGAGGTTTCTCCTTGAACTATTATGAGTCCCAGATGACTATTTCCAGCCTATTTACTCCATTTTTATTTGAATGATTCATCAGAAATCCGTTTTCCCCATTTTCCGCAAGTAGACCACTTTCAGATCTTGATTTCGGATATCTTCTAGGGAATTAGATACAAGTAATAGAGGCTTCTCCTTGTACTATTATGAATCCCAGGTGACTATTTCCAGCCTATTAACTCCATTTTTATTTGTATGATTCATCAGAAGTCCGTGTTCCCCATTTTTGGCTAGTAGACCAATTTCAGTACTTCATTTGGGATATCTTCTAGGGAATGATATAGAAATAATAGAAGCTTCTCCTTGTACTATTATGTGTCCCAGATGAATATTTCCAGCCTTTTTACTCCTTTTTCTTTGTATGATTCATCAGAATTTTGTTTTTCCCATTTTCGGCTAGTAGACCTGTTTCAGATCTTCATTTGGGATATCTTCTAGGGAATGAGATACAAGTAATAAAGGCTTCTCCTTGTAATATTATGAATCTCAGGTGACTATTTCCAGCCTATTTACTCCATTTTTATTTGTAAGATTCATCCGATGTCCGTGTTCCCCATTTTCGGCTCGTAGACCTGTTTCGGATCTTCATTTGGGATATCTTCTAGGGAATGAGATACAAGTAACAGAGGTTTCTCCTCGTACTATTATGAATCCCAGGTGACTATTTGCAGCCCATTTACTCCATTTTCTTTGTATGATTCATCAGAAGTTTGTTTTACCCATTTTCGGCTAGTAGACTTGTTTCGGATCTTCATTTGGGATATCTTCTAGGGAATGAGATACAAGTAATAGAGGATTCTCCTTGTAGTATTATGTGTCCAAGATGACTATTTCCAGCCTATTTACACCTTTTTCTTTGTATGATTCATCAGAAGTTCGTTTTTCCCAGTTTCGGCTAGTAGACTTGTTTCGGATCTTCATTTGGGATATCTTCTGCTGAATGAGATACAAGTAATAGAGGTTTCTCCTTGTACTATTATGAGTCCTAGATGACTATTTACAACCTAATTACTCAATTTTTATTTGTATAATTCATCAGAAGTCCGTTTTCCCCATTTTCGGCAAGTAGACCACTTTCAGATCTTCATTTCGGATATCTTCTAAGGAATTATATACAAGTAATAGAGGTTTGTCCTTGTACTATTATGAGTCCCAGATGACTATTTCCAGCCTAGTTACTCCATTTTTATTTGTATGATTCATCAGAAGTCCGTTTTCCCCATTTTCGGCAAGTAGACCACTTTCAGATCTTCATTTCGGATATCTTCTAGGGAAATAGATACAAGTAATAGAGGCTTCTCCTTGTACTATTATGAATCCCAGGTGACTATTTCCAGTCTATTTACTCCATTTTTATTTGTATGATTCATCAGAAGTCCATTTTCCCCATTTTCGGCAAGTAGACCAGTTTCAGATCTTCATTTTGGATATCTCCTAGGGAATAAGATACAAGTAATAGAAACTTCTCTTTGTACTATTATGAATCCCAGGTGACTATTTCCAGCCTATTTACTCCATATTTATTTGTATGATTCATCAGAAGTCCGTTTTCCCCATTTTCGGCAAGTAGACCAGTTTTGGATCTTATTTCTGATATCTCCTAGGGAATGAGATTCAAGTAATAGAGACTTCTCTTTGTACTATTATGAATCCCAGGTGACTATTTCCAGCCTATTTACTCCATTTTTATTTGTATGATTCATCAGAAGTCCGTTTTCCCCATTTTCGGCAAGTAGACCAGTTTTTGATCTTCATTTCTGATATCTCCTAGGGAATGAGATACAAGTAATAGAGACTTCTCTTTGTACTATTATGAATCCCAGGTGACTATTTCCAGCCTATTTACTCCATTTTTATTTGTATGATTCATCAGATGTCCGTGTTCTCCATTTTTGGCTCGTAGACCTGTTTCGGATCTTCATTTGGGACATCTTCTACTGAATGAGATACAAGTAATAGAGGTTTCTCCTTGTACTATTATGAGTCCCAGATGACTATTTCCAACCTATTTACTCCATTTTTATTTGTATGATTCATCAGAAGTCCGTTTTCCCCATTTTAGACAAGTAGACCACTTTCAGATCTTCATTTCGAATATCTTCTAAGGAATTAGATACAAGTAATAGAGGCTTCTCCTTGTACTATTATGAATCCCAGGTGACTATTTCCAGCCTACTTACTCCATTTTTATTTGTATGATTCATCAGAAGTCCGTGTTCCCTATTTTTGGCTAGTAGACCAATTTCAGATCTTCATTTAGGATATCTTCTAGGGAATGATATAGAAGTAATAGAGGTTTCTCCTTGTACTATTATTTGTCCCAGATGACAATTTCCAGCCTTTTTACTCCTTTTTGTTTGTATGATTCATCAGAAGCTTGTTTTTGCCATTTTCGGTTAGTAGACCAGTTTCAGATCTTTATTTGGGATATCTTCTAGGGAATGAGATACAAGTAATAGAGGTTTCTCCTTGTACTATTATGAGTCCTAGATGACTATTTACAGCCGAATTACTCCATTTTTATTTGTATGATTCATCAGAAGTCCGTTTTCCCCATTTTCGGCAAGTAGACCACTTTCAGATCTTCATTCGGATATCTTCTAGGGAATTATATACAAGTAATAGAGGTTTGTCCTTGTACTATTATGAGTCCCAGATGACTCTTTCCAGCCTATTTACTCCATTTTTATTTGTATGATTCATCAGAATTCCGTTTTCCCCATTTTCGGCAAGTAAACCACTTCCAGATCTTCATTTCGGATATCTTCTAGAGAAATAGATACAAGTAATAGAGGCTTCTCCTTGTACTATTATGAATCCCAGGTGACTATTTCCAGTCTATTTACTCCATTTTTATTTGTATGATTCATCAGAAGTCCATTTTCCCCATTTTCGCCAAGTAGACCAGTTTCAGATCTTCATTTCGGATATCTCCTAGGGAAAGAGATACAAGTAATAGAGACTTCACTTTGTACTATTATGAATCCAAGGTGACTATTTCCAGCCTATTTACTCCATTTTTATTTGTATGATTCATCAGAATTCCGTTTTCACCATTTTGGCTAGTAGGCCACTTCCAGATCTTCATTTGGGAACTTTTCTACGAAATGAGATACAAGTAATAGATGCTTCTCCTTGTACTATTATGAGTGCCAGATGACTATTTCCAGCCTATTTACTCCATTTTCTTTGTATGATTCATCAGAAGTTTGTTTTTCCCATTTTCGGCTAGTAGACTTGTTTCGGATCTTCATTTGGGATATCTTCTAGGGAATGAGATACAAGTAATAGAGGTTTCTAGTTGTACTATTATGAGTCCCTGATAATGAGGTTTTTCTTCTTACGGTCTAATGCAGCAGAGAACTTATCAAAACTCTAATGCATGCAACATTGTAGTAAGGCAAGCAGAGAGTGTCAATCCAGTTCTAGGTGATAGAGAATCCACAGAGAATGCAAGATCTAGGACAAATCTAAGTGAAATGAGACAGTTTGTTGAGAAAATCTTGAAAACTAATTGCAGCAACCTACACAGAGTGAAACCTATTTTAAAAATACTAGAAAGCAAGCAGTTACCACGAGGAACAAACAGATAAATTAAAGGGAAGAGCTTCGAATTGTTAAAATTCGACTAGTGGATCGACCACAAGATCGACCACTAGATCGAGCAGAAACGATCGATCTCGTCTAAAATCGTAAGAACAAGGAATCTAAAGACCAGGAAGCTATCAAACAACAAGCAAAAGGTGATATGCGACGCAAATAAGCTAAAGAGAAGGGTTTTAGGGTCGAGATTCATATAAGGGGTTTCAAAGGTTGATCTTGGGTTTGAAACTTTAGATCGACTCACTTGGTGAGGGTCTCTAAGCCTCGAAAACAAAACAAGATCTATCCGTGGCTTTCGGTCTAGATCACTCTTTCATCCTCTCCTCCAAACCCATGGCTTTTGGTGGAAAAAGAGGTTGAAAGGCAAGGAAGACAGATTTCGAACAATGGCTTAACTAGTCCCCCAAACTACCATGGCTTTTGGGAAGGGGTAACTAATCACTAAGGTGAGATCTTCCGAGGTCCCTGGATCCTGTCAAGGTAAGGGACCTCTCGGATCGTGAAGCTCTTGGCGTGAGAGTCTTCAAGTATTAAGCTTTCATCACCTTAGAAGAGATAGATTTAAAAACGTTTAGAAAACAAACCACGATCGAACCTTTTCTACCCCTTAATCCTCTCAACCCTTAACCCTGAATGAACTACTCACTACACATAAAGGAAATCAGGCAAGGACGAAGAGAAGAAACGATAAACATGAAAGATAAACTGGATTAAAAACGATAAAGATTTGAAAACACAAAAGCTTGAAACTGTTCTACAATGGTGTTCTTCCGAAAAACCAGAGAGAAAAACTAAAACTTGGAGAGAAGGTAAAAATCTCAAAAATTATCGAAAAGTAGTCGCCGCCTTTGCCAAAAATGCCAAAACAGTCCAATGGTCCCCCCCGTCGCTAACAGCCAAAAACGGTTGAAAGGACAGAGATCGACCATTGGATCGAGTTGGTCTCTCGACCATATCCGGCCATCGTGTCTTCGGCTCGATCCGGGTCTCGATCTTCTGTGGTGAATCGAGTGTTGCATCCGATCTCGGTATCGATCTCCGGGAGGATCGAGTGGTGTACTCGATCCGGCTCTCGCTCTGCATGGCGTCATTTACGTCCGTACCGATGCATCGACTGCTTCACTCGATCTCCGTCTCGATCATTATCCTTGGATCGCCTAGTTGGCTCGATCTTCTGGTCGATCAACTCCTAGATCGACCGGTCATGCTCGATCTGCTCCTCGATCACTGGTCCTTAGCATTTTCCCGAGCTTCCATGAACCGCTACATTGGTCTCCACACCTCCACGAACCTCCGTGTCTCCAAAGCAACCATAAACAACCTGGAATGGATGCAAAATGCAGAGAAAATGCAAATGCTGATGCAAGAATGCTCTAGGACTCTAAGTGATGCAAATCTAACCTAAAACATGATACAAATGCATGAAAAACTATCTAATGAGTATGCAAAATGTATGCAGAATGCAATGACATCAACTCCCCCAAACTTACTCCTTGCTTGCCCTCAAGCAACAAAAAATAAGTAAGGAAGAGAGGTTTTCAGAAAAATCAAAGGGGTTTTAAACTTTTTGCAAAGGTGCCTTTCGAATAGATCATCTCAATGTCCTAGTTAACAATTCTAAAATGCTAAGCTTACACTCATACTCCAAAGGACTTAGCCATACTCATCACACAGAGAAATTCAAATCATGACTCTCTTATTCCTAACAATCAAAGAAATTTATCCTTTAACATTCATTAAAATTTGAACCATGAATCAAACTTATGCACTTTAAAGCAAAACACATTTGGCTAAGGGTTATGGTTATGAGCATAGAATGATCTCATTTGAAAAGGGTTTATAATTAGACAAGCGTTTCTCTCAAAAATGGTTTGAACTAATGCATAATGCTAAAGGTAAAGACAATTTATGCGTACATGATTAGATTCTCATCTACCCATGTAAACTATCAAACAGTCCTATACCCCTCTCATTTAAGAAATTTAATCCTCACTCACCACTTAAAAGTCTATCCCTTTCTTCTCAACTCAGCAATCCCCAATTCAAAACAAGAACATTTTTAAACTTTTTAGGCTAGTGAAAAGGTTTTGAAAAATAATTTTTGCTCTTTAGATATTTCTTATTGGTAGCTCTCTTATTTTTTCTTTCTTTTTATTTTTATTTGGCACTTAGGCTCTTTTATTTATTTTTCTTTTCTTTTTTTCTTCTTTTTTTTTTATTATGGGAGAGCTACCTCCTGAAATTTATTAGAGCATACTTAGTTTTTAGAACACAACCTTTCACTTAAAACCCATTTCTTTCTTTAAAACACAAAGTTCTTTGAAACCGAGAACAAATACACAAGAAAGCAACCCCAATGATCCCCCAAACTTATCCTAAGCCTATCCCTAGCTTCAAAATGTAAAGCTAGCAATCAATTATGAAAACCAAATCATGTCGCCTAAACCTAACACTTTATGCCAAGTTCAAACCGAAAATAAGGCCTCACAAAGATGTCACACAAGAACATTTGGCTTCAAAGGAGGGTAAGGTTCAAGGAGGGAGTTCTACTTAGGCTCACAAAGAGTGGTAAAAAGGAAGAAGAGAGCCTAAATATTTTAAAACCATGTGTTCGTTTTCAAATGCATAAGAATGATAATTAGATTTTCAAATTAAAGTTTTCACTTAGTAGGATGAGTTTCAAATCATGAGAGTTCAATTCAAGTCACGAAAATCCTAACTAGTGATCCAAGCATGGTTAGAACTTACTTTCAAAGTATAAACAAAGCATTAGAGAACTACTAACTAGGGCATTGAAATGATTCATAAGTAAAACACCTTTTTAAGAAATCCTAACCCCTTATGCAAATGCAATCAACCTAAGTGATATGAGAAATTCTAGACTCAATCCTACATGTTTCTAAAGAGATGAATGCAACTACATGAATTTTGAAAAAAAATTTTAAAATTTTTACCAATTTTTCATGACTAAGACTCAAGGATGCAAAAGAAAGATAAGATCAAAGAACACAAGATTAAATCACACAAGTACTCCCCCAAACTTGCTTGACACCGTCCCGGTGGCAAACTCATCCGAAGGAGCAATCAAATACAATGCAAGAAATAAGAGATGTGCGGTTATATACAATGGAGGAAGGTTGTTACCTCTTGTCTAGGCTCGGCTGGAACTTGAGGATGTTCCAGAGGAGCTAGAGATTGTTGCCTTTCCTTTGTTGCCTGGTTCTTGGAGGGAGTGGCGAGCTGGTTGAATGTTTTCTCCTTGGGTCTCGCGGATCACAACTCCTCCGGTTGAGAGTCTCCTCTTCTCGGGTTGTTGTATTTCCTGGCTTGCAGCTGGCTTAGGCTGGCTTCCTTGGAGTTGTTTGACCTTCTTCCCCAGCTTCTTAAGCATCTTCCCTTGCCACTTGTTGATCTTCCGCTGCATCTCCACCACCGAGGCTAAGAACTTCTCGGTTTTGGTCCTCGGCTCAAAATCCACCTTTGGCAATGTGTAAGCCTCGGGTATCTCATCCTCTGTCCTTGGAGATTCTGACCTTTGGCGCGGTTCAATGGCTGCAGCTGGCGGTTCTCCTAAAGGAGCAAAACACTCCTCCTCCGTCGGTAAGAACTCGATGTTCCCAACACCAAGTAGCTCCGTTTCATCCTTGTTGGGAAGAATGCACACTCGCTTCTTGTCCTCATCATCAATGAAGAGGTAAGCATAGAACCCCTCAGCTGGCGTGCGTCCCAAGCTATCAGTGTTTCTCATGTATGCTTCATCCATGAAGGCTCGGTTTGGGACGTGAGCAAAGTCATGGATGTGCACACCGGCTTGCACGAACAAGGGAGTAAGGAAGCCGCCAATGTAGGATGATGTTGCCTTGCACCGTAAGGCATAAGCCTTGTACTTCACCAGAGAAGCCGCGAGTACACAACCGTAGTTCACTTCATCGCCGAGTTCATCTTCAATGGGGTCTTCATTCTCATCCGGATCGGACACCAAATGCTTCAAACCTTGGAAAAGGAAGCACAGCTCCGTCTTCGTGACAGTAGGAGCAACTGACCTTCCACTGAATGTATTAGCAATCAGCTTCAAGGTATACCTCAGCACTGGATTCCTGACTCTCTTGATCTTGGCGGGGTTGGCTTTGTAATCCTCCTTGCTGATGAGATCCCACAACTCGTCGGCTTTCTTGAAGGAAGGGAACTCCACCTTGTGTGCATCAGCCTTGAGACCGTAGGCTTGGCATAGCTCGGGGATGGATAGCGTGTAAGCTTGCCGGCCAACCTTGAAGTAGAGACGGCCTTGAGAAGGAACAGGAGCACTCGGATTCTCGTACCGGAACTCCAAGGTTGCAAGGAAATCAATTGTCACCTCGGGGATAGTAGGGCAGTCCATCCGCGACAAACACCTCAGACCGATGTTGTTGAGGAGTTGATCGAAGTCTCCAAGAAGCCCGAGCCTGGATAGAAGCCCTCGATCAGCAAACTTCGTGGGTTCAAACCGGAGCCTCTCCAACCTCTTCTTATCCCTCTTCTCTTCTTTGCTCCACCTGACCCTCTCTTGAGCAACCACCTCTTGAGTTTCTCCTTCTTGTGCTTGCTCCTCTCTTGTTCTCTTTGGTGCCATTGCTCCTTTAAAAAATTTCTAGAGAATGTTTAGCAAAGGGCGATTTGATGAGAATAAGAGGATAAGAGAAGAAGATTTATATAGACTACCCTAAAATTTTGGGGATCAAGCAAAAATATTAGCTAAATAAAAGGAAATCAAATCTTTGAGATACTGAAAATTCAGAATTTTTCCTAATACTTAGCTAATTTTAAAAAATTCAAATCTGATCCTATATCCTAAAACAAGAACTTGCGATTTTTAAGGAGATTTTCTTGAAATAAAATCATTAAAATCCGAAACTACCTTTTGCAAGTGTGAAGGATACTTTGTTAAACCTTAAAGCTTTTAAAAATTCTCACTCTCTTTGTAGGAAAACTCGAGCAAACAGAAGTGAGAGAGTGAGAAGCAAGTTGAAACATTTAAAGAGTTTAACAAAACCAAAACAATGGGTGGTCAAAGCGGTTTTCTGACAAAAGTCTTGGTCAAGGCACATCTTTCATGGTCAAAGATGCTTGCCTTGACCAAGTTTGAATTTAAAAACTGGAGGGAAAAGCAATAAAGAGGGAAAGAAATTTGTTACCTCGGCATGAGATCGAGTCCTTTTGGTCGATCTAGGACTCGATCTCATGCCTAAAATGGCTTAGATCGAGAGGGTTACTCGATTTGGGACTCGATTCAAAGTGAATCGAGTCCTGGATCGATTGGCTCCCTCGATCAATGAGATGTTGGCTCCTCGGCTAAGTCCCTCTGATCGAGCTAAGTCCTCGATTTAGGGGTCGATTTGGCTTGGATCGAGTGGTGGATCGAGTCGAGTGATCGATCAAGTTCCCACAGATTTTCCCGAGAGAAATTAGATCGGTCGATCCGGTTTGAATCGATCGATCCTTTTTCGTCAAGGTCGATCTTGTCACTCGTTCTCGTCTAGATCGACTGGCTCCTCTCGATTTACTGACTCGATCTAGCAAAGATCGAGTCAGGTTCAGTCGATCTAGCACTCGATCTCTAGCCTTATCGTAGCCCCTATTGCTCCTTTTGGACCTCAAAGACAAGGTTTAGATTCCTTAGACCTGCTCCTACACACTAAAAACATAAAAGCATAAAACTAGAAGAGAAATGAAAGCAAAAAATATGTACAAGATAGACATGGGAATGCCTCCCAAGTGCGCTTTCTTTAACGTCTTTAGCTAGACCTTACTTGGCTAGGCGGATGGTGGGTCTTGGAGAAGCACCGAGGTACTCTCCTTGTCGAAGCTGTCCGCTAGGTAGGGTTTGACTCTATGCCCGTTGACGGTGAATGCACTACCGCTTCTTCCCATAAGAGTAACAGCTCCGTAAGGCAAGACCTCTTGAATCACGAACGGTCCGCTCCACCTTGATTTTAGCTTGCCCGGGAAGAGCTTCAGCCTCGAGTTGTACAACAACACCAGTCCTCCTTCCCTAAGCTCCTTGGCAACCAGTTTCTTGTCATGAGCCTCCTTAGTTCGCTCCTTGTAGATCTTGGAACTCTCGTAAGCATTCAACCTCAACTCGTCCAGTTTATGTAGCTGAATGAGACGCTTTTCCTGAGCCGTCTTGAGATCAAAATTCAGCCTCTTCACAGCCCATAATGCACGGTGTTCTAGCTCAACCGGGAGGTGACAACTCTTTCCATATAGTAGAGTGAAAGGAGTTGTACCAATCGGCGTTTTGAAAGCGGTACGGTAAGCCCAAAGAGCATCGTTTAGCTTTACTGACCAGTCCTTCCTTGTTGCACCAACGGTTTTCTCCAGAATAGCTTTGATCTGCCTGTTGGAGACTTCCACCTGACCGCTCGTTTGAGGATGATACGGTGTAGCCACCTTATGCTTAACCCCATACTTTCTTAAGAGGCCCTCAAAAACCTTGTTTACAAAATGGCTTCCTCCATCACTTATAACAACCTTGGGTACCCCAAACCTTGGAAAGATGATACTCTTGAACAACTTGATCACAACCTTAGAGTCGTTTGTAGGGGAAGCAACAGCCTCAACCCATTTGGAGACATAATCCACAGCTACCAAGATGTATTTGTTGCCGTACGAAGAAGGGAAAGGCCCCATGAAGTCAATACCCCACACATCGAACACGTCAACCTCGAAGATAGGAACTTGGGGCATTTCATTCCTTTTGGTAATGTTCCCTGCTCGCTGACATGCCTCACAGCTCTTCACAAACTCGTGTGCATCTCTGAATATAGACGGCCACCAGAAACCCGCTTGCAACACCTTCGTGGCTGTTTTGAACGAAGCGAAATGTCCTCCGTAGGAAGAGCCGTGGCAATGATAGAGAATATCCTTGGCTTCTTCCTTTGTAACACATCTCCGGTACAAGCTGTCTACTCCTCTTTTGTATAAGTAGGGCTCATCCCAAAAGTAGTCACTAGCCTCCCTCAAAAACTTTTTCTTGTGATAGCCGTTGGGATGTGTTGGCTCCTCACCACATGCTAGGTAGTTCACCACATCAGCATACCATGGTAGATCCTCCTCTTTGAAACTCAACACTTCCTCAAACCTTCATTCTAGCTTCCCACAAACCGCGGTAGTAATTGCCATAAGTTGTTCTTCTGGAAGAGAGTCGTCTAAAGGGAGAGACTCGTTGATCCTTAGCCTTGAGATGTGGTCAGCGACTCCATTTTCTATCCCCTTCTTGTCTTTAATCTCGATGTCAAACTCCTGAAGCAAAAGAATCCATCTTAAGAGCCGAGGTTTGGTATCTTTCTTTGAGTAGATGTACCGTAGAGCAGCATGATCCGTGTATACAATAGCCTTGGAGCGAACGAGATATGATCTGAACTTCTCAAAGGCGAAGACTACTGCAAGCAGCTCCTTCTCCGTAGTGGTGTATCGTGATTGCGTGTCATCCAAGGTCCTTGAAGCATAGTAGATCACATGCAGCTTCTTGTCCTTCTTCTGACCAAGGACTGCTCCTACAGCGTAGTCACTAGCATCACACATGATCTCAAAAGGGAGAGACCAGTCTGGTGCTTGGACTATAGGGGCTGACGTGAGGGCTTCCTTGATGGTCACGAAAGCCTTCAAACACTCCTCATCGAATACAAACTCAGCTTCTTTGCACAACAGCCGTGTAAGGGGGCGTGCAATCTTGGAGAAGTCTTTGATGAAGCGCCTATAGAACCCCGCGTGTCCCAAGAAGCTTCTGATCCCTTTAACATTAACCGGCGGCTCCAAACCCATCATAACCTCAACCTTAGCCTGATCAACCTCAATACCCTTCTCTGAAATCTTGTGACCGAGTACTATCCCTTCCTTGACCATGAAGTGGCATTTCTCCCAATTCAGCACCAGGTTTGTTTCTTCACAACGTTTAAGTACCCTGCAAAGATTCAACAAACACGCAGGAAAGGACGCACCATACACAGAGAAGTCATCCATAAACACCTCTACCATCTCCTCTATAAGATCGGAGAAGATCAACATCATACACCGCTGAAAGGTAGCCGGTGCATTACACAATCCAAACGGCATCCTTCGATATGCAAAGGTACCGTAGGGACATGTAAAAGTCGTTTTCTCCTGATCGTTTGGGTGAATAGGTATTCGAAAGAAACCGCTATACCCATCGAGAAAACAGTAGTAAGGGTGATTTGCAAGTCTCTCAAGCATCTGATCAATAAAAGGCAAAGGAAAATGGTCTTTTCTTGTCGCAAGGTTAAGCTTTCTATAGTCAATACACATTCTATGACCAGTAATGGTCCTAGTAGGGATAAGTTCATCCTTTTCATTTCTTATGACCGTGATCCCTCCCTTCTTAGGCACCACGTGTACAGGTGAAACCCACGTGCTGTCACTTATGGGATAGATCACGTCAGCCTCTAAAAGCTTAAGGATTTCTTTCTTAACAACCTCTTTCAAGTTAGGATTCAAACGCCTTTGGTGTTCTACAGAAGTGGCGTTTTCATTATCCAAATGAATCCTATGAGTGCATAGCATTGGGGAAAGGCCTTTGATGTCACTTAAAGAGTACCCAATGGCCTTCCTATACTTTCTCAGCTCAGTTAAGAGCGAGTGCAACTCATCATCACTAAGGTTCTCGTTTACTATCACGGGATAGGTGTCATTAGGTCCTAAGAAAGCATACCTTAGCCCTTTTGGGAGCTCCTTAAGGTCCACCTTTGGGGCTAACAGCTCACTCCAGTCATCCTCGTGGCTGTTGTTGTTGTTCTCTTCCTTGGAACTGTCCTTTGAACTCGAGGCATGGCCCTTCAGACTGCTTTCCTCTATCGCTATCCCTCCTGTGATCGAGTCTTCCGGTCGATTCTCCTCTCGATGTCGTCTAGATCGAGCCATTTCACTCGATTCACTTACTCGATTTGATATGGATCGAGTAAGGGATCGAGGCATTGAGTCGATCTCTTGATTGGACTCTAGAATGATCGGAAGGTCTTTCTCGATCGTCAACTCGATTATTTCTCCTGATCGAGCGGCCTTCTCGATCTGTTGGTCGATTGTTGGACCGGATCGAGTTGAGTGCTCGATTGGCTTGTCGATCTGACTCCTGGATCGAGTGATGGCGTCGATCTCGGGGTCGATTTCTAGGCAACATCCTTCTTCATTCTTGATGATCCTCCTCGAATCTAGCAGGTTTACGTACTCTTGAGTTCTCTGGTCTACATAGCCAAACTCTCCTGGCTCCTTAGTGAGTGCTAGCTTCAAATGGTCTTCTATAGCTAGCTCTTCCAGCAACTCATCCGCCAAGGCATCCATCGTTTCGATATAGAAAGCTTGTCCTTCAATGGTTGGCTTCTTTAGAACCTTGTTGATGTCAAAGTCTAGCCTGATTTCTTTCCCCAAATGCAAGGCAATCTTCCCATTCTTCACGTCTATTATGGCTCCGGCGGTTGCTAGGAATGGTCTCCCTAAGATGAGTGGGTCTTTTGGCTCCTCGTCCATCTCCAGCACTACAAAATCTGTAGGTACGTTTACTCCACTGATTCGCACCGGCAAGTCTTCAAGCAACCCCACTGGTAGTCTCACGCTCCTATCAGCCAACACCAATGAGATCCGACATTCCTTAAACCGAGTGAAACCAAGCTTCTTAGCCACGGAGTGAGGCATCAAGTTTATGCTGGCTCCGAGATCACACAAGCAGCTCTTGAACTCAAGGGGACCCAAAGCACACGGTATGGTGAAGCTTCCAGGATCTCCCAGCTTCTTAGGCACTATCTCCTTATGAATAACCGCGCTACACTCTTCGCTTAGTACAAGCACTTCTTTGCTTTCTTTGTTCTTCTTGGCAAGGGTGTCCTTGAAAAACTTGGCGCACTTGGGCATCATGGCGAGACAGTCTACAAGAGGCAGCTTTATCTCCACGTCTCTCAAGTGCTTCTCAAATAGGATTCGGTGCTTCTCTATTAACTGCTTTTTGAACCGACCCGGGAATGGCAACTTTGGTACGTAAGGTGGGGGCACGTATTCATCCTTCTCCTTGGTGGTTTTCTCGGCTTTCTTCTCAACGAATGCCTTGTCACCTCTCCTCAGTCCTTGGATCCATACGTTGTCAAAGTTTATCTCCTCATTATCAGCTGAAAGTCTACCCTCCCCCTCTTGAATTACAACGTCCTCGTTGGTCTTTGTAGAAACCGGAGGATCAAGCTCTTTGCCACTTCTCAACGTAATAGCATTGGCATACTCCTTTGGATTTTGTTCACATTTTCCCGGAAGGCTGTTCTGTCCACTCGTGCTTGCTTTGCCCTTCTCTAGCTGCTTGATCTTGTTGTTGAGGTTTGTTATTTGAGTAGAGAAGTCGGTTAAGGATGAATCCAGCCGAGTGTTCATTTCAGCGAACTTTTGATTTGTAGAAGCTTGCCCTTGTATTAGCTGTTGGAACATTGCTTGAACCGGATCAACTTGTTGTTGCATCGGTTGTTGTTGTTGTTGAGGTGCAAAGCCCGGAGGGTAGTTAGAAGTATAACCCTTGTTTTGTTGTTGTTGCCCTTGGAAGTTGCCTTGCCCTTGACCTTGGAATCCACTGCTTTATTGAAACCCTTTGTTGTAAGGGATGAAAGGCTTAGCTTGTTGAGCAGGGTACACTTGATCTTTAGGGTTGGCTACATTGGTGCTTCGGTAAGAGAGGTTGTTGTTCTGGTAGCCTTGGTTGTAGCCTTGAGACTTGTAGTTGTTCTGACCGGCTACCCAATTTGCTTCTTCTTGGCTTAGCTCTAACTCCTCTTAGTTTTCATCAGCTTCACCAACGAAGTGAACATGCTTCTGATTAGCTAAGACCAACTTGTCAATCATCTCATGCAACGATTTGAGCTCCTTCTTGTGAGACTCTAGTTCTGATCCCCTTGGTGCTCGGTCATAATCCTCGGCATAGTTTCCATCACTCAACGCAAGGTTCTCTATTAGCTCCATACCCTCTTCTACTTCTTGACCGAGGAAGTTGCCTTTGCTAGCTGTATCAAGCAACAACCGGATCTTTGGTGAAGCTCCAGGGTAGATTGTGCTGAGTAGAGTCTCCTCACTGAACCCGTGATGAGGACATTGGATCGTGTAGTCTTTGAAACGCTCCATAGCCTCGTTGAAAGTCTCATTGTTCCTTTGAGTGAAACCGCTGATTTAGCTTCTCAACCGAGCAGTCCTGGTGCTTGAGAAGAACTTGGAGAGGAAAGCCTTCTTACACTCAGCCCATGATGTGATGGTGCCTTGTGGTAGGGTCTTCTCCCAATGTCTAGCTTTGTCTCCGAGGGAAAAGGGGAAGAGACGCAGCTTAAAGGCATCTTCTGATATACCGTTGATCTTGATCATTCCACACACTTGCTCAAAATTGTCCAAGTGTTCCAACGGGTCTTCCATTGCTAAGCCGTGGAACTTGTTGTTTTGCACCATAGATATGAAGCCCGGCTTGATCTCAAAGTTGTTGTTTTGTACCGGAGGAGGAGTGATCCCAAACCTATTGTGGTGGGTATTGGGAGCATCTCCGGCTCCTATGATCCTCGGAGGTCTAGCCGCGTGTTGGGGGATACCATTGCCCCGTCCTGCTAGAGGAGGACCTTCAGGATGCTCATTCTCAGCCATGTCTTCAAAGTTGACCTGACCGTTCTGAACTATCTCTTCAAATGCTCTTGTTTGATCTCTGACTCTCCTTTGACGTGAGTGTCCGAGTTGATGTATGTTGTCAAGCGGTTGAAGAAGGTTGTTATCTCCACGTGAACGTAAATTCATGTACCTGAAAGTACACGGTTTAGAATAGTATTAGTAACTTGAAAAAAAGGTAAAGACTTAGTCTTTGTTAAGACCCAAATCTCTATGTTCTCTAAGCAACCTAGAATGGCAACGGCGCCATTTGATAATGAGGTTTTTCTTCTTACGGTCTAATGCAGCAGAGAACTTATCAAAACTCTAATGCATGCAACGTTGTAGTAAGGCAAGCAGAGAGTGTCAATCCAGTTCTAGGTGATAGAGAATCCACAGAGAATGCAAGATCTAGGACAAATCTAAGTGAAATGAGACAGTTTGTTGAGAAAATCTTGAAAACTAATTGCAGCAACCTAAACAGAGTGAAACCTATTTTAAAAATACTAGAAAGCAAGCAGTTACCACGAGGAACAAACAGATAAATTAAAGGGAAGAGCTTCGAATTGTTAAAATTCGACTAGTGGATCGACCACAAGATCGACCACTAGATCGAGCAGAAACGATCGATCTCGTCTAAAATCGTAAGAACAAGGAATCTAAAGACCAGGAAGCTATCAAACAACAAGCAAAAGGTGATATGCGACGCAAATAAGCTAAAGAGAAGGGTTTCAGGGTCGAGATTCATATAAGGGGTTTTAAAGGTTGATCTTGGGTTTGAAACTTTAGATCGACTCACTTGGTGAGGGTCTCTAAGCCTCGAAAACAAAACAAGATCTATCCGTGGCTTTCGGTCTAGATCACTCTTTCATCCTCTCCTCCAAACCCATGGCTTTTGGTGGAAAAAGAGGTTGAAAGGCAAGGAAGACAGATTTCGAACAATGGCTTAACTAGTCCCCCAAACTACCATGGCTTTTGGGAAGGGGTAACTAATCACTAAGGTGAGATCTTCCGAGGTCCCTGGATCCTGTCAAGGTAAGGGACCTCTCGGATCGTGAAGCTCTTGGCGTGAGAGTCTTCAAGCATTAAGCTTTCATCACCTTAGAAGAGATAGATTTAAAAACGTTTAGAAAACAAACCACGATCGAACCTTTTCTACCCCTTAATCCTCTCAACCCTTAACCCTGAATGAACTACTCACTACACATAAAGGAAATCAGGCAAGGACGAAGAGAAGAAACGATAAACATGAAAGATAAACTGGATTAAAAACGATAAAGATTTGAAAACACAAAAGCTTGAAACTGTTCTACAATGGTGTTCTTCCGAAAAACCAGAGAGAAAAACTAAAACTTGGAGAGAAGGTAAAAATCTCAAAAATTATCGAAAAGTAGTCGCCACCTTTGCCAAAAATGCCAAAACAGTCCAATGGTCCCCCCGTCGCTAACAGCCAAAAACGGTTGAAAGGACAGAGATCGACCATTGGATCGAGTTGGTCTCTCGATCATATCCGGCCATCGTGTCTTCGGCTTGATCCGGGTCTCGATCTTCTGTGGTGAATCGAGTGTTGCATCCGATCTCGGTATCGATCTCCGGGAGGATCGAATGGTGTACTCGATCCGGCTCTCGCTCTGCATGGCGTCATTTACGTCCGTACCGATGCATCGACTGCTTCACTCGATCTCCGTCTCGATCATTATCCTTAGATCGCCTAGTTGGCTCGATCTTCTGGTCGATCAACTCCTAGATCGACCGGTCATGCTCGATCTGCTCCTCGATCACTGGTCCTTAGCATTTTCCCGAGCTTCCATGAACCGCTACATTGGTCTCCACACCTCCACGAACCTCCGTGTCTCCAAAGCAACCATAAACAACCTGGAATGGATGCAAAATGCAGAGAAAATGCAAATGCTGATGCAAGAATGCTCTAGGACTCTAAGTGATGCAAATCTAACCTAAAACATGATACAAATGCATGAAAAACTATCTAATGAGTATGCAAAATGTATGTAGAATGCAATATTATGAATCCCAGGTGACTATTTACAGCCTATTTACTCCATTTTTATTTGTAAGATTCATCAGATGCCCGTGTTCCCCATTTTCGGATCGTAAACCTGTTTCGGATCTTCATTTGGGATATCTTCTAGGGAATGAGATACAAGTAATAGAGGCTTCTCCTTGTACTATTATGTGTCCCAGATGACTATTTCCAGCCTATTTACTCTATTTTCTTTGTATAATTCATCAGAAGTTCGTTTTTCCCAGTTTCGGCTAGTAGACTTGTTTCGGATCTTCATTTGGGTTATCTTCTAGGGAATGAGATACAAGTAATAGAGGTTTCTCCTTGTACTATTATGAGTCCCAGACGACTATTTCCAACCTATTTACTCCATTTTTATTTGTATGATTCATCAGAAGTCTGTTTTCCCTATTTTCGACAAGTAGACCACTTTCAGATCTTCATTTCGAATATCTTCTAAAGAACTAGATACAAGTAATAGAGGCTTCTCCTTGTACTATTATGAATCCCAGGTGACTATTTCCAGCCTACTTACTCCATTTTTATTTGTATGATTCATCAGAAGTCCGTGTTCCCCATTTTTAGCTAGTAGACCAATTTCAGATCTTCATTTGGGATATCTTCTAGGGAATGATATAGAAGTAATAGAGATTTCTCGTTGTACTATTATGTGTCCCAGATGAATATTTTCAGCCTTTTTACTCCTTTTTCTTTGTATGATTCATCAGAAGTTTGTTTTTCCCATTTTCGGCTAGTAGACCTGTTTCAGATCTTCATTTGGGATATCTTCTAGGGAATGAGATACAAGTAATAGAGGTTTCTCCTTGTACTATTATGAGTCCTAGATGACTATTTACAGCCTAAATACTCCATTTTTATTTGTATGATTCATCAGAAGTCCGTTTTCCCCATTTTCGGCAAGTAGACCACTTTCAGGTCTTAATTTCAGATATCTTCTAGGGAATTAGATACAAGTAATAGAGGTTTGTCCTTGTACTATTATGAGTCCCAGATGACTATTTCCAGCCTATTTACTCCATTTTTATTTGTCTAATTCATCAGAAGTCCGTTTTCCCCATTTTCGGCAAGTAGACCACTTTCAGATCTTCAATTTGGATATCTTCTAGGGAAATAGATAAAAGTAATAGAGGCTTCTCCTTGTACTATTATGAATCCCAGGTGACTATTTCCAGTCTATTTACTCCATTTTTAATTGTATGATTCATCAGAAGTCCGTTTTCCCCATTTTCGGCAAGTAGACCAGTTTCGGATCTTCATTTCGGATATCTTCTAGGGAATGAGATACAAGTAATAGAGACTTCTCGTTGTACTATTATGAATCTCAGGTGACTATTTCCAGCCTATTTACTCCATTTTTATTTGTATGATTCATCAGAATTCCGTTTTTCCCATTTTTGGCTAGAAGACCACTTCCGGATCTTCATTTGGGAACTTTTCTACGGAATGAGATACAAGTAATAAAGGCTTCTCCTTGTACTATTATCAGTGCCAGATGACTATTTCCAGCCTATTTACTCCATTTTCTTTGTATGATTCATTAGAAGTTTGTTTTTCCCATTTTCGGCTAGGAGACTTGTTTTGGATCTTCTTTTGGGATATCTTCTAGGGAATGAGATAAAAGTAATAGAGGTTTCTCCTTGTACTATTATATGTCCCAGATGACTATTTCCAGCCTATTTACTCCATTTTTATTTGTATGATTCATCAGAAGTCTGTTTTCCCCATTTTCGGCTAGTAGACCAGTTTCGGATCTTAATTTGGGATCTCTTCTAGGGAATGAGATACAAGTAATAGAGGCTTCTCCTTGTAATATGATGAATCCTAGGTGACTATTTCCAGCCTATTTACTCCATTTTTATTTGTAAGATTCATCAGATGTCCGTGTTCCCCATTTTTGGCTCGTAGACCTGTTTCAGTTCTTCATTTGGGATATCTTATAGGGAATGAGATACAAGTAATAGAGGTTTCTCCTTGTACTATTATGAGTCCCAGATGACTATTTCCAACCTATTTACTCCATTTTTATTTGTATGATTCATCAGAAGTCCGTTTTCACCATTTTAGACAAGTAGACCACTTTCAGATCTTCATTTCGAATAGCTTCTAAGGAATTAGATACAAGTAATAGAGGCTTCTCCTCGTACTATTATGAATCCCAGGTGACTATTTCAAGCCTACTTACTCCATTTTTATTTGTATGATTCATCAGAAGTCCGTGTTTTCTATTTTTGGCTAGTAGACCAATTTCAGATCTTCATTTAGGATATCTTCTAGGGAATGATATAGAAGTAATAGAGGCTTCTCCTTGTACTATTATGTGTCCCAGATGACAATTTCCAGACTTTTTACTCCTTTTTGTTTGTATGATTCATCAGAAGTTTGTTTTTCCCATTTTCGGCTAGTAGACCAGTTTCAGATCTTCATTTGGGATATCTTCTAGGGAATGAGATACAAGTAATAGAGGTTTCTACTTGTAATATTATGAGTCCTAGATGACTATTTACAGCCTAATTACTCCATTTTTATTTGTATGATTCATCAGAAGTCCGTTTTCCCCATTTTCGGCAAGTAGACCACTTTCAGAACTTCATATCGGATATCTTCTAGGGAATTAGATACAAGTAATAGAGGTTTGTCCTTGTACTATTATGAGTCCCATATGACTATTTCTATCCTGTTTACTCCATTTTTATTTGTATGATTCATCAGAAGTCCGTTTTCCCCATTTTCGGCAAGTAGACCACTGTCAAATCTTCATTTCGAATATCTTCTAGGGAAATAGATACAAGTAATAGAGGCTTCTCCTTGTACTATTATAAATCCCAGGTGACTATTTCCAGTCTATTTACTCTATTTTTATTTGTATGATTCATCAGAAGTCCATTTTCCCCATTTTCGGCAAGTAGACTAGTTTCGGATCTTCATTTGGGAACTTTTCTACGGAATGAGATACAAGTAATAGATGCTTCTCCTTGTACTATTATGAGCACCAGATGACTATTTCCAGCCTATTTACTTCATTTTCTTTGTATGATTCATCAGAAGTTTGTTTTTCCCATTTTCGGCTAGTAGACTTGTTTCGGATCTTCATTTGGGATATCTTCTAGGGAATGAGATACAAGTAATAGAGGTTTGTCCTTGTTCTATTATGAGTCCCAGATGACTATTTCCAGCCTATTTACTCCATTTTTATTTGTATGATTCATCAGAAGTCCGTTTTCCCCATTTTCGGCAAGTAGACCACTTTCAGATCTTTTTTCGGATATCTTCTAAGGAAATGAATACAAGTAATAGAGGCTTCTCCTTGTACTATTATGAATCCCAGGTGACTATTTCCAGTCTATTTACTCCATTTTTATTTGTATGATTCATCAGAAGTCCGTTTTCCCCATTTTTGGCAAGTAGACCAGTTTCGGATCTTCATTTCGGATATCTTCTAGGGAATGAGATACAAGTAATAGAGACTTCGATTTGCACTATTATGAATCCCAGGTGACTATTTCCAGCCTATTTACTCCATTTTTATTTGTATGATTCATCAGAATTCCGTTTTCCCCAGTTTTAGCTAGTAGACCACTTCTGGATCTTCATTTGGGAACTTTCCTACGGAATGAGATACAAGTATTAGAGGCTTCTCCTTGTACTATTATGAGTGCCAAATGACTATTTCCAGCCTATTTTTTCCATTTTCTTTGTATGATTCATCAGAAGTTTGTTTTTCCCATTTTCGGCTAGTAGACTTGTTTCGGATCTTCATTTGGGATATCTTCTAGGGAATGAGATACAAGTAATAGAGGTTTCTCGTCTCACTATTATGAGTCCCAGATGACTATTTCCAGCTTATTTACTCTATTTTTATTTGTATGATTCATCAGAAGTCCGTTTTCCCCATTTTCGGCTAGTAGACCAGTTTCGGATCTTAATTTAGGATCTCTTCTAGGGAATGAGATACAAGTAATAGAGGCTTCTCCTTATACTTTATGAGTCCCAGATGACTATTTCCAGCGTATTTACTCCATTTTTATTTGTATGATTCATCAGAAGTCCGTTTTCCCCATTTTCGGCAAGTAGACCAGTTTCGGATCTACATTTCGGATATCTTCTAGGGAATGAGATACAAGTAATACAGGGTTCTCCTTGTAATATTATGAATCCCAGGTGACTATATTCAGCCTATTTACTCCATTTTTATTTGTATAATTCATCAGATGTCCGTGTTCCCCATTTTCGGCTCGTAGACCTGTTTCGGATCTTCATTTGGGATATCTTCTAGGGAATGAGATACAAGTAATAGAGGCTTCTCCTTGTACTATTATGTGTCCCAGATGACTATTACAAGCCTATTTTGACTCCTTTTTATTTGTATGATTCATCAGAAGTCCGTTTTCCCCATTTTCGGCAAGTAGACCAGTTTCGGATCTTCATTTCGGATATCTTCTAGGGAATGAGAAACAAGTAATAGAGACTTCTCTTTATACTATCATGAATCCCAGGTGACTATTTCCAGCCTATTTACTCCATTTTTATTTGTATGATTTATCAAAATTCCGTTTTCCCCATTTTCGGCTAGTAGACCACTTCCAGATCTTCATTTGGAAACTTTTCTACGGAATGCGATACAAGTAATAGAGGCTTCCCCTTGTACTATTATGAGTGCCAGATGCCTATTTCCAGCCTATTTACTCCATTTTCTTTGTATGATTCATCAGAAGTTTGTTTTTCCCATTTTCGGCTAGTAGACTTATTTCGGATCTTCATTTCGGATATCTTCTAGGAAATGAGATACAAGTAATAGAGGTTTCTCGTTACACAATTATGAGTCCCAGATGACTATTTCCAGCCTATTTACTCCATTTTTATTTGTATGATTCATCAGAAGTCCGTTTTTCCCATTTTTGGCTAGTAGACCATTTTCGGATCTTCATTTGGGATATCTTCTAGGGAATGATATAGAAGTAATAGAAGCTTCTCCTGGTGCTATTATGAGTCCCAGATGACTATTTCCAGCCTATTTACTCCAGTTTCTTTGTATGATTCATCAGAAGTCCGTTTTCCCCTTTTTTGGCAAGTTGACCAGTTTCGGATCTTCATTTCGGATATCTTCTAGGGAATGGGAAACAAGTAATAGAGACTTCTCTTTGTAATAATATGAATCCCAGGTGACTATTTCCAGCCTATTTACTCCATTTTTATTTGTAAGATTCATCAGATGTCCGTGTTCCCCATTTTCGGCTCGTAGACCAGTTTTGGATCTTAATTTGGGATCTCTTCTAGGAAATGAGATAAAAGTAATAGAGGCTTCTCCTTATACTATTCTGAGTCCCAGATGACTATTTCCAGCCTAGTTACTCCATTTTTATTTGTATGATTCATCAGAAATCCGGTTTCCCCATTTTCGGCAAATAGACCAATTTCAGATCTTCATTTCGGATATCTTCTAGGGAATGAGATACAAGTAATAGAGGCTTCTCCTTGTAATATTATGAATCCCAGGTGACTATTTCCAGCCTATTTACTCCATTTTTATTTGTAAGATTCATCAGATGTCCGTGTTCCCCATTTTCGGCTCGTAGACCTATTTCGGATCTTAATTTGGGATCTCTTCTAGGGAATGAGATACAAGTAATAGAGGCTTCTCCTTATACTATTCTGAGTCCCAGATGACTATTTCCAGCCTATTTACTCCATTTTTATTTGTATGATTCATCACAAGTCTGTTTTCCCCATTTTCGGCAAATAGACCAGTTTCGGATCTTCATTTCGGATATCTTCTAGGGAATGAGATACAAGTAATAGAGGCTTCTCCTTCTTATATTATGAATACCAGGTGACTATTTCCAGCCTATTTACTCCATTTTTATTTGTAAGATTCATCAGATGTCCGTGTTCCCCATTTTCGGCTCGTAGACCTGTTTCGGATCTTCATTTTGGATATCTTCTAGGGAATGAGATACAAGTAATAGAGGCTTCTCCTTATACTATTCTGAGTCCCAGATGACTATTTCCAGCCTATTTACTCCATTTTTATTTGTATGATTCATCAGAAGTCCGTTTTCCCCATTTTCGGCAAATAGACCAGTTTCGGATCTTCATTTCGGATATCTTCTAGGGAATGAGATACAAGTAATAGAGGCTTCTACTTGTAATATTATGAATCCCAGGTGACTATATTCAGCCTATTTACTCCATTTTTATTTATATAATTCATCAGATGTCCGTGTTCCCCATTTTCGGCTCGTAGACCTGTTTCGGATCTTCATTTGGGATATCTTCTAGGGAATGAGATACAAGTAATAGAGGCTTCTCCTTGTACTATTATGTGTCCCAGATGACTATTTCCAGCCTATTTTTACTCCTTTTTATTTGTATGATTCATCAGAAGTCCGTTTTCCCCATTTTCGGCAAGTAGACCAGTTTCGGATCTTCATTTCGGATATCTTCTAGGGAAGGAGAAACAAGTAATAGAGACTTCTCTTTGTACTATCATGAATCCCAGGTGACTATTTCCAGCCTATTTACTCCATTTTTATTTGTATGATTCATCAAAATTCCGTTTTCCTCATTTTCGGCTAGTAGACCACTTCCAGATCTTCATTTGGAAACTTTTCTACGGAATGCTATACAAGTAATAGAGGCTTCTCCTTGTAATATTATGAATCCCAGGTGACTATATTCAGCCTATTTACTCCATTTTTATATGTATAATTCATCAGATGTCCGTGTTCCCCATTTTCGGCTCGTAGACCTGTTTCGGATCTTCATTTGGGATATCTTCTAGGGAATGAGATACAAGTAATAGAGGCTTCTCCTTGTACTATTATGTGTCCCAGATGACTATTTCCAGCCTATTTTTACTCCTTTTTATTTGTATGATTCATCAGAAGTCCGTTTTCCCCATTTTCGGCAAATAGACCAGTTTCGGATCTTCATTTCGGATATCTTCTAGGGAATGAGATACAAGTAATAGAGGCTTCTCCTTGTAATATTATGAATCCCAAGTGACTATTTCCAGCCTATTTACTCCATTTTTATTTGTAAGATTCATCAGATGTCCGTGTTCCCCATTTTCGGCTCGTAGACCTGTTTCGGATCTTAATTTGGGATCTCTTCTAGGGAATGAGATACAAGTAATAGAGGCTTCTCCTTATACTATTCTGAGTCCCAGATGACTATTTCCAGCCTATTTACTCCATTTTTATTTGTAAGATTCATTAGATGTCCGTGTTCCCCATTTTCGGCTCGTAGACCTGTTTCAGATCTTCATTTGGGATATCTTCTAGGGAATGAGATACAAGTAATAGAGGCTTCTCTTTGTACTATTATGAATCCCAGGTGACTATTTCAAGCCTATTTACTCCATTTTTATTTGCATGATTCATCAGAATTCCGTTTTCCCCATTTTTGGCTAGTAGACTTATTTCGGATCTTCATTTGGGAACTTTTCTACGGAATGAGATACAAGTAACAGAGGTTTCTCGTTGCACTATTATGAGTCCCAGATGACTATTTCCATCCTATTTACTCCATTTTTATTTGTATGATTCATCAGAAGTCCGTTTTCCCTATTTTTGGCTTGTAGACCAATTTCGGATCTTCATTTGGGATATCTTCTAGGGAATGATATAGAAGTAATAGAAGCTTCTCCTGGTGCTATTATGTGTCCCAGATGACTATTTCCAGCCTTTTTACTCCTTTTTATTTGTATGATTCATCAGAAGTCCGTTTTCCCAATTTTCGGCAAATAGACCAGTTTCGGATCTTCATTTCGGATATCTTCTAGGGAATGAGATACAAGTAATAGAGGCTTCTCCTTGTAATATTATGAATCCCAGGTGACTATTTCCAGCCTATTTACTCCATTTTTATTTGTAAGATTCATCAGATGTCCGTGTTCCCCATTTTCGGCTCGTAGACCTGTTTCGGATCTTAATTTGGGATCTCTTCTAGGGAATGAGATACAAATAATAGAGGCTTCTCCTTATACTATTCTGAGTCCCAGATGACTATTTCCAGCCTATTTACTCCATTTTTATTTGTAAGATTCATTAGATGTCCGTGTTCCCCATTTTCGGCTCGTAGACCTGTTTCAGATCTTCATTTGGGATATCTTCTAGGGAATGAGATACAAGTAATAGAGGCTTCTCTTTGTACTATTATGAATCCCAGGTGACTATTTCAAGCCTATTTACTCCATTTTTATTTGCATGATTCATCAGAATTCTGTTTTCCCCATTTTTGGCTAGTAGACTTATTTCGGATCTTCATTTGGGAACTTTTCTACGGAATGAGATACAAGTAACAGAGGTTTCTCGTTGCACTATTATGAGTCCCAGATGACTATTTCCATCCTATTTACTCCATTTTTATTTGTATGATTCATCAGAAGTCCGTTTTCCCTATTTTTGGCTTGTATACCAATTTCGGATCTTCATTTGGGATATCTTCTAGGGAATGATATAGAAGTAATAGAAGCTTCTCCTGGTGCTATTATGTGTCCCAGATGACTATTTCCAGCCTTTTTACTCCTTTTTGTTTGTATGATTCATCAGAAGTCCGTTTTCCCCATTTTCGGCAAGTAGACCATTTTCAGATCTTATTTCAGATATCTTCTAAGGAAATAGATACAAGTAATAGAGGCTTCTCCTTGTACTATTATGAATCTCAGGTGACTATTTCCAGTCTATTTACTCCATTTTTATTTGTATGATTCATAAGAAGTCCGTTTTCCCCATTTTTGGCAAGTAGACCAGTTTCGGATCTTCATTTCGGATATCTTCTAGGGAATGAGATACAAGTAATAGAGACTTCTCTTTGTACTATTATGAATCCCAGGTGACTATTTCCAGCCTATTTACTCCATTTTTATTTGTATGATTCATCAGAATTCCGTTTTCCCCATTTTTGGCTAGTAGACCACTTCCGGATCTTCATTTGGGAACTTTTCTACGGAATGAGATACAAGTAATAGAGGCTTCTCCTTGTACTATTATGAGTGCCAGATGACTATATTCCAGCTTATTTACTCCATTTTCTTTGTATGATTCATCAGAAGTTTGTTTTTCCCATTTTCGGCTAGTAGACTTGTTTCTGATCTTCAATTGGGATATCTTCTAGGGAATGAAATACAAGTAATAGAGGTTTCTCATTGTACTATTATGAGTCCCAGATGACTATTTCCAGCCTATTAACTCCATATTTATTTGTATGATTCATCAGAAGTCCGTTTTCCCCATATTCGGCTAGTAGACCAGTTTCGGATCTTAATTTGGGATCTCTTCTAGGGAATGAGATACAAGTAATAGAGGCTTCTCCTTATACTATTCTGAGTCCCAGATGACTATTTCCAGCCTATTTACTAAGTCAGTTATCCCTATTTTCGGCTACCATACCAGTTTTGGATCTTCAATTGGGTCTCTTTTACCAAATGAGAAACATGTAATAGAGGCTTCTCCTTATAATATTATGACTCTGAGATGACTATTTCATGCTTATTTAGTCCATTTTCTTTGTATGCTTCATCAAAAGTCTGTTATCCCTATTTTCGGCTAGTAGACCAGTTTCGGATCTTCATTAGGGATCTTTTCAACGGAATGAGAAACATGTAATAGAGGCCTCTCCTTATAATATAATGAGTCCGAGATGACTATTTCATGCTTATTTAGTCCATTTTCTTTTTATGATTCATCAAAAGTCTGTTATCCCTATTTTCGGCTAGTAGACCAATTTAGGATCTTTATTTGGGATCTTTTCAACGGAATGAGATACAAGTATTAGAGGCTTCTCCTTGTACCATTTTGAGTCCCAGTTGACTATTTCAAGCCTATTTACTCTATTTTTTTGTATGATTCTTCGAAAGTCCGTTATCCCCATTTTCAGCTAGTAGACCAGTTTTGGATGTTCATTTGGTATCTTTTCTACGGAATGAGATATAAGTAATAGAGGCTCATCCTTGTACTTTTATGAGTCCCATATGACTATAATTAATCAAAAGTCAGTTATCCCTATTTTCGTATAGTAGACCAGTTTCGGATCTTCATTTGGGTCTCTTCTGCCGAATGAGAAAGAAGTAATAGAGGCTTCTCCTTGTAATATTATGAGTCTGAGATGACTATATCATACCTATTAACTCCATTTTCTTTGTATGATTCATCAGAAGTCCGTTATCCCTACTTCGTCTAGTAGACCAGTTTTTGATCTTCATTTGAGATTTTTTCTACGGAATGAGATACAAGTAATAGAGGCTTCACCTTGTTCTATTATGAGTCCGTGATGACTATTTAAGGTCTATTTACTCCATTTTCTTTGTATAATTCATCAAAAGTCCGTTATCCCCTTTTTCGGCTAGTAGACAAGTTTCGAATCTTCATTTGGGATCTTTTCTATGGAATGAGATACAAGTAATAAAGGCTTCTCCTTGTACTATTTCAAGATTTTTTACTCTATTTTATTTGTATGATTCATCAAAAGTCCGTTATCCCCATTTTTGGCTACTAGACTAGATTCGGATTTTCAATTGAGATCTCCTCTACAGAATGAGATACAAGTAATAGAGGCTTCTACTTGTACTATTATGAGTACCAAATGAAGATTTTAAGCCTATTTACACCATTTTCTTTGTATGTTTCATCATAAGTCTGTTTCCCCATTTCGTCTATTAGACCAGTTTCAGATCTTCATTTCAGATCTCTTCTATGAAATGCGATACAAGTAATAGAGGCTTCTCCTTGTACTAGTATGAGTCCTAAATGACTATTTCCAACTTATTTACTAGATTCTTTTTGTATGATTCATCAAAAGTTCCTTATCCCCATTTTCGGCTAGTAGACCAGTTTCATATCTACATTTGGGATCTCTTCTACGGAATGAGATACAAGTAATAGAGGCTTCTCCTTGAACTAATATGAGTCCCATATGACTATTTCAAATCTATTTACTCCATTTTCTCTTTATGATTCATAAAAATTCTGTTATCCCCAATTTTGGAAACTAGACCAGTTTCGGATCTTCATTTGGGATCTTTTCTACGGAATGAGATACAAGTTATATAGGCATCTCCTTGTACTATTATAAGTCCCAGAAGACTATTTCAAACCTATTTACTCCATTTTCTTTGTATGATTCATCAAAAGTCTGTTATCCTCATTTTTGGCTAATAGACCAGTTTCGGATCTTCTTTTGTAGTCTTTTCAACGCAATGTGACACATGTAATATAGGCTTCTCCTTGGACTATAATGAGTCCCAGATGAAAATTAAAAGCTTATTTACTCATTTTTCTTTGTATGATTCATAAAAAGTCAGTTATCCCCATTTCCGACTACTAGACCAGTTTCAGATCTTTATTTGGGATCTCTTCTTCAGAATAAGATACAAGTAATAGAGGCTTCTCCTTATACTATTATGAGTCCTAGATGACACTTTCAAGCCTATTTACTTCATTTTCTTTGTATAATTCATCAAAAGTCCGTTATCCCCATTTTCGGCTAGTAGACCAGTTTCAGATCTTCATTTGGGATCTTTTCTACGGAATGAGATACAAGTAATAGAGGCTTCTCCCTGTACTATTTGGAGTCTCGGTTGACTATTTAAAGCGTATTTATTCCATTTTCTTTGTTTGATTCATCAAAACTCCGTTATCTCCATGTTTGGCTAGTAGACTAGTTTCGGATCTTTCTTTGGGATCTCTTCTACGGAATGAGATACAAGTAATTGAGGCTTCTCCTTGTACTTTTACGAGTCCCAGATGACTATTTCAAGCCTATTTACTCCATTTGTTTGTATGATTCATCAGAAGTCTGTTTCCCCATTTGGACTATTAGACCAGTTTCATGTCTTCATTTGGGATCTCTTCTATGGAATTAGATACAAGTAATAGAGGCTTTTCTTTGTACTATAATGAGTCCTAGATGACTATTTCAAACCTATTTACTAGATTCTTTTTGTATGATTCATCAAAAGTCCGTTAACCCATTGATCGGCTAGTAGACCAGTTTCAGATCTTCATTTGGGATCTTTTCTACGGAATGAGATACAAGGAATTGTGGCTTCTCGTTGTACTATTTTGAGTCCCATATGACAATTTAAAGCCTATTTACTCCATTTTCTTTGAATTATTCCTCAAAAGTCCGTTATCCCTATGTTTGGCTATTAGTCCAGTTTCGGATCATCATTTGGGATCTCTTCTACAGAATAAGATACAAGTAATATAGGCTTCTCCTTGTACTATATGAGTCCCAGATGACAATTTCCAGCATATATACTCCATTTTCTTTGTATGATTCATCAAAAGTCCGTTATCCCCATTTTCGACTAGTAGACCAGTTTTGGATCTTCATATGGAATCTTTTCTACGGAACGAGATACAAGTAATAGAGGCTTTTCCTTGTACTATAATGAGTCCCGTATGATTATTTCAAGCCTATTTACTCCATTTTTTTAGTATGATTCATAAAAAGTTTGTTATCCCAATTTTCGACTACTAGACCAGTTTTGGATCTTCATTTGGGTTCTCTTCTACAGAATGAGAAACAATTAATAAAGGCTTCTCCTTGTACTATTTTAAGTCCCAGATGAATATTTCAAGCCTATTTACTCTATTTTCATTGTATGATTCATCAAATGTCCATTATCCCCATGTTAGGCTAGTAGACTTGTTTCGGATCTTCATTTGAGATCCCTTCAACGGAATGAGATACAATTAATAGAGGCTTCTCCTTGTAATATTATGAATCCCAGGTGACTATATTTAGCCTATTTACTCCATTTTTATTTGTATAGTTCATCAGATGTCCGTGTTCCCCATTTTCGGCTCGTAGACCTGTTTCGGATCTTCATTTGGGATATCTTCTAGGGAATGAGATACAAGTAATAGAGGCTTCTCCTTGTACTATTATGTGTCCCAGATGACTATTTCCAGCCTATTTTTACTCCTTTTTATTTGTATGATTCATCAGAAGTCCGTTTTCCCCATTTTCGGCAAATAGACCAGTTTTGGATCTTCATTTCGGATATCTTCTAGGGAATGAGATACAAGTAATAGAGGCTTCTCCTTGTAATATTATGAATCCCAGGTGACTATTTCCAGCCTATTTACTCCATTTTTATTTGTAAGATTCATCAGATGTCCGTGTTCCCCATTTTCGGCTCGTAGACCTGTTTCGGATCTTAATTTGGGATCTCTTCTAGGGAATGAGATACAAGTAATAGAGGCTTCTCCTTATAATATTCTGAGTCCCAGATGACTATTTCCAGCCTATTTACTCCATTTTTATTTGTAAGATTCATTAGATGTCCGTGTTCCCCATTTTCGGCTCGTAGACCTGTTTCAGATCTTCATTTGGGATATCTTCTAGGGAATGAGATACAAGTAATAGAGGCTTCTCTTTGTACTATTATGAATCCCAGGTGACTATTTCAAGCCTATTTACTCCATTTTTATTTGCATGATTCATCAGAATTCCGTTTTCCCCATTTTTGGCTAGTAGACTTATTTCGGATCTTCATTTGGGAACTTTTCTACGGAATGAGATACAAGTAACAGAGGTTTCTCGTTGCACTATTATGAGTCCCAGATGACTATTTCCATCCTATTTACTCCTTTTTTATTTGTATGATTCATCAGAAGTCCGTTTTCCCCATTTTTGGCTTGTAGACCAATTTCGGATCTTCATTTGGGATATCT
The DNA here is from genome assembly GCA_911865555.2 of Thlaspi arvense. Lineage (NCBI taxonomy): Eukaryota > Viridiplantae > Streptophyta > Magnoliopsida > Brassicales > Brassicaceae > Thlaspi > Thlaspi arvense. The sequence goes on from OU466857.2 coordinate 47,040,430, forward strand.
TCTAGGAAATGATATAGAAGTAATAGAAGCTTCTCCTGGTGCTATTATGTGTCCCAGATGACTATTTTCAGCCTTTTTACTCCATTTTGTTTGTATGATTCATCAGAAGTCCGTTTTCCCCATTTTCGGCAAGTAGACCATTTTCAGATCTTATTTCAGATATCTTCTAAGGAAATAGATACAAGTAATAGAGGCTTCTCCTTGTACTATTATGAATCTCAGGTGACTATTTCCAGTCTATTTACTCCATTTTTATTTGTATGATTCATCAGAAGTCCGTTTTCCCCATTTTTGGCAAGTAGACCAGTTTCGGATCTTCATTTCGGATATCTTCTAGGGAATGAGATACAAGTAATAGAGACTTCTCTTTGTACTATTATGAATCCCAGGTGACTATTTCCAGCCTATTTACTCCATTTTTATTTGTATGATTCATCAGAATTCCGTTTTCCCCATTTTTGGCTAGTAGACCACTTCCGGATCTTCATTTGGGAACTTTTCTACGGAATGAGATACAAGTAATAGAGGCTTCTCCTTGTACTATTATGAGTGCCAGATGACTATTTCCAGCTTATTTACTCCATTTTCTTTGTATGATTCATCAGAAGTTTGTTTTTCCCATTTTCGGCTAGAAGACTTGTTTCGGATCTTCAATTGGGATATCTTCTAGGGAATGAAATACAAGTAATAGAGGTTTCTCATTGTACTATTATGAGTCCCAGATGACTATTTTCAGCCTATTAACTCCATTTTTATTTGTATGATTCATCAGAAGTCCGTTTTCCCCATATTCGGCTAGTAGACCAGTTTCAGATCTTAATTTGGGATCTCTTCTAGGGAATGAGATACAGGTAATAGAGGCTTCTCCTTATACTATTCTGAGTCCCAGATGACTATTTCCAGCCTATTTACTAAGTCAGTTATCCCTATTTTTGGCTACCATACCAGTTTCGGATCTTCAATTGGGTCTCTTTTACCAAATGAGAAACATGTAATAGAGGCTTCTCCTTATAATATTATGACTCTGAGATGACTATTTCATGCTTATTTAGTCCATTTTCTTTGTATGCTTCATCAAAAGTCTGTTATCCCTATTTTCGGCTAGTAGACCAGTTTCGGATCTTCATTAGGGATCTTTTCAACGGAATGAGAAACATGTAATAGAGGCCTCTCCTTATAATATTATTAGTCCGAGATGACTATTTCATGCTTATTTAGTCCATTTTCTTTTTATGATTCATCAAAAGTCTGTTATCCCTATTTTCGGCTAGTAGACCAGTTTAGGATCTTTATTTGGGATCTTTTCAACGGAATGAGATACAAGTATTAGAGGCTTCTCCTTGTACCATTTTGAGTCCCAGTTGACTATTTCAAGCCTATTTACTCTATTTTTTTGTATGATTCTTCGAAAGTCCGTTATCCCCATTTTAAGCTAGTAGACCAGTTTTGGATGTTCATTTGGTATCTTTTCTACGGAATGAGATACAAGTAATAGAGGCTCATCCTTGTACTTTTATGAGTCCCTTATGACTATAATTAATCAAAAGTCAGTTATCCCTATTTTCGTATAGTAGACCAGTTTCGGATCTTCATTTGGGTCTCTTCTGCCGAATGAGAAAGAAGTAATAGAGGCTTCTCCTTGTAATATTATGAGTCTGAGATGACTATATCATACCTATTAACTCCATTTTCTTTGTATGATTCATCAGAAGTCCGTTATCCCTACTTCGTCTAGTAGACCAGTTTTTGATCTTCATTTGGGATTTTTTCTACGGAATGAGATACAAGTAATAGAGGCTTCACCTTGTTCTATTATGAGTCCGTGATGACTATTTAAGGTCTATTTACTCCATTTTCTTTGTATAATTCATCAAAAGTTCGTTATCCCCTTTTTCGGCTAGTAGACAAGTTTCGAATCTTCATTTGGGATCTTTTCTACGGAATGAGATACAAGTAATAAAGGCTTCTCCTTGTACTATTTCAAGATTTTTTACTCCATTTTATTTGTATGATTCATCAAAAATCCGTTATCCCCATTTTTGGCTACTAGACTAGATTCGGATTTTCAATTAAGATCTCCTCTACAGAATGAGATACAAGTAATAGAGGCTTCTACTTGTACTATTATGAGTACCAAATGAAGATTTTAAGCCTATTTACACCATTTTCTTTGTATGTTTCATCATAAGTCTGTTTCCCCATTTCGTCTATTAGACCAGTTTCAGATCTTCATTTCAGATCTCTCCTATGAAATGCGATACAAGTAATAGAGGCTTCTCCTTGTACTAGTATGAGTCCTAAATGACTATTTCCAACTTATTTACTAGATTCTTTTTGTATGATTCATCAAAAGTTCCTTATCCCCATTTTCGGCTAGTAGACCAGTTTCATATCTACATTTGGGATCTCTTCTACGGAATGAGATACAAGTAATAGAGGCTTCTCCTTGAACTAATATGAGTCCCATATGACTATTTCAAATCTATTTACTCCATTTTCTCTGTATGATTCATAAAAATTCTGTTATCCCCAATTTTGGAAACTAGACCAGTTTCGGATCTTCATTTGGGATCTTTTCTACGGAATGAGATACAAGTTATATAGGCATCTCCTTGTACTATTATAAGTCCCAGAAGACTATTTCAAACCTATTTACTCCATTTTCTTTGTATGATTCATCAAAAGTCTGTTATCCTCATTTTTGGCTAATAGACCAGTTTCGGATCTTCTTTTGTAGCCTTTTCAACGCAATGTGACACATGTAATATAGGCTTCTCCTTGTACTATAATGAGTCCCAGATGAAAATTAAAAGCTTATTTACTCAATTTTCTTTGTATGATTCATAAAAAGTCAGTTATCCCCATTTCCGACTACTAGACCAGTTTCAGATCTTTATTTGGGATCTCTTCTTCAGAATAAGATACAAGTAATAGAGGCTTCTCCTTATACTATTATGAGTCCTAGATGACACTTTCAAGCCTATTTACTTCATTTTCTTTGTATAATTCATCAAAAGTCCGTTATCCCCATTTTCGGCTAGTAGACCAGTTTCAGATCTTCATTTGGGATCTTTTCTACGGAATGAGATACAAGGAATAGTGGCTTCTCGTTGTACTATTTTGAGTCCCATATGACTATTTAAAGCCTATTTACTCCATTTTCTTTGAATTATTCCTCAAAAGTCCGTTATCCCTATGTTCGGCTATTAGTCCAGTTTCGGATCATCATTTGGGATCTCTTCTACAGAATAAGATACAAGTAATATAGGCTTCTCCTTGTACTATATGAGTCCCAGATGACAATTTCCAGCATATATACTCCATTTTCTTTGTATGATTCATCAAAAGTCCGTTATCCCCATTTTCGACTAGTAGACCAGTTTTGGATCTTCATATGGAATCTTTTCTACGGAACGAGATACAAGTAATAGAGGCTTTTCCTTGTACTATAATGAGTCCCGTATGATTATTTCAAGCCTATTTACTCCATTTTTTTAGTATGATTCATAAAAAGTTTGTTATCCCCATTTTCGACTACTAGACCAGTTTTGGATCTTCATTTGGGTTCTCTTCTACAGAATGAGAAACAATTAATAAAGGCTTCTCCTTGTACTATTTTAAGTCCCAGATGAATATTTCAAGCCTATTTACTCTATTTTCATTGTATGATTCATCAAATGTCCGTTATCCCCATGTTCGGCTAGTAGACTTGTTTCGGATCTTCATTTGAGATCCCTTCAACGGAATGAGATACAATTAATAGAGGCTTCTCCTTGTACTTTTACGAGTCCCAGATGACAATTTCAAGCATATATACTTCATTTTCTTAGTATGGTTCATCAATATTCAGTTATCCCTATTTTAGGCTAGTATACCAGTTTCGGTTCTTCATTGGGATCTCTTCTACAGAATAAAATACAAGTAATATAGGCTTCTCCTTGTACTTTTATGAGTCCCAGATGACAATTTCAAGCCTATTTACTCCATTTTCTTTGTATGATTCATAAAAAGTCTCTTATCTCTATTTTCGACTACGAGGCCAGTTTCGGATCTTCATTTGGGTTCCCATCTACAGAATGAGATACAAGTAATAAAGGCTTCTCCTTGTACTATTTTGAGTCCTAGATGAATATTTCAAGCCTATTTACTCCATTTTCTTTGTATGATTCATCAAAACTCTATTATCCCCACATTCGTCTAGTAGACCTGTATCGGATCTTCATTTGAGATCTCTTCTACAGAATGATATACAATTAATAGAGGCTTCTCCTTGTACTTTTATGAGTCCCAGATGACAATTTCAAGCCTATTTACTCCATTTTCTTTTATGATTCATCAAAAGTCAGGTATCCCTATTTTCGGCTAGTATACCAGTTTTGGATCTTCATTGGGGTCTCTTCTACATAATGAGGAACATGTAATAGAGGCTTCTCATTATAATATTTTGAGTCCGAGATGACTATTTCATGCTTACTTAGTCCATTTTTATTTGTATGATATTTCAAAATTTCGTTTTCCCCATTTTCGGCTAGTAGACCACTTCCAGATCTTCATTTGGAAACTTTTCTACGGAATACGATACAAGTAATAGAGGCTTCTCCTTGTAATATTATGAATCCCAGGTGACTATATTCAGCCTATTTACTCGATGTTTAATTGTATAATTCATCAGATGTCCGTGTTCCCCATTTTCGGCTCGTAGACCTGTTTCGGATCTTCATTAGGGATATCTTCTAGGGAATGAGATACAAGTAATAAAGGCTTCTCCTTGTACTATTATGTGTCCCAGATGACTATTTCCAGCCTATTTGTACTCCTTTTTATTTGTAAGATTCATTAGATGTCCGTGTTCCCCATTTTCGGCTCGTAGACCTGTTTCAAATCTTCATTTGGGATATCTTCTAGGGAATGAGATACAAGTAATAGAGGCTTCTCCTTGTACTATTATGAATCCCAGGTGACTATTTCAAGCCTATTTACTCCATTTTTATTTGCATGATTCATCAGAATTCCGTTTTCCCCATTTTTGACTAGTAGACTTATTTCGGATCTTCATTTGGGAACTTTTCTACGGAATGAGATACAAGTAACAGAGGTTTCTCGTTGCACTATTATGAGTCCCAGATGACTATTTCCATCCTATTTACTCCATTTTTATTTGTATGATTCATCAGAAGTCTGTTTTCCCCATTTTTGGCTTGTAGACCAATTTCGGATCTTCATTTGGGATATCTTCTAGGGAATGATATAGAAGTAATAGAAGCTTCTCCTGGTGCTATTATGTGTCCTAGATGACTATTTCCAGCCTTTTTACTCCTTTTTGTTTGTATGATTCATCAGAAGTCCGTTTTCCCCATTTTCGGCAAGTAGACCACTTTCAGATCTTATTTCAGATATCTTCTAAGGAAATAGATACAAGTAATAGAGGCTTCTCCTTGTACTATTATAAATCTCAGGTGACTATTTCCAGTCTATTTACTCCATTTTTATTTTTATGATTCATCAGAAGTCCGTTTTCCCCATTTTTGGCAAGTAGACCAGTTTCGGATCTTCATTTCGGATATCTTCTAGGGAATGAGATACAAGTAATAGAGACTTCTCATTGTACTATTATAAATCCCAGGTGACTATTTCCAGCCTATTTACTCCATTTTTATTTGTATGATTCATCAGAATTCCGTTTTCCCCATTTTTGGCTAGTAGACCACTTCCGGATCTTCATTTGGGAACTTTTCTACGGAATGAAATACAAGTAATAGAGGCTTCTCCTTGTACTATTATGAGTGCCAGATGACTATTTCCAGCTTATTTACTCCATTTTCTTTGTATGATTCATCAAAAGTTTGTTTTTCCCATTTTCGGCTTGTAGACTTGTTTCAGATCTTCAATTGGGATATCTTCTAGGGAATGAGATACAAGTAATAGAGGTTTTTCAGTGTGTTATTATGAGTCCCAGATGACTATTTCCAGCCTATTAACTCCATTTTTATTTGTATGATTCATCAGAAGTCCGTTTTCCCCATATTCGGCTAGTAGACCAGTTTCGGATCTTAATTTGGGATCTCTTCTAGGGAATGAGATACAAGTAATAGAGGCTTCTCCTTAAACTATTCTGAGTCCCAGATGACTATTTCCAGCCTATTTACTAAGTCAGTTATCCCTATTTTCGGCTACCATACCAGTTTCGGATCTTCAATTGGGTCTCTTTTACCAAACGAGAACACATGTAATAGAGGCTTCTCCTTATAATATTATGACTCTGAGATGACTATTTCATGCTTATTTAGTCCATTTTCTTTGTATGCTTCATCAAAAGTCTGTTATCCCTATTTTCGGCTAGTAGACCAGTTTCGGATCTTCATTAGGGATCTTTTCAACGGAATGAGAAACATGTAATAGAGGCCTCTCCTTATAATATTATGAGTCCGAGATGATTATTTCATGCTTATTTAGTCCATTTTCTTTTTATGATTCATCAAAAGTCTGTTATCCCTATTTTCGGCTAGTAGACCAGTTTAGGATCTTTATTTGGGATCTTTTCAACGGAATGAGATACAAGTATTAGAGGCTTCTCCTTGTACCATTTTGAGTCCCAGTTGACTATTTCAAGCCTATTTACTCTATTTTTTTTTGTATGATTCTTCGAAAGTCCGTTATCCCCATTTTCAGCTAGTAGACCAGTTTTGGATGTTCATTTGGGATCTTTTCTACGGAATGAGATACAAGTAATAGAGGCTCATCCTTGTACTTTTATGAGTCCCATATGACTATAATTAATCAAAAGTCAGTTATCCCTATTTTTGTATAGTAGACCAGTTTCGGATCTTCATTTGGGTCTCTTTTGCCGAATGAGAAAGAAGTAATAGAGGCTTCTCCTTGTAATATTATGAGTCTGAGATGACTATATCATACCTATTAACTCCATTTTCTTTGTATGATTCATCAGAAGTCCGTTATCCCTACTTCGTCTAGTAGACCAGTTTTTGATCTTCATTTGGGATTTTTTCGACGGAATGAGATAAAAGTAATAGAGGCTTCACCTTGTTCTATTATGAGTCCGTGATGACTATTTAAGGACTATTTACTCCATTTTCTTTGTATAATTCATCAAAAGTCCGTTATCCCCTTTTTCGGCTAGTAGACAAGTTTCGAATCTTCATTTGGGATCTTTTCTACGGAATGAGATACAAGTAATAAAGGCTTCTCCTTGTACTATTTCAAGATTTTTTACTCCATTTTATTTGTATGATTCATCAAAAGTCCGTTATCCCCATTTTTGGCTACTAGACTAGATTCGGATTTTCAATTGAGATCTCCTCTACAGAATGAGATACAAGTAATAGAGGCTTCTACTTGTGCTATTATGAGTACCAAATGAAGATTTTAAGCCTATTTACACCATTTTCTTTGTATGTTTCATCAGAAGTCTGTTTCCCCATTTCGTCTATTAGACCAGTTTCAGATCTTCATTTCAGATCTCTTCTATGAAATGCGATACAAGTAATAGAGGCTTCTCCTTGTACAAGTATGAGTCCTAAATGACTATTTCCAACTTATTTACTAGATTCTTTTTGTATGATTCATCAAAAGTTCCTTATCCCCATTTTCGGCTAGTAGACCAGTTTCATATCTACATTTGGGATCTCTTCTACGGAATGAGATACAAGTAATAGAGGCTTCTCCTTGAACTAATATGAGTCTCATATGACTATTTCAAATCTATTTACTCCATGTTCTCTGTATGATTCATAAAAATTCTGTTATCCCCAATTTTGTTAACTAGACCAGTTTCGGATCTTCATTTGGGATCTATTCTACGGAATGAGATACAAGTTATATAGGCATCTCCTTGTACTATTATAAGTCCCAGAAGACTATTTCAAACCTATTTACTCCATTTTCTTTGTATGATTTATCAAAAGTCTGTTATCCTCATTTTTGGCTAGTAGACCAGTTTCGGATCTTCTTTTGTAGTCTTTTCAACGCAATGTGACACATGTAATATAGGCTTCTCCTTGTACTATAATGAGTCCCAGATGAAAATTAAAAGCTTATTTACTCATTTTTCTTTGTATGATTCATAAAAAGTCAGTTATCCCCATTTCCGACTACTAGACCAGTTTCAGATCTTTATTTGGGATCTCTTCTTCAGAATAAGATACAAGTAATAGAGGCTTCTCCTTATACTATTATGAGTCCTAGATGACACTTTCAAGCCTATTTACTTCATTTTCTTTGTATAATTCATCAAAAGTCCGTTATCCCCATTTTCGGCTAGTAGACCAGTTTCAGATCTTCATTTGGGATCTTTTCTACGGAATGAGATACAAGTAATAGAGGCTTCTCCCTGTACTATAATGAGTCCCAGAATATTATTTCAAGCCTATTTACTCAATTTTCTTTGTATGATTCATCAAAACTCGGTTATCCCCACATTCGGCTAGTAGACCTGTTTCGGATCTTCATTTGAGATCTCTTCTACAGAATGAGATACAATTAATAGAGGCTTGTCCTTGTACTTTTATGAGTCCCAGATGACAATTTCAAGTCTATTTACTCCATTTTCTTTGTATGATTCATCAAAAGTCAGGTATCCCTATTTTCGACTAGTATACCAGTATTGGATCTTCATTGGGGTCTCTTCAACCGAATCAGGAACATGTAATAGAGGCTTCTCCATATAATATTTTGAGTCCGAGATGACTATTTCATGCTTACTTAGTCCATTTTCTTTGTATGATTCATCAAAAGTCTGTTATCCCTATTTTCGGCTAGTAGGCCAGTTTTGGATCTTCATTTGGGATCTTTTTTATGGAATGAGATACAAGTAATAGAGGCTTCTCCTTGTACTATTTCGAGTCCCATATGACTATTTCAAGCCTATTTACTCCATTTTCTTTGTATGATTCATGGGAAGTCTGTTTTCCCTATTTTCGGCAAGTAGACCAGTTTCGGATCTTGATTTGGGATCTTTTCTATGGAATTAGACACAAGTAATATAGGCTTCTCCTTGAACTATTATGAGTCCCAGGTGTCAATTTCCAGCCTATTTACTTCATTTTATTTCTATGATTCATCAAAAGTCAGTTATCCTCATTTTCGGCTAGTAGACCAGTTTTGGATCTTCATTTGGGATCTTATCTACGGAATGAAATACAAGTAATAAAGGCTTCTCCTTGTACTATTTTGAGTCCTAGATGACTACTTCAAGCCTATTTACTCCATTTTATTTGTATGATTCATCAAAAGTCCGTTATCCCCATGTTCAGCTAGTAGACCAGTTTCGGATCTTCATTTGGGATCTCTTCTACGGAATGAGATACAAGTAATAGAGGCTTCTCTTTGTACTTTTATGAGTCCCATATGACATTTTCAAGCCTATTTACTCCATTTTATTTGAATATTTCATAAAAAGTCTGTTCTCCCAATCTTCGGCTAGTAGACCAGTTTTGGATCTTCATTAGGGATCTTTTCCACGGAATGAGATACAAGGAATAAAGGCTTCGCCTTGTACTATTATTAGTCCTAGATGACTATTTCAAGCCTACGTACTCCATTTTCTTTGGATGATTCATAAAAAGTTTGTTATCCCTATCTTCGGCTAGTAGACCAATTTCGGATCTTCATTTGGGATCTTTTCTACGGAATGAGATACAATTAATAAAGGCTTCTCCTTTTACTATTATGAGTCCTAGATGACTATTTCAAGCCTACGTACTCCATTTTCTTTGTATGATTCATCAAAAGTATGTTATCTCCGTTTTCGGCGAGTAGACTAGTTTTAGATCTTCATTTGGGATCTCTTCTACGGAATAAGATACAAATAATAGAGGCTTCTCCTTGTACAATTATGAGTCCCTGATGACTATTTCAAACCTATTTACTCCATTTTCTTTGTATGATTCATCTAAAGTCTGTTATACCCATTTGTTGGCTAGTCGACCAGTTTCAAATCTTCATATGGGATCTTTTCTACGGAAAGAGATACAAGTAATAGAGGCTTCTCCTTGTACTATAATGAGTCCCAAATGACTATTTCAAGCCTATTTACTCCATTTTCTTTGTATGGTTCATAAAAAGTCTGTTATCCCCATTTTCGACAACTAGACCAGATTCAGATCTTCATTTAGGATCTCTTCTACAGAATGAGATACAAGTAATATAGGCTTCTCCTTGTACTATTATGAGTCCCAGATGACAATTTCCAGCCTATCTACTCCATTTTCTTTGTATAATTCATCAAAAGTCCGTTATCCCCATTTTCGGCTAGTTGACCAGTTTTGGATCTTTATATGGGATCTTTTCTACGGAATGAGATACAAGTAATATAGGCTTCTCCTTGTACTATAATGAGTCGCAGATGATTATTTCAAGCCTATTTACACCATTTTCTTTGTATGATTCATAAAAAGTCTGTTATCTCTATTTTCGACTACTAGGCCAGTTTCAGATCTTCATTTGGGTTCCCATCTACAGAATGAGATACAAGTACTAAAGGCTTCTCCTTGTACTATTTTGAGTCCCAGATGAATATTTCAAGCCTATTTACTCAATTTTCTTTGTATGATTCATCAAAACTCCGTTATCCCCACATTCGGCTAGTAGACCTGTTTCGGATCTTCATTTGAGATCTCTTCTACAGAATGAGATACAATTGATAGAGGCTTCTCCTTGTACTTTTATGAGTCCCAGATCACAATTTCAAGCCTATTTACTCCATTTTCTTTGTATGATTCATCAAAAGTCAGGTATCCCTATTTTCGGCTAGTATACCAGTATTGGATCTTCATTGGGGTCTCTTCTACCGAATGAGGAACATGTAATAGAGGCTTCTCGTTATAATATTTTGAGTCCGAGATGACTATTTCATGCTTACTTAGTCCATTTTCTTTGTATGATTCATCAAAAGTCTGTTATCCCTATTTTCGGCTAGTAGACCAGTTTTGGATCTTCATTTGGTATCTTTTTTATGGAATGAGATACAAGTAATAGAGGCTTCTCCTTGTACTATTTTGAGTCCCATATGACTATTTCAAGCCTATTTACTCCATTTTCTTTGTATGACTCATGGGAAGTCTGTTTTCCCTATTTTCGGCAAGTAGACTAGTTTCGGATCTTGAGTTGGGATCTTTTCTACGGAATGAGACACAAGTAATATAGGCTTCTCCTTGAACTATTATGAGTCCCAGGTGTCAATTTCCAGCCTATTTACTCCATTTTATTTCTATGATTCATCAAAAGTCTGTTATCCTCATTTTCGGCTAGTAGACCAGTTTTGGATCTTCATTTGGGATCTTATCTACGGAATGAAATACAAGTAATAAAGGCTTCTCCTTGTACTATTTTGTGTGCTAGATGACTACTTCAAGCCTATTTACTCCATTTTCTTTGTATGATTCATCAAAAGTCCGTTATCCCCGTGTTCAGCTAGTAGACCAGTTTCGGATCTTCATTTGGGATCTCTTCTACGGAATGAGATACAAGTAATATAGGCTTCTCCTTGTACTTTTATGAGTCCCAGATGACATTTTCAAGCCTATTTACTCCATTTTCTTTGCATATTTCATAAAAAGTCTGTTATCCCAATCTTCGGGTAGTTGACCAGTTTTGGATCTTCATTAGGGATCTTTTCTACGGAATGATATACAAGTAATAAAGCCTTCTCCTTGTACTATTGTGAGTCCTAGATGACTATTTCAAGCCTACGTACTCCATTTTCTTTGGATGATTCATAAAAAGTTTGTTATCCCTATCTTCGGCTAGTAGACCAATTTCGGATCTTCATTTGGGATCTTTTCTACGGAATGAGATATAATTAATAAAGGCTTCTCCTTTTACTATTATGAGTCCTAGATGACTATTTCAAGCCTACGTACTCCATTTTCTTTGTATGATTCATCAAAAGTATGTTATCTCCGTTTTCGGCGAGTAGACTAGTTTTAGATCTTCATTTGGGATCTCTTCTACGGAATAAGATACAAATAATAGAGGCTTCTCCTTGTACTATTATAAGTCCCTGATGACTATTTCAAACCTATTTACTCCATTTTCTTTGTATGATTCATCAAAAGTCTGTTATACCCATTTGTTGGCTAGTCGACCAGTTTCAAATCTTCATATGGGATCTTTTCTACGGAAAGAGATACAAGTAATAGAGGCTTCTCCTTGTACTATAATTAGTCCCAGATGACTATTTCAAGCCTATTTACTCCATTTTCTTTGTATGGTTCATAAAAAGTCTGTTATCCCCATTTTCGACAACTAGAGCAGTTTCAGATCTTCATTTTGGATCTCTTCTACAGAATGAGATACAAGTAATATAGGCTTCTCCTTGTACTATTATGAGTCCCAGATGGCAATTTCCAGCCTATCTACTCCATTTTCTATGTATAATTCATCAAAAGTCCGTTATCCCCATTTTCGGCTAGTTGACCAGTTTTGGATCTTCATATGGGATCTTTTCTACGGAATGAGATACAGGTAATATAGGCTTCTCCTTGTACTATAATGAGTCGCAGATGATTATTTCAAGCCTATTTACTCCATTTTCTTTGTATGATTCATAAAAAGTCTGTTATCTCTATTTTCGACTACTAGGCCAGTTTCAGATCTTCATTTGGGTTCCCATCTACAGAATGAGATACAAGTACTAAAGGCTTCTCCTTGTACTATTTTGAGTCCCAGATGAATATTTCAAGCCTATTTACTCAATTTTCTTTGTATGATTCATCAAAACTCCGTTATCCCCACATTCGGCTAGTAGACCTGTTTCGGATCTTCATTTGAGATCTCTTCTACAGAATGAGATACAATTGATAGAGGCTTCTCCTTGTACTATTATGAGTCCCAGATGACAATTTCAAGCCTATTTACTCCATTTTCTTTGTATGATTCATCAAAAGTCAGGTATCCCTATTTTCGGCTAGTATACCAGTATTGGATCTTCATTGGGGTCTCTTCTACCGAATGAGGAACATGTAATAGAGGCTTCTCGTTATAATATTTTGAGTCCGAGATGACTATTTCATGCTTACTTAGTCCATTTTCTTTGTATGATTCATCAAAAGTCTGTTATCCCTATTTTCGGCTAGTAGACCAGTTTTGGATCTTCATTTGGGATATTTTTTATGGAATGAGATACAAGTAATAGAGGCTTCTACTTGTACTATTTTGAGTCCCATATGACTATTTCAAGCCCATTTACTAAATTTTCTTTGTATGATTCATGGGAAGTCCGTTTTCCCTATTTTCGGCAAGTAGACTAGTTTCGGATCTTGAGTTGGGATCTTTTCTACGGAATGAGACACAAGTAATATAGGCTTCTCCTTGAACTATTATGAGTCCCAGGTGTCAATTTCCAGCCTATTTACTCCATTTTATTTCTATGATTCATCAAAAGTCTGTTATCCTCATTTTCGGCTAGTAGACCAGTTTTGGATCTTCATTTGGGATCTTATCTACGGAATGAAATACAAGTAATAAAGGCTTCTCCTTGTACTATTTTGTGTCCTAGATGACTACTTCAAGCCTATTTACTCCATTTTCTTTTGTATGATTCATCAAAAGTCCGTTATCCCCATGTTCAGATAGTAGACCAGTTTCAGATCTTCATTTGGGATCTCTTCTACGGAATGAGATACAAGTAATATAGGCTTCTCCTTGTACTTTTATGAGTCCCAGATGACATTTTCAAGCCTATTTACTCCATTTTCTTTGCATATTTCATAAAAAGTCTGTTATCCCAATCTTCGGCTAGTTGACTAGTTTTGGATCTTCATTAGGGATCTTTTCTATGGAATGAGATACAAGTAATAAAGCCTTCTCCTTGTACTATTGTGAGTCCTAGATGACTATTTCAAGCCTACGTACTCCATTTTCTTTGGATGATTCATAAAAAGTTTGTTATCCCTATCTTCGGCTAGTAGACCAATTTTGGATCTTCATTTGGGATCTTTTCTACGGAATGAGATACAATTAATAAAGGCTTCTCCTTTTACTATTATGAGTCCTAGATGACTATTTCAAGCCTACGTACTCCATTTTCTTTGTATGATTCATCAAAAGTATGTATCTCCGTTTTCGGCGAGTAGACTAGTTTTAGATCTTCATTTGGGATCTCTTCTACGGAATAATATACAAATAATAGAGGCTTCTCCTTGTACTATTATAAGTCCCTGATGACTATTTCAAACCTATTTACTCCATTTTCTTTGTATGATTCATCAAAAGTCTGTTATACCCATTTGTTGGCTAGTCGACCAGTTTCAAATCTTCATATGGGATCTTTTCTACAGAAAGAGATACAAGTAATAGAGGCTTCTCCTTGTACTATAATGAGTCCCAGATGACTATTTCAAGCCTATTTACTCCATTTTCTTTGTATGGTTCATAAAAAGTCTGTTATCCCCATTTTCGACAACTAGACCAGTTTCAGATCTTCATTTAGGATCTCTTCTTCAGAATGAGATACAAGTAATATAGGCTTCTCCTTGTACTATTATGAGTCCCAGATGATAATTTCCAGCCTATCTACTCCATTTTCTTTGTATAATTCATCAAAAGTCCGTTATCCCCATTTTCGGCTAGTTGACCAGTTTTGGATCTTCATATGGGATCTTTTCTACGGAATGAAATACAAGTAATAGAGGCTTCTCTTTGTACTATAATGAGTCCCAGATGATTATTTCAAGCCTATTTACTCCATTTTCTTTGTATGATTCATAAAAAGTCTGTTATCTCTATTTTCGACTACTAGGCCAGTTTCAGATCTTCATTTGGGTTCCCATCTACAGAATGAGATACAAGTAATAAAGGCTTCTCCTTGTACTATTTTGAATCCCAGATGAATATTTCAAGCGTATTTACTCAATTTTCTTTGTATGATTCATCAAAACTCTGTTATCCCCACATTCGGCTAGTAGACCTGTTTCGGATCTTCATTTGAGATCTCTTCTACAGAATGAGATACAATTAATAGAGGCTTCTCCTTGTACTTTTATGAGTCCCAGATGACAATTTCAAGCCTATTTACTCCATTTTCTTTGTATGATTTATCAAAAGTCAGGTATCCCTATTTTCGGCTAGTATACCAGTATTGGATCTTCATTGGGGTCTCTTCTACCGAATGAGGAACAGGTAATAGAGGCTTCTCCTTATAATATTTTGAGTCCGAGATGACTATTTCATGCTTACTTAGTCCATTTTCTTTGTATGATTCATCAAAAGTCTGTTATCCCTATTTTCGGCTAGTAGACCAGTTTTGGATCTTCATTTGGGATCTTTTTTATGGAATGAGATACAAGTAATAGAGGCTTCTCCTTGTACTATTTTGAGTCCCATATGACTATTTCAAGCCTATTTACTCCATTTTCTTTGTATGATTCATGGGAAGTCCGTTTTCCCTATTTTCGGCAAGTATACCAGTTTCGGATCTTGATTTGGGATCTTTTCTATGGAATGAGACACAAGTAATATAGGCTTTTCCTTGAACTATTATGAGTCCCAGGTGTCAATTTCCAGCCTATTTACTCCATTTTATTTCTATGATTCATCAAAAGTCTGTTATCCTCATTTTCGGCTAGTAGACCAGTTTTGGATCTTCATTTGGGATCTTATCTACGGAATGAAATACAAGTAATAAAGGCTTCTCCTTGTACTATTTTGAGTCCTAGATGACTACTTCAAGCCTATTTACTCCATTTTCTTTGTATGATTCATCAAAAGTCCGTTATCCCCATGTTCAGCTAGTAGACCAGTTTCGGATCTTCATTTGGGATCTCTTCTACGGAATGAGATACAAGTAATAGAGGCTTCTCTTTGTACTTTTATGAGTCCCATATGACATTTTCAAGCCTATTTACTCCATTTTATTTGAATATTTCATAAAAAGTCTGTTCTCCCAATCTTCGGCTAGTAGACCAGTTTTGGATCTTCATTAGGGATCTTTTCCACGGAATGAGATACAAGGAATAAAGGCTTCGCCTTGTACTATTATTAGTCCTAGATGACTATTTCAAGCCTACGTACTCCATTTTCTTTGGATGATTCATAAAAAGTTTGTTATCCCTATCTTCGGCTAGTAGACCAATTTCGGATCTTCATTTGGGATCTTTTCTACGGAATGAGATACAATTAATAAAGGCTTCTCCTTTTACTATTATGAGTCCTAGATGACTATTTCAAGCCTACGTACTCCATTTTCTTTGTATGATTCATCAAAAGTATGTTATCTCCGTTTTCGGCGAGTAGACTAGTTTTAGATCTTCATTTGGGATCTCTTCTACGGAATAAGATACAAATAATAGAGGCTTCTCCTTGTACAATTATGAGTCCCTGATGACTATTTCAAACCTATTTACTCCATTTTCTTTGTATGATTCATCTAAAGTCTGTTATACCCATTTGTTGGCTAGTCGACCAGTTTCAAATCTTCATATGGGATCTTTTCTACGGAAAGAGATACAAGTAATAGAGGCTTCTCCTTGTACTATAATGAGTCCCAAATGACTATTTCAAGCCTATTTACTCCATTTTCTTTGTATGGTTCATAAAAAGTCTGTTATCCCCATTTTCGACAACTAGACCAGATTCAGATCTTCATTTAGGATCTCTTCTACAGAATGAGATACAAGTAATATAGGCTTCTCCTTGTACTATTATGAGTCCCAGATGACAATTTCCAGCCTATCTACTCCATTTTCTTTGTATAATTCATCAAAAGTCCGTTATCCCCATTTTCGGCTAGTTGACCAGTTTTGGATCTTTATATGGGATCTTTTCTACGGAATGAGATACAAGTAATATAGGCTTCTCCTTGTACTATAATGAGTCGCAGATGATTATTTCAAGCCTATTTACACCATTTTCTTTGTATGATTCATAAAAAGTCTGTTATCTCTATTTTCGACTACTAGGCCAGTTTCAGATCTTCATTTGGGTTCCCATCTACAGAATGAGATACAAGTACTAAAGGCTTCTCCTTGTACTATTTTGAGTCCCAGATGAATATTTCAAGCCTATTTACTCAATTTTCTTTGTATGATTCATCAAAACTCCGTTATCCCCACATTCGGCTAGTAGACCTGTTTCGGATCTTCATTTGAGATCTCTTCTACAGAATGAGATACAATTGATAGAGGCTTCTCCTTGTACTTTTATGAGTCCCAGATCACAATTTCAAGCCTATTTACTCCATTTTCTTTGTATGATTCATCAAAAGTCAGGTATCCCTATTTTCGGCTAGTATACCAGTATTGGATCTTCATTGGGGTCTCTTCTACCGAATGAGGAACATGTAATAGAGGCTTCTCGTTATAATATTTTGAGTCCGAGATGACTATTTCATGCTTACTTAGTCCATTTTCTTTGTATGATTCATCAAAAGTCTGTTATCCCTATTTTCGGCTAGTAGACCAGTTTTGGATCTTCATTTGGTATCTTTTTTATGGAATGAGATACAAGTAATAGAGGCTTCTCCTTGTACTATTTTGAGTCCCATATGACTATTTCAAGCCTATTTACTCCATTTTCTTTGTATGACTCATGGGAAGTCTGTTTTCCCTATTTTCGGCAAGTAGACTAGTTTCGGATCTTGAGTTGGGATCTTTTCTACGGAATGAGACACAAGTAATATAGGCTTCTCCTTGAACTATTATGAGTCCCAGGTGTCAATTTCCAGCCTATTTACTCCATTTTATTTCTATGATTCATCAAAAGTCTGTTATCCTCATTTTCGGCTAGTAGACCAGTTTTGGATCTTCATTTGGGATCTTATCTACGGAATGAAATACAAGTAATAAAGGCTTCTCCTTGTACTATTTTGTGTGCTAGATGACTACTTCAAGCCTATTTACTCCATTTTCTTTGTATGATTCATCAAAAGTCCGTTATCCCCGTGTTCAGCTAGTAGACCAGTTTCGGATCTTCATTTGGGATCTCTTCTACGGAATGAGATACAAGTAATATAGGCTTCTCCTTGTACTTTTATGAGTCCCAGATGACATTTTCAAGCCTATTTACTCCATTTTCTTTGCATATTTCATAAAAAGTCTGTTATCCCAATCTTCGGGTAGTTGACCAGTTTTGGATCTTCATTAGGGATCTTTTCTACGGAATGATATACAAGTAATAAAGCCTTCTCCTTGTACTATTGTGAGTCCTAGATGACTATTTCAAGCCTACGTACTCCATTTTCTTTGGATGATTCATAAAAAGTTTGTTATCCCTATCTTCGGCTAGTAGACCAATTTCGGATCTTCATTTGGGATCTTTTCTACGGAATGAGATATAATTAATAAAGGCTTCTCCTTTTACTATTATGAGTCCTAGATGACTATTTCAAGCCTACGTACTCCATTTTCTTTGTATGATTCATCAAAAGTATGTTATCTCCGTTTTCGGCGAGTAGACTAGTTTTAGATCTTCATTTGGGATCTCTTCTACGGAATAAGATACAAATAATAGAGGCTTCTCCTTGTACTATTATAAGTCCCTGATGACTATTTCAAACCTATTTACTCCATTTTCTTTGTATGATTCATCAAAAGTCTGTTATACCCATTTGTTGGCTAGTCGACCAGTTTCAAATCTTCATATGGGATCTTTTCTACGGAAAGAGATACAAGTAATAGAGGCTTCTCCTTGTACTATAATGAGTCCCAGATGACTATTTCAAGCCTATTTACTCCATTTTCTTTGTATGGTTCATAAAAAGTCTGTTATCCCCATTTTCGACAACTAGAGCAGTTTCAGATCTTCATTTTGGATCTCTTCTACAGAATGAGATACAAGTAATATAGGCTTCTCCTTGTACTATTATGAGTCCCAGATGGCAATTTCCAGCCTATCTACTCCATTTTCTATGTATAATTCATCAAAAGTCCGTTATCCCCATTTTCGGCTAGTTGACCAGTTTTGGATCTTCATATGGGATCTTTTCTACGGAATGAGATACAGGTAATATAGGCTTCTCCTTGTACTATAATGAGTCGCAGATGATTATTTCAAGCCTATTTACTCCATTTTCTTTGTATGATTCATAAAAAGTCTGTTATCTCTATTTTCGACTACTAGGCCAGTTTCAGATCTTCATTTGGGTTCCCATCTACAGAATGAGATACAAGTACTAAAGGCTTCTCCTTGTACTATTTTGAGTCCCAGATGAATATTTCAAGCCTATTTACTCAATTTTCTTTGTATGATTCATCAAAACTCCGTTATCCCCACATTCGGCTAGTAGACCTGTTTCGGATCTTCATTTGAGATCTCTTCTACAGAATGAGATACAATTGATAGAGGCTTCTCCTTGTACTATTATGAGTCCCAGATGACAATTTCAAGCCTATTTACTCCATTTTCTTTGTATGATTCATCAAAAGTCAGGTATCCCTATTTTCGGCTAGTATACCAGTATTGGATCTTCATTGGGGTCTCTTCTACCGAATGAGGAACATGTAATAGAGGCTTCTCGTTATAATATTTTGAGTCCGAGATGACTATTTCATGCTTACTTAGTCCATTTTCTTTGTATGATTCATCAAAAGTCTGTTATCCCTATTTTCGGCTAGTAGACCAGTTTTGGATCTTCATTTGGGATATTTTTTATGGAATGAGATACAAGTAATAGAGGCTTCTACTTGTACTATTTTGAGTCCCATATGACTATTTCAAGCCCATTTACTCAATTTTCTTTGTATGATTCATGGGAAGTCCGTTTTCCCTATTTTCGGCAAGTAGACTAGTTTCGGATCTTGAGTTGGGATCTTTTCTACGGAATGAGACACAAGTAATATAGGCTTCTCCTTGAACTATTATGAGTCCCAGGTGTCAATTTCCAGCCTATTTACTCCATTTTATTTCTATGATTCATCAAAAGTCTGTTATCCTCATTTTCGGCTAGTAGACCAGTTTTGGATCTTCATTTGGGATCTTATCTACGGAATGAAATACAAGTAATAAAGGCTTCTCCTTGTACTATTTTGTGTCCTAGATGACTACTTCAAGCCTATTTACTCCATTTTCTTTGTATGATTCATCAAAAGTCCGTTATCCCCATGTTCAGATAGTAGACCAGTTTCAGATCTTCATTTGGGATCTCTTCTACGGAATGAGATACAAGTAATATAGGCTTCTCCTTGTACTTTTATGAGTCCCAGATGACATTTTCAAGCCTATTTACTCCATTTTCTTTGCATATTTCATAAAAAGTCTGTTATCCCAATCTTCGGCTAGTTGACTAGTTTTGGATCTTCATTAGGGATCTTTTCTATGGAATGAGATACAAGTAATAAAGCCTTCTCCTTGTACTATTGTGAGTCCTAGATGACTATTTCAAGCCTACGTACTCCATTTTCTTTGGATGATTCATAAAAAGTTTGTTATCCCTATCTTCGGCTAGTAGACCAATTTTGGATCTTCATTTGGGATCTTTTCTACGGAATGAGATACAATTAATAAAGGCTTCTCCTTTTACTATTATGAGTCCTAGATGACTATTTCAAGCCTACGTACTCCATTTTCTTTGTATGATTCATCAAAAGTATGTATCTCCGTTTTCGGCGAGTAGACTAGTTTTAGATCTTCATTTGGGATCTCTTCTACGGAATAATATACAAATAATAGAGGCTTCTCCTTGTACTATTATAAGTCCCTGATGACTATTTCAAACCTATTTACTCCATTTTCTTTGTATGATTCATCAAAAGTCTGTTATACCCATTTGTTGGCTAGTCGACCAGTTTCAAATCTTCATATGGGATCTTTTCTACAGAAAGAGATACAAGTAATAGAGGCTTCTCCTTGTACTATAATGAGTCCCAGATGACTATTTCAAGCCTATTTACTCCATTTTCTTTGTATGGTTCATAAAAAGTCTGTTATCCCCATTTTCGACAACTAGACCAGTTTCAGATCTTCATTTAGGATCTCTTCTTCAGAATGAGATACAAGTAATATAGGCTTCTCCTTGTACTATTATGAGTCCCAGATGACAATTTCCAGCCTATCTACTCCATTTTCTTTGTATAATTCATCAAAAGTCCGTTATCCCCATTTTCGGCTAGTTGACCAGTTTTGGATCTTCATATGGGATCTTTTCTACGGAATGAAATACAAGTAATAGAGGCTTCTCTTTGTACTATAATGAGTCCCAGATGATTATTTCAAGCCTATTTACTCCATTTTCTTTGTATGATTCATAAAAAGTCTGTTATCTCTATTTTCGACTACTAGGCCAGTTTCAGATCTTCATTTGGGTTCCCATCTACAGAATGAGATACAAGTAATAAAGGCTTCTCCTTGTACTATTTTGAGTCCCAGATGAATATTTCAAGCCTATTTACTCAATTTTCTTTGTATGATTCATCAAAACTCTGTTATCCCCACATTCGGCTAGTAGACCTGTTTCGGATCTTCATTTGAGATCTCTTCTACAGAATGAGATACAATTAATAGAGGCTTCTCCTTGTACTTTTATGAGTCCCAGATGACAATTTCAAGCCTATTTACTCCATTTTCTTTGTATGATTTATCAAAAGTCAGGTATCCCTATTTTCGGCTAGTATACCAGTATTGGATCTTCATTGGGGTCTCTTCTACCGAATGAGGAACAGGTAATAGAGGCTTCTCCTTATAATATTTTGAGTCCGAGATGACTATTTCATGCTTACTTAGTCCATTTTCTTTGTATGATTCATCAAAAGTCTGTTATCCCTATTTTCGGCTAGTAGACCAGTTTTGGATCTTCATTTGGGATCTTTTTTATGGAATGAGATACAAGTAATAGAGGCTTCTCCTTGTACTATTTTGAGTCCCATATGACTATTTCAAGCCTATTTACTCCATTTTCTTTGTATGATTCATGGGAAGTCCGTTTTCCCTATTTTCGGCAAGTATACCAGTTTCGGATCTTGATTTGGGATCTTTTCTATGGAATGAGACACAAGTAATATAGGCTTTTCCTTGAACTATTATGAGTCCCAGGTGTCAATTTCCAGCCTATTTACTCCATTTTATTTCTATGATTCATCAAAAGTCTGTTATCCTCATTTTCGGCTAGTAGACCAGTTTTGGATCTTCATTTGGGATCTTATCTACGGAATGAAATACAAGTAATAAAGGCTTCTCCTTGTACTATTTTGAGTCCTAGATGACTACTTCAAGCCTATTTACTCCATTTTCTTTGTATGATTCATCAAAAGTCCGTTATCCCCATGTTCAGCTAGTAGACCAGTTTCGGATCTTCATTTGGGATCTCTTCTACGGAATGAGATACAAGTAATATAGGCTTCTCCTTGTACTTTTATGAGTCCCAGATGACATTTTCAAGCCTATTTACTCCATTTCCTTTGTATATTTCATAAAAAGTCTGTTATCCCAATCTTCGGCTAGTAGACCAGTTTTGGATCTTCATTAGGGATCTTTTCTACGGAATGAGATACAAGTAATAAAGGCTTCTCCTTGTACTATTATGAGTCCTAGATGACTATTTCAAGCCTACGTACTCCATTTTCTTTGGATGATTCATAAAAAGTTTGTTATCCCTATCTTCGGCTAGTAGACCAATTTCGGATCTTCATTTGGGATCTTTTCTACGGAATGAGATACAATTAATAAAGGCTTCTCCTTTTACTATTATGAGTCCTAGATGACTATTTCAAGCCTACGTACTCCATTTTCTTTGTATGATTCATCAAAAGTATGTTATCTCCGTTTTCGGCGAGTAGACTAGTTTTAGATCTTCATTTGGGATCTCTTCTACGGAATAAGATACAAATAATAGAGGCTTCTCCTTGTACTATTATGAGTCCCTGATGACTATTTCAAACCTATTTACTCTATTTTCTTTGTATGATTCATCAAAAGTCTGTTATACCCATTTGTTGGCTAGTCGACCAGTTTCAAATCTTCATATGGGATCTTTTCTACGGAAAGAGATACAAGTAATAGAGGCTTCTCCTTGTACTATAATGAGTCCCAGATGACTATTTCAAGCCTATTTACTCCATTTTCTTTGTATGGTTCATAAAAAGTCTGTTATCCCCATTTTTGACAACTAGACCAGTTTCAGATCTTCATTTTGGATCTCTTCTACAGAATGAGATACAAGTAATATAGGCTTCTCCTTGTACTATTATGAGTCCCAGATGACAATTTCCAGCCTATCTACTCCATTTTCTTTGTATAATTCATCAAAAGTCCGTTATCCCCATTTTCGGCTAGTTGA
Source organism: Thlaspi arvense (assembly GCA_911865555.2). NCBI lineage: Eukaryota > Viridiplantae > Streptophyta > Magnoliopsida > Brassicales > Brassicaceae > Thlaspi > Thlaspi arvense. Next base: position 47,063,651 of record OU466857.2, read on the forward strand.
CCAGTTTTGGATCTTCATATGGGATCTTTTCTACGGAATGAGATACAAGTAACATAGGCTTCTCCTTGTACTATAATGAGTCGCAGATGATTATTTCAAGCCTATTTACTCCATTTTCTTTGTATGATTCATAAAAAGTCTGTTATCTCTATTTTCGACTACTAGGCCAGTTTCAGATCTTCATTTGGGTTCCCATCTACAGAATGAGATATAAGTACTAAAGGCTTCTCCTTGTACTATTTTGAGTCCCAAATGAATATTTCAAGCCTATTTACTCAGTTTTCTTTGTATGATTCATCAAAACTCCGTTATCCCCACATTCGGCTAGTAGACCTGTTTCGGATCTTCATTTGAGATCTCTTCTACAGAATGAGATACAATTGATAGAGGCTTCTCCTTGTACTTTTATGAGTCCCAGATGACAATTTCAAGCCTATTTACTCCATTTTCTTTGTATGATTCATCAAAAGTCAGGTATCCCTATTTTCGGCTAGTATACCAGTATTGGATCTTCATTGGGGTCTCTTCTACCGAATGAGGAACATGTAATAGAGGCTTCTCGTTATAATATTTTGAGTCCGAGATGACTATTTCATGCTTACTTAGTCCATTTTCTTTGTATGATTCATCAAAAGTCTGCTATCCCCATTTTCGACAACTAGACCAGTTTCAGATCTTCATTTAGGATCTCTTCTACAGAATGAGATACAAGTAATATAGGCTTCTCCTTGTACTATTGTGAGTCCCAGATGACAATTTCGAGCCTATCTACTCCATTTTCTTTGAATGATTCATCAAAAGTCTGTTATCCCCATTTTCGGCTAGTTGACCAGTTTTGGATCTTCATATGGGAACTTTTCTACGGAATGAGATACAATTAATAGAGGCTTCTCCTTGTACTATAATGAGTCCTCGATGACAATTTCCAGCCTATTTACTCCATTTTCTTTGTATGATTCATCTAAAGTCTGGTATCCCCATTTTTGGCTAGTAGACCAGTTTTGGATCTTCATTTGGGACCTTTTCTACGGAATGAGATACAAGTAATAGAGGCTTCTCCTTGTACTATTTTGAGTCCCAAATGACTATTTCAAGCCTATTTACTCCATTTTCTTTGTATGATTCATCAAAAGTCTGTTATCCCTATGTTCGGCAAGTAGACCAGTTTCAGATCTTCATTTGGGATCTGTTCTACGGAATGAGATACAAGTATAAGTGGCTTCTCCTTGTATTATTTTGAATCCCATATGACAATTTCAACCCTATTTACTCCATTTTCTTTGTATGATTCATCAAAAGTCTGTTATCCCCATGTTCAGCTAGTAGACCAGTTTCAGATCTTCATTTGGGATCTCTTCAACGGAATGAGATACAAGTAATATAGGCTTCTCCTTGTACTTTTATGAATCCCATATGACATTTTCAAGCCTATTTACTCCATTTTCATTGTATGATTCATCAAAAGTCAGTTATCCCTATCTTCGGATCTTCATTTGGGTTCTCTTCTACAGAATGAGATACAAGTAATAAAGACTTCTCTTTGTACGATTTTGAGTCCCAGATGAATATTTCAAGCCTATTTACTCCATTTTCTTTGTATGATTCATGAAAATCGTTATCCCCATGTTCTGCAAGTACACCTGTTTCGGATCTTCATTTGAGATCTCTTCTACCGAATGAGATACAATTAATAGAGGCTTCTCCTCCTACTGTTATGAGTCCCAGATGATTATTTAAAGCCTATTTACTCCATTTTCTTTGTATGAATCATAAAAATTCTGTTATCCCCATTTTCAACTACTAGACCAGTTTCAGATCTTCATTTGGGATGTCTATTACAGAATCAGATACAAGTAATATAGGCTTCTCCTTGTACTATTATGAGTCTCAGATGACAATTTCCAGCCTATCTACTCTATTTTGTTTGTTTGATTCATCAAAAGTCCGTTATCCCCATTTTCGGCTAGTAGACCAGTTTTGGATCTTCATTTGGGATCTTTTCTACGGAATGAGATACAAGTAATAGAGGCTTCTCCTTGTACTATAATGAGTCCCAAATGACTATTTCAAGCCTATTTACACCATTTTCTTTGTATGATTCATAAAACGTCTGTTATCCCCATTTTCGACTACGAGACCTGTTTCGGATCTTCATTTGGGTTATCTTCTACAGAATGAGATACAAGTAATATAGGCTTCTCCTTGTACTTTTATGAGGCCCAGATGACAATTTCCAGCCTATTTATTCCATTTTCTTTGTTTGATTCATCAAAAGTCTGTTATCCCCATTTTCGGTTAGTAGACTAATTTCTGATCTTCATATGGGATCTTTTCTACGGAATGAGATACAAGTAATAGAGGATTCTCCTTGTACTATTATGAGTCCCAGATGATTATTTCAAGACTATTTTCTCCATTTTCTTTGTATGATTTATAAAAAGTCTGTTATCCCCATTTTCGACTACTAGACCAGTTTCGGATCTTCATTTGGGTTCTCTTCTACAGAATGAGATACGAGTAATGAAGGCTTCTCCTTGTACGATTTTGAGTCCCAGATGACTATTTCAAGCCTATTTACTCCATTTTCTTTGTATGATTCATCAAAAGTCCGTTATTCCCATTTTCAGCTAGTAGACCAGTTTCAGATCTTCATTTGGGATCTCTTCTACGGAATGAGATACAAGTAATATAGGCTTCTCTTTGTACATTTATGAGTCTCAGATGAGAATTTCAAACCTATTTACTCCATTTTCTTTGTATGATTCATCAAAAGTTAGTTATCTCTATTTACGGCTAGTACTCCAGTTTCGAATCATCATTTGGATCATTTCTACGGAATGAGATACAAGTAATAGAGGCTTCTCTTTGTACTACAATGAGTCCAAGATGGCTATTTCAAGCCTATTGACTCCATTTTCTTTTTATGATTCATCAAAATTCCGTTATCCCCATTTTCGGCTAGTAGACGAATTTCAGATCTTCATTTGGGATCTTTTCTACGGAATGAGATACAAGTAATAAAGGCTTCTCCTTGTACTATTATGAGTCCTAGATGACTATTTCAAGCCTATGTATTCTATTTTCTTTGTATGATTCATCGAAAGTTTGTTATCCCCATTTTCGGCGAGTAGCCTAGTTTCAGATCTTCATTTGGGATCTCATCTACGGAATAAGATACAAATAATAGTGGCTTCTCCTTGTACTATAATGAGTCTCATATGACTATTTCAAGCCTATTTATTCCATTTTCTTTGTATGATTCCTAAAAAATCTTTTATCCCCATTTTTGACTACTAAACCAGTTTCGGATCTTCATTTGGGTTCTTTTCTACATAATGAGATACAAGTAATATAGGCTTATCCTTGTATTATTATGTATCCCAGATGACAATTTCCAGCCTATTTACTCCATTTTCTTTGTATGATTCATCAAAAGTTTGTTATCCCCATTTTTGGCTAGTAGACCAGTTTTGGATCTTCATTTAAGACGTTTTTTACGGAATGAGATACAAGTAATAGAGGCTTCTCCTTGTACTATTTTGAGTCCCAGATGACTCTTTCAACCCTATTTACTCCATTTTCTTTGTATGATTCATCAAAAGTCCGTTATCCCCATTTTCGGCTAATAGACCAGTTTCAGATCTTGATTTGGGATCTCTTCTACGGAATGAGATACAAGTAACAGAGGCTTCTCCTTGTAATTTATAAGTCCCAATTGAGAATTTCATCCCTATTTACTCCATTTTCTTTGTATGATACATCAAAAGTTAGTTATCCCTATTTAAGGCTAGTATACCAGTTTCGGATCTTCATTTGGGTCTCTTCTACCGAATGAGAAACATGTAATAGAGGCTTCTCCTTATAATATTATGAGTTCGAGATGACTATTTCATGCTTATTTAGTCCATATTCTTTGTATGATTCATCAAAAATCCGTTTCCCTATTTTCGGCAAGTAGACTAGTTTCAGATCTTCATATGGGATCTTTTCTACGGAATGAGATACAAGTAATAGAGGCTTATCCTTGTACTATAATGAGTCCGAGATGACTATTTCAAGCCTATTTACTCTATTTTCTTTGTATGATTCATAAAACGTCCGTTATCCCCATTTTCGACTACTAGACCTGTTTCGGATCTTCGTTTGGGTTATCTTCTACATAATGAGATACATGTAATATAGGCTTCTCCTTGTACTTTTATGAGTCCCAGATGACAATTTCCAGCCTATTTACTCCATTTTCTTTGTATGATTCATCAAAAGTCCATTATCCCCATTTTTGACTAGTAGACCAGTTTTGGATCTTCATATGGGATCTTTTCTACGGAATTAGATACAAGTAATAGAGGATTCTCCTTGTACTATAATGAGTCCCAGATGATTATTTCAAGCCTATTTTCTCCATTTTCTTTGTATGATTTATAAAAATTCTGTTATCCCCATTTTCGACTACTAGACCAGTTTCAGATCTTCATTTGGGTTCTCTTCTACAGAATAGGATACAAGTAATAAAGGCTTCTCCCTGTACTATTTTGATTCCCAGATGACTATTTCAAGCCTATTTACTCCCTTTTCTTTGTATGATTCATCAAAAGTCCGTTATTCCCATTTTCAACTAGTAGACCAGTTTCAGATCTTCTTCGGGATCTCTTCTACAGAATGAGATACAAGTAATATAGGCTTCTACTTGTACATTTATGAGTCTCAGATGAGAATTTCAAACCTATTTACTCCATTTTCTTTGTATGATTCATCAAAAGTTAGTTATCTCTATTTACGGCTAGTACACCTGTTTTGGATTATCATTTGGATCATTTCTACGGAATGAGATACAAGTAATAGAGGCTTGTCTTTGTACTACAATGAGTCCGAGCTGGCTATTTCAAGCCTATTGACTCCATTTTCTTTGTATGATTCATCAAAATTCCGTTATCCCCATTTTCGGCTAGTAGACCAGTTTCAGATCTTCATTTGGGATCTTTTCTATAGAATGAGATACAAGTAATAGAGGCTTCTCCTTGTACTATTTTGAGTCCCAGATGACTACTTCAAGCTTATTTACTCCATCTTCTTTGTATGATTCATCAAAAGTCCGTTATCCCCATGTTCAGCTAGTAGACAGTTTTCGGATCTTCATTTGGGACACTTTTATGAGTCCCATATGACATTTTTAAGCCCTTTTTACTCCATTTTCTTTGTATATTTCATAAAAAGTCTGTTATCCCAATCTTCGGCTAGTAGACCAGTTTCAGATCTTCATTAGGGACCTTTTCTACGGAATAAGATACAAATAATAGAGGCTTCTCCTGGTACTATAATGAGTCCCAGATGACTATTTCAAGCCTATTTACTCCATTTTCTTTGTATGATTCCTAAAAAATCAGTTATCCCCATTTTTGACTACTAGACCAGTTTCAGATCTTCATTTGGGTTCTCTTCTACATAATGATATACAAGTAATATAGGCTTATCCTTGTATTATTATGTGTCCCAGATGACAATTTCCAGCCTATTTACTCCATTTTCTTTGTATGATTCATCAAAAGTCTGTTATCCCCATTTTGGGCTAGTAGACCAGTTTTGGATCTTCATTTAAGACGTTTTCTACGGAATGAGATACAAGTAATAGAGGCTTCTCCTTGTACTATTTTGAGTCCTAGATGACTATTTCAACCCTAGTTACTCCATTTTCTTTGTATGATTCATCAAAAGTCCGTTATCCCCATTTTCGGCTAATAGACCAGTTTCAGATCTTCATTTGGGATCTCTTCTACGGAATGAGATACAAGTAACAGAGGCTTCTCCTTGTACTTTTATAAGTCGTAGTTGAGAATTTCAACCCTATTTACTCCATTTTCTTTGTATGATTCATCAAAAGTCCGTTATCCCTATGTTTAGCTAGTAGACCAGTTTCAGATCTTCATTTGGGATCTCTTCTACGGAATGAGATACAAGTAATATTGGCTTCTCCTTGTACTTTTATGAGTCCCATATGACATTTTCAAGCCTATTTACTCCATTTTCTTTGTATATTTCATAAAAAGTCTGTTATCCCAATCTTCAGCTAGTAGACCAGTTTTGGATCTTCATTAGGGATCTTTTCTACGAAATGGGATACAAGTAATAAAGGCTTCTCCTTGTACTATTATGAGTCCTAGATGACTATTTCAAGCCTACATACTCCATTTTCTTTGTATGATTCATAAAAGTTTGTTATCCCTATCTTCGGCTAGTAGACCAATTTCAGATCTTCATTTGGGATCTTTTCTACGGAATGACATACAAGTAATAAAGACTTCTCCTTTTACTACTATGAGTCCTAGATGACTATTTCAAGCCTACGTACTCCATTTTCTTTGTATGATTCATCAAAAGTATGTTATCCCCATTTTCGGCGAGTAGACTAGTTTCAGATCTTCATTTGGGATCTCTTCTACGGAATAAGATACAAATAATAGAGGCTTCTCCATGTACTATTATGAGTCCCTGTTGACTATTTCAAACCTATTTACTCCATTTTCTTTGTATGATTCATCAAAAGTCTGTTATACCCATTTGTTGGCTAGTCGACCAGTTTCAAACCTTCATATGGGATCTTTTCTACGGAAAGAAATACAAGTAATAGAGGCTTCTCCTTGTACTATAATGAGTATCAGATGACTATTTCAAGCCTATTTACTCCATTTTCTTTATATGATTCATAAAAAGTCTGTTATCCCCATTTTCGACAACTAGACCAGTTTCAGATCTTCATTTAGGATCTCTTCTACAAAATGAGATACAAGTAATATAGGCTTCTCCTTGTACTATTATGAGTCCCAGATGACAATTTCGAGCCTATCTACTCCATTTTCTTTGAATGATTCATCAAAAGTCTGTTATCCCCATTTTCGGCTAGTTGACCAGTTTTGGATCTTCATATGGGATCTTTTCTGCGGAATGAGATACAATTAATAGAGGCTTCTCCTTGTACTATAATGAGTCCTCGATGACAATTTCCAGCCTATTTACTCCATTTTCTTTGTATGATTCATCAAAAGTCTGGTATCCCCATTTTTGGCTAGTAGACCAGTTTTGGATCTTCATTTGGGACCTTTTCTACGGAATGAGATACAAGTAATATAGGCTTCTCCTTGAACAGTTTTGAGTCCCAGATGACTATTTCAAGCCTATTTACTTCATTTTCTTTGTATGATTCATCAAAAGTCTGTTATCCCTATGTTCGGCTAGTAGACCAGTTTTGGATCTTCATTTGGGATCTTTTCTACAGAATGAGATACAAGTAATAAAGGCTTCTCCTTGTACTATAATGAGTCCCAGATGACTATTTCAAGCCTATTTACTCCATTTTCTTTGTATGATTCATATAACGTCTGTTATCCCCATTTTCGACTACGAGACCTGTTTCGGATCTTCATTTGGGTTATCTTCTACAGAATGAGATACAAGTAATATAGGCTTCTCCTTGTACTTTTATGAGGCCCAGATGACAATTTCCAGCCTATTTACTCCATTTTCTTTGTATGATTCATCAAAAGTCTGTTATCCCCATTTTCGGCTAGTAGACCAATTTCTGATCTTCATATGGGATCTTTTCTACGGAATGAGATACAAGTAATAGAGGATTCTCCTTGTACTATTATGAGTCCCAGATGATTATTTCAAACCTATTTTCTCCATTTTCTTTGTATGATTTATAAAATGTCTGTTATCCCCATTTTCGACTACTAGACCAGTTTTGGATCTTCATTTGGGCTCTCTTCTACAGAATGAGATACGAGTAATGAAGGCTTCTCCTTGTACGATTTTGAGTCCCAGATGACTATTTCAAGCATATTTACTCCATTTTCTTTGTATGATTCATCAAAAGTCCGTTATTCCCATTTTCAGCTAGTAGACCAGTTTCAGATCTTCATTTGGGATCTCTTCTACGGAATGAGATACAAGTAATATAGGATTCTCCTTGTACATTTATGAGTCTCAGATGAGAATTTCAAACCTATTTACTCCATTTTCTTTGTATGATTCATCAAAAGTTAGTTATCTCTATTTACGGCTAGTACTCCAGTTTTGGATCATCATTTGGATCATTTCTACGGAATGAGATACAAGTAATAGAGGCTTCCCTTTGTACTACAATGAGTCCAAGATGGCTATTTAAAGCCTATTGACTCCATTTTCTTTTTATGATTCATCAAAATTCCGTTATCCCCATTTTCGGCTAGTAGACGAATTTCAGATCTTCATTTGGGATCTTTTCTACGGAATGAGATACAAGTAATAAAGGCTTCTCCTTGTACTATTATAAGTCCTAGATGACTATTTCAAGCCTATGTATTCCATTTTCTTTGTATGATTCATCGAAAGTTTGTTTTCCCCATTTTCGGCGAGTAGCCTAGTTTCAGATCTTCATTAGGGATCTCATCTACGGAATAAGATACAAATAATAGTGTCTTCTCCTTGTACTATAATGAGTCTCATATGACTATTTTAAGCCTATTTACTCCATTTTCTTTGTATGATTCATCAAAAGTCTGTTATCCCCATTTTCGGCTAATAGACCAGTTTCAGATCTTCATTTGGGATCTCTTCTACGGAATGAGATACAAGTAACAGAATCTTCTCCTTGTAATTTTATAAGTCCCAGTTGAGAATTTCAAGCCTATTTACTCCATTTTCTTTGTATGATACATCAAAAGTTAGTTATCCCTATTTAAGGCTAGTATACCAGTTTCGGATCTTCATTTAAGACGTTTTCTACGGAATGAGATACAAGTAATAGAGGCTTCTCCTTGTACTATTTTGAGTCCCAGATGACTGTTTCAACCCTATTTACTCCATTTTCTTTGTTTGATTCATCAAAAGTCCGTTATCCCCATTTTTGGCTAATAGACCAGTTTCAGATCTTGATTTGGGATCTCTTCTACGGAATGAGATACAAGTAACAGAGGCTTCTCCTTGTAATTTTATAAGTCCCAGTTGAGAATTTCATGCCTATTTACTCCATTTTCTTTGTATGATACATCAAAAGTTAGTTATCCCTATTTAAGGCTAGTATACCAGTTTCGGATCTTCATTTGGGTCTCTTCTACCGAATGAGAAACATGTAATAGAGGCTTCTCCGTATAATATTATGAGTTCGAGATGACTATTTCACGCTTATTTAGTCCATATTCTTTGTATGATTCATCAAAAATCCGTTTCCCTATTTTCGGCAAGTAGACCAGTTTCAGATCATCATATGGGATCTTTTCTACGGAATGAGATACAAGTAATAGAGGCTTATCCTTGTACTATAATGAGTCCGAGATGACTATTTCAAGCCTATTTACTCTATTTTCTTTGTATGATTCATAAAATGTCTGTTATCCCCATTTTCGACTACTAGACCTGTTTCGGATCTTCGTTTGGGTTATCTTCTACAGAATGAGAAACAAGTAATATAGGCTTCTCCTTGTACTTTTATGAGTCCCAGATGACAATTTCCAGCCTATTTACTCCATTTTCTTTGTATGATTCATCAAAAGTCCGTTATCCCCATTTTTGACTAGTAGACCAGTTTTGGATCTTCATATGGGATCTTTTCTACGGAATGAGATACAAGTAATAGAGGATTCTCCTTGTACTATAATGAGTCCCAGATGATTATTTCAAGCCTATTTTCTCCATTTTCTTTGTATGATTTATAAAAAGTCTGTTATCCCCATTTTCGACTACTAGACCAGTTTCAGATCTTCATTTGGGTTCTCTTCTACAGAATAGGATACAAGTAATAAAGGCTTCTCCCTGTACTATTTTGATTCCCAGATGACTATTTCAAGCCTATTTACTCCATTTTCTTTGTATGATTCATCAAAAGTCCGTTATTCCCATTTCCAGCTAGTAGACCAGTTTCAGATCTTCTTTGGGATCTCTTCTATAGAATGAGATACAATTAATATAGGCTTCTCCTTGTACATTTATGAGTCTCAGATGAGAATTTCAAACCTATTTACTCTATTTTCTTTGTATGATTCATCAAAAGTTAGTTATCTCTATTTACGGCTAGTACACCTGTTTTGGATTATCATTTGGATCATTTCTACGGAATGAGATACAAGTAATAGAGGCTTCTCTTTGTACTACAATGAGTCCAAGATGGCTATTTCAATCCTATTGACTCCATTTTCTTTGTATGATTCATCAAAATTCTGTTATCCCCATTTTCGGCTAGTAGACCAGTTTCAGATCTTCATTTGGGATCTTTTCTATAAAATGAGATACAAGTAATAGAGGCTTCTCCTTGTACTATTTTGAGTCCCAGATGACTACTTCAAGCTTATTTACTCCATTTTCTTTGTATGATTCATCAAAAGTCCGTTATCCCCATGTTCAACTAGTAGACAGTTTTCGGATCTTCATTTGGGATCTCTTCTACCGAATCAGATACGAGTAATAGAGGCTTCTACTTGTACTTTTATGAGTCCCAGATGACATTTTTAAGCCCTTTGTACTCCATTTTCTTTGTATATTTCATAAAAAGTCTGTTATCCCAATCTTCGGCTAGTAGACCAGTTTCGGATCTTCATTAGGGATCTTTTCTACGGAATAAGATACAAATAATAGAGGCTTCTCCTTGTACTATAATGAGTCCCAGATGACTATTTCAAGCCTATTTACTCCATTTTCTTTGCATGATTCCTAAAAAATCTGTTATCCCCATTTTTGACTACTAGACCAGTTTCAGATCTTCATTTGGGTTCTCTTCTACATAATGAGATACAAGTAATATAGGCTTATCCTTGTATTATTATGTGTCCCAGATGACAATTTTCAGCCTATTTACTCCATTTTCTTTGTATGATTCATCAAAAATCTGTTTTCCCCATTTTTGGCTAGTAGACCAGTTTTGGATCTTCATTTAAGATCTTTTCTACGGAATGAGATACAAGTAATAAAGGATTCTCCTTGTACTATAATGAGTCCCAGATGATTACTTCAAGCCTATTTTCTCCATTTTCTTTGTATGATTCATCAAAAGTCAGTTATCCCCATTTTCGGCTAGTAGACCAGTTTCGGATCTTCATTTGGGATCTTTTCTACGGAATGAGATACAAGTAATATAGCTTCTCCTTGTACTATTTTGAGTCCCAGATGACTATTACAAGCCTAATTATTCCATTTTCTTTGTTTGATTCATCATAGTCCGTTATCCCCATGTTCGGCTTGTAGACTAGTTTCAGATCTTCCCTTGAGATCTCTTCTACGAAATGAGATACAAGTAATTGAGGCTTCTCCTTGTACTTTTATTAGTACCAAAGACTATTTCAAGCCCATTTACTCCATTTTTTTGTATGATTCATCAAAAGTCAGTTATCCCCATTTTCGGCTAGTAGACCAGTTTCGAATCTTCATTTGGGACCTTTTCTACGGAATGAGATACAAGTAATAGAGGCTTCTCCTTGTACTATTTTGAGTCAAAGATGGCTATTCCAAGCCTTTTTACTCTATTTTTTTTGTTTGATTCATCAAAAGTCCGTTATCCCCATGTTCGGCTAGTAGACTAGTTTCGGATCTTCATTAGAGATCTTTTTATGGAATGAAATACAAGGAATAATGGCTTCTCCATGTACAATTTTGAGTCCCAGATGACTATTTAAAGCCTATTTACTCCATTTTCTTTGTATGATTCCTCAAAAGTCCGTTATCCCCATGTTCTTCTAGTAGACCAGTTTCGGATCATTATTTGAGATCTCTTCTATGGAATGAGAAACGAGTAATAGAGGCTTCTCTTTGTACTATTTTCGGCTAGTTTACCAGTTTCGGATCTTCATTTGGGTCTCTTCTACCGAATGAGAAACATGTAATAGAGGCTTCTCCTTATAAGATTATGAGTCCGAGATGATGCTTATTTGGTCCATTTTCTTTGTATGATTCATAAAAAGTCTGTTATCCCTATTTTCGGCTAATAGACCAGTTTCAGATCTTCAATCGGGACGTATTCTACGGAAGAGATACAAGTAATATAGGCTTCTCCTTGTACTATTATGAATGCCAGATGACTATTTCCAGCCAATGTTGTCCACTCTTATTTGTATGATTCATCAGAAGTCCGTTTTTCCCATTTTCGGCAAGTAGACAAGTTTCAGATCTTCATTTCGGATATCTTCTAGGGAATTAGATACAAGTAATAGAGGCTTCTCCTTATACAATTATGTGTCCCATATGACTACTTCCAGCCTATTTACTCCATTTTTTTGTATGATTCATCAAAAGTCAGTTATCCTCATATTCGGCTAGTAGACCAGTTCTAGATCTTCATTTGGGATCTTTTATACGGAATGAGATACAAGTAATAGAGGCTTCTCCTTGTACTATTTTGAGTCACAGATGACTATTTCAAGCTTATTTATTCTATATTATTTGTTTGATTCATCAAAAGTCCGTTATCCTCATGTTCGGCTAGTAGACCAGTTTCGGATCTTCATTTGGGATCTTTTCTACGGAATGAGATACAAGGAATAGTGGCTTCTCCTTGTACTATTTTGAGTCCCAGATGACTATTTATAGCCTGTTTACTCCATTTACTTTGTATGATTCCTCAAAAGTCCGTTATCCACATGTTCGGCTAGTAGACTAGTTTCGGATCATAATTTGGGGTCTCTTCTATGGAATGAGATACAAGTAATAGAAGCTTCTCCTTGTACTTTTATGAGTCCCAGATGAAAATTCCAAGCCTAATTACTCTATTTTCTTTGTATGATTCATCAAAAGTCAGTTATCCCTATTTTCAGCTAGTATACTAGTTTCGGTCTCTTCTACTGAATAAGAAACATGTAATAAAGGCTTCACCTTATAATATTATGAGTCCGAGATGACTATTTCATGCTAATTTTGTCCATTTTCTTTGTATGATTCATAAAAAGTCTGTTATCCCTATTTTCGGCTAGTAGACCAGTTTCAGATCTTCATTTGGGATCTTTTCTACAGAATGAGATACAAGTAATAAAGGCTTCTCCTTGTACTATTTTGAGTCCCAGATGAGTATTTCAAGCCTGTTTATTCCATTTTCTTTGTTTGATTCATAAAAACTCCGTAATCCCCACGTTCGGCTAGTATACTAGTTTTGGATCTTCCTTTGGGATCTCTTCTACGGATTGAGATACAAGTAATTGTGGCTTCTCCTTGTAGTTTTATGAGTCCCAGATGACTATTTCAGGCCTATATACTCCATTTTTTTGTATGATTCGTCAAAAGTCACTTATCCCCATTTTTGACTACTAGAACAGTTTTGGATCTTCATTTGGGATCTCTTCTACAGAATGATATACAAGTAATAGAGGCTTCTCCTTGTACTATTTTGAGTCCTAGATGATACTTTCAAGTCTATTTACTCTATTTTCTTTGTATGATTCATTAAAAGTCGGTTATCTCCATTTTCGGCTAGTAGACCAGTTTCGGATCTTTATTTGGGATATTTTCTACGGAATGAGATACAAGTAATAGAGGCTTCTCCTTGTACTATTTTGAGTCCCAGATGACTATTTCAAGCCTATTTATTCCCTTTTCTTTGTTTGACTCATCAATAGTCTGTTATCCCCATGTTCGGCTAGTAGACTAGTTTCAGATCTTCCTTTGGGATCTCTTCTACGGAATGAGATACAAGTAATTGAGGCTACTCCTTGTGCTTTTATGAGTCCAAGATGACTATTTCAAGTCTATTTACTCCATTTTTGTATGATTCGTCAAAAGTCAGTTATCCCCAGTTTCGGCTAGTAGACCAGTTTCGGATCTTCATTTGGGATCTTTTCTAGGGAATGAGATACAAGTAATAGAGGCTTCTACTTGTACTATTTTGAGTCCCAGATGACTATTTCAAGCTTATTTACTCGATTTTCTTTGTATAATTCATCAAAAGTCAGTTATCACTATTTTCGGACAGTATACCAGTTTCAGATCTCATTTGGGTCTTTTCTGCCGAATGAGAAACAAGTATTAGAGGCTTCTCCTTGTAATATTATGAGTCTGAGATGACTATTTCATACCTATTTACACCATTTTCTTTGTATGATTCATCAAAAGTCCGTTATCCCTAATTCGTCTAGTAGACCAGTTTTGGATCTTCATTTGGGATCTTTTCGACGGAATGAGGTACAAATAATAGAGGCTTCTTCTTGTACTATTTATCAAACTAGAGGAGAAGGGATCATGTCCGTACAGGTCCGTACACAAACACCTAGGGAACCGTGCTGCTCAAGAATGATCATCTAATATACTTGGAACACAAGATAAGGAGGAGTGGCGAATAAGCTAAGGAGAAGTCAAGAATATACTTGACTTCTTGTTTCTACTCCAACGGTCACATTGAGAAAAAGATAAGGTCACATGTGTGAGATAAGGAGCAACCGTTAGGACCTGTCCCTTTCATTCCCTTGAGATAAACTCTTTGTTTATTCTTTATGTCATTGTTGCTTTGTTATGTGTAGTAACCGAAACCAACTATAAGTAGGCATCTTAGCCTCATTTGTGATGTTCAACTTAAGGAAATATACTCTCCTTAATTCTATTCTCACATTCTCTCTTGTTTTTCACTTGTTCATCATTTTACTTAACCATTCCGCAAATATTCTAACATGGTATCAGAGCGAGTTATGTAGATCTTTGGATCACAAACTCTGATTCTCATCCTCTCTCATTTTACTTCTTCTTTATTCGCTACCTCTCTCTCTCAACTCCAGAAAATTCTCAGAAACTTTACCCAACAGTCCATAGCCACTAATCACCCTCTTTATACTCTTAAATCACTCCTAAAACTCTCTAAACCACCTAAACACATTCTCAATCCACCATACTCTCATTCGGTTACTCTTCTCTTCCCTCAAATCTCTTCCCCAAAACTATTGACCAACGGTCCATAGAATCAATTTCATGGCCATGGAAAACAATAAGCCATTGGCTTTACCAGTTACACTCAAAGGAGTGAACTATCTACTGTGGTCAAGAACCACAAGAGCCGCCTTGTGTGGAACAGGTCTCTGGAGTCTTGTTTCAAGTGACGCTCCCATAGCAGCACCACCAGTCACGGGAGCAGCCATTGTCCCAGCCGAAGAGACCCAATGTACAGGGAAGACCAGACCGTCCTTGCTTTGTTACAAAGCTCCCTAAGCAACGAGATCTTGGAGGCATACTCCTACTGTGAAACCGCCAAGGAGCTGTGGGGGTCTTTGAAGCAAGTATTCGGCAATGTCTCTAATCTAAGCCGTGTGTTTGAAGTCAAAAAGGCTATCAACGATCTAAGGCAAGAAGATATGGAGTTCACCAAGCACTTTGGAAAATTCAGAGCACTATGGGCTGAGCTGGAAATGCTAAGGCCAAGTACCATAGATCCACAAGTCTTGAATGAAAGAAGGGAGCAAGACAAGGTCTTTGGACTGCTTTTGACTCTCAGCTCAACCTACAATGATCTCATCAAACACCTTCTCAGAGCAGAAAGTCTACCAACGCTTGAAGAAGTCTGTTCTTCAGTCCAAAAGGAGCAAGGATCACTCGGCTTATTTGGAGGAAAAGGAGAACTGATCTCAGCCAACAAAGGAGCCTACAAGTCTGATGAGAAGAGAAACTCGTTTTGTGATCATTGCAAGAGAAAGGGGCACACCAAAGAAATCTGCTGGAGTCTCCATCCACACCTTAAACCAAAATGGAAGGAGGGAAAGGCTAGGTGTGCTTCAGAAGAAGCTGCTCACAAAGGCGAAAGCTCTAAGATGATTCCTGGAGGAGAAGGAGCAGCCAACTCATCCCAATTCGTGACAAAATCGGACTTAGATGCCTTGATCAAGGCGTTTAAGGAGTCTGGTAACACTCTTGGTACCTCTTTTCATGTGATTCAAAATATGGGAAATTCTTACAGTTCTTCACATACACTTAAGAATAAGCCATTAATAGTTGATTCAGGAGCTTCTCATCACATGATTAGTGATTTAAGCTTAATTAGCAACATAAAACCAACTATAGGAAATGTTGAGATTGCTAATGGGGAAAAGGTGCCAATTAAGGGAATAGGAGAACTTAAGCTCTTTGAGAGATCTTCTAAAGCGTTTTACATGCCTACCTTTACATCTAACTTATTATCAGTAAAGAAAGCTACAACTGATTTAAACTGTATTGCTATCTTTGGACCTAATGAAGTGTGTTTTCAGGATATTAAGACCAGCAAAACGCTTGGGAAAGGGACTACCAAAGATGATCTCTATGTTCTTGAAGACACTAAGCTTTTAGATCCTACCTTTGCTTCTTCTAATAATGTTGTAGCTTGTGCTAATAATGCGATTTGGCATGCTAGATTAGGACACCCTCATGCTCGTGCATTGAGTCTTCTATTACCTAAAGTAGTGTTTAAGAATGATGGTTGTGAGGCTTGTATCTTAGGAAAACATTGTAGAACTGTTTTTCCTAAGTCTTCTACTATTTACGAAAAATGCTTTGATTTAGTTCATTCTGATGTTTGGACATCTCCATGTGAGTCTAGAGATCAAAACAAGTATTTTGTTACCTTCATAGATGAAAAGTCTAAGTATACTTGGTTAACTCTCCTTCCATCAAAAGATAGAGTCTTTGAGGCATTTAAGAATTTTCAAACTCACATAACTAACCATTTTAATGCCAAGATTAAGATTTTCAGATCAGATAATGGAGGAGAATACACCAGTAACTTATTCAAAGAATACCTTACCTCACAAGGCATCATTCACCAAACAAGCTGCCCTTACACGCCCCAACAAAATCGTGTAGCTGAAAGGAAGAATAGACACTTAATGGAGGTGGCCAGATCCATGATGTTTCAAAGCAATGTACCAAAACGGTTTTGGGGAGATGCTGTACTTACAGTTTGCTACTTGATCAACCGAATACCAACCAAAGTTCTCAATGACTCATCATCGTATGAGGTACTCAACTCAACTAAACCCTCTCTTGATCACTTACGAGTGTTTGGGTGTGTTTGTTTTGCCTTAATTCCAGGAGATCTTAGAACAAAGCTTGATGCCAAGAGCACTAGGTGTATGTTTGTTGGCTACTCTACTACTGAAAAGGGGTACAAATGCTACAATCCCACTACACGACGGGTTATAATCTCTAGAGATGTGAAGTTTTTGGAATCAGAAAGTTTCTATGCCAAACAGTCATGGGAAGACTTACAAGACATCTCCAAGTCCACATCAGATAGAGCTACTAACCTCCGGCTACTCCTAGACCATCTCGGTGTTACTACAAATACTGGAACCCCTACGGTTGATCATGAGGGGGAGAATGGTGAAACTAGTGACTCACCAGCTGAGCACACAGACTCGGAGACCCAAGACGATGCACATGATCAACCTCCGGAGCAAGCAGTAGCACCCACACGGTCAGTAACTCATCAAGCACCAGCTCCTCTAAGAAGAAGTCCGCGGTTGCAAAGCTTACAGCAAGCAGAACAAGCTCCAGCCCCTGCCCCAGCAGCACTAAGGAGAAGCACAAGGGAAAGGCAGGATCCATCCAATTGGGTTAACACAAGGGTCTACTACAATGGCAATGCCGTAGCCCATCCTACTCAAGCGGCTTGCTCTTTCGCTCAGTTTCCAAAGGAGCATCAAGCTTTCTTAGTTGCACTGGAGCAAGGTCAGATACCTAAAACCTATGAAGAAGCAATAGAGTATAAGGTATGGCGTGATGCAATCAGTGAAGAAAGGGGGGCTATGGAGAAGAATCACACTTGGGATGAGGCTACATTGCCTAAAGGAAAGAAAACAGTGAGCTCAAGATGGGTCTTCACTATCAAATACAAGAGCAATGGCGAAATAGAGAGGTATAAGGCTCGGCTAGTAGCAAGAGGATTCACTCAGACCTATGGAGAAGACTATGGAGACACCTTTGCACCAGTGGCTAAGCTTCACACGGTTAGAGTAGTCATCTCACTTGCCGTGAACCTGGAATGGGATCTTTGGCAAATGGATGTGAAAAATGCATTCCTGCAAGGAGAGCTTGAGGAGGAAGTCTACATGACACCGCCACCTGGTGTAGACAAAGAGGTTGCCCATGGCAAAGTGCTAAGGCTGAGAAAGGCAATTTATGGTCTCAAGCAATCGCTAAGAGCATGGTACCACTGGTTGAGTAGAGTTCTATTTGATAGGGGATTCAGCAGATCAGAAGCGGATCACACCTTATTCACTCTTACCAGCCGAGAAGGTATAGTAGTCATTCTCATTTATGTAGATGATATAATCATCTCTGGGAATGACAAGGTAAACATTCTTGCTACTAAAGACTATCTAAACATTGTTTTTGATATTAAAGATCTAGGTGAACAAAAATACTTCTTAGGTATTGAAGTTTGTAGATCTAAGGAAGGCTTGTTTCTCTCACAAAGAAAATATATGCTTGATATGTCGAGTGAAGCAGGAAACCTTGGTGATAAAGTAGCTAAAACTCCTCTTGAAGATAGCTACAAAGTGGACCGAAAGGGGGAGCTAGAAGATGAACCCTTTGAAGATATCACACAATATCGCAGGATGGTGGGTAAGCTAATCTATCTTACCACAACTAGACCTGACTTGTGTTTTGCTGTGAATCAGGTTAGTCAACACATGAAAGCCCCAAATTCATATCACTGGAGCATGGTCAAGCGCATTCTCAGCTATGTTCAAGGAACAATCGGTCATGGCATTTGGATGGGTTGCAACGGAAGCTCAGAGATTGTGGGATATTGCGATGCAGATTGGGCAGGAGACCGTGTAGATAGAAGATCAACTACTGGCTATTGCACTTTCGTTGGTGGGAATCTAGTTACTTGGAAGAGCAAGAAGCAAAATGTAGTTGCATGTTCTAGTGCTGAAGCTGAGTACCGGGCCATGAGGAGGTTAACAACCGAGCTAATGTGGCTAAGGAACCTCCTTAAAGACCTCGGATGTGAGACAAGCACACCAATCACCATGCACTGTGACAACCAAGCGGCTATACACATTGCATCAAACTCGGTCTTCCATGAAAGAACCAAGCATATTGAAGTTGATTGTCACAAGGTTAGGGAGCAAGTCCAGCTTGGAGTCATCCTGCCATGCTACACAATGAGTTCAGACCAACTTGCCGATATCTTCACCAAGGCAACAAGTCAGAAGATCAACGAGTTCATCCACTCCATGATGGGGCTCGTTGACATCTCAGCTTGAGCTCACCTAGCCGTGGAGATCACACTCTTTTTCCCTCAATGTAGTTTTGTCCCATGAGGTTTTCTACATTGAGGTTTTTTTTAATGAGGTGATCCTTCATGGCTCCAAGCTCTAACCATTCACCACGGTTAAAGCTTGAGGGGGAGTATCAAACTAGAGGAGAAGGGATCATGTCCGTACAGGTCCGTACACAAACACCTAGGGAACCGTGCTGCTCAAGAATGATCATCTAATAGTCTTGGAACACAAGATAAGGAGGAGTGGCGAATAAGCTAAGGAGAAGTCAAGAATATACTTGACTTCTTGTTTCTACTCCAACGGTGACATTGAGAAGAAGATAAGGTCACATGTGTGAGATAAGGAGCAACCGTTAGGACCTGTCCCTTTCATTCCCTTGAGATCAACTCCTTTGTTTATTCTTTATGTCATTGTTGCTTTGTTATGTGTAGTAACCGAAACCAACTATAAGTAGGCATCTTAGCCTCATTTGTAATGTTTAACTTAAGGAAATATACTCTCCTTAATTCTATTCTCACATTCTCTCTTGTTCTTCACTTGTTCATCATTTTACTTAACCATTCCGCAAATATTCAAACACTATTATGAGTTCGAGATGAGTATTTAAGGACTATTTACTCCATTTTCTTTGTATGATTCATCAAAAGTTCGTTATCCCTATTTTCGGCTAGTAGACCTGTTTCGGATCTTCATTTGGGTCTCTTCTACCGAATGAGAAACATGTAATAGAGGCTTCTCCTTATAATATTATGAGTCTGAGATGACTATTTCATGCTTATTTAGAACATTTTCTTTGTATATTTTATAAAAAAGTCTGTTATCCCTATCTTCGGCTAGTAGACTAGTTTAGGATCTTCATTTGGCATCTTTTCTACAGAATGAGATGCAAGTAATAAAGGCTTCTCCTTGTACTATTACGAGTCCTAGATGACTATTTCAAGCCTACGTACTCCATTTTCTTTGTATGATTCATCAAAAGTTTGTTATCCCCATTTTCGACGAGTAGACTAGTTTCAGATCTTCATTTGGGATCTCTTCTACGGAATGAGATACAAATAATAGAGGCTTCTTCTTGTATTATTATGAGTCCCTGATGACTATTTCAAACCTCTTTACTCCATTTTCTTTGTCTGATTCTTCAAAAGTCCGTTGTCCCCATTTTTGGATAGTAGACCAGTTTTATATCTTCATATGGGATCATTTCTATGGAATGAGATACAAGTAATAAAGGCTTCTCCTTGTACTATAATGAGTCCCAGATGACTAATTCAAGCCTATTTACAATATTTTCTTTGTATGATTCATAAAAAGTCTGTTATCCCCATTTTCAACTACTAGACCAGCTTCAGATCTTCATTTGGGATCTCTTCTACAGAATGACATACAAGTAATATAGGCATCTCCTTGTACTATTATGAGTCCCAGATGACAATGTCCTGCCTATTTACTCCATTTTCTTTGTATGATTCATCAAAAGTCCGTTATCCCCATTTTCGGCTAGTATACCAGTTTTGGATCTTCATTTGGGACCCTTTCTACGAAATGAGATACAAGTAATAGAGGCTTCTCCTTGTACTTTTATGAGTCCCAGATGAGAATTTCAAGCCTATTTATTCCATTTTCTTTGTAGGATTCATCAAATGTTAGTTATCCTTATTTACGGCTAGTATACCTGTTTCGGATCTTCATTTGGGTCTCCTCTACCGAATGAGAAACATGTTATAGAGGCTTCTCCTTTTAAAATTATTAGTCCGAGATGACTATTTCATGCTTATTTAGTCTATTTTCTTTGTATGATTCATCAAAAGTCTGTTTTCCCTATTTTCGGCTAGTAGACCAGTTTTGGATCTTCATTTACGATCTTTTCTACGGAATGAGATACAAGTAATAGAGACTTCTCTTTGCACTACAATGAGTCCAAGATGGCTATTTTAAGCCTATTTACTCCATTTTCTTTGTATGATTCATCAAAAGTCTGTTATCCCCATTTTCGGCTAGTAGACCAGTTTCAGATCTTCATTTGGGATCTTTTCTATGGAATGAGATACAAGTAATAGAGGCTTCTCCTTGTACTATCTTGAGTCTCAGATGACTATTTCAAGCCTATTTACTCCATTTTCTTTGTATGATTCATCAAAATCAGTTATCCCAATTTTCGGCTAGTATACCAGTTTCGGATCTTCATTTGGGTCTCTTCTACCAAATGAGAAAGATGTAATAGAGGCTTCTCCTTATAATATTATGAGTCCGAGATGACTATTTCATGCTTATTTAGTCCATTTTCTTTGTATATTTCATAAAAAAGTCTGTTATCCCTATCTTCGGCTAGTAGACTAGTTACGGATCTTCATTTGGGATCTTTTCTACGGAATGAGATACAAGTAATAAAGGCTTCTCCTTGTACTATTATGAGTCCCAGATGACTATTTCAAGCCTACGTACTCCATTTTCATTGTATGATTCATCAAAAGTATTTTATCCCCATTTTTGGCGAGTAGACTAGTTTCAGATCTTCATTTGGGATCTCTTCTACGGAATAAGATACAAATAATAGAGGCTTCTCCTTGTACTATTATGAGTCCCTGATGACTATTTTCAAACCTATTTACTCCATTTGCTTTGTATGATTCATCAAAAGTCTTTTATCCCCATTTTCGGCTAGTAGACCAATTTCAGATCTTCATATGGGATCTTTTCTACGGAATGAGATACAAGTAATAGAGGCTTCTCCTTGTACAATAATGAGTCCCAGATAACTATTTCAAGCCTATTAACTCTATTTTCTTTGTATGATTCATAAAAATTCTGTTATCCCCATTTTCGTCTACTAGACCAGTTTCAAATCTTCATTTGGGTTCTCTTCTACAGAATGAGATACAAGTAATATATGCTTGTCCTCGTACTATTATGAGTCCCAGATGACAATGTCCTGCCAATTTACTCCATTTTCTTTGTATGATTCATCAAAAGTCCGTTATCCCCATTTTCGGCTAGTATACCAGTTTTAGATCTTCATTTGGGACCCTTTCTACGAAATGAGATACAAGTAATAAAGGCTTCTCTTCGTACTATTTTGAGTCCCAAATGACTATTTCCAACCTATTTACTCCAATTTCTTTGTATGATTCATCAAAAGTCTGTTACCCTCATTTTCGGCTAGTAGATCAGTTTCGGATCTTCATTTGGGATCTCTTCTACGGAATGAGATACAAGTAATAGAGGCTTCTCCTTGTACTATAATGAGTCCCATATGACTATTTCAAGCCTATTTACTCCATTTTCTTTGTATGATTCATAAAAAGTCTGTTATCCCGATTTTCGACTACTAGACCAGTTTCGGATCTTCATTTGGGTTCTCTTCTACAGAATGAGATACAAGTAATAAAGACTTCTCCTTGTACTATTTTGAGTCCCAGATGAATATTTCAAGCAAATTTACTCCATTTTTTTGGTATGATTCATCAAAACCCCGTTATCCCCATGTTCGGCTAGTAGACCTGTTTCGGATCTTCATTTAAGATCTCTTCTACAGAATGAGATACAATTGATAGAGGCTTCTCCTAATACTTTTATGAGTCTCAGATGACTATTTCAAGCCTATTTACTCCATTTTCTTTGTATGATTCATAAAAAGTCTGTTATCCCCATAGTCAACTACTAGACCAGTTTCAGATCTTCATTTGGGATCTCTATTACAGAATGAGATATAAGTAATATAGGCTTCTCCTTGTACTATTATGAGTCCCAGATGACAATTTCCAGCCTATCTACTCCATTTTCTTTGTATGATTCATCAAAGTTCTGTTATCCCCATTTTCGGCTAGTAGACCAGTTTTGGATCTTCATATGGGATCTTTTCTATGGAATGAGATACAAGTACTAGAGGCTTCTCCTTGTACTATAATGAGTCCCAGATGACTATTTCAAGCCTATTTACTCCATTTTCTTTGTATGATTCATAAAACGTCTGTTATCCCCATTTTCGACTACTAGACCTGTTTCATATCTTCATTTGGGTTCTCTTCTACAGAATGAGATACAAGTAATATTTGGGATCTATATTTGGGATCTTTTCTATGGAATGAGATACATGTTATAGAGGCTTGTCCTTGTACTATTTTGAGTCCCAGATGACTATTTCAAGCCTATTTACTCCATTTTCTTTGTATGATTCATCAAAAGTCCGTTATCCCTATGTTCGGCTAGTAGACAAATTTCGGATATTCATTTGGGATCTTTTCTACGGAATGAGATACAAGTATTTGTGGCTTCTCCTTGTACTATTATGAGTCCCAGATGACTATTTCAAGCCTACGTACTCCATTTTCTTTGTATGATTCATCAAAAGTTTGTTATCCAAATTTTTGGCGAATAGACTAGTTTCAGATCTTCATTTGGTATCTCTTCTACTGAATAAGATACAAATAATAGAGACTTCTCCTTGTACTATTATGAGTCCCTGAAGACTACTTCAAACCTATTTACTCCATTTTTTCTGTAAGATTCATCAAACGTCTTATTTACCGAATAAGAAACATGTATTAGAGACTTCTCCTTTTGAAATTATGAGTCCGAGATAACTATTTCATGCTTATTTAGTCCATTTTATTTGTAAGATTCATCGAAAGTCTGTTTTCCCTATTTTCGGCTAGTAGACCAGTTTTGGATCTTCATTTGGGATCTTTTCTACAGAATGAGATAAAAGTAATATAGGCTTCTCCTTGTACTTTTATGAGTCCCAGATGACAATTTCCAGCCTATTTACTCCATTTTCTTTGTCTGATTCATCAAAAGTCCATTATCCCCATTTTCGGCTAGTAGACCAGTTTTGGATCTTCATATGGGATCTTTTCTACGGAATAAGATACAAGTAATAGAGGATTCTCCTTGTTCTATAATGAGTACCAGATGATTATTTCAAGCCTGTTTTCTCCATTTTCTTTGTATGATTCATAAAAAGTCTGTTATCCCCATTTTCAACTACTAGACCAGTTTCAGATCTTCATTTGGGTTCTCTTCTACAGAATGAGATACAAGTAATAAAGGCTTCTGCTTGTACTATTTTAAGTCCCAGATGACTATTTCAAGCCTATTTACTCCATTTTCTTTGTATGATTCATCAAAAGTCCGTTATTCCCATTTCAGCTAGTAGACCAGTTTCGGATCTTCATTTGGGATCTCTTCTACTGAATGAGATACAAGTAATAGA
The DNA here is from genome assembly GCA_911865555.2 of Thlaspi arvense. Lineage (NCBI taxonomy): Eukaryota > Viridiplantae > Streptophyta > Magnoliopsida > Brassicales > Brassicaceae > Thlaspi > Thlaspi arvense. The sequence goes on from OU466857.2 coordinate 47,088,059, forward strand.
GGCTTCTCCTTGTACATTTATGAGTCTCAGATGAGAATTTCAAACCTATTTACTCCATTTTCTTTGTATGATTCATCAAAAGTTAGTTATCCCCATTTACGGCTAGTACACCAGTTTCAGATCATTATTTGGGTCTCTTCTACCGAATAAGAAACATGTAATAAAGGCTTCTCCTTTTGAAATTATGAGTCCGAGATGACTATTTCATGCTTATTTAGTCCATTTTATTTGTAAGATTCATCAAAAGTCTGTTTTCCCTATTTTCGGCTAGTAGACCAGTTTTGGATCTTCATTTGGAATCTTTTCTACAGAATGAGATACAAGTAATAAAGACTTCTGATGAATCATGCAAATAAAAATGGAGTAAATAGGCTGGAAATAGTCATCTCGAACTCATAATAGTACAACGAGAAACCTCTATTACTTGTATCTCATTCCCTAGAAGATATCCCAAATGAAGATCCGAAACAGGCCTACTAGCCGAAAATGGGAAAAACGAACTTTTGACGAATCATACAAAGAAAATGGAGTAAATAGACTGGAAATAGTCATCTGTCACTCCTAACAGTACAAGGAGAAGCCTCTATTACTTGTATCTCATTCCATAGAAAAGTTCCCAAATGAAGATCAGGAAGTGGTCAACAAGCCAAAAATGGGGAAAACGGAATTCTGATGAATCATACAAATAAAAATGGATGAAATAGGCTGAAAATAGTAACCTGGAGAAGGAGAAGTCTCTATTAGTTCATAATAGTACAAGGAGAAGTCTCTATTACTTGTATCTCATTCCCTATAAGATATCCGACATGAAGATCCGAAACTGGTCTACCTGCCGAAAATGGGGAAAACGGACTTCTGATGAATCCTACAAATAAAAATGGAGTAAATAGGCCGGAAATAGTCATCTGGGACTCATAATAGTATAAGGAAAACCCTCTATTACTTGTATCTCATTCCCTAGAAGATATCCGAAATGAAGATCCGAAACTGGTCTACTTGCCGAAAATGGGGAAAACGAACTTCTGATGAATCATAAAAAGAAAATGGAGTAAGTAGGCTGGAAATAGTCATCTAGCACTCATAATAGTACAAGGAGAAGCCTCTATTACTTGTATCTCATTCCGTAGAAAAGTTCCCAAATGAAGATCCGAAAGTGGTCTACTAGCCAAAAATGGGGAAAACGGAATTCTGATGAATAATACAAAGAAAAATAGAGTAAATAGGCTGGAAATAGTCACCTGGGATTCATAATAGTACAAGGAGAAGTCTCTATTACTTGTATCTCATTCCCTAGAAGATATCCGAAATGAAGATCCGAAACTGGTCTACCTGCCGAAAATGGGGAAAACGGACTTCTGATGAATCATACAAATAAAAATGGAGTAAATAGGCCGGAAATAGTCATCTGAGACTCATAATAGTATAAGGAGAAGCCTCTATTACTTGTATCTCATTCCCTAGAAGAGATCCTAAATTAAGATCCGAAACTGGTCTACTAGCCGAAAATAGGGAAAACGGACTTCTGATGAACCATACAAATAAAAATGGAGTAAATGCAGAAGCCTTAATTACTTGTATCTAATTCCCTAGAAGATATTCGAAATGAAGATCTGAAACTTGTCTACTTGCCGAAAATGGGAAAAACGGACTTCTGATGAATCATACAAATAAAAATGGAGTAAATGGGCTGGAAATAGTTATCTGGGACTCATAACAGTACAAGGAGAAACCTCTATTACTTGTATCTAATTCCCTAGAAAATATCCGAAATGAAGATCTGAAAGTGGTCTACTTGCCGAAAATGGGGAAAACAGACTTCTGATGAATCATACAAAGAAAAATAGAGTAAATAGGCTGGAAATAGTCACCTGGGGTTCATAATAGTACAAGGAGAAGTCTCTATTACTTGTATCTCATTCCCTAGAAGATATCTGAAATGAAGATCCGAAACTGGTCTACCTGCCGAAAATGGGGAAAATGGACTTCTGATGAATCATACAAATAAAAATGGAGTAAATAGGCCGGAATTAGTCATCTGGGACTCATAATAGTATAAGGAGAAGCCTATATTACTTGTATCTCATTCACTAGAAGAGATTCTAAATTAAGATCCGAAACTGGTCTACTAGCCGAAAATGGGGAAAACAGACTTCTGATGAACCATACAAATAAAAATGGAGTAAATGGAGAAGCCTCAATTACTTGTATCTAATTCCCTTGAAGATATCCGAAATGAAGATCTGAAACTTGTCTACTTGCCGAAAATGGGAAAAACGGACTTCTGATGAATCATACAAATAAAAATGGAGTAAATAGGCTGGAAATAGTCATCTGGGACTCATAATTGTATAAGGAGAAGCCTCTATTACTTGTATCTCATTCCCTAGAAGATATCCCAAATGAAGATCCGAAACAGGTCTACTAGCCGAAAATGGGGAACACGGACTTTTGATGAATCATACAAATAAAAATGGAGTAAAGTGGCTGGAAATAGTTATCTGGGACTTATAATAGTACAAGGAGAAGCCTCTATTACTTGTATCACATTCCCTAGAAGATATCCCAAATGAAGATCCGAAACAGGTTTACGAGCCGAAAATGGGGAACACGGACTTCTAATCAATCATACAAATAAAAATGGAGTAAATAGGTAGGAAATAGTCACCTGGGATTCATAATATTACAAGGAGAAGCCTCTATTACTTGTATCTCATTCCCTAGAAGATATCTGAAATGAAGATCCGAAACTGGTCTACTTGCCGAAAATGGGGAAAACGGACTTCTGATGAATCATACAGATAAAAATAGAGTAAATAGGTTGGAAATATTCATCTGGGATTCATAATAATATAAGGAGAAGCCTCTATTACTTGTATCTCATTCGTTAGAAGCGATCCCAAATTAAGATCTGAAACTGGTCTACTAGCCGAAAATGGAGAAAATGGACTTCTGATGAATCATACTAATAAAAATAGAGTAGATGGGATGGAAATAGTCACCTGGGATTCATAATATTACAAGGAGAAGCCTCTATTACTTGTATCTAATTCCCTAGAAGATATCCGAAATGAAGATCAGAAAGTGGTCTACTTGCCGAAAATGGGGAAAACGGACTTCTGATGAATCATACAAATAAAAATGGAGTAAATAGGCTTGAAATATTCATCTGGGACTCATAATAGTACAAGGAGAAACCTCTATTACTTGTATCTCATTCCCTAGAAGATATCCTAAATGAAAATCCGAAACAGGTCTACTAGCCGAAAATGGGAAAAACGAAATTCTGATGAATCATACAAAGAAAAATGGAGTAAATAGGCTGGAAATAGTCACCTAGGATTCATAATATTACAAGAAGAAGCCTCTATTACTTGTATCTCATTCCCTAGAAGATATCCGAAATGAAGATCCAAAACTGGTCTACTTGCTGAAAATGGGGAAAACGGACTTCTGATGAATCATACAAATAAAAATGGAGTAAATAGGATGGAAATAGTCATCTGGGACTCATAATAGTGTAAGGAGAAGCCTCTATTACTTGTATCTCATTCCCTAGAAGAGATTCTAAATTAAGATCCGAAACTGGTCTACTAGCCGAAAATGGAGAAATCGGACTTCTGATGAACCATACAAATAAAAATGGAGTAAATAGGCTGGAAATAGTCATCTAGGACTCATAATAGTACAACAAGAACCTCTATTACTTTTATCTCATTCCCTAGAAGATATCCCAGATGAAGATCTGAAACAGGTCTACTAGCCGAAAATGGGAAAAACGAACTTCTGATGAATCATACAAAGAAAATGGAGTAAATAGGCTGGAAATAGTCATCTGGCACTCATAATAGTACAATGAGAAGCCTCTATTACTTGTATCTCATTCCGTAGAAAAGTTCCCAAATGAAGATCCGGAAGTGGTCGACTAGCCGAAAATGGGGAAAACGGAATTCTGATGAATAATACAAAGAAAAATGGAGTAAATAGGCTGGAAATAGTCACCTGAGATTCATAATAGTACAAGAAGAAGTCTCTATTACTTGTATCTCATTCCCTAGAAGATATCCGAGAGGAAGATCCGAAACTAGTCTACTTGCCGAAAATGGGGAAAACGGACTTCTGATGAATCATACAAATAAAAATAGAGTAAATAGGCTGGAAATAATCACCTGGGAATCATAGTAGAACATGGAAAAGCCTCAATTACTTGTATCTATTTCCCTAGAAGATATCCGAAATGAAGATCTGAAACTTGTCTACTTGCCGAAAATGGGAAAAATGGACTTCTGATGAATCATACAAATAAAAGTGGAAAACATTGGCTGGAAATAGTCATCTGGGATTCATAATAGTACAAGGAGAAGCCTATATTACTTGTATCTCATTCCCTAGAAGATATCCCAAATGAAGATCCGAAACAGGTCTACTAGCCGAAAATGGGGAAGACGAACTTCTGATGAATCATACAAAGAAAATGGAGTAAATAGGCTGGAAATAGTCATCTGGCACTCATAATAGTACAAGAAGAAGACTCTATTACTTGTATCTTATTCCGTAGAAAAGTTCCCAAATGAAGATCCGGAAGTGGTCTACTAGCCAAAAATGGGGAAAACGGAATTCTGATGAATCATACAAATAAAAATGGAGTAAATAGGCTGGAAATAGTCACCTGGGATTCATAATAGTACAAAGAGAAGTCTCTATTACTTGTATCTCATTCCCTAGAAGATATCCCAAATGAAGATCTGAAACAGGTATACTAGCCGAAAATGGGAAAAACGATTTTCTGATGAATCATACAAAGAAAAAGGAGTAAATAGGCTGGAAATAGTCATCTGGGACACATAATAGTGCAAGGAGAAGCCTCTATTACTTGTATGTCATTCCCTAGAAGATATCCCAAATGAAGATCCGAAACAGGTCTACTAGCCAAAAATGGGGAACACGGACCTCTGATGAATCATACAAATAAAAATGGAGTAGATAGGCTGGAAATAGTCACCTGGGATTAATAATAGTACAAGGAGAAGCCTCTATTACTTGTATCTAATTCTCTAGAAGATATCCGAAATGAAGTTCTGAAAGTGGTCTACTTGCCGAAAATGGGGAAAACGGAATTCTGATGAATCATACAAATAAAAATGGAGTAAATACGTTGGAAATAGTCATCTAGGACACATAATAGTACAAGGAGAAGCCTCTATTACTTGTATCTCATTCCCTAGAAGATATCCCAAATGAAGATCCGAAACAGGTTTACGAGCCGAAAATGGGGAACACGGACTTCTGATGAATCATACAAATAAAAATGGAGTAAATAGGCAGCAAATAGTCACCTGGGATTCATAATATTACAAGGAGACGCCTTTATTACTTTTATCTCATTCCCTAGAAGATATCCGATATGAAGATCCAAAACTCGTCTACTTGCCGAAAATGGGGAAAACGGACTTCTGATGAATCATACAAATAAAAATGGAGTAAATAGGTTGGAAATAGTCATCTGGGACTCATAATAGTATAAGGAGAAGCCTCTATTACTTGTATCTCATTCGCTAGAAGAGATCCCAAATTAAGATCCGAAACTGGTCTACTATAAGAAAATGGAGAAAACGGACTTCTGATGAATCATACAAATAAAAATGAAGTAAATAGGCTGGAAATAGTCATCTCGGACTCATAATAGTATAACGAGAAACCTCTATTACTTGTATCTCATTCCCTAGAAGATATCCCAAATGAAGATCCGAATTCGGTCTACTAGCCGAAAATGGGAAAAACGAAGTTCTGATGAATCATACAAAGAAAATGGAGTAAATAGGCTGGAAATAGTCATCTGGGACTCATAATAGTACTAGGAGAAACCTCTACTACTTGCATCTCATTCCCTAGAAGATATGCCAAATGAAGATCCGAAACAGGTCTACTAGCCGAAAATGGAAAAACCAAACTTCTGATGAATCATACAAAGAAAAAGGAGTAAATAGTTTGGAAATTGTCATCTGAGACACATAATAGTACAAGGAGAAGCCTCTATTACTTGTATCTTATTCCCAAGAAGATATCCCAAATGAAGATCCGAAACAGGTTTACGAGCCGAAAATGGGGAACGCAGACTTCTGATGAATTATACAAATAAAAATGGAGTAAATAGGTAGGAAATAGTCACCTGGGATTCATAATATTACAAGGAGAAGCCTCTATTACTTGTATCTCATCCCCTAGAAGATATCCGAAATGAAGATCCGAAACTGGTCTACTTGCCGAAAATGGGGAAAACAGACTTCTAATGAATCATACAAATAAAAATGGAGTAACTAGGTTGGAAACAGTCATCTGAGACTCATAATAGTATAAGGAGAAGCCTCTATTACTTGTATCACATTCCCTAGAAGAGATCCTAAATTAAGATCCGAAACTGGTCTACTAGCCGAAAATGGGGAAAATGGACTTCTTATTAATCATACAAATAAAAATGGAGTTAATAGGCTGGAAATAGTCATCTCGGACTCATAATAGTACAACGAGAAACCTCTATTACTTGTATCTCATTCCCTAGAAGATATCCCAAATGAAGATCCGAAACAGGTCTACTAGCCCAAAATGGGAAAAACGAACTTCTAACCAATCATACAAAGAAAATGGAGTAAATAGGCTGGAAATAGTCATCTGGCACTCATAACAGTACAAGGAGAAGCCTCTATTACTTGTATCTCATTCCGTAGAAAAGTTCCTAAATGAAGATCCGAAAGTGGTCTACTAGCCAAAAATGGGGAAAACGGAATTCTGATGAATCATACAAATAAAAATGGAGTAAATAGGCTGAAAATAGTCACCTGGGATTTATAATATTACAAGGAGAAGTCTTTATTACTTGTATCTCATTCCCTAGAACATATTCGAAATGATGATCCGAAACTGGTCTACTAGCCAAAAATGGGGAAAACGGACTTTTGAGGAATCATACAAAGAAAAATGGAGTAAATAGTCTGGAAATAGTCATCTGGGACACATAATAGTACAAGGAGAAGCCTTTATTACTTGTATCTTATTCCCTAGAAGAGATCCCAAATGTAGATCCGAAACTGGTCTACTTGCCGAAAATGGGGAAAACGGACTTTTGATGAATCATACAAATAAAAATGGAGTAAATAGGCTGGAAATAGTCATCTGCGACTCATAATTGTACAAGGAGAAACCTCTATTACTTTTATCTCATTTCCTAGAAGATATCCCAAATGATGATCCGAAACAGGTCTACGAGCCGAAAATGGGAAAAACGAACTTCTGATGAATCATACAAAGAAAAAGGAGTAAATAGGCTGGAAATAGTCATCTGGGACACATAATAGTACAAGGAGAAGCATGTATTACTTATATCTAATTCCCTAGCAGATATCCCAAATGAAGATCCGAAACAGGTCTATCAGCCGAAAATGGGGAACACGGACCTCTGATGAATCATAGAAATAAAAATGGAGTAGATAGGCTGGAAATAGTCACCTGGGATTCATAATATTACAAGGAGAAGCCTCTATTACTTGTATCTAATTCCCTAGAAGATATCCGAAATGAAGATCACAAAGTGGTCTACTTGCCGAAAATGGGGAAAACGGACTTCTCAAGAATCATACAAATAAAAATGGAGTAAATAGGTTTGAAATAGTCATCTGGGATTCATAATAGTACAAGGAGAAACCTCTATTACTTGTATCTCATTCCCTAAAAGATATCCTAAATGAAGATCCGAAACAGGTCTACTAGCCGAAAATGGGAAAAACGAACTTCTGATGAATCATACAAAGAAAAAGGAGTAAATAGGTTGGAAATAGTCATCTGGGACACATAATAGTACAAGGAGAAGCCTCTATTACTTGTATCTCATTCCTTAGATGATATCCCAAATGAAGATCAGAAACAGGTCTACGAGCCGAAAATAGGGAACACAGACTTCTGATGAACCATACAAATAAAAATGGAGTAAATAGGCTGGAAATAGTCATCTATCACTCATAATAGTACAAGGAGAAGCCTCTATTACTTGTATCTCATTCCGTAGAAAAGTTCCCAAATGAAGATCTGGAAGTGGTCTACTAGCCAAAAATGGGGAAAACGGAATTCTGATGAATAATACAAAGAAAAATGGAGTAAATAGGCTGGAAATAGTCACCTGGGATTCATAATAGTACAAGGAGAAGTCTCTATTACATGTATCTCATTCCCTAGAAGATATCCGAAATGAAGATCCGAAAATGGGAAAAACGGACTTATGATGAATCATACAAATAAAAATGGAGTAAATAGGCCGGAAATAGTCATCTGGGACTTATAATAGTATAAGGAGAAGCCTCTATTACTTGTATCTCATTCCCTATAAGAGATCCTAAATTAAGATCCGAAACTGGTCTACTAGCCGAAAATGGGGAAAACGGACTTCTGATGAACCATACAAATAAAAATGGAGTAAATGGAGAAGCCTCAATTACTTGTATCTAATTCCCTAGAAGATATCCGAACTGAAAATCTGAAACTTGTCTACTTGCCGAAAATGGGGAAAACGGACTTCTAATGCATCATACAACTGAAAGTGGAAATAATTGGCTGGAAATAGTCATCTGGGATTCATAATAAAACAAGGAGAAGCCTATATTACTTGTATCTCATTCCCTAGAAGATATCCCAAATGAAGATCCGAAACAGGTCTACTAGCCGAAAATGGGAAAAATGAACTTCTGATGAATCATACAAAGAAAATGGAGTAAATAGGCTGGAAGTAGTCATCTGGGACACATAATTGTATAAGGAGAAGCCTATATTACTTGTATCTCATTCCCTAGAAGATATTCCAAATGAAGATCCGAAACAGGTCTACAAGCCGATAATGGGAAAAACGAACTTCTGATGAATCATACAAAGAAAAAGGAGTAAATAGGCTGGAAATGGTCATCTGGGACACATAATAGTACAAAGAGAAGCATGTATTACTTGTATCTAATTCCCTAGCAGATATCCCAAATGAAGATCCGAAACAGGTCTATGAGCCTAAAATGGGGAACACGGACCTCTAATGAATCATACAAATAAAAATGGAGTAGATAGGCTGGAAATAGTCACCTGGGATTCATAATATTACAAGGAGAAGCCTCTATTACTTGTTTCTAATTACCTAGAAGATATCCGAAATGAAGATCAGAAAGTGGCCACTTGCCGAAATGGGGAAAACGGACTTCTGATGAATCAAACAAATAAAAATGGAGTAAATATGCTGGAAATAGTCATCTGGGACACATAATAGTACAAGGAGAAGCCTCTATTACTTGTATCTCATTCCTTAGAGGATATCCCAAATGAAGATCCGAAACAGGTCTACGAGCCGGAAATGGGGAACACGGACTTCTGATCAATCATACAAATAAAAATGGAGTAAATAGGCTGGAAATAGTCACCTGGGATTCATAATATTACAAGAAGAAGCCTCTATTACTTGTACCTCATTCCCTAGAAGATATCTGAAATGAAGATCCGAAACGGGTCTACTTGCTGAAAATGGGGAAAACGGACTTCTGATGAAGCATACAAATAAAAATGGAGTAAATAGGCTGGAAATAGTCATCTGGGACTCATAATAGTGTAAGGAGAAGCCTCTATTACTTGTATATCATTCCCTAGAAGAGATCCTAAATTAAGATCCGAAACTTGTCTTCTAGCCAAAAATGGAGAAAAAGGACTTCTGATGAACCATACAAATAAAAATGGAGTAAATAGGCTGGAAATAGTCATCTAGGACTCATAATAGTACAACGAGAAACCTCTATTACTTTTATCTCATTCCCGAGAAGGTATCCCAAATGAAGATCTGAAACAGGTCTACTAGCCGAAAATGGGAACAACGAACTTCTGATGAATCATACAAAGAAAATGGAGTAAAGAGGCTGGAAATATTTATCTGGCACTCATAATTGTATCTCATTCCATAGAAAAGTTTCCAAATGAAGATCTGGAAGTGGTCTACTAGCCAAAAATGGGGAAAACGGAATTCTAATGAATAATACAAAGAAAAATGGAGTAAATAGGCTGGAGATAGTAACCTGGGATTCATAATAGTACAAGGAGAAGTCTCTATTACTGGTATCTCATTCCCTAGAAGATATCCGAAATAAAGATCTGAAACTGGTCTACTTGCCGAAAATGGGGAAAACGGACTTCTGATGAATCATAAAAATAAAAATGGAGTAAATAGGCTGGAAATAGTCACCTGGGAATCATAGTAGTACATGGAGAAGCCTCAATTACTTGTATCTAATTCCCTGAAGATATCCGATATGAAGATCTGAAACTTGTCTACTTGCCGAAAATGGGAAAAACGGACTTCTGATGAATCATACAAAAAAAAGTGGAAATAATTGGCTGGAAATAGTAATCTGGGATTCATAATAGTACAAGGAGAAGCCTATATTACTTGTATCTCATTCCCTAGAAGATATCCCAAATGAAGATCTGAAACAGGTCTACTAGCCGAAAATGGGAAAAACGAACTTCTGATGAATCATACAAAGAAAATGGAGTAAATAGGCTGGAAGTAGTCATATGGGACACATAATTGTATAAGGAGAAGCCTCTATTACTTGTATCTCATTCCCTAGAAGATATCCCAAATGAAGATCCTAAACTGGTCTATTAGCCGAAAATGGGAAAACCGAACTTCTGATGAAACATACAAAGAAAATTGAGTAAATAGGCTGGAAATAGTCATCTGGGACTCATAATCGTACAAAGAGAAACCTCTATTACTTATATCTCATTCCCTAGAAGATATTCCAAATGAAGATCCGAAACAGGTCTACTAGCCGAAAATGGGAAAACCGAACTTCAGATGAATCATACAAAGAAAAAGGAGTAAATATGCTGGAAATATTCATCTGGGACACATAATAGTACAAAGAGAAGCATGTATCACTTGTATCTAATTCCCTAGCAGATATCCCAAATGTAGATCCGAAACAGGTCTACGAGCCGAAAATAGGGAATATGGACCTCTGATAAATCATACAAATAAAAATGGAGTAGATAGGCTGGAAATAGTCACCTGGGATTCATAATATTACAAGGAGAAGCCTCTATTACTTGTATCTAATTCCCTAGAAGATATCCGAAATGAAGATCTGAAAGTGGTCTACTTGCCGAAAATGAGGAAAACGGACTTCTGATGAATCATACAAATAAAAATGGAGTAAATAGGCTGGAAATAGTCATCTGGGACTCATAATAATACAAGGAGAAACCTCTATTACTTGTATCTCATTCCCTAGAAGATATCCCAAATGAAGATCCGAAACAGGTCTACTAGCCGAAAATGGGAAAAACGAACTTCTGATGAATCATACAAAGAAAATGGAGTAAATAGGCTGGAAGTAGTCATCTGGGACACATAATTGTATAAGGAGAAGCCTATATTACTTGTATCTTATTCCCTAGAAGATATTCCAAATGAAGATCCGAAACAGGTCTACAAGCCGATAATGGGAAAAACGAACTTCTGATGAATCATACAAAGAAAAAGGAGTAAATAGGCTGGAAATGGTCATCTGGGACACATAATAGTACAAAGAGAAGCATGTATTACTTGTATCTAATTCCCTAGCAGATATCCCAAATGAAGATCCGAAATAGGTCTATGAGCCTAAAATGGGGAACACGGACCTCTGATAATCATACAAATAAAAATGGAGTAGATAGGCTGGAAATAGTCACCTGGGATTCATAATATTACAAGGAGAAGCCTCTATTACTTGTTTCTAATTCCCTAGAAGATATCCGAAATGAAGATCAGAAAGTGGCCACTTGCCGAAATGGGGAAAACGGACATCTGATGAATCAAACAAATAAAAATGGAGTAAATATGTTGGAAATAGTCATCTGGGACACATAATAGTACAAGGAGAAGCCTCTATTACTTGTATCTCATTCCTTAGAAGATATCCCAAATGAAGATCCGAAACAGGTCTACGAGCCGGAAATGGGGAACACGGACTTCTGATCAATCATACAAATAAAAATGGAGTAAATAGGCTGGAAATAGTCACCTGGGATTCATAATATTACAAGAAGAAGCCTCTATTACTTGTACCTCATTCCCTAGAAGATATCTGAAATGAAGATCCGAAACGGGTCTACTTGCTGAAAATGGGGAAAACGGACTTCTGATGAAGCATACAAATAAAAATGGAGTAAATAGGCTGGAAATAGTCATCTGGGACTCATAATAGTGTAAGGAGAAGCCTCTATTACTTGTATATCATTCCCTAAAAGAGATCCTAAATTAAGATCCGAAACTGGTCTACTAGCCGAAAATGGAGAAAACGGACTTCTGATGAACCATACAAATAAAAATGGAGTAAATAGGCTGGAAATAGTCATCAAGGACTTATAATAGTACAACGAGAAACCTCTATTACTTTTATCTCATTCCCTAGAAGATATCCCAAATGAAGATCTAAAACAGGTCTACTAGCCGAAAATGGGAAAACGGACTTCTGAGGAATCATAAAAATAAAAATGGAGTAAATAGGCTGGAAATAGTCACCTGGGAATCATAGTAGTACATGGAGAAGCCTCAATTACTTGTATCTAATTCCCTGAAGATATCCGATATGAAGATCTGAAACTTGTCTACTTGCCGAAAATGGGAAAAACGGACTTCTGATGAATCATACAAATAAAAGTGGAAATAATTGGCTGGAAATAGTCATCTGGGATTCATAATAGTACAAGGAGAAGCCTATATTACGTGTATCTCATTCCCTAGAAGATATCCCAAATAAAGATCTGAAACAGGTATACTAGCCGAAAATGGGAAAAACGAACTTCTGATGAATCATACAAAGAAAATGGAGTAAATAGGCTGGAAGTAGTTATATGGGACACATAATTGTATAAGGAGAAGCCTCTATTACTTGTATCTCATTCCCTAGAAGATATCCCAAATGAAGATCCTAAACTGGTATATTAGCCGAAAATGGGAAAACCGAACTTCTGATGAAACATACAAAGAGAATTGAGTAAATAGGCTGGAAATAGTCATCTGGGACTCATAATCGTACAAAGAGAAACCTCTATTACTTATATCTCATTCCTTAGAAGATATTCCAAATGAAGATCCGAAACAGGTCTACTAGCCGAAAATGGGAAAACCGAACTTCTGATGAATCATACAAAGAAAAAGGAGTAAATATGCTGGAAATATTCATCTGGGACACATAATAGTACAAAGAGAACCATGTATCACTTGTATCTAATTCCCTAGCAGATATCCCAAATGTAGATCCGAAACAGGTCTACGAGCCGAAAATAGGGAATATGGACTTCTGATGAATCATACAAAAAAAAATGGAGTAGATAGGCTGGAAATTGTCACCTGGGATTCATAATATTACAAGGAGAAGCCTCTATTACTTGTATCTAATTCCCTAGAAGATATCAGAAATGAAGATCTGAAAGTGGTCTACTTGCCGAAAATGAGGAAAACGGACTTCTGATGAATCATACAAATAAAAATGGAGTAAATAGGCTGGAAATAGTCATCTGGGACTCATAATAATACAAGGAGAAACCTCTATTACTTGTATCTCATTCCCTAGAAGATATTTCAAATGAAGATCCGAAACAGGTCTATTAGCCGAAAATTTGAAAAATGAACTTCTGATGAATCATACAAAGAAAACGGAGTAAATAGGTTGGAAATAGTCATCTGGGACACATAATAGTACAAGGAGAAGCCTCTATTACTTGTATCTCATTCCTTAGAAGATATCCCAAATGAAGATCCGAAACAGGTCTACGAACCTAAATTGGGGAACACGGACTCCTGAAACTGGTCTACTAGCCGAAAATGGAGAAAATAGACTTCTGATGAATCATACAAATAAAAATGGAGTAAATAGGCTGGAAATAGTCATCTCGGACTCATAATAGTACAACGAGAAACCTCTATTACTTGTATCTCATTCCTTAGAAGATATCCCAAATGAAGATCCGAAACAGGTCTACTAGCCGAAAATGGGAAAAACGAACTTCTGATGAATCATACAAATAAAATGGAATAAATAGGCTGGAAATAGTCATCTGGGACTCATAATAGTACAAGGAGAAACGTCTATTACTTGTATCTCATTCCCTAGAAGATATTCCAAATGAAGATCCGAAACTGGTCTACTAGCCGATAATGGGAAAAACGAACTTCTGATGAATAATACAAATAAAAAGGAGTAAATAGGCTGGAAATAGTCATTTGGGACACATAATAGTACAAGGAGAAGCATGTATTACTTGTATCTAATTCCCTAGCAGATATCCCAAATGAAGATCCGAAACAGGTCTATGAGCCAAAAATGGGGAAGACGGACCTCTGATGAATCATACAAATAAAAATGGAGTAGATAGGCTGGAAATAGTCACCTGGGATTCATAATATTACAAGGAGAAGCCTTTAATACTTGTATCTAATTCCCTAGAAGATATCTGAAATGAAGATCAGAAAGTGGTCTACTTGCAGAAAATGGGAAAAACGGACTTCTGATGAATCATATAAATAAAAATGGAGTAAATAGGTTTGAAATAGTCATCTGGGACTCATAATAGTACAAGGAGAAACCTCTATTACTTGTATCTCATTCCCTAAAAGATATCCTAAATGAAGATCCGAAACAGGTCTATTAGCCGAAAATCGGAAAAACGAACTTCTGATGAATCATACAAAGAAAAAGGAGTAAATAGGTTGGAAATAGTCATCTGGGACACATTATAGTACAAGGAGAAGCCTCTATTACTTGTATCTCATTTCTTAGATGATATCCCAAATGAAGATCAGAAACAGGTCTACGAGCCGAAAATGGGGAACACGGACTTCTGATCAATCATACAAATAAAAATGGAGTAAATAGGCTGGAAATAGTCATCTGAGACTCATAATAGTACAAGGAGAAGCCTCTATTACTTGTATCTCATTCCCTAGAAGAGATCCTAAATTAAGATCCCAAACTGGTCTACTAGCCGAAAATGGGGAAAACAGACTTCTGATGAATCATACAAATAAAAATGGAGTAAATAGGCTGGAAATAGTCATCTGGGACTCATAATAGTGAAAGGAGAAGCCTCTATTACTTGTATATCATTCCCAAGAAGAGATCCTAAATTAAGATCTGAAACTGGTCTACTAGCCAAAAATGGAGAAAACGGACTTCTGATGAACCATACAAATAAAAATGGAGTACATAGGCTGGAAATAATCATCTAGGACTCATAATAGTACAACGAGAAACCTCTATTACTTTTATCTCATTCCCTAGAAGATATCCCAAATGAAGATCCGAAACAAGTCTACTACCAGAAAATGGGAAAAACAAACTTCTGATGAATCATACAAAGAAAATGGAGTAAATAGGCTGGAAATAGTCACCTGGTATTCATAATAGTATAAGGAGAAGTCTCTAATACTTGTATCTCATTCCCTAGAAGATATCCGAAATGAAGATCCGAAACTGGTCTACTTGCCGAAAATGGGGAAAACGGACTTCTGATGAATCATACAAATAAAAATAGAGTAAATAGGCTGGAAATAGTCACCTGGGAATCATAGTAGTACATGGAGAAGCCTCAATTACTTGTATCTAATTCCCTGAAGATATCCGAAATGAAGATCTGAAACTTGTCTACTTGCCGAAAATGGGAAAAAAAACGGACTTCTGACGAATCATACAAATAAAAGTGGAAAAGATTGGCTGGAAATAGTCATCTGGGATTCATAATAGTACAAGGAGAAGCCTATATTACTTGTATCTTATTCCCTAGAAGATATCCCAAATGAAGATCCGAAACAGGTCTATTAGCCGAAAATGGGAAAAACGAATTTCTGATGAATCACACAAAGAAAAAGGAGAAAATAGGTTGGAAATAGTCATCTGGGACACATAATAGTACAAGGAGAAGCCTCTGTTACTTGTATCTCATTCCTTAGAAGATATCCCAAATGAAGATCCGAAACAGGTCTACGAGCCGGAAATAGGGAACACGGACTTCTGATCAATCATACAAATAAAAATGGAGTAAATAGGCTGGAAATAGTCACCTGGGATTCATAATATTACAAGAAGAAGCCTCTATTACTTGTATCTCATTCCCTAGAAGATATCCGAAATGAAGATCCGAAACTGGTCTACTTGCTGAAAATGGGGAAAACGGACTTCTGATGAATCATACAAATAAAAATGGAGTAAATAGGCTGGAAATAGTCATCTGGGACTCATAATAGTGTAAGGAGAAGCCTCTATTACTTGTATATCATTCCCTAGAAGAGATCCTAAATTAAGATCCGAAACTGGTCTACTAGCCGAAAATGGAGAAAACGGCCTTCTGATGAACCATACAAATAAAAATGGAGTAAATAGGCTGGAAATAGTCATCAAGGACTTATAATAGTACAACGAGAAACCTCTATTACTTTTATCTCATTCCCTAGAAGATATCCCAAATGAAGATCTAAAACAGGTCTACTAGCCGAAAATGGGAAAACGGACTTCTGAGGAATCATAAAAATAAAAATGGAGTAAATAGGCTGGAAATAGTCACCTGGGAATCATAGTAGTACATGGAGAAGCCTCAATTACTTGTATCTAATTCCCTGAAGATATCCGATATGAAGATCTGAAACTTGTCTACTTGCCGAAAATGGAAAAAACGGACTTCTGATGAATCATACAAATAAAAGTGGAAATAATTGGCTGGAAATAGTCATCTGGGATTCATAATAGTACAAAGAGAAGCATGTATTACTTGTATCTAATTCCCTAGCAGATATCCCAAATGAAGATCCGAAATAGGTCTATGAGCCTAAAATGGGGAACACGGACCTCTGATAATCATACAAATAAAAATGGAGTAGATAGGCTGGAAATAGTCACCTGGGATTCATAATATTACAAGGAGAAGCCTCTATTACTTGTTTCTAATTCCCTAGAAGATATCCGAAATGAAGATCAGAAAGTGGCCACTTGCCGAAATGGGGAAAACGGACATCTGATGAATCAAACAAATAAAGATGGAGTAAATATGTTGGAAATAGTCATCTGGGACACATAATAGTACAAGGAGAAGCCTCTATTACTTGTATCTCATTCCTTAGAAGATATCCCAAATGAAGATCCGAAACAGGTCTACGAGCCGGAAATGGGGAACACGGACTTCTGATCAATCATACAAATAAAAATGGAGTAAATAGGCTGGAAATAGTCACCTGGGATTCATAATATTACAAGAAGAAGCCTCTATTACTTGTACCTCATTCCCTAGAAGATATCTGAAATGAAGATCCGAAACGGGTCTACTTGCTGAAAATGGGGAAAACGGACTTCTGATGAAGCATACAAATAAAAATGGAGTAAATAGGCTGGAAATAGTCATCTGGGACTCATAATAGTGTAAGGAGAAGCCTCTATTACTTGTATATCATTCCCTAAAAGAGATCCTAAATTAAGATCCGAAAACTGGTCTACTAGCCGAAAATGGAGAAAACGGACTTCTGATGAACCATACAAATAAAAATGGAGTAAATAGGCTGGAAATAGTCATCAAGGACTTATAATAGTACAACGAGAAACCTCTATTACTTTTATCTCATTCCCTAGAAGATATCCCAAATGAAGATCTAAAACAGCTCTACTAGCCGAAAATGGGAAAACGGACTTCTGAGGAATCATAAAAATAAAAATGGAGTAAATAGGCTGGAAATAGTCACCTGGGAATCATAGTAGTACATGGAGAAGCCTCAATTACTTGTATCTAATTCCCTGAAGATATCCGATATGAAGATCTGAAACTTGTCTACTTGCCGAAAATGGGAAAAACGGACTTCTGATGAATCATACAAATAAAAGTGGAAATAATTGGCTGGAAATAGTCATCTGGGATTCATAATAGTACAAGGAGAAGCCTATATTACGTGTATCTCATTCCCTAGAAGATATCCCAAATAAAGATCTGAAACAGGTATACTAGCCGAAAATGGGAAAAACGAACTTCTGATGAATCATACAAAGAAAATGGAGTAAATAGGCTGGAAGTAGTTATATGGGACACATAATTGTATAAGGAGAAGCCTCTATTACTTGTATCTCATTCCCTAGAAGATATCCCAAATGAAGATCCTAAACTGGTATATTAGCCGAAAATGGGAAAACCGAACTTCTGATGAAACATACAAAGAGAATTGAGTAAATAGGCTGGAAATAGTCATCTGGGACTCATAATCGTACAAAGAGAAACCTCTATTACTTATATCTCATTCCTTAGAAGATATTCCAAATGAAGATCCGAAACAGGTCTACTAGCCGAAAATGGGAAAACCGAACTTCTGATGAATCATACAAAGAAAAAGGAGTAAATATGCTGGAAATATTCATCTGGGACACATAATAGTACAAAGAGAAGCATGTATCACTTGTATCTAATTCCCTAGCAGATATCCCAAATGTAGATCCGAAACAGGTCTACGAGCCGAAAATAGGGAATATGGACTTCTGATGAATCATACAAAAAAAATGGAGTAGATAGGCTGGAAATAGTCACCTGGGATTCATAATATTACAAGGAGAAGCCTCTATTACTTGTATCTAATTCCCTAGAAGATATCAGAAATGAAGATCTGAAAGTGGTCTACTTGCCGAAAATGAGGAAAACGGACTTCTGATGAATCATACAAATAAAAATGGAGTAAATAGGCTGGAAATAGTCATCTGGGACTCATAATAATACAAGGAGAAACCTCTATTACTTGTATCTCATTCCCTAGAAGATATTTCAAATGAAGATCCGAAACAGGTCTATTAGCCGAAAATTTGAAAAATGAACTTCTGATGAATCATACAAAGAAAACGGAGTAAATAGGTTGGAAATAGTCATCTGGGACACATAATAGTACAAGGAGAAGCCTCTATTACTTGTATCTCATTCCTTAGAAGATATCCCAAATGAAGATCCGAAACAGGTCTACGAACCTAAATTGGGGAACACGGACTCCTGAAACTGGTCTACTAGCCGAAAATGGAGAAAATAGACTTCTGATGAATCATACAAATAAAAATGGAGTAAATAGGCTGGAAATAGTCATCTCGGACTCATAATAGTACAACGAGAAACCTCTATTACTTGTATCTCATTCCCTAGAAGATATCCCAAATGAAGATCCGAAACAGGTCTACTAGCCGAAAATGGGAAAAACGAACTTCTGATGAATCATACAAATAAAATGGAATAAATAGGCTGGAAATAGTCATCTGGGACTCATAATAGTACAAGGAGAAACGTCTATTACTTGTATCTCATTCCCTAGAAGATATTCCAAATGAAGATCCGAAACTGGTCTACTAGCCGATAATGGGAAAAAAAACGAACTTCTGATGAATAATACAAATAAAAAGGAGTAAATAGGCTGGAAATAGTCATTTGGGACACATAATAGTACAAGGAGAAGCATGTATTACTTGTATCTAATTCCCTAGCAGATATCCCAAATGAAGATCCGAAACAGGTCTATGAGCCAAAAATGGGGAACACGGACCTCTGATGAATCATACAAATAAAAATGGAGTAGATAGGCTGGAAATAGTCACCTGGGATTCATAATATTACAAGGAGAAGCCTTTAATACTTGTATCTAATTCCCTAGAAGATATCTGAAATGAAGATCAGAAAGTGGTCTACTTGCAGAAAATGGGGAAAACGGACTTCTGATGAATCATATAAATAAAAATGGAGTAAATAGGTTTGAAATAGTCATCTGGGACTCATAATAGTACAAGGAGAAACCTCTATTACTTGTATCTCATTCCCTAAAAGATATCCTAAATGAAGATCCGAAACAGGTCTATTAGCCGAAAATCGGAAAAACGAACTTCTGATGAATCATACAAAGAAAAAGGAGTAAATAGGTTGGAAATAGTCATCTGGGACACATTATAGTACAAGGAGAAGCCTCTATTACTTGTATCTCATTTCTTAGATGATATCCCAAATGAAGATCAGAAACAGGTCTACGAGCCGAAAATGGGGAACACGGACTTCTGATCAATCATACAAATAAAAATGGAGTAAATAGGCTGGAAATAGTCATCTGAGACTCATAATAGTACAAGGAGAAGCCTCTATTACTTGTATCTCATTCCCTAGAAGAGATCCTAAATTAAGATCCCAAACTGGTCTACTAGCCGAAAATGGGGAAAACAGACTTCTGATGAACCATACAAATAAAAATGGAGTAAATAAG
The DNA here is from genome assembly GCA_911865555.2 of Thlaspi arvense. Taxonomy (NCBI): domain Eukaryota; kingdom Viridiplantae; phylum Streptophyta; class Magnoliopsida; order Brassicales; family Brassicaceae; genus Thlaspi; species Thlaspi arvense. The sequence continues at coordinate 47,108,370 of OU466857.2, forward strand.
CTGGAAATAGTCATCTAGGACTCATAATAGTACAACGAGAAACCTCTATTACTTTTATCTGATTCTCTAGAAGATATCCCAAATGAAGATCTAAAACAGGTCTATTAGCCGAAAATGGGAAAAACAAACTTCTGATGAATCATACAAAGAAACTGGAGTAAATAGGCTGGAAATAGTCATCTATCACTCATAATAGTACAAGGAGAAGCCTCTATTACTTGTATTTCATTCCGTAGAAAAGTTCCCAAATGAACATCCCGAAGTGGTCTACTAGCCAAAAATGGGGAAAACGGAATTCTGATGAATAATACATAGAAAAATGGAGTAAATAGGCTGGAAATAGTCACCTGGGATTCATAATAGTACAAGGAGAAGTCTCTATACTTGTAACTCATTCCCTAGAAGATATCCGAAATGAAGATCCAAAAATGGGGAAAACGGACTTCTGAAGAATCATACAAATAAAAATGGAGTAAATAGGCCGGAAATAGTCATATGGGACTCATAATAGTATAAGGAGAAGCCTCTATTACTTGTATCTGATTCCCTATAAGAGATCCTAAATTAAGATCCGAAACTGGTCTACTAGCCGAAAATGGGGAAAATGGACTTCAGATGAACCATACAAATAAAAATGGAGTAAATGAAGAAGCCTCAATTACTTGTATCTAATTCCCTAGAAGATATCCAAAATGAAAATCTGAAACTTGTCTACTTGCCGAAAATGGGAAAAATGGACTTCTGATGAATCATAAAAATAAAAGTGGAAAAAATTGGCTGGAAATAGTCATCTGGGATTCATAATAGTACAAGGAGAATCCTATATTACTTGTATCTCATTCCCTAGAAGATATCCCAAATGAAGATCCGAAACAGGTCTACTAGCCGAAAATGGGAAAAACGAATTTCTGATGAATCATACAAAGAAAATGGAGTAAATAGGCTGGAAGTAGTCATCTGTGACACATAATTGTATAAGGAGAAGCCTCTATTACTTGTATCTCATTCCCTAGAAGATATCCCAAATGAAGATCCTAAACTGGTCTATTAGCCGAAAATGGGAAAAACGAACTTCTGATGAAACATACAAAGAAAATGGAGTAAATAGGCTAGAAATAGTCATCTGCGACTCATAATAGTACAATGAGAAACCTCTATTACTTGTATCTCATTCCCTAGAAGATATTCCAAATGAAGATCCGAAACAGGTCTACTAGCCGATAATGGGAAAAACGAACTTCTGATGAATCATACAAAGAAAAAGGAGTAAATAGGCTGGAAATAGTCATCTGGGACACATAATAGTACAAGGAGAAGCATGTATTACTTTTATCTAATTCCCTAGCAGATATCCCGAATGAAGATCCGAAACAGGTCTAGAAGCCTAAAATGGGGAACACGGACCTCTGATGAATCATACAAATAAAAATGGAGTAGATAGGCTGGAAATAGTCACCTGGGATTCATAATATTACAAGGAGAAGCCTCTATTACTTGTATCTAATTCCCTAGAAGATATCCGAAATGAAGATCAGAAAGTGGTCTACTTGCCGAAATGGGGAAAACGGACTTCTGATGAATCAAACAAATAAAAATGGAGTAAATAGGGTGGAAATAGTCATCTAGGACTCATAATAGTACAACGAGAAACCTCTATTACTTTTATCTGATTCCCTAGAAGATATCCCAAATGAAGATCTGAAACAGGTCTACTAGCCGAAAATGGTAACAACGAACTTCTGATGAATCATACAAAGAAAATGGAGTAAATAGGCTGGAAATAGTCATCTGGCACTCATAATTGTACAAGGAGAAGCCTCTATTACTTGTATCTCATTCCATAGAAAAGTTTCCAAATGGAGATCTGGAAGTGGTCTACTAGCCAAAAATGGGGAAAATGGAATTCTGATGAATAATACAAAGAAAAATGGAGTAAATAGGCTGGAAATAGTCACCTGGGATTCATAATTGTACAAGGAGAAGTCTCTATTATTTGTATCTCATTCCCTAGAAGATATCCGAAATGAAGATCCGAAACTGGTCTACTAGCCGAAAATGGGGAAAACGGACTTCTGATGAATCAAACAAATAAAAATAGAGTAAATAGGCTGGAAATAGTCACGTGGGAAACATAGTAGTACATGGAGAAGCCTCAATTACTTGTATCTAATTCCCTGAAGATATCCCAAATGAAGATCCGAAAGAGGTCTACTAGCCGAAAATGGGAAAAACGACCTTCTGATGAATCATACAAATAAAATGGAGTAAATAGGCTGGAAGTAGTCATATGGGACACATAATTGTATAAGGAGAAGCCTCTATTACTTGTATCTCATTCCCTAGAAGATATCCCAAATGAAGATCCAAAACAGGTGTACTAGCCGAAAATGGGAAAAACGAATTTCTGATGAATCATACAAAGAAAAAGGAGTAAATAGGTTGGAAATAGTCATCTGGGACACATAATAGTACAAGGAGAAGCCTCTATTACTTGTATCTCATTCCTTAGAAGATATCCCAAATGAAGATCCGAAACAGGTCTACGAGCCAGAAATGGGGTACACGGACTTCTGATCAATCATACAAATAAAAATAGAGTAAATAGGCTGGAAATAGTCACCTGGGATTCATAATATTACAAGAAGAAGCCTCTATTACTTGTATCTCATTCCCTAGAAGATATCCGAAATGAAGATCCGAAACTGGTCTACTTGCTGAAAATGGGGAAAACGGACTTCTGATGAATCATACAAATAAAAATGGAGTAAATAGGCTGGAAATAGTCATCTGGGACTCATAATAGTGTAAGGAGAAGCCTCTATTACTTGTATATCATTCCCAAGAAGAGATCCTAAATTAAGATCTGAAACTGGTCTACTAGCCGAAAATGGAGAAAACGGACTTCTGATGAACCATACAAATAAAAATGGAGTACATAGGCTGGAAATAATCATCTAGGACTCATAATAGTACAACGAGAAACCTCTATTACTTTTATCTCATTCCCTAGAAGATATCCCAAATGAAGATCCGAAACAAGTCTACTACCAGAAAATGGGAAAAACAAACTTCTGATGAATCATACAAAGAAAATGGAGTAAATAGGCTGGAAATAGTCACCTGGTATTCATAATAGTATAAGGAGAAGTCTCTAATACTTGTATCTCATTCCCTAGAAGATATCCGAAATGAAGATCCGAAACTGGTCTACTTGCCGAAAATGGGGAAAACGGACTTCTGATGAATCATACAAATAAAAATAGAGTAAATAGGCTGGAAATAGTCACCTGGGAATCATAGTAGTACATGGAGAAGCCTCAATTACTTGTATCTAATTCCCTGAAGATATCCGAAATGAAGATCTGAAACTTGTCTACTTGCCGAAAATGGGAAAAACGGACTTCTGACGAATCATACAAATAAAAGTGGAAAAGATTGGCTGGAAATAGTCATCTGGGATTCATAATAGTACAAGGAGAAGCCTATATTACTTGTATCTTATTCCCTAGAAGATATCCCAAATGAAGATCCGAAACAGGTCTATTAGCCGAAAATGGGAAAAACGAATTTCTGATGAATCACACAAAGAAAAAGGAGAAAATAGGTTGGAAATAGTCATCTGGGACACATAATAGTACAAGGAGAAGCCTCTATTACTTGTATCTCATTCCTTAGAAGATATCCCAAATGAAGATCCGAAACAGGTCTACGAGCCGGAAATAGGGAACACGGACTTCTGATCAATCATACAAATAAAAATGGAGTAAATAGGCTGGAAATAGTCACCTGGGATTCATAATATTACAAGAAGAAGCCTCTATTACTTGTATCTCATTCCCTAGAAGATATCCGAAATGAAGATCCGAAACTGGTCTACTTGCTTAAAATGGGGAAAACGGACTTCTGATGAATCATACAAATAAAAATGGAGTAAATAGGCTGGAAAAAGTCATCTGGGACTCATAATAGTGTAAGGAGAAGCCTCTATTACTTGTATATCATTCCCTAGAAGAGATCCTAAATTAAGATCCGAAACTGGTCTACTAGCCGAAAATGGAGAAAACGGCCTTCTGATGAACCATACAAATAAAAATAGAGTAAATAGGCTGGAAATAATCATCTAGGACTCATAATAGTACAACGAGAAACCTTTATTACTTTTATCTCATTCCCTAGAAGATATCCCAAATGAAGATCTGAAACAGGTCTACTAGCCGAAAATGGGAACAACGAACTTCTGTTGAATCATACAAAGAAAATGGAGTAAATAGGCTGGAAATAGTCATCTGGCACTCATAATTGTAGAAGGAGAAGCCTTTATTACTTGTATCTCATTCCATAAAAAAGTTTCCAAATGAAGATCCGGAAGTGGTCTACTAGCCAAAAATGGGGAAAACAGAATTCTGATGAATAATACAAAGAAAAATGGAGTAAATAGGCTGGAAAAAGTCACCTGGGATTCATAATAGTACAAGGAGAAGTCTCTAATACTTGTATCTCATTCCCTAGAAGATATCCGAAATGAAGATTCGAAACTGGTCTACTTGCCGAAAATGGGGAAAACCGACTTCTGATGAATCATACAAATAAAAATGGAGTAAACAGGCTGGAAATAGTCACCTGGGAATCATAGTAGTACATGGAGAAGCCTCAATTACTTGTATCTAATTCCCTAAAGATATCCGAAATGAAGATCTGAAACTTGTCTACTTGCCGAAAATGGGAAAAACGGATTTCTGACGAATCATACAAATAAAAGTGGAAACAATTGGCTGGAAATAGTCATCTGGGATTCATAATAGTACAAGGAGAAGCCTATATTACTTGTATCTCATTCCCTAGAAGATATCCCAAATGAAGATCCGAAACAGGTCTACTAGCCGAAAATGGGAAAAACGAACTTCTGATGAATCATACAAAGAAAATGGAGTAAATAGGCTGGAAGTAGTCATATGGGACACATAATTGTATAAGGGGAAGCCTCTATTACTTGTATCTAATTCCCTAGAAGATATCCAAAATGAAGATCTGAAACTTGTCTACTTGCCGAAAATGGGAAAAACGGACTTCTGATGAATCATACAAATAAGAGTGGACAACATTGGCTGGAAATAGTCATCTGGGATTCATAATAGTACAAGGAGAAGCCTATATTACTTGTATCTCATTCCCTAGAAGATATCCCAAATGAAGATCCGAAACAGGTCTACTAGCCCAAAATGGGGAAAACGAACTTCTGATGAATCATACAAAAAAAATGGAGTAAATAGGCTAGAAATAGTCATCTGGCACTCATAATAGTACAAGGAGAAGCCTCTATTACTTGTATCTCATTCCGTAGAAAAGTTCCAAAATGAAGATCCGGAAGTGGTCTACTAGCCAAAAATGGGGAAAACGGAATTCTGATGAATCATACAAATAAAAATGGAGTAAATAGGCTGGAAATAGTCACCTGGGATTCATAATAGTACAAAGAGAAGTCTCTATTACTTGTATCTGATTCCCTAGAAGATATCCCAAATGAAGATCTGAAACAGGTCTACTAGTTGAAAATGGAAAAAACAAACTTCTGATGAATCATACAAAGAAAATGGAGTAAATAGGCTGGAAATAGTCATCTATCACTCATAATAGTACAAGGAGAAGCCTCTATTACTTGTATCTTATTCCGTAGAAGATATCCCAAATGAAGATCCGAAACATGTCTACTAGCCGAAAATGGGAAAAACGAACTTCTGACGAATCATACAAAGAAAATGGAGTAAATAGGCTGGAAATAGTCATCTGGCACTCATAACAGTACAATGAGAAGCCTGTATTACTTGTATCTCATTCCGTAGAAAAGTTCCCAAATGAAGATCCGGAAGTGGTCTACTTGCGGAAAATGGGGAAAACGGAATTCTGATGAATCATACAAATAAACATGGAGTAAATAGGCTGAAAATAGTCACATGGGATTCATAATAGTACAAGGAGAAGTCTCTATTACTTGTATCTCATTCCCTAGAACATATCCGAAATGATGATCCGAAACTGGTCTACTTGCCGAAAATGTGGAAAACGGACTTCTGAGGAATCATACAAAGAAAAATGGAGTAAATAGGCTGGAAATAGTCATCTGGGACACATAATAGTACAAGGAGAAGCCTTTATTACTTGTATCTCATTCCCTAGAAGAAATCCCAAATGTAGATCCGAAACTGGTCGACTTGCCGAAAATGGGGAAAACGGACTTTTGATGAATCATACAAATAAAAATGGAGTAAATAGGCTGGAAATAATCATCTGGGACTCATAATAGTACAAGGAGAAACCTCTATCACTTTTATCTCATTCCCTAGTAGATATCCCAAATGATGATCCGAAACAGGTCTACGAGCCAAAAATGGGAAAAACGAACTTCTGATGAATCATACAAAGAAAAAGCAGTAAATAGGCTGGAAATAGTCTTCTGGGACACATAATAGTACAAGGAGAAGCCTCTATTACTTTTATCTCATTCCCTAGAAGATATCCGAAATGAAGATCCGAAACTGGTCTACTTGCTGAAAATGGGGAAAACGGACTTTTGATGAATCATACAAATAAAAATGGAGTAAATAGGCTGGAAATAGTCATCTGAGACTCATAATAGTACAAGGAGAAGCCTCTATTACTTGTATCTCATTCCCTAGAAGAGATACTAAATTAAGATCCGAAACTGGTCTACTAGCCGAAAATGGGGAAAACAGACTTCTGATGAATCATACAAATAAATTGGCTGGAAATAGTCATCTGGGATTCATAATAGAACAAGGAGAAGCCTATATTACTTGTATCTCATTCCCTAGAAGATATCCCAAATGAAGATCCGAAACAGGTCTACTAGCCGAAAATGGGAAAAACGAACTTCTGATGAATCATACAAAGAAAATGGAGTAAATAGGCTGGAAGTAGTCATATGGGACACATAATTGTATAAGGAGAAGCCTCTATTACTTGTATCTAATTCCCTAGAAGATATCCGAAATGAAGATCTGAAACTTGTCTACTTGCCGAAAATGGGAAAAACGGACTTCTGATGAATCATACAAATAAGAGTGGACAACATTGGCTGGAAATAGTCATCTGGGATTCATAATAGTACAAGGAGAAGCCTATATTACTTGTATCTCATTCCCTAGAAGATATCCCAAATGAAGATCCAAAACAGGTCTACTAGCCGAAAATGGGGAAAACGAACTTCTGATGAATCATACAAAGAAAATGGAGTAAATAGGCTAGAAATAGTCATCTGGCACTCATAATAGTACAAGGAGAAGCCTCTATTACTTGTATCTTATTCCGTAGAAAAGTTCCAAAATGAAGATCCGGAAGTGGTCTACTAGCCAAAAATGGGGAAAACGGAATTCTGATGAATCATACAAATAAAAATGGAGTAAATAGGCTGGAAATAGTCACCTGGGATTCATAATAGTACAAAGAGAAGTCTCTATTACTTGTATCTGATTCCCTAGAAGATATCCCAAATGAAGATCTGAAACAGGTCTACTAGTTGAAAATGGAAAAAACAAACTTCTGATGAATCATACAAAGAAAATGGAGTAAATAGGCTGGAAATAGTCATCTATCACTCATAATAGTACAAGGAGAAGCCTCTATTACTTGTATCTTATTCCGTAGAAGATATCCCAAATGAAGATCCGAAACATGTCTACTAGCCGAAAATGGGAAAAACGAACTTCTGACGAATCATACAAAGAAAATGGAGTAAATAGGCTGGAAATATTCATCTGGCACTCATAACAGTACAATGAGAAGCCTGTATTACTTGTATCTCATTCCGTAGAAAAGTTCCCAAATGAAGATCCGGAAGTGGTCTACTTGCGGAAAATGGGGAAAACGGAATTCTGATGAATCATACAAATAAAAATGGAGTAAATAGGCTGAAAATGGTCACATGGGATTCATAATAGAACAAGGAGAAGTCTCTATTTCTTGTATCTCAATCCCTAGAACATATCCGAAATGATGATCCGAAACTGGTCTACTTGCCGAAAATGTGGAAAACGGACTTCTGAGGAATCATACAAAGAAAAATGGAGTAAATAGGCTGGAAATAGTCATCTGGGACATATAATAGTACAAGGAGAAGCCTTTATTACTTGTATCTCATTCCCTAGAAGAAATCCCAAATGTAGATCCGAAACTCGTCGACTTGCCGAAAATGGGGAAAACGGACTTTTGATGAATCATACAAATAAAAATGGAGTAAATAGGCTGGAAATAATCATCTGGGACTCATAATAGTACAAGGAGAAACCTCTATCACTTTTATCTCATTCCCTAGAAGATATCCCAAATGATGATCCGAAACAGGTCTACGAGCCGAAAGTGGGAAAAACGAACTTCTGATGAATCATACAAAGAAAAAGCAGTAAATAGGCTGGAAATAGTCTTCTGGGACACATAATAGCACAAGGAGAAGCCTCTATTACTTTTATCTCATTCCCTAGAAGATATCCGAAATGAAGATCCGAAACTGGTCTACTTGCTGAAAATGGGGAAAACGGACTTTTGATGAATCATACAAATAAAAATGGAGTAAATAGGCTGGAAATAGTCATCTGACACTCATAATAGTACAAGGAGAAGCCTCTATTACTTGTATCTCACTCCCTAGCAGGTATCCCAAATGAAGATCCGAAACAGGTCTATGAGCCAAAAATGGGGAACACAGACCTCTGATGAATCATACAAATAAAAATGGAGTAAATAGGCTGGAAATAGTCACCTGGGATTCATAATATTATAAGGAGAAGCCTCTATTACTTGTATCTAATTCCTTATAATATATCCGAAATGAAGATCAGAAAGTGGTCTACTTGCCGAAATGGGGAAAACGGACTTCTGATGAATCAAACAAATAAAAATGGAGTAAATAGGCTGGAAATAGTCATCTGGGACTCATAATAGTGCAAGGAGAAACCTCTATTACTTGTATCTTATTCCCTAGAAGATATCCCAAATGAAGATCCGAAACAGGTCTACTAACCGAAAATGGGAAAAACGAATTTCTGATGAATCATACAAAGAAAAAGGAGTAAATAGGTTGGAAATAGTCATCTGGGACACATAATAGTACAAGGAGAAGCCTCTATTACTTGTATCTCATTCCTTAGAAGATATCCGAAATGAAGATTCGAAATAGGTCTACGAGCCGGAAATGGGGAACACGGACTTCTGATCAATCACACAAATAAAAATGGAGTAAATAGGCTGGAAATAGTCACCTGGGATTCATAATATTACAAGAAGAAGCCTCTATTACTTGTATCTCATTCCCTAGAAGATATCCGAAATGAAGATCCGAAACTGGTCTACTTGCTGAAAATGGGGAAAACGGACTTCTGATGAATCATACAAATAAAAATGGAGTAAATAGGCTGGAAATAGTCCTCTGGGACTCATAATAGTGTAAGGAGAAGCCTCTATTACTTGTATATCATTCCCTAGTGGAGATCCTAAATTAAGATCCGAAACTGGTCTACTAGCCGAAAATGGAGAAAACGGACTTCTGATGAACCATACAAATAAAAATGGAGTAAATAGGCTGGAAATAGTCATCTGAGACTCATAATAGTGTAAGGAGAAGCCTCTATTACTTGTATATCATTCCCTAGAAGAGATCCTAAATTAAGATCCGAAACTGGTCTACTAGCCGAAAATGGAGAAAACGGACTTCTGATGAACCATACAAATAAAAATGGAGTAAATAGGCTGGAAATAGTAATCTAGGACTCATAATAGTACAACGAGAAACCTCTATTACTTTTATCTCATTCCCTAGAAGATATCCCAAATGAAGATCCGAAACAAGTCTACTAGCAGAAAATGGGAAAAACAAACTTCTGATGAATCATACAAAGAAAATGGAGTAAATAGGCGGGAAATAGTCACCTGGGATTCATAATAGTACAAGGAGAAGTCTCTTATACTTGTATCTCATTCCCTAGAAGATATCCGAAATGAAGATCCGAAACTGGTCTACTTGCCGAAAATAGGGAAAACGGACTTCTGATGAATCATACAAATAAAAATGGAGTAAATAGGCTGGAAATAGTCACCTGGGAATCATAGTAGTACATGGAGAATCCTCAATTACTTGTATCTAATTCCCTGAAGATATCCGAAATGAAGATCTGAAACTTGTCTACTTGCCGAAAATAGGAAAAACGGACTTCTGACGAATCATACAAATAAAACTGGAAAAAATTAGCTGGAAATAGTCATCTGGGATTCATAATAGTACAAGGAGAAGCCTATATTACTTGTATCTCATTCCCTAGAAGATATCCCAAATGAAGATCCGAATTAGGTCTACTAGCCGAAAATGGGAAAAACGAACTTCTGATGAATCATACAAAGAAAATGGAGTAAATAGGCTGGAAGTAGTCATATGGGACACATAATTGTATAAGGAGAACCCTCTATTACTTGTATCTCATTCCCTAGAAGATATCCCAAATGAAGATCCTAAACTGGTCTATTAGCCGAAAATGGGAAAAACGAACTTCTGATGAAACATACAAAGAAAATTGAGTAAATAGGCTGGAAATAGTCATCTGGGACTCATAATAGTTCGAGGCGAAACCTCTATTACTTATATCTCATTCCCTAGAAGATATTCCAAATGAAGATCCGAAACAGGTCTACTAGCCGAAAATGGGACAACCGAACTTCTGATGAATCATACAAAGAAAAAGGAGTAAATATGTTGGAAATAGTCATCTGGGACACATAATAGTAGAAGGAGAAGCCTCTATTACTTGTATCTCATTCCTTAGATGATATCCCAAATGAAGATCAGAAACAGGTCTACGAGCCGAAAATGGGGAACACAGACTTCTGATCAATCATACAAATAAAAATGGAGTAAATAGGCTGGAAATAGTCATCTGGGACTCATAATAGTGTAAGGAGAAGACTCTATTACTTGTATCTCATTCCCTAGAAGAGATCCTAAATTAAGATCCGAAACTGGTCTACTAGCCGAAAATGGAGAAAACGGACTTCTGATGAACCATACAAATAAAAATGGAGTAAATAGGCTGGAAATAGTCATCTAGGACTCATAATAGTACAACAAGAAACCTCTATTACTTTTATCTCATTCCCTAGAAGATATTCCAAATGAAGATTTGAAACAGGTCTACTAGCCGAAAATGGGAAAAACGAACTTCTGATGAATCATACAAAGAAAATGGAGTAAATAGGCTGGAAATAGTCATCTGGCACTCATAATAGTACAAGGAGAAGCCTCTATTACTTGTATCTCATTCCGTAGAAAAGTTCCCAAATGAAGATCCGGAAGTGGTCTACTAGCCAAAAATGGGGAAAACAAAATTCTGATTAATAATACAAAGAAAAATGGAGTAAATAGGCTGGAAATAGTCACCTGGGATTCATAATAGTACAAGAAGAAGTCTCTATTACTTGTATCTCATTCCCTAGAAGATATCCGAAATGAAGATCCAAAACTGGTCTACTTGCCGAAAATGGGGAAAACGGACTTCTGATGAATCATACAAATAAAAATAGAGTAAATAGGCTGGAAATAGTCACCTGGGAATCATAGTAGTCCATAGAAAAGCCTCAAATACTTGTATCTAATTCCCTAGAAGATATCCGAAATGAAGATCTGAAACTTGTGTACTTGCCGAAAATGGGAAAAACGGACTTCTGATGAATCATACAAATAAGAGTGGACAACATTGGCTGGAAATAGTCATCTGGGATTCATAATAGTACAAGGAGAAGCCTATATTACTTGTATCTCATTCCCTAGAAGATATCCCAAATGAAGATCTAAAACCGGTCTACTAGCCGAAAATGGAAAAAACAAACTTCTGATGAATCATACAAAGAAAATGGAGTAAATAGGCTGGAAATAGTCATCTATCACTCATAATAGTACAAGGAGAAGCCTCTATTACTTGTATCTTATTCCGTAGAAGATATCCCAAATGAAGATCCGAAACATGTCTACTAGCCGAAAATGGGAAAAACGAACTTCTGACGAATCATACAAAGAAAATGGAGTAAATAGGCTGGAAATAGTCATCTGGCACTTATAACAATACAATGAGAAGCCTGTATTACTTGTATCTCATTCCGTAGAAAAGTTCCCAAATGAAGATCCGGAAGTGGTCTACTTGCGGAAAATGGGGAAACCGGAATTCTGATGAATCATACAAATAAAAATGGAGTAAATAGGCTGAAAATAGTCACATGGGATTCATAATAGTACAAGGAGAAGTCTCTATTACTTGTATCTCATTCCCTAGAACATATCCGAAATGATGATCCGAAACTGGTCTACTTGCCGAAAATGTGGAAAACGGACTTCTGAGGAATCATACAAAGAAAAATGGAGTAAATAGGCTGGAAATAGTCATCTGGGACACATAATAGTACAAGGAGAAGCCTTTATTACTTGTATCTCATTCCCTAGAAGAAATCCCAAATGTAGATCCGAAACTGGTCGACTTGCCGAAAATGGGGAAAACGGACTTTTGATGAATCATACAAATAAAAATGGAGTAAATAGGCTGGAAATAATCATCTGGGACTCATAATAGTACAAGGAGAAACCTCTATCACTTTTATCTCATTCCCTAGAAGATATCCCAAATGATGATCCGAAACAGGTCTACGAGCCGAAAATGGGAAAAATGAACTTCTGATGAATCATACAAAGAAAAAGCAGTAAATAGGCTGGAAATAGTCTTCTGGGACACATAATAGTACAAGGAGAAGCCTCTATTACTTGTATCTCATTCCCTAGAAGATATCCGAAATGAAGATCCGAAACTGGTCTACTTGCTGAAAATGGGGAAAACGGACTTTTGATGAATCATACAAATAAAAGTGGAAAAAATTGGCTGGAAATAGTCATCTGGGATTCATAATAGTACAAGGAGAAGCCTATATTACTTGTATCTCATTCCCTAGAAGCTATCCCAAATGAAGATCCGAAACAGGTCTACTAGCCGAAAATGGGAAAAACGAACTTCTGATGAATCATACAAAGAAAATGGAGTACATAGGCTGGAAGTAGTCATCTGGGACACGTAATTGTATAAGGAGAAGCCTCTATTACTTGTATCTCATTCCCTAGAAGATATCCCAAAAGAAGATCCTAAACCGGCCGAAAATGGGAAAAACGAACTTCTGATGAAACATACAAAGAAAATGGAGTAAATAGGCTAGAAATAGTCATCTGGGACTCATAATAGTACAAGGAGAAACCTCTATTACTTGTATCTCATTCCCTAGAAGATATTCCAAATGAAGATCCGAAACAGGTCTACTAGCCGATAATGGGAAAAACGAACTTCTGATGAATCATACAAAGAAAAAGGAGTAAATAGGCTGGAAATAGTCATCTCAGACACATAATAGTACAAGGAGAAGCATGTATTACTTGTATCTAATTCCCTAGCAGATATCCCAAATGAAGATCCGAAACAGGTCTATGAGCCAAAAATGGGGAACACGGACCTCTGATGAATCATACAAATAAAAATGGAGTAAATAGGCTGGAAATAGTCACCTGGGATTCATAATATTACAAGGAGAAGCCTCTATTACTTGTATCTAATTCCTTAGAAGATATCCGAAATGAAGATCAGAAAGTGGTCTACTTGCCGAAATGGGGAAAACGGACTTCTGATGAATCAAACAAATAAAAATGGAGTAAATAGACTGGAAATAGTCATCTGGGACTCATAATAGTACAAGGAGAAACCTCTATTACTTGTATCTTATTCCCTAGAAGATATCCCAAATGAAGATCCGAAACAGGTCTACTAGCCGAAAATGGGAAAAACGAATTTCTGATGAATCATACAAAGAAAAAGGAGTAAATAGGTTGGAAATAGTCATCTGGGACACATAATAGTACAAGGAGAAGGCTCTATTACTTGTATCTCATTCCTTAGAAGATATCCCAAATGAAGATCCGAAACAGGTCTACGAGCCGGAAATGGGGAACATGGACTTCTGATCAATCATACAAATAAAAATGGAGTAAATAGGCTGGAAATAGTCACCTGGGATTCATAATATTACAAGAAGAAGCCTCTATTACTTGTATCTCATTCCCTAGAAGATATCCGAAATGAAGATCCGAAACTGGTCTACTTGCTGAAAATGGGGAAAACGGACTTCTGATGAATCATACAAATAAAAATGGAGTAAATAGGCTGGAAATAGTCATCTGGGACTCATAATAGTGTAAGGAGAAGCCTCTATTACTTGTATATCATTCCCTAGAAGAGATCCTAAATTAAGATCCGAAACTGGTCTACTAGCCGAAAATGGAGAAAACGGACTTCTGATGAACCATACAAATAAAAATGGAGTAAATAGGCTGGAAATAGTCATCTGGGACTCATAATAGTGTAAGGAGAAGCCTCTATTACTTGTATATCATTCCCTAGAAGAGATCCTAAATTAAGATCCGAAACTAGTCTACTAGCCGAAAATGGAGAAAACGGACTTCTGATGAACCATACAAATAAAAATGGAGTAAATAGGCTGGAAATAGTCATCTAGGACTCATAATAGTACAACGAGAAACCTCTATTACTTTTATCTCATTCCCTAGAAGATATCCCAAATGAAGATCCGAAACAAGTCTACTAGCAGAAAATGGGAAAAACAAACTTCTGATGAATCATACAAAGAAAATGGAGTAAATAGGCGGGAAATAGTCACCTGGGATTCATAATGGTACAAGGAGAAGTCTCTAATACTTGTATCTCATTCCCTAGAAGATATACGAAATGAAGATCCGAAACTGGCCTACTTGCCGAAAATAGGGAAAACGGACTTCTGATGAATCATACAAATAAACATGGAGTAAATAGGCTGGAAATAGTCACCTGGGAATCATAGTAGTACATGGAGAATCCTCAATTACTTGTATCTAATTCCCTGAAGATATCCGAAATGAAGATCTGAAACTTGTCTACTTGCCGAAAATGGGAAAAACGGACTTCTGACGAATCATACAAATAAAACTGGAAAAAATTGGCTGGAAATAGTCATCTGGGATTCATAATAGTACAAGGAGAAGCCTATATTACTTGTATCTCATTCCCTAGAAGATATCCCAAACGAAGATCCGAAACAGGTCTACTAGCCGAAAATGGGAAAAACGAACTACTGATGAATCATACAAAGAAAATGGAGTAAATAGGCTGGAAGTAGTCATATGGGACACATAATTGTATAAGGATAACCCTCTATTACTTGTATCTCATTCCCTAGAAGATATCCCAAATGAAGATCCTAAACTGGTCTATTAGCCGAAAATGGGAAAAACGAACTTCTGATGAAACATACAAAGAAAATTGAGTAAATAGGCTGGAAATAGTCATCTGGGACTCATAATAGTTCAAGGCAAAACCACAATTACTTATATCTCATTCCCTAGAAGATATTCCAAATGAAGATCCGAAACAGGTCTACTAGCCGAAAATGGGACAACCGAACTTCTGATGAATCATACAAAGAAAAAGGAGTAAATAGGTTGGAAATTGTCATCTGGGACACATAATAGTAGAAGGAGAAGCCTCTATTACTTGTATCTCATTCCTTAGATGATATCCCAAATGAAGATCAGAAACAGGTCTACGAGCCGAAAATGGGGAACACAGACTTCTGATCAGTCATACAAATAAAAATGGAGTAAATAGTCTGGAAATAGTCATCTGGGACTCATAATAGTGTAAGGAGAAGACTCTATTACTTGTATCTCATTCCCTAGAAGAGATCCTAAATTAAGATCTGAAACTGGTCTACTAGCCGAAAATGGAGAAAACGGACTTCTGATGAACCATACAAATAAAAATAAAGTAAATAGGCTGGAAATAGTCATCTAGGACTCATAATAGTACAACAAGAAACCTCTATTACTTTTATCTCATTCCCTAGAAGATATCCCAAATGAAGATTTGAAACAGGTCTACTAGCCGAAAATGGGAAAAACGAACTTCTGATGAATCATACAAAGAAAATGGAGTAAATAGGCTGGAAATAGTCATCTGGCACTCATAATAGTACAAGGAGAAGCCTCTATTACTTGTATCTCATTCCGTAGAAAAGTTCCCAAATGAAGATCCGGAAGTGGTCTACTAGCCAAAAATGGGGAAAACGAAATTCTGATTAATAATACAAAGAAAAATGGAGTAAATAGGCTGGAAATAGTCACCTGGGATTCATAATAGTACAAGAAGAAGTCTCTATTATTTGTATCTCATTCCCTAGAAGATATCCGAAATGATGATCCGAAACTGGTCCACTTGCCGAAAATGTGGAAAACGGATTTCTGAGGAATCATACAAAGAAAAATGGAGTAAATAGGCTGGAAATAGTCATCTGGGACACATAATAGTACAAGGAGAAGCCTTTATTACTTGTATCTCATTCCCTAGAAGAAATCCCAAATGTAGATCCGAAACTGGTCGACTTGCCGAAAATGGGGAAAACGGACTTTTGATGAATCATACAAATAAAAATAGAGTAAATAGGCTGGAAATAATCATCTGGGACTCATAATAGTACAAGGAGAAACCTCTATCACTTTTATCTCATTCCCTAGAAGATATCCCAAATGATGATCCGAAACAGGTCTACAAGCCGAAAATGGGAAAAATGAACTTCTGATGAATCATACAAAGAAAAAGCAGTAAATAGGCTGGAAATAGTCTTCTGGGACACATAATAGTACAAGGAGAAGCCTCTATTACTTGTATCTCATTCCCTAGAAGATATCCGAAATGAAGATCCGAAACTGGTCTACTTGCTGAAAATGGGGAAAACGGACTTTTGATGAATCATACAAATAAAAGTGGAAACAATTGGCTGGAAATAGTCATCTGGGATTCATAATAGTACAAGGAGAAACGTCTATTCCTTGTATCTCATTCCCTAGAAGATATTCCAAATGAAGATCCGAAACAGGTCTACTAGCCGATAATGGGAAAAACAAACTTCTGATGAATCATACATAGAAAAAAGAGTAAATAGGCTGGAAATAATTATCTGGGACACATAATAGTACAAGGAGAAGCATGTATTACTTGTATCTAATTCCCTAGCAGATATCCCAAATGAAGATCCGAAACAGGTCTATGAGCCGAAAATGGGGAACACGGACCTCTGATGAATCATACAAATAAAAATGGAGTATATAGGTTGGAAAGAGTCACCTGGGATTCATAATATTACAAGGAGAAACCTCTATTACTTGTATCTCATTCCCTAGAAGATATCCTAAATGAAGATCCGTAACAGGTCTACTAGCCGAAAATGGGAAAAACGAACTTCTGATGAATCATACAAAGAAAAAGGAGTAAATAGGTTGGAAATAGTCATCTGGGACACATAATAGTAGAAGGAGAAGCCTCTATTACTTGTATCTCATTCCTTAGATGATATCCCAAATGAAGATCAGAAACAGGTCTACGAGCCGAAAATGGGGAACACAGACTTCTGATCAATCATACAAATAAAAATTGAGTAAATAGGCTGGAAATAGTCATCTGGGACTCATAATAGTGTAAGGAGAAGCCTCTATTACTTGTATATGATTCCCTAGAAGAGATCCTAAATTAAGATCCGAAACTGGTCTACTAGCCGAAAATGGTCTACTAACCGAAAATGGAGAAAACGGAATTCTGATGAACCATACAAATAAAAATGGAGTAAATAGGATGGAAATAGTCATCTAGGACTCATAATAGTACAACAAGAAACCTCTATTACTTTTATCTCATTCCCTAGAAGATATCCCAAATGAAGATCTGAAACAGGTCTACTAGCCGAAAATGGGAAAAACGAACTTCTGATGAATCATACAAAGAAAATGGAGTAAATAGGCTGGAAATAGTCATCTGGGACACATAATAGTAGAAGGAGAAGCCTCTATTACTTGTATCTCATTCCTTAGATGATATCCCAAATGAAGATCAGAAACAGGTCTACGAGCCGAAAATGGGGAACACAGACTTCTGATCAATCATACAAATAAAAATGGAGTAAATAGGCTGGAAATAGTCATCTGGGACTCATAATAGTGTAAGGATAAGCCTCTATTACTTGTATCTCATTCCCTAGAAGAGATCCTAAATTAAGATCCGAAACTGGTCTACTAGCCGAAAATGGAGAAAACGGACTTCTGATGAACCATACAAATCAAAATGGAGTAAATAGGCTGGAAATAGTCATCTAGGATTCATAATAGTACAACAAGAAACCTCTATTACTTTTATCTCATTCCCTAGAAGATATCCCAAATGAAGATTTGAAACAGGTCTTCTAGCCGAAAATGGGAAAAACGAACTTCTGATGAATCATACAAAGAAAATGGAGTAAATAGGCTGGAAATAGTCATCTGGCACTCATAATAGTACAAGGAGAAGCCTCTATTACTTGTATCTCATTCCGTAGAAAAGTTCCCAAATAAAGATCCGGAAGTGGTCTACTAGCCAAAAATGGGGAAAACGGAATTCTGATGAATAATACAAAGAAAAATGGAGGAAATAGGCTGGAAATAGTCACCTGGGATTCATAATAGTACAAGAAGAAGTCTATATTACTTGTATCTCATTCCCTAGAAGATATCCGATATGAAGATCCGAAACTGGTCTACTTGCTGAAAATGGGGAAAACAGACTTCTGATGAATCATACAAATAAAAATAGAGTAAATAGGCTGGAAATAGTCACCTGGGAATCATAGTAGTACATAGAAAAGCCTCAATTACTTATATCTAATTCCCTAGAAGATATCCGAAATGAAGATCTGAAACTTGTCTACTTGCCGAAAATGGGAAAAACGGACTTCTGATGAATCATACAAATAAGAGTGGACAACATTGGCTGGAAATAGTCATCTGGGATCATAATAGTACAAGGAGAAACCTATATTACTTGTATCTCATTCCCTTGAAGATATCCCAAATGAAGATCCGAAACAGGTCTACTAGCCGAAAATGGGGAAAACGAACTTCTGATGAATCATACAAAGAAAATAAAGTAAATAGGTTGAAAATAGTCATCTGAGACTCATAATAGTATAAGGAGAAGCCTCTATTACTTGTATCTAATTCCGTTGAAGAAATCCCAAATTAAGATCCGAAACAGGTTTACGAGCCGAAAATGGGTAACACGGACTTCTGATGAATCATACAAATAAAAATCTAGTAAATAGGCAGGAAATAGTCACCTGGGATTCATAATATTACAACGAGAAACCTCTATTACTTGTATCTCATTCCCTAGAAGATATCCCAAATGAAGATCCGAAACAGGTCTACTAGCCGAAAATGGGAAAAACGAACTTCTAACAAATCATACAAAGAAAATGGAGTA
Organism: Thlaspi arvense; assembly: GCA_911865555.2. NCBI lineage: Eukaryota > Viridiplantae > Streptophyta > Magnoliopsida > Brassicales > Brassicaceae > Thlaspi > Thlaspi arvense. The sequence continues at coordinate 47,127,791 of OU466857.2, forward strand.
AATAGGCTGGAAATAGTCATCTGGCACTCTTAACAGTACAATGAGAAGCCTCTATTATTTGTATCTCATTCTGTAGAAAAATTCCCAAATGAAGATCCGGAAGTGGTCTACTAGCCAAAAATGGGGAAAACGGAATTCTGATGAATCATACAAATAAAAATGGATTAAATAGGCTGAAAATAGTCACCTGGGATTCATAATAGTACAAGGAGAAGTCTCTATTAGTTGTATCTCATTCCCTAGAACATATCCGAAATGATGATCCGAAACTGGTCTACTTGCCGAAAATGTGGAAAACGGACTTCTGAGGAATCATACAAAGAAAAATGGAGTAAATAGGCTGGAAATAGTCATCTGGGACACATAATAGTACAAACAGAAACCTCTATTACTTGTATCTCATTCCCTAGAAGATATCCCAAATGAAGATCCGAAACAGGTCTACTAGCCGAAAATGGGAAAAACGAACTTCTAACAAATCATACAAAGAAAATGGAGTAAATAGGCTGGAAATAGTCATCTGGCACTCTTAACAGTACAAGGAGAAGCCTCTATTACTTGTATCTCATTCCGTAGAAAAGTTCCCAAATGAAGATCCGGAAGTGGTCTACTAGCCAAAAATGGGGAAAACGGAATTCTAATGAATAATACAAAGAAAAATGGAGTAAATAGACTGGAAATAGTCACCTGGGATTCATAATAGTACAAAGAGAAGTCTCTATTACTTTTATCTCATTCCCTAGAAGATATCCGAGATGAAGATCCGAAACTGGTCTACTTGCCGAAAATGGGGAAAACGGACTTCTGATGAATCATACAAATAAAAGTGGCAAGAATTGGCTGGAAATAGTCATCTGTGATTCATAATAGTACAAGGAGAAGCCTATATTACTTGTATCTCATTCCCTAGAAGATATCCCAAATGAAGATCCGAAATAGGTCTACTAACCGAAAATGGGAAAAACGAATTTCTGATGAATCATACAAAGAAAACGGAGTAAATAGGTTGGAAATAGTCATCTGGGACACATAATAGTACAAGGAGAAGCCTCTATTACTTGTATCTCATTCCTTAGAAGATATCCCAAATGAAGATCCGAAACAGGTCTACGAGCCGAAAATGGGGAACACGGACTTCTGATCAATCATACAAATAAAATTGGAGTAATTAGGCAGGAAATAGTCACCTAGGATTCATAATATTACAAGAAGAAGCCTTTATTACTTGTATCTCATTCCCTAGAAGATATCCGAAATGAAGATCCGAGACTGGTCTACTTGCTAAAAATGGGGAAAACGGACTTCTGATGAATCATACAAATAATAAAGGAGTAGATAGGCTGGAAATAGTCACCTGGGATTCATAATATTACAAGGAGAAGCCTCTATTACTTGTATCAAATTCCCTAGAAGATATCCGAGATGAAGATCTGAAAGTGGTCTACTTGCTGAAAATGGGGAAAACAGACTTCTGATGAATCATACAAATAAAAATGGAGTAAAGAGGATGGAAATAGTCATCCGGGACTCATAATAGTACAAGGAGAAACCTCTATTACTTGTATCTCATTACCTAGAAGAGATCTTAAATTAAGATCCGTAACAGGTCTACTAGCCAAAAATGGAGAAAACAGACTTCTGATGAACCATACAAATAAAAATGGAGTAAATAGGATGGAAATAGTCATCTAGGACTCATAATAGGACAACAAGAAACCTCTATTACTTTTATCTCATTCCCTAGAAGATATCCCAAATGAAGATCTGAAACAGGTCTTCTAGCCGAAAATGGGAAAAACGAACTTCTGATGAATCATACAAAGAAAATGGAGTAAATAGGCTGGAAATAGTCATCTGGGAAACATAATAGTAGAAGGAGAAGTTATCTCACTACTTAGATGATATCCCAAATGAAGATCAGAAACAGGTCTACGAGCCGAAAATGGGGAAAACGGACTTCTGATGAATCATACAAATAAAAATGGAGTAAATAGGTTGGAAATAGTCATCTGGGACTCATAATAATATAAGGAGAAGCCTTTATTACTTGTATCTCATTCCCTAGAAGAGATCCTAAATTAAGATCAGAAACTGGTCTACTAGCCGAAAATGGGGAAAACGGACTTCTGATGAACCATACAAATAAAAATGGAGTAAATAGGCTAGAAATAGTCATCTAGGACTCATAATAGTACAACGAGTAACCTCTATTACTTTACCTCATTCCCCAGAAGATATCCCAAATGAAGATCTGAAACAGGTCTACTAGCCGAAAATGGGAAAAGCGAACTTCTGATGAATCATACAAAGAAAATGGAGTAAATAGGCTGGAAATAGTCATCTGGCACTCATAATAGTACAAGGAGAAGCCTCTATTACTTGTATCTCATTTCGTAGAAAAGTTCCCAAATGAAGATCCGGAAGTGGTCTACTAGCCAAAAATGGGGAAAACGGAATTCTGATGAATAATACAAAGAAAAATGGAGTAAATAGGCTGGAAATAGTCACCTGGGATTAATAATAGTACAAGGAGAAGTCTCTATTACTTGTATCTCATTCCCTAGAAGATATCCGAAATGAAGATCCGAAACTGGTCTACTTGCCGAAAAAGGCGAAAACGGACTTCTGATGAATCATACAAATAAAAATGGAGTAAATAGGCTGGAAATAGTCACCTGGGAATAATAGTAGTACATGGAGAAGCCTCTATTACTTGTATCTCATTCCCTAGAAGATATTCCAAATGAAGATCCGAAACAGGTCTACTAGCCGAAAATGGGAAAAACAAACTTTTGATGAATCATACAAAGAAAAAGGAGTAAATAGGCTGGAAAAAGTCATCTGGGACACATAATAGTACAAGGAGAAGCATGTATTGCTTGTATTTAATTACCTAGCAGATATCCCAAATGTAGATCCGAAACAGGTCTACGAGCCAAAAATGGGGAACACGGACCTCTGATGAATCATACAAATAATAAAGGAGTAGATAGGCTGGAAATAGTCACCTGGGATTCATAATATTACAAGGAGAAGCCTCTATTACTTGTATCAAATTCCCTAGAAGATATCCGAGATGAAGATCTGAAAGTGGTCTACTTGCTGAAAATGGGGAAAACAGACTTCTGATGAATCATACAAATAAAAATGGAGTAAAGAGGATGGAAATAGTCATCCGGGACTCATAATAGTACAAGGAGAAACCTCTATTACTTGTATCTCATTACCTAGAAGAGATCTTAAATTAAGATCCGTAACAGGTCTACTAGCCAAAAATGGAGAAAACAGACTTCTGATGAACCATACAAATAAAAATGGAGTAAATAGGATGGAAATAGTCATCTAGGACTCATAATAGGACAACAAGAAACCTCTATTACTTTTATCTCATTCCCTAGAAGATATCCCAAATGAAGATCTGAAACAGGTCTTCTAGCCGAAAATGGGAAAAACGAACTTCTGATGAATCATACAAAGAAAATGGAGTAAATAGGCTGGAAATAGTCATCTGGGTAACATAATAGTAGAAGGAGAAGTTATCTCACTACTTAGATGATATCCCAAATGAAGATCAGAAACAGGTCTACGAGCCGAAAATGGGGAACACAGACTTCTGATCAATCATACAAATAAAAATGGAGTAAATAGGCTGGAAATAGTCACCTGGGATTCATAATATTACAAGGAGAAGCCTCTATTACTTGTATCTAATTCCCTAGAAGATATCCGAGATGAAGATCTGAAAGTGGTCTACTTGCTGAAAATGGGGAAAACGGACTTCTGATGAATCATACAAATAAAAAAGGAGTAAATAGTATGGAAATAGTCATCCGGGACTCATATTAGTACAAGGAGAAACCTCTATTACTTGTATCTCATTCCCTAGAAGAGATCCTAAATTAAGATCCGAAACTGGTCTATTAGCCGAAAATGGAGAAAACGGACTTCTGATGAACTATACAAATAAAAATGGAGTAAATAGGCTGGAAATAGTCATCTAGGACTCATAATAGTACAACAAGAAACCTCTATTACTTTTATCTCATTCCCTAGAAGATATCCCAAATGAAGATCTGAAACAGGTCTTCTAGCCGAAAATGGGAAAAACGAACTTCTGATGAATCATACAAAGAAAATGGAGTAAATAGGCTGGAAATAGTCATCTGGCACTCATAATAGTACAAGGAGAAGCCTCTATTACTTTTATCTCATTCCGTAGAAAAGTTCCCAAATGAAGATCCGGAAGTGGTCTACTAGCCAAAAATGGGGAAAACGGAATTCTGATGAATAATACAAAGAAAAATGGAGTAAATAGGCTGGAAATAGTCACCTGGGATTCATAATAGTACAAGAAAAAGTCTCTATTACTTGTATCTCATTCCCTAGAAGATATCCGAAACGAAGATCCGAAATTGGTCTACTTGCCGAAAATGGGGAAAACGGACTTCTGATGAATCATACAAATAGTAATGAAGTTAATAGGTTGTAAATAGTCATCTGGGACTCATAATAGTATAAGGAGAAGCCTGTATTACTTGTATCTCATTCGCTAGAAGAGATCCCAAATTAAGATCCGAAACTGGCCTACTAGCCGAAAATGGAGAAAATGGACTTCTGATGAATCATACAAATAAAAATGAAGTAAATAGGCTGGAAATAGTCATCTCGGACTCATAATAGTATAACGAGAAACCTCTATTACTTGTATCTCATTCCCTAGAAGATATCCCAAATGGAGATCCGAAACAGGTCTACTAGCCGAAAATGGGAAAACGAACTTCTGATGAATCATACAAAGAAAATGAAGTAAATAGGCTGGAAATAGTCACCTGGGACTCATAATAGTACTAGGAGAAACCTCTATTACTTGTATCTCATTCCCTAGAAGATATCCCAAATGAAGATCCGAAACAGGTCTACTAGCCGAAAATGCAGAAAACAGACTTCTGATGAACCATACAAATAAAAATGGAGTAAATAGGCTGGAAATAGTCATCTAGGACTCATAATAGTACAACAAGAAACCTCTATTACTTTTATCTCATTCCCTAGAAGATATCCCAAATGAAGATCTGAAACAGGTCTTCTAGCCGAAAATGGGAAAAACGAACTTCTGATGAATCATACAAAGAAAAAGGAGTAAATAGGCTGGAAATAGTCATCTGGGACACATAATAGTACAAGGAGAAGCATGTATTACTTGTATCTAATTCCCTAGCAGATATCCCAAATGAAGATCTGAAACAGGTCTACGAGCCAAAAATGGGGAACACGGACCTCTGATGAATCATACAAATAAAAATGGAGTAGATAGGCTGGAAATAGTCACCTGGGATTCATAATTTTACAAAGAGAAGCCACTATTACTTGTATCTAATTCCCTAGAAGATATCCGAAATGAAGATCTGAAAGTGATCTACGTGCCGAAAATGGGGAAAACACACTTCTGATGAATCATACAAATAAAAATGGAGTAAATAGGCTGGAAATAGTCATCTGGGACTCATAATAGTATAAGGAGAAACCTCTATGACTTGTATCTCATTCCCTAGAAGGGATCCTAAATTAAGATCCGAAGGTGGTCTACTTGCCGAAAATGAGGAAAACAGACTTCTGATGAATCATACGAATAAGAATGGAGTAAATAGGCTGGAAATAGTAACCTGGGATTCATAATATTACAAGGAGAAGCCTCTATTACTTCTATCTCATTCCCTAGAAGATATCCGAAATGAAGATCCGAAACTGGTCTACTTGCCGAAAATGGGGAAAACGGACTTCTGATGAATCATACAAATAGTAATGAAGTAAATAGGTTGCAAAATAGTCATCTGGGACTCATAATAGTATAAGGAGAAGCCTCTATTACTTGTATCTCATTCGCTAGAAGAGATCCCAAATGTAGATCCGAAACTGGTCTACTAGCCGAAAATGGGGAAAACGGACTTCTTATTAATCATACAAATAAAAATGGAGTAAATAGGCAGGAAATAGTCATCTCGGACTCATAATAGTACAACGAGAAACCTCTATTACTTGTATCTCATTCCCTAGAAGATATCCCAAATGAAGATCCGAAACAGGTCTACTAGCCGAAAATGGGAAAAACGAACTTCTAACAAATCATACAAAGAAAATGGAGTAAATAGGCTGGAAATAGTCATCTGGCACTCTTAACAGTACATTGAGAAGCCTCTATTACTTGTATCTCATTCTGTAGAAAAGTTCCCAAATGAAGATCCGGAAGTGGTCTACTAGCCAAAAATGGGGAAAACGAATTCTGATGAATCATACAAATAAAAATGGAGTAAATAGGCTGAAAATAGTCACCTGGGATTTATAATAGTACAAGGAGAAGTCTCTATTACTTGTATCTCATTCCCTAGAACATATTCGAAATGATGATCCGAAACTGGTCTACTTGCCGAAAATGTGGAAAACGGACTTCTGAGGAATCATACAAAGAAAAATGGAGTAAATAGGCTGGAAATAGTCATCTGGGACACATAAAAGTACAAGGAGAAGCCTTTATTACTTGTATCTCATTCCCTAGAAGAAATCCCAAATGTAGATCCGAAACTGGTCTACTTGTCGAAAATGGGGAAAACGGACTTTTGATGAATCATACAAATAAAAATGGAGTAAATAGGCTGGAAATAGTCATCAGGGACTCATAATAGTACAAGGAGAAACCTCTATCACTTTTATCTCATTCCCTAGAGATATCCCAAATGATGATTCGAAACAGGTCTACGAGCCGAAACTGGGAAAAACGAACTTCTGATGAATCATACAAAGAAAAAGCAGTAAATAGGCTGGAAATAGTCATCTGGGACACATAATAATACAAGTAGAAGCCTCTATTACTTGTATCTCATTCCCTAGAAAATATCCGAAATGAAGATCCGAAACTGGTCTACTTGCTGAAAATGGGGAAAACGGACTTTTGAAGAATCATACAAATAAAAATGGAGTAAATAGGCAGGAAATAGTCATCTGAGACTTATATTAGTACAAAGAGAAGCCTCTATTACTTGTATCTCATTCCCTAGAAGAGATCCTAAATTAAGATCCGAAACTGGTCTACTAGCCGAAAATAGGGAAAACAGACTTATGATGAACCATACAAATAAAAATGGAGTAAATAGGCTGGAAATAGTCATCTAGGACTCATAATAGTACAACGAGAAAGCTCTATTACTTTTATCTGATTTCCTAGAAGATATCCCAAATGAAGATCTGAAACAGGTCTACTAGCCGAAAATGGAAGAAACAAACTTTTGATGAATCATACAAAGAAAATGGAGTAAATAGGCTAGAAATATTCATCTATCACTTATAATACTACAACGAGAAGCATCTATTACTTGTATCTTATTCCGTAGAAAAGTTCCTAAACGAAGATCCGGAAGTGGTCTACTAGCAAAAAATGGGGAAAGCGGAATTCTGATGAATAATACAAAGAAAAATGGAGTTAATAAGCTGGAAATAGTCATCTGTGATTCATAATAGTACAAGGAGAAGTCTCTATTACTTGTATCTCATTCCCTAGAAAATATCCGAAATGAAGATCCGAAACTGGTCTACTTGCCGAAAATAGGGAAAACGGACTTCTGATGAATCATACAAATAAAAATGGAGTAAATAGGCTGGAAATAGTCATCTAGGACTCATAATAGTACAACGAGAAAGCTCTATTACTTTTATCTGATTTCCTAGAAGATATCCCAAATGAAGATCTGAAACAGGTCTACTAGCCGAAAATGGAAAATACAAACTTTTGATGAATCATACAAAGAAAATGGAGTAAATAGGCTAGAAATATTCATCTATCACTTATAATACTACAACGAGAAGCCTCTATTACTTGTATCTTATTCCGTAGAAAAGTTCCTAAATGAAGATCCGGAAGTGGTCTACTAGCAAAAAATGGGGAAAGCGGAATTCTGATGATTAATACAAAGAAAAATGGAGTTAATAAGCTGGAAATAGTCATCTGGGATTCATAATAGTACAAGGAGAAGTCTCTATTTTTTGTATCTCATTCCCTAGAAAATATCCGAAATGAAGATCCGAAACTGGTCTACTTGCCGAAAATAGGGAAAACGGACTTCTGATGAATCATACAAATAAAAATGGAGTAAATAGGCTGGAAATAGTCACCTGGGAATCATAGTAGTACATGGAGAAGCCTCAATTACTTGTATCTTATTCGCTGAAGATATCCGAAATGAAGATCCTAAACTGGTCGATTAGCCGAAAATGGGAAAAACGAACTTCTGATGAAACATACAAAGAAAATTGAGTAAATAGGCTGGAAATAGTCACCTGAAATTCATAATTTTACAAGGAGAAGCCTCTATTACTTGTATCTAATTCCCTAGAAGATATCCGAAATGATGATCTGAAAGTGGTCTACTTGCCGAAAATGAGGAAAACGGACTTCTGATGAATCATACAAATAAAAATGGAGTAAATAGGCTGGAAATAGTCATCTGGGACTCATAATAATACAAGGAGAAACCTCTATTACTTGTATCTCATTCCCTAGAAAATATCCCAAATGAATATCCGAAACAGGTCTACTAGCCGAAAATGGGAAAAACGAACTTCTGATGAATCATACAAAGAAAACGGAGTAAATAGGATGGAAATAGTCATGTGAGACACATAATAGTACAAGGAGATGCCTCTATTACTTGTATCTCATTCCTTAGAAGATATCCCAAATGAAGATCCAAACAGGTCTACGAGCCGAAAATGGGGAACACAGACTTCTGATCAATCATATAAATAAAATGGAGTAATTAGGCTGGAAATAGTCACCTGGGATTCATAATATTACAAGAAGAAACTACTATTACTTGTATCTCATTCCCTAGAAGATATCCGAAATGAAGATCCGAGACTGGTCTACTTGCTGAAAATGGGGAAAACGGACTTCTGACGAATCATACAAATAAAAATGGAGTAAATAGGCTGGAAATAGTCATCTGGGACTCATAATAGTATAAGGAGAAGCCTCTATTACTTGTATCTCATTCCCTAGAAGAGATCCTAAATTAAGATCAGAAACTGGTCTACTAGCCGAAAATGGGGAAAATGGACATCTGATGAACCATAGAATTAAAAATGGAGTAAATAGGCTGGAAATTGTCATCTAGGACTCATAATAGTACAACGAGTAACCTCTATTACTTTTATCTCATTGCATAGAAGATATCCTAAATGAAGATCTGAAACAGGTCTACTAGCCGAAAATGGGAAAAACGAACTTCTGATGAAACATACAAAGAAAATGGAGTAAATAGGCTGGAAATAGTCATCTGGCACTCATAATAGTACAAGGAGAAGCCTCTATTACTTGTATCTCATTCCGTAGAAAAGTTCCCAAATGAAGATCCGGAAGTGGTCTACTAGCCAAATTTGGGGAAAACGGAATTCTGATGAATAATACAAAGAAAAATGGAGTAAATAGGCTGGAAATAGTAACCTGGGATTCATAATAGTACAAAGAGAAGTCTCTATTACTTGTATCTCATTCCCTAGAAGATATCCGAGATGAAGATCCGAAACTGGTCTACTTGCCGAAAATGGGGAAAACGGACTTCTAATGAATCATACAAATAAAAATGGAGTAAATAGGCTTGAAATAGTCACCTGGGAATCATAGTAGTACATGGAGAAGCCTCAATTACTTGTATCTAATTCCCTAGAAGATATCCGAAATGAAGATCTGAAACTTGTCTACTTGCCGAAAATGGGAAAAACGGACTTCTGATGAATCATACAAATAAAAGTGGAAACAATTGGCTGGAAATAGTCATCTGTGATTCATAATAGTACAAGGAGAAGCCTATATTACTTGTATCTCATTCCCTAGAAGATATCCCAAACGAAGATCCTAAACTGGTCTATTAGCCGAAAATGGGAAAAACGAACTTCTGATGACACATACAAAGAAAATGGAGTAAATAGGCTGGAAATAATCATCTGGAACTCATAATAGTACAAGGAGAAAACTCTATTACATGTATATCATTCCCTAGAAGATATTCCAAATGAAGATCTGAAACAGGTTTACTAGCCGAAAATGGTGAAAACGAACTTCTGATGAATCATACAAAGAAAAAGGAGTAAATAGGCTGGAAATAGTCATCTGGGACACATAAAAATACAAGGAGAAGCATGTATTACTTGTATCTAATTCCCTAGCATATCCCAAATGAAGATCCGAAACAGGTCTACGAGCCGAAAATGGGGAACACGGACCTCTGATGAATCATACATATAAAAACGGAGTGGATAGGCTTGGAATAGTCACCTGGGATTCATAATATTACAAGGAGAAGCCTCTATTACTTGTATCTAATTCCCTAGAAGATATCCGAAATGAAGATCTAAAAGTGGTATACTTGCCGAAAATGGGGAAAACGGACTTCTGATGAATCATACAAATTAAAATGGAGTAAATAGGCTGGAAATAGTCATTTGCGACTCATAATAGTACAAGGAGAAGCCTCTATTACTTGTATCTCATTCCCTAGAAGAGATCCGAAATGAAGATCCGAGACTGGTCTACTTGCTGAAAATAGGGAAAACGGACTTCTGATGAATCATACAAATAAAAATGGAGTAAATAGGCTTGAAATAGTCATCTGGGACTCATAATAGTGTAAGGAGAAGCCTCTATTACTTGTATCTCATTCCTTAGAAGATTTCCCAAATGAAGATCCGAAATAGGTCTACGAGCCGAAAATGGGGAACACGGACTTTTGATCAATCATACAAATAAAAATGGAGTAAAGAGGCTGGAAATAGTCACCTGGGATTCATAATATTACAAGAAGAAGCCTATATTACTTTTGTCTCATTCCCTAGAAGATATCCGAAATGAAGATCCGAAACTGGTCTACTTGCTGAAAATGGGGAAAACGGACTTCTGATGTATCATACAAATAAAAATGGAGTAAATAGGCTGGAAATAGTCATCTGGGACTCATAATAGTGTAAGGAGAAGCCTCTATTACTTGTATCTCATTCCCTAGAAGAGATCCGAAATGAAGATCCGAGACTGGTCTACTTGCTGAAAATGGGGAAAACGGACTTCTGATGAATCATACAAATAAAAATGGAGTAAATAGGCTTGAAATAGTCATCTGGGACTCATAATAGTGTAAGGAGAAGCCTCTATTACTTGTATCTCATTCCCTAGAAGAGATCCTTAATTAAGATCCAAAACTGGTCTACTAGCCGAAAATGGGGAAAACGGACTTTTGATGAACCATACAAATAAAAATGGGGTAAATAGGCTGGAAATAGTCATCTAGGACTCATATTAGTACAACGAGAAACCTCTATTAGTTTTATCACATTCCCTAGAAGATATCCCAAATGAAGATCTGAAACAGGTCTACTAGCCGAAAATGGGAAAAACGAACTTCTGATGAATCATACAAAGAAAATGGAGTAAATAGGCTGGAAATAGTCATCTGGCACTCATAATAGTACAAGGAGAAGCCTCTATTACTTGTATATCATTCCGTAGAAAAGTTCCCAAATGAAGATCCGGAAGTGGTCTACTAGCCAAAAAGGGGGAAAACGGAATTCTGATGAATAATACAAAGAAAAATAGAGTAAATAGGCTGGAAATAGTCACCTGGGATTCATAATAGTACAAGGAGAAGCATATATTACTTGTATCTCATTCCCTAGAAGATATTCCAAATAAAGATCCGAAACAGGTCTACTAGCCGAAAATGGGAAAAACGAACATCTGATGAATCATACAAAGAAAAAGGAGTAAATAGGCTGGAAATAGTGACACATAATAGTACAAGGAGAAGCATGTATTACTTGTATCTAATTCCCTAGCAGATATCCCAAATGAAGATCGGAAACAGGTCTACGAGCCGAAAATGGGGAACACGGACCTCTGATGAATCATACAAATAAAAATGGAGTAGATAGGCTGGAAATAGTCACCTGGGATTCATAATTTTACAAGGAGAAGGCTCTATTACTTGTATCTAATTCCCTAGAAGATATCCGAAATGAAGATCTGAAAGTGATCTACTTGACGAAAATGGGGAAAACGGACTTCTGATGAATCATACAAATAAAAATGGAGTAAATAGGCTGGAAATAGTCATCGGGGACTCATAATAGTACAAGGAGAAACCTCTATTACTTGTATCGGATTCCCTAGAAGAGATCCTAAATTAAGATCCGAAGGTGGTCTACTTGCCGAAAATGAGGAAAACGGACTTCTGATGAATCATACGAATAAGAATGGAGTAAATAGGCTGGAAATAGTCATCTGGGACTCATAATAATACAAGGAGAAACCTCTATTACTTGTATCTCATTCCCTAGAAGATATTCCAAATGAAAATCCGAAACAGGTCTACTAGCCGAAAATGGGAAAAATGAACTTCTGATGAATCATACAAAGAAAAAGGAGTAAATAGGTTGGAAATAGTCATCTGGGACTCATAATAGTGTAAGGAGAAGCCTCTATTACTTGTATCTCATTCCTTAGAAGATTTCCCAAATAAAGATCCGAAATAGGTCTACGAGCCGAAAATGGGGAACACGGACTTTTGATCAATCATACAAATAAAAATGGAGTAAAGAGGCTGGAAATAGTCACCTGGGATTCATAATATTACAAGAAGAAGCCTCTATTACTTTTGTCTCATTCCCTAGAAGATATCCGAAATGAAGATCCGAAACTGGTCTACTTGCTGAAAATGGGGAAAACGGACTTCTGATGTATCATACAAATAAAAATGGAGTAAATAGGCTGGAAATAGTCATCTGGGACTCATAATAGTGTAAGGAGAAGCCTCTATTACTTGTATCTCATTCCCTAGAAGAGATCCGAAATGAAGATCCGAGACTGGTCTACTTGCTGAAAATGGGGAAAACGGACTTCTGATGAATCATACAAATAAAAATGGAGTAAATAGGCTTGAAATAGTCATCTGGGACTCATAATAGTGTAAGGAGAAGCCTCTATTACTTGTATCTCATTCCCTAGAAGAGATCCTTAATTAAGATCCGAAACTGGTCTACTAGTCGAAAATGGGGAAAACGGACTTTTGATGAACCATACAAATAAAAATGGGGTAAATAGGCTGGAAATAGTCATCTAGGACTCATAATAGTACAACGAGAAACCTCTATTAGTTTTATCACATTCCCTAGAAGATATCCCAAATGAAGATCTGAAACAGGTCTACTAGCCGAAAATGGGAAAAACGAACTTCTGATGAATCATACAAAGAAAATGGAGTAAATAGGCTGGAAATAGTCATCTGGCACTCATAATAGTACAAGGAGAAGCCTCTATTACTTGTATATCATTCCGTAGAAAAGTTCCCAAATGAAGATCCGGAAGTGGTCTACTAGCCAAAAAGGGGGAAAACGGAATTCTGATGAATAATACAAAGAAAAATAGAGTAAATAGGCTGGAAATAGTCACCTGGGATTCATAATAGTACAAGGAGAAGCATATATTACTTGTATCTCATTCCCAAGAAGATATTCCAAATAAAGATCCGAAACAGGTCTACTAGCCGAAAATGGGAAAAACGAACATCTGATGAATCATACAAAGAAAAAGGAGTAAATAGGCTGGAAATAGTGACACATAATAGTACAAGGAGAAGCATGTATTACTTGTATCTAATTCCCTAGCAGATATCCCAAATGAAGATCGGAATCAGGTCTACGAGCCGAAAATGGGGAACACGGACCTCTGATGAATCATACAAATAAAAATGGAGTAGATAGGCTGGAAATAGTCACCTGGGATTCATAATTTTACAAGGAGAAGGCTCTATTACTTGTATCTAATTCCCTAGAAGATATCCGAAATGAAGATCTGAAAGTGATCTACTTGACGAAAATGGGGAAAACGGACTTCTGATGAATCATACAAATAAAAATGGAGTAAACAGGCTGGAAATAGTCATCGGGGACTCATAATAGTACAAGGAGAAACCTCTATTACTTGTATCGGATTCCCTAGAAGAGATCCTAAATTAAGATCCGAAGGTGGTCTACTTGCCGAAAATGAGGAAAACGGACTTCTGATGAATCATACGAATAAGAATGGAGTAAATAGGCTGGAAATAGTCATCTGGGACTCATAATAATACAAGGAGAAACCTCTATTACTTGTATCTCATTCCCTAGAAGATATTCCAAATGAAAATCCGAAACAGGTCTACTAGCCGAAAATGGGAAAAATGAACTTCTGATGAATCATACAAAGAAAAAGGAGTAAATAGGTTGGAAATAGTCATCTGGGACTCATAATAGTACAAGGAGAAACCTCTATTACTTGTATCTCATTCCCTAGAAGATATTCCAAATGAAGATCCGAAACAGGTCTACTAGCCGAAAATGGGAAAAACGAACTTCTGATGAATCATACAAAGAAAAAGGAGTAAATAGGTTGGAAATAGTCATCTGGGACACATAATAGTACAAGGAGAAGCCTCTATTACATGTATCTCATTCCTTAGAAGATATCCCAAATGAAGATCCGAAACAGGTCTACGAGCCGAAAATGGGGAATACGGACTTCCGATCAATCATACAAATAAAAATGGAGTAAATCGGCTGGAAATAGTCACCTGGGATTCATAATATTACAAAAAGAAGCCTCTATTACTTGTATCTCATTCCTTAGAAGATATCCGAAACGAAGATCCGAGACTGGTCTACTTGCTGAAAATGGGGAAAACGGACTTCTGATGAATCATACAAATAAAAATGGAGTAAATAGGCTGGAAATGGTCATCTAGGACTCATAATATTATAAAGAGAAGCCTCTATTACTTGTATCTCATTCCCTAGAAGAGATCCTAAATTAAGATCTGAAACTGTTCAACTAGTCGAAAATGGGGAAAACGGACTTCTTATGAGCCATACAAATAAAAATAAAGTAAATAGGCTGGAAATAGTCATCTAGGACTCATAATAGTACAACGAGAAACCTCTATTAGTTTTATCTCATTCCCTAGAATATATCCCAAATGAAGATCTGAAACAGGTCTACTAGCCGAAAATGGGAAAAACGAACTTCTGATGAATCATACAAAGAAAATGGAGTAAATAGGCTGGAAATAGTCATCTGGCACTCATAATAGTACAAGGAGAAGCCTATATTACTTGTATATCATTCCGTAGAAAAGTTCCCAAATGAAGATCCGGAAGTGGTCTACTAGCCAAAAAAGGGGAAAACGGAATTCTGATGAATAGTACAAAGAAAAATAGAGTAAATAGGCTGGAAATAGTCACCTGGGATTCATAATAGTACAA
Source organism: Thlaspi arvense (assembly GCA_911865555.2). Classification (NCBI taxonomy): domain Eukaryota; kingdom Viridiplantae; phylum Streptophyta; class Magnoliopsida; order Brassicales; family Brassicaceae; genus Thlaspi; species Thlaspi arvense. Next base: position 47,143,124 of record OU466857.2, read on the forward strand.
GGAGAAGCCTATATTACTTGTATCTCATTCCCTAGAAGATATTCCAAATGAAGATCCGGAAGTGGTCTACTAGCCAAAAATGGGGAAAACGGAATTCTGATGAATAGTACAAAGAAAAATAGAGTAAATAGGCTGGAAATAGTCACCTGGGATTCATAATAGTACAAGGAGAAGCCTATATTACTTGTATCTCATTCCCTAGAAGATATTCCAAATGAAGATCCGAAACAGGTCTACTAACCGAAAATGGGAAAAACGAACATCTGATGAATCATACAAAAAAAAGGAGTAAATAGGCTGGAAATAGTCATCTGGGACACATAATAGTACAAGGAGAAGCATGTATTACTTGTATCTAATTCCCTAGCAGATATCCCAAATGAAGATCGGAAACAGGTCTACGAGCCGAAAATGGGGAACACGGACCTCTACTGAATCATACAAATAAAAATGGAGTAGATAGGCTGGAAATAGTCACCTGGGATTCATAATTTTACAAGGAGAAGGCTCTATTACTTGTATCTAATTCCCTAGAAGATATCTGAAATGAAGATCTGAAAGTGATCTACTTGCCGAAAATGGGGAAAACGGATTTCTGATGAATCATACAAATAAAAATGGAGTAAATAGGCTGGAAATAGTCATCTGGGACTCAAAATAGTACAAGGAGAAACCTCTATTACTTGTATCGCATTCCCTAGAAGAGATCCTAAATTAAGATCCGAAGGTGGTCTACTTGCCGAAAATGAGGAAAACGGACTTCTGATGAATCATACGAATAAGAATGGAGTAAATAGGCTGGAAATAGTCATCTGGGACTCATAATAGTACAAGGAGAAGCATGTATTACTTGTATCTCATTCCCTAGAAGATATTCCAAATGAAAATCCGAAACAGGTCTACTAGCCGAAAATGGGAAAAATGAACTTCTGATGAATCATACAAAGAAAAAGGAGTAAATAGGTTGGAAATAGTCATCTGGGACTCATAATAGTACAAGGAGAAACCTCTATTACTTGTATCTCATTCCCTAGAAGATATTCCAAATGAAGATCCGAAACAGGTCTACTAGCCGAAAATGGGAAAAACGAACTTCTGATGAATCATACAAAGAAAAAGGAGTAAATAGGTTGGAAATAGTCGTCTGGGACACATAATAGTACAAGGAGAAGACTCTATTACATGTATCTCATTCCTTAGAAGATATCCCAAATGAAGATCCGAAACAGGTCTACGAGCCGAAAATGGGGAACACGAACTTCCGATCAATCATACAAATAAAAATGGAGTAAATCGGCTGGAAATAGTCACCTGGGATTCATAATATTACAAAAAGAAGCCTCTATTACTTGTATCTCATTCCTTAGAAGATATCCGAAATGAAGATCCGAAACTGGTCTACTTGCTGAAAATGGGGAAAACGGACTTTTGATGAATCATACAAATAAAACTGGAGTAAATAGGCTGGAAATTGTCATCTAGGACTCATAATATTATAAAGAGAAGCCTCTATTACTTGTATCCCATTCCCTAGAAGAGATCCTAAATTAAGATCTGAAACTGGTCAACTAGTCGAAAATGGGGAAAACGGACTTCTGATGAACCATACAAATAAAAATAAAGTAAATAGGCTGGAAATAGTCATCTAGGACTCATAATAGTACAACGAGAAACCTCTATTACTTGTATCTCATTCCCTAGAAGATATCCCAAATGAAGATCTGAAACAGGTCTACTAGCCGAAAATGGGAAAAATGAACTTCTGATGAATCATACAAGAGTAAATTGACTGGAAATAGTCATCTGGCACTTATAATAGTACAAGGAGAAGCCTCTATTACTTGTATCTCATTCTGTAGAAAAGTTTCCAAATGAAGATCCGGAAGTGGTCTACTAACCAAAAATGGGGAAAACGGAATTCTGATGAATAATACAAAGAAAAATGGAGTAAATAGGCTGGAAATAGTCACCTGGGATTCATAATAGTACAAGGAGAAGCCTCTATTACTTGTATCTCATTCCCTAGACGATATCCGAAATGAAGATCTGAAACCGGTCTACTTGCCAAAAATGGGGAAAACGGACTTCTGATGAATCATACAAATAAAAATGGAGTAAATAGGCTGGAAATAGTCATCTAGGACTCATAATATTATAAAGAGAAGCCTCTATTACTTGTATCTCATTCCCTAGAAGAGATCCTAAATTAAGATCTGAAACTGTTCAACTAGTCGAAAATGGGGAAAACGGACTTCTTATGAGCCATACAAATAAAAATAAAGTAAATAGGCTGGAAATAGTCATCTAGGACTCATAATAGTACAACGAGAAACCTCTATTAGTTTTATCTCATTCCCTAGAATATATCCCAAATGAAGATCTGAAACAGGTCTACTAGCCGAAAATGGGAAAAACGAACTTCTGATGAATCATACAAAGAAAATGGAGTAAATAGGCTGGAAATAGTCATCTGGCACTCATAATAGTACAAGGAGAAGCCTATATTACTTGTATATCATTCCGTAGAAAAGTTCCCAAATGAAGATCCGGAAGTGGTCTACTAGCCAAAAAAGGGGAAAACGGAATTCTGATGAATAGTACAAAGAAAAATAGAGTAAATAGGCTGGAAATAGTCACCTGGGATTCATAATAGTACAAGGAGAAGCCTATATTACTTGTATCTCATTCCCTAGAAGATATTCCAAATGAAGATCCGGAAGTGGTCTACTAGCCAAAAATGGGGAAAACGGAATTCTGATGAATAGTACAAAGAAAAATAGAGTAAATAGGCTGGAAATAGTCACCTGGGATTCATAATAGTACAAGGAGAAGCCTATATTACTTGTATCTCATTCCCTAGAAGATATTCCAAATGAAGATCCGAAACAGGTCTACTAACCGAAAATGGGAAAAACGAACATCTGATGAATCATACAAAAAAAAGGATTAAATAGGCTGGAAATAGTCATCTGGGACACATAATAGTACAAGGAGAAGCATGTATTACTTGTATCTAATTCCCTAGCAGATATCCCAAATGGAGATCGGAAACAGGTCTACGAGCCGAAAATGGGGAACACGGACCTCTACTGAATCATACAAATAAAAATGGAGTAGATAGGCTGGAAATAGTCACCTGGGATTCATAATTTTACAAGGAGAAGGCTCTATTACTTGTATCTAATTCCCTAGAAGATATCTGAAATGAAGATCTGAAAGTGATCTACTTGCCGAAAATGGGGAAAACGGATTTCTGATGAATCATACAAATAAAAATGGAGTAAATAGGCTGGAAATAGTCATCTGGGACTCAAAATAGTACAAGGAGAAACCTCTATTACTTGTATCGCATTCCCTAGAAGAGATCCTAAATTAAGATCCGAAGGTGGTCTACTTGCCGAAAATGAGGAAAACGGACTTCTGATGAATCATACGAATAAGAATGGAGTAAATAGGCTGGAAATAGTCATCTGGGACTCATAATAATACAAAGAGAAACCTCTATTACTTGTATCTCATTCCCTAGAAGATATTCCAAATGAAAATCCGAAACAGGTCTACTAGCCGAAAATGGGAAAAATGAACTTCTGATGAATCATACAAAGAAAAAGGAGTAAATAGGTTGGAAATAGTCATCTGGGACTCATAATAGTACAAGGAGAAACCTCTATTACTTGTATCTCATTCCCTAGAAGATATTCCAAATGAAGATCCGAAACAGGTCTACTAGCCGAAAATGGGAAAAACGAACTTCTGATGAATCATACAAAGAAAAAGGAGTAAATAGGTTGGAAATAGTCGTCTGGGACACATATTAGTACAAGGAGAAGACTCTATTACATGTATCTCATTCCTTAGAAGATATCCCAAATGAAGATCCGAAACAGGTCTACGAGCCGAAAATGGGGAACACGAACTTCCGATCAATCATACAAATAAAAATGGAGTAAATCGGCTGGAAATAGTCACCTGGGATTCATAATATTACAAAAAGAAGCCTCTATTACTTGTATCTCATTCCTTAGAAGATATCCGAAATGAAGATCCGAAACTGGTCTACTTGCTGAAAATGGGGAAAACGGACTTTTGATGAATCATACAAATAAAAATGGAGTAAATAGGCTGGAAATTGTCATCTAGGACTCATAATATTATAAAGAGAAGCCTCTATTACTTGTATCCCATTCCCTAGAAGAGATCCTAAATTAAGATCTGAAACTGGTCAACTAGTCGAAAATGGGGAAAACGGACTTCTGATGAACCATACAAATAAAAATAAAGTAAATAGGCTGGAAATAGTCATCTAGGACTCATAATAGTACAACGAGAAACCTCTATTACTTGTATCTCATTCCCTAGAAGATATCCCAAATGAAGATCTGAAACAGGTCTACTAGCCGAAAATGGGAAAAATGAACTTCTGATGAATCATACAAGAGTAAATTGACTGGAAATAGTCATCTGGCACTTATAATAGTACAAGGAGAAGCCTCTATTACTTGTATCTCATTCTGTAGAAAAGTTTCCAAATGAAGATCCGGAAGTGGTCTACTAACCAAAAATGGGGAAAACGGAATTCTGATGAATAATACAAAGAAAAATGGAGTAAATAGGCTGGAAATAGTCACCTGGGATTCATAATAGTACAAGGAGAAGCCTCTATTACTTGTATCTCATTCCCTAGACGATATCCGAAATGAAGATCTGAAACCGGTCTACTTGCCAAAAATGGGGAAAACGGACTTTTGATGAAGCATACAAATAAAAATGAAGTAAATAGGCTGGAAATAGTCACCTGGGAATCATAGTAGTACATGGAGATGCCTCAATTACTTGTATCTAATTCCCTAGAAGATATCCGAAATGAAGATCTAAAACTTGTCTACCTGCCGAAAATGGGAAAAACGGACTTCTGATGAATCATACAAATAAAAGTGGAAAAAATTGGCTGGAATTAGTCATCTGGGATTCATAATAGTACAAGGAGAAGCCTATATTACTTGTATCTCATTCCCTAGAAGATATCCCAAATGAAGATCCGAAACAGGTCTTCTGGCCGAAAATGGGAAAAACGAACTTCTGATGAATCATACAAAGAAAATAGAGTAAATAGGCTGGAAGTAGTCATCTCGGACACATAATTGTATAAGGAGAAACCTCTATTACTTGTATCTCATTTCGTAGAAAACTTCCCAAATGAAGATCCGGAAGTGGTCTACTAGCCAAAAATGGAGAAAACGGAATTCTGATGAATAATACAAAGAAAATTGAGTAAATAGGCTGAAAATAGTCATATGGGACTCATAATAGTACAAGGAGAAACCTCTATTACTTGTATCCCATTCCCTAGAAGATATTCCAAATAAAGATCCGAAACAGGTCTACTAGCCGAAAATGGGAAAAACAAACTTTTGATGAATCATACAAAGAAAAAGGAGTAAATATGCTGGAAATAGTCATCTGGGACACATAATAGTACAAGGAGAAGCATGTATTACTTGTATCTAATTCCCTAGCAGATTTCCCAAATGTAGATCCGAAACAGGTCTACGAGCCGAAAATGGGGAACACGGACCTCTGATGAATCATACAAATAAAAATGGAGTAGACAGTCTGGAAATAGTCACCTGAGATTCATAATATTACAAGGAGAAGCCTCTATTACTTGTATCTAATTACCTAGAAGATATCCGAAATGAAGATCTGAAAGTGGTCTACTTGCCGAAAATGAGGAAAACGGACTTCTGATGAATCATACAAATAAAAATGGAGTAAATAGGCTGGAAATAATCATCTGGGACTCATAATAATACAAGGAGAAACCTCTATTACTTGTATCTTATTTCCTAGAAGATATCCCAAATGAAGATCCGAAACAGGTCTATAGCCGAAAATGGGAAAAACGAACTTCTGATGAATCATACAAAGAAAACGGAGTAAATAGGTTGGAAATAGTCATCTGGGACACATAATAGTACAAGGAGAAGCCTCTATTACTTGTATCTCATTCCTTAAAAGATATCCCAAATGAAGATCCGAAACAGGTCTACGAGCCGAAAATGGGGAACACAGACTTCTGATCAATCATACAAATAAAATTGGAGTAATTAGGCTGGAAATAGTCACCTGGGATTCATAATATTACAAGAAGAAGCCTTTATTACTTGTATCTCATTCCCTAGAAGTTCTGATGAATCATACAAAGAAAATGGGAAAAACGAAGTTCTGATGAATCATACAAAGAAAATGGAGTAAATAGGCTTGAAGTAGTCATCTGGTACACATAATTATATAAGGAGAAGCCCGATATTACCTGTATCTCATTCCCTAGAAGATATCCAAATGAAGATCCTAAACTAATCTATTAGACGAAAATGGGAAAAACGAACTAGGAGAAACCTCTATTACTTGTATCTCATTCCCTAGAAGATATTCCAAATGAAGATCCGAAACAGGTCTACTACCCGAAAATGGGAAAAACGAACTTCTGATGAATCATACAAAGAAAAAGGAGTAAATAGGTTGGAAATAGTCATCTGGGACACATAATAGTACAAGGAGAAGCCTCTATTACTTGTATCTCATTCCTTAGAAGATATCCCAAATGAAGATCCGAAACAGGTCTACGAGCCAAAAATGGCGAACACAGACTTCCGATCAATCATACAAATAAAAAAGGAGTAAATAGGCTGGAAATAGTCACCTGGGATTCATAATATTACAAGAAGAAGCCTCTATCTTGTATCTCATTCCGTAGAAGATATCCGAAATGAAGATCCGAAACTGGTCTAATTGCTGAAAATGGGGAAAACGGACTTCTGATGAATCATACAACTAAAAATGGAGTAAAAAGGCTGGAAATAGTCATCTGGGACACATAATAGTATAAGGAGAAGCCTCTATTACTTGTATCTCATTCCCTAGAAGAGATCCTAAATTAAGATCCGAAACTGGTCAACTAGTCGAAAATGGGGAAAACGGTTTTCTGATGAACCATACAAATAAAAATAGAGTAAATAGGCTGGAAATAGTCATCTGGGACTCATAATAGTACAACGAGAAACCTCTATTACTTGTATCTCATTCCCTAGAAGATATCCCAAATGAGGATATGAAACAGGTCTACTTGCTGAAAATGGGAAAAACGGACTTCTGATGAATCATACAAATAAAAGTGGAAACAATTGGCTGGAAATAGTCATCTGGGATTCATAATAGTACAAGGAGAAGACTATATTACTTGTATCTCATTCCCTAGAAGATATCCCAAAGGAAGATCCGAAATAGGTCTACTAGCCAAAAATGGGAAAAACGAACTTCTGATGAATCATACAAAGAAAATGGAGTAAATAGGCTGGAAGTAGTCATCTGGGACACATAATTGTATAAGGAGAAGCCTCTATTACTTGTATCTCAATCTCTAGAAGATATCCCAAATGAAGATCCTAAACTGGTCTATTAGCCGAAAATGGGAAAAACGAACTTCTGATGAAACATACAAACAAAATTGATTAAATAGGCTGGAAATAATCATCTGGGACTTATAATAATACAAGGAGAAACCTCTATTACTTGTATCTCATTCCCTAGAAGATATTCCAAATGAAGATCCGAAACAGGTTTCCTAGCCGAAAATGGTGAAAACGAACTTCTGATGAATCATACAAAAAGAGGAGTAAATAGGCTGGAAATAGTCATCTGGGACACATAATAGTACAAGGAGAAGCATGTATTACTTGTATCTAATTCCCTAGCATATCCCAAATGAAGATCCGAAACAGGTCTACGAGCCGAAAATGGGGAACATGGACCTCTGATGAATCATACATATAAAACTGGAGTAGATAGGCTGGGAATAGTCACATGGGATTCATAATAATACAAGGAGAAGCCTCTATTACTTGTATGTAATTCCCTAGAAGATATTCGAAATGAAGATCTAAAAGTGGTCTACTTGCCGAAAATGAGGAAAACGGACTTCTGATGAATCATACAAATAAAAATGGAGTAAATAGGCTGGAAATAGTCATCTGGGACTCATAATAGTACAAGGAGAAACCTCTATTACTTGTATCTCATTCCCTAGAAGATATTTCAAATGAACATCCGAAACAGGTCTACTAGCCGAAAATGGGAAAAACGAACTTCTGATGAATCATACAAAGAAAAAGGAGTAAATATGCTGGAAATAGTCATGTGGGACACATAATAGTACAAGGAGAAGCATGTATTACTTTTATCTAATTCCCTAGCAGATATCCCAAATGTAGATCCGAAACAGGTCTACGAGCCGAAAATGGGGAACACGGACCTCTGATGAATCATACAAATAAAAATGGAGTAGATAGTCTGGAAATAGTCACCTGGGATTCATAATATTACAAGGAGAAGCCTCTATTACTTGTATCTAATTCCCTAAAAGATATCTGAAATGAAGATCTGAAAGTGGTCTACTTGCCGAAAATGAGGAACACGGACTTCTGATCAATCATACAAATAAAATTGGAGTAATTAGGCTGGAAATAGTCACCTGGGATTCATAATATTACAAGAAGAAGCCTCTATTACTTGTATCTCATTCCCTAGAAGATATCTGAAATGAAGATCCGAGACTGTTCAACTTGCTGAAAATGGGGAAAATGGACTTCTGATAAATCATACAAATAAAAATAGAGTAAATAGGCTGGAAATAGTCATCTGGGACTCATAATAGTATAAGGAGAAGCCTCTATTACTTGTATCTCATTCCCTAGAAGAGATCCTAAATTAAGATCAGAAACTGGTCTACTAGCCGAAAATGGGGAAAACGGACTTCTGATGAACCATACAAATAAAAATGGAGTAAATAGGCTGGAAATAGTCATCTAGGACTCATAATAGTACAACGAGTAACCTCTATTACTTTTATCTCATTCCATAGAAGATATCCTAAATGAAGATCTGAAACAGGTCTACTAGCTGAAAATGGGAAAAACGAACTTCTGATGAATCATACAAAGAAAATGGAGTAAATAGGCTGGAAATAGTCATCTGGTACTCATAATAGTACAAGGAGAAGCTTCTATTACTTGTATCTCATTCCGTAGAAAAGTTCCCAAATGAAGATCCGGAAGTGGTATACTAGCCAAAAATGGGGAAAACGGAATTCTGATTAATAATACAAAGAAAAATGGAGTAAATAGGCTGGAAATAGTCACCTGGGATTCATAATAGTACAAAGAGAAGTCTCTATTACTTGTATCTAATTCCCTAGAAGATATCCGAGATGAAGATCCGAAACTGGTCTACTTGCCGAAAATGGGGAAAACGGACTTCTGATGAATCATACAAATAAAAATGGAGTAAATAGGCTGGAAATAGTCACCTGGGAATCATAGTAGTACATGGAGAAGCCTCAATTACTTGTATCTAATTCCCTAGAAGATATCCGAAATGAAGATCTGAAACTTGTCTACTTGCCGAAAATGGGAAAAACAGACTTCTGATGAATCATACAAATAAAAGTTGAAACAATTGGCTGGAAATAGTCATCTGGGATTCATAATAGTACAAGGAGAAGCCTATATTACTTGTATCTGATTCCCAAGAAGATATCCCAAATGAAGATCTGAAATATGTCTACTAGCCAAAAATGAGAAAAACGAACTTCTGATGAATCATACAAAGAAATGGAGTAAATAGGCTGGAAGTAGTCATCTGGGACACATAATTGTATAAGAAGAAGCCTCTATTACTTGTATCTCATTCCCTAGAAGATATCCCAAATGAAGATCCTAAACTGGTCTATTAGCCGAAAATGAGAAAAACGAACTTCTGATGAAACATACAAAGAAAATGGAGTAAATAGGCTGGGAATAATCATCTGGGACTCATAATAGTACAAGGAGAAACCTCTATTACTTGTATCTCATTCCCTAGAAGATATTCCAAATGAAGATCCGAAACAGGTTTACTAGCCGAAAATGGTGAAACGAACTTCTGATGAATCATACAAAGAAAAAGGAGTAAATAGGCTGGAAATAGTCATCTAGGACACATAATAGTACAAGGAGAAGCATGTATTACTTGTATCTAATTCCCTAGCATATTCTAAATGAAGATCCGAAACAGGTCTACGAGCCAAAAATGGGGAACACGGACCTCTGATGAATCATACATATAAAAATGGAGTAGATAGGCTGGGAATAGTCACCTGGGATTCATAATATTACAAGGAGAAGCCTCTATTACTTGTATCTAATTCCCTAGAAGATATCCGAAATGAAGATCTAAAAGTGGTCTACTTGCCGAAAATGGGGAAAACGGACTTCTGATGAATCATACAAATAAAAATGGAGTAAATAGGCTGGAGATAGTCATCTGGGACTCACAATAGTACAAGGAGAAACCTCTATTACTTGTATCTCATTCCCTAGAAGATATCCCAAATGAATATCTGAAACAGGTCTACTAGCCGAAAATGGGAAAAACGAACTTCTGATGAATCATACAAAGAAAAAGGAGTAAATAGGTTGGAAATAGTCATCTGGGACACAAAATAGTACAAGGAGAAGCCTCTATTACTTGTATCTCATTCCTTAAAAGATATCTCAAATGAAGATCCGAAACAGGTCTACGAGCCAAAAATGGGGAACACGGACCTCTGATGAATCATACAAAGAAAAAGGAGTAAATAGGTTGGAAATAGTAATCTGGGACACATAATAGTACAAAGAGAAGCCTCTATTACTTGTATCTCATTCCCTAGAAGAGATCCGAAATGAAGATCCGAGACTGGTCTACTTGCTGAAAATGGGGAAAACGGACTTCTAATGCATCATACAAATAAAAATGGAGTAAATAGGCTGGAAATAGTCATCTGGGACTCATAATAGTGTAAGGAGAAGCCTCTATTACTTGTATCTCATTCCCTAGAATAGATCCTTAATTATGATCTTAAACTGGTCTACTAGCTGAAAATAGGGAAAACGGACTTCTGATGAACCATACAAATAAAAATGGGGTAAATAGGCTGGAAATAGTCATCTAGGACTCATAATAGTACAACGAGAAACCTCTATTACTTTTATCTCCTTCCCTAGAAGATATCCCAAATGAAGATTTGAAACAGGTCTACTAGCCGAAAATGGGAAAAACGAACTTCTGATGAATCATACAAAGAAAATGGAGTAAATAGGTTGGAAATAGACATCTGGAACTCATAATAGTACAAGGAGAAGCCTCTATGACTTGTATCTCATTCTGTAGAAAAGTTCCCAAATGAAGATCCGGAAGTGCTCTACTAGCCAAAAATGGGGAAAACGGAATTCTGATGAATAATACAAAGAAAAATGGAGTAAATAGGCTGGAAATAGTCACCTGGGATTCGTAATAGTACAAGGAGAAGTCTCTATTACTTGTATCTCATTCCCTAGAAGATATCCGAAATGAAGATCCAAAACTGGTCTACTTGCCGAAAAAGGGGAAAACGGACTTCTGATGAATCATACAAATAAAAATGGAGTAAATAGGCTGGAAATAGTCACCTGGGAATAATAGTAGTACATGGAGAAGCCTCAATTACTTGTATCTAATTCCCTAGAAGATATCCGAAATGAAGATCTAAAACTTGTCTACTTGCCGAAAATGAGAAAAACGGACTTCTGATGAATCATACAAATAAAAGTGAAAACAATTGGCTGGAAATAGTCAACTGGGATTCATAATAGTACAAGGAGAAGCCTATATTACTTGTATCTCATTCCCTAGAAGATATCCCAAATGAAGATCCGAGACTGGTCTACTTGCTGAAAATGGGGAAAACGGACTTCTGATGGATCATACAAATAAAAATGGAGTAAATAGGCAGGAAATAGTCATCTGGGACTCATAATACTACAAGGAGAAACCTCTATTACTTGTATCTCATTCCCTAGAAGATATTCCAAATGAAGATCCGAAACAGGTCTACTAGCCGAAATTGGGAAAAACGAACTTCTGATGAATCATACAAAGAAAAAGATATAAATAGGCTGGAAAAAGTAATATGGGACACATAATAGTACAAGGAGAAGCATGTATTACTTGTATCGAATTCTCTAGCAGATATCCCAAATGAAGATCTGAAACAGGTCTACGAGCCGAAAATGGGGAACACGGACCTCTTATGAATCATACAAATAAAAATGGAGTAGATAGGCTGGAAATAGTCACCTGGGATTCATAATATTACAAGGAGAAGCCTCTATTACTTGTATCTAATTCCCTAGAAGATATCCGAAATGAAGATCTGAAAGTGGTCTACTTGCTGAAAATGGGGAAAACGGATTTCTGATGAATCATACAAATAAAAATGGAGTAAATAGGATGGAAATAGTCATCTGGGACTCATAATAGTACAAGGAGAAACCTCTATTACTTGTATCTCATTCCCTAGAAGAGATCCTAAATTAAGATCCGAAAGTGGTCTACTTGACGAAAATGGGGAAAACGGACATCTGATGAATCATACAAATAAAAATGGAGTAAATAGGCTGGAAATAGTCATCTGGGACTCATAATAATACAAGGAGAAACCTCTATTACTTGTATCTCATTCCCTAGAAGATATTCCAAATGAAAATCCGAAACAAGTCTACTAGCCGAAAATGTGAAAAACGAATTTCTGATGAATCATACAAAGAAAAAGGTGTAAATAGGTTGGAAATAGTCATCTGGGACTCATAATAGTATAAGGAGAAACCTCTATTACTTGTATCTCATTCCCTAGAAGATATTCCAAATGAAGATCTGAAACAGGTCTACTAGCCGAAAATGGGAAAAACGAACTTCTGATGAATCTTACAAAGAAAAAGGAGTAAATAGGTTGGAAATAGTCATCTGGGACACATAATAGTACAAGGAGAAGCCTCTATTACTTGTATCTCATTCCTTAGAAGATATCCCAAATGAAGATCCAAAACAGGTCTACGAGCCGAAAATGGGGAACACGGACCTCTGATGAATCATACATATAAAAATGGAGTAAATAGGCTGGAAATAGTATTCTGGGATTCATAATAGTACAAGGAGAAGTCTCTATTACTTGTATCTCATTCCCTAGAAGATATCTGAAATAAAGATCCGAAACTGGTCTACTTGCCGAAAATGGGGAAAACGGACTTCTGATGAATCATACAAATAAAAATGGAGTAAATAGGCTGGAAATAGTCACCTGGGAATATTAGTAGTACATGGAGAAGCCTCAATTACTTGTATCTAATTCCCTAGAAGATATCCGAAATGAAGATCTAAAACTTGTCTACTTGCCGAAAATAGGAAAAACGGACTTCTGATGAATCAAACAAATAAAAGTGGAAACAATTGGCTGGAAATAGTCATCTGGGATTCATAATAGTACAAGGAGAAGCCTATATTACTTGTATATCATTCCCTAGAAGATATCCCAATTGAAGATCCGAAACAGGTCTACCTGCCGAAAATGGGGAAAACAGACTTCTGATGAATCATACAAATAAAAATGGAGTAAATAGGCTGGAAATAGTCACCTGGGAATAATAGTAGTACATAGAGAAGCCTCAATTACTTGTATCTAATTCCCTAGAAGATATCCGAAATGAAGATCTAAAACTTGTCTACTTGCCGAAAATGGGAAAAACGGACTTCTGATGAATCATACAAATAAAAATGGAGTAAATAGGCTGGAAATAGTCATCTGGGACTCATAATAGTACAAGGAGAAACCTCAATTACTTGTATCTCGTTCCCGAGAAGATATCCCAAATGAAGATCCGAAACAGGTCTACTAGCCGAAAATGGGAAAAACGAACTTCTGATGAATCATACAAAGAAAAAGGAGTAAATAGGTTGGAAATAGTCATCTGGGACACATAATAGTACAAGGAGAAGTCTATATTACTAGTATCTCATTCCCTAGAAGATATCCCAAATGAAGATCCGAAACAGGTCTACTAGCCGAAAATGGGAAAAACGAACTTCTGATGAATCATACAAAGAAAATGGAGTAAATAGGCTGGAAGTAGTCATCTGGGACACATAATTGTAAAAGGAGAAGCCTCTATTACTTGTATCTCATTCCCTAGAAGATATCCCAAATGAAGATCCTAAACTGGCCTATTATCCGAAAATGGGAAAAACGAACTTCTGATGAAAGATACAAAGAAAATTGAGTACATAGGCTGGAAATAGTCATCTGGGACTCATAATAGTACAAGGAGAAACCTCTATTACTTGTATCTCATTCCCTAGAAGATATTCCAAATGAAGATCCGAAACAGGTCTACTAGACGAAAATGAGAAAAACAAACTTCTTATGAATCATACAAAGAAATAGGAGTAAATATGCTGGAAATAGTCATCTGGGATACATAATAGTACAAGGAGAAGCATGTATTACTTGTATCTAATTCCCTAGCAGATATCCCAAATGTTGATCCGAAACAAGTCTACAAGCCGAAAATGGGGAACACGGACCTCTGATGAACCATACAAATAAAAGTGGAAAGAATTGGCTGGAAATAGTCATCTGGGATTCATAATAGTACAAGGAGAAGCCTATATTACTTGTATCTCATTCCCTAGAAGATATCCTAATTGAAGATCCAGAAGTGGTCTACTAGCCAAAAATGGGGAAAACGTAATTCTGATTAATAATACAAAGAAAAATGGAGTAAATAGGCTGGAAATAGTCACCTGGGATTCATAATATGTACAAAGAGAAGTCTCTATTACTTGTATCTCATTCCCTAGAAGATATCCGAGATGAAGATCCGAAACTGGTCTACTTGCCGAAAATGGGGAAAACGGACTTCTGGTGAATCATACAAATAAAAATGGAGTAAATAGGCTGGAAATAGTCACCTGGGAATAATAGTAGTACATGGAGAAGTCTCAATTACTTGAATCTAATTCCCTAGAAGATATCCGAAATAAAGATCTGAAACTTGTCTACTTGCCAAAAATGGGAAAAACGGACTTCTGATGAATCATACAAATAAAAGTGGAAAGAATTGGCTGGAAATAGTCATCTGGGATTCATAATAGTACAAGGAGAAGCCTATATTACTTGTATCTCATTCCCTAGAAGATATCCCAATTGAAGATCCGAAATAGGTCTACTAGCAAAAATGGGAAAAATGAACTTCTAATGAATCATACAAAGAAAATGGAGTAAATAGGCTGGAAGTATTTATCTGGGACACATAATTGTATAAGGAGAAGCCTCTATTACTTGTATCTCATTCCCTAGAAGATATCCCAAATGAAGAAACTAAGCTGGTCTATTAGCCGAAAATGGGAAAAACGAACTTCTGTGAATCATACAAAGAAAACGGAGTAAATAGGTTGGAAATAGTCATCTGGGACACATAATAGTACAAGGAGAAGCCTCTATTACTTGTATCTCATTCCTTAGAAGATATCCCAAATGACGATCCGAAACATGTCTACGAGCCGAAAATGGGGAACACGGACTTCTGATCAATCATGCAAATAAAAATGGAGTAATTAGGCTGGAAATAGTCACCTGGGATTCATAATATTACAAGAAGAAGCCTATATTACTTGTATCTCATTCCCTAGAAGATATCCGAAATGAAGATCCGGACTGGTCTACTTGCTGAAAATGGGGAAAACGGACTTCTGATGAATCATACAAATAAAAATGGAGTAAATAGGCTGGAAATAGTCACCTGGGATTCATAATATGTACAAAGAGAAGTCTCTATTACTTGTTTCTCATTCCCTAGAAGATATCCCAAATGAAGATCTGAAACAGGTCTACGAGCCGAAAATGGGCAAAACAGACTTCTGATGAATCATACAAATAAAAATGGAGTAAATAGGCTGGAAATAGTCACCTGGGAATCATAGTAGTACATGGAGAAGCCTCAATTACTTGTATCTAATTCCCTAGAAGATATCCGAAATGAAGATCTAAAACTTGTCTACTTGCCGAAAATGGGAAAAACGGACTTTTGATGAATCATACAAATAAAAATGGAGTAAATAGGCTGGAAATAGTCATCTGGGACTCATAATAGTATAAGGAGAAGCCTCTATTACTTTTATCTCATTCCCTAGAAGATATCCTAAATAAAGATCTGAAACAGGTCTACTAGCTGAAAATGGGAAAAACGAACTTCTGATGAATCATACAAAGAAAATGTAGTAAATAGGCTGGAAATAGTCATCTGGCACTCATAATAGTACAAGGAAAAGCCTCTATTACTTCTATCTAATTCCGTAGAAAAGTTCCCAAATGAAGATCCGGAAGTGGTCTACTAGCCAAAAATGGGGAAAACGGAATTCTGATTAATAATACAAAGAAAAATGGAGTAAATAGGCTGGAAATAGTCACCTGGGATTCATAATAGTACAAAGAGAAGTCTCTATTACTTGTATCTCATTCCCTAGAAGATATCCGAGATGAAGATCCGAAACTGGTCTACTTGCCGAAAATGGGGAAAACGGACTTCTGATGAATCATACAAATAAAAATGGAGTAAATAGGCTGGAAATAGTCACCTGGGAATCATAGTAGTACATGGAGAAGTCTCAATTACTTGTATCTAATTCCCTAGAAGATATCCAAAATGAAGATCTGAAACTTGTCTACTTGCCAAAAATGGGAAAAACGGACTTCTGATGAATCATACAAATAAAAGTGGAAAGAATTGGCTGGAAATAGTCATCTGGGATTCATAATAGTACAAGGAGAAGCCTATATTACTTGTATCTCATTCCCTAGAAGATATCCCAATTGAAGATACGTAATAGGTCTACTAGCTAAAAATGGGAAAAACGAACTTCTGATGAATCATACAAAGAAAATGGAGTAAATAGGCTGGAAGTATTTATCTGGGACACATAATTGTATAAGGAGAAGCCTCTATTACTTGTATCTCATTCCCTAGAAGATATCCCAAATGAAGAAACTAAGCTGGTCTATTAGCCGAAAATGGGAAAAACGAACTTCTGATGAAACATACAAAGAAAATGGAGTAAATAAGCTGGAAATAATCATCTGGGACTCATAATAGTAAAAGGAGAAACCTCTATTACTTGTATCTCATTCCCTAGAAGATATTCCAAATGAAGATCCGAAACAGGTTTACTAGCCGAAAATGGTGAAAACGAACTTCTGATGAATCATACAAAGAAAAAGGAGTAAATAGGCTGGAAATAGTCATCTGGGACACATAATAGTACAAGGAGAAGCATGTATTACTTGTATCAAATTCCCTAGCATATCCCAAATGAAGATCCGAAACAGGTCTACGAGCCGAAAATGGGGAACACGGACCTCTGATGAATCGTACATATAAAAATGGAGTAGATAGGCGGGGAATAGTCAGCTGGGATTCATAATATTACAAGGAGAAGCCTCTATTATTTGTATCTAATTCCCTAGAAGATATCCGAAATGAAGATCTAATACTTGCCAAAAATGGGGAAAACGGACTTCTGATGAATCATACATATAAAAATGGAGTAAATAGGCTGGAAATAGTCATCTGGGACTCATAATAGTACAAGGAGAAATCTCTATTACTTGTATCTCATTCCCTAGAAGATATCCCAAATGAAGATCCGAAAATGGTCTACTGGCCGAAAATGGGAAAAACAAACTTCTGATGAATCATACAAAGAAAAAGGAGTAAATAGGTTGGAAATAGTCATCTGGGACACATAATAGTACAAGAAGAAGCCTCTATTACTTGTATCTCATTCCTTAGAAGATATCCCAAATGAAGATCCGAAACAGGTCTACTAGCCGAAAATGGGAAAAACGAACTTCTGATGAATCATACAAAGAAAATGGAGTAAATAGGCTGGAAATAGTCATCTAGCACTCATAATAGTACAAGGAGAAGCCTCTATTACTTGTATCTTATTCCGTAGAAAAGTTCCCAAATGAAGATCCGGAAATTGTCTACTAGCCAAATATAGGGAAAACGGAATTCTGATGAATCATACAAATAAAAATGGAGTAAATAGGCTGGAAATAGTCACCTGGGATTCATAGTAGTACAAAGACTGATCAATCATAGAAATAAAAGTGGAGTAAATAGGCTGGAAATAGTCACCTGGGATTCATAATATTACAAGAAGAAGCCTCTATTACTTGTATCTCATTCCCTAGAAGATATCCGAAATGAAGATCCGAAACTGGTCTACTTGCTGAAAATAGGGAAAACGGACTTCTGATGAATCATACAAATAAAAATGGAGTAAATAGGCTGGAAATAGTCATCTGGGACTCATAATATTGTAAGTAGAAGCCTATATTACTTGTATCTCATTCCCTAGAAGAGATCCTAAATTAAGATCCGAAACTGGCCTACTAGGCAAAAATGGAGAAAACGGACTTTTGATGAACCATACGAATAAAAATGGAGTAAATAGGCTGGAAATAGTCATCTAGGACTCATAATAGTACAACAAGAAACCTCTATTACTTTTATCTCATTCCCTAGAAGATATCCCAAATGAAGATCTGAAACAGGTCTACTAGCCGAAAATGGGAAAAACGAACTTCTGATGAATCATACAAAGAAAATGGAGTAAATAGGCTGGAAATAGTCATCTGACACTCATAATAGTACAAGGAGAAGCCTCTATTACTTGTATCTCATTCCGTAGAAAAGTTCCCAAATGAAGATCGGGAAGTGGTCTACTAGCCAAAAATGGGGAAAACGGAATTCTGATTAATAATACAAAGAAAAATGGAGTAAATAGGCTGGAAATAGTCACCTGGGATTCATAATAGTACAAGGAGAAGTCTCTATTACTTGTATCTCATTCCCTAGAAGATATCCGAAATGAAGATCCGAAACTGGTTTACTTGCCGAAAATGGAGAAAACGGACTTCTGATGAATCATACAAATAAAAATGGAGTAAATAGGCTGGAAATAGTCACCTGGGAATCAAAGTAGTACATGGAAAAGCCTCAATTACTTGTATCTAATTCCCTAGAAGATATCCAAAATGAAGATCTGAAACTTGTCTACTTGCCGAAAATGGGAAAAACGGACTTCTGATTAATCATACAAACAATTGGCTGTAAATAGTCATCTGGGATTCATATTAGTACAAGGAGAAGCCTATATTACTTGTATCTCATTCCCTAGAAGATATCCCAAATGAAGATCCTAAACAGGTCTTCTAGCCGAAAATGGGAAAAACGAACTTCTGATGAATCATACAATGAAAATGGAGTAAATAGGCTGGAAATAGTCATCTGGCACTCATAATAATACAAGGAGAAGCCTCTATTACTTGTATCTTATTCCGTAGAAAAGTTCCCAAATGAAGATCCGGAAGTGGTCTACTAGCCAAAAATAGGGAAAACGGAATTCTGATGAATCATACAAATAAAAATAGAGTAAATAGGCTGGAAATAGTCACCTGGGATTCATAGTAGTACAAAGAGAAGTCTCTATTACTTGTATCTCATTCCCTAGAAGATATCCCAAATGAAGATCTGAAACAGGTCTACTAGCCGAAAATGGGAAAAAAGAACTTCTGATGAATCATACAAAGAAAAAGGAGTATATAGGCTCGAAATAGTCATCTGGGACACATAATAGTACAAGGAGATGCCTCTATTACTTGTATATCATTCCCTAGAAGATATCCCAAATGAAGATCCGAAACAGGTCTACTAGCCGAAAATGGTGGGGAACACGGACTTTTGATGAATCATACAAATAAAAATGGAGTAAAGAGGCAGGAAATAGTCATCTGGGACTTATAATAGTACAAGGAGAAGCCTCTATTACTTGTATCTCATTCCCTAGAAGATATCCGAAATTAAGATCTGAAAGTGGTCTACTTGCCGAAAATGGGGAAAACGGACTTCTGATGAATCATACAAATAAAAATGGAGTAAATAGGCTTGGAAATAGTCATTTGGGACTCATAATAGTATCAGGAGAAACCTCTATTACTTGTACTCATTCCCTAGAAGATATCCCAAATGAAGATCCGAAACAGGTCTACTAGCCGAAAATGGGAAAAACGAACTTCTGATGAATCATACAGAGAAAAAGGAGTAAATAGGCTGGAAATAGTCATCTGGGACACATAGTAGTACAAGGAGAAGCCTCTATTACTTGTATCTCATTCCCTAGAAGATATCCCAAATGAATATCTGAAACAGGTCTACGAGCCGAAAATGGGAAACACGAACATCTGATGAATCATAAAAATAAAAATGGAGTAAATAGGCTTGAAATTGTCACCTGGGATTCATAATATTACAAGGAGAAGCCTCTATTACTTGTATCTCATTCCCTAGAAGATATCCGAAATGAAGATCCGAAACTGGTCTACTTGCCGAAAATGGGGAAAACAAACTTCTGATGAATCATACAAAGAAAATGGAGTAAATAGGCTGGAAATAGTCTTCTGGCACTCATAATAGTACAAGGAGAAGCCTCTATTACTTGTATCTTATTCCGTAGAAAAGTTCCCAAATGAAGATCCGGAAGTGGTCTATTAGCCAAAAATGGGGAAAACGGAATTCTGATGAATCATACCAATAAAAATGGAGTAAATAGGCTGGAAATAGTCACCTGAGATTCATAATAGTACAAAGAGAAGACTCTATTACTTGTATCTCAATCCCTAGAAGATATCCCAAATGAAGATCTGAAACAGGTCTACTAGCCGAAAATGGGAAAAACGAAATTCCAATGAATCATACAATGAAAAAGGAGTAAATAGGCTGGAAATAGTCATCTGGGACACATAATAGTATAAGGAGAAGCCTCTATTACTTGTATATCATTCCCTAGAAGATATCCCAAATAAAGATCCAAAACAGGAATACTAGCCAAAAATGGGGAACATGGACCTCTGATGAATCATACAAATAAAAATGGAGTAGATAGGCTGTAAATAGTCATCTGGGATTAATAATAGTACAAGGAGAAGCCTCTATTACTTGTATCTCATTCCCTAGAAGATATTTCCGAAATGAAGATCTGCAAGTGGTCTACTTGCCAAAAATGAAGAAAACGGACTTCTGATGAATCATACAAATAAAAATGTAGTAAATAGGCTGGAAATAGTCATCTGGGACTCATAGTAGTAAAAGGAGAAACCTCTATTACTTGTATCTCATTCCCTAGAAGATATCCCAAATGAAGATCCGAAACATGTCTACTAGCCGAAAAAGGGAAAAACAAACTTCTGATGAATCATACAAAGAAAATGGAGTAAATAGGCTGGAAATAGTCATCTGGCACTCATAATAGTACAAGGAGAAGCCTATATTACTTGTATCTTATTCCGTAGAAAAGTTCCCAAATGAACATCCGGAAGTGGTCTACTAGCCAAAAATGGGGAAAACGGAATTCTGATGAATCATACAAATAGAAATGGAGCAAATAGGCTGGAAATAGTCACCTGGGATTCATAATAGTACAAAGAGAAGTCTCTATTACTTGTATCTCATTCCCTAGAAGATATCTCAAATGAAGATCTGAAACAGGTATACTAGCCGAAAATAGGAAAAACGAACTTCTGATGAATCGTACAAAGAAAAAGGAGTAAATAGGCTGGAAATAGTCATCGGGGACTCATAATAGTACAAGGAGAAGCCTCTATTACTTGTATCTAATTCCCTAGAAGATATCCGAAATGAAGATCTGAAAGTGGTCTACTTGTCGAAAATGGGGAAAACGGACTTCTCATGAATCATACAAATAAAAATGGAGTAAATAGGTTGGAAATAGTCATCTAGGACACATAATAGTACAAGGAGAAGCCTCTATTACTTGTATCTCATTCCCTAGAAGATATCCCAAATGAAGATCTGAAACAGTTTTACTAGCTGAAAATGGGGAACACGGACTTCTGATGAATCATACAAATAAAAATGGAGTAAATAGGCAGGAAATAGTCACCTGGGATTCATAATATTACAAGGAGAAACCTCTATTACTTGTATCTCATTCCCTAGAAGATATCCGAAATGAAGATCCGAAACTCGTCTACTTGCCGAAATTGGGGAAAACGGACTTCTGATGAATCATACAAATAAAAATGGAGTAAATAGGTTGGAAATAGTCATCTGGGATTCATAATAGTATAAGGAGAAGCCTCTATTACTTGTATCTCATTCGCTAGAAGAGATCCCAAATTAAGATCCGGTCTACTAGCCGAAAATGGAGAAAACGGACTTCTGATGAATCATACAAATAAAAATGGAGTAAATAGGCTGGAAATAGTCATCTGGCACTCATAATAGTACAACGAGAAACCTCTATTACTTGTATCTCATTCCCTAGAAGATATCCGAAATGAAGATCCGAAACAGGTCTACTAGCCAAAAATGGGAAAAACGAACTTCTGATGAATCATACAAAGAAAATGGAGTAAATAGGCTGGAAATAGTCATCTGGGACTCATAATAGTACAAGGAGAAACCTCTGTTACTTGTATCTCATTCCCTAGAAGATATTCCAAATGAAGATCTGAAACAGGTCTACTAGCCGATAATGGGAAAAACGAACTTCTGATGAATCATACAAAGAAAAAGGAATAAATAGGCTGGAAGTAGTCATCTGGGACACAAAATAGTACAAGGAGAAGCATGTATTACTTGTATTTAATTCCCTAGCAGATATCCCAAATGAAGATCCGAAACAGGTCTATGAGCCGAAAATGGAGAACACGGACCTCTGATGAATCATACAAATAAAAATGGAGTAGATAGGCTGGAAATAGTCACCTGGGATTCATAATATTACAAGGAGAAGCCTCTATTACTTGTATTTAATTCCCTAGAAGATATCTGAAATGAAGATCAGAAAGTGGTCTACTTGCCGAAAATGGGGAAAACAGACTTCTGATGAATCATACAAATAAAAATGGAGTAAATAGGCTTAAAATAGTCATCTGGGACTCATAATAGTACAATGAGAAACCTTTATTACTTGTATCAAATTCCCTAGAAGATATCCTAAATGAAGATCCGAAACAGGTCTACTAGCCGAAAAAGGGAAAAACGAACTTCTGAAGAATCATACAAAGAAAAAGGAGTAAATAGGTTGGAAATAGTCATCTGGGACACATAATAGTACAAGAAGAAGCCTCTATTACTAGTATCTCATTCCTTAGAAGATATCCCAAATGAAGATCTGAAACAGGTCTACTAGCCAAAAATGGGGAACATGGACCTCTGATGAATCATACAAATAAAAATGGAGTAGATAGGCTGTAAATAGTCATCTGGGATTAATAATAGTACAAGGAGAAGCCTTTATTACTTGTATCTCTTTCCCTAGAAGATATCTGAAATGAAGATCTGCAAGTGGTCTACTTGCCAAAAATAGGGAAAACGGATTTCTGATGAATCACACAAATAAAAATGGAGTTAATAGGCTGGAAATAGTCATCTGGGACTCATAATAGTACAAGGAGAAACCTCTATTACTTGTATCTCATTCCCTAGAAGATATCCCAAATGAAGATCCGAAACAGGTTTACGAGCCGAAAATGGAGAAAACGGACTTCTGATGAACTATACAAATAAAAATCGAGTAAATAGGCTGGAAATAGTCATCTAGGACTCATAATAGTACAACAAGAAACCTTTATTACTTTTATCTCATTCCCTAGAGCTATCCCAAATGAATATCTGAAACAGGTCTACTAGCCGAAAATGGGAAAAACGAACTTCTGATGAATCATACAAAGAAAATAGAGTAAATAGGCTGGAAATAGTCATCTGGCACTCATAATAGTACAAGGAGAAGCCTCTATTACTTGTATCTCATTCCGTAGAAAAGTTCCCAAATGAAGATTGGGAAGTGGTCTACTAGCCAAAAATGGGGAAAATGGAATTCTGATGAATCATACAAAGAGAAGTCTCTATTACTTGTATCTCATTCCCTAGAAGATATCCGAAATGAAGATCTGAAACTTGTCTACTTGCCAAAAATGGGAAAAACGGACTTCTGATGAATCACACAAATAAAAGTGGAAACAATTGGCTGCAAATAGTCATCTGGGATTCATAATAGAACAAGGAGAAGCCTATATTACTTGTATTTCATTCCCTAGAAGATATCCCAAATGAAGATCCGAAACAGGTCTACTAGCCGAAAATGGGAAAAACGAACTTCTGTTGAATCATACAAAGAAAATGGAGTAAATAGGCTGGAAATAGTCATCTAGCACTCATAATAGTACAAGGAGAAGCCTCTATTACTTGTATCTTATTCCGTAGAAAAGTTCCCAAATGAAGATCCGGAAATTGTCTACTAGCCAAATATAGGGAAAACGGAATTCTGATGAATCATACAAATAAAAATGGAGTAAATAGGCTGGAAATAGTCACCTGGGATTCATAGTAGTACAAAGACAAGTCTCTATTACTTGTATCTCATTCCTTAGAAGATATCCCAAATGAAGATCTGAAACAGGTCTACTAGCCGAAAATAGGAAAAACGAACTTCTGATGAATCATACAAAGAAAAAAGAGTAAATAGGCTGGAAATAGTCATCTGGGACACATAATAGTACAAGGAGAAGCCTCTATTACTTGTATATCATTCCCTAGAAGATATCCCAAATGAAGATCCGAAACAGGTCTACTAGCCGAAAATGGGGAACACGGACTTTTGATGAATCATACAAATAAAAATGGTGTAAAAAGGCTGGAAATAGTCATCTGGGACTTATAATAGTACAAGGAGAAGCCTCTATTACTTGTATCTCATTCCCTAGAAGATATCCGAAATTAAGATCTGAAAGTGGTCTACTTGCAGAAAATGGGGAAAACGGACTTCTAATGAATCATACAAATAAAAATGGAGTAAATAGGCTTGGAAATAGTCATTTGGACCTCATAATAGTACCAGGAGAAACCTCTATCACTTGTACTCATTCCCTAGAAGATATCCCAAATGAAGATCCGACACAGGTCTACTAGCCAAAAATGGGAAAAACAAACTTCTGATGAATCATACAGAGAAAAAGGAGTAAATAGGCTGGAAATAGTCATCTGGGACACATAGTAGTACAAGGAGAAGCCTTTATTACTTGTATCTCATTCCCTAGAAGATATCCCAAATGAATATCTGAAACAGGTCTACGAGCCGAAAATGGGAAACACGGACATCTGATGAAGCATACAAATAAAAATGGAGTAAATAGGCTGGAAATTGTCACCTGGGATTCATAATATTACAAGGAGAAGCCTCTATTACTTGTATCTCATTCCCTAGAGGATATCCCAAATGAAGATCTGAAACAGGTCTACAAGCCGAAAATGGGAAAAACGAACTTCTGATGAATCATACCAAGAAAATGGAGTAAATATGCTGGAAATAGTCATCTGGCATTCATAATAGTACAAGGAGAAGCCTCCATTACTTGTATCTTATTCCGTAGAAAAGTTCCCAAATGAAGATCCGGAAGTGGTCTACTAGCCAAAAATGGGGAAAACGGAATTCTGATGAATCATACAAATAAAAATGGAGTAAATAGGCTGGAAATAGTCACCTGGGATTCATAATAGTACAAAGAGAAGTCTCTATTACTTGTATCTCATTCCCTAGAAGATATCCCAAATGAAGATCTGAAACATGTCTACTAGCCGAAAATGGGAAAAACGAACTTCTAATGAATCATACAATGAAAAAGGAGAAAATAGGCGGGAAATAGTCATCTGGGACACATAATGGTAGAAGGAGAAGCCTCTATTACTTATATATCATTCCCTAGAAGATATCCCAAATGAAGATCCGAAACAGGTCTACTAGCCAAAAATGGAGAACATGGACATCTGATGAATCATACAAATAAAAATGGAGTTGATAGGCTGTAAATAGTCATCTGGGATTAATAATAGTACAAGGAGAAATCTCTATTACTTGTATCTCATTCCCTAGAAGATATCTCAAATGAAGATCTGAAACAGGTATACTAGCCGAAAATAGGAAAAACGAACTTCTGCTGAATCATACAAAGAAAAAGGAGTAAATAGGCTGGAAATAGTCATCTGGGACTCATAATAGTACAAGGAGAAGCCTCTATTACTTGTATTTAATTCCCTAGAAGATATCCGAAATGAAGATCTGAAAGTGGTCTACATGCCGAAAATGGGGAAAACGGACTTCTGATGAATCATACGAATAAAAATGGAGTAAATAGGTTGGAAATAGTCATCTCGGACACATAATAGTACAAGGAGAAGCCTTTATTACTTGTATCTCATTCCCTAGAAGATATCCCAAATGAAGATCCGAAACAGGTTTACGAGCCGGAAATGGGGAACCCGGACTTCTGAAGAATCATTCAAATAAAAATGGAGTAAATAGGCAGGAAATAGTCATCTGGGATTCATAATATTACAAGGAGAAGCCTCTATTACTTGTATCTCATTCCCTAGAAGATATCCGAAATGAAGGTCCGAAACTGGTCTACTTGTCCAAAATGGGGAAAACGGAATTCTGATGAATCATACAAATAAAAATGGAGTAAATAGGTTGCAAATAGTCACCTGGGATTCATAATAGTACAAAGAGAAGTCTCTATTACTTGTATCTCATTCCCTAGAAGATATCCCAAATGAAGATCTGAAACTGGTCTACTTGCCGAAAATGGGGAAAACGGACTTCTGATGAATCATACAAATAAAAATGGAGTAAATAGGTTGCAAATAGTCATCTGGGACTTATAATAGTACAAGGAGAAGTCTCTATTACTTGTATCTCATTCCCTAGAAGATATACGAAATAAAGATCTGAGTGTGGTCTACTTCCCGAAAATAGGGAAAACGGACTTCTGATGAATCATACCAATACATATGGAGTAAATAGGCTTGGAAACAGTCATTTAGGACTCATAATAGTACAAGGAGAAACCTCTATTACGTGTATCTCATTCCCTAGAAGATATCCCAAATGAAGATCTGAAACAGGTCTACTAGCCGAAAATGGAAAAAAACAAACTTCTGATGAATCATACAAAGAAAAAGAAGTAAACAGGTTGGAAATAGTCATCTGAGACACATAATATTTCCTGCCTCTGTTACTTGTATCTCATTCAAGAAGATATCCCAAATGAAGATCCGAAACAGGTTTACGAGCCAAAAATGGGGAACACGGACTTCTGATGAATCATACAATTAAAAATGGATTAAATAGGCAGGAAATAGTCACCTGGGATTCATAATATTACAAGGAGAAGCCTCTATTACTTGTATATACTTTCCTAGAAGATATTCGAAATAAAGTTTCGAAACTGGTCTACATGCCGAAAATGGGGAAAACGGACTTCTGATGAATCATACAAATAAAAATGGAGTAAATAGGTTGGAAATAGTCATCTGGCACTCATAATAGTACAAGGAGAAGCCTCTATTACTTGTATCTTATTCCGTAGAAAAGTTCCCAAATGAAGATCCGGAAGTGGTCTACTAGCCAAAAATGGGGAAAACGGAATTCTGATGAATCATACAAAAAAAAATGGATTAAATAGGCTGGAAATAGTCACCTGGGATTCATAATAGTACAAAGAGAAGTCTCTATTACTTGTATCTCATTCCCTAGAAGATATGCCAAATGAAGATCTGAAACAGGTATACTAGCCGAAAATGGGAAAAACGATTTTCTGATGAATCATACAAAGAAAAAGGAGTAAATAGGCTTGAAATAGTTATTTGGGACACATAATAGTGCAAGGAGAAGCCTCTATTACTTGTATATCATTCCCTAGAAGATATCCCAAATGAAGATCCGAAACAGGTCTACTAGCCAAAAATGGGGAACACGGACCTCTGATGAATCATACAAATAAAAATGGAGTAGATAGGCTGTGAATAGTCACCTGGGATTAATAATAGTACAAGGAGAAGCCTCTATTACTTGTATCTAATTCCTTAGAAGATATCCGAAATGAAGCTCTAAAAGTGGTCTACTTGCCGAAAATGGGGAAAACGGAATTCTGATGAATCATACAAATAAAAATAGAGTAAATAGATTGGAAATAGTCATCTAGGACACATAATAGTACAAGGAGAAGCCTCTATTACTTGTATCTCATTCCCTAGAAGATATCCCAAATGAAGATCCGAAACAGGTTTACGAACCGAAAATAAGGAACACGGATTTCTGATGAATCATACAAATAAAAATGGAGTTAATAGGCAGGGAATAGTCACCTGGGATTCATAATATTACAAGGAGAAGCCTCTATTACTTGTATCTCATTCCCTAGAAGATATCCCAAATGAAGATCCGAAACTGGTCTACTTGCCGAAAATGGGAAAAACAGACTTCTGATGAATCATACAAATAAAAATGGAGTAAATAGGTTGGAAATAGTCATCTGGGACTCATAATAGTATAAGGAGAAGCCTTTATTACTTGTATCTCATTCGCTAGAAGAGATCCCAAATTAAGATCCGAAACTGGTCTACTAGCCGAAAATGGAGAAAACGGACTTCTGATGAATCATAAAAATAAAAATAGAGTAAATAGGCTGGAAATAGTCATCTCGGACTCATAATAGTACAACGAGAAACCTCTATTACTTGTATCTCATTCCCTAGAAGATATCCCAAATGAAGATCCGAAACAGGTCTACTAACCGAAAATGGGAAAAACGAACTTCTGATGAATCATACAAAGAAAATGGAGTAAATAGGCTGGAAATAGTTATCTGGGACTTATAATATTACAATGATAAACCTCTATTACCTGTATCTCATTCCCTAGAAGATATCCTAAATGAAGATCCGAAACAGGTCTACTAGCCGAAAATGAGAAAAACGAACTTCTGATGAATCATGCAAAGAAAAAGGAGTAAATAAGTTGGACATAGTCATCTGGGACACATAATAGTACAAGGATAATCCTCTATTACTTGTATTTCATTCCTTAGAAGATATCCCAAATGAAGATCCGAAACAGGTCTACGAGCCGAAAATGGGGAACACGGACTTCTGATCAATCATGTCCCAGATGACTATTTCAAGCATATTTACTCCATTTTCTTTTTATGATTCATCAAAAGTCTGTTATCTCCATTTTCGGCTAATAGACCAGTTTGAGATCTTCATTTGGGATCTCTTCTTCGAAATGAGATACAAGTAATCGACGCTTCTCCATGTTTTTTTATAAGTCCCAGTTGACAATTTCCAGCCTATTTACTCGATTTTCTTTGTATGATTCATCAAAAGTCTGTTATCCCCATTTTTGGCTAGTAGACCAATTTTGGATCTTCATTTGGGATCTTTTCTACGGAATGAGATACAAGTAATAGAGGCTTCTCTTTTTACTATAATGAGTCTCAGATGACTATTTCAAGCCTATTTACTCCATTTTCTTTGTATGATTCATAAAACGTCTGTTATCCCCATTTTCGACTACTAGACCTGTTTCGGATCTTCATTTGGGTTCTCCTCTACAGAATGAGATACAAGTAAAATAGACTTTTATGAGTCCCAAATGACAATTTCCAGCCTATATACTCCATTTTCTTTGTATGATTCATCAAAAGTCCGTTATCCTCATTTTCGGCTAGTAGACCAGTTTTGGATCTTCATATGGGATCTTTTCTACGGAATGTGATACAAGTAATAGAGGATTCTCCTTGTACTATAATGAGTCCCAGATGATTATTTCAAGCGGTTCTCTTATACAGAATGAGATACAAGTAATAAAGGCTTCTCCTTGTACTATTTTGAGTCCTAGATGACTATTTCAAGCCTATTTACTCCATTTTCTTTGTATGATTCATCAAAAGTCTGTTATTCCCAATTTCAGCTAGTAAACGAGTTTCGGATCTTCATTTGGGATCTCTTCTACGGAATGAGATACAAGTAATAGAGGCTTCTCCTTGTACATTTATGAGTCTCAGATGAGAATTTCAAACCTATTTACTCCATTTTCTTTGTATGATTCATCAAAAGTTAGTTATCCCTATTTACGGCTAGTACACCAGTTTCGGATCGTCATCTGGGTCTCTTCTACCGAATAAGAAACATGCAATAGAGGCTTTTCCTTTTGAAATTATGAGTCCGAGATGAATATTTCATGCTTATTTAGTCCATTTTATTTGTAAGATTCATCAAAAGTCTGTTTTTCCTATTTTCGGCTAGTAGACCAGTCTCGGATCTTCATTTAGGATCATTTCTACGGAATGAGATACAAGTAATAGAGGGTTCTCTTTGTACTACAATGAGTCCAAGATGGCTATTTCAAGCCTATTAACTCCATTTTTCTTTGTATGATTCATCAAAATTCTGTTATCCCCATTTTCGGCTAGTAGACCAGTTTCAGATCTTCATTTGGGATCTTTTCTATGGAATGAGATACAAGTAATAAAGGCTTATCCTTGTACTATAATGAGTCCGAGATGACTATTTCAAGCCTATTTACTCCATTTTCTTTGTATGATTTATAAAAAATCTGTTATCCCCATTTTCGACTACTAGACCAGTTTCGGATCTTCATTTGGTATCTCTTCTACAGAATAAGATACAAGTAATATAGGCTTCTCCATGTACTGTATGAGTTCCAGATGACAATTTCCAGCCTATCTACTCTATTTTCTTTGTATGATTCATCAAAAGTCCGTTATCCCCATTTTCGGCTAGTAGACAGGTTTCAGATCTTCATTTGGGATCTTTTCTATGGAATGAGATACAAGTAATAAAGGCTTCTCCTTGTACTATACTGAGTCCCAGATGACTATTTCAAGCCTATTTACTCCATTTTCTTTGTTTGATTCATAAAAAGTCTGTTATCCCGATTTTCAACTACTAGACCAGTTTCGGATCTTCATTTGGGATCTCTATTACAGAATGAGATACAAGTAATATAGGCTTCTCCTTGTACTATTATGAGTCCCAGATGACAATTTCCAACCTATTTACTCCATTTTCTTTGTATGATTCATCAAAAGTCTGTTATCCCCATTTTTGGCTAGTAGACCAGTTTTGGATCTTCATTTGGGATCTTTTCTAGGGAATGAGATACAAGTAATAGAAGCTTCTCCTTGTACTATAATGAGTCCCAGATGACTATTTCAACCCGTTTTACTCCATTTTCTTTGTATGATTCGTCATAAGTCCGTTATCCCCATTTTCGGCTAATAGACCAGTTTCAGATCTTCATTTGGGATCTCTTCTACGAATGAGATACAGGTAATATAGGCTTCTCCTTGTACTTTTATAAGTCCCAGTTGAGAATTTCAAGCTTATTTACTGCATTTTCTTTGTATGATTCATCAAAAGTTAGTTATCCCTATTTAAGGTTAGTGTACCAGTTTCGGATCTTCATTTGGGTCTCTTCTACCGAATGAGAAACATGTAATAAAGGCTTCTCCTTATAATATTATGAGTCCGAGATGACTATTTCATGCTTATTAAGTCCATTTTCTTTGTATATTTCATAAAAAGTCTGTTATCCCAATCTTCGGCTAGTAGACCAATTTCGGATCTTCATTAGGGATCTTTTCTACGGAATGAGATACAAGTAATAAAGGCTTCTTCTTGTACAACTATGAGTCCCTAATGACTATTAATTTACTCCATTTTCTTTGTATGATTCATCAAAAGTCCGTTATCCCCATTTTTGGCAAGTAGACCAGTTTCAGATCTTCATATGGGATCTTTTCTACGAAATGAGATACAAGTAATAGAGGCTTATCCTTGTACTATAATGAGTCCGAGATGACTATTTCAAGCCTATTTACTCCATTTTCTTTGTATGATTCATAAAAAATCTGTTATCCCCATTTTCGACTACTAGACCAGTTTCGGATCTTCATTTGGGATCTCTTCTACAGAATAAGATACAAGTAATATAGGCTTCTTCATGTACTGTATGAGTCCCAGATGACAATTTCCAGCCTATCTACTCCATTTTCTTTGTATGATTCATCAAAAGCCCGTTATCCCCATTTTCGGCTAGTATACCAGTTTCAGATCTTCATATGGGATCTTTTCTACGGAATGAGATACAAGTAATAGAGGCTTCTCCTTGTGCTATAATGAGTCCCAGATGATTATTTCAAGCCTATTTACTCCATTTTCTTTGTATAATTCATAAAAAGTCTGTTATCTCCATTTTCGACTACTAGACTAGTTTCAGATCTTCATTTGGGTTCCCGTCTACAGAATGAGATACAAGTAATAAAGGCTTGTCCTTGTACTATTTTGAGTCTTAGATGAATATTTCAAGCCTATTTACACCATTTTCTTTGTATGATTCATCAAAGCTCCGTTATCCCCACGTTCGAAGACCATTTTCGGATCTTCATTTGAGATCTCTTCAACGGAATGAGATACAAGGAATAGTGGCTTCTCTTTGTACTATATTGAGTCCCAGATGACTACTTAAAGCCTGGTTACTCTATTTACTTTGTATGATTCCTCAAAAGTCCTTTATCCACATGTTCGGCTAGTAGACCAGTTTCGAATCATCATTTGGGGTCTCTTCTATGGAATGAGATACAAGTAATAGAAGCTTCTCCTCTTACTTTTTTGAATCCCAGGTGACAATTTCAAGCCTATTTACTCCATTTTCTTTGTATGATTCATCAAAAGTCAGTTATCCCTATTTTCGGCTAGTATACCAGTTTCGGATCTTCATTGGGGTCTTTTCTACCGAATGAGGAATATGTAATACACGCTTCTCCTTATAATATTTTGAGTCCGAGATGACTATTTCATACTTATTTAGTCCATTTTCTTTGTATGATTCATCAAAAGTCTGTTATCCCTATTTCGGCTAGTAGACCAGTTTCGGATCTTCATTTCGGATCTTTTCTACGGATTGAGATACAAGTAATAGAGGCTTCTCTATGTACTACTATAAGTTCCGGATGACTATTTCAAGCCTATTTACTCCTTTTTCTTTGTATGATTTATAAAAAGTCTGTTATCCCCATTTTCGACTACTAGACCAGT
Source organism: Thlaspi arvense (assembly GCA_911865555.2). Taxonomy (NCBI): domain Eukaryota; kingdom Viridiplantae; phylum Streptophyta; class Magnoliopsida; order Brassicales; family Brassicaceae; genus Thlaspi; species Thlaspi arvense. Next base: position 47,176,057 of record OU466857.2, read on the forward strand.
TTTGGATCTTCATTTCGAATCTCTTCTACATAATGAGATGCAAGTAATATAGGCTTCTCCTTGAACTATTATGTGTCCCAGGTGTCAATTTCCAGCCTATTTACTCCATTTTCTTTCTATGATTCATCAAAAGTCTGTTATCCCAATTTTCGGCTAGTAGACCAGTTACGGATCTTCATTTGGGATCTCTTCTACGGAATGAGATTCAAGAGATAGAGGCTTATCTTTGTACTTTTATGTGTCCTTGATGACTATTTCAGGCTTATTTACTCCATTTTCTTTGTATGATTCAACAAAAGTCAGTTATCCCTATTTTCAGATAGTAGACCAGTTTCGGATCTTTATTTGGGTCTCTTCTGCCGAATGAGAAACAAGTAATAGAGGCTTCTCCTTGTATTATTCTGAGAGATCACTATTTCATACCTATTTGCTCCATTTTCTTTGTATTATTCATCAAAAGTCCGTTATCCCTAACTCGTCTAGTAGACCAGTTTCGGATCTTTATTTGGGATCTTTTCTACGGAATCAGATAGAAGTAATAGAGGCTTCTCCTTGTACTATTATGAGTCCTAGATGACTATTTCAAGCCTATTTACTACATTTTCTATGTATGATTCATCAAAAGTCTGTTATCCACATTTTCGGCTAGTAGACCAGTTTCAGATCTTCATTTGGCATCTTTTCTACTGAATGAGATACAAGTAATAGAGGCTTCTCCTTGTACTATGATGAGTTCCAGATGACTATTTCAACCCTATTTACTCAATTTTATTTGTATGATTCATCAAAAGTCCATTATCCCCATTTTTGGCTATTAGACTAGATTCGAATTTTCAATTGGGATCTCCTCTACAGAATGAGAAACAAGTAATAGAGGCTTCTCCTTGTATTATTCTGAGAGATCACTATTTCATACCTATTTACTCTATTTTCTTTGTATGATTCATCAAAAGTCCGTTATTTGGGATCTTTTGTACGGAATGAGATACAAGTAATATAGGCTTCTCCTTGTACTATTATGAGTCCCAGATGACAATTTCCAGCCTATTTACTCCATTTTCTTTGTATGATTCATCAAAAGTCTGTTATCCCCATTTTTGCCTAGTAAACCAGTTTTGGATCTTCATTTGGCATCTTTTCTACAGAATGAGATAGAAGTAATAGAGGCATCTCCTTGTACTATTATGAGTCCCAGATGAATATTTCAACCCTATTTTCTCAATTTTCTTTGTATGATTCATCAAAAGTCTGTTATCCCCATTTTTGGCTAGTAGACCAGTTTTGGATCTTCATTTGGGACCTTTTCTACGGAATGAGATACAAGTAATCGAGGCTTCTCCTTGTACTATTTTGAGTCCCAGATGACTATTTCAACCCTATTTACTCCATTTTCTTTGTATGATTCTTCAGAAGTCGGTTTCCCCGTTTCGACTATTAGACCAGTTTCATGTCTTCATTTGGGATCTCTTCTATGGAATGAGATACAAGTAATAAGGGCTTCTCCTTCTACTATTATGAGTCCTAGATGACTATTTCAAACCTATTTATTAGATTCTTTTTGTATGATTCATCTAAAGTCCCTTATCCCCATTTTCGGCTAGTAGACCAGTTTCGGATCTTCATTTGGGATCTCTTCTACGGAATGAGATACAAGTAAGAGAGGCTTCTCCTTGTACTAATATGATTCCCAGATGACTATTTCAAGTCTATTTACTCCATTTTCTTTGTATGATTCATAAAAAGTCTGTTATTCCCATTTTTGGCTACTAGACCAGTTTCAGATCTTCATTTGGGATCTTTTCTACGGAATGAGATACAAGTTATAAAGGCATCTTCTTGTACTATTATGAGTCCCATATGACTATTTCAAGTCTCTTTACTCCATTTTCTTTGTATGATTCATCAAAAGTCCGTTATACCCATGTTCGGCTAGAGGACCAGTTTCGGATCTTCATTTGAGATCTTTTATAAGGAATGAGATACAAGAAATAGTGGCTTCTCCTTGTACTATATTGAGTCCCAGATGACTATTTCAAGCCTATTTACTCCATTTTCTTTGTATGATTCGTCAGAAGTCGGTTTCCCCGTTTCGACTATTAGACCAGTTTCATGTCTTCATTTGGGATCTCTTCTATGGAATGAGATACAAGTAATAAGGGATTCTCCTTCTACTATTATGAGTCCTAGATGACTGTTTCAAACCTATTTATTAGATTCTTTTTGTATGATTCATCAAAAGTCCCTTATCCCTATTTTTGGCTAGTAGACCAGTTACGGATCTTCATTTGGGATCTCTTCTACGGAATGAGGTACAATTAAGAGAGGCTTCTCCTTGTACTAATATGATTCCCAGATGACAATTTCAAGTCTATTTACTCCATTTTCTTTGTATGATTCATAAAAAGTCTGTTATCCCCATTTTTGGCTATTAGACCAGTTTCAGATCTTCATTTGGGATCTTTTCTACGGAATGAGATACAAGCTTATCTTCTTGTACTATTAGGAGTCCGAGATGACTATTTCAAGTCTATTTTCTCCATTTTCTTTGTATGATTCATCAAAAGTCTGTTATACCCATGTTTGGCTAGTAGACCAGTTTCGGATCAACATTTGGGATCTTTTCTACGGAATGAGATACAAGAAATAGTGGCTTCTCCTTGTACTATTTTGAGTCCGAGATGACTATTTCAAGCCTATTTACTCCATTTTCTTTGAATGATTCCTCAAAAGTCCGTTATCACCATGTTCTGCCAGTAGACCAGTTTCAGATCATCATTTGGGATCTCTTCTATGGAATGAGATACAAGTAATAAAGGCTTCTCCTTGTACTTTTATGAGTCCCAGATGACAATTTTAAGCATATTTACTCCATTTTCTTTGAATGATTCATCAAAAGTCAATTATCCCTATTTTCGGCTACCATACCAGTTTCGGATCTTCAATTGGGTCTCTTTTACCGAATGAGAAACATGTAATAGAGGCTTCTCCTTATAAAATTATGACTCTGAGATGACTATTTCAAGCCTATTTACTCCATATTCTTTGTTTGATTCATAAAAAGTCTGTTATCCCGATTTTCAACTACTAGACCAGTTTCGGATCTTCATTTGGGATCTCTATTACAGAATGAGATACAAGTAATATAAGCTTCTCCTTGTACTATTATGAGTCCCAGATGACAATTTCCAGCCTATTTACTCCATTTTCTTTGTATGATTCATCAAAAGTCTGTTATCCCCATTTTTGGCTAGTAGACCAGTTTTGGATCTTCATTTGGGATCTTTTCTACGGAATGAGATACAAGTAATAGAGGCTTCTCCTTGTACTATAATGAGTCCCAGATGACTATTTCAACCCTTTTTACTCCATTTTCTTTGTATGATTCGTCAAAAGTCCGTTATCCCCATTTTCGGCTAATAGACCAGTTTCAGATCTTCATTTGGGATCTCTTCTACGAATGAGATACAGGTAATATAGGCTTCTCCTTGTACTTTTATAAGTCCCAGTTGAGAATTTCAAGCTTATTTACTCCATTTTCTTTGTATGATTCATCAAAAGTTAGTTATCCCTATTTAAGGCTAGTGTACCAGTTTCGGATCTTCATTTGGGTCTCTTCTACCGAATGAGAAACATGTAATAAAGGCTTCTCCTTATAATATTATGAGTCCGAGATGACTATTTCATGCTTATTAAGTCCATTTTCTTTGTATATTTCATAAAAAGTCAGTTATCCCAATCTTCGGCTAGTAGACCAATTTCGGATCTTCATTAGGGATCTTTTCTACGGAATGAGATACAAGTAATAAAGGCTTCTTCTTGTACAACTATGAGTCCCTGATGACTATTTCAAACATATTTACTCCATTTTCTTTGTATGATTCATCAAAAGTCCGTTATCCCCATTTTTGGCAAGTAGACCAGTTTCAGATCTTCATATGGAATCTTTTCTACGAAATGAGATACAAGTAATAGAGGCTTATCCTTGTACTATAATGAGTCCGAGATGACTATTTCAAGCCTATTTACTCCATTTTCTTTGTATGATTCATAAAAAATCTGTTATCCCCATTTTCGACTACTAGACCAGTTTTGGATCTTCATTTGGGATCTCTTCTACAGAATAAGATACAAGTAATATAGGCTTCTCCATGTACTGTATGAGTCCCAGATGACAATTTCCAGCCTATCTACTCCATTTTCTTTGTATGATTCATCAAAAGTCCGTTATCCCCATTTTCGGCTAGTATACCAGTTTCAGATCTTCATATGGGATCTTTTCTACGGAATGAGATACAAGTAATAGAGGCTTCTCTTTGTGCTATAATGAGTCCCAGATGATTATTTAAAGCCTATTTACTCCATTTTCTTTGTATAATTCATAAAATGTCTGTTATCTCCATTTTCGACTACTATACCAGTTTCGGATCTTCATTTGGGTTCCCATCTACAGAATGAGATACAAGTAATAAAGGCTTCTCCTTGTACTATTTTGAGTCCCAGATGAATATTTCAAGCCTATTTACACCATTTTCTTTGTATGATTCATCAAAGCTCCGTTATCCCCACGTTCGGCTAGTAGACCTTTTTCGGATCTTCATTTGAGATCTCTTCAACGGAATGAGATACAAGGAATAGTGGCTTCTCCTTGTACTATTTTGAGTCCCAGATGACTACTTAAAGCCTGTTTACTCTATTTACTTTGTATGATTCGTCAAAAGTCCTTTATCCACATGTTCGGCTAGTAGACCAGTTTCGGATCATCTTTTGGGGTCTCTTCTATGGAATGAGATACAAGTAATAGAAGCTTCTCCTCTTACTTTTATGAATCCCAGGTGACAATTTCAAGCCTATTTACTCCATTTTCTTTGTATGATTCATCAAAAGTCAGTTATCCCTATTTTCGACTAGTATACCAGTTTCGGATCTTCATTGGGGTCTTTTCTACCGAATGAGGAATATGTAATACACGCTTCTCCTTATAATATTTTGAGTCCGAGATGACTATTTCATACTTATTTAGTCCATTTTCTTTGTATGATTCATCAAAAGTCTGTTATCCCTATTTTCGGCTAGTAGACCAGTTTCGGATCTTCATTTCGGATCTTTTCTACGGATTGAGATACAAGTAATAGAGGCTTCTCTATGTACTACTATAAGTTCCGGATGACTATTTCAAGCCTATTTACTCCTTTTTCTTTGTATGATTTATAAAAAGTCTGTTATCCCCATTTTCGACTACTAGACCAGTTTTGGATCTTCATTTCGAATCTCTTCTACATAATGAGATGCAAGTAATTTAGGCTTCTCCTTGAACTATTATGAGTCCCAGGTGTCAATTTCCAGCCTATTTACTCCATTTTCTTTCTATGATTCATCAAAAGTCTGTTATCCCCATTTTCGGCTAGTAGACCAGTTACGGATCTTCATTTGGGATCTCTTCTACGGAATGAGATTCAAGAGATAGAGGCTTATCTTTGTACTTTTATGTGTCCTTGATGACTATTTCAAGCTTATTTACTCCATTTTCTTTGTATGATTCAACAAAAATCAGTTATCCCTATTTTCAGATAGTAGACCAGTTTCGGATCTTTATTTGGGTCTCTTCTGCCGAATGAGAAACAAGTAATAGAGGCTTCTCCTTGTATTATTCTGAGAGATAACTATTTCATACCTATTTGCTCCATTTTCTTTGTATTATTCATCAAAAGTCCGTTATCCCTAACTCGTCTAGTAGACCAGTTTCGGATCTTTATTTGGGATCTTTTCTACGGAATCAGATAGAAGTAATAGAGGCTTCTCCTTGTACTATTATGAGTCCTAGATGACTATTTCAAGCCTATTTACTACATTTTCTATGTATGATTCATCAAAAGTCTGTTATCCACATTTTCGGCTAGTAGACCAGTTTCAGATCTTCATTTGGCATCTTTTCTACTGAATGAGATACAAGTAATAGAGGCTTCTCCTTGTACTATGATGAGTTCCAGATGACTATTTCAACCCTATTTACTCAATTTTATTTGTATGATTCATCAAAAGTCCATTATCCCCATTTTTGGCTATTAGACTAGATTCGAATTTTCAATTGGGATCTCCTCTACAGAATGAGAAACAAGTAATAGAGGCTTCTCCTTGTATTATTCTGAGAGATCACTATTTCATACCTATTTACTCTATTTTCTTTGTATGATTCATCAAAAGTCCGTTATTTGGGATCTTTTGTACGGAATGAGATACAAGTAATATAGGCTTCTCCTTGTACTATTATGAGTCCCAGATGACAATTTCCAGCCTATTTACTCCATTTTCTTTGTATGATTCATCAAAAGTCTGTTATCCCCATTTTTGCCTAGTAAACCAGTTTTAGATCTTCATTTGGCATCTTTTCTACGGAATGAGATACAAGTAATAGAGGCATCTCCGTGTACTATTATGAGTCCCAGATGAATATTTCAACCCTATTTTCTCAATTTTCTTTGTATGATTCATCAAAAGTCTGTTATCCCCATTTTTGGCTAGTAGACCAGTTTTGGATCTTCATTTGGGACCTTTTCTACGGAATGAGATACAAGTAATCGAGGCTTCTCCTTGTACTATTTTGAGTCCCAGATGACTATTTCAACCCTATTTACTCCATTTTCTTTGTATGATTCTTCAGAAGTCGGTTTCCCCGTTTCGACTATTAGACCAGTTTCATGTCTTCATTTGGGATCTCTTCTATGGAATGAGATACAAGTAATAAGGGCTTCTCCTTCTACTATTATGAGTCCTAGATGACTATTTCAAACCTATTTATTAGATTCTTTTTGTATGATTCATCTAAAGTCCCTTATCCCCATTTTCGGCTAGTAGACCAATTTCGGATCTTCATTTGGGATCTCTTCTACGGAATGAGATACAAGTAAGAGAGGCTTCTCCTTGTACTAATATGATTCCCAGATGACGATTTCAAGTCTATTTACTCCATTTTCTTTGTATGATTCATAAAAAGTCTGTTATTCCCATTTTTGGCTACTAGACCAGTTTCAGATCTTCATTTGGGATCTTTTCTACGGAATGAGATACAAGTTATAAAAGGCATCTTCTTGTACTATTATGAGTCCCATATGACTATTTCAAGTCTCTTTACTCCATTTTCTTTGTATGATTCATCAAAAGTCCGTTATACCCATGTTCGGCTAGAGGACCAGTTTCGGATCTTCATTTGGGATCTTTTATAAGGAATGAGATACAAGAAATAGTGGCTTCTCCTTGTACTATATTGAGTCCCAGATGACTATTTCAAGCCTATTTACTCCATTTTCTTTGTATGATTCGTCAGAAGTCGGTTTCCCCGTTTCGACTATTAGACCAGTTTCATGTCTTCATTTGGGATCTCTTCTATGGAATGAGATACAAGTAATAAGGGATTCTCCTTCTACTATTATGAGTCCTAGATGACTGTTTCAAACCTATTTATTAGATTCTTTTTGTATGATTCATCAAAAGTCCCTTATCCCTATTTTTGGCTAGTAGACCAGTTACGGATCTCCATTTGGGATCTCTTCTACGGAATGAGGTACAATTAAGAGAGGCTTCTCCTTGTACTAATATGATTCCCAGATGACAATTTCAAGTCTATTTACTCCATTTTCTTTGTATGATTCATAAAAAGTCTGTTATCCCCATTTTTGGCTACTAGACCAGTTTCAGATCTTCATTTGGGATCTTTTCTACGGAATGAGATACAAGCTTATCTTCTTGTACTATTAGGAGTCAGATGACTATTTCAAGTCTATTTTCTCCATTTTCTTTGTATGATTCATCAAAAGTCCGTTATACCCATGTTTGGCTAGTCGACCAGTTTCGGATCAACATTTGGGATCTTTTCTACGGAATGAGATACAAGAAATAGTGGCTTCTCCTTGTACTATTTTGAGTCCGAGATGACTATTTCAAGCCTATTTACTCCATTTTCTTTGAATGATTCCTCAAAAGTCCGTTATCACCATGTTCGGCCAGTAGACCAGTTTCAGATCATCATTTGGGATCTCTTCTATGGAATGAGATACAAGTAATAAAGGCTTCTCCTTGTACTTTTATGAGTCCCAGATGACAATTTTAAGCATATTTACTCCATTTTCTTTGTATGATTCATCAAAAGTCAATTATCCCTATTTTCGGCTACCATACCAGTTTCGGATCTTCAATTGGGTCTCTTTTACCGAATGAGAAACATGTAATAGAGGCTTCTCCTTATAAAATTATGACTCTGAGATGACAATTTCATGCTTATTTAGTCCATTTTCTTTGTATGCTTCATCAAAAGTCTGTTATCCCTATTTTCAGCTAGTAGACCAATTTCGGATCTTCATTTGGGATCTTTTCAACGGAATGAGAAACATGTAATAGAGGCTTCTCCTTATAATATTATGAGTCCGAGTTGACTATTTCATGCTTATTTAGTCCATTTTCTTTGTATGATTCATCAAAAGTCTGTTATCCCTATTTTCGGCTAGTAGACCAGTTTAGGATATTTACTTGGGATTTTTTCAACGGAATAAGATACAAGTATTAGAGGCTTCTCCTTGTACTATTTTGAGTCCCAGTTGACTATTTCAAGCCTATTTACTCCATTTTTTTGTATGATTCATCAAAAGTCCGTTATCCCCTTTTCGGCCAGTAGACCAGTTTCAGATCTTCATTTGGGATCTTTTCTACGGAATGAGATACAAGTAATAGAGGCTCATCCTTGTAGTTTTATGAGTCCTAGATGACTATTGCAAGCTTATTTACTTGATTTTCTTTGTATAATTAATCAAAAGTCAGTTATCCCTATTTTCGTATATTAGACCAGTTTCGGATCTTTATTTGGGTCTCTTCTGCCGAATGAGAAACAAGTAATAGAGGCTTCTTCATGTAATATTATGAGTCTGAGATGACTATTTCATACCTATTTACTCCATTTTCTTTGTATGATTCATCAAAAGTTAGTTATCCCTATTTACGGCTAGTACACCAGTTTTGGATCTTCATTTGGGTCTCTTCTACTGAATAAGAAACATGTAATAGAGGCTTCTCCTTTAAAATTATGAGTCCGAGATGACTATTTGATGCTTATTTAGTCTATTTTCTTTGTATGGTTCATCAACAGTCTATTTTCCCTATTTTTGGCTAGTAGACCAGTTTCAGATCATCATTTAAGATCTTTTCAACGGAATGAGATACAAGTAATAAAGGCTTCTTTTTGTACTACAATGAGTCCAAGATAGCTATTTCAAGCCTATTTACTCCATTTTTTGTGTGATTCATCAAAAGTCCATTATCCCCATTTTCGGCTAGTAGACCAGTTTCAGATCTTCATTTGGGATCTTTTCTATGGAATGAGATACAAGTAATCGAGGCTTCTCCTTGTACTATTTTGAGTCCGAGATGAATATTTCATGCTTATTTAGTCCATTTTCTTTGTATATTTCATAAAAAGTCTGTTATCCCAATCTTCGGCTAGTAGACCAGTTTCGGATCTTCATTAGGGATCTTTTCTACGGAAGGAGATACAAGTAAAAAAGGCTTCTCCTTGAACTATTATGAATCCTAGATGACTATTTCAAGCCTATTTACTCTATTTTCTTTGTATGATTCATCAAAAGTCCATTATCCCCATTTTCGGCAAGTAGACCAGTTCTGGATCTTCATATGGGTTCTTTTCTATGGAATAAGATACAAGTAATAGAGGATTCTCCTTGTACTATAATGAGTCCCAGATGATTATTTCAAGCCTATTTTCTCTATTTTCTTTGTAAGATTCATAAAAAGTCTGTTATCCCCATTTTTAACTACTAGACCAGTTTCAGATCTTCATTTGGGTTCTCTTCTACAAAATGAGATACAAGTAATAAAAGCTTCTGCTTGTACTATTTTAAGTCCCAGATGGCTATTTGAAGCCTATTTACTCTATTTTCTTTGTATGATTCATCAAAAGTCCGTTATTCCCATTTTTAGTTAGTAGACGAGTTTCGGATCTTCATTTGGGATCTCTTCTACGGAATGAGATACAAGTAATAGAGGCTTCTCCTTGTACACTTATAAGTCTCATATGAGAATTTCAAACCTATTTACTCCATTTTCTTTGTATGATTCATCAAAAGTTAGTTATCCCTATTTACGGCTAGTAAACCAGTTTCGAATCATTATTTGGGTCTCTTCTACCGAATAAGAAACATGTAATCGAGACTTCTCCTTTTCAAAATTATGAGTCCGAGATGACTATTTCATGCTTATTTAGTCCATTTTATTTGTAAGATACATCAAAAGTCTGTTTTCCCTATTTTCGGCTAGTAGACCAGTTTTGGATCTTCATTTGGAATCTTTTCTACAGAATGAGATAAAAGTAATATAGGCTTCTCCTTCTACTTTTATGAGTCCCAGATGACAATTTCCAGCCTATTTACTCCATTTTCTTTGTCTGATTCATCAAAAGTCCATTATCCCCATTTTCGACTAGGAGACCAGTTTTGGATCTTCATATGGGATCTTTTCTACGGAATAAGATACAAGTAATAGAGGATTCTCCTTGTTCTATAATGAGTCCCAGATGATTATTTCAAGCCTGCTTTCTCCATTTTCTTTGTATGATTCATAAAAAGTCTGTTATCCCCATTTTCAACTACTAGACCAGTATCAGATCTTCATTTGGGTTCTCTTCTACAGAATGAGATACAAGTAATAAAGGCTTCTTCTTGTACTATTAAAAGTCCCAGATGACTATTTCAAGCCTATTTACTCCATTTTCTTTGTATGATTCATCAAAAGTCCGTTATTCCCAATTTTTAGCTAGTAGACCAGTTTCGGATCTTCATTTGGGATCTCTTCTACGGAATGAGATACAAGTAATAGAGGCTTCTCCTTGTACATTTATGAGTCTCTGATGAGAATTTCAAACCTATTTACTCCATTTTCTTTGTATGATTCATCAATAGTTAGTTATCCCTATTTACGGCTAGTACACCAGTTTCGGATCATTATTTGGGTCTCTTCTACCGAATAAGAAACATGTAATAAAGGCTTCTCCTTTTGAAATTATGAGCCCAAGATGACTATTTCATGCTTATTTAGTCCATTTTATTTGTAAGATTTATCAAAAGTCTGTTTTCCCTATATTCGGTTAGTAGGCCAGTTTTGGACCTTCATTTGGGATCTTTTCTACGGAATGAGATACAAGTAATAGAGGCTTCTCCTTGTACTATAATGAGTCCCAGATGACTATTTCAAGCATACTTACTCCATTTTCTTTGTATGATTCATCAAAAGTCTGTTATCCCCATTTTTGGCTAGTAGACCAGTTTTGGATCTTCATTTGGGACCTTTTCTACGGAAAGAGATACAAGTAATCGACGCTTCTCCTTGTACTATTTTGAGTCACAGATTACTATTTCAACCCTATTTACTCCATTTTCTTTGTATGATTCATAAAAAGTCCGTTATCTCCATTTTCGGCTAATAGACCAGTTTCAGATCTTCATTTGGGATCTCTTCTACGAAATGAGATACAAGTAATAGAGGCTTCTCCATGTACTTTTATAAGTCCCAGTTGACGATTTCCAGCCTATTTACTCCATTTTCTTTGTATGATTCATCAAAAGTCTGTTATCCCCATTTTTGGCTAGTAGATCAGTTTTGGATCTTGATTTGGGATCTTTTCTACAGAATGAGATACAAGTAATAGAGGCTTCTCCTTATATTATAATGAGTCCCAGATGACTATTTCAAGCCTATTTACTCCATTTTCTTTGTATGATTCATAAAACGTCTGTTATCCCCATTTTCGTCTACTAGACCTGTTTCGGATCTTCATTTGGGTTCTCTTCTACAGAATGAGATACAAGTAAAATAGGCTTCTCCTTGTACTTTTATGAGTCCCAGATGACAATTTCCAGCCTATTTACTCCATTTTCTTTGTATGATTCATCAAAAGTCTGTTATCCCCATTTTCGGCTAGTAGACCAGTTTTGGATCTTCATATGGGATCTTTTCTACGGAATGTGATTCAAGTAATAGAGGATTCTCCATGTACTATAATGAGTCCCAGATGCTTATTTCAAGCGGTTCTCTTCTACAGAATGAGATATAAGTAATAAAGGCTTCTCCTTGTACTATTTTGAGTCCCAGATTACTATTTCAAGCCTATTTACTCCATTTTCTTTGTATGATTCATCAAAAGTCTGTTATTCCCAATTTCAGCTAGTAGACCAGTTTCAGATCTTCATTTGGGATCTCTTCTACGGAATGAGATACAAGTAATAGAGGCTTCTCCTTGTACATTTATGAGTCTCAGATGAGAATTTCAAACCTATTTACTCCATTTTCTTTGTATGATTCATCAAAAGTTAGTTATCCCTATTTACGGCTAGTACACCAGTTTCGTATCATCATTTGGGTCTCTTCTACCGAATAAGAAACATGTAATAGAGGCTTCTCCTTTTGAAATTATGAGTCCGAGATGAATATTTCATGCTTATTTAGACCATTTTATTTGTAAGATTCATCAAGTCTGTTTTCCCTATTTTCGGCTAGTAGACCAGTCTCGGATCTTCATTTAGGATCATTTCTACGGAATGAGATACAAGTAATAGAGGCTTCTCTTTGTACTACAATGAGTCCAAGATGGCTATTTCAAGCCTATTAACTCCATTTTCTTTGTATGATTCATCAAAATTCTGTTATCCCCGTTTTCGGCTAGTAGACCAGTTTTAGATCTCCATTTGGGATCTTTTTTATGGAATGAGATACAAGTAATAGAGGCTTCTCCTTGTACTATTTTGAGTCCCAGATGACTACTTCAAGCCTATTAACTCCATTTTCTTTGTATGATTCATCAAAAGTCCGTTATCCCCATGTTCAATTAGTAGACAGGTTTTGGATCTTCGTTTGGGATCTCTTCTACGGAATGAGATACAAGTAATAAAGGCTTATCCTTGTACTATAATTAGTCCCAGATGACTATTTCAAGCCTGTTTACACCATTTTCTTTGTTTGATTTATAAAAAGTCTGTTATCCCCATTTTCAACTACTAAACCAGTTTCGGATCTTCATTTGGGATCTCTATTACAGAATGAGATACAAGTAATATAGGCTTCTCCTTGTACTATTATGAGGCCCAGATGCCAATTTCCAGCATATTTACTCTATTTTCTTTGTATGATTCATCAAAAGTCTGTTATCCCCATTTTTGGCTAGTAGACCAGTTTTGGATTTTTATTTGGGATCTTTTCTACGGAATGAGATACAAGTAATAGAGGCTTCTACTTGTACTATAATGAGTCCCAGATGACTATTTCAACCCTATTTACTCCATTTTCTTTGTATAATTCGTCAAAAGTCCTTTATCTCCATTTTCGGCTAATAGACCATCTTCATTTGGGATCTCTTCTACGGAATGAGATACAGGTAATATAGGCTTCTCCTTGTACTTTTATAAGTGCCAGTTGAGAATTTCAAGCTTATTTACTCCATTTTCTTTGTATGATTCATCAAAAGTTAGTTATCCCTATTTAAGGCTAGTGTACCAGTTTCGGATCTTCATTTGGGTCTCTTATACCGAATGAGAAACATGTAATAGAGGCTTCTCCTTATAATATTATGAGTCCGAGATGACTATTTCATGCTTATTAAGTCCATTTCTTTGTATATTTCATAAAAAGTCTGTTATCCCAATCTTCGGCTAGCAGACCAATTTCGGATCTTCATTAGGGATCTTTTATACGGAATGAGATACAAGTAATAAAGACTTCTCCTTGTACTATTATGAGTCCCTGATGACTATTTCAAACCTATTTACTCCATTTTCTTTGTATGATTCATCAAAAGTCCGTTATCCCCATTTTTGGCAAGTAGACCAGTTTCAGATCTTCATATGGGATCTTTTCTACGGAATGAGATACAATTAATAGAGGCTTATCCTTGTACTATAATGAGTCCGAGATGACTATTTCAAGCCTATTTACTCTATTTTCTTTGTATGATTCATAAAAAGTCTGTTATCCCCATTTTCGACTACTATACCAGTTTTGGATCTTCATTTGGGATCTCTTCTACAAAATAAGATACAAGTAATATAGGCTTCTCCTTGTACTATATGAGTCCCAGATGACAATTTCCAGCCTATCTACTCTATTTTCTTTGTATGATTCATCAAAAGTTCGTTATCCCCATTTTCGGTTTGTAGACCAGTTTCAGATCTTCATATGGGATCTTTTCTACGGAATGAGATACAAGTAATAGAGGCTTCTCCTAGTACTATAATGAGTCCCAGATGATTATTTCAAGCCTATTTACTCCATTTTCTTTGTATGATTCATAAAAAGTCTGTTATCTCCATTTTCGACTACTAGACCAGTTTCAGATCTTCATTTGGGTTCCCATCTACAGAATGAGATACAAGTAATAAAGGCTTCTCCTTGTACTATTTTGAGTCCCAGATGAATATTTCAAGCCTATTTACTCCATTTTCTTTGTATGATTCATCAAAGCTCCGTTATCCCCACGTTCGGCTAGTAGACCTTTTTCGGATCTTCATTTGAGATCTCTTCTACGGAATGAGATACAAGGAATAGTGGCTTCTCCTTGTACTATTTTGAGTCCCAGATGACTATTTAAAGCCTGTTTACTCCATTTACTTTGTATGATTCCTCAAAAGTCCGTTATCCACATGTTTGGCTAGTAGACCAGTTTCGGATCATCATTTGGGGTCTCTTCTATGGAATGAGTTACAAGTAATAGAAGGTTCTCCTCTTACTTTTATGAGTCCCAGGTGACAATTTCAAGCATATTTACTCAATTTTCCTTGTATGATTCATCAAAAGTCAGTTATCCCTATTTTCGGCTAGTATACAAGTTTCGGATCTTCATTGGGGTCTCTTCTACCGAATGAGGAACATGTAATAGACGCTTCTCCTTATAATATTTTGAGTCCGAGATGACTATTTCATACTTATTTAGTCCATTTTCTTTGTATGATTCATCAAAAGTCTGTTATCCCTATTTTCGGCTAGTAGACCAGTTTCGGATCTTCATTTCGGATCTTTTCTACGGAATGAGATACAAGTAATAGAGGCTTCTCTATGTACTATTATAAGTTCCAGATGACTATTTCAAGTCTATTTACTCCTTTTTCTTTGTATCATTCATAAAAAGTCTGTTATCCCCATTTTCGACTACTAGACCAGTTTTGGATCTTCATTTCGAATCTCTTCTATATAATGAGATACAAGTAATATAGGCTTCTCCTTTTACTATTATGAGTCCCAGGTGTCAATTTACAGCCTATTTACTCCATTTTCTTTCTATGATTCATCAAAAGTCTGTTATCCCCATTTTCGGCTAGTAGACCAGTTACGGATCTTCATTTGGGATCTCTTCTACGGAATGAGATACAAGAGATAGAGGCTTATCTTTGTACTTTTATGAGTCCTTGATGACTATTTCAATCTTATTTACTCCATTTTCTTCGTATGATTCATCAAAAGTCAGTTATCCCTATTTTCAGATAGTAGACCAGTTTCGGATCTTTATTTGGGTCTCTTCTGCCGAATGAGAAACAAGTAATAGAGGCTTCTCCTTGTATTATTCTGAGAGATCACTATTTCATACCTATTTGCTCCATTTTCTTTGTATGATTCATCAAAAGTCCGTTATCCCTAATTCGTCTAGTAGACCAGTTTTGGATCTTTATTTGGGATCTTTTCTACGGAATGAGATAGAAGTAATAGAGGCTTCTCCTTGTACTATTATGATTCCTAGATGACTATTTCAAGCCTATTTACTCCATTTTCTATGTATGATTCATCAAAAGTCTGTTATCCACATTTTCGGCTAGTAGACCAGTTTCAGATCTTCATTTGGCATCTTTTCTACTGAATGAGATACAAGTAATAGAGGCTTCACCTTGTACTATGATGAGTTCCAGATGACTATTTCAACCCTATTTACTCAATTTTATTTGTATGATTCATCAAAAGTCCATTATCCTCATTTTTGGCTATTAGTCTAGATTCGAATTTTCAATTGGGATCTCCTCTACAGAATAAGAAACAAGTAATAGAGGCTTCTCCTTGTATTATTCTGAGAGATCACTATTTCATACCTATTTAATCTATTTTCTTTGTATGATTCATCAAATGTCCGTTATTTGGGATCTTTTCTACGGAATGAGATACAAGTAATATAGGCTTCTCCTTGTACTATTATGAGTCCCATATGACAATTTCCAGCCTATACTCCATTTTCTTTGTATGATTCATCAAAAGTCTGTTATCCCCATTTTTGGCTAGTAAACCAGTTTCGGATCTTAATTTGGCAACTTTTCTACGGAATGAGATACAAGTAATAGAGGCATTTCCTTGTACTATTATGAGTCCCAGATGACTATTTCAACCCTATTTACTCAATTTTCTTTGTATGATTCATCAAAAGTCTGTTATCCCCATTTTTGGCTAGTAGACCAGTTTTGGATCTTCATTTGGGACCTTTTCAACGGAATGAGATACAAGTAATCGAGGCTTCTCCTTGTACTATATTGAGTCCCAGATAACTATTTCAACCCTATTTACTCCATTTTCTTTGTATGATTCATCAGAAGTCGGTTTCCCCGTTTCGACTATTAGACCAGTTTCATGTCTTCATTTGGGATCTCTTCTATGGAATGAGATACAAGTAATAAGGGATTCTCCTTCTACTATTATGAGTCCTAGATGACTATTTCAAACCTATTTATTAGATTCTTTTTGTATGATTCATCAAAAGTCCCTTATCCCCATTTTCGGCTAGTAGACCAGTTTCGGATCTTCATTTGGGATCTCTTCTACGGAATGAGATACAAGTAAGAGAGGCTTGTCCTTGTACTAATATGATTCCCAGATGACTATTTCAAGTCTATTTACTCCATTTTCTTTGTATGATTCATAAAAAGTCTGTTATCCCCATTTTTGGCTACTAGACCAGTTTCAGATGTTCATTTGGAATCTTTTCTACGGAATGCGATACAAGTTATAGAGGCATCTTCTTGTACTATTATGAGTCCCAGATGACTATTTCAAGTCTATTTACTCCATTTTCTTTGTATGATTCATTAGAAGTCCGTTATACCCATGTTCGGCTAGTAGAGAAGTTTCGGATCTTCATTTGAGATCTTTTATACGGATTGAGATACAAGAAATACTGGCTTCTCCTTGTAATATTTTGAGTCCCAGATGACTATTTCAAGCCTATTTACTCCATTTTCTTTGTATGATTCGTCAGAAGTCGGTTTCCCCGTTTCGACTATTAGACCAGTTTCATGTTTTCATTTGGGATCTCTTCTATGGAATGAGATACAAGTAATAAGGGCTTCTCCTTCTACTATTATGAGTCCTAGATGACTATTTCAAACTTATTTATTAGATTCTTTTTGTATGATTCATCAAAAGTCCCTTATCCCCATTTTCGGCTAGTAGACCAGTTACAGATCTTCATTTGGGATCTCTTCTACGGAATGAGATACAAGTAAGAGAGGCTTCTCCTTGTACTAATATGATTCCCAGATGACTATTTCAAATCTATTTACTCCATTTTCTTTGTATGATTCATAAAAAGTCTGTTATCCCCATTTTTGGCTACTAGACCAGTTTCAGATCTTCATTTGGGAACTTTTCTACGGAATGCGATACAAGTTATAGAGGCATCTTCTTGTACTATTATGAGTCCCAGATGACTATTTCAAGTCTATTTACTCCATTTTCTTTGTATGATTCATTAGAAGTCCGTTACACCCATGTTCGGCTAGTAGAGAAGTTTCAGATCTTCATTTGGGATCTTTTATACGGAATGAGATACAAGAAATAGTGGCTTCTCCTTGTAATATTTTGAGTCCCAGATGACTATTTCAAGCCTATTTACTCCATTTTCTTTGTATGATTCGTCAGAAGTCGGTTTCCCTGTTTCGACAATTAGACCAGTTTCATGTCTTCATTTGGGATCTCTTCTATGGAATGAGATACAAGTAATAAAGGCTTCTCCTTCTACTATTATGAGTCCTAGATGACTATTTCAAACTTATTTATTAGATTCTTTTTTGTATGATTCATCAAAAGTCCCTTATCCCCATTTTCGGCTAGTACACCAGTTACGGATCTTCATTTGGGATCTCTTTTACGGAATGAGATACAAGTAAGAGAGGCTTCTCCTTGTATTAATATGATTCCCAGATGACTATTTCAGGTCTATTTACTCCATTTTCTTTGTATGATTCATAAAAAGTCTGTTATCCCCATTTTTCGCTACTAGACCAGTTTCAGATCTTCATTTGGGATCTTTTCTACGGAATGAGATACAAGTTATAGAGGCATCTTTTTGTACTATTATGAGTCCCAGATGACTATTTCAAGTCTATTTACTCCATTTTCTTTGTTTGATTCATCAAAAGTCCGTTATACCCATGTTCGGCTAGAGGACCTGTTTCGGATCTTCATTTGGGATCTTATATACGGAATGAGATACAAGAAATAGTGGCTTCTTCTTGAACTATTTTGAGTCCCAGATGACCATTTCAAGCCTATTTACTCCATTTTCTTTGTATAATTCCTCAGAAGTCGGTTTCCCCGTTTTGATTATTAGACCAGTTTCATGTCTTCATTTGGGATCTCTTCTATGGAATGAGATACAAGTTATAAGGGCTTCTCCTTCTACTATTATGAGTCCTAGATGACTGTTTCAAACCTATTTATTAGATTCTTTTTGTATGATTCATCAAAAGTCCCTTATCCCCATTTTCGGCTAGTAGACCAGTTACAGATCTTCATTTGGGATCTCTTCTACGGAATGAGGTACAAGCAAGAGAGGCTTCTCCTTGTACTAATATGATTCCCAGATGACTATTTCAAGTCTATTTACTCCATTTTCTTTGTATGATTCATAAAAATTCTGTTATCCCCATTTTTGGCTACTAGACCAGTTTCAGATCTTCATTTGGGATCTTTTCTACGGAATGAGATACAAGTTTTAGAGGCATCTTCTTGAACTATTAGGAGTTCGAGATGACTATTTCAAGTCTATTTACTCCATTTTCTTTGTATGATTCATCAAAAGTCCGTTATACCCATGTTTGGCTAGTAGACCAGTTTTGGATCTTCATTTGGGATCTTTTCTACGGAATGAGATACAAGAAATAGTGGCTTCTCCTTGTACTATTTTGAGTCCCAGATGACTATTTAATGCCTATTTACTCCATTTTCTTTGAATAATTCCTCAAAAGTCTGTTATCACTATGTTCGAGTAGTAGACCAGTTTCAGATCATCATTTGGGATCTCTTCTATGGAATGAGATACAAGTAATAAAGGCTTCTCCTTGTACTTTTATGAGTCCGAGATGACAATTTCAAGCATATTTACTCCATTTTCTTTATATGATTCATCAAAAGTCAATTATCCCTATTTTCGGCTACCATACCAGTTTCGGATATTCAATTGGGTCTCTTTTACCTAATGAGAAACATGTAATAGAGGCTTCTCCTTATAAAATTATGACTCTGAGATGACAATTTCATGCTTATTTAGTCCATTTTCTTTGTATGCTTTATCAAAAGTCTGTTATCCCTATTTTCAGCTAGTAGACCAGTCTCGGATCTTCATTTGGGATCTTTTCAACGGAATGAGAAACATGTAATAGAGGCTTCTCCTTATAATATTATGAGTCCGAGATGACTATTTCATGCTTATTTAGTCCATTTTCTTTGTATGATTCATCAAAAGTCTGTTATCCCTATTTTCGGCTAGTAGACCAGTTTAAGATATTTACTTGGGATTTTTTCAACGGAATAAGATACAAGTATTAGAGGCTTCTCCTTGTACTATTTTGAGTCCCAGTTGACTATTTCAAGCCTATTTACTCCATTTTTTTGTATGATTCATCAAAAGTCCATTATCCCTATTTTCGGCTAGTAGACCAGTTTCGGATCTTCATTTGGGATCTTTTCTACGGAATGACATACAAGTAATAGAGGCTCATCCTTGTACTTTTATGAGTCACAGATGACTATTGCAAGCTTATTTACTCGATTTTCTTTGTATAATTAATCAAAAGTCAGTTATCCCTATTTTCGTATATTAGACCAGTTTCGGATCTTCATTTGGGTCTCTTCTGCCGAATGAGAAACAAGTAATAGAGGCTTCTTCATGTAATATTATGAGTCTGAGATGACTATTTCATACTTATTTACTCCATTTTGTTTGTATGATTAATCATAAGTCCGTTATCCCTACTTCGTTTAGTAGACCAGTTTTTGATCTTCATTTGGGATCTTTTCGACGGAATGAAATACAAGTAATAGAGGCTTCACCTTGTACTATTATGTGTCCGAGATGACTATTTAAGGACTATTTACTCCATTTTTTTGTATGATTCATCAAAAGTCCGTTATCCATTTTTCCGGCTAGTAGACAAGTTGCGGGTCTTCATTTGGGATCTTTTCCACGGAATGAGATACAAGTAATAAAGGCTTCTCCTTGTACTATTTCAAGATTATTTACTCCATTTTCTTTGTATGATTCATCAAAATTCCGTTATCCCCATTTTTGGCTACTAGACTAGATTCGGATTTACAATTGAGATCTCCTCTACAGAATGAGATACAAGTAATAGAGGCTTCTACTTGTACTATTATAAGTCCCAAATGAAGATTGCAAGCCTATTTACACCATTTTCTTTGTATGATTCATCAGAAGTCTGTTTCCCCATTTCGACTATTAGACCAATTTCAGATCTTCATTTGGGATCTCTTCTATGGAATGAGATACAAGTAATAGAGGCTTCTTGTAGCATCTGTATCCGAGAAAATGTGGAATGATCGTACCGGACAGGGCAGTGTCCGAGGAATGATCAAGCCAAGGGTCGAGTATGGGCTGGAAAATGGAGGTTCGGACTATGGTCAGGTGATGACCGAGGGAATAGTCGGATATGGGCTGGATAGTCGAGCCGGATGGACCATATCCGAGGGAAAACAGGGTCCAGTCCGAGGGAAATGGGATTTATCCCAGGGCAGTGGGATTTATCCGAGAGTCTGGGAGGTTAGTCCGAGTGTCAGTGGACTGTCTCCGAGGGGGAAAAGGAAACCTCCGAGTGAAATAGAGGATTAGCCGAGGCGGGATGAGTTGTCTGAGAGGAAAAGGAAAATCCGGATTGTAAATGGAAAACACCTCGGATAAAGGCGGTTTATCCGAGTGGGAAGGGATTTGGGCCGTGGGCCAAGTGTTTGGTCGGCTATTTTGGGGTTTATCGAGTGGATGGTCGAGCCGGTACAGGGAATAGCCGAGAGAATCTAATCAGACCGGGATAAAACTTACTGGAACCAGGAAAACATCGGATAAGTCCGGGTTACCTAGGGTTTTGCGAGTATATAAGGGAATTTGAGACTTAACTTGAGGGTGTTGCGTTTATTTAAGCTAAATAAAGCAAAGAGAGAGTTTAGTCAAGAGAAAACCCTAAGAAAAACAGATTATCCCGAGGACATCCGAGAGAGATCAGGCTATCGCCGAGGAGAACTGATCATCGCCGAGATAAACTGGTAAGCGATCGGATATTTCCCTAAGTGTTGAGTTTTCATCGGATAACCTCGAGCTAATAGCCTTGTTTTGTGGGGTTTCTGAGGGAAAACAGAGTTTGGCTCGAAGAAAGGTGAACGGATCAAGATATAGCCGAGGGGATAAGGATCGGATCGTACCGTGAGCCGAGAGATTCTTAGGGAGATCGGATATCTTCGTTTTGGTGCGGTTTTCATCGGGATTTCTTCTGACCAAACTGTTTCCAGCATTGTCTAAGGTGAGTGCGTGACTGTGGTTGGTGTCTAGGACCGTAGGATTGCTAGGGTTGAATGTTTGCATGTTGATTGTGTGATTTCATGTTATGTGTTTAGAATTGATAAGCAATTCTTGTGTTATGATATATTGTGGTGTTTACCGTGGCATATATGATGTTTAGCTAACCTCAGGGTAATCCGGATAATGTACTAGCTTAGGGGATGTGGGATTCTCGCTGAGGTAGACATGAGTCTTAAAAAGGGATTGATCTTGGTTAGTTAGGTTAGATGATCATGGCCGTTTGATATTGTTATGCCTATTGCGAATTGATTGTGTTGAATGTTGAATCCGAAAGTATGATTGCGGGTTTGGTACTGACCAGGTGTTACGGGATGACCGTACTCACTAAGTATTTATGAAATACTTATGCCTCTCATCTTGAGTGTGCAGGTACTAAGAAGTAAAGGGGCGAGACCAGGCGGCAGTGATGGATATGGATGGATCGGGACTTGGTTTTATTTATGTTTAAGACTTGTGTTTAGAGTCTTATGGCTTTGGTGTTGATCGTTAGGTTGCTAGATGATCAGTTGTAATCTTTAGCGAACCTTGTGCTTTTAGTTATATTGAATCCCGAATCTTGTTTAAGTGTTTTATGAAAGTTAAATGAATGAAATGAGTTGCTTTATATTCCGCTGTGTATTGATAAGAAAGAATAAGTTTAAAGAAAAAGTTCAACAATATGGCTAAGTATAGAAACAGACTTAGAGGATGTAGTGGGACACAGCCGCGGTACGGTTTACCGGGTTAGGTTACCACAAGTTGGTACAGAGCGTTTTAACGCTTCTAGGACTGAAATTGGTGACTGCTGTTGTTTGTTTGTTTGGGGTTTAAGAGGGTCCGATCCATTCTTCACTGCCAAGGTCTCGCGGTAAGTTGTTGTGTGGTGTTGTGAAACACGTTTGAGTTAGCTTCGGCTAACTGGCATTGTGTACTTGCAGATGGTTGATACCAGAAGAACCGTGAGAAACAATGGGGACAACCAGGCTGCGGGGTCTGTGAACTCAGTCAACGGTGATGTTGCTGAGAGGGCAAGGGAAGCCGAGAGACAGGCATATGTGGTTGCAAATGAGGCGGCTAGAGTGGCAGCCGTGGAAGCAGCAAGGAATGCTGCGGATGCTGAGAACGTGGCTAGGAATGCTGCAGGTGCAGCTGGCGTTGCTGCGAATGTAGCACCAGTGGGGTTAGAGGCTGTGCTTGGGATGTTAGCATAGGTACTAGCTAGGCTACCTGCGGTGGCTCCTGCTCCGGCGGTTGCAGCAGCACCACATGTAGTACCACCGGTGGGGGTTCACGCGGATGTGATTGGGGAGGAAGCGGACTAAGTGGAGAGGGTTCCGAGTTACCTCAAGGTTTTGGATCACATGGTGCGGTTGGGAACCAAGTTCTTTGCGGGAGAACCTACACCGATTGAGGCAGATGAGTGGAGGATGAGACTGGAACGGAATTTTGAGTCTATCCGATGTCCAGAGGGTTACAAGAGAGACATAGCCGTGCACTACTTGGAGGGTGATGCACAAACGTGGTGGAAAGGAATTGTTGGAAGGCTGGTGAATGCGAATTGTTCTTATGAGACATTTTCAGCGATGTTCAGGAGTAAGTACTTCCCACAGGAAGCTTACAACGAGTTGGAGAAGGCATTTCTGTACCTTAGTTAGGGGACGCTTACAGTGAGGCAATATGAGACTCAGTTTAATCAGCTGAGGAAGTATGTGTCTCATGATTTTGACACGGAGGAGAAGCTGATTCGCAGGTTTATGAGTGGACTGCGAGTTGAGCTAAGGAATGGGTGTGTGGTTCGTGACTTCAGGACAGTTGCTGAGCTTGTTTAGAAGGCGGCTTTGTTGGAGTCAGGACAGTTGGAAGCTGCGTTGATGTCAGCTGGGGCTAGTACAGCCGTGACCAAGGCGGGTCAGTCTAGTGGACAGAACCGGAAGTTTGGGAAAGGAGTACCGAACAAAGGATCTGGGGGACGCAGCGTGTGCAGCAAGTGTGGCAAGGCTCACGTTGGCGAGTGTAGGCGCGGTGGTAGTGGATGACACAGGTGCAGGAGCTTAGAGCATCGGGTACGAGACTGTCCGGAGGAGGATCAGCGAGTGGTCCGTGTGTCCAGCAGTGACAGTGCGGTTCGGGTGTGCTATTGTTGTGGAGAACCAGGGCATTTTAAGCGTGAGTGTCCTAAGGCAGGAGTGGTGGAGCAAGCTGTGGCTCAAGGGAAGAGAGCAGGGGAGGCGCTTGCATCACAGGCCAAGAGACAGGCCATTATGCCGAGGGTGTACACGACGAGTGCAGCAGCAGCCGAGGAACCGAGCACTTCTCATCCGATTACTGGTACGTTTGGTACTTAGTATATTCTAAACTTGCTTTTGCGTGATGTGTGTTAGTATAGAGTCTTAGCATTCTAGGGAATGAATGTGTAGGGACCTTGCTAATGGGTGAGGTTGAGACCCATGTTCTGTTTGACTCGGGAGCGAGTCATTGTTTTATTAATCCAGACATGATCGGAAAGGGACAGTTCCGGAAGGAACCCGGAGAGGACATTAGGTTCGTTCAGGCGGCTGGAGGCCAAGTGATGTTTTCACTTGGAACGGTAAAGAATGTTCTAGTGATGTTTGGCGAAGTGAACATGCCAGCGGATCTAGTGATCTGTAGGGTTAAGTCCTACGATGTCATTTTGGGAATGGACTGGTTAGGCAAGCACATAGCTCACTTGGATTGTCACCGTGGAAGGGTGCGGTTTGAGAGAGACAGAGAGGTCTTGGTTTATCAGGGAGTTAGGCCAACCTCGGGAAGTTTGGTGATTTCAGCTATTCAAGCAGAACGGCTGATAGAGAAGGGTTGTGAGGCGTATCTAGCAACGATCACTACTACAGAAGGAGGACCGGAGGTAGACTTGGGCAGTATACCGGTGGTGCAAGAATTTGAGGATGTTTTTCAGGCGTTGGCAGGACTGCCACCAGCTCGTTCAGATCTATTCACGATTGAACTTGAGCCGGGGACAGCTCCATTGTCCAAAGCACCATACCGGATGGCGCCAGCGGAGATGGCTGAACTGAAGAAACAGCTAACGGAGTTGTTGGACAAAGGTTTCATTAGACCTAGTAGTTCACCGTGGGGAGCGCAAGTGTTGTTCGTGAAGAAGAAGGATGGAAGCTTCAGGCTTTGCATTGACTACCGCGGATTGAACCGTGTGACCGTGAAGAACAAGTATCCACTTCCCAAGATAGATGAGTTGTTGGACCAACTCAGGGGAGCTGCTTGGTTCTCTAAGATCGATTTGGCATCAGGGTACCATCAAATACCCATAGAGGAGACAGACGTGCGTAAGACTGCCTTTAGGACAAGGTATGGTCATTACGAGTTTGTGGTCATGTCATTTGGTTTGACGAATGCGCCAGCTGCATTCATGAAGTTGATGAATGGCGTATTCAGAGAGTACCTAGATGAATTTGTGATCATTTTCATAGATGATATTCTAGTATACTCTAAGGATGAGGAAGAGCATAAGAGTCATTTGCGAACTGTTCTGGAGAAGTTGAGAGAACAGAAGTTATATGCCAAGCTCAGTAAGTGTACCTTTTGGCAACGACATATAGGGTTCTTGGGTCACATTGTTTCGGATAAGGGAGTGTCCGTGGACCCAGAGAAGATTCAGGCTTTTGCGGATTGGCCCAGACCAGAGAATGCTACAGAGATAAGGAGTTTTCTCTGACTAGCTGGTTACTAGAGGCGGTTTGTCAAAGGTTTTGCAAGCATGGCTCAGCAAATGACAAAGCTGACTGGTAAAGACGTGGAGTATGTCTGGACGGATGAGTGTGAAGAGTGCTTCTCAAAGTTAAAGGAGTTACTCACTAGTGCACCAGTATTGGCGTTACCAGAACCGGGTGAGCCATACGTGGTATACACAGATGCATCCAGGAAAGGACTAGGTTGTGTTCTGATGCAGAATGGAAAGGTGATAGCTTATGCTTCACGGCAGCTACGGAAGCATGAAGGAAACTACCCTACGCATGATTTAGAGATGGTGGCTGTGGTATTTGCACTTAAGATATGGAGATCTTACTTGTATGGGGAGAAGGTACAGATATACACGGACCACAAGAGTTTAAAGTACATCTTTACGCAACCGGATTTGAACTTGAGGCAGCGTAGATGGATGGAGTTGGTAGCGGACTATGACTTGAAAATAGCATACCATCCAGGAAAGGCCAACTTGGTGGCGGATGCGTTGAGTAGGAGAAGGGCTAGCGTATCATCTGAACAGAATGTTGGAAGCATTGTGAACATGCTAAGGACATTGCAGCTGAATGCAATAACGGATGGGGTTGGACCGTTGGGTTTGGAAGCTGCGGATAGAGCTGACTTGTTGACTAGAATTTTGATTGCTCAGAAGCAGGATGAGAATCTGAAAAAGGTGTCACAGAATGACAAGACAGAATATCAGACTTCAAACAATGGGACCATTGTTGTGAACGGACGGGTCTGTGTTCCAGATGTGAAGGAGTTAAGGGATGAGATCCTTAAGGAGGCACATCAGTCAAGGTTTTCTGTTTATCTGGGAATGACCAAGATGTATCAGGATTTGAAACGGTACTATCATTGGGTTGCGACGAAACAGGATGTGGCTAAGTGGGTAGCCGGATGTGAGACGTGCCAACTGGTTAAGGCAGAACATCAGTTTCCGAGTGGTTTGTTGCAAACGTTGCCAATGCCGGAGTGAAAATGGGACATGATCACCATGAACTTTGTACTGGGGTTACCTAAGACTAGGAAGTTGCATGACGGGATATGGGTCATTGTGGATCGTTTGACCAAGTCTGCTCACTTCTTAGCAATGAAAAAGACTGATGGAGTACCAAAGTTGGTGGACATGTATATTGATCAGATCGTAAAGTTGCATGGAGTGCCAGTGAGTATGATTTCAGAACGTGATCCGAAGTTTACTTCAAGGTTCTGGAAAGAGTTCCAGGAAGCGTGTGGAACACGGTTGCTCATGAGTACAGCGTATCATCCTCAGACTGATGGGCAATCCAAACGGACGATCAGAACATTGGAGGACATGTTGAGAGCGTGTGTACTGGACTGGGGTGGTAGTTGGGAAGACTACTTACCGTTGGCTGAATTTGCATACAACAATAGCTACCAAAGGAGCATTGAGATGTCTCCGTATGAGGCGTTGTATGGCAGGCCGTGCAGGACACCATTGTGTTGGACACAAGTGGGGGAGCGTAGCGTAATGGGGCCAGCAGTGGTCGAGGCTACTACAGAAAAGATCAGATTGTTAAAGATTAAGCTGAAAGAGGCTATGGAC
Source organism: Thlaspi arvense (assembly GCA_911865555.2). NCBI lineage: Eukaryota > Viridiplantae > Streptophyta > Magnoliopsida > Brassicales > Brassicaceae > Thlaspi > Thlaspi arvense. The sequence goes on from OU466857.2 coordinate 47,203,230, forward strand.
AGGCATCGCAGGGATTTGGAGTTCAGTGTGGGTGACATGGTTTATCTTAAGGCACTGACTTATAAGGGAACAGATAGGGCAGCTAAGAGTGCCAAGTTGAATCCGAGGTACATGGGGCCGTACCGGATACTGGAAAGAGTTGGCGCAGTGGCTTACAAGTTGGACTTGCCATCGGAAATGGGAGCGTTCCACAATGTATTCCATGTGTCGCAGCTGAGGAAGCACATTACCGAACGGGAAACGGTTATAGAGGAGCCGCCAGCAGATTTGCAAGAGGACCTTGCAGTAGTGGCTAGGCCGGTTCGGGTGGTAGATCGGAAAGAAGAGACTAAGCGTGGGAAGCTGGTCAGAATGGTTCAGGTCGTATGGGACTGCGACGGACAGGAGCAGGTTACTTGGGAAAATGAGGCTAGGATGAAAGCTGAGTATCCCAAATGGTTTGACAAGTTGCAAACGGATGAGTCAGATTCAAGGACGAAACCAGAACGGGTGGGGGAGAGTTGTAGCATCTGTATCCGAGAAAATGTGGAATGATCGTACCAGACAGGGCAGTGTCCGAGGAATGATCGAGCCAAGGGTCGAGTATGGGCTGAGAAATGGAGGTTCGGACTATGGTCGGGTGATGACCGAGGGAATAGTCGGATGTGGGCTGGATAGCCAAGCCGGATGGACCATATCCGAGGGAAAACAGGGTCCAGTCCGAGGGAAATGGGATTTATCCCGGGGAAGTGGAATTTATCCGAGAGTCTGGGAGGTTAGTCCGAGTGTCAGTCGACTGTCTCCGAGAGGGAAAAGGAAACCCCCGAGAGAAATAGAGGATTAGCCGAGGCGGGACGAGTTGTCCGAGAGGAAAAGGAAAATCCGGATGGAAAATGGAAAACACCTCGGATAAAGGCGGTTTATCCGAGTGGGAAGGGATTTGGGCCGTGGGCCAAGTGTCTGGTCGGCTATTTTGGGGTTTATCGAGTGGATGGTCGAGCCGGTACAGGGAATAGCCGAGAGAATTGAATCGGACCGGGATAAAACTTACTGGAACCAGGAAAACATCGGATAAGTCCGGGTTACCTAGGGTTTTGCGAGTATATAAGGGAATTTGAGACTTAACTCGAGAGTGTTGCGTTTATTTGAGCTAAATAAAGCAAAGAGAGAGTTTAGTCAAGAGGAAACCCTAAGAAAACCAGTTTATCCCGAGGACATCCGAGAGAGATCAGGCTATCGCCAAGCAGAACCGATCATCGCCGAGATAAACTGGTAAGCGATCAGATATTTCCCTAAATGTTGAGTTTTCATCGGATAACCTCGAGCTAATAGCCTTGTTTTGTGGGGTTTCTGAGGGAAAACAGAGTTTGGCTCGAAGAAAGGTGAACGGATCAAGAGATAGCCGAGGGGATAAGGATCGGATCGTACCGTGAGCCGAGAGATTCTTAGGGAGATCGGATATCTTCGTTTTGGTGCGGTTTTCATCGGGATTTCTTCTAACCAATCTGTTTCCAGCCTTGTCTAATGTGAGTGCGTGACTGTGGTTGGTGTCTAGGACCGTAGGATTGCTAGGGTTGAATGTTTGAATGTTGATTGTGTGATTTCATGTTATGTGTTTAGAATTGATAAGCAATCCTTGTGTTATGATATATTGTGGTGTTTACCGTGGCATATATGATGTTTAGCTAACCTCAGGGTAATCCGGATCATGTACTAGCTTAAGGGATGTGGGATTCTCGCTGAAGTAGACATGAGTCTTAAAAAGGGATTGATCTTGGTTGGTTAGGCTAGATGATCATGGCCGCTTGATATTGTTATGTTTATTGCGAATTGATTGTGTTGAATGTTGAATCCGAAAGTATGATTGCGGGTTTGGTACTGACCAGGTGTTACGGGATGACCGTACTCACTAACTATTTATGAAATACTTATGCCTCTCATCTTGAGTGTGCAGGTACTAAGCAGTAAAGGGGCGAGACCAGGCGGCAGTGATGGATATGGATGGATCGGGACTTGGTTTTATTTATGTTTAAGACTTGTGTTTAGAGTCTTATGGCTTTGGTGTTGATCGTTAGGTTGCTAGATGATCAGTTGTAATCTTTAGCGAACCTTGTGCTTTTAGTTATGTTGAATCCCGAATCCTGTTTAAGTGTTTTATGAAAGTTAAATGAATGAAATGAGTTGTTTTATATTCCGCTATGTATTGATAAGAAAGAATAAGTTTAAAGAAAAAGTTCAAAAATATGGCTAAGTATAGAAAAGGACTTAGTGGATGTAGTGGGACACAGCCGCGGTACAGTTTACCGGGTTGGGTTACGACACTTCTCCTTGTACTAGTATGAGTCCTAAATGACTATTTCCAACCTATTTACTAAATTCTTTTTGTATGAGTCATCGAAAGTTCCTTATCCCCATTTTCGGCTAGTAGAGCAGTTTCAGATCTACATTTGGGATCTCTTCTACGGAATGAGATACAGGTAATACTTGTACTAATATGAGTCCCAGATGACTATTTCAAATCCATTTACTCTATTTTCGCTGTATGATTCATACAAAGTCTGTTATCCCCAATTTGGGAAACTAGACCAGTTTCGAATCTTCATTTGTGATCTTTTCTACGGAATAAGATACAAGTTATATAGGCATCTCCTTGTACTATTATGAGTCCCAGAAGACTATGTCAAACCTATTTACTCCATTTTCATTGTATGATTCATCAAAATTCCGTTATACTCATTTTTGGCTAATAGACCAGTTTCGGATCTTCATTTGTAGTCTTTTCTACGCAATGAGATACAAGTAATAGAGGCTTCTCCTTGTACTATAATGAGTCCCAGATGACAATTTAAATCTTATTTACTCCTTTTTCTTTGTATGATTCATAAAATGTCTGTTATCCCTATTTTCGACTACTAGACCAGTTTCAGATCTTTATTTGGGATCTCTTCTTCAGAATGAGATACAAGTAATAGAGGCTTCTCCTTGTACTATTATGAGTCCTAGATGAAACTTTCAAGCCTATTTGCTCCATTTTCTTTGTATGATTCATCAAAAGTCCGTTATCCCTATTTTCGGCTAGTAGACCAGTTTCAGATCTTCATTTGGGATCTTTTTTACGGAATGAGATACAAGTAATAGAGGCTTCTCCTTGTACTATTTTGAGTCCCGGATGACTATTTCAAGCTTATTTATTCCATTTTCTTTGTTTGATTCATCAAAACTCCGTTATCCCCATGTTTGGCTAGTAGACTAGTTTCGGATCTTCCTTTGGGATCTCTTCTACGGAATGAGATACAAGTAACTGAGGCTTCTCCTTGTACTTTTACGAGTCCCAGATGACTATTTCAAACCTATTTACTCTATTTTTTTGTATGATTCATCAGAAGTCTGTTTCCCTATTTGGACTATTAGACCAGTTTCATGTCTTCATTTGGGATCTCTTCTATGGAATGAGATACAAGTAATAGAGGCTTCTCCTTGTACTATTATGAGTCCTAGATGACTATTTCAAACCAATTTACTAGATTCTTTTTGTATGATTCATAAAAAGTCCGTTAACCCCATGTTCGGCTAGTAGACCAGTTTCAGATCTTCATTTGGGATCTTTTCTACGGAATGAGATACAAGGAATAGTAGCTTCTCGTTGTACTATTTTGAGTCCCAGATGACTATTTAAAGCCTATTTACTCCATTTTCTTTGAATAATTCCTCAAAAGTCCGTTATCCCCATGTTCGGCTATTAGTCCAGTTTCGGATCATCATTTGGGATCTCTTCTACAGAATAAGATACAAGTAATATAGGCTTCTCCTTGTACTATATGCGTCCCAGATGACAATTTCCAGCCTATCTACTCCATTTTCTTTGTATGATTCATCAAAAGTCCGTTATCCCCATTTTCGGCTAGTAGACCAGTTTTGGATCTTCATATGGGATCTTTTCTACGGAATGAGAGACAAGTAATAGAGGCTTCTCCTTGTACTATAATGAGTCCCATATGATTATTTCAAGCCTATTTTATTCATTTTCTTTGTATGATTCATAAAAAGTCTATTATCCCCATTTTCGACTACTAGACCAGTTGCGGATCTTCATTTGGGTTCTCTTCTACAGAATGAGAAACAGTTAATAAAGGCTTCTCCTTGTACTATTTTAAGTCCCAGATAAATATTTCAAGCCTATTTACTCCATTTTCTTTGTATGATTCATCAAAAGTCCGTTATCCCCATGTTCGGCTAGTAGACCTGTTTCGGATCTTCATTTGAGATCTCTTCTACGGAATGAGATACAATTAATAGAGGCTTCTCCTTGTACTATTTTGAGTCACAGCTGACTATTTCAAGCCTTTTTACGCCATTTTCTTTGTTTGATTCATCAAAAGTCCGTTATCCCCATGTTCGACTAGTAGACTAGTTTCGGATCTTCATTAGGGATCTTTTTATGGAATGAGTTACAAGGAATAATGGCTTCTCCATGTACTATTTTGAGTCCCAGATGGCTATTTAAAGCCTATTTACTCCATTTTCTTTGTATGATTCCTCAAAAGTCCGTTATCCCCATGTTCTTCTAGTAGACCAGTTTCGGATCATCATTTGAGATCTCTTCTATGGAATGAGAAACAAGTAGTAGAGGCTTCTCTTTGTACTATTATAAGTCCCAGATGACAATTTCAAGCCTTTTTACTCCATTTTCTTTGTATGATTCATCAAAAGTCAGTTATCCCTATTTTCGGCTTGTATACCAGTTTGGGATCGTCATTTGGGTCTCTTCTACCGAATGAGAAACATGTAATAGAGGCTTCTCCTTATAATATTATGAGTCTGAAACGACTATTTCATGCTTATTTAGTCCATTTTCTTTGTATGATTCATAAAAAGTCTGTTATCCCTATTTTCGGCTAGTAGACCAGTTTCAGATACTCATTCGAGATGTTTTCTATGAAATGAGATACAAGTAATAAAGGCTTCTCCTTGTACTATTTTGAATCCCAGATGACTATTTCAAGCCTGTTTATTCCATTTTCATTGTTTGATTCATCAAAACTCCGTTATCCCCATGTTCGACTAGTAGACTAGTTTCGGAACTTCCTTTGGGATCTCTTCTACGGAATGATATACAAGTTATTGAGGCTTCTCGTTGTACATTTATGAGTCCCAGATGACTATTTCAAGCCTATTTACTCCATTTTTTGTTTGATTCATCAAAAGTCAGTTATCCCCATATTCGGCTAGTAGACCATGTCCGGATCTTCATTTGGGATCTTTTCTATGGAATGAGATACAAGTAATAGAGACTTCTCCTTGTACTATTTTGAGTCCCAGATGACTATTTCAAGCCTATATACTCCATTTTCTTTGTTTGATTCATCAAAAGTCCGTTATCCCCATTTTCGGCTAGTAGACCAGTTTCAGATCTTCATTTGGGATCTTTTCTACGGAATGAGATACAAGGAATAATGGCTTCTCTTTATACTATTTTGAGTCCCATATGACTATTTAAAGCCAATTTACTCCATTTACTTTGTATGATTCCTCAATAGTCCGTTATCCACATGTTCGGCTAGTAGACCAGTTTCCGATCATCATTTGGGGTCTCTTCTATGGAATGAGATACAAGTAATAAAAGCTTTTCCTTGTACTTTTATGAGTCCCAGATGATAATTTCAAGCCTATTTACTCCATTTTCTTTGTATGATTCATCAAAAGTCCGTTATCCCCATTTTCGGCTAGTAGACCAGTTTCAGATCTTCATTTGGGATCTTTTCTACGGAATGAGATACAAGTAATAGAGGCTTCTCCTTGTACTATTTTGATTCCCGGATGACTATTTCAAGCCTATTTATTCCATTTTCTTTGTTTGATTCATCCAAACTCCGTTATCCCCATGTTTGGCTAGTAGACTAGTTTCGGATCTTCCTTTGGGATCTCTTCTACGGAATGAGATACAAGTAACTGAGGCTTCTCCTTGTACTTTTACGAGTCCCAGATGACTATTTCAAGCCTATTTACTCCATTTTTTTGTATGATTCATCAGAAGTCTGTTTCCCTATTTGGACTATTAGACCAGTTTCATGTCTTCATTTGGGATCTCTTCTATGGAATGAGATACAAGTAATAGAGGCTTCTCCTTGTACTATTATGAGTCCTAGATGACTATTTCAAACCAATTTACTAGATTCTTTTTGTATGATTCATCAAAAGTCCGTTAACCCCATGTTCGGCTAGTAGACCAGTTTCGGATCATTATTTGAGATCTTTTCTATGGAATGAGATACCAGTAATAGAGGCTTCTCCTTGTACGATTAAGAGTCCCAGATGACAATTTCAAGCCTATTTACTCCATTTTCTTTGTATTATTCATCAAAATACAGTTATCCCTATTTCCAGCTAGTATACCAGTTTCGGATCTTCATTTGTATCTCTTCTACCAAATGAGAAACATGTAATAGAGGCTTCTCCTTATAATATCATGAGTCGGAGATGACTATTTCATGCATATTTAGTCCATTTTCTTTGTATGATTCATCAAAAGTCCGTTATCCCTATTTTCAGGTTGTAGACCAGTTTCAGATCTTTATTTAGGATCTTGTCTACGGAATGAGATACAAGTAATAAAGGCTTCTCTTTGTACTACTATGAGTCCAAGATGAATATTTCAAGCCTATTTACTCCATTTTTTTGTATGATTCATCAAAAGTCAGTTATCCCCATTTTTGGCTAATAGACCAGTTTCGGATCTTCATTTAGGATCTTTTCTACAGAATGAGATACAAGTATTAAAGGCTTCTCCTTGTACTATTTTGAGTCACAGATGACTATTTCAAGCCTATTTACTCCATTTTCTTTGTTTGATTCATCAAAAGTTCGTTATCTCCATCTCGGCTAGTAGACCAATTTCGGATCTTCATTTGGGATCTTTTCTATAGAATGAGATACAAGGAATAGTTTCTTCTTCTTGTACTATTTTGAGTCCTAGATGACCATTTAAAGCCTGTTTATTCAATTTTCTTTGTATGATTCCTTAAAAGTCTGTTATCCCCATGTTCGGCTAGTAGACCAGTTTCGGATCATCATTTGAGATCTCTTCTATGGAATGAGATACAAGTAATAGAGGCTTCTCCTTGTACTGTTATGAGTCCCAGATGACAATTTCAAGCCTATTTACTCCATGTTCTTTGTATGATTCATCAAAAGTCAGTTAGCCCTATTTTCAGCTAGTATACCAGTTTCGGATCTTCATTTGGGTCTCTTCTACCGAATGAGAAACAAGTAATAGAGGCTTCTCCTTATTATATTATGAATCAGAGATAACTATTTCATGCTTATTTAGTCAATTTTCTTTGTATGATTCATAAAAAGTCTGTTATCCCTATTTTCAGCTAGTAGACCAGTTTCAGATCTTCATTTGGGATCTTTTCTAAGGAATAAGATAAAAGTAATAGAGGCTTCTCTTTGTACTACTATGAGTCCAAGATGAAAGCCTATTTACTCCATTTTCTTTGTATGATTTATCAAAAGTCCGTTATCCCCATTTTCGGCAAGTAGACATGTTTCAAATCTTCATTTGGGATCTTTTCTACGGAATGAGATACAAGTAATAGAGGCTTCTCCTCGCACTATTATGAGCCCCATATGACTATTTATAGCCTATTTACTCCATTTTCTTTGTATGATTCATTAAAAGTCTGTTATCCCCATTTTCGACTACTAGAACAGTTTCAGATCTTCATTTGGGATCTCTTCTTCAGAATGAGATACAAGTAATAGAGGCTTCTCCTTGTACTATTATGAGTCCTAGATGACACTTTCAAGACTATTTACTCCATTTTCTCTGTATGATTCATCAAAAGTCTGTTATCCCCATTTTCGGCTAGTAGACCAGTTTCGGATCCTAATTTGGGATCGTTTCTATGGAATGAGATACAAGTAATAGACGCTTCTCCTTGTACTATTTTGAGTCCCAGATGACTATTTAAAGCTTATTTATTCCATTTTCTTTGTTTGATTCATCAAAAGTCCGTTATCCCCATGTTCGGCTAGTAGACTATTTTCAGATCTTCCCTTGGGATCTCTTCTACGGAATGAGATACAAGTAATAGAAGCTTCTCCGTGTACTTTTATGAGTCCCAGACGACTATTTCAAGCCTATTTACTCCATTTTTTTGTATGATTCATCAAAAGTCAGTTATCCCCATTTTCGGCTAGTAGACCAGTTGTGGATCTTCAATTGGGATCTTTTCGACGGAATGAGATACAAGTAATAGAGGCTTCTCCTTGTACTATTATGAGTCCCAGACCACAATTTCAAGCCTAATTACTCCATTTTTTTGAATGATTCATCAAAAGTCCGTTATCCCCATTTTTGGCTAGTAGACCAGTTTACGATCATCATTTGGGATCATTTCTATGGAATGAGATACAAGTAATAGAGGCTTCTCCTTGTATTATCATGAGTCCCAAAAGACTATTTCAAGCCTATTTACTCTATTTTCTTTGTATGATTCATCCAAAGTCCGCTATCCCCATTTTTGGCTACTAGACTAGATTCGGATTATCAATTGGGATCTCTTCTACATAACAAGATACAAGTAATAGAGGCTTCTACTTGTAGTATTATGAGTCCCAGATGAAGATTTTAAGCCTATTTACACCATTTTCTTTTTATGATTCATCAGATATTTGTTTCCCCATTTCGACTATTAGACCAGATTCAGATCTTCATTTGGGATCTTTTCTATGGAATGATATACAAGTAATAGAGGCTTCCCCTTGTACTATTATAAGTCCTAGATGACTATTTCAAGCCTATTTACGAGATTTTGGTTTGTATGATTCATCAAAAGTTCCTTTTCCCCATTTTGGGCTAGTAGACCAGTTTCAGATCTTCATTTGGGATCTCTTCTACGGAATGAGATATAGTTATAGAGGCTTCTCCTTGTACTAATATGAGTCCCAGATGACTATTTCAAGTCTATTTACTCCATTTTCTTTGTATGATTCATAAAAAGTCCTATATCCTCATTTTTGGCTACTAGACCAGTTTCGGATCTTCATTAGGGATCTTTTCTACGAAATGAGATACAAGTTATATAGGCATCTTCTTGTACTATTATGAGTCCCAAATGACTATTTCAAACCTATTTACTCAATTTTCTTTGTATGATTCATCAAAAGTTCATTACCCCCATTTTTGGCTTTCGGATCTTCATTTGGAATCTTTTCTACGGAATGGGATACAAGTAATAGAGGCTTCTACTTGTACTATAATGAGTCCTATATGACTATTTCAAGCCTATTTACTCCATTTTCTTTGTATGATTTATAAAAAGTTCGTTATCCACATTTTTAGCTACTAGACCAGTTTCGGATCTTTATTTGGGCTCTTTTCAACGAAATGAGATACAAGTTATAGAGGAATGTCCTTGTACTATTATGAGTCCCAGATGATGATTTCAAACCTATTTACTCCATTTTCTTTGTATGATTCATCAAAAGTCCATTACCCCCATTTTTGGCTTTCGGATCTTCATTTGGAGTCTTTTCTACGGAATGGGATACAAGTAATAGAGGCTTCTACCTGTACTATAATGAGTCCCGGAGGACTATTTCAAGCCTATTTACTCCATTTTCTTTGTATGATTAATAAAAAGTCTGTTATCCCCATTCTCGACTACTAGACCAGTTTCGGATCTTCGTTTGGGATCTCTTCTTCAGAATGAGATACAAGTAACAGAGGCTTCTCCTTGTACTATTAAGAGTCCCAGATGACAATTTCAAGCCTATCTACTCCATTTTCTTCGTATGATTCATCAAAAGTCCGTTATCCCTATTTTCGGCTAGTAGACCAAATTTGGCTCTTCATTTGGGATCATTTCTACGGAATGAGATACAATTAATAAAGGCTTCTCCTTGTACTATTATGAGTCCCAAATGACTATTTCAAGCCTATTTATTCCATTTTCTTTATTTGATTCATCAAAAGTCCATTATCCCCATGTCCAACTAGTAGACTAGTTTAGGATAGTCATTTGGGATCTCTTCTACGGAATGAGAAACAAGTAATAGAGGCTTCTCCTTGTAATATTATGAGTCTGAGATGACTATTTCAACCTATTTACTCCATTTTCTTTGTATGATTCATCCAAAGTCCATTATCCCCATTTTCGGCTTGTAGACTAGTTTCAGATCTTCATTTGGGATCATTTCTACGGAATGAGATACAAGTAATAGAGGCTTCTCCTTGTACTATTTTGAGTCCCAGGTGATTATTTCAAGCCTATTTACTCCATTTTCTTTGTATAATTCATCAAAAGTCCATTATCCCTATGTTCGGCTAGTAGACTATTTTTAGATCTTCATTTTGGATCTCTTCTACGGAATGAGATACAAGTAATAGTGGCTTCTGCTTGTACTATTTTGAGTCCCAGATGACTATTTCAAGCCTATTTACTCCATTTTCTTTGTATGATTCATCAAAAGTCCGTTATCCCCATGTTCGGCTTGTAGGCCAGGTTCGGATCTTCATTTGGGATCTCTTCTACGGAATGAGACACGAGTAATAGAGGCTTCTCCTTGTACTATAATGAGTCCCAGATGACTATTCGAAGCTTATTTACTCGATTTTCTTTGTTTAAATCATCAAAACTCAGTTATTCCTATATTCGGATAGTAGACCAGTTTCGGATCTTCATTTGGGTCTCTTCTACATAATGAGAAACAAGTAATAGAGGCTTCTCCTTGTAATATTATGAGTCTGAGATGACTATTTCATACCTATTTACTCCATTTTCTTTGTATGATTCATCAAAACTCCGTTATCCCTAATTCGTCTAGTAGACCAGTTGTGGATCTTCATTTGGGATCAATTCGACGGAATGAGATACAAGTAATAGAGGCTTCTCCTAGTACTATTATGAGTCACAGATGACAATTTCAAGCATATTTACTCAATTTTTTTGTACGATTCATCAAAAGTCCGTTATCCCCATTTTCGGCTAGTAGACCAGTTTACGATCTTCATTTGGGATCTTTTCTATGGAATGAAATACAAGTAATAGGGGCTTTTCCTTGTAATATCATGGGTCCCAGATGACTATTTCAAGCCTATTTACTCCATTTTCTTTGTATGATTCATCCAAAGTCCGTTATCCCCATTTTTGGCTACTAAACTAGATTCGGATTTTCAATTGGGATCTCTTCTACATAATAAGATACAAGTAATAGAGGCTTCTACTTGTACTATTATGAGTCCTAAATGAAGAATTTAAGCCTATTTACATCATTTTCTTTTTATGGTATTTACATCCCTATTTTTCGTTAGTAGACCAGTTTCGGATCTTCATTTGGTATCTTTTCTAAGAAATGAGATACAAGTAATAGAGGCTTCCCTTTATACTACTATGAGTCCAAGATGAATATTTCAAGCCTATTTACTCCATTTTCTTTGTATAATTTATGAAAAGTCCGTTATCCCCATTTTCGGCTAGTAGAGATGTTTCGGATCTTCATTTGGGATCTTTTCTACGGAATGAGATACAACTAATAGAGGCTTCTCCTCGCACTATTTTGAGCCCCATATGACTATTTATAGCCTGTTTACTCCATTTTCTTTGTATGATTCATTAAAAGTCTGTAATCCCCATTTTCGACTACTAGAACAGTTTCGGATCTTCATTTGGGATCTCTTCTTCAGAATGAGATACAATTAATAGAGGCTTCTCTTTGTACTATTATGAGTCCTAGATGACACTTTCAAGACTATTTACTCCATTTTCTTTATATGATTCATCAAAAGTCCGTTATCCCCATTTTCGGCTAGTAGACCAGTTTCGGATCCTAATTTGGGATCGTTTCTACGGAATGAGATACAAGTAATAGACGCTTCTCCTTGTACTATTTTGAGTCCCATATGACTATTTCAAACCTATTTATTCCATTTTCGTTGTTTGATTCATCAAAAGTCCGTTATCCCCATGTTTGGCTAGTAGACTAGTTTCAGACCTTCCCTTGGGATCTCTTCTACGGAATGAGGTACAAGTAATAGAGGCTTCTCCGTTTACTTTTATGAGTCCCAAACGACTATTTCAAGCCTATTTACTCCATTTTTTTGTATGATTCATCAAAAGTCAGTTATCCCCATTTTCGGCTAGTAGACAAGTTTCAGATCTTCTTTTGGGATCTTTTCTACGGAATAAGATACAAGTAATAGACGCTTCTCCTTGTACTATTTTGAGTCCCAGTTGATTATTTCAAGCCTATTTACTCAATTTTCTTTTTATGATTCATTAAAAGTCCGTTATCCCCATGTTCAGCTAGTAGACCAGTTACGGATCTTCATTTGGGATCTCTTCTGCGGAATGAGATACATGTAATAGAGGCTTATCCTTGTACTTTTCTGAGTCCCAGATGACTATTCCAAGCGTATTTACTCGATTTTCTTTGTTTAATTCATCAAAAGTAAGTTATCCCTATTTTCAGATAGTAGACCGGTTTCGGATCTTCATTTGGGTCTCTTCTGAAGAATGAGAAACAAGTAATATAGGCTTCTCCTTGTAATATTATGAGTCTGAGATGACTATTTCATACCTATTTACTCCATTTTCTTTGTATGTTTCATCAAAAGTCCATTATCCCTAATTCGTCTAGTTGACCAGTTGTGGATCTTCATTTGGGATCTTTTGGACGGAATGAGATACAAGTAATGGAGGCTTCTCCTTGTACTATTATGAGTCCCAGATGACAATTTCAAGCCTATTTACTCCATTTGTTTGAATGATTCATCAAAAGTCCGTTATCCCCATTTTCGGCTAGTATACCAGTTTACGATCTTTATTTGGGATCATTTCTATGGAATGAGATACAAGTAATAGAGGTTTCTCCTTTTATTATCATGAGTCCCAGATGACTATTTCAAGCCTATTTACTCCATTTTCTTTGTATGATTCATCAAAAGTCTGTTATCCCCATGTTCGGCTTGTAGACCAGTTTCAGATCTTCATTTAGGATCTCTTCTACGAAATGAGATACAAGTAATATAGGCTTCTCCTTGTACTTTTATGAGTCCCAGATGACAATTTCAAGCCTATTTACTCCATTTTCATTGTATGATTCATCAAAAGTCAGTTATCCCTATTTTCGGCAAGTATACCAGTTTTGGATCTTCATTTGGGTCTCTTATACCGAATAAGAAACATGTGATAGAGGCTTCTCCTTATAATATGATGAGTCCGAGATAAATATTTTATGCTTATTTAGTTCATTTTCTTTGTATGATTTATCAAAAGTCTGTTATCCTTATTTTCCGCTAGTAGACCAGTTTCGGATCTTCATTTGGGATCTTTTCTAAGGTATGAGATACAAGTAATAGAGGCTTCTCTTTGTACTACTATGAGTCCAAGATGAATATTTCAAGCCTATTTACTCCATTTTCTTTGTATGATTTATGAAAAGTCCGTTATCCCCATTTTCGGCTAGTAGAGATGTTTCGGATCTTCATTTGGGATCTTTTCTACGGAATGAAATACAAGTAATAGAGGCTTCTCCTTGCACTATTATAAGCCCCATATGACTATTTATAGCCTATTTACTCCATTTTCTTTGTATGATTCATTAAAAGTCTGTTATCCCCATTTTCGACTACTAGAACAGTTTCAAATCTTCATTTGGGATCTCTTCTTCAGAATGAGATACAAGTAATAGAGGCTTCTCCTTGTACTATTATGAGTCCTAGATGACACTTTCAAGACTATTTACTCCATTTTCCTTGTATGATTCATCAAAAGTCCGTTATTCCCATTTTCGGCTAGTAGACCAGTTTCAGATCCTAATTTGGGATCGTTTCTACGGAATGAGATACAAGTAATAGACGCTTCTCCTTGTACTATTTTGAGTCCCAGATGACTATTTCAAGCTTATTTATTCTATTTTCTTTGTTTGATTCATCAAAAGTCCGTTATCCCCATGTTCGGCTAGTAGACTAGTTTCAGATCTTCCCTTGGGATCTCTTCTACGGAATGAGGTACAAGTAATAGAGGCTTCTCCGTTTACTTTTATGAGTCCCAGACGACTGTTTCAAGCCTATTTACTCCATTTTTTTGTATGATTCATCAAAAGTCAGTTATCCCCATTTTCGGCTAGTAGACAAGTTTCAGATCTTCTTTTGGGATCTTTTCTACGGAATGAGATACAAGTAATAGACGCTTCTCCTTGTACTATTTTGAGTCCCAGTTGATTATTTCAAGCCTATTTACTCAATTTTCTTTTTATGATTCATTAAAAGTCCGTTATCCCCATGTTCAGCTAGTAGACCAGTTACGGATCTTCATTTGGGATCTCTTCTGCGGAATGAGATACATGTAATAGAGGCTTATCCTTGTACTTTTCTGAGTCCCAGATGACTATTCCAAGCTTATTTACTCGATTTTCTTTGTTTAATTCATCAAAAGTAAGTTATCCCTATTTTCAGATAGTAGACCGGTTTCGGATCTTCATTTGGGTCTCTTCTGAAGAATGAGAAACAAGTAATATAGGCTTCTCCTTGTAATATTATGAGTCTGAGATGACTATTTCATACCTATTTACTCCATTTTATTTGTATGTTTCATCAAAAGTCCATTATCCCTAATTCGTCTAGTTGACCAGTTGTGGATCTTCATTTGGGATCTTTTGGATGGAATGAGATACAAGTAATGGAGGCTTCTCCTTGTACTATTATGAGTCCCAGATGACAATTTCAAGCCTATTTACTCCATTTGTTTGAATGATTCATCAAAAGTCCGTTATCCCCATTTTCGGCTAGTATACCAGTTTACGATCTTTATTTGGGATCATTTCTATGGAATGAGATACAAGTAATAGAGGTTTCTCCTTTTATTATCATGAGTCCCAGATGACTATTTCAAGCCTATTTACTCCATTTTCTTTGTATGATTCATCAAAAGTCTGTTATCCCCATGTTCGGCTTGTAGACCAGTTTCAGATCTTCATTTAGGATCTCTTCTACGAAATGAGATACAAGTAATATAGGCTTCTCCTTGTACTTTTATGAGTCCCAGATGACAATTTCAAGCCTATTTACTCCATTTTCATTGTATGATTCATCAAAAGTCAGTTATCCCTATTTTCGGCAAGTATACCAGTTTTGGATCTTCATTTGGGTCTCTTATACCGAATAAGAAACATGTGATAGAGGCTTTTCCTTATAATATGATGAGTCCGAGATAAATATTTTATGCTTATTTAGTTCATTTTCTTTGTATGATTTATCAAAAGTCTGTTATCCTTATTTTCCGCTAGTAGACCAGTTTCGGATCTTCATTTGGGATCTTTTCTAAGGTATGAGATACAAGTAATAGAGGCTTCTCTTTGTACTACTATGAGTCCAAGATGAATATTTCAAGCCTATTTACTCCATTTTCTTTGTATGATTTATGAAAAGTCCGTTATCCCCATTTTCGGCTAATAGAGATGTTTCGGATCTTCATTTGGGATCTTTTCTACGGAATGAAATACAAGTAATAGAGGCTTCTCCTTGCACTATTATAAGCCCCATATGACTATTTATAGCCTATTTACTCCATTTTCTTTGTATGATTCATTAAAAGTCTGTTATCCCCATTTTCGACTACTAGAACAGTTTCAGATCTTCATTTGGGATCTCTTCTTCAGAATGAGATACAAGTAATAGAGGCTTCTCCTTGTACTATTATGAGTCCTAGATGACACTTTCAAGACTATTTACTCCATTTTCCTTGTATGATTCATCAAAAGTCCGTTATTCCCATTTTCGGCTAGTAGACCAGTTTCAGATCCTAATTTGGGATCGTTTCTACGGAATGAGATACAAGTAATAGACGCTTCTCCTTGTACTATTTTGAGTCCCAGATGACTATTTCAAGCTTATTTATTCTATTTTCTTTGTTTGATTCATCAAAAGTCCGTTATCCCCATGTTCGGCTAGTAGACTAGTTTCAGATCTTCCCGTGGGATCTCTTCTACGGAATGAGATACAAGTAATAGAGGCTTCTCCGTGTACTTTTATGAGTCCCAGGCGACTATTTCAATCCTATTTACTTCATTTTTTTGTATGATTCATCAAAAGTCAGTTATCCCCATTTTTGGCTAATAGACCAGTTTCGGATCTTCATTTGGGATCTTTTCTACGGAATGAGATACAACTAATAGACGCTTCTCCTTGTACTATTTTGAGTCCCAGTTGACTATTTCAAGCCTATTTATTCCATTTTCTTTGTTTGATTCATCAAAAGTCCGTTATCCCCATGTTCAGCTAGTAGACTAGTTTCAGATCTTCCCTTGGGATCTCTTCTACGGAATGAGATACAAGTAATAGAGGCTTCTCCGTGTACTTTTATGAGTCCCAGACGACTATTTCTTGCCTATTTATTCTATTTTTTTGTATGATTCATCAAAAGTCAGTTATCCCTATTTTTGGCTAATAGACCAGTTTCGGATCTTCATTTGGGATCTTTTCTACGGAATGAGATACAAGTAATAGACGCTTCTCCTTGTAATATTTTGAGTCCCAGTTGACTATTTGAAGCCTATTTAGTCCATTTTCTTTTTATGATTCATCAAAAGTCCGTTATCCCCATTGTTCAGCTAGTAGACCAGTTACGGATCTTCATTTGGGATCTCGTCTACGGAATGAGACACAAGTAATAGAGGCTTCTCTTTGTACTTTTATGAGTCCCAGATGACAATTTCAAGCCTATTTACTCCATTTTATTTATATTATTTATCAAAAGTCAGTTATCCTTATTTTCGGCAAGTATACCAGTTTCAGATATTCATTTGGGTCTCTTCTACCGAATAAGAAACATGTAATAGAGGCTTCTCCTTATAATATTATGAGTCCGAGATGACTATTTCATGCTTGTTTAGTTCGTTTTCTTTGTATGATTCATCAATAGTCTGTTATCCCTATTTTCGGCTAGTAGACCAGTTTCGGATCTTCATTTGGGATCTTTTCTAAGGTATGAGATACAAGTAATAGAGGCTTCTCTTTGTACTACTATGAGTCCAAGATGAATATTTCAAGCCTATTTACTCCATTTTCTTTGTATGATTTATGAAAAGTCCGTTATCCCCATTTTCGGCTAGTAGAGATGTTTCGGATCTTCATTTGGGATCTTTTCTACGGAATAAAATACAAGTAATAGAGGCTTCTCCTCGCACTATTATGAGCACCATATGACTATTTATAGCCTATTTACTCCATTTTCTTTGTATGATTCATTAAAAGTCTGTTATCCCCATTTTCGACTACTAGAACAGTTTTGGATCTTCATTTGGGATCTCTTCTTCAGAATGAGATACAAGTAATAGAGGCTTCTCCTTGTACTATTATGAGTCCCAGATGAAACTTTCAAGACGATTTACTCCATTTTCCTTGTATGATTCATCAAAAGTCCGTTATTCCCATTTTCGGCTAGTAGACCAGTTTCGGATCCTAATTTGGGATCGTTTCTACGGAATGAGATACAAGTAATAGACGCTTCTCCTTGTACTATTTTGAGTCCCAGATGACTATTTCAAGCCTATTTATTCCGCTTTCTTTGTTTGATTCATCAAAAGTCCGTTATCCCCATGTTCGGCTAGTAGACTAGTTTCAGATCTTCCCTTGGGATCTCTTCTACGGAATGAGATACAAGTAATAGAGGCTTCTCCGTGTACTTTTATGAGTCCCAGACGACTATTTCAAGCCTATTTACTTCATTTTTTTGTATGATTCATCAAAAGTCAGTTATCCCCATTTTTGGCTAATAGACCAGTTTCTGATCTTCATTTGGGATCTTTTCTACGGAATGAGATACAAGTAATAGACGCTTCTCCTTGTACTATTTTGAGTCCCAGTTGACTATTTCAAGCCTATTTATTCCATTTTCTTTGTTTGATTCATCAAAAGTCCGTTATCCCCATGTTCAGCTAGTAGACTAGTTTCAGATCTTCCCTTGGGATCTCTTCTACGGAATGAGATACAAGTAATAGAGGCTTCTCCGTGTACTTTTATGAGTCCCAGACGACTATTTCAAGCCTATTTACTCTATTTTTTTGTATGATTCATCAAAAGTCAGTTTTCCCCATTTTTGGCTAATAGACCAGTTTCGGATCTTCATTTGGGATCTTTTCTACGGAATGAGATACAAGTAATAGACGCTTCTCCTTGCAATATTTTGAGTCTCAGTTGACTATTTCAAGCCTTTAGTCCATTTTCTTTTTATGATTCATCAAAAGTCCGTTATCCCCATTGTTCAGCTAGTAGACCAGTTACGGATCTTCATTTGGGATCTCGTCTACGGAATGAGACAGAAGTAATAGAGGCTTCTCTTTGTACTTTTATGAGTCCCAGATGACAATTTCAAGCCTATGTACTCCATTTTCTTTATATGATTCATCAAAAGTCAGTTATCCTTATTTTCGGCAAGTATACCAATTTCAGATCTTCATTTGGGTCTCTTCTACTGAATAAGAAACATGTAATAGAGGCTTCTCCTTATAATATTATGAGTCCGAGATGACTATTTCATGCTTGTTTAGTTCATTTTCTTTGTATGATTCATCAAAAGTCTGATATCCCTATTTTCGGCTAGTAGATCAGTTTCAGATCTTCCTTTGGGATCTTTTCTACAGAATGAGATACAATTAATAAAGGGTTATCCTTGTACTACTATGAGTCCAAGATGACTATTTTAAGCATATTTACTCCATTTTCTTTGTATGATTTATCAAAATTCCGTTATCCCCATTTTCGGCTAGTAGACATGTTTAAGATCTTCATTTGGGATCTTTTCTACGGAATGTAATACAAGTAATAGAGGCTTCTCCTCACACTATTATGAGTCCCAAATGATTATTTAAAGCCTATTTACTCCATTTTCATTGTATGATTCATAAAAAGTCTGTTATCCCCATTTTCGACTACTAGAACAGTTTCAGATCTTCATTTGGGATCTCTTCTTCAGAATGAGATACAAGTAATTGAGGCTTCTCCTTGTCCTATTATGAGTCCTAGATGACACTTTCAAGACTATTTACTCCATTTTCTTTGTATGATTCATCAAAAGTCCGTTATCCCCATTTTCGGCTAGTAGACAAGTTTCGGATCATAATTGGGGATTGATTCTGCGGAATGTGATAAAAGTAATAGAGGCTTCTCCTTGTACTATTTTGAATCCCAAATGACTATTTCAAGCCTATTTATTCCATTTCATTTGTTTGATTCATCAAAAGTCCGTTACCCCCATGTTCGGCTAGTTGACTAGTTTCAGATCTTCCCTTGGGATCTTTTCTACGGAATGAGATACAAGTAATTGAGGCTTCTCCTTGTACTTTTATGAGTCCCAGACGACTATATCAAGCCTATTTACTCCATTTTTTGTATGATTCATCAAAAGTCAGTTATCCCCATTTCCGGCTAGTAGACCAGTTTCGGATTTTCATTTGGGATCTTTTCTACGGAATGAAATTCAAGTAATAGAGGCTTCTCCTTGTACTATTTTGAGTCCCAGTTGACTATTTCAAGCCTATTTACTCCATTTTCTTTTTATGATTCATCAAAAGTCCGTTATCCCCATGTTCGGCTGGTAGCCAGTTACGGATCTTCATTTGGGATGTCTTCTACGGAACGAGATACATGTAATAGAGGCTTATCCTTGTACTTTTCTGAGTCCCAGATGACTATTCCAAGCTTATTTACTCGATTTTCTTTGTTTAATTCATCAAAAGACAGTTATCCCTATTTTCGGATAGTGGACCAGTTTCGGATCTTCATTTGGATCTCTTCTGCAGAATGAGAAACAAGTAATAGAGGCTTCTCCTTGTAATATTATGAGTCTGAGATGACTATTTCATACCTATTTACTCCATTTTATTTGTATGATTCATCAAAAGTCCGTCATCCCTAATTCGTCTCGTAGACCAGTTGTGGATCTTCATTTGGGATCTTTTCTATGGAATGAGATACAAGTAATAGAATCTTCTCCTTGTACTATTATGAGTCCCAGATGACAATTTCAAGCCTATTTACTCCATTTTGTTGTATGATTCATCAAAAGTCCGTTATCCCCATTTTCGGCTAGTACACCAGTTTCCGATCTTCATTTGGGATCTTTTCTATGGAATGAGATACAAGTAATAGAAGCTTCTCCTTGTAATATCATGAGTCCCAGATGACAATTTCAAACATATTTACTCCATTTTCTTTGTATGATTCATCAAAAGTCCGTTATCCCTATTTTCGGCTAGTAGACCAATTTCAGATCTTCATTTCGGATCTTTTCTACGGAATGAGAAACAATTAATAAAGGCTTCTCCTTGTACTATTATGAGTCCCAGATGATTATTTAAAGCCTATTTACTCCATTTTCTTTGTATGATTCACCAAAAGTCCATTATCCTTATGTTCGGCTAGTAGACCATTTTCAGATCTGCATTTGGGATCTCTTCTACGGAATGAGATACAAGTAATAGTGGCTTCTCCATGTACTATTTTGAGTCCCTTATGACTATTTCAAGCCTATTTACTCCGTTTTGTTTGTATGATTCATCAAAAGTCCGTTATCCCCATGTTCGGCTTTTAGACCAGTTTCGGATCTTCATTAGGAATCTCTTCTACGGAATGAGATACAAGTAATAGAGGCTTCTCCTTGTACTATTTAGAGTCCCAGTTGACTATTTCAAGCCTATTTACTCCATTTTCTTTTTATGATTCATCAAAAGTCTTTTATCCCCATGTTCGGCTAGTAGACCAGTTACGGATCTTCATTTGGGATCTCTTATACGGAACGAGATACCTGTAATAGAGGCTTATCCTTGTACTTTTCTGAGTCCCAGATGACTATTCCAAGCTTATTTACTCGATTTTCTTTGTTTAATTCATCAAAAGTCAGTTATCCCTATATTCGGATAGTAGACCAGTTTCGGATCTTCAATTGGGTCTCTTCTGCAGAATGAGAAACAAGTAATAGAGGTTTCTCTTTGTAATATTATGAGTCTGAGATGACTTCTTCATACCTATTTACTCCATTTTATTTGTATGATTCATCAAAAGTCCGTTATCCCTAATTCGTCTCGTAGACCAGTTGTGGATCTTCATTTGGGATCTTTTCGACGGAATGAGATACAAGTAATAGAGGATTCTCCTTGTACTATTATGAGTCCCAGATGACAATTTCAAGCCTATTTACTCCATTTTGTTTGTATGATTCCTCAAAAGTCTGTTATCCTTATTTTCGGCTAGTAGACCAGTTTCCGATCTTCATTTGGGATCTTTTCTATGGAATGAGATACAACTAATAGAGGCTTCTCCTTGTAATATCATGAGTCCCAGATGACTATTTCAAGCCTATTTACTCCATTTTCTTTGTATGATTCATCCAAAGTCCGCTATCCCCATTTTTGGCTACTAGACTAGATTCGGATTTTCAATTGGGATCTCTTCTACATAATAAGATACAAGTAATAGAGGCATCTACTTGTACTATTATGAGTCCCAAATGAAGATTTTAAGCCTATTTACACCATTTTCTTTTTATGATTCATCATAAGTCTGTTTTTCCATTTCGACTACTAGACCAGTTTCAGATCTTCATTTGGGATCTTTTCTATGGAATGAGATACAAGTAATAGAAGCTTCCCCTTGTACTATTATGAGTCCTAGATGACTATTTCAAGCCTATTTACTAGATTTTTGTTTGTATGATTCATCAAAAGTTCTTTATCTCCATTTTTGGCTAGTAGACCAGTTTCGGATCTTCATTTGGGATCTCTTCTACGGAATGAGATGTAGTAATAGAGGCTTCTCCTTGTACTAATATGAGTCCCAGATGATTATTTCAAGTCTATTTAATCTATTTTCTTTGTATGATTTATAAAAAGTCCGTTATCCTCATTTTTGGCTACTAGACAAGCTTCAGATCTTCATTTGGGATCTTTTCCACGAAATGAGATACAAGTTATAGAGGCATCCCTTGTACTATTATGAGTCCCAGATGACTATTTCAAACCTATTTACTCCATTTTCTTTGTATGATTCATCAAAAGTCCATTACCCCCAATTTTGGCTTTCAGATCTTCATTTGGAATCTTTTCTACGGAATGGGATACAAGTTATAGAGGCTTCTCCTTGTACTATAATGAGTTCCAGATGACTATTTCAAGCCTATTTACTCGATTTTCTTTGTATGATTCATAAAAAGTCTATTATCCCCAGTCTCGACTACCAGACCAGTTTCGGATCTTCATTTGGGATCTCTTCTTCAGAATGAGAAACAAGTAATAGAGGATTCTCCTTGTACTATTATGAGTCCCAGATGACAATTTCAAACATATTTACTCCATTTTCTTTGTATGATTCATCAAAAGTCCGTTATCCCTATTTTCGGCTAGTAGACCAATTTCAGATCTTCATTTGGGATCTTTTCTACAGAATGAGAAACAATTAATAAAGGCTTCTCCTTGTACTATTATGAGTCCCATATGATTATTTAAGGCCTATTTACTTCATTTTCTTTGTATGATTCATCAAAAGTCCATTATCCCTATGTTCGGCTAGTAGACCATTTTCAGATCTGCATTTGGGATCTCTTCTACGGAATGAGATACAAGTAATAGTGGCTTCTCCATGTACTATTTTGAGTTCCTTATAACTATTTCAAGCTTATTTACTCCGTTTTGTTTGTATGATTCATCAAAAGTCCGTTATCCCCATGTTCGGCTTTTAGACCAGTTTCAGATCTTCATTTGGAATCTCTTCTACGGAATGAGATACAAGTAATAGAGGCTTCTCCTTGTACTTTTATGAGTCCCACATGACAATTTCAAGCCTATTTACTCCATTTTCTGTGTATGATTCATCAAAAGACAGTTAACTCTATTTTCGGCAAGTATACCAGTTTTGGATCTTCATTTGGGTCTCCTCTACCGAATGAGAAACATGAAATAGAGGCTTCTCCTTATAATATTAATAGACCGAGATGACTATTTCAAGCTTATTTAGTACATTTTTTTTGTATGATTCATCAAAAGTCTGATTTCCCTATTTTGGCTATTAGACCAGTTTCGGATCTTCCTTTGGGATCTTTTCTACGGAATGAGATACAAGTTATAGAGGCTTCTCTTTGTACTACTATGAGTCCAAGATGACTATTTCAAGCCTATTTACTCCATTTTCTTTGTATGATTTATCAAAAGTCCGTTATCCCCATTTTCGGCTAGTAGACATGTTTCGGATCTTCATTTGGGATCTTTTCTACGGAATGAGATACAAGTAATGGAGGTTTCTCTTCGCACTATTATGAGTCCCAGATGACTATTTAAAGCCTTTTTACTCAATTTTCTTTGTTTGATTCATAAAAAGTCTGTTATCCCCATTTTCGACAACTAGAACAGTTTCGGATCTTCATTTGGGATCTCTTCTTCATAATGAGATACAAGTAATAGAGGCTTCTCCTTGTACTATTATGAGTCCTAGATGACACTTTCAAGACTATTTACTTCAATATTTTGTATGATTCATCAAAAGTCCTTTATCCTCTTTTTCGGCTAGTAGACCAATTTCGGATCTTAAATAGGAATCGTTTCTACGGAATGAAATACAAGTAATAGAGGCTTCTCCTTGTACTATTTTGAGTCCCAGATGACTATTTCAAGCTTATTTATTCTATTTTCTTTGTTTAATTCATCAAATGACAGTTATCCCTATTTTCGGATAGTAGACCAGTTTCGGATCTTCATTTGGGTCTCTTCTGCAGAATGAGAAACAAGTAATAGAGGCTTCTCCTTGTAATATTGTGAGTCTGAGATGACTATTTCATACCTATTTACTCCATTTTATTTGTATGATTCATCAAAAGTCTGTTATCCCTAATTCGTCTCGTAGACCAGTTGTGGATCTTCATTTGGGATCTTTTCGACGGAATGAGATACAAGTAATATAGTCTTCTCCTTGTACTATTATGAGTCCCAGATGACAATTTCAAGCCTATTTACACCATTTTGTTGTATGATTCCTCAAAAGTCCGTTATCCCCATTTTCGGCTAGTACACCAGTTTCCGATCTTCATTTGGGAACTTTTCTATGGAATGAGATACAAGTAATAGAAGCTTCTCCTTGTAATATCATAAGTCCCAGATGACTATTTCAAGCCTATTTACTCAATTTTCTTTGTATGATTCATCTAAAGTCCGCTATCCCCATTTTTGGCTACTACACTAGATTCGGATTTTCAATTGGGATCTCTTCTACATAATAAGATACAAGTAATAGAGGCATCTACTTGTACTATTATGAGTCCCAAATGAGATTTTAAGCCTATTTCCACCATTTTCTTTTTATTATTCATCAGAAGTCTGTTTTTCCATTTCGACCACTAGACCAGTTTCAGATCTTCATTTGGGATCTTTTCTATGGAATGAGATACAAGTAATAGAGGCTTCCCCTTGTACTATTATGAGTCCCAGATGACTATTTCATGCCTATTTACTAGATTTTTGTTTGTATGATTCATCAAAAGTTCCTTATCCCCATTTTTGGCTAGTAGACCAGTTTCGGATCTTCATTTGGGATCTCTTCTACGGAATGAGATGTAGTAATAGAGGCTTCTCCTTGTACTAATATGAGTCCCAGATGACTATTTCAAGTCTATTTAATCCATTTTCTTTGTATGATTCATAAAAAGTCCGTTATCCTCATTTTTGGCTACTAGACAAGCTTCAGATCTTCATTTGGGATCTTTTCTACGAAATGAGATACAAGTTATAGAGGCATCTCCTTGTACTATTATGAGTCCGAGATGTCTATTTCAAACCTATTTACTCCATTTTCTTTGTATGATTTATTAAAAGTCCATTACCCCTATTTTTGGCTTTCAGATCTTCATTTGGAATCTTTTCTACGGAATGGGATACAAGTTATAGACGCTTCTCCTTGTACTATAATGAGTCCCAGATGACTATTTCAAGCCTATTTACTCCATTTTCTTTGTATGATTCATAAAAAGTCCGTTATCCTCATTTTTGGCTACTAGACCAGTTTCGGATCTTTATTTGGTATCTTTTCTACGAAATGAGATACAAGTTATAGAGGCATCTCCTTGTACTATTATGAGTCCCAGATGACTATTTCAAACCTATTTACTCCATTTTCTTTGTATGATTCATCAATAGTCCATTACCCCCATTTTTGGCTTTCAGATCTTCATTTGGAATCTTTTCTACGGAATGGGATACAAGTAATAGAGGCTTCTCCTTGTACTATAATGAGTCCCAGATGGTTATTTCAAGCCTATTTACTCCTTTTGTTTGTATGATTCATCAAAAGTCCGTTATCCTCATTTTCGGCTAGTAGACAAGTTTCGGATCTTAATTGGGGATCGATTCTGCGGAATGAGATAAAAGTAATAGAGGCTTCTCCTTGTACTATTTTGAGTCCCAAATGACTATTTCAAGCCTATTTATTCCATTTTCTTTGTTTGATTCATCAAAAGTCCGTTACCCCCATGTTCGGCTAGTTGACTAGTTTAAGATCTTCCCTTGGGATCTCTTCTACGAAATGAGATACAAGTAATTGAGGCTTCTCCTTGTACTTTTATGAGTCCCAGACGACTATATCAAGCCTATTTACTCCATTTTGTGTATGATTCATCAACAGTTAGTTATCCCCATTTTCGGCTAGTAGACCAGTTTCGGATTTTCATTTGGAATCTTTTCTACGGAATGAGATACAAGTAATAGAGGCTTCTCCTTGTACTATTTTGAGTCCCAGTTGACTATTTCAAGCCTATTTACTCCATTTTCTTTTTATGATTCATCAAAAGTCCTTTATCCCCATGTTCGGCTAGTAGACCAGTTACGGATCTTCATTTGGGATCTCTTATACGGAACGAGATACATGTAATAGAGGCTTATCCTTGTACTTTTCTGAGTCCCAGATGACTATTCCAAGCTTATTTACTCGATTTTCTTTGTTTAATTCATCAAAAGTCAGTTATCCCTATATTCGGATAGTAGACCAGTTTCGGATCTCCAATTGGGTCTCTTCTGCAGAATGAGAAACAAGTGATAGAGGCTTCTCTTTGTAATATTATGAGTCTGAGATGACTATTTCATACCTATTTACTCCATTTTATTTGTATGATTCATCAAAAGTCCGTTATCCCTAATTCGTCTCGTAGACCAGTTGTGGATCTTCATTTGGGATCTTTTCGACGGAATGAGATACAAGTAATAGAGTCTTCTCCTTGTACTATTATGAGTCCCAGATGACAATTTCAAGCCTATTTACTCCATTTTGTTGTATGATTCATCAAAAGTCCGTTATCCCCATTTTCGGCTAGTACACCAGTTTCCGATCTTCATTTGGGATCTTTTCTATGGAATGAGATACAAGTAATAGAAGCTTCTCCTTGTAATATCATAAGTCCCAGATGACTATTTCAAGCCTATTTACTCCATTTTCTTTGTATGATTCATCTAAAGTCCGCTATCCCCATTTTTGGCTACTACACTAGATTCGGATTTTCAATTGGGATCTCTTCTACATAATAAGAGGCATCTACTTGTACTATTATGAGTCCCAAATGAGATTTTAAGCCTATTTACACCATTTTCTTTTTATTATTCATCAGAAGTCTGTTTTTCCATTTCGACTACTAGACCAGTATCAGATCTTCATTTGGGATCTTTTCTATGGAATGAGATACAAGTAATAGAGGCTTCCCCTTGTACTATTATGAGTCCCAGATGACTATTTCATGCCTATTTACTAGATTTTTGTTTGTATGATTCATCAAAAGTTCTTTATCCCTATTTTTGGCTAGTAGACCAGTTTCGGATCTTCATTTGGGATCTCTTCTACGGAATGAGATGTAGTAATAGAGGCTTCTCCTTGTACTAATATGAGTCCCAGATGACTATTTCAAGTCTATTTAATCCATTTTCTTTGTATGATTCATAAAAAGTCCGTTATCCTCATTTTTGGCTACTAGACAAGCTTCAGATCTTCATTTGGGATCTTTTCTACGAAATGAGATACAAGTTATAGAGGCATCTCCTTGTACTATTATGAGTCCGAGATGACTATTTCAAACCTATTTACTCCATTTTCTTTGTATGATTTATTAAAAGTCCATTACCCCTATTTTTGGCTTTCAGATCTTCATTTGGAATCTTTTCTACGGAATGGGATACAAGTTATAGACGCTTCTCCTTGTACTATAATGAGTCCCAGATGACTATTTCAAGCCTATTTACTCCATTTTCTTTGTATGATTCATAAAAAGTCCGTTATCCTCATTTTTGGCTACTAGACCAGTTTCGGATCTTTATTTGGGATCTTTTCTACGAAATGAGATACAAGTTATAGAGGCATCTCCTTGTACTATTATGAGTCCCAGATGACTATTTCAAACCTATTTACTCCATTTTCTTTGTATGATTCATCAATAGTCCATTACCCCCATTTTTGGCTTTCAGATCTTCATTTGGAATCTTTTCTACGGAATGGGATACAAGTAATAGAGGCTTCTCCTTGTACTATAATGAGTCCCAGATGGTTATTTCAAGCCTATTTACTCCATTTTCTTTGTATGATTCATAAAAAGTCTGTTATCCTCATTTTTGGCTACTAGACCAGTTTCGGATCTTCAATTGGGATCTTTTCTACGAAATGAAATACAAGTTATAAAGGTATCTCGTTGTACTATTATGAGTCACAGATGACTATTTCAAACCTATTTACTCCATTTTCTTTGTATAATTCATCAAAAGTCCATTACCCCCATTTTTGGTTTCGGATCTTCATTTGGAATCTTTTCTACGTAATCAGATACAAGTAAGAGAGGCTTCTCCTTGTACTATAATGAGTCCAGATGACTATTTCAAGCCTGTTTACTCCATTTTCTTTGTATGATTCATAAAAAGTCCGTTATCCTCATTTTTGGCTACTAGACTAGTTTCGGATATTCATTTGGGATCTTTTCTACGAAATGAGATACAAGTTATAGAGGCATCTCTTTGTACTATTATGAGTCCCAGATGACTATTTCAAACTTGTTTACTCCATTTTCTATGTATGATTCATCAAAAGTCCATTACCCCCATTTTTGGCTTTCAGATCTTCATTTGGAATCTTTTCTACGGAATGGGATACAAGTTATAGAGGCTTCTCCTTGTACTATAATGAGTCCCAGATGACTATTTTAAGCCTATTTACTCCATTTTCTTTGTATGATTCATAAAAAGTCCGTTATCCTCATTTTTGGCTACTAGACCAGTTTCGGATCTTTATTTGGGATCTTTCTACGAAATGAGATACAAGTTATAGAGGCATCTCCTTGTACTATTATGAGTCCCAGATGACTATTTCAAACCTATTTACTCCATTTTCTTTGTATGATTCATCAATAGTCCATTATCCCCATTTTTGGGTTTCGGATCTTCATTTGGAATCTTTTCTACGGAATGGGATACAAGTAATAGAGGCTTCTCCTTGTACTATAATGAGTCCCAGATGGCAATTTCAAGCCTATTTACTCCATTTGTTTGTATGATTCATCAAAAGTCCATTATCCCCATTTTCGGCTAGTAGACAAGTTTCGGATCTTAATTGGGGATCGATTCTGCGGAATGAGATAAAAGTAATAGAGGCTTCTCCTTGTACTATTTTGAGTCCCAAATGACTATTTCAAGCCTATTTATTCCATTTTCTTTGTTTGATTCATCAAAAGTCTGTTACCCCCATGTTCGGCTAGTTGACTAGTTTCAGATCTTCCCTTGGGATCTCTTCTACGAAATGAGATACAAGTAATTGAGGCTTCTCCTTGTACTTTTATGAGTCCCAGACGACTATATCAAGCCTATTTACTCCATTTTTTTTATGATTCATCAAAAGTCAGTTATCCCCATTTTCGGCTAGTAGACCAGTTTCGGATTTTCATTTGGGATCTTTTCTACGGAATGAGATACAAGTAATAGAGGCTTCTCCTTGTACTATTTCTAGTCCTAGTTGACTATTTCAAGCCTATTTACTCCATTTTCTTTTTATGATTCATCAAAAGTCCGTTATCCCCATGTTCGGCTAGTAGACCAGTTACGGATCTTCATTTGGGATCTCTTCTACGGAATGAGATACATGTAATAGAGGCTTATCCTTGTACTTTTCTCAGTCCCAGATGACTATTCCAAGCTTATTTACTCGATTTTCTTTGTTTAATTCATCAAAAGTCAGTTATCCCTATTTTCGGATAGTAGACCAGTTTCGGATCTTCATTTGGGTCTCTTCTGCAGAATGAGAAACATGTAATAAAGGCTTCTCTTTGTAATATTATGAGTCTGAGATGACTATTTCATACCTATGTACTCCATTTTATTTGTATGATTTATCAAAAGTCCGTTATCCCTAATTAGTCTGGTAGACCAGTTGTAGATCTTCATTTGGGATCTTTTCGAGGGAATGAGATACGAGTAATAGAGTCTTCTCCTTGTACTATTATGAGTCACAGATGACAATTTCAAGCCTATTTACTCCATTTTTTTGTATGATTCATCAAAAGTCCGTTATCCCCATTTTCGGCTAGTAGACCAGTTTCCGATCTTCATTTGGGATCTTTTCTATGGAATGAGATAAAAGAAATAGAGGCTTCTCCTTGAAATATCATGAGTCCCAGATGACTATTTCAAGCCAATTTACTCTATTTTCTTTGTATGATTCATCTAAAGTCCGCAATCCCTATTTTTGGCTACTAGACTAGATTCGGATTTTCAATTGGGATCTCTTCTACATAATAAGATACAAGTAATAGAGGCATCTACTTGTACTATTATGAGTCCCAAATGAATATTTTATGCCTATTTACACCATTTTCTTTTTATGATTCATCAGAAGTCTGTTTTTCCATTTCGACTACTAGACCAGTTTCAGATCTTCATTTGGGATCTTTTCTATGGAATGAGATACAAGTAATAGAGGCTTCCCCTTGTACTATTATGAGTCCTAGATGACTATTTCAAGCCTATTTACTAGATTTTTGTTTGTATGATTCATCAAAAGTTCCTTATCTCCATTTTTGGCTAGTAGACCAGTTTCGGATCTTCATTTGGGATCTCTTCTACGGAATGAGATATAGTAATAGAGGCTTCTCCTTGTACTAATATGAGTCCCAGTTGACTATTTCAAGTCTATTTAATCCATTTTCTTTGTATGATTCATAAAAAGTCCGTTATCCTCATTTTTGGCTACTAGACAAGCTTCAGATCTTCATTTGGGATCTTTTCCACGAAATGAGATACAAGTTATAGAGGCATCTCCTTGTACTATTATGAGTCCCAGATGACTATTTCAACCTATTTACTCTATTTTCTTTGTATGATTCATCAAAAGTCCATTACCCCCATTTTTGGCTTTCAGATCTTCATTTGGAATCTTTTCTACGGAATGGGATACAAGTTATAGAGGCTTCTCCTTGTACTATAATGAGTCCCAGATGACTATTTTAAGCCTATTTACTCCATTTTCGTTGTTTGATTCATTAAAAGTCCGTTATCCTCATTTTTGGCTACTAGACCACTTTCGGATCTTTATTTGGGATCTTTTCTACGAAATGAGATACAAGTTATAGAGGCATCTCCTTGTACTAATATGAGTCCCATATGACTATTTCAAACCTATTTACTCATTTTTCTTTGTATGATTCATCAAAAGTCCATTACCCCCATATTTGGCTTTTGGATCTTCATTTGGAATCTTTTCTACGGAATAGGATACAAGTAATAGAGGCTTCTCCTTGTACTATAATGAGTCCCAGATGACTATGTCAAGCCTATTTACTCCTTGTTCTTTGTATGATTTATATAAAGTCTATTATCCCCATTCTCGACTACCAGACCAGTTTCGGATCTTCATTTGGGATCTCTTCTTCAGAATGAGAAACAAGTAATAGAGGATTCTCCTTGTACTATTATGAGTCTCAGATGACTATTTCAAGCCTATTTATTCCATTTTCTTTGTTTGATTCATCAAAAGTCCATTGTCCCCATGTCCAGCTAGTCGACTAGTTTAGGATCTTCATTTTGGATCTCTTATACGGTATGAGATACAAGTAATTAAGGCTTCTCCTTGTACTTATATGAGTCTCAGATGACTATTTCAAGCCTATTTCCTCCATTCTTTTTTGTATGTTCCATCAAAAGTCAGTTATCCCCATTTTTGGCTAGTAGACCAGTTTCAGATCTTCATTTGGGATTTTCTACGGAATGAGATACAAGTAATAGAGGTTTCTCCTTGTACTATTTTGAGTCCCAGGTGATTATTTCAAGCCTATTTACTCCATTTTCTTTGTATGATTCATCAAAATTCCGTTATCCCTATGTTCGGCTAGTAGACCATTTTCAGATATGCATTTGGGATCTCTTCTACGGAATGAGATACAAGTAATAGTGGCTTCTCCATGTACTATTTTGAGTCCTTTATGACTATGTCAAGCCTATTTACTCCGTTTTGTTTGTATGATTCATCAATAGTCCGTTATCCCCATGTTCGCTTTTTAGACCAGTTTCGGATCTTCATTTAGAATCGCTTCTACGGAATGACATACAAGTAATAGAGGCTTCTCCTTGTACTTTTATGAGTCCCAGATGACAATTTCAAGCCTATTTACTCCATTTTCTGTGTATGATTCATCAAAAGACAGTTATCCCTATTTTCGGGAAGTATACCAGTTTCGGATCTTCATTTAGGTCTCTTCTACCGAATGAGAAATATGAAATAGAGGCTTCTCCTTATAATATTATAAGACCGAGATGACTATTTCATGCTTATTTAGTACATTTTCTTTGTATGATTCATCAAAAGTCTGATTTCCCTATTTTGGGCTAGTAGACAAGTTTTGGATCATCCTTTGGGATCTTTTCTACGGAATGAGATACAAGTAATAGAGGCTTCTCTTTGTACTACTATGAGTCCAAGATGACTATTTCAAGCCTATTTACTCCATTTTCTTTGTATGATTTATCAAAAGTCCGTTATCCCCATTTTCGGCTAGTAGACATGTTTCGGATCTTTATTTGGGATCTTTTCTACGGAATGAGAGACAAGTAATGGAGGCTTCTCTTCGCACTATTATGAGTCCCAATGACTATTTAAAGCCTTTTTACTCCAATATCTTTGTTTGATTCATAAAAAGTCTGTTATCCCAATTTTCGACTACTAGAACAGTTTCGGATCTTCATTTGGGATCTCTTCTTCATAATGAGATACAAGTAATAGAGGCTTCTCCTTGTACTATTATGAGTCCTAGATGACACTTTCAAGACTATTTACTCCAATTTCTTTGTATGATTCATCAAAAGTCCTTTATCCTCATTTTCGGCTAGTAGACCAATTTCGGATCTTAATTAGGAATCGTTTCTACGGAATGAAATACAAGCTCCTTGTACTATTTTGAGTCCCATATGACTATTTCAAGCCTATTTATTCCATTTTCTTTGTTTGATTCATCAAAAGTCTGTTATCCCCATGTTCGGCTAGTAGACTAGTTTCAGTTCTTCCCTTGGGATCTCTTCTATGGAATGAGATACAAGTAATTGAGGCTTCTCCTTGTACTTTTATGAGTCCTAGACGACTATTTCAAGCCTATTTACTTCATTTTTTGTATGATTCTTCAAAAGTCAGTTATCCCCATTTTCGGCTAGTAGACCAGTTTCGGATCTTCATTTGGGATCTTTTATACGAAATGAGATACATGTAACAGAGGCTTCTGCTTGTACTATTTTGAGTCCCAGTTGACTATTTCAAGCTATTTACTCCATTTTCTTTTTATGATTCATCAAAAATTTATTATCCCCATGTTCAGCTAGTAGACCAGTTACAGATCTTCATTTGGGATCTCTTCTGCGGAACGAGATGCATGTAATAGAGGCTTATCCCTGTACTTTTCTGAGTCCCATATGACTATTCCAAGCTTATTTACTTGATTTTCTTTGTTTAATTCATCAAAAGTCAGTTATCCCTATTTTCGGATAGTAGACCAGTTTCTCCTTGTACTATTATGAGTCCCATATGACAATTTCAAGCCTATTTACTCCATTTTTTTGTATGATTCATCAAAACTCCGTTATCCCCATTTTCGGCTAGTAGCCCAATTTCCGATCTTCATTTGGGATCTTTTCTATTGAATGAGATACAACTAATAGAGGCTTTTCCTTGTAATATCATGAGTCCCAGATGATTATTTCAAGCCTATTTACTCTATTTTCTTTGTAAGATACAAGTAATAGAGGCATCTACTTGTAATATTATGAGTCCCAAATGAATATTTTATGCCTATTTACACCATTTTCTTTTTATGATTCATCAGAAGTCTGTTTTTCCATTTCGACTACTAGACCAGTTTCAGATCTTCATTTGGGATCTTTTCTATGGAATGAGATACAAGTAATAGAGGCTTCCCCTTGTACTATTATGAGTCCTAGATGACTATTTCAAGCCTATTTACTAGATTTTTGTTTGTATGATTCATCAAAAGTTCCTTATCTCCATTTTTGGCTAGTAGACCAGTTTCGGATCTTCATTTGGGATCTCTTCTACGGAATGAGATGTAGTAATAGAGGCTTCTCCTTGTACTAATATGGGTCCCAGATGACTATTTCAAGTCTATTTAATCCATTTTCTTTGTATAATTCATAAAAAGTCCGTTATCCTCATTTTTGGCTACTAGACAAGCTTCAGATCTTCATTTGGGATCTTTTCCACGAAATGAGATACAAGTTATAGAGGCATCTCCTTGTACTATTATGAGTCCCATATGACTATTTCAAACCTATTTACTCCATTTTCTTTGTATGCTTCATCAAAAGTCCATTCCCCCATTTTTGGCTTTCAGATCTTCATTTGGAATCTTTTCTACGGAATGGGATACAAGTTATAGAGGCTTCTCCTTGTACTATAATGAGTCCCAGATGACTATTTTAAGCCTATTTACTCCATTTTCTTTGTATGATACATTAAAAGTCCGTTATCCTCATTTTTGGCTACTAGACCTGTTTCGGATCTTTATTTGGGATCTTTTCTACGAAATGAGATACAAGTTATAGAGGCATCTCCTTGTACTAATATGAGTCCCATATGACTATTTCAAACCTATTGACTCATTTTTCTTTGTATGATTCATCAAAAGTCCATTACCCCCATATTTGGCTTTTGGATCTTCATTTGGAATCTTTTCTACGGAATAGGATACAAGTAATAGAGGCTTCTCCTTGTAATATAATGAGTCCCAGATGACTATGTCAAGCCTATTTACTCCATTTTCTTTGTATGATTCATAAAAAGTCTATTATCCCCATTCTCGACAACCAGACCAGTTTCGGATCTTCATTTGGGATCTCTTCTTAAGAATGAGATACAAGTAATAGAGGATTCTCGTTGTACTATTATGAGTCCCAGATGACAATTTCAAACATATTTACTCCATTTTCTTTGTATGATTCATCAAAAGTTCGTTATCCCTATTATTGGCTAGTAGACCAGTTTCAGATCTTCATTTGGGATCTTTTTTACGGAATGAGAAACAGTTAATAAAGGCTTCTCCTTGTACTATTATGAGTCCCATATGACTATTTCAAGCCTATTTATTCCATTTTCTTTGTTTGATTCATTAAAAGTCCATTATCCCCATGTCTAGCTAGTAGACTAGTTTAGGATCTTCATTTTGGATCTCTTCTACGGAATGAGATACAAGTAATTGAGGCTTCTCCTTGTACTTATATGAGTCCCAGATGACTATTTCAAGCCTATTTACTCCATTCTTTTTTGTATGATTCATCAAAAGTCAGTTATCCCCATTTTCGGCTAGTATACCAGTTTCGGATCTTCATTTGGGATCATTTCTACGGAATGGGATACAAGTTATAGAGGCTTCTCCTTGTACTATAATGAGTCCCAGATAACTATTTCAAGCCTATTTACTCCATTTTCTTTGTATGATTTATAAAAAGTCCGTTATCCTCATTTTTGGCTACTAGACCAGTTTCGGATCTTTATTTGGGATCTTTTCTACGAAATGAGATACAAGTTATAGAG
The DNA here is from genome assembly GCA_911865555.2 of Thlaspi arvense. NCBI lineage: Eukaryota > Viridiplantae > Streptophyta > Magnoliopsida > Brassicales > Brassicaceae > Thlaspi > Thlaspi arvense. Next base: position 47,238,298 of record OU466857.2, read on the forward strand.
GCATCTCCTTGTACTATTATGAGTCCCAGATGACTATTTCAAACCTATTTACTCCATTTTCTTTGTATGATTCATCAATAGTCCATTACCCCCATTTTTGGGTTTCGGATCTTCATTTGGAATCTTTTCTACGGAATGGGATACAAGTAATAGAGGCTTCTCCTTGTACTATAATGAGTCCCAGATGGCTATTTCAAGCCTATTTACTCCATTTGTTTGTATGATTCATCAAAAGTCCGTTATCCCCATTTTCGGCTAGTAGACAAGTTTCAGATCTTAATTGGGGATCGATTCTGCGGAATGAGATAAAAGTAATAGAGGCTTCTCCTTGTACTATTTTGAGTCCCAAATGACTATTTCAAGCCCATTTATTCAATTTTCTTTGTTTGATTCATCAAAAGTCCGTTACCCCCATGTTCGGCTAGTTGACTAGTTTCAGATCTTCCCTTGGGATCTCTTTTACGAAATGAGATACAAGTAATTGAGGCTTCTCCTTGTACTTTTATGAGTCCCAGACGACTATATCAAGCCTATTTACTCCATTTTTTGTATGATTCATCAAAAGTCAGTTATCCCCATTTTCGGCTAGTAGACCAGTTTCGGATTTTCATTTGGGATCTTTTCTACGGAATGAGATACAAGTAATAGAGGCTTCTCCTTGTACTATTTTGAATCCCAGTTGACTATTTCAAGCCTATTTACTCCATTTTCTTTTTATGATTCATCAAAAGTCAGTTATCCCTATTTTCGGATAGTAGACCAGTTTCGGATCTTCATTTGGGTCTCTTCTGCAGAATGAGAAACATGTAATAGAGGCTTCTCTTTGTAATATTATGAGTCTGAGATGACTATTTCATACCTATTTAATCCATTTTATTTTTATGATTCATCAAAAGTCCGTTATCCCTAATTCGTCTCGTAGACCACTTGTGGATCTTCATTTGGGATCTTTTCGAGGGAATGAGATACAAGTAATAGATTCTTCTCCTTGTACTATAATGAGTCACAGATGACAATTTCAAGCCTATTTACTCCATTTTTTTGTATGATTCATCAAAATTCCGTTATCCCAATTTTCGGCTAGTAGACCAGTTTCCGATCTTCATTTGGGATCTTTTCTATGGAATGAGATACAAGTAATAGAGGCTTCTCCTTGAAATATCATGAGTCCCAGATGACTATTTCAAGCAAATTTACTCTATTTTCTTTGTATGATTCATCTAAAGTCCGCTATCCCCATTTTTGGCTACTAGACTAGATTCGGATTTTCAATTGGGATCTCTTCTACATAATAAGATACAAGTAATAGAGGCATCTACTTGTAATATTATGAGTCCCAAATGAATATTTTATGCCTATTTACACCATTTTCTTTTTATGATTCATCAGAAGTCTGTTTTTCCATTTCGACTACTAGACCAGTTTCAGATCTTCATTTGGGATCTTTTCTATGGAATGAGATACAAGTAATAGAGGCTTCCCCTTGTACTATTATGAGTCCTAGATGACTATTTCAAGCCTATTTACTAGATTTTTGTTTGTATGATTCATCAAAAGTTCCTTATCTCCATTTTTGGCTAGTAGACCAGTTTCGGATCTTCATTTGGGGTCTCTTCTACGGAATGAGATGTAGTAATAGAGGCTTCTCCTTGTACTAATATGGGTCCCAGATGACTATTTCAAGTCTATTTAATCCATTTTCTGTGTATAATTCATAAAAGGTCCGTTATCCTCATTTTTGGCTACTAGACAAGGTTCAGATCTTCATTTGGGATCTTTTCCACGAAATAAGATACAAGTTATAGAGGCATCTCCTTGTACTATTATGAGTCCCGAATGACTATTTCAAACCTATTTACTCCATTTTCTTTGTATGATTCATCAAATGTCCATTCCCCCATTTTTGGCTTTCAGATCTTCATTTGGAATCTTTTCTACGGAATGGGATACAAGTTATAGAGGCTTCACCTTGTACTATAATGAGTCCCAGATGACTATTTTAAGCCTATTTACTCCATTTTCTTTGTATGATTCATTAAAAGTCCGTTATCCTCATTTTTGGCTACTAGACCTGTTTCGGATCTTTATTTGGGATCTTTTCTACGAAATGAGATACAAGTTATAGAGGCATCTCCTTGTACTAATATGAGTCCCATATGACTATTTCAAACCTATTGACTCATTTTTCTTTGTATGATTCATCAAAAGTCCATTACCCCCATATTTGGCTTTTGGATCTTCATTTGGAATCTTTTCTACGGAATAGGATACAAGTAATAGAGGCTTCTCCTTGTACTATAATGAGTCCCAGATGACTATGTCAAGCCTATTTACTCCATTTTCTTTGTATGATTCATAAAAAGTCTATTATCCCCATTCTCGACTACCAGACCAGTTTCGGATCTTCATTTGGGATCTCTTCTTCAGAATGAGAAACAAGTAATAGAGGATTCTCCTTGTACTATTATGAGTCTCAGATGACTATTTCAAGCCTATTTATTCCATTTTCTTTGTTTGATTCATCAAAAGTCCATTATCCCCATGTCCAGCTAGTCGACTAGTTTAGGATCTTCATTTGGGATCTTTTTTACGGAATGAGAAACAATTAATAAAGGCTTCTCCTTGTACTATTTTGAGTCCCATATGACTATTTCAAGCCTATTTATTCCATTTTCTTTGTTTGATTCATCAAAAGTCTGTTATCCCCATGTTCGGCTAGAAGACTAGTTTCAGTTCTTCCCTTGGGATCTCTTCTATGGAATGAGATACAAGTAATTGAGGCTTCTCCTTGTACTTTTATGAGTCCTAGACGACTATTTCAAGCCTATTTACTTCATTTTTTGTATGATTCTTCAAAAGTCAGTTATCCCCATTTTCGGCTAGTAGACCAGTTTCGGATCTTCATTTGGGATCTTTTATACGGAATGAGATACATGTAACAGAGGCTTCTCCTTGTACTATTTTGAGTCCCAGTTGACTATTTCAAGCTATTTACTCCATTTTCTTTTTATGATTCATCAAAAGTTTATTATCCCCATGTTCAGCTAGTAGACCAGTTACAGATCTTCATTTGGGATCTCTTATGCGGAACGAGATGCATGTAATAGAGGCTTATCCCTGTACTTTTCTGAGTCCCAGATAACTATTCCAAGCTTATTTACTTGATTTTCTTTGTTTAATTCATCAAAAGTCAGTTATCCCTATTTTCGGATAGTAGACCAGTTTCGGATCTTCATTTGGGTCTCTTCTGCCGAATGAGAAATAAGTAATAGAGGCTTCTCCTTGTAATATAATAAGTCTGAGATGACTATTTCATACCTATTTACTCCATTTTTTGTATGATTCATCAAAAGTCCGTTATCCCTAATTCGTCTCGTAGACCAGTTGTGGATCTTCATTTGGGATCTTTTCGACGGAATGAGATACAAGTAATAGAGGTTTCTCCTTGTACTATTATGAGTCCCATATGACAATTTCAAGCCTATTTACTCCATTTTTTTGTATGATTCATCAAAAGTCCGTTATCCCTATTTTCGGCTAGTAGCCCAGTTTCCGATCTTCATTTGGGATCTTTTCTATTGAATGAGATACAACTAATAGAGGCTTTTCCTTGTAATATCATGACTCCCAGATGACTATTTCAAGCCTATTTACTCCATTTTCTTTGTATGATTCATCCAAAGTCCGCTATCTCCATTTTTGGCTACTAGACTAGATTCAGATTTTCAATTGGGATCTCTTCTACATAATAAGATACAAGTAATAGAGGCATCTACTTGTACAATTATGAGTCCCAAATGAAGATTTTAAGCCTATTTACATCATTTTCTTTTTATGATTCATCAAAAGTCTGTTTTTCCATTTCGACTATTAGACTAGTTTCAGATCTTCATTTGGGATCTTTTCTATGGAATGAGATACAAGTAATAGAGGCTTCTCCCTGTACTATTATGAGTCCTAGATGACTATTTCAAGCCTATTTACTAAATTTTTGTTTGTATGATTCATCAAAAGTTCCTTATCCCCATTTTCGGCTAGTAGACCAGTTTCAGATCTTCATTTGGGATCTCTTCTACGGAATGAGATGTAGTAATAGAGGCTTCTCTTTGTACTAATATGAGTCCCAGATGACTATTTCAAGTCTATTTACTCCATTTTCTTTGTATGATTCATATAAAGTCCATTATCCTCATTTTTGGCTACTAGACCAGTTTCGGATCTTCATTTGGGATCTTTTCTACGAAATGAGATACAAGTTATAGAGGCATCTCCTTGTACTATTATGAGTCCCAGATGACTATTTCAAACTTATTTACTCCATTTTCTTTGTATGATTCATCAAAAGTCCATTACCCCCATTTTTGGCTTTCAGATCTTCATTTGGAATCTTTTCTACGGAATGGGATACAAGTAATAGAGGCTTCTCCTTGTACTATAATGAGTCCCAGATGACTATTTCAAGCCTATTTACTCCATTTTCTTTGTATGATTCATAAAAAGTCCGTTATCCTCATTTTTGGCTACTAGACCAGTTTCAGATCTTCATTTGGGATCTTTTCTACGAAATGAGATACAAGTTATAGAGGCATCTCCTTGTACTGTTATGAGTTCCAGATGACTATTTCAAACCTATTTACTCCATTTTCTTTGTATGATTCATCAAAAGTCCATTACCCCCATTTTTGGCTTTAAGATCTTCATTTGGAATCTTTTCTACGGAATGGGATATAAGTAATAGAGGCTTCTCCTTGTACTATAATGAGTCCCAGATAACTATTTCAAGCCTATTTACTCCATTTTCTTTGTATAATTCATAACACGTTCGTTATCCTCATTTTTGGCTACTAGAACAGTTTCGGATCTTCATTTGGGATCTTTTCTACGAAATGAGATACAAGTTATAGAGGAATCTCCTTGTACTATTATGAGTCCCAGATGACTATTTCAGTCCTATTTACTCCATTTTTTTTGTATGATTCATCAAAAGTCCATTACCCCATTTTTGGCTTTCAGATCTTCATTTGGAATCTTTTCTATGAAATGGGATACAAGTAATCGAGGCTTCTACCTGTACAATAATGAGTCCCAGAGGACTATTTCAAGCCTATTTCCTCCATTTTCTTTGTATGATTCATAAAAAGTCTGTTATCCCCATTCTCGACTACTAGACTAGTTTCGGATCTTCGTTAGGGATCTCTTCTGCGGAATGAGATGTAGTAATAGAGGCTTCTCCTTGTACTAATATGAGTCCCAAATGACTATTTCAAGTCTATTTACTCCATTTTCCTTGTATGATTCATAAAAAGTCTGTTATCCTCATTTTTGACTACTAGACCAGTTTCGGATCTTCATTTGGGATCTTTTCAACGAAATGAGATACAAGTTATAGAGGCATCTCCTTGTACTATTATGAGTCCCATATGACTATTTCACACCTATTTACTCCATTTTCTTTGTATTATTCATCAAAAGTTCCTTAACCCCATTTTCGGCTAGTAGACCAGTTTCAGATCTACATTTGGGATCTCTTCTACGAAATGAGATGTAGTAATTGAGGCTTCTCCTTGTACTAATATGAGTCCCAGATGACTATTTCAAGTCTATTTGCTCCATTTTCTTTGTATGATTCATAAAAAGTCCGTTATCCTCATTTTTGGCTACTACACCAGTTTCGGATCTTCATTTAGGATCTTTTCTACGAAATGAGATACAAGTTATAGAGGCATCTCCTTGTACTATTATGAGTCCTAGATGACTATTTCAAACCTATTTACTCCATTTTCTTTGTATGATTCATCAAAAGTCCATTACCCCCATTTTTGGCTTTCAGATCTTCATTTGGAATCTTTTCTAGGGAATAGGATATAAGTAATAGAGGCTTCTCCTTGTACTATAATGAGTCCTAGATGACTATTTCAAGCCTATTTACTCCATTTTCTTTGTATGATTCATAAAAAGTCCGTTATCTTCATTTTTGGCTACTAGACCAGTTTCGGAACTTCATTTGGGATCATTTCTACGAAATGAGATACAAGTTATAGACGCATCTCCTTGTACTATTATGAGTCCCTAATGACTATTTCAAACCTATTTACTCTATTTTCTTTGTATGATTCATCAAAAGTCCATTACCCCCATATTTGGCTTTTGGATCTTCATTTAGAATCTTTTCTACGGAATAGGATACAAGTAATAGAGGCTTCTCCTTGTACTATAATGAGTCCCAGATGACTATTTCAAGCCTATTTACTCCATTTTCTTTGTATGATTCATAAAAAGTCTATTATCCCCATTCTCGACTACCAGACCAGTTTCAGATCTTCATTTGGGATCTCTTCTTGAGAATGAGATACAAGTAATAGAGGATTCTCGTTGTACTATTATGAGTCCCAGATGACAATTTCAAACATATTTACTCCATTTTCTTTGTATGATGCATCAAAAGTCTGTTATCCCTATTTTTGGCTAGTAGACCAGCTTCAGATCTTCATTTGGGATCTTTTCTACGGAATGAGAAACAATTAATAAAGGCTTCTCCTTGTACTATTATGAGTCCCATATGACTATTTCAAGCCTATTTATTCCATTTTCTTTGTTTGATTCATTAAAAGTCCATTATCCCATGTCTAGCTAGTAGACTAGTTTAGGATCTTCATTTTGGATCTCTTATACGGAATGAGATACAAGTAATTGAGGTTTCTCCTTGTACTATTATGAGTCCCAGATGACAATTTCAAGCCTATTTACTCCATTCTTTTTTGTATGATTCATCAAAAGTCAGTTATCCCCATTTTCGGCTAGTAGACCAGTTGCAGATCTTCATTTGGGATCATTTCTACGGAATGAGATACAAGTAATAGAGGCTTCTCCTTGTACTATTTTGAGTCCCAAGTGAATATTTCAAGCCTATTTACTCCATTTTCTTTGTATGATTCATCAAAAGTCCGTTATCCCTATGTTCGGATGGTAGACCAGTTTCAGATCTTCATTTGGGATCTCTTCTACGGAATGAGATACAAGTAATAATGGCTTCTCCATGTACAATTTGAGTCCCAGATGACTATTTCAAGCCTATTTACTCCATTTTCTTTGTATTATTCATCAAAAGTCTGTTATCCCCATGTTCCGTTTGTAGACCCGTTTCGGTTCTTCATTTGGGATCTCTTCTACGGAATGAGATACATGTAATAGTGGCTTCTCCATGTACTATTTTGGAGTCCCTTATGACTATTTCAAGCCTATTTACTCCGTTTTGTATGTATGATTTATCAAAAGTCCGTTATCCCCATGTTCGGCTTTTAGACCAGTTTCGGATCTTCAGTTGGAATCTCTTCTACGGAATGAGATACAAGTAATAGAGGCTTCTCCTTGTACTTTTATGAGTCCGAGATGACAATTTCAAGCCTATTTACTCCATTTTCTGTGTATGATTCATCAAAAGAGAGTTATCCCTATTTTCGGCAAGTATACCAGTTCCGGATCTTCATATGGGTCTCTTCTACCGAATGAGAAACATGAAATAGAGGCTTCTCCTTATAATATTATAAGACCGAGATGACTATTTCTTGCTTATTTAGTACATTTTCTTTGTATGATTCATCAAAAGTCTGATTTCCCTATTTTGGGCTAGTAGACCAGTTTTGGATCATCCTTTGGGATCTTTTCTACGGAATGAGATACAAGTAATAGAGGCTTCTCTTTGTACTACTATGAGTCCAAGATGACTATTTCAAGCCTATTTACTCCATTTTCTTTGTATGATTTATCAAAAGTCCGTTATCCCCATTTTCGGCTAGTAGACATGTTTCGGATCTTTATTTGGGATCTTTTCTACGGAATGAGAGACAAGTAATGGAGGCTTCTCTTCGCACTATTATGAGTCCCAATGACTATTTAAAGCCTTTTTACTCCATTTTCTTTGTTTGATTCATAAAAAGTCTGTTATCCCAATTTTCGACTACTAGAACAGTTTCGGATCTTCATTTGGGATCTCTTCTTCATAATGAGATACAAGTAATAGAGGCTTCTCCTTGTACTATTATGAGTCCTAGATGACACTTTCAAGACTATTTACTCCAATTTCTTTGTATGATTCATCAAAAGTCCTTTATCCTCATTTTCGGCTAGTAGACCAATTTCGGATCTTAATTAGGAATCGTTTCTACGGAATGAAATACAAGAAATAGAGGCTTCTCCTTGTACTATTTTGAGTCCCATATGACTATTTCAAGCCTATTTATTCCATTTTCTTTGTTTGATTCATCAAAAGTCTGTTATCCCCATGTTCGGCTAGTAGACTAGTTTCAGTTCTTCCCTTGGGATCTCTTCTATGGAATGAGATACAAGTAATTGAGGCTTCTCCTTGTACTTTTATGAGTCCTAGACGACTATTTCAAGCCTATTTACTTCATTTTTTGTATGATTCTTCAAAAGTCAGTTATCCCCATTTTCGGCTAGTAGACCAGTTTCGGATCTTCATTTGGGATCTTTTATACGGAATGAGATACATATAACAGAGGCTTCTCCTTGTACTATTTTGAGTCCCAGTTGACTATTTCAAGCTATTTACTCCATTTTCTTTTTATGATTCATCAAAAGTTTATTATCCCCATGTTCAGCTAGTAGACCAGTTACAGATCTTCATTTGGGATCTCTTATGCGGAACGAGATGCATGTAATAGAGGCTTATCCCTGTACTTTTCTGAGTCCCAGATAACTATTCCAAGCTTATTTACTTGATTTTCTTTGTTTAATTCATCAAAAGTCAGTTATCCCTATTTTCGGATAGTAGACCAGTTTCGGATCTTCATTTGGGTCTCTTCTGCCGAATGAGAAACAAGTAATAGAGGCTTCTCCTTGTAATATAATGAGTCTGAGATGACTATTTCATACCTATTTACTCTATTTTTTGTATGATTCATCAAAAGTCCGTTATCCCTAATTCGTCTCGTAGACCAGTTGTGGATCTTCATTTGGGATCTTTTCGACGGAATGAGATACAAGTAATAGAGGTTTCTCCTTGTACTATTATGAGTCCCATATGACAATTTCAAGCCTATTTACTCCATTTTTTTTTTGTATGAATCATCAAAAGTCCGTTATCCCCATTTTCGGCTAGTAGCCCAGTTTCCGATCTTCATTTGGGATCTTTTCTATGGAATGAGATACAACTAATAGAGGCTTTTCCTTATAATATCATGAGTCCCAGATGACTATTTCAAGCCTATTTACTCCATTTTCTTTGTATGATTCATCCAAAGTCCGCTATCTCCGTTTTTGGCTACTAGACTAGATTCGGATTTTCAATTGGGATCTCTTCTACATAATAAGATACAAGTAATAGAGTCATCTACTTGTACTATTATGAGTCCCAAATGAAGATTTTAAGCCTATTTACATCATTTTCTTTTTATGATTCATCAAAAGTCTGTTTTTCCATTTCGACTATTAGACTAGTTTCAGATCTTCATTTGGGATCTTTTCTATGGAATGAGATACAAGTAATAGAGGCTTCCCCCTGTACTATTATGAGTCCTAGATGACTATTTCAAGCCTATTTACTAAATTTTTGTTTGTATGATTCATCAAAAGTTCCATATCCCCATTTTCGGCTAGTAGACCAGTTTCAGATCTTCATTTGGGATCTCTTCTACGGAATGAGATGTAGTAATAGAGGCTTCTCCTTGTACTAATATGAGTCCCAGATGACTATTTCAAGTCTATTTACTCCATTTTCTTTGTATGATTCATATAAAGTCCATTATCCTCATTTTTGGCTACTAGACCACTTTCGGATCTTCATTTGGGATCTTTTCTACGAAATGAGATACAAGTTATAGAGGCATCTCCTTGTACTATTATGAGTCCCAGATGACTATTTCAAACCAATTTACTCCATTTTCTTTGTATGATTCATCAAAAGTCCATTACCCCCATTTTTGGCTTTCGGATCTTCATTTGGAATCTTTTCTACGAAATGGGATACAAATAATAGAGGCTTCTCCTTGTACTATTATAGCTCACAGATTACAATTTTCAGCCTATTTACTCCATTTTCTTTGTATGATTTATCAAAATTCCGTTATCCCCATTTTGGGCTAGTAGTCCAGTTTTGGATCTTCATTTGGGATCTTTTCTACGGAATGAGATAAAAATAACAGAAGCTTCTCCTTGTACTATTATAGCTCACAGATTACAATTTTCAGCCTATTTACTCCATTTTCTTTGTATGATTTATCAAAAGTCCATTATCCCTATTTTCGGCTAGTAGTCCAGTTTTGGATCTTCATTTGGGATGTTTTCTACGGAATGAGATAAAAATAATAGAAGCTTCTCCTTGTACTTTTGTGAGTCCCAGGTGACTATTTCAAACCTATTTATTCCATTTTCTTTGTATGATTCATCAAAAGTCCATTATCCCCATTTTTGGCTTTCGGATCTTCATTTGGAATCTTTTCTACGGAATGGGATACAAATAATAGAGGCTTCTCCTTGTACTATAATGAGTCCCAAATGAATATTTTAAGCCTATTTACTCCATTTTCTTTGTATGATTCAAAAAAAGTCTGTTATCCTCATTTTTGGCTACTAGACCAGTTTCGGATTTTCATTTGGGATCTATTCTATGAAATGAGATACAAGTTATAGAGGCATCTCCTTGTACTATTATGAGTCCCAGATGACTATTTCAAACCTATTTACTCCATTTTCTTTGTATAATTCATCAAAAGTCCATTACCCCCATTTTTGGTTTCGGATCTTTATTTGGAATCTTTTCTACGGAATGGGATACAAGTAATAGAGGCTTCTTCTATACTATAATGAGTCTCAGATGACTATTTCAATCCTATTTGCTCCATTTTCTTTGTATGATTCATAAAAAGTCTGTTATCCCCATTCTCGACTACTAGACCAGTTTCGGATCTTCATTTGAGATCTCTTTTACGGAATGAGATATAGTAATAAAGGCTTCTCCTTGTACTAATATGAGTCCCAGATGACTATTTAAAGTCTATTTACTCCATTTTTATTGTATGATTCATAAAAAGTCTGTTATCCTCATTTTTGGCTACTAGACCAGTTTCAGATCTTCATTTGGGATCTTTTCTACGAAATGAGATACAAGTTATAGAGGCATCTCCTTGTACTACTATGAGTCCCAGATGACAATTTCAAACCTATTTACTCCATTTTCTTGGTATGATTCATCAAAAGTCCCCATGTCTTGCTAGTAGACTAGTTTAGGATCTTCATTTGGGATCTCTCTTACGGAATGAGATACAAGTAATTGAGGCTTCTCCTTGTACTTTTATGAGTCCCAGATGACTATTTCAAGCCTATTTACTCCATTCTTATTTGTATTATTCATCAAAAGTCAGTTATCCCCATTTTCGGCTAGTAGACCAGTTTCAGATCTTCTTTTGGGATCATTTCTACGGAACGAGATACAAGTAATAGAGGCTTCTCCTTGTACTATTTTGAGTCCCAGGTGATTTTTTTAAGCCTATTTACTCCATTTTCTTTGTATGATTCATCAAAAGTCCGTTATCCCTATGTTCGGCTAGTAGACCAGTTTCAAATATTCATTTGGGATCTCTTCTACAGAATGAGATACAAGTAATAGTGACTTCTCCTTGTACTATTTTGAATCTCAGATGACTATTCCAAGCCTATTTACTCCATTTTATATGTATGATTCATCAAAAGTCCGTTATCCCCATATTCGTCTTGTAGACCAGTTTCGGATCTTCATTTGGGATCATTTCTACGGAATGAGATACAAGTAATAAAGGCTTCTCCTTGTACTATTATGAGTCCTAGATGACTATTTCTAGCCTACGTATTCCTTTTTCTTTGTATGATTCATCGAAAGTCCGTTATCCCCATTTTCGGCGAGTAGACTAGTTTCAGATCTTCATTTGGGATCTTTTCTACGGAACGAGATACAAGTAATAGAGGCTTCTCCTTCTACTATTATGAGTCACAGATGACAATTTCCAGCCTATTTACTCCATTTTCTTTGTATGATTCATCAAAAGTCCGTTATCCCCATTTTCAGCTAGTATACTAGTTTCGGGTCTTCATTTGGGTCTCTTCTACCGAATGAGAAACATGTAATAGAGGCTTCTCCTTATAATATTTGGAGTTCGAGATGACGATTTCATGCTTATTTAGTCCATTTTCTTTGTGTGATTCATCAAAAGTCTGTTATCCCTATCTTTGGCTAGTACACTAGTTTCGGATCTTCATTTGGGATCTTTTCTATGGAAAGAGATACAAATTATAGAGGCTTATCCTTGTACGATTATGAGTCCCTGACGACTATTTTAAAACTATTTACTCCATTTTTTGTTTATGATTCATCAAAAGTCCGTTATCCCCATTTTCGGCGTGTAGACTAGTTTAAGATCTTTATTTAGGATCTTTTCTACGGAATGAAATACAAGTAATAGAGGCTTCTCCTTGTACTATTATAGCTCGCAGATTACAATTTCCAGCCTATTTACTCCATTTTCTTTGTATGATTTATCAAAAGTCCGTTATCCCCATTTTCGGCTAGTAGTCCAGTTTTGGATCTTCATTTGGGATCTTTTCTACGGAATGAGATAAAAATAATAGAAGCTTCTCCTTGTACTATTATGAGTCCCAGATGACTATTTCAAACCTATTTATTCCATTTTCTTTGTATGATTCATCAAAAGTCCATTACCCCCCATTTTTGGCTTTCGGATCTTCATTTGGAATCTTTTCTACGGAATGTGATACAAATAATAGAGGCTTCTCCTTGTACTATAATGAGTCTCAAATGACTATTTCAAGCCTATTTACTCTATTTTCTTTGTATGATTGATAAAAAGTCCGTTATCCTAATTTTTGGCTACTAGACCAGTTTCGGATTTTTATTTGGGATCTATTCTACGAAATGAGATACAAGTTATAGAGGCATCTCCTTGTACTATTATGAGTCCCATATGACTATTTCAAACCTATTTACTCCATTTTCTTTGTATAATTCATCAAAAGTCCATTACCCCCATTTTTGGTTTCGGATCTTTATTTGGAATCTTTTCTACGGAATGGGATACAAGTAATAGAGGCTTCTCCTTGTACTATAATGAGTCTCAGATGACTATTTCAATCCTATATGCTCCATTTTCTTTGTATGATTCATAAAAAGTCTGTTATCCCCATTCTCGACTACTAGACCAGTTTCGGATCTTCATTTGGGATCTCTTTTACGGAATGAGATATAGTAATAAAGGCTTCTCCTTATACTAATATGAGTCCCAGATGACTATTTCAAGTCTATTTACTCCATTTTCATTGTATGATTCATAAAAACTCTGTTATCCTCATTTTTGGCTACTATACCAGTTTCAGATCTTCATTTGGGATCTTTTCTACGAAATGAGATACAAGTTATAGAGGCATCTCCTTGTACTACTATGAGTCCCAGATGACCATTTCAAACCTATTTACTCCATTTTCTTGGTATGATTCATCAAAATTCCCCATGTCTTGCTAGTAGACTAGTTTAGGATCTTCATTTGGGATCTCTCTTAGGGAATGAGATACAATTAATTGAGGCTTCTCCTTGTACTTTTATGAGTCCCAGATGACAATTTCAAGCCTATTTACTCCATTCTTATTTGTATTATTCATCAAAAGTCAGTTATCCCCATTTTCGGCTAGTAAACCAGTTTCGGATCTTCTTTTGGGATCATTTCTACAGAATGAGATACAAGTAATAGAGGCTTCTCCTTGTAAAATTTTGAGTCCCAAGTGATTATTTTAAGCCTATTTACTCCATTTTCTTTGTATGATTCATCAAAAGTCCGTTATCCCTATGTTCGGCTAGTAGACCAGTTTCAGATATTCATTTGGGATATCTTCTACGGAATGAGATACAAGTAATAGTGGCTTCTCCTTGTACTATTTTCTATCCCAGATGACTATTCCAAGCCTCTTTACTCCATTTTATATGTAAAATTCATCAAAAGTCCGTTATCCCCATATTCGTCTTGTAGACCAGTTTCGGATCTTTAGTTGGGATCATTTCTACGGAATGAGATACAAGTAATAAAGGCTTCTCCTTGTACTATTATGAGTCCTAGATGACTATTTCTAGCCTACGTACTCCATTTTCTTTGTATGATTCATCGAAAGTCCGTTATCCTCATTTTCGGCGAGTAGAGTAGTTTCAGATCTTCATTTGGGATCTTTTCTACGGAATGAGATACAAGTAATAGAGGCTTCTCCTTGTACTATTATGAGTCACAAATGACAATTTCCAGCCTATTTACTCCATTTTCTTTGTATGATTCATCAAAAGTCCGTTATCCCCATTTTCAGCTAGTATACTAGTTTCGGGTCTTCATTTGGGTCTCTTCTACCGAATGAGAAACATGTAATAGAGGCTTCTCCTTATAATATTTGGAGTCCGAGATGACTATTTCATGCTTATTTAGTCCATTTTCTTTGTGTGATTCATCAAAAGTCTGTTATCCATATCTTCGGCTAGTACACCAGTTTCGGATCTTCATTTGGGATCTTTTCTACGGAAGGAGATACAAATTATAGAGGCTTCTCCTTGTTCTATTATGAGTCCCTGATGACTATTTCAAAACTATTTACTCCATTTTCTTTTTATGATTCATCAAAAGTCCGTTATCCCCATTTTCGGTGAGTAGACTAGTTTAAGATCTTTATTTATGATCTTTTCTACGGAATGAAATACAAGTAATAGAGGCTTCTCCTTGTACTATTATAGCTCGCAGATTACAATTTCCAGCCTATTTACTCTATTTTCTTTGTATGATTTATCAAAAGTCCATTATCCCCATTTTCGGCTAGTAGTCCAGTTTTGGATCTTCATTTGGGATCTTTTCTATGGAATGAGATAAAAATAATAGAAGCTTCTCCTTGTACTATTATGAGTCCCAGATCACTATTTAAAACCTATTTATTCCATTTTCTTTGTATGATTCATCAAAAGTCCATTACCCCCATTTTTGGCTTTCGGATCTTCATTTGGAATCTTTTCTACGGAATGGGATACAAATAATAGAGGCTTCTCCTTGTAATATAATGAGTCCCAATTGACTATTTCAAGCCTATTTACTCCATTATCTTTGTATGATTCATAAAAATTCCGTTATCCTAATTTTTGGCTACTAGACCAGTTTCGGATTTTCATTTGGGATCTATTCTATGAAATGAGATACAAGTTATAGAGGCATCTCCTTGTACTATTATGAGTCCCAGATGACTGTTTCAAACCTATTTACTCCATTTTCTTTGTATAATTCATCAAAAGTCCATTACCCCCATTTTTGGTTTCGAATCTTTATTTGGAATCTTTTCTTCGGAATGGGATACAAGTAATAGAGGCTTCTCCTTGTACTATAATGAGTCTCAGATGACTATTTCAATCCTATTTGCTCCATTTTCTTTGTATGATTCATAAAAAGTCTGTTATCCCCATTCTCGACTACTAGACCAGTTTCGGATCTTCATTTGGGATCTCTTTTACGGAATGAGATATAGTAATAAAGGCTTCTCCATATACTAATATGAGTCCCAGATGACTATTCCAAGCCTATTTACTCCATTTTATATGTATGATTCATCAAAAGTCCGTTATCCCCATATTCGTCTTGTAGACCAGTTTCGGATCTTCATTTGGGATACGGAATGAGATACAAGTAATAAAGGTTTCTCCTTGTACTATTCTGAGTCCTAGCTCACTATTTCTAGCCTACGTACTTCATTTTCTTTGTATGATTCATCGAAAGTCCGTTATCCCCATTTTCGGCATGTATTCTAGTTTCAGATCTTCATTTGGGATCTTTTCTATGGAACGAGATACAAGTAATAGAGGCTTCTCCTTATAATATTTGGAGTCCGAGATGACTATTTCATGCTTATTTAGTCCATTTTCTTTGTGTGATTCATCAAAAGTCTGTTATCCCTATCTTCGGCTAGTACACCAGTTTCGGATCTTCATTTGGGATCTTTTCTACGGAAGGAGATACAAATTATAGAGGCTTCTCCTTGTACTATTATGAGTCCCTGATGACTATTTCAAAACTATTTACTCCATTTTCTTTTTATGATTCATCAAAAGTCCGTTATCCCCATTTTCGGCGAGTAGACAAGTTTCAGATCTTTATTTAGGATCTTTTCTACGGAATGAGATACAAGTAATATAGGCTTCTCCTTGTACTATTATAGCTCGCAGATTACAATTTCCAGCCTATTTATTCCATTTTCTTTGTATGATTTATCAAAAGTCCGTTATCCCCATTTTCAGCTAGTAGTCCAGTTTTGGATCTTCATTTGGGATCTTTTCTACGGAATGAGATAAAAATAATAGAAGCTTCTCCTTGTACTATTATGAGTCCCAGATCACTATTTAAAACCTATTTATTCCATTTTCTTTGTATGATTCATCAAAAGTCCATTACCCCCATTTTTGGTTTTCGGATCTTCATTTGGAATCTTTTCTACGGAATGGGATACAAATAATAGAGGCTTCTCCTTGTAATATAATGAGTCCCAAATGACTATTTCAAGCCTATTTACTCCATTATCTTTGTATGATTCATAAAAATTCCGTTATCCTAATTTTTGGCTACTAGACCAGTTTCGGATTTTCATTTGGGATCTATTCTACGAAATGAGATACAAGTTATAGAGGCATCTCCTTGTACTATTATGAGTCCCAGATGACTGTTTCAAACCTATTTACTCTATTTTCTTTGTATAATTCATCAAAAGTCCATTACCCCCATTTTTGGTTTCGAATCTTTATTTGGAATCTTTTCTTCGGAATGGGATACAAGTAATAGAGGCTTCTTCTTGTACTATAATGAGTCTCAGATGACTATTTCAATCCTATTTGCTCCATTTTCTTTGTATGATTCATAAAAAGTCTGTTATTCCCATTCTCGACTACTAGACCAGTTTCGGATCTTCATTTGGGATCTCTTTTACGGAATGAGATATAGTAACAAAGGCTTCTCCTTATACTAATATGAGTCCCAGATGACTATTCCAAGCCTATTTACTCCATTTTATATGTATGATTCATCAAAAGTCCGTTATCCCCATATTCGTCTTGTAGACAAGTTTTGGATCTTCATTTGTGATCAATTCTACGGAATGAGATACAAGTAATAAAGGCTTCTCCTTGTACTATTATGAGTCCTAGATGATTATTTCTAGCCTACGTACTCCATTTTCTTTGTATGATTCATCGAAAGTCCGTTATCCCCATTTTCGGCAAGTATTCTAGTTTCAGATCTTCATTTGGGATCTTTTCTATGGAACGAGATACAAGTAATAGAGGCTTCTCCTTATAATATTTGGAGTCCGAGATGACTATTTCATGCTTATTTAGTCCATTTTCTTTGTGTGATTCATCAAAAGTCTGTTATCCCTATCTTCGGCTAGTACACCTGTTTCGGATCTTCATTTGGGATCTTTTCTACGGAAGGAGATACAAATTATAGAGGCTTCTCCTTGTACTATTATGAGTCCCTGATGACTATTTCAAAACTATTTACTCCATTTTCTTTTTATGATTCATCAAAAGTCCGTTATCCCCATTTTCGGCGAGTAGACAAGTTTCAGATCTTTATTTAGGATCTTTTCTACGGAATGAGATACAAGTAATATAGGCTTCTCCTTGTACTATTATAGCTCGCAGATTACAATTTCCAGCCTATTTATTCCATTTTCTTTGTATGATTTATCAAAAGTCCGTTATCCCCATTTTCAGCTAGTAGTCCAGTTTTGGATCTTCATTTGGGATCTTTTCTACGGAATGAGATAAAAATAATAGAAGCTTCTCCTTGTACTATTATGAGTCCCAGATCACTATTTAAAACCTATTTATTCCATTTTCTTTGTATGATTCATCAAAAGTCCATTACCCCCATTTTTGGCTTTCAGATCTTCATTTGGAATCTTTTCTACGGAATGGGATACAAATAATAGAGGCTTCTCCTTGTAATATAATGAGTCCCAAATGACTATTTCAAGCCTATTTACTCCATTATCTTTGTATGATTCATAAAAATTCCGTTATCCTAATTTTTGGCTACTAGACCAGTTTCGGATTTTCATTTGGGATCTATTATATGAAATGAGATACAAGTTATAGAGGCATCTCCTTGTACTATTATGAGTCCCAGATGACTGTTTCAAACCTATTTACTCCATTTTCTTTGTATAATTCATCAAAAGTCCATTACCCCCATTTTTGGTTTCGAATCTTTATTTGGAATCTTTTCTTCGGAATGGGATACAAGTAATAGAGGCTTCTCCTTGTACTATAATGAGTCTCAGATGACTATTTCAATCCTATTTGCTCCATTTTCTTTGTATGATTCATAAAAAGTCTGTTATCCCCATTCTCGACTACTAGACCAGTTTCGCATCTTCATTTGGGATCTCTTTTACGGAATGAGATATAGTAATAAAGGCTTCTCCTTATACTAATATGAGTCCCAGATGACTATTCCAAGCCTATTTACTCCATTTTATATGTATGATTCATCAAAAGTCCGTTATCCCCATATTCGTCTTGTAGACCAGTTTTGGATCTTCATTTGGGATCAATTCTACGGAATGAGATACAAGTAATAAAGGCTTCTCCTTGTACTATTATGAGTCCTAGATGACTATTTCTAGCCTACGTACTCCATTTTCTTTGTATGATTCATCGAAAGTCCGTTATCCCCATTTTCGGCAAGTATTCTAGTTTCAGATCTTCATTTGGGATCTTTTCTATGGAACGAGATACAAGTAATAGAGGTTTCTCCTTATAATATTTGGAGTTCGAGATGACTATTTCATGCTTATTTAGTCTATTTTCTTTGTGTGATTCATCAAAAGTCTGTTATCCCTATCTTCGGCTAGTACACCAGTTTCGGATCTTCATTTGGGATCTTTTCTACGGAAGGAGATACAAATTATAGAGGCTTCTCCTTGTACTATTATGAGTCCCTGATGACTATTTCAAAACTATTTACTCCATTTTCTTTTTATGATTCATCAAAAGTCCGTTATCCCCATTTTCGGCGAGTAGACAAGTTTCAGATCTTTATTTAGGATCTTTTCTACGGAATGAGATACAAGTAATATAGGCTTGTCCTTGTACTATTATAGCTCGCAGATTACAATTTCCAGCCTATTTATTCCATTTTCTTTGTATGATTTATCAAAAGTCCGTTATCCCCATTTTCAGCTAGTAGTCCAGTTTTGGAACTTCATTTGGGATCTTTTCTACGGAATGAGATAAAAAATAATAGAAGCTTCTCCTTGTACTATTATGAGTCCGAGATGACTATTTCAAACCTATTTATTCCATTTTCTTTGTATGATTCATCAAAAGTCCATTACCCCCATTTTTGGCTTTCGGATCTTCATTTGGAATCTTCTCTACGGAATGAGATACAAATAATAGAGGCTTCTCCTTGTACTATAATGAGTCCCAAATGACTATTTCAAGCCTATTTACTCCATTCTCATTTGTATTATTCATCAAAAGTCAGTTATCCCCATTTTCGGCTAGTAGACCAGTTTCGGATCTTCTTTTGGGATCATTTCTACGGAATGAGATACAAGTAATCGAGGCTTCTCCTTGTACTATTTTGAGTCACAGGTGATTATTTTAAGCCTATTTACTCCAGTTTCTTTGTATCATTCATCAAAAGTCCGTTATCCCTATGTTCGGCTAGTAGACCAGTTTCAGATATTCATTTGGGATCTCTTCTACGGAATGAGATACAAGTAATAGTGGCTTCTCCTTGTACTATTTTGAGTCCCAGATGACTATTCCAAGCCTCTTTACTCCATTTTATATGTATGATTCATCAAAAGTCCGTTATCCCCATATTCGTCTTGTAGACCAGTTTCGGATCTTCATTTGGGATCATTTCTACGGAATGAGATACAAGTAATAAAGGCTTCTCCTTGTACTATTATGAGTCCTAGATGACTATTTCTAGCCTACGTACTCCATTTTCTTTGTATGATTCATCGAAAGTCCGTTATCCCCATTTTCGGCAAGTAGACTAGTTTCAGATCTTCATTTGGGATCTTTTCTACGGAATGAGATACAAGTAATAGAGGCTTCTCCTTGTACTATTATGAGTCACATATGACAATTTCCAGCCTATTTACTCCATTTTCTTTGTATGATTCATCAAAAGTCCGTTATCCCCATTTTCAGCTAGTATACCAGTTTCGGATCTTCATTTGGGTCTCTTCTACCGAATGAGAAACATGTAATAGAGGCTTCTCCTTATAATATTTGGAGTCCGAGATGACTATTTCATGCTTATTTAGTCCATTTTCTTTGTGTGATTCATCAAAAGTCTGTTATCCCTATCTTCGGCTAGTACACAAGTTTCGGATCTTCATTTGGGATCTTTTCTACAGAAGGAGATACAAATTATAGAGGCTTCTCCTTGTACTATTATGAGTCCCTGATGACTATTTCAAAACTATTTACTCCATTTTCTTTTTATGATTCATCAAAAGTCCGTTATCCCCATTTTCGGCGAGTAGACTAGTTTCAGATCTTTATTTAGGATCTTTTCTACGGAATGAGATACAAGTAATATAGGCTTCTCCTTATAATATTTGGAGTCCGAGATGACTATTTCATGCTTATTTAGTCCATTTTCTTTGTGTGATTCATCAAAAGTCTGTTATCCCTATCTTCGGCTAGTACACCAGTTTCGGATCTTCATTTGGGATCTTTTCTACGGAATGAGATAAAAAAATAATAGAAGCTTCTCCTTGTACTATTATGAGTCCCAGATGACTATTTCAAACCTATTTATTCCATTTTCTTTGTATGATTCATCAAAAGTCCATTACCCCCATTTTTGGCTTTCGGAGCTTCATTTGGAATCTTTTCTACGGAATGGGATACAAATAATAGAGGCTTCTCCTTGTACTATAATGAGTCCCAAATGACTATTTCAAGCCTATTTACTCCATTTTCTTTGTATGATTCATAAAAAGTCCGTTATCCTCAATTTTGGCTACTAGACCAGTTTCGGATTTTCATTTGGGATCTATTCTATGAAATGAGATACAAGTTATAGAGGCATCTCCTTGGACTATTATGAGTCCCAGATGACTATTTCAAACCTATTTACTCTATTTTCTTTGTGTAATTCATCAAAAGTCCATTACCCTCATTTTTGGTTTCGGATCTTTATTTGGAATCTTTCCTACGGAATGGGATACAAGTAATAGAGGCTTCTCCTTGTACAATAATGAGTCTCAGATGACTAGTTCAATCCAATTTGCTCCATTTTCTTTGTATGATTCATAAAAAGTCTGTTATTCCCATTCTCGACTACTAGACCAGTTTCGGATCTTCATTTGGGATCTCTTTTACGGAATGAGATATAGTAATAAAGGCTTCTCCTTGTACTAATATGAGTCCCAGATGACTATTTCAAGTCTATTTACTCCATTTTCATTGTATGATTCATAAAAAGTCTGTTATCCTCATTTTTGGCTACTATACCAGTTTCAGATCTTCATTTGGGATTTTTTCTACGAAATGAGATACAAGTTATAGAGGCATCTCCTTGTACTACTATGAGTCCCAAATGACTATTTCAAACCTATTTACTCCATTTTCTTGGTATGATTTATCAAAAGTCCCCATGTCTTGCTAGTAGACTTGTTTAGGATCTTCATTTGGGATCTCTCTTACGGAATGAGATACAAGTAATTGAGGCTTCTCCTTGTTCTATTATGAGTCCCTGATGACTATTTCAAAACTATTTACTCCATTTTCTTTTTATGATTCATCAAAAGTCCGTTATCCCCATTTTCGGTGAGTAGACTAGTTTAAGATCTTTATTTATGATCTTTTCTACAGAATGAAATACAAGTAATAGAGGCTTCTCCTTGTACTATTATAGCTCGCAGATTACAATTTCCAGCCTATTTACTCTATTTTCTTTGTATGATTTATCAAAAGTCCATTATCCCCATTTTCGGCTAGTAGTCCAGTTTTGGATCTTCATTTGGGATCTTTTCTATGGAATGAGATAAAAATAATAGAAGCTTCTCCTTGTACTATTATGAGTCCCAGATCACTATTTAAAACCTATTTATTCCATTTTCTTTGTATGATTCATCAAAAGTCCATTACCCCCATTTTTGGCTTTCGGATCTTCATTTGGAATCTTTTCTACGGAATGGGATACAAATAATAGAGGCTTCTCCTTGTAATATAATGAGTCCCAATTGACTATTTCAAGCCTATTTACTCCATTATCTTTGTATGATTCATAAAAATTCCGTTATCCTAATTTTTGGCTACTAGACCAGTTTCGGATTTTCATTTGGGATCTATTCTATGAAATGAGATACAAGTTATAGAGGCATCTCCTTGTACTATTATGAGTCCCAGATGACTGTTTCAAACCTATTTACTCCATTTTCTTTGTATAATTCATCAAAAGTCCATTACCCCCATTTTTGGTTTCGAATCTTTATTTGGAATCTTTTCTTCGGAATGGGATACAAGTAATAGAGGCTTCTCCTTGTACTATAATGAGTCTCAGATGACTATTTCAATCCTATTTGCTCCATTTTCTTTGTATGATTCATAAAAAGTCTGTTATCCCCATTCTCGACTACTAGACCAGTTTCGGATCTTCATTTGGGATCTCTTTTACGGAATGAGATATAGTAATAAAGGCTTCTCCATATACTAATATGAGTCCCAGATGACTATTCCAAGCCTATTTACTCCATTTTATATGTATGATTCATCAAAAGTCCGTTATCCCCATATTCGTCTTGTAGACCAGTTTCGGATCTTCATTTGGGATACGGAATGAGATACAAGTAATAAAGGCTTCTCCTTGTACTATTCTGAGTCCTAGCTCACTATTTCTAGCCTACGTACTCCATTTTCTTTGTATGATTCATCGAAAGTCCGTTATCCCCATTTTCGGCAAGTATTCTAGTTTCAGATCTTCATTTGGGATCTTTTCTATGCAACGAGATACAAGTAATAGAGGCTTCTCCTTATAATATTTGGAGTCCGAGATGACTATTTCATGCTTATTTAGTCCATTTTCTTTGTGTGATTCATCAAAAGTCTGTTATCCCTATCTTCGGCTAGTACACCAGTTTCGGATCTTCATTTGGGATCTTTTCTACGGAAGGAGATACAAATTATAGAGGCTTCTCCTTGTACTATTATGAGTCCCTGATGACTATTTCAAAACTATTTACTCCATTTTCTTTTTATGATTCATCAAAAGTCCGTTATCCCCATTTTCGGCGAGTAGACAAGTTTCAGATCTTTATTTAGGATCTTTTCTACGGAATGAGATACAAGTAATATAGGCTTCTCCTTGTACTATTATAGCTCGCAGATTACAATTTCCAGCCTATTTATTCCATTTTCTTTGTATGATTTATCAAAAGTCCGTTATCCCCATTTTCAGCTAGTAGTCCAGTTTTGGATCTTCATTTGGGATCTTTTCTACGGAATGAGATAAAAATAATAGAAGCTTCTCCTTGTACTATTATGAGTCCCAGATCACTATTTAAAACCTATTTATTCCATTTTCTTTGTATGATTCATCAAAAGTCCATTACCCCCATTTTTGGTTTTCGGATCTTCATTTGGAATCTTTTCTACGGAATGGGATACAAATAATAGAGGCTTCTCCTTGTAATATAATGAGTCCCAAATGACTATTTCAAGCCTATTTACTCCATTATCTTTGTATGATTCATAAAAATTCCGTTATCCTAATTTTTGGCTACTAGACCAGTTTCGGATTTTCATTTGGGATCTATTCTACGAAATGAGATACAAGTTATAGAGGCATCTCCTTGTACTATTATGAGTCCCAGATGACTGTTTCAAACCTATTTACTCTATTTTCTTTGTATAATTCATCAAAAGTCCATTACCCCCATTTTTGGTTTCGAATCTGTATTTGGAATCTTTTCTTCGGAATGGGATACAAGTAATAGAGGCTTCTCCTTGTACTATAATGAGTCTCAGATGACTATTTCAATCCTATTTGCTCCATTTTCTTTGTATGATTCATAAAAAGTCTGTTATCCCCATTCTCGACTACTAGACCAGTTTCGGATCTTCATTTGGGATCTCTTTTACGGAATGAGATATAGTAACAAAGGCTTCTCCTTATACTAATATGAGTCCCAGATGACTATTCCAAGCCTATTTACTCCATTTTATATGTATGATTCATCAAAAGTCCGTTATCCCCATATTCGTCTTGTAGACCAGTTTTGGATCTTCATTTGTGATCAATTCTACGGAATGAGATACAAGTAATAAAGGCTTCTCCTTGTACTATTATGAGTCCTAGATGACTATGTCTAGCCTACGTACTCCATTTTCTTTGTATGATTCATCGAAAGTCCGTTATCCCCATTTTCGGCAAGTATTCTAGTTTCAGATCTTCATTTGGGATCTTTTCTATGGAACGAGATACAAGTAATAGAGGCTTCTCCTTATAATATTTGGAGTCCGAGATGACTATTTCATGCTTATTTAGTCCATTTTCTTTGTGTGATTCATCAAAAGTCTGTTATCCCTATCTTCGGCTAGTACACCTGTTTCGGATCTTCATTTGGGATCTTTTCTACGGAAGGAGATACAAATTATAGAGGCTTCTCCTTGTATTATTAAAAGTCCCTGATGACTATTTCAAAACTATTTACTCCATTTTCTTTTTATGATTCATCAAAAGTCCGTTATCCCCATTTTCGGCGAGTAGACAAGTTTCAGATCTTTATTTAGGATCTTTTCTACGGAATGAGATACAAGTAATATAGGCTTCTCCTTGTACTATTATAGCTCGCAGATTACAATTTCCAGCCTATTTATTCCATTTTCTTTGTATGATTTATCAAAAGTCCGTTATCCCCATTTTCAGCTAGTAGTCCAGTTTTGGATCTTCATTTGGGATCTTTTCTACGGAATGAGATAAAAATAATAGAAGCTTCTCCTTGTACTATTATGAGTCCCAGATCACTATTTAAAACCTATTTATTCCATTTTCTTTGTATGATTCATCAAAAGTCCATTACCCCCATTTTTGGCTTTCAGATCTTCATTTGGAATCTTTTTTACGGAATGGGATACAAATAATAGAGGCTTCTCCTTGTAATATAATGAGTCCCAAATGACTATTTCAAGCCTATTTACTCCATTATCTTTGTATGATTCATAAAAATTCCGTTATCCTAATTTTTGGCTACTAGACCAGTTTCGGATTTTCATTTGGGATCTATTCTACGAAATGAGATACAAGTTATAGAGGCATCTCCTTGTACTATTATGAGTCCCAGATGACTGTTTCAAACCTATTTACTCCATTTTCTTTGTATAATTCATCAAAAGTCCATTACCCCCATTTTTGGTTTCGAATCTTTATTTGGAATCTTTTCTTCGGAATGGGATACAAGTAATAGAGGCTTCTCCTTGTACTATAATGAGTCTCAGATGACTATTTCAATCCTATTTGCTCCATTTTCTTTGTATGATTCATAAAAAGTCTGTTATCCCCATTCTCGACTACTAGACCAGTTTCGCATCTTCATTTGGGATCTCTTTTACGGAATGAGATATAGTAATAAAGGCTTCTCCTTATACTAATATGAGTCCCAGATGACTATTCCAAGCCTATTTACTCCATTTTATATGTATGATTCATCAAAAGTCCGTTATCCCCATATTTCGTCTTGTAGACCAGTTTTGGATCTTCATTTGGGATCAATTCTACGGAATGAGATACAAGTAATAAAGGCTTCTCCTTGTACTATTATGAGTCCTAGATGACTATTTCTAGCCTACGTACTCCATTTTCTTTGTATGATTCATCGAAAGTCCGTTATCCCCATTTTCGGCAAGTATTCTAGTTTCAGATCTTCATTTGGGATCTTTTCTATGGAACGAGATACAAGTAATAGAGGTTTCTCCTTATAATATTTGGAGTTCGAGATGACTATTTCATGCTTATTTAGTCCATTTTCTTTGTGTGATTCATCAAAAGTCTGTTATCCCTATCTTCGGCTAGTACACCAGTTTCGGATCTTCATTTGGGATCTTTTCTACGGAAGGAGATACAAATTATAGAGGCTTCTCCTTGTACTATTATGAGTCCCTGATGACTATTTCAAAACTATTTACTCCATTTTCTTTTTATGATTCATCAAAAGTCCGTTATCCCCATTTTCGGCGAGTAGACAAGTTTCAGATCTTTATTTAGGATCTTTTCTACGGAATGAGATACAAGTAATATAGGCTTGTCCTTGTACTATTATAGCTCGCAGATTACAATTTCCAGCCTATTTATTCCATTTTCTTTGTATGATTTATCAAAAGTCCGTTATCCCCATTTTCAGCTAGTAGTCCAGTTTTGGAACTTCATTTGGGATCTTTTCTACGGAATGAGATAAAAAATAATAGAAGCTTCTCCTTGTACTATTATGAGTCCGAGATGACTATTTCAAAACCTATTTATTCCATTTTCTTTGTATGATTCATCAAAAGTCCATTACCCCCATTTTTGGCTTTCGGATCTTCATTTGGAATCTTCTCTACGGAATGAGATACAAATAATAGAGGCTTCTCCTTGTACTATAATGAGTCCCAAATGACTATTTCAAGCCTATTTACTCCATTCTCATTTGTATTATTCATCAAAAGTCAGTTATCCCCATTTTCGGCTAGTAGACCAGTTTCGGATCTTCTTTTGGGATCATTTCTACGGAATGAGATACAAGTAATCGAGGCTTCTCCTTGTACTATTTTGAGTCACAGGTGATTATTTTAAGCCTATTTACTCCAGTTTCTTTGTATCATTCATCAAAAGTCCGTTATCCCTATGTTCGGCTAGTAGACCAGTTTCAGATATTCATTTGGGATCTCTTCTACGGAATGAGATACAAGTAATAGTGGCTTCTCCTTGTACTATTTTGAGTCCCAGATGACTATTCCAAGCCTCTTTACTCCATTTTATATGTATGATTCATCAAAAGTCCGTTATCCCCATATTCGTCTTGTAGACCAGTTTCGGATCTTCATTTGGGATCATTTCTACGGAATGAGATACAAGTAATAAAGGCTTCTCCTTGTACTATTATGAGTCCTAGATGACTATTTCTAGCCTACGTACTCCATTTTCTTTGTATGATTCATCGAAAGTCCGTTATCCCCATTTTCGGCAAGTAGACTAGTTTCAGATCTTCATTTGGGATCTTTTCTACGGAATGAGATACAAGTAATAGAGGCTTCTCCTTGTACTATTATGAGTCACATATGACAATTTCCAGCCTATTTACTCCATTTTCTTTGTATGATTCATCAAAAGTCCGTTATCCCCATTTTCAGCTAGTATACCAGTTTCGGATCTTCATTTGGGTCTCTTCTACCGAATGAGAAACATGTAATAGAGGCTTCTCCTTATAATATTTGGAGTCCGAGATGACTATTTCATGCTTATTTAGTCCATTTTCTTTGTGTGATTCATCAAAAGTCTGTTATCCCTATCTTCGGCTAGTACACAAGTTTCGGATCTTCATTTGGGATCTTTTCTACAGAAGGAGATACAAATTATAGAGGCTTCTCCTTGTACTATTATGAGTCCCTGATGACTATTTCAAAACTATTTACTCCATTTTCTTTTTATGATTCATCAAAAGTCCGTTATCCCCATTTTCGGCGAGTAGACTAGTTTCAGATCTTTATTTAGGATCTTTTCTACGGAATGAGATACAAGTAATATAGGCTTCTCCTTTTACTATTATAGCTCGTAGATTACAATTTCCAGCCTATTTACTCCATTTTCTTTGAATGATTTATCAAAAGTACGTTATCCCCATTTTCAGCTAGTAGTCCAGTTTTGGATCTTCATTTGGGATCTTTTCTACGGAATGAGATAAAAAATAATAGAAGCTTCTCCTTGTACTATTATGAGTCCCAGATGACTATTTCAAACCTATTTATTCCATTTTCTTTGTATGATTCATCAAAAGTCCATTACCCCCATTTTTGGCTTTCGGAGCTTGATTTGGAATCTTTTCTACGGAATGGGATACAAATAATAGAGGCTTCTCCTTGTACTATAATGAGTCCCAAATGACTATTTCAAGCCTATTTACTCCATTTTCTTTGTATGATTCATAAAAAGTCCGTTATCCTCAATTTTGGCTACTAGACCAGTTTCGGATTTTCATTTGGGATCTATTCTATGAAATGAGATACATGTTATAGAGGCATCTCCTTGGACTATTATGAGTCCCAGATGACTATTTCAAACCTATTTACTCTATTTTCTTTGTGTAATTCATCAAAAGTCCATTACCCTCATTTTTGGTTTCGGATCTTTATTTGGAATCTTTCCTACGGAATGGGATACAAGTAATAGAGGCTTCTCCTTGTACAATAATGAGTCTCAGATGACTAGTTCAATCCTATTTGCTCCATTTTCTTTGTATGATTCATAAAAAGTCTGTTATTCCCATTCTCGACTACTAGACCAGTTTCGGATCTTCATTTGGGATCTCTTTTACGGAATGAGATATAGTAATAAAGGCTTCTCCTTGTACTAATATGAGTCCCAGATGACTATTTCAAGTCTATTTACTCCATTTTCATTGTATGATTCATAAAAAGTCTGTTATCCTCATTTTTGGCTACTATACCAGTTTCAGATCTTCATTTGGGATCTTTTCTACGAAATGAGATACAAGTTATAGAGGCATCTCCTTGTACTACTATGAGTCCCAAATGACTATTTCAAACCTATTTACTCCATTTTCTTGGTATGATTTATCAAAAGTCCCCATGTCTTGCTAGTAGACTTGTTTAGGATCTTCATTTGGGATCTCTCTTACGGAATGAGATACAAGTAATTGAGGCTTCTCCTTGTACTTTTATGAGTCCCAGATGACTATTTCAAACCTATTTACTCCATTTTTATTTGTATTATTCATCAAAAGTCAGTTATCCCCATTTTTGGCTAGTACACCAGTTTCAGATCTTCTTTTGGGATCATTTCTACGGAATGAGATACATGTAATAGAGGCTTCTCCTTATAATATTAGGAGTCCGAGATGACTATTTCATGCTTATTTAGTCCATTTGCTTTTTGTGATTCATCAAAAGTCTCTTATCCCTATCTTCGGCTAGTACACCAGTTTCGGATCTTCATTTAGGATCTTTTCTACGGAATGAGATAAAAATAATAGAAGCTTCTCCTTGTACTATTATGAGTCCCAGATGACTATTTCAAACCTATTTATTCCATTTTCATTGTATGATTCATCAAAAGTCCATTACCCCCATTTGGAATCTTTTCTACGGAATGGGATACAAGTAATAGAGGCTTCTCCTTGTACTATAATGAGTCCCATATGACTATTTCAATCCTATTTACTCCATTTTCTTTGTATGATTCTTAAAAAGTCTATTATCCCCATTCTCGACAACTAGACCAGTTTCGGATCTTCATTTGGGATCATTTCTACGGAATGAGATACAAGTAATAAAGGCTTCTCCTTGTACTATTATGAGTCCTAGATGACTATTTCTAGCCTACGTACTCCATTTTCTTTGTATGATTCATCGAAAGTCCGTTATCCCCATTTTCGGCGAGTAGACTAGTTTCAGATCTTCATTTGGGATCTTTTCTACGGAACGAGATACAAGTAATAGAGGCTTCTCCTTGTACTATTATGAGTCCCAGATAACAATTTCAAGCCTATTTACTCCATTTTCTTTGTATGATTCATCGAAAGTTAGTTATCCCTATTTTCGGCTAGTATACAAGTTTGGGATCTTCATTTGGGTCTCTTCTACCGAATGAGAAACATGTAATAGAGGCTTCTCCTTATAATATTATGAGTCCGAGATGACTATTTCATGCTTATTTAGTCCATTTTCTTTGTATGATTCATCAAAAGTCTGTTATCCCTATCTTCAGCTAGTACACCAGTTTCAGATATTCATTTAGGATCTCTTCTACGGAATGAGATACAAGTAATAGAGGCTTCTCCATGTACTATTTTGAGTCCCAGATGACTATTCCAAGCCTATTTACTCCATTTTCTATGTATGATTCGTCAAAAGTCCTTTATCCTCATATTTGTCTTGTAGACCAGTTTCGGATCTTCATTTGGGATCATTTCTACGGAATGAGATACAAGTAATAAAGGCTTCTCCTTGTACTATTATGAATCCTAGATGACTATTTCTAGCCTACGTACTCCATTTTCTTTGTA
This sequence comes from Thlaspi arvense, assembly GCA_911865555.2. NCBI lineage: Eukaryota > Viridiplantae > Streptophyta > Magnoliopsida > Brassicales > Brassicaceae > Thlaspi > Thlaspi arvense. The sequence goes on from OU466857.2 coordinate 47,268,616, forward strand.
TGATTCATCGAAAGTCCGTTATCCCCATTTTCGGCGAGAAGACTAGTTTCAGATCTTCATTTGGGATATTTTCTACGGAACGAGATACAAGTAATAGAGGCTTCTCCTTGTACTATTATGAGTCACAGATGACAATTTCCAGCATATTTACTCCATTTTCTTTGTATGATTTATCAAAAGTCCGTTATCCCCATTTTCAGCTAAAATACCAGTTTGGGTCTTCATTTGGGTCTCTTCTACCGAATGAGAAACATGTAATAGAGGCTTCTCCTTATAATATTATGAGTCCGAGATGACTATTTCATGCTTACTTTGTTCATTTTCTTTGTATGATTCATCAAAAGTCTGTTATCCCTATCTTCGGCTAGTACACCAGTTTCGGATCTTCATTTGGGATCTTTTCTACGGAATGAGATACAAGTAATAGAGGCTTCTCTTTGTACTACTACGAGTCCAAGATGACTATTTCAACCCTATTTCCTCCATTTTCTTTGTATGATTCATCAAAAGTCCGTTATCCCCATTTTCGGCTAGTAGAACAGTTTCGGATCTTCGTTTGGAATCATTGCTACGGAATGAGATACAAGTAATAAAGGCTTCTCCTTGTACTATTATGAGTCCTAGATGACTATTTCAAGCCTACGTACTCCATTTTCTTTGTATGATTCATCAAAAGTCCGTTATCCCCATTTCCGGCGAGTAGACTAGTTTCAGATCTTCATTTGGGATCTTTTCTACGCAATAAGATACAAGTAATAGAGGCTTCTCCTTGTACTATTATGAGTCCCAGATAATAATTTGAAGCCTATTTACTCCATTTTCTTTGTATGATTCATCAAAAGTCCGTTATCCCTATATTCGTCTTGTAGACCAGTTTCGGATCTTCATTTGGGATCATTTCTACGGAATGCGATACAAGTAATAAAGGCTTCTCCTTGTACTACTATGAGTCCTAGATGACTATTTCTAGCTTACGTACTCCATTTTCTTTCTATGATTTATCGAAAGTCCGTTATCCCCATTTTCGGCGAGTAGACTAGTTTCAGATCTTCATTTGGGATCTTTTATACGGAACGAGATACAAGTAATAGAGGCTTCTCCTTGTACTATTATGAGTCACAGATGACAATTTCCAGCCTATTTACTCCATTTTCTTTGTATGATTCATCAAAAGTCCGTTATCCCCATTTTCAGCTAGTATACCTGTTTCGGATCTTCATTTGGGTCTCTTCTACCGAATGAGAAACATGTAATAGAGGCTTCTCCTTATAATATTTGGAGTCCGAGATGACTATTTCCTGCTTATTTAGTCCATTTTCTTTGTGTGATTCTTCAAAAGTCTGTTATCCCTATCTTCGGCTAGTACACCAGTTTCGGATCTTCATTTGGGATCTTTTCTATGGAAGTAGATACAAATTTTAGAGAATTCTCCTTGTACTATTATGAGTCCCTGGTGACTATTTCAAAACTATTTATTCCATTTTCTTTTTATGATTCATCAAAAGTCCGTTATCTCCATTTTCACCGAGTAGACTAGTTTCAGATCTTTATTTAGGATCTTTTCTACAGAATGAGATACAAGTAATAGAGGCTTCTCCTTGTACTATTATAACTCGCAGATTACAATTTTCCAGCCTATTTACGCCGTTTTCTTTGTATGATTTATCAAAAGTCCGTTATCTCCATTTTCGGCTAGTAGTCCAGTTTTGGATCTTCATTTGGGATCTTTTCTACGGAATGAGATAAAAATAATAGAAGCTTCTCCTTGTACTATTATGAGTCCCAGATGACTATTTCAAACCTATTTATTCCATTTTCTTTGTATGATTCATCAAAAGTCCATTACCCCCATTTTTGGCTTTCGGAGCTTCATTTGGAATCTTTTCTACGGAATGGGATACAAATAATAGAGGCTTCTCCTTGTACTATAATGAGTCCCAAATGACTATTTCAAGCCTATTTACTCCATTTTCTTTGTATGATTCATAAAAAGTCCGTTATCCTCAATTTTGGCTACTAGACCAGTTTCGGATTTTCATTTGGGATCTATTCTATGAAATGAGATACAAGTTATAGAGGCATCTCCTTGGACTATTATGAGTCCCAGATGACTATTTCAAACCTATTTACTCTATTTTCTTTGTGTAATTCATCAAAAGTCCATTACCCTCATTTTTGGTTTCGGATCTTTATTTGGAATCTTTCCTACGGAATGGGATACAAGTAATAGAGGCTTCTCCTTGTACAATAATGAGTCTCAGATGACTAGTTCAATCCTATTTGCTCCATTTTCTTTGTATGATTCATAAAAAGTCTGTTATCCCCATTCTCGACTACTAGACCAGTTTCGGATCTTCATTTGGGATCTCTTTTACGGAATGAGATATAGTAATAAAGGCTTCTCCTTGTACTAATATGAGTCCCAGATGACTATTTCAAGTCTATTTACTCCATTTTCATTGTATGATTCATAAAAAGTCTGTTATCCTCATTTTTGGCTACTATACCAGTTTCAGATCTTCATTTGGGATCTTTTCTACGAAATGAGATACAAGTTATAGAGGCATCTCCTTGTACTACTATGAGTCCCAAATGACTATTTCAAACCTATTTACTCCATTTTCTTGGTATGATTTATCAAAAGTCCCCATGTCTTGCTAGTAGACTTGTTTAGGATCTTCATTTGGGATCTCTCTTACGGAATGAGATACAAGTAATTGAGGCTTCTCCTTGTACTTTTATGAGTCCCAGATGACTATTTCAAACCTATTTACTCCATTCTTATTTGTATTATTCATCAAAAGTCAGTTATCCCCATTTTTGGCTAGTACACCAGTTTCAGATCTTCTTTTGGGATCATTTCTACGGAATGAGATACATGTAATAGAGGCTTCTCCTTATAATATTTGGAGTCCGAGATGACTATTTCATGCTTATTTAGTCCATTTGCTTTTTGTGATTCATCAAAAGTCTCTTATCCCTATCTTCGGCTAGTACACCAGTTTCGGATCTTCATTTAGGATCTTTTCTACGGAATGAGATAAAAATAATAGAAGCTTCTCCTTGTACTATTATGAGTCCTAGATGACTATTTCAAACCTATTTATTTCATTTTCTTTGTATGATTCATCAAAAGTCCATTACCCCCATTTGGAATCTTTTCTACGGAATGGGATACAAGTAATAGAGGCTTCTCCTTGTACTATAATGAGTCCCATATGACTATTTCAATCCTATTTACTCCATTTTCTTTGTATGATTCTTAAAAAGTCTATTATCCCCATTCTCGACAACTAGACCAGTTTCGGATCTTCATTTGGGATCATTTCTACGGAATGAGATACAAGTAATAAAGGCTTCTCCTTGTACTATTATGAGTCCTAGATGACTATTTCTAGCCTACGTACTCCATTTTCTTTGTATGATTCATCGAAAGTCCGTTATCCCCATTTTCGGCGAGTAGACTAGTTTCAGATCTTCATTTGGGATCTTTTCTACGGAACGAGATACAAGTAATAGAGGCTTCTCCTTGTACTATTATGAGTCCCAGATAACAATTTCAAGCCTATTTACTCCATTTTCTTTGTATGATTCATCGAAAGTTAGTTATCCCTATTTTCGGCTAGTATACCAGTTTGGGATCTTCATTTGGGTCTCTTCTACCGAATGAGAAACATGTAATAGAGGCTTCTCCTTATAATATTATGAGTCCGAGATGACTATTTCATGCTTATTTAGTCCATTTTCTTTGTATGATTCATCAAAAGTCTGTTATCCCTATCTTCAGCTAGTACACCAGTTTCAGATATTCATTTAGGATCTCTTCTACGGAATGAGATACAAGTAATAGTGGCTTCTCCATGTACTATTTTGAGTCCCAGATGACTATTCCAAGCCTATTTACTCCATTTTCTATGTATGATTCGTCAAAAGTCCTTTATCCCCATATTTGTCTTGTAGACCAGTTTCGGATCTTCATTTGGGATCATTTCTACGGAATGAGATACAAGTAATAAAGGCTTCTCCTTGTACTATTATGAGTCCTAGATGACTATTTCTAGCCTACGTACTCCATTTTCTTTGTATGATTCATCGAAAGACCGTTATCCCCATTTTCGGCGAGTAGACTAGTTTCAGATCTTCATTTGGGATATTTTCTACGGAACGAGATACAAGTAATAGAGGCTTCTCCTTGTACTATTATGAGTCACAGATGACAATTTCCAGCATATTTACTCCATTTTCTTTGTATGATTTATCAAAAGTCCGTTATCCCCATTTTCAGCTAAAATACCAGTTTGGGTCTTCATTTGGGTCTCTTCTACCGAATGAGAAACATGTAATAGAGGCTTCTCCTTATAATATTATGAGTCCGAGATGACTATTTCATGCTTACTTTGTTCATTTTCTTTGTATGATTCATCAAAAGTCTGTTATCCCTATCTTCGGCTAGTACACCAGTTTCGGATCTTCATTTGGGATCTTTTCTACGGAATGAGATACAAGTAATAGAGGCTTCTCTTTGTACTACTACGAGTCCAAGATGACTATTTCAACCCTATTTCCTCCATTTTCTTTGTATGATTCATCAAAAGTCCGTTATCCCCATTTTCGGCTAGTAGAACAGTTTCGGATCTTCGTTTGGAATCATTGCTACAGAATGAGATACAAGTAATAAAGGCTTCTCCTTGTACTATTATGAGTCCTAGATGACTATTTCAAGCCTACGTACTCCATTTTCTTTGTATGATTCATCAAAAGTCCGTTATCCCCATTTCCGGCGAGTAGACTAGTTTCAGATCTTCATTTGGGATCTTTTCTACGCAACAAGATACAAGTAATAGAGGCTTCTCCTTGTACTATTATGAGTCCCAGATAATAATTTGAAGCCTATTTACTCCATTTTCTTTGTATGATTCATCAAAAGTCCGTTATCCCTATATTCGTCTTGTAGACCAGTTTCGGATCTTCATTTGGGATCATTTCTACGGAATGCGATACAAGTAATAAAGGCTTCTCCTTGTACTATTATGAGTCCTAGATGACTATTTCTAGCTTACGTACTCCATTTTCTTTCTATGATGTATCGAAAGTCCGTTATCCCCATTTTCGGCGAGTAGACTAGTTTCAGATCTTCATTTGGGATCTTTTCTACGGAACGAGATACAAGTAATAGAGGCTTCTCCTTGTACTATTATGAGTCACAGATGACAATTTCCAGCCTATTTACTCCATTTTCTTTGTATGATTCATCAAAAGTCCGTTATCCCCATTTTCAGCTAGTATACCTGTTTCGGATCTTCATTTGGGTCTCTTCTACCGAATGAGAAACATGTAATAGAGGCTTCTCCTTATAATATTTGGAGTCCGAGATGACTATTTCCTGCTTATTTAGTCCATTTTCTTTTTTTGTGATTCTTCAAAAGTCTGTTATCCCTATCTTCGGCTAGTACACCAGTTTCGGATCTTCATTTGGGATCTTTTCTATGGAAGTAGATACAAATTATAGAGAATTCTCCTTGTACTATTATGAGTCCCTGGTGACTATTTCAAAACTATTTACTCCATTTTCTTTTTATGATTCATCAAAAGTCCGTTATCTCCATTTTCACCGAGTAGACTAGTTTCAGATCTTTATTTAGGATCTTTTCTACAGAATGAGATACAAGTAATAGAGGCTTCTCCTTGTACTATTATAACTCGCAGATTACAATTTTCCAGCCTATTTACGCCGTTTTCTTTGTATGATTTATCAAAAGTCCGTTATCTCCATTTTCGGCTAGTAGTCCAGTTTTGGATCTTCATTTGGGATCTTTTCTACGGAATGAGATAAAAATAATAGAAGCTTGTCCTTGTACTATTATGAGTCCCAGATGACTATTTCAAACCTATTTATTCCATTTTCTTTGTATGATTCATCAAAAGTCCATTATCCCCATTTTTGGCTTTCGGATCTTCATTTGGAATCTTTTCTACGGAATGGGATACAAATAATAGAGGCTTCTCCTTGTACTATAATGAGTCCAAAATCACTATTTCAAGCCTATTTACTCCATTTTCTTTGTATGATTCATAAAAAGTCCGTTATCCTCATTTTTGGCTACTAGACCAGTTTCAGATCTTCATTTGGGATCTATTCTACGAAATGAGATACAAGTTATAGAGCCATCTCCTTGTACTATTATGAGTCCCAGATGACTATTTCAAACCTATTTACACCATTTTCTTTGTATGATTCATCAAAAGTCCATTACCCCCATTTTTGGCTTTCGGATCTTTATTTGGAATCTTTTCTACGGAATGGGATACAAGTAATAGAGGCTTCTCCTTGTACTATAATGAGTCCCATATGACAACTTCAATCCTATTTACTCCATTTTCTTTGTATGATTCTTAAAAAGTCTATTATCCCCATTCTCGACTACTAGACCAGTTTCGGTTCTTCATTTGGGATCATTTCTACGGAATGAGATACAAGTAATAAAGGTTTCTCCTTGTACTATTATGAGTCCTAGATGACTATTTCTAGCCTACGTACTCCATTTTCTTTGTATGATTTATCGAAAGTCCGTTATCCCCATTTTCGGCGAGTAGACTAGTTTCAGATCTTCATTTGGGATATTTTCTAGGGAACGAGATACAAGTAATAGAGGCTTCTCCTTGTACTATTATGAGTCACATATGACAATTTCCAGCCTATTTTCTCCATTTTCTTTGTATGATTTATCAAAAGTCCGTTATCCCCATTTTTAGCTAGTATACCAGTTTGGGTCTTCATTTGGGTCTCTTCTACCGAATGAGAAACATGTAATAGAGGCTTCTCCTTATAATATTATGAGTCCGAGATGACTATTTCATGCTTACTTAGTTCATTTTCTTTGTATGATTCATCAAAAGTCTGTTATCCCTATCTTCGGCGAGTACACCAGTTTCGGATCTTCAGTTGGGATCTTTTCTACAGAATGAGATACAAGTAATAGAGGCTTCTCTTTGTACTACTACGAGTCCAAGATGACTATTTCAAGCCTATTTCCTCCATTTTCTTTGTATGATTCATCAAAAGTCCGTTATCCCAATTTTCGGCTAGTAGAACAGTTTCGGATCTTCGTTTGGAATCATTGTTACGGAATGAGATACAAGTAATAAAGGCTTCTCCTTGTACTATTATGAGTCCTAGATGACTATTTCAAGCCTACGTACTCCATTTTCTATGTATGATTCATCAAAAGTCCGTTATCCCCATTTCCGGCGAGTAGACAAGTTTCAGATCTTCATTTGGGATCTTTTCTACGTAACAAGATACAAGTAATAGAGACTTCTCCTTGTACTATTATGAGTCCCAGATAACAATTTCAAGCCTATTTACTCCATTTTCTTTGTATGATTCATCAAATGTCCGTTATTCCCATATTCGTCTTGTAGACCAGTTTCGGATCTTCATTTGGGATCATTTCTACGGAATGAGATACAAGTAGTAAAGGCTTCTCCTTGTACTATTATGAGTCCTAGATGATTATTTCTAGCTTGCGTACTCCATTTTCTTTCTATGATTTATCGAAAGTCCGTTATCCCCATTTTCGGCGAGTAGACTAGTTTCAGATCTTCATTTGGGATCTTTTCTACGGAACGAGATACAAGTAATAGAGGCTTCTCATTGTACTATTATGAGTCACAGATGACAATTTCCAGCCTATTTACTCCATTTTCTTTGTATGATTCATCATAAGTCCGTTATCCCCATTTTCAGCTAGTATACCTGTTTCGGATCTTCATTTGGGACTCTTCTACAGAATGAGAAACATGTAATAGAGGCTTCTCCTTATAATATTTGGAGTCCGAGATGACTATTTCCTGCTTATTTAGTCCATTTTCTTTGTGTGATTCTTCAAAAGTCTGTTATCCCTATCTTCGGCTAGTACACCAGTTTCGGATCTTCATTTGGGATCTTTTCTATGGAAGTAGATACAAATTATAGAGGCTTCTCCTTGTACTATTATGAGTCCCTGATTACTATTTCAAAACTATTTACTCCATTTTCTTTTTATGATTCATCAAAAGTGTGTTATCTCCATTTTCAGCGAGTAGACTAGTTTCAGATCTTTATTTAGGATCTTTCCTACAGAATGAGATACAAGTAATAGAGGCTTCTCCTTGTACTATTATAACTCGCAGATTACAATTTTCCAGCCTATTTACGCCGTTTTCTTTGTATGATTTATCAAAATTCCGTTATCTCCATTTTTGGCTAGTAGTCCAGTTTTGGATCTTCATTTGGGATCTTTTCTATGGAATGAGATAAAAATAATAGAAGGTTCTCCTTGTACTATTATGAGTCCCAAATGACTTCAAACCTATTTATTCCATTTTCATTGTATGATTCATCAAAAGTCCATTACCCCCATTTTTGGCTTTCAGATCTTCATTTGGAATCTTTTCTACAGAATGGGATACAAATAATAGAGGCTTCTCCTTGTACTATAATGAGTCCAAAATGACTATTTCAAGCCTAATTACTCCATTTTCTTTGTATGATACATAAAAAGTCCGTTATCCTCATTTTTGGCTACTAGACCAGTTTCAGATCTTCATTTGGGATCTATTCTACGAAATGAGATACAAGTTATAGAGGCATCTCCTTGTACTATTATGAGTCCCAGATGACTATTTCAAACCTATTTACACCATTTTCTTTGTATGATTCATCAAAAGTCCATTACCCCCATTTTTGGCTTTCGGATCTTTATTTGGAATCTTTTCTACGGAATGGGATACAAGTAATAGAGGCTCCTCCTTGTACTATAATGAGTCTGATATGACTATTTCAATCCTATTTACTCTATTTTCTTTGTATGATTCTTAAAAAGTCTATTATCCCCATTCTCGACTACTAGACCAGTTTCGGATCTTCATTTGGGATCATTTCTACGGAATGAGATACAAGTAATAAAGGCTTCTCCTTGTACTATTATGAGTCCTAGATGAGTCCTAGATGACTATTTAATATGATTCATCAAAATTTTATTATCCCCATTTTCGGCGAGTAGACTAGTTTCAGATCTTCATTTGGGATCTTTTCTACGGAATGAGATACAAGTAATAGAGGCTTCTCCTTGTACTATTATGAGTCGCAGATGACAATTTCCAGGCTATTGACTCCATTTTCTTTGTATGATTCATCAAAAGTCCGGAATCCCCATTTTTGCCTAGTAGACCAATTTCAGATCCTCATATGGGATCTTTTCTACGGAATGAGATACAAGTAATAGAGGCTTCTCCTTGTACTATTATGAGTCGCAGATGACAATTTCCAGCCTATTTAATCCATTTTCTTTATATGATTGATCAAAAGTCCGTTATCCCCATTTTCGGCTAGTAGACCAATTAGAGATCTTCATATGGGATCTTTTCTACGGAATGAGATACAAGTAATAGAAGCTTCTCCTTGTACTATAATGAGTCCTAGAAGACTATTTCAAGCCTATTTACTCCATTTTCTTTGTATGATTCATCAAAAGTCCGTTATCCCCATTTTCGGCTAGTATACCAGTTTCGGATCATCATTTGTGTCTTTTCTACCGAATGAGAAACTTGAAATAGAGGCTTCTCCTTATAAGATTATGAGTTCGAGATGATTATTTCATGCTAATTTAGACCATTTTCTTTGTATGATTCATCAAAAGTCTGTTAGCCCTATCTTCGACTAGTACACCAGTTTCGGATCTTCATTTGGGATATTTTCTAAGGAATGAGATACAAGTAATAGAGGCTTCTCATTGTACGACTATGAGTCCAGGATGACTATTGCAAGCCTATTTACTCCATTTTTTTGTATGATTCATTTAAAGTCCGTTATCCCCATTTTCGGCTAGTAGAACAGTTTTGGATCTTCACTTGGGATCTTTTCTACGGAATGATATACAAGAAATAAAGGCTTCTCTTTGTACTATTATGAGTCCTAGATGACTATTTGAAGCCTATGTACTCTATTTTCTTTGTATGATTCATCAAAATTTTGTTATCCCCATTTTCAACGAGTAGGCTATTTTCAGATCTTCATTTGGGATCTTTTCTAAGGAATGAGTCCCAGATGACTATTTCAAGCCTATTTACTCCATTTTCTTTATATGATTCATCAAAAGTCAGTTATCCCTATCTTCTGTTAGTACACCAGTTTCGGATCTTCATTTGGGATTTTTTCTACCGAATGAGAAACATGTAATAGAGGCTTCTCCTTATACCATTATGAGTCCCTGATGAGTATTTCATGCTTATTTGGACCATTTTCTTTGTATGATTCAGCAAAAGTCCGTTATACCTATCTTCGGCTAGTACACCAGTTTTGGATCTTCATTTGGGATCTTTTCTACGGAATGACATACAAGTAATATATGCTTGTCTTTGTACTTCTATGAGTCCAAGATGAGTATTTAAAGCCTATTTACTCCATTTATTTTTGTATGATTCATGAAAAGTCCGTTATTCCCATTTTCGGCTAGTAGAACAGTTTCGGATCTTCATATGGGATCTTTCCTACGGAATGAGATACAAATACTAGAAGCTTCTCCTTGTACTATAATAAGTCCTAGATGACTATTTCATGCCTATTTACTCCATTTTCTATGTATGATTCATAAAAAGACTGTTATTCCCATTTTCGGCTAATAGAACAGTTTCGGATCTTCACCAGGGATCTTTTCTACGGAATGATATACAAGTTATAAAGGCTTCTTTTTGTACTATTATGAGTCCTAGATGACTATGTCAAGCCTATGTACTCCATTTTCTTTGTATGATTCATTAAAAAAAATTTATCCCATTTTCGGCGAGTAGACTAGTTTCAGATCTTTATTTGGGATCTTTTCTACGGAATGAGATACAAGTAATAGAGGTTTCTCCTTGTAATATTATGACTCACAGATGATAATTTCCAGCCTATTTACTTCATTTTCTTTGAATGATTTATCAAAAGTCCGTTTTCCCCATTTTCAGCTAGTATACCAGTTTTGGATCTTCATTTGGGATCTTTTCTTCCGAATGAGATACAAGTAATAGAAGCTTCTCCTTATACTATAAAGAGTCCCAGATGACTATTTCAAGCCTATTTACTCCATTTTCTTTGTATGATTCATCAAAAGTCAGTTATCCCTTTCTTTTGCTAGTACACCAGTTTAAGATCTTCATTTGGGATCTTTTCTACCCAATGAGAAACATGTAATAGAGGCTTCTCCTTGTACTACTATGAGTCCCTAATGACTATTTCATGCTTATTTAGACCATTTTCTTTGTATGATTCATCAAAAGACCGTTATCCCTATCTTCGACAAGTATACCAGTTTCGGATCTTCATTTCAGATCTTTTCAACGGAATGAGATACAAGTAATAGAGGCTTCTCTTTGTACTAGTATGAGTCAAAGATGACTATTTAAAGCCTAGTTACTCCATTTGTTTTGTATGATTCATGAAAAGTCCGTTATCCCCATTTTCGGCTAGTAGAACAGTTTCGGATCTTCATATGGGATATTTTCTACGAATTGAGATACAAATAATAGAAGCTTCTCCTTGTACTATAATGAGTCCCAAATGAGTATTTCAAGCCTATTTATTCCGTTTTCTATGTATCATTCATAAAAAGACTGTTATCCCCATTTTCGGCTAGTAGAACAGTTTCAGATCTTCACTTGGGATCTTTTCTACGGAATGATATACAAGTAATAAAGGCTTCCATTTGTACTATTATGAGTCCTAGATTACTATTTCAAGCCTATGTACTCCATTTTCTTTGTATGATTCATCAAAATTTTGTTATCCCCATTTTCGGCGAGTAGACTAGTTTCAGATCTTCATTTGGGATCTTTTCTACGGAATGAGATACAAGTTATAGAGGCTTCTCTTTGTACTATTATTAGTCACAGATGACAATTTCCAGCCTATTTACTCCATTTTCTTTGTATGATTTATCAAAAGTCTGTTTTCCCCATTTTCGACTACTAGACCAGTTTCGGATCTTCATTTGGGATCTCTTCTACGGAATGAGATACAAGTACTATAGGCTTCTCCTTGTACTATTATGAGTCCTAGATGATAATTTCCAGGCTATTTACTACATTCTCTTTGTATGATTTATCAAAAGTCCGTTATCCCCATTTTCGTCTAGTAGATCAGTTTCAGATCTTCATTTGGGATCTATTCTATGGAATGAGATACAAGTAATAGGGGCTTCTCCTTGTACTATTTTGAGTCCCAAATGACTATTTGAAGCCTATTTACTCCATTTACTTTGTATGATTCATGAAAAGTCCGTTATCCCCATTTTCGGCTAGTAAAACAGTTTCGGATCTTCATATGGGATCTTTTCTATGGAATGAGATACAAATAATAGAAGCTTCTCTTTGTACTAATATGAGTCGCAGATGACTACTTCAAGCCTATTTACTCTATTTTCTTTTGTATGATTCATCAAAAGTCCGTTATCCCCATTTTCGGCTAGTATAACAGTTTTGGATCTTCATTTGGGTCTCTTCTACTGAATGAGAAACATGTAATAGAGGCTTCTCCTTATAATATTAGGAGTCCGAGATGACTATTTCATGCTTATTTAGTCCATTTTCTTTGTATGATTCATCAAAAGTCTGTTATCCCTATTATCGGCTAGTACACCAGTTTCGAATCTTCATTTGGGATCTTTTCTACAGAATAAGATACAAATAATAGAAGCTTCTCCTTGTACTTTAATGTGTCCCATATGACTATTTCCAGCCTATTTACTCCATTTTCTTTGTATGATTTATCAAAAGTCCGTTATCCCCATTTTCGGCTTGTAGACCAGTTTCAGATCTTCATTTGGGATCTTTTCTACGGAATGAGATACAAGTAATAGAGGGTTCTCCTTGTACTATTTTGAGTCCCAGATGACTATTTCAAGCCTATTTACTCCATTTTCTTTGTATGATTCATCAAAAGTCCGTTATCCCCATGTTCGGCAAGTAGACCAGTTTCAGATCTTCATTTCGAATCTTTTCTACGGAATGAGGAACAAGTATTAGTGGCTTCTCCTTGTACAATTTTGAGTCCCAGATGACTATTTAAAGCCTATTTACTCAAATTTCTTTGTATGATTCATAAAAAGTCCGTTATCCCCATATTTAGCTATTAGACCAGTTTCGGATTTTCATTTAGGATCTCTTCTAGAGAATGAGATACAAGAAATAAAGGCTTCTCCTTGTACTATTATGAGTCGCAGATAATTATTTCGGCTGATCTACTATATTTCTTTATCTGATTTATAAAAAGTCTGTTATCCCCATTTTTGGCTACTAAACCAGTTTCAAATCTTCATTTGGGATCTCTTCTACGGAATGAAATACAAGTAATAAAGGCTTCTCCTTGTACTATTATGATTCATCAAAAGTCCAATATTCCCATTTTTGACTAGTAGACCAGTTGCAAATCTCCATTTTGGATCTTTTCTACGGAATGAGATACAAGTAATAGAGGCTTCTCCTTGTACTAATATGAGTGCCAGATGACTATTTCAAGCCTATTTACTTCATTTTCTTTGTATGATTCATAAAAAGTTTGTTATCCCCATTTTTCGCTAGTAGACCTGTTTCGGATCTTCATTTGGGCTCTCTTCTAGAGAATGAGATACAAGAAATAAAGGCTTCTCCTTGTACTATTATGAGTCCAAGATGACTATTTCAACCCTATTTACTCCATTTTCTTTGTATGATTCATAAAAAGTCAGTTATCCTCATTTTTGGCTACTAGACCTGTTTCGGATCTTCATTTGGGATCTCTTCTACAAAATGAGATACAAGTAATATAGGCTTCTCCTTGTACTATTATGAGTCGCAGATGACAATTCCAAGACTATTTACTCCATTTTCTTTGTATGATTCATCAAAAGTTTTTTATCCCCATTTTTCGCTAGTAGACTAGTTTTGGGTCTTCATTTGGGATCTCTTCTACAGAATGAGATACAAGTAATTGAGGCTTTTTCTTGTACTATTATGAGTCTCAGATGACTATTTTAAGCCTATTTACTCCATTTTCTTTGTATGATTCATCAGAAGTCCGTTAAGCTACTAGACCAGTTTCGGATTTTATTTGGGATCTCTTTTACAGAATGAAATACAAGTAATAAAAGCTTCTCCTTGTACTAATATGAGTCTCAGATGATTATGTCAAACCTATTTAATTCATTTTCTTTGTTTGATACATCAAAAGACTGTTATCCCCATTTTCAGCTACTAGACAAGTTTCGTATCTTCATTAGTGATCTCTTCTATGGAATTTTGATACAAGTGATCGAGGCTTCTCCTTACACTTATATGAGTCTCAAACGACTATTTCATGCCTAGTTAACTCATTTTCTTTGTATGATTCATCATAAGTCCGTTAATCCCGTTTTCGGCTAGGAGACCAATTTTAGATCTTCAATTGGGTTTCTTCGACAGAATGAGAAACAAGTAATAAATGCTTCACCTTGTAATATTATGAGTCTGATAAGCCTATTTCACGCATATTTAGGCCATTTTCTTTGTATGATTCATTAAAAGTCTGTTATCTCCTTTTTAGGCTAGTAGACCAGTTTCAGATCTTCATTTGGGATCTCTACTACAGAATGAGAAACAAGTAATACTGGCTTCTCCTTGTACTATTAAGAGCCTCAGATGACTATTTCAAGCCTATTTACTCCATTTTCTTTGTATGATTCATCAAAAGTTCGTAATCCTCATTTTCGGCTAGTAGACCAGTTTGGATCTTCACATGGGATCTCTTCTATGGAATGAAATACAAGTAATAGAGACTTCTCTGAGATGATTATTTTAAGCCTATTTACTCCATTTTCTTTGTATGATTCATTAAAAGTAGTTTATCCCCATTTTCGGCTACTAGACCAGTTTCAGATTTTCATTTGGGATCTCTTCTACAGAATGAGATAAAAGTAATAGAGGCTTCTCCTTGTACTATTATAAATCGCAGATGACAATTTCAAGCCTATATACTCTAGTTTCTTTGTATGATTCATCAAAAGTCTGTTATCCCCATTTTTCGCTAGTAGACCAGTTTCAGATCTTCATTTCAGATCTCTTTTACGAAATGAGATACTAGTATAAGAGGCTTCTTGTTGTACTATTATGAGTCTCAGATGACTATTTTAAGCCTATTTACTCCATTTTCTTTGTATGATTCATCAGAAGTATGTTTTCCCCATTTTAAGCTACTAGACAAGTTTCAGATATTCATCTGGGATCTCATTTAAAGAATGAGATACAAGTAATAAAGGCATCTCCTTGTATTATTATGAGTCCGAGATGACTATTCCAAGCCTATTTACTCCATTTTCTTTGTATGATTCATCAAAAGTCTGTTATCCCCATTTTCGGCTAGTAGACCAATTTCAGATCTTCATTTTGGATCTTTTCTACAGAATGAGATACAAGTAATAGAGGCTTCTCCTTGTATATTGAGTCCCAGATGACTATTTCAAGCCTATTTACTCCATTTTCTTTGTATGATTCATAAAAAGTCTGTTATCCCCATTTTTTCGCTAGTAGACCAGTTTTGGATCTTCATTTAGGATCTCTTCTAGAGAATGAGATACAAGAAATAAAGGCTTCTCCTTGTACTATTATGAGTCCCAGATAACTATTTCAGGCCTATCTACTCTATTTCTTTCTCTCATTCATAAAAAGGCCGTTATCCCCATTTTTGGCTACTAGACCAGATTCAGATCTTCATTTGGGATCTCTTCTACGAATTGAAATACAAGTAATAGAGGCTTCTCCTAGTACTATTATGAGTCCCATATGACAATTTCAAGCCTATGTACTCCATTTTCTTAGTATGATTCATCAAAAGTCCGTTATTCCCATTTTCGGCTAGTAGACTAGTTTCAGATCTTCATTTTGGATCTTTTCTACGAAATGAGATACAAGTAATTGAGGCTTCTCCTTGTACTAATATGAGTGCCAGATGACTATTTCAAGCCTATTTACTCCATTTTCTTTGTATGAATCTTAAAAAGTCTATTTACTCTATTTCTCTCTCTGATTCATAAAAAGTTCCATATCCCCATTTTTGGCTACTAGACCAGTTTCGGATCTTCATTTGCGATCTCTTCTACGGAATGAAATACAAGTAATAGAGGCTTCTCCTTGTACTATTATGAGTCCAAGATGACTATTTCAAGCCTATATACTCCATTTTCTTTGTATGATTCATAAAAAGTCCATTATCCCCATTTTTGGCTACTAGACCAGTTTCGGATCTGCATTTGGGATCTCTTCTACATAATGAGATACAGGTAATAGATGCTTCTCCTGGTACTATTATGAGTCGCAGATGACAGTTTCAAGCCTATTTACTACATTTTCTTTGTATGATTCATCAAAAGTCTGTTATCCCCATTTTTCGCTAGTAGACCCGTTTCGGATCTCCATTTTGGATCTCTTCTACGGAATGAGATACTAGTAATAGAGGCTTCTTCTTGTACTATAATGAGTCTCGGATGATTATTTTAAGCCTATTTACTCCATTTTCTTTGTATGATTCATCAGAAGTCCATTTTCCCCATTTTATGCTACTAGACCAGTTTTGATTTTCATTTGGGATCTCTTTTACAGAATGAGATACAAGTAATAAAGGCTTCTCCTTGTACTAATATGAGTCTCAAATGACTATTTCAAGCGTATTTTCTTCATTTTCTTTGTATGATTCATCAAAAGTCTGTTATCCCTATCTTCGGCGAGTACACCAGTTTCGGATCTTCAGTTGGGATCTTTTCTACAGAATGAGATACAAGTAATAGAGGCTTCTCTTTGTACTACTACGAGTCCAAGATGACTATTTCAAGCCTATTTCCTCCATTTTCTTTGTATGATTCATCAAAAGTCCGTTATCCCAATTTTCGGCTAGTAGAACAGTTTCGGATCTTCGTTTGGAATCATTGTTACGGAATGAGATACAAGTAATAAAGGCTTCTCCTTGTACTATTATGAGTCCTAGATGACTATTTCAAGCCTACTTACTCCATTTTCTATGTATGATTCATCAAAAGTCCGTTATCCCCATTTCCGGCGAGTAGACTAGTTTCAGATCTTCATTTGGGATCTTTTCTACGTAACAAGATACAAGTAATAGAGGCTTCTCCTTGTACTATTATGAGTCCCAGATAACAATTTCAAGCCTATTTACTCCATTTTCTTTGTATGATTCATCAAATGTCCGTTATCCCCATATTCGTCTTGTAGACCAGTTTCGGATCTTCATTTGGGATCATTTCTACGGAATGAGATACAAGTAGTAAAGGCTTCTCCTTGTACTATTATGAGTCCTAGATGATTATTTCTAGCTTGCGTACTCTATTTTCTTTCTATGATTTATCGAAAGTCCGTTATCCCCATTTTCGGCGAGTAGACTAGTTTCAGATCTTCATTTGGGATCTTTTCTACGGAACGAGATACAAGTAATAGAGGCTTCTCCTTGTACTATTATGAGTCACAGATGACAATTTCCAGCCTATTTACTCCATTTTCTTTGTATGATTCATCATAAGTCCGTTATCCCCATTTTCAGCTAGTATACCTGTTTCGGATCTTCATTTGGGAATCTTCTACAGAATGAGAAACATGTAATAGAGGCTTCTCCTTATAATATTTGGAGTCCGAGATGACTATTTCCTGCTTATTTAGTCCATTTTCTTTGTGTGATTCTTCAAAAGTCTGTTATCCCTATCTTCGGCTAGTACACCAGTTTCGGATCTTCATTTGGGATCTTTTCTATGGAAGTAGATACAAATTATAGAGGCTTCTCCTTGTACTATTATGAGTCCCTGATGACTATTTCAAAACTATTTACTCCATTTTCTTTTTATGATTCATCAAAAGTGTGTTATCTCCATTTTCAGCGAGTAGACTAGTTTCAGATCTTTATTTAGGATCTTTCCTACAGAATGAGATACAAGTAATAGAGGCTTCTCCTTGTACTATTATAACTCGCAGATTACAATTTTCCAGCCTATTTACGCCGTTTTCTTTGTATGATTTATCAAAAGTCCGTTATCTCCATTTTCGGCTAGTAGTCCAGTTTTGGATCTTCATTTGGGATCTTTTCTACGGAATGAGATAAAAATAATAGAAGCTTGTCCTTGTACTATTATGAGTCCCAGATGACTATTTCAAACCTATTTATTCCATTTTCTTTGTATGATTCATCAAAAGTCCATTATCCCCATTTTTGGCTTTCGGATCTTCATTTGGAATCTTTTCTACGGAATGGGATACAAATAATAGAGGCTTCTCCTTGTACTATAATGAGTCCAAAATCACTATTTCAAGCCTTTTTACTCCATTTTCTTTGTATGATTCAAAAGTCCTCATTTTTGGCTACTAGACCAGTTTCAGATCTTCATTTGGGATCTATTCTACGAAATGAGATACAAGTTATAGAGCCATCTCTTTGTACTATTATGAGTCCCAGATGACTATTTCAAACCTATTTACACCATTTTCTTTGTATGATTCATCAAAAGTCCATTACCCCCATTTTTGGCTTTCGGATCTTTATTTGGAATCTTTTCTACGGAATGGGATACAAGTAATAGAGGCTTCTCCTTGTACTATAATGAGTCTGATATGACTATTTCAATCCTATTTACTCTATTTTCTTTGTATGATTCTTAAAAAGTCTATTATCCCCATTCTCGACTACTAGACCAGTTTCGGATCTTCATTTGGGATCATTTCTACGGAATGAGATACAAGTAATAAAGGCTTCTCCTTGTACTATTATGAGTCCTAGATGAGTCCTAGATGACTATTTAATATGATTCATCAAAATTTTATTATCCCCATTTTCGGCGAGTAGACTAGTTTCAGATCTTCATTTGGGATCTTTTCTACGGAATGAGATACAAGTAATAGAGGCTTCTCCTTGTACTATTATGAGTCGCAGATGACAATTTCCAGCCTATTTAATCCATTTTCTTTATATGATTGATCAAAAGTCCGTTATCCCCATTTTCGGCTAGTAGACCAATTAGAGATCTTCATATGGGATCTTTTCTACGGAATGAGATACAAGTAATAGAAGCTTCTCCTTGTACTATAATGAGTCCTAGAAGACTATTTCAAGCCTATTTACTCCATTTTCTTTGTATGATTCATCAAAAGTCCGTTATCCCCATTTTCGGCTAATATACCAGTTTCGGATCATCATTTGTGTCTTTTCTACCGAATGAGAAACATGAAATAGAGGCTTCTCCTTATAAGATTATGAGTTCGAGATGATTATTTCATGCTAATTTAGACCATTTTCTTTGTATGATTCATCAAAAGTCTGTTAGCCCTATCTTCGACTAGTACACCAGTTTCGGATCTTCATTTGGGATATTTTCTAAGGAATGAGATACAAGTAATAGAGGCTTCTCACTGTACGACTATGAGTCCAGGATGACTATTGTAAGCCTATTTACTCCATTTTTTTGTATGATTCATTTAAAGTCCGTTATCCCCATTTTCGGCTAGTAGAACAGTTTCGGATCTTCACTTGGGATCTTTTCTACGGAATGATATACAAGAAATAAAGGCTTCTCTTTGTACTATTATGAGTCCTAGATGACTATTTGAAGCCTATGTACTCCATTTTCTTTGTATGATTCATCAAAATTTTGTTATCCCCATTTTCAACGAGTAGGCTATTTTCAGATCTTCATTTGGGATCTTTTCTAAGGAATGAGTCCCGGATGACTATTTCAAGCCTATTTACTCCATTTTCTTTATATGATTCATCAAAAGTCAGTTATCCCTATCTTCTGTTAGTACACCAGTTTCGGATCTTCATTTGGGATTTTTTCTACCGAATGAGAAACATGTAATAGAGGCTTCTCCTTATACCATTATGAGTCCCTGATGAGTATTTCATGCTTATTTGGACCATTTTCTTTGTATGATTCAGCAAAAAGTCCGTTATACCTATCTTCGGCTAGTACACCAGTTTTGGATCTTCATTTGGGATCTTTTCTACGGAATGACATACAAAGTAATATATGCTTGTCTTTGTACTTCTATGAGTCCAAGATGAGTATTTAAAGCCTATTTACTCCATTTATTTTTGTATGATTCATGAAAAGTCCGTTATTCCCATTTTCGGCTAGTAGAAACAGTTTCGGATCTTCATATGGGATCTTTCCTACGGAATGAGATACAAATACTAGAAGCTTCTCCTTGTACTATAATAAGTCCTAGATGACTATTTCATGCCTATTTACTCCATTTTCTATGTATGATTCATAAAAAAGACTGTTATTCCCATTTTCGGCTAATAGAACAGTTTCGGATCTTCACCAGGGATCTTTTTCTACGGAATGATATACAAGTTATAAAGGCTTCTTTTTGTACTATTATGAGTCCTAGATGACTATGTCAAGCCTATGTACTCCATTTTCTTTGTATGATTCATTAAAAAAATTTATCCCATTTTTCGGCGAGTAGACTAGTTTCAGATCTTTATTTGGGATCTTTTCTACGGAATGAGATACAAAGTAATAGAGGTTTCTCCTTGTAATATTATGACTCACAGATGATAATTTCCAGCCTATTTACTTCATTTTCTTTGAATGATTTATCAAAAAAGTCCGTTTTCCCCATTTTCAGCTAGTATACCAGTTTTGGATCTTCATTTGGGATCTTTTCTTTCCGAATGAGATACAAGTAATAGAAGCTTCTCCTTATACTATAAAGAGTCCCAGATGACTATTTCAAGCCTATTTACTCCATTTTCTTTGTATGATTCATCAAAAGTCAGTTATCCCTTTCTTTTGCTAGTACACCAGTTTAAGATCTTCATTTGGGATCTTTTCTACCCAATGAGAAACATGTAATAAAGGCTTCTCCTTGTACTACTATGAGTCCCTAATGACTATTTCATGCTTATTTAGACCATTTCTTTGTATGATTCATCAAAAGACCGTTATCCCTATCTTCGACAAGTACACCAGTTTCGGATCTTCATTTCAGATCTTTTCAACGGAATGAGATACAAGTAATAGAGGCTTCTCTTTGTACTAGTATGAGTCAAAGATGACTATTTAAAGCCTAGTTACTCCATTTGTTTTGTATGATTCATGAAAAGTCCGTTATCCCCATTTTCGGCTAGTAGAACAGTTTCGGATCTTCATATGGGATATTTTCTACGAATTGAGATACAAATAATAGAAGCTTCTCCTTGTACTATAATGAGTCCCAAATGAGTATTTCAAGCCTATTTATTCCGTTTTCTATGTATCATTCATAAAAGACTGTTATCCCCATTTTCGGCTAGTAGAACAGTTTCAGATCTTCACTTGGGATCTTTTCTACGGAATGATATACAAGTAATAAAGGCTTCCATTTGTACTATTATGAGTCCTAGATTACTATTTCAAGCCTATGTACTCCATTTTCTTTGTATGATTCATCAAAATTTTTGTTATCCCCATTTTCGGCGAGTAGACTAGTTTCAGATCTTCATTTGGGATCTTTTCTACGGAATGAGATACAAGTTATAGAGGCTTCTCTTTGTACTATTATTAGTCACAGATGACAATTTCCAGCCTATTTACTCCATTTTCTTTGTATGATTTATCAAAAGTCTGTTTTCCCCATTTTCGACTACTAGACCAGTTTCGGATCTTCATTTGGGATCTCTTCTACGGAATGAGATACAAGTACTATAGGCTTCTCCTTGTACTATTATGAGTCCTAGATGATAATTTCCAGGCTATTTACTACATTCTCTTTGTATGATTTATCAAAAGTCCGTTATCCCCATTTTCGTCTAGTAGATCAGTTTCAGATCTTCATTTGGGATCTATTCCATGGAATGAGATACAAGTAATAGAGGCTTCTCCTTGTACTGTTATGAGTCCCAAATGACTATTTGAAGCCTATTTACTCCATTTACTTTGTATGATTCATGAAAAGTCCGTTATCCCCATTTTCGGCTAGTAAAACAGTTTCGGATCTTCATATGGGGATCTTTTCTATGGAATGAGATACAAATAATAGAAGCTTCTCTTTGTACTAATATGAGTCGCAGATGACTACTTCAAGCCTATTTACTCTATTTTCTTTGTATGATTCATCAAAAGTCCGTTATCCCCATTTTCGGCTAGTATAACAGTTTTTTGGATCTTCATTTGGGTCTCTTCTACTGAATGAGAAACATGTAATAGAGGCTTCTCCTTATAATATTAGGAGTCCGAGATGACTATTTCATGCTTATTTAGTCCATTTTCTTTGTATGATTCATCAAAACTCTGTTATCCCTATTATCGGCTAGTACACCAGTTTCGAATCTTCATTTGGGATCTTTTCTACAGAATAAGATACAAATAATAGAAGAATTCTCCTTGTACTTTAATGTGTCCCATATGACTATTTCCAGCCTATTTACTCCATTTTCTTTGTATGATTTATCAAAAGTCCGTTATCCCCATTTTCGGCTTGTAGACCAGTTTCAGATCTTCATTTGGGATCTTTTCTACGGAATGAGATACAAGTAATAGAGGGTTCTCCTTGTACTATTTTGAGTCCCAGATGACTATTTCAAGCCCATTTACTCCATTTTCTTTGTATGATTCATCAAAAGTCCGTTATCCCCATGTTCGGCAAGTAGACCAGTTTCAGATCTTCATTTCGAATCTTTTCTACGGAATGAGGAACAAGTATTAGTGGCTTCTCCTTGTACAATTTTGAGTCCCAGATGACTATTTAAAGACCTATTTACTCAAATTTCTTTGTATGATTCATAAAAAGTCCGTTATCCCCATATTTAGCTATTAGACCAGTTTCGGATTTTCATTTAGGATCTCTTCTAGAGAATGAGATACAAGAAATAAAGGATTCTCCTTGTACTATTATGAGTCGCAGATAATTATTTCGGCTGATCTACTATATTTCTTTATCTGATTTATAAAAAAGTCTGTTATCCCCATTTTTGGCTACTAAACCAGTTTCAGATCTTCATTTGGGATCTCTTCTACGGAATGAAATACAAGTAATAAAGGGCTTCTCCTTGTACTATTATGATTCATCAAAAGGTCCAATATTCCCATTTTTGACTAGTAGACCAGTTTCAAATCTCCATTTTGGATCTTTTCTACGGAATGAGATACAAGTAATAGAGGCTTCTCCTTGTACTAATATGAGTGCCAGATGACTATTTCAAGCCTATTTACTTCATTTTCTTTGTATGATTCATAAAAGTTTGTTATCCCCATTTTTCGCTAGTAGAACTGTTTCGGATCTTCATTTGGGCTCTCTTCTAGAGAATGAGATACAAGAAATAAAGGCTTCTCCTTGTACTATTATGATTCCAAGATGACTATTTCAACCCTATTTACTCCATTTTCTTTGTATGATTCATAAAAAGTCAGGTTATCCTCATTTTTGGCTACTAGGACCTGTTTCGGATCTTCATTTGGGATCTCTTCTACATAATGAGATACAAGTAATATAGGCTTCTCCTTGTACTATTTATGAGTCGCAGATGACAATTCCAAGACTATTTACTCCATTTTCTTTGTATGATTCATCAAAAAGTTTTTTATCCCCATTTTTCGCTAGTAGACTAGTTTTGGGTCTTCATTTGGGATCTCTTCTACGGAATGAGATACAAGTAATTGAGGCTTTTTTCTTGTACTATTATGAGTCTCAGATGACTATTTTAAGCCTATTTACTCCATTTTCTTTGTATGATTCATCAGAAGTCCGTTAAGCTACTAGGACCAGTTTCGGATTTTATTTGGGATCTCTTTACAGAATGAAATACAAGTAATAAAAGCTTCTCCTTGTACTAATAATGAGTCTCAGATGATTATGTCAAACCTATTTAATTCATTTGCCCTTGTTTGATACATCAAAAGACTGTTATCCCCATTTTCAGCTACTAGACAAGTTTTCGTATCTTCATTAGTGATCTCTTATATGAATTTTGATACAAGTGATCGAGGCTTCTCCTTACACTTATATGTGAGTCTCCAAACGACCTATTTCATGCCTAGTTACCTCATTTTCTTGTATGATTCATCATAAGTCCGTTAATCCCAGAGTTCGGCTAGGAGACCAATTTAGGATCTTCAATTGGGTTCTCTTCGACAGGAAGGAGAAACAAGTAATAAATGCTTCTTCCTTGTAATATTATGAGTCCCATAAGGCTATTTTAAGCCTATTTAGGCCATTTTTCTTGTGTATGATTCATTAAAGTCTGTTACTCCTATTTGACGGATAAGTAGACCAGTTTCAGATCTTCATTTTGGATCTCTACTACAGAATGTAGAAACAAGTAATTACTGGCTTCCTCTCTTGTACTATTAAGAGCCTCAGATGACGATTTCAAGCCTATTTTACTCGATTTTTCTTGTATGCTTCATCAAAAGTTTGTAAGCTCCCTTTTCGGCTAGTAGAACCAGTTTGGAATCTTTTCTACGATGAGATACTTTTCTAGAGGATCCAAAAAAACAAAACAATAATTGAGACTATCTCTGAGGTCCCAGATGACTATGTTTAAGCCCCATTTACTCCATTTTTCCTTTTGTATGATTCATTTAAAAGTCGTTTATCCCCAGTTTCGGATACTAGACCAGTTTCAGATTTTTCATTTGGGTTAGGATCTCTTCTACAGAATGAGATACAAAAGTAATAGACGGCCTATCCTTGTAATATTATAAATCGAGGATGACAATTTCAAGCTATATACTCTAGTTTCTGTGTTATGATTTCATCAAAAGTCTGTTATTCCATTTTTCGCTAGTTAACCAGTTTCAGACTCTTCATTTCAGATCTCTCCTACAGAACTGAGATATAGTAGTATATATGCTTCTTGTTGTACTACTATTAGTCCGAGGAGGAGGAGATGACTATTTCAAGCCTATTTACTCCATTTTTCTTGTATAATTCATCGAAGTATGTTTTCCCCCTTTAAGCTACTAGACAAGTTTCAGATATTCCACTTGGGATCTCTTATACAGAAGGATATACAAGTAATAAAGGCTTCTCCTTGTACTATTATGAGTCCCAAATGAAAACTATTAAGCATATTTACTCCATTTTCTTTTATGATTAATCAAAAGGTTGTTATCCCCGAGTTCGGTTTGTAGGAACCAGTTTCAGATCTTTATTTGGGATCTTTTCTATGAAATGAGTTACAAGTAATAGAGGCTTCCCCTTGTACCATTATTAGTACAAGAATGACTATTTCAAGCCTATTTACTAGATGTTTTTTTTGTATGATTCATCAAAAGTTTCATATCCCCATTTTCGGGCTAGAAGACCAGTTTTCGGATCTTCATTTTGGATCTCTTCTACGGAAGGAGATACAAGTAATATAGGCTTCTCCTTGTACTTTTATGAGTCCCATATGACTATTTCAAGTCTATTTACTCCATTTTCTTTGTATGATTCATAAAAAGTCCATTATCCCCATTTTTGGCTACTAGACCAGTTTTGGATCTTCATTTGGGATCTTTTCTAATGGAATGAGAATAAAAGTTATAGAGGCATCTCCTTGTACTATTATGAGTCTCAGATGACTATTTTAAACCTATTTACTTCATTTTCTTTGTATGATTCATCAAAAGTCCATTATCCCCATTTTTGGCTTTCGGATCATCATTGGGAATCTTTTCTACGGAAATGAGATACAAGTAATAAAGGCTTCTCCTTGTACTATAATGGGTCCCAGATGACTATTTCAAGCCTATTTACTCCATTTTTTGTATGACACATAAATAGTATGTTATCCCCATTTTCGTCTTCTAGACTAGTTTCGGATCTTCATTTGGGATGTCATCTTCAGAATGAGATACAAGTAATACAGGCTTCTCTTTGTACTATTATGAGTCCCATATGACAATTTCAAGCCTATTTACTCCATTTTCTTTGTATAAAAGTCTGTTATCCCTATGTTCAGCTTGTAGAACCAGTTTCAGATCTTCATTTGAGATCTCTTCTAAAGAATGAGATACAAGTAATAGAGGCTTCTCTTTTGTACTATTATGAGTCGCAAATGATAATTTCCAGCCTATTTAATCCATTTGCTTTATATGATTTATCAAAAGTCCATTATCCCTATTTTCGGCTAGTAGACCAATTAGGGATTTTCATATGGGATCTTTTCTACGGAATGAGATACAAGTAATAGAAGCTTCTTCTTGTACTATAATGAGTCCCAGATGAGTATTTCAAGCCTACTTACTCCATTTTCTTTGCATGATTTATCAAAAGTCCGTTATCCCCATTTTCGGCTAGTATACCAGTTTCGGATCTTCATTTGGGATCTTTTCTACCGAATGAGATACAAGTAATAGAAGTTTCTCCTTATACTATAAACAGTCCCAGATGACTATTTCAAGCCTATTTACTCCATTTTCCTTGTATGATTCATCAAAAGTCAGTTATCCCTACCTTCTGCTAGTATACCAGTTTTGGATCTTCATTTGGGATCTTTTTCTACCGAATGAGAAACATGTAATACAGGCTTCTCCTTGTACTATTATGAGTCCCTGATGACTATTTCATGCTTATTTAGACCATTTTCTTTGTATGATTCATCAAAAAGTCCGTTATCCCTATCTTCAGCTAGTAGACCATTTTGAGATCTTCATTTGGAATCTCTTCTACGGAATGAGATACAAGTATGAGTGGCTTCTCCTTGTACTATTTTTGAGTTCCAGATAAACTATTTCAAGCCTCTTTACTCCATTTTTTTGTATGATTCATGAAAAGTCCGTTATCTCCATTTTCGGCTAGTAGAACAGTCTCGGATCTTCATATGGGGATCTTTTCTACGAAATGAGATACAAATAATAGAAGCTTCTCCTTGTACTATAATGAGTCCTAGATGACTATTTCAAGCCTATTTATTCCATTTTCTAGGTATGATTCATAAAAACACTGTTGTCCCCATTTTCGGCTAGTAGAACAGTTTCGGATCTTCAATTGGGATGTTTTCTACGGAATGATATACAAGTAATAAAGGCTTCTCTTTGTACTATTATGAGTCGTAGATGACTATTTCAAGCCTATGTACTCTTTTTTCCTTGTATGATTCATCAAAATTTTGTTATCCCCATTTTCGGAGAGTAGACTAGTTCCAGATCTTCATTTGGGATCTTTTCTACGGAATGAGATACAAGAAATAGAGTCTTCTCCTTGTACTATTTTGAGTCGCTGATGACAATTTCCAGCCTATTTACTCCATTTTCTTTGTATGATATATCAAAGTCCATTTTCCCCATTTTCGACTTCTAGACCAGTTTTCGGATCTTCATTTGGGATCGCTTCTACGGATTCAGATACAAGTACAATAGGCTTCTCCTTGTACTATTATGAGTCCCAGATGATAATTTCCAGGCTCTTTACTCCATTTTCTTTGTATGATTTATCAAAGGTCTGTTATCCCCCATTTTCGTCTAGTAGACCAGTTTCAGATCTTCATTTGGGATCATTTCTATGGAATGAGATACAAGTAATAGAGGCTTCTCCTTGTACTATTTTGAGTCCCAAATGTCTATTTGAAGCCTATTTACTTCATTTTCTTTGGAAGCTTCTTCAATCTTTTTTATATCACAATTTAAGTATCAGATTCCAAAAAGAAAAAGAAGAGAGAAATGACACAGCCAAAATTAAATACGAGCAAAACACTTATCTACATCCAAATCTAAAATACAGATACACTGGTCACCCATGTTCGGCTAGTAGACCAGTGTCGGATCTTCATTTCGAATCTTTTCTACGGAATGAGATACAAGTATTAGTGGCTTCTCCTTGTACTATTTTGAGTTCCAGATGACTATTTCAAGCCGATTTACTCCATTTTTTTGTATGATTCACGAAAAGTCCGTTATCCCTATTTTCGGCTAGTAGAACAGTTTCGGATCTTCATATGGGATCTTTTCTACGGAATGAGATACAAAAAATAGAAGCTTCTCCTTGTACTATATTCAGTCCCAGATGACTACTTCAAGCCTATTTACTCCATTTTCTATGTATGATTCATAAAAAGTCTGTTATCCCCATTTTTGACTACTAGACCAGTTTCGAATCTTCGTTTGGGTCTCTTCTCCTGAATGAGATACAAGTACTATAGGCTCTTTCTTATAATATTATAAGTCTGAGATGACTATTTCATGCTTATTTAGGCCATTTTCTTTGTATAATTCATCAAAAGTCCGTTATCCCCATTTTCAGCTAGTAAACCAGTTTTGGATCTTCATATGGGATCTTTTCTACGGAATGAGATACAAGTAATAAAGTCGCAGATGACTATTTCAAGTCCATTTACTCCATTTTCTATGTATGATTCATAAAAAGACTGTTATCCCCATTTTCGACTACAAGACCAGTTTCGGATCTTCATTTGGGATCTTTTCTACGTAATGAGATAGGCTTCTCCTTGTACTATTATGAGTCCCTGATGACTATTTCTAGCCTACGTACCCCATTTTCTTTGTATGATTCATCACAAGTTTGTTATCCCCATTTTCGGCGAGTATACTAGTTTTAGATCTTCATTTGGGAAATTTTCTACGGAATGAGATACAAGTAATAGAGGCTTCTCCATGTACTATTATTAGTCGCAGATGACATTTTCCAGCCTATTTACTCCACTTTATTTGTATGATTCATCAAAAGTCCGTTATCCCCATTTTCGGCTAGTATACCAGTTTCAGATATTCATTTGGGTCTCTTCTACCGAATGGGATACATGTAATAGAGGCTTCTCCTTATAATATTAGGAGTCTGATATGACTATTTCTTTTACAGAATGAGATACAAGTAATAAAGGCTTCTCCTTGTACTAATATGAGTCTCATATGACTATTTCAAGCCTATTTAATTCATTTTCTTTGTATGATTCATCAAAAGTCCGTTATCCCCATTTTCAGCTACTAGACAAGTTTCGTATCTTCATTTGTGATCTCTTCTACGGAATTTTGATACAAGTAATCGAGGCTTCTCCTTACACTAATATGAGTCTCAAACGACTATTTCAAGCCTAGTTACTTCATTTTCTTTGTATGATTCATCAAAGGTCCGTTAATCCCATTTTTGGCTAGGAGACTAATTTTAGATCTTCAATTGTGTTTCTTCTACAGAATGAGAAACAAGTAATAAATGCTTCTCCTTGTAATATTATGAGTCTGATAAGCCTATTTCACGCTTATTTTAGGCCGTTTTCTTTGTATGATTCATTGAAAGTCTGTTATCTCCTTTTTTGGCTAGTAGACCAGTTTCATATCTTCATTTGGGATCTCTACTACAGAATGAGAAACAAGTAATACTGGCTTCTCCTTGTACTATTAAGAGTCCCAGATGACTATTTCAAGCCTATTTACTCCATTTTCTTTGTATGATTCATCAAAAGTTCGTAATCCTCATTTTCAGCTAGTAGACCAGTTTCGGATCTTCATATGGGATCTCTTCTATGGAATGAGATCCCCATTTTTCGCTAGTAGACCTGTATCAGATCTTCATTTGGCGTTTCTTCTACGGAATGAGATACAAGTAAAAGAGGCTTCTTGTTGTACTATTATGAGTCTCGGATGACTATTTTAAGTCTATTTACTCCATTTTATTTATATGATTCATCAGAAGCCTGTTTTCCCCATTTTAAGCTACTAGACCAATTTCAGATTTTCATTTGGGATCTCTTTTAAAGAATGAGATAAAAGTAATAAAGGCTTCGCCTTGTACTATTATGACTCCGAGATGACTATTTCAAGCTTATTTACTCCATTTTCTTTGTATGATTCATCAAAAGTCCGTTATCCCCATTTTCGGCTAGTAGACCAGTTTCAGATCTTCATTTTGGATCTTTTCTACGGAATGAGATACAAGTAATAGAGGCTTCTCCTTGTACTAATGAGTCCCGAATGACTATTTCAAGCCTATTTACTCCATTTTCTTTGTATGATTCATAAAAAGTCTGTTATCCCCATTTTTTGCTAGTAGATCAGTTTTGGATCTTCATTTAGGATCTCCTTTAGAGAATGAGATACAAGAAATAAAGGCTTCTCCTTGTACTGTTATGAGTCCCAGATAACCATTTCAGGCCTATCTACTCTATTTCTTTCTCTGATTCATAAAAAGTCCGTTATCCCCATTTTTGGCTACTAGACCAGTTTCAGATAAGCATTTGGGATCTCTTCTACGAAATGAAATACAAGTAATTGAGGCTTCTTCTTGTACTATTATGAGTCACATATGACAATGTCAAGCCTATTTACTCCATTTTCTTTGTATGATTCATCAAAAGTCCGTATTCCCATTTTCTGCTAGTAGACCAGTTTCTGATTTTCATTTGGGATCTCTTCTACGGAATGAGATACAAGTAATAGAGGCTTCTCCTTGTACATTTATGAGTCTCAGATGTGAATTTCAAACCTATTTACTCCATTTTCTTTGTATGATTCATAAAAAGTCTGTTATCCCCATTTTTGGCTACTAGACCTGTTTTGGATCTTTATTTGGGATCTTTTCTACGAATGCATACAAGTTATAGAGGCATATCCTTGTACTATTATGAGTCCCATATGAGTATTTAAAGTGTATTTACTCCATTTTCTTTGTATGATTCATAAAAAGTCTGTTATCCCCATTTTTGGCTACTAGACCAGTTTCAGATCTTCATTTTGGATCTCTTTTTCAGAATGAGATACAAGTAATAGATGCTTCTCCTTGTACTATTACGAGTCCTAGATGAAACTTTCAAGCCTATTTACTCCATTTTCTTTGTATGATTAATCAAAAGTCCGTTATCCCCATGTTCGGCTAGTAGACCAGTTTCGGATTTTTTCAACGGAATGAGAGATACAAGTAATAAAGGCATCTCCTTGTACTATTTTGAGTCCCAGATGACTATTTTGAGCCTATTTACTCCATTTTCTTTGTATGTTTCATCAAAAGTTTGGAATCCCAATTATCGGCTAGTAGACCAGTTTCGGATATTCATTTGGGATCTCTTATACGGAATGAGATAAAGTAATAGAAACTTCTCCTTGTACTATTATGAGTCCCATATGACTATTTATAGCCCATTTACTCAATTTTCTTTGTATGATTCATAAAATGTCGTTTATCCCCAATTTCGGCTACTACACCAGTTTTAGATCTTCATTTGGATCTCTTCCTCACAATAATATATCAAGTATTAGAGGCTTCTCCTTGTACTATTATGAGTCCGAGATGACTATTTCAAGCATATTTACTCCATTTTCTCTTTATGATTCTTAAAAAATCCGTTATCCTCATTTTCGGGTAGTAGACTAGTTTCAGATCTTCATTTGGGATCTCTTCTACTGAATGAGATACAAGTAATAGACGCTTCGCCTTGTACTATTATGAGTCCCAGATGAGTATTTCAAGCCTATTTACTCCATTTTCTTTGTATGATTCATCAAAGTCCTTATCCCCGTTTTTGGCTACTAGACTAGATTCGGATATTCAATTGGGATCTCCTCTACAGAATGAGATTCAAGTAATAGAGGCTTCTACATGTACTATTATGAGTCCCAAATGAAGATTTCAAGCCTATTTACACCATTTTCTTTGTATGATTCATCAGAAGTCAGTTTTCCCCATTTCGACTATTAGACCAGTTTCAGATCTTCATTTGGGATCTCTTCTATGGAATGAGATACAAATAATAGAGGCTTCTCCTTATACTATTCTGAGTCCTAGATGAATATTTCAAACCTATTTACTAGATTCTTTTTGTATGATTCATCAAAATAACCAAGTCCCCATTTTCGGCTAGTAGACCAGTTTCAGATCTTTGTTTGGGATCTCTTCTACGGAATGAGATACAGGTAATAGAGGTTTCTCCTTGTACTAATATGAGTCCCAAATGACTATTTGAAGTCTATTTATTCCATTTTCTTTGTATGATTCATAAAAAGTCTGTTATCCCCATTTTTGGCTACTAGACCAGTTTCGGATCTTCATTTTGGATCTCTTCTTCAGAATGAGATACAAGTTATAGAGGCTTCTCCTTGTACTATTATGAGTCCTAGATGAAACTTTCAAGCCTATTTACTCCATTTTCTTTGTATGATTAATCAGAAGTCCGTTATCCTCATGTTCGGCTTGTAGACCAGTTTCAGATCATCATTCGGGATCTCTTCTATGGAATTAGATACAAGTAATAGAGGCTTCTCCTTTCACTTTTATGAGTCCCATATGACAATTTCAAGCCTATTTACTCCATTTTCTTTGTATGATTCATCAAAAGTCAGTTATCACTAATTTCGGCTAGTATACAAGTTTCGGATCTTCATTTTGGATATTTTCTACAGAATGAGATACAAATAATAGAGGCTTCTCTTTATACTACTCTGAGTCCAAGACGACTATTTCAAGCCTATTTACTCCATTTTCTTTGTATGATTCATCAAAAGTCCGTTATTCCCATTTTCGGCTAGTAGACCAGTTTCGGATCTTCAATTAGGATCTCTTATACATAATAAGATATAAGTAAAAGAGGCTTCTACTTGTACTATTATGAGTCCCAAATGAAATTATTAAGCATATTTACACCATTTTCTTTTTATGATTAATAAAAAATCCGTTATCCCCGAGCTCGGCTTGTAGACCAGTTTCAGATCGTTATTTGGGATCTTTTCTATGGAATGAGTAACAAGTAATAGAGGCTTCCCCATGTACCATTATGAGTCTTAGATGACTATTTCAAGCCTATTTACTAGATTTTTTTTTTGTATGATTCATTAAAAGTTCCATATCCCCATTTCTGGCTAGAAGACCAGTTTCGGATCTTCATTTGGGATCTCTTCTACGGAATGAGATACAAGTAATATAGGCTTCTCCTTGTACTTTTATGAGTACCAGATGACTATTTAAAGTCTATTTACTCCATTTTCTTTGTCTGATTCATAAAAAGTCCATTATCCCCATTTTTGGCTACTAGACCAGTTTCAGATCTTAATTTGGGATCATTTCTATGGTATGAGATACAAGTTATAGAGGCATCTCCTTGTACTATTATGAGTCCCAGATGACTATTTCAAACCTATTTACTCTATTTTCAATGTATGATTCATCAAAAGTCCTTTATCCCCATTTTTGGCTTTCGGATCATCATTTGGAATCTTTTCTACGGAATGAGATACAAGTAATAAAGGCTTCTCCTTGTACTATAATGGGTCCCAGATGACTATTTCAAGCCTATTTACTCCATTTTTTGTATGATTCATAAAAAGTATGTTATCCACATTTTCGACTACTAGACTAGTTTCAGATCTTCATTTGGGATCTCTTCTTCAAAATGAGATACAAGTAATACAGGCTTCTCTTTGTACTATTATGAGTCCCATATGACAATTTCAGGCCTATTTACTTCATTTTCTTTGTATGATTGATCAAAAGTCCGTTATCCCTATGTTCAATTTGTAGACCAGTTTCAGATCTTTATTTGAGATATCTTCTACGGAATGAGATACAAGTAATAGAGGCTTCTTCTTGTACTTTTATGAGTCCCAGGTGACAATTTCAAGCCTATTTACTCCATTTTCTTTGTATGCTTCATCAAAAGTCAGTTATCCCTATTTTCGGCTAGTATACCAGATTCGGATCTTCATTTGGGATCTTTTCTACGGAATGAGATACAAGTAATAGAGGCTTCTCCTTGTACTATTATGAGTCGCAAATGACAATTTCCAGCCTATTTAATCCATTTTCTTTATATGATTTATCAAAAGTCCATTATCCCCATTTTCGGCTAGTAGACCAATTAAGGTTTTTCATATGGGATCTTTTCTACGGAATGAGATACAATTAATAGAAGCTTCTCCTTGTACTATAATGAGTCCCAGATGACTATTTTAAGCCTATTTACTCCATTTTCTTTGCATGATTTATCAAAAGTCCGTTATCCCCATTTTCGGCTAGTATACAAGTTTCGGATCTTCATTTGGAATCTTTTTTCTACCGAATGAGATACAAGTAATAGAAGTTTCTCCTTATACTATAAAGAGTCCCAGATGACTTTTCCAAGCCTATTTACTCTATTTTCCTTGTATGATTCGTCAAAAGTCAGTTATCCCTACCTTCTACTAGTACACCAGTTTTGGATCTTCATTTGGGATCTTTTCTACCGAATGAGAAACATGTAATAGAGGCTTCTCCTTGTACTATTATGAGTCCCAGATGACTATTTCAAGCGTATTTACTCCATTTTTTTGTATGATTCATGAAAAGTCCGTTATCCCCATTTTCGGCTAGTAGAACAGTCTCGGATCTTCATATGGGATATTTTCTACGAAATGAGATACAAATATTAGAAGCTTCTCCTTGTACTATAATGAGAGATGACTATTTCAAGCCCATTTATTCCATTTTCTATGTATGATTCATAAAAAGACTGTTATCCCCATTTTCGGCTAGTAGAACAGTTTCAGATCTTCACTTAGGATGTTTTCTACGGAATGATATACAAGTAATAAAGGCTTCTCTTTGTACTAATATGAGCCCCAGATGACTATTTCAAGTCTATTTACTCCATTTTCTTTGTATGATTAATAAAAAGTCCATTATCCCCATTTTTGGCTGCTAGACCAGTTTCAGATCTTCATTTGGGATCTTTTCTTCGGAGTGAGATACAAGTTATACAAGCATCTCATTGTACTATTATGAGTCCCAGATGACTATTTCAAACCTATTTACTCCATTTTCTTTGTATGATTCATCAAAAGTCCATTATCCCCATTTTTGGCTTTCGGATTTTCATTTGGAATCTTTTCTACGGAATTAGATAATGAGTCCCAGATGACTATTTCCAGCCTATTTACTCCATTTTTTGTATCTTTCAAAAAAAGTATGTTATCCCCAGTTTCGGATCTTCATTTGGGATTTCTTCTTCAGAATGAGATACAAGTAATACAGGCTTCTCCTTGTACTATTATAAATCTCAGATGACAATTTCAAGCCTATTCACTCTATTTTGTTTTTATGATTAATCAAAAGTCCGTTATCCCCAGATTCGGCTTGTAGACCATTTTCGGATCTTCATTTGAGATCTCTTCTACGGAATGAGATACAAGTAATAGAGGCTCCTCCTTGTACTTTTATGAGTCCCAGATGACAATTTCAAGCCTATTTACTCCATTTTCTTTGTATGATTCATCAAAAGTCTGTTATCCCTATTTTCGGCTAGTAGACCAGTTTCGGATCCTCAGTTGGGATCTTTACTACGGAATGAGATACAAGTAATAGAGGCTTCTCTTTGTACTACTATGAGTCCAAGATGACTGTTTCAAGCCTATTTACTCCATTTTCTTTGTATGATTCATCAAAAGTCTGCTATCCCCATTTTCGGCTAGTAGACCAGTTTCGGATCTTTTCTACGGAATGAGATACAAGTAATAGAGGCATCTCCTTGTACTATCTTGAGTCCTAGATGACTATTTCTAGCCCATTTACTCCATTTTATTTGTATGATTCATAAAATGTCGTTTATCCCCAATTTCGGCTACTAGACCAGTTTTAGATCTTCATTTGGGATCTCTTCCTCAGAATAATATACAAGTAATAGAGGCTTCTCCTTGTACTAATATGAGTCCCATATGACTATTTGAAGTCTAAATACTCCATTTTCTTTGTATGATACATAAAAAGTCTGTTATCCCCATTTTTGGCTACTAGACCAGTTTCGGACCTTCATTTGGGATCTTT
Source organism: Thlaspi arvense (assembly GCA_911865555.2). Classification (NCBI taxonomy): domain Eukaryota; kingdom Viridiplantae; phylum Streptophyta; class Magnoliopsida; order Brassicales; family Brassicaceae; genus Thlaspi; species Thlaspi arvense. Next base: position 47,304,346 of record OU466857.2, read on the forward strand.
TCTACGGAATGCATACAAGTTATAAAGGCATCTCCTTGTACTATTATGAGTCCCAGATGAGTATATAAAGTCTATTTACTCTATTTTCTTTGTATGATTCATAAAAAGTCTGTTATCCCCATTTTTTTCTACTAGACCAGTTTCGGATCTTCATTTTGGATCTCTTCTTCAGAATGAGATACAAGTAATAGAGGCTTCTCCTTGTACTATTATGAGTCCTAGATGAAACTTTCAAGCCTATTTACTCCATTTTCTTTGTATGATTAATCAAAAGTCCGTTATCCCCATGTTCGGCTAGTAGACCAGTTTCGGATCATCATTCAGGATCTCTTCTATGGAATGAGATGCAAGTAATAGAGGCTTCTCCTTGAACTTTTATGAGTACCAGATGACAATTTCAAGCCTATTTACTACATTTTTGTATGATTCATCAAAAGTCAGTTATCACTATTTTTGGCTAGTATACCAGTTTCAGATATTCATTTGGGTCTCTTCTACCGAATGAGTAACATGAAATAGAGGCCTCTCCTTATAATATTATGAGTCCGAGATGACTATTTCATGCTTATTCAGTCGATTTTCTTTGTATGATTCATCAAAATTCTGTTATCCCCGTTTTTGGCTACTAGACCAGTTTCAGACCTTCATTTGGGATCTTTTCTACGGAATGCATAGAAGTTATAGAGGCATCTCCTTGTACTATTATGAGTCCCAGATGAGTATATAAAGTCTATTTACTCCATTTTCTTTGTATGATTCATAAAAAAGTCTGTTATCCCCATTTTTGGCTACTAGACCAGTTTCGGATCTTCATTTTGGATCTCTTCTTCAGAATGAGATACAAGTAATAGAGGCTTCTCCTTGTACTATTATGAGTCCTAGATGAAACTTTCAAGCCTATTTACTCCATTTTCTTTGTATGATCCATCAAAAGTCAGTTCACTATTTTCGGCTAGTATACCAGTTTTGGATCTGTGGGTCTCTTCTACCGAATGAGAAACATGTAATAGAGGCCTGTCCTTATAATATTATGAGTCCGAGATGACTATTTCATGCTTATTTAGTCCATTTTCTTTGTATGATTCATCAAAAGTCTGTTATCCCAATTTTTGGCTAGTAAACAAGTTTCGGATATTCATTTGGGATCTTTTCTACGGACTGAGATACAAGTAATAGAGGATTCTCTTTGTACTACTATGAGTCCAAGACGAGTAGACTAGTTTCAGATCTTCATTTGGGATCTTTTCTACGGAACAAGATACAAGTAATAAAGGCTTCTCCTTGTACTATTATGAGTCACAGATGACAATTTCCAGCCTATTTACTCCATTTTCTTTGTATGATTCATCATAAGTCCGTTATCCCCATTTTCAGCTAGTATACCTGTTTCGGATCTTCATTTGGGACTCTTCTACAGAATGAGAAACATGTAATAGAGGCTTCTCCTTATAATATTTGGAGTCCGAGATGACTATTTCCTGCTTATTTAGTCCATTTTCTCTGTGTGATTCTTCAAAAGTCTGTTATCCCTATCTTCGGCTAGTACACCAGTTTCGGATCTTCATTTGGGATCTTTTCTATGGAAGTAGATACAAATTATAGAGGCTTCTCCTTGTACTATTATGAGTCCCTGATGACTATTTCAAAACTATTTACTCCATTTTCTTTTTATGATTCATCAAAAGTGTGTTATCTCCATTTTCAGCGAGTAGACTAGTTTCAGATCTTTATTTAGGATCTTTCCTACAGAATGAGATACAAGTAATAGAGGCTTCTCCTTGTACTATTATAACTCGCAGATTACAATTTTCCAGCCTATTTACGCCGTTTTCTTTGTATGATTTATCAAAAGTCCGTTATCTCCATTTTCGGCTAGTAGTCCAGTTTTGGATCTTCATTTGGGATCTTTTCTACGGAATGAGATAAAAATAATAGAAGCTTGTCCTTGTACTATTATGAGTCCCAGATGACTATTTCAAACCTATTTATTCCATTTTCTTTGTATGATTCATCAAAAGTCCATTATCCCCATTTTTGGCTTTCGGATCTTCATTTGGAATCTTTTCTACGGAATGGGATACAAATAATAGAGGCTTCTCCTTGTACTATAATGAGTCCAAAATCACTATTTCAAGCCTTTTTACTCCATTTTCTTTGTATGATTCATAAAAAGTCTGTTATCCTCATTTTTGGCTACTAGACCAGTTTCAGATCTTCATTTGGGATCTATTCTACGAAATGAGATACAAGTTATAGAGCCATCTCTTTGTACTATTATGAGTCCCAGATGACTATTTCAAACCTATTTACACCATTTTCTTTGTATGATTCATCAAAAGTCCATTACCCCCATTTTTGGCTTTCGGATCTTTATTTGGAATCTTTTCTACGGAATGGGATACAAGTAATAGAGGCTTCTCCTTGTACTATAATGAGTCTGATATGACTATTTCAATCCTATTTACTCTATTTTCTTTGTATGATTCTTAAAAAGTCTATTATCCCCATTCTCGACTACTAGACCAGTTTCGGATCTTCATTTGGGATCATTTCTACGGAATGAGATACAAGTAATAAAGGCTTCTCCTTGTACTATTATGAGTCCTAGATGAGTCCTAGATGACTATTTAATATGATTCATCAAAATTTTATTATCCCCATTTTCGGCGAGTAGACTAGTTTCAGATCTTCATTTGGGATCTTTTCTACGGAATGAGATACAAGTAATAGAGGCTTCTCCTTGTACTATTATGAGTCGCAGATGACAATTTCCAGGCTATTGACTCCATTTTCTTTGTATGATTCATCAAAAGTCCGGTATCCCCATTTTTGCCTAGTAGACCAATTTCAGATCCTCATATGGGATCTTTTCTACGGAATGAGATACAAGTAATAGAGGCTTCTCCTTGTACTATTATGAGTCGCAGATGACAATTTCCAGCCTATTTAATCCATTTTCTTTATATGATTGATCAAAAGTCCGTTATCCCCATTTTCGGCTAGTAGACCAATTAGAGATCTTCATATGGGATCTTTTCTACGGAATGAGATACAAGTAATAGAAGCTTCTCCTTGTACTATAATGAGTCCTAGAAGACTATTTCAAGCCTATTTACTCCATTTTCTTTGTATGATTCATCAAAAGTCCGTTATCCCCATTTTCGGCTAGTATACCAGTTTCGGATCATCATTTGTGTCTTTTCTACCGAATGAGAAACATGAAATAGAGGCTTCTCCTTATAAGATTATGAGTTCGAGATGATTATTTCATGCTAATTTAGACCATTTTCTTTGTATGATTCATCAAAAGTCTGTTAGCCCTATCTTCGACTAGTACACCAGTTTCGGATCTTCATTTGGGATATTTTCTAAGGAATGAGATACAAGTAATAGAGGCTTCTCATTGTACGACTATGAGTCCAGGATGACTATTGCAAGCCTATTTACTCCATTTTTTTGTATGATTCATTTAAAGTCCGTTATCCCCATTTTCGGCTAGTAGAACAGTTTCGGATCTTCACTTGGGATCTTTTCTACGGAATGATATACAAGAAATAAAGGCTTCTCTTTGTACTATTATGAGTCCTAGATGACTATTTGAAGCCTATGTACTCCATTTTCTTTGTATGATTCATCAAAATTTTGTTATCCCCATTTTCAACGAGTAGGCTATTTTCAGATCTTCATTTGGGATCTTTTCTAAGGAATGAGTCCCGGATGACTATTTCAAGCCTATTTACTCCATTTTCTTTATATGATTCATCAAAAGTCAGTTATCCCTATCTTCTGTTAGTACACCAGTTTCGGATCTTCATTTGGGATTTTTTCTACCGAATGAGAAACATGTAATAGAGGCTTCTCCTTATACCATTATGAGTCCCTGATGAGTATTTCATGCTTATTTGGACCATTTTCTTTGTATGATTCAGCAAAAGTCCGTTATACCTATCTTCGGCTAGTACACCAGTTTTGGATCTTCATTTGGGATCTTTTCTACGGAATGACATACAAGTAATATATGCTTGTCTTTGTACTTCTATGAGTCCAAGATGAGTATTTAAAGCCTATTTACTCCATTTATTTTTGTATGATTCATGAAAAGTCTGTTATTCCCATTTTCGGCTAGTAGAACAGTTTCGGATCTTCATATGGGATCTTTCCTACGGAATGAGATACAAATACTAGAAGCTTCTCCTTGTACTATAATAAGTCCTAGATGACTATTTCATGCCTATTTACTCCATTTTCTATGTATGATTCATAAAAAGACTGTTATTCCCATTTTCGGCTAATAGAACAGTTTCGGATCTTCACCAGGGATCTTTTCTACGGAATGATATACAAGTTATAAAGGCTTCTTTTTGTACTATTATGAGTCCTAGATGACTATGTCAAGCCTATGTACTCTATTTTCTTTGTATGATTCATTAAAAAAAATTTATCCCATTTTCGGCGAGTAGACTAGTTTCAGATCTTTATTTGGGATCTTTTCTACGGAATGAGATACAAGTAATAGAGGTTTCTCCTTGTAATATTATGACTCACAGATGATAATTTCCAGCCTATTTACTTCATTTTCTTTGAATGATTTATCAAAAGTCCGTTTTCCCCATTTTCAGCTAGTATACCAGTTTTGGATCTTCATTTGGGATCTTTTCTTCCGAATGAGATACAAGTAATAGAAGCTTCTCCTTATACTATAAAGAGTCCCAGATGACTATTTCAAGCCTATTTACTCCATTTTCTTTGTATGATTCATCAAAAGTCAGTTATCCCTTTCTTTTGCTAGTACACCAGTTTAAGATCTTCATTTGGGATCTTTTCTACCCAATGAGAAACATGTAATAAAGGCTTCTCCTTGTACTACTATGAGTCCCTAATGACTATTTCATGCTTATTTAGACCATTTTCTTTGTATGATTCATCAAAAGACCGTTATCCCTATCTTCGACAAGTACACCAGTTTCGGATCTTCATTTCAGATCTTTTCAACGGAATGAGATACAAGTAATAGAGGCTTCTCTTTGTACTAGTATGAGTCAAAGATGACTATTTAAAGCCTAGTTACTCCATTTGTTTTGTATGATTCATGAAAAGTCCGTTATCCCCATTTTCGGCTAGTAGAACAGTTTCGGATCTTCATATGGGATATTTTCTACGAATTGAGATACAAATAATAGAAGCTTCTCCTTGTACTATAATGAGTCCCAAATGAGTATTTCAAGCCTATTTATTCCGTTTTCTATGTATCATTCATAAAAAGACTGTTATCCCCATTTTCGGCTAGTAGAACAGTTTCAGATCTTCACTTGGGATCTTTTCTATGGAATGATATACAAGTAATAAAGGCTTCCATTTGTACTATTATGAGTCCTAGATTACTATTTCAAGCCTATGTACTCCATTTTCTTTGTATGATTCATCAAAATTTTGTTATCCCCATTTTCGGCGAGTAGACTAGTTTCAGATCTTCATTTGGGATCTTTTCTACGGAATGAGATACAAGTTATAGAGGCTTCTCTTTGTACTATTATTAGTCACAGATGACAATTTCCAGCCTATTTACTCCATTTTCTTTGTATGATTTATCAAAAGTCTGTTTTCCCCATTTTCGACTACTAGACCAGTTTCGGATCTTCATTTGGGATCTCTTCTACGGAATGAGATACAAGTACTATAGGCTTCTCCTTGTACTATTATGAGTCCTAGATGATAATTTCCAGGCTATTTACTACATTCTCTTTGTATGATTTATCAAAAGTCCGTTATCCCCATTTTCGTCTAGTAGATCAGTTTCAGATCTTCATTTGGGATCTATTCCATGGAATGAGATACAAGTAATAGAGGCTTCTCCTTGTACTATTTTGAGTCCCAAATGACTATTTGAAGCCTATTTACTCCATTTACTTTGTATGATTCATGAAAAGTCCGTTATCCCCATTTTCGGCTAGTAAAACAGTTTCGGATCTTCATATGGGATCTTTTCTATGGAATGAGATACAAATAATAGAAGCTTCTCTTTGTACTAATATGAGTCGCAGATGACTACTTCAAGCCTATTTACTCTATTTTCTTTTGTATGATTCATCAAAAGTCCGTTATCCCCATTTTCGGCTAGTATAACAGTTTTGGATCTTCATTTGGGTCTCTTCTACTGAATGAGAAACATGTAATAGAGGCTTCTCCTTATAATATTAGGAGTCCGAGATGACTATTTCATGCTTATTTAGTCCATTTTCTTTGTATGATTCATCAAAAGTCTGTTATCCCTATTATCGGCTAGTACACCAGTTTCGAATCTTCATTTGGGATCTTTTCTACAGAATAAGATACAAATAATAGAAGCTTCTCCTTGTACTTTAATGTGTCCCATATGACTATTTCCAGCCTATTTACTCCATTTTCTTTGTATGATTTATCAAAAGTCCGTTATCCCCATTTTCGGCTTGTAGACCAGTTTCAGATCTTCATTTGGGATCTTTTCTACGGAATGAGATACAAGTAATAGAGGGTTCTCCTTGTACTATTTTGAGTCCCAGATGACTATTTCAAGCCTATTTACTCCATTTTCTTTGTATGATTCATCAAAAGTCCGTTATCCCCATGTTCGGCAAGTAGACCAGTTTCAGATCTTCATTTCGAATCTTTTCTACGGAATGAGGAACAAGTATTAGTGGCTTCTCCTTGTACAATTTTGAGTCCCAGATGACTATTTAAAGCCTATTTACTCAAATTTCTTTGTATGATTCATAAAAAGTCCGTTATCCCCATATTTAGCTATTAGACCAGTTTCGGATTTTCATTTAGGATCTCTTCTAGAGAATGAGATACAAGAAATAAAGGATTCTCCTTATACTATTATGAGTCGCAGATAATTATTTCGGCTGATCTACTATATTTCTTTATCTGATTTATAAAAAGTCTGTTATCCCCATTTTTGGCTACTAAACCAGTTTCAGATCTTCATTTGGGATCTCTTCTACGGAATGAAATACAAGTAATAAAGGCTTCTCCTTGTACTATTATGATTCATCAAAAGTCCAATATTCCCATTTTTGACTAGTAGACCAGTTTCAAATCTCCATTTTAGATCTTTTCTACGGAATGAGATACAAGTAATAGAGGCTTCTCCTTGTACTAATATGAGTGCCAGATGACTATTTCAAGCCTATTTACTTCATTTTCTTTGTATGATTCATAAAAAGTTTGTTATCCCCATTTTTCGCTAGTAGACCTGTTTCGGATCTTCATTTGGGCTCTCTTCTAGAGAATGAGATACAAGAAATAAAGGCTTCTCCTTGTACTATTATGAGTCCAAGATGACTATTTCAACCCTATTTACTCCATTTTCTTTGTATGATTCATAAAAAGTCAGTTATCCTCATTTTTGGCTACTAGACCTGTTTCGGATCTTCATTTGGGATCTCTTCTACATAATGAGATACAAGTAATATAGGCTTCTCCTTGTACTATTATGAGTCGCAGATGACAATTCCAAGACTATTTACTCCATTTTCTTTGTATGATTCATCAAAAGTTTTTTATCCCCATTTTTCGCTAGTAGACTAGTTTTGGGTCTTCATTTGGGATCTCTTCTACGGAATGAGATACAAGTAATTGAGGCTTTTTCTTGTACTATTATGAGTCTCAGATGACTATTTTAAGCCTATTTACTCCATTTTCTTTGTATGATTCATCAGAAGTCCGTTAAGCTACTAGACCAGTTTCGGATTTTATTTGGGATCTCTTTTACAGAATGAAATACAAGTAATAAAAGCTTCTCCTTGTACTAATATGAGTCTCAGATGATTATGTCAAACCTATTTAATTCATTTTCTTTGTTTGATACATCAAAAGACTGTTATCCCCATTTTCAGCTACTAGAGAAGTTTCGTATCTTCATTAGTGATCTCTTCTATGGAATTTTGATACAAGTGATCGAGGCTTCTCCTTACACTTATATGAGTCTCAAACGACTATTTCATGCCTAGTTACCTCATTTTCTTTGTATGATTCATCATAAGTCCGTTAATCCCGTTTTCGGCTAGGAGACCAATTTTAGATCTTCAATTGGGTTTCTTCGACAGAATGAGAAACAAGTAATAAATGCTTCTCCTGGTAATATTATGAGTCTGATAAGCCTATTTCACGCATATTTAGGCCATTTTCTTTGTATGATTCATTAAAAGTCTGTTATCTCCTTTTTAGGCTAGTAGACCAGTTTCAGATCTTCATTTGGGATCTCTACTACAGAATGAGAAACAAGTAATACTGGCTTCTCCTTGTACTATTAAGAGCCTCAGATGACTATTTCAAGCCTATTTACTCCATTTTCTTTGTATGATTCATCAAAAGTTCGTAATCCTCATTTTCGGCTAGTAGACCAGTTTGGATCTTCACATGGGATCTCTTCTATGGAATGAAATACAAGTAATAGAGACTTCTCTGAGTCCCAGATGATTATTTTAAGCCTATTTACTCCATTTTCTTTGTATGATTCATTAAAAGTAGTTTATCCCCATTTTCGGCTACTAGACCAGTTTCAGATTTTCATTTGGGATCTCTTCTACAGAATGAGATAAAAGTAATAGAGGCTTCTCCTTGTACTATTATAAATCGCAGATGACAATTTCAAGCCTATATACTCTAGTTTCTTTGTATGATTCATCAAAAGTCTGTTATCCCCATTTTTCGCTAGTAGACCAGTTTCAGATCTTCATTTCAGATCTCTTCTACGAAATGAGATACTAGTATAAGAGGCTTCTTGTTGTACTATTATGAGTCTCAGATGACTATTTTAAGCCTATTTACTCCATTTTCTTTGTATGATTCATCAGAAGTATGTTTTCCCCATTTTAAGCTACTAGACAAGTTTCAGATATTCATCTGGGATCTCATTTAAAGAATGAGATACAAGTAATAAAGGCATCTCCTTGTATTATTATGAGTCCGAGATGACTATTCCAAGCCTATTTACTCCATTTTCTTTGTATGATTCATCAAAAGTCTGTTATCCCCATTTTCGGCTAGTAGACCAATTTCAGATCTTCATTTTGGATCTTTTCTACAGAATGAGATACAAGTAATAGAGGCTTCTCCTTGTATATTGAGTCCCAGATGACTATTTCAAGCCTATTTACTCCATTTTCTTTGTATGATTCATAAAAAGTCTGTTATCCCCATTTTTCGCTAGTAGACCAGTTTTGGATCTTCATTTAGGATCTCTTCTAGAGAATGAGATACAAGAAATAAAGGCTTCTCCTTGTACTATTATGAGTCCCAGATAACTATTTCAGGCCTATCTACTCTATTTCTTTCTCTCATTCATAAAAAGGCCGTTATCCCCATTTTTGGCTACTAGACCAGATTCAGATCTTCATTTGGGATCTCTTCTACGAATTGAAATACAAGTAATAGAGGCTTCTCCTAGTACTATTATGAGTCCCATATGACAATTTCAAGCCTATGTACTCCATTTTCTTAGTATGATTCATCAAAAGTCCGTTATTCCCATTTTCGGCTAGTAGACTAGTTTCAGATCTTCATTTTGGATCTTTTCTACGAAATGAGATACAAGTAATTGAGGCTTCTCCTTGTACTAATATGAGTGCCAGATGACTATTTCAAGCCTATTTACTCCATTTTCTTTGTATGAATCTTAAAAAGTCTATTTACTCTATTTCTCTCTCTGATTCATAAAAAGTTCCATATCCCCATTTTTGGCTACTAGACCAGTTTCGGATCTTCATTTGCGATCTCTTCTACGGAATGAAATACAAGTAATAGAGGCTTCTCCTTGTACTATTATGAGTCCAAGATGACTATTTCAAGCCTATATACTCCATTTTCTTTGTATGATTCATAAAAAGTCCATTATCCCCATTTTTGGCTACTAGACCAGTTTCGGATCTGCATTTGGGATCTCTTCTACATAATGAGATACAGGTAATAGATGCTTCTCCTGGTACTATTATGAGTCGCAGATGACAGTTTCAAGCCTATTTACTATATTTTCTTTGTATGATTCATCAAAAGTCTGTTATCCCCATTTTTCGCTAGTAGACCCGTTTCGGATCTCCATTTTGGATCTCTTCTACGGAATGAGATACTAGTAATAGAGGCTTCTTCTTGTACTATAATGAGTCTCGGATGATTATTTTAAGCCTATTTACTCCACTTTCTTTGTATGATTCATCAGAAGTCCATTTTCCCCATTTTATGCTACTAGACCAGTTTTGATTTTCATTTGGGATCTCTTTTACAGAATGAGATACAAGTAATAAAGGCTTCTCCTTGTACTAATATGAGTCTCAAATGACTATTTCAAGCGTATTTTCTTCATTTTCTTTGTATGATTCATCAAAAGTCTGTTATCCCCATTTTCGGCTAATAGACAAGTTTCGTATCTTCATTTGGGATCTCTTCTACGGAATTTGATACAAGTAATAGAGGCTTCTCCTTGTACTAATATGAGTCTCACACAACTATTTCAAGCCTAGTTACTTCATTTTCTTTATATGATTCATCAAAAGTCCGTTATCCCCATTTTCGGCTAGGAGACCAATTTGGGAACATCAATTGGGTCTCTTCTACAGAATGAGAAACAACTAATAGATGCTTTTCCTTGTAATATTAGGAGTCCGATATGATTATTTCACGCTTATTTAGGCCGTTTTCTTTGTACGATTAAATAAAAGTCTGTTATCTACCTTTTTGGCTAGTAGACCAGTTTCAGATCTTCATTTGGTATCTCTTCTCCAGAATGAGATACAAGTAATACAGGCTTCTCCTTGTACTATTATGACTCCCAGATGACTATTTCAAGCCTATTTACTCCATTTTATTTGTATGATTCATCAAAAGTCCGTTATCCCCATTTTCGGCAAGTAGACCAGTGGCGGATCTTCATTTGGGATCTTTTCTACAGAATGAGATACAACTATAAGATGCTTCTCCTTGTACTATTATTAGTCCCACATGACTATTTTAAGCCTATTTAGTCCATTTTCTTTGTATGTTTCATCAAAAGTTCGGAATCCCAATTATCGGCTAGTAGACCAGTTTCGGATATTCATTTGGGATCTCTGCTACGGAATGAGATACAAGTAATAGAAACTTCTCCTTGGGCTATTATGAGTCCCAGTTGACTATTTCTAGCCCATTTACTCCATTTTCTTTGTATGATTCATAAAATGTCATTTATCCCCATTTTCGGCTACTGGACCAGTTTCAGATCTTCATTTGGGATCTCTTCCTCAGAATGATATACAAGTAATAGATGCATCAACTTGTACTATTATGAGTCCGAGATGACAATTTCAAGCCTATTTACTCCATTTTCACTTTATGATTCTTAAAAAATCCGTTATCCCCATTTTCGGCTAGTAGACTAGTTTCGGATCTTCATTTGGCATCTCTTCTACTTAATGAGATACAAGTAATAGACGCTTCTCCTTGTACTATTATGAGTCTCAGATGACTATTTCAAGCCTATTTACTCTATTTTCTTTGTATGATTCATCAAAGTCGTTATCCCAATTTTTGGCTACTAGACTAGATTCAGATTTTCAATTGGGATCTCATCTACAGATTGAGATACAAGTAATAGAGGCTTCCCTTGTACTATTTTGTGTCCCAAATGAAGATTTCATGCCTATTTACACCATTTTCTTTGTATGATTCATCAGAAGTCTGTTTCACCATTTTGACTATTAGACCAATTTAAGATTTTCATTTGGGATCTCTTCTATGGAATGAGATACAAGTAATAGAGGCTTCTCCTTGTACTATTATGAGTCCTAGATGACTATTTCAAAACCTATTTACTAGATTCTTTTGGTATGATTCATCAAAAGTTCCTTATCCCCATTTTTGGCTAGTAGACCAGTTTCAGATCTTCATTTGGGATCTCATCTACGGAATGAGATACAGGTAATAGAGGCTTCTCCTTGTACTAATATGAGTCCCAAATGACTCTTTCAAGTCTATTTATTCCATTTTCTTTGTTTGATTCATAAAAACTCTGTTATCCCCATTTTTGGCTACTAGACCAGTTTCGGATCATCATTTTGGATCTCTTCTTCAGAATGAGATACAAGTAATAGAGGCTTCTCCTTGTACTGTTATGAGTCCTAGATGAAACTTTCAAGCCTATTTACTCCATTTTCTTTGTATGATTAATCAAAAGTCCGTTATCCTAATGTTTGGCTAGTAGACCAGTTTCAGATCAACATTCGTGATCTCTTCTATGGAATGAGATACAAGTAATAGAGGCTTTTCCTTGTACTTTTATGAGTCCCAGATGAAAATTTCAAGCCTATTTACTCCATTTTCTTTGTATGATTTATCAAAAGTCAGTTATCACTATTTTCGGCTACTATACCAGTTTCGGATCTTCATTTGGGTCTCTTCTACCGAATGAGAACCATGTATTAAAGGCTTCTCCTTATAATATTATGAGTCTGAGATGACTATTTCATGCTTATTTAGTCAATTTTCTTTGTATGATTCATCAAAAGTCCGAAATAGCCCATTTACTCCATTTTTGGCTACTAAACCAGTTTCTAGCCCATTTACTCCATTTTTGGCTTCTAGACCAGTTTCAGATCTTCATTTGAGATCTCTTCCTCAGAACCTTATACAATTAATAGAGAATTCTCCTTGTACTAGTATGAGTCCTAGATGACAATTTCACGACTATTTACTCTATTTTCTCTTTATGATTTTTGGCTAGTAGACTAGTTTCAGATTTTCATTTGGGATCTCTTCTACGGAATGAGATACAAGTAATAGACGCTTCTCCTTGTACTATTATGAGTCCCATATGAATATTTCAAGCTTCTTTACTCCATTTTATTTGTATGATTCATCAAAGTTGTTATCCCCATTTTTGGCTACTAGACTAGATTCGGATTTTCAATTGGGATCTCCTCTACAGAATGAGATACAAGTAATAGAGGCTTCTACTTTTACTATTATGAGTCCCAAATGAAGATTTCAAGCCTATTTACTCCATTTTCTTTGTATGATTCATCAGAAGTCTGTTTCTCCATTTCGAATATTAGACCAGTTTCAGATCTTCATTTGGGATCTCTTCTATGGAATGAGATACAAGTAATAGAGGCTTCTTCTTGTACTATTAAGAGTCCTAGATGACTATTTCAAACTAATTTACTAGATTCTTTTTGTATTATTCATCAAAAGTTCCTTATCCCCATTTTCAGCTAGTAGACCAGTTTCATATCTTTATTTGGGATCTCTTCTACAGAATGACATACAGGTAATAGAGGTTTCTCCAAGTACTAATATGAGTCCCAGATGACTATTTTAAGTCTATTTACTCCATTTTCTTTGTATGATTCATAAAAAGTCTGTTTTCCCCATTTTTGGCTACTAGACCAGTTTCGGATCTTCATTTGGGATCTTTTCTACGGAATGACATACAAGTTATAGAGGCATCTCCTTGTACTATTATTTATCCCAAATGAGTATTTCAAATCTATTTACACCATTTTCTTTGTATGATTCATAAAAAGTCTGTTATCCCCATTTTTGGCTACTAGACCTGTTTCAGATCTTCATTTTGGATCTCTTCTTCAGAATGAGATACAAGTAATAGAGGCTTCTCTTTGTACTATTATGAGTCCTAGATGAAACTTTTAAGCTTATTTACTCTATTTTATTTGTATGATTAATAAAAAGTCCGTTATCCCCATGTTCGGCTAGTAGACCAGTTTCGGATCATCATTCGGGATCTCTTCTATGGAACGAGATAGAACTAATAGAGGCTTCTCCTTGTACTTTTATGAGTCCCAGATGACAATTTCAAGCATATTTACTCCATTTTCTTTGTATGATTCATCAAAAGTCAGTTCTCACTATTTTCGGCTAGTATACCAGTTTCGGATCTTCATGTGGGTCTCTTCTACCGAATGAGAAACATGTAATAGAGGCTTGTCCTTATAATATTATGAGTCCGAGATGACTATTTCATGCTTATTTAGTCCATTTTCTTTGTATGATTCATCAAAAGTCTGTTATCCCAATTTTTGGCTAGTAAACAAGTTTCGGATCTTCATTTGGGATCTTTTCTACGAACTGAGATACAAGTAATAGAGGCTTCTCTTTGTACTACTATGAGTCCAAGACGACTATTTCAAGCCTATTTACTCCATTTTATTTGTATGATTCATCAAAAGTCCGTTATCCCCATTTTCGGCTAGTAGACCAGTTTCGGATCTTCAATTGGGATCTCTTCTACATAATAAGATACAAGTAATAGAGGCTTCTACTTGTACTATTATGAGTCCCATATGAAGATTTTTAAGCCTATTTACACCATTTTCTTTTTATGATTTATCAGAAGCATATTTCCCCATTTCGACTATTAGACCAATTTTAGATCTTTATTTGGGGTCTTTTCTATGGAATGAGTTACAAGTAAAAGAGGCTTCCCCTTGTACTACTATGAGTCCTAGATGACTATTTCAAGCCTATTTACTAGATTTTTTTTTTGTATGATTCATTAAAAGTTTCTTATCCCCATATTCGGTTAATAGACCAGTTTCAGATCTTCATTTGGGATCTCTTCTCCTTGTACTAATATGAGTCCCAGATGACTATTTCAAGTCTATTTACTCTATTTTCTTTGTATAATTAATAAAAAGTCCATTATCCCCATTTTGGCTGCTAGACCAGTTTCGGATCTTCATTTGCGATCTTTTCTTCGGAGTGAGATACAAGTTATACAAGCATCTCATTGCATTATTATGAGTCCCAAATGACTATTTCAAACCTATTTACTCCATTTTCTTTGTATGATTCATCAAAAGTCCATTATCCCCATTTTTGGCTTTCGGATTTTCATTTGGAATCTTTTCTACAGAATGAGATAATGAGTCCCTGATGACTATTTCCAGTCTATTTACTCCATTTTTTGTATGTTTCAAAAAAAGTATGTTATCCCCAGTTTCGGATCTTCATTTGGGATTTCTTCTTCAGAATGAGATACAAGTAATACAGGCTTCTCCTTGTACTATTATGAGTTCCAGATGACAATTTCAAGCCTATTCACTTTATTTTGTTTTTATGATTAATAAAAAGTCCGTTATCCCCAGGTTCAGCTTGTAGACCATTTTCGGATCTTCATTTGTGATCTCTTCTACGGAATGAGATACAAGTAATAGAGGCTCCTCCTTGTACTTTTATGAGTCCCAAATGACAATTTCAAGCCTATTTACTCCATTTTCTTTGTATGATTCATCAAAAGTCTGTTATCCCTATTTTCGGCTAGTAGACCAGTTTCGGATCTTTAGTTGGGATCTTTACTACGGAATAAGATACAAGTAATAGAGGCTTCTCTTTGTACTACTATGAGTCCAAGATGACTGTTTCAAGCCTATTTACTCCATTTTCTTTGTATGATTCATCAAAAGTCCGCTATCCCCATTTTCGGCTAGTAGACCAGTTTCAGATCTTTTCTACGGAATGAGATACAAGTAATAGAGGCTTCTCCTTGTACTATCTTGAGTCCCAGATGACTATTTCTAGCCCATTTACTCCATTTTCTTTGTATGATTCATAAAATGTCGTTTATCCCCAATTTCGGCTACTAGACCAGTTTTAGATCTTCATTTGGGATCTCTTCTTCAGAATAATATACAAGTAATAGAGGCTTCTCCTTGTACTAATATGAGTCCCATATGACTATTTGAAGTCTATTTATTCCATTTTCTTTGTATGATTCATAAAAAGTCTGTTATCCCCATTTTTGGCTACTAGACCAGTTTCGGACCTTCATTTGGGATCTTTTCTACGAAATGCATACAAGTTATAGAGGCATCTCCTTGTACTATTATGAGTCCCAGATGAGTATATAAAGTCTATTTACTCCATTTTCTTTGTATGATTCATAAAAAGTCTGTTATCCCTATTTTTTGCTACTAGACCAGTTTTGGATCTTCATTTTGGATCTCTTCTTCAAAATGAGATAAAAGTAATAAAGGCTTCTCCTTGTACTATTATGAGTCCTAGATGAAACTTTCAAGCCTATTTACTCCATTTTCTATGTATGATTAATCAAAAGTCCGTTATCCCCATGTTCGGCTAGTAGACCAGTTTCAGATCATTATTCAGGATCTCTTCTATGGAATGAGATACAAGTAATAGAGGCTTCTCCTTGAACTTTTATGAGTACCAGATGAAAATTTCAAGCCTATTTACTCCATTTTCTTTGTATAATTCATCAAAAGTCAGTTATCACTATTTTCGGCTAGTATACCAGTTTCAGATGTTCATTTGGGTCTCTTCTACCGAATGAGTAACATGTAATAGAGGCATCTCCTTATAATATTATGAGTCCGAGATGACAATTTCATGCTTATTTAGTCGATTTTCTTTGTATGATTCATCAAAATTCTGTTATCCCCATCTTTGGCTACTAGAGCAGTTTCGGATCTTCATTTTGGATCTCTTCTTCAGAATGAGAAGCAAGTAATAGAGGCTTCTCCTTGTACTATTATGAGTCCTAGATGAAACTTTCAAGCCTATTTACTCCATTTTCTTTGTATGATTCATCAAAAGTCAGTTCTCACTATTTTCGGCTAGTATACCAGTTTCGGGTCTTCATGTGGGTCTCTTCTACCGAATGAGAAACATGTAATAGAAGCTTGTCCTTATAATATTATGAGTCTGAGATGACTATTTCATGCTTATTTAGTCCATTTTCTTTGTATGATTCATCAAAAGTCTGTTATCCCAATTTTTGGCTAGTAAACAAGTTTCGGATCTTCATTTGGGATCTTTTCTACGGACTGAGATACAAGTAATAGAGGCTTCTCTTTGTACTACTATGAGTCCAAGATGACTATTTCAAGCCTATTTACTCCATTTTATTTGTATGATTCATCAAAAGTCCGTAATCCCCATTTTCGGCTAGTAGACCAGTTTCGGATCTTCAATTGGGATCTCTTCTACATAATAAGATACAAGTAATAGAGGCTTCTACTAGTACTATTATGAGTCCCAAATAAAGATTTTGAAGCCTATTTACACCATTTTCTTTTTATGATTTATCAGAAGCCTGTTTTCCCATTTCGACTATTAGACCAGTTTTAGATTTTTATTTGGGATCTTTTCTATGGAATGAGTTACAAGTAATAGAGGCTTCCCCTTGTACTACTATGAGTCCTAGATGACTATTTCAAGCCTATTTACTAGATTTTCTTTTGTATGAATTCATCAAAAGTCTCCTATCCCCATATTCGGTTAATAGACCAGTTTCAGAGCTTCATTTGGGATCTCTTCTCCTTGTACTAATATGAGACCTAGATGACTATTTCAAGTCTATTTACTCTATTTTCTTTGTATGATTAGTAAAAAGTCCATTATCCCCATTTTTGGCTGCTAGACCAGTTTCGGATCTTCATTTGGGATCTTTTCTTCATAGTGAGATACAAGTTATACAAGCATCTCATTGTACTATTGTGAGTCCCAGATGACTATTTCAAACATATTTACTCCATTTTCTTTGTATGATTCATCAAAAGTCCATCATCCCCATTTTTGGCTTTCGGATCTTCATTTGGAATCTTTTCTACGGAATGACATAATGAGTCCCAGATGACTATTTCCAGCCTATATACTCCATTTTTGTATGTTTCAAAAAAAGTATGTTATCCCAAGTTTCGGATCTTCATTTGGGATTTCTTCTTCAGAATGAGATACAAGTAATACAGGCTTCTCCTTGTACTATTATGAGTCCCAGATGACAATATCAAGCCTATTCAGTCTATTTTGTTTTTATGATTAATCAAAAGTCCGTTATCCCCAGGTTCGGCTTGTAGACCATTTTCGGATCTTCAATTGAGATCTCTTCTACGGAATGAGATACAAGTAATAGAGGCTCCTCCTTGTACTTTTATGAGTCCCAGATGACAATTTCAAGCCTATTTACTCCATTTTCTTTGTATGATTCATCAAAAGTCTATTATCCCTATTTTCGGCTAGTAGACCAGTTTCGGATCTTCAGTTGGGATCTTTTCTACGGAATGAGATACAAGTAATAGAGGCTTCTCTTTGTACTACTATGAGTCCAAGATGACTGTTTCAAGCCTATTTACTCTATTTTCTTTGTATGATTCATCAAAAGTCCGCTATCCCCATTTTCGGCTAGTAGACCAATTTCGGATCTTTTCTACGGAATGAGATACAAGTAATAGAGGCATCTCCTTGTACTATCTTGAGTCCCAGATGACTATTTCTAGCCCATTTACTCCATTTTCTTTGTATGATTCATAAAATGTCGTTTATCCCCAATTTCGGCTACTAGATCAGTTTTAGATCTTCATTTGGGATCTTTTCCTCGGAATAATATACAAGTAATAGAGGCCTCGCCTTATAATATTATGAGTCCGAGATGACTACTTCATGCTTATTTAGTCCATTTTCTTTGTATGATTCATCAAAATTCTGTTATCCCTATTTTCGGCTAGTAGACAAGTTTCGGATCTTCATTTTGGATCTTTTCTACAGAATGCGATACAAGTAATAGAGGCTTCTCTTTGTACTACTATGAGTCCAAGACGACTATTTCAAGCCTATTTACTCTATTTTCTTTGTATGATTCATCAAAAGTCCGTTATCCCCATTTTCGGCTAGTAGACCAGTTTTGGATCTTCAATTGGGATCTCTTATACATAATAAGATATAAGTAATACAGGCTTCTACTTGTACTATTATGAGTCCCAAATGAAACTATTAAGCATATTTACACCATTTTCTTTTTATGATTAATCAAAAGGTTGTTATCCCCGAGTTCGGTTTGTAGACCAGTTTCAGATCTTTATTTGGGATCTTTTCTATGGAATGAGTTACAAGTAATAGAGGCTTCCCCTTGTACCATTATTAGTACAAGATGACTATTTCAAGCCTATTTACTAGATTTTTTTTTTGTATGATTCATCAAAAGTTTCATATCCCCATTTTCGGCTAGAAGACCAGTTTCGGATCTTCATTTGGGATCTCTTCTACGGAAGGAGATACAAGTAATATAGGCTTCTCCTTGTACTTTTATGAGTCCCATATGACTATTTCAAGTCTATTTACTCCATTTTCTTTGTATGATTCATAAAAAGTCCATTATCCCCATTTTTGGCTACTAGACCAGTTTTGGATCTTCATTTGGGATCTTTTCTATGGAATGAGATAAAAGTTATAGAGGCATCTCCTTGTACTATTATGAGTCTCAGATGACTATTTTAAACCTATTTACTTCATTTTCTTTGTATGATTCATCAAAAGTCCATTATCCCCATTTTTGGCTTTCGGATCATCATTGGGAATCTTTTCTACGGAATGAGATACAAGTAATAAAGGCTTCTCCTTGTACTATAATGGGTCCCAGATGACTATTTCAAGCCTATTTACTCCATTTTTTGTATGACACATAAATAGTATGTTATCCCCATTTTCGTCTTCTAGACTAGTTTCGGATCTTCATTTGGGATGTCATCTTCAGAATGAGATACAAGTAATACAGGCTTCTCTTTGTACTATTATGAGTCCCATATGACAATTTCAAGCCTATTTACTCCATTTTCTTTGTATAAAAAGTCTGTTATCCCTATGTTCAGCTTGTAGACCAGTTTCAGATCTTCATTTGAGATCTCTTCTAAAGAATGAGATACAAGTAATAGAGGCTTCTCTTTGTACTATTATGAGTCGCAAATGATAATTTCCAGCCTATTTAATCCATTTGCTTTATATGATTTATCAAAAGTCCATTATCCCTATTTTCGGCTAGTAGACCAATTAGGGATTTTCATATGGGATCTTTTCTACGGAATGAGATACAAGTAATAGAAGCTTCTTCTTGTACTATAATGAGTCCCAGATGAGTATTTCAAGCCTACTTACTCCATTTTCTTTGCATGATTTATCAAAAGTCCGTTATCCCCATTTTCGGCTAGTATACTAGTTTCGGATCTTCATTTGGGATCTTTTCTACCGAATGAGATACAAGTAATAGAAGTTTCTCCTTATACTATAAACAGTCCCAGATGACTATTTCAAGCCTATTTACTCCATTTTCCTTGTATGATTCATCAAAAGTCAGTTATCCCTACCTTCTGCTAGTATACCAGTTTTGGATCTTCATTTGGGATCTTTTCTACCGAATGAGAAACATGTAATACAGGCTTCTCCTTGTACTATTATGAGTCCCTGATGACTATTTCATGCTTATTTAGACCATTTTCTTTGTATGATTCATCAAAAGTCCGTTATCCCTATCTTCAGCTAGTAGACCATTTTGAGATCTTCATTTGGAATCTCTTCTACGGAATGAGATACAAGTATGAGTGGCTTCTCCTTGTACTATTTTGAGTTCCAGATAACTATTTCAAGCCTATTTACTCCATTTTTTTGTATGATTCATGAAAAGTCCGTTATCTCCATTTTCGGCTAGTAGAACAGTCTCGGATCTTCATATGGGATCTTTTCTACGAAATGAGATACAAATAATAGAAGCTTCTCCTTGTACTATAATGAGTCCTAGATGACTATTTCAAGCCTATTTATTCCATTTTCTATGTATGATTCATAAAAACACTGTTGTCCCCATTTTCGGCTAGTAGAACAGTTTCGGATCTTCAATTGGGATGTTTTCTACGGAATGATATACAAGTAATAAAGGCTTCTCTTTGTACTATTATGAGTCGTAGATGACTATTTCAAGCCTATGTACTCTTTTTTCCTTGTATGATTCATCAAAATTTTGTTATCCCCATTTTCGGAGAGTAGACTAGTTCCAGATCTTCATTTGGGATCTTTTCTACGGAATGAGATACAAGAAATAGAGTCTTCTCCTTGTACTATTTTGAGTCGCTGATGACAATTTCCAGCCTATTTACTCCATTTTCTTTGTATGATATATCAAAGTCCATTTTCCCCATTTTCGACTTCTAGACCAGTTTCGGATCTTCATTTGGGATCGCTTCTACGGATTCAGATACAAGTACAATAGGCTTCTCCTTGTACTATTATGAGTCCCAGATGATAATTTCCAGGCTCTTTACTCCATTTTCTTTGTATGATTTATCAAAGGTCTGTTATCCCCATTTTCGTCTAGTAGACCAGTTTCAGATCTTCATTTGGGATCATTTCTATGGAATGAGATACAAGTAATAGAGGCTTCTCCTTGTACTATTTTGAGTCCCAAATGTCTATTTGAAGCCTATTTACTTCATTTTCTTTGGAAGCTTCTTCAATCTTTTTTATATCACAATTTAAGTATCAGATTCCAAAAAGAAAAAGAAGAGAGAAATGACACAGCCAAAATTAAATACGAGCAAAACACTTATCTACATCCAAATCTAAAATACAGATACACTGGTCACCCATGTTCGGCTAGTAGACCAGTGTCGGATCTTCATTTCGAATCTTTTCTACGGAATGAGATACAAGTATTAGTGGCTTCTCCTTGTACTATTTTGAGTTCCAGATGACTATTTCAAGCCGATTTACTCCATTTTTTTGTATGATTCACGAAAAGTCCGTTATCCCTATTTTCGGCTAGTAGAACAGTTTCGGATCTTCATATGGGATCTTTTCTACGGAATGAGATACAAAAAATAGAAGCTTCTCCTTGTACTATATTCAGTCCCAGATGACTACTTCAAGCCTATTTACTCCATTTTCTATGTATGATTCATAAAAAGTCTGTTATCCCCATTTTTGACTACTAGACCAGTTTCGAATCTTCGTTTGGGTCTCTTCTCCTGAATGAGATACAAGTACTATAGGCTCTTCCTTATAATATTATAAGTCTGAGATGACTATTTCATGCTTATTTAGGCCATTTTCTTTGTATAATTCATCAAAAGTCCGTTATCCCCATTTTCAGCTAGTAAACCAGTTTTGGATCTTCATATGGGATCTTTTCTACGGAATGAGATACAAGTAATAAAGTCGCAGATGACTATTTCAAGTCCATTTACTCCATTTTCTATGTATGATTCATAAAAAGACTGTTATCCCCATTTTCGACTACAAGACCAGTTTCGGATCTTCATTTGGGATCTTTTCTACGTAATGAGATAGGCTTCTCCTTGTACTATTATGAGTCCCTGATGACTATTTCTAGCCTACGTACCCCATTTTCTTTGTATGATTCATCACAAGTTTGTTATCCCCATTTTCGGCGAGTATACTAGTTTTAGATCTTCATTTGGGAAATTTTCTACGGAATGAGATACAAGTAATAGAGGCTACTCCATGTACTATTATTAGTCGCAGATGACATTTTCCAGCCTATTTACTCCACTTTATTTGTATGATTCATCAAAAGTCCGTTATCCCCATTTTCGGCTAGTATACCAGTTTCAGATATTCATTTGGGTCTCTTCTACCGAATGGGATACATGTAATAGAGGCTTCTCCTTATAATATTAGGAGTCTGATATGACTATTTCTTTTACAGAATGAGATACAAGTAATAAAGGCTTCTCCTTGTACTAATATGAGTCTCATATGACTATTTCAAGCCTATTTAATTCATTTTCTTTGTATGATTCATCAAAAGTCCGTTATCCCCATTTTCAGCTACTAGACAAGTTTCGTATCTTCATTTGTGATCTCTTCTACGGAATTTTGATACAAGTAATTGAGGCTTCTCCTTACACTAATATGAGTCTCAAACGACTATTTCAAGCCTAGTTACTTCATTTTCTTTGTATGATTCATCAAAGGTCCGTTAATCCCATTTTTGGCTAGGAGACTAATTTTAGATCTTCAATTGTGTTTCTTCTACAGAATGAGAAACAAGTAATAAATGCTTCTCCTTGTAATATTATGAGTCTGATAAGCCTATTTCACGCTTATTTAGGCCGTTTTCTTTGTATGATTCATTGAAAGTCTGTTATCTCCTTTTTTGGCTAGTAGACCAGTTTCATATCTTCATTTGGGATCTCTACTACAGAATGAGAAACAAGTAATACTGGCTTCTCCTTGTACTATTAAGAGTCCCAGATGACTATTTCAAGCCTATTTACTCCATTTTCTTTGTATGATTCATCAAAAGTTCGTAATCCTCATTTTCAGCTAGTAGACCAGTTTCGGATCTTCATATGGGATCTCTTCTATGGAATGAGATCCCCATTTTTCGCTAGTAGACCTGTATCAGATCTTCATTTGGCGTCTCTTCTACGGAATGAGATACAAGTAAAAGAGGCTTCTTGTTGTACTATTATGAGTCTCGGATGACTATTTTAAGCCTATTTACTCCATTTTATTTATATGATTCATCAGAAGCCTGTTTTCCCCATTTTAAGCTACTAGACCAATTTCAGATTTTCATTTGGGATCTCTTTTAAAGAATGAGATAAAAGTAATAAAGGCTTCGCCTTGTACTATTATGACTCCGAGATGACTATTTCAAGCTTATTTACTCCATTTTCTTTGTATGATTCATCAAAAGTCCGTTATCCCCATTTTCGGCTAGTAGACCAGTTTCAGATCTTCATTTTGGATCTTTTCTACGGAATGAGATACAAGTAATAGAGGCTTCTCCTTGTACTAATGAGTCCCGAATGACTATTTCAAGCCTATTTACTCCATTTTCTTTGTATGATTCATAAAAAGTCTGTTATCCCCATTTTTTGCTAGTAGATCAGTTTTGGATCTTCATTTAGGATCTCCTTTAGAGAATGAGATACAAGAAATAAAGGCTTCTCCTTGTACTGTTATGAGTCCCAGATAACCATTTCAGGCCTATCTACTCTATTTCTTTCTCTGATTCATAAAAAGTCCGTTATCCCCATTTTTGGCTACTAGACCAGTTTCAGATAAGCATTTGGGATCTCTTCTACGAAATGAAATACAAGTAATTGAGGCTTCTTCTTGTACTATTATGAGTCACATATGACAATGTCAAGCCTATTTACTCCATTTTCTTTGTATGATTCATCAAAAGTCCGTATTCCCATTTTCTGCTAGTAGACCAGTTTCTGATTTTCATTTGGGATCTCTTCTACGGAATGAGATACAAGTAATAGAGGCTTCTCCTTGTACATTTATGAGTCTCAGATGTGAATTTCAAACCTATTTACTCCATTTTCTTTGTATGATTCATAAAAAGTCTGTTATCCCCATTTTTGGCTACTAGACCTGTTTTGGATCTTTATTTGGGATCTTTTCTACGAATGCATACAAGTTATAGAGGCATATCCTTGTACTATTATGAGTCCCATATGAGTATTTAAAGTGTATTTACTCCATTTTCTTTGTATGATTCATAAAAAGTCTGTTATCCCCATTTTTGGCTACTAGACCAGTTTCAGATCTTCATTTTGGATCTCTTTTTCAGAATGAGATACAAGTAATAGATGCTTCTCCTTGTACTATTACGAGTCCTAGATGAAACTTTCAAGCCTATTTACTCCATTTTCTTTGTATGATTAATCAAAAGTCCGTTATCCCCATGTTCGGCTAGTAGACCAGTTTCGGATTTTTTCTACGGAATGAGAGATACAAGTAATAAAGGCATCTCCTTGTACTATTTTGAGTCCCAGATGACTATTTTGAGCCTATTTACTCCATTTTCTTTGTATGTTTCATCAAAAGTTTGGAATCCCAATTATCGGCTAGTAGACCAGTTTCGGATATTCATTTGGGATCTCTTATACGGAATGAGATACAAGTAATAGAAACTTCTCCTTGTACTATTATGAGTCCCATATGACTATTTATAGCCCATTTACTCAATTTTCTTTGTATGATTCATAAAATGTCGTTTATCCCCAATTTCGGCTACTACACCAGTTTTAGATCTTCATTTGGATCTCTTCCTCACAATAATATATCAAGTATTAGAGGCTTCTCCTTGTACTATTATGAGTCCGAGATGACTATTTCAAGCATATTTACTCCATTTTCTCTTTATGATTCTTAAAAAATCCGTTATCCTCATTTTCGGGTAGTAGACTAGTTTCAGATCTTCATTTGGGATCTCTTCTACTGAATGAGATACAAGTAATAGACGCTTCGCCTTGTACTATTATGAGTCCCAGATGAGTATTTCAAGCCTATTTACTCCATTTTCTTTGTATGATTCATCAAAGTCCTTATCCCCGTTTTTGGCTACTAGACTAGATTCGGATATTCAATTGGGATCTCCTCTACAGAATGAGATTCAAGTAATAGAGGCTTCTACATGTACTATTATGAGTCCCAAATGAAGATTTCAAGCCTATTTACACCATTTTCTTTGTATGATTCATCAGAAGTCAGTTTCCCCATTTCGACTATTAGACCAGTTTCAGATCTTCATTTGGGATCTCTTCTATGGAATGAGATACAAATAATAGAGGCTTCTCCTTATACTATTCTGAGTCCTAGATGAATATTTCAAACCTATTTACTAGATTCTTTTTGTATGATTCATCAAAATAACCAAGTCCCCATTTTCGGCTAGTAGACCAGTTTCAGATCTTTGTTTGGGATCTCTTCTACGGAATGAGATACAGGTAATAAAGGTTTCTCCTTGTACTAATATGAGTCCCAAATGACTATTTGAAGTCTATTTATTCCATTTTCTTTGTATGATTCATAAAAAGTCTGTTATCCCCATTTTTGGCTACTAGACCAGTTTCGGATCTTCATTTTGGATCTCTTCTTCAGAATGAGATACAAGTTATAGAGGCTTCTCCTTGTACTATTATGAGTCCTAGATGAAACTTTCAAGCCTATTTACTCCATTTTCTTTGTATGATTAATCAGAAGTCCGTTATCCTCATGTTCGGCTTGTAGACCAGTTTCAGATCATCATTCGGGATCTCTTCTATGGAATTAGATACAAGTAATAGAGGCTTCTCCTTTACTTTTATGAGTCCCATATGACAATTTCAAGCCTATTTACTCCATTTTCTTTGTATGATTCATCAAAAGTCAGTTATCACTAATTTCGGCTAGTATACAAGTTTCGGATCTTCATTTTGGATATTTTCTACAGAATGAGATACAAATAATAGAGGCTTCTCTTTATACTACTCTGAGTCCAAGACGACTATTTCAAGCCTATTTACTCCATTTTCTTTGTATGATTCATCAAAAGTCCGTTATTCCCATTTTCGGCTAGTAGACCAGTTTCGGATCTTCAATTAGGATCTCTTATACATAATAAGATATAAGTAAAAGAGGCTTCTACTTGTACTATTATGAGTCCCAAATGAAATTATTAAGCATATTTACACCATTTTCTTTTTATGATTAATAAAAAATCCGTTATCCCCGAGCTCGGCTTGTAGACCAGTTTCAGATCGTTATTTGGGATCTTTTCTATGGAATGAGTAACAAGTAATAGAGGCTTCCCCATGTACCATTATGAGTCTTAGATGACTATTTCAAGCCTATTTACTAGATTTTTTTTTTGTATGATTCATTAAAAGTTCCATATCCCCATTTCTGGCTAGAAGACCAGTTTCGGATCTTCATTTGGGATCTCTTCTA
The DNA here is from genome assembly GCA_911865555.2 of Thlaspi arvense. Classification (NCBI taxonomy): domain Eukaryota; kingdom Viridiplantae; phylum Streptophyta; class Magnoliopsida; order Brassicales; family Brassicaceae; genus Thlaspi; species Thlaspi arvense. The sequence goes on from OU466857.2 coordinate 47,330,848, forward strand.
CGGAATGAGATACAAGTAATATAGGCTTCTCCTTGTACTTTTATGAGTACCAGATGACTATTTAAAGTCTATTTACTCCATTTTCTTTGTATGATTCATAAAAAGTCCATTATCCCCATTTTTGGCTACTAGACCAGTTTCAGATCTTAATTTGGGATCATTTCTATGGTATGAGATACAAATTATAGAGGCATCTCCTTGTACTATTATGAGTCCCAGATGACTATTTCAAACCTATTTACTCCATTTTCAATGTATGATTCATCAAAAGTCCTTTATCCCCATTTTTGGCTTTCGGATCATCATTTGGAATCTTTTCTACGGAATGAGATACAAGTAATAAAGGCTTCTCCTTGTACTATAATGGGTCCCAGATGACTATTTCAAGCCTATTTACTCCATTTTTTGTATGATTCATAAAAAGTATGTTATCCACATTTTCGACTACTAGACTAGTTTCAGATCTTCATTTGGGATCTCTTCTTCAAAATGAGATACAAGTAATACAGGCTTCTCTTTGTACTATTATGAGTCCCATATGACAATTTCAGGCCTATTTACTTCATTTTCTTTGTATGATTGATCAAAAGTCCGTTATCCCTATGTTCAATTTGTAGACCAGTTTCAGATCTTTATTTGAGATATCTTCTACGGAATGAGATACAAGTAATAGAGGCTTCTTCTTGTACTTTTATGAGTCCCAGGTGACAATTTCAAGCCTATTTACTCCATTTTCTTTGTATGCTTCATCAAAAGTCAGTTATCCCTATTTTCGGCTAGTATACCAGATTCGGATCTTCATTTGGGATCTTTTCTACGGAATGAGATACAAGTAATAGAGGCTTCTCCTTGTACTATTATGAGTCGCAAATGACAATTTCCAGCCTATTTAATCCATTTTCTTTATATGATTTATCAAAAGTCCATTATCCCCATTTTCGGCTAGTAGACCAATTAAGGTTTTTCATATGGGATCTTTTCTACGGAATGAGATACAATTAATAGAAGCTTCTCCTTGTACTATAATGAGTCCCAGATGACTATTTTAAGCCTATTTACTCCATTTTCTTTGCATGATTTATCAAAAGTCCGTTATCCCCATTTTCGGCTAGTATACAAGTTTCGGATCTTCATTTGGAATCTTTTCTACCGAATGAGATACAAGTAATAGAAGTTTCTCCTTATACTATAAAGAGTCCCAGATGACTTTTCCAAGCCTATTTACTCTATTTTCCTTGTATGATTCGTCAAAAGTCAGTTATCCCTACCTTCTACTAGTACACCAGTTTTGGATCTTCATTTGGGATCTTTTCTACCGAATGAGAAACATGTAATAGAGGCTTCTCCTTGTACTATTATGAGTCCCAGATGACTATTTCAAGCGTATTTACTCCATTTTTTTGTATGATTCATGAAAAGTCCGTTATCCCCATTTTCGGCTAGTAGAACAGTCTCGGATCTTCATATGGGATATTTTCTACGAAATGAGATACAAATATTAGAAGCTTCTCCTTGTACTATAATGAGAGATGACTATTTCAAGCCCATTGATTCCATTTTCTATGTATGATTCATAAAAAGACTGTTATCCCCATTTTCGGCTAGTAGAACAGTTTCAGATCTTCACTTAGGATGTTTTCTACGGAATGATATACAAGTAATAAAGGCTTCTCTTTGTACTAATATGAGCCCCAGATGACTATTTCAAGTCTATTTACTCCATTTTCTTTGTATGATTAATAAAAAGTCCATTATCCCCATTTTTGGCTGCTAGACCAGTTTCAGATCTTCATTTGGGATCTTTTCTTCGGAGTGAGATACAAGTTATACAAGCATCTCATTGTACTATTATGAGTCCCAGATGACTATTTCAAACCTATTTACTCCATTTTCTTTGTATGATTCATCAAAAGTCCATTATCCCCATTTTTGGCTTTCGGATTTTCATTTGGAATCTTTTCTACGGAATTAGATAATGAGTCCCAGATGACTATTTCCAGCCTATTTACTCCATTTTTTGTATCTTTCAAAAAAAGTATGTTATCCCCAGTTTCGGATCTTCATTTGGGATTTCTTCTTCAGAATGAGATACAAGTAATACAGGCTTCTCCTTGTACTATTATAAATCTCAGATGACAATTTCAAGCCTATTCACTCTATTTTGTTTTTATGATTAATCAAAAGTCCGTTATCCCCAGATTCGGCTTGTAGACCATTTTCGGATCTTCATTTGAGATCTCTTCTACGGAATGAGATACAAGTAATAGAGGCTCCTCCTTGTACTTTTATGAGTCCCAGATGACAATTTCAAGCCTATTTACTCCATTTTCTTTGTATGATTCATCAAAAGTCTGTTATCCCTATTTTCGGCTAGTAGACCAGTTTCGGATCCTCAGTTGGGATCTTTACTACGGAATGAGATACAAGTAATAGAGGCTTCTCTTTGTACTACTATGAGTCCAAGATGACTGTTTCAAGCCTATTTACTCCATTTTCTTTGTATGATTCATCAAAAGTCTGCTATCCCCATTTTCGGCTAGTAGACCAGTTTCGGATCTTTTCTACGGAATGAGATACAAGTAATAGAGGCATCTCCTTGTACTATCTTGAGTCCTAGATGACTATTTCTAGCCCATTTACTCCATTTTATTTGTATGATTCATAAAATGTCGTTTATCCCCAATTTCGGCTACTAGACCAGTTTTAGATCTTCATTTGGGATCTCTTCCTCAGAATAATATACAAGTAATAGAGGCTTCTCCTTGTACTAATATGAGTCCCATATGACTATTTGAAGTCTAAATACTCCATTTTCTTTGTATGATACATAAAAAGTCTGTTATCCCCATTTTTGGCTACTAGACCAGTTTCGGACCTTCATTTGGGATCTTTTCTACGGAATGCATACAAGTTATAAAGGCATCTCCTTGTACTATTATGAGTCCCAGATGAGTATATAAAGTCTATTTACTCCATTTTCTTTGTATGATTCATAAAAAGTCTGTTATCCCCATTTTTTTTTCTACTAGACCAGTTTCGGATCTTCATTTTGGATCTCTTCTTCAGAATGAGATACAAGTAATAGAGGCTTCTCCTTGTACTATTATGAGTCCTAGATGAAACTTTCAAGCCTATTTACTCCATTTTCTTTGTATGATTAATCAAAAGTCCGTTATCCCCATGTTCGGCTAGTAGACCAGTTTCGGATCATCATTCAGGATCTCTTCTATGGAATGAGATGCAAGTAATAGAGGCTTCTCCTTGAACTTTTATGAGTACCAGATGACAATTTCAAGCCTATTTACTACATTTTTGTATGATTCATCAAAAGTCAGTTATCACTATTTTTGGCTAGTATACCAGTTTCAGATATTCATTTGGGTCTCTTCTACCGAATGAGTAACATGAAATAGAGGCCTCTCCTTATAATATTATGAGTCCGAGATGACTATTTCATGCTTATTCAGTCGATTTTCTTTGTATGATTCATCAAAATTCTGTTATCCCCGTTTTTGGCTACTAGACCAGTTTCAGACCTTCATTTGGGATCTTTTCTACGGAATGCATAGAAGTTATAGAGGCATCTCCTTGTACTATTATGAGTCCCAGATGAGTATATAAAGTCTATTTACTCCATTTTCTTTGTATGATTCATAAAAAAGTCTGTTATCCCCATTTTTGGCTACTAGACCAGTTTCGGATCTTCATTTTGGATCTCTTCTTCAGAATGAGATACAAGTAATAGAGGCTTCTCCTTGTACTATTATGAGTCCTAGATGAAACTTTCAAGCCTATTTACTCCATTTTCTTTGTATGATCCATCAAAAGTCAGTTCACTATTTTCGGCTAGTATACCAGTTTCGGATCTGTGGGTCTCTTCTACCGAATGAGAAACATGTAATAGAGGCCTGTCCTTATAATATTATGAGTCCGAGATGACTATTTCATGCTTATTTAGTCCATTTTCTTTGTATGATTCATCAAAAGTCTGTTATCCCAATTTTTGGCTAGTAAACAAGTTTCGGATCTTCATTTGGGATCTTTTCTACGGACTGAGATACAAGTAATAGAGGATTCTCTTTGTACTACTATGAGTCCAAGACGACTATTTCAAACCTATTTACTCCATTTTATTTGTATGATTCATCAAAAGTCCGTTATCCCCATTTTCGGCTAATAGACCAGTTTCGGATCTTCAATTGGGATCTCTTCTACATAATAAGATACAAGTAATAGAGGCTTCTACTTGTAGTATTATGAGTCCCAAATGAAGATTTTTAAGCCTATTTACACCATTTTCTTTTTATGATTTATCAGAAGCCTGTTTCCCCATTTCGACTATTAGACCAGTTTTAGATCTTTATTTAGGATCTTTTCTATGGAATGAGTTACAAGTAATAGAGGCTTCCCCTTGTACTACTATGAGTTCTAGATGACTACTTCAAGCCTATGTACTAGATTTTCTTTTGTATGATTCATCAAAAGTTTCTTATCCCCATATTCGGTTAATGGACCAGTTTCAGATCTTCATTTGGGATCTCTTCTCCTTGTACTAATATGAGTCCTAGATGACTATTTCAAGTCTATTTACTCCTTTTTCTATGTATGATTAATAAAAAGTCCATTATCCCCATTTTTGGCTGCTAGACCAGTTTCGGATCTTCATTTGGGATCTTTTCTTCGGAGTGAGATACAAGTTATACAAACATCTCATTGTACAATTATGAGTCCCAGATGACTATTTCATACCTATTTACTCCATTTTCTTTGTATGATTCATCAAAAGTCCATCATCCCCATTTTTGGCTTTCGGATCTTTATTTGGAATCTTTTCTACGGAATGAGATAATGAGTCCCAGATGACTATTTCCAGCCTATTTACTCCATTTTTTATATGTTTCAAAAAAAGTATGTTATCCCCAGTTACGGATCTTCATTTGGGATTTCTTCTTCAGAATGAGATACAAGTAATACAGGCTTCTCCTTGTACTATTATAAGTCCCAGATGACAATTTCAAGCCTATTCACTCTATTTTGTTTTTATGATTAATCAAAAGTCCGTTATCCCCAGGTTCGGCTTGTAGACCATTTTCGGATCTTCATTTGAGATCTCTTCTATGGAATGAGATACAAGTAATAGAGGCTCCTCCTTGTACTTTTATGAGTCCCAGATGACAATTTCAAGCCTATTTACTCCATTTTCTTTGTATGCTTCATCAAAAGTCAGTTATCCCTATTTTCGGGTAGTAGACTAGTTTCAAATCTTCATTTGGATCTCTTCTACTGAATGAGATACAAGTAATAGACGCTTCGCCTTGTACTATTATGAGTCCCAGATGAGTATTTCAAGCCTATTTACCCCATTTTCTTTGTATGATTCATCAAAGTCCTTATCCCCATTTTTGGCTACTAGACTAGATTCGGATTTTCGATTGGGATCTCCTCTACAGAATGAGATTCAAGTAATAGAGGCTTCTACTTGTACTATTATGAGTCCCAATTGAAGATTTCAAGCCTATTTACACCATTTTCTTTGTATGATTCATCAGAAGTCTGTTTCCCCATTTCGACTATTAGACCAGTTTCAGATCTTCATTAGGGATCTCTTCTATGGAATGAGATACAAATAATAGAGGCTTCTCCTTGTACTATTCTGAGTCCTAGATGACTATTTCAAACCTATTTACTAGATTCTTTTTGTATGTTTCATCAAAAGTTCCAAGTCCCCATTTTCGGCTAGTAGACCAGTTTCAGATCTTTGTTTGGGATCTCTTCTACGGAATGAGATACAGGTAATAGAGGTTTCTCCTTGTACTAATATGAGTCCCATATGACTATTTGAAGTCTATTTACTCCATTTTCTTTGTATGATTCATAAAAAGTCTGTTATCCCCATTTTTGGCTACTAGACCATTTTCGGATCTTCATTTGAGATCTCTTCTACGGAATGAGATACAAGTAATAGAGGCTCCTCCTTGTACTTTTATGAATCCCAGTTGACAATTTCAAGCCTATTTACTCCATTTTCTTTGTATGATTCATCAAAAGTCTGTTATCCCTATTTTCGGCTAGTAGACCAGTTTCGGATCCTCAGTTGGAATCTTTACTACGGAATGAGATACAAGTAATAGAGGCTTCTCTTTGTACTACTATGAGTCCAAGATGACTGTTTCAAGCCTATTTACTCTATTTTCTTTGTATGATTCATCAAAAGTCTGCTATCCCCATTTTCGGCTAGTAGACCAGTTTCGGATCTTTTCTACGGAATGAGATACAAGTAATAGAGGCATCTCCTTGTACTATCTTGAGTCCCAGATGACTATTTCTAGCCCATTTACTCCATTTTATTTGTATGATTCATAAAATGTCGTTTATCCCCAATTTCGGCTACTAGACCAGTTTTAGATCTTCATTTGGGATCTCTTCCTCAGAATAATATACAAGTAATAGAGGCTTCTCCTTGTACTAATATGAGTCCCATATGACTATTTGAAGTCTATTTACTCCATTTTCTTTGTATGATACATAAAAAGTCTGTTATCCCCATTTTTGGCTACTAGACCAGTTTCAGACCTTCATTTGGGATCTTTTCTACGGAATGCATACAAGTTATAGAGGCATCTCCATTTTTTTTTTAATTTTTGCTTTGTGTTTTGATCTCTTCTTGAATTTGTTTGTCACCGAGACGGTGCCAATCAAGTTTGGGGGAGAGTGTGTGGTTTCACATGTTTTTTTTGGATCTTATTTTGTGTTAGCATCTTTGAGTCATCATGCATCATCTAAGTGCATAGATGAGTATATAAACTCTATTTACTCTATTTTCTTTGTATGATTCATAAAAAGTCTGTTATCCCCATTTTTGGCTACTAGACCAGTTTCGGATCTTCATTTTGGATCTTTTCTTCAGAATGAGATACAAGTAATAGATGCTTATCCTTGTACTATTATGAGTCCTAGATGAAACTTTCAAGCCTATTTACTCTATTTTCTTTGTATGATTAATTAAAATTCTGTTATCCCCATGTTCAGCTAGTAGACCAGTTTCGGATCATCATTCAGGATCTCTTCTATGGAATGAGATACAAGTAATAAAGGCTTCTCCTTGAACTTTTATGAGTACCAGATGACAATTTGAAGCCTATTTACTCCATTTTCTTTGTATGATTCATCAAAAGTCAGTTATCACTATTTTCGGCTAGTATACCAGTTTCAGATCTTCATTTGGGTCTCTTCTACCGAATGAGTAACATGTAATAGAGGCCTCTCCTTATAATATTATGAGTCTGAGATGACTATTTCATGCTTATTTAGTCGATTTTCTTTGTATGATTCATCAAAATTCTGTTATCCCCATATTTGGCTACTAGACCAGTTTCGGACCTTCATTTGGGATCTTTTCTACGGAATGCATACAAGTTATAGAGGCATCTCCTTGTACTATTATGAGTCCCAGATGAGTATATAAAGTCTATTTACTCCATTTTCATTGTATGATTCATAAAAAAGTCTGTTATCCCCATTTTTGGCTAATAGACCAGTTTCGGATCTTCATTTTGGATCTCTTCTTCAGAATGAGATACAAGTAATAGAGGCTTCTCCTTGTACTATTATGAGTCCTAGATGAAACTTTCAAGCCTATTTACTCTATTTTCTTTGTATGATTAATCAAAAGTCCGTTATCCCCATGTTCGGCTAGTAGACCAGTTTCGGATCATCATTCGGGATCTCTTCTATGGAATGAGATACAAGTAATAGAGGCTTCTCCTTGAACTTTTATGAGTACCAGATGACAATTTCAAGCCTATTTACTCCATTTTCTTTGTATGATTCATCAAAAGTCAGTTATCACTATTTTCGGCTAGTATACCAGTTTCAGATCTTCATTTGGGTCTCTTCTACCGAATGAGTAACATGTAATAAAGGCCTCTCCTTATAATATTATGAGTCCGAGATGATTATTTCATGCTTATTTAGTCGATTTTCTTTGTATGATTCATCAAAATTCTGTTATCCCTATTTTCGGCTAGTAGACAAGTTTCGGATCTTCATTTTGGATCTTTTCTACATAATGAGATACAAGTAATAGAGGCTTCTCTTTGTACTACTATGAGTCTAAGACGACTATTTCAAGCCTATTTACTCTATTTTCTTTGTATGATTCATCAAAAGTCCGTTATCCCCATTTTCGGCTAGTAGACCAGTTTCGGATCTTCAATTGGGATCTCTTATACATAATAAGATATAAGTAATACAGGCTTCTACTTGTACTATTATGAGTCCGAAATGAAATTATTAAGCATATTTACACCATTTTCTTTTTATGATTAATCAAAAGTCCGTTATCCCCGAGTTTGGCTTGTAGACCAGTTTCAGATCTTTATTTGGGATCTTTTCTATGAAATGAGTTACAAGTAATAGAAGCTTCCCCTTGTACCATTATTAGTACAAGATGACTATTTCAAGCCTATTTACTAGATTTTTTTTTTGTATGATTCATCAAAAGTTCCATATCCCCATTTTCGGCTAGAAGACCAGTTTCGGATCTTCATTTGAGATCTCTTCTACGGAATGAGATACAAGTAATATAGGCTTCTCCTTGTAATTTTATGAGTCCCATATGACTATTTCAAGTCTATTTACTCCATTTTCTTTGTATGATTCATAAAAAGTCCATTATCCCCATTTTTGGCTACTAGACTAGATTCGGATTTTCAATTGGGATCTCCTCTACAGAATGAGATTCAAGTAATAGAGGCTTCTACTTGTACTATTATGAGTCCCAAATGAAGATTTCAAGCCTATTTACACCATTTTCTTTGTATGATTCATCAGAAGTCCATTATACCTATTTTTGGCTTTCGGATCATCATTTAGAATCTTTTCTACGGAATGAGATACAAGTAATAAAGGCTTCTCCTTGTACTATAATGGGTCCCAGATGACTATTTGAAGCCTATTTATTCCATTTTACTATTATGAGTCCCAAATGAAATTATTAAGCATATTTACACCATTTTCTTTTTATGATTAATCAAAAGTCTGTTATCCCCGAGTTCGGCTTGTAGACCAGTTTCAGATCTTTATTTGGGATCTTTTCTATGGAATGAGTTACAAGTAATATAGGCTTCCCCTTGTACCATTATTAGTACAAGATGACTATTTCAAGCCTATTTACTAGATTTTTTTTTTGTATGATTCATCAAAAGTTCCATATCCCCATTTTCGGCTAGAAGACCAGTTTCGGATCTTCATTTGGGATCTCTTCTACGGAATGAGATACAAGTAATATAGGCTTCTCCTTGTACTTTATGAGTCCTATATGACTATTTCAAGTCTATTTACTCTATTTTCTTTGTATGATTCATAAAAAGTCCATTATCCCCATTTTTGGCTACTAGACCAGTTTCGGATCTTCATTTGGGATCTTTTCTATGGAATGAGATACAAGTAATACAGGCTTCCCTTTGTACTATTATGAGTCCCATATGACAATTTCAAGCCTATTTACTCCATTTTCTTTGTATGATTGATCAAAAGTCCGTTATCCCTATGTTCAGCTTGTAGACCAGTTTCAGATCTTCATTTAAGATCTCTTATACGGAATGAGATACAAGTAATAGAGGCTTCTCTTTGTACTATTATGAGTCGCAAATTGTAATTTCCAGCCTATTTAATCCATTTGCTTTATATGATTTATCAAAAGTCCATTATCCCCATTTTCGGCTAGTAAACCAATTAGGGATTTTCATATGGGATCTTTTCTACGGAATGATATACAAGTAATAGAAGCTTCTCCTTGTACTATAAACAGTCCCATATGACTATTTCAAGCCTATTTACTCCATTTTCCTTGTATGATTCATCAAAAGTCAGTTATCCCTACCTTCTGCTAGTACACCAGTTTCGGATCTTCATTTGGGATCTTTTCTACCGAATGAGAAACATGTAATACAGGCTTCTCCTTGTACTATTATGAGTCCCTGATGACTATTTCATGCTTATTTAGACCATTTTCTTTGTATGATTCATCAAAAGTCCGTTATCCCTATCTTCAGCTAGTAGACCATTTTGAGATCTTCATTTCGAATCTTTTCTACGGAATGAGATACAAGTATTAGTGGCTTCTCCTTGTACTATTTTGAGTCCCAGATGACTATTTCAAGCCTATTTACTCTATTTTTTTTGTATGATTAATGAAAAGTCTGTTATCCCCATTTTCGGCTAGTAGAACAGTCTCGGATCTTCATATGGGAACTTTTCTACGAAATGAGATACAAATAATAGAAGCTTCTCCTTGTACTATAATGAGTCCTAGATGACTATTTCAAGACTATTTATTCCATTTTCTATGTATGATTCATAAAAAGACTGTTGTCCCCATTTTCGGCTAGTAGAACAGTTTCGGATCTTCACTTGGGATGTTTTCTACGGAATGATATACAAGTAATAAAGGCTTCTCTTTGTACTATTATGAGTCGTAGATGACTATTTCAAGCCTATGTACTCTATTTTCGTTGTATGATTCATCAAAATTTTGTTATCCCCATTTTCGGAGAGTAGACTAGTTTCAGATCTTCATTTGGGATCTTTTCTACGGAATGAGATACAAGAAATAGAGGCTTCTCTTTGTACTATTTTGAGTCGCAGATGACAATTTCCAGCCTATTTACTCCATTTTCTTTGTATGATTTATCAAAAGTCCATTTTTCCCATTTTCGACTACTAGACCGGTTTCGGATCTTCATTTGGGATCTCTTCTACGGAATCAGATACAAGTACAATAGGCTTCTCCTTGTACTATTATGAGTCCCAGATGATAATTTCCAGGCTATTTACTCCATTTTCTTTGTATGATTTATCAAAGGTCCGTTATCCCCATTTTCGTCTAGTAGACCAGTTTCGGATCTTCATTTGGGATCATTTCTATGGAATGAGATACAAGTAATAGAGGCTTCTCCTTGTACTATTTTGCGTCCCAAATGACTATTTGAAGCCTATTTAATCCATTTTCTTTGGAAGCTTCTTCAATCTTTTTTATATCACAATTTAAGTATCATATTCCAAAAAGAAAAAGACGAGAGAAACGACACTGCCAAAATTAAATACGAGCAAAACACTTATCTACATCCAAATCTAAAATACAGATACACTGGTCACCCATGTTCGGCTAGTAGACCAGTGTCGGATCTTCATTTCGAATCTTTTCTACGGAATGAGCTACAAGTATTAGTGGCTTCTCCTTGTACTATTTTGAGTCCCAGATGACTATTTCAAGCCTATTTACTCCATTTTTTTGTATGATTCATGAAAAGTCCGTTATCCCCATTTTCGGCTAGTAGAACAGTTTCGGATCTTCATATGGGATCTTTTCTACGGAATGAGATACAAATAATAGATGCTTCTCTTTGTACTATATTCAGTCGCAGATGACTACTTCAAGCCTATTTACTCCATTTTCTATGTATGATTCATAAAAAGACTGTTATCCCCATTTTCGGCTAGTAGAACAGTTTCAGATCTTTACTTGGGATGTTTTTTATGGAATGATATACAAGTAATAAAGGCTTCTCTTTGTACTATTATGAGTCGTAGATGACTATTTCAAGCCTATGTACTCTATTTTCCTTGTATGATTCATCAAAATTTTGTTATCCCCATTTTCGGAGAGTAAACTAGTTTCAGATCTTCATTTGGGATTTTTTCTACGGAATGAGGGTCGATTTGGCTTAGATCGAGTGATGGATCGAGTCGAGTGATCGATCTGTCTTTTAAGGATTTCCCAAGAGAAATTAGATCGGTCGATCCTTTTTTGGACCGATCGATCCAAACTCCAAAAATTTCCCGAGACATTTTAGATCGGTCGATCCAGATGGGATCGATCGATCCGTTTTCATCTAGATCGATCTTATCACTCGTTCTCGTCTAGATCGACTGACTCCTCATACCTGTTCCTACACACTTGCAAAATAAAAACATAAAACTGAAAGAGAAATGAAGCAGAAATATGTACAGGATAGACATGGGAATGCCTCCCAAGTGCGCTTTCTTTAACGTCTTTAGCTAGACTTTACTTGGTTTAGGCAGATGGTGGATCTTGGAGAAGCACCGAGGTGCTCTCCTTGTCATAGCTGTCCGCCAAGTAAGGCTTGCCCTGTGTCCGTTCACGGTGAATGCACTGCCACTCTTGCCCATCAATGTGACAGCTCCATAAGGCAGCACTTCTTGGATCACAAACGGCCCGCTCCACCTTGACTTCAGCTTTCCCGGGAAGAGTTTGAGTCTTGAATTGTACAGCAACACCAAACCTCCTTCCTTAAGCTCCTTGGAAACCAACTTCTTGTCATGAGCTTCCTTAGTCTGCTCCTTGTATATCCGAGAGCTCTCATAAGCGTTCAACCTTAGTTCGTCCAGTTCATGTAGCTGGATGAGGCGCCTCTCTTGAGCAGTCTTGAGGTCAAAGTTCAGCCTCTTTACAGCCAACAATGCACGGTGTTCCAGCTCAACTGGGAGGTGACAGCCTTTGCCATAGAGCAGAGTGAAAGGGGTCGTACCAATCGGTGTTTTAAAGGTGGTACGGTAGGCCCAAAGAGCGTCGTCCAACTTTACTGCCCAGTCTTTCCTTGTTGCATTGACCGTCTTCTCAAGTATAGCCTTGATTTTCCGGTTGGAGACTTCCACTTGACCGCTCGTTTGAGGATGATACGGTGTAACCACTTTATGCTTAACGCCGTACTTTCTCAAAAGGCTCTCAAAGATCTTGTTTATGAAGTGGCTTCCTCCATCGCTTATAACCACCTTTGGTACCCCAAACCTCGGGAAAATGATGCTGTTAAACAGCTTGATCACCACCTTAGAATCGTTTGTAGGGGAAACAACAGCCTCAACCCATTTGGAGACATAATCAACTGCTACTAAGATGTACTTGTTGTCGTATGAAAAAGGAAATGGCCCCATGAAGTCTATGCCCCACGCATCAAACACGTCAACTTCGAAGATAGGAACCTGAGGCATCTTGTTCCTCTTATGATATTCCCTGCTCGTTGACACACCTCACAGCTCTTCACAAACTCGTGTGCATCTTTGAAGATGGACGGCCACCAGAAACCGGCTTGCAACACTTTCGTGGCAGTCTTGAATGAAGCGAAGTGTCCTCCATAGGATGAGCCATGACAGTGAAAGAGGATGTCTTTAGCTTCTTCCTTTGTAACACACCTCCGGTACAAACTGTCCACCCCTCTCTTGTACAAGTAGGGCTCATCCAAAAAGTAGTCACTCGCTTCTCTCATAAACCTCTTCTTGTGATAGCTGTTGAGATGTGTTGGCTCCTCACCACACGCTAAGTAGTTCACAACATCAGCGTACCAGGGAAGATCCTCATCCTTGAAGCTCAACACCTCCTCAAACTGCCCTTCTAGCTTTCCATAAACAGCCGTAGAGATCGCCATGAGTTGCTCTTCGGGGAGAGAATCATCTAAGGGTAGAGACTCGTTGATCCTTAGCCGAGAGAGATGGTCAGCAACTCCGTTTTCTATCCCCTTCTTGTCTTTAATTTCCATATCAAATTCTTGAAGCAAGAGGATCCATCTCAAAAGCCGAGGCTTAGTGTCCTTCTTTGAATAGATGTATCGCAAAGCCGCGTGATCTGTGTAGACAATAGCCTTGGAACCCACAAGATACAACCAGAACTTCTCAAAGGCGAACACTACTGCAAGCAACTCCTTCTCTGTAGTAGTGTACTTAGCTTGCGTGTCATCCAAGGTTCTCAAAGCATAGTAGATCACGTGCAGCTTCTTATCTTTCCTCTGACCAAGAACGGCTCCCACGGCATAGTCACTAGCATCACACATAATCTCGAAGGGTAGTGTCCAGTCTGGTGCTTGAACTATAGGAGCTGATGTAAGGGCTTCCTTGATGGTCACGAAAGCTTGCATGCACTCATCGTTGAACTCAAACTCAGCTTCTTTGCATAGTAGCCGTGTAAGGGGGCGTGCAATCTTGGAGAAATCCTTGATGAAACGCCTACAGAAGCCGGCATGCCCCAAGAAACTTCTGACTCCCTTAACGTTCACCGGCGCCTCCAGACCCATCATGACTTCTACTTTAGCCTGATCAACCTCAATGCCCTTCTCTGATATCTTATAACCAAGCACGATCCCTTCTCTCACCATAAAGTGGCACTTCTCCCAATTAAGCACCAGGTTTGTCTCCTCACAACGCCTTAGTACCAGAAAAGACGCACCATAGACAGAGAAGTCATCCATAAACACCTCTACCATCTCTTCTATTAGATCGGAGAAGATCGACATCATACACCGCTGAAACGTAGCCAGTGCGTTACACAACCCGAATGGCATCCTTCGATAAGCGAAGGTACCATACGGACATGTGAAGGTCGTCTTCTCCTGATCATTTGGGTGAATTGGTATCTGAAAGAAACCGGTATACCCATCAAGGAAACAGTAGTAAGGGTGATTAGCAAGTCTCTCAAGCATTTGATCAATAAAAGGCAGGGGGAAATGATCCTTCCTAGTTGCAAGATTAAGTTTCCTACAATCAATACACATCCTATGACCAGTGATGGTTCGAGTAGGAATAAGCTCATCTTTATCATTCCATATGACCGTGATCCCTCCCTTCTTAGGCACCACGTGTACGGGAGAAACCCACATGCTGTCGCTTATGTGATAGATCACGTCAGCCTCTAAAAGCTTAGGAATCTGTTTTTTAACAACCTCTTTCAAATTAGGATTCAAACGCCTTTGATGTTCTATAGAAGAGGCGTTCTCATTATCCAAGTGAATCCTGTGAGTGCAAAACATTGGTGAAAGGCCCTTGATGTCACTTAGAGAGTACCCAATGGCCTTCCTATACTTTCTCAGCTCAGTCAAGAGCGAGTGCAACAAATCATCACTTAATTTTTCATTCACAATCACGGGATATGTGTTATTAGGCCCTAAGAAAGCATACCTTAGCCCTTTTGGGAGCTCCTTAAGGTCCACCTTTGGGGCTAACAGCTCGCTCCAGTCATCCTCATGGCTGTTGCTGTTGTCTTCCTCCTTGGAACCCTCCTTAGAACCCGAGGCATGGCCCTAAAGACTGCTTTCCTCAATCGATATCCCTTCTGAAATCGGGTCGTCCAGTCGATCTTGCTCTCGATGTCGTCAAGATCGAGTGGTTTCGCTCGATTCACTCACTCGATTTAATATGGATCGAGTAAGGGATCGAGACGCAGAGTCGATCTCCGAATTAGACCCCAAACTGATCGGAAGGTCCCTCTCGATCGTTGACTCGATTTTTTTCCCGGATCGATCACCCCTCTCGATCTGACTGTCGATTGCTGCTCCGGATCAAGTTGTGTTCTCGATTGCCTTGTCGATTTGACATCTGGATCGAGTGATGGCGTCGATCTCAGAGTCGATCTCTAGGCAGCAGCTTTCATCCTTCTTAGCAACCTTCCTAGAATCCAGCAAGTTGACGTACTCCTAGGTCCTCTGATCGACGTAACCGAACTCTCCTGGCTCCTTTGTCAGTGCTAGTTTCAGATGGTCCTCCTGAGACAACTCTTCCAGCAACTCATCCGCTAAAGCGTCCATCGTTTCAATATAGAAGGCTTGCCCTTCTATTGTCGGCTTCTTCAGAACCTGATTGATATCGAAGTCTAACCTTATATCCTGCCCCAAGTGTAGAGCAATCTTCCCATTTTTGATGTCAATGATAGCCCCGGCAGTTGCAAGGAATGGCTTTCCAAGAATGAGTGGATCCTTAGGTTCTTCATCCATCTCCAATACAACGAAGTCCGTTGGCACGTTCACACCACTGATTGGCACCGGTAGATCTTCAAGCAGCCCCACTGGTAGCCTCACACTCCTGCCAGCCAGTACCAACGAGATTCTACAGTCTTTGAAACAGGTAAAGCCAAGCTTCTTTGCCACGGAATGGGGCATCAAATTTATGCTAGCTCTGAGATCACAAAGACAGCTCTTGAACTCTAAAGGGCCTAAAGCGCAAGGTATATTGAAGCTTCCAGGGTCTCCCAACTTCTTAGGGACTATCTCCTTATGTATCACAGCACTACACTCCTCACTTAGAACAAGCACTTCCTTGCTTTCCTTATTCTTCTTCACGAGAATGTCTTCGAAGAATTTGGCGCACTTAGGCATCATTGCAAGGCAGTCAACGAGAGGTAGCTTGATCTCTGCGTCCTTAAGATGCTTCTCAAAGAGGATTATGTGCTTCTCTATGAGTTGCTTCTTGAAACGGCCAGGAAAAGGCAGCTTAGGTACATACGGGGGAGGTACATAAGCATCCTTCTCCTTAGTAGGTTGCTTTGCTCTCTTCTCAACAAACGCTTTGTCTCTTCTTCTTGGCCCTTGAATCCAGACATTGTCAAAGTTGATCTCATCATCAGCTGAAAGCTTACCCTCCCCCTTTTGAATTACAACGTCCTCGTTGTTCTTGGGAGTAACCGTAGGTGCAAGCTCTTTTCCGTTTCTTAGCTTTATGGCGTTGGCATATTCCTTAGGGTTCTGCTCACACTTGCCTGTGAGGCTATTCTGACCACTTGTACTCGCTTTCCCCTTCTCTAGCTGCTTGATCCTGTTGTTTAAGTTGGTGATCTGAGTGGAGAAGTCAGTGAGAGACGAGTCTAAACGAGTGTTCATCTCGGCGAACTTTTGGTTTGTAGAGGCTTGCCCTTGGATCAGCGGCTGAAACATGGCCTGAACCGGATCAACTTGTTGTTGCATCGGCTGTTGCTGCTGAGGTGCAAAGCCTGGAGGGTAGTTTGGCGTATAAACATTGTTACCTTGATGTTGCCCTTGACCTTGGAAGCCACCAGTCGGCTGAAAACCTTTGTTGTAAGGTATGAAAGGTTTTGCTTGCTGAGCAGGGTACACTTGGTCCTTAGGGTTGGCGACGTTGATACTACGGTAGGAGAGATTGTTGTTCTGGTTGTAGCCTTGGGTGTAGCCGTGAGGTTTGTAATTGTTCTGTCCCGTCACCCAATTGGCTTCTTCCTGGCTCAACTCAAGGTCCTCTTGATTCTCATACGCTTCACCAACAAAGTGAACATGCTTCTGGTTGGCTAACACCAGCTTATCAATCTTCTCATGCAAGGATTTCAGCTCTTTTTTGTGAGACTCTAGCTCAGATCCTCTCGGTGCACGGTCATAATCCTCAGCATAGTTGCCGTCACTCAATGCCAAGTTCTCAATCAGCTCCATGCCCTCTTCTACCTCCTGACCAAGGAAGTTCCCTTTACTAGCCGTGTCAAGCAACAACCTGATCTTTGGTGAAGCTCCGCGGTAGATGGTGCTGAGTAAGGTCTCCTCACTGAAACCGTGATGAGGACATTGGATCGTGTAATCTTTAAAATGTTCCATTGCTTCATTGAACGTCTCATTGTTCCGCTGAGTGAAACCGTTTATTTCGCTTCTCAACCGTGCTGTTCTGGTGCTAGAGAAGAATTTTGAGAGAAACGCCTCTTTACACGCGGCCCATGAGGTGATGGTGCCTTGTGGAAGGGTTTTCTCCCAATGCGTAGCTTTGTCTCCGAGTGAAAAGGGAAAGAGACGCAGCTTGAAAGCATCTTCTGATATGCCGTTTATCTTGATCATCCCACATACTTGCTCGAAATTGTCAAGGTGCTCCAAGGGATCTTCCATTGCTAAGCCGTGGAACTTGTTGTCTTGCACCATGGAGATGAAACCCGGCTTTATCTCAAAATTGTTGTTCTGTACAGGAGGAGGAGTGATCCCAAACCTATTATGGTGAGTGTTGGGAGCATCTGCGGCTCCTATAATCCTTGGGGGTCTAGCCGCATTGGGGGTTTCCATTTCCCCGTCCCACTGCCCCATGAGCTGGAGGGGGTCCCTCTGGATGTTCCTGCTCGGCCATAGCTTCAAAGTCAACCAAACCGTGCTGAACAATCTCCTCAAAGGCTCTGGCTTGTTCTCGTACTCTTCTTTGCCGTGAATGACCAAGCTGATGAATGTTGTCCAAGGGTTGAAGTAGATTGTTATCTCCCCTTGAACGAAGATTCAAGTACCTGAGAGACACACGTTTGAGAGTAGAGAAATTAGTAACTAAAACAAGGTAAAGGCTTAGTCTTTACTAAGCCCCAAATCTCTATGCTTTCTAAATACTCCTAGGACGGCAACGGCGCCATTTGATAACTACTTTCTTTTGCAAGGGTGAGGATGCAATGAGGCTATCAAAACTCAAATGAAAACCAGATTGTAGTACAATGTGCAAGAGAGTGTCAATCTATTCCTAGAAGCTAGAAAGGTCAGAGAGAATGCAAGGGCAATGTAAAGCTAAGCAAATGACAGGCGATTTTGTAAAAATCCTAAAAACTATATGCAGCAGCCAAATGGAATGCAGAACTATTTTAAAATTACCAGGAATGATTAAATTACCATGAGGAACAAACAGAATAATTAAAATGCAAAGCTGTGAATTACTAAAAATCGACTAGTGGATCGATCACATGATCGACCACTAAATCGAGCAACAACGATCGATCTCGTCTAAAAATGCAAGTGCAATAAAACTAATGACCAGGATGCTACGAATATCAAGCGAATGATTGACGAAGATGTAAGAATGATAGGAAAGAAGGGTCTAGGGTGGAGATTTATGGTCCGGGGTTTCAAGGGTCCAAGTTGGTATTGAAAACTTTAAATCGACTCACTTTGTGAGATTCCCTACTCGATCTGGGTCTCAATCTTCTTCGGCGGATCGAGTGTTGCATCCGATCTTGGTATCGATCTTCGGTCGGATCGAGTGATGGATTCGATCCGGCTCTCGCTCTGCATGGCGTAATTTACGTTCGTACCATTTGATCGATTGCTTCACTCGATCTTCTTCTCGATCAATTCCCTTGGATCGCCTGAGCTACTCGATCTTCTGGTCGATCTCGTCTAGATCGACCGGCCGTGATCGATCTGCTCCCCGATCTCTGGTCCTTAGCAAGCATCCGTTGTTCCCACGAACCTCCATACCAACCTCAGCACGTTCACGAACTCCACGACTCCAAAGTACCCGGAAACAACCTGAATATGATGCAAAATGCAAGGAACATGCGTATGCTGGTGCGAGAATGCTCTAGGACCCTAAGTGATGCAATCTAACCTAAAGTGTGATGTAAATGCATGAAAAGCTAACTAATATGTATGCAAAACACATGCAATATGCAGTAACATCAGCAGCACACCAGGCTGTGGGGTGTCATTGGGGTTGGGCAATACACTCCTGGAAGATCAAGGAACCAGCTCCTAAGGCATCCAGCCGTGAGATACACTCTTTGCAAGGAAGGAGACGACATATCTCACAGGAAGGGAGACAGATCTGATATACCAAGGACTGTATGAGGTGTTGGGAAGCGATGAGTATGGGAAACCTCTCAGAGCACCGAGAAGCAACCCCTGCTATGTGGCTATGTTGATGGAGCAGCTCCTATCCTACCAGAGCTGGGTTTTGAGTAAGACAAAGAAGGAGAAGAGCCCTCAAGTGCACGTTGGGGGAGTTGTGACAGCAGTTCTACAAGCTAGTGGAGTAGACCTTGACAAACATGAAGGTGATGCACTTGAGCCACTATGGATTAACATTGATTACATCAAGAGAAGCCACTACCTTGAAAGAACCATTGGTGGAAAGCATGTGTACAACTTCATCACAGGCTTTGACACACCAGCAAAAGTCCTCCTCCCCAATCCAAAGCTTACATCCTTCTTCAGAAAAGGAAACATCAGCTTCAACCCAAGCACTAAGGAGCTCTACACAGGCGGCCCTATTCCTACAGTAGAAGAAGAATAAGACAGTGATGAAGAAGAGGAGCACACTGAAGAGATCAGAGAAGAAGAAGATGAAGAACAATGGAATGCTACTGCTGGAGCTGAAGGCCAAGGAAGAACCCATGAGGAAGATAAGCTTGAAGAAGAAGAAGTGTTGAACTACAGCTTAAGGCAGTTCCACTTCCAGCCCTATGAAGCTCCCAACCAAGGAAGCTCTTTGAGAGCAGCTCATGAGCACATTAACACACTACAGAAGTGGTGCAAGTGATAGGACAAAGCCATCAAAGGGCTTATGAAGATGGTGAAGGGGAAGTTCATGAAGAACAAGGCTACATCAGCAAAAACTTCCCACCACAGCCACACCCAAGAGCTCAACTCTCAACATGAAGAGCAACTTAACCCATCTGAGCCAACTGAAGAGGAGGAAGCTGTATGGAACCCCCATGGAAGACACTCATTCCATGCTAAACCAAGTGACCAATAGGGTACATGGGCACAACCAAGAGACTAGCTCATCCTTTCCCAAACGCCATGGATGCTTAGGGAGCTAGTTAGGCCAATATTTGACATCTTTGCTTAATGTTCTTTGACCCATATTTCCACTACACGCCATAGGTCAGGAGGAAGGGTTGAGGAAAGGATCTATACCACACGCCATGGATAGATCTCTTTTAGCTTCTCAAGGCTTAGAGATAGCTCATCAAATGAGTAGATCTATGTTTTCAAACCCAAAGCTTGAATCTTTGACCCTCTTGAATATGAACCTCAACCTTAGATCCTCTTTTAGCATTTTTAAACCTCAAGTAATCATCTTTTAGTTATAAATCTTGCTTCTTTGATCTTTAAAAGTTATTGTTCTAAGTTGCTAGAAGTTCTCTGTTTTTCTGCCTTTAGATCTCGAATTTTAGTAATTAGTAGTTTTGCATTTTTAATCCTCAGTCTTTTTCCAGTAGTTGTTAACCCTCTTCCAGGGATTTTAAAAATAGTTTTCTTGTTCATTTCGCATTGCATTTAGTTTTTGTAGAATTTTTCCCTCATTTACCCGAATCTGCTTAGCTTTGCATTGCTCTTGCATTCTTAGTGTCTTTCTACAACCTAGTCTGGATTGATATCTCTTGCACACTATACTACAACTATTGTGCTTTAGGATTTGATATTCCTGCTTGCAAAAGTCCTGTTTATCAAATGGCGCCGTTGCCAACTTGGATTTGATTAGGAAGCATTAGGATTTGAAGCTTAGTAAAGACTAAGCCTTTTACTTTTCTTTTGGTTACTCATTGCTCTACCTTACTGCTTGTCTTCTCAGGTACATGAATTCGAGGTCCAGTGGTGACAACAATCTACTACAACCTCTGGACAATATTCACCAACTTGGAAGTGCAAGGCATAGAAGGACAGTAGAGCAAGAACAGAACTTTGAGGAGATAGAGCAACCTGGTCTAGCTGAATTTTGGATTATGGCTGAGCAAGACCAAGAAGAAGCTCCACCTCACCGTGCTGCTGGTGCCAGGGGCAATGGAAACCCCAACCACGCGCCAAGGCAGCCAAGAATCATTGGTGATGGTGATGCTCCAAACACACATCATAATCGCTTTGGTATCACTCCTCTACCAGTGCAAAACAACAACTTCGAGATCAAGCCAGGCTTCATCTCCATGGTGCAGAACAACAAGTTTCATGGGCTTGCTATGGAGGACCCTTTGGAGCATCTAGACAACTTTGAGCAAGTTTGTGGGATGATAAAGATCAATGACATCTCGGAGGACAGCTTCAAGCTACGGTTATTCCCTTTTTCCCTTGGAGATAAAGCAAGGCATTGGGAGAAGACCTTACCTCAGGGGACTATCACTTCATGGGCTGATTGCAAGAAAGCCTTTCTATCAAAGTTCTTCTCCAGCGCAAGAACAGCTAGGCTAAGGAGTGAAATCAGCGGCTTTACACAAAGGTAGAATGAGACCTTTAATGAAGCTATGGAGCGGTTCAAAGACTACACTATTGCTTGTCCTCATCACGGCTTCAGTGAAGAGACACTCTTGAGCACACTCTATAGAGGAGCACTCCCCAAGATTCGCATGTTGCTAGATACAGCAAGTAAGGGAAACTTTCTTGGGCAAAATGTTGAAAAAGGAATGGAGCTCATAGAGAATTTGGCTTTGAGGGATGGAAACTATTCTGAGGATTATGACCGAGCACCAAGAGGAGCTGATATAGAAGCTCACAAGAAGTAGCTGAAGTCGCTCCATGAGAAGATTGATAAGCTACTGCTTGCGAATCAAAAACAAGTGCATTATGTAGGAGAAGCCGCGGATGTATTAGATGAGCTAGAGCAATGCCAAGAAGAGGTCAATTGGGTTGGAGGCAACAACTACAACAAGCCACAAGGCTATGCTCAAGGTTATCAGGAAAACAACAACCTTTCCTACAGAAGCACTAACGTGGAGAACCCTAAAGATCAGGTGTATCCTCCACAACAAGGCAAACCCTTTGTCCCTTATAACAAAGGCGGGTTTACAAGCAACAGTGGATACCAAGGGCAGAGACATGGCAACTTCTAAGGTCCGCAACAGCAAGGAAACAAGAGTTACTCTCCTGTGTTACCTCCTGGTTTCGTACCTCGGCAGCAACAAGCTCAACCGCCACCTCAAGATCCGGTTCAAGCAATATTTCAACAATTGTTTCAGGGACAAGCAAGCACAAATCAGAAGTTTGTTAACATAAACATGATATTGCTGCATATTACATGTATTTTGCCTACATATAAGATAGTTTCTCACATATATACATTGCATTTTAGGCTAGTTTGCATCACTTTAGGTCCTAGAGTATTCTTGCACCAGCATATGCATATTTCTTGCATTTTGCATCGCATTCAGGTTGTTTTCGGCTACTTTGGAGTCTTGGAAGATTCGTGGAGGTGCTGAGGCTCGTGAGGAGGTTTGTGGGAACATGGAGAATTCAGTAATACTTGCTAAGGACCAGAGATCGAGAAGAAGATCGAGCATGGCCGGTCAATCTAGATGAGATCGACCAGAAGATCGAGTAACCTATCCGATCCAAGGGAACTGATCGAGCCGAAGATCGAGTTCATGGATCGATCAAGGAGTACAGACGTAAATGATGCCATGCAGAGCGAGAGCCGGATCGAGTCCACCACTCGATCCTCCATATATCGATTCCAAGATCGGACGAAGCACTCGATCCACCGAAGAAGATCGAGACACAGATCGAGCTAAGGCCGCGATCTGCGAAGACGATCGAGCGAGATGCTCGATCTCGAGGTCGATCCCAGTGCACTTTAACCATTTTTGGATTCTAGTGAGGGGGGGACCATCGAGCTGTTTGGCCTATTTCAGGAAGGCGGTAACTGATAGGGTCAGGTTTTACCCAAATAAAACTACTGCAAGTGCACAGCAAAAGTAGTTGTAGTACAAGGGGTATCGAAATCCCAAGAGAGTAATGCAGACTACACTATCGAATGTATATTCGGATTAAGCTAAGCAAGATATGATGTATGTAATGCGAATGAATAAATAAAAGTAAGCAAACGATTTTGTAAGATGTTCTAAGTTCTAGAAAACTAAAAGCGCTAAGTCAGGGCAGTTCACAGGTTGAATCCAAGAATGTATGACGCAGGAAATCAGGAATGATTAAGAACCGTTTTAAACATGAATCACTAATGCATAACTAATCAATTCTCGTTGCAAAAGTTATCTATGCCTAAATCACAGAGTTTCAAATCTCTTTGTAAACTCTAACAACCTAAGCATGCAGGAATGATCAGATTCAATTGTTTACAAAACTCCTAAGCCAAATCTCTTTGCACTAAGTTGCTTTGCTCATCAAATACTAGTTCAGGTTATGAATAATGCTCTCACATATATTTAACAACCTAAGATTTTCGGATTCCTAGATGATGTGTCTCAGAAATTCGATTCTAAAGCAAGCAGAGATGAAAAACCATAAGATATTCCTAACAGATAGCGATTCTACAATCTTTTCATCAACCTTTGAAAAACCCTAACTTAACTAGCAGATTACTCAGATATGATTATGAGATCACAAAACTTAACTGAATAAAATTGCATTAAGAGAAAGAGTAAGAAATAAAGGGGGTTCGAAATCTTCTCAAAAGAGTACAGGATTTGTCTCCCCAAAAAGCTCTGAATAAATCTCTCTCTAAGCTCTCAATTCTCACAAACTAAGATAATAGCCAACAATGGCTGAAAAACCTAATAAATAGAGGCTAAACACGATATGGGGTCTTCATGTAAATAAAGGAACTTCTGGGCCAATTCTGCAAATCTTCTTCATACTTTTAATAAAACAGCCACGCTCCTTCCTTGATGGGTGACGAGCGTCACCAAAGGTGGTGACGAGCGTCACTATATGTGATACTTTCTGCTTCGAGCTTGGTACTTCGTGGCTTCCACTCAGAATGCTCCAAAAGGTTCCAAAATCTCCAATTATGCTCCAGACATGCTATAACCTGCAAAGACTCTTCTAGGACTATAAAAAGACCAAAAAGAGTCAATAAAAAGGATTTATATCATGGTTAAAAACTATTAAAACCATGATATATCAACTCCTCCAGACTTAGCTTTTGGTTGCCCTCAAGCAAACATCAGACAAAGAATAAGGTCGAGATTTGAAAACAAGAAACAGTAAGTCAGTCATCAGGAACACCACACTAGTTAGAGCTTTCGAATCCACATACCACATAGTCAACACAAGATCAAATTTCAGTCTAATTATCACAAGCTTAGCAAATCTCTCAAGTCCAGTCCAAATCCCTTCAAGAAATCTGAAATTTCTACTGTTAACTCCTTATTTTTTATCTAAGTGTGATATCTCATCAAGACTCTATCATCTCAATCACTTTACAGATTCTTTTCCCTTCCTAACAACTGAACAAAATCAATCTCAACACAGCTCTCCTATTTTCTCTTCCCTTGATCTTTTTCTTTGGATATTTTCGATTTTTCTCATCTTTTTCTCAACTTTTGCAGTCTAAGATATGGTGCTACTCAATACTTGTGTTCCTTGTGAGGAGACAGGTTCTTGAATGTGTTCACTACTGTTGTTCCTTGTGAGGAGACAGGGTCATGAATGCACCATTCTTTGGACTTAATCTTTTTAAAACTACATCAGGGAAGATCAAAGAGAGACTGTATCTTAACCTTATTGTCAGTGTTGAAAGAGAGAATCAAGATCAATAAGAATCAATCATCAAGACAAGAAGTTTAAAGTTCATTATGGTGGAGCTAACAGCAAATTTTCCAGATTCTCTAAGAACCTAAACCTTCATTGCTAGACTGATCTACCTATGACTTTCAACTTAGTGAGACTTGTAATCAACTACTGTGGCAATGGTTCTTATCAGAAAAAACGTCCTATGGTTAGTTCCAAGAAAAACTGACAGTTTCAAAAATTTTGACTCTATAAAACAGGTTTTTGACTTAACTTTAAAACTCTATAAACATGACACAAAGCACACAACGTCAGTAACCACCTCCCCCAGACTTAAACAACACTGTCCCCAGTGTTATTAAGCCAAGAGTTGGTCAGAAAAATGAATGAGAAGTCGAAAAACCAAGTCAGAAAAGTGTTACCTCGCGTGGGGTCGGGTGACGAGCGTCACCAGTCTGGTGACGAGCGTCACCATGACCTGTATTGCCTAATTCTTATATCAGATGTTAATTAACGAAGTGTTTGCCTATGTACTCGAAAGTTAGACTTTTTGAGCATTCAAACACATAATTAACAACATCCAAACATAGCAAAAATAACCTGGTTCAACAATCTCACAAAACATCATCAAAGAAACTGACAACTGACTCAAAGAAAACATAAAAATGACTCAAGAGAAAGAAAAATAAAAGGGAAAAAGGAACAAGTAACCAGATAGTGAAGCCTCAATCCTCATCCTCGCAAGGCTCAGTGGTGTAATGGGGGCGGACACAACCACAGTTGCTAAGTGTAGCAACAGCATCCCATAGTCCCTCAAAGCTGTCAATGACATACTGCTGAAAAGCAGCCATATCCATGGGTGTCTGTGGTCGTGGAGGACGCCTGAAAGCAGTAGAAGAACCACTATGGCGTGTAGAAGGTCCAGCATCAGCAGCAGCGGCAGTAGAAGCAGAGGCGCCAGCTGTAGCAGCTCTAGCAGGGCGCAGAGTCAAGGGGCGCAGAAGAGTCTGTGCTGGCATGAAGAATAGCTGGCGTGGATCTCCCTGAATAGTAGTGAAGGCTCTCTGTGGCAATTTAATGCCAACATACTCTCCAGAAGTGGTAGTGAAAGTCCAGACAACTCCAATCTTCATCCAAGTGACATGGCGCAGATACTGGTCATCCATAAGTGATCTGTCACTACGCAGACTGCAAGGTGTGACATTGATCTGGAAATGATGGAAGATCAGGGTCAGCAGGCTGCCAACACTCTCAGTCTTCTCCCCTGGACTGGTGAATGGCTTGGTCTTCAAGGAGACCAGATGCTCAGCGAAAATAGCGCCTAAGTTGGCGCGAACCATACTATCAACAGGTATCGAATCATCTAGCATCTCATAAAGTCCGTAGTAGAGGAGAATCAGCTCACTGACTTGAGTCTTGCTGGGCGCAGACTTGCACAAAATGGTATGACCAAAGAGGCGCAGAATGTACCTCAAAACCGGATGTCGAACCTCCGTCTGCGTGCTGGTCTTGCTGTCATAGACTCCATTCCCAAACTTGGACCAGAATGTCCGCATATGGGTCCACTGAGAGGGAAGGAGAACGCCTGTGGGATGGTCAGAGAAGCCATAGATCCCACAATGCTCCATCAGAATGATCCGGTATCGAACTCCTCGGATCAGAAACGTCATCGTGCCTTCCTGCGCACGCTTCGCCAGCTCATTCGCGTAGTAGACGCGAACTGTAGAGAGAAACTGGCGTACCAAATCTGGGTACAGATCATACTGCTGGAACGGCATAGTCCCCATCCCAATGCGCTCCAGAATCTGAACAACCTCCTCGAAGATCCCCATCTTCTGCAGAACAGCAGAATCCGCGAACCGAGTGGGGATAATCTTAACTCCCAGCCACACATTGTAGAAAAGCGTGTCATATTCATCCCACTCTTCCTGAATATCACAGAATACACAAGTGTCTCGGGACACTTCCTGCTTCGGAGTCCCTGCCCAAGCCACTCCTGAGGCTATTTTCCGATCTTCTCGTTTGGGCCATGGGCGCCTGCAAACCGGGTGCTGAGTGAAAGAATCCGTAGACCCTGTTGCAGTGCTTGAAGATGAGCTTTGCCTTGGTCGTTTCTCCTGACGAGGCATCTGAAAATTAAAGATCAAAATCGACCAAAAACATCACAAAAATTAACAAATTTTTTAAAGTTCGAAAAATCAACCAATCAATCTGAAATAACTGATGGCGATCAACTACAGCACTACCAGGAACACAATTCAATCATCAGTTCAACCCAAATTACCCAAATTTCTAGATTTTTGCAATTTTCATCATGAACCTGAAAATTCAAAACATGCAAATCAACCGATAAAAGCTCACATAGATGGTTCCATTCCTCTAATACAACCTAACTAACCATGATTCAACAGTTAAATCAAGCCAATCAAGTCAAAAATCGGATTTTACCAAACCTATGGCGGACTTAAAATTGGGGATTCCGAACACATACCTTGCAGATCTTAAAAACCGAGTGGATATTCAGAAAGAGGAGCAAAATCCGCACGGATTAGACTCTTGAATCACTCAATTTGGTTTAGAAAATCAAAAGTTAGGAAATTCTCAATTTTTTTGCTAAGTGTTCTTGGTTTTGCAGGTTGTGAGCACGAGGAAGAAGAAGAAATAACTAAAACCCGTGCTCGACTTCTGCGGGTGACGAGCGTCACCATAAGGGTGACGATCGTCACCACCTTTTTTTTTTTTTTTAACTGAATAAAATCTAATTACTAATCCTAAGCACGAAAATAATAACTAAGTGTTATATTTACAACTTACCAGTGGATTTCCTCCCACTAAGCGCTTGTTTAAAGTCATTAGCTTGACTTTGGTTGGCTGTTTAGACAGCTGGTGCCTGATCCAGAGACACAATGTGTCCTGCTGGAATCTCTGCTTGTGCCCAGTAGTACTGCACCCTTTGTCCATTGACAGTGAACTCCTCTCCTTTTGAGTTAATCAGGACAATTGCACCATGTGGGCGAGCTTCCTTGACAGTGAAAGGACCTGACCATCGAGAACGCAATTTACCAGGAAAAAGCTGTAAACGAGAGTTGTAGAGTAATACCTGGTCATTGGGTTCGAAATGCCTGGAGATGATCTTTTTATCATGATATGCCTTTGTCCTCTCCTTGTATAACTTGGAGTTTTCATAGGCCATATATCTGATCTCATCCAGTTCATTGAGCTGAATCAAACGCCTTTCCGCAGCAGGCTTCAGATCGAAGTTCAGCTTCTTGATGGCCCATTCTGCTTTGAACTCCAACTCTACTGGTAGATGGCAAGCCTTGCCGTAGAGAAGATGGAATGGAGTAGTCCCAAGTGGTGTTTTGTATGCAGGCCTGTAGGCCCATAATGCATCATCCAGTTTTGCAGACCAATCTTTCCTTATCTTTCCAACTGTCTTTTCCAGAATCTGCTTGATCTGCCTGTTGGAAACCTCAACCTGTCCACTTGTTTGGGGATGATAGGGCGTGGCCACTCTGTGCTGTACACCATACTTCTTCAAAAGCTTGTCAAAGACCTTGTTGACAAAGTGAGAACCACCATCACTTATGACAATCCGCGGGACACCAAATCTGGGAAAGATAATGGTCTTAAACAGCTTCAAAACCACTACAGCATCATTAGTAGGAGTAGCCAACGCCTCTACCCACTTAGATACATAATCAACAGCAACCAGGATGTATCTATTCCCATAAGATGAGGGAAAAGGTCCCATGAAGTCAATACCCCAACAATCAAAAACTTCAACTTCCAGAATAAAGTTCTGTGGCATCTCATGTCTCCTGCTGATTTTTCCTCTTCTCTGACAAGTATCACAGCTTGTGATGAAGGCTTGGGCATCTCTGAACATAGTAGGTCACCAAAATCCAGCTTTCAGTACCTTAGAGACAGTCTTGAATGTAGCAAAGTGTCCAGCATATTCTGATCCATGACAGTGAAAAAGGACGTCCTGGACTTTTTCTTCTGCTAAGCATCTTCTGTAGATACCATCAGCACAATGCTTGTAGAGGTATGGCTCATCCCAATAGAATCTCCTAAGTTCTCTCAAGAACTTCTTCTTAGCATAGCCTTTAAAATCATGTGGTTCATCCTCTGCAGCAAGATAATTTGCGATATCAGCATACCAGGGCCTCTTTGGATCATGTAAAGCATAAACATGTTCTTCAAAAGCCATCCCCAAGCTTGCACAAATTGCAGATAAGTGTTGAGATTGGTGACGAGCGTCACCTCTCTCGTATACTTTGGTCGCGACTGTTCTGGGTTGGTGACGAGCATCACCCTCCTGGTGTCGCTCGTCACTCCCCTGCAATTTCATGAAAACTGCAGGTTTTCAATACTTTCCTCCTGTTTACTGGTTTCCACCAAGTGCACATTCTCTTCAGGCAAGAAATCATTGATTGGAACACTGTCTTCGACCTGAATCCGGGATAAATGGTCAGCAACTCCATTCTCAACCCCTTTCTTGTCCTTCACTTCAATATCAAATTCCTGAAGAAGCAGGATCCATCTTAACAGCCTTGGTTTTGCATCTTTCTTCTGCATTAGGTACTTCAGTGCTGAATGGTCAGTATGGACCACGACCTTGGAGCCAACAAGATATTGCCTGAACTTCTCAAAAGCAAACACAACAGCTAACAATTCTTTCTCAGTTGTTGCATAATTCTTCTGAGCATCATCCAAAGTCCTACTTGCATAGTAGATGGCATGGATTTTCTTGTCTTTCCTCTGTCCCAGCACTGCTCCAACTGCAAAATCGCTGGCATCACACATTACCTCAAAAGGTAAGTCCCAATCTGGAGGCTGCACAACAGGGGCTGTAACCAAAGCCTGTTTGATCTGTTCAAAGGCGGATTTGCACTCTTCGGTGAACTCAAACTTCACATCCTTGCAGAGGAGAGCAGTAAGTGGGCGTGCTATCTTGCTAAAATCCTTGTTGAATCTTCTGTAGAAGCCTGCATGATCCAGAAAACTCTTCACTGCTTTGACTGAATCAGGTGCTTGCAGACTTGTCATCACCTCAATTTTCGCCCTATCCACCTCTATACCGTCTCCTGAGACTCTGTGGCCAAGTACAATACCATCCTGCACCATAAAATGACACTTCTCCCAGTTGAAAACCAAGTGCTTCTCTTCACATCTCTGTAGAACTGCACACAGATTATCCAAGCAGTTCTTGAAAGAGGACCCATAAACAGAGAAGTCATCCATGAACACCTCCATAAACTTCTCTATCATGTCTGTGAAAATCGACATCATGCATCTCTGGAAGGTTGCAGGAGCATTACACAGCCCAAAAGGCATTCTGCGGTATGCAAAAGTGCCATAGGGACAGGTAAAAGTGGTCTTCTCCTGATCATCTGGATGGATGGAGATCTGAAAGAAACCTGAATACCTATCAAGGAAGCAGTAATACTTGTGATTCGCCAGCCTCTCTAGCATCTGATCGATGAAAGGCAGAGGAAAATGATCCTTCCTTGTTGCTGCATTCAGTTTTCTGTAGTCTATGCACATCCTGTGTCCTGTCACAGTCCTGGTTGGAATCAGCTCATCCTTGTCATTCTTTACCACTGTGACACCTCCTTTCTTAGGCACCACGTGCACTGGACTCACCCAAGCACTGTCTGATATAGGATAGATGATACCAGCCTGCAACAACTTCATGATCTCTTTCTTGACCACATCCTGCAAATTCGGATTAAGCCTCCTCTGGTGCTCAACTGACGATTTCGACTCATCCTCCAAGTGTATCCTATGCATGCACAGATCTGGAGAGATACCTGAAATGTCATCAAGAGAATAGCCAAGAGCTTTGCGAAATTTTCGCAGCTTACTTAGCAAAAGGGTGAGCTCTGCATTGTTCAATGAAGCATTAACAATAACAGGATAGATGGAGTTTTCTCCCAGAAATGCGTACCTTAGCCCTGCAGGGAGCTGTTTAAGCTCAACTTTTGGTGCTTTTGCTGCAGACCAATCACCCATTGTGGAAGCTTTCGCAGATGTGGAGACAAGCTCATCCTGTGCAACCAGTTGCATCACTTGTGCAGTAGCATCCAGCATCTTTGTGTAGCCTATTGCAGCAGCATCTAAATGCTCATACTTAGCTGTAGAAGTGGTCAACGCCCTTTCCAAGGGATCCTCTGAACTCATCTCATGGAAGATCTGGTCAGCAATGTTTGTGAGAACATCCACATAAAAAGTCTGTCCATCTATGGTTGGCCTTTTCATCCGCTTGTCCATTTCGAATTTCATCACTAAAAACGCCAACATTCAGCTCTATTCTACCCTTCCTGACGTCAATAATAGCTCCTGCAGTAGCTAAGAAGGGTCTGCCAAGAATCAAGGGGTCTTTGGGCTCTTCTCCATACTCTAAAACCACAAAATCAGTAGGGATCATACAATCTCCTATTTTGATAGGAACATCCTCTATCACTCCTTCAGGAACTCTGACTGATCTATCAGCTAGGACAAGAGATATCCTTGTAGCCTTAAAATCGGTCATCCTCAAACTCTTGGCAACAGAATGAGGCATGAGGTTCACACTATAACCAAGATCACACAATGACCTCTCAAACTTATCATTGAAGATAGTGCAGTCTAAAACAAAGCTTCTTGGGTCTAAAAGCTTCTCTGGAACTCTGTTCTGAATCATTGCACTGACCTGCTCGTTGATCATCATAGCTCCAACCTCAAGATTCAAGTTATTGGTCACCATCCTCTTCACATACCTCCTTATAACAGGAGTGATCCTTACAGCATCTATCAATGGGATCTCTATTACCAACTTGTCCATGATAGCATTGCATCTTGCATCTTCAAGCTCTTGCTTAGACTTCTTAGGATGCTTAGGATAGGGTATCTTGGGTTTATACACGGTCTCCTTAGCATTATCTGAAGTCTTAGGCGAAACTGCAGCATGTGGTGTCTGGTGACGAGCGTCACTGGAATGGTGGCGAGCGTCACTCACTTTGGACGAGTTGGGATTGATCACTGGATATGGGTGACGAGCGATACCCATTATTGGTGACGAGCGTCACCCGTGGTTCTTCAGCAAATATTTCTTCATCTTCATACTCTTCCATACCCACGAAATTCCTTGAGGTTAAATCCTTCTGCAACACTGGTTGCAGGTGCTTTCCACTCCTCAATGTGATGGCATTCACATGGTGTTTGGGATTAGCATCAGTTCTTCCTGGAAGAAATCCTTCTTGCCTCTGAACAGCTCCTGCAGTTTGGGCAACTTGAACATCAAGCTTCTTCATATGAGAGTTCAGACTCTCAATTTTTCCATTCAAATCCTCATAGAGCGAATCTATCTTGCCATTAAAGTCCACTGTAAGCTTCTGTTGTCCTTCCAAGATCTGTTCTAACATTGCTTCCATTTTATTCCCTTGTGGAGGTGCTGGTTGATAGGAAGAAGAACCATAGTTTCTGTAATTTTCACTGTTCTGGAATGGCTTCTGATATTCTGTCTTCTGGAATGGGGGTCTAGGAGTGAAACCAGGCATGCTCTGTCCTCCTGTAAGGGCGTTCTTCTGATTATTGTTGCTGTATCCTCTGTTCCACTGTTGATTCCCATACCTTTGTCCCTGAAAACCACCAGAATTGATGAAATTTACATCCTCCTGCTCAACTTCCTCTGGAGCTTCAAAAGTTTTCACTTCTGCAGCAAAGTGAACCGACTTCTTCCCCACCAAAAGGCTGTGCATATCATCCAACTTAGCCTTAACTTCAGCAATCTGATTTCCATCAGCTACACCAGCTTGTTTCATCCTCTGAAAGTCTGCATTTTTAGTGCTGTTACTGCAGACCAAGTTCTCAATCAGTCTGATCGCCTCTTCTGGTCTGTTGGTGTTGAAGTTTCCTGCACTTGCTGCATCCAGCGCCATCTGATATTTCCAGTCAATGCCTCTGAAGAAAATCCCAAGTAATTGCACCTGACTGAAACCATGATGAGGACAGTCCCTTTGATAAGACTTGAACCTGATCCAAGAGGCCTTGAAAGCTTCAGTAGGGCCTTGTGTAAATGATGCAATTTTCGTCCTCATGTCCTCTAATCTTGCATCATCATAGAAGTTGTTCAAAAAGGCATTCTTGGTGTCTTCCCAAGTAGTCAATGAAGCAGGTTCCAGTTGCTTCAGCCAATATGCCGCTTCTCCTTCAAGAGAGTAAGGAAAAAGCTTGCAGAACAGAAAGTCATTGCTAACCCCATTAGCTTTGACACTGGAAGCCAAGTCCTCAAATCTCTCTATGTGATCCATAGGATGCTCATGAGGTAAACCATGGAATGGATGCTGGCCAACCAGCTGATAGTAGACTGGTTTAACCTCAAAATCGTTCCTCTGGAAGGCAGGAGGCCGGATTGCAGCTCTGTTGGCATAGAACTGATCAGGTCTGTTGTAGTCTCCTAGAGTCCTCTGAACAAAACGCCCAGCAGCGTTATTGACAGCGGCAGGGACTCCCACGTTCTCAGCCACTTGCTGAACCTGCTGTTCAACAATGACATTCCCCTCTTGATAATTCTATGCCCCTCTTCGTTCCTCCTATTTCCTTCCCTGTCAACTAAGTGACCTTCTGCATCTTCAACCAAGATAAGTAGAGCGACCATTGTAGATTGCTTCTTAGCTTTCCTGTTAGTTCTCTCCAACCTAGCAAGCTCGTCGATGCTCAAAGTCACAAGCTCCTTCTCTTTGTTGCTTCTGGTTCTGCGATTAGGCATACACCTGAAACAGGCACAGAGAAAAAAAACTAAAAGTCAGTAAACAAATAAAAACTTAGACAAAATCCTAATACTAAAAATCGATAGGCAGCTATTACTCCCCGGCAACGGCGCCAAAAACTTGATAGGGTCAGGTTTTACCCAAATAAAACTACTGCAAGTGCACAGCAAAAGCAGTTGTAGTACAAGGGGTATCGAAATCCCAAGAGAGTAATGCAGACTACACTATCGAATGTAGATTCGGATTAAGCTAAGAAAGATATGATGTATGTAATGCGAATGAATAAATAAAAGTAAGCAAACGATTTTGTAAGATGATCTAAGTTCCAGAAAACTAAAAGCGCTAAGTCAGGGCAGTTCGCAGGTTGAATCCAAGAATGTATGACGCAGGAAATCAGGAATGATTAAGAACCGTTTTAAACATGAATCACTAATGCATAACTAATCAATTCTCGTTGCAAAAGTTATCTATGCCTAAATCACAGAGTTTCAAATCTCTTTGTAAACTCTAACAACCTAAGCATGCAGGAATGATCAGATTCAATTGTTTACAAAACTCCTAAGCCAAATCTCTTTGCACTAAGTTGCTTTGCTCATCAAATACTAGTTCAGGTTATGAATAATGCTCTCACATATATTTAACAACCTAAGATTTTTGGATTCCTAGATGATGTGTCTCAGAAATTCGATTCTAAAGCAAGCAGAGATGAAAAACCATAAGATATTCCTAACAGATAGCGATTCTACAATCTTTTCATCAACCTTTGAAAAACCCTAACTTAACTAGCAGATTACTCAGATATGATTATGTGATCACAAAGCATAACTGAATAAAATTGCATTAAGAGAAAGAGTAAGAAATAAAGGGGGTTCGAAAAAGGACTTATATCATGGTTAAAAACCATAAAAACCGTGATATATCAGTGACTCCACCTTTTGGACAACTTTCATTCTGCGATTTTTCTATCTTTTTCTCTCTAGTTTTTCCTCCATTGTTGAACCTTGAGCTTTATCTTGTTTTTGTTGAATATTGAATCTTGGAAAATTATTGCAATCGTTATCTTTATGTTTAGTCTTCCTTTAATCGCTTCTGCTTGCGTTTCAATCATGTGTAGTGAGTAGTAACTTTTGGTTTTCGGGGTTGAGAGGATTCAAAGGGGTAGAAAAGGTTTTCAAGTTTGGTGTTTTCTTGTTTTTCATGGCTTTCTCTTCTAGGATGTCGAGTTCTTAAGGCTTAGAGACTCTCACGCCAAGATCTTTATGATCAAAGGGACCTCTTACCTTGACAGGATCCAGAGGTCCTTGAAAGTCGAATCCTAGAGGCTAGTCTACCTTTCCCAAACGCCATGGTAGTTTAGGGGACTAGTTAGGCCGTGTGTTTGAAATCTGAGTTTTATGCCCTTCAATCTCTTTTTTTTGCCAAACGCCATGGGTCTGGAGGAGAGAATGAAGAAGTGATCCATACCACACGCCATGGATGGATCTTGTTTTGTTTTCAAGGCCAAGAGAATCTCACAAAGTGAGTAGATCTAAAGTTTTCAAACCAAGCTTGAACCTTTGAAACCCTTGAACATGAATCTCTACCCTGGACCCTCCTTTTTTGTATTTTCAGTCTTTGTTAATCATTCGCTTGCTATATGTTCGCACCTTGGTCGTTAGATTCATTTGTGTTGAACTGTTAGACGAGATCGATCGTTGTTGTTCGATCTAGTGGTCGATCATGTGGTCGATCCACTAGTCGATTTTTATAAATTCATAGCTTTGCATTTTAATCATTATGTTTGTTCCTCGTGGTAGTTAACTCATTTCTTGTATTTTTAAAATAGCTTTGCCTTGCATTTGATCGTTGCATCTAGTTTTTAGGAATTTTACAAAACCGTTCATCATTTGCCTAGCTTTACTTGATCCTTGCATTCTCATTGCACTTTCTAGCTCCTAGGTGTGGATTGACACTCACTTCCCATGCTATAATACATCTCAGTGTTGCATTTGAGCTTTGATACATCATTGCACTGCAAAAAAAACCTGTTATCAAATGGCGCTGTTGCCATCTTAGGAGTGATTAGAAAGCATTGAGATTTGGGGTTTAGTAAAGACTAAGCCTTTCTTTTTCTTTTGGTTACTAATTTCTCTACTCTCAAACTTGTGTCTTTCAGGTACATGAATCTACGTTCAAGGGGAGACAACAATCTACTTCAACCCTTGGACAACATTCATCAACTCGAACATTCAAGACAAAGAAGAGTTATAGAGCAAGCTAGAGCTTTTGAGGAGATTGTTCAGCAAGGTTCAGTGGATTTTGAAGCGATGGCTGAGCATGAACATCCAGAGGGACCTCCTCTAGCTCACGGAGCAGTGGGAAGGGGTAATGGAAACCCCCAACACGCGGCTAGACCCCCACGGATCATAGGAGCGGGAGATGCTCCCAATACTTATCACAATAGGTTTGGGATCACTCCTCCTCCTGTACAGAACAACAACTTCGAGATTAAGCCAGGATTCATCTCAATGGTGCAAGACAATAAGTTCCACGGGCTAGCAATGGAAGATCCCTTGGAGCACCTTGATAACTTCGAGCAAGTATGTGGGATGATCAAGATTAATGGCATATCCGAAGATGCTTTCAAGCTGCGTCTCTTTCCATTTTCTCTTGGAGACAAGGCTAGACATTGGGAGAAGACCCTTTCACAAGGCACCATTACCTCTTGGGCTGAGTGTAAGAAGGCTTTCCTTTCAAAGTTCTTCTCTAGCACCAGAACAGCAAGGTTGAGAAGTGAGATCAGCGGCTTCACTCAAAGGAACAATGAGACGTTCAATGAATCCATGGAGCGGTTCAAGGACTACACCATTCAGTGTCCTCACCACGGCTTCAGCAAAGAGACTCTTCTAAGCACTATCTACCGCGGAGATTCACCTAAGATTCGCTTGCTACTTGACACGGCTAGTAAGGGAAACTTCCTTGGTCAAGAGGTAGAAGAAGGCTTGGAGCTGATTGAGAACTTGGCATTAAGTGACGTCAACTATGCTGAAGACTACGACCGTGCAGCAAGAGGTTCTGAGCTAGAGTCTCACAAGAAAGAGCTTAAGTCATTGCATGAGAAGATTGACAAGCTGGTGTTGGCTAACCAGAAGCATGTTCACTTTGTTGGTGAAGCGGATGAAACCTTAGAGGAGCTTGAGTTGAGTCAAGAAGAAGCCAATTGGGTGGCGGGTCAAAACAACTACAAACCTCAAGGGTATTCACAAGGCTACAACCAGAACAACAATCTCTCATATAGAAACCAATGTCGCGAACCTTAAAGATCAAGTGTACCCTGCTCAGCAAGCAAAGCCTTTCGTAGCATACAACAAAGGTTTTCAGCCGAGTGGTGGCTTCCAAGGGCAAGGGCGGAACAACTTCCAAGGACAACAGCAAGGAAACAAGGGTTATACGCCAATGTACCCTCCGGGCTTTGTTCCTCAACAACAACCAATGCAACAACAACAAGTTTATCCTGTCCAAGCGATGTTTCAACAACTGCTTCAAGGGCAAGCCTCTACAAACCAGAAGTTTGCCGAGATGAACACTCGCTTAGACTCCTCTCTCACTGATTTCTCTACTCAAATCACCAACTTGAATAACAAGATCAAGCATCTAGAGAAGGGAAAGGCGAGTACAAGCGGTCAGAATAGCTTACCGGGCAAGTGTGAGCAGAATCCCAAGGAATACGCCAACGCCATTACGCTAAGGAGTGGGAAAGAGCTTGCACCTACGGTTACTCCCAAGAACAACGAGGACGTTGTAATTCAAGAGGGGGAGGGTAAGCTTTCAGCTGATGATGAGATCAACTTTGACAATGTTTGGATTCAATGGCCAAGGAGAGGTGAGAAAGCGGCTGTAGAGAAGAAAGCGGAGCAAGCTGCCAAGGAGAAGGATGCTTATGTGCCTCCACCGTATGTACCCAAGCTACCTTTTCCTGGCCGTTTCAAGAAGCAACTCATAGAGAAGCATAGAATCTTGTTTGAGAAGCATCTTAAGGACGTAGTGATCAAGCTGCCTCTCGTGGACTGCCTTGCAATGATGCCTAAGTGCGCCAAATTCTTCAAAGATACGCTTGTAAAGAAGA
Organism: Thlaspi arvense; assembly: GCA_911865555.2. NCBI lineage: Eukaryota > Viridiplantae > Streptophyta > Magnoliopsida > Brassicales > Brassicaceae > Thlaspi > Thlaspi arvense. The sequence continues at coordinate 47,368,689 of OU466857.2, forward strand.
ATAAGGAATGCAAGGAGGTGCTAGTACTTAGTGAAGAATGTAGTGCTGTGATACACAAGAAGATAGTCCCTAAGAAGTTGGGAGACCCTGGAAGCTTTACTATACCTTGCGCTTTAGGTCCTTTGGAGCTCAAGAGTTGCCTTTGTGATCCCGGTGCTAGTATAAATCTGATGCCTCATTCCATAGCAAGGAAACTTGGCTTTACCCGGTTCAAAGATTGTAGAATCTCATTGGTACTAGCTGACAGGAGCGTGAGGTTACCCGTGGGCTTGCTTGAGGACTTGCCAGTGAGAATCAGCGGTGTAAACGTGCCTACGGACTTCGTTGTGTTGGAAATGGATGAAGAACCTAAGGATCCGCTCATTCTTGGAAGACCGTTCTTAGCCACCGCCGGAGCCCTCATAGACGTCAAGAATGGGAAGATAGCTCTGCAATTGGGTAAAGATATAAGGCTGGACTTTGATATCAATGAGGTTTTGAAGAAGCCTACGATAGAAGGGCAAGCTTTCTACATTGAAACGTTGGACGCTTTAGCGGATGAGTTGCTAGAAGAGTTGGCTCAGGAGGATAATTTGAAGCTGGCGTTGACTAAGGAGCCAGGAGAGTTCGGGTACTTGGATCAGAGGACTCAGGAATACGTTAACTTGCTTGATTCAAGGAAGGTTGTGCTAGAAGATGAAAGCGCTTGCCTAGAGATCGATGATAGACACTTTAATTGCAAGGGTGAGAATGCAATGAGGTTATCAAACTCAAATGCAAGACAGGTTGTAGTACAGCAAGCAAGAGAGAGTCAATCCATGCCTAGATGATAGAGAATGCAAAGAGAATACAAGGACTAATGCAGATCTAAGCGAAACAAGATAAGTTATGAGAAAATCCCTAAAACTAGATGCAGCAATTTAAATGGAATGCAACCTATTTTAAAATTACTAGGAATGATGAAACTACCACGAGGAACAAACAGAATAATTAAAAGATAAAGTTTCGAATTACTAAAATTCGACTAGTGGATCGACCATGAGATCGACCACTAGATCGAGCAATAACAATCGATCTCGTCTAAAAATGCATGAACAGTAAAACTAGCGACCATGATGCTATCAAAGATCAAGCGAATGACGAGAGAAGATGTAAAGATGCTAAAAGAAAGGGCCTAGGGTTGAGATTCATGATCAGGGGTTTCAAAGGTTCGACCTTGGGTTGAAAACTTTAAATCGACTCACTTTGTGAGGATCTCTAAGCCTTGAAAACTAAGCAAGATCTATCCGTGGCTTTCGGTATAGATCACTCCTTCATCCCCTCCTCCAAACCCATGGCTTTTGGTGGAAAGAGAGGTCGAAGGGCATGGAAAACAGATTTCAAATGAGTGGCTTAACTAGTCCCCCAAACTTCTATGGCTTTTGGGAAGAGGTAACTAGTCTCTAGGGTGTGATCTTCCGAGGCTCCTGAATCCTGTCAAGGTAAGGAACCTCTCGGATCATGAAACTCTTGATGTGAGAGTCTTCAAGCATTGAGATCTCAACACCCTAGAAGAGATAGCCGTTGAAAACACTTAGAAAAACCCCAAGATCGAAACCCTTTGGACCCCTTAATCCTCTCAACCCTGAACCCAAATAAACTACTCACTACACATAAGGTAAATCAAGCAAAGCATGTAAAAGGAAACGATGATTATGACAATAAAACTAGATTAAGATGAAAACGATTCGATTACAAGGCTTAAGAAAACTCAAGGTTCAACAATGGTGTTCTTTGTCAAAACCAGAGAGAAAACATACAGAAAAAGATAAGGATTGAAAGTTGTATGGGAAAAGGACGTCGCCGCCTTCCCAAATTGGCCAAAACAAGCTGATGGTCCCCCCCCCTCGCTAGCGGCCAAAAGTGGTTGAAAGGACAGAGATCGACTCCAGGATCGAGCGGTTCTCTCGATCATATCCGGACATCGTGTCTTCAGCTCGATCTGGGTCTCGATCATCATCGGCGAATCGAGTGTTGCATCCAATCTCGGTATCGATCTTCGGTTGGATCGGGTGGTGTACTCGATCTGGCTCTCGCTCTGCATGGCGTCATTTACGCCTGTACCGTTTGATCGACTGCTTCACTCGATCCTCGTCTCGATCATTCTCCCTGGATCGCCTGGTTGGCTCGATTTTCTGGTCGATCACATCATAGATCGACCGGCCATGCTCGATCTGCTCCTCGATCTCTGATCCTTAGCAAATATCCGAGCTCCCACGAACTGCTACATCAGCCTCAATATGTCCACGAACCTCCACGACTCCAAAGCAGACAGAAACAACCTAAATGTGATGCAAAATGCAAGGAACATGCGTATGCTGGTGCAAGAATGCTTTAGGACTCTAAGTGATGCAATCTAACCTAAAATGTGATACAAATGCATGAAAAGCTAACTAATGAGTATGCAAAATGTATGTAATATGCAGTAACATCAATCGACTCCGAGATCGATGACACTACTCGATCCAGGGGTTAAATCGACAAGACAGTCGAGAACACAACTCGATCCGGTGCAACAATCGACAGTCAGATCGAGGAGGGTGATCGATCCAGGAAATTGATCGAGCTCGAGTGAGTGAATCGAGTGAAACTGCTCGATCTAGACGACATCGAGAGCAAGATAGACTGGATGACTCGATTTCAGAGGGGACAACGGTTCAAGAAAGTAGCCTCAAGGGTCATGTCTCGGGTTCTAAGGAGGGTTCCAATGAGGAAAACAACGTCAACAACCACGAGGATGATTGGAGCGATCTGCTAGCCCCAAAAGTTGACCTTAAGGAGCTCCCAAAAGGGCTAAGGTATGCTTTCTTAGGGCTTAACGAAACCTATCCCGTGATTGTGAATGAGAACTTAAGTGATGTTGAGTTGCACTTGCTCTTAACTGAGTTGAGAAAGTATAGGAAGGCCATTGGGTACTCTTTAAGTGACATCAAGGGCCTTTCACCAATGCTTTGCACTCATAGGATTCACTTGGATAATGAGAACGCCTCTTCTATAGAACATCAAAGGCGTTTGAATCCTAATTTGAAAGAGGTTGTTAAGAAAGAGATTCTTAAGCTATTAGAAGCTGACGTGATTTATCCCATAAGTGACAGTACATGGGTTTCTCCCGTACATGTGGTGCCTAAGAAGGGAGGGATCACGGTCATTAAGAATGACAAAGATGAGCTTATACCTACTAGGACTATTACTGGACACCGTATGTGTATTGATTATAGGAAGCTTAATCTTGCTACTAGAAAGGATCATTTTCCCTTGCCTTTTATTGATCAAATGCTTGAAAGACTTGCTAATCATCCCTACTATTGCTTTCTTGATGGATATAGTGGATTTTTCCAAATACCAATCCATCCAAATGATCAGGAGAAGACGACCTTTACATGCCCTTATGGCACCTTCGCGTATCGAAGGATGCCATTCGGGTTGTGTAACGCACCGGCTACGTTTCAGCGGTGTATGATGTTGATCTTCTTCGATCTAATAGAAGAGATGGTAGAGGTGTTTATGGATGACTTCTCGGTCTATGGTGCATCCTTTTCTGCGTGTATGTTGAATCTTTGCAAGGTACTAAAGCGTTGTGAGGAGACAAACTTGGTGCTTAACTGGGAGAAATGCAACTTCATGGTGAAGGAAGGGATCGTGCTTGGCTATAAGATATCAGAGAAGGGCATTGAAGTGGACAAGGCTAAGGTTGAGGTCATGATGAGTCTTGAGCCGCCGGTTAATGTTAAAGGAGTGAGGAGTTTCTTGGGACACGCTGGCTTCTACAGGCGCTTCATCAAGGATTTTTCTAAGACTGCACGCCCTCTTACACGGCTGTTGTGCAAGGAAGCTGATTTTTTCTTTGATGAGGAGTGTTTGCAAGCTTTCGTGACCATCAAGGAAGCTCTAGTATCCGCGCCTATAGTGCAAGCACCGGACTGGAGTCTACCGTTCGAGATTATGTGTGATGCTAGTGACTACACCGTGGGAGCCGTTCTAGGAAAAAGGAAAGATAAGAAGCTGCACGTGATTTACTATGCTTCAAGAACCTTGGATGACACGCAAACAAGGTACACTACTACGTAGAAGGAGCTATTGGCAGTAGTGTTTGCCTTTGAGAAGTTCTGGTCATACCTCGTGGGTTCCAAGGCCATTGTCTATACAGATCACGCGGCTTTGAGGTACATCTATTCCAAGAAAGACACTAAGCCGAGGCTTTTGAGATGGATTCTTCCTCTTCAGGAGTTTGACATGGAAATCAAAGACAAAAAAGGGATAGAGAACGGCGTTGTTGACCATCTCTCTCGGTTAAGAATCAACGAGTCTCTACCCTTAGATGATTTGCTTCCCGAGGAACAACTCATGGCGATCACTACGACTGTTAGTGGAAAGCTAGAAGAGCAGTTTGAGGAGCTTCTGAGCTTCAAAGAGGAGGATCTTCCTTGGTACTCGGACATTGTGAACTACTTGGCATGTGGGGAAGAGCCTTCGCATCTTGACAACTATCACAGGAAGAAGTTCATGAGGGACGTGAGCCAATGCTTTTTGGACGAGCCCTATTTATACAAGAGAGGTGTTGACAGCCTATACAGAAGATGCATGACAAAGGAGGAAGCAAGAGATATCATCTTTCACTGCCATGGCTCTTCGTATGGCGGGCATTTTGCCTTATTCAAAACCGCCACTAAGGTCTTGCAAGCCGGTTTCTGGTGGCCGTCCATCTTCAAGGATAGTTGCGAAGCTTGTCAACGAGCAGGGAACATCACTAAGAGGAACGAGATGCCTCAAGTTCCCATCTTTGAGGTAGACGTCTTTGACGCGTGGGGCATAGACTTCATGGGGCTGTTTCCCTCATCCTACGGCAACAAGTTCATCCTAGTAGCCGTTGATTACGTCTCTAAATGGGTTGAGGCCATTGCTTCCCCTACAAACGATTCTAAGGTGGTGATCAAGCTCTTTAAGAGCATCATTTTCCCGAGCTTTGGAGTACCCAAGGTGGTGATAAGCGACGGAGGAAGCCATTTCATCAACAAGTTGTTTGAAAACCTTCTAAGGAAGTATGGCGTGAAGCACAAGGTAGCTACACCTTACCATCCTCAAACGAGTGGCCAAGTGGAGGTTTCAAACCGACAGATCAAGGCGATACTCGAGAGAACAGTTGGGACAACTCGGAAGGATTGGGCGGTGAAGTTAGATGACGCTTTGTGGGCTTACCGGACTGCTTTCAAAACGCCCATTGGTAATATTCCTTTCACTCTTCTCTACGGCAAAGGATGTCACCTCCCCGTTGAGCTGGAACATAAGGCATTGTGGACTGTGAAGCGGCTGAATTTTGATCTAAAGACGGCTCAGGAAAAGCACTTAATCCAGCTACACGAGCTTGATGAGCTAAGGCTGGATGCTTACGAAAGCGCTAGGATCTACAAGGAGCGTACTAAGGCTGCTCACGACAAGAAGTTGGTACCCAAGGAGCTTAAGGAAGGAAGTTTGGTGCTGCTTTACAATTCAAGGCTCAAGCTCTTTCCAGGAAAGCTAAAGTCATGATGGAGCGGTCCATATGAAATCAAGGAGGGATTGCCCTACAGAGCTGTCACGTTGGTAGGCAAGAGTGGTAATGCATTCACAGTGAACGGACACAGGGTTAAGCCATACATGGCGAGTGCATTTGACAAGGAGATCACCTCAATGCTTCTCCAGGACCCACCATCCACCTAAACCAAGTAAAGTCTAGCTAAAGACGTTAAAGAAAGCGCACTTGGGAGGCATTCCCATGTCTATCCTGTATATACTCTTGCTTTATTTCTTTTTCAGATTTATGTTTTTATCTTCTGAGTGTGTAGGAACAAGTATGAGGGATTACAGGCCATGATCTTAGATCCAAAAGGAGTAAGAAGGGGTGAGTATAAGCTAGAGATCGAGTGCTAGATCGACTCATCCTGGCTCGATCTTTGCTAGATCGAGCTAGTGAATCGAGAGGAGTTAGTCGATCTAGACGAGATCGAGTAGACAGATCGTGTGACACAATCGATCACGAGAGGACGAACAGCCTATACGTTTATCCTGAATAGCAAACTGAGTCACTCGATTCTCAAAGCTAGATCAAATAGTCTACTCGATCTGACACTCGATCCAAGCTTAAATCGACCCCTGAATCGAGAACGTGGCTCGATCACGAGGACTTAGCCGTTGTGTCAAAAACTCAAGGAACGAGAGGTGCAATCGATCCAAGACTCGATTCAATCCGAATTGAGTTCCAAATCGAGAAGCCCTCTCGATCCAGGCCATTATGGGCATGAGATCGAGTCCTAGATCGACCAAATGGACTTGATCTCGTGCCGAGGTAACATTTTCTTTTCCCTCTTCTCCTTTTTCCCTCCAATTTTTAAATTCAAAACTTGGTCAAAACAGGAATCTTTGACCATGAAAGATGCGCCTTGACCAAGACTTTTGTCAGAAACCACTTCTTTTACCCATGGTTTTGTTTTGGTTAGCCTTTAAATGTCTTCAACCACTTTCACACTCTTTCATTCTTGTTTTCCCGAGTTGTTAAGCAAAAGAGAGTGTGAATTCTTGTTTTCAAAAGGCTAACAGCATCTTTTTCAATCCTTGCAAAGGTATTTTCGAATCTTTAATAAAATCTTCAAGAAAATATCCCTTTTTATTCGCTTTGATTGTTTTAGATGCTAGGGCGGTTTGAATTTTTAAAAATAGCTTGATAATAGGAAAAATTCTAGATTTCTCTCTATCTCTATATATGATTCTCTATTATTTTGTTATAATTTTATAAATCCCCCAAAATTCTAGGGTATTAGCTATAGGTTTTCTTCTTTGCTTCTCTCTTTCTCTCATCATATTGCCGTTTTGCTCATTGCTTTGCTTGAGAAACTTATTTCAGGCACAATGGCTCCGAAAAGAACGAGAGAAGAGACAGCACAAGAGGGAGGAAACCAAGAAGTGGCTGTTCAGAAAAGGGTTCGTTGGAGTAAGGATGAGAAAAGGGACAAGGAACGGCTTCAAAGGCTGAGGTTCAAGGCGACTAAGTTTGTGGTGTTTGTCACGGATGGATTGCCCAACCTTTCCCGAAGTGACAATCGACTTCCTTGCCACATTGGAGTTTGCGTACGAGAATCCTAGCGTCCCAATTCCTTCTCAAGGCCGCCTCTCCTTCAAGATAAAACGCCAAGCCTTCAGTCTCTCAATCCCCGAGCTTTGTCAAGCTTATGGCCTCGATGCAGCTGCCACAAAGGTTGACTTTCCCTCCTTCACTCAAGCAAACGAGCTGTGGGACATCATCGCCGACGATGACTACAAGGCGAATACTGCAAAGATCAAGAGACTGAGGAGTCTGGTGCTGCATTACACGTTGAAGCTGATTGCCAACACCTTCAGCGGACGGTCAGTAGCCCCCACGGTGACTAGAACAGAGCTTTGTTTCTTGTTCCAAGGCATCAAGCATCTCGTGTGTGACCCGGATGAGAATGATGATCCGTTCGAAGACCAGGTTGGAGACGACGTGAACTACGGATGCATCATGGCGGCTTCATTGGTGAAATACAAGGCGTATGCCTTGAGGTGCAAGGCAAGCTCTTCGCTCATTGGAGGTTTCCTCACTCCCTTGTTCATGCAAGCTGGTGTACCGCTCCAAGACTACACCTCTGTTCCAGAAAGAGCCTTCATGGATGAGACATACCTAAGGAACACGGACAGCTTGGGACGCACGCCAGCTGAGGGTTTCTTTGAATACCTGTTCATTGACACAGAGAATGAGAAGAGGGTGTGTATCTTGCCAAACGGCGAGACCAAGCTGTTGGGAGTTGGGAACATCGAGTTTCTCCCAAGCGTAGAGGAGTGTTTTGCCCTCTTATTATTGGTAGCTCTCTTATTATTTTTTTCTTTTCTCTTTTTTTTTTTATTTTATTTGGCACTTAGGCTCTTTTATTTCTTTTTCTTTTTCTTTTATTTAATTTTTTTCTTCTTTTTTTATTATTGGGAGAGCTACCTCCTGAAATTTATTAGAGCATATACTTAGTTTTTAAACACAACCTTTCACTTAAAACCCATTTCTTTCTTTAAAACACCAAACTCCTTGAAACCGAGAACAAATAGAAATGAAAACAACCCCCATGATCCCCCAAACTTATCCTAAGCCTAAACCTAGCTTCAAAATGCAAAGCTAGCAATCATATGAGAACCAAATCATGTCGCCTAAACCTAACATTTTATGCCAAGTTCAAACCGAAAGGAAGGCCTCACAATGATGTCACACAAGAACATTTGGCTTCAAAGAAGGGTAAGGTTCAAGGTGGGAGTTCTACTTAGGCTCACAAAGAGTGGTAAAAAGGAAGAAGAGAGCCTAAATATTTTAAAACCATGTGTTCATTTTCAAATGCATAAGGATGATAATTAGAATTTCAAATTAAGGTTCTCACTTATTAGGACAAGTTTCAAATCATGAGAGTTCAATTCAAGCCACGAAAATCCTAACAAGCAATCCAAGCATGGTAAGAATTTACTTTCAAAGCATAGACAAAGCATTAGAGAACTACTAACTAGGGCATTGAAACAATGCATAACTAAAAACACCTTTTCAAGAAATTCTAACCCCTTATGCAAAGTGCAAACAACCTAGATGCTATGAGAAACTCTAGACTCAATCCTAACATGTTTTGACAAGATGAATGCCACTACATGAATCTTTGAAAAAATTTTAAAAATTTTACCAATTTTTCATGAACTAAAGACTCAAGGATGCTAAAGGAAAATAAAATCACAAAACACAAGTCAAATCACACATGTACTCCCCCAAACTTGCTTGACACCGTCCCAGTGGCAAACTCATTCGAAGGAGTATCAAAACATAAAGCAAAAAGAAGCAAATATGAGCGGTTATGTACAATGGAAGAAGGTTGTTACCTCTGGTCTAGTCTCGGCTGGAACTTGAGGATGTTCCAGAGGAGCTAGAGATTGTTGCTTTGCCCTTGTCGGTTGGTTCTTGGAGAGAATGGCGCGCTGGCTGAATGGTGCTGCTTTGTGCCTCGTGGATGACAACTCCACCGGCTGAGAGCCTTCTCTTCTCGGGTTGCTGAGCCTCCTTACTTGCATCCTTCTTAGGCGAGCCTCCTTGAAGTGCCTTGACTTTCTTTCCAAGTTTCTTGAGCATTTTGCCTTGCCACTTATTGATCTTCCTTTGCATCTCCATAACAGATGCTAGGAACTTCTCGGTTTTTGTCCTCGGCTCAAAGTCTAACTTGGGAAGTGTGTAGGCCTCGGGCATCTCATCTTCCGTGGCTGGAGACTCGGACCTTTGACAAGGAGCAATTGCTGAAGCAGGTGGTCCTCCTAGAGGAGCAAAGCACTCTTCCTCTGTGGGCAAGAACTCGATGTTCCCAACACCAAGCAGCTCGGTTTCATCTTTGTTTGGCAGGATGCACACTCTCTTCTTGTCTTTGTCGTCTATGAAGAGGTAGGCGTAGAACCCTTCTCCTGGCTTGCGTCCCAAGCTGTCGGTATTCCTCATATACGCCTCATCCATGAAAGCTCTGGCTGGTACATGGGCGAAGTCGTGAAAAGGCACACCAGCTTGCAAGAATAGAGGAGTGAGGAAGCCGCCAATGTAAGAAGGAGTTGCCTTGCACCGCAAGGCATAAGCCTTGTATTTCACCAAGGAAGCAGCAAGCACACAAGGAAGGGACGGGTGTGCTAGGATTCTCGTAACGGAACTCCAACGTGGCAAGGAAGTCTATTGTCACTTCTGGAATGGTTGGGCAATCCATCTGTGACAGACATCTTAGGCCAATGTTCTTGAGGAGTTGGTCGAAATCCCCAAGAATCCCTAGCTTGAACAGCAGCTCTCGATCAGCAAACTTGGTAGGCTCAAACCGAAGCCTTTCCAGCCGTTTCTTGTCCCTCTTCTCATCCTTAGTCCATCTGACCCTCTCTTGAACTGCCACCTCTTGTCCTTCTCCATCTTGTGATGTCTCCTCTCTTGTTCTTTTGGGGGCCATTGTACCTGAAACAAGTTTCTCAAGAAGCTTGATAAGCAAAACGGCGGTTTGATGAGAATGAGAGAGGAAAAGGAGAGAACTTATAAATACTACCCTAGAATTTTGGGGAATTAATAAAAATCATAGCTAAATAAAGGAGAATCAGATCTTTAGATACTAGAAAATCTAGAATTATTCCTTTTACTTAGCTAATTTTTAAAAATCAAAACCGACCATATATTCTAGAACAATATCTTGCGAATTTAAAGGAAATTTTCCTAAAGATAAATCATTAAATTTTGAAAATACCTTTACAAGAAATGTAAAAGACCTTTGCTAGCTTCTGAAAACCGAAACTCTCACTCTCTTTGTTTAAAATTTTTGAGAAAAACAAGAATGAGAGGGTGAGAGGTTGTTGAAACATTTAAAGACTAGCAAAGAGCAGAACTATGGTAGTAAATGTGGTTTTCTGATAAAGTCTTGGTCAAGGCACATCTTTCATGGTCAAAGATGCTTGCCTTGACCAAGTTTTGAATTTAAAAATTGGAGGGAAAATAATAAAGGAGGGAAAGAAAATGTTACCTCGGCACGAGATCGAGTTTATTCGGTCGATCTAGGACTCGATCTCATGCCCATAATGGCTTAGATCGAGAGGGTTACTCGATTTGAGACTCGATTCATGGTGAATCGAGTCTTGGATCGATTGGCTCTCTCGATCATTGAGTTGTTGGCTCCACGGCTAAGTCCTCATGATCGAGCTATGTCCTCGATTTAGGGGTCGATTTGGCACAGATCGAGTGATGGATCGAGTCGAGTGATCGATCTGTTTTCAACAGATTTTCCCGAGAGAAATTAGATCTGTCGATCCGTTTTGGATCGATCGATCCTTTTTCGTCAAGGTCGATCTTATCACTCGTTCTCGTCTAGATCGACTGGCTCCTCTCGATTTACTGACTCGATCTAGCAAAGATCGAGTCAGGATCAGTCGATCTAGCACTCGATCTCTGGCCTCATCTTAACCCCTATCGCCTCTTTTGGACTTCAAGATCAAGGTTTAGACTCCTCATACCTGTTCCTACACACTTGCAGAATAAAAACATAAAACTGAAAGAGAAATAAAGCAGAAATATGTACACGATAAACATGGGAATGCCTCCCAAGTACGCTTTCTTTAACGTCTTTAGCTAGACTTTACTTGGTTTAGGCGGATGGTGGGTCTTGGAGAAGCACCGATGTACTCTCCTTTTCATAGCTGTCTGCCAAGTAAGGCTTGACTCTGTGTCCGTTGACGGTGAATGCACTGCCACTTTTTCCCATCAGAGTAACAGCTCCATAAGGCAACACTTCTTGGATCACGAACGGTCCGCTCCACCTTGACTTCAGCTTTCCCGGGAAGAGTTTGAGCCTTGAGTTGTACAGCAACACTAACCCTCCTTCCTTAAGCTCCTTGGCAACCAACTTCTTGTCATGAGTCTCCTTAGTCTGCTTCTTGTATATCCGAGAGCTCTCATAAGCGTTCAGTCTTAACTCATCCAGTTCGTGTAGCTGAATAAGGCGCCTCTCCTGAGCAGTCTTGAGGTCAAAGTTCAGCCTCTTCACAGCCCACAACGCACGGTGTTCCAGCTCAACCGGGAGATGATAGCCATTGCCATAGAGTAGAGTGAAAGGGGTTGTGCCAATCGGCGTTTTGAAGGCGGTACGGTGGGCCCAAAGAGCGTCGTCCAGCTTCATTGCCCAGTCTTTCCTTGTTGCTTCATTGTCTTCTCTAGTATAGCCTTCATTTGCCGGTTGGAGACTTGTACTTGACCGCTTGTTTGAGGATGATACGGTGTAGCCACCTTATGCTTAACTCCATACTTTCGCAAGAGGTTCTCAAAGACCTTGTTTATGAAGTGGCTTCCTCCATCGCTTATAACCACCTTAGTTACCCCAAACCTCGGGAAGATGATCTCTTGAACAGCTTGACCACCACCTTAAAATCGTTCGTAGGGGAGGCAATAGCCTCAACCCATTTTGTGACATAATCCAAATGGGAGAGACTCGTTGATCCTTAGCCGTGAGAGGTGGTCAGTGACTCCGTTTTCTATTCCTTTCTTGTCTTTAATCTCCATGTCAAACTCCTGGAGCAAGAGAATCCATCTTAAGAGCCGAGGCTTAGTGTCTTTCTTCGAATAGATGTATCGCAAGGCAGCGTGATCCGTGTATACAATAGCCTTGGAACCAACAAGATATGATCTGAACTTCTCAAAGGTGAACACCACTGCAAGCAACTCCTTCTCTGTAGTGGTGTACCTTGTTTGCGTGTCATCCAAGGTTCTTGAAGCATAGTAGATCACGTGCAGCTTCTTGTCTTTCTTCTGACCAAGAACGGCTCCCACGGCGTAGTCACTAGCATCACACATGATCTCGAAGGGGAGAGACCAGTCTGGTGCTTGCACTATAGGAGCTGATGTAAGGGCTTCCTTGGTGGTCACGAAAGCTTTCAAACACTCCTCATCAAACACAAACTCAGCTTCCTTGCACAACAACCGTGTAAGAGGGCATGCAATCTTGGAGAAATCTTTGATGAAGCGCCTATAGAACCCTGCGTGTCCCAAGAAGCTTCTGACTCCCTTGACGTTAACCGGCGGCTCAAGACCCATCATGACTTCCACTTTAGCCTTATCAACCTCAATGCCCTTCTCTGATATCTTATGACCGAGCACGATCACTTCCTTAACCATAAAATGGCATTTCTCCCAGTTCAGCACCAAGTTTATCTCTTCACAACGCTTTAGCACCCTGCAAAGATTCAACAAACACGCAGAAAAGGATGCACCATAGACAGAGAAGTCATCCATGAACACCTCTACCATCTCCTCTATTAGATCGGAGAAGATTGACATCATACACCGCTAAACGTAGCCGGTGCATTACACAATCCAAACGGCATCCTTCGATATGCGAAGGTACTGTAGGGACATGTGAAGGTCGTCTTCTCCTGATCATTTGGGTGGATTGGTATCTGAAAGAAACTGCTATACCCATCAAGGAAACAGTAGTAAGGGTGATTAGCAAGTCTCTCAAGCATTTGATCAATAAAAGGCAAAGGGAAATGGTCTTTCCTAGTCACAAGGTTAAGTTTCCTATAATCAATACACATCCTATGACCAGTGATGGTTCTAGTAGGAATAAGCTCATCCTTTTCATTCCTTATGACTGTGATCCCTCCCTTCTTAGGCACCACATGTACAGGAGAAACCCACGTGCTGTCACTTATGGGATAGATCACGTCAGCCTCTAAAAGCTTAAGGATTTCTTTCTTAACAACCTCTTTCAAGTTAGAATTCAAACGCCTTTGATGTTCTATAGAAGAGGCGTTCTCATTATCCAAGTGAATCCTATGAGTGCAAAGCATTGGTCAAAGGCCCTTGATGTCACTTAAAGAGTACCCAATGGCCTTCCTATACTTTCTCAGCTCAGTCAGGAGCGAGTGCAACTCATCATCACTTAGGTTTTCATTCACAATCACAGGATAGGTGTTATTAGGCTCTAAGAAAGCATACCTTAGCCCTTTTGGGAGCTCCTTAAGGTCCACCTTTGGGGCTAACAGCTCACTCCAGTCATCCTCGTGGCTGTTGTTGTTGCTTTCCTCCTTGGAACCCTCCTTTGAACCCGAGGCATGGCCCTTTAGACTGCTTTCCTCCATCGCTATCCCTTCTGAAATCGAGTCCTCCAGTCGATTCTCCTCTCGATGTCGTCTAGATCGAGCCATTTCGCTCGATTCACTTACTCGATTTGATGTGGATCGAGTGTTGGGTCGAGACGCTGAGTCGATCTCCTGATTGGACCCCAAAATGATCGGGAGGTCTCTCTCGATCGTCGACTCGATTGTTTTTCCTGATCGATCATTCCTCTCGATCTGTCTGTCGATTGCTGCACCGGATCGAGTTGTGTTCTCGATTGCCTTGTCGATCTTACTCCTGGATCGAGTGATAGCGTCGATCTCGGGGTCGATCTCTAGGCAGCAACTTTCATCCTTCTTAACAATCTTCCTAGAATCCAGCAGGTTGACGTACTCCTGGGTCCTCTGATCCACATAGCTAAACTTCCCTGGCTCATTAGTCAGTGCTAGCTTCAGATGGTCTTCTAGAGCCAGCTCTTCCAGCAACTCATCCGCTAAGGCATCCATCGTTTCAATGTAGAAAGCTTGCCCTTCTATGGTCGGCTTCTTCAGAACCTCATTGATATCGAAGTCAAGCCTTATCTCCTTTCCCAAGTGCAAGGCAATCTTCCCATTCTTCACATCTATGATAGCCCCGGCGGTTGCAAGGAATGGTCTCCCTAAGATGAGTAGATCTTTAGGCTCTTCATCCATCTCCAACACGACGAAGTCCGTAGGCACGTTCACACCACTGATTCGCACCGGTAGATCTTCAAGCAGCCCCACTGGTAGCCTCACACTCCTATCAGCCAGTATCAACGAGATCCGACAGTCTTTGAAACGAGTAAAGCCAAGCTTCTTAGCCACGGAGTGAGGCATCAGGTTTATGCTAGCTCCGAGATCACATAGGCAACTCTTGAACTCTAGAGGACCTAAAGTGCAGGGTATAGAGAAGCTTCCAGGGTCTCCCAACTTCTTAGGGACTATCTCCTTATGTATCACAGCACTACACTCTTCACTTAGAACAAGTACCTCTTTTCTTTCCTTATTCTTCTTCACGAGAGTGTCTTTGAAGAATTTCGCGCATTTAGGCATCATTGCAAGGCAGTCAACGAGAGGTAGCTTGATCTCCACGTCCTTAAGATGCTTCTCAAAGAGGATTATATGCTTCTCTTTGAGTTGCTTCTTGAAACGGCCAGGAAAAAGCAGCTTAGGTACATACAGTGGAGGCACATAAGCATTCTTCTCCTTAGTAGTTTTCTCAGCTTTCTTCTCAACAACTGCTTTGTCTCCTCTTCTTGGCCCTTGGATCCAAACGTTGTCAAAGTTAATCTCATCATCATCAGTTGAAGGTTTACCCTCCCCTCTTGAATTACAACGTCCTCGTTGTTCTTGGTAGAGACCGGAGGTTCGAGCTCTTTGCCGCTTCTCAACGTTATGGCGTTAGCATACTCCTTAGGATTCTGCTCACACTTTCCCGGAAGACTATTCTGGTAGCATTGGTTGTAGCCTTGAGGTTTGTAGTTGTTCTGTCCCGCCACCCAATTGGCTTCTTCTTGGCTCAACTCTAACTCCTCTTGGTTCTCATCAGCTTCACCAACAAAGTGAACATGCTTCTGATTGGCTAACACCAGCTTATCTATCTTCTCATGCAAAGATTTCAGCTCCTTTTTGTGAGACTCTAGCTCTGATCCTCTCGGTGCACGGTCATAGTCCTCAGCGTAGTTGCCATCACTCAATGCCAAGTTTTCTATCAGCTCCATACCCTCTTCTACCTCCTTTCCAAGGAAGTTCCCTTTGCTAGCTGTGTCAAGCAACAACCTGATCTTCGGTGAAGCTCCACGGTATATGGTACTGAGTAGTGTCTCCTCCCTGAACCCGTGATGAGGACATTGGATCGTGTAGTCTTTGAAACGCTCCATTGCCTCGTTGAATGTCTCATTGTTCCGTTGAGTGAAGCCGCTGATTTCGCTTCTCAACCGTGCTGTCCTGGTGCTAGAGAAGAACTTTGAGAGAAAGGCCTTCTTACACTCGGCCCATGAGGTGATGGTGCCTTGTGGGAGGGTCTTCTCCCAATGCCTAGCTTTGTCTCCGAGTGAAAAGGGAAAGAGACGCAGCTTGAGACCATCTTCGGATATGCCATTGATCTTGATCATCCCACATACTTGCTCGAAGTTTTCAAGGTGCTCCAAGGGATCTTCCATTGCTAAGCCGTGGAACTTGTTGTTTTGCATCATGGAGATGAAACCTGGCTTGATCTAGAAGTTGTTGTTCTGGACAGGAGGAAGAGTGATTCCAAACCTATTGTGATGAGTGTTGGGAGCATCTCCGGCTCCTATGATCCTTGGGGGTCTAGCCGCGTGTTGGGGGTTTCCATTACCCCTTCCTACTGCCCCGTGAGCTGGAGGAGGTCCTTCTGGATGCTCGTGTTCAGCCATAGCTTCAAAGTCAACCAAACCGTGCTGAACAATCTCCTCAAAGGCTCTGGCTTGTTCTCTGACTCTTCTTTGCCGTGAGTGACCAAGCTGATGAATATTGTCCAAAGGTGGAAGTAGATTGTTATCTCCCCGTGAACGAAGATTCATATACCTGAAAACACACATTTGAGAGTAGAATGATTAGTAACGTGAAAAAGGTAAAGACTTAGTCTTTGCTAAGTCCCAAATCTCTATGTTCTCTAAACAGTCCTAGGATTGCAACGGCGCCATTTGATAGACACTTTAATTGTAAGGGTGAGAATGCAATGAGGTTATCAAACTCAAATGCAAGACAGGTTGTAGTACAGCAAGCAAGAGAGAGTCAATCCATGCCTAGGATGATAGAGAATGCAAAGAGAATACAAGGACTAATGCAGATCTAAGCGAAACAAGATAAGTTATGAGAAAATTCCTAAAAACTAGATGCAGCAATTTAAATGGAATGCAACCTATTTTAAAATTACTAGGAATGATGAAATTACCACGAGGAACAAACAGAATAATTAAAGGACAAAGTTTCAAATTACTAAAATTCGACTAGTGGATCGACCATGAGATCGACCACTAGATCGAGCAATAACAATCGATCTCGTCTAAAAATGCAAGAACAGTAAAACTAGCGACCAGGATGCTATCAAAGATCAAGCGAATGACGAGAGAAGATGTAAAGATGCTAAAAGAAAGGGCCTAGGGTTGAGATTCATGGTCAGGGGTTTCAAAGGTTCGACCTTGGGTTGAAAACTTTAAATCGACTCACTTTGTGAGGATCTCTAAGCCTTGAAAACTAAGCAAGATCTATCTGTGGCTTTCGGTATAGATAACTCCTTCATCCCCTCCTCCAAACTCATGGCTTTTGGTGGAAAGAGAGGTCGAAGGGCATGGAAAGCAGATTTAAAATGAGTGGCTTAACTAGTCCCCCAAACTTCCATGGCTTTTGGGAAGGGGTAACTAGTCTCTAGGGTTTGATCTTCCGAGGCTCCTGAATCCTGTCAAGGTAAGGAACCTCTCGGATCATGAAGCTCTTGGCGTGAGAGTCTTCAAGCATTGAGATCTCAACACCCTAGAAGAGATAGCTGTTGAAAACACTTAGAAAAACCCCCAAGATCGAAACCCTTTGGACCCTTTAATCCTCTCAACCCCGAACCCAAATAAACTACTCACTACACATAAGGTAAATCAAGCAAAACATGTAAAAGGAAACGATGATCATGAAAAGAAAACTAGATTAAGATGAAAACGATTCGAGTACAAGTCTTAAGAAAACTCAAGGTTCGACAATGGTGTTCTTTGTCAAAACCAGAGAGAAAACATACAGAAAAAGATAAGGATTGAAAGTTGTATGGGAAAAGGACGTCGCCGCCTTCCCAAAATGGCCAAAACAAGCTGATGGTCCCCCCTCGCTAGCGGCCAAAAGTGGTTGAAAAGACAGAGATCGACTCCGGGATCGAGCGGTTCTCTCGATCATATCCGGACATCGTGTCTTCAGCTCGATCTGGGTCTCGATCATCATCGGCGAATCGAGTGTTGCATCCGATCTCGGTATTGATCTTCGGTTGGATCGAGTGGTGTACTCGATCTGGCTCTCGCTCTGCATGGCGTCATTTACGTCCGTACCGTTTGATCGACTGCTTCACTCGATCCTCGTCTCGATCATTCTCCCTGGATCGCCTGGTTGGCTCGATCTTCTGCTCGATCACATCATAGATCGACCGGCCATGCTCGATCTGCTCCTCGATCTCTGATCCTTAGCAAATATCCGAGCTCCCACGAACTGCTACATCAGCCTCAACATGTCCACGAACCTCCACGACTCCAAAGCAGACAGAAAAACAACCTAAATGTGATGCAAAATGCAAGGAACATGCGTATGCTGGTGCAAGAATGCTCTATGTTTCTAAGTGATGCAATCTAACCTAAAATGTGATACAAATGCATGAAAAGCTAACTAATGAGTATGCAAAATGTTTGTAATATGCAGTAACATCAATCGACTCCGAGATCGATGACACTACTCGATCCAGGGGTCAAATCGACAAGACAGTCGAGAACACAACTCGATCCGGTGCAATAATCGACAGTCAGATCGAGGAGGGTAATCGATCCAGGAAATTGATCGAGCTCGAGATCGAGAGATGCCTTCCGATCAGTTCAGGGTCCAATCCAGTGATGTTGAGAACTTAAGTGATGTTGAGTTGCACTTGCTCTTAACTGAGTTGAGAAAGTATAGGAAGGCCATTGGGTACTCTTTAAGTGACATCAAGGGCCTTTCACCAATGCTTTGCACTCATAGGATTCACTTGGATAATGAGAACGCCTCTTCTATAGAACATCAAAGGCGTTTGAATCCTAATTTGAAAGAGGTTGTTAAGAAAGAGATTCTTAAGCTATTAGAAGCTGACGTGATCTATCCCATAAGTGACAGCACATGGGTTTCTCCCGTACACGTGGTGCCTAAGAAGGGAGGGATCACGGTCATTAAGAATGACAAAGATGAGCTTATACCTACTAGGACTATTACTGGACACCGTATGTGTATTGATTATAGAAAGCTTAATCTTGCTACTAGAAAGGATCATTTTCCCTTGCCTTTTATTGATCAAATGCTTGATAGACTTGCTAATCATCCCTACTATTGCTTTCTTGATGGATATAGTGGATTTTTCCAAATACCAATCCATCCAAATGATCAGGAAAAGACGACATTTACATGACTTTATTGCACCTTCACGTATCGAAGGATGCCATTCGGGTTGTGTAACGCACCGGCTACGTTTCAGCGGTGTATGATGTTGATCTTCTCCGATCTAATAGAAGAGATGGTAGAGGTGTTTATGGATGACTTCTCGGTCTATGGTGCGTCCTTTTCTGCATGTTTGTTGAATCTTTGCAAGGTACTAAAGCGTTGTGAGGAGACAAACTTGGTGCTTAACTGGGAGAAATGCAACTTCATGGTGAAGGAAGGGATCGTGCTTGGCTATAAGATATCAGAGAAGGCCATTGAAGTTGACAAGGCTAAGGTTGAGGTCATGATGAGTCTTGAGCCACCGGTTAATGTTAAAGGAGTGAGGAGTTTCTTGGGACACGCTGGCTTCTACAGGCGCTTCATCAAGGATTTTTCTAAGATTGCACGCCCTCTTACATGGCTGTTGTGCAAGGAAGCTGATTTTTTCTTTGATGAGGAGTGTTTGCAAGCATTCGTGACCATCAAGGAAGCTCTAGTATCCGCGCCTATAGTGCAAGCACCAGACTGGAGTCTACCGTTCGAGATTATGTGTGATGCTAGTGACTACGCCGTGGGAGCCGTTCTAGGACAAAGGAAAGATAAGAAGCTGCACGTGATTTACTATGCTTCAAGAACCTTGGATGACACGCAAACAAGGTACAGTACTACGTAGAAGGAGCTATTGGCAGTAGTGTTTGCTTTTGAGAAGTTCTGGTCATACCTCGTGGGTTCCAAGGCCATTGTCTATACAGATCACGCGGCTTTGAGGTACATCTAATCCAAGAAAGACACTAAGCCGAGGCTTTTGAGATGGATTCTTCCTCTTCAGGAGTTTGACATGGAAATCAAAGACAAAAAAGGGATAGAGAACGGCGTTGTTGACCATCTCTCTTGGTTAAGAATCAACGAGTCTCTACCCTTAGATGATTCGCTTCCCGAGGAACAACTCATGGCGATCACTACGACTGTTTGTGGAAAGCTAGAAGAGCAGTTTGAGGAGGTTCTGAGCTTCAAAGAGGAGGATCTTCCTTGGTACGCGGACATTGTGAACTACATGGCATGTGCGGAAGAGCCTTCGCATCTTGACAACTATCACAGGAAGAAGTTAATGAGGGACGTGAGCCAATACTTTTTGGACGAGCCCTATTTATACAAGAGAGGTGTTGACAGCCTATACAGAAGATGCGTGACAAAGGAGGAAGCAAGAGATATCATCTTTCACTGCCATGGCTCTTCGTATGGCGGGCATTTTGCCTTATTCAAAACTGCCACTAAGGTCTTGCAAGCCGGTTTCTGGTGGCCGTCCATCTTCAAGGATAGTTGCGAAGCTTGTCAACGAGCAGGGAACATCACTAAGAGGAACGAGATGCCTCAAGTTCCCATCTTTGAGGTAGATGTCTTTGACGCGCGGGGCATAGACTTCATGGGGCTGTTTCCCTCATCCTACGGCAACAAGTTCATCCTAGTAGCCGTTGATTACGTCACTAAATGGGTTGAGGCCATTGCTTCCCCTACAAACGATTCTAAGGTGGTGATCAAGCTCTTTAAGAGCATCATTTTCCCGAGCTTTGGAGTACCTAAGGTGGTGATAAGTGACGGAGGAAGCCATTTCATCAACAAGTTGTTTGAAAACCTTCTAAGGAAGTATGGCGTGGAGCACAAGGTAGCTACACCTTACCATCCTCAAACGAGTGGCAAAGTGGAGGGTTCAAACCGACATATCAAGGCGATACTCAAGAGAACAGTTGGGACAACTCGGAAGGATTGGGCGGTGAAGTTAGATGACGCTTTGTGGGCTTACCGGACTGCTTTCAAAACGCCCATTGGTACTATTCCGTTCACTCTTCTCTACGGCAAAGGATGTCACCTCCCCGTTGAGCTGGAACATAAGGCATTGTGGGCTGTGAAGCGGCTGAATTTTGATCTAAAGACGGCTCAGGAGAAGCACTTAATCCAGCTACACGAACTTGATGAGCTAGGGCTGGACGCTTACGAAAGCGCTAGGATCTACAAGGAGCGTACTAAGGCTGCTCACGACAAGAAGTTGGTACCCAAGGAGCTTAAGGAAGGAAGTTTGGTGCTGCTTTACAATTCAAGGCTCAAGCTCTTTCCAGGAAAGCTAAAGTCACGATGGAGCGGTCCGTATGAAATCAAGGAGGTATTGCCCTACAGAGTTGTCACGTTGGTAGGCAAGAGTGGGAATGCATTCACAGTGAACGGAGACAGGGTTAAGCCATACATGGCGAGTGCATTTGACAAGGAGATCACCTCAATGCTTCTCCAGGACCCACCATCCGCCTAAACCAAGTAAAGTCTAGCTAAAGACGTTAAAGAAAGCGCACTTGGGAAGCATTCCCATGTCTATCCTGTATATATTCTTGCTTTATTTCTTTTTCAGTTTTATGTTTTTATCTTCTGAGTGTGTAGGAACAAGTATGAGGGATTACAGGCCATGATCTTAGATCCAAAAGGAGTAAGAAGGGGTGAGTATAAGCTAGAGATCGAGTGCTAGATCAACTCATCCTGGCTTGATCTTTGCTAGATCGAGCTAGTGAATCGAGAGGAGTTAGTCGATCTAGACGAGATCGAGTAGACAGATCGTGTGACACAGTCGATCACGAGAGGACGAACACCCTATACGTTTAGCCTGAAAAGCAAACTGAGTCACTCGATTCTCAAAGCTAGATCAAATAGTCTACTCGATCTGACACTCGATCCAAGCTTAAATCGACCCCTGAATCGAGAACGTGGCTCGATCACGAGGACTTAGCCGTTGTGTCAAAAACTCAAGGAACGAGAGGTGCAATCGATCCAAGACTCGATTCAATCCGAATCGAGTTCCAAATCGAGAAGCCCTCTCGATCCAGGCCATTATGGGCATGAGATCGAGTCCTAGATCGACCAAATAGACTTGATCTCGTGCGAGGTAACATTTTGTTTTCCCTCTTCTCCTCTTTCCCTCCAATTTTTAAATTCAAAACTTGGTCAAGACAGGAATCTTTGACCATGAAAGATGCGCCTTGACCAAGACTTTTGTCAGAAACCACTTCTTTTACCCTTGGTTTTGTTTTTGTTAGCCTTTAAATGTTTTCAACCACTTTCACACTCTTTCATTCTTGTTTTCCCGAGTTGTTAAGCAAAAGAGAGTGTGAATTCTTGTTTTCAAAAGGCTAACAGCATCTTTTTCAATCCTTGCAAAGGTATTTTCGAATCTTTAAGAAAATCTTCAAGAAAATATCCCTTTTTATTCGCTTTGATTGTTTTAGATGCTCGGGCGGTTTGAATTTTTAAAAATAGCTTGATAATAGGAAAAATTCTAGATTTCTCTCTATCTCTATATATGATTCTCTATTATTTTGTTATAATTTTTATAAATCCCCCAAAATTCTAGGGTATTAGCTATAGGTTTTCTTCTTTGCTTCTCTCTTTCTCTCATCATATCGCCGTTTTGCTCATTGCTTTGCTTGAGAAACTTGTTTCAGGCACAATGGCTCCGAAAAGAACGAGAGAAGAGACAGCACAAGAGGGAGGAAACCAAGATGTGGCTGTTCAGGAGAGGGTTCGTTGGAGTAAGGATGAGAAACGGGACAAGGAACGGCTTCAAAGGCTGAGGTTCGAGGCGACTAAGTTTGCGGACAGAGGATTACTGGCCAGGATGGGGATTCTAGGAGATTTTGATCAGCTCCTCCAGAAGATAGGGCTGAGGTGTTTGTCACGGATGGATTGCCCAACCTTTCCCGAAGTGACAATCGACTTCCTTGCCACATTGGAGTTTGCGTACGAGAATCCTAGCGTCCCAATTCCTTCTCAAGGCCACCTCTCCTTCAAGATAAAACGCCAAGCCTTCAGTCTCTCAATCCCTGAGCTTTGCCAAGCTTATGGCCTCGATGCAGCTGCCACAAAGGTTGACTTTCCCTCCTTGACTCAAGCAAACGAGCTGTGGGACATCATCGCCGACAATGACTACAAGGCGAATACTGCAAAGATCAAGAGACTGAGGAGTCCGGTGCTGCATTACACGTTGAAGCTGATTGCCAACACCTTCAGCGGACGGTCAGTAACCCCCACGGTGACTAGAACAGAGCTTTGTTTCTTGTTCCAAGGCATCAAGCATCTCGTGTGTGACCGGGGTGTGGATCGACTGGTCTCACTCGATCCTCGAGCTGGATCGATCATTTTACTCGATCATTTCACTCGATCCTTGCCAAAACGACCTCCAAATCGATCACGTGGCTCGATCCAAGGAGCATGGCCATAAGGACGTAGAATCTTGGAACGAGGGGGCATACTCGATCTAAGACTCTATTCAAATTGAATCGAGCCCCTAATCGATCATCCCTCTCGATCCTAGCTAACATGGGCATGAGATCGATTTCAAGATCGACCAAATGGACTGGATCTCATGTCGAGGTTAGTTTAATTTTTCCCTCCTCTTTCTCTTTCCCTCCTGTTTTAAATTTGAATTGTGGTCAAGGCAAGCATCTTTAACCATGAAAGATGTGCCTTGACCACACTTTTTCAGAAACCACTTATTTTTGCCCATGGTTTTCTTGGTTTTTATTACCACATGCATCCACACTCTCTCTCATTTGTGTTCGAACTGTTTCCTAGAAGAAAAGAGAGAGTGTGAGTTTTGTTTTAAGGCTAAGAGCATCTTGCATTCATCTTTTTCAAAAGTATTTTCGATTTATTGAATTGCTTGGTTAAATTTTAGAAAATTTCCTTTTATTGGCTTAAGATGAATGTTAGTTGTTAAGGGATTAGGATAATTTTTAGAAGTAGCTAAATATTAGGAAAAATTGCTTGATTTGGTTTTATCTAAAGGTATTTTTCTCTCTATTTAGTGATAATTTTTTATAAAATCCCTAAAAATCTAGGATTATTGTTATAAGTTTTCTTCTCTTGCCTTGTCTCTTTCTTTTAAACCGCCGCCTATACTCATCTTCTCTTTGAGAACTTGTGTTTCAGGTACCTATGGCACCAAAGAGAAGCAGAGATGTGGCAACAGAAGGGGAAGAAAGTCAAGAAGTGGTTCAGGAGAGGGTTAGATGGACTAAAGAGGAGAAGAATGCTAAGAAGAGGCTAGAGAGGCTCCGGTTTAACCCCACTAAGTTTGCCAGCCGAGACCTCTTGGAGAAGATGGGATTGCTAGCGGATTTTGATGTGCTTCTCAAGGACATGGGGCTTGCGTGCTTGTCAAGGATGGACTTCTCCACCTACCCCGAGGCAAATCTTGACTTCCTCTCCACCTTGGAGTTCTCTTATGATGATCCAAGCCTTCCAGCTCCCTCCAAGGGTCACCTCACGTTCAAGATCAGGAAGCATGCTTATCACCTCTCCATCACCGAGCTGTGTCAAGCCTACGGTCTTAATGTTGCGGCCAAGCAAGTGAAGTTCCCTCAGTTCACATCCGCCAATGATCTATGGGACCTGATTTGCAACGACGACTACAAGAGCAATACAGCCAAGATCAAGAGGGTTCGCAACCCTTTGCTGAGATACGCCCTCAAGCTCTTAGCTAACACCTTCAGTGGGAGATCCGTGGCCCCAATAGTCACCAAGAATGAGCTGTGTTTCCTCTTCCACGGGATTAAGAAGGTCTTTTGCGACGCCAAGGAGAATGATGAGCCGATGGTGGATGAACTAGGCAACGATGTCAACTATGGTTGTATCTTGGCCTCTTCTTTGGTCAATTACAAGGCGTGGGCATTGAGGTGTAAGGCGAGCTCGTCACTCATTGGAGGATTCCTCACACCGCTCTTCACACAAGCTGGAGTTCCTATTCAAGAGTTTGAGCCTTGCGCAGAGAGAACCTACATGGACGAGCAAAACATGCGCAGCCAGCTCCAGGGTTCTATGCCTACTTGTTCACCAACACTGAAAATGAGAAGAAGGTTCGCATACTACCAAACCCTGATGAGACTCACCTAGAAAGCGTCGGCACCATTGAGTTCCTACCGAGCGATAAGGAATGCTTTGCAGCCCTTGGACCAGCAGCAGCTCCCCCTCAATTCCCTTGTGCACCTTCAGAGTCGCCTCCCTCAGATGCCGTGATGCCAGCGAGCTTCGATCTTCCAAAGCTTGATTTTGAGCCGAGAACAAAAACCGAGAAGTTTCTTGCATCGATCGTGGAGGTACAGCGCAAGATCAATAAATGGCAGAGCAAGATGATAAAGAAGCTTGCTAAGAAGATCAAAGACTTGCAAGGAAGCTCATCTGATGCGTCTTCAAGTGAGGAGGTCGAGCAGCCCGAGAAGAGAAGAAGATCAACTGGTGGGATAGTGATCCGCGAGCCTCAAGGAAGCAACCAAGCTGCACGCCACTCTGTCCACGAAGGCACAAGCAAGGAGAAAGACTCCTAGAAAGAGCAGGAAGTCTGGAGCATCCTCAAGCTCCAGCCGTGCCTAGCTCCAAGGTACCAACACACAACCTTGTAAATATCATGCATCTTATTCATTTTTGCTTTGTGTTTTTGGCTCCTCTTGAATTTGTTTGCCACCGAGACGGTGTCATTCAAGTTTGGGGGACAGTGTGTGTCATTTAACATGTTTTATTTGGATCTTATCTTCTGTTATCATCTTTGAGTCTTGCATTGCATACACTTAAGGCATAGAAAAATACAAAAAAATCATAAAATTTTTAAAACAATTTCAAAAAAATTCATGTAGCTTGCATTTGCATTGTTAAATATTTTAGGATTGAGTCTAGAATTTTAAGCATTTAGGTTGTTTGCATTTGCATAAGGAACAAAAGTTTTTCTTGAAAAGTGTCTTAAGCTCATGACTTGTTTCAAGGCCCTAGTTAGTAATTCTTTGATGCATTGTACATAATTTGAAAGTAAGCTCTAACTATATTTGGATCATTTGTTTTGATTTTCGTGGCTTGACTTGATTATTCATGAATTGAATCCTTTCCTACCAAGTGAGAACCTTAACTTGAATTTTTAATTATCATACGTATGCATTTGAAAAAGGATACTTGGATCACTTATACATATTTAGGCTTTCTTATCCCTTTTCACCACTCTTTTGTAAGCCTGAATAGACTCCCCACCTTGACCCTTACTTTCCTTTTAAGCCAATTTTCTTGTGTGACATCATTGTGAGATCTTATTTTCGGTTTGAACTTAGCATAAATTGTTAGGTTTAGGCGACATGATTAGGCTCACATATGATTGCTAGCTTTGCATTTTGAAGCTAGTTTTAGGCTAAGTTTGGGGGCGGGGATTCATGGGAGTTGTTTTGCTTTGGTTTTGGTTTGAAAAGATTTTGTGTTTGGGGTTTAAACAAAAGGGAAATGAATTGTTTTAAGTGGTAGGCTTTGTGTTTAAAATGAAAGCTCTAGCTTGAAAAAGAAGATAGCTCTCAAAAAGAAAAAAAAAAGAAAAAAAAAGAGATTAATAAAAGAGCCAAAAGGCCAAGTAAAAAAAAAGAAAAAAAATAATAAGAAGAGAGTTATCAAAGTATTGAAAAGAGCTAAGTATGTTTTATAGCCTTGCCACTAGCCAAAAAGGTTTTACAATGATGTTTTTATTTGGGTTTTTGCTAGGCGAATTGCCTTGTTGATGTGGATAGTGTTTAGGAGGGTGAGTGAGCATAAAAAGAAAAGAAAAATGAGAGAGGTTTTAGGATCATTGTTAGTGCATATGGGTAGATGAGAGTCTAGTCATGTATGCATCAATTATCTTTACCTTAGCATTATGCATAAGTTCATCCTTCTTTGAGAGAACCCATTGCTTGATTTACCCTTACGAATGAGATCATTTTTGTCTCATAACCTTTGTCCCTAAGCCAAATGTATTCGGTTTTAAAATGCATAAGTGTGATTCGCGGTTTGATCTTAATGAATATTAAAGGTTAGGATTCTTGGATTGTTTGGAATATGAGAGTCATGATTTGAGATTCAACATGTGATGAATATGGCTAAGTTCTTTGGGGTATGAGTTTGTGCATTGCATCTTAGGATTAAGAACTAGGACCATTGAATTGATTCATTTGAAAAACACTTTTGCAAGGAATTTGAGCCCCCGTTTTTAAAACCTCTCTTCCTTTCTTGAATTTTGTTTGCTTGAGGGCAAGCAAAAGGCAAGTTTGGGGGGTTGATAGACTCATATATTTAGCATATTTAGCATGCATTTAGTGTAGTTTTCATGCATTCATCTTGCATAATAGGCTAGTTTGCACCATATTAGGTCCTAGAGCACTTTTGCATTAGCATTTGTTTGTTACTTGCATTCTTGCATCATATTCAGGTTGTTTTGGACACATTGGAGCTGTGGAGAGTTTGTGAACATGCTAAGGATCAAAGAGGAGCTCGTGGACACTTAGGAGAACTCAGCCATTCAACAAGGGAACCGAGATCGAGAGGCAGATCGAGCTAGGCAGGTCGATCTAGATGAGATCGCCCAGAAGATCGACTAAGCTCGGATCGTTTCAAGGAGAGATCGAGCTCAAGATCGACTAGGGTGATCGATTGGTTGTAAGGACGTGAACCAGGCTATGCAGAACGAGAGCCGGATCGAGTTGAAGACTCGATCATCCGAGGATCGACCAGCGGCTCGACTGAAGCACTCGATCAACCCTTATCAATTGAAGCCATCTGATCGACCGCTCTGCTCGATCTCTACAACCTTATCCTTGTTTCGCCTATTTTAGGCAAATGAATGTAAACCATTCATTATGTCTTGGACCTTTTTAGCTTTTCTTACTGTTTAAGGCGAAAAACCTCCATTGTTATGACTTCAAGCTTTTTTTGTTTTTAAAACTTTAATCTTTCCTTAATCATTGAGTATTTGCTTAATCTATCTTCTTTAATCATGCTTAGCTTTCTTTTCTTTACATTTCCATCGGTTTTAATCATGAGTAGTGAGTAGTTTCTCTTTGGGTTTAAGGTTGGGGCGATTTAAGGGGTTTAAGGGTTTAAGCTTATGTCTTTTTCTTGTTCTTAATCTATTCTCTTCTTGGATTTGGGGTCTTAATGCTTGGAGAGTCTTGGAAAAGATCTCTATGATTCCAATGCTTTCTTACCTTGACCGGATTCGGAGATCCCTTAAAGCCAAATCTAAGAGACTAGCTCATCTTTTTCCAAACGCCATAGATGCTTAGGGAGCTAGTTAGGCCAATATTTGAGATCTTTGCTTAATGTTCTTTGACCCATATTTCCACTACACGCCATAGGTTAGGAGGAAGGGTTGAGGAAAGGATATATACCACACGCCATGGACAGATCTCTTTTAGCTTCTCAAGGCTTAGAGATAGCTCATCAAATGAGTAGATCTATGTTTTCAACCCAAAGCTTGAATATTTGACCCTGTTGAATATGACCCTCAACCTTAGATCCTCTTTTAGCATTTTTAAACCTCAAGTAATCATCTTTTAGTTATAAAGCTTGCTTCTTTAATCTTTAAAAGTTATTGTTCTAAGTTGCTAGAAGTTTTCTGTTTTTCTGCCTTTAGATCTCAAATTTTAGTAATTAGTAGTTTTGCATTTTTAATCCTTAGTCTTTTTCCAGTAGTTGTTAACCCTCTTCCACGGAGTTTAAAATAGTTTTCTTGTTCATTTCGCATTGCATTTAGTTTTTGTTGAATTTCTCCCTCATTTACTCGAATCTGCTTAGCTTTGCATTGCTCTTGCAATCTTAGTGTCTTTCTACAACCTAGGCTGGATTGATACCTCTTGAACACTATACTACAACTATTGTGCTTTAGGAATTGATATTCCTGCTAGCAAAAGTCATGTTTATCAGTCCCATGGTATCCTTTTGTATATATTATGCTTTCTAGTTTCTCTTTTATGCTTTGTTATAGTGTATAGAAGCAGGAGTTCGAATTGGGGATTGAGAAAGTCTGAAAGGGACAAAGAACAGGTGTTTTCTGGCTGACATCCTTCAAGTGTATCGGTCATGACAAGACCGATACACACATTTTGGTCATGAATATCGATCATATTTGATCGATGTCAGTGGAGCCAGTTTATACCAGTCAACATATCGATCACTTGTGATCGATATGGAAGGAAGTTTGAAAGGGAGATACATTTTGGTCATTCACATCGATCAAGCTTGATCGATATAAACCCGCCGGACTAATTTCGGTCAAGTGTATCGATCAGTTGGTGGTCGATGTGATTCTCAGAAACATATTGATCACCAACATCGATCATACACTGATCGATATAAACCCAACGGATTAATTTCGGTTAAGAACATCGATCATGTGATGACCGATGTGATCCCCAGGAAGAACATCGATCACTAGCATCGATCACTTTTATCGATACTGACATTTTGGTCAGTTACAACGGTCATTTTTATCGATGTTCCACCCGAGGTAAGTACTTCATTTTGCAAAAAAATTTCCCTCCTTTGGTTTGGAGCCAAGGGGGTTTAAATTTACACATTGGATTCTTCCTGACCACTTTCACAGCTTCCGAGCACTTTTGTTCTTGTCCCCCACTCTTTTGATTCCTTTGGTTCCCTCACCAACCATTGATTCCTTTGGTTCCCTTTTTTTCTCTATTTAAACCAACAATCTCCTTCACTTCTCTTCACACTTCAATTCACTACTTCTCTCACCTAAAGCTCGAAATTCTTAGTTCTCTCTCTTTTATTTGCTTTCTCTAAGTGCTTAGAAGCTCCACAAAGGTTTGCTTCCTCAACTATCATTTCTTTGCTCTTACTCTATGCATTTGTTCAAAATCGCTTAGTATATGTTTTTAAGAGCAAGTTTTGATTAGTTTTAGGTGTTGTGTTTTGGTTTTGCAATGTGGGTTTGTTTAAGATAAGCAAGTTAGATGTTTAAGCTTTGTTTACTGTTCATCTATCTCATTACTTGCTTAATTATCATCCCTTTGCATGATCATCATCTCTTTTGCCTAGGAACCATTTTGCTAGATTTACATGCATAACTGCATATTCTTTGTGCATTCTAGCTTATCTAAACTGTTAGCTTTTGATTTCCTCTAGCTTTATAGAAGTTTAATCTTGTTGTTAAGACTTGTTAAGCTTTTCTTTAGCCTAGAGAGTTTTCTTTTTAAAGCTTTCAGTTATATGGTTCTTCAGCTTTTGTTCTTTCACTCATATTATCTTCAAGCTTTGCTTTTGAAGGTACCGTGGGAAGGACAAAAACAGCAGCTGGAAGAAAGGGGAAAGCACATCAGAAGGAAGCACCAACCTCACCACGAGCAAGCAGAGATATGAGAAAAGGCGCTGCTGTTAAGACTTCATCCAAAGCCACTGGAAAGAGACCAGTTAGGGATAGAGGCACCAAGCAGAATGAAAGAAACAGAACTGTGGAGGAAGAAGTCCGCTGTCATGAGCCAAGTGCTAGGGAACTCATTGAGGCTTTCAACCAATGCACCTTAAAGCCAACAAGATACCCTTGTGCTAGTACAATGAAGGCACTAAGGATCTACATGGACGGCAAGACAGTCTTTGGGAATATGGAGCTTGAAAGCCTCATGACAACACCCCGCTCCCATCATACGAACAAGTCACTTACCAGTTTCACTGCACTCTCCAAGTGGTCAGGTATGAGGACAGTGAGCTCCCTAATGGAGATAGGTGGTTCTCTTTCAAGATTGGCAAGCAGAAGTTCACCTCCACCTTCCTGGCCATCGCTGAAGCCTTTAATCTAAGGTCCTACACCAACAAACGGAGCAGTTTCTGCATTTCCGTGGAACAGCACAACAAGCTGTGGGGCATTATTGGGACTCGGCAATACATTGCTGCAACATCGAGAAATCAGCACCTGAGACACCCTGTTGTGAGATATGCCCACAAGGCACTTGTAAACACACTCTTTGCAAGGAAGGAGACAGCATATATCACAGGTAGGGAGATGGATCTGATATACCGAAGGGTGTATGATATTGCTGGTACCAGCGAAGATGGGGGACCTCTCACGGCGCCAAAAAAGTATCCATGCTATGTGTCTATGCTGATGGAGCAGCTCTATTCCTACAAGAGTTGGGTTCTGAGTAAGGTAAAAGATGGGAAAAGCCCACAAATTCACATTGGGGGAATTGTAACAGCAGTTCTTCTGGCCAGTGGAGTGAACCTGGAGGGATATGAAGTTGATGCTCTTGAACCACACTGGATTGATATAGCCTATCTCAAGAGAAGCCACTTCCTTGAGAAAAGGATTGGTGGAAAGCATGTATACAACTTCATCAAGGACTTCAACAGACCAGCAAAAGTCCTTCTCCCTAACCCAAGGCTTGCCTCATTCACCAGAAAGAGAAACATCGGCTTCAGGCCAAGTGATGATCAGCTCTTCCAAGGCGGCCATATCCCTAAAGAGAGAGCACAAGAGAGTGAGGAAGGAAACACTGAAGAGATTGAAGAAGGAGCTGAAGAAGATCACAAATGGAATGCTGCTGCTGGCGCTGAAGGCCAAGGAAGAACCTATGAAGAAGATGAGCTTGAAGAAGAAGAAGTGTTGAGATACAGTTCAAGGCAGTTCCACTTCAAACCATATGAAACACACAGCCAAGGAGGCTCTTTGAAGGTAGCTCATGAGCACATCAATGCCCTCCAGAAATGGTGTAAATGGCCAAATAAAGCCATTAAGGGATTGGTGAAAATGGTTAAGAGGAAGTTCAAGAAAGACAAGGCTACATCTGCAAGAACTTCCCACCAAAGCCATACTCATGAGCACACTCCTGATCAAGAAGAGCATCTACAGCAAGCTGAGCCAACTGAAGAGGAGGAGGCTGTTTGGAACCCCCATGGAAGATACTCTTTCCATGCACAGCCAAGTGATCAATGGGGGACATGAGCACAACCAAGAGCTTCATCTTATGAGCCAAGTACCCATGTACCATCAGCTTGGGAACCAACTCCCACTCCCTCTGAAGTTCAGGAGACATGGCAATGGGGTCAACAAGGGAACTCTTCTCAAGCTGAGCAGTTATGGTCAAGTTGGGTTCAACCACCTCAAGAAGCAGAGCATTCTACCAAGGTTTATGAGAGGAAAAACAAGAGGAGAGCTAGCAAGTCTCCTCAGACCTCAGGATCATCTCACCACTCCTACCACTGAACCAAGTACCACATCCTCTCCACTGTTTAAACCATTGCATCTTTTTCAGTTTTTTATTATATTTTGTGCTTCTCTCTCTCATTGCTTTCATTACATAAGAGACTGTGTAATTTAAGTGTGAGGGAGAGATTTGGGGTTTGACTTTGTATTTTGTTTTCTTATTTTTTCTTTCTCTTTCACTTTGAGTCTCATGCATATCATGCATTCATGTAAGGCATAGAAAAACACAAAAAAACGAAAAAATTTAAAAAAATTTGCATTTTTGCCAACCAAAAAGAAAGCACGTAGTTGCATTTCATTCTTCTAGGATTGAGTCTAGTGTTGACATATATGTTGCATTGCATTTGCATAGGGCATTACGATGAATTTTCCTTGTAAAGTGCTTAGTGTTTAGAGATGATTTCAGTGTTTAAGTGGCTAGTTGTTTGATGCATCATATGATTGCTAGAAGTTAAGGCTGAACCATGCTTAGATTGCTAGATTTGGTCTTCTCATCTCACTCTGAAAGCACTTGTTCTCTGAAAATCAACTCTATCAACTTGAACTTTAATTTGGACTTTTAATTATCATGTCTTATGCATTGAAAACTGAATTCATGGCTACCATATACATATTTGGATCATCTTTTACCTTTCTACCACTCTTGTTGATCCAAATAGATGATCCTCATACTTATGGGACAGTTACTTCCACACCCTTAACCAAAACCTCCTTTTGAGCCTAAACACTATTGTGAGAGCTGTGAGGCCTTTGCATTGCATTTTCGATTTAGTCTTGGCAAAAAGTGTTAGGAATAAGGCTGGCAATAATTAGCTATCACGTAGATATCAGCTTGCATCTTGAGCTTTATTCTAGGATATGAGTTTTGGGTTAAAAAGGGTAGTGTAAGTGGTTTGAACTTCATGTATATATGTTTTAAAAGAAAAGGAAAAGATTTGAAATGGTAGAAAAGGGGAAACAGTCTAGAATTGTGGTTAAGTAAAGGGAAGAAAAAGCTCTAAGTACATAGAAGAAAGGCGCTAGCAACAAAGCTCAGAAAGGTCAAAAGAAGAAAAATCAGACCAGGAGCAATCCACCAAAGGTGATGAAGGTGCCAGTGCAACAAAGAAGAGCAAGTCCCAACCAAAAGAAGCAGCCACACAAGCATAGAGAAGAAGTTTCCCCAACCATGAAAAAGGGTAAAGGGTAGAATTTAGGAAAGGGTAGACTTAGGGGTTCACTTTTGGGTTTAGAAGTGCTTAGGATTCATCATTAGGTAGAAGGGAGCTTTGATTTGCATGCATAAGTGTGCTTTTACCTTTAGCATTTTGCCAAAGATGAAATCCATTTCATTGAGTGATCCTTTATGTTTATTAACCCTTTGCTAAAATGAGATCATTATTATCTCATAACCTTACCCTTTTCAACCAAATGTCTTCACTTGATTTCCATAAGCATGATTCATGGTTCTGATCTTAATTGAATGTTAAAGAGTTGGTTGATTTGAGCATTTGCCTAAGTTGAGATTTGAGATCATTTTGAAACATGATGAGCATGGCTAGGTTCTTTAAAGTATAGCTGATTATGTTTGCATCCTACAACTAGGCTTTTAAACATTGATACCATCTCTTTACCTTTGCACTTTTGGAATCTGAATGCCCACCTTCAAACCTCACTCTCTCATTTGTTCTTATTTGCTTGAGGACAAGCAAAAAACAAGTGTGGGGGTGTTGATATCTCTTGTATTTACACCATTTAGGCCTGCATTTAGTACATGTTTTGGTTCTCTTTTGTATGTTTTCCTTTAGTTTTTGTCCCATTTTCTTCTCCTTTTAGACTTAGGTTGCATTTAGGGTATAGTTTGCATTTTCATTGCATTTTGGATGTTTTTAGGTGCTTTTGGAGCTAAAAGGAGCTTGGAGGAACTTTGAGGATGATTCATGATGCTAGCTGGATCAAAGGGAGCAAAAGGGATCAAAGCAGACAATCTCTGCAAAGGTTTTCGGCCAGAGCACGGAGAACATCAATCAAGGGATCGATGTAAGATTTTCGGTCAGGAGCATCGATCATGAAGTGATTGATACGAGCACATCGATCATCAGCATCGATCAGAAGTGATCGACACAAACGCCCCGAGTTAATTTCGGTCACCACATCGATCACTGCCCAGACCGATGCAACTCTACATCGATCAACCCTGACTGTTATAAATGACCGATGTAAACCCTGGCCGGACCTGTTCTATTTACATTTCTGCCATTACTCTAGGGCTTCCTTCCTTAGGCTATAAATAGCCCATTTTCCTGATTTTCGACAAGTCTTGTCAAATTACTGTTCTTAAGCATTTTCTTTAAGTTTGTAAGAAAAATGATTTGCTTTATTTAATATATTTGAGTATTTGCCTTTAATCTTTCATTATTCTCTCTTCAAATCATGATTAACATCCTTTTTCTTTGTGATTTGGTGTTAAACATGAGCATTAAGGAGTAGTTTGCTTAGAGTTTCTAGATGTGGTAGATTAGAGGAATTTAGGACTTGATTAAGGCTTGTTTAGTGCTTCAGTTTATGGGTTCCTCTCTATTAATCTGTTCTTAAACTAGATTTGTCTTGATCACACTTATCTAGGTTGTTAGCTTTCTTTTATGCCCACCAAGTGTTTGATGAAATACTGATCTTGTTTAATAGAGGATTTACTGGCCTTGGCTCAAGAGATTGACTGTTTGAGGAGCATCTTGACTGAAATAGAGTTGTTTATTAATGCTTGCTTAATGTTTTAGCACTAATGAGAGTTAGTTCTTGTTAACATGTTTAGCAAAGGGCTATTTTACAAGAGATTGGATCTAGCTTGCTTGATTGTGAACTCTATGTCTAGGAATCACCATTGCTAGCTTGTTTGCTTGATCAATGTTGTTTGAAACAGCCTTAGTTAGTTTATAAATTACCCAAAGTAAATAACCACATCTAGGAACTTGCTTTTCTCTTATTTGAATTTTGGATTTGCTCTGTTTTGCTTGCTTAGTTTTGCTTAGTTTGCCTTTATCTTTACTTTCTTTGCTGCTTGATCATATTAGGATGTTAGGTTGGTTGCTTAGGCAACAAAAACACTTTTCTGCTTGCTTGACTTAGAGATTTTTACTCTCAACTCTTCTGTTTTCAACTAAAACCCATTTGGATTGATAAAAGCCCTATGCTATACTACAACTGACTAGTACAAGCTTGGGTGATTGAATCAAGACCTCAAAAATCTTGTATCAACTACTAAACCCTAAAAATATTAAGGATAAAGAAGAGCCAACATTCAGAATATGATTGTGTCAAGATTTAAAGATGGAACTTAAAAGGTGGGAAGAGCAAGGCGTTCACTTATGGAGAGCTGAAAGTGGGGAGACAAACGAAAGATGTTTCAATGGTGTAGAGTTGAAGAGCCTTCTAAATCCTTTGAAGGATGGTACCAATGGAGAAGTGATTTGGTGTTCAATCACTTTGGTTTGGTACAAAACTCAGGAGTTAAGGAATCATGCGACTTGACTTATGTCAAAGTATGGAGTTGAGGAAAAGGGAGCGAGAGTTTACAGGAAGAGCGGTTTCACCAGACAAATTATATCTGCATTGGGGAGAAACATCAAGTAAAGGAAGAATTAGAGTGTTAATGATCGGTTGTAGGTTATGATCATTGTTATAGCACGCTTAAGACGAATGAAGATTTCCAAGAAGATTGATGGAGTTTACATGGATAATGATTGTAAGATTATTTAGCACCCTGGAAAGGCGATGTTGCAGCAGATGCTTAAAGTTAATGTGGGGAGAAATGTAGCATGGGAGGATGATGCATAAGCTTTAACATCCAGATTTAAGATGGTCAATCTATCGATACCAGAAGTAGAAGGCAATGAACTATAGAGACTGCAAGGTGGTTGTTTGCAAATAATTTGTGAAGGAGACACAAATTTGAAAAGAATTATGGAGGAGTTAAGAGAGAAGCGCAACTAGAAGAATCATGGAGCGGAAGGACGAAAATCAAGCAAATGAGATGAATCGAAAGAAAAAAGGAGTTCCTGTATACAAGAACGACGTCATGATAAAGAAATCCAAATACTTGAAGGAAATGGAGCCATTGAAATTATGTCAGCTAAGTAACAACTGAGTCCACTATAAACGAATGGAAACATATATCTTTGAAATATTGGAATGGTATGCGATGCAAGGGTGCTATGAGCATGTAGAGAGAAAACTGCTATGGGAAATGATACAAGTTGTGCAAGCTGCATCATTTTTCTTATTACCATAACAGCAAAGTGAAGAAAAGATGGAGTAAAGGGAAAAGAGAAAGAGAAGAGAAGGTAGGAAAGACAAATAAAAGGGAGAGAAAGGAGAGAGTTCGTGAGGAAGAAGAACAAGGAGAGAAGGAGAAAGAAAGAGAATGGGAATGGAGTGAGAGCGTGAGCACCACCATACGCTGTTACTGCCTCGCCACCTCCATTTTTCCTCCAAGCAAGAGATCTCCACCCGTCATATAATCCTTGTGGTGTCTTTCGTCATTGTTTGCTTCGTTGATGCATCTGTGGTAGCAATTACAAGTGAGTTGTATTCTATCCTCACTGTGTGGTCCGTTTTGGTGTGTTGATCTTTGAAGTCATGCCTTGTGTGGGAGTGATGAGGAAAAGTCATCATCAGCCAAGGAGAAAGGAATCAAGAAGCATGAAGAGGAGAACATAAAGCTAAGGAGGGCCAAGGGGTCATACAAAATTTTGCCAGCTTAAATGGAGACCTGGACCCGGCATCTAAACTCAACAACCCATTGGAGTTAACACTTAGCTTATGTAGAGCACACCACGAAGAAGAATCAACCTAAAAGGATTTCAAATGAAGGAGTTATTCAGCTTGCAAAACGGGTGATTTCAAACATACCCGAACTGGACATACGTACATTGATTTGGGGTTTCCGACTGAACCATGAGGTACCAAGTGGGCAGTTATAGTTCATTGTTGGCCGAAAAGTCTTGGTGCTGCGTAAGGATGGATGATATATGTTCTTTAACCTAGAGTGGATGTAGAGATATTGTAATGTCTTGGAAGACTTCCATGATGTAAGTGCACCAGTGGGACGTATAGACAGAAATGTCTGTTCAAGTCGAGTTGGTGGGTTATGTTTAAGGAACATCTGGAGATCAGACCAGTTGGTGCAACATCATTGCCTTCATATGCGTGGCCTAGAAACGAATGTCTAAGTAGGCTTTCATGATTAGCGTGGTTGGAAATGGGTATTACAAGTATGGTGCTTGAGTTTAATGATATTACAAAATTATCTTTAATAAAATGATTAAATTTTCTAGTAAATCCAATGGCACATTTAGTAAATATCTTGATAGTTTTTGGACATTTCAAATTAATGATTCTCTTTTAATAGTATATATATATATATATATATATAAAGATAAAAGCAAATAAATAATCACTATTTATTTAACAAAATTTATGATTTAAAAATATGTCAGTGAAAAATTTGTTATCTAATTGAATCATACAAAAAATAGTGCTTAGAATGGCAATTTAAAAGTTAGACATTTAATAATGTTCATTTTCTTATTGATTACAAATGGATTCGAAGTTCTCAACCCCAAAAACAAAACACATGAAGCCCAGTCGTAACAGTCTTAAGCAATGAGATGCGCATCTCCCATGTGTGTGTTCTTCGGTGAATCCAATTATCCAACAAAAGAACATCACGATTAGGCCCGCATGCCTTCGAAATCTATTTGATGTCTTCTTTCTCTGATTACTTTGAAACCAATTGAGAAGATCTTCGTATATATCAAGATTGAAATTCGAAAAAAACTTCAGATGATGTGTTACTCATAACTTTGTAAGAAAACATAAATATTCATATTGAACAAGAGTTATATTAAACGACGATACAGATTCAAACTGATTTTAAATCCAACGATTCACATTCTTCTCTACAGTAAATATATATATTATTTATGTGGACAATGTTCTGCTTCAGCTTCAGTTGCAGATAACAGTGTCAGAGCCGAGAAAAAGAACACGTACCGAAAACAGGGAAAATGTCAGTCATTTTACGAGGAGGAATCGCTGGAGGATTTCTTCTCCGTCGCCGAGACTTCTCAGCCGTCATCACAAGACGAAGAATCTCATCCATTGGAGCCGTAACAGGACGAGCCGTCAATCCAACGGTTGCTGTAGAACAACGTGCCACGTGGCTACCTGGTCTCGACCCTCCTCCTTACCTTGACGGAAAGTGAGTTTCGTCTTTTGTCTTCTTTACACACAAAAAGCTTTCTTGGTTCCAAAAACCAAATCGTTTTCTGTTTCTTGAAAATAAAAGGTTCGCTGGAGATTACGGGTTTGACCCGCTTGGGTTAGGAGAAGATCCGAAAAGCTTGAAATGGTATGTTCAAGCAGAGCTTGTTCACTCTCGTTTCGCCATGCTTGGTGTTGCAGGAATACTCTTCACCGATGTAATATAACAAATCTTTCATCATTTTCCTCAATTCTTGAAATGTTGAAACCCCACCAAGAAAATGGCTAATCAAGAAGCTTTGTTTTGGTTTTTCATGTAGCTGCTTCGTATCACAGGGATTAGCAATTTACCGGTTTGGTATGAAGCTGGAGCTACGAAATTCGATTTTGCCAGCACAAAAACTCTCATAGTTGTACAGTTTCTACTTATGGGGTAATAATATAAAACTCATTATCTCTGTATCTAGATATCCATTGTTAAACAAACAAAAGCTCAGAAATCAGATTGATTCTGTTGTTTATTTTACAGGTTTGCTGAGACCAAAAGGTATATGGATTTCGTCTCTCCGGGTTCTCAAGCTAAAGAAGGAACTTTCTTTGGACTTGAAGCAGCACTCGAGGGGCTCGAGCCCGGGTAAGTTTTCTTTTATATGATCCAACTTTTTTTACTCTGTGTGTACATTGTGTAGAATGCTTTAGGATCTAGTTCTTGATTTTGGCTTAGATATCCTGGAGGACCGCTACTGAATCCGCTAGGTCTTGCTAAGGATATCGAAAACGCTCATGACTGGAAGCTTAAGGAGATCAAGAACGGTATATTAAACTTTGATTTGCCTCATACTCATAAACTCTGTTGGTGACCATTAATTGGTGTTTTAAACAGGTCGTCTAGCAATGATGGCGATGCTAGGGCTCTTCGTTCAAGCTTCTGTGACTCACACTGGTCCTATCGATAACCTTGTCGAGCATGTCTCGAATCCATGGCATAAGACCATCATTCAAACCGTCTTCACCTCTTCTTCTTAAGTACTTTTTCATTTAGCGACATTCTTGATGTATCAAATTATCTTTATTTCATTTAAGAGTACAAAAAATCTAAACAACCATGTTTATGAAATTCAGATACTCTGTTTTCCATTTTTCATAACGAAATACCAATTGAATATGTCATAAAAAGGAGTTTGTTCACTTGTTTGGTTTCTTCCTTGACAAGAACATGAAGACTTTAGGAAGCAAAGAAAACCTCTTCTTTTTCTTCTTTGTTTCAGGTGTCACCACATTACTACTTTCTCCAACGTTGCTGCTTCCTTGTTCACCAAATGCAAATGATCTTGCTGAATGTAAAGCCGATTTCGACTTGCTTAAGTCATGATTCTCCTTTTTACCTCCTTCGGGGCTCCTATTTCCATTTTCGGAGCTCCATTTTCGCAACTCATGATCCATACCAACCTTCCCATCTCTAGCCTTTTCGACTTTCCTCATTGCTTCTTTTAACTCTTCCTTTCTTGAAAATGTTTCTCTGTTCACTTCCTCAAGATTCTCCAAGATTCTTGATTCTTCTTCCTTAGCCACCTCAATTTGAGAAACGATCTCCGCTAGTTTTCTGTTGGCTGCCTCCTCTACCTCATGTGCTTGCTTGCTTAGCTCATAATACTCCTCCACAGATATTATTATGTTTCTTGGTGAGCTACTAATATCCTCAATCTTATTAGCACATTGTGTTTCTTGCAACGCTTTTATGGCAGCTAAAGCCAACTTCTCAGAAGCTTTCGCAGCTTCCATTACCATTTTTGCTTCGATTAACTGACTTTCTATTGCAGAGAATCCTGTTTTCGCTTGATCTGACTCTTCCTTCGCCTTTCTCAGCTCCTCTCCAGTAGCTAAAGCAAGTGACTTCGCCTCCTCTGCTTCTCTGCTCGCTTCTTGCAACTTCTTGGCTATCTCTGCGCATCTCTCCTCTCTTGCTTCTTCGCTGTTTCTCTGAATCGAACTAGCTTCTCTCTGTTTCGTTTCTGAGAGATCTTTCTTCTCTCTTTCAAGTTCAGACTGCAATGACCCAACGATTATCTTCAATGTTTTCACCTCGGAAACCGCTTTCTCGATGTTTGCTTTAACTTCTTCAAGCTCCTTCCTCGCGGAATCAACCGCTGCTTGTATGTCACTGTTGTTTCTCTTTCCCTTATCGTTTGAGTCGTTGTAAGCTGCTATTTCGGCTTTCAAATCTTGCTGTAGTACAGAAGCACTCTCTAGTTTTATTTTCACATCATCAGCCGCATTAATCTCTTGTCTAAGCCTCTCGATATCGTCTTCAACCATTTTCAGTTCCTTCTCCCGGTTATAAAAGTCATGGTCACGAGCCATGGCTGCCTCAAGTTTCTTTTCTTCAGCTTCGAGATGAGCCGCGTGCGCTGACTCCAACAACTCCTTTGTGGCAATCATCTCTATTGTCAAACCTGTCATCTGTTTCTCTAGATCTTTAGCTTCCAAAACAGAGTCCTCTGCTTTCTTCGCAGCCGATTCTTTTTCCTTCAACAGAGATTCATACTCTTGAGAGACCATTTCTATCTCTTCTCTTACGTTCCCTAGCTCGGAAACCGCTGATAATTGCCTCGTTTTAGCAACCTCGAGCTGTGTTTTGGCCGCGACACTCGCATCATCGGCTATTCCTTGCTCCATTTCCTCCACACGCAGCTTCGCGAGATCAGAGTCTTGTTTCGCTTGTTGCTCCTCTTTCTCGGCCTTCTCTAGCACGAGCTTTAGCTCTTCCACGACACTTCTTGTCCTCTCAAGCTCCATCACCACCTGCTGCTTTGCCTCTTCCGCTACAACCGCTTGTTTTTTGTACTCAGGCATGTCCTCTTGTATTTTCTCAAGCTCTTGATCCACCGTCTTACGTCTCTGGAGACGATCATAAAATCCATCACAAATTTCAAACTGAACAAGAAAAATAATAAACCAAAAGAACCAATAGCATATGGTTTGTTCGAGTGAGTACAAGACTTGCCGGGTGGGTCAAGACTAGGGTTCGAGTTGCAAAAAATCAAGAACCAAAAAGCTTTTTACGTTACCTCTATTGTTTGGATTTTATGAGCTTTCCAATCTGTGATCCCACCAAACTTGGAAACTGCTTCTTTGACCGATTCGAACGGTGCAGCAGTATCGATCAAAACAGGACTCGTGGGTGACCCAAAACGCGGTGAGCCAGATGCCCTCGGATGCACGAACGCTCTTGGTGAGCCAGGAACTTTAAGACGTGA
Organism: Thlaspi arvense; assembly: GCA_911865555.2. Lineage (NCBI taxonomy): Eukaryota > Viridiplantae > Streptophyta > Magnoliopsida > Brassicales > Brassicaceae > Thlaspi > Thlaspi arvense. The sequence goes on from OU466857.2 coordinate 47,410,047, forward strand.
GAGACCAAGATCTTGGATTAATCTAGGTGAGTCAGGTAAACTAATCCTTGCGTCTTCGATGGAGTCAATTGGAGAGTCTAGTGAAAACGAGTCTTGATGGTTTATCATGACTCTTGGTGCAATATACACCTTTGGAGACTCTGATTCAACAAGAAAATGTGGGTCTTGTTCTTGTTCTTGAAGTACATTTAGAGATTCAAGAAACGGATTGTGTTCTGGCAAGAGATTTGGTGTCTCTCCTCCATCTTCCAAGTTTATGAGATCAAGAATAGATGAATCGAATTCGATACTATTGAATGGCGTAGAGGAATCTTCATTGAGATCAGGAAGTAAACAAAGATCATTGGAAACTTTATCATTATCCACCATTGTCACGTAACTGCAATTAATAAGAAAATTGTATTCATGATTCTAACGATTGGATCATTCGATTCAGTTTCAAACAAGATGATTCCAAATCATAGGAGTATAGTTACAAAAAACAAGAAATTTTAGGAGTCATTAATCCGCAGAAAGGGAATTACGTTAATTAAAAATAATGCGAACGCGAGTTTTTGAGGATGGAGTTTGACGCCGTACCTTCATAAAAATGCAACAAAATGCGAGACGAACCTTCTGGAGAATAACTTTGAAGGGAGATTAATGAAGCATAATCCTTTTTTAAGCCTAATCTTTATATTATGTTGACGATCATATCTTACGATTGCCAGAAAAGAAAAACGAACAATGAGAAGAAAGAATTCAGAAAAGAGACGGAAGAGAAAATCATCATCAGACAAAGATTTCAAAATAGTAAAAAAAGAAAGAAAAACCATTAGGGCGTGGAGGGCACACCTCTCTTTCTCCTCTCTACCACCATCTGTGGTTTTGCGTTTTTTTTTTTTTTTTTACATTTCCCTTTTATTTTATTTTATTTTATTTTAGTTTAGTTTTTAATTAATGTCAGATATTTTTTGTCAACAATTAATGTCAGATTTTGTCTAAAAAATGGAAAAATATATTGAAGTTGTAAGTGTTAATAATATTACTTTGACCGGATAAACCAAATGTTTATAGTTACCATATTTTTTCAGTCAAATTTAAGACACAATTTTGACTAGCAAATAAAAAGTTGAATCACAATTTTTCATATAGTCAACATTAAATTGTTGAAAAAACATTACACTAAAATCAAAATAACATAAACAACAATAACACAAATGTCTCTCCTAGAGATAACACATCAGCATTTTGAAGCTTTCTAAAGATGACACCTCAGCAAAAATATTCACCAATCAAAATTTATTAATACAACTCATCTACTTATTTTAATTTTTAAATTTAAATCCATTAAAAACTCAAATACCTTTTCTTTTAATTTTTATTTTATTTTTTTACCAAATCCAAGCCCAATTAATTAATAACAGTAAATAAAAAAATATTTATTTTATTTTTTGTCAAACTAAAGCTCAAATAATAAATAACAACATACAAAAAAATTAAATCTTTGTTTTTGATGGGCAACACAATTTTCTATGTTTGATGGATAATGCAATTTCTTAGTTTTCGTACGAAAACACAATTTCATAATTTTTGTGAAAAATGCAATTTGACAATTTTACAACAATAACACCAATGTCTCTCTTAGAGATGACACATCAGCATTTTGAAGCTTTCTAAAGATGACATCTCAGCAAAAATATTCACCAATTAAAACATTTTATTAATAAAACTCATCTACTTATTTTAATTTTTAAACTTAAATCCATTAAAAACCCAAATACTTTTTCTATTAATCATTGTTTTATTTTTTACCAAATCCAAGCCCAAATAATTAATAACAGTAAATAAAATATATTTATTTTATTTTTTGTCAAACTAAAGCCCAAATAATAAATAACAACAAATAAAAAAATAAATCTTTGTTTTTGATGGGCAACACAATTTTCTATGTTTGATGGATAATACAATTTCTTGGTTTTCGTACAAAAATACAATTTCATAATTTTTGCAAAAAAATGCAATTTGAAAATTTTGGCGTAAAAATGCAATTTCTCAATTTTATTAGGAAAACACGATTTCTTGGTTCGACGAGAAAACAATTTTTCTCTGCTTTGGCGAAAATAGGGAATTTCTCTGTTTTGCGAGGAATAGGAGATTTCTTGGTTTCGATAGGAAAATGCGATTTTTAGTTTTGGTAGCAAAACATAATTTCTCGGTTATGGCGGAAAAAAGCCAATTTTCAGATTTGGCGAGAAAATGTGAATTTTTGGTTTTGGTAAGAAAACAAAAAAAAAATTAATTTTGACGGAAAAAAGAAATATCTTAATTTTCACAGAAAAGGTTTTGATGAGAAATGCAACTTTTCAATTTTGACAAAAATGTGATCTCTCATTTTAATAGGAAATGCAAATTTTTGGCTTTTGACGGATAATGCGATTTCTTGGTTTTAGCCCAAAAATACGATTTTTTAGTTTTTGCAGAAAATTAGAATTTGACAATTTTGGCAGGAATAAACAATTTCTTGGTTTTGATGGGAAATGCAAATTTTTAATTTTTGACAAATAATGTGATTTTTTTTGTTTTCTCGGAAAAATACAATTTCTTAGTTTACACAGAAAAACACAATTTCTCGGGAGATAATGCAATATTTGGTTTTTTCAGAAAATTGTAGTTTATTTGTTTTGGTAGGAAAGATTCTTGGTTTGACAAAAAAATTAATTTTTGGTTTTGGCGGGAATAGAAGATTTCTCGGTTTTTGCACGAAAATATTTTTTTTTGGTTTTGACGGGAAAATACAATTTTTTTATTTCTGCAGGAAGATGAAATTTTTTAGTTTTGGTGAAAAAACGTGATTTTTTGGTTTTGGCGAGAAAACACAGGATCTCGCAGGAAAATAAAATTTTGTTTGACGAGAAAATGATTTTTTATTGTTTGTTCTGGCGGGAATATGCGCTTTCTAAGTTTCATGGGAAAATGAAGTTTTTTTGTTTTGATGAGAAATGTGATTTCGGTTTTTGTAAGAAGATGAAATTTCTTTGTGCTAAATTTTAAGTTAAAGTATGTTTACAGTAACCAAAATTTAAATATTTAACTTCAACTAAAACGATATTTCAACAGTTCAAACAGCAATGATTTTGATGTGAATGTTATTGATTATAGTTTAGTAGTTTTAGAAACATATGTTTATAATAAATATTTGATAAATAAATAAATTTTATAATTCAAGATAATCAGAAATCTTTTTTTAAAAATGGTATTTTACTTTATATAATTATAGGAGAATCAAGTGATAATTTATTGGAGAAAATAGATTACATTTGCCATTAGCATGAATGTACTAAAAAATATATTGCTTTATTCTTACATATACATATATAATTAGTTAGCTAAACAAATTTAATAGCAAATTGTAATTTAAAAAAAAAAAATTAAGGATATATAATGTTTATTCAAATTAAAAACATATAAATACATAACTTAAGCTAATAAAAAATAAACATGTATCTCTTTTATCCTCAACAATCATATTATGTAATATGATACATGACCTCATAATGATAGCCAAATCGGCTATATCCCACATACGAGCTGGTTCGCGAATAATTTTAAATCGAGCCTGCAACACTCCAAATGCACGTTCGATGTCCTTTCGACATCCCTCTTGATGTTTTGCAAACAACTTGTCTGGTTCACTCTGAGGAAGCCTAACTGATTTGACGAAAGTCGGATAAGAATTTTTAAAAATATCTAAGTATTAGGGAAATTTTCTTGATTTAGCCTTACCTGAAGAGATTTTCCTCTTCTATTTATTGATATATTTTAGAATATCCCCAAAAATCTAAGATTTATATTTAGAGATTTTCTCTCTTTGCCATATCTTTCTCTCTTAAACGTCACCTATTCTCACTTTCTCTTTGAGAACTTGTGTTTCAGGTACCATGGCACCCAAGAAGAGAAGCAGAGATTTGGCAACTCAAGAGGAAACTCAGCAAGTGGTTGAAGAAAGGGTCAGGTGGAGTAAGGAAGAGAAGAAAGCAAAGAGGAGGCTTGAGAGGTTGCGGTTTGAGCCTACAAAGTTTGCAAGTAGGGATCTCTTGGAAAGGCTAGGTTTGTTGGAGGAGTTTGATGAGTTGCTCAGGGGCATGGGCCTTGCTTGCCTATCACGGATGGATTGCCCAACTTACCCCGAGGCTACACTTGATTTCCTCTCCACCTTGGACTTCTCATATGAAGATCCAAGCATCCAAACTCCATCCAAGGGTCATGTCACGTTCAAGATCAGAAGACAAGCCTACCACCTCTCCATCCCTGAGCTATGCGAAGCTGATAACCAGTTTTTTTGCAATGTGATGTTGTGTCAAAGCCCAATTGCAACAATGAGATGTAGTATAGTATGCAAGTGAGTGTCAATCCAACCTAGGAGCTATAAAGTGCAATGAGAATGCAAGTATCATGTAAAGCTAAACAAATGATGAACGGTTTTGTAAAAATCCTAAAAACTAGATGCAGCGATTAAATGCAGGGCAAAACTATTTTAAAAATACCAGGAACAAGTTAACTACCATGACGAACAAACAGAATGATTCAAATGCAAAGCTAAGAATTTATAAAAATCGACTAGTGGATCGACCATATGATCGAGCAACAACGATCGATCTCGTCTAAATGTTCAGCAGAAACGAATCTAATGACCAGGATGCGAACAGATAGCAAGCAAATGATTAATCAGAGATGTACGAATACTAAGAAAGAGGGTCCAGGGTTGAGATTCATGTTCTAGGGTCTCAAAGGTCTAAGCTTGGTTTGAAAACTGTAAATCTACTCACTTTGTGAGATTCTATAAGCCTTGAAAACAAAACAAGATCCATCCATGGCATGTGGTATGGATCACTCTTTTATTCTCTCCTCCAGACCCATGGCGTTTGGCGGAAAAAGAGATTGAAGGGCAAAGAACTCAGATTTCAAACACGCGGCTTAACTAGTCCCCTAAACTACCATGGCATTTGGGAAAGGGTAACTAGTCTCTAGGATGCGATTTTCAGAGATCTCTGGATCCTGTCAAGGTAAGAGGCCTCTCTGATCATAAAGATCTTGGCGTGAGAGTCTTTATGCCTTAAGAACTTAACATCCTAGAAGAGAAAGCCATGAAGAACAAGAAAACACCAAACTCTGAAAACCTTTTCGACCCCTTTGAATCCTCTCAACCCCAAAGCCCGAATAGACTACTCGCTACACATTAAGTAAACCAAGCAAAGCATAAACGATGAACTGATAAACATGAAAAACGATGGATTTAAACTTAAACGATTCAAAGATTCAAGAACAAAGCTTCAAAGTCTAACAATGGCGAAATCGCCTTCGAACAGAGAGAAAAAGATGAAAATGATAAAGTGAAAACGTGTGTGAGAAAGCATGATTGCTGCCTTCCCGAAATAGGCCAAACAGCTCGATTGTCGCCCCCTTTGCTAGCGGCCAAAAGCGGTTAAAGTACACTGAGATCGACCTCGAGATCGAGCATCTCGCTCGATCATTTTTGGACATCGTGCCTTCAGCTCGATATGTGTCTCGATCTACTTCGGTGGATCGAGTGCTTCATTCGATCTTGGTGTCAATCTTTGGAGGATCGAGTGGTGGACTCGATCTGGCTCTCGCTCTGCATGGCGTCATTCACGTCTGTACTCCTTGATCGATCGCTTCACTCGATCTCCGTCTCGATCAGTTCCCTTGGATCTGATGGACTACTCGATCTTCTGGTCGATCTCATCTAGATCGACCAGCCATGATCGATCCGCTTCTCGATCTCTGGTCCTTAGCAAGCATTCCTGAATTCTCCAAGTTCCCACGAACCTCCTCACGAGCCTCAGCACGTCCACGAACCCTCAAAGACTCCAAAGTAGCCGAAAACAACCTGTATGCGATTCAAAATGCAGGAAATATGCATATGCTAGTGCAAGAACACTCTAGGACCTAAAGTGATGCAAACTAGCCTAAAATGCAATGTATATGCGTGAGAAACTAACTTATATGTATGCAAAATGCATGAAATATGCAGCAATATCAGAAGCTTATGGTCTCAATGCGGCAGCCACGCTTGTGGAGTTCCCACGGTTCACATCCGCGAATGATCTATGGGATTTGGTTAGCGATGGAGACTACAAGGCCAATACCGCCAAGATCAAGAAGGTGCGAAATCCTGTGCTAAGGTACAGCCTCAAGCTGCTGGCCAACACATTCAGTGGAAGATCCGTAGCCCCAACAGTTACCAAGAACGAGTTATGCTTCCTTTTCCAAGGGGTTAAGAAGATTGTATGCGATGCCAAGGAGGATGAGGAGCCAATAGAGGATGAGCTTCGGGAAGACATCAACTACGGCTGCATCTTGGCTTCTTCATTGGTCAAATACAAGGCTTGGGCAATGAGATGCAAGGCAAGCTCTGCACTCATAGGAGGTTTCCTCACGCCATTGTTCATACAAGCGAGAGTGCCCCTTGCAGATTTTGAGCCTTGTGTGGAGCGTGCGTACATGGATGAAGTCTACATGCGCCACACCGATTCCTTGGGTTCTACTCCAGCTCCAGGCTTCTATGCTTACTTGTTCTACAACCATCACCATGAGAAGAAAGTCTGCATTCTGCCCAATCAAGATGAAACGGACCTGTAAGCCATCGGCACAATAGAGTTCTTACTGAGCGATGAAGAATGCTTTGCGTCTCTTGGACACACAGCAGCCCCACCTCAGCTCACTCGTTCACCCTCATAGTCCCCTCCTACAGATGCTGAGATGCCACCAAGCTTTAATCTCCCCAAGCTAGACTATGAGCCACAGACAAAGGCTGAGAAATTCTTTGCTTCGGTTGTTGAGATTCAACGCAAGGTTAACAAGTGGCAAGGCAAGATGATCAAGAAGCTAGCAAAGAAGATCAAAGACCTACAAGGAAGCTCATCTGAGACGACTGTGAGCGACGAGGTTGAGCAAATGGGCGAAACGATGAGGGGAAACTCAACCGGAGGTGTGGAGATCCGTGAACCTCAAGATGGCAACCAAGCTGGGCGCCTTTCTCTACACGAGGGCACAAGCAGGAGCAAGGGCAAGGGGATACTTCACGACACTCCTAGAAAGAGCAGGAGGACCGGAGCAACCTCAAGCTCCAGTCATGCCTAGCTCCGAGGTACCAAAACTCAACCATTGTATATATCATGCATTTTTTCTAATTTTTGCTTTGTGTTTTTGGTCTCCTCTTGAATTTGTTTGACACGAAGACGTTGTCATTCAAGTTTGGGGGAGAATGTGTGCTTTGACATGTTTTTATTTGGATCTTATTTTTGTGTTCACATCTTTGAGTCTTCATGCATCATCTAAGTGCATAGAAAAATACAAAAAAATCAGAATTTCTTTTTAAAATTTCAAAAAAAAAAAATCATATAGCTTGCATTTGCATTGTCAAATATTTTAGGATTGAGCCTAGAATTCTTTTCATTTAGGTTGCTTGCATCTGCATAGGGGGCAATGATATAAAATTTTCCTTGTAAAGTGTTTTAAGCTCATGAATTGGTTCAATGCCCTAGTTAGTAGTTCTTTGATGCTTTATTCAAACTTTGAAAGTCAGTTCTAACCATATTTGGATCATTTGTCTTGATTTTCGTGGCTTAAGTTAAACAAACATGAATTGAATCCTTTCCTATCAAGTGGAACCTTAACATGAATTTTGAATTATCATACTTGTGCATTTGAAAAAGATTACATGGATTACATATAAATATTTAGGCTTTCTTATTCCTTTCACCACTCCTTTCAAGCCAAATTTCGTGTGTGATATTGTGAGGCCTTAAATTTTCGGTTGAACTTGGCATAAGTGTTAGGTTTAGGGGGACATGATTAGGCTCTCATATTGATGCTGATTTTGCATATTGAAGCTAGTTTTAGGCTTAAGGTCAGGGTGGGAATTCACGGGTGTTGTTGATTTTGCTTACTTGTAAAAACCTTTTAAAACCTTGGAGTGAGTGTGTGAGGCATGTAGAATAGAGAGCTTAGCTTTGCTAGCCTGCTTGGTAGTGTAGTCCGGTTCCGTGTCCAGTTCGAGGTGAGTCCCAGTAGTGGTGGACTATCGCGGTTGCTGTTTGTTCCTGATTGTTCATCCCAAGTCTTTGTAGGTGTTGCTGCCTTTCTTGCTGTCTCCTTGCTCTCTGTCCTTTATCCAGCAGATTGATGTTGTCTATGAAGTCCACAAGATTGCTTGAACCTCTGGATCTCAAGTTCATATACCTGAAAGACAGAAATGCGAGTCAAAAGAAATTAGTAACCAAAGAAAACTAAAAACTTGATCTTAAAGATTCTACAAACTCTAATGATTCAAAAACAAAACCCAAATGGCAATGGTACCAAATTGATACATGATTTTTGAGGTCTTGATTCAATCACCCAAGCTTGTACTAGTCAGTTGTAGTATAGCATAGGGTTTTTATCAATCCAAATGGGTTATAGTTGAAAACAGAAGAGTTGAGAGTAAAAATCTCTAAGTCAAGCAAACAGAAAAGTGTTTTGTTGCCTAAGCAACCAACTTAATATCCTAATATGATCAAGCAGCAAAGAGATTAAAGATAAAAGCAAACTAAACATAACTAAGCAAGCAAAACAGAGCAAAACATAGCAAATTCGAGATTCAAATATAAGAAAAGCAAGTTCCTAGATGTGGTTATTGACTTTGGGGAATATATAGACTAACTAAGGCTGTTTCAAACTACATTGATCAAGCAAACAAGCAAGCAATAGTGATTCCTAGACATAGAGTTCACAATCAAGCAAGCTAGATCCAATCTCTTGTAAAATAGCCCTTTGCTAAACATCTTAACAAGAACTAACTCTCATTAGTGCTAAAACATTAAGCAAACATTAATAAACAACTCTATTTCAGTCAAGATGCTCCTCAAACAGTCAATCTCTTGAGCCAAGGCCAGCAAATCCTCTATTAAACAAGATCAACATTTCATCAAACACTTGGTTGGCATAAGAGAAAGCTAACAACCTAGATAAGTGTGATCAAGACAAATCTAGTTTAAGAACAGATTAATAGAGAGGAACCCATAAACTAAACCACTAAACAAGCCTTAATCAAGTTCTAAATTCCCCTAATCTACCACATCTAGAAACTCTAAGCAAACTACTCATTAATACTCATGTTTAACACCAAATCACAAAGGAAAAGGATGTTAATCATGATTAGAAAAGAGAATAAAGAAAGATTAAAGGCAAATACTCAAATATATTAAATAAAGCAAATGATTTGTCTTACAAACTTAAAGAAAATGCTTAAGAACAGTAATTTGACAAGATTTGTCGAAAATCTAGAAAAAGAAGCTATTATAGCCTAGAGAAGGAAGCCCTAGAGTAATGTCAAAAATGGAAATAAAACAGGTTCGGACTGGGTTTACATCAGTAATAAGTGATCAATGCTAGTGATCGATGTAAATCCCATCGGTCTGGGCAGTGATCGATGTGGTGACCAAAATTCATTTGGGGCATTTGTGTCGATCACTTCTGATCGATGCTGTTGATCGATGTGCTCGTATCGGTCACCTAATGATCGATGCTTCTGACCAAAAATCTGGTATCGGTCACCCCTTTGATCGATGTTCTTTGTGCTCTGACCGAAAACCTTTGCAGAGATTGTCTGCTTTGATCCCTTTTGCTCCCTTTGATCCAGCTAGCATTCTGAATCATCCTCAAAGTTCCTCCAAGCTCTTTTTAGCTCCAAAAGCACCTAAAAACATCCAAAATCCAAGAAAAATGCAAACTATATCCTAAATGCAACCTAAGTCTAAAAAGAGAAGAAAATGGGACAGAAACTAAGGGAAAACATGCAAAAGAGAACCAAAACAAGTACTAAATGCAGTCCTAAATGGTGTAAATACAAGAGATATCAACATCCCCACACTTGCTTTTTGCTTGTCCTCAAGCAAATAAGAACAAATGAGAGAGTGAGGTTTGAAGGTGGGCATTCAGATTCCAAAAGTGCAAAGGTAAAGAGATGGTATCAATGCTTAAGTGCCTAGTTGTAGGATGCAAACATAATCAGCTATACTTTAAAGAACCTAGCCATGCTCATAATGTTTCAAAATGATCTCAAATCTCAACTTAGGCAAATGCTCAAATCAACCAACTCTTTAACATTCAATTAAGGTCAGAACCATGAATCATGCTTATACAAATAAAGTGAAGACATTTGGTTGAAAAGGGCAAGGTTATGAGATAAGAATGATCTCATTTTAGCAAAGGCTTAGTAAAAGGGATCACTTAGTGAAAATAATTTCATCTTAGGCAAAATGCTAAAGGTAAAAGCACACTTATGCATGCAAATCAAAGCTCCCTTCTACCCAAAGATGAATCCTAAGCATTTCTAAACCCAAAAGTGAACCCCTAAGTCTACCCTTTCCTAAACTCTACCCTTGACCCTTCTTCATGGCTGGGGAAACTTCTTCTTTTTGCTTGTGTGGCAGCTTCTTTTTGGTTGGGGTTTGCTCTTCTTTGTTGCATTGGCACCTTCTTCACCTTTGGTGGATTGCTCCTGGTCTGATTTTTCTTCTTTGGACCTTTCTGAGCTTTGTTGCTGGCGCCTTTCTTTTTTGTACTTAGAGTTTTTTCTTCTCTTTAATTAACCACAATTCTAGACTGTTTCCCCTTTTCTACCATTTCAGATATTTTCCTTTTCTTTCAAAACATATATACATGAAGTTCAAACCACTTACACTACCCTTTTAAACCCAAAACTCTTATCCTAGAATCAAGCTCAAGATGCAAGCTGATATCTACAAGAGAGCTAATCATTGCCAGCCTTATTCCAAACACTTTTTGCCAAGACTAAATCGAAAATACAATGCAAAGGCTTCACAGCTCTCACAATAGTGTTTAGGCTCAAAAGGAGGTTTTGGTTAAGGGTGTGGATGTAACTGTCCCATAAGTATGAGGATCAGCTATTTGGATCAACAAGAGTGGTAGAAAGGAAAAAGATGATCCAAATATGTATATGGTAGCCATGAATTCACTTTTCAATGTATAAGACATGATAATTAAAAGTCCAAATTAAAGTTCAAGTTGATAGAGTTGATTTTCAGAGAACAAGTGCTTTCAGAATGATATGAGAAGACCAAATCTAGCAATCTAAGCATGGTTCAGCCTTAACTTCCAGCGATCATATGATGCATCAAACAACTAGCCAATTAAACACTAAAATCATCTCTAAACACTAAGCATTTTACAAGGAAAACTCATCATAATGCCCTATGCAAATGCAATGCAACCTATATGTCAACACTAGACTCAATCCTAGAAGAATGAAATGCAACTACATGCTTTCTTTTTGGTTTTGCAAGACTGCAAAATTTTTCAAATTCGATTTTTTCTGTTTTTCTATGCCTTACATGAATGCATGATATGCATGAGACTCAAAGTGAAAGAGAAAGAAAAACTAAGAAAACAAAACACAAAGTCAAACCCGAAATCTGTCCCCCACACTTAAATTACATAGTCTCTTGTGTAATGAAAGCAATGAGAGAGAGAAGCACAAAATATAATACAAAACTGAAAAAGATGCAATGGTATAAACAGTGGAGAGGATGTGGTACTTGGTTCAGTGGCAGGAGTGGTGGGTTGATCCAGAGGTCTGAGGAGACTTGCTAGCTCTCCTCTTGTTTCTCCTCTCATAAACCTTGGTAGAATGCTCTGCCTCTTGAGGTGGTTGAACCCAACTTGACCATAACTGCTCAGCTTGAGAAGAGTTCCCTTGTTGACCCCATTGCCATGTCTCCTGAACTTCAGAGGGAGTGGGAGTTGGTTCCCAAGCTGATGGTACATGGGTACTTGGTTCATAAGATGAAGCTCTTGGTTGTTCCCATGTTTCCCATTGATCACTTGGCTGTGCATGGAAAGAGTGTCTTCCATGAGGGTTCCAAACAGCTTCCTCCTCTTCAGATGGTTCAGCTTGCTGTAGATGCTCTTCTTGAACAGGAGTGTGCTCATGAGTATGGCTTTGGTGGGAAGTTCTTGCTCATGTAGCCTTGTCTTTCTTGAACCTCCTCTTAACCATTTTCACCAATCCCTTAATGGCTTTGTCTTGCCATTTACACCATTTCTGGAGGGCATTGATGTGCTCATGAGCAACCTTCAAAGAGCCTCCTTGGCTGGGTGCTTCATAGGGTTTGAAGTGGAACTGCCTGGAACTGTTGATAACTACTTTCTTTGCAAGGGTGAGGATGCAATGAGGTTATCAAACTCAAATGCAACACTTAGGTTGTAGTACAGTATGCAAGTGAGAGTCAATCCATTTCTAGGAGCTAGGAAGATCAAAGAGAATGCAAGAGCAGTGTAAAGCTAAGCGATTGACAGGCGATATTGTGAAAATCCTAAAAACTATATGCAACAACCGAATGGAATGCAAAACTATTTTAAAATTACCAAGAGTGATTGAACTACTACGAGGAACAAACAGAAAAATTAAAATGCAAGGCTATGATTTAACAAAAATCGACTAGTGGATCGACCACATGATCGACCACTAGATCGAGCAGTTTGGATCGATCTCGTCTAAAAATGCAAGTATGAAGAAACTAATGACCAGGATGCGGCGAATATCAAGCGAATGACTAACGAAGATGTAAGAATGCTAAGAAAGAAAGGTCTAGGTTTGAGATTCATGGTCCGGGGTTTCAAGGGTCCAAGTTGGGATTGAAAACTTTAAATCGACTCACTTTGTGAGATTCCCTAAGCCTTGAAAACGAAAACAAGATCCATCCGTGGCTTTTGGTATGGATCACTCCTTCATCCTCTCCTCCAAACCCATGGCTTCTGGTGGAAAGAGAGGTTGAAGGGCAATGAACTCAGATTTCAAACACACGGCCTAACTAGTCCCCTAAACTTTCATGGCTTTTGGGAAAGGGAACTAGTCTCTAGGATGTGATTTTCAGAGATCTCTGGATCCTGTCAAGGTAAGAGACCTCTCTGATCATAAAGATCTTGGCGTGAGAGTCTTTAAGCCTTAGGGACTCAACATCCTAGAAGAGAAAGCCATTAAGAACAAGAAAACTACCAACTTGAAAACCCCTTAGACCCCGTGAATCCTCTCAACCTCGAGACCCAAATGAAACTACTCGCTACACATGAGAATAACCAAAATAAACATGAAAGATGAAGCGATGAACATGAAAATGATTACTTAAAACTTAAACGATTCGAAATATTCAAGAACAAAGCTCAAAGTCTAACAATGGCGGAGAGTCTCCAAAACCAGAGAGAAAAAGCATAAAAAAGATAAGAATGAAAAGTGTGTGTGGGGAAAAATCATCGCCGCCTTCCCAAAATGGTAAAAACAGCTCGATGGTCTCCCCCTCGCTAGCGGCCAAAAATGGTTGAAAGGACAGAGATCGACTTCGGGATCGAGCGGCTCTCTCGATCACTTTCGGGCATCGTGTCTTCTACTCGATCTGGGTCTCGATCTTCTTTGGCGGATCGAGTGTTGCATCCGATCTTGGTATCGATCTTCGGTCGGATCGAGTGGTGGACTCGATCCGGCTCTCGCTCTGCATGGCGTCATTTACGTCTGTACCATTTGATCGATTGCTCAACTCGATCTTCGTCTCGATCATTTCCCTTGGATCGCCTGGGCTTCTCGATCTTCTGGTCGATCTCATCTAGATCGACCTGCCATGCTCGATCTGCTTCCTGATCTCTGGTCCTTAGCAAACATCCGACGTTCCACGAACCACCACAACAGCTTCAGCACGTCCACGAACCTCCACGACTCCAAAGTAGCCAGAAACAACCTGAATGTGATGCAAAATGCAAGGAACATGCGTATGCTGGTGCAAGAATGCTCTAGGACCTAGAGTGATGCAATCTAGCCTAAAGTGTGATCAAACCGTGAATCACACTTATGCACTTAGAACAGAATACATTTGGCTAAGGACAAGTTTATGAGACAAAGATGATCTCATTCAAGCGGGTAATTCAAACAATGGGTTATCTCAAAAAGGATTGAACTTATGCATAATGCTAAAGGTAAAGACAATTGATGCATACATGACTAGACTCTCATCTACCCATATACACTAACAATGATCCTAAACCCCTCTCATTTTCTTTCTTTTTCGAGCTCACTCACCCTCTAGAAACTACCCAAACGAGAAGGCAAGAAGCCAAGCATAACCCTCGAAAACAGGAGACAACTTTACTCTTCTTAGGCTAGTGGTGGTCAAACACAAACTTAAAGCTCTTTCTTTAAATCTTGGTAGCTCTCTTCTCTTATTATTTTTTTTTCTTTTTTTTTTAAACTTTGGTCTTTGGCTCTTTTCTTTCTGATTTTTTTTAATTTTTTTATTTTTTTTTATTTTTTGAGAGCTACCTCCTTCTCTTTTAAAACCGAGCTTTTATTTAAAAACAGAACAACACCACCACTTAAAACCATGAGTCCTTTATTTTCAAACCCCAAACACCATTTCTTTTTAAACTGAAAACACACAAGCAAAATTCTTTTAACACCAGCAAGTCCCTGCCCCAAAATAAACCTAAAACTAGCTTCAAAATGCAAAGCTAGCATCAATATGAAAGCCTAATCATGTCGCCTAAACCTAACACTTTATGCCAAGTTCAATCCAAAAATAAGGCCTCACATCACACAAGAAATATTTGGCTTGAAAGGAAGGCAAGGTTCAGGGTGTGGAGTTCTATTCAGACTTACAAAGAGTGGTAAAAAGGGGTAAGAAAGCCTGAATATGTATATGTGATCCATGTATTTCATTTCAAATGCACAAGAGTGATAATTCAAATTCAGATTAAGGTTCTCACTTAGTAGAAAAGGATTCAATTCATGTCTGTTCAACTTAAGTCACAAAAATCATAGCAAGTGATCCAAGCATGGTAAGAACTTACTTTCAAAGTATGAGCAAAGCATTAGAGAACTACTAACTAGGGTATCGAAACAATTCATGAGTATAAAACACCTTTTTAAGAAAACTTTAACCCCTTATGCAAATGCAAGCAACCTAGATGCTTTAAAATTCTAGACTCAATCCTAAAATGTTTAACAAGATGAATGCAACAACATGAATCTTTGAAAAAATTTTAAAAATTTTACCAATTTTTCATGTAATGAAGACTCAAGGATGCTAAAAGGAAAATAAGATCAGAAAACACAAGTTAAACCACACATATACTCCCCCAAACTTGCTTGACACCGTTCTGGTGGCAAACAAATTCAAAGGAGCATCAAAACACAAAGCAAAAAGAAGCAAACATGATCGGTATGTACAATGGAAGAAGGTTGTTACCTCGGGTCTAGTCTCGGCTGGAACTTGAGGATGTTCCAGAGGAGCTAGATGCTACGGATTTGCCTTTGGAGCCTGGCTCTTGAAGAGAGAGACGCGCCGGTTGAATGTTGCTGCCTTGAGTCTCACGGATGACAACTCCACCAGTTGAAAGGCTCCTCTTCTCGGGTTGTTGAACCTCTTCACTTGCATCTTTCTTAGGCGAGCCTCCTTGAAGCGATTTGATCTTCTTGGCAATTTTCTTGAGCATTTTCCCTTGCCATTTGTTGATTTTCCTTTGCATCTCCACAACAGATGCTAGGAACTTCTCCGTTTTGGTTCTCGGTTCAAAGTCTAACTTGGGAAGGGTGTAAGCCTCGAGCATCTCATCTTCCGTGGCTGGGGAATCAGACCTTTGATGAGGAGCACTCGCTGGGGCAGGCGTTCCTCCTAGAGGAGCAAATCACTCCTCTACTTTCGGCAAGAACTCGATGTTCCCAACACCAAGCAGCTCGGTCTCGGCCTTGTTTGGTAGGATGCATACTCTCTTCTCGTTTTCGTCGTCGATGAAAAGATAAGCCTAGAACCCTTCTGCTGGCGTGCGTCCCAAGCTGTCGGTATTTCTCATGTAGACCTCATCCATGAAAGCTCTAGCCGGGACGGGTGTGAAATCATGTATAGGTACGTCAGCTTGTATGAATAGAGGAGTGATGAAGCCGCCAATGAAAGAAGAGCTTGCCTTGCACCGCAAGGCATAAGCCTTGTACTTCACCAAAGAGGCAGCAAGTACGCATCCATAGTTCACCTCGTCGCCGAGTTCATCCTCCATAGGCTCTTCATTCTCCCCGGATCACACAACAAATGCTTCACGCCTTGGAACAAGAAGCAAAGCTCGGTTTTCGTGACCGTGGGAGCAACTGACCTTCTGCTGAATGTGTTGGCGATCAGCTTCAAGGTGTACCTCAACACCGGGCTTCTCACTCTCTTGATTTTGGCGGTGTTGGCCTTGTAGTCTTCGTTGCTGATCAGGTCCCAAAAATCGTTTGCTCGCGTGAAGGAGGGGAACTCGATCTTGGTGGCGGTTGCGTTGAGACCATATGCTTGACACAGCTCGGGGATTGAGAGGCTGAAGGCTTGACGTCCAACCTTGAAAGAGAGACGGCCTTGTGAAGGAACGGGGGCACTAGGGTTCTCGTAACGAAACTCCAACGTGGCAAGGAAGTCTATTGTCACTTCTGGAATGGTTGGGCAATCCATTCGTGACAGACATCTTAAGCCAATGTTCTTGAGGAGTTGGTCAAAATCTTCAAGGATCCCTAGCTTGAACAGCAGCTCCCGGTCCGCAAACTTAGTAGGCTCGAATCGAAGCCTTTCCAGCCGCTTCTTATCCCTATTCTCGTCCTTACACCATCGGACCCTCTCTTGAACAGCCACTTCCTGACCTTCTCCTTCTTGTGTTGTCTCCTCTCTCGTTCTCTTGGGGGCCATCGTGCCTGAAACAGGTTTCTCAAGCAAAGTAATGAGCAAAACGGCGATAGGATGAGAGAAGAAGAGAGGCAAAGAAGAAAACTTATAATTAATACCCTAGAATTTTGGGGAATTTATAAAAAATATAGCAAAATAATAGAAAATCAAATCTAGAGATACTAGAAAATTCAGAATTTTTCCTATTATTTAGCTAAATTTAAAAATTCAAAACCGCCCTAGCATCTAAAACAATCAATTGCGAAATAAAATGAGATTTTTATTAAATAACCGAAAATATCTTTTGCAAAGATTGTTAAGAAGTTTGTTAGCCTTTAGAAACCGAAAAATCTCACTCTCTTTGCCTAAAATTTCGAGAAAACAAGAATGAGAGAGTGTGAAGTTGATGAAAACATTTAAAGGCCAACAAGAAACAAAACTATGGGTAAAAGGAGGTGGTTTCTGACACAAGTCTTGGTCAAGGCACATCTGTCATGGTCAAAGATGCTTACCTCGGCATGAGATCGAGTCCGTTTGGTCGATCTAGGACTCGATCTCATGCCCATAATGGCTTAGATCGAGAGGGTTACTCGATTTGTGACTTGATTCATGGTAAATCGAGTCCTGGGTCGATTGGCTCTCTCGATCGTTGAGATTTTGGCTCCACGGCTAAGTCCTCGTGATCGAGCTACGTCCTCGGTTTGGGGGTCGATTTGGCTTAGATCGAGTGATGGATCGAGTCGAGTGATCGATCTGTCTTTTAAGGATTTCTCGAGAGAAATTAGATCGGTCGATCCATTTAGGATCGATTGATCCGTTTTCATCTAGATCGATCTTATCACTCGTTCTCATCTAGATCGACTGGCTCCTCTCGATTCACTAACTCGATCTAGCAAAGATCGAGTTAGGGTTAGTCGATCTAGCACTCGATCTCTAGCCTTTTCTTAACCCCTATCGCCTCTTTTTAGACTTCAAGATCGAGGTCTAGACTCCTCATACCTGTTCCTACAAACTTGCAAAATAAAAACATAAAACTGAAAGAGAAATAAAGCAGAAATATGTACAGGATAGACATGGGAATGCCTCCCAAGTGCGCTTTCTTTAACGTCTTTAGCTAGACTTTACTTGGTTTAGGCAGATGGTGGGTCTTGGAGAAGCACCGAGGTACTCTCCTTGTCATAGCTGTCCGCCAAGTAAGGCTTGACCCTGTGTCCGTTCACGGTGAATGCACTTCCACTCTTGCCCATCAATGTGACAGCTCCATAAGGCAGCACTTCTTGGATCACAAACGGCCCAATCCACCTTGACTTCAGCTTTCCCGGGAAGAGTTTGAGTCTTGAATTGTACAGAAACACCAAACCTCCTTCCTTAAGCTCCTTGGCAACCAACTTCTTGTCATGAGCTTCCTTTGTCCGCTCCTTGTATATCCGAGAGCTCTCATAAGCGTTCAACCTTAGTTCGTCCAGTTCATGTAGCTGGATGAGGCGCCTCTCTTGAGCAGTCTTGAGGTCAAAGTTCAGCCTCTTTACAGCCCACAATGCACGGTGTTCCAGCTCAACTGGGAGGTGACAGGCTTTGCCATAGAGCAGAGTGAAAGGGGTCGTACCAATCGGTGTTTTAAAGGCGGTACGGTAGGCCCAAAGAGCGTCGTCCAACTTTACTGCCCAGTCTTTCCTTGTTGCTCCGACCGTCCTCTCAAGTATAACCTTGATTTGCCGGTTGGAGACTTCCACTTGACCGCTCGTTTGAGGATGATACGGTGTAGCCACTTTATTCTTAACGCCGTACTTTCTCAAAAGGCTCTCAAAGATCTTGTTTATGAAGTGGCTTCCTCCATCGCTTATAACCACCTTTGGTACCCCAAACCTCGGGAAAATGATGATTTTAAACAGCTTGATCACCATCTTAGAATCGTTTGTAGGGGAAGCAATAGCCTCAACCCATTTGGAGACATAATTAACCTCTACTAAGATGTACTTGTTGCCATATGAAGAAGGAAATGGCCCCATGAAGTATATGCCCCACGCGTCAAACACGTCAACCTCGAAGATAGGAACCTGAGGCATCTCGTTCCTCATAGTGATATTCCCTGTTCGTTGACACGCCTCACAGCCCTTCACAAACTCGTGTGCATCTTTGAAGATGGACTGCCACCAGAAACAAGCTTGCAACACTTTCGGGGCAGTCTTGAATGAAGCGAAGTGTCCTCCATAGGACGAGCCATGACAGTCAAAGAGGATGTCTTTAGCTTCTTCCTTTGTAACACATCTCCGGTACAAACTGTCCACCCCTCTCTTGTACAAGTAGGGCTCGTCCCAAAAGTAGTCACTCGCCTCTCTCATAAACCTCTCCTTGTGATAGCTGTTGAGATGTGTTGGCTCCTCACCACACGCTAAGTAGTTCACAACATCATCGTACCAGGGAAGATCCTCCCCCTTGAAGCTCAACACCTCCTCAAACTGCCCTTCTAGCTTTCCACAAACAGCCGTAGTGATCGCCATGAGTTGCTCTTCGGGGAGAGAATCATCTAAGGGCAGAGACTCGTTGATCCTTAGCCGAGAGAGATGGTCAGCAACTCCGTTATCTATCCCCTTCTTGTCTTTAATTTCCATGTCGAACTCCTGGAGTAAGAGGATCCATCTTAAAAGCCTCGGCTTAGTGTCTTTCTTGGAATAGATGTAGCGCAAAGCTGCGTGATCCGTGTAAACTATGGTCTTGGAACCCACGAGGTAAGCTCTGAACTTCTCAAAGGCGAATATAACCGCCAATAGCTCCTTCTCAGTAGTGGTGTACCTCGTTTGCATGTCATCCAAGGTCCTTGAAGCATAGTATATCACGTGCAGCTTCTTATCCTTCCTTTGGCCTAGGACAGCTCCCACGGCGTAGTCACTAGCATAGCACATAATCTCGAATGGGAGAGTCCAATCTGGTGCTTGCACTATAGGCACGGATTCTAGGGCTTCCTTGATTGTCACGAAAGCTTGCAAACACTCCTCATCAACGACGAATTCAGCCTCCTTGCACAACAGCAGAGTGAGAGGGTGTGCAATCTTAGAGAAGTCTTTAATGAAACGCCTGTAAAAGCCGGCGTGTCCAAAGAAGCTTCTCACCCCTCTTATGTTAACTGGCGGCTCAAGGCTTGTCATCACATCAATCTTTGCTTTGTCGACTTCAATACCCTTCTCTGATATCTTATGCCCAAGCACGATCCCCTCCTTAACCATGAAGTGGCATTTTTCCCAGTTGAGCACCAAGTTTGTCTCCTCACAACGCTTTAAAACCCTGCAAAGATTCAACAAACACGCAGAAAAGGACGCACCATAGACCGAGAAGTCATCCATAAACACCTCTACCATCTCTTCTATTAGAGCGGAGAAGATTGACATCATACACTGCTGAAACGTAGCCGGTGCGTTGCACAACCCGAATGGAATCCTTCGATACGCGAAGGTACCATAAGGGCATGTAAAGGTCGTCTTCTCCTGATCGTTGGGATGGATTGGTATTTGGAAAAATCCACTATATCCATCAAGAAAGCAATAGTAGGGGTGATTAGCAAGTCTTTCAAGCATTTGATGAATAAAATGCAAGGGAAAATGATCCTTTCTAGTAGCAAGATTAAGCTTCATATAGTCAATACACATACGGTTTCCAGTAATAGTCCTAGTAGGTATAAGCTCATCTTTGTCATTCATAACGACCATGATCCCTCCCTTCTTAGGCACCACATGTACGGGAGAAACCCACGTGCTGTCACTTATGGGATAGATCACGTCAGCCTCTAATAGCTTAAGAATCTCCTTTTCAAATTTGGATTCAAACGCCTTTGATGTTCTATAGAAGAGGCGTTCTCATTATCCAAGTGAGTCCTATGAGTGCAAAGCATCAGTGAAAGGCCCTTGATGTCACTTAGAGAGTACCCGATGGCCTTCCTATACTTTCTCAGCTCAGTCAGGAGCGAGTGCAACTCATCATCACTTAAGTTTTCATTCACAATCACAGGATAGGTTTCGTTAAGCCCTAAGAAAGCATACCTTAGCCCTTTTGGGAGCTCCTTAAGGTCCACCTTTGGGGCTAACAGCTCGCTCCAGTCATCCACGTGGCTGTTGCTGTTGTCTTCCTCCTTGGAACCTTCCTTAGAACCCGAGATATGGCCCTTGAGGCTGCTCTCTCCAACCGATATCCCTTCTGAAATCGAGTCGTCTGGTCGATCTTGCTCTCGATGTCGTCTAGATCGAGCAGTTTCGCTCGATTCACTCACTCGATTTGATGTGGATCAAGTGAGAGATCGAGACGCTGAGTCGATCTCTAGATCGGACCTCAAATTGATCGGAAGGCTTTTCTCGATCTCGGACTCAATTGTTTTCCTGGATCGATCACCCTGCTCGATCTGACTGTCGATTTCTGCACCGGATCGAGTTGTGCTCTCAATTGTCTTGTCGATTTGACCCCTGGATCGAGTAATATCATCGATCTTGGAGTCGATCTCTAGGCAAACGCCTACATCTTCAAGCACAACATTCCTCGAATCAAGCAAGTTGACGTACTCCTGAGTCCTCCTGGCTCCTTAGTCAGTGCCAGCTTTAAATGATCTTCCTGAGCCAGCTCTTCCAGCAATTCATCCGCTAAGGCATCCAATGTATCAATGTAGAAAGCTTGCCCTTCTATCGTAGGCTTCTTCAAAACCTCATTGATATCGAAGTCTAGCCTTATATCTTTACCTAAGTGCAAGGCAATCTTCCCGTTCTTGACGTCTATTATGGCACCGACGGTAGCTAAGAAAGGTCTACCGAGAATGAGTGGATCCTTTGGCTTTTCATCCATTTCCAAAACAACGAAGTCTATAGGTACGTTCACTCCACTGATCTTCACTGGCAAGTCCTCAAGCAATCCTACGAGTAACCTCACACTCCTATCAGCTAGTACCAACGAGATTCTACAGTCCTTGAAACGGGTAAAGCCGAGTTTCTTTGCCATGGAATGAGGCATCAGATTTATGCTAGCTCCGAGATCACAAAGGCAACTCTTGAACTCCAAAGGACCTAAAGCGCAGGGTATAGTGAAGCTTCCAGGGTCTCCCAACTTTCCTTATGTATCACAGCACTACACTCCTCAGTTAGAACAAGCACCTCCTTACTTTCCTTATTCTTCTTCACGAGAGTGTCTTTGAAGAATTTGGCGCATTTAGGCATCATTGCAAGGCAGTCCACGAGAGGTAGCTTGATCTATACGTTCTTAAGATGCTTTTCAAACAAGACTCTATGCTTCTCTATGAGTTGCTTCTTGAAACGGCCAGGAAAAGGCAGCTTAGGTACATACGGTGGAGGTACATAAGCATCCTTCTCCCTAGTAGTTTGCTCCGCTTTCTTCTCAACAACCACTTTGTCTCCTCTTCTTGGCCCTTGAATCCAGACATTGTCGAAGTTGATCTCATCATCAACGGAAAGCTTACCCTCCCCCTCTTGAATTACAACGTCCTCGTTGTTCTTAGGAGTAACCGTAGGTGGTAGCTCTTTGCCGCTTCTTAATGTGATGGCGTTGGCATATTCCTTAGGATTCTGCTCACACTTGCCTGGTAGGGTATTCTGACAACTTGTACTCGCATTCCCCTTCTCTAGCTGCTTGATCTTGTTGTTTAAGTTGGTGATCTGAGTAGAGAAGTCAGTGAGAGACAAGTCTAGACGAGTGTTCATCTTGGCAAATTTCTGGTTTGTAGAGGCTTGCCCTTGAATCAATTGTTGGAACATAGCTTAGAGAGGATCAACTTGTTGTTGCATCGGTTGTTGCTGCTGAGGTACAAAGCCCGGAGGGTACATTGGCGTATAACCCTTGTTTCCTTGCTGTTGTCCTTGGAAGTTGTTCTGCCCTTGACCTTGGAAGCCACCACTCGGCTGAAAACCTTTATTGTAAGGTATGAAAGGTTTTGCTTGCGGAGAAGGGTATACTTGGTCCTTAGGGTTGGCGATGTTGGTACTACGGTAGGAGAGATTGTTGTTCTGGTTGTAGCCTTGGGTGTAGCCGTGAGGTTTGTAATTGTTCTGTCCCGCCACCCAATTGGCTTCTTCCTGGCTCAACTCAAGCTCCGCTTGATTCTCATCCGCTTCACCAACAAAGTGAACATGCTTCTGGTTGGCTAACACCAGCTTATCAATCTTCTCATGCAAGGATTTCAGCTCTTTTTTGTGAGACTCTAGCTCAGATCCTCTCGGTGCACGGTCATAATCTTCAGCATAGTTGCTGTCACTCAATGCCAAGTTCTCAATCAGCTCCATGCCCTCTTCTACCTCCTGACCAAGAAAGTTCCCTTTACTAGCCGTGTCAAGCAACAACCTGATATTTGGTGAAGCTCCGCGGTAGATAGTGCTTAGAAGGATCTCTTCGCTGAAGCCGTGGTGAGGACATTGGATAGTATAGTCCTTGAATCGTTCCATGGCTTCATTGAAAGTCTTATTATTCCTTTGCGTGAAGCCGCTGATCTCGCTTCTTAGCCTTGCCGTTCTGGTGCTAGAGAAGAATTTTGAGAGGAAAGCTTTCTTACACTCGGCCCATGAGGTGATGGTGCCTTGTGGAAGGGTCTTCTCCCAATGCCTAGCTTTGTCTCCGAGTGAAAAGGGAAAGAGACGCAGCTTGAAAGCATCTTCTGATATGCCGTTTATCTTGATCATCCCACATACTTGCTCAAAATTGTCAAGGTGCTCCAAGGGATCTTCCATTGCTAAGCCGTGGAACTTGTTGTTTTGCACCATGGAGATGAAACCTGGCTTAATCTCGAAGTTGTTGTTTTGTACAGGAGGAGGAGTGATCCCAAACCTATTGTGATGAGTATTAGGAGCATTGCCTCGTGTTGGGTGTTTCCATTGCCCCGTCCCACTGCCCCATGAGCTGGAGGAGGTCCCTTTGGATGTTCCTGCTCGGCCGTAGCTTCAAAGTCGACCAAACCGTGCTGAACAATCTCCTCAAAGGCTCTGGCTTGTTCTCGTACTCTTCTTTGCTGTGAATGACCAAGCTGATGAATGTTGTCCAAGGGTTGAAGTAGATTGTTGTCTCCCCTTGAACGAAGATTCATGTACCTGAGAGACACACGTTTGAGAGTAGAGAAATTAGTAACTAAAACAAGGTAAAGGCTTAGTCTTTACTAAGCCCCAAATCTCTATGCTTTCTAACACTCCTAGAACGGCAACGGCGCCATTTGATAACTACTTTCTTTGCAAGGGTGAGGATGCAATGAGGTTATCAAACTCAAATGCAACACTTAGGTTGTAGTACAGTATGCAAGTGAGAGTCAATCCATTTCTAGGAGCTAGGAAGATCAAAGAGAATGCAAGAGCAGTGTAAAGCTAAGCGATTGACAGGCGATATTGTGAAAATCCTAAAAACTATATGCAACAACCGAATGGAATGCTAAACTATTTTAAAATTACCAAGAGTGATTGAACTACTACGAGGAACAAACAGAAAAATTAAAATGCAAGGCTATAATTTAACAAAAATTGACTAGTGGATCGACCACAGGATCGACCACTAGATCGAGCAGTTTGGATCGATCTCGTCTAAAAATGCAAGTATGAAGAAACTAATGACCAGGATACGGCGAATATCAAGTGAATGACTAACGAAGATGTAAGAATGCTAAGAAAGAAGGGTCTAGGGTTGAGATTCATGGTCCGGGGTTTAAAGGGTCCAAGTTGGGATTGAAAACTTTAAATCGACTCACTTTGTGAGATTCCCTAAGCTTTGAAAACGAAAACAAGATCCATCCGTGGCTTTCGGTATGGATTACTCCTTCATCCTCTCCTCCAAACCCATGGCTTCTGGTGGAAAGAGAGGTTGAAGGGCAATGAACACAGATTTCAAACACACGGCCTAACTAGTCCCCTAAACTTCCCTGGCTTTTGGGAAAGGATAACTAGTCTCTAGGATGTGATTTTCAGAGATCTCTGGATCCTGTCAAGGTAAGAGACCTCTCTGATCATAAAGATCTTGGCGTGAGAGTCTTTAAGCCTTAGGGGCTCAACATCCTAGAAGAGAAAGCCATTAAGAACAAGAAAACTACCAACTTGAAAACCCCTTAGACCCCGTGAATCCTCTCAACCCCGAGACCCAAATGAAACTACTCGCTACACATGAGAATAACCAAAATAAACATGAAAGATGAAGCGATGAACATGAAAATGATTACTTAAAACTTAAACGATTCAAAATATTCAAGAACAAAGCTCAAAGTTTAACAATGGCGGAGAGTCTCCAAAACCAGAGAGAAAAAGCATAAAAAGATAAGAATGAAAAGTGTGTGTGGGGAAAAATCATCGCCGCCTTCCCAAAATGGTAAAAACAGCTCGATGGTCCCCCCCTCGCTAGCGGCCAAAAACGGTTGAAAGGACAGAGATCGACTTCGGGATCGAGCGGCTCTCTCGATCACTTTCGGGCATCGTGTCTTCTACTCGATCTGGGTCTCGATCTTCTTCGGCGGATCGAGTGTTGCATCCGATCTTGGTATCGATCTTCGGTCTTCGAGTCCACCACTCGATCCGGCTCTCGCTCTGCATGTCGTCATTTACGTTCGTACCATTTGATCGATTGCTCCACTCGATCTTCGTCTCGATCATTTCCCTTGGATCGCCTGGGCTTCTCGATCTTCTGGTCGATCTCATCTAGATCGACCTGCCATGCTCGATCTTCTCCCCGATCTCTGGTCCTTAGCAAACATCCGACATTCCACGAACCACCACAACAGCTTCAGCACATCCACAAACCTCCACGACTCCAAAGTAGCCAGAAACAACCTGAATGTGATGCAAAATTCAAGGAACATGCATATGCTGGTGCAAGAATGCTCTAGGACCTAGAGTGATGCAATCTAGCCTAAAGTGTGATGTAAATGCATGAAAAGCTAACTTATATGTATGCAAAATACATGCAATATGCAGTAACATCAACTGTAGCTCAACACTTCTTCTTCTTCAAGATCATCTTCTTCATAGGTTCTTCCTTGGCCTTCAGCGCCAGCAGCAGCATTCCATTGGTGATCTTCTTCATCTTCTTCTTCAATATCTCCAATGATTCCTTCCTCACTTTCTTGTTCTATCTCTCCAGGGATAGGTCCGCCTTTGTAGAGCTCCTCCTCACTCAGATTGAAGTTGATGTTGGTCTTTGTGGTGAAGGAGGTGAGCCTTGGGTTAGGGAGAAGGACTCTTACTGGCTCTTGGTGATTATTGAGGAATAGGTAGACATGCCTGTCTTGAACACTCTTCTCAAGGAAATGGCCTCTCTTCAGATAGTCCATGTCTATCAAGGAAGGGCTTAGAGCATCTTCAGCATGCTCCTCAAGTTTCATATCACAGGCCATGAGTATGGCTGTCACAACTCCTCCAATGTGAAGCTGTGGATTCTTCTCCCTTTTTCCTTTGTTGATAACCCAGCTCTGATAGGTTAGCTGCTGCTCCATCAACAGTCTTACAAAGCGAGGGAATTTGCTTGGTGGACCAATAGGTGTTGCATTTTCGTTGGTGTCCACACTGGTATACAATCCGTTGTAGAGGAAGTCTCTTTCCTTGCCAGTTAGGTGTGAGGTTTCCTTCCTTGCAAAGAAAGTGTTTGCAAGCGCCTTGTGTGCATATCTAACTGCAGGATGCTTCAAGTGTTGGTTCCTTGTAATTCCAGCTCTGAATTCCCCAACTCCAATCATTTCCCATAGCTTTGCGTACTGTGATTCATGGATTGAGAACTTCTTCCTTCTTTGAAAATAAATGCTTAGCCCCAGCGCCTTAGAGAGTTCTTGGAAGGTGATTGTAAACCGCTGTTTCCCAAGCTTGAAGGAGATCCATTCATCATGGTCAGAGAGCTCACTCATCTCATAGTTGACCACCTTGAGAGTGGAGAGGAACTGATGAGTGAAGCGCTCATAAGAGGGAAGAGGCTGTAACAGCTGTGTAAGCCCCATGTGCTCAAAAAGGCAAATGAAGTCTTCATAGATCCCTAGCTCCTTCATTGTGGTGGGGCATGGGTATCTTGTTGGCTTGAAGGTGCATTGACTGAATGCCTCCATGAGTTCCCTAGCACTGTATTTCCTGGATGGCGTGTCCTCCTCAGCAGCTTTTTCCTTGCCTCTCTGCTTGGCGCCTTTATCTCCAACTGGCCTCTTTCCAGCGGCCTTGGAAGAAGTCTCAACAGCAGCGCTTTTTCCCTTATCTTTCTTAGCTGTTGGTGAAGTGGTTGCTCCTTCCTGTGGTGCCTTTCCCTTTTTCCCAGCAGCTATGTTTGTTCTCCCCATTGTACCTTCAAAAGCAAAGCTTGAAAACAGGGTAAGTGAAAGAACAAAAGCTGAAGAACCATATAACTGAAAGCTTTTAAAAGAAAACTCTCTAGGCTAAAGAAAAGCTTAACAAGTCTTAGAAACAAGATTAAACTTCTATAAAACTAGAAGAAATCAGAAGCTAACAGGTTAGATAAGCTAGAATGCACAAAGAATAGGCAGTTATGCATGTGAATCTAGCAAGATGGTTCCAAGGCAAAAGAGATGATGATCATGCAAATGGATGATAATTAAGCAATTAATGAGATAAATGAACAGTAAACAAAGCTTAAACATCTAAACTTGCTTATCTTAAACAAACCCACATTGCAAAACCAAAACACAACACTTAAAACTAATCAAAACTTGCTCTTAAAGACATATACTAAGCGATTTTGAACACATGCATAGATTAAGAGCAAATAAAGAATAGATTTGGAAGCAAACCTTTGTGGAGCTTCTATGCACGTATAGAAAGCAAATAAAAGAGAAGTGAAGGAGATTGTTGGTTTAAATAGAGAGAAAAATGGGAAACCAAAGGAATCAATGGTTGGTGAGGGAACCAAGGGAATCAAAAAAGTGGGGGACAAAAACAAAAGTGCTCAGAAGCTATGAAAGAAGTCAGGAAGAATCCAATGTGTAAATTTAAACCCCCATGGCTCCAAACCAAAGGAGGGATAAAATTTTAAAAGATGAAATACTTACCTCGGGTGGAACATCGATCACAAATGACTGTTGTAACTGACTGAAATGTCAGTATCGGTCATAAGTGACCGATGTTCTTCCTGGGGATCACATCGGTTATCACATGATCGATGTTGTTGACCGAAATTCATCCGCTGGGTTTATATCGATCAGTGTATGATCGATGTGTGTGATCGATATGTTTTTGAGAATCACATTGATCACCAACTGATCGATACACTTGACCGAAATTAGTCCGACGGGTTTATATCGAACAAGCTTGATCGATGTGAATGACCGAAATGTATCTCCCTTTCAAACTTCTTTCCATATCGATCACAAGTAATCGATATGTTGAGTGGTGTAGACTGGCTCCACTGACATCGATCAAACATGATCGATATTTATGACCGAAATGTGTGTATCGGTCTTGTCATGACCGATACACTTGAAGGATGTCAGCCAAAAAACACCTGTTCTTTGTCCCTTTCAGACTTTCTCAACCCCCAATTCGAAATCCTGCTTCTATACACTATAACAAAGCATAAAAGAGAAACTAGAAAGCATAATATATTCAAAAGGATACCATGAGACTACCTCCCAAGTGTGCTTGTTTAAAGTCACTACGCTTGAATTTGATTACCTCTTTTAGTTGAGGTGAGGAGAAGGAGTCTTGGAACTCCTTGGTGGTGGTGATACAAGGGTTTTACCCCTTGTAGGACAATTTCCCTAGCTTGTACTAGTCAGTTGCATTATAACATAGGGTTGTATCAATCCAAATGGGAAGAGTTAAAAGACAGAAGAGTTGAGAGTGGAATCTCTAAGTCAAGCAAGCCAGGAAAGGGGTTTTGTTGCCTAAGCAACAGTTCTAACAACCTAAGTGAAACAAGCAGCAACAAGGTGAAAGCAAAAGCAAACTAAGCAATTCTAAGCATGAAAAACAGAGTGAAACAGAGCAAAACAGAGCAAATTCGAAATTCAAATTAGGGAAAGACAAGTTCCTAGATGTGGTTATTGACTTTGGGGAATTTCAGACATTGATTAAGGCTGTTTCAAACAACATTGATCAAGCAAGTAAGCAAGCAATGGTGGTTCCTAGACATAGAGTTCACAACTAAGCTAGTTAGATTCAATCTCTTGGCAAAGAACCCTTTGCTAAACATCTTAACAAGAACTAACTCTCATTAGTGCTAAAACATCAAGCAAGCAAGACTAATCAATTCTATTCAAGTCAAAATGCTCCTCAAACAGTCAATTTCTTGAGCCAAGGCCAGCAAATCCTCTAATAAACAGGTTCTTCATTTCATCAAACACTTGGTGGGCATAAGAGAAAGCTAACAACCTAGACCAGTTTGATCAAGACTAATCTAGCATGAATAACAGATTAATAGAGAGGAACCCATAAACAGAAGCACATAACAAGCCTTAATCAAGCCATAGATTCCCCTAATCTACCACATCTAGAAACCCTAAGGTAACTACTCACTCATAATCATGTTTAACACCAGATTACAAAGGGCGAAGATGTTAATCATGATTAAAAGAAAGATTAAAGAAAGATTAAAGCAAACACTTGATTGTATTAAACAAAGCAAAGAAATTGTCTTACAAACTTAAAGAAATAGCTTAAGAACAGTATTTTTGACAAGACCTCTCGAAAATATAGAAAAAGGGCTATTTATAGCCTAAGGGAGAAAACCCTAGAAAGGTGGCAAAAGTGTAATTAAAAACAGGTTCGGGCTGGGTCAGTATCGGTCAGTTGTGTCGACCTCCAGTGACCGAAATTTATCTGTATCGGTCATCAGTGATCGACACACATGACCGAAATTAGGACAGAGTGTTTGTGTCGACCACATCAGACCGATACTGGTGATCGATACTGCTTTTTTTCGGTCACCAGAGACCGAAAATCACCAGGTCTGACCGAAAACTTCTGCAGAGATCTTCTGCTTTGATCCTTCTTGCTCCCTTTTGTCCATCTAGCCTCCTGGATCATTCCCAAAGCTCCTCCAAGCTCCTTTAAGCTCCAAAAGCACCTAAAACATCCAATATGCAAGGAAAATGCAATCTATACTCCTAATGCAACCTAAGTCTAAAAGGAGAAAAAAATGGGACAAAAGCTAAGGGAAAATATGCAAAAGAGGACCAAAACATGTACTAAATGCAGCCCTAAATGGTGTAAATACAAGGGATATCAACACCCCCACACTTTTCTTTTGCTTGTCCTCAAGCAAGTAAGAACAAATGGGAGAGTGAGGTTTGAAAGTGGGCATTCAGATTCCAAAAGTGCAAAGGTAGAGAGATGGTTTTAATGCTCAAGTGCCTAGTTGTAGGATGCAAACACAATCAGCTATACTTAAAAGAACCTAGCCATGCTCATCATGTTTCAAAATGATCTCAAATCTCAACTTAGGCAAATGCTCAAATCAATCAACTCTTTAACATTCAATTAAGTTCAGAACATGAATCATGCTTATGCAAATCAAGTGAAGACATTTGGTTGAAAAGGGGTAAGGTTATGAGACAAGAATGATCTCATTTAAGCACAGGGTTAAAAACATAAAGGATCACTCAATGAAATGACTTCATCTTAGGCAAAATGCTAAAGGTAAAAGCACACTTATGCATGCAATTCAAAGACCTCTTCTACCCTTACTTCCCAAAGATGAGTCCTAAACATTTCTAAATCCAAAAGTGAACCCTCTAAGTCTATCCTTTCCTAAACTCTACCCTTTTCTTTCTTCTTATCCATGGCTGGGGAAACCTTCTTCATTCTGCTTGTGTGGTTGCTTCTTCTTGGTTGGGACTTGCTCTTCTTTATTGTAATGGCACCTTCATCACCTTTGGTGAATTGCTCCTGGTCTGATTTTTCTTCTTTGGACCCTCTCTGAGCCTTGTTGTTGGCGCCAATTCTTCCTTTTGAACTTAGAGCTTTTCTTCCCTTTGCTTAACCACAATACTAAACTGTTTCCCCTTTATCTACCATTTCAAATCTTTCCCTTTTTTTTTCAAAAGATAAAAAACATTAAGCTCAAACCACCTAACTCTACCCTTTCAAACCCCAAAACTCCTATCCTAGAATCAAGCTCAAGATGCAAGTTGATATCTACAAGAGAGCTAATCATTGCCAGCCTTATTCCTAACACTTTTTGCCAAGACAAAATCGAAAATGCAATGCAAAGGCCTCACAGCTCTCACAATAGTGTTTAGGCTCAAAAGTAGGTTTTGGTTAAGGGTGAGGATGTAACTGTCCCATAAGTATGAGGATCAGCTATTTGGATCAACAAGAGTGGTAGAAATGAGAAAGATGATCCAAATATGTATATGATAGCCATGAATTCACTTTTCAATGCATAAGACATGATAATTGAAGGTCCAAATTAAAGTTCAAGTTGATAGAGTTGATTTTCAGAGAACAAATGCTTTCAGAATGAAATGAGAAGACCAAATCTAGCAATCTAAGCATGGTTCAGCCTTAACTTCTAGCAATCATATGATGCATCAAACAACTAAGCACTTGAAAACCGAAAGCATCTCTACTAAGCACTTTACAAGGAAAATTCATCATAATGCCCTATGCAAATGCAATGCAACCTATATGTCAACACTAGGCCCAATCTTAAAGGAATGAAATGTAACTACATGCTTTCTTTTTGGTTTGCAAAAAATGCAACTGCTGTTGACTCAACCTCAAGAGCAAGATTTTCAAAATTTTTCGATTTTTTTGTGTTTTTCTATGCCTTACATGTATGCATGATATGCATGAGACTCAAAGTGAAAAGAAAAAGAAAAACTAAGAAAACAGAAAACAAAGTTAAACCCCAAATCTCTCCCCCACACTTAAATTACACAGTCCATTGTGTAATGAAAGCAATGGAAGAGAGAAGCAACAAAATATATTACAAAAATGAAAAGATTCAATGGTATATAACAATGGAAATGATGTGGTACTTGGTTTAGTGGCAGGAGTGGTGGGATGATCCTGAGGTTTGAGGAGACTTGCTAGCTCTCCTCTTCCTTCTTTCATAAACAATAGTGGAATGCTGAGCTGCTTGAGGTGGTGGAACCCAGCTTGACCAAAGTTGCTCAGCCTGTGAAGAAGTTCCTTGTGAGCCCCATTGCCATGTTTCCTGAACTTCAGAGGAGTTGGGGTTTGGCGCCTCCCAAGCTGATGGAACATGGGCTCTTGGCTCATAAGATGAAGCCCTTGGTTGTTCCCATGTACCCCACTGGTCACTTGGTTGTCTATGAAATGAATGTCTTCCATGGGGGTTCCATATAGCTTCCTCCTCTTCAGTTGGCTGAAGTTGGTCTTCTTGTTGAGAGTGGAGCTCATGGGTGTGGCTGTGGTGGGAAGTTCTTGCTGATGTAGCCTTGTTCTTCTTGAACTTCCCCTTCATCATTTTTATAAGCCCTTTGATGGCTTTATCTTGCCACTTGCACCACTTCTGGAGTGTGCTGATGTGCTCATGAGCTGCTCTCAAAGAGCTTCCTTGGTTGGGTGCTGCCTAAGGGTGGAAGTGGAACTGCCTTGAGCTGTAGTTCAGCACTTCCTCTTCTCCAAGCTCATCTTCTTCATGGGTTCTTCCTTGAAAATCAGCGCCAGCATTAGCATTCCCTTGATCTTCTTCTTCCTCTTCTTTGATCTCTTCAGTGTGCTCCTCCTCTGCATCACTGTCTTCTTCTTCCTCTCCAGGAACAGGGCCGCCTGTGTAGAGCTCCTCAGTGCTTGGGTTGAAGCTGATGTTTCCGTTTCTGAAGAAGGATGTAAGCTTTGGATTGGGGAGGAGGACTTTTGCTGGTGTGTCAAAGCTTGTGATGAAGTTGTACACATGCTTTCCTCCAATGGTTCTTTCAAGGTAGTTGCTTCTCTTGAGGTAATCAATGTCAATCCATAGTGGCTCAAGTGCATCACCTTCATGTTTGTCAAGGTCTACTGCACTAGCTTGTAGAACTGCTGTCACAACTCCCCCAACGTGCATTTGAGGGCTCTTCTCCTTCTTTGTCTTACTCAAAACCAACTCTAGTAGGATAGAAGCTGCTCCATCAACATAGCCACATAGAAGGGGCTGCTTCTCGGTGCTCTGAGAGGTTCCCCATACTCATCACTTCCCAACACCTCATACAGTCCTTGGTATATCAGATCTGTTTCCCTTCCTGTGAGATATGTCGTCTCCTTCCTTGCAAAGAGTGTATTCGCAAGTGCTTTGTGGACATATCTCACGGCTGGATGACTTAGGTGCTGGTTCCTTGATCTTCCAGGAGTGTATTGCCCAACTCCAATGAGACCCCACAGCCTGGTGGGCTGCCTACTTGGGATTTCGAACCTGCTCAGCTTGGTGTGGTGGGACTTCAGCTCTAGATCCTTGGCGATCTCTGTGAATGTTGAGGAGAACTCTTCCTTGCCAATCCTAAAAGAGATCCATCCATTGCCATTAGGGAGCTCACTGTCTTCATACCAAACCACTTTGAGTGTGGAGAGGAATTGGTAAGTGATCTGTTGGTAAGATGGGAGTGGCATCTCCATGAAAGCTCCAAGACCCATGCGCTCAAACGTGGCTTTGCAGTCAGTATAGAGTCCAAGCGCCTTCATTGTGGAAGTGCATGGATATCTTGTTGGCTTGAAAGTGCACTGGTTGAAAGCCTTCATGAGTTCTTTAGCAGCACTGCCCTTGTTTTGTTGATCTTCTCCCTCATTCCCAACCGGTCTCTTCCCAACGGCTTTGGAGGATTGCTCATCAGCTTTTCCCTTTCCTTTTTCTTGCCTTGCTGGTGGTGATGTGGTTGCTTCTTGAGGCGCTTTTCCCTTTTTCCCAGCAGCTACTTTTGTTCTTCCCATTGTACCTTCAAAAGCAAAGCTTGAAAACAATGTAAGTGAAAGAACAAAGGTTGAAGAACCAAATAGCTGAAAGCTTTTAAATAAAACGCTCCTTAAGCTAAGAGAAGTCTAACAAGTCCTAACAACAAGCTTAAACTTCTTTAAAGAAAAAAAGAGATCAAAAGCTGACAACTAAATAAGCTAGGATGAACAGAAGACAAGCAGTTATGCATGACATCCTAGCAAAGCGGTTCTAAGGTAGAGAGATGATGATCTTGCAAAATGGATGAAATTAAACAAGCTATGAGATGAATAGACAATTAAGCATAACTTTAATAGTCTAGCTTGATATTTCAACAAAATTCCAAAATGCAAAATCATAGCACAACATTTAAAACTAAACACTACTTGCTCTTAAAAACTTCTTACTAAGCGGTTTTTAACATAAGCAAAGAGTAAGAGCAAAGAGAGATAGTTTAGGAATCAAACCTTTTGTTGAACTTCTGAACACTTAAAGCAAGCAATAAAAGAGAAGAAGAACTAGTAATTTCGAGCCTTAGGTGAGAAGAAGAGTGAGTTAAAGTGTGAAGAGAAGTGAAAGAAGATTGTTGCTTAAATAGAGAGAAAGGAGGAGAAACCAAAGGAATTAAAGGTTGGTGAGGGAACATAAGGAATCAAAAGTGTGGGGGACAAAAAAAAAAAGGTGTTCAGAAGCCAAGAAAGAGGTCAGAAGGAATTCCAATTAAAAATTTAAACTCCCTTGGCGCCAAACCAAAGGAGGGAAAAAAATTTTGGAAGTTGATACACTTACCTCGGATGGAGTTTCGGTCACTCATGACCGATATTACTGACCGAAATTGCATTTTCGGTCATGAGTGATCGATACTAGAGACTGACGTGCTTCCTGGGATTTGTATCGGTCATCAGTGGTCGACACACTTGACCGAAATACATCCGGTATGATTGTGTCGATCTTGAGTGATCGATACTGGTGATCAATATGATTTCAAGAATCGTATCGATCAACAGTGGTCGACACGATAGACCGAAACTCATATGGTATGTTTACGTCAACCAAGTGTGGTCGATATGAATGACCGAAAAACTTTCCCACCTTCAAACTTCTTTCCATATCAATCACAAGTGACCGATATGTTGACTGGTGTAGACTGGCTCTACTGATATCGGTCAGTCATGGTCGATACTACTGACCGAAAATATGTGTATCGGTCTATCATGACCGATACATATGACCGATACCAGCCAGAATACACCTGTTATTTGTCCCCTTCAGACTTTCTCAAACCCCAGTTCAGAATCCTGTTTCTATACACTAAAACAAAGCATAAAAGATAATCTAGAAAGCATAATATATACAAAAGGATAACATGGGATTACCTCCCAAGTGTGCTTGTTTAAAGTCACTAAGCTTGACTTTGGTTACCTCTTTAGTTGAGGTGAGGAGAAGTTGGTGGAGCTGGAGCTCCTACCTCCTTCTTCTTCCATACCCATTTTCCTGCTAAAGGCTGGTTCTGTTTGTCCCTGGTTGACATCCCATGCCTGATCTGTCTGACACTTGGTTTGACTGGAGGCTTTATAGCCTTGGTGGTTAAGTTCTCATTGCCCTTCAAACCAGCTTCAAGTTTCAAGTCAGCATTCAGTGTCTGTCCTGGCTCAGTAGGGGAAGTATCAGCCGAAAACATATCTATAGTGAAGCGCCACACATCATCTAGGTTATCTCGGAGATTCCATTGTTCACCCTCTTGCTCAAGTACTCCACAGAAGCTGAGAGAAGGAGAGTCAATTTTGTAGACCCTGAATTCATCAACATTCTTCAAGATTACAGAACCTCTTTTGAAGTCTAACTGAGCTCCTGCTGTTGCCAAGAATGGAGTGCCTAGGAGGAGAGGCACTTCTCTGGAGTATGTTTTCTCCATGACCATAAAGTCTGTTGGAACCAGGCATTCTCCAATCTTCAAAGGGTAGTCTTTCACTATGCCCAACGGCTTTGTGGAAGTGTTGTCCACAAAAGTGAGGGAACCCCTGGACGGCAGCAGTTTCTTGATCCCCAGAGTTTGGCTAAGGTGGAGGGACATAACATTGACAGTTGATCCTGAATCACATAGACCTTTTACATTGTCAAGCATGTCCAGCTCACAAGTGATGAAGAATTTTCCTGGGTTTGGGAGTTTTGGCAATGACTTCATCATCTTGCTTCTTTTCATGTCAGCCCCCACATTCTCAAGGATTGGTTCCACCACTTCTAGCTTGTCAAAAACTTCTTTCAGGAACCTGATTTGATGTTTCACCTCCATCAGGGTGGTGCCATGTGGGAGTTGTATTCCAGCATCTTCTATGTCTTGTTTGAACTTTGTGCACATCTCCATTCTAGCTTTGGTGAAGTGCATTGTGGGGTAGGAGAATGGTGGTTTACAGACTGGAGCTGAGAGTTCTTTACCCTTTGCAATAGTGCTTGAAGAATTACTCACTTGATTATGGTAAAGTTCCTTAGATACCTGAGGAGTGTTGTGAGACAGAACCATCAAGGCATGGTGTGTCTCTAGTTCCTCTTCTTCAGCATCAGGTTGTTCTGGTGTGGGGGTCTCATCTGTAGCGGTTGGGTTTTCCTCGGCCCCCTCTTTCTGAGCAGCTTCCAGTGCTGCTCGTTCCTGTTCTTCTTCTCTGTTCAAGTGTTCATCAAAGCCACGGAGAAATGTCCCTACAACTTCCTGAGCATCTTCATCACTGATGTTTCTTCTTCTGGATTCTCCTCCATACTCAACCCTTATTCTGTCTATGTGCATCAGCATTTCTTCGATCATGATTCCTAGCTCTTCCAATGAATCATCTTCATCAGTGAATTCCTCTTCTGCTTCCTCTGCCTCTTCAGTAAGTAGATGGCAGAATTCCTGGAGGTTGTGGACAGTTTGAGCTACATTCTTAGCGTCAGGGGTTTCAACAGGGTCTTCCCCTGTGGCATCAATAATCTCAAGTGGTGCCCACCATTGATCTTCTTTCTTGTTGGTGCCTTCTTTAAGAAAGCTCCACTTAGTTGCATAAGTTTCAATAGGCTCCACTCCCCCATTCAGGGTGTCAATGTCCTCATTGATTAAGGAGAGGAAGTCGTCAATGATGGCTTCTTCTTCAATAGGAGTAAAGGTAATTGTAGATTCAACAGCTTGGCAGTACTCATAGGTGGTGTCTAAGGTTTCTATCCCTGAATGCAAATCATCAGATGTGGTGTTTAGTTCAGCATGAACATAGTCTAATTTGGTGTGCAACTCAGGAAATCCCTGATTCATCTTCAATTTTGCAAGGAGTTGTAAGTTGATGAACTCAGTGATCAAACTCTTGATATCAGCTACAGTAGAAGTAGAATCAAGGAGTTAAGCTTGGGGGATAGCAGGCGTTGGCTCAAACTGTGGGTGGGTATTGTGGGAGTCTGCAAAGTTGTTCATAGGCAGAGGCTCTTGGTAGAAGTTGTTGCACCTTGGTGTTTCAAAACAGAGCATCTTCTCCACTTGTAGAGATGTACCTGAAATGAAAATGCTTGAAAAGGAGTGAGTAACCAAATAAAACTAAAAGCTTGATCTTAAAGATTCTACAAACTCTAATGATTCAAACTGTTTCCCAAATTGCAACGGCGCCAAATTGATACAAGGGGTTTACCCCTTGTAGGACAATTAACCTAGCTTGTACTAGTCAGTTGCAGTATAGCATAGGGTTGTATCAATCCAAATGGGAAGAGTTGAAAGACAGAAGAGTTGAGAGTGGAATCTCTAAGTCAAGCAAGCCAGGAAAGGGGTTTTGTTGCCTAAGCAACAGTTCTAACAACCTAAGTGAAACAAGCAGCAACAAGGTGAAAGCAAAAGCAAACTAAGAAATTCTAACCATGAAAAACAGAGTGAAACAGAGCAAACTAGAGCAAATTCGAAATTCAAATTAGGGAAAGGCAAGTTCCTAAATGTGGTTATTGACTTTGGGGAATTTCAGACATTGATTAAGGCTGTTTCAAACTACATTGATCAAGCAAGTAAGCAAGCAATGGTGGTTCCTAGACATAGAGTTCACAACTAAGCTAGTTAGATCCAATCTCTTGGCAAATAACCCTTTGCTAAACATCTTAACAAGAACTAACTCTCATTAGTGCTAAAACATCAAGCAAGCAAGAGTAATCAACTCTATTCAAGTCAAAATGCTCCTCAAACAGTCAATCTCTTGAGCCAAGGCCAGCAAAACCTCTAATAAACAAGTTCAGGATTTTATCAAACACTTGGTGGGCATAAGAGAAAGCTAACAACCTAGACCAGTTTGATCAAGACTAATCTAGCATGAATAACAGATTAACAGAAGCACATAACAAGCCTTAATCAAGCCATAGATTCCCCTAATCTACCACATCTAGAAACCCTAAGGTAACTACTCACTCATAATCATGTTTAACACCAAATCACAAAGGGAGAAGATGCTAATCATGATTAAAAGAAAGATTAAAGAAAGATTAAAGCAAATACTTGATTGTATTAAACAAAGCAAAGAAATTGTCTTACAAACTTAAAGAAATAGCTTAAGAACAGTATTTTTGACAAGACCTCTCGAAAATATAGAAAAAAGGCTATTTATAGCCTAAGAGAGAAAACTCTAGAAAGGTGGCAAAAGTGTAATTAAAAACAGGTTCGGGTTGGGTCAGTATCGGTCAGTTGTGTCGACCTCCAGTGAACGAAATTTATCTGTATCGGTCATCAGTGATCGACACACACGACCGAAATTAGGACGGAGTGTTTGGGTCGACCACATCAGACCGATACTGGTGATCGATACTGCTCCTTTTCGGTCACCAGAGACCAAAAATCACCAGGTCTGACCGAAAACTTCTGCAGAGATCTTCTGCTTTGATTCTTCTTGCTCCCTTTTGTCCAGCTAGCCTCCTGGATCATTCCCAAAGCTCCTTCAAGCTCCTTTAAGCTCCAAAAGCACCTAAAAACATCTAATATGCAAGAAAAATGCAATCTATACTCCTAATGCAACCTAAGTCTAAAAGGAGAAGAAAATGGGATAAAAGCTAAGGGAAAATATGCAAAAGAGGACCAAAACATATACTAAATGCAGCCCTAAATGGTGTAAATATAAGGGATATCAGGTGGCTTGCTCCTTTTGACTCTGGCAGAGGCTCCATTCATCCTTCTTGGCAAAAGGCATAGTCTTCCCCTCTTGCTGAAGCTTGAAGCTAAACTCTCCCCTCTTAGAGACACTTGGTTTCAAAACCACCTCTCCTTTGTAAGTAACCAGCTTAATATCATTCAGATTCTTGTAACTACCCACTTCAAGGACCTCCTTTTCAGTGGTGTCTTCAAACAACTTTGGCAAACAGCAGCCATCAAAACTCTCCCCTTGGTAGCCTTCAAACTCTGGCCAATGTTTCCCAAGCTGCTTCAGCTTCTTGATGTCCATTGAGAAGGCTTGCTCATTCTCCAGCTTATTCCCCTTCGAGTCAAACCTTAGAACCTTCTTCCTGGTCAGTCTCAGCTCAGTTGTGCATTCCTTGGCATCAAACACTGCTCCAGCTGAGGCTAAAAAAGGTCTTTCTAGGATGATAGCATTCTTTATATGGCCTTCCACATCAAGCACCAAGAAATCAGTGGGGATGGTTACTCCTTCAATCATCATTGGTACATCCTTGAGGCTCCTAAGTGGTGTCTTCACTGTCCCATCTGCTATAGTAAGGGACACATTACTCTCTTGAAGTTGAGTGTAGCCAAGAGCTTTAGCAGTAGAGGATGGGAGAAGGTTGATGCTTGCTCCAAGATCACAAAGACAGCTTTTAAAAGTCTGCCCCTTAAGCTCACATGGGAGAGTAAAACATCCTAGATCTCCAAGCTTCTTGATAGTGAGCTCCTTAACCTCAGGTATTCCAGCCTTTACTCTTAGCTTCTCAAGCTCTTCTTGGCCATTCAAACCCCTCAATTCCATTTGAGCAGCATAGAGGGTTTCATATTTCTGCACTAGCTGTTCCTTTAATCTTCCCGGAGAAGGGATGGTTGGTTGGCAGACAGGAAGGACAGAAGCTTGAGCCTTTTCTTTATCATCATCAGCTTCCATCAAGTAGTCCTTTGTGTTGTCAACAACTTCATGTGGTGCCCACCACTCTTCTTCATCTGAGTTTTCCCCATCTCCAAAGGGTTCTTCTTCTACAGCTCCTTGGTCAGTTTCAACTTCTAAGAACTCTCCTCCCACCCCCCCCCACTTTGAGGTTCAGTGTCCTCAGTGAACAAGTAGAGGAACTCTTCAATGATAGCTTCCTCTTCAGCTGAGAAGCTCTCTTCTTCTATGACTATGGCATTGCAGAACTCCTTTGGGTCAGCTTCTGGTTTTCCAGGAAATTGTCCTTGAGGCTTGGGACCAGTTATGCCTTTGTTGTTCTCCAGTGTTTTGACTCTTGCAGCAAACCCTTCAAACTTGTTGGTGAGCTCTACATGTACTGAATCAATTTTGTTGTGGACCTCTGCAAAGTTCTTGTTCATTTCCAAGGTTGTTATAACTTGAGTGTTGATCATCTGTTACATGAGAGTCTTGAGTTCAGTGTCTTGAGAGCTGGAGGAAGCTTGTCCTTAAGCCTGAGCATTGAATCCTCGAGGGTTGTAGGGCGCTCTAGTTTGGTAGTTGTTGTTCCTTTGCTGAAAGCCTTGATTGTTGTAGGGAACAAAAGGTCTTGGGGTAGCTTGCTGTTGCTGTTGAGGGTAAACCTGATCTTATGGGTTGGCAACATTGTTGCTCCTGTAAGACAAGTTGGGATTCTGTCTGTAGTTCCCATAGTTGTTGTAACCACCCTGATTGCCCAAGTAGTTCATCTCCTCAATTTGGCATTGTTCCTGATCATCAAGCTGAACCATGTCTCCCATAAAGTGAACTTCTTTCTTTTCCCTTAGCAAAAAGTCCAGCTTCTCATGTAGAGACTTGATTTCTTTCCTGCTACACTCTAACTCATCCTTTGCACTTCTTGGAGCTCTGTCAAATTCCTCATTGTAGTTTCCATCAGACTGAGCCAAATTCTCTACCAGCTCCAAACCTTCATCCACATCTTTTGACAGGAAGTTCCCATTTGATGCAGTGTCTAAAAGCATTCTTATCTTAGGCAAGGCTCCTCTGTAGAGAGTGGAGAGCAAAGAGGATTCTGAGAAGCCATGATGAGGGCATTGCAATGTGTAGCCCTTGAATCTTTCCCAAGCTTCACCAAAGCTTTCATTGTTCCACTGTGAAAACTCTGAAATCTCATTCCTTATTCTTGCAGTTCTTGAAGTGGAGAAGAACTTTGCTAGAAAAGCTTTCTTGCACTCATCCCAGCTGGTGATACTCCCTTGGGGCAGGCTTTTCTCCCATTGGTGTGCTTTATCTCCAAGAGAAAAAGGGAATAACCTGAGTTTGAAGCCATCTTCACTCACTCCATTGATCTTTGTGAGGGAGCATAGTCTATCAAAATTATCCAGATGTTCTAGAAGATCTTCAAGTGGCAGCCCATGAAACTTACTGCTCTGAACCATTGAAATCAATCCAGGAGCTGCTGGAGCTCAGGGCATACAAGAACATCAAGGTGTTCAAGGCTTCCAGGATGAGCAAGGACCAAGAGGTGCTGCACAAGCTCCAAGAGCAGCTAGACCTATTTGCGCTGGTGATGCACCAAATGCCTACAACAACAGGACATGTATCATTCCACCAGCTGTCCAAAACAATAATTTTGAAATCAAGTATGGATTGATTTGTTCCTGATTGTTCATCCCAAGTCTTTGCAGGTGTTGCTGCCTTTCTTGCTGTCTCCTTGCTCTCTGCCCTCTATCCAGCAGATTGATGTTGTCTATGAAGTCCACAAGATTGCTTGAACCTCTGGATCTCAAGTTCATATACCTGAAAGACAGAAATGAGAGTCAAAAGAGATTAGTAACCAAAGAAAACAAAAAACATGATCTTAAATATTCTACAAACTCTAATGATTCAAACACAAAACCCAAATGGCAACGGCGCCAAATTGATACATGATTTTTGAGGTCTTGATTCAATCACCCAAGCTTGTACTAGTCAGTTGTAGTATAACTGATAACAATATTTTTGCAAGGCGAGGATGCAATGAGGCTATCAAAACTCAAATGCAAAACCAGGTTGTAGTACAGTATGCCAGTGAGTGTCAATCCATTCCTAGGAGCTAGAAAGGCCAGAGAGAATGCAAGGGTAGTGTAAAGCTAAGCAAATGATAAGCGATTTTGTAAAAATCCTAAAAACTATATGCAGCAACCAAATGGAATGCAAAACTATTTTAAAATTACTAGGAAAGAGTGAACTACCACGATGAAAAGACAGAATGATTAAAATGCAAAGCTATGAATTTATAAAAATCGACTAGTGGATCGACCACCGGATCGACCACTAGATCGGGCAGTTTGGATCGATCTCGTTTAAAAATGCAAGTACGAAGAAACTAATGACCAGGATGCGACGAGTATCAAGCAAATGATTAACGAAGATGTAAGAATTCTAAGAAAGAAGGGTCTAGGGTTGAGATTCATGTTAGGGGTTTCAAAGGTCCAAGCTTGGTTTGAAAACTCTAGATGTACTCACTTTGTGAGATTCTCAAAGCCTTGAAAACAACACAAGACCCATCCATGGCATGTGGTATTGATCACTCTCTCATTCTCTCCTCCAGACCCATGGCGTTTGGCGGAAAAAGAGATTGAGAGGCATGGAAAACAGATTTCAACCACGCGGCTTAACTAGTCCTCTAAACTACCATGGCGTTTGGGAAAGAGTAACTAGCCTCTAAGATGTGATTTTCAGAGATCTCTGGATCATGTCAAGGTAAGAGCTCTCTCTGATCATAAAGATCTTGGCGTGAGACTCTTTAAGCCTTAGGAACTCAACATCTTAGAAGAGAAAGCTATTAAGAACGAGAAAACAACAAACTTGAAAACCCTTTAGACCCCGTGAATCCTCTTAACCCCGAAACCTAAATGAAACTACTCACTACACATTAAGTAAACTAAGTAAAGCAAGAAGAATGAAACGATAAACATGAAAAACGATGGATTAAGCTTAAACGATTCGAAATATTCAAGAACAAAGCTCAAAGTCTAACAATGGCGGATCGTCTCCAAACTAGAGAGAAAAAGCATAAAAAGATAAGAATGAAAAAGTGTGTGGGAAAAGATCATCGCCGCCTTCCCAAAATGGGCCAAACAGCTCGATGGTCCCCCCCTCGCTAGCGGCCAAAAACAGTTGAAAGGACTGAGATCGACCTCGAGATCGAGCATGTTTCTCGATCATCTTCGGACATCGTGTCTTCAACTCGATCTGTGTCTCGATCTTCTTCGGTGGATCGAGTGTTGTATCCGATCCTGGTATCGATCTTTTGGTGGATCGGGTGGTGGCCTCGATCTGGCTCTCGCTTTGCATGACGTCATTTACGTCCGTACCACTTGATCGAATGCTTCACTCGATCTCCGTCTCGATCAGGTTCCTTGGATCGGAAGGACTACTCGATCTTCTGGTCGATCTCACCTAGATCGACCGGTCGTGCTCGATCTGCTCCCCGATCTCTGGTCCTTAGCAAACATCCGTTGTTCCCACGAACCTCCACACTAGCCTCAGCACGTCCACGAACTCCACGACTCCAAAGTAGGCAGAAACAACCTGAATATGATGCAAAATGCAAGGAACATGCGTATGCTGGTGCAAGAATGCTCTAGGACCTAAAGTGATGCAATCTAGCCTAAAGTGTGATGTAAATGCATGAAAAGCTAACTTATATGTATGCAAAATACATGCAATATGCAGTAACATCAACTCTCCCAAACTTACTTCTTGCTTGCCCTCAAGCAACAGAAAATAAGAAAGGAAGAGAGGTTTTAGAAAAGACGAGGGTTTAAGCTTCTTGCAAAGGTGCCTTTCAAATGAATCAATCTCAATGTCCTAGTTACTAGTTCTAAAATGCAATGCGCACACTCATACTCCAAAGAACATAGCCATACTCATCACACAAAGAAATTCAGATCATGACTCTCATATTCCAAACAATCAAAGAAACTCATCCTTTAACATTCATTAATGACCGAACCATGAATCAAACTTATGCATTTTAAAGCAGAACACATTTGGCTAAGGGTGCAGGTTATGAGCATAGAATGATCTCATTAGAAAAGGGTTTTCATTTAAAACAAGGGTTTTCTCAAAAAAGGTAAGAACTTTATGCATAATGCTAAAGGTGAAGGCAATTGATGCATACATGATCAAATTCTCATTTACCCATGTAAACTAACAATGATCCTAAACCCCTATCATTTATTATCTTTTAAGCTCACTCACCTCTTAGAATCTACCCTTTTCTCAAAGCAAAAGCTTAGCATTATCCAATTTAAAACAGAAAGCATTTTTTTTATCCTTTTAGGTTAGTGAAAAGGTTGAAAATAATTTGCTCTTTACATATTTTTTATTGGTAGCTCTCTGTTTATTTATATTTATTTTTTTTTCTTTTATTTTGGCACTTAGGCTCTTTTCTTTTTCTTTATATTTTCATTTTGAGAGAGCTACCTTCTGAAATTATTAGAGCGTAAAAATTAAAACACAAACCTTTCACTTAAAACCTTTTTCTTTCTTGAAATACCAAACTCTTTTGAAACCAAGAGCACATACACATGAAAACAACCCCTTAAACCCCCAAACTTATTCTAAGCCTAAATCTAGCTTCAAAATGCAAAGCTAGCAATCATATGAGAACCTAATCATGTCGCCTAAACCTAACACTTTATGCTAAGTTCAAACCGGAAAAAGGCCTCACAAGGATGTCACACAAGAAAAC
Source organism: Thlaspi arvense (assembly GCA_911865555.2). Taxonomy (NCBI): domain Eukaryota; kingdom Viridiplantae; phylum Streptophyta; class Magnoliopsida; order Brassicales; family Brassicaceae; genus Thlaspi; species Thlaspi arvense. Next base: position 47,454,416 of record OU466857.2, read on the forward strand.
TTGGCTTCAAGGAAAGGTAAGGGTCAAGGTGGGAGTTCTAGTTAGGCTCACAAAGAGTAGTGAAAGGAAGAAGAGAGCCTAAATATTTTTGAATCCATGTGTTTATTTTCAAATGCATAAGGATGATAATTAAAATTTCAGATTAAGGTTTTCTCTTATTAGGACAAGCTTCAAATCATGAGAGTTCAATTCAAGTCACGAAAATCATAGCAAGTCATCCAAGCATGGTAAGAACTTACTTTCAAAGTATAAGCAAGGCATTAGAGAACTACTAACTAGGGCATTGAAACAATTCATGAGTTTAAAACACTTTTTTAAGAAAAACTTTAACCCCTTATGCAAATGTAAACAACCTAGATGCTTAAAAATTCTAGACTCAATCCTAAAATGCTTAACAAGATGAATGCAACTACATGAATCTTTGTAAAAATTTTAAAACTTTTACCAATTTTTCATGCAATGAAGACTCAAGGATGCTAAAGGGAAAATAAGATCAGAATAAACATGTCAAACCACACACATACTCCCCCAAACTTGCTTGACACCGTCCCGGTGGCAAACAAATTCAAAGGAGCACCAAAACACAAAGCAAAAAGAAGCAAACATGAGCGGTATGTACAATGGAAGAAGGTTGTTACCTCGGGTCTAGTCTTGGTTGGAACTTGAGGATGTTCCAAAGGAGCTAGATGCTACGGCTTTGCCTTTGGAGCCTGGCTCTTGAAGAGAGAGACGCGCCGGTTGAATGTTGCTGCCTTGAGTCTCGAGGATGACAACTCCCCCGGTTGAAAGCCTCCTCTTCTCGGGTTGCTGAACTTCCTCACTTGCAGCTTTCTTAGGCGAGCCTCCTTGAAGCGATTTGACCTTCTTGGCAAGTTTCTTGAGCATTTTGCCTTGCCATTTGTTGATTTTCCTTTGCATCTCCACAACAGATGCTAGGAACTTCTCCGTCTTGGTTCTCGGCTCGAAATTGATCTTGGGAAGGGTGTAAGCCTCGGGCATCTCATCTTCCGTGGCTGGGGACTCAGACCTTGGACGTGGAGCAATCGCTGGGGCAAGCGTTCCTCCTAGAGGAGCAAAGCACTCTTCTACAGTTGGCAAGAACTCGATGTTCCCAACACCAAGCAGCTCGGTCTCGTCCTTGTTTGGTAGGATGCATACTCTCTTCTCATTTTTGTCGTCGATGAAAAGATAAGCGTAGAACCCTTCTGCTGGTGTGCATCCCAAGCTGTCGGTATTCCTCATGTAGACCTCATCCATGAAAGCTCTAGCCGGGACGGGTGTGAAATCATGTATAGGTACGCTGGCTTGTATGAACAGAGGAGTGAGGAAACCGCCAATGAATGAAGAGCTTGCCTTTCACCGCAAGGCATATGCCTTGTACTTCACCAAAGAGGCAGCAAGTACGCATCCATAGTTCACGTCATCGCCGAGTTCATCCTCCATAGGCTCATCATTCTCCGCCGGATCACACAACAAATGCTTTACGCCTTGGAACAAGAAGCAAACCTCGGTCTTCGTGACCGTGGGAGCAACTGACCGTCCGCTGAATGTGTTGGCGATAAGCTTCAAGGTGTACCTCAGCACCGGGCTTCTCACTCTCTTGATTTTGGCAGTGTTGGCCTTGTAGTCTTCGTTGCTGATCAGGTCCCAAAAATCGTTTGCTCGCGTGAAAGAGGGGAACTCAATCTTGGTGGCGGCTGCGTTGAGACCATATGCTTGACACAGCTCGGGGATTGAGAGGCTGAAAGCTTGACGTCCAACCTTGAAAGAGAGACGGCCTTGTGAAGGAACAGGGGCGCTAGGGTTCTCGTAACAAAACTCCAACGTGGCAAGGAAGTCTATTGTCACTTCTGGAATGGTTGGGCAATCCATTCGTGACAGACATCTTAGGCCAATGTTCTTGAGGAGTTGGTCGAAATCTCCTAGGATCCCTAGCTTGAACAGCAGCTCCCGGTCTGCGAACTTAGTAGGCTCGAACCGAAGCCTTTCCAGCCGCTTCTTATCCCTTTTCTCATCCTTACTCCATCAAATCCTTTCTTGAACCGCCACTTCCTGACCTTCTCCTTCTTGTGCTGTCTCCTCTCTCGTTCTCTTGGGAGCCATCGTGCCTGAAACAAGTTTCACAAGCAAGGTAATGAGCAAAACGGCAATCGGATGAGAGAAGAAGAAAGGCAAAGAAGAAAACTTATACTTAATACCCTAGAATTTTTGAGAAATTATAAAAATCATAGCAAAATAATAGAGAATCAAATCTAGAGATACTAGAAAATCCAGAATTTTTTTCTATTATTTAGCTAAATTTAAAAATTCAAAACCGCCCTAGCATCTAAAACAATTAATTGCGAAATAAAATGAGATTTTCCTAAAGATTTTTATCAAATATCCGAAAATACCTTTTGCAAAGATTGTTAAAGAAGCTTGTTAGCCTTTAGAAACAAATAACTCTCACTCTCTTTGCTTAAAAGTTCGAGAAAACAAGAATGAGAGAGTGTGAAGTTGTTGAAAATATTTAAAGGCTAACAAGAAACAAAACTATGAGTAAAAGAAGTGGTTTTCTGACAAAAGTCTTGGTCAAGGCACATCTTTCATGGTCAAAGATGCTTGCCTTGACCAAGTTTTGAATTTAAAAACTGGAGGGAAAAGAATAAAGAAGGGAAAGAAAATGTTACCTCGGCACGAGATCGAGTCCCTTTGGTCGATCTAGGACTCGATCTCATGCCCATAATGGCTTGGATCGAGAGGGTTACTCGATTTAGGACACGATTCGATTTGAATCGAGTCGTGGATCGATTGACTCTCTCGTTCCTTGAGTTTTTGAAATTTCTACTAAGTCCTCGTGATCGAGCCATGCTATCGATTCAGGGGTCGATTCAGCTTGGATCGAGTGGTGGATCAAGTTGACTAATCGATCTGTCTATGAGGGACTTTCCCGAGAGAAAATAGATCGGTCGATCTAAACTCCAAGAATTTCCCGAGACATTTTAGATCGAGTTCGTCACTCGATCTGTTTACTCGATCTCGTCTAGATCGACTGGCTCCTCTCGATTCACCAGCTCGATCTAGCAAAGATCAAGCTGGGATGAGTCGATCTAGCACTCGATCTCTAGCTTATACTCGCCCCCCTCTTACTCCTTTTTGAACTCGGATCATGTCCTGCGTCTCTCACACTTTTTCCTACACAGTCATAAGACAAAAACGTAAAACTGGAAAAGAAATAAAGCAAGGATATGTACAGGATAAACAAGGGAATGCCTCCCAAGTGCGCTTTCTTTAACGTCTTTAGCTAGACTTTACTTGGTTTAGGCAGATGGTGGGTCTTGCAGAAGCATTGAGGTGCTCTCCTTGTCAAATGCACTCGCCATGTATGGCTTAACCTTATGTCCGTTCACTGTAAATGCACTCCCACTCTTGCCCACCAACGTGACAGCTCCGTAAGGTAATACTTCCTTGATTTCATACGGACCGCTCCACCGTGACTTCAGCTTTCCTGGAAAGAGCTTGAGCCTCGAGTTGTAAAGCAGCATTAAACTCCCTTCCTTCAGCTCCTTAGGCACCAGTTTCTTGTCATGAGCAGCCTTGGTACGCTCCTTGTAGATCCTAGCGCTTTCGTAAGCGTCCAGCCTAAGCTCATCAAGCTCGTGCAACTGGATCAAACGCTTCTCCTGAGCCGTCTTCAGATCAAAATTCAGCCGATTCACAGCCCACAACGCCTTATGTTCCAACTCAACAGGGAGATGACACCCTTTACCGTAGAGAATAGTGAAAGGAGTGGTACCAATAGGCGTTTTGAAAGCAGTCCGGTACGCCCACAAAGCGTCATCCAACTTCACTGCCCAATCTTTCCGAGTAGTCCCAACTGTTCTTTCGAGTATTGCCTTGATCTGATGGTTAGAGACCTCCACTTGGCCACTCGTTTGAGGATGGTAAGGCGTAGCTACCTTATGCTTCACGCCATACCTCTTTAACAGATTTTCAAACAGCTTGTTGATGAAATGGCTCCCTCTGTCGCTTATCACCACCTTAGGAACTCCAAACCTCGGGAAAATAATGCTCTTAAAGAGCTTGATCACCACCTTAGAGTCGTTTGTTGGAGAAGCAATGGCCTCAACCCACTTAGAGACGTAGTCAACAGCCACTAGTATGAACTTGTTGCCGTATGATGAGGGAAATGGCCCCATGAAGTCTATGCACCACGCGTCAAAGACGTCTACCTCAAATATGGGAACTTGGGGCATCTCGTTCCTCTTAGTAATATTCCCTGACTTTGACATGCCTCGCAGCTCATCACGAACTCATGGGTGTCTTTGAAGATGCACGGCCACCAGAAGCCGGATTGCAAGACCTTTGTAGCGCTTTTGAACGAAGCAAAGTGCCCTCCATACAAGGATCCATGGCAATGAAAGATGATATCTCTTGCTTCTTCCTTTGACACGCATCTTCTGTACAGGCTATCTACTCCTCTCTTGTATAGATAGGGATCAACCCAATACTAGTGGCTCACGTCTCTCATGAACTTCTTCCTATGGTAGTTGTCAAGATACGACGGCTCTTCCCCACATGCCAAGTAGTTCACAATATCCGCGTACCAAGGGAGATCCTCCTCTTTGAAGCTCAGAACTTCCTCAAACTGCCCCTCTAAGGTCCCACAAACAGCCGTGGTGATTGCCATGAGTTGTTCCTCGGGGAGAGAATCGTCCAAAGGAAGAGACTCGTTGATCCATAACCGAGAGAGATGGTCAGCAACGCCGTTATCTATCCCTTTCTTGTCCTTGATTTCCATGTCAAATTCTTGAAGTAAGAGGATCCATCTCAAAAGCCTCGGCTTAGTGTCCTTCTTGGAATAGATATAGCGCAAAGCCGCGTGATCCGTGTAAACTATGGTCTTGGAACCCACGAGGTAAGCCCTAAACTTCTCAAAGGCGAATACAACTGCCAATAGCTCCTTCTCAGTAGTGGTGTACCTCGTTTGCGTGTCATCCAAGGTTCTTGAAGCATAGTATATCACATGCAGCTTCTTATCCTTCCTTTGGCCTAGAACGGCTCCCACGGCATAGTCACTAGCATCGCACATAATCTCGAAAGGTAGAGTCCAGTCTGGTGCTTGCACTATAGGCGCGGATACTAGGGCCTCCTTGATTGTCACGAAAGCTTGCAAACACTCCTCATCAAAGACGAATTCAGCCTCCTTGCACAACAGCCGAGTGAGAGGGCATGCAATCTTAGAGAAGTCTTTAATGAAGCGCCTGTAGAAGCCGGCGTGTCCCAAGAAGCTTCTCACCCCTTTGACGTTAACTGGCGGCTCAAGGCTTGTCATCACATCAATCTTTGCTTTGTCGACTTCAATACCCTTCTCTGATATCTTATGTCCAAGCATGATCCCCTCCTTAACCATGAAGTGGCATTTTTCCCAATTAAACACCAAGTTTGTCTCCTCACAACGATTTAGTACCCTGCAAAGATTCAACAAACACGCAGAAAAGGATGCACCATAGACCGAGAAGTCATCCATAAACACCTCTACCATCTCTTCTATAAGATCGAAGAAGATCGACATCATACACCACTGAAACGTAGCCGGTGCGTTACACAACCCGAATGGCATCCTTCGATACGCGAAGGTGCCATAAGGGCATGTAAAGGTCGTCTTCTCCTGATCATTGGGATGGATTGGTATTTGGAAAAATCCACTATATCCATCAAGAAAGCAATAGTAGGGGTGATTAGCAAGTCTTTCAAGCATTTGATCAATAAAAGGCAAGGGAAAATGATCCTTTCTTGTAGCAAGATTAAGCTTCCTATAGTCAATACACATACGGTGTCCAGTAATAGTCCTAGTAGGTATAAGCTCATCTTTGTCATTCTTAATGACCGTGATCCCTCCCTTCTTAGGCACCACGTGTACGGGAGAAACCCACGTGCTGTCACTTATGGGATATATCACGTCAGCCTCTAAAAACTTAAGAATCTCTTTCTTAACAACCTCTTTCAAATTTGGATTCAAACGCCTTTGATGTTCTATAGAAGAGGCGTTCTCATTATCCAAGTGAATCCTATGAGTGCAAAGCATTAGTGAAAGGCCCTTGATGTCACTTAGAGAGTACCCAATGGCCTTCCTATACTTTCTCAACTCAGTTAAGAGTGATTGCAACTCATCATCACTCAAGTTTCCATTCACAATCACAGGATAGGTTTCGTTAAGCCCTAAGAAAGCATACCTTAGCCCTTTTGGGAGCTCCTTAAGGTCCACCTTTGGGGCTAACAGCTCGCTCCAATCATCCTCGTGGCTGTTGCTGTTGTTACCTTCCTTAAAACCCGAGACATGGCCCTTGAGGCAGCTTTCTCCAACCGCTATCCCTTCAGAAATCGAGTCGTCAGGTCGATCTTGCTCTCGATGTCGTCTAGATCGAGCAGTTTTGCTCGATTCATTCACTCGATTTAATGTGGATCGAGTGAAGGATCGAGACGCTGAGTCGATCTCCAGATTAGACCCCGAATTGATAGGAATGCCTTTCTCGATCTCGGACTCGATTGTTTTCCTGGATCGATCACCTTGCTCGATCTGACTATCAATTGCTGCACCGGATCGAGTTGTGCTCTCGATTGTTTTCTCGATTTCACCCCTGGATCGAGTAATGTTATCGATCTCGGAGTCGATCTCTAGGCAAACGCCTACATTTTCAAGCACAACCTTCCTCGAATCAAGCAAGTTGACGTACTCCTGAGTCCTCTGATCTACATAATCAAACTCTCCTGGCTCCTTAGTCAGTACCAGCTTCAAATGATCTTCCTGAGCCAGCTCTTCCAGCAACTCATCCACTAAAGCATCCAACGTCTCAATGTAGAAAGCTTTCCCTTCTATCGTAGGCTTCTTCAAAACCTCATTGATATCGAAGTCTAGCCTTATATCTTTATCCAAGTGCAAGGCAATCTTCCCGTTCTTGACGTCTATTATGGCTCCGGTGGTGGCTAAGAAAGGTCTACCGAGAATGAGCGGATCCTTTGGTTCTTCATTCATTTCCAACACAACGAAGTCTGTAGGCACGTTCACTCCACTGATCTTCACTGACAAGTCCTCAAGCAATCCCACGGGTAACCTCACACTCCTGTCAGCTAGTACCAACGAGATTCTACAGCCCTTGAAACGGGTAAAGCCAAGTTTCTATGCCACGGAATGAGGCATCAGATTTATGCTAGCTCCGAGATCACAAAGGCAACTCTTGAACTCCAAAGGACCTAAAGCACAAGGTATAGTGAAGCTTCCAGGGTCTCCCAACTTCTTAGGGACTATCTCCTTGTGTATCACAGCACAACACTCCTCACTTAGAACAAGCACTTCCTTATTCTACTTCACGAGAGTGTCTTTGAAGAATTTGGCGCATTTAGGCATCATTGCAAGGTAGTCCACGACAGGTAGCTTGATCTTTACGTCCTTAAGATGCTTCTCAAACAAGACTCTATGCTTCTCTATGAGTTGCTTCTTGAAACGGCCGGGAAAAGGTAGCTTAGGTACATACGGTGGAGGTACAGAAGCATCCTTCTCCTAAATAGTTTGCTCCGCTTTCTTCCCAACAACCGCTTTGTCTCCTCTTCTTGGCCCTTGAATCCAGACATTGTCAAAGTTGATCTCATCATCAGCTGAAAGCTTACCGTCCCCCTCTTGAATTATAACGTCCTCGTTGTTCTTGGGAGTAACCGTAGGTGCATGCTCCTTTCCGCTTCTTAACGTGATGGCGTTGGCATATTCCTTAGGATTCTGCTCACACTTGCCCGGTAGGCTATTCTGACCACTTGTACTCGCCTTCCCCTTCTCTAGCTGCTTGATTTTGTTGTTTAAATTGGTGATTTGAGTAGAGAAGTCAGTGAGAGACGAGTCTAAATGAGTGTTCATCTAGGCAAACTTCTGGTTTGTAGAGGCTTACCCTTGAATCAATTGTTGGAACATAGCTTGGACAGGATCAACTTGTTGTTGCATCGGTTGTTGCTGCTGAGGTACAAAGCCCGGAGGGTACATTGGCGTATAACCCTTGTTTCCTTGCTGTTGCCCTTGGAAGTTGTTCTGCCCTTGCCCTTGGAAGCCACCACTTGGCTGAAAACCTTTGTCGTATGGTACAAAAGGCTTTGCTTGCTGAGCAGGGTACACTTGATCCTTAGGGTTTGCTACATTGGTGCTGCGGTATGAGAGACTGTTGTTCTGGTTGTAGCCTTGTGAATAGACTTGAGGTTTGTAGTTGTTTTGACCCGCCACCCAATTGACTTATTCTTGGCTCAACTCAAGCTCCTCTTGGCTCTCATCCGCTTCACCAACAAAGTGAACATGCTTCTGATTTGCCAAAACCAACTTGTCAATCTTCTCGTGTAATGATGTCAACTCTTTCTTGTGAGACTCTAGCTTAGAACCTTGCGGTGCACGGTCATAATCTTCAGCATAGTTGCCGTCACTTAGTGTTAAGTTGTCAATCAGCTCCATGCCTTCTTCTACCTCTTGACCAAAGAAGTTCCCCTTACTGGCCGTGTCAAGCAACAAGCGAATCTTTGGTGAAGCTCCTCGGTAGATAGTGCTTAGAAGAGTCTCTTCGCTGAAGCCGTGGTGAGGACATTGGATAGTATAGTCCTTGAATCGTTCCATGGCTTCATTGAAAGTCTCATTATTCTTTTGCGTGAAGCCGCTGATCTCGCTTCTTAGCCTTGCCGTTCTGGTGCTAGAGAAGAACTTTGAGAGGAAAGCCTTCTTACACTCGGCCCATGAGGTGATGGTGCCTTGAGGAAGTGTTTTCTCCCAATGTCTAGCCTTGTCTCCAAGAAAGAATGGAAAGAGACGCAGCTTGAAAGCATCTTCGGATATGCCGTTTATCTTGATCATCCCACATACTTGCTCGAAATTGTCGAGGTGCTCCAAGGGATCTTCCATCGCTAAGTCGTGGAACTTGCTGTTTTGCACCATGGAGATGAAACCTGGCTTAATATCGAAGTTGTTGTTTTGTACAGGAGGAGGAGTGATCCCAAACCTATTGTGATGAGTATTGGGAGCATCTCCGGCTCCTATGATCCTTGGGGGTCTAGCCGCGTGTTGGGGGTTTCCATTGCCCCTTCCCACGGCCCCGTGAGCTGGAGGAGGTCCCTCTGAATGATCATGTTAAGCCATAGCTTCAAAGTCAACCAAACCGTGCTGAACAATCTCCTCAAAAGCTCTAGCTTGTTCTCCCACTCTTCTTTGCCGTGAAAGACCAAGTTGATGAATATTGTCCAAGGGTTGAAGGAGATTGTTGTCTCCCCTTGAACGAAGATGCATGTACCTGAAAGAAACACGTTTGAGAGTAGAGAAATTAGTAACTTAAACAAAGTAAAGCTTAGTCTTTACTAAGCCCCAAATCTCTATGCTTTCTAACACTCCTGGAACGGCAACGACGCCATTTGATAACAATATTTTTGCAAGGCGAGGATGCAATGAGGCTATCAAAACTCAAATACAAAACCAGGTTGTAGTACAGTATGCAAGTGAGTGTCAATCCATTCCTAGGAGCTAGAAAGGTCAGAGAGAATGCAAGGGTAGTGTAAAGCCAAGCAAATGATAAGTGATTTTGTAAAAATCCTAAAAACTATATGCAGCAACCAAATGGAATGCAAAACTATTTTAAAATTACTAGGAAAGAGTGAACTACCACGATGAAAAGACAGAATGATTAAAATGCAAAGCTATGAATTTATAAAAATCGACTAGTGGATCGGCAACAGGATCGACCACTAGATCGGGCAGTTTATATCGATCTCGTCTAAAAATTCAAGCACGAAGAAACTAATGACCAGGATGCGACGAGTATCAAGCGAATGATTAACGAAGATGTAAGAATGCTAAGAAAGAAGGGTCTAGGGTTGAGATTCATGTTAGGGGTTTCAAATGTCCAAGCTTGGTTTGAAAACTCTAGATCTACTCACTTTGTGAGATTTTCTAAGCCTTGAAAACAAAACAAGACCCATCCATGGCGTGTGTTATGGATCACTCTCTCATTCTCTCCTCCAGACCCATGGCGTTTGGCGGAAAAAGAGATTGAGAGGCAAGGAAAACAAATTTCAACCACGCGGCTTAACTAGTCCTCTAAACTACCATGACGTTTGGGAAAGAGTAACTAGCCTCTAAGATGTGATTTTCAGAGATCTCTCGATCCTGTCAAGGTAAAGGCTCTCTCTGATCATAAAGATCTTGGCGTGAGACTCTTTAAGCCTTAGGAACTCAACATCTTTGAAGAGAAAGCTATTAAGAACAAGAAAACAACAAACTTGAAAACCTTTTAGACCCCGTGAATCCTCTCAACCCTGAAACCCAAATGTAACTACTCGCTACACATTAAGTAAACTAAGTAAAGCATGAAAAATGAAACGATAAACATGAAAAACGATGGATTAAGCTTAAACGATTCGAAATATTCAAGAATAAAGCTCAAAGTCTAACAATGGCGGATCATCTCCAAACCAGAGAGAAAAAGCATAAAAAGATAAGAATGAAAAAGTGTGTGGGAAAAGATCATCGCCGCCTTCCCAAAATGGGCAAACAGCTCGATAGTCCCCCCCTCGCTAGCGGCCAAAAACTGTTGAAAGGACTGAGATCGACCTCGAGATCAAGCATGCTTCTCGATCATCTTCGGACATCGTGTCTTCAACTCGATCTGTGTCTCGATCTTCTTCGGTGGATCGAGTGTTGCATCCGATCCTGGTCTCAATCTATTGGCGGATCGGGTGGTGGACTTGATCTGGCTCTCGCTTTGCATGACGTCATTTACGTCCGTACCACTTGATCGAATGCTTCACTCGATCTCCGTCTCGATCAGGTTCCTTGGATCGGAAGGACTACTCGATCTTCTGGTCGATCTGACCTAGATCGACCGGCCGTGCTCGATCTGCTCCCCGATCTCTGGTCCTTAGCAAACATCCGTTGTTCCCACGAACCCCCACACTAGCCTCAGCACGTCCACGAACTCCACGACTCCAAAGTAGCCAGAAACAACCTGAATATGATGCAAAATGCAAGGAACATGCGTATGCTGGTGCAAGAATGCTCTAGGACCTAAAGTGATGCAATCTAGCCTAAAGTGTGATGTAAATGCATGAAAAGCTAACTTATATGTATGCAAAATACATGCAATATGCAGTAACATCAATAACATAGAGTTTTTATCAATCCAAATGGGTTATAGTTGAAAACAGAAGAGTTGAGAGTAAAAATCTCAAAGTTAAGCTAACAGAAAAGTGTTTTTGTTGCCTAAGCAACCAACCTAATATCCTAATATGATCAAGCAGCAAAGATATTAAAGATAAAACCAAAATAAACAAAACTAAGCAAGCAAAACAGAGAAACTTCGAGATTCAAATAAAAGAAAAGCAAGTTCCTAGATGTGGTTATTGACTTTGGGGAATTTATACACTAACTAAGGCTGTTTCAAACTACATTGTTCAAGCAAACAAGGAAGCAATGGTGATTCCTAGACATAGAGTTCACAATCAAGCAAGCTAGATCCAATCTCTTGTAAAATAGCCCTTTGCTAAACATCTTAACAAGAACTAACTCTCATTAGTGCTAAAATATTAAGCAAACATTAATAAACAACTCTATTTCAGTCAGGATGCTCCTCAAACAGTCAATCTCTTGAGCTAAGGCCAGCAAATCCTCTATTAAACAAGATCTGCATTTCATCAAACACTTGGTGGGCATAAGAGAAAGCTAACAACCTAGATAAGTGTGATCAAGACAAATCTAGTTTAAGAACAGATTAATAGAGAGGAACCCATAAACTGAAGCACTAAACAAGCCTTAATCAAGTCCTAAATTCCCCTAATCTACCACATCTAGAAACTCTAAGCAAACTACTCACTAAAACTCATGTTTAACACCAAATCACAAAGGAAAAGGATGTTAATCATGATTAGAAGAGAGAATAAAGAGAGATTAAAGGCAAATACTTAAATATATTAAATAAAGCAAATGATTTGTCTTACAAGCTTAAAGAAAATGCTTAAAAATAGTAATTTGACAAGATTTGTCGAAAATCTAGAAAAGAGGCTATTTATAGCCTAGAGAAGGAAGCCCTAGAGTAATGGCAAAAGTGTAAATAAAACAGGTTCGGACTGGGTTAACATCGGTCATAAGTGATCGATGCTAGTGATCGATGTAAATCCCTTTGGTCTGGGCAGTGATCGATGTGGTGACCGAAATTCATCTGGGGCATTTGTGTCGATCACTTCTGATCGATGCTGTTGATCGATATGCTCGTGTCGGTCACCTGATGATCGATGCTTCTGACTGAAAATCTGGTATCGGTAACCCCTTTGATCGATGTTCTCCGTGCTCTGACCGAAAACCTTTGCAGAGATTGTCTGCTTTAATTTCTTTTACTCCCTTTGATCCAGCTAGCATCCTGAATCATCCTCAAAGTTCCTCCAAGCTCCTTTTAGCTCCAAAAGCACCTAAAAACATCCAAAATGCAAGAAAAATGCAAACTATATCCTAAATGCAACCTTAGTCTAAAAGGAGAAGAAAATGGGACAGAAACTAAGGGAAAACATGCAAAAGAGAACCAAAACATGAACTAAATGCAGTCCTAAATGGTGTAAATACAAGAGATATCACTGTTTGTGGTGCAGTGTAGATCTCGGATCTGCATTGTAACACAACACTAGCCTCGGTAGATTAGGTTGTGTGCTTGTGTGTATGTGTGTGACTAACATGTGATGCAGGAAAGCTCGGATCTGAATGGATCCGAGTGTATACTAACGTTTTCGTGCAGGATCAGCCTCGGATCTGTTAGATCTGAGTGCTGTGAAACCCGTTGGGTGAGGTAACGGTTTGTTGCATGTCCGTGGGACATTTTATCAACCTTACCGAGTGATGAGAAGGGTGTAAGGACTGCCGGATCTCAGATCCATTTGCATGTTCCTTCACCGGATGAGCGAGTGTACGGTTTATGGTAAAACACGCTGCATGGCTGGAAGGTCATGTAAGTGGAGTTATAATAAATGTGCATGAGCGAGGTTCAAGCGTTAAGCTTGTAACCGTAAAAGAGAGTTGGGACTAGAGAAGTTCTGGCTTAGCCGTCACTCTAGGGCGCTAACTTCTCAGAGGTTGTGTGGAGGTGTGTTGGCATTGATCAAGTGTGGATCAACGCGGGTGTGAGGTATAATGGCGTGGGATCTATTATACTGCAGAGTAATGTTGGTGGTGTATTCTTCATGACTTAGTGACAGTGTGGTCGAAGTTCCCCGCTCCGGACAGACTGCTAGATGGGAAGACTCGGAGGAGTAATGGGCCTTGCTAGCCTGGCCGAGTACTATCCGACGGGGTAGTGGGAAACCAGCAGTGAAGCGTGGTTGTCATACCTGAGATGTGAACTCACTCCGCGGCTCTCGGATGGAAACCCCACCGAGATGTGAACCGACCGAGGAGCTCCCAGGGTAAACGATGTTCCGGCTTTGCTTGTCTTTGTGATAGTCAAGTGCAGGGTGTTCGTAGTAGTGATGTTCCGGCTTGGCTTGTCTTTGTGATAGCCAAGTGCAGGGTGTTCGCGGAGGGGAACTGGCCAACCCACTTAGAGATCTTTGTGTCTACGCGAGTGTGTTTGGTGTGAAAGTTAGGATAGCGCTTGCATATAGATCTAGGATTGCATGCTTTGGCTATTTATTCTTTGTTGCTTCGGCTATTGCTTGTTGTTTGGGGGTTCTTGGAGTTTTCTTTCTTTTAGTGGGTCCTGGACTCACTGAGTTATCTTAGATTACTTATCCCTCCTTTCTCTCTTGCAGGAAACCTTAGTAAGCCGTTGGGATTAGAGGGTGCTGTGAACGTTAGGACCACCGGAGTAGAATTGGGTGCCTTTTGTAAAATATAGTAAGTATGTTTTGTACAAGGGTTATTGAATGATATTTGAAATCTCGGACGGATCCGCTATGTAATATAAATAAACGTTTTGTATTATGTATGTTTCTTGAAATAAAAACGGATTTACTATCTATAAAACCCTTGTGTCTTCCGCTGGTAAAATGGCTTAGTCCGAGTCTACACAACTCTCGGCTGAAGTACGGGTTGGCAAGCCTTAGGCTTCAGTCAGGAGGGTCGAGCTAACTTGCCAGGACGGCCTTAAGCTTAGATGTGTTCTAAGACGGGCTGACCTATCGAGTGAACCTCGTCATTTTGTAGCGTCTCCGGTCGGGACTGGTCCTATTCCGAACAAAGAGTGTTACACCATCCTCTGTAAGTCTGCGCCGAGCAAGATGTGCATGAGTGAGCTTGTTTTGCTCTATTATGGCTTTTCTGCGATGCTTGATAATGAGATCCTGATGGAGAGTATGATCCGAGCCAACTTGGGGGCTCTATTCGCAGAGTATTTGGTATCTCTAATGACCAAGCCATTCATGAGTTCCAGGACCAAGACGGAGAGCATTGGCAGTCGTCTCACTCCCATCTTTCAGCACCTCATGATCAGCATAGAGCCATGCACGATCGTAACTGCGCGAGCTCTCATGGATGAGTCACATTTGGGACATGCGACTTGGCTTAAGCCAGATTTAATTTGGTGTTTTACTACTCCTGCTGGGGAGTACATGGGTGTGCAGTTGTCCAACTGGGAGCTTAGTACGATCCAGGGCGATCCACTTCAGCTGCGCTTTCAGCCTGACTCGACATTGCTGCAATCGCTTGTGCCCACACGACGCCATCGAGGAGCTTCTGCTGGCGCTTCTTCTTCTGCTGCTGCATATCAGGTCAGACAATCACGACGCCAGCCAATGCCCACGCCAGACCTTCTGAGTGTTAGGCGTCCTACTGCTCCTCAGACTTTTATGGACATGACCGCTTTTCAGGACTATGTTATCCAGAGCTTTGACAGCCTCTGGAACGCCGTCGCGACTGTCAACAACTGCAGTTCTATTCGCCCTACCACACCTCGTGAGGCTGACTCCGAGAATGAGGACTAGCTCCTCCACCTATCCTGGTTACTTGTTCATTTTTTTCCCTGTATTTTTCTTTCTTTGAGTCAGTTTTTCTGTTTCTGCATTGAGTCAGATTGTTAGCTTATGTGATGTTGTCTTGGAACTTGTTGACCTACGATATTATGCTATATTTGGATGTTTTTAATGTGTGTTTGAGTGCTCCAACAGTCTAACTATGGAGTACACATGATAAAATAATGTTTGGCTCATCTAACACGTTGTATTGGAGTTTCAGACACGGTGACAATCTTCACCCATGCTGGTGACACTCGTCACCAACTCCTTCGTCAGGTACCACTTTCAAACTCGTTTCAACATGTTCCATTACTCCCAATTGACCAACTTCAGGCTTAATAACACCAGGGACAGTGTTGTTTAAGTCTGGGGGAGGTTATTGCTGACATTGTGTTTTGTTTTGAGAGTCATTTAGTTGTGTCAAAAACCTGTTTTATGAGTCAAAATTAGTTGGGAACTAGGAACCTTTTCTTGATTGTTTGTGTTGATTGTTTCATCTAAGTGACCATTGCTGCAAGAGTAATACCAGTTTGTGACTAATGTAAAATCCTTAGGCTAACCGGTTAACTAGAAACATCCATAGTTCCACCAAACTCCGCTTAACTTGAACTTCAAAAAGACTAAGTTAGTATGTTTGATGTTCATAGAGCTTGATTTCTGATAAATTACCTGCAATGTTTGAAAAGTAATGGTAATGCTCTCCCTTGTTTAAAAAAAAAAAGAAAAAAAATGTGTTACATTTTAAAATTTTGATATGATTCTCTTTTGGTGAAGGGTAGGAAAATTTCTAATGATTCCGGTATTTCATTTTAAAGAGATGATCACAGGTGGAAGTAAGGTTATGATTATCCCGTGATACCATTATTTACCTACACCTGCATAATATAATGAAACATAAGAAAAGAATAAGTCTGGGGGAGAGAAAGAGTACCAAAGGTTGATAGATTGCAGTGCAAATTTATTAAGGTATAATATGAGAATGAATCTAGAAGGTTCTTGAATATTTAGACTGCTAATGAAGTTTAGCAAAGATAGTTATTGGACAGTGCTGCAAATTTATGAGTTGGATTTGGGATGCTGTGAACGTCGAAGGAGAAGTACATGGTGGTCCGATTTGGTTTACGAAATGCAGTGCGTGGATTACAGGATGAACAGTCAAAACAATGATCTATGAGAAGGTGAGTTCCCGTGTTTTCAAACCTCGACTCTGTTCTTAGTCTTATGTTTACTTGAGGGCAAGCAAAAGCTATGTCTGGAGGAGTTGATATATCATGGTTTTTATGGTTTTTAACCATGATATAAGTCCTTTTTATTGAGTTTTTTTGGTCTTTTTAGAGTCCTAGTAGAGTTTTTACAGGTAATTGCATGATTGGAGCACAATTAGAGGTTTTGGAGCATTTTGGATCAAAGCAAGAGTTTTTCCCGAATGAAGCAACAAAGAGGCGTGATATTGCACTGGTGACGATCGTCTCCACCTAATGGGTGACGCTCGTGACCCACATCTCAGGAAGAGACACGCGACTAATTAAAAGATGGAGGAAGATTTGCAGTTTTGGCCCAGAAGTTCTATTATTTACAAAAGTGTCCCACTCGTGTTTTAGTTTGTATATTAGATTTTTCAGCCATTATTTGGCTTGTATCTGGTTTTCTAGAGAGCTTTGGAGAGAGATTGATTTCAGAGCATTGAGGGAAACAAATCCTGTACTCTTTTAAAGAAGATTTCGAACCCTTGTATCTCTACTTTTATCAATTTTATGCAGTGTTACTCAGCTATATTTTGTTCATTCATATCCATGTCTGAGTAATCTGTCAGTTAGGTTAGAATGATTTAAAGGTTGATGAAGAGTTTGTAGAATTGTTAAACTGTTAAGAAAATCCATTGGTTCTTCATCTAGACGTGCATTCATTTCGATTAAAGAACAAGTCATCCAGAAATCACACCTTAGGTTATTTAATAGATGTGAGAACATTTTTAATCACCTGAGCTAGTCTTTGATGAGCAAAATTACTATCTGCAAAGAGATTTGATTTAGGAATTTTGTAAACAATCGAACCTGATCATTACTGCTTGTTTAAGTTGTTAGAATTTAAAAGAGATTTGAAATTCTGGAATTTAGGCATAAATAACTTCTGCAATGAGAATTGATTAGTTATAAATTAGCGAGTTCTAGACAGTTTTAATTATTTCCTGATTGTATGCATTTTACATTCTCGGATTCAACCTGCGAATTATCCCACCTTAGCATTTTTAGCTCTCTGAACTATAGAACTAGTATTAAAATCGCCTGCTTTTATTTATTTCCTTATTTCGCTTTTCATTCATTCATTACCGCTTAACATATTCTGAATCTAAATGTAGTGTATGATATTACCATATATTCTGCATATTTTGCATGCATTTAGAGTAGTTTTTCATGCATTCATCTTGCACTATAGGCTAGATTGTTCCATTTGTTGCATTTTAGGTTCTAGGTCCCCTTGCATTCACATTTTGCATATTTCTTGCATATATGCATCATTATCAGGTTGTTTGGAGCACTATGGAGTTGTGGAGGCTATGTGGACGTGAGGAGGTTCAAAGTGGAGCTCGTGGACACTTGGAGAACTTAGCTCGGCATGCGAAGTACCCGAGATCGAGCAACACAGGTCGATCTAGATGAGATTGACCAGAAGATCGAGTGCACCAAGTTGATTCAAGAGGAAGGATCGAGACCGAGGTTGAGAGAGGAGATTGATCTGGAGTACGGACGTAAATGACGCCATGCAGAACGAGAGCCAGATCGAGACGAAGACTCGATCATCCAAAGATCGAGAAGTAGACCGAGGAAGATACTCGTTCCCTCCAACCAGATCGACCAGAAGATCGAGCAGAGCAAGGCGATTCGTGAAGATGATCGAGCACATTGGTCGATCTCAAGCTCAATCCCAGACGAGCCTTATCCGTCCAGCTGTCTTTGGCGGCTAGCGAAGGGGGGACCAGCTAACGGTTTAGCCATTTTTGGCAAAAGCAGCCATCACCTTTATCTTATCTTCATTCTGTCTTTTCCTTTTATCTCTGGAAGTTAGGCGATTCGCCATTGTAGAACAGCTTAAGCTTTTTCATTTTTGAACCTTTATATCTTTTAATATCAAGCAAGTTTCCATATAATCTATCGTTAATCATGCTTAGCTTATCATTTATTGCATTTGATTCGGTCTTAAACATGTGTAGTGAGTAGTCGTTTCGGGTTTTGAGGTTGAGGTGATTCAAAAGGGTTGAAAGGGTTCAAAGCTTTGCGTTTTCTTGTTCTTCATACCTTCTCTTCTAGGATCTTGGGATCTCAAAGCCTAGAGAGTCTTGGAAAAGGACTCTATGAACCAAAGGCTGTCTTACCTTGACAGGATTCAGATGTCATGGAAAACCAGATCCTAGAGGCTAATCTTTCCTTTCCCACACGCCATGGTTGTAAAAGGGATTAGTTAGGTCATTGTTTGAAATCTGTCTTTCCTGCTCTTCGATCTCTAATTCCACCAAACGCCATGGGTTTGGAGAAGAGATTGAGGAAGTGAACCATACCACACGCCATGGATGGTTCTTATTTTGTTTTCAAGGCTTAGAGAAACCTCTTAAAAGAGTATATCTAAATGTTTTCAAGCCAAAGCTTGAATCTTTGATACCCTTGTATATGACCCTCGACCCTAAACCCTCTCTTTTAGTGTTTTAAACCTCTATTAATCATTCGCTTGTCATTTAGCTTGCATCTTGTTCTTCATAAGTCATTTCTTTTTAAGTTGCTTAATAGATCGATCCATTTTGCTCGATCCAGTGCTCGATCCTGTGGTCGATTCACTGGTCGATTTTTAGTTTTCAGTAGCTTTGCGTTTTTCATCTTTTGCTTGTTCCTCGTGGTAGTTAACCCTCTTCCAGGGATTTTAAAATTGTTTTGCATTGCATTAGATCGTTGCATTTAGTTTTGTTAGATTTTACCAATCATTTATCATATTTGCTTAGATTCACTAGATCCTTGTATTCTCATTGCTCTTCCTTCTCCCTAGGTATGGATTGATTCCTCTTGCTTTACTACAATTGTGTATTGCTTGAGTTTTGATAACCTCCTTGCTTGCACGTTAAAAACCTGTTATCAAATGGCGCAGTTGCCATCTTAGGGTTGTTAAGAAGCATTAAGATTTGGGGTTTAGTAAAGACTAAGCCTTTACTTTAAGTTTGGTTACTAATCTCTTTCTCTTCACACTTGTGTCTTTCAGGTACATGAATTTGCGTTCTAGGGGTGACAACAACTTACTTACGCCCCTGGACAATATTCACCAACTCGGACATTCAAGAACAAGAAGAGCAAGAGAGCAAGCTAGAGCCTTTGAGGAGATTGTTCAAACCGGTACAGTAAACTTTGCAACAATGGCTGAGCAGGAACATCCTGAAGGACCTCCACCAGCTCATGGTGGTGTAGGAAGGGGCAATGGAAACCCCATCCACGCAGCTAGACCCCCACAGATCATAGGCGCTGGAGATGCTCCTAATACGCATCACAATCGCTTTGGGATCACTCCTCCTCCAGTCCCGAATAACAATTTTGAGATAAAGCCTGGATTCATCTCAATGGTTCAGAATAGCAAATTCCACGGGCTGGCTATGGAAGACCACTTAGAGCACCTTGATAACTTTGAACAGGTGTGTGGGATAATCAAGATCAATGGGATGTCGGAAGATGCCTTCAAGCTACGGCTCTTCCCATTTTCTCTCGGTGACAAGGCTAGGCATTGGGAGAAGACACTTCCACAAGGCACAATCACGTCTTGGGCTGAATGTAAGAAAGCTTTTCTTTCAGAGTTTTTCTCAAGCACCAGGACAGCTCAGTTGAGAAGTGAGATCAGTGGCTTCACTCAAAGGCAGAATGAGACATTCAATGAAGCTATGGAGAGGTTCAAAGACTATACCATTCAGTGTCCTCACCACGGCTTCAGTGAAGAGACTCTCCTAAGCACAATTTACTGAGGAGCATTACCCAAGATCAGAATGTTGCTTGATACGGCAAGTAAGGTCAATTTCCTTGGTCAAGAAGTTAAAGAAGGTATGGAGCTGATAGAGAACTTGGCATTGAGTGATGGGAATTATTCAGAGGACTGTGACCGAGCACCAAGAGGAGCTGATCTAGAGTCTCACAAGAAAGATCTTAAGTCCCTCCATGAGAAGATAGACAAACTAGTGCTTGCTAATCAGAAGCACGTTCACTTCATAGGAGAAGCTGAAGATGTCACCGAGGAGCTAGAGCTTAGTCAAGAAGAAGCTAACTGGATTGCTGGTCAGAACTACAACAAGAATCAGGGTTATTCACAAGGCTACCAAGCGAACAATTATCTCTCTTACAGGAGCACGAATGTAGAGAAGCTAAAGATCAGGTGTACCCCCCTCGGCAAGCAAAGCCCTTTGTACCTTATAACAAGGGTTTTCAACCGAATAGTGGCTTTCAAGGGTAGAGGCAAGGGAACTTTCAAGGTCAGCAGCAGCAGCACGGCAACAAAGGTTACACTCCTATGTTTCCTCCCGGCTTTGTTCCTCAACAACAATAGATGCAACAGCCTCCTCAAGATCCGGTTCAAGCAATGTTTCAACAGTTGCTTCAAGGTCAAGCTTCAACTAATCAGAAGTTTTCCGAGATGAACAACCGCCTTGACTCCTCTCTTACTGACGTCTCAACTCAGATAACAAACCTGAATAACAAGATCAAGCAGTTAGAGAAGGGAAAGGCTAGTACAAGCGGTCAGGAGAGCTTACCGGGAAAGTGTGAGCAGAATCCGAAAGAGTATGCAAACGCTATCACCTTGAGGAGTGGTAGAGAGCTTCCTCTGCGTGTTGCTCTTATGAACAATGATGACATTGTAGTCCAAGAGGGGGAGGGTAAGCTTTCAGCTGATGAGTAGATCAACTTTGACAATGTGTGGATTGAGAGACCAAGAAAGGGTAAAGAGGTAGTCGTAGAGAAGAAAATGGAGCAAGCAACTAAAGAGAAGGATGTTTATGTGCCTCCACCGTATGTACCTAAACTTCCTTTTCCTGGCCGCTTCAAGAAACAGCTGATAGAGAAGCATAGACTCTTGTTTGAGAAGCATCTAAAGGACGTTGAGATCAAGTTGCCTCTTGTGGATTGCCTAACTATGATGCCAGAGTGTGCTAAGTTCTTCAAAGACACCCTTACAAAGAAGAACAAGGAAAGTAAAGAAGTCTTGGTGCTTAGTGAAGAGTGTAGTGCCATTATTCACAGAAAATAGTGCCTAAGAAGCTAGGAGATTCAGGATCCTTCACCATTCCTTGTGCTTTGGGTCCATTGAAGTTTGAGAGCTGTTTATGCGATTTGGGAGCAAGTATAAATCTCATGCCTCATTCTATAGCAAAGAAGCTCGGTTTAAAACGGTTCAAAGAGTGTACGATCTCCCTTGTGTTAGCTGACAGAATCGTGAGACTTCCAGTGGGTATGCTAGAAGATCTTCCAGTGAGAATAAGCGATGTCAATGTACTAACCGACTTTGTTGTGCTTGAGATGGATGAAGAACCTAAGGATCCGCTTATACTTGGTAGACCATTCCTTGCAACCGCCGGAGCAATCATTGATGTCAAGAATGGGAAGATAGCTCTACACCTTGGCAAAGACATTAAGCTGGATTTTGATATCAATGAGGTCCTGAAGAAGCCGACCATTGAAGGACAAGCATTCTACATAGAGACGTTGGATGCTTTAGCGGATGAACTGCTAGAAGAGCTGGCTCAAGAAGATCATTTGAGGCTGGCATTGACAAAGGAGCCAGGGGAGTTTGGTTTTCTGAGTAAGAAGACTCAAGAGTACGTTAATCTCCTCGACTCTAGGATAGTTGTCAAAGAAGATGAAGGCGGATGCCTAGAGATCGATCAGGA
Organism: Thlaspi arvense; assembly: GCA_911865555.2. Classification (NCBI taxonomy): domain Eukaryota; kingdom Viridiplantae; phylum Streptophyta; class Magnoliopsida; order Brassicales; family Brassicaceae; genus Thlaspi; species Thlaspi arvense. The sequence goes on from OU466857.2 coordinate 47,476,308, forward strand.
AATCGAGAATATCACTCGATCCAAGACAGTAATCGACAAGAAGATCGAGGAGGCTGGTCGATCCAGAGAAGAGAACGATGGGAATATCGAGAGAAGCCAATCGATCAGTTCAGAGAACGAGTCAGGGACTCAATCTCCTGCTCGATCCACATCAAATCGAGTAGATGAATCGAGTGAAGTTGCTCGATCCGGACCAGAACGAGTGCAAGATCGACTGGATGAATCGATCTCTGAGGGGACAACGGTTCAAGAAGGCAGTCTTAAGGCTAATGTCTCGGGTTCAAAGGAGGCTACAGAGGACGGGAACGCCAACACTAGCCACGAGGATGACTGGAGTGAGCTGCTAGCCCCAAAGGTGGACCTAAAGGAGCTCCCAAAAGGGCTAAGGTATGTTTTCTTAGGGCTTAATGATACTTATCCTGTGATTGTGAATGAGAATCTAAGTGATGATGAGTTGCACTCGCTCCCTACTGAGCTGAGAAAGTATAGGAAGGCCATTGGGTACTCTCTAAGTGACATCAAGGGCCTTTCACCAATGCGTTGCACTCATAGGATTCACTTAGATAATTAGAACTCTTCTTCTATTGAACACCAAAGGCGCTTAAATACGAACTTGGAAGAAGTAGTCAAGAGAGAGATTCTTAAGTTGTTAGAGGCTGACGTGATATATCCCATAAGTGACAGCACGTGGGTATCTCCTGTCCACGGTCATTAGAAATGAACAAGATGAATTGATACCTACTAGGACTATAACTGATCACCGTATGTGTATAGTCTATAGGAAGCTCAATTCTGCTTCTAGAAAGGATCATTTTCCTCTTCCTTTTATTGATCAAATGTTAGAGAGGCTTGCTAATCATCCTTACCATTGCTTTCTTGATGGTTATAGTGGATTCTTTCAAATACCAATCCATCCTAACGATCAAGAGAAGACGACTTTTACATGCCCCTACGGTACCTTTGCATATTGAAGGATGCCATTCGGGTTGTGTACCGCACCGGCTACGTTTCAGCGGTGTATGATGTCGATCTTTTCTGATCTTATAGAGGAGATGGTAGAAGTATTTATGGACGACTTCTCTGTATATGGTGCATCTTTTTCTGCTTGTTGTTGAATCTTTGCAAGGTACTTAAGCGTTGTGAAGAGACAAACCTTGTGCTTAACTGGGAGAAGTGCCACTTCATGGTGAAGGAAGGGATCGTGCTTGGCTACAAGATATCAGAGAAGGGCATAGAAGTTGATAAAGCCAAGGTTGATGTCATGATGAGTCTTGAGCTGCCAGTTAATGTCAAGGGTATAAGGAGTTTCCTAGGTCACGCAGGCTTCTACAGGAGATTCATAAAAGATTTCTCCAAGATAGTAAAGCCCCTCACGTGGTTGTTATGCAAAGAAGCTGAGTTTGTGTTTGATGAGGATTGTCTTCATGCTTTCAAGACTATCAAAGAAGCTCTTTTATCCGCGCCAATAGTACAAGCACCAGACTGGAGTCTACCGTTTGAAATCATGTGTGACGCGAGTGACTACGCCATAGGAGCTGTTCTTGGTCAGAGGAATGACAAGCGGTTGCATGTTATCTACTATGCCAGCTGTACCTTGGATGACATGCAAGTGAAGTATGCTACAACCGAGAAGGAGTTGCTGGCCGTTGTGTTTGCCTTTGAGAAGTTCAGATCATACCTCGTAGGCTCTAAGGTTGTCGTCTACACAGATCATGCAGCTTTGGGATACATCTATTCCAAGAAAGACACTAAACCGAGGCTCTGAAGGTGGATTCTCCTCCTACAAGAGTTTGATATGGAGATAAAAGACAAGAAGGGGATAGAGAATCGTGTTGTTGATCACCTCTCAAGGATGAGAGTCAATGAAGCTTTGCCACTTGATGATTCACTTCCTAAGGAGCAGCTCATGATGATCACCACGGCGGTATGTGAGAAGCTTGAAGACAAGTTTGAAGAAGTTTTCAGTTTCAAGGAAGAAGACTTACCTTGGTATGCTGATTTAGTGAACTTCTTGGCTTGTGGAGAAGAGCAGTCACATCTAGACCATTACCACAAGAAGAAGTTTATGAGAGATGTCTCCCACTACTTTTGGGACGAGCCATACTTGTACAAGAGAGGCGTGGACAGCTTGTGTAGAAGGTGTGTAACAAGGGAAGAAGCTAAGGACATACTCCTACATTGTCATGGCTCTTCATATGGTGGTCATTTCGCTTCCTTCAAGACTGCTACAAAGGTGTTACAAGCGGGTTTCTGGTGGTCATCTATCTTCAAGGACGCTCACGAGTTTGTCAAGAGTTGTGAAGCTTGTCAACGGGCAGGGAACATCACCAAGAGAAACGAGATGCCCCAGGTTCCTATCTTTGAAGTTGATGTCTTTGACGCTTGGGGGATAGATTTCATGGGACTGTTCCCATCTTCTTAAGGCAAAAAAATCATCTTAGTGGCAGTTGATTATAAATCTAAGTGGGTTGAGGCTATAGCTTCCCCAAAAAATGATGCAAGGGTGGTGATCAAGCTCTTCAAGACCATCATCTTCCCACGGTTTGGAGTCCCCAAGGTAGTAATTAGTGACGGTGGAAGCCACTTTATCAACAAGGTGTTTGAAAGCCTCTTGAGGAAGTATGGTGTAAAGCACAAGGTAGCAACACCTTATCATCCTCAAACGAGTGGGCAAGTAGAGGTCTCTAACAGGCAGATCAAGGCTATACTCGAGAGGACAGTTGGGGCTACTAGAAAGGATTGGGCGGTCAAACTAGACGATGCTTTGTGGGCTTACCGAACCGCTTTCAAGACCCCTATAGGCACGACTCATTTCACTCTCCTATACGGCAAGGCGTGTCATCTTCCTGATGATTTGGAGCATAGGGCACTATGGGCAGTGAAGCAGCTCAACTACAACCTCAAGACAGCTCAGGAGAAGCGGTTGATTCAGCTACATGAGCTTGATGAGCTACGGCTAGATGCATACGACAGTGCTAAGATCTACAAGGAGCATACTAAGGCTGTTCACGACAAGAAGCTTGTTCACAAGGAGTTAAGAGAAAGCCGTCTGGTGCTACTCTACGACTCAAGGTTGAAGCTTTCCCGGGCAAGCTCAAATCGAGGTGGTGTGGACCGCTTGAGATTAAAGAGGTTCTACCCTATGGAGCGGTTACATTGGTTGGCAAGAGCGGCAATGCTTTCACGGTCAACGGGCACAGGGTTAAGCCCTACCTGGCGAGTGACTACAGCAAGGAGAGCACATTTGTGCTTCTTCAAGACCCCCCTCAGGCCTAAACCAAGTAAAGTCTAGCTAAAGACGTTAAAGAAAGCGCACTTGGGAGGCATTCCCATGTCTATCCTGTACATATTTTTGCTTTATTTCTACTTCATTTTTATGCTTTTAATGTTTAAGTGTGTAGGTGATTGGATAAGGGATTGTTAGGTGTGATCTTGGAGTCCAAAAGAGGCGAGAAGGACTTAGTATAGGCTAGAGATCGAGTGCTAGATCGACTTATCCTAGCTCAATCTTTACTAGATCGAGCTTGTGAATCGAGAGGAGCCAGTCGATCTATACGAGATCGAGTAGACAATGTCGATCTAGATGAGTTCGGATCGATCGGTCCCATCTAGATCGACCGATCTAAAATGTCTCGGGAAATTCTTGGAGTTTGGATCGATCGGTCCAAATCTGGATCGACCGATCTAATTTCTCTCGAGAAGATCCTTCAAAGACAGATCGATCAATCAACTCGATCTTCCACTCGATCTAAGCCAAATCGACCCCCAACTCGATCATGTGGCTCGATCCAAGGAGTGCAGCCTAGTTAACCAAGTTGAGGAACGAGAGGGTACAATCGATCTAAGGCTCGATGCAATTTGAATCAAGTCCATGATCGATCAAACCTCTCGATCCTAGCTATTATGGGCATGAGATCAAGTCCTAGATCAACAAAATGGACTCGATCACGTGCCGAGGTAACAATTTATTTTCCCTCTTTTCTTCTTTCCCTCCTATTTTTAAATTTAAGTTGTGGTCAAGGAAGGAATCTTTGACCATGAAAGATGTGCTTTGACCACAGTTTTGTCAGAAAACCACTAGCTTGCCCATGGTTTTAGATTTTTGTTGGCCTTAATATTTTCAAGCAAACACACACTCTCTTATTTTTTGTGTTTCGAGTTTTCTAAGCAAGAGAGAGTGATATTTGTTTTTCCTAAAGGCTAACAACATATGTTTTCAAACTCTGCAAAGGTATTTTCGATTAATTGCTTAAAATATTTTGGAAAATTTCCTTTTTATTGCTTTGCTTGAATACTAGATGTTAGGGGGTTAAACGATTTTTTTAAAACTAGCTAGATATTAGGAAAAATTATAGATTTAATCCAATCTCTAGATTTGCTCCGCTATTATCTTGCTAGGATTTTTATAATTCCCCCAAAAATCTAGGGTATTAGTTATAAGTTTTTCTTTCTTGGTTAATCTTTCTCTCAATATTCGCCGCCTTTACTCATTCTCTGGCTTGAGAATTGTGTTTCAGGTACTATGGCTCCCAAAAGAATGAGAGAACAGACAGCACAAGAAGGAGAAGGTCAAGAAGTGGTGGTTCAGGAGAGGGTTAAATGGACCAAAGAGGAAAAGCAAGCCAAGAAGAGGCTAGAGAGGCTGAGGTTCGATCCCACTAAGTTCGCGGATAGAGGTCTGTTGGCTAAGATGGGGATCCTGGGAGACTTTGATCAGCTTTTGAAAAACATTGGACTCCGATGCTTGTCAAGGATAGACTGCCCGACCTATCCCGAGGCAACAATCGATTTTCTAGCAACCTTGGCGTTCACGTATGAGAACCCGAGTCTGCCTACTCCTTCCCAAGGCCACATCAGCTTCAAGATCAGGCGCCAAGCTTATCATCTCTCGATCCAGGAGCTTTGCCAAGCCTACAGTTTGAAGGCTGATGCTAAACAAGTGGAGTTCCCCTCTTTCACTCAAGCTAACGACCTGTGGGACCTCATAAGCAATGATGATTACAAGGCGAATACGGCGAAGATCAAGAGAGTGAGGAGTCTGGTGCTGAGATACACGCTCAAACTCATCGTCAACACCTTCGGTGGACGATCTGTGGCCCCCACAGTCACCAAGACCAAGCTTTGCTTCCTGTTCCAAGGCGTTAAGCATCTGCTTTGTGATCCTAAGGAGAATGACGAGCCAGTGGAGGATGAGCTCGGCGACGACGTGAACTATGGGTGCATCTTAGCCGCCTCCTTGGTGAAGTACAAGGCGTATGCCTTGCGATGCAAGGCAAGTTCAGCTTTGATCGGAGGCTTCCTCACGCCTAAGTTAAATTAAAAGGGTTTCAATGGTTTTAAGTGGAAGGCTTCCTGTTTTAAGAAAAAAATAGGCGAATTACCTTGGTGATAAGGGTAGTCTTTAGGGGGTTGAGTGAGCTTTAAAAAATAAGAAAAATAAGAGAGGGTTCTAGGATCTTTGATTAGTATGCATGGGTAGATGAAGGTTTAATCATGTATGCATTAATTGTCTTCACCTTTAGCATTATGTGAAAGTTCAACCATTCTTTGAGATAACCCCTTGTTTGAATAGCCCTTGTAAGTGAGATCATTTTTATCTCGCAACCCTTGTCCCCTTAGCCAAGTGTATCCGGTTTTAAAGTGCATAAGTGTGATTCACGGTTTTGAGCTTAATGAATGTTAAAGGATAGGATTCTTGGATTGTTGGGATATGAGAGTAATGATTTGAAATTCATTATGTTATGAGTATGGCTAAGTTCTTTGGAGTATGAGTGTGTGTATTGCATCTTAGGATTAAGAACTAGGACCATTGAATTGATTCATTTGAAAAACACTTTTGCAAGAAGCTTAAACCCCCGTTTTTAAAACCTCTCTTCCTTCTTGAATTTTGTTTGCTTGAGGGCAAGCAAAAGGCAAGTTTGGGGGAGTTGATGTTACCATATATTCTGCATATTTTGCATGCATTTATAGTAGTTTTTCATGCATTCATCTTGCATTATAGGCTAAATTGTTCCATTTGTTGCATTTTAGGTTCTAGGTCCCCTTGCATTCGCATTTTGCATATTTCTTGCATATATGCATTATTATCAGGTTGTTTGGAGCACTATGGAGTTGCGGAGGCTATGTGGACGTGAGGAGGTTCATAGTGGAGCTCGTGAACACTTAGAGAACTTAGCTCGGCATGCGAAGTACCCGAGAACGAGTAGCGGATCGAGTAAGGCAGGTCGATCTAGATGAGATCGACCAGAAGATCGAGTGCACCAAGTCGATTCAAGAGGAAGGATCGAGACCGAGATCGAGAGAGGAGATCGATCTGGAGTATGGACGTAAATGACGCCATGCAGAACGAGAGCCAGATCGAGACGAAGACTCGATCATCCAAAGATCGAGAAGTAGATCGAGGAAGATACTCGATCCCTCCAACCATATCGACCAGAAGATCGAGCGGAGCATGGCGATTCCTGAAGATGATTGAGCACATTGGTCGATCTCAAGGTCGATCCCAGACGAGCCTTATCCGTCCAGCTGTCTTTAGCGGCTAGCTAAGGGGGGACCAGCTAAAGATTTAGCCATTTTTGGCAAAAGCAGCCACCACCTTTATCTTATCTTCATTCTGTCTTTTCCTTTTATCTCTGGAAGTTAGGCGATTCGCCATTGTAGAACAGCTTAAGCTTTTTCGTTTTTGAACCTTTGAATCTTTTAATATCAAGCAAGATTTTCTTTAATCTATCGTTAATCATGCTTAGCTTATCATTTATTGCTTTCGATTCGGTCTTAAACATGTGTAGTGAGTAGTCGTTTCGGGTTTTGGGGTTGAGGTGATTCAAAAGGGTTGAAAGGATTCAAAGCTTTGTGTTTTCTTGTTCTTCATACATTTTCTTCTAGGATCTTGGGATAATAAAGCCTAGAGAGCCTTGGAAAAGGTCTCTATGGACCAAAGGCTGTCTTATCTTGACAGGATTCAGATGTCCTGGAAAACCAGATCCTAGAGGCTAATCTTTCCTTTCCCACACGCCATGGTTGTAAAGGGGATTAATTAGGTCATTGTTTGAAATCTGTCTTTCCTGCTCTTCGATCTCTTTTTCCACCAAACGCCATGGGTTTGGAGAAGATATTGAGGTAGTGAACCATACCACACGCCATGGATGTTTCTTGTTTTGTTTTCAAGGCTTAAAGAAACCTCTTAAAAGAGTAGATCTAAATGTTTTCAAACCAAAGCTTGAATCTTTGATACCCTTGAATATGACCCTCGACCCGAAACCCTCTCTTTTAGTGTTTTAAACTTCTGTTAATCATTCGCTTGTCATTTAGCTTGCATCTTGTTCTTCATAAGTCATTTCTGTTTAAGTTGCTTAATAGATCGATCCATTTTACTCGATCCAGTGCTCGATCCTGTGTTCGATTCATTGGTCGGTTTTTAGTTTTCAGTAGCCTTGCATTTTTCATCTTTTGCTTGTTCCTCGTGGTAGTTAACCCTCTTCTAGGGATTTTAAAATTTTTTTGCATTGCATTAGATTGTTTCATTTAGTTTTGTTAGATTTTACCAATCCTTTATCATATTTGCTTAGATTCACTAGATCCTTGTATTATCATTGCTCTTCCTGCTCCCTAGGTATGGATTGATACCTCTTGCTTTACTACAACTGTATATTGCTTGAGTTTTGATAACCTCCTTGCTTGCACGTTAAAGACCTGTTATCAGTGTAGTAGCTTACTCCCTTGGGATTCAATAACCTTTTATCCTACAACTGCATTACTGTGCACTTGAAGTAGTACTATAAATTGGGTAAAATTAGACCCCTATTAGAAGTCAAGCTCCTGATACAAAATCTATTTGATATTCAATACCACGAATTGGTGGTAATCCATTCGGGTTGTCCTCTGGGAACACGTTGGCAAAATTCTGCAAAAGAGAAATTATTTGGCTCGTCAACTCCAACTAAAGGTTAGTAAAACTCATAAGAACTTCTTTGTACATAAGTACAAGGACGGGTTTTCTTGAAAACAGAGCGTTCTTTATCTCACTTGACCTCACAAATAAATTTGATTCTCTCCTCTTGTGTTTACTCTCACAATCCTTTGTCTCAGTTTTTTCTAAAACTTCCGCTCTCTTTTTGGTGATTACTGTTTGGGTCGCTCACTTTGGGTTGTTTTCCTTGCTGTTTAAACGTGAGTTGATCCATGTAAATTTGATCATCTTACCTTTAAATCCGAAAGAATGCTTGTTGGTAAAGCCATCATGAGTAACTTTTTGATCATACTGCTGCAGTCTCCCTAAGAGAATATGTCCATCTTCCATTGGTAATACATCACAAAGAACTTCGTCCTCTTACTTTCCTATCGATAAAGGAATCACCACTTGCTTAGAAACTCTCATGCTACTTTGATCGTTCAGCCACTGAAGTTAGTAAGGTCGCAGATGCTTCTTAGTCCCTAGATTCAACTTCTCCACCATATTTGTACTCGTTACGTTGGTACAGCTTCTTCCGTCTATAATGAGACGACAAACTTTCTCATTGACTAAGTATTTTGTGTGAAATAAATCCTCTCTTTTCTCTTCTACTTTGGCTTTAGCATTTGCAATCGACATTTTCCTTGTAACTAGTAACTCTCCTTTAATCACATACTCCTCAAAATCCTCCAAAGATGACTTAGAATCCGATTCTTTCTCTTCAGTCTCTATCTTGCCATTTTCTCTTAACACCATTGCTCGTCGATTAGGACACCAATTGGTGTAATGACCCTTTACATGGCATTTAAAGCTCTAAACATCTTGGTTTCTAGTAGTTGATACCTATTCTTTCTCCTTTGTATTTTGACTCGGAGTGAACGTTTTACTCTCCATTTTTGGCTTTGAGTCATACCTCGACTTAAAACTCTTTTTATCATCCTTGAGGTAGCTCTTCTTAGAACCAAAAGATGGTCGTGTAACACCTTTCCTTTTCAACTGCTGTTCCACCAAGACCGATTTGTGTAGAATCTCTTCAACATCTTCAGAATGTTCCATCTCAACTCAGTCTTGAATTTCTCGGTTTAGTCCACTTAAAAATCTCTCCATCGTTGCTCCAGAGTCTTCATCGATATCAGCCATGTTAAGAAGGTTTTCCATCTCCTGGAAGTAATCTTCAATATTCTGACTCCCTTGGTTGAGCCTTCTAAGCTTCTGGTGCAACTCTCAATGATAGTGGCTTAGAACAAACTGTTTCCTCATCATGGTCTTCATCTCATCCCATGTCTCAATAGGTTTATCATGGTTTCGCCTCCTATTTGTTACCAACTGATCTCACTAATTAATAGTGTAATCATAAAATTCATTGGCAGCAACTCTAACCTTCTAGTTTTCAGAATAGTTTTGGCAATCAAAGACCAATTCTATCATTTTCTCCCATTCGAGGTAAGCGTCAAGATTATTCTTCCCATGAAATGATGGTATCTTCAGTTTGAGACCTCCTAGATTGTCATCAACTCTGCCTCTGACTTCTCTAACACATCTAAGTCACCTCTGGTTTCCGTCTAGAGAATATTCACCTCGCCTATAGTAATCAGGACCTTCTTCTCTCTCTTGCCGTGGTAGATTTCTTTCTCGTCTATTAATAAGGTGTGAGGCCATCCTTGTCATGCTTCATCTAGATTCATGTTATACCTGTGCGGAAAGTTTTGTGGTTGCCTTTGTCGTGACTCATCTTGTACTTCTTCTATCAGATCATAGACAATGTTTATCTCTGCTCTCATCACGCCTTGCATTTCTCTAATTAATGCTTGCATTTGCAGATTTGGTACGGCTGGCTCTCAATCTTCCCAGTCGCTACGGTCTCCGTCATTTGACATGATTGGCTTTTCCAGCTAAGATTAACAAACACATTAGTAGTAAAGGCAATCTCACAAGTGTTTATCACTCAAAGTGTTTCACTCAAGGTGTTTTCTCTCAAATATGTTTCCCTTAGTGATTCCACAAAGGTTTGTAAAGAACTAATCAATACAATCCGATGTGTTGTCTCCAAGTAATCAAGAGATAATACCGAGCGTTTCAAAGAAAAAGGTTAGACAAACAAGAAGTACAAGCATTTAAAAATGAATTCCCTTTTTCGTTTTTAATGACTTTTCTTTAAAATCTTTTTTTGTACTCGTTATGAATTACAAATAAATTAAAATGAAAGATAGAAAGAAAAAGAAGATGAATAGATAAGAAGATGAATGGTTGAATACTGAAACATCGAGTGTGCGCTGATACCAGATGATGCGAATATGGGTGTGATGAACACAATTACGGATGTAGAATTTCCCAAAGAAGCTGCAATCTAAGTGTGGTATGGATAAATCCTTGTCTTCAATGATTCGTGATGTAAGATGCCAAGGTATATAAAACCCTAGGCCCAAAACATACAATGATTCACAAATGAAACAAGGTGGTGGATCTATTGTTGATAGAATTCACGGAGTGAGATGTTAAGGTATATCAAACCCTAAGCCCAACAGTCGACTTAAAACGAAGACTACAAACGTAGATGGTGAATGGCTATACAAGTGTGATGAAAAACGCTTGATATACCGGTTGATCTTTGGATATGACACACCAAATGATCGAAAAGTTTACAAAGAACAAAAGGAGAATCACTCTCACTTAAAGAAAAGAAAATAGATAAAAAGTTGGTTATTTTACAATGAGTTTGATCGATATTATATAGGATAGGAAGTCAAAGAGATAATCTTGAAACTAGCCTTAATTATATGTGTTCATTGATTGACTCCAACTGTCTTGAATCAACTCCTCGGTTTATTTCTGTCTTAAACATTGTTGTCATAAAGGAACATTGTCTTCAAGTTGCAATTTTACTTCAGCCATGCATGTGATGATTACTTCGGCAACATCATTCTTATGCTTGAATCAGAACCAGTGGCTTGATTATCTTCCTTTCTTTTGTAACTTATCTGATCTTGAACTTGAATGATTACTCCGCCTAAAGCTTCCTTAAACCTCTTCGCCTTTGATCTCATGATTGTTCTTCGGGTACAAACAAAGCAGCCACTGGTTCAAGCTGTTCCCCCTCAGGTTCTAGTAGTGCACCCGTTTGGTTAGTCCAGATGTCATCCATGATCATATCAATACTCGTTCCTGATCCAGAACAACTAAAGTGGCCCCTTCATGTGTTCTCACCACCTTTGATTTATGAGTTGCAAAAATTATGGGAGCATGGAGTTCAAGCCTATGATGTTTGAGATGTTCGAGCTGAGGGGATAGTTGAGTGTGGTGGCAGTGACCATTTCTGGGTGAATGGTTATGGACACTACCACAATTAGCATAGAAAGAATATTTTTATTGGGATTTGCCATATTAGAAGGATCATTTGTTAAGACACAACTTTGATGTTATGCACATGTAAAAGAATTTCCTCAACAATATCATGAACACCATTCTAAATATTTCAAGAAAGACAAAAGACAATTTGAAGTCGAGATTACACTTGCTACCATTCATATTTGGTGAACTTTTACTAAAACCGGTGCATGAAGTTATCGTAGGTAATCATTGCTTTGCTAATTTCTTTTATGGTTTTAGTTAATCTACTGATATTATTGTATATTAATGTAATGTTACTTTTTTAATGCAGGAGTAAATGCATTCTTTAGGGATATATGCATGCGATCATTTACAGTTGATGGGATTCGACATTTGTCTTACAACATACATATTCTCCTTTGTAATCTTGAAAAGATATTTTCACCATCCCTTTTTGATGTAATGGAGTATCTGCCAGTTCATCTCACTAGAGAAGCAACATTTGGTGGCTCTGTACAATAAAGGTGGATGTACTCATTCGAGAGATTTATGTTCCATTTAAAGAAGAAGGAATCTAAACAAAGTGGAAGACTCTATTGTTTCTCAAAGCATTTATGAAAAAATATCTAATTTTTCTGCATACTACTTTACCCGAAGTGTATAAACCAAAAATAGAAATTCGAGTCGCAATGACGATGAAGGAGATAAACAAAAATATTTAACCCATGTACCAGATATCTTCACACAGATAGAGCGATTAAGTAGAAAGCGCAAGAAACGATGGCTTACTGAGGAAGAACAAACTCACTTGCATATATATATTCTTCTTAACTGCGATGAATTATTGTCATAGGATGGGTATAATAGTTGATTTGTTTTATATCTTTTACAATTTTTGAACATTTTAGTTTATTTGTAATTAATTAGATTGAATTTTGCAGAAAACATTAATTGAGGACCCATTATCCCAATTATGGTCAGGATGATATCTAGAGACTGAAACAAAAGGAGTTTGCACATATGATACAATTCTATGTGAGTTTATTCATTTTATGAATTAATTTGATACAATTCTATGTGAGCTTATTCATTTTATGAATTAATTTTATTTATGTGAGTACATAGTTAGTAATTAATTAAAATTAAACAGATCCACTCATGTTGTATGAGGTGAAATATTACTCACTTGGTTAAAAGAGTTAGTTGGTGGTTCATTGTCGGTTGCATTGAGTTACCCGATGAATTATACATATGGATATGCGTTAAAAATATTTTATAAGAGAGCTAGTAAGAAAATGGTGAACTCCGGGATTTCTATGCAAGTTGGTGATATAATAAATCATGGCATGCTTAAAAAAATCTTAAAAATTGAGTACCCTGGCGTTATTAACTCAAAATGCATTTTATTCATGTACGATTAATACAATCCAAGTTTGGCATGACAAATTTGGAGTAACAGAAGTAAACTCGTGAAGAAAACTCAATAAATATGATCCTTTCATTTAGCCATCACAAGCGAACCAAGTGTGCCATCTTCTTTATCCTCATGTAACACGGAATCGAGACTGATATGGCCAAGGTTGTCCATATGGCTTATAAACGGAAAACTCAAGGAGAGGACCCCCTCACGCATGCACTAATTAATACTCTTGTCCTAGAAGTAAGTTAATTTTGGTTAATGTTTGACTCAAATCAAATCGGTAAACTGTTATTATTGGTGTTTCACTCAAAACGTTATTATTAGGAAATCCCCAAGATTAAAGGACGTCGCTTTGGGTTCGTTACATTATTGGATAACAAATACACGTCTTCTTCATATTAGTCGACGAATACAGCCCATAAAAATCAATTGCGAGAATAGATTGAAACACTGAAAAAGGATCAAATAAACAAAGATGCTCAAATCCAATCTCAGAGCACCCATATTCAATATCTCATACATTGGCAATAAGCTAGTCCTCGAGAAGGTTCCAGGTATTTGTCCTCCATATTCTTCGACAACTCCGGTAGAAGAAAATAATTCTGAGACTTAGGAATAGATCAGGTTAGATCAAGAGTAGATCAGACATTAGCAGAATTTATGTTTTATAATTTTTTGAGATTGTTAAAATATTTGGGTATGTATATTATTTGGAATTACTAAAATATTAGGGTTTTTTTATATTTGTATTGTTATAATATTTGGTTTTATACTTATTATTATATTATCTGAATTTATAATTAATTAAAATTTTAATTTTTGAAACTAATTTAATTTAAAAATATTTGTAAATAAGAATTTATTACACTAATAGAAAACTCGTAGAAAAATCGTAGAGAGAAGTTCATATGAAAATTGATAGGAAAAATAATAGGATATGGCGTAGAGAAATGGTAGGGAAAATCTTAAATATTATTGATAGATAAGGAATATGAATCAATTTTCCTACTGATGATTTTGTAAAAAATTGGTGAGTACTTTTCCACCAATTTCCTACCAACATTTCTGACGAATTTTCCTACAAACCTATTCGCTGAAAATTTCCTGAGTCATCTACAACATTCTATTCAATTTGTATCAAAAGATAAACTGTGACATATTTTTGTAAAAAATTAGTAAAACATAGTCATTATTAACCTATTTTTTACAACATTTTTCTAGGAAATGGTGTTCTTTTCTTATAGTGATGAAATAGTATATTTTCACCTAAATTTATTTAAAAAAATAAGAATCTAATTACAGCCACACAATGTTAGCCATGTAATGGTATAAATGGATTTGATTCCATTTTTCTGTTTTATTATACAGTTTTATTTATGTATCGATCAGAACAAAATATTGGAAACTACTCTAAAAAATAGAAAAATATTCATGTTAAAGTATTAAACAAAAGGTATAAAATAAATAATTGAAGATATAATCTTCAACTAATTTTATCACCAATCACAATCAATTTCATCACCAAATTAACCATGTTAGTAACACTGTCTCAGTTATCATTTTGTCCTGACAAATCAAATATATATTTTACTTAGTTTAGACAACAGATAGCAAATATAAATTTTGAAATGATCAAATATGAATCTGTTATATCATGTTAGTAACACTGTTTTAGATAACTACATTATACTTTCGAGACACTTAAGCTAGAAATTAAGAGATTATAAGAATTTGCTGGAATTTTCTGTTGTAAAAGTAATGAAAAATGTGAATGGAGCGTGACTTTTATTTATAGTAATTGACTTGCTTGGTCAGCAAGTTTAACTTGATTAAAAAAAGAACAAAAATATTTAATAAATTTTTATTACTTGTTCGTTAAGGAAGAGAAAAACGAAAATATTTTGTAAACAAATATGTTAATAATAATTTAGTCCAAAAAGAACAACTTTTATGCTTTTACATAATAATTTCGTACATTCAAAATGTGAAAAATGCATATTTTATCTTTTAGTTTTGATTATAGGGATTACTGTAAAAATAACCCTCATAATAATTTATTTTTACAAGATCAACACTCACCTAAAGAAATACAAGTCAATTTTATGGAAAAATACTCATTTAATTCTTCAAACTATTTGCAATCGGTATATTAAATTTCCAACTATCACATGCACAAAATTATTCCTCAATTTGTAGTTGACTTCGCAAACTCGTGATCAAAATAGTCAATTGTTAACCCTGAAACGGTGAGACGTTAATTCTTATTTCTCTATCATCAGAAAAATATCCATTTAGTTCTTCAACTATTTGCAATCAGCACATTAAATTCTCAACTATCTGCATGCGCATAATAATCCTCAACTAGTGGTTAACTTTGCAAAATCGTGATAAAGTTTGCGTAACGGTCAACTTCGGGTAATTATTTTGGGTAATGGTCAATTTCGGGACATATATTTCAGATACTTTTGGGAAAATTGGAAAAATTTGGATAATTTTGCAAAAAAATGGAAAATATATTGAATTTTTAGATTTTTATTTTTTTAAAAAGTAATTCGGTTATCAATATGTAAATGATTCCAAAAATATAATTATTTTGAAGGGTAATGGGAAAGTGACAGGAAATTCGGGACGAGTACAGGACATTATGGGAAAACTATCCCAAAATGCCCAGAAATAATGTTATCACTATTTTTTAAAGTTAACCACTAGTTGAGGAATTATTATGCGCATTTAAATAGCAGAGGATTTAATATGCCAATTGCAAATAGTTGAGGAATTAAATGAGCATTTTCTGATGATAGAGAAATAGATTTAACATCTGGCCGTTTTAAGATTAACGGTTGACTATTTTGATCACGATTTTGCAAAGTCAACTACAAATGGAATAATTATTTTGCAAATGTGATATTTAAGGATTTAATGTCCTGATTACAAATAGTTGTGGAATTAAATGAACATTTCCTCAATTTGTAGTTGACTTCACAAAATCGTGATCAAAATAGTCAACCGTTAACCTTGAAATAGCCATTCTCCTTTTTCAACTGCAACAAGGTTGATGAATATAAAGACGGAGTTTAATTTGTCTGAGGATTGTGTAGATGATTTTGCTGATTTTGTGAAAGATATCTTGCCAGAAGAAAATTTGGCACCAGCTTCATCTTGCGATTGAGAAGCTCATTTCTGGTCTTGGTTTGCCATATAAGATAATCAATGTTTACACCGATAACTGTATTATTTACTGGAAATCTTATGCAAACTACTTGGCTTGTCGATAATTTGGAAAGCCTCAGTTTCAAAATACCAGAGGAAGAGCTCAAGTGCCATTTAAGTGTATGTGGTATAGCAGATATGTTGAAAATGTTATATCAGTCTAAGCGGCCTGCAAATGCTATGAGATGGCATCACGATCATTCAAACGAAAGTGAAATCGCTCATCCCTCAGATGCATAAGCATGGAAACATTTTCAAACAGTTTATCTATTTTTACATCTGAGAGAAGGCATATATACCTTGGACTATGTATGGATGGCTTCAACCTATTTGCAAAGCATAGAAGATAATATTCATTGTGGTCAGTCATTATCACCCTTTACAATTTGCCTCTGTTTATGTGCATGAAACGAGAGTTTCTATATCTCACGGTATTTGATGCGAATATGGGTGTGATGGACACAATTACATATGCGGAATTTCCAAAAGAATCTGCACTCTAAGTGTGGTAAGAATACATTCCTAACTTCAATGATCCGCAATGTAAGATGCTAATGTATATGAAACCCTAGGCCTAAAACATACAACAATTGAAAATGAAACAAGGTGGTGGATCTATTGCTGATAGAACTCGCAGAGTGAGATGTTAAGGTATATCAAACCCTAAGCCCAACACTCGACCTAAAACGAAGACTACAAACGTAGATGGTGAATGGCCACACAAGTGTAATGAAATACTTAATATACCAGTTGATTTTTAGATATGACACACCAAATAATTGAAATGTTCACAAGGAACAAAATGAAAATCACTCACTTAAAGAAAAGAAAATAGATAAAAAAAGGTTTGTTAGTAGAATGAGTTTGATCGAAATTTTATAGGACATGAGGTCAAAGAGATAATCTTGAAACTAAACATAATTAAATGTGTTCATTAACTGACTCCAATGGTCTTACAGCAACTCTTTGGTTTAATTTTGGCGCACTTTGGCTTTATAAACATCGTCAGGTTTACTTCAGCATAAAGAAACGCTGTGTTCAAGTTGCAGTTTTACTTCGGCCATGCATGTGTTGATTACTTGGGCAATGTCATTCTTGTGCTTGAATCAGAACCAGAGTGGCTTGATTATCTTGATTTCCTTTATAACTTGTCTGATCTTGAACTTGAATGATTAGTCTGCCTAATGCTTCCTTAAACCTCTTTGCCCTTGATCTCATCATCGTTCCTTTGGGTACAAGCAAAGCATCCACTGGTTCAAGAGGTTCCTCTCAGCTTCTAGTAGTGCACCCATTTGGCTAGTCCAAATGTCATCCAGGATCATATCATCTCCTTCTCTTGAAAAGGATTTGACCTCAAATCAGGTTCGTGTGCCACAAAAGTAATTAAGTCAGCAATGTTAAAACTTGAATTGATTTTATATTTACCTTGAAGATCCACATTTTAGAAATTGTCGTTGATCCGTTCCAGAATTTAAAATGGTCCATCGACTCTTGACATCAACTTTGATTTCCTCTCGGTGAAAAATGCTCTTTCCTCAAAACAATCCAAACAAGTTCGCCAGGTTCAAAAATTTTCTTGTGTCTTCCTTTGTTAGCTCGCTTTTAGTATTGCTCAGTTCTTTTCTCGAGGTTTAATCGAGTCTTCTCGTGCAGTCACTCAATAAGATCGGCCTTGTTCTTGCGATCCATACTAATACACTCACTCGGACGTAAACGAATTAAATCAATGGCATCAAGGGATTGAAACCATATACAATTTGAATTTTTTAGTACTTAGTAGCATAATGAACAACATGATTGTAAGAAAATTCTTCATGAGGTAGACAATCTTCGCAAGTTCTAATGTTCTTCTTTATGATAGCACGCAACAATGTGGATAAGTTCCTATTATCAACTTCAGTTTGAGGGTGACAAGTAGTTGAAAACAACAGTTTAGCCTAACTTAGACCACAATGGTTTTCAAAAATAACTCAAGAACTTAGTATCCCTATCAGAAATAATTGTTCTCGGCATCACATTGGCTGTAAATCCTTTCCACGTCTTTCTTCATGTGTGGCCAGTAAGAATGATCTTGTAAGATGCTTAAAGTCTTGGCTAGTCCAAAATGCCCGATTAAACCACTTTCACACGATTCCCTAACAAACAAATCTCTCAAAGAACAGCTAGGCACACACAAACGATTTTCATAAAATAAAAACCCTTCATGTCTGAAGTATTTTCCATAGGAGAATTTCTCACAAGCTTAGATTACTTCTTTGAACTCAGAATCGGTGTCATACATTTCTTTGAGCTTTTCAAATCCTAACAACTTCGTATCAAGAGTAGAGATTAAGACATACCTTCAAGATAGTGCATATCAAACTATGTTTTCCTTACCTTTCTTGTAGCGTATGACATAAGGATATGTCTCTATGAACTCAACCCACCTCGCATGGCTTTTGTTCAGATTTTGTTGACCTTCAGTTGTTTCAAAGACCCATGATCAGTATGGATCACAAATTCCTTTAACCATAAGTAGTGTTTCCACGTTTGGAGTGCTAAAACTAAAGCGTAAAGCTCTTTGTCATAAGTCAGGTGGTTCAAGATTTCTCATCCAAGTTCCTCACTTAAATAGGCGATGAGTCTCTTTTCTTGGATCAGTACAGCCTCAATTCCTACACCAGAAGCATTGCATTGAATTTCAAATGTTTTCAAGAAGTTTGGTAAAAAAAGAACTGGTGTAGTAGTAAGCTTCCCTTTCAAAAAGCTGAAATATGTTTTCTTGGGCTTCTTCCCATTTGAATCCAATCTCCTTCTTTATCACTTCAGTAAGCGGTGCAGCAATGGTGCTGAAGTCTTTCACAAGACATCAGTATAATCCTGCAAGTCCATGGAAACTCCTTACTTTGGCAACTATTTTTGGACTTGTCAACTCTCTGATTGCTTTGACCTTTGCGTCATCAATTTTAATTCCATCTGCACTCACAATAAAACCTAGAAACACAAGGTTATCCATACAAAATTGTATTTTTGAAAATTAGCAAACAATTCTTCCTTCCTAAGAGCGCTTAGAATCTCGCTAAGATGTTGAACATGCTCTTCTAGACTTTTGCTATAGATTAAGATGTCATCAAAATAAACTACAACAAAGTTTCCTATGAAAGTTCTCAGAACATGATTTATCAACCTCATAAAATTACTAGGTGCATTTGTTAATCCAAAAGACATCACTAGCCATTCATGTAGGCTATGCATAGTCTTAAAAGCAGTTTTTCATTCATCACCTTCTCTCATACAATCTTGGTGATATCCACTTTTGAGGTACATTTTAGAAAAGACATAAGAACCATGCAGTTCATTTAGCATGTCATCGATTGTTTGGGGATGATATGGTGTAGCCACTTTGTGTTTGACTCCATTCTTCTTCAAGAGGCTCTGAAAGACCTTATTGATGAAGTGAGTGCCTCCATCACTGATCACTACTCTTGGGGTACCAAACCTTGGAAAGATTATGGATTTGAAAAGCTTGAGGACCACTCTTGCATCATTAGTGGGACTTACAATAGCCTCCACCCACTTAGTCACATAATCAACAGCTACCTGAATGTACTTGTTACCATATGATGAAGTAATTATCCCCATGAAGTCAATCTCCCACACATCAAAAGGTTCCACTTCAAGGATGGGTCGCTGAGGCATTTCATCTCTTTTTCCTAAGTTGTCTTTCTTCTGACAGGCTTCACAAGAGGAGATGTATGTGTGTGCGTCCTTGAATAATGTGGGCCACCAGAATCCAGCTTGTAGCACCTTGGTGGCTGTTTTGAAGGTAGAAAAATGGCCTCCATAACTTGAACCATGACAGTGGTGCAAAATCTCTTTAGCTTTTGCTTCTGCAACACACCTCCTAAGTATACCATCAGCCCCTTTCTTTAAAAAATGTGGCTCATCGCAATAGTAGTGGTTAACATCCCTCAGAAGCTTCTTTTTGTTGTAAGAGTCCAAGTGATCTGGTATATCTCCACAGGCCAAATAATTCCCTATATCAGCATACCAAGGTAAGTCTCTTTCCTTGGATCCTTGTGCCTCATTGATCTTTGTGTTCAGATGGAATACACTTTCAACTGTCTCAACCAGGATAATTCTCTCTTCAGATAGTGCATCATTCATGGGGAGGATATCTTCTATCCTAAGCCTTGAGAGTTGATCAGCCACCCCATTTTCAATGCCTTTCTTATCCAAAATCTTCATATCAAACTCTTGAAAAAGGAGGATCCATCTCAGAAGTCTAGGCTTTGTGTCTTTCTTGGTATAGATATATCTTAGTGCAGCGTGGTCTGTATAAACAATCACCTTGGACCCAACCAGATAGCTCCTGAACTTCTCAAAGGCAAGGACTACTGCTAGAAGCTCCTTCTCTGTTGTGGCATACTTGGTCTGAACATCATCAAGTGTCCTACTAGCATAGTATATCACATGCATCTTATTGTCTGTCCTTTGACCTAACACAGCTCCCACTGCAAAGTCACTTGCATCGCACATGATCTCAAAAGGCAGATCTCAATTAGGTGCTTGAACTATTGGAGCACTCACAAGAACTTTCTTGAGGATTAAGAAAGCCTGCAGACAATCTTCATCAAATGCACTCTGTTTTCTTGCATAGCAGTCTTGTTAGTGGCCTTGCTATCTTGGAGAAATCATTGATGAGCCTCCTATAAAAGCCAGCATGTCCCAAGAAGCTCCTTATCCCTTTGAATGAGTTTGAAGGCTCTAAGTGTAGCATCACATCGATCTTGGCTTTGTCCACCTCTATTCCCTTCTCATATATTTTATGCCCTAACATTATGCCTTCCTTGACCATAAAATGACACTTCTCCCAGTTCAGCTAGGTTTGCATCGTCACACCTTTGTAGTACCTTGCAAATATTGAAGAAACAAGAAGCAAAAGATCCACCATACACAGAGAAATCGTCCATGAAAATCTCAACCAGAAAACAGTAGTAAGGGTGATTGGCTAATTTTTCAGCATTTGATCAATGAATGGCAAAGGGAAATAATCTTTTCTAGAAGCTGAATTCAATTTCCTATAGTCAATGCACATTCTATGTCATGTTATAGTTCTTATTGGGATTAGCTCATCTTTGTCATTTTTTACCACTGTGATCCCTCCCTTTTTAGGCACTACATGGACTGGTGTGACCCAAGTAAAACGGGATAGATCACGCCAGCATTTAAAAATTTTAAGATCTCTTTCTTGACCACTTCTTTAAGATTTGGGTTTAACCTTCTTTGAGGCTCAGTTGAAGTTTTAGACTCATCTTTAAAATGAATTCTATGAGAGCATAGTCTAGGAGAGATGCCTTTGATATCATCAAGTGAATATCCAATGTCTCTCATATACTTTTTTTAGTTCTTTAATAAGTGCTGAGGTTTCTTCTTCATTGAGGTTTTCATTAACTATTACACGGTAAGTGGAATTGTTGCCAGTAAAACATACCTTAGCCCTTTTGGAAGTTCTTTAAGGTCCACCTTAGGGGCTTTCAGATCACACCAGTCATCAGTAGGAGAATGCGCCTCTTTGCTTTCGTTTTCTTGTTGTATTAGTCACACCTCATGGCTTTTGTAGTGCAGCTCTGTGAAAGAATCCTTACTATCAAGTGTCTTATGGGAATCCAACATCACTATGTAGTTTAGGCTGTCCTGATGTAAGTAATCTTCTCCATGATCCTTGGTTAAAGCAACTTGAAGAGGGTCTTTTAGAGTCAGCTCATTAAACATCTCAGCTTCTAATTGATCTATCACCTCCACAATGAAAACTTAGCCTCATATTGTGGGTTTCTTCATGATGTTGTTGATGTCAAACTTTAAGACATTTCCCTTGCCCATGTTGAACTCTATCTTTCCTTTTCTGACATCAATAACAGCACCAACATTAGCCAAGAAAAGTCTTCCCAAAATCAAAGGATCTCTAGGCTCTTCATCCTTTTCAAGAACCACAAATTCTGTAGGAACTGCTAGACTTCCTATCCTTACTGGTATGTCTTTAAGCAACCCAAATGGACGTCTAATGGACCTATCAGCTAGCACCAAAGAGATCTTGCAATCCTTGTACTTTGTAAAGCCAAGGCGTTTTGCAATGGACAGGGGCATTAGGCTGACACTTGCCCCCAAGTCACACAAACAGTTATCAAACACAAGTGGACCCAAAACACAAGGTAGTGTAAAACTCCCTGGATTTTCTAGTTTCTTTGGTATGGCCCTGCTCTGTATGATAGCACTGTACTTATGAGTTAGCACAACCATCACTTGCATCTCTTTAGTTCTCTCCAAGAGGGCATTTTTCAGGAAATTTTGGTAGTGTGGTGCAAGCAGAAAAGCATCAATAAGTGGCATAGTGATCTCCCCTTTCTCCTTCTGCTTTTCAAACAATGCTTTGTACTTTGCCACCAATTGCTTTTTAAACCTTCCTGGAAAAGGTAGAGGAGGTTTGTGAAACAGCACTTTTGGTCATTTGGATCAAATGTCATTAGCCTCTAATCAGTTGTAGAATAGGGATCACATATCAATTCATTTGTGGAAGATGAGATGCAAACAATGCGATAAGCTAAGCAATAATGGGGTTTTGATTGAACTAGGACAAGTTTAGCAATCCTAATAATGCAATGGAAAGAAAGCATAAACTAAGTGCAGGTGAACAAAACTAAGCAATGAACTTAAGGCAATGACTAAACAAAAACTAAGCAAGATGATTACTAAAGCAAGAACTAAGCAAGATGACCTTTAAGACAGTTAATTAAAAGCAAGACTCAAGGTTCTAAGCAATTTTGGGATAGTGATTTTCAATAGTGAAAATGGGGATTTCTAACAAAGGCAAACATCAAGCATTCAAAAGCAAGCATTTCTCAATGTTGTACTCCTAGACAAGGTATCTAAAAGGAACCAACTTGGCATCAATAAGCAGTTCATATTCAACAAGATTGAAGTGTTAGACCCACTTGTGATGGCGTATCCTTCAACCATTAGCATAAAGATCAGAACCATTCTAGCCTAAGAGATGTACTAATCAAGCAATCATTCTCTCACCCAAGAAAGAATTCAGATCAACATATCACTCTTGTGAACCAATAAGGACCTAGTTAGCTAAACACCAATCAAGAACATGGGTTTATGCACACAGATGCAACATCCTAACAATGCTAAGCAATGAACAGTAATGAAACGAAGGCAAGATCTTTTAATGCATACTATCTAACCATCAAGCAAGAATCTCAAAACCAGCATTATCTAGCCCTAACCTAATCATCTAGCCATGGTGAACTATCACTTTGGTGTCACTGAACAAAGGAAACATAGACCAAGCCAAAATATCAATCCAAATAAGCGAACCATACTTAGAGATGAGATAACAAGCCATTTATTGAACCATATGCATCAATCAATACCACATTCAATCAAAAGGAGCAAGTCTTATGAACAATAACCACTTTGCAAGAGAAGGAGACAACATATAATAGTTAAATAAGCCTAATCACCCCTTAATCATATCTTAATCACTATTTTTCCTACTTAGGACCCTAAATCTAAAGTAAACTACTTACTAATCGTGTTTAATCCCATTGGTTTGGAGTTAAACATAACTAGATGAGGTTAAAATGCAAAGATGATAAATCTAAACTACCAAGGTGCAAGAACAAAGATTAAAAGACAAGATTGAACCATAAAAATGGAAACTTTAATAAAGATTAAGATCCTTAAGGCAAATCGCTCTTTAAGGTTTAGAGAAGATAGAGTTACTGATAGAAAAGCTAAACTTGGATAAAGATAATGTTTTGTGTCTTCCTTTTTATAGTAGGGAGCCAAAAGAAGCATAAAAAACCTAAAAAAAATAGAATAAGGTTAACAAAAGTCAAGTGGTCAATGCGGATAAATTGCATCGAGGTCGTACGGATGATGTTCTGCTCGGTATGCGACCTCGATATGGTCCGTGCAGCACGCATCGACTGCCTTCCTCGATGATGGTCCTCGATGCAGACAAATGGCTTGGAATCCTCGTGCTTATCCTCTTCCTCTCGTCCTGCTGCTTGCATCGAACATACTCCACAGGTGTTCTGCTCGATATGCTTGCTCGATATGGACCAGACTTTGCAAGAGCTCAATTTCTGACATCTTCTTTGATCATGAGCTGGTTCCATCACCTTCCTAACTCCAAGAAACTCCAAAAACACCTGAAAACCACCACAAACATGCACATGTATGCAAATGTATGCAATCCTAAGCTAAATGCATGCCATGTTGATTCTAAGTGCAAATGATACGAGAATGCTGAACTATAATGCAAAAACAGAGGAAAAGATGCATGAAATACTGCCTAAAATGATCTAAAATAGCAAGCTATCAGTTTGTAAGGTGGAGGTTCAAATGTAGTAGTATTCTTCTTTTGTAAAGCTGTCTCCTTAGGATTGCTTGCGGCCATATTATCCCTTCTTTCACCAATATTTCAGCTTCAGCACTTAGTTCTTCAGGTACTATTTCTGGAGTCTCAGAATTCTCCCCCCTCCCCCCTCCCCTCTCAGAAACTCCAAAAACACCTGAAAACCACCACAAACATGCATATGTATGCAAATGTATGCAATCCTAAGCTAAATGCATGCCATGTTGATTCTAAGTGCAAATGATACGAGAATGCTGAACTATAATGCAAAAACAGAGGAAAAGATGCATGAAATACTGCCTAAAATGATCTAAAATAGCAAGCTATCAGTTTGTAAGGTGGAGGTTCAAATGTAGTAGTAGTCTTCTTTTGTAAAGCTGTCTCCTTAGGGTTGCTTGCGGCCATATTATCCCTTCTTTCACCAATATTTCAGCTTCAGCACTTAGTTCTTCAGGTACTATTTCTGGAGTCTCAGAATTCTCCCCCCACCCCACCCCCCCCCCCCCCCCCCCCCCCTCCCCCCCCCAGCTTGGTCCTCAATGTCCTCAGTGAGAAGTGGATGAGGTGCCCTAGGAGGGAGAGCTTTACCACTCCTCAAAGTGATGGCTTGAATGTATTCCTTTAGCGAATGTGCAATTCCTTTATTCTGTTCTATCTGATGTAGGTGAGACTTTAAAGTAGCAAAGTCATGTGATAGTTGCTGAAGAGAGCTGTCCACTTTGGTGTTGATGGCTGAGAGAGCGGTGGTGACAGCCAGAGTACTTTCAGACTGCTTTTGTAGAAGTTTATGTAGCAAAGAGTTGAAATCAGCAGGTGGAGGAAGAGAGTCCAGTTGTCCTAGAGAAGAGGTGCTTGCCAAGTGTTGGTGATCTGTATAGCTCTGTTGAGATGGATTATGAGTTGATGAAAGAGCTCCAAAGGCAGCAGGTTGATTAGGCACCAAGGAGGAAGCATGGTGAATATCCAACTAATTGTGGCACATGAGTGTATCCAACTTGGCCTTTAGTTCTGCAATTTCCTTCTGTCTTGTAACTGCTTCATCAACCTGTGTTGGAGGCATGAGTTCCAAGTCTTCACAGTGGTGACAATCACTTGTAGTAAGATTCTCAACTAGCTGCCAACCCTGTTCAACTTCTGTACCAATAAAGTGGCCATGGCTTGCTGTGTCAATCAACATTTTCAGTTGGGGAGTGACTCCTCAGTAAAGAGTGCAACGGAGGGACTGATCTGAAAAGCCATGGTGAAGACATTTCTGAGTGTTGTCCTTGAATCTGTCCGAAGCCTCACAGAACTTTTCATTGGTGTCTTGTGTGAAGCAAGAGATATCAGTTCTCAACTGTGTTGTTCTAGATGTGGAGAAGAACCTGGCAAGAAAGACAGATTTGCATTGAGCCCAAGAAGTAACTGAACCAGCAGGCAACCTCATTTCCCAGAGGTGTGTTTTACCATTAAGGGAGAAAGGGAATAACATGAGCTTGTAGGCGTCCTCTGAAATCACCAGACAAGTGAGTTAAGCTGCAGATTAACTGTTTATTTGGTGATGCTGGTGCTTGATTCGCCTTTGGCTTTTTGATTTTTTTATTGTTTTGCACTTCTTGCATCTTCTTTTCTTCTTTGAACATGAGCCTTCTTTCTTTGAGTTTAGAATCCCCATTTCCACCCTTTTGCTTGTGTCACACTCTATTTTCTATTGTGCCTTGACTTCTTTTCTTCTTTGTCTCTCTTAAATACTAATCCTAAGATAAATCCAAACTATTCCCCAAACATCTAAGCCTATCTAACTAAAGAGTGAGCTAGTTCTACAATGGGAATACTTCCCTTGTAATTCTAACCCAACACTTTTTGCTAAGCAACAACCATGATGGAAGAGGCCTCACAAATCACATACTATTAATGTCATGGTTTGAAAGAAGGTTTAGTTAAAGGTGGGGAAATCTAAATGGATCTTTTGGAGAGTGGCAAAAGAGGATAAGAAGATCCAGATATTTTAAACTATCCATGACATCAATCACAAAAGCACAAGGCATGATAATTGCGAATTCAAATTAGGTTCCACTTAAACAAAGGTTGAAATCATATCAAAGCATGCTTCAGTCTCAAACAAAGCTCACATAAATGCAAATTCCAAAAGTGATTCAGCTTTATTTCTAGTTCAACATCAAATGCACCAAAGGATTAAAAACAAGGGCTTGATTTTCATAAATCACCAACATTAACAGAGATGTACTATCATAGTTCCCAATTTAAACAAGCAAGCTAGTCCTATATGAATGCATGAAGTCTAAATCCTATAAAAATGCATGAATATCAAACTTTTTTTGTGAAGCAATTTTTTTGGTTTTTTCTATGCCTTACATGCTATGTAATCATGATGCATGGTTCCTATTCTATTATGCAAATGCAAATTCAAGCATCAGTCCATCATACACCCTCCCCCACACTTAAATTACACAGTGCCTGTGTAATAAAAATGCTAAGGAGAGTGTTCACAAACAACAAGCAAACAATCGCATGAAGTTAAAAAAAATGTGTGGTATTTACAATGGTTAGTGTGGTGTACCTTACTTCAGGTGGAGGAGTGGTAAGAGTCTGAACTCTCAATGGCATGGGAAGGTGAAGCTTCCTCCTCTGATGGAGCTTGCTTTCTAGTCCTTCTCTTCTTTCCTTTTCGCTTTGGAGCAGCTACATGAGATGAATGCCTGGCCGGTTGAGAAGCTTGTGTCCTTGGCCGCTCACTGATGTGAAATGAGTGTCTCTCTTGGAGTGTAGCCTCTGGTGTGTCCTCAGACATGTCTTCAGCATCAGATCCTCCTCCTTGTGGCTCTTCTTGGACTGCTTGATCAGTTCTCTTGGCTTATGAAGATCCTCCCAACTTCTTCTTGAGCTTTCTCAATTTCTTCTTCAATGAGTCAACCGATTTCTTGCTTGCTTTGACTGTCTTCAGAAAATCTCTGATGGCTTTGTCCTGGAAGTGGTTCCATCTCTGAAGAAGCCTAATGTGCTCATGTGCAGCCTTTGAAGCTTCAGATGTGCAGATCTGATAAACAGGATTTTTCCAAGTTGAAATAAAAGCCTAATTTACATGTTTATGATGTAGTATAGTGCAAGAGGTGTCAATCCAGGCTAGGTTGATGAAAGTCACTAAGAATGCAAGAGCAATGCAAAGCTAAGCAGATTCGGGTAAATGGATGAGAAATTCAATGAAAACTAAATGCAAGTACCAAATGACTATGAAAACTATTTTAAAAATCCCTCTGAAGGGTTAACAACTACTAGAAGAATACTGAGAATTTAAAATGCAAAACTACTAAATACTAAAAATCGAGATTTAATGGCAGAAAAACAGAAAATTTCTAGCAACTTAGAACAATGACTTTTAAGACTAAAGATGCAAACTTTATGACTGAGAAATCATGAACTTGAGTTTTTAAATGCTAAAAGAGTATACAAGGTTGAGGGTCATGTTTAAGAAGGTTCAAGATTCAAGCTTTTGGTTTGAAAACATAGATCTACTCATTTGATGAGCTATCTCTAAGCCTTGAGAAACTTAAGTTAGGATCATCCATGGCATGTGGTATAGCCCCTTTCCTCGACCCTTCCTCCTAACCTATGGCGTGTAATGGAAAGATGGGTCAAAGAACATTAAGCAAAGATCTCAAATATTGGCCTAACTAGCTCCCTAAACATCCATGGTGTTTGGGAAAGGATGAGCTACTCTCTTGGATTGGGCTTTAAAGGATTTCTGAATCCGGTCAAGGTAAGAAAAGCCCTGGGATCATAGAGATCTTTCCCAAGACTCTCTAAGCATTAAGACCCCAAATCCAAGAAGAGAAAAGATTAAGAACAAGAAAAAGACCAAAGCTTAAACCCTTAAACCTCTTAAATCGCCCCAACCTTAAACCCAAGGAAATCTACTCACTACACATGGCTAAAACACACAAAAATACAAAGGAAAGAAAGCTAAACATGATTAAGCAAGAGCGATTAAGAAAAGTACATAGATTAAGCAAGATTAAAATGTTTACAAAACTAGAAAAGCTTAAGAACTGCAACAATGGCTCATCTCCTAAAAGAAAGCTCGAAAAAGATAAGAGAAAGCGTGGGTGAAAGAAAGTGATAAGGTTTTATCGTCCAAAATTGGCCAACAAGAAAAATAGTCCCCTCACTAAAATCCAGAAGTGAGCTGTCCGGATAAGGTGTAGGGATCGAGCTGAGTAGTCGATCTGATCACTCGATCTCCCGGCCAGAACGCATGCTTTTGCTCGATCCTTGGGTCGATTCGGTCGGATGGATCGAGTACTTCAATCGATCTGCTTGCCGATCCTCGGATGATCGAGTCGTGAACTCGATCTGGCTCTCGTTCTGCATGGCTTTAAGCCACGTCCGTACTCGAGATCGATCACCTCGGTCGATCTTGTCCTCGATCCCTTCCTTGAAACGACCCGGGCTTAGTCGATCTGCTGGTCGATCTCATCTAGATCGACCTGCCTAGCTTGATCTTTCTCTCGATCTCGGTCCCTTTGCTCAATGGCTGAGTTCTCCCAAGTGTCCACAAGCTCCCTCTCGATCCTTAGAATGTCCACGCAACCTCCACAGCTCCAGTGTATCAAAAACAACCTGATTGTGATGCAAAAATGCAAGAAATATGCAAATGCTAGTGCAAAGTGCACTTAGGACCTAAAATGAGACAAATGGTGCAAACTTAGCCTATTATGGAAGATGAATGCATGAAAATTACTCTAAATGCATGCTAAATATAAGAAATATATGAGTATATCAACTCCCCCAAACTTGCCTTTTGCTTGCCGTCAAGCAAATAAAAATCAAGAAAGGAAGAGAGGTTTTAAAAATGGGGGCTCAAATTCCTTGACAAGTGTTTTTCAAATGAATCAATTCAATGGTCCTAGTTCTCAATTCCAAGATGCAATTCACAAACTCATACTCCAAAGAACTTAGCCATATTCATCACATGTTGAATCTCAAATCATGACTCTCATATTCCAAACAATCCAAGAATCCTCACCTTTAACATTCATTAAGCTCAAACCGTGAATCACACGTATGCAATTTAAAACCGAATACATTTGGCTTAGGGACAAAGGTTATGAGATAAAAATGATCTCATTTAAGTGGGTAAATCAAGCAATGGGTTATCTCAAAAAGGAATGAACTTATGCATAATGCTAAAGGTAAAGGCAATTGATGCATACATGACTAGAAGCTCATCTACCCATATACACTAACAATGATCCTAAAACGCTCTCTCGTTTTTGTTTTCTTTCTTTTTCAAGCTCACTCACCCTCCTAAAGACTACCCACATCAACAAGGCAAGTCGCCTAACAAAACCCAAATAAAAACATCATTTTAAAACTCTTTTGGCTAGTGGTAAGGCAATAAACATACTTAGCTCTTTTCTTTTTATTTTGATAGCTCTCTTCTCAAACATTTTTTTCTTTTTAAGCTTGGCCATTTTGGCTCTTTTTTTAATCTCCTTTTTTTTTTCTTTTCTTTTTGAGAGATGTCTTCTTTTCAAACATGAGCTTTCATTTTAAAACAAGACCTACCACTTAAAACCATAAATTCTCTTTAGTTCAAACCCCATTCATCAAACTCTTTTCGAATCTCAAACAAAAACAAAACAACTCCCATGAATCCCCGCCCAAAAACAAGCCTAAAACTAGCTTCAAAATGCAAATGTAGCAATCAATATGAGAGCCTAATCATGTCGCATAAACCTAACACTTTATGCCAAGTTCAATCCGAAAATAAGGCCTCACAAATCACACAAGAAATATTTGGCTTGAAAGGAGGGTAAGGGTCAAGGTGGGAAGTTGTATTCTGACTTACAAGAGAGTGGTGAAAGAGAAAAGAAAACCTAAATATGGATATGTGATCCATGTATCCTTTTTCAAATGCATAAGTATGATAATTCAATGATTCAAATTAACGTTCCACTTGATAGGAAAGGATTCCATTCATGAATGTTCAACTTAAGCCACGAAAATCAAAACAAATGATCCAAATATGGTTAGAGCTTACTTTCAAAATATGTACAATGCATCAAAGAACTACTAACTAGGGCCTTGAAACAATTCATGAGCTTAAAACACTTTTCAAGAAAAACTTTTGCCCCTTATGCAAATACAAACAACCTAAATGCTTATAATTCTAGACTTAATCCTAAAATGTTTAACAATGCAAATGCAAGCTACATGAATTTTTTTGAAATTTTTTTAAAAAGTTTATGATTTTTTGTATTTATCTATGCCTTAGATTATGTATGCATGATGACTCAAGTACGATAACTCAAATAAGATCCAAAATAGACATGTTAAACCACACACTTTCCCCCAAACTTGAATGACACCGTCTCGGTGGCAAACAAATTCAAGAGGAGACAAAACACAAAGAAAAAAAAATGAAAAATGCATGTTATTTACAAGGTTGTGAGTTGGTACCTCGGAGTTTGGTTGCTTCCTTGAGGCTAACGGATCTCAACTCCTCCGGTTGATCTTCTTCTCTTATCTGGTTGCTGAACCTCTTCACTTGAAGACGCATCAGATGAGCTTCCTTGTAGGTCCTTGATCTTCTTAGCAAGCTTCTTGATCATCTTGCTCTGCCATTTGTTGAATTTGCGCTGGATCTCCACCACTGAAGCAAGGAACTTTTCTGCTTTTGTTCTCGGCCCATAATCAAGCTTTGGGAGGTCGAAACTCGCTGGCATCACGACATCTGAAGGAGGTGACAATGATGGTGCATGAGGGATCTGTGGTGGAGCTGCTGTGCCTCCAAGAGGTGCAAAGCATTCCCCATCGCTTGGTAGAAACTCAATCGTGCCGACGCTCTCTAGGTGTGCCTCATCAGAATTTGGTAGGATGCAAACCTTCTTCTCATTATCAGTATTGGTGAACAAGTAGGCATAGAACCCTGGAGCTGGCGTCGGACCTAAGGAATCCGTATTGCGCATGTAGGTCTCGTCCGTGTAGGCTCTCTCCACGTGATAAACGGTTTCTTAGCTCGTGTTATGCAGCAGAGAGGTTATCAAAACTCTAATGCACGCAATGTTGTAGTAAGGCAAGCAGGAGAGTGTCAATTCACTTCTAAGAGGCAGAGAATGCACAAAGAATGCAAGGTCCTAAGCAAATCTAAGCAAAATGAGACAGTTTATGAGAAATTAACTAAAAACTAGATGCAGCAATCCTAAACAGAGCAAAACCTATTTTAAAAATACTAGAAAGGAAGGAACTACCACGAGAAACAAACAGATTAATTAAAGGTAAGAGCTTCGAATTGTTAAAATTCGACTAGTGGATTGACCACAAGATCGACCACTAGATCGAGCAGTAACGATCGATCTCGTCTAAAACCGTAAGAACAACAAATCTAATGACCAGGATGCTATCAGATAACAAGCGAAAGATGAAATAAGACTTAAAGATTCTAAAAGAAAGGGCCTAGGGTTGAGATTCATGTAAAGGGTTTGAAAGGATCGATCTTGGGTTTGAAACTTTAGATCGACTCACTTGGTGAGGATCTCTAAGCCTTGAAAACAAAACAAGATCTATCCGTGGCTTTCGGTATAGATCACTCTTTCATCCTCTCCTCCAAACCCATGGCTTTTGGTGGAAAGAGAGGTCGAAAGGCAAGGAAAACAGATTTCAAGTAATGGCTTAACTAGTCCCCCAAACTTCCATGGCTTTTGGGAAGGGGTAACTAGTCTCTAAGGTGTGATCTTCCGAGGCTCCTGGATCCTGTCAAGGTAAGGAACCTCTCGGATCATGAAGCTCTTGGCGTGAGAGTCTTCAAGCATTAAGCTTTCAACACCTTAGAAGAGATAGCCTTTAAAACGTTTAGAAAACAAACCAAGATCGAACCTTTTCTATCCCTTAATCCTCTCAACCCCGAACCCAAAGTAAACTACTCGCTACACATAGAGTAAATCAAGCAAAGCAGAAGAAACGAGACGATAAACATGAAAGAAAAACTGGATTAAACGATAAAGATTCGAATACAAAGGCTTCAAAAGAAAAACTGGTTCAACAATGGTGTTCTTCGTAAAACGAGAGAAAAAACATGAAAGAAAAGGATAAGGATCTAAAAGTTATCGAAAACAGCAAGTACTTGAGGAATTTTGGGATATCGTACGAGAACCCGATGAACGCCTGTCAACGGAACAACTCAACTCCTCGAGTTCCAGCCGCAGAGAGGAATGCCATTAACTAGGGCGCTATTGGCCACTAACCACTCGCTCGCCAGCCGCTCGGGCTCCGTGTTTCAAGTTCGTTATCTATCTATATTTCTTCCCGGGATATTTTCAGTCTTTTGACTTTCGTTTGGGCCATGGCGGCCAGTGCTCTGGTATCGGCATCGGCAACATTCCCAGTTGAGCTGATTCTATCACTCTCACTTACAGCCTAGTCTGTAACAAGAACCATGGCATTCGATAGTCAGAGAAAAGAAGAAAGATTCGAAATAGAATACCAACCCATTTCTCTTTGAAAACAAGCGTACGGGATTTATAAAATCGATTTCTATCTAATTTAGAATTGGCAGGAGGGAGCCAAGCATCTCGCCGCCTTGCTTAAAATGTCCAAACAAGCCAATGGTCCCCCCTTCGCTAACAGCCAAAAATGGTTGAAAGGACAGAAATCGACCACTGGATCGAGTGGTTCTCTCGATCATATTCGGACATCGTGTCTTCGGCTCGATCTGGGTCTCAATCTTCATCGGCGAATCGGGTGTTGCATCCGATCTCGGTATCGATCTTCGGGTGGATCGAGTGGTGTACTCGATCTGGCTCTTGCTCTGCATGGCGTCATTTACGTCCGTACCGATTGATCGATTGCTTCACTCGATCTCCGTCTCGATCATTCTCCTTGGATCGCCTAGTTGGCTTGATCTTCTGGTCGATCAACTCCTAGATCGACTGGCCATGCTCGATCTGCTCCTCGATCACTGGTCCTTAGCATATTTCCGAGCTCCCACGAACTGCTACATCAGCCTCCACACGCCCACGAACCTCCATGACTCCAAAGCCAGAAACAACCTGAATGTGATGCAAAATGCAAGAAAATGCATATGCTGATGCAAGAATGCTCTAGGACCCTAAGTGATGCAATATAACCTAAAACATGATACAAATGCATGAAAAACTAACTAATGAGTATGCAAAATATATGCAATATGCAATAACATCAACTCCCCCAAACTTACTTCTTGCTTGCCCTCAAGCAATAAAAAACAAGTAAGGAAGAGAGGTTTTTAGGAAAATCAAGGGGTTTTAAACTTTTCGCAAAGGTGCCTTTCGAATGGATCATCTCAATGTCCTAGTTAACAATTCTAAAATGCTATGCCTACACTCATACTCCAAAGAACTTAGCCATACTCATCACACAAAGAAATTCAAATCATGACTCTCCTATTCCTAACAATCAAAGAAACTCATCCTTTAACATTCACTAACATTCGAACCATGAATCAAACTTATGCACTTTAAAGCAAAACACATTTGGCTAAGGGTTATGGTTATGAGCATAGAATGATCTCATTTGAAAAGGGTTTATAATCATAACAAGGGTTTCTCTCAAAAATGGTTTGAACTTATGCATAATGCTAAAGGTAAAGACAATTTATGCATACATGATTAGATTCTCATCTACCCATGTAAACTATCAAATGATCCTATACCCCTCTTATTTAAGAAGTTTAATCCTCACTCACCACTTAAGAGTCTACCCTTTCTTCTCACACTTAGCAATCCCCAATTCAAAACAAAGACATTTTTAAACTTTTTAGGCTAGTGAAAAGGTTTTGAAAAAATACTTTTGCTCTCAGAATTTTCTTATTAGTAGCTCTCTTATTATTGTTATTATTATTTTTTTCTTTTCATTTGTTTTTTTTTCTTTATTTGGCACTTAGGCTCTTTTTATTTCTTTTTCTTTTCTTTTCTCTTTTTTTTTTTTTTTTTATACTTATTATGAGAGAGCTACTTTCTGAAATTAGAGCATACTTAGTTTTAAAAGCAAACCTTTCACTTAAAACCTCATTTCTTTCCTTAAAACACAAACTCTTTGAAACCGAAACAATTAGACAAGAAAGCAACCCCAATGATCCCCCAAACTTATCCTAAGCCTATACCTAGCTTCAAAATGCAAAGCTAGCAATCAATATGAAAACCAAATCATGTCGCCTAAACCTAACACTTTATGCCAAGTTCAAACCAAAAGTAAGGCCTCACAAAGATGTCACACAAGAACATTTGGCTTCAAAGGAGGGTAAGGTTCAAGGAGGGAGTTCTACTTAGGCTCATAAAGAGTGGTAAAAAGGAAGAAGAGAGCCTAAATATTTTAAAACCATGTGTTCATTTTCAAATGCATAAGAATGATAATTAGAGTTTCAAATTAAGGTTCTCACTTAGTAGGATGAGTTTCAAATCATGAGAGTTCAATTCAAGCCACGAAAATTCTAACTAGTGATCCTAGCATGGTTAGAACTTACTTTCAAAGCATAAACAAAGCATTAGAGAACTACCAACTAGGGCATTGAAATGATTCATAAGTAAAAACACCTTTTTAAGAAATTCTAACCCCTTATGCAAAATGCAAACAACCTAGGTGATATGAGAAACTCTAGACTCAATCCTAACATATTTTTAAAAAGATGAATGCAACTACATGAATCTTTGAAATTTTTTTAAAAAATTTACCAATTTTTCATGACCTAAGACTCAAGGATGCAAAAAGGAAAATAAGATCAAAGAACACAAGATTAAATCATACAAGTACTCCCCCAAACTTGCTTGACACCATCCCGGTGGCAAACTCATCCGAAGGAGCATCAAAACACAATGCAAGAAACAAATATAAGCGGTTATATACAATGGAAAAAGGTTGTTACATCTGGTCTAGGCTCGGCTGGAACTGGAGGATGTTCCAGATCAGCTAGAGATCATTGCTTTGCCTTTGTCAGCTGGTTCTTGGAGAGAATGGCGCATAGGCTGAATGTTGTCTCCTTGGGTCTCGCGGATCACAACTCCTCCGGTTGAGAGCCTTCTCTTCTCGGGTTGTTGCATCTCTTGGCTTGCAGCTGGCTTAGGCTGGCCTCTCTGAAGTGCTTTAACTTTCTTCCCAAGCTTCTTCAGCATCTTCCCTTGCCACTTGTTAATCTTCCTTTGCATCTCTACCACCGATGCTAGGAACTTCTCGGTTTTTGTCCTCGGCTCAAAGTCTAGTTTGGGAAGTGTGTAAGCCTCGGGCATCTCGTCTTCCGTGCCTGGAGACTCTGACCTTTGACGTGGGGCAATGGCTGAAGCAGGCGGTCCTCCTAAAGGGGCAAAGCATTCTTCCTCTGTGGGTAAGAACTCGATGTTCCCAACACCAAGCAGCTCGGTTTCATCTTTGTTGGAGAGGATGCACACTCTCTTCTTGTCTTCGTCATCTATGAAGAGGTAGGCATAGAACCCTTCTGCTGGCGTGCGTCCCAAGCTATCAGTATTCCTCATGTATGCTTCATCCATGAAAGCTCTGTTTGGAACGTGAGCAAAGTCATGGATGGGCACACCGGCTTGCACGAACAAAGGAGTAAGGAAACCGCCAATGTAGGAGGAGGTTGCCTTGCACCGTAAGGCATAAGCCTTGTACTTCACCAGGGAAGCCGCGAGCACACAGCCATAGTTCACCTCATCACCGAGTTCATCTTCTATAGGCTCTTCATTCGCATCCGGATCAGATACCAAGTGCTTCACACCTTGGAACAGGAAGCACAGCTCTGTCTTCGTGACAGTAGGAGCAACAGACCTTCCACTGAATGTATTGGCAATCAGCTTCAGAGTATACCTCAGCACCGGGCTCCTAACTCGCTTGATCTTGGCGGTGTTGGCTTTGTAGTCTTCATTGCTGATCAGGTCCCAAAACTCGTCGGCTTTCTTAAAGGCTGGGAACTCGACCTTGTGTGCATCAGCGTTGAGACCGTAGGCTTGGCATAGCTCAGGGATGGAGAGTGTGTAAGCTTGACGGCCAACTTTGAAGTAGAGGCGGCCTTGGGAAGGGACGGGTGCACTAGGATTCTCATACCGGAACTCTAAGGTGGCAAGGAAGTCTATTGTCACTTCAGGATTGGTTGGGCAATCCATCCGTGACAAACACCTCAAGCCAATGTTCTTGAGGAGTTGATCGAAGTCCCCAAGAATCCCGAGCCTAGACAAAAGCTCTCGATCAGCAAACTTTGTGGGTTCAAACCGGAGCCTCTCCAGCCTCTTCTTATCCCTCTTCTCATCTTTACTCCACTGGACCCTCTCTTGAGCTACCACTTCTTGTCCTTCTCTTTCTTGTGCTTTCTCCTCTCTTGTTCTCTTTGTTGCCATGGTTCCTGAAACAAATTCTAAAGATAATGATAAGCAAGCGGCGATTTGATGAGAATGAGAGAAGAGAAGGAGAGAATTTATAATAACTACCCTAGAATTTTGGGGGATAAATAAAAATCATAGCTAAATAAAAGGAAATCAAATATTTAGATACTGAAAAATCTGGAATTATTCCATTTACTTAGCTAGTTTTAAAAATTCAAAAGCAATCCTATATTCTAAAACAAGATCTTGCGGATTTAAAAGAGATTTTTTTAAAATAAAATCATTAAATTTGAAAATACCTTTGCAAGAAGTTTAGAATATCTTTGCTAGCCTTTGAAAACTTAAAACTCTCACTCTCTTTGTTTAAAAATCTCGAGCAAACAGGAATGAGAGGGTGAGAGGTAGGTTGAAATATTTAAAGACTTTAGCAAAACCAAAACAATGGGTGGTCAAAGTGGTTTCTGACAAAGTCTTGGTCAAGGCACATCTTTCATGGTCAAAGATGCTTG
Source organism: Thlaspi arvense (assembly GCA_911865555.2). Taxonomy (NCBI): domain Eukaryota; kingdom Viridiplantae; phylum Streptophyta; class Magnoliopsida; order Brassicales; family Brassicaceae; genus Thlaspi; species Thlaspi arvense. The sequence goes on from OU466857.2 coordinate 47,513,479, forward strand.
CCTTGACCAAGTTTTGAATTTAAAAATTGGAGGGAAAGGAGTAAAGGAGGGAAAGAAAATTGTTACCTCGGCATGAGATCGAGTCCATTTGGTCGATCTAGGACTCGATCTCATGCCCAAAATGGCTTAGATCGAGAGGGTTACTCGATTTGAGACTCGATTCATAGTGAATCGAGTCGAGTGATCGATCAGTTTTCAACAGATTTTCCCGAGAGAAATTAGATCGGTCGATCCGATTTGAATCGATCGATCCTTTTTCGTCAAGGTCGATCTTGTCACTCGTTCTCGTCTAGATCGACTGGCTCCTCTCGATTCACTGACTCGATCTAGCAAAGATCGAGCCAGAATCAGTCGATCTAGCACTCGATCTCTAGCCTTATTCTAACCCCTATTGCCTCTTTAAGACCTCAAAGTCAAGGTTTAGACTCCTTATACCTGTTCCAACACACTTACAAAATAAAAGCATAAAACTGAAAGGGAAATAAAGCAGAAGTATGTACAAGATAAACATGGAAATGCCTCCCAAGTGCGCTTTCTTTAACGTCTTTAGCTAGACCTTACTTGGTCTAAGTGGATGGTGGGTCTTGGAGAAGCACCGAGGTACTCTCCTTGTCAAAGCTGTCTGCCAAGTAGGGCTTGACTCTGTGTCCGTTGACGGTGAAGGCACTGCCACTTTTTCCCATCAGAGTAACAGCTCCATACGGCAAGACCTCTTGAATCACGAACGGTCCGCTCCACCTTGATTTCAGCTTGCCCGGGAAGAGCTTGAGCGTCGAGTTGTACAGCAACACCAGTCCTCCTTCCTTAAGCTCCTTGGCAACCAACTTCTTATCATGAGCCTCCTTAGTCCGCTCCTTGTATATCCGGGAGCTCTCGTAAGCATTCAGCCTCAACTTGTCCAGTTCGTGTAGCTGAATAAGGCGCCTCTCCTGAGCCGTCTTGAGATCAAAGTTCAGCCTCTTCACAGCCCACAATGCACGGTGTTCCAGCTCAACCGGGAGGTGACAGCCCTTGCCATAGAGTAGAGTGAAAGGAGTTGTACCAATCGGCGTCTTGAAAGCGGTACAGTAGGCCCAAAGAGCATCATCCAGCTTCACTGACCAATCTGTCCTTGTTGCTCCGACGGTCTTCTCTAGGATAGCCTTGATTTGCCTATTGGAGACCTCCACTTGACCGCTTGTTTGAGGATGATACGGTGTAGCCACCTTGTGCTTAACCCCATACTTTCTCAAGAGGTTCTCAAAGACCTTGTTTATAAAGTGGCTTCCTCCATCACTTATAACAACCTTGGGAAGATGATACTCTTGAACAGCTTGATCACAACCTTAGAGTCATTTGTAGGGGAAGCAACAGCCTCAACCCATTTAGAGACATAATCCACAGCTACTAAGATGTATTTGTTGCCGTATGAAGAGGGAAAAGGCCCCATGAAGTCAATCCCCCACGCATCGAACACGTCAACCTCGAAGATAGGAACTTGAGGCATTTCGTTCCTCTTGGTTATATTCCCTGCTCGCTGACATGCCTCACAGATCTTCACAAACTCGTGTGCATCTTTAAAAATGGAGGGCCACCAGAAACCGGCTTGCAACACTTTCGTGGCTGTCTTGAATGAGGCGAAGTGTCCTCCGTAGGAAGAGCCATGGCAATGATAGAGGATGTCCCTGGCTTCTTCCTTTGTAACACATCTCCGGTACAAGCTGTCTACTCCTCTTTTGTATAGGTAAGGCTCGTCCCAAAAGTAGTCACTAGCCTCCCTCAAAAACCGCTTCTTGTGATAGCTGTTGAGATGTGTTGGCTCCTCACCACACGCTAGGTAGTTCACCACGTCAGCATACCACGGTAGATCCTCCTCTTTAAAACTCAACACTTCCTCAAACCTCCCTTCTAGCTTCCCACAAACAGTAGTAGTAATCGCCATAAGCTGCTCTTCTGGAAGGGAGTCATCTAAAGGGAGAGACTCGTTGATCCTTAGCCTTGAGAGGTGGTCAGCAACTCCATTTTCTATCCCTTTCTTGTCTTTAATCTCCATGTCAAACTCTTGGAGTAACAGAATCCATCTTAAGAGGCGAGGCTTAGTGTCTTTCTTCGAGTAGATGTATCGTACGGCAGCGTGATCCGTGTATACAATAGCCTTGGAACCAACGAGATATGATCTGAACTTCTCAAAGGCGAAGACTACTGCAAGCAGCTCCTTCTCCGTAGTGGTGTATCGTGATTGCGTGTCATCCAAGGTCCTTGAAGCGTAGTAGATCACATGTAGCTTCTTGTCTTTCTTCTGACCAAGGACGGCTCATACGGCGTAGTCACTAGCATCACACATGATCTCAAAGGGAAGAGACCAGTCTGGTGCTTGGACTATAGGGGCTGATGTAAGGGCTTCCTTGATTGTCACGAAAGCCTTCAAACACTCCTCATCGAATACAAACTCAGCTTCCTTGCACAACAGCCGTGTAAGAGGGCGTGCAATCTTGGAGAAATCTTTGATGAAGCGCCTATAGAACCCTGCGTGCCCCAAGAAGCTTCTGATCCCTTTAACATTAACCGGCGGCTCAAGACCCATCATGACCTCCACCTTAGCCTGATCAACCTCAATACCCTTCTCTGATATCTTGTGGCCGAGCACTATCCCTTCCTTAACCATGAAGTGGCATTTCTCCCAGTTCAGCACCAGGTTTGTCTCTTCACAACGTTTAAGTACCCTGCAAAGATTCAACAAACAAGCAGGAAAGGATGCACCATACACAGAGAAATCATCCATGAACACCTCTACCATCTCCTCTATAAGATCAGAGAAGATAGACACCATACACCGCTGAAAGGTAGCCGGTGCATTACACAATCCAAACGGCATCCTTCGATATGCAAAGGTACCGTAAGGACACGTGAAAGTCGTCTTCTCCTGATCGTTTGGGTGAATAGGAATTTGAAAGAAACCACTATACCCATCGAGAAAACAGTAGTAAAGATGATTTGCAAGTCTCTCAAGCATTTGATCAATAAAAGGCAACGGGAAATGGTCTTTTCTAGTCGTAAGGTTAAGTTTTCTATAGTCAATACACATTCTATGACCAGTAATGGTCCTAGTAGGGATAAGTTCATCCTTTTCATTCCTTATGACCGTGATCCCTCCCTTCTTAGGCACCACGTATACAGGGGAAACCCATGTGCTGTCACTTATGGGATATATCACGTCAGCCTCTAAAAGCTTAAGGATTTCCTTCTTAACAACCTCTCAAGTTAGGATTCAAACGCCTTTGATGTTCTACAGAAGTGGCGTTCTCATTATCCAAGTGAATCCTATGAGTGCAAAGCATTGGTGAAAGGCCCTTGATGTCACTTAAAGAGTACCCAATGGCCTTTCTATACTTTCTCAGCTCAGTTAGGAGCGAGTGCAACTCATCATCACTAAGGTTTTCGTTCACAATCACGGGATAGGTGTCATTAGGCCCTAAGAAAGCATACCTTAGCCCTTTTGGGAGCTCCTTTAGGTCCACTTTTGGGGCTAACAGCTCACTCCAGTCATCCTCGTGGCTGTTGTTGTTGCTTTCCTCCTTGGAACTCTCGACTCGAGGCATGGCCCTTCAGACTGCTTTCCTCCATCGCTATCCCTTCTGAGATCGAGTCCTCCGGTCGATTCTCCTCTCGATGTCGTCTAGATCGAGCCATTTCACTCGATTCACTTACTCTATTTGATATGGATCGAGTAAGGGATCGAGACGCTGAGTCGATCTCTTGATTGGACTCCAAAATGATCGGGAGGTCTCTCTCGATCGTCGACTCGATTGTTTTTCCTGATCGAGCATTCGTCTCGATCTGTCCATCGATTGTTGCACCGGATCGAGTTGTGCTCTCGATTGACTTGTCGATCTGTCCCCTGGATCGAGTGATAGCGTCGATCTCTAGGCAGCAACCTTCTTCATTCTTGATAATCCTCCTCGAATCCAGCAGGTTCACATACTCTTGGGTTCTATGATCCACATAGCCAAACTCCCCTGGCTCCTTAGTGAGTGCTAGCTTCAGATGGTCTTCTAGAGCTAGCTCTTCCAGCAACTCATCCGCCAAGGCATCCATCGTTTCGATATAGAAAGCTTGTCCTTCAATGGTCGGCTTCTTTAGAATCTTGTTGATGTCAAAGTCTAGCCTGATCTCCTTCCCCAAATGCAAGGCAATCTTCCCGTTCTTCACATCTATTATAGCCTCGGCGGTTGCAAGGAACGGTCTCCCTAAGATGAGTGGGTCTTTAGGCTCCTCGTCCATCTCCAACACTACAAAGTCTGTAGGTACGTTCACACCACTGATTCGCACCGGTAAGTCTTCAAGCAGCCGCACTGGTAGCCTCACACTCCTATCAGCTAGCACCAATGAGATCCGACAGTCTTTAAACCGAGTGAAACCAAGCTTCTTAGCCACGAAGTGAGGCATCAAGTTTATGCTAGCCCCGAGATCACACAAGCAACTCTTGAACTCTAGAGGACCCAAAGCACAGGGTATAGTGAAGCTTCCAGAGTCTCCCAGCTTCTTAGGCACTATCTCCTTATGAATAACTGCACTACACTCTTCACTTAGTACAAGTAACTCTTTGCTTTCTTTGTTCTTCTTCACAAGGGTGTCCTTGAAAAACTTGGCGCACTTGGGCATCATAGCGAGACAGTCTACAAGAGGCAGCTTAATCTCCACGTCTCTCAGGTGCTTCTCAAAAAGGATCCGATGCTTCTCTATTAGCTGCTTTTTGAAACGACCGGGGAATGGCAACTTCGGTACGTAAGGTGGGGGCACGTAAGAGTTCTTCTCCTTGGTGATCTGCTCAGCTTTCTTCTCGGCTACCGTGTTATCTCCTCTCCTCGGCCCTTGGATCCAAACGTTGTCAAAGTTTATCTCATCATCATCAGCCAAAGGTTTACCCTCCCCCTCTTGAATTACAACGTCCTCATTGTTCTTGGTAGAGACCGGAGGTTCGAGCTCTTTGCCGCTTCTCAACGTTATAGCATTGGCATACTCCTTGGGATTTTGCTCACACTTTCCCGGAAGACTGTTCTGACCACTCGTGCTTGCTTGTCCCTTCTCCAGCTGCTTGATCTTGTTATTTAGGTTGGTTGTTTGAGTGGAGAAGTCGGTTAGAGATGAATCTAGCCGAGTGTTCATTTCAGCGAACTTCTGGTTGGTTGAAACTTGCCCTTGTATTAGCTGTTGAAACATTGCTTGAACCGGATCAACTTGTTGTTGCATCGGTTGTTGTTGCTGAGGTGTAAAGCCCGGAGGATAGTTAGGAGTATAACCCTTGTTGTGTTGTTGTTGCCCTTGGAAGTTGCTTTGCCCTTCACCTTGGAAACCACCACTCGGTTGAAAACCTTTGTTGTAAGGGATGAAAGGTTTAGCTTGTTGAGCAGGGTACACTTGATCTTTAGGGTTGGCTACATTGGTGCTTTGGTAAGAGAGGTTATTGTTCTGGTAGCCTTGGTTGTAGCCTTGAGACTTGTAGTTGTTCTGTCCGGCTACCCAATTTGCTTCTTCTTGGCTTAGCTCTAACTCCTCTTGGTTTTCATCAGCTTCACCAACAAAGTGAACATGGTTCTGATTAGCTAATACCAACTTGTCAATCTTCTCATGCAACGATTTGAGCTCCTTCTTGTGAGACTCTAACTCTGATCCTCTCGGTGCTCGGTCATAATCCTCGGCATAGTTTCCATCACTCAACGCCAGGTTTTCTATCAGCTCTATACCCTCTTCTACCTCTTGACCAAGGAAGTTCCCTTTGCTAGCTGTATCAAGCAACAACCGGATCTTTGGTGAAGCTCCACGTTATATGGTACTGAGTAGTGTCTCCTCGCTGAACCCGTGATGAGGACATTGGATCGTGTAATCTTTGAAACGCTCTATTGCCTCGTTGAATGTCTCGTTGTTCCTTTGAGTGAAACCGCTGATTTCGCTTCTCAATCGAGCTGTCCTGGTGCTTGAGAAGAACTTTGAGAGAAAGGCCTTCTTACACTCAGCCCATGATGTGATGGTGCCTTGTGGGAGGGTCTTCTCCCAATGTCTAGCTTTGTCTCCGAGTGAAAAGGGGAAGAGACGCAGCTTGAAAGCATCTTCGGATATGCCATTGATCTTGATCATCCCACATACTTGCTCGAAATTGTCCAAGTGCTCCAAGGGGTCTTCCATTGCTAAGCCGTGGAACTTGTTATTTTGCACCATGGAGATGAAACCTGGCTTGATCTCGAAGTTATTGTTTTGTATCGGAGGAGGAGTGATCCCAAACCTATTGTGGTGGGTATTGGGAGCATCTCCGGTTCCTATGATCCTCGGGGGTCTAGCCACGTGTTGGGGGTTTCCGTTGCCCCGTGCTGCTGGAGGAGGTTCTTCTGGATGCTCGTGTTCAGCCATGTCTTCAAAGTTAACCAAGCCGTGCTGAACAATCTCCTCAAAGGCTCTTGTTTGATCCCTGACTCTCCTTTGCCGTGAGTGACCATGTTGATGAATGTTGTCTAAGGGTTGTAGAAGATTGTTGTCTCCCCATGAACGAAGATTCATGTACCTGAAAACACACGTTTGAGAGTAGATGTATTAGTAACTTGAAAAAGGTAAAGACTTAGTCTTTGCTAAGACCCAAATCTCTATGTTCTCTAAACACTCCTAGAATGGCAACGGCGCCATTTGATAAACGGTTTCTTAGCTCGTTTTATGCAGCAGAGAGGTTATCAAAACTCTAATGCACGCAATGTTGTAGTAAGGCAAGCAGGAGAGTGTCAATCCACTTCTAGAAGGCAGAGAATGCACAAAGAATGCAAGGTCCTAAGCAAATCTAAGCAAAATGAGACAGTTAATGAGAAATTAACTAAAAACTAGATGCAGCAATCCTAAACAGAGCGAAACCTATTTTAAAAATACTAGAAAGGAAGCAACTACCACGAGAAAAAAACAGATTAATTAAAGGAAAGAGCTTCGAATTGTTAAAATTCGACTAGTGGATCGACCACAAGATCGACCACTAGATCGAGCAGTAACGATCGATCTCGTCTAAAACCGTAAGAACAACAAATCTAATGACCAGGATGCTATCAGATAACAAGCGAAAGATGAAATAAGACTTAAAGATTCTAAAAGAAAGGGCCTAGGGTTGAGATTCATGTAAAGGGTTTCAAAGGATCGATCTTGGGTTTGAAACTTTAGATCGACTCACTTGGTGAGGATCTCTAAGCCTTGAAAACAAAACAAGACTTATCCGTGGCTTTCGGTATAGATCACTCTTTCATCCTCTCCTCCAAACCCATGGCTTTTGGTGGAAAGAGAGGCCGAAAGACAAGGAAAACAGATTTCAAGTAATGGCTTAACTAGTCCCCCAAACTTCCATAGCTTTTGGGAAGGGGTAACTAGTCTCTAAGGTGTGATCTTCCGAGGCTCCTGGATCCTGTCAAGGTAAGGAACCTCTTGGATCATGAAGCTCTTGGCGTGAGAGTCTTCAAGCATTAAGCTTTCAACACCTTAGAAGAGATAGCCTTTAAAAAGTTTAGAAAACAAACCAAGATCGAACCTTTTCTATCCCTTAATCCTCTCAACCCCGAACCCAAAGTAAACTACTCGCTACACATAGAGTAAATCAAGCAAAGCAGAAGAAACGAGACGATAAACATGAAAGAAAAACTGGATTAAACGATAAAAATTCGAATACAAAAGCTTCAAAAGAAAAACTGGTTCAACAATGGTGTTCTTCGTAAAACGAGAGAAAAAACATGAAAGAAAAGGATAAGGATCTAAAAGTTATCGGAAAAGCATCTCGCCGCCTTGCCTAAAATGCCCAAACAAGCCAACGGTCCCCCCTTCGCTAACAGCCAAAAACGGTTGGAAGGACAGAAATCAACCACTGGATCGAGTGGTTCTCTCGATCATATTCGGACATCGTGTCTTCGGCTCGATCTGGGTCTCGATCTTCATCGGTGAATCGGGTGTTGCATCCGATCTCGGTATCGATCTTCGGGTGGATCGAGTGGTGTACTCGATCTGGCTCTCGCTCTGCATGGCGTCATTTACGTCTGTACCGATTGATCGATTGCTTCACTCGATCTCCGTCTCGATCATTCTCCTTGGATCGCCTAGTTGGCTCGATCTTCTGATCGATCAAATCCTAGATCGACTGGCCATGCTCGATCTGCTCCTCGATCACTGGTCCTTAGCATATATCCGAGCTCCCACGAACTGCTACATCAGCCTCCACACGCCCACGAACCTCCATGACTCCAAAGCAGCCAGAAACAACCTGAATGTGATGCAAAATGCAAGAAAATGCATATGCTGATGCAAGAATGCTCTAGGACCCTAAGTGATGCAATCTAACCTAAAACATGATACAAATGCATGAAAAACTAACTAATGAGTATGCAAAATGTATGCAATATGCAATAACATCACCGCGCAAAGCTCAAACTCCTGAAGAGGAACTCCGGCTTGTGTGAAGAGCGGTGTGAGGAAGGCTCCAATGAGTGCTGAGCTCGCTTTACACCTCAATGCCCACGCTTTGTACTTGACCAAAGAAGAGGCCAATATACAACCATAGTTGACGTCGTTGCCTAGTTTATCCACCATCGGCTCATCATTCTCCTTGGCATCGCAAAGAACTTTCTTAATCCCTTGGAAGAGGAAACACAACTCATTCTTGGTGACCGTTGGAGCCACGGATCTCCCATTGAAGGTGTTAGCTAAGAGCTTGAGGGCGTATCTCAGCACAGGGAACTCCACTTGCTTGGCCGCAGCATTAAGACCGTAGGCTTGACACAGCTCGGTGATGGAGAGGTGATAAGCCTGCTTCCTGATCTTAAATGTGAGGTGACCTTTGGAGGGAGCTGGAAGGCTTGGATCTTCATAGGAGACGTCCAAGGTTGAGAGGAAGTCAAGAGTTGCCTCGGGGTAGGTGGGGCAATCCATCCTTGACAAGCACACAAGCCCCATGTCCTTGAGCAGTTTGTCAAAATCTTACAACAATCCTAGCTTCCCCAAGAGGTCTGGGCTGGCAATTTAGTGGGATCAAACTGGAGCCTCTCTAGCCTTTTCTTTGCCTTCTTCTCCTCCTTAGTCCATCTAACCCTCTCCTGAACCACTTGCTGAGTTTCTTCCTCTTGTGTCGCCACATCTCTATTTCTTGTGGGTGCCATTGGTACCTGAAACACAAATTCTCAAAAGTGAAGATGAGTATAGGCGGTGGTTTAAGAGAAAAAGACAAGGTAAGAGAGAAAAATTCTTAGCATAAATCCTAGAATTTTAGGGATTTTCTAAAAATTATCACTAAATAGTACAGGAAAAAATCTTTAGATAAGATCAAATCAAGCAATGTTCCCTAATATTTAGATACTTAAAAAAATTATCATAATCCCTTTGCAACTAACATTCATCCTAACCCAATAAAAAGAAATTTTCTAAAAATTTAAACAAGCAATCAATAAACTCGTAAATACCTTTGAAAAGAATGAATGTAAGATGCTCTTAGCCTTAAAATGAAACTCACACTCTCTCTTTACTTTAGAAAACAGTTTCAAAACACAAATGAGAGAGAGAGTGGATGCATGTGATTATAAAGACCAAGAAAACTATGGGCAAATGCAAGTGGTTTCTGAAAAAAGTGTGGTCAAGGCACATCTTTCATGGTCAAAGATGCTTGCGTTGACCATAATTCTAATTTAAAATAGGAGGGAAAGTGAAAAGAGAGGGAAAAATTTAACCAATCTCGGCATGAGATCGAGTCAATTTGGTCGATCTTGACCTCGATCTCATGCCCGTGTTGCCTACGATCGAGAGGGATGATCGATTGGGGGCTCGATTTGATTTGAATCGAGCCTTAGATCGAGTATGACCCCTCGTTCCAAGATTCTACGTGATTATTGCATTACTCCTTAGATCGAGTCCCTTGATCGATTTTGAGGTCGATTTGGCAAGGATCGAATGACTGATCGAGTGAACTGATCGATCTAATTCGAGGATCGAGTGAGACCAGTCGATCCACACCCCGTTTGCATTTCGAGCTAAACGTATGGGTGGGTCATCCTCTCATGATCGACTGACTCACTCGATTGTCTACTTGATCTCATCTAGATCGAGTGACTTCACTCGATTCACTACCTTGATCTAGTAAAGATCGAGCCAGGGTAGGTCGATCTATCACTCGATCTCTTGCCTCTACTTCTCCTTTCCTTGCCCTTTTTGACTCCAAGATCATGATCTCCGGTTCCCTTATCTTTTCACCTACACACTTAAACTAAAAAGCATAAAATTGAAACAAAAATAAAGCAGAAATATGTACAAAGATAGACATGGGAATGCCTCCCAAGTGCGCTTGTTTTACGTCACTAGCTTGACTTTACTTGGTTTAGGCTAGAGGGGGATCTTGGAGAGGCAACGTGGTGCTCTCCTTGCTGCAATCACTCGCCAGGTAGGGCTTCACTCTATGCCCATTCACCGTGAAAGCCTTTCCACTCTTGCCAACCAAAGTAATCGCTCCATATGGCAGCACTTCTCTAATCTCAAAGGTCCACTCCATCTAGACTTGAGCTTCCCTGGGAACAACTTCAAGCATGAGTTGTAAAGCAGCACCAGACTTCCCTCCTTAAGCTCCTTGAGCACTAGCTTCTTGTCATGAACCGCCTTGGTCCTTTCCTTGTAGATCTTGGCGCTCTCATAAGCATCTAGCCTTAATTCATCAAGCTCATGGAGTTGCACCAGCCTTTTCTCTTGTGCCGTCTTGAGATTGAAGTTCACTTGCTTCACGGCCCAAAGAGCTCTGTGCTCTAACTCAACAGGGAGGTGACAAGACTTGCCGTAGAGGAGGTTGAAAGGAGTAGTACCAATGGGAGTCTTGAAATCTGTTTTATACGCCCATAAATCTTCATCAAGCTTGCTTGCCCAATCCTTTCTATTTACCCCTGCGGTTCTCTCTAGAATAGCTTTGATTTGCCTATAAGACACCTCCACCTGGCCGCTGGTCTGAGGGTGATAGGGCGTAGCTACCTTGTGCTTAACCCCATACTTTTTCAAAAGACTTTCAAAGACTTTGTTGATGAAGTGGCTGCCCCCATCGCTGATCACTACCTTTGGAACCCCAAATCTTGGAAAGATGATAGTCTTGAAGAGCTTGATCACAACCTTTGCATCGTTAGTTGGGGAAGCTATAGCCTAAACTGATATAACTGCATATTCCATGTATTTTGCATACATATAAGTTAGTTTCTCACGCATATACATTGCATTTTAGGTTAGTTTGCATCACTTTAGGTCCTAGAGTGTTCTTGCACCAGCATATGCATATTTCTTGCATTTTTCATCGCATACAAGTTGTTTTCGGCTACTTTTGGAGCTATGGATGACTTGTGGACGCGTGAAGGCTCGTGAGGAAGTCTGTGGATACTTGGAGAAATCAGGATTGTACGCTAAGGACCTGAGATCGAGTAGCAGATCGAGCAAGGCAGGTCTATCTAGACGAGATCGACCAGAAGATCGAGTATGGAGATCGATTTGGAGTACGGACGTAGACGACGCCATGCAGTTCAAGGACCGGATCGAGCATCCAACCCGTTCAGCACAAGATCGATTCGGAGATCGACCAAGAGCTGCCCGATTCAGGACATGATCGATTGCCTGATCGAGCTCTGTGATCGATCCCAAACCAACCTTATCCGTCCAGCCTGATTTTGGACCGTAGCGAATGGGGGGACCATTTGCGGTTTGGCCATTTTAGGCAAAGACCAACGATCCCTTTCATTATACCGTTTTGTCAACTACTTTTTACCATCTCTCTCGTTTTAGGCGATTCGCCATTGTTAGACTTCGAGCTTTTTTCTTGTTTTACTTTTGAATATTGAATCTTTTAAGTTGAATCAATCGCTTTTCATGTTTAGTTCTTCGTTTACTGCATTTCGTACGGTTTATTTCATGAGTCGCGAGTAGTTTCATTGGGTTTTGGGGTTGAGAGGATTCAAAGGGGTCGAAAAGGTTTTCAAGTTTGGTGTTTTCTTATTCTTCATGGCTTTCTCTTCTAGGATGTCGAGTTCTTAAGGCTTAAAGAGTCTCACGCCAAGATCTTTATGATCAGAGAGACCTCTTACCTTGACAGGATCCAGAGATCTCTTAAAATCACATCCTAGAGACTAGTTACTATTTCCCAAACGCCATGGTAGTTTAGAGGACTAGTTAAGCCTCGTGTTTGAAATCTTGTTTCCTTGCCTTTCAATCTCTTCTTCCGCCAAACGCCATGGGTCTGGAGGAGAGAATGAAGGAGTGATCCATACCGAAAGCCACAAATGGATCTTGTTTTGTTTTCAAGGCTTAGGGAACCTCACAAAGTGAGTAGATCTAAAGTTTTCAACCCAGGCTTAAACCTTTGAAACCCCTGAACATGAATCTCAATGCTGGACCCTCCTTTTAGTATTTCTTAGTCTCTGTTGATCATTCGCTTGTTGCTTGCTCGCACCCTGGTCATTAGATTTGCTTTTGCTTAAACTGCTTTTTAGATCGATCGTTATTGCTCGATCTAGTGGTCGATCCACTAGTCGATTTTTATAAATTCCTTGTAGTAGTAGTTTAATCCCTTCTAGTATTTTTAAAATAGTTTTGCTCTGCATTTTGTCATTGCATGTAGTTTTTAGGAATTTCTCAAATTATTCATCATTTGTTTAGCTTTACATGACCCTTGCATTCTCATTGCACTTTCTAGCCCCTAGGATTGGATTGATACCTCTTGCATTATGCTACAACTGTATGCTGCTTGAGTTTTGATAACCTCCTGTGGCATTTGCTCATCTTAGATAAAAAAACTTGTTATCAAATGGCGTCGTTGCCGTTCTAGGAGTGTTTAGAGAGCATTGAGATTTGGGGTTTAGTAAAGACTAAGCCTTTACATTGTTTCAGTTACTAATTTCTCTACTCTCAAACGTGTGTCTTTCAGGTACATGAATCTTTGTTCAAGGGGAGACAACAATCTACTTCAACCCTTGGACAACATTCATCAACACTGTCATTCACGACAAAGAAGAGTACGAGAGCAAGCTAGAGCTTTTGAGGAGATTGTTCAGCAAGGTTTGGTGGATTTTGAAGCGATGGCTGAGCACAAGCATCCAGAGGGACCTCCTCCAGCTCACGGGGCAGTGGGAAGGGGCAATGGAAACCCCCAACACGCGGCTAGACCCCCACGGATTATAGGAGCGGGAGATGCTCCCAACACTCACCATAATAGGTTTGGGATCACTCCACCTCCTGTACAGAACAACAACTTCGAGATTAAGCAGGGTTTCATCTCAATGGTGCAAAACAATAAGTTTCACGGGTTAGCAATGGAAGATCCTTTGGTACACCTTGATAACTTTGAACAAGTATGTGGGATGATAAAGATAAACGGCATATCCAAAGATGCTTTCAAGCTGCGTCTCTTTCCATTTTCTCTTGGAGACAAGGCTCGACATTGGGAGAAAACACTTCCTCAAGGCACAATCACCTCATGGGCCGAGTGTAAAAAGGCGTTTCTCTCAAAGTTTTTCTCTAGCACCAGAACAGCAAGGCTAAGAAGCGAGATCAGCGGCTTAACGCAAAGGAACAATGAGACTTTCAATGAAGCCATTGAGCAATTCAAGGACTACACTATCCAGTGTCCTCACCACGGCTTCAGCGAAGAGACTCTTCTAAGCACTATCTACCGCGGAGCTTCACCGAAGATTCGCTTGTTGCTTGACACGGCCAGTAAGGGAAACTTCCTTGGTCAAGAGATAGAAGAAGACATGGAGCTGATTGAGAACTTGGCATTGAGTGACGGCAACTATGCTGAAGATTACGACCGTGCACCGAGTGGTTCTGAGCTAGAGTCTCACAAGAAAGAGATGAAATCCTTGCATGAGAAGATTGACAAGCTGGTGTTAGCCAACCAGAAGCATGTTCACTTCGTTGGTGAAGCGGATGAGAGCCAAGAGGAGCTTGAGTTGAGCCAGGAAGAAGCCAATTGGGTGGCGGGACAGAACAACTACAAACCTCACGGCTATTCCCAAGGCTACAACCGAACAACAATCTCTCGTATAGGAGTACAAACGCCGCAAACCCTAAGGATTAAGTGTACCCTGCTCAGCAAGCAAAGCCTTTCGTACCATACAATAAAGGTTTTCAACCGAGTGGTGGCTTCCAAGGGCAGAAAAACTTCCAAGGGCAACAGAAAGGAAACAAGGGTTATCCGCCAACATACCCTCCGGGCTTTGCACCTCAGCGGCAACAGATGCAACAACAAGTTGATCCTGTACAAGCGATGTTTCAACAACTGATTCAAGGGCAAGCCTCTACAAACCAGAAGTTTGCAGAGATGAACACTTGCTTAGACTCTTCTCTCACGGATTTCTCTACTCAGATCACAAACTTGAATAATAAGATCAAACAGCTAGAGAAGGGAAAGGCGAGTACAAGCGGTCAGAATAGCTTACCGGGCAAGTGTGAGCAGAATCCCAAGGAGAGCTAGCACCTACGGTTACTCCCAAGATCAACGAGGACGTTGTAATTCAAGAGTGGGAGGGTAAGCTTTCAGCTGATGATGAGATCAACTTTGACAATGTTTGGATTCAAGGAGCAAGGAAAGGCGAGAAAGCGGTTGTTGAGAAGAAAGCAGAGCAAACAACTAAGGAGAAGGATGCTTATGTACCTCCACCGTATGTACCTAAGCTACCTTTTCCTGGCCGTTTCAAGAAGCAACTCATAGAGAAGCACAGAGTCTTGTTTGAGAAGCACCTTAAAGACGTAGAGATCAAGCTACCTCTCGTGGACTGCCTTGCAATGATGCCTAAATGCGCCAAATTCTTCAAAGATACGCTCGTGAAAAAGAAGAAGGAAAGCAAGGAAGTGCTTGTTCTTAGTGAGGAGTGTAGTGCTGTGATACACAAGGAGATAGTCCCTAAGAAGTTGGGAGACCCTGGAAGCTTCACTATACCTTGCGCTTTAGGTACTTTGGAGTTCAAGAGTTGCCTTTGTGATCTCGGAGCTAGTATAAATCTGATGCCTCATTCCGTGGCAAAGAAGCTTGGCTTTGCCCGTTTCAAGGATTGTAGAATCTCGTTGGTACTAGCTGACAGAAGTGTGAGGTTACCCGTGGGTTTGCTTGAGGACTTGCCAGTGAGAATCAGTGGAGTAAACGTGCCTACGGACTTCGTTGTGTTGGAAATGGACGAAGAACCTAAGGATCCACTCATTCTCGTTAGACCGTTCTTAGCCACCGCCGGAGCCATCATAGATATCCAGAATGGGAAGATTGCCCTGCACTTGGGTAAAGATATAAGGCTGGACTTCAATATCAATGAGGTTTTGAAGAAGCCTACGATAGAAGGGCAAGCTTTCTACATTGAAACGTTGGATGCTTTAGCGGATTAGTTTCTGGAAGAGTTAGCTCAGGAGGATCATTTGAAGCTGGCATTGACTAAGGAGCCAGGAGAGTTCGGCTACGTGGATCAGAGGACTCAAGAATACGTCAACTTGCTCGATTCAAGGAAGGTTGTGCTAGAAGATGAAGGCGGTTTCCTAGAGATCGACTCCGAGATCAATGACATTACTCGATCCAGGGGTCAAATCAACAGTCAAATCGAGGAGGGTGATCGATCCAGGAAAACAATCGAGTCCAAGATCAAGAGAGGCCTTCCAATCAGTTTGGGGTCTAATCCAGAGATCGACTCAGCATCTCGATCTCTCACTCGATCCATATTAAATCGAGTGAGTGAATCGAGCGAAATTGCTAGATCTAGACGACATCGAGAGAAAGATCGACTGGACGACTCGATTTCAGAAGGGATAGCGGTCGGAGAAAGCAGCCTCAAGGGTCATGTCTCGGGTTGTAAGGAAGGTTCCAAGGAGGAAAACAACAGCAACAGCCACGAGGATGATTGGAGCGAGCTGCTAGCCCCAAAGGTGGACCTTAAGGAGCTCCCAAAAGGGCTAAGGAATGCTTTCTTAGGGCTTAACGAAACCTATCATGTGATTTTGAAAGAAAACTTAAGTGAATATGAGTTGCACTCGCTCTTAACTGAGCTGAGAAAGTATAGGAAGGCCATTGGGTACTCTCTAAGTGACATCAAGGGCCTTTCACCAATGCTTTGCACTTATAGGATTTACTTGGATAATGAGAACGCCTCTTCTATAGAAAATCAAAGGCGTTTGAATCCTAATTTGAAAGAGGTTGTTAAGAAAGAGATTCTTAAGCTTTTAGAGGCTGACGTGATCTATCCCATAAGTGACAGCACATGGGTTTCTCCCGTACACGTGGTGCCTAAGAAGGGAGGGATCACGGTCATTAAGAATGACAAAGATGAGCTTATACCTACTAGAACAATTACTGGACACCGTATGTGTATTGATTATAGGAAGCTTAATCTTGCTACTAGAAAGGATCATTTTCCCTTGCCTTTTATTGATCAAATGCTTGAAAGACTTGCTAATCACCCCTGCTATAGCTTTCTTGATGGATACAGTGGATTTTCCCAAATACCAATCCATCCAAATGATCAGGAGAAGACGACCCTTACATGTCCTTATGGCACCTTCGCTTATCGAAGGATGCCATTCGGGTTGTGTAACGCACCGGCTACGTTTCAGCGGTGTATGATGTCGATCTTCTCCGATCTAATAAAAGAGATGGTAGAGGTGTTTATGGATGACTTCTCGGTCTATGATGCGTCCTTTTCTGCGTGTTTGTTGAATATTTGCAGGGTACTAAAGCGTTGTGAGGAGACAAACTTGGTGCTTAACTGGGAAAAATGCCACTTCCTGGATAAGGAGGGGATCGTGCTTGTCCATAAGATATCAGAGAAGGGTATTGAGGTCGACAAGGCAAAGGTTGAAGTAATGACAAGCCTTGAGCCGCCAGTTAACCTCAAAGGAGTGAGAAGTTTCTTGGGGCACGCCGGCTTCTACAGGCGCTTCATCAAAGACTTTTCTAAGATTGCACGCCCTCGTACGCGGCTGTTGTGCAAGGAGGCTGAATTCGTCTTTGATGAGGAGTGTTTGCAAGCTTTCGTGACCATCAAGGTGGCCCTAGTATCCGCGCCTATAGTGCAAGAACCAGACTGGACTCTACCTTTCGAGATTATGTGTGATGCTAGTAACTATGCCATGGGAGCCGTTCTAGGCCAAATGAAGGATAAGAAGCTGCACGTTATTTACTATTCTTCAAGAACCTTGGATGACACGCAAACGAGGTACACCACTACAGAGAAGGAGTTATTGGCGGTTGTATTCGCCTTTGAGAAGTTCAGGGCTTACCTCGTGGGTTCCAAGACCATTGTTTACACGGATCACGCGGCTTTGCATTATATCTATTCCAAGAAGGACACTAAGCCGAGGCTTTTGAGATGGATCCTCTTACTCCAAGAATTTGACAGGGAAATCAAAGACAAGAAAGGGATAGAGAACGGCGTTGCTGACCATCTCTCTCGGTTAAGAATCAACGAGTCTCTTCCCTTAGATGATTCTCTCCCCGAAGAACAACTCATGGCAATCACTACGGCTGTTTGTGGGAACCTAGAAGGGCGCTTTGAAGAAGTTCTGAGCTTCAAAGAGGAGGATCTCCCTTGGTACGCAGGATGTAGGAAACAGCCTTCGCATCTTGACAACTACCATAGGAAGAAGTTCATAAGGGACGTGAGCCACTACTATTGGGATGAGCCCTATTTATACAAGAGAGGCGTTGATAGCCTGTACAGAAGATGCGTGACAAAGGAGGAAGCAAGAGATATCATCTTTCATTGCCACGGGTCTTTGTATGGAGGGCATTTTGCTTCATTCAAAACCGCCACTAAGGTCTTGCAAGCCGGATTTTTGTGGCCGTCCATCTTCAAAGACACCCATGAGTTCGTGATGAGATGCGAAGCTTGTCAAAGAGCAGGGAATATCACTAAAAGGAATGAGATGCCTCAAGTTCCTATCTTCGAGGTAGCCGTCTTTAACGCGTGGGGCATAGACTTCATGGGGCCATTTCCTTCATCATACGGCAACAAGTTCATACTCGTAGCTGTTGACTACATCTCTAAATGGGTTGAGGCCATTGCTTCCCCAACAAATGACTCTAAGGTGGTGATCAAACTCTTTAAGAGCATCATTTTCCCGAGGTTTGGAGTACCCAAGGTGGTGATAAGCGACGAAGAAATCCATTTCATCAACAAGCTGTTTGAAAACCTTCTAATGAAGTATGGCATGAAGCACAAGGTACCTACACCTTACCATCCTCAAATGAGTGGCCAAGTGGAGGTCTCTAACCGTCAGATCAAAGCGATACTCGAGAGAACAGTTGGGACTACTCGGAAGGATTAGGCGGTGAAGTTAGATGACGCTTTGTGGGCTTATCGGACTGCTTTCAAGACGCCCATCGGAACTACTCCTTTCACTCTTCTCTACGGCAAAGGATGTCACCTCCCCGTTGAGTTGGAACATAAGGCGTTGTGGGCTGTAAAGCGGCTGAATTTTGATCTGAAGACGGCTCAGGAGAAGCGGTTGATACAGTTGCACGAGCTTGATGAGCTAAGGCTGGACGCTTACGAAAGCGCTAGGATCTACAAGGAGCATACCAAGGCTGCTCATGACAAGAAGCTGGTACCTAAGGAACTTAAGGAAGGGAGTTTGGTGCTGCTTTACAATTCAAGGCTCAAGCTCTTTCCAGGGAAGCTAAAGTCACGGTGGAGCGGTCCGTATGAAATCAAGGAAGTATTACCTTACGGAGCTGTCACGTTGGTGGGCAAGAGTGGGAATGCATTCACAGTGAACGGACACAGAGTTAAGCCCTACATGGTGAGTGCATTTGACAAGGAGAGCACCTCAATGCTTCTCCAAGACCCACCATCTGCCTAAACCAAGTAAAGTCTAGCTAAAGACATTAAAGAAAGCGCACTTGGGAGGCATTCTCTTGTCTATCTTGTACATATTTTTGTTTTATTTCTCTTTCAGTTTTATGTTTTTTATCTTCGAGTGTGTGGGAACAGGTATAAGGGATTGCAGGCAATGATCTTAGATCAAAAAGGAGTGAGAAGGGGCGAATATCGACTAGAGATCGAGTGCTAGATCGACTAATCCTACTCGATATTTACTAGATCGAGTTAGTGAATCGAGAGGAGTTAGTCGATCTAGATGAGATCGAGTGACAAGGTCGATCTAGATAAGCACGGATCGATCGGTCCCATCTAGATCGACCGATCTAAAATGTCTCGGGATATTCTTGGAGTTTAGATCGATCGATCCAAAAATGGATCGACAGATCTATTTTCTCTCGGGAAAATCATTCAAAGACAGATCGATCACTCGACTCGATCCATCACTCGATCTAAGCCGAATCGACCCCTGAATCGAGGACACAGCTCGATCACGCGGACTCAGCCTAGTTGACCAAAAGTCAATGAACGAGAGAGTATAATCGATCTAAGACTCGATTCTAGTCCAATCGAGTCACTGATCGATCAAATCTCTCGATCCAGCCATTATGGGCATGAGATAAAGTCCTAGATCGACCAAAGGGACTCGATCTCATGCCGAGGTAACAAATATTTTTTCCTCCCTTTCTTCTTTCCCTCGCTTTTTAATTTTGAATGTTGGTCAAGCAATAATCTTTGACCACGAAAGTTGTGCCTTGACCACCTTTTGTCAGAAAACCGCTTTCATCACCCATGGTTTTAGATTTTTGTGCCTTTATGTTTTCAATGATTTCACACTCTCTCATTTCTGTTCTTGCGAATTTTAAATCGAGAGAGAGTGTTCTTCTTCCATTCCTAAAGGCATTTATCTCTTGTCTTCGATCCTGCAAAAAGGTATTTCAAGATTTTTAATTAAAGCTTTTCAAAATTTCCTTTTATCACCGCTTGATCGATTTAAGTTGCTAAGGGTTTTAACGATTTTTTTTTAAAGCAGCTAGAAATCAGGAAATAATCTAGATTTAATTCCATCTCTAGATTTTCTTTTCCTTTATCTAGATACAATTTTTATAAATCCCCCAAAAATCTAGGGTGTTAGTTGTAGATTTTTCCTTCTCGCTAGTCTCTTTCTCGATTTCCCGCCGCCTTTGCTCACTCTTTTGTTTGAGAATCGTGTTTCAGGCACCAATGGCACCTAAGAGAACCAGAGAAGAGGCTGCACATAGAGAGGATGAACAACGAGTGGTTCAGGAAGAGGAAACTCAACAAGTTCAAGAGGAGGTACCTCAGCAAGTTCATGAGAGGACCCGTTGGACTAAGGAGGAAAAGGCAGTGAAGAAGAGATTAGAGAGGCTGCGCTTCGAGCCTACCAAGTTCGCGAGCAGAGACTTGCTGGAAAGGATGGGTCTCCTAGGGGATTTTGACTCCCTTCTCCAAAACATGGGGCTTGCTTGCCTTTCAAGGATGGACTGTCCAGCATATCCGCAAGTGACAATGGATTTCCTCTCTACCTTGACGTTCTCCTATTAGAATTCGAGCCTCCCAACTCCCTCTCAATGGCATCTCAGCTTCAAGGTCAAGAAGCGGTCCTATCACCTTTCCATTGAGGAGCTTTGCCAAGCATATGGATTCAACGCCGCGGCTAAGCAGGTGGAGTTTCCCCCTCTCAAGAACGCCAGCATCATATAGGATGTGCTTTGTGATGAAGAGTACAAAGCCAACACGGCTAAAATCAAGAAGGTGAGGAATCCCGTTCTGAGGTACACGCTCAAGTTGTTGGCGAACACCTTCAGCGGACGAGCCGTGTCTCCCACGGTGACGATGACCGAGCAGTGTTTCCTCTTCCAAGGGATCAAGAGGATACTATGCAGCAGCGAAGAGGAGAACCACGATCCGCTGATGGATCACCTCGGGAATGATGTCAACTACGGGTGTATTCTAGCCTCCTCCTTGGTGAAGTACAAAGCATACGCTCTTAGATGCAAGGCGAGCTCAGCTTACATCAGAGGATTTCTCACGCCACTCTTCATCCAAGCCAGTGTACCACTTCAAAGATTCGAGCCTTGCGCGGATAGAGCCTTCATTGACGAGACATACATGCGCAACACCGATAGCTTGGGACCTACACCAGCTCCAGGATTCTTCGCCTATCAGTTCTACGATGACGGGGGGAAGAAGAACGTGTGCATCTTACCCAACGTTGAGGAGACTAACTTGGATAGCATCGGCACGATCCAGTTTTGCCCAACCCACGAGGAGTGCTACGCCCCACTTGGTACAACAATGATGCCTATTCAGTCCACGCGAGAGCAGTCAGAGTCACCACCATCAGATGGCGCAATGCCAGCCCACTTTGAGCTTCCAAGGATGGACTTTGAGCCGCGGACCAAGGCTGAGAAGTTTCTTGCTTCGGTGGTAGAGTTGCAGCGAAAGATAACCAAGTGGCAAGGGAAGATGATCAAGAAGCTGGCCAAGAAATTCAAGGCGCTTCAAGGGAGTTCATCTGCAAAGTCTAAGGGGTCCAAGAGTGAAGAGGTTAACCAGCCCGAGAAGAGGAGGTGGTCAACTGGCGGTATTGTCATCCATGAGCAGCAAGGCACCGCGCAACAAGCTCGCCATTCCGTTCATGGTTTCCCCACCGAGGATAAAGGAAAGAACATAGCCCGACGCTCCTCTAGCAAGAGCAGCTCCGCTGGAACATCCTCAAGTTCCAGCCGAGTTTAGCTCCAAGGTACCAACAACCTTCCATTGTACATACCATTCATATTTTCTTTGTCTTTGCATTGTGTTTTTTTAGCTTCTTTGAATTTGTTTGCCATCGGGACGGTGTCATTCAAGTTTAGGAGAGTATGTGTGTGGTTTGACATGTTTATTCTGATCTTATTTTCCCATTAGCATCCTTGAGTCTTCATTACATGAAAAATTGGTAAAATTTATAAAAAATTTCAGACAAATTCATGTACTTGCATTCACATTGTTAAGCATTTTAAGATTGAGTCTAGAATTTTTAAGCATCTAGGTTGTTTACATTTGCATAAGGGGTTAAAGTTTTCTTAAAAAGGTGTTTAACTCATGAATAGTTTCAATATCCTAGTTATTAGTTCTCTAATGCTTTGCTCACACTTTGAAAGTAAGTTCTTACCATGCTTGGATCACTTGTTTTGATTTTCATGATTTGAATTGAACTCTCATGACTTGAAACTTGTCCTAATAAGTGAAAACCTTAATCTGAAATTTTTAAATATCATTCTTATGCACTTGAAAATGAACACATGGATCTTAAAAAACTTTAGGCTCTCTTCTTCCTTTTACCACTCTTTGTGAGCCTAAGTAGAACTCCCACCTTGACCCTTACTTTTCCTTGAAGCCAAGTTTTCGTGTGTGATATCACTGTGAGGCCTCTTTCGGTTTGAACTTAGAATAAAGTGTTACGTTTAGGCGACATGATTAGGTTCTCATATGATTGCTAGCTTTGCATTTTGAAGCTAGATGTAGGCTTAGGATAAGTTTGGGCGATCATTGGGTTTGCTTTCATGTTTATATGCTTTCGGTTTCAAAAGAGTTTGGTATTTGAAGTGAATAAAAGGTTTTAAGTGAAAGATTTTGTGTATAAAATGTATAATGCTCCAATAAATTCAGAAGATGGCTCTCTCAAATTAAAAAGAAAAAAATAAAATAAATAAATAAAAGAGCCTAAGTGCCAAAAATGAAAAGAAAAGAAAAAGAAAAAGAAAAATAATAATAAGAGAGCTATCAATAAGAAAAGTGAGGAGCTTAATATTTTCAAACCTTTTCACTAGCCTAAAAGAGTTAAGATGTTTTCTATTTTTATTTGGGGTTTGCTAAGCTTTTGCTTTGGAGATAAGGGTAGATTTTAGGAGGGTGAGTGAGCTTAAAAGAAAAAAATAAGAGGTGTTTTAGGATCATTGTTAGCTTGCATGGGTAGATGAGAATCTGATCATGTATGGATCAATTGCCTTTACCTTTAGCATTATATATAAAGTTCTTACCATTTTTGAGAGAAACCCTTTGCTTAAAATAAACCCTCTTTAAAATGATATCATTCTATGCTCATAGCCTTTACCCTTAGCCAAATGTGTTTTGCTTTAAAGTGCATAAGATTGATTCATTGTTCGGTCATCAATGAATGTTAAAGGATGAGTTTCTTTGATTGTTTGGAATATGAGAGTCATGATTTGAAATTCTTTGTGCGATGAGTATGGCTAGGTTCTTTGGAGTATGAGTGTGTGTATTGCATTTTAGAACTAGTAACTAGGACGTTGAGATTGATTCATTTGAAAGATACCTTTGCAAGAAAACCTAAACCCTCGTTCGATTTAAAACCTCTCTCCCTTCTTTAATTTTGTTTGCTTGAGGGCAAGCAAAAGGTAAGTTTGGGAGAGTTGATATAGCTGCATATTCCATGCATTTTGCATACATATAAGTTAGTTTCTCACGCATATACATTGCATTTTAGGTTAGTTTGCATCACTTTAGGTCCTAGAGTGTTGTTGCACCAGCATATGCATATTTCTTGCATTTTGCATCGCATACAGGTTGTTTTCGGCTATTTTGGAGCTATGGATGACTTGTGGACGCATGAAGGCTCGTGAGGAAGTCCGTGGATACTTGGAGAAATCAGGATTGCACGCTAAGGACCTGAGATCGATTAGCAGATCGAGCAAGGCAGGTCGATCTAGACGAGATCGACCAGAAGATCGAGTATGGAGATCGATTTGGAGTACGGACGTTGACAACGCCATGCAGATCGAGGACCGGATCGAGCTTCAAACCCGATCAGCACACGATCGATTCGGAGATCGACCAAGAGCCGCCCGATTCAGGACATGATCGATTGCCAGATCGAGCTCCGTGATCGATCCCAGACCAAATTTATCCGTCCAGCCTGTTTTTGGACCGTAGCGAAGGGGGGGACCATTTGCGATTTGGCCATTTTAGGCAAAGACCAACGATCCCTTTCATTATCCCGTTTTATCGACTACTTTTTACCATCTCTCTCGTTTTAGGCGATTTGCCATTGTTAGACTTCGAGCTTTTTTCTTGTTTTACTTTTGAATATTGAATCGTTTAAGTTCAATCAATCGCTTTTCATGTTTAGTTCTTCGTTTACTGCATTTCGTACGGTTTATTTCATGACTCACGAGTAGTTTCATTTGGTTTTGGGGTTGAAAGGATTCAAAGGGGTCGAAAAGGTTTTCAAGTTTGGTGTTTTCTTGTTCTTCATGGCTTTCTCTTCTAGGATGTTGAGTTCTTAAGGCTTAAAGAGTCTCACGCCAAGATCATTATAATCAGAGAGACCACTTACCTTGACAGGATCCAGAGATCTCTGAAAATCACATCCTAGAGACTAGTTACTCTTTCCCAAACGCAATGGTAGTTTAAAGGACTAGTTAAGCCGCGTGTTTGAAATCTGGTTTCCTTGCCTTTCAATCTCTTCTTCCGCCAAACGCCATGGGTCTGGAGGAGAGAATGAAGGAGTGATCCATACCGAAAGCCAAGGCTTAGGGAACCTCACAATGTGAGTAGATCTAAAGTTTTCAACCCAAGCTTAAACCTTTGAAACCCCCGAACATGAATCTCAACTCCTTTTAGTATTTCTTAGTCTCTGTTGACCATTTGCTTGTTGCTTGCTCGCACCCTGGTCATTAGATTCCTTTTACTTAAACTGCTTTTTAGATCGATGGTTATTGCTCGATCTAGTGGTCGATCCAGTGGTCGATCCACTAGTCAATTTTTATAAATTCCTAGCTTTGCATTTTTATTGTTTGCCCTGTTCCTAGTAGTAGTTTAATCCTTTCTAGTATTTTTAAAATAGTTTTGCTCTGCATTTTGTCATTGCATGTAGTTTTTAGGAATTTCTCAAATTATTCATCATTTGTTTAGCTTTACATGACCCTTGCATTCTCATTGCACTTTCTAGCCCCTAGGATTGGATTGATACCTCTTGCATTATGCTACAACTGTATGCTGCTTGAGTTTTGATAACCTTCTGTTGCATTTGCTCATCTTAGATAAAAAACTTGTTATCATCAACCCACTTAGACACATAGTCTACAGCCACCAAGATGTATTTGTTGCCGTATGATGATGGAAAAGGCCCCATGAAATCTATTCCCCAAGCATCAAACACATCCACCTCAAAAATTGGTACCTGCAGCATCTCATTCCTCTTTGTGATGTTTCCAGCTCTTTGGCATGCTTCACACGGCTTAACACACTCATGAGCATCCTTGAAGAGTGTTGGCCACCAAAACCCGGCTTGTAGAACCTTTGTAGCAGTCTTGAACGAAGCGAAGTGCCCTCCATAAGATAAACCGTGGCAATGGAGAAGGATGTCCCTTGCCTCTTCTCTTGTTACACACCTTCGGTACAAGCTGTCCACTCCCCTCTTGTACAGATAAGGGTCATCCCAAAAGTAATGAGAGATGTCCCTCATGAACTTCTTCTTATGGTAATGATCCATGTGAGTAGGCTCTTCTCCACAAGCTAAGTAGTTGACAATATCCGCATACCAGGGTAGGTCTTCTTCCTTGAAACTCAAGACTTCTTCAAACTGCACATACCACTGTGTTGACCATCATAAGCTGCTCTTCAGGGAGTGAGTCATCCAAAGGTAAGACTTCATTCACTCTCATCCTTGAGAGATGATCCGCTACACCATTCTCAATCCCCTTCTTATCTTTGATCTCCATATCAAACTCTTGTATAAGAAGGATCCACCTTAAGAGTCTCGTCTTGGTGTCTTTCTTGGAGTATATGTACCTCAAGGCGGCGTGATCAGTGTATACAATGACCTAAGAACCCACCAAGTATGATCTAAACTTCTCAAAAGCGAAGACAACGGCTAGTAGCTCTTTCTCGGTGGTAGCATACTTCACTTGCGTGTCATCCAAGGTACGACTTCCATAGTAGATCACGTGCAGCCTCTTATCCTTCCTCTGGCCCAAAACAGCACCCACGGCGTAGTCACTCGCGTCGCACATTATCTCAAATGGCAGGTCCCAATCCGGAGCTTGAACTATAGGTGCGGTGACTAGAGCTTCTTTGATGGTCTTAAAGGCTTGAAGACACTCATCATCAAACACGAACTCGGCTTCCTTGCACAATAACCTTGTAAGAGGGCGAGCTATCTTGGAGAATTCCTTGATAAACCGTCTGTAGAAGCCAGCTTGCCCCAAGAAACTCCTTATCCCCTTCACATTAACCGGCGGCTCTAAGCTCATCATGACCTCTATCTTTGCTTTATCAACCTCAATCCTTTGCTCAGAAATCTTGTGCCCAAGTACAATGCCTTCCTTCACCATGAAGTGACACTTTTTCCAATTCAGCACCAAGTTTGTCTCCTCACATCTCTTGAGAACCCTGCAAAGATTTGACAAACAACCACCAAAGGAAGCACCATACACAGAAAAATCATCCATGAAAACTTCCACCATTTTCTCTATGAGATCAGAGAAGATAGACCTCATGCACCTTTAAAAGGTTGCTGCTGCATTACATAACCCAAAAGGCATCCTTCGATAAGCGAAGGTACCATAAGGGCATGTGAAAGTTGTCTTCTCTTGGTCATTAGGATGAATGAGAATTTGAAAGAAACCACTATAGCCATCAAGAAAGCAGTAATATGGGTGATTAGCTAATCTCTCAAGCATTTGATCAATAAAAGGAAGGGAAAAATGATCTTTTCTAGTGGCTGAGTTAAGTTTCCTATAATCAATACAATTCTATGTCGGGTTATGGTTCTTGTAGGAATTAACTCATATTTCTCATTTTTAACGACTGTGATACCCCCTTTCTTTGGTACCACATGGACCGGAGAGACCCATGTGCTATCATTGATAGGGTATATCACGTCAGCCTCTAAAAGTTTTAAGATCTCTTTCTTAACTACTTCTTTCAAGTTCGGGTTTAAGCGCCTTTCATGTTCTATAGAAGATGTGTTATCATCATCTAAGTGAATCCTGTGAGTACAAAGCATTGGTGAAAGGCCCTTGATGTCCCTTAGAGAGTACCCAATGGCCCTTCTATACTTCCCCAACTCCTTAAGGAGTGAGTTTAACTCATCATCACTCAGATTTTCATTCACAATGACAGGAAAAGTGTCATTAGGTCCCAAGAAAGCGTACCTTAGCCCATTTGGAAGCTCCTTTAGGTCCACCTTTGAGGTTAGCAGCTCGCTCCAGTCCTCATCGTGGCTTGTGTTGACGTTTCCATTCTCATTAGCCTCTTTTGAACCCGAGTCATGAACTTTCAGGCTGCCATCTTGAACCGTTGCTACTGCTGAGATGGAGTCAAACAGTTGATCTTCCTCTCGTTCTACGCTGGATTGATTGCATTCCCTCGATTCACTTGCTCGATTTGATGTGGATTGAGCAGGAGATCGATTGACTGAGTCGTTCTCTGAACTGATCGAGTTGTCTCTCTCGATCTTCTCATCGATCTTCTTTCTGGATCGAGTAATCTGATCAATCTTTGGGTCGATCACTAGGCACTCGCCTTCTTCTTCTTTTAAAACCTTGCGAGAATCAAGGATGTGTACATACTCCTGGGTCAGTTCAGGAAACCATACTCTCCACACTCCTTAGTCAAAGCCAGCTGTAGATGATCATCTTGTGCCAACTCCTCAAGCAATTCATCAGCCAATTCATCCCAAGTTTCAATGTAGAACGCTTGTCCTCTAATGGTTGGCTTCTTCAAGACTTCATTTATGTCAAAGTTCAGCTTGATATCTTTACCCAAGTGCAAAGAGATCTTGCCATTCTTGATCTCTATGATGGCTCCAGCAGTTGCTAAAAACGGTCTACCAAGGATAAGAGGGTCCTTTGGTTCCTCATCCATTTCTAGCACTACAAAATCTGTTAGCACATTCACATTGCTGATCCTCACGGGCAGGTCTTCAAGCAAGCCTACAAGGAGCCTTATACTTTTGTCAGCCAGAATGAGAGTGATTCTACACTCTTTAAACTTGGTGAAGCCTAGCTTTTTGGCAATGAAATGGGGCATAAGATTAATGCTTGCACCAAGATCACATAAGCAATTCTCAAACTTCAAAGGACTTACAGCACAAGGTATAGTGAATGACCCTGGATCTCCTAGTTTCTTTGGTGCTATCTCCTTGTGGATGATCGCACTACATTCTTTACTCAACACCAAGACTTCTTCACTCTCCTTGTACTTCTTAGCTAGGGTATCCTTCAAAAACTTTGCATACTTTGGCATCATTGCCAAACAATCAACCAAAGGCAGCTTAATCTCAACATTCCTTATGTGCTTCTCAAACAAAGCCTTATGCTTCTCAATCAGCTGCTTCTTGAAGCGTCCAGGGAAAGGAAGCTTTGGTACGTAGGGTGGAGGCACATAAGTTTCTTTCTCCTTGCTAACCTCCTCCACTTTCTTCTCTACAACCGCTTCTTTGCCCTTCTAAGGTCTTGCTCCAGACATTGTCAAACGTGATCTCTTCATTATTTGAAAGCTTACACCCCCCCTATTGAACCACAATGTCCTCATCGTCTTCAGGTACTGGTCGTGATGGTAGCTCTTTCCCACTTCTCAAAGTAATAGCATTGGCATACTCTTTAGGGTTTGCTTCACACTTCCCGGGTAAGCTACCTTGACCACTTGAACTAGCTTTGCCCTTCTCTAGCTGGCGTATCTTGTTGTTGATGTTACTGATCTGAGTAGACATCTCAGTAAGAGAAGAGTCCAGCCTATTGTTCATATCAACAAACTTCTGATTTGTAGTTGCTTGTCCCTGAAGTATTTATTGAAACATTGCTTGAACCGGATCTTGAGGTGGTGGTTGCACTTGTTGCTGTTGAGGCACGAAACCAGGGGGAAACACAGGAGAGTAACTCTTGTTCCCTTGCTGTTGCTGACCTTGGAAGTTTCCTTGTCTTTGCCCTTGGTACCCACTGTTTTGTTGAAACCCTTTGTTAAAAAGAACAAAAGGTTTTCATTGTTGTGGAGGGTACACTTGATCTTTAGGGTTCTCCACATTGGTGCTTCTGTAGGAGAGGTTGTTGTTGCCTTGATACCCTTGAGCATAGCCCCGTGGCTTGTTGTAGTTCTGATCTCCAACCCAATTCGCTTATTCTTGGCTCATCTCTAACTCATCTAGAACATCTTCAGCTTCTCCCACAAAGTGTACATGCTTTTGATTTGCAAGTACTAGCTTGTCAATATTCTCATGAAGAGACTTCAGCTCTTTCTTGTTTGCTTCAAGGTCTGATCCTCTAGGTGCTCTATCGTAGTCTTCAGCATAGTTCCCATCACTCAAAACAAGATTCTCAATGAGCTCCATTCCCTCTTTTACATTTTGACCAAGAAAATTGCATTTACTTGCCGCGTCTAGAAGCATTCGAATCTTGGGAAGGGCTCCTCTATAGATGGTGCTCAAGAGTGTCTCCTCACTGAAGCCGTGTTGAGGACAAGCTATAGTGTAGTCTTTGAACCGCTTCATTGCTTCACTAAAGGTCTCATTCTGCCTTTTGCGTAAAACCGCTGATTTCACTTCTTAGCTGAGCTGTTCTTGTACTTGAGAAGAACTTTGATAGAAACGCCTTCTTGCAATCAGTCCATGAGGTTATAGTCCCCTGAGGTAAGGTCTTCTCCCAATGCCTTGCTTTATCCCCAAGTGAAAAAGGGAAAAGCCTAAGCTTGAAGCTATCCTCCGAGATGCCATCGATCTTTATCATTCCACACACTTGCTCAAAGTTGTCAAGATGCTCCAAATGGTCCTCTATTGCAAGACCATGGAACTTGTTATGCACCATTGAGACAAAGCCTGGCTTGATCTCGAAGTTGTTGTTTTACACCGGTTGAGGAGTGATTCCAAAGCGATTATGATGAGTGTTTGGAGCATCACCCGCACCGATGATCCTTGGTGGTCGTGGGGCGTGGTTGGGGTTTCCATTACCTCTACCAACAGCCGCGTGGTGATGTTGACCCTCAGCTTGGTCTTGCTCAGCCATACCCACACACTCAACAAAACCTGGTAGCTCCTCAAAGTCTTGTGCTTGTTGTCTCTCTCTTCTTAGCCTTGCACTTCCAAGTTGATGAATGTTGTCTAGAGGTTGTAGTAGATTGTTGTCACCTGTAGACCTTAAATTCATGTACCTGAGAAGACAAGCAGTAAGGTAGAGAAATGAGTAACTAAAGTAAAATAAAGGACTTGTCTTTACTAAGCTCCAAATCCTAATGCTTTCTAATCAAACCCAAGTTGGCAACGGCGCCATTTGATAAACAGGATTTTTGCAAGTTGAAATCAAAGCCTAATGCACATGTTTATGATGTAGTATAGTGCAAGAGGTGTCAATCCAGCCTAGGTTGATGAAAGTCACTAAGAATGCAAGAGCAATGCAAAGCTAAGCAGATTCAGGTAAATGGATGAGAAATTCAATGAAAACTAAATGCAAGTACCAAATGACTATGAAAACTATTTTAAAAATCCCTCTGAAGGGTTAACAACTACTAGACGAAGATTGAGAATTTAAAATGTAAAAATACTAAATACTAAAAATCGAGATCTAAGGGTAGAAAAACAGAGAATTTCTAGCAACTTAGAACAATGACTTTTAAGACTAAAGATGCAAACTTTATGACTGAGAAATGATAAACTTGAGTTTTTAAATGCTAAAAGAGGATCCAAGGTTGAGGGTCATGTTTAAGAAGGTTCAAGATTCAAGCTTTTGGTTTGAAAACATAGATCTACTCATTTGATGAGCTATCTCTAAGCCTTGAGAAACTTAAGCTAGGATCATCCATGGCGTGTGGTATAACCCATTTCCTTGACCCTTCCTCCTAACCTATGGTGTGTAGTGGAAAGATGGGTCAAAGAACATTAAGCAAAGATCTCAAATATTAGCCTAATTAGCTCCCTAAGCATCCATGGCGTTTGGGAAAGGACGAGCTAGTCTCTTGGATTTGGCTTTAAGGGATTTCTGAATCCGGTCAAGGTAAGAAAAGCCCTGGGATAATAGAGATCTTTCCCAAGACTCTCTAAGCATTAAGACCCCAAATCCAAGAAGAGAAAAGATTAAGAACAAGAAAAAGACCAAAGCTTAAACCCTTAAACCCCTAAAATTGCCCCAACCTTAAAGCCAAGGAAATCTACTCACTACACATGGCTAAAACACACGAAAATGCAAAGGAAAGAAAGCTAAACATGATTAAGCAAGAGCGATTAAGAAAAGTACTTAGACTTAGCAGGATTAAAATGTTTACAAAACGAGAAAAGCTTAAGAACTGCAACAATGGCTAATCGCCTAAAAGAAAGCTCAAAAAAGATAAGACAAAGCGTGGGTGAAAGAAAACGATAAGGTTTTATCGCCCAAAATAGGCCAACAAGAAAAATGGTCCCCTCACTAAAATCCAAAAGTGAGCTGTCCGGATAAGGTGTAGGGATCGAGCTGAGTAGTCGTATCTGATCACTCCATCTCCCGGCTAGAACGTCTGCTTTTGCTCGATCCTTGGGTCGATTCGGTCAGATGGATCGAGTACTTCAATCGATCTGCTTGCCGATCCTCGGATGATCGAGTCGTGAACTCGATATGGCTCTCGTTCTGCATGGTTTTAATCCACGTCCGTACTTACGATCGATCACCTCGGTCGATCTTGTCCTCGATCCCTTCCTTGAATCGACCCGGGCTTAGTTGATCTTCTAGTCGATCTCATCTAGATCGAACTGCCTAACTCGATCTTTCTCTCGATCTCGGTCCCTTTGCTGAATGGCTGAGTTCTCCCAAGTGTCCACAAGCTACCTCTCGATCCTTAGCATGTCCACGCAACCTCCACAGCTCCAGTGTATCCAAAACAACCTGATTATGATGCAAGAATGCAAGAAATATGCAAATGCTAGTGCAAAGTGCACTTAGGACCTAAAATGAGACAAATGGTGCAAACTTAGCCTATTATGTAAGATGAATGCATGAAAACAAATCTAAATGCATGCTAAATATGCGAAATATATGAGTATATCAAGATCACATCATAAGGGTCATATGCATAAGGGCGGCTATCATAGTATTCGTGTTCATCCTCTTCCATCCCTTGATGCTGAACCTCTTGTTCTTGATGCTGCTCTTCAAAGTCTTCTTCCAAATTTGAGTCTATGATGGTGCTCATGTTCTTTACTTTGCTTGGCCTCATCAATGGTGGGTTGGTCCTTGGGTCATAAAGCTCCTCCTCTGTTGGCATGAATCGGATGTTCTCATCGGAGGTAAAGTTGGTTAAGCGCTGCTTGGGCAAGAAGATCTTCCTCTTCCTGTTTTCCAGCTCAAAATGATAGCCAAATCCTGTCTCAACAGGTCCTGAAAGGTATCAGATCTTACTGCGATAAGGAAAATCTAGAAAGATCATTGTAACATCTGGTGTGCCAAGCTCAACTCCAGCACCAAGCAAGATAGGAGTGATCACGCCTCTAATGGCTATCTTTGGCTTCTTGTCTCTAGTGTTGAAAGCCCATTGTTGGCATGCTAGAAATTGCTTCATTAGGATTGTCACAAGACCAACTCCTAAGCGCTCTCCTTGGATCTTCGCATGCCTTGTTTCAACCATTATGTTCTTCAAGTCATTCACAAGCAATCCCATCTCTTCTTCTTTGGCCATACTTTGCTCTTTTCTGTAAAAGAGTGTGCTGGTGAGGATTTGATAAACACTTTCTTAGCAAGGGTGAAAATGCAATGAGGTTATCAAACTCAAATGCAAGACATGTTGTAGTACAGCAAGCAAGAGAGAGTCAATCCATGCCTAGGATGATAGAGAATGCAAAGAGAATACAAGGACCAATGCAAATCCAAGCGAAATGAGATGATTTATGAGAAAATCTCTAAAAACTAGATGCAGCAACTTAAATAGAATGCAACCTATTTTAAAAATACTAGAAATGAACAGATTAATTAAAGGACCAAGCTTCGAATTACTAAAATTCGACTAGTGGATCGACCATGAGATCGACCACTAAATCGAGCAATGACAATCAATCTCGTCTAAAAATTCAAGAACAGTAAGACTAACGACCAGGATGCTATCAAAGATCAAGCGAATGATGAGATAAGATGTAAAGATGCTAAAAGAAAGGGCCTAGGGTTGAGATTCATGGTCAGGGGTTTCAAAGGTTCGACCTTGGGTTAAAAACTTTAAATCAACTCACTTTGTGAAGATCTCTAAGCTTTGAAAACTAAGCAAGATCTATCTGTGGCTTTCGGTATAGATCACTCCTTCATCCTCTCCTCCAAACCCATGGCTTTTGGTGGAAAGAGAGGTCGAAGGCAAGGAAAACAGATTTCAAATGAATGGCTTAACTAATCCCCCAAACTTCCATGGCTTTTGGGAAGGGGTAACTAGTCTCTAAGGTGTGATCTTCCGAGGCTCCTAATCCTGTCAAGGTAAGGAACCTCTCGGATCATGAAGCTCTTGGCGTGAGAGTCTTCAAGCATTGAGATCTCAACACCTTAGAAGAGATAGCCGTTGAAAACGCTTAGAAAAACCCCAAGATCGAAACCTTTTAGACCCTTTAATCCTCACAACCCCGAACCCTAGTAAACTACTTACTACACAAGAAGTAAATCAAGCAAAGCATGTAAAAGAAAATGATGAACATGAAAAGAAAACTAGATTAAGACGGAAATGATTCGATTACAAAGCTTAAGAAAAACGCAAGTTCAACAATGGTGTTCTTCACGAAAAACAGAGAGAAAACATAAAGAAAAAAGATAAGGATTGAAAGTTGTCTGTGAAAAGGACGTCGCCGCCTTCCCAAAATGGCCAAAACAAGCTGATGGTCCCCCCCTCGCTAGCGGCCAAAAGTGGTTGAAAGTACAGAGATCGACTCCAGGATCGAGCGGTTCTCTCGATCATATCCGAACATCGTGTCTTCGGCTCGATCTGGGTCTCGATCATCATCGGCGAATCGAGTGTTGCATCCGATCTCGGTATCGATCTTCGGGTGGATCGAGTGGTGTACTCGATCTGGCTCTCGCTCTGCATGGCGTCATTTACGTCCGTACCGTTTGATCGACTGCTTCACTCGATCCTTGTCTCGATCATTCTCCTTGGATCGCCTGGTTAGCTCGATCTTCTGGTCGATCACCTCCTAGATCGACCGGCCATGCTCGATCTGCTGCTCGATCTCTGATCCTTAGCATATATCCGAGCTCCCACGAACTGCTACATCAGCCTCAACATGTCCACGAACCTCCACGACTCCAAAGCAGCCAGAAACAACCTGAATGTAATGCAAAATGCAAGGAACATGCGTATACTAGTGCAAGAATGGTCTAGGACTCTAAGTGATGCAATCTAACCTAAAATGTGATACAAATGCATGAAAAGCTAACTAATGAGTATGCAAAATGTATGCAATATGCAGTAACATCAACTCCCCCAAACTTACTTCTTGCTTGCCCTCAAGCAACAGAAAATAAGTAAGGAAGAGAGGTTTTCCAAAAAATGAATGGGGGTTTAAACTTCTTGCAAAAGTGCCTTTCAAATGAATCAATCTCAATGTCCTAGTTAACAGTTCTAAAATGCTATGCTTACACTCGTACTCCAAAGATCTTAGCCATACTCATCACACAAAGAAATTCAAATCATGACTCTCCTATTCCTAACAATCAAAGAAACTCATCCTTTAACATTCATTAACAATAGAACCATGAATCAAACTTATGCACTTTAAAGCAAAACACATTTGGCTAAGGGTTAAGGTTATGAGCATTGAATGATCTCATTTGAAAAGGGTTTATGATTAGAACAAGGGTTTTTCTCAAAAATGGTTGAACTTGTGCATAATGCTTACATGATTAGATTTATGCATACATGATTAGATTTTCATCTACCCATGTAAACTAACAAACGATCCTATACCCCTCTCATTTAACAAATTTTATCCTCACTCACCACTTAGAGTCTACCCTATTTCTTCACAAAACTTAGCAATCCCCAATTCGAAACAAGAACATTTTTAAACTTTTTAGGCTAGTGAAAAAGTTTTGAAAATAATTTTGCTCTTTAGATATTTCTTATTGGTAGCTCTCTTATTTTTTTCTTTCTCTCTTTTTTTTCTTTTCTTTTTATTTTTATTTGGCACTTAGGCTCTTTTATTTCTTTTTCTTTTCTTTTTCTCTTCTTTTTTTTTCTTTATTATGGGAGAGCTACCTCATGAAATTTATTAGAGCATACTTAGTTTTTAAAACACAACATTTCACTTAAAACCCATTTCTTTCTTTAAAACACAAAGTTCTTTGAAACCGAGAACAAATAGGAAAGGAAACAACCCCAATGATCCCCCAAACTTATCCTAAGCCTATACCTAGCTTCAAAATGCAAAGCTAGCAATCATATGAAAACCAAATCATGTTGCCTAAACCTAACACTTTATGCCAAGTTCAAACCGAAAGGAAGGCCTCACAAAGATGTCACACAAGAACATTTGGCTTCAAAGAAGGGTAAGGTTCAAAGAGGGAGTTCTACTTAGGCTCACAAAGAGTGGTAAAAAGGAAGAAAAGAGCCTAAATATTTTAAAACCATGTGTTTATTTTCAAATGCATAAGGATGATAATTAGAATTTTAAATTAAGGTTCTCACTTATTAGGACGAGTTTCAAATCATGAGAGTTCAATTCAAGCCACGAAAATTCTAACAAGTGATCCAAGCATGGTAAGAACTTACTTTCAAAGCATAGACAAAGCATTAGAGAACTACTAACTAGGGCATTGAAACAATTCATAAGTAAAAACACCTTTTTAAGAAATTCTAACCCCTTATGCAAAATGCAAACAACCTAGATGATATGAGAAACTCTAGACTCAATCCTAACATGTTTTGACAAGATGAATGCAACTACATGAATCTTTGAAATTTTTTTAAAACTTACCCCAATTTTTCATGAACTAAAGACTCAAGGATGCTAAAGGAAAATAAGATCACAAAACACAAGTCAAATCACACATGTACTTCCCCAAACTTGCTTGACACCGTCCCGGTGGCAAACTCATTCGAAGGAGTAGCAAAACACAAAGCAAAAAGAAGCAAATATGAGCGGTTATGTACAATGGAAGAAGGTTGTTACCTCTGGTATAGTCTTGGCTGGAACTTGAGGATGTTCCAGAGGAGCTGGAGACTATGGTCTTGCCTTTGTCGGCTGGTTCTTGGAGAGAGTGGCGCGCCGGCTGAATGGTGTTTCCTTGGGTCTCGCGGATGACAACTCCACCGGTTGAGAGCCTTTTCTTCTCGGGTTGTTGCACCTCTTGACTTGCAGCTTTCTTAGGCGAGCCTCCCTGAAGTGCCTTGACTTTCTTTCCAAGCTTCTTGAGCATCTTGCCTTGCCACTTGTTGATCTTCCTTTGCATCTCCACAACAGATGCTAGGAACTTCTCGATTTTTGTCCTCGGCTCGAAGTCTAGCTTGGGAAGTGTGTAGGCCTTGGGTATCTCATCTTCCGTGGCTGGAGACTCGGACCTTTGACGAGGGGCAATCGCTGAAGCAGGTGGTCCTCCGAGAGGGGCAAAGCATTCTTCCTCCGTGGGCAAGAACTCGATGTTCCCAACACCAAGCAGCTCGGTTTCGTCTTTGTTGGGCAGGATGCACACTCTCTTCTTGTCTTCGTCGTCTATGAAGAGGTAGGCGTAGAACCCTTCTGCTGGCGTGCGTCCCAAGCTGTCAGTATCCCTCATGTATGCCTCATCCATGAAAGCTCTGGTTGGTACATGGGCGAAGTCGTGAATGGGCACACCAGCTTGCACGAACAGAGGAGTGAGGAAACCGCCAATGTAAGAGAAAGTTGCCTTGCACCGCAAGGCATAAGCCTTGTATTTCACCAAGGAAGCCGCAAGCACACATCCGTAGTTCACTTCATCGCCGAGTTCATCCTCCATAGGCTCGTCATTTGCATCCGGATCACACACCAAGTGCTTCACACCTTAGAACAGGAAGCACAGCTCTGTCTTCGTGACCGTAGGAGCAACAGATCTTCCACTAAACGTGTTGGCGATCAGCTTCATAGTGTACCTCAGCACCGGGCTTCTTACTCGCTTGATCTTGGCGGTGTTGGCTTTGTAGTCTTCATTGCTGATCAGGTCCCAAAAGTCATCGGCTTTCTTGAAGGCGGGGAACTCGACCTTGTAGGCATCCGCGTTGAGACCATAAGCTTGGCATAGCTCAGGGATGGAGAGTGTATAGGCTTGACGGCCAACATTGAAGTAGAGGCGACCTTGAGAAGGGACGGGTGTGCTAGGAT
The DNA here is from genome assembly GCA_911865555.2 of Thlaspi arvense. Taxonomy (NCBI): domain Eukaryota; kingdom Viridiplantae; phylum Streptophyta; class Magnoliopsida; order Brassicales; family Brassicaceae; genus Thlaspi; species Thlaspi arvense. The sequence continues at coordinate 47,550,625 of OU466857.2, forward strand.
TCTCGTAACGGAACTCCAACGTGGCAAGGAAGTCTATTGTCACTTCTGGAATGGTTGGGCAATCCATCCGTGACAGACATCTTAGGCCAATGTTCTTGAGGAGTTGGTCGAAATCCCCAAGAATCCCTAGCTTGGACAACAGCTCTCGATCAGCAAACTTGGTAGGCTCAAACCGAAGCCTTTCCAGCCGTTTCTTGTCCCTCTTCTCATCCTTAGTCCATCTGACCCTGTCTTGAACTGCCACCTCTTGTCCTTCTCCTTCTTGTGCTGTCTCTTCTCTTGTTCTCTTTGGGGCCATTGTTCCTGAAACAAGTTTCTAAAGAAATTTGATAAGCAAACGGCGGTTTTGATAAGAATGAGAGAAGAGAAGGAGAGAACTTATAAAAACTACCCTAGAATTTTAGGGAATTAATAAGAATTATAGCTAAGTAAAGGAGAATCATATCTTTAGATACTGAAAAATCTAGAATTATTCCTTTTATTTAGCTAGTTTTTTAAAAATCACAACCGACCCTATATTCTAGAACAATATCTTGCGAATTTAAAGGAAATTTTCCTAAAAATAAATTATTAAATTTTGAAAATACCTTTGCAAGAAATGCAGAAGATCTTAGCTAGCTTTTGAAAACTGAAACTGTCACTCTCTTTGTTTAAAAGTTTCGAGAAAAACAGGAATGAGAGGGTGAGAGGTTGTTGAAATATTTAAAGGCTAGCAAAGAGCAAAACAATGGGTACTAAAAATGGTTTTTCTGACAAAGTCTTGGTCAAGGCACATCTTTCATGGTCAAAGATTCTTGCTTGTACCAAGTTTTGAATTTAAAAGTCGGAGGGAAAAGAGAAAAGGAGGGAAAGAAAATGTTACCTCGGCATGAGATCGAGTCCATTTGGTCGATCTAGGACTCGATCTCATGCCCATAATGGCTTAGATCGAGAGGGTTACTCGATTTGAGACTCGATTCATGGTGAATCGAGTCTTGGATCGATTGGCTCTCTCGATCATTGAGATGTTGGCTCCATGGCTAATTCCTCATGATCGAGCTATGTCCTCGATTTAGGGGTCGATTTGGCACAGATCGAGTGATGGATCGAGTCGAGTGATCGATCTGTTTTCAACAAATTTTCCCGAGAGAAATTAGATCGGTCGATCCGTTTTGGATCGATCGATCCTTTTTCGTCAAGGTCGATCTTGTCACTCGTTCTCGTCTAGATCGACTGGCTCCTCTCGATTCACTGACTCGATCTAGCAAAGATCGGGCCAGGATCAGTCGATCTAGCACTCGATCTCTAGCCTTATCTCAACCCCTATCGCCTCTTTTGGACTTCAAGATCAAGGTTTAGACTCCTCATACCTGTTCCTACACACTTGCAGAACAAAAACATAAAACTGAAAGGGAAATAAAGCAGAAATATGTACAGGATAAACATGGGAATGCCTCCCAAGTGCGCTTTCTTTAACGTCTTTAGCTAGACCTTACTTGGTTTAAGCGGATGGTGGGTCTTGGAGAAGCACAGGGGTACTCTCCTTGTCATAGCCGTCTGCCAAGTAAGGCTTGACTCTGTGTCCGTTGACGGTGAATGCACTGCCACTTTTTCCCATCAGAGTAACAGCTCCATAAGGCAACACTTCTTGAATCACGAATGGTCCGCTCCACCTTGATTTCAGCTTGCCCGGGAAGAGTTTGAGCCTCGAGTTGTACAGCAACACTAACCCTCCTTCCTTAAGCTCCTTGGCAACCAACTTCTTGTCATGAGTCTCCTTAGTCTGCTCCTTGTATATCCGAGAGCTCTCGTAAGCGTTCAGTCTTAACTCATCCAGTTCGTGTAGCTGAATAAGGCGCCTCTCCTGAGCAGTCTTGAGGTCAAAGTTCAGCCTCTTCACAGCCCACAACGCACGGTGTTCCAGCTCAACCGAGAGGTGACAGCCCTTGCTATAGAGTAGAGTGAAAGGAGTTGTACCAATCGGCGTTTTGAAGGCGGTACGGTAGGCCCAAAGAGCGTCATCCAGCTTCACTGCCCAGTCTTTCCTTGTTGCTCCGACAGTCTTCTCTAGTATAGCCTTGATTTGCCGGTTGGAGACTTCCACTTGACCGCTTGTTTGAGGATGATACGGTGTAGCCACCTTATGTTTAACTCCATACTTTCTCAAGAGGTTCTCAAAGACCTTGTTTATGAAGTGGCTTCCTCCATCGCTTATAACAACCTTGGGTACCCCAAACCTCGGGAAGATGATACTCTTGAACAGCTTGATTACCACCTTAGAGTCATTTGTAGGGGAAGCAACAGCCTCAACCCATTTAGAGAAATAATCCACTGCTACTAAGATGTATTTGTTGCCATATGAAGAAGAAAATGGCCCCATGAAGTATATGCCCCACGCGTCGAAGACGTCAACCTCGAAGATGGGAACTTGAGGTATTTCGTTCCTCTTAGTGATATTCCCTGCTCGTTGACATGCCTCACAGCTCTTCACAAACTCGTGTGCATCTTTAAAAATGGACGGCCACCAGAAACCGGCTTGCAACACTTTCGTGGCAGTCTTGAAAGAGGCGAAGTGTCCTCCGTAGGAAGAGCCATGGCAATGATAGAGGATGTCCCTGGCTTCTTCCTTTGTAACACATCTCCGGTACAAACTGTCTACTCCTCTCTTGTATAAGTAGGGCTCGTCCCAAAAGTAGTCACTAGCCTCTCTCATAAACCGCTTCTTGTGATAGCTGTTGAGATGTGTTGGCTCCTCACCACACGCTAGATAGTTCACTACATCAGCATACCACGGTAGATCCTCCTCTTTGAAACTCAACACCTCCTCAAACCTCCCTTCTAGCTTTCCACAAACAGCCGTGGTAATCGCCATAAGCTGCTCTTCTGGAAGAGAGTCATCTAAGGGGAGAGACTCGTTGATCCTTAGCCGTGAGAGATGGTCAGCGACTCTGTTTTCTATTCCTTTCTTGTCTTTAATCTCCATGTCAAACTCCTGGAGTAAGAGAATCCATCTTAAGAGCCGAGGCTTACTGTCTTTCTTCGAGTAGATGTATCGCAAGGCAGCGTGATCCGTGTATACAATAGCCTTGGAACCAACGAGGTATGATCTGAACTTCTCAAAGGCGAACACTACTGCAAGCAACTCTTTCTCCGTAGTGGTGTACATTGTTTGCGTGTCATCCAAGGTTCTTGAAGCATAGTAGATCACGTGCAGCTTCTTGTCTTTCTTCTGACCAAGAACGGCTCCTACGGCGTAGTCACTAGCATCACACATGATCTCAAAGGGAAGAGACCAGTCTGGTGCTTGGACTCTAGGAGCTGATGTAAGGGCTTCCTTGATGGTCACGAAAGCTTTCAAACAGTCCTCATCAAACACAAACTCAGCTTCCTTGCACAACAACCGTGTAAGAGGGCGTGCAATCTTGGAGAAATCTTTGATGAAGCGCCTATAGAACCCTGCGTGTCCCAAGAAGCTTCTGAGTCCCTTAACATTAACCGGCGGCTCAAGACCCATCATGACTTCCACTTTAGCCTGATCAACCTCAATGCCCTTCTCTGATATCTTATGACCAAGCACGATCCCTTCCTTAACCATAAAGTGGCATTTCTCCCAGTTCAGCACCAAGTTTGTCTCTTCACAACGTTTTAGTACCCTGCAAAGATTCAACAAACACGCTGAGAAGGATGCACCATAGACAGAGAAGTCATCCATGAACACCTCTACCATCTCCTTTATTAGATCGGAGAAGATCGACATCATACACTGCTGAAACGTAGCCGGTGCATTACACAATCCAAACAGCATCCTTCGATATGCGAAGGTACCGTAGGGACATGTGAAGGTCGTCTTCTCCTGATCAGTTGGGTGAATTGGTATCTGAAAGAAACCGCTATACCCATCCAGAAAGCAGTAGTAAGGGTGATTAGCAAGTCTCTCAAGCATTTGATCAATAAAAGGCAAAGGGAAATGGTCTTTCCTAGTCGCAAGGTTAAGTTTCCTATAATCAATACACATCCTATGACCAGTAATGGTTCTAGTAGGGATAAGCTCATCCTTTTCATTCCTTATGACCGTGATCCCTCCCTTCTTAGGCACCACGTGTACAGGAGAAACCCACATGCTGTCACTTAAGGGATAGATCACGTCAGCCTCTAAAAGCTTAAGGATTTCTTTCTTAACAACCTCTTTCAAATTAGGATTCAAACGCCTTTGATGTTCTATAGAAGAAGCATTCTCATTATCCAAGTGAATCCTATGAGTGCAAAGCATTGGTGAAAAGCCCTTGATGTCACTTAAAGAGTACCCAATGGCCTTCCTATACTTTCTCAGCTCAGTTAGGAGCAAGTGCAACTCATCATCACTTAGGTTTTCATTCACAATCACGGGATAGGTGCTATTAGGCCCTAAGAAAGCATACCTTAGCCCTTTTGGGAGCTCCTTAAGGTCCACCTTTGGGGCTAGCAGCTCACTCCAGTCATCCTCGTGGCTGTTGTTGTTGCTTTCCTCCTTGGAACCCTCCTTAGACCCCGAGGCATGGCCCTTCAGACTGCTTTCCTCCATCGTTATCCCTTCTGAAATCGAGTCCTCCAGTCGATTCTCCTCTCGATGTCGTCTAGATCGAGCCATTTCGCTCGATTCACTTACTCGATTTGATGTGGATCGATTAAGGGATCGAGACGCTGAGTCGATCTCTTGATTGGACCCCATAATGATCGGGAGGTCTCTCTCGATCGTTGACTCGATTGTTTTTCCTGATCGAGCATTCCTCTCGATCTGTCCATCGATTTTTGCACCGGATCGAGTTGTGTTCTCGATTGCCTTGTCGATCTGACTCCTGGATCGAGTGATAGCGTCGATCTCGGGGTCGATCTCTAGGCAGCAACCTTCATCATTCTTAACAATCCTCCTATAATCCAGCAGGTTGACGTACTCCTGGGTCCTCTGGTCCACATAGCCAAACTTCCCTGGCTCCTTAGTCAGTGCTAGCTTCAGATGGTCTTCTAGAGCCAGCTCTTCCAGCAACTCATCCGCTAAAGCATCCATCGTTTCAATATAGAAAGCTTGCCCTTTAATGGTCGGCTTATTCAGAACCTCATTGATGTCGAAGTCACGCCTTATCTCCTTTCCCAAATGCAAGGCAATCTTCCCATTCTTCACGTCTATGATAGCCCCGGCGGTTGCAAGGAATGGTCTCCCTAAGATGAGTGGATCCTTAGGCTCTTCATCTATCTCCAACACGACAAAGTCCGTAGGCACGTTCACACCACTGATTCGCACCGGTAAATCTTCAAGCAGCCCCACTGGTAGTCTCACACTCCTATCAGCCAGTACCAACGAGATCCGACAGTCTTTGAAACGAGTAAACCCAAGCTTCTTAGCCACGGAGTGAGGCATCAGGTTTATGCTAGCTCCGAGATCACATAAGCAACTCTTGAACTCTAGAGGACCTAAAGCTCAGGGTATAGTGAAGCTTCCAGGGTCTCCCAGCTTCTTAGGAACTATCTCCTTATGTATCACAGCACTACACTCTTCACTTAGAACAAGTACCTTCTTGCTTTCCTTATTCTTCTTCACGAGAGTGTCTTTGAAGAATTTGGCGCATTTAGGCATCATTGCAAGGCAGTCAACGAGAGGTAGCTTGATCTCCACGTCTTTAAGATGCTTCTCAAAGAGGATTCTATGCTTCTCTATGAGTTGCTTCTTGAAGCGGCCAGGAAAAGACAGCTTAGGTACATAGGGTGGAGGCACATAGGCATTCTTCTCCTTAGTGGTTTGCTCAGCTTTCTTCTCAGCAACTGCTTTGTCTCCTCTTCTTGGCCCTTGGATCCAAACGTTGTCAAAGTTAATCTCATCATCATCAGCTGCAGGTTTACCCTCCCCCTCTTGAATTACAACGTCCTCGTTGTTCTTAGTAGAGACCAGAGGTTCGAGCTCTTTGCCGCTTCTCAACGTTATGGCATTAGCATACTCCTTGGGATTCTGCTCACACTTTCCCGGAAGACTATTCTGACCACTCGTACTCGCTTTCCCTTTCTTTAGCTGCTTGATCTTGTTATTTAAGTTGGTTATCTGAGTGGAGAAGTCAGTGAGAGACGAGTCTAGACGAGTGTTCATCTCGGCGAACTTCTGGTTTGTAGAGGCTTGCCCTTGTATCAGCTGTTGAAACATTGCTTGAACCGGATCAACTTGTTGTTGCATCGGTTATTGCTGCTGAGGTGCAAAGCCCGGAGGGTAGTTAGGTGTATAGCCCTTGTTATTTTGATGTTGCCCTTGGAAGTTGTTCTGCCCTTGACCTTGGAAACCACCACTCGGTTGAAAACCTTTGTTGTAAGGGATGAAAGGTTTTGCTTGCTGAGCAGGGTACACTTGATCTTTAGGGTTGGCTACGTTGGTGCTTCGGTAAGAGAGGTTGTTGTTCTGGTAGCCTTGGTTGTAGCCTTGAGGTTTGTAATTGTTCTGTCCCGCCACCCAATTGGCTTCTTCTTGGCTCAACTCTAACTCGTCTTGGTTCTCATCAGCTTCACCAACAAAGTGAACATGCTTCTGATTGGCTAACACCAGCTTATCTATCTTCTCATGCAAAGATTTCAGCTCCTTCTTGCGAGACTCTAGCTCTGATCCTCTCGGTGCACGGTCGTAATCCTCAGCGTAGTTGCCATCACTCAATGCCAGGTTTTCTATCAGCTCCATACCCTCTTCTACCTCCTGACCGAGGAAGTTCCCTTTGCTAGCTGTGTCAAGCAACAACCTGATCTTTGGTGAAGCTCCACTGTATATGGTACTGAGTAGTGTCTCCTCGCTGAACCCGTGATGAGGACATTAGATCGTGTAGTCTTTGAAACGCTCCATTGCCTCGTTGAATGTCTCATTGTTCCTTTGAGTGAAACCGCTGATTTCGCTTCTCAACCATGCTGTCCTGGTGCTTGAGAAGAACTTTGAGAGAAAGGCATTCTTACACTCGGCCCATGAGGTGATGGTGCCTTGTGGGAGGGTCTTCTCCCAGTGCCTAGTTTGTCTCCGAGTGAAAAGGGGAAGAGACGCAGCTTGAAAGCATCTTCGGATATGCCATTGATCTTTATCATCCCACATACTTGCTCGAAGTTGTCAAGGTGCTCCAAGGGATCTTCCATTGCTAAGCCGTGGAACTTGTTGTTTTGCACCATTGAGATGAAACCTGGCTTGATCTCGAAGTTGTTGTTTTGTACAGGAGGAGGAGTGATCCCAAACCTATTGTGATGAGTGTTGGGAGCATCTCCGGCTCCTATGATCCTTGTGGGTCTAGCCGCGTGTTGGGGGTTTCCATTGCCCCTTCCTGCTGCCCCGTGAGCTGGAGGAGGTCCTTCTGGATGCTCGTGTTCAGCCGTAGCTTCAAATTCAACCAAACCGTGCTGAACAATCTCCTCAAAGGCTCTTGTTTGTTCTCTGACTCTCCTTTGCCGTGAGTGACCAAGCTGATGAATGTTGTCCAAGGGTTGTAGTAGATTGTTGTCTCCCCTTGAACGAAGATTCATGTACCTGAAAACACACGTTTGAGAGTAGAATGATTAGTAACTTGAAAAAGGTAAAGACTTAGTCTTTGCTAAGTCATAAATCTCTATGTTCTCTAAACAGTCCTAGGATAGCAACGGCGCCATTTGATAAACACTTTTTTTACTAGGGTGAAAATGCAATGAGGTTATCAAACTCAAATGCAAGACATGTTGTAGTACAGCAAGCAAGAGAGAGTCAATCCATGCCTAGGATGATAGAGAATGCAAAGAGAATACAAGGACCAATGCAAATCCAAGTGAAATGAGATGATTTATGAGAAAATCTCTAAAAACTAGATGCAGCAACTTAAATAGAATGCAACCTATTTTAAAAATACTAGAAATGAAGAAACTACTGCGAGGAACAAACAGATTAATTAAAGGACCAAGCTTCGAATTACTAAAATTCGACTAGTGGATCGACCATGAGATCGACCACTAGATCGAGCAATGACAATCGATCTTGTCTAAAAATGCAAAAACAGTAAGACTAACGACCAGGATGCTATCAAACATCAAGCGAATGACGAGATAAGATGTAAAGATGCTAAAAGAAAGGGCCTAGGGTTGAGATTCATGGTCAGGGGTTTCAAAGGTTTGACCTTGGGTTAAAAACTTTAAATCGACTCACTTTGTGAGGATCTCTAAGACTTGAAAACTAAGCAAGATCTATCCGTGACTTTCAGTATAGATCACTCCTTCATCTTCTCCTCCAAACCCATGGCTTTTGGTGGAAAGAGAGGTCGAAGGGCAAGGAAAACAGATTTCAAATGAATGGCTTAACTAATCCCCCAAACTTCCATAGCTTTTGGGAAGGGGTAACTAGTCTCTAAGGTGTGATCTTCCGAGGCTCCTGAATCCTGTCAAGGTAAGAAACCTCTCGGATAATGAAGCTCTTGGCATGAGAGTCTTCAAGCATTGAGATCTCAACACCTTAGAAGAGATAGCCGTTGATAACGCTTAGAAAAACCCCAAGATCGAAACCTTTTAGACCCCTTAATCCTCCCAACCCCGAACCCAAGTAAACTACTCACTACACATAAAGTAAATCAAGCAAATCATGTAAAAGGAAACTATGAACATGAAAAGAAAACTAGATTAAGACAGAAATGATTCGATTACAAAGCTTAAGAAAAACGCAAGTTCAACAATGGTGTTCTTCACGAAAAACAGAGAGAAAACATAAAGAAAAAAGATAAGGATTGAAAGTTGTCTGTGAAAAGGATGTCGCCGCCTTCCCAAAATGGCCAAAACAAGCTGATGGTCCCCCCCTTGCTAGCGGCCAAAAGTGGTTGAAAGGACAGAGATCGACTCCAGGATCGAGCGGTTCTCTCGATCATATCCGGACATCGTGTCTTCGGCTCGATCTGGGTCTCGATCATCATCGGCGAATCGAGTGTTGCATCCGATCTCGGTATCGATCTTCGGGTGGATCGAGTGGTGTACTCGATCTGGCTCTCGCTCTGCATGGCGTCATTTACGTCCATACCGTTTGATCGACTGCTTCACTCGATCCTTGTCTCGATCATTCTCCTTGGATCGCCTGGTTGGCTCGATCTTCTGGTCGATCACCTCCTAGATCGACCGGCCATGCTCGATCTGCTGCTCGATCTCTGATCCTTAGCATATATCCGAGCTCCCACGAACTGCTACATCAGCCTCAACATGTCCATGAACCTCCACGACTCCAAAGCAGCCAGAAACAACCTGAATGTAATGCAAAATGCAAGGAACATGCGTATGCTGGTGCAAGAATGCTCTAGGACTCTAAGTGATGCAATCTAACCTAAAATGTGATACAAATGCATGAAAAGCTAACTAATGAGTATGCAAAATGTATGCAATATGCAGTAACATCAGGATTCTATGAACACATCTGATAGCTGGATGGTGGATGCTAGCACTCTTCATATGACCAGCTCTATAAGCATCAATCGCTATCTCCTCCCATACATGCCTTAGCTCATCATGCTTGAAGCGCATGTTTTGTGCTCTTGAGCCTTGATCAAATCCAAAACTTTCTTCAAGCTGAGTGAACCCCATGGTGTACCATGCTTTGTTGGCTCTGAACTTGATTATCCATTGCCAAAGTCTTCTTCTCCTTCATCATATTCTTCATCAAACTTGTAGAAGTAGACCTTGAAGCTTGCAAGGAACTCACAAGAAAGTTGCTTGTAAGTTGGATAGCCAAGACTAGCAAATTTCTCCAGTCCAATGTTACTCAACAGCTCATCCACTTCAGTCTTGATTCCTAGCTCTCCCAACAGACCAGGATCAGCATATCTTGTAGGAGTGAAGTCCACTCTCCTCATCGCTCTCAAGTAGTCCTTTAGCTTTGGGGCTGCATCTTTGACTGGTTCTTCTTCAACAACTGGCCTTTTTCCCTCAGCTTTGTTTCATGCAGCTGCATTAGAGTCAGAAATCTCCTCATTTCCCTTAGTGTTCGACATAGTACCTGAAAATGCAATGCTTGAAGCAAGAATTACTATACTATCCTTTGAGAGCATTGTGCAGGAAATTAATTTTTAAAATTCAAGCAGACACTGGAAAGTTCTGCAAAAATTCACACTGATTACTAACAAATGAATCGAATTTAGCAAATCTTTTCAGCCAAAAGGATAGATGCAGTTAAAACTAAAATTCCTACATTAACATACAGCGATTAGAGCAAATTCAAGCATTTGCAGCAAAAACATCATTCTCTCTCCACCAAACTATGAAAATGCATCAGATTCACCATTACTAGTCTAATAAAAAATATTTCAATAGTCAATATGCTGGAAAAACAATATCATGCCTAGATTTTGCCAGAATCTAAACATAATGTCAAACTAAGCACAAAAATAAAAAATTTCAAACATTTCAACCATAAATTTTTAAAGAAGAGCAACAATGGTGACATGCAAATCAAAACCATAAACAAAATTGTGCAAAACAACCTCAATCCGTCATTCTAATGCATCCTACCTCAATTTGCCAAGATTAAACTCAAGAAACAAGAAATCTAGCAAAGTTTACCTTAATTCTTGAACCAAAAGATGAAGTTCTAGGACAGAGAATGCAAGAGACAAAGAAAAGATATTTGACAATGGCTGTTTAGCTCGATATGGATGTGTGGAGAGAGATGAAAATGCTAGTTTTAAAGCAAAAGGATAAGGGAAATCTAAAATATCTAAGAATAATGCAAGAAAATCTCATTTAAAATTTCAAAAATGCATGTGAGGGAGAAAGAAAAGATTCTTTTACCAGCCATCAAGGCTCAAAAAAAGGTTTTACTTGAATTACCCACGTAAAAACTTCAAAAAATTTTTACACGGATTATATCGAGCAAAACACTCGATGTGGTACCTCGATGTGTACCATATCAGAACGTCGGGTCCTGTGGCTCGGCGATGGTGCTCCTCTGCCTCGGGGGTTGTGTGTTCTGGTCAGCTTCTCTTTCAGGGCACCTTGCATCGAGCAGTCTCAGTAGATGTTCTGCTCGATGTTGTTGCTCGGTGTAGGGAGACACTTCAGCTTGCATGATCCTTCCCGTGGGCAATGCATGGCATCGTCTGGATGCTTGTTCCTGGCTCGGCCATTGTGCATCGAGCAAACATGTTGGTGTTTTGCTCGATGCTACACCGCAATGTGGAACATCTCGTACTCGATTGCTGTTCTCCTCGGTGGTTGTCGTACCGGACACCGTCTTGCATCGAATTGGCTGATAGCTCCCATATCGAGCAGAACCTTGGATGTTCTGCTCAATGCAACTCCTCGGTGTGACTCCATCGAGCAATCTGGTCGATGTACGGGCTATGGATTCTCGATGTATGGACTGGTGATCACATCGAGCAAAGCTTTTGGTGTTTTGCTCGATGCTACACCTTGATGTGATCTCCACCGTGCGTTTTGGTCGATGTACGGTCCACGCTCCTTGGTGTACGGATTGGGGCTCCAATAGCAATCACATTGAGCAGGGCTTTTGGTGTTCTGTTCAATGCTACACCTCGATGTGATCTCCATCGTGCAATCTGCTCGGTGTACGGACTGCTCCTTCTCCGAGATAAGCTATATTGAGCAGGATGACAGATGTTCTGCTCGATATGGTACCTCGATATAAAAACAGAGTTTTCTTTCCTTGGCCTTTAAACAACTCTACTCATTTATGGACCTGTTCTTTGACTTCATAAACACTAAATAAAGTTATTAGAAATATAAGAAAGCATATATTTACAAGGATAGTCATGGGATTACCTCCCAATTGTGCTTGTTTTAAGTCACTAAGCTTCACTTTGATGGTTTGAGGACTAGTGAGAAGAGGTTGATGAAGCTGGTGCTCCTTCCTCTTTCTTCTTGTAAATTCAAGTGCCCACTTACATCAGTTTCTTCTTCTCACGAGCTGTCTTCCTGTTTCTCCTCTTCTTGACACTTGAGGTGATTAAAGGCTTTACTTCTTTGGTGATCAAGCCTTCATCCTCTTTCAAACCATCTTCAATCTTCAACTCAGTGTCAAGCTTCTGCTCTGGCTCATCAGGGAGAGTGTCTCTCATCAACATACTCATTGTGAAGTTCATAGCATGCTCCACACGCTCTGGAAGTTGCTGTTGCTCACTCCCTTCTTCAATAATTATTCCAAAAAAAGCTATGGAAAGAGAGACAATCTTGTGGACTTTGAACTCATCAACATTCTTCAAAATCAAAGAGCCTCTCTTGAAGTCTACTTGAGCTCCTGCTGTTGCCAAGAATGGTGTTCCTAGAAGAAGTGGCACTTCTCTTGAATATTTCTTCTCCATAACCACAAAACCTGTTGGCATCAAGCAATTCCCAATCTTCAAAGGGAAATCCTTTACCATGCCCAAGGGTCTTGTTGAGGTGTCATCCACAAAAGTGATAGAGTCTTTGCAGGGCTTTAACTCCTTGATTCCTAAGGTTTGGCTTAAGTGGAGAGACATGACATTCACAGTTGAACCTGAATGACACAAAGCTCCAACATTGCCTAGCATCTCAAGCTCACAAGTTATGAGAAACTTTCCTGGATTGGGAAGCTTTGTCAATGTCTTCAGCTCCTTGTTTCTCTTTATATTAGCCCCCACATTCTCTAGAATTGGCTCCACTACTTCGAGGTTGTCAAAGACTTCTTTGAGGAACCTGATATGATCCTTCACTTCAAGCAAAGTGGTGCCATGAGGAATCTTTATTCCAGCGTCTTGGATGTCTTTCCTGAACTTTGAATAGACTGCCATCTGAGCCTTTGTAAAGTGCATTGTGGGGTAAGGGATTGGTGGTTTATAAGCTTGAACTTCAGGAGCTTTACCCTTCTCATTGCTGCTTGAGGAGATGCCTACTTGGCGATCATACAATTCCTTGAAGTCTTCAGGACTTTCTCTAGCCAAGACCATCAAAGCATGGTATATCTCTACAAGCTCTTTATCAGCTTCACTGAGCTCTGGTTTGGCTTTTTCTTCTGGAGTAACTAAGGCTTTCTCAGCCTCTTCCTTCTCAGCAGCCTCTTTTTCGGCTCTTTCTTGCTCTTCTTCTCTGTTCAAGCTTTCATCTAGCCCTTGAAGGAACTTCTCTACGATATCAACAACTTCTTGATCATCAATGGTGACATTGATGACATTCCCCCCCACACTCAGCCTTTAACATGTCCACATGTAACATCATCTCTTGAAGCATAATGCCAAGGTCTTCCAATGAAGCATCTTCATCATCAAACTTTTTATCCTCTTCAGCAAGCAAGTGGCAGAATTCCATAGGATTTGCTTCACTCTTTCCTGGTAACTGATTCTGAGGTTTTGAAGATGAAGCTCCTTTGCTCTCTAGAGACTTGACTCTTTGGTTCATAGCATTTAACTTGCCATTCAGGTCACAAGTAGTGTCGTCTATCTTGTTGTGAACTTCAGCAAACTTCTTGTGCAGCTCTATAGTGGTGTTGGCTTGACCAGTCAACATCTGTTGCATCATCTGCTTCAAATCAACATCTTGAGTGATAAAAGAGGTTTGTGTATTGACAAAACCTGGTGGGACAAAAGCTGGTCTTGGCTGAAAGTTAGCTTGTTGAAAACCACCCTGAAATGGTGGTCTTAGAGAAAAGTTGTTCTGCTGGTTGGAAGAAATAAAAGGTTTGGTCCCTTGGTTTTGTTGAGCAGCTCGTGATGGATAGACTTGATCCTGAGCGATTGGGATGTGATGCAAATTGAGGATAGCATCAACAATGGAGCTGAGGATCAAAGGACATGATGGTCTAGCCAAGGGAGTATGTGGTGTGTTTGACATGTTTTCTTTCTTCTTGTTTTCTGTTATCATCTTTTGAGTCTTGCATACATCTTAAGGCAAAGAAAAGAACAAAAAAATTGGTAAAATGTTTAAAAAATTTTCAAAAAATTCATGTAGTTGCACTTGCATTGTAGAATATTTTAGTATTGAGTCTAGAATTTTTAAAAATCATTTCGGTTGTTGTATTTGCATAGGGAGTAAATGATAAACACTTCTTAAGTTGTCAATGTTTGAATTGTTTTCAATGCCTAAGTTGTTTGTTGTTTGATTGCATCTAGTGAGTTTGAAGTTAAGGCTGCACCATACCTAGATTACTTGCATTTGACACTCTAGTCTTATGTTGAAACTCGCTTTGATTTGATGCCAACTCCATCTTATTAGAACCTTAATCTTGACATTGAATTATCTTGTTTGTGCATTGAAAGCGATTGCATGGCTTACCCTTATACAAACTTGGATTATCTTCTTCCTTTTTTACCACTCTTGTTAATCCAAGTAGCTGATCCTCATCATAATGGGACAGTTAACCACGCCTTAAACCTAACCTTCTTTCAAACCTAAACACTTTTGCGTGAGTAGTGAGGCCTTTCATTGAATTATTTTCAATCCTATCTTAGCAAAAAGTGTTAGGAATAGGGCTGGCAAGGAGAAGCTCCCTTGTAGACACCAGCTTGCATTTTGAGCTTGGTATTAGGTTAGGAGTTTGGGGAAAGGGTCATTTGAGTGGTTTAAGAGTTTCATGTTTATATGTTTTCAAAAAGAAGAAAGAAGTATGGGGTTAGTAACAAAGGGGGAAAGAGTTAATTGTGGTTAAGTAAAATAGATAAAATGCTCTAAGTGTTAAAGAAAAGAAAGGCGCCAGCAACAACAAAGCTAAGAAGAGGTCAACCAAAAGGAAAAATCTGACCAAACTATCAACCAAAGGTGATGAAGGTGGCGCCAAACAATCAACAATGAAGAGCAAGGTCTAAAAAGAAGAAGTCAACCACACGGCAAAGCCAAGAGAAGTTTCCCCCATTGTGAAGAGTGAAGATGATCAAGCGCTTTGGGAAAGGGTAGATTTAAGGGTTAACTTTGGGGTTTTAGAAGTTTCTAGGATCATCTTGGGTAAAATAGGTAGAAGGGAGCTTTAACTTGCATGCATAGGTGTGCCCTTACCTTTAGCATTTTGCCAAAGATAGGATTCTTTCATTGAGTGATCCCCTGATTTTTAAAACCCTTCTTCAAACGAGATCATTTTCATCTTGTGACCTTACCCCTTTGACCAAATGCTTTCGCTTGATGTGCACAACTTGATCCATTGGTTAACGCTCAATAAATGTTAAGGAGTTGGTTGATTTGAATGCTTGTGTAGACTAAGCTAGGGTTTCATTGCTTGCTTTGATGGGTATTGATGTTACTGCATATTGCATGTATTTTGCATACATATTAGTTAGCTTTTCATGCATTTACATCACACTTTAGACTAGATTGCATCACTTAGGATCCTAGAGCATTCTCGCACCAGCATACGCATGTTCCTTGCATTTTGCATCACATTCAGGTTGTTTCTGGCTACTTTGGAGTCGTGGAGGTTCGTGGACGTGCTGAAGCTGTTGTGGTGGTTCGTGGAACGTCGGATGTTTGCTAAGGACCAGAGATCGGGGAGCAGATCGAGCATGGCAGGTCGATCTAGATGAGATCGACCAGAAGATCGAGAAGCCCAGGCGATCCAAGGGAAATGATCGAGACGAAGATCGAGTGGGGCAATCGATCAAATGGTACGGACGTAAATGACGTCATGCAGAGCGAGAGTCGGATCGAGTCCACCACTCGATCCGACCAAAAATCGATACCAAGATCGGATGCAACACTCGATCCGCCGAAGAAGATCGAGACCCAGATCGAGTAGAAGACACGATGCCCGAAAGTGATCGAGAGAGCTGCTCGATCCCGAAGTCGATCTCTGTCCTTTCAACCGTTTTTGGCCGCTAGCGAGGGGGGACCATCGAGCTGTTTTCCCCATTTTGGGAAGGCGGCGATGATTTTTTCGACACACTTTTCATTCTTATCCTTTTATGCTTTTTCTCTCTGGTTTTGGAGACTCTCCGCCATTGTTAGACTTTGAGTTTTGTTCCTGAATATTTTGAATCATTTAAGTTTTAAGTAATCGTTTTCATGTTCATCGCTTCATCTTTCATGTTTATTTTGGTTATTCTCATGTGTAGCGAGTAGTTTGATCTTCCTAGCTCCTAGAAATGGATTGACTCTCACTTGCATACTGTACTACAACCTAAAAGTTGCATTTGAGTTTGATAGCCTCATTGCATCCTCACCCTTGCAAAGAAAGTAGTTATCAGGTATGGCTAAAGTTTTTAAAGTAGAACAACCTCTTTGCATCTTAGAACTTATAACTTGGGCGTTGAATCGATTTCACCATTGACATCTTTCGTTTTGAGCTTCCACTTTCAAATCTCTCTTCCTTTCTTGAATTTTGTTTGCTTGAGGGCAAACAAAAGGCTAGTTTGGGGGAGTTGATGTTACTATATATTTTGCATATTTTGCATGCGTTTAGGATAGTTTTTCATGCATTCATCTTGCAATATAGGTCCTAGAGCACTTTAGCATTAGCATTCACATGTTTCTTGCATTATGCATCATATTCAGGTTGTTTTTGGACACTTCGGAGCTGTGGAGGATTCATGGACATGCTAAGGCTCGTGAGGAAGCTTGTGGACACTTAGAGAACTCAACCATTCAGCAAAGGACCTGAGATCGAGTTGCGGATCGGTCAAGGCAGGTCGATCTAGACGAGATCGACCAGAAAATCGAGTGACCCCCAGTCCATTCAAGAGGGAGATCGAGCATGCAATCGAGTGAGGAGATCGATCAAGAGTACGGACGTGGGCCATGCCATGCAGATCGAGGGCCAGATCGAGTTCCCCACCCGATCATCAAAGGATCGACTCAAAGATCGAGCGAAGTCATCCGATCCAAGAGAAGATCGAGCTGGAAATCAAGTAACCCGAGTCCATCCCAGACTAACCTTATCTGTCCAGCTGGTTTTGGCAGCTAGCGAAGGGGGGACCATTTGCGGTTTAGCCATTTTTGGCAAACCGCAGCCATCACTTTCTCGTATCTCCATTCTGTCTTTTGCTTTTCTCTCTCTCTACCTTAGGCTTATCGCCATTGTAGAACATCTACGCTTTTTCAGTTTTTGAAACCTTGAATCTTTTAATATTAAGCAAGTTTTTCCTTTAATCAGTTGTTAATCATGTTTAGTTCATCCTTTACTGCTTTTCAATCGGTCTTAATAGCGTGTAGTGAGTAGTCTTTTTGGGTTTTCGGGGTTGAGGCGATTCAAAAGAGTTGAAAGGGTTCAAGTTTTGTGTTTTCTTTGTTCTTCATACCTTCTCTTCTAGGATCTTGGGGTCTTAAGGCTTAGAGAGCCTTGGAAAAGGTCTCTATGATTCCAGGGCTGTCTTACCTTGACAGGATTCAGATATCCTAGAAAACCAGATCCTAGAGATTAATCTTTCCTTTCCCACATGCCATGGTTGTAAAAGGGATTAGTTAGGTCACGATATTGAAATCTGTTTTCCTTGCTCTTCGATCTCTTTTTTCACCAAACGCCATGGGTTTGGAGAAGAGATTGAGGAAGTGAACCATACCACACGCCATGGATGGTTCTTGTTTTGTTTTGAAGGCTTAGAGAAACCTCACAAGTGAGTAGATCTAAATGTTTTCAAACCAAAGCTTAAACCTTTGAGACCCTTGAATATGACCCTCGACCCGAAACCCTCCTTTTTAGCATTTTAAAACCTCTGTTCATCATTCGCTTGTTATTTAGCTTGCATCCTGTTCGTTAGAAGTCATTCGCTTAAAGTTTTTTGTTAGATCGATACGTTTTGCTCGATCCAGTGCTCGATCATGTGGTCGATTCACTGGTCGATTTTTAGTTTTTAGTAGCTTTGCATCAAGAGATCACCTTTAACAATGTCTACATTGCAAGGCCAAAGAAAGGCAAGGAAGCGGTTTTGGAGAAAAAAGTGGAGGAAGTTAGCAAAAAGAAAGAACCTTTCGTGCATCCTCCTTACAAACCAAAGCTCCCCTTCCCTGGACGTTTCAAGAAGCAGTTGATTGAGAAGCATAAAGCCTTGTTTGAGAAGCACATAAGGAACGTTGAGATCAAACTGCCGTTGGTTGATTGCTTGGCTATGATACCAAAATATGCCAAGTTTTTGAAGGATACTCTTGCTAAGAAGGAGAAAGATAGCGAAGAGGTCTTGGTATTGAGTCAGGAATTCAGTGCAATCATCCACAAGGAGATAGCTCCAAAGAAGCTAAGAGATCCAGGGTCATTCACTATACCTTGTGCACTAGGCCCTTTGAAGTTTGAGAGTTGCTTATGTGGTCTTGGTGCAAGCATAAACCTTATACCTCACTCCATTGCCAAAAAGCTAGGCTTTACCAAGTTTTAGGAGTGTAGAATCTCACTCATTCTGGCTGATCGAAGTATAAGGCTTCCTGTAGGTATGCTTGAAGACTTACCCGTGAGGATTAATAATGTGAATGTGCCAACAGATTTTGTAGTGCTAGAAATGGATGAGGAACCAAGAGACCCTCTAATCCTTGGTAGACCGTTTCTAGCAACTGCTGGAGCCATTATAGACGTGAATAATGGCAAGATTTCTCTGCACCTTGGCAAGGACATCAAGCTGAACTTTGACATCAACGAAGTCTTGAATAAGCCACCGATCGGTGGACAAGCGTTCTACATTGAAACTTTAGATGAATTGGCTGATGAGTTGCGTGAGGAATTGGCACAAGAGAATCATCTACAGCTGGCTTTGACAAAGGAGTGTGGGAATTATGGTTTCTTGAGTGAACAGACCCAGGAGTATGTACACATCCTTGATTCTCACAAGGTTGTGAAAGAAGGTCAAGGCCAGTGCCTAGAGATGGACCTGGAGATCGACCAAATTACTCGATCTAGGAAAGAGATCGATGAGACGATCGAGCGAGAAAACTCGATCTGTTCAGACAACGACCTCGTGAATCGATCTCCTGCTCGATCCATATCCAATCGAGCAAGTGAATCGAGGAAGTGCACTCGATCCAGCCTTGAACGAGGGAGCGATCGACTGACTGGCTCGATCTCTGCGGTAGGATCCAAGATGGCAGCTTAAGAGCTCATGACTCGGGGTCAAAAGAGGCGAATGAGGACAGCAACCTCAACACAAGCCAAGAGGTGGACTGGAGTAAGCTGCTAGCCCCGAAGGTGGACCTAAAGCAGCTTCAGGATGGGCTAAAGTATGCTTTCTTGGGACCAAATGATACATATCCTGTCATTGTGAATTAAAATCTAAATGATGATGAGTTAAACTCACTCCTTAAGGAGCTGAGGAAGTATAGAAAGGTCATTGGGTACTCTCTCAGTGACATAAAGGGCCTTTCACCAATGCTTTGTACTCACAGGATTCATTTAGAGAATGAAAACACATCTTCAATAGAACATCAAAGACGTTTGAACCCGAATTTGAAAGAAGTGGCTAAGAAAGAAATCTTAAGACTCTTAGAGGCTGACGTGATATACCCTATCAGTGATAGCACATGGATCTCGCTGGTCCGTGTGGTACCAAAGAAAGGGGGTATCACGGTTATAAAAAATCAAAAAAGATGAGTTAATTCCTACTAGGACAATAACCGGACATAGAATGTGTATTGATAATAGGAAACTCAACTCAGCCACTAGGAAAGATCACTTCCCTCTTCCCTTCATTGATCAATTACTAGAGAGATTAGCTAATCATCCATACTACTGTTTTCTAGATGGCTATAGCGGTTTCTTTCAAATACCCATTCATCCTAATGACCACGAGAAAACCACTTTCACATGCCCCTGTGGTACCTTTTCTTATCGAAGGATGTCATTTGGGTTATGTAATGCACCAGCAACCTTTCAAAGGTGTATGATGTCTATTTTCTCTCACCTTATAGAGGAAATGGTAGAAGTTTTCAAGGAAAAGTTTTTGTGTATGGTGCTTCGTTTGGTGGTTGTTTGTCAAATCTTTGCAGGGTTCTCAAGAGCTGTGAGGAGACAAACTTGGTGCTGAATTGGGAAAAGTGTCACTTTATGGTGAGGGAAGGCATTGTACTCGGGCACAAGATTTCTGAGAATGGGATTGAGGTTGATAAAGCCAAGATAGAGGTTATAATGAGTTTAGAGCCTCTGGTTAATGTGGAAAGGATTAGGAGCTTCTTGGGGCACGCCGGCTTTTACAGGAGGTTTATCAAGGATTTCTCCAAGATAGTACGTCCTCTTACAAGGCTACTGTGCAAGGAAACCGAGTTCATCTTCGATGAAGAATGCCTACAAGCCTTTAAGACCATCAAAGAAGCCTTAGTCACCGCGCCTATAGTTCAAGCTCCGGATTGGGATTTGCCCTTCAAGATTATGTGCGTTGCAAGTGACTACGCCGTGGTTGCTGTCTTGGGTTAGAGAAAGGATAAGAAGCTGTATGTGATCTACTATGCAAGCCGTACCTTGGATGACACGCAAGTTAAGTATGCAACCACCGAGAAAGAGCTTCTAGCCGTGGTCTTTGCTTTTGAGAAGTTTAGGTCTTACTTGGTGGGTTCTAAGGTCATAGTGTATACTGACCATGCTGCCTTGAGGTACATATATTCCAAGAAAGACACCAAATCGAGGCTCTTAAGGTGGATCCTTCTCTTGCAAAAGTTTGATATGGAAATCAAAGACAAGAAGGGTATAGAGAAAGGTGTAGCAGATCATCTTTCAAGGATGAGGGTGAATGATGTCTTGCCTTTGGACGACTCACTCCCTGAGGAGCAGCTTATGATGGTTAACACAGTGGTATGTGTAAAGCTAGAGGAGAAGCTTGAAGAAGTCTTGAGCCTAAAGGAAGAAGATCAACCATGGTATGCGGATATTGTTAACTATTTGGCATATGGAGAAGAGCCTACTCACTTGGACCATAACCATATGAAGAAGTTCATGAGGGACATCTCTCAATACTTTTGGGATGATCCTTATCTGTAAAATAGGGGTGTGGACAGCCTATACCGAAGATGTGTCACAAGAGAAGAAGCAAGAGACATTCTTCTCCATTGCCACGGTATGACTTATGGTGGACACCTCGCAACGTTCAAGACAGCTACAAAGGTTCTCCAAGCTGGGTTTTGGTGGCCTACACTCTTCAAGGATGCACATGAGTTTATAAAATCGTGTGAAGCTTGCTATACTTCCTCAACTCCTTAAGGAGTGACTTTAACTCATCATCACTCAGATTTTCATTCACAATGACAGGATACGTATCATTAGGTCCCAAGAAAGCGTACCTTAGTCCATTTGGAAGCTCCTTTAGGTCCACCTTTGGGGTTAGCAGCTCGCTCCAGTCCTCATCGTGGTTTGTGTTGACGTTTCCATCCTTATTAGCCTCTTTTGAACCCGAGTCATGAACTTTCAGGCTGCCATCTTGAACCGTTGCTACCGCTGAGATCGAGTCAACCAGTCGATCTTCCTCTCGTTCTAGGCTGGATTGATTGCATTCCCTCGATTCACTTGCTCGATTTGATGTGGATCGAGCAGGACATCGATTGACTGAGTCATTCTCTAAACTGATTGAGTTGTCTCTCTCGATCTTCTCATCGATCTTCTTCCCGGATCAAGTAATCTGATCGATCTCTGGGTCGATCACTAGGTACTCGCCTTCTTCTTCTTTCACAACCTTGCGAGAATCAAGGATGTGCACATACTCCTGAGTCTGTTCACTCAGGAAACCATACTTCCCACACTCCTTAATCAAAGCCAGCTGTAGATGAGCTTCTTGTGCCAACTCCTCAAACAATTCATCAGCCAAATCATCCAAAGTTTCAATTTAGAACGCTTGTCCTCTAATGGTTGGCTTCTATGATGGCTCCAGCAGTTGTTAGAAACGGTCTACCAAGGATAAGAGGGTCCTTTGGTTCCTCATCCATTTCTAGAACTACAAAATCTGTTAGCACATTCACATTGCTGATCCTCACGGGTAGGTCTTCAAGCAAGCCTACAGGGAGCCTTATACTGCGGTCAGCCAGAATGAGAGAGATTCTACACTCTTTAAACTTGGTGAAGCCTAGCTTTTTGACAATGGAATGGGGCATAAGATTAATGCTTGCACCAAGATCACATAAGCAATTCTCAAACCTCAAACTTCAAGGTATGCTTGACCCTGGATCTCCTAGTTTCTTTGGTGCTATCTCCTTGTGGATGATCGCACTACATTCTTGACTCAACACCAAGACTTCTTCACACTCCTTGTACTTCTTAGCTAGGGAATCCTTCAAAAACTTTGCATACTTTGGCATCATTGCCAAACAATCAACCAAAGGCAGCTGAATCTCAACATTCCTTATGTGCTTCTCAAACAAATCCTTATGCTTCTCAATCAGCTGCTTCTTGAAGCGTCCAGGGAAAGGAAGCTTTGGTACGTAGGGTGGAGGCACATAAGTTTCTTTCTCCTTGCTAACCTCCTCCACTTTCTTCTCTACAACCGCTTTTTTGCCCTTCTTAGGTCTTGCAATCCAGACATTGTCAAACGTAATCTCTTGATCATTTGAAAGCTTACACCCCCCCCCCCCCCCCCCCCGCCCCCTCCCCCCCTCCCCACCCCCCCCCCCCCCCCCCCCCCCCCCCCCCCCCCCCCCCCCCCCCCCCCCCCCCCCCCCGCCCCCCTCTTGAACCACAATGTCCTCATCTTCTTCAGGTACTGGTCGTGATGGTAGCTCTTTCCCAATTCTCAAAGTAATAGCATTGGCATACTCTTTAGGGTTTGCTTCACACTTCCCGGGTAAGCTACCTTGACCGCTTGAACTAGCTTTGCCCTTCTCTAGCTGGCGTATCTTGTTGTTGATGTTAGTGATCTGAGTAGACACCTCAGTATGAGAAGAGTCCAGCCTATTGTTCATATCAACAAACTTCTGAATTGTAGTTGCTTGTCCCTGAAGTATTTGTTGAAACATTTCTTGAACTGGATCTTGAGGTGGCGGTTGCACTTGTTGCTGTTGAGGCACGAAACCAGGAGGAAACACAGGAGAGTAACTCTTGTTCCCTTGTTGTTGCTGACCTTGGAAGTTCCCTTGTTGTTGCTGACCTTGGAAGTTCCCATGTCTTTGCCCTTGGTACCCACTGTTTTGTTGAAACCCTTTGTTAAAAGGAACAAAAGGTTTTCCTTGTTGTGGAGGGTACACTTGATCTTTAGGGTTCTCCACATTAGTGCTTCTGTAGGAGAGGTTGTTGTTGCCTTGATACCCTTGAGCATAGCCCTGTGGCTTGTTGTAGTTCTGACCTCCAACCCAATTCGCTTATTCTTGGCTCTGCTCTAACTCATCTAGAACATCTTCAGCTTCTCCCACAAAGTGTACATGCTTTTGATTTGCAAGTACTAGCTTTTCAATCTTATCATGAAGAGACTTCATCTCTTTCTTGTTTGCTTCAAGGTCTGATCCTCTAGGTGCTCTATCGTAGTCTTCAGCATAGTTCCCCTCACTCAAAGTAAGATTCTCAATGAGCTCCATTCCCTCTTCTACATTTTGACCAAGAAAGTTGCATTTACTTGCCGTGTCTAGAAGCATTCGAATCTTGGGAAGGGCTCCTCTATAGATGGTGCTCAAGAGTGTCTCCTCACTGAAGCCGTGATGAGGACAAGCTATAGTGTAGTCTTTGAACCGCTCCATTGCTTCACTAAAGGTCTCATTCTGCCTTTTGTGTAAAACCGCTGATTTCACTTCTTAGCCGAGCTGTTCTTGTACTTGAGAAGAACTTTGATAGAAATGCCTTCTTGCAATCAGCCCATGAGGTTATAGTCCCCTGAGGTAAGGTCTTCTCCCAATGCCTTGCTTTATCCCCGAGTGAAAAATGGAAAAGCCTAAGCTTGAAGCTATCCTCCGAGATGCCATCGATCTTTACATTCCACACACTTGCTCAAAGTTGTCAAGATGCTCCAAAGGGTCCTCCATTGCAAGACCATGGAACTTGTTGTTCTGCACCATTGAGACAAAGCCTGGCTTGATCTCGAAGTTGTTGTTTTGCACCGGTGGAGGAGTGATTCCAAAGCGATTATGATAAGTGTTTGGAGCATCACCCGCACCGATGATCCTTGGTGGTCGTGGGGCGTGGTTGGGGTTTCCATTACCCCTACCAACAGCCGCGTGGTGATGTTGACCCCAGCTTGGTCTTGCTCAGCCATACCCACACACTCAACAAAACCAGGTAGCTCCTCAAAGTCTTGTGCTTGTTGTCTATCTCTTCTTAGCCTTGCACTTCCAAGTTGATGAATGTTGTCTAGAGGTTGTAGTAGATTGTTGTCACCTGTAGACCTTAAATTCATGTACCTGAGAAGACAAGCAGTAAGGTAGAGAAATGAGTAACCAAATTAAAATAAAGGACTTAGTCTTTACTAAGCTTGAAATCCTAATGCTTTCTAATCAAACCCAAGTTGGCAACGGCGCCATTTGATAAACAGGATTTTCGCAAGTTGAAATCAAAGCCTAATGCACATGTTTATGATTTAGTATAGTGCAAGAGGTGTCAATCCAGCTTAGGTTGATGAAAGTCACTAAGAATGCAAGAGCAATGCAAAGCTAAGCAGATTCAGGTAAATGGATGAGAAATTCAATGAAAACTAAATGCACGTAGCAAATGACTATGAAAACTATTTTAAAAATCCCTCTGAAGGGTTAAAAACTACTATAAGAAGATTGAGAATTTAAAATGTAAAAATACTAAATACTAAAAATCGAGATCTAAAGGCAGAAAAACAGAGAATATCTAGCAACTTAGAACAATGACTTTTAAGACTAAAGATGCAAACTTTATGACTGAGAAATGATAAACTTGAGTTATTAAATGCTAAAAGAGGATCCAAGGTTGAGGGTCATGTTTAAGAAGATTCAAGATTCAAGCTTTTGGTTTGAAAACATATATCTACTCATTTGATGAGCTATCTCTAAGCCTTGAGAAACTTAAGCTAGGATCATCCATGGCGTGTGGTATAACCCCTTTCCTCGACCCTTCCTCCTAACCTACGGCGTGTAGTGGAAATATGGGTCAAAGAACATTAAGCAAAGATCTCAAATATTGGGCTAACTAGCTCCCTAAGCATCGATGGCGTTTGGGAAAGGATGAGCTAGTCTCTTGGATTTGGCTTTAAAGGATTTCTGAATCCGGTCAAGGTAAGAAAAGCCCTAGGATCATAGAGATCTTTCCCAAGACTCTCTAAGCATTAAGACCCCAAATCCAAGAAGAGAAAAGATTAAGAACAAGAAAAAGACCAAAGCTTAAACCCTTAAACCCCTAAAATCGCCCCAACCTTAAACCCAAGGAAATCTACTCACTACACATGGCTAAAACACACGAAAATACAAAGGAAAGAAAGCTAAACATGATTAAGCAAGAGTGATTAAGAAATGTACTTAGACTAAGCAGGATTAAAATGTTTACAAAACGAGAAAAGCTTAAGAACTGCAACAATGGCTAATCGCCTAAAAGAAAGCTCGAAAAAGATAAGACAAAGCGTGGGTGAAAGAAAGTGATAAGGTTTTATCGCCTAAAATAGGCCAACAAGAAAAATGGTCCCCTCACTAAAATCCAAAAGTGAGCTGTCCGGATAAGGTGTAGGGATCGAGCTGAGTAGTCGATCTGATCACTCGATCTCCCAGCTAGATCGTCTGCTTTTGCTCGATCCTTGGGTCGATTCGGTCGGATGGATCGAGTACTTCAATCTATCTGCATGCCGATCCTCGGATGATCGAGTCGTGAACTCGATCTGGCTCTCGTTCTGCATGGCTTTAATCCACGTCCGTACTCACGATCGATCACCTCGGTCGATCTTGTCCTCGATCCCTTCCCTGAAACAACCCGGGCTTAGTTGATCTTCTGGTAGATCTCATCTTGATCGAACTGCCTAGCTCGATATTTCTCTCGATCTCGGTCCCTTTGCTGAATGGCTGAGTTCTCCCAAGTGTCCACAAGCTACCTCTCGTTCTTTAGCATGTCCACGCAACCTCCACAGCTCCAGTGTATCCAAAACAACCTGATTTTTGATGCAAGAATGCAAGAAATATGCAAATGCTAGTGCAAAGTGCACTTAGGACCTAAAATGAGACAAATGGTGCAAACTTAGCCTATTATGTAAGATGAATGCATGAAAACTACTCTAAATGCATGCTAAATATGCGAAATATATGAGTATATCAAGATCACATCATAAGGGTCATATGCATAAGGGCGGCTATCATAGTATTCATGTTCATCCTCCTCCATCCCTTGATGATGAACCTCTTGTTCTTGATGCTGCTCTTCAATGTTTTCTTCCAAATTTGAGTCTATGATGGTGCTCATGTTCTTTACTTTGCTTGGCCTCATCAATGGTGGGTTGGTCCTTGGGTCATAAAGCTCATCTTCTGTTGGCATGAATCGGATGTTCTCATAGGAGGTGAAGTTGGTTAAGCGCTGCTTGGGCAAGATGATCTTCCTCTTCCTGTTTTCCAGCTCAAAATGATAGCCAAATCCTGTCTCAACAGGTCCTGAATGGTATCAGATCTTACTGAGATAAGGAAAATCTAGGAAGATCATTATAACATCTGGTGTGCCAAGCTCAACTCCAGCACCAAGCAAGATAGGAGTGATCACGCCTCTAATGGCTATCTTTGGCTTCTTGTCTCTAGTGTTGAAAGCCCATTGTTGGCATGCTAGAAATTACTTCATTAGGATTGTCACAAGACCAACTCCTAAGCGCTCTCATTGGATCTTCCCATGCCTTGTTTCAACCATTATGTTCTTCAAGCCATTCACAAGCAATCCCATCTCTTCTTCTTTGGCCATACTTTGCTCTTTTCTGTAAAAGAGTGTGCTGGTGAGGACTCTATGAACATATCTGATAGCTGGATGGTGGATGCTAGCACTCTTCATATGACCAGCTCTATAAGCATCATTCGCTATCTCCTCCCATACATGCCTTAGCTCATCATGCTTGAAGCGCATGTTTTGTGCTCTTGAGCCTTGATCAAATCCAAAACTTTCTTCAAGCTGAGTGAACCCCATGGTGTACCATGCTTTGTTGGCTCTGAACTTGATGAATCCATTGCCAAAGTCTTCTTCTCCTTCATCATATTCTTCATCAAACTTGTAGAAGTAGACCTTGAAGCTTGCAAGGAACTCACAAGAAAGTTGCTTGTAAGTTGGATAGCCAAGACTAGCAAATTTCTCCAGTCCAATGTTACTCAACAGCTCATCCACTTCAGTCTTGATTCCTAGCTCTCCCAACAGACCAGGATCAGCATATCTTGTAGGAGTGAAGTCCACTCTCCTCATCGCTCTCAAGTAGTCCTTTAGCTTTGGTGCTGCATCTTTGACTGGTTCTTCTTCAACAACTGGCCTTTTTCCCTCAGCTCTGTTTCATGCAGCTGCATTAGAGTCAGAAATCTCCTTATTTCCCTTAGTGTTCGACATAGTACCTGAAAATGCAATGCATGAAGCAAGAATTAGTATACTATCCTTTGAAAGCATTGTGCAGGAAATTAATTTTCAATTCAAGCAGGCACTGGAAAGTTCTGCAAAGATTCACACTGATTACTAACAAACGAATTGAATTTAGCAAATCTTTTCAGCTCAAAAGGATAGATGCAGTTAAAACTAAAATTCCCACAGTAATAAGCAGCGATTAGAGCAAATTCAAGCATATGCAGCAAAAACATCATTCTCTTTCCACCAAACTATGAAAATGCATCAGATTCACCATTACTAGTCTAATAAAAAACATTTCAATAGTCAATATGCTAGAAAAACAATATCATGCCTAGATTTGGTCAGAATCTAAACATAATGTCAAATTAAGCACAAAAATAAAAAATTTCAAACATTTCAACCATAAATTTTTAAAGAAGAGCAACAATGGTGACATGCAAATCAAAACCATAAACAAAATTGTGCAAAACAACCTCAATCCGTCATTCTAATGCATCCTACCTCAATTTGCCAAGATTAAACTCAAGAAACAAGGAATCTAGCAAAGTTTACCTTAATTTTTGAACCAAAAGATGAAGTTCTAGGACAGAGAATGCAAGAGACAAAGAAAAGATATTTGACAATGGGTGTTTAGCTCGATATGGATGTGTGGAGAGAGATGAAAATGCAAGTTTTAAAGCAAAAGAATATGGGAAATCTAAAATATCTAAGGATAATGCAAGAAAATCTCATTTAAATTTTCAAAAATGCATGTAAGGAGAAAGAAAAGATTCTTTTAC
The DNA here is from genome assembly GCA_911865555.2 of Thlaspi arvense. Lineage (NCBI taxonomy): Eukaryota > Viridiplantae > Streptophyta > Magnoliopsida > Brassicales > Brassicaceae > Thlaspi > Thlaspi arvense. The sequence goes on from OU466857.2 coordinate 47,578,681, forward strand.
CAGCCATCAAGGCTCAAAAAAAGGTTTTACTTGAATTACCCATGTAAAAACTTCAAAAAAACTTTACACGGATCATATCGAGCAAAACACTCGATGTGGTACCTCGATGTGTACCATATCAGAACGTCGGATCCTGTGGCTCGGCGATGATGCTCCTCTGCCTCGGGGGTTGTGTGTTCTGGTCAGCTTCTCCTTCAGGGCACCTTGCATCGAGCAGTCTCAGTAGATGTTCTGCTCGATGTTGTTGCTCGGTGTAGGGAGACACTTCAGCTTGCATGATCCTTCCCGTGGGCAATGCATGGCATCGTCTGGATGCTTGTTCCTGGCTCGGCCATTGTGCATCGAGTAAACATGTTGGTGTTTTGCTCGATGCTACACCGCGATGTGGAACGTCTCGTACTCGATTGCTGTTCTCCTAGGTGGTTGTCGTACCGGACACCGTTTTGCATCGAATTGGCTGATAGCTCCCATATCGAGTAGAACCTTGGATGTTCTGCTCAATGCAACTCCTCGGTGTGACTCCATCGAGCAATCTGGTCGATGTACGGGCTATGGATTCTCGATGTATGGACTGGTGATCACATCGAGCAAAGCTTTTGGTGTTTTGCTCGATGCTACACCTTGATGTGATCTCCACTGTGCGTTTTGTTCGATGTACGGTCCACGCTCCTTGGTGTACGGATTGGGGCTTCAGGAGCGATCACATCGAGCAGGGCTTTTGGTGTTCTACTCGATGCTACACCTCGATGTGATCTCCATCGTGCAATCTGCTTGGTGTATGGACTGCTCCTTCCCCGAGATAAGCTATATTGAGCAGCGATGACAGATGTTCTGCTCGATATGGTAACTCGATATGAAAACAGTTTTTCTTTCCTTGGCCTTTAAACAATTCTACTTATTTATGGGCCTGTTCTTTGACTTCAGAAACACTAAATAAAGTTATTAGAAATAAAAGAAAGCATATATTTACAAGGATAGTCATGGGATTACCTCCCAAGTGTGCTTGATTTAAGTCACTAAGCTTGACTTTGATGGTTTGAGGATTAGTGATAAGAGGTTGATGGAGCTGGTGCTCCATCCTCTTTCTTCTTGTAAGTGCCCACTGACATCAGTTTCTTCTTCTCACGAGCTGTCTTCCTGTTTATCCTCTTCTTGACACTTGGGGTGATTAAAGGCTTTACTTCTTTGGTGATCAAGCCTTCATCCTCTTTCAAACCATCTTCAAGCTTCAACTCAGTGTCAAGCTTCTGCTCTGGCTCATCAGGGAGAGTGTCTCTCATCAACATACTCATTGTGAAGTTCATAGCATGCTCCACACGCTCTGGAAGTTGCTGTTGCTCACTCCCTTTTTCAATAATTGTTCCACAAAAAGCTATGGAAGGACAGACAATCTTGAGGACTTTGAACTCATCAACATTCTAAAAAATCAAAGAGCCTCTCTTGAAGTCTACTTGAGCTCCTGCTGTTGCCAAGAATGGTGTTCCTAGAAGAAGTGACACTTCTCTTGAATATTTCTTCTCCATAACCACAAAATCTGTTGGCATCTAGCAATTCTCAATCTTCAAAGGGAAATCCTTTGCCATGCCCAAGGGTCTTCTTGAGGTGTTATACACAAAAGTGATAGAGTCTTTGCAGGGCTTTAACTCCTTGATTCCTAAGGTTTGGCTTAAGTGGAGAGACATGACATTCACAGTTGAACCTGAATCACATAAAGCTCCAACATTGCTTAGCATCTGAAGCTCACAAGTTATGAGAAACTTTCCTGGGTTGGGAACCTTTGTCAATGTCTTCAGCTCCTTGTTTCTCTTTAGATTAGCCCCCACATTCTCTTGAATTGGCTCCACTACTTCCAGGTCGTCAAAGACTTCGTTGAGGAACCTGATTTGATCCTTCACGTCAAGCAAAGTGGTGCCATGAGGAAGCTTTATTCCAACGTCTTGTATGTCTTTCCTGAACATTGAATAGACTGCCATGTGAGCCTTTGTAAAGTGCATCGTGGGGTAAGGGATTGGTGGTTTATAAGCTTGAACTTCAGGAGCTTTACCCTTCTCATTGCTGCTTGAGGAGATGCCTACTTGGCGATCATACAATTCCTTGAAGTCTTCAGGACTTTCTCTAGCCAAGACCATCAAAGCATGGTATGTCTCTACAAGCTCTTTATCAGCTTCACTGAGCTCTGGTTTGGCTTCTTCTTCTGGAGGAACTAAGGCTTTCTCAGCCTCTTCCTTCTCAGCAGCCTCTTTTGCGGCTCTTTCTTGCTTTTCTTCTCTGTTCAAGCTTTCATCTAGCACTTGAAGAAACTTCTCTACGATACCAACAGCTTCTTGATCATCAATGGTGACATTGATGACATTCCTCCCATACTCAGCCTTTAACATGTCCACATGTAACATCATATCTTGAAGCATAATGCCAAGGTCTTCCAATGAAGCATCTTCATCATCAAACTCTTCATCCTCTTCAGCAAGCAAGTGGCAGAATTCCTTAGGATTTGCTTCACTCTTTCCTGGTAACTGATTCTGAGGTTTTGAAGATGAAGCTCATTTGCTTTCTAGAGACTTGACTTTTTGGTTCATAGCATTTAACTTGCCATTCAGGTCACAAGTAGTGGCGACTATCTTGTTGTGAACTTCAGCAAACTTCTTGTGCAGCTCTATAGTGGTGTTGGCTTCACCAGTCAACAGCTGTTGCATCATCTGCTTCAAATCAACATCTTGAGTGCTAAAAGAGGTTTGTGTATTGAAAAAACCTTGTGGGACAAAAGCTGGTCTTGGCTGAAAGTTAGCTTGTTGAAAACCACCCTGAAATGGTGGTCTTAGAGAAAAGTTGTTCTGCTGGTTGAAAGAAACAAAAGGTTTGGTCCCTTGGTTTTGTTGAGCAGCTCGTGATGGATAGACTTGATCCTGAGCGATTGGGATGTGATGCAATATTAAGGATTTCATCAACAATGGAGCTAAGGATCAACGGACATGATGGTCTAGCCAAGGGAGTGTGTGGTGTGTTTGACATGTTTTCTTTCTTCTTATTTTCTGTTATCATCCTTTGAGTCTTGCATACATCCTAAGGCATAGAAAAGAACAAAAAAATTGGTAAAATTTTTTAAAAAATTTCAAAAAATTCATGTAGTTGCACTTGCATTATAGAATATTTTAGGATTGAGTCTAGAATTTTTAAAAATCATTTAGGTTGTTGCATTTTCATAGGGAGTAAATGATAAATATTTGTTAAGTTGTCAATGTTTGAATTGTTTTCAATGCCTAAGTTGTTTGTTGTTTGATTGCATCTAGTGAGCTTGAAGTTAAGCCTGCACCATACCTTGATTACTTGCATTTGACACTCTAGTCTTATGTTGAAACTTGCTTTGATTTGATGCCAACTCCATCTTATTAGAACCTTAATCTTGACAATGAATTATCTTGTTTGTGCATTGAAAGCGATTGCATGGCTTACCCTTATACATACTTGGATTATCTTCTTCCTTTCTTACCACTCTTGTTAATCCAAGTAGCTGATCCTAATCATAATGGGACAGTTAAGCACGCCTTAAATCTAACCTTCTTTCAAACCTAAACACTTTTCCGTGAGTAGTGAGGCCTTTCATTGCATTATTTTCAATCCTATCTTAGAAAAAAGTGTTAGGAATAGGACTGGCAAGGAGAAGCTCCCTTGTAGACACCAGCTTGCATTTGGAGCTTGGTATTAGGTTAGAAGTTTGGGGAAAGGGTCATTTGAGTAGTTTAAGAGTTTCATGTTTATATGTTTTCAAAAAGAAGAAAGAAGTATGGGGTTAGTAACAAAGGGGGAAAGAGTTAATTGTGGTTAAGTAAAATAGATAAAATGATCTAAGTGTTAAAGAAAAGAAAGGCGCCAGCAACAACAAAGCTAAGAAGAGGTCAACCGAAAGGAAAAATCTGACCAAACTATCCACCAAAGGTGATGAAGGCGGCGCCAAACAATCAACAATGAAGAGCAAGGTCTAAAAAGGAGAAGTCAACCACACGGCAAAGCCAAGAGAAGTTTCCCCCAATGTGAAGAGTGAAGATGATCAAGCGCTTTGGGAAAGGGAAGATTTAAGGGTTAACTTTGGGGTTTTAGAAGTTTCTAGGATCATCTTGGGTAAAATGGGTAGAAGGGAGCTTTAACTTGCATTCATAGGTGTGCCCTTACCTTTAGCATTTTGCCAAAGATAGGATTCTTTCATTGAGTGATCCCCTGATTTTTAAAACCCTTCTTAAAACGCGATCATTTTGATCTTGTGACCTTCCCCCTTTGACCAAATGCTTTCGCTTGATGTGCACAACTTGATCCATTGGTTAACGCTCAATGAATGTTAAGGAGTTGGTTGATTTGAATGCTCGTGTAGACTAAGCTAAGGTTCATTGCTTGCTTTGATGGGTATGGCTAAAGTTTTTAAAGTAGAACAACCTCTTTGCATCTTAGAACTTATAACTTGGGCGTTGAATCGATTTCTCCATTGACATCTTTCGTTTTGAGCTTCCACTTTCAAACCTCTCTTCCTTTCTAGAATTTTGTTTGCTTGAGGGCAAGCAAAAGACAACTTTGGGGGAGTTGATATTACTATATATTTTTCATATTTTGCATGCATTTAGGATAGTTTTTCATGCATTCATCTTGCATTATAGGCTAGTTTGCACCATTTTAGGTCCTAGGGCACTTTTGCATTAGCATTCGCATGTTTCTTGCATTATGCATCATATTCAGGTTGTTTTTGGACACTTTGGAGCTGTGGAGGATTCATGGACATGCTAAGGCTCGTGAGGATGCTTGTGGACACTTAGAGAACTCAACCATTCAGCAAAGGACCTGAGATCGAGTTGCAGATCGGGCAAGGCAGGTCGATCTAGACGAGATCGACCAGAAAATCGAGTGACCCCCAGTCCATTCAAGAGGGAGATCGAGCATGCGATTGAGTGAGGAGGTCGATTGAGAGTACGGACGTGGGCCATGCCATGCAGATCGAGGGCCAGATCGAGTTCCCGACCCGGTCATCAAAGGATCGACTCAAAGATCGAGCGAAGTCATCCGATCCAAGAGAAGATCGAGACGGAAATCAAGTGACCCGAGTTGATCCCAGACTAACTTATCCATCCAGCTGGTTTTGGCAGCTAGCGAAGGGGGAACCATTTGCGGTTTAGCCATTTTTGGCAAACCGCAGCCATCACTTTCTCTTATCTCCATTCTGTCTTTTGCTTTTCTCTCTCTCTACCTTAGGCTTATCGCCATTGTAGAACATCTACGCTTTTTCGGTTTTTAAAACCTTGAATCTTTTAATATTAAACAAGTTTTTCCTTTAATCAGTTGTTAATCATGTTTAGTTCATCCTTTACTGCTTTTCAATCGGTCTTAATAACATGTAGTGAGTAGTCTTTTTGGGTTTTCGGGGTTGAGGCGATTGAAAAGGGTTGAAAGGGTTCAAGTTTTGTGTTTTCTTTGTTCTTCATACCTTCTCTTCTAGGATCTTGGGGTCTTAAGGCTTATATAGCCTTGGAAAAGGTCTCTATGATTCCAGGGCTGGCTTACCTTGACAGGATTCAGATATCCTAGAAAACCAGATCCTAGAGATTAATCTTTCCTTTTCCACACGCCATGGTTGTAAAGGGGATTAGTTAGGTCACTATATTGAAATCTGTTTTCCTTGCTCTTCGATCTCTTTTTCCACCAAACGCCATGGGTTTGGATAAGAGATTGAGGAAGTGAACCATACCACACGCCATGGATGGTTCTTGTTTTGTTTTGAAGGCTTAGAGAAACCTCACAAGTGAGTAGATCTAAATGTTTTCAAACCAAAGCTTAAACCTTTGAGACCCTTGAATATGACCCTCGACCCTAAACCCTCCTTTTTAGCATTTTAAAACCTATGTTCATCATTCGCTTGTCATTTAGCTTGCATCCTGTTCGTTAGAAGTCATTCGCTTAAAGTTTTTTGTTAGATCGATCCATTTTGCTCGATCCTGTGGTCGATTTTTAGTTTTTAGTAGCTTTGCATTTTTAATCTTCTGCTTGTTCCTAGTGGTAGTTAACCCTCTTCCAGGGATTTAAAACTTGTTCTGCATTGATTAGATCGTTGCATTTAGTTTTGTTAGATTTTACCAATCATTTATCCACTTTGCTTAGATTTGCTTCATCCTTGCATTCTTAGTGACTCTTCCTGCATCCTAGGTGTGGATTGATACCTCTTGCACACTATACTACATCTACAGGTTGCTTGAGCTTTGATAATACCTCTGGTTGCTTGCTAAAAGCCTGTTATCACTGGACTCTTCCCTTACTGAGGTATCTACACAAATCACCAACTTGAACAACAAGATTCGCCAGCTAGAAAAAGAAAAACCCAGTTCAAGCGGTCAAGGTAGCTTACCCGGGAAGTGTGAGACAAACCCTAAGGAGTATGCAAACGCGATCACTTTGAGAAGTGGGAAAGAGCTACCACCACAGTCTATACCTGAGGACGATGAGGACATTGTGATTCAAAAGGGGAGGGAGTAATCTCTCAAATGATCAAGAGATCACCTTTGACAATGTCTACATTGCAAGGCCAAAGAAAGGCAAGGAAGCGGTTTTGGAGAAAAAAATGGAGGAAGTTAGCAAAAAGAAAGAAGCTTTCGTGCCTCCTCCTTACAAACCAAAGCTCCCCTTCCCTGGACGTTTCAAGAAGCAGTTGATTGAGAAGCATAAAGCCTTGTTTGAGAAGCAAATAAGGAACGTTGAGATCAAACTGCCGTTGGTTGATTGCTTGGCTATGATGCCAAAATATGCCAAGTTTTTGAAGAATGCTCTTGCTAAGAAGGAGAAAGAGAGCGAAGAGGTCTTGGTATTGAGTCAGGAATGCATTGCAATCATCCACAAGGAGATAGCTCCAAAGAACCTAAGAGATCCAGGGTCATTCACTATACCTTGTGCACTAGGCCATTTGAAGTTTGAGAGTTGCTTATGTGATCTTGGTGCAAGCATAAACCATATTCCTCACTCCATTGCCAAAAAGCTAGGCTTTATCAAGTTTAAGGAGTGTAGAATCTCACTCATTCTGGCTGATCGAAGTATAAGGCTTCCTGTAGGCATGCTTGAAGACTTACCCGTGAGGATTAGCAATGTGAATGTGCCAACAGATTTTGTAGTGGTAGAAATGGATGAGGAACCATGAGACCCTCTAATCCTTGGTAGACCGTTTCTAGCAACTGCTGGAGCCATCAAAGACGTGAAGAATGGCAAGATTTCTCTGCACCTTGGCAAGGACATCAAGCTGAACTTTGACATCAACGAAGTCTTGAATAAGCCACCGATCAGTGGACTAGCGTTCTATATTGAAACTTTAGATGAATTGGCTGATGAGTTGCGTGAGGAATTGGCACAAGAGGATCATCTACATCTGGCTTTGACAAAGGAGTGTGGGAATTATGGTTTCTTGAGTGAACAGACCCAGGAGTATGTACACATCCTTGATTCTCACAAGGTTGTGAAAGAAGATGAAGGCCAGTGCCTAGAGATGGACCTGGAGATCGACCAAATTACTCGATCCAGGAAAGAGATCAATGAGACGATCGAGCGAGCAGAGAACGACCTCGTGAATCGATCTCCTGCTCGATCCATATTGGTCGATCCAGTGCTCGATCCTGTGGTCGATTCACTGGTCGATTTTTGGTTTTTAGTTGCTTCATATTTTTAATCTTCTTCTTATTCCTAGTGGTAGTTAACCCACTTCTAGGGATTTTAAAATTGTTCTGCATTGTATTAGATCGTTGCATTTAGTTTTGTTAGATTTTACCAATCATTTATCCATTTTGCTTAGATTTGCTTCATCCTTGCATTCTTAGTGACTCTTCCTGCATCCTAGGTGTGGATTGGTACCTCTTGCACACTATACTACATCTATAGGTTGCTTGAGCTTTGATAATACATCTGCTTGCTTGCTAAAAGCCTGTTATCACTGGACTCTTCCCTTACTGAGGTATCTACACAAATCACCAACTTGAACAACAAGATTCGCCAGCTAGAGAAAGGAAAAGCCAGTTCAAGCGGTCAAGGTAGCTTACCCGGGAAGTGTGAGACAAACCCTAAGGAGTATGCAAACGCGACCACTTTGAGAAGTGGGAAAGAGCTACCACCACGGTCTATACCTGAGGACAATGAGGACATTGTGATTCAAGAGGGGGGGAGTAATCTCTCAAATGATCAAGAGATCACCTTTGACAATGTTTACATTGCAAGGCCAAAGAAAGGCAAGGAAGCGGTTTTGGAGAAAATAGTGGAGGAAGTTAGCAAAAAGAAAGAAGCTTTCGTGCCTCCTCCTTACAAACCAAAGCTCCCCTTCCCTGGACGTTTCAAGAAGCAGTTGATTGAGACGCATAAAGCCTTGTTTGAGAAGCACATAAGGAACGTTGAGATCAAACTGCTGTTGTTGATTGCTTGGCTATGATGCCAAAATATGCCAAGTTTTTGAAGGATACTCTTGCTAAGAAGGAGAAAGAGAGCGAAGAGGTCTTGGTATTGAGTCAGGAATGCAGTGCAATCATCCACAAGGAGATAGCTCCAAAGAAGCTAAGAGATCCAAGGTCATTCACTATACCTTGTGCACTAGGACCTTTGAAGTTTGAGAGTTTCTTATGTGATCTTGGTGCAAGCATAAACCTTATGCCTCACTCCATTGCCAAAAAGCTAGGCTTTACCAAGTTTTAGGAGTGTAGAATCTCACTCATTCTGGCTGATCGAAGTATAAGGCTTCCTGTAGGCATGCTTGAAGACTTACCCATGAGGATTAGCAATTTTAATGTGCCAACAGATTTTGTAGTGCTAGAAATGGATGAGGAACCAAGAGACCCTCTAATCCTTGGTAGACCGTTTCTAGCAACTGCTGGAGCCATCATAGACGTGAATAATGGCAAGATTTCTCTGCACCTTGGCAAGGACATCAAGCTGAACTTTGACATCAACGAAGTCTTGAATAAGCCACCGATCGGTGGACAAGCATTCTACATTGAAACTTTAGATGAATTGGCTGATGAGTTGCGTGAGGAATTGGCACAAGAGGATCATCTACAGCTGGCTTTGACAAAGGAGTGTGGGAATTATGGTTTCTTGAGTGAACAGACCCAGGAGTATGTACACATCCTTGATTCTCACAAGGTTGTGAAAGAAGATGAAGGCCAGTAACTAGAGATGGACCTGGAGATCGACCAAATTACTCGATCCAGGAAAGAGATCGCTGAGACGATCGAGCGAGAAAACTCGACCTGTTCAGAGAACGACCTCGTGAATCGATCTCCTGCTCGATCCATATCCAATCGAGCAAGTGAATCGAGGGAGTGCACTCGATCCAGCCTTGAACGAGGGAGCGATCGACTGACTGGCTCGATCTCTGCGGTAGGGTCCAAGATGGCAGCTTAAGAGCTCATGACTCGGGGTCAAAAGAGGCGAATGAAGACAGCAACCTCAACACAAGCCAAGAGGAGGACTGGAGTGAGCTGCTAGCCCCGAAGGTGGACCTAAAGCAGCTTCTTGATGGGCTAAGGTACGCTTTCTTGGGACCAAATGATACATATCCTGTCATTGTGAATGAAAATCTAAATGATGATGAGTTAAACTCACTCCTTAAGGAGCTGAGGAAGTATAGAAAGGCCATTGGGTACTCTCTCAGTGACATCAAGGGCCTTTCACCAATGCATTGTACTCACAGGATTCATTTAGAGAATGAAAACACATCTTCAATAGAACATCAAAGACGTTTGAACCTGAATTTGAAAGAAGTGGCTAAGAAAGAAATCTTAAGACTCTTAGAGGCTGACGTGATATACCCTATCAGTGATAGCACATGGATCTCTCTGGTCCATGTGGTACCAAAGAAAGGGGGTATCACGGTTATAAAAAATGAAAAAGATGAGTTAATTCCTACTAGGACAATAACCGGACATAGAATGTGTATTGATTATAGGAAACTCAACTCAGCCACTAGAAAAGATCACTTCCCTCTTCCCTTCATTGATCAATTGCTAGAGAGATTAACTAATCATCCATACTATTGTTTTCTAGATGGCTATAGCAGTTTCTTTCAAATACCCATTCATCCTAATGACCAAGAGAAAACCACTTTCACATGCCCCTGTGGTACCTTTGCTTATCGAAGGATGCCATTTGGGTTATGTAATGCACCAGCAACCTTTCAAAGGTGTATGATGTCTATTTTCTCTGACCTTATAGAGAAAATGGTAGAAGTTTTCATGGAAAAGTTTTTGTGTATGGTGCTTCGTTTGGTGGTTGTTTGTCAAATCTTTGCAGGGTTCTCAAGAGATGTGAGGAGACAAACTTGGTGCTGAATTGGGAAAAGTGTCACTTTATGGTGAGGGAAAACATTGTACTCGGGCACAAGATTTCTGAGAATGGGATTGAGGTTGATAAAGCCATGATAGAGGTTATTATGAGTTTAGAGCCTCCGGTTAATGTGAAAAGGATTAGGAGCTTCTTGGGGCACACCGGTTTTTACAGGAAGATTATCAAGGATTTTTCCAAGATAGCACGTCCTCTTACAAGGCTACTGTGCAAGGAAACCGAGTTCATCTTCGATGAAGAATTCCTACAAGCCTTTAAGACCATCAAAGAAGCCTTAGTCACCGCGCCTATAGTTCAAGCTCCGGATTGGGATTCGTCCTTCGAGATTATGTGCGACGCAAGTGACTACGCCGTGGGTGCTGTCTTGGGTCAGAGAAAGGATAAGAAGCTGCATGTAATCTACTATGCAAGCCGTACCTTGGATGACACGCAAGTTAAGTATGCAACCACCGAGAAAGAGCTTCTAGCCGTGGTCTTTGCTTTTGAGAAGTTTAGGTCTTACTTGGTGGGTTCTAAGGTCATAGTGTATATTGACCATGCTGCCTTGAGGTACATATATTCCAAGAAAGATACCAAACCGAGGCTCTTAAGGTGGATCCTTCTCTTGCAAGAGTTTGATATGGAAATCAAAGACAAGAGGGTATAGAGAACGGCGTAGCAGATCATCTTTCAAGGATGAGGGTGAATGATGTCTTGCCTTTGGACGACTCACTCCCTGAGGAGCAGCTTATGATGGTTAACACAGTGGTATGTGCAAAGCTAGAGGAGATGCTTGAAGAAGTCTTGAGCCTAAAGGAAGAAGATCTACCATGGTATGCGGATATTGTTAACTATTTGGCATGTGGAGAAGAGCCTACTCACTTGGACCATTACCATATGAAGAAGTTCATGAGGGACATCTCTCACTACTTTTAGGATGATCTTTATCTGTACAAGAGGGGTGTGGACAGCCTATACCGAAGATGTGTCACAAGAGAAGAAGCAAGAGACATTCTTCTCCATTGCCATGGTATAACTTATGGTGGACACTTCGCATCGTTCAAGACAGCTACAAAGGTTCTCCAAGCTGGGTTTTGGTGGCCTACACTCTTCAAGGATGCATATGAGTTTATAAAATCGTGTGAAGCTTGCCAAAGGGCCGGGAACATAACTAAAAGGAATGAGATGCCGCAAGTACCTATCTTTGAGGTGGAAGTCTTTAACGCTTGAGGGATTGATTTTATGGGTCCGTTTAGTGGCAGTAGACTATGTGTCTATGTGGGTAGAAGTCATAGCCTCACCAATTAATGATTCAAAGGTGGTAGTCAAGCTTTTCAAGACTATTATTTTTCCAAGGTTTGGAGTTCCTAAGGTAGTGATTAGTGACGGAGGCAGCCACTTCATCCTCAAGGTTTTTGAGGGTCTTTTGAGGAAGTATGGAGTTAAACACAAGGTGGCCACGCCTTATCACCCTCACACCAGTGGCCAAGGGGAGGTTTCAAATAGGCAAATTAAGACCATCCTAGAGAGAACCACAGGAGTGACAAGGAAAGATTGGGCAAGCAAGTTGATGACGCTCTTTGGGCTTATAGGACGGCTTTCAAGATTCCCATTGGTACCACGCCTTTCAACCTCCTCTATGGTAAATCTTGTCACCTCCCTGTGGAGTTAGAGCACAAAGCTCTTTGGGCTGTGAAGCAAGTGAACTACACTCTCAAGACAGCACAAGAGAAGAGACTAGTGCAACTTCATGAGCTTGATGAATTGAGGATGGATGCCTATGAAAGCTCCACGATCTACAAAGAGAGGACCAAAGCTTTTCATGACAAGAAGCTGGTGCTTAAGGAGCTCAAAGAGGGAAGCCTGGTTCTGCTCTACAACTCGCGTTTGAAGTTGTTCCCCGGGAAGCTCAAGTCTAGATGGAGCGGTCCGTTTGAGATTAAAGAAGTGCTACCGTATGGGGCAGTGACTTTGATTGGCAAGGGTGGACAGAGTTTCACAGTGAATGGGCATAGAGTCAAGCCCTACATGGCAAGTGGTTGCAGCAAGGAGAGCACGATGTTGCTTCTCCAAGATCCACCTCTAGCCTAACCAAGTAAAGTCAAGCTAAGAGACGTAAAACAAGCGCACCTGGGAGGCAATCCCATGACTATCATTGTACATATTTTTTCTTTATTTCTGTTTCAATTTTATGCTTTTTAGTTTAAGTGTGTAGGTACAAGGAAATGGGAACCAGAGATCATGATCTTGGGGTTCACAAGGCGAGGAAAGGAAAAGTAGAGGCAAACGATCGAGTGAAAGAAGAGATCTTTACTAGATCGAGCTATTGAATCGAGTGAAGTCACTCGATCTAGAAGAGATCGAGTAGACAATCGAGTGAATCAGTCGATTGCGAGAGGATGACCCACCCATGCATTTAGCTTGATATGCAAACGGGATGTGGATCGACTGGTCTCACTCGATCCTCGAACTGGATCGATCAGTTCACTCGATCAACTCACTCGATCTCCGCCAAAACGACCTCGAAATCGATCAAGGAGCTCGATCTAAGAAGCATGGCCATAACCACATGGAATCTTGGAACGAGGAGCAGACTCGATTTAAGGCTCGATTCAAATCAGATCGAGCCCCCAATCAAGCAAGCCTCTCGATCACAGACAAAATGGGCATGAGATCGAAGTCAAGATCGACCAATTTGACTCGATCTCATGCCAAGGTTGGTCTAAACTTCCCCCCTCCTTTCTCTTTCCCTCCCATTTTGAATTTGAATCTTGGTCAAGACAAGCATCTTTGACCATGAGAATGTGTGCCTTGACCACATCTTTTTCAAAACCCACTTGCATGCATCCAAAGATTTTTCTTTATAAAACCATACATACACACTCTCTCTTCACATTGGATTTCAAACTGATTTTTAGAAAGAGAGAGTGTGAGTTCGGTTTTTAAAGGCATAGAGCATCTAATAATCATCCCATTTCAAAGGTATTTTCGAATTTCTTGAATTTCATATTTGAGTTTTAAGAAAATTGCCTTTTGTTGAATTGGTTGAATGAAATTTGCTAGGGATTAGGATGAATTTTTAGAAATATCTAAGTATTAGGAAAATTTTCTTGATTTAGCCTTATCTCAAGAGATTTTCCTCTTCTATTTATTGATATATTTTAGAATATCCCCAAAAATCTAGGACTTATATTTAGAGATTTTCTCTCTTTGCCATATCTTTCTCTCTTAATCGCCACCTATCCTCACTTTCTCTTTGAGAACTTGTGTTTCAGGTACCATGGCATTCAAGAAGAGAAGCAGAGATTTGGCAACTCAAGAGGAAACACAGCAAGTGGTTGAAGAAAGGGTCAAGTGGAGTAAAGAAGAGAGGAAAACAAAGAAGAGGCTTGAGAGGTTGCGGTTTGAGCCTACAAAGTTTGCAAGTAGGGATCTCTTGGAAAGACTAGGTTTGTTGGAGGAGTTTGATGAGTTGCTCAGGGGCATGGGCCTTGCTTGCCTATCACGGCTGGATTGCCCAACTTACCCCAAGGTGATATTACTATATATTTGGTGTATTTTGCATGCATTTACGATAGTTTTTCATGCATTCATCTTGCATTATAGGCTAGTTTGTTCTATTTTTTGCATTTTAGGTTCTAGGTCCCATTGCATTCGCATTTCGCATGTTTCTTGCATAAATGCATCAAATCCAGGTTGTTTGGAGCACTCTCGAGTTGAGGAGGTTGCGTAGACGTGCTAAGGCTCGTAAGGGAGCTCGTGGACACTTGGAGAGCTCAGGAGTGCATGCTAAGGACCTGAGATCGAATAGCAGATCGAGCAAGGCAGGTCGATATATATGAGATCGTCCAGAAGATCGAGTGACCAAATCGATGCAATGAAATGGATCGAGACCAAGATCGAGTGTGGAGATCGATCTGAAGTACGGACGTAAATGACGCCATGCAGACCGAGTACCAGATCGAGCTTCCAACCCGATCAGCACACAATCGACTCAGAGATCGACTAAAGCCACACGATCCAAGACGAAGATCAAGAGCCAGATCGAGCTTCGTGCTCGATCCCAGGCTACTTTAACCGTTTTTGGCTTCTAGCAAGGGGGGAAACATTTGTGGTTTGGCCATTTTTGGCAAAACGCAGCCATCCCTTTCACTATCTTCATTCTGTCTATTTACCTTTTCGCTCTTCTCTCTCGTTTTTTAGGCGATTTCCGCCATTGTAGATCTTCAAGCTTTTTCTTGCTTTTGAAAGCCTTGAATATCGAATCTTTTGCTTTAATTAATCGTTAATCATGCTTAGCTTTCTGTTTATTGTGTTTTGTTCGGTTTTCTTTATGAGTAGCGAGAGTAGTTTCATTGGGTTGATGGGTTGAGGAGATTCAAAAGGGTCAAAGAGGTTGAAGTTTTGTGTTTACTTGTTCTTCATTACCTTCTCTTCTAGGATCTTGAATACTTAAGGCTTAGAGAGTCTCACGCCAAGATCTCTATGATCCAAAGACTGTCTTACCTTGACAGGATTCAGATGTCCTAGAAAATCAGATCCTAGAGGCTAATCCTTCCTTTCCCACATGCCATGGTTGTTAAGGGGATTAGTTAGGTCAATATTTGAAATCTGTGTTTCTTGCTCTTCGATCGCTTTTTCCACCAAACGCCATGGGTTTGTAGAAGAGATTGAAGAAGTGAACCATACCACGTGCCATGGATGGTTCTTGTTTTGTTTTCAAGGCCTAGAGAACCTCACAAAGTGAGTAGATCTAAAAGTTTTCAAACCAAACTTTAATCTTTGAGATCCATGAATATGACCCTCAACCTTACACCCTCTTTCTTAGTGTTTTAAATCTCTGCTTATCATTCTGTCATCATAAACTTTACATCTTGTTCATTAATCCATCGCATCATTCATCATTTTAAGTTGTTAGACGAGCTCGGTCCATATTGCTCGATCTAGTGATCGATCCACTAGTCGATTTTTAGTTTTTTAGAGCTTTGCATTTTTGTCATTCCGCTTGTTCCTCGTTGTAGTTAACCCTCTTCCAGGGATTTCAAAATTGTTTCGCTTTGCATTTGACGCTTGCATTTAGTTTTAAAGGATTTTACCAATCATTTATCATTTTCGCTTAGATTTGCTCATTTCCCTTGCATTCTTAGTTAACTTGCTAACCCTAGGTGTGGATTGATACTTCTCGTGCATGCTATACTACATCTTAGTCTTGCATTTGAGTTTGATAACCTCTCGTGCTTGCATTTACACCGTAAGAAATGAGTTATCAAATGGCGTCGTTGCCATCTTAGGGGATCGAAAGCATTAAGATTTGGGGTTTAGTAAAGACTAAGCCTTTACTTTAAGTTGGTTACTGATTTCTCAACTTTCAAACTTGTGTCTTTCAGGTACATGAATCTGTGTTCCAAGGGTAACAACGCCTTACTCACACCCTTGGACAATATTCATCAGCTTGGACATGCAAGATCAAGAAGAGTTAGAGAGCAAGCTAGAGCTTTTGAGGAGATTGTGCAGCAAGGTTCAGTGGATTTTGAAGCAATGGCTGAGCATGAGCACCCAGAGGGACCTCCTCCAGCTCACGGGACAGTAGGAAGGGGTAATGGAAACCCCCACAACGCGGCTAGACCCCCACATATCATTGGAGCAGGAGATGCTCCCAATACTCACCATAATAGGTTTGGGATCACTCCTCCTCCAGTGCAAAACAATAATTTCGAGATCAAGCCAGGGTTTGTTCAGATGGTGCAAAACAACAAATTTCATGGGTTAGCTTTGGAGGACCCATTGGCGCATCTAGACAACTTTGAGCAGCTTTGTGGAATGCTCAAGATAAATGGCATCTCAGAGGACAGCTTCAAGCTGCGTTTGTTTCCCTTTTCCTTAGGCAACAAGGCACGGCACTGGGAGAAGACTCTTCCACAAGGCACTATCACTTCTTGGGCTGACTGTAAGAAAGCTTTCCTCTCCAAGTTTTTCTCAAGCTCTTGGACAGCAAGGTTGAGAAGCGAGATCAGTGGTTTCACTCAGCGACATAATGAGTCCTTCAATGAGGCTATGGAGCATTTTAAGGATTATACAATAGCCTACCCTCACCATTGTTTCAGCGAAGAGACCCTCTTGAGTACTATCTACCGCGGAGCACTTCCAAAGATCAGGTTACTACTTGACACGGCAAGCAAAGGAAACTTCCTTGGTCAAGAGGTTGAGGAAGGTATGGAGCTCATTAAAAACCTAGCATTGAGCGATGGGAATTATTCTGAAGACTATGACCGTTCACCAAGAGGAGCTGATCTTGAATCCAACAAGAAAGAAATAAAGTCTCTCCATGAGAAGATCGATAAGCTCATGCTTGCAAATCAAAAGCATGTACATTTTGTTGGGGAAGCTGCGGATGTCTTGGATGAGCTAGAGCAATGCCAAGAAGAAGAAGCTAATTGGGTAGCCGGTCAGAACAACTACAAGCCTCAAGGTTACTCTCAAGGCTACCAAGGCAACAATAACTTGTCTTATAGAAGCACCAACGTTGAAAACCCAAAGGATCAGGTGTACCCTCCTCAACAAGCTAAACCGTTTGTGCCCTATAACAAAGGTTTTCAGCCGAGTGGTGGTTTTCAAGGTCAGCGACAAGGTAACTTTCAGGGGCAGCAGCAGCAGCAAGGAAACAAAGGTTATACTCCTATGTACCCTCCCGGCTTTGTTCCTCAACAACAGATGCAACCGCAACAGGTTTATCCTGTACAAGCCATGTTTCAGCAGTTGCTTCAAGGGCAAGCTTCAACAAACCAAAAGTTTGCCGAAATGAACACCCGCTTAGACTCCTCTCTCACTGATGTCTCTACTCAGATTACAACTCTAAACAACAAGATAAAGCAGTTAGAGAAGGGTAACGCAAGTACAAGTGGTCAAAGCAGTCTACCGGGCAAGTGTGAGCAACATCCCAAGGAATACGCCAATGCTATCACACTACAAAGTGGGAAAGAACTTCCACCGAGGGTTACACCTAAAGACAATGAGGACATTGTGGTTCAAGAGGGGGAGGGTAAACCTTCGGCTGATGATAAGATCAACTTCCACAACGTGTGGTTAGAGAGGCCAACGAAGGGCAAAGAAGCAGCCGTAGAGAAGCAAGTGGAGAAAGCAACCGAGGAGAAGGATAACTACATACCTCCACCTTATGTTCCTAAGCTTCATTTTCCTGGCCGCTTCAAGAAACAGCTTATAGAGAAGCATAGGCTCTTGTTTGAGAAGCATCTAAGGGACGTAGCGATCAAGCTACCCCTTGTGGATTGCCTAGCGATGATGCCTAAGTGTGCTAAATTTTTCAAAGACACGCTTGCAAAGAAGAACAAGGAAAGCAAGGAAGTGCTGGTGCTTAGTGAAGAGTGTAGCGCCATTATACACAAGGAGATAGTCCCCAAGAAGTTGGGAGATCCAGGAAGCTTCACTATACCATGTGCTCTCGGTCCTTTAACATTTCATAGTTGCCTATGCGACCTTGGCTTAGTATAAATCTGATGCCCCATTCTATAGCAAAGAAGTTAGGTTTCACACGGTTCAAAGAGTGTAGGATCTCCCTTGTGTTAACTGACATAAGCGTGAGACTTCCAGTGGGTTTGCTAGAGGATCTTCCAGTGTGGGTAAGTGGTTTAAACGTGCCAACCGACTTCGTTGTGCTTGAAATGGATGAAGAACCTAAGGATCCGCTTATACTTGGGAGGCCATTCCTTGCAACCGCCGGAGCAATCATTGATGTCAAGAATGGGAAGATAGCTCTACACTTGGGCAAGGATATATGGCTGGATTTTGATATCAACGAGGTCCTGAAGAAGCCCACCATAGAAGGGCAAGCTTTCTATATAGAGACGTTGGATGCTTTGGCGGATGAACTGCTAGAAGAGCTTGCACAAGAGGATCACTTGAAGCTGGCATTGACTAAGGAGCCAGGAGAGTTCGGTTTTCTGAGTAGGAAGACTCAGGAGCACGTTAATCTCCTTGACTCTAGGAAAGTTGCCTAGAGATCGATCAGGCAATCGAGAAGATCACTCGATCCAAGACAGCAATCGACAAGAAGATCGAAGAGACTGGTCGATCCAGAGAAGAGAATGACTCAGACGCTCGATCTACTACTCGATCCCAATCAAATCGAGTAAGTGATCGACCTGAGTGCAGTCGATCCAGCAAATCAATCGATGGGAAGATCGAGGGAAGCCAATCGATC
The DNA here is from genome assembly GCA_911865555.2 of Thlaspi arvense. Lineage (NCBI taxonomy): Eukaryota > Viridiplantae > Streptophyta > Magnoliopsida > Brassicales > Brassicaceae > Thlaspi > Thlaspi arvense. The sequence goes on from OU466857.2 coordinate 47,597,219, forward strand.
AGTTCAGAGAACGAGACGGGGACTCGATCTCCTGCTCGATCCCAACCAAATCGAGTAGGAGAATCGAGTGAAATTTCTCGATCCGGACCAGAACGAGTGCAAGATCGAGTGGAAGACTCGATCTCAGAGGGGACAACGGTTCAAGAAAGCAGTCTTTTGGGTTATATCTCGGGTTCTAAGGAGGCTATTGAGGATGGGAACGTCAACAAGAGCCGCGAGGAGGACTGGAGCGAGCTGCTAGTCCCAAAGGTGGACCTTAAGGAGCTCACAAAAGGGCTAAGGTATGCTTTCTTAGGGCTTAATGATACCTACCCCGTGATTGTGAATGAAAAATTAAGTGATGATGAGTTGCACTCGCTCCTAAGTGAGCTGAGAAAGTATAGGAAGGACATTGGGTACTCTCTAAGTGACATCAAGGGCCTTTCACCAATGCTTTGCACTCATAGGATTCACTTGGATAATGAGAACGCCTCTTCTATAGAACACCAAAGGCGTTTGAATCCTAATTTAAAGGAGGTTGTTAAGAAAGAGATTCTTAAGCTGTTAGAGGCTGATGTGATCTATCCCATAAGTGACAGCACATGGGTTTCCCCTGTACACGTGGTGCCTAAGAAGGGAGGGATCACGGTCATTAAGAATGATAAAGATGAGCTTATACCTACTAGGACTATTACAGGACACCGTATGTGTATAGACTATAGGAAGCTTAATCTTGCTACTAGAAAGGATCATTTTCTTTTACCTTTTATTGATGAAAAACTTGAGAGGCTTGCTAATCATCCTTACTATTGCTTTCTTGATGGATATAGTGGTTTCTTTCAAATACCAATCCAACCAAACGATCAAGAGAAGACGACCTTTACATGCCCTTATGGCACCTTCGCGTATCGAATGATGCCATTCGGGTTGTGTAACGCATCGGCTACGTTTCAGCGGTGTATGATGTCGATCTTCTCTGATCTAATAGAAGAGATGGTATAAGTGTTTATGGATGACTTCTCTGTATATGGTGCGTCTTTTTCTGCGTGTTTGTCGAATCTTTGCAAGGTACTAAAGCATTGTGAAGAGACGAATCTTGTGCTTAACTGGGAGAAGTGTGACTTCATGGTGAAGGAAGGGACCGTGCTTGGCCACAAGATATCAGAGAAGGGCATAGAGGTTGATAAAGCCAAGGTTGAGGTCATGATGGGTCTTGACCCGCCGGTTAATGTCAAAGGAGTAAGGAGTTTCCTAGGCCATGCTGGCTTTTACAGGCGCTTCATCAAAGACTTTTCCAAGATTGCACGCCCTCTCACAAGGTTGTTGTGCAAGGAAGCTGACTTTGTGTTTGATGAGGATTGTCTTCGTACTTTCGTGACCACCAAGGAAGCTCTTGTATCCGCGCCAATAGTACAAGCACCAGACTGGACTCTACCGTTCGAGATCATGTGTGACGCGAGTGACTACGCCATATGAGCCGTTCTTGGTCAAAGGAAAGACAAAAGGCTGCATGTCATCTACTATGCAAGCCGGACCCTAGATGACACTCAAGTGAAGTACGCTACGACTGAGAAGGAGTTGCTGGCAGTTGTATTCGCCTTTGAGAAGTTCAGGTCATACCTCGTAGGCTCTAAGGTGGTTGTCTATACAGATCACGCAGCTCTGAGGTACATCTATTCCAAGAAAGACACTAAATCGAGACTCTTGAGATGGATCCTTTTACTCCAAGAGTTCGACATGGAAATTAAGGACAAGAAAGGAATAGAAAAAGGCGTGGCAGATCACCTCTCTATGATGAGAATCAATGAGTCTCTGTCCTTAGATGATTCGCTTCCAGAAGAACAACTTATGATGATCACTACGGCTGTTTGTGGAAGGCTAGAAGGGCAGTTTGAAGAGGTTCTGAGTTTCAAGGAAGAAGACTTGCCTTGGTACGCTGACATTGTAAACTTCTTCGCATGTGGAGAGGAGCCAACTCACCTTGATCATTACCACAAGAAGAAGTTTATGAGAGATGTCGCCTACTACTTTTGGGACGAGCCCTACTTATACCAAAGAGGGGTTGATAGCTTGTATAGAAGATGTGTCTTAAGGGATAAAGCTCAAGACATTCTACTTCACTGCCATGGATCTTTTTACGGAGGACACTTTGCTTCTTTCAAAACCGCTACAAAGGTGTTACAAGCGGGTTTTTAGTGGCCATCTATCTTCAAGGACGCTCACGAGTTTGTTAAGAGTTGTGAAGCGTGTCAAAGAGCAGGAAACATCACCAAGAGAAACGAGATGCCTCAAGTTCCTATCTTTGAGGTTGATGTCTTTGACGCTTGGGGGATAGATTTTATGGGTCCATTCCCATCTTCTTACGGCAATAAGTACATCTTGGTGGCGAATGATTATGTATCTAAATGGGTTGAGGCCATCGCTTCCCCTACAAACGACTCTAAGGTGGTTATCAAGCTCTTTAAAACCATCATATTCCCAAGATTTGGAGTCCCTAAGGTTGTAATCAGTGACTGTGCAGCCATTTCATCAACAAGGTATTCGAGAACCTCTTAAGGAAGTATGGTGTGAAGCACAAGGTAGCTACACCTTATCATCTTCAAACGAGTGGACAAGTAGGGGCCTCTAACCGGCAGATCAAGGCAATACTCGAGAGGACAGTAGGTACTACTCGGAAGGATTGGGCGGCTAAGCTAGACGATGCTTTGTAGGCTTACCGGACCGCCTTCAAAACCCCCATTGGTACTACTCCTTTTACTCTTCTCTACGGCAAAGGATGTCACCTACCTGTTGAGCTGGAACATAAAGCATTGTGGGCTGTGAAGCAGTTGAACTATGATCTCAAGACAGCTCAGGAGAAGCGTTTGATTCAGCTACACGAGTTTGATGAACTAAGGCTGGACGCCTACGAAAGCACTAAGATCTACAAGGAGCGTACTAAGGCGGCTCATGACAAGAAGTTGGTTCATAAAGGGCTTAAGGAAGGCAGTCTGGTGCTACTCTATGACTCGAGGTTGAAGCTGTTCCCAGGCAAGCTCAAATCAAGGTGGTGTGGACCGTTTGAGATCAAGGAGGAATTGCCCTATGGAGCCGTTATGTTGGTTGGCAAGAGTGGGAATGCATTCACAGTCAACGGACACAGAGTAAAGCCATACATGGTCAGTGCATTCAACAAGGAGACCACTTCAATGCTTCTCCAAGACCCACCATCTGCCTAAACCAAGTAAAGTCTAGCTAAAGATATTAAAGAAAGCGCACTTGGGAGGCATTCCCATGTCTATCTTGTATATATTTCTGCTTTCTTTCTGTTTCAGTTTTATGTTTATATCTTCTAAGTGTGTATGAAAGGGTGTAAGGGATTGCAGGACATGATCTTGGTGTCTAAAAGAGGCGAGAAGGGTTAAGAATAGGCTAGAGATCGAGTGCTAGATCGACTCATCCTAGCTCGATCTTTACTAGATCGAGGTAGTGAAATGAGTGGAGTTAGTCGATCTAGACGAGATCGAGTGGAACGGTCGATCACGACAGGATGAACACCCTATACGTTTAGCTTGAAAAGCAAACGAGTTGTAGTTCGACCGAGTCACTCGATTCTCAAAAATAGATTGAATGGTCAACTCGATCTGCCACTCGATCTGCCACTTGATCTAAGCCAAATCAACCCTCAGATCGATCACGTAGCTCGATCCAAGGACCAGTGCCTGTTGACCAAAAGTCAAGGAACGAGAGGATAGTCGATCTAAGACTCGATGCAAAATAAATCGAGTCCCTGATCGATCAAACCTCTCGATCCTAGCCATTATAGACATGAGATCGAGTCCTAGATCGACCGAATGGACTCGATCTCGTGCCGAGGTAACAATTTCTTTTTCCTCTTTTCTTCTTTCCTTCCAATTTTTTAAATTTGAAAAGTGGTCAAGGCAAGCATCTTTGACCATGAAAGATGTGCCTTGACCACACCTTTTGTCAGAAAACCACTTGCTTGCCCATAGTTTGTATTTTTGTTGGTCTTTATATTTTCAAGCTAGAGCACACTCTCTCATACTTTATGTTTCAAGTTTCTTAAACAAGAGAGTGTGATTTTCACTAATTCAAAAGATCAACAGCATCTGTTTTCAAGCTTGCTAAGGTATTTCCGAATCATTGTTCAATATTTTTTGGAAAATTCCCTTTTTATTACTTGCTTGAGAACTAGATGTTAGGGAATTTGAGCGAATTTTTTAAAACTAGCTAGATATTAGGAAAAATTCTAGATCTGCTCTTATCTCTAGATTTGCTCCTCTATTTTCTTGCAAGAATTTTTATAAATTCCCCAAAAATCTAGGGTATTTGTTATAAGCTTTTCCCTCTTGCATAGTCTTTCTCTCTACATTCGCCGCCTTTGCTCATTCTTCTTCTTAAGAATTGTGTTTCAGGTACCATGGCTCCAAAACGAACAAGGGAAGAGATAACACAAGGAGGAGAGGCTCAGCAAGAGGCTCAACAAGTGGTTCAGGAGAAGGTTCGGTGGACCAACGAGGAGAAACAAGCCAAGAAGCGGCTTGAAAGGCTGAGGTTCGACCCTACGAAGTTTGCGAGCCAAGATCTGTTGGCCAAGATGGGGATTTTGAGAGATTTCGATCAGCTCTTGAAGAACATAGGGCTCCGATGTTTGTCACGCATGGACTGCCCCACTTACCCTGAGGCAACCATTGATTTCTTAGCAACCTTGTAGTTCACGTATGAGAACCCGAATCTTCCTACTCCCTCCCAAGGGCACATCACCTTCAAAATCAGACGTCGAGCCTATCATCTCTCGATCCAGGAGCTTTGCGAAGCTTAAGGTTTGAATGCTGATGCTGGACAAGTGGAGTTCTGATGTTACTGCATATTACATACATTTTGCATACACATTAGTTAGCTTTTCATGCATTTACATCACATTTTAGATTAGATTGCATCACTTAGAGTCCTAGAGCATTCTTCCACCAGCATACGCATGTTCCTTGCATTTTGCATCACATTCAGGTTGTTTCTCGCTACTTTGGAGTCGTGGAGGTTCGTGGACGTGCTGTAGCTGTTGTAGCGGTTCATGGAAGGTCGGATATTTGCTAAGGACCAGAGATCGGGGAACAGATCGAACATGGCAGGTCGATCTAGGATGAGATTGACCAGAAGATCAAGAAGACCAGGCGATCCAAGGAGAATGAGCGAGACGAAGATCGAGTGAAGCAATCGATCAAACGGTACAGACGTAAATGACGCCATGCAGAGCGAGGCCCAGATCGAGTCCACCACTTGATCCAACCAAAGATCGATACCAAGATCGGATGCAACACTCGATCCGCCGAAGATGATTGAGATCCAGATCGAGTTGAAGACACGATGTCCGAAGATGATCGAGAGAGCCGCTCGATCCCGGAGTCGATCTCTATCTTTTCAACCGCTTTTGGCCGCTAGAGAGGGGGGGACCATCGGGTTATTTTTGACATTTTGGGAAGGCGGCGACGTCCTTTTCCCACACAACTTTTCATTCTTTTCTTTTTGGAATGCTTTTCTCTCTGGTTTTGGAGACGATCCACGATTATCGAACCTTGAGTTTTTCTTGCTTTTGTAATCGAATCATTTGAGTTTAATCTAGTTTTCTTTTCATGTTCATCGTTTCCTTCTCCATGCTTAGCTTGATTTATCTTATGTGTAGTGAGTAGTTCATTTGGGTTCGGGGTTGAGAGGATTTAAGGGGTTAAAAGGGTTTCGATCTTGGGGTTTTCTAGTGTTTTAATGGCTATCTCTTCTAGGGTGTCGAGTTCTCAAAACTTAAAGACTCTCACGCCAAGAGCTTTATGATCCGAAAGGTTCCTTACCTTGACAGGATTCAGGGACCTCTGAAGATCACACCCTAGAGACTAGTTACCCCTTCCCAAAAGCCATGGAAGTTTGGGGGACTAGTTAAGCCACTCGCTTGAAATCTGTTTTTCCTGCCCTTCGACCTCTCTTTCCACCAAAAGCCATGGGTTTGGAGGAGAGGATGAAGGAGTGATCTATACCGAAAGCCACAGATAGATCTTATTTAGTTTTCAAGGCTTAGAGATTCTCATAAAGTGAGTCGATTTAAAGTTTTCAACTCAAGTTCGGACCTTTGAAACCCCTGACCATGAATCTCAACCCTAGGCCCTCTCTTTTAGCATCTTTACATCTTCTCTCGCCATTTGCTTGATCTTTGATAGCATCCTGGTCGTTAGTTTTACGGTTCTTGCATTTTTAGACGAGATCGATCGTTATTGCTCGATCTAGTGGTCGATCCCATGGTCGATCCACTAGTCGAATTTTAGTAATTCGTAGCTTCGTCTTTTAATTATTCTGTTTATTCCTCATGGTAGTTTGATCATTCCTGGTAATATTAAAATAGTTTTGCATTCCATTTAGTTGCTGCATCTAGTTTTTAGGAATTTTCTCAAAACCTATCTTGTTTCGCTTAGATTTGCAAAGCCCTTGCATTCTCTTTGCATTTTCTATCATCCTAGGTATGGATTGACTCTCTCTTGCATAATGTGCTACAACCTGTCTTGCATTTGAGTTTGATAACCTCATTGCATACTCACCCTTGCAAAGAAAAATGCTTATCAAATGGCGCCGTTGCCAACCTAGGATTGTTTAGAAAACATAGAGATTTGGGACTTAGCGATGACTAAGCCTTTACCTTGTTTTAGTTACTAATCATACTAATCTCAAACGTGTGTTGTCAGGTACATGAATCTTCGTTCAAAGGGAGACAATAATCTACTTCAACCCTTGGACAACATTCATCATCTTGGTCATTCACAGCAAAGAAGAGTACGAGAACAAGCCAGAGCCTTTGAGGAGATTATTCTGCACGGTTTGGTTGACTTTGAAGCTATGGCTGAACACAAGCATCCAGAGGGACCTCCTCCAGCTCACGGGGCAATGGGAAGGGGCAATGGAAACCCCCAACACGCGGCTAGACCCCCAAGGATCATAGGAGCCGGAGATACTCCCAATACTCATCACAATAGGTTTGGGATCACTCCTCCTCCTGTACAAAACAACAACTTCGAGATTAAGCCAGGTTTCATATCAATGGTACAAAACAACAAGTTCCACGGCTTAGCAATGGAAGATCCCTTGGAGCACCTTGACAACTTCGAGCAAGTATGTGGGATGATCAAGATCAACGGCATATCCGAAGATGCTTTCAAGCTGCGTCTCTTTCCCTTTTCACTCGGAGACAAGGCTAGGCATTAGGAGAAGACCCTCCCACAAGGCACCATCACCTCATGGGCCGAGTGTAAGAAAGCCTTTCTCTCAAAGTTCTTCTCTAGCACCAGGACAGCACAGTTGAGAAGCGAAATCAGCGGCTTCACTCAACGAAACAACGAGACATTCAACGAGGCAATGGAACATTTCAAAGACTACACGATCCAATGTTCTCATCACGGTTTCAGCGAGGAGACCCTACTCAGCACCATATACCGCGGAGCTTCACCAAAGATCAGGTTGTTGCTTGACACATCTAGCAAAGGGAACTTTCTTGGTCAGGAGGTAGAAGAGGGTATGGAGCTAATAGAAAACTTGGCATTGAGTGATGGCAACTACACTGAGGATTATGACCATGCACCGAGAGGATCCGAGCTAGAGTCTCACAAAAAGGAGCTGAAATCTTTGCATGAGAAGATAGATAAGCTGGTGTTAGCCAACCAGAAGCATGTTCACTTTGTTGGTGAAGCGGATGAGAATCAAGAGGAGCTAGAGTTGAGCCAAGAAGAAGCCAATTGGGTGGCGGGACAGAACAATTACAAACCTCAAGGCTACAACCAAGGCTACAACCAGAACAACAACCTCTCCTACCGAAGCACCAACGTTGCCAACCCTAAGGACCAAGTGTACCCTGCTCAGCAAGCAAAACCTTTCATCCCTTACAACAAAGGTTTTCAGCCGAGTGGTGGTTTCCAAGGTCAAGGGCAGAACAACTTCCAAGGACAACATCAAAGTAACAAGGGTTATACGCCTAACTACCCTCCGGGTTTTGCACCTCAGCAGCAACAGCCGATGTAACAACAGATTGATCCGGTTCAGGCCATGTTTCAGCAGCTGATACAAGGGCAAGCCTCTACAAACCAGAAGTTCGCCCAGATTAACACCCGTCTAGACTCGTCTCTCACTGACTTCTCCACTCAGATCACCAACTTAAACAACAAGATCAAGCAGCTAGAGAAAGGGAAAGCGAGTACAAGTGGTCAGAATAGCCTATCAGGCAAGTGTGAGCAGAATCCTAAGGAGTATGCCAACGCCATCACGTTAAGAAGCGGCAAAGAGCTAGAACCTCCGGTTACCCCTAAGAACAACGAGGACGTTGTGATTCAAGAGGGGGAGGGTAAGCCTTTAGCTGATGATGAGATTAACTTTGACAATGTCTGGATCCAAGGGCCAAGAAGAGGAGACAAAGCAGTTGCTGAGAAGAAAGCTGAGCAAACTACTAAGGAGAAGAATGCTTATGTGCCTCCACCGTATGTACCTAAGCTGCCTTTTCCTGGCCGTTTCAAGAAGCAACTCATAGAGAAGCATAGAATCCTCTTTGAGAAGCATCTTAAGGACGTGGAGATCAAGCTACCTCTTGTTGACTGCCTTGCAATGATGCCTAAATGTGCCAAATTCTTCAAAGACACTCTCCTGAAGAAGAATAAGGAAAGCAAGGAGGTGCTTGTTCTAAGGGAAGAGTGTAGTGTCGTGATACATAAGGAGATAGTCCCTAAGAAGTTGGGAGACCCTGGAAGCTTCACTATACCATGCGCTTTAGGTCCTCTGGAGTTCAAGAGTTGCCTTTGTGATCTCGGGGCTAGCATTAATCTGATGCCTCATTCTGTGATGAAGAAGCTTGGCTTTACTCATTTCAAAGACTGTAGGATCTCGTTGGTACTGGCTGATAGGAGTGTGAGGCTACCAGTGGGGCTGCTTGAAGATCTACCGGTGCGAATCAGCAGTGTGAACGTGCCTACGGACTTCGTCGTTTTGGAGATGGATGAAGAGCCTAAGGATCCACTCATCCTAAGAAGACCATTCCTTGCAACCGCCGGGGCTATCATCGACGTCAAGAACGGGAGATTGCCTTGCACTTCGGAAAGGATATAAGGCTGGACTTCGATATCAATGAGGTTCTGAAGAAGCCGACCATAGAAGGGCAAGCTTTCTACATTGAAAAAATGGATGCCTTAGCGGATGAGTTGCTGGAAGAGCTGGCTCAGGAAGACCATCTGAAGCTGGCACTGACTAAGGAGCCAGGGAAGTTTGGCTATGTGGATCAGAGAACCCAGGAGTACGTCAACTTGCTGGATTCTAGGAAGATTGTTAAGAAGGATGAAAGCTGCTGCCTAGAGATCGACCCCGAGATCGACGCTATCACTCGATCCAGGAGTCAGATCGACAAGGCAATCGAGAACACAACTCGATCCGGTGCAGAAATTGACAGACAGATCGAGAGGAATGATTGACCCGGAAAAACAATCGAGTCGACGATCGAGAGGGAGCTTCCGATCATTTTGGGGTCCAATCAGGAGATCGACTCAGCGTCTCGATCCCTTACTCGATCCACATCAAATCTAGTAAGTGAATCGAGCGAAACTGGTCAATCTAGACGACATCGAGAGCAAGATCGATTGGAGGACTCGATTTCAGAAGGGATAGCGGTTGAGGAAAGCAGTCTTAAGGGCCATGCCTCGGGTTCTAAGGAGGGTTCCAAGGAGGAAAGCAACAACAACAGCCACGAGGATGACTGGAGCGAGCTGTTAGCCCCAAAGGTGGACCTTAAGGAGCTCCCAAAAGGGCTAAGGTATGCTTTCTTAGGGCCTAATAACACCTATCCCGTGATTGTGAATGAAAACTTAAGTGATGATGAGTTGCACTCGCTCCTGACTGAGCTGAGAAAGTATATGAAGGCCATTGGATACTCTTTAAGTGACATCAAGGGTCTTTCACTAATGCTTTGCACTCATATGATTCACTTGGATGATGAGAACGCCTTTTCTATAGAACATCAAAGGCGTTTGAATCCTAATTTGAAAGAGGTTGTTAAGAAAGAGATCCTTAAGCATTTAGAGGCTGACGTGATCTATCCCTTAAGTGACAGCACGTGGGTTTCTCCTGTACATGTGGTGCCTAAGAAGGGAGGGATCACGGTCATAAAGAATGAAAAAGATGAGCTTATTCCTACTAGAACCATTACTGGTCATAGGATGTGTATTGATTATAGGAAACTTAACCTTGCGACTAGGAAATATCAATTCCCTTTGCCTTTTATTGATCAAATGCTTGAGAGACTAGCTAATCACCCTTACTACTGTTTCCTCGATGGGTATAGCGGTTTCTTTCAGATACCAATTCACCCAAATGATCAGGAGAAGACGACCTTCACATGTCCCTACGGTACCTTCGCATATCGAAGGATGCCGTTTGGATTGTGTAATGCACCAGCTACATTTCAGCGGTGTATAATGTCGATCTTCTCTGATCTAATAGAAGAGATGGTAGAGGTGTTTATGGATGACTTCTCTGTCTATGGTGCGTCCTTTTCTGCGTGTTTGTTGAATCTTTGCAGGGTACTAAAGCGTTGTGAAGAGACAAACTTGGTGCTAAACTGGGAGAAATGCCAATTTATGGTTAAGTAAGGTATCGTGCTTGGTCATAAGATATCAGAGAAGGGCATTGAGGTTGATCAGGCTAAAGTGGAAGTCATGATGGGTCTTGAGCCGCCGGTTAACGTTAAGGGAGTCAGAAGTTTCTTGGGACATGCCGGGTTCTATAGGCGCTTCATCAAGGATTTCTCCAAGATTGCACGTCCTCTTACACGGTTGTTGTGCAAAGAAGCTGAGTTTTTGTTTGATGAGGAGTGTTTGCGAGCTTTCGTGACCATCAAGGAAGCCCTTACATCAGCTCCTATAGTTCAAGCACCAGACTGGACTCTACCCTTTGAGATCATGTGCGATGCTAGTGACTACGCGTAGGAGTTGTTCTGGGTCAGAGGAAAGACAAGAAGCTACACGTGATCTACTATGCTTCAAGAACCTTGGATGACACGCAAACAAGGTACACCACTACAGAGAAGGAGTTGCTTGTAGTAGTGTTCGCCTTTGAGAGGTTCCGGTCATATCTTGTTGGTTCCAAGGCTATTGTCTACACGGATAACGCTGCTTTGCGATACATCTATTCGAAGAAAGACACTAAGCCTCGGCTTTTGAGGTGGATTCTCTTGCTCCAGGAGTTTGACATGGAGATTAAAGACAAGAAGGGAATAGAAAACGGAGTCGCTGACCATCTCTCACGGCTAAGGATCAACGAGTCTCTCCCCTTAGATGACTCTCTTCCAGAAGAGCAACTCATGGTGATTACCACGGCTGTTTGTGGAAAGCTAGAGGGGCGGTTCGAGGAGGTGTTGAGTTTCAAGGAGGAGGATCTACCGTGGTATGCTGATGTCGTGAACTATTTAGCGTGTGGTGAGGAGCCAACACATCTCAACAGCTATCACAAGCAGCGGTTCATGAGAGAGGCTAGTGACTACTTTTGGGACGAGCCCTGCTTATACAAGAGAGGAGTGGACAGTTTGTACCGGAGGTGTGTTACGACGGAAGAAGCTAGAGACATCCTCTATCACTGCCATGGCTCTTCCTACGGAGGACAATTCGCTTCATTCAAGACTGCCACGAAAGTGTTGCAAGCCGGTTTCTGGTGGCCGTCCATCTTCAAAGATGCACACGAGTTTGTCAAGAGCTGTGAGGCATGTCAACGAGCAGGGAATATTACTAAGAGGAACGAGATGCCTCAGGTTCCCATATTTGAGGTTGACGTGTTCGACGCGTGGGGCATAGACTTCATGGGGCCATTTCCTTCTTCATATGGCAACAAGTACATCTTAGTAGCAGTGGATTATGTCTCAAAATGGGTTGAGGCTATTGCCTCCCCTACGAACGATTCTAAGGTGGTGGTCAAGCTGTTCAAGAGTATCATCTTCCCGAGGTTTGGGGTACCTAAGGTGGTTATAAGCGATGGAGGAAGCCACTTCATAAACAAGGTCTTTGAGAAACTCTTGAGAAAGTATGGCGTTAAGCATAAGGTGGCTACACCGTATCATCCTCAAACAAGCGGTCAAGTGGAAGTCTCCAACCGACAAATCAAGGCTATACTAGGGAAGACTGTCGGAGCAACAAGGAAAGACTGGGCAGTGAAGCTGGACGACGCTCTTTGGGCCTACCGTACCGCCTTCAAAACACCGATTGGTACAACCCCTTTCACTCTACTCTATGGCAAGGGCTGTCATCTCCCGATTGAGCTGGAGCACCGTGCGTTGTGGGCTGTGAAGAGGCTGAACTTTGACCTCAAGACTGCTCAAGAGAGACGCTTTATTCAGCTACATGAACTGGACGAGTTAAGACTGAACGCTTATGAGAGCTCTCGGATATACAAGGAGCAGACTAAGGAAGCTCATGACAAGAAGTTGGTTGCCAAGGAGCTTAAGGAAGGAGGTTTAGTGTTGCTGTACAATTCAAGACTCAAACTCTTCCCGGGAAAGCTGAAGTCAAGGTGGAGCGGGCCGTTTGTGATCCAAGAAGTGCTGCTTTATGGAGCTGTTACATTGATGGGAAAGAGTGGCAGTGCATTCACCGTCAACGGTCACAGAGTCAAGCCTTACTTGGCGGACAGCAATGACAAGGAGAGTACCTCAGTGCTTACACACCATCCGCCTAAACCAAGTAAAGTCTAGCTAAAGACGTTAAAGAAAGCGCACTTGGGAGGCATTCCCATGTCTATCCTGTACATATTTCTGCTTTCTTTCTCTTTCAGTTTTATGTTTTTATTTTGCAAGTGTGTAGGAACAGGTATGAGGAGTCTAAACCTTGATCTTGAAGTCCAAAAGAGGCAATAGGGGTTAAGAAAAAGCTAGAGATCGAGTGCTAGATCAACTGATCCTGACTCAATCTTTGCTAGATCGAGTCAGTGAATTGAGAGGAGCCAGTCGATCTAGACGAGAACGAGTGATAAAATCGACCTTGACGAAAACGGATCGATCGATCCAAAATGGATCGACCGATCTAATTTCTCTCGGGAAAATCTGTTAAAAAGAGATCGATCACTCGACTCGATCCATCACTCGATCTATGACAAATCGACCCCCGAATCGAGGACGTAGCTCGATCATGAGAACTTAGCCGTGGAGCCAACATCTCAACGATCGAGGGAGCTAATCGATCCAAGACTCGATTCATCATGAATCGAGTCTCAAATCGAGTAACCCTCTTGATCTAAGCCATTATGGGCATGAGATCGAGTCCTAGATCGACCAAACGGACTCGATCTCATGTCGAGGTAACATTTTCTTTCCCTCCTTTATTCCTTTTCCTCCAATTTTTAAATTCAAAACTTGGTCAAGGCAAGCATCTTTGACCATGAAAGAGGTGCCTTGACCAAGACTTTGTCAGAAAGCCACATTTACTACCGATGGTTTTGCCTTTTGCTAGTCTTTAAATATTTCAATAACTTCTCACCCTCTCATTCTTGTTTTCTCGAAAATTTTAAACAAAGAGAGTGAGAGTTTTCTGTTTTCAAAGGCTAGCAAAGCTCTTTAACATTCTTGCAAAAAGGTATTTTCGAGTTTAATGAAATATTTTTAGGAAAATTTCCTTTTAATTCGTAAGATATTGTTCTAGATGATAGGGCTGTTTTTGAATTTAAAATTTTAGCTAAGTAAAAGGATTAATTCTAGATTTTCTAGTATCTAAAGATTTGATTCTCCTTTATTTTGCTATAATTTTTATTAATTTCCCAAAAATCTAGGGTAGTAGTTATAAGCTTTCTCCTTCTCGTCTCTTATTCTCTCATCAAACCGCCGTTTTTCTTATCAAACTTCTTGAGAAATTTGTTTCAGGTACAATGGCCCCCAAAAGAACGAGAGAAGAGACAGCACAAGAGGGAGAAGGACAAGAGGTGGCTGTTCAAGAGAGGGTCAGATGGAGTAAGGATGAGAAGAGGGACAAGAAACGGCTTGAAAGGCTTCGGTTTGAGCCTACCAAGTTTGCTGATCAGGAGCTCCTGTTCAAGCTTGGGATTCTTGGGGATTTTGACCAACTCCTCAAGAACATTGGCCTAAGATGTCCAACCATTCCAGAAGTGACAATAGACTTCCTTGCCACGTTGGAGTTCCGTTACGAGAATCCTAGCGCACCCGTTCCTTCACAAGGTCGCCTCTCCTTCAAGGTTGGACGTCAAGCCTTCAGCCTCTCCACCCCCGAGCTATATCAAGTGTATGGTCTCAACGCGGATGCCACCATTCCCCTCCTTCAAGCGAGCAAATGACTTTTGGGACCTGATTAGCAACGATGACTACAAAGCCAACACCGCCAAGATTAAGAGAGTGAGAAGCCCGGTGCTGAGGTACACTCTGAACCTGATCGCCAACACGTTTAGCGGAAGATCAGTTGCTCCCACGGTCACAAAGACCGAGCTTTGCTTCCTGTTCCAAGGCGTGAAGCACTTGTTGTGTGACCCGGATGAGAATGACGAGCCTATGGAAGATGAGCTCGGCGACAAGGTGAACTATGGATGTGTGCTTGCTGCTTCCTTGGTGAAATACAAGGCTTATGCCTTGCGGTGCAAGGCAACCTCTTCTTTCATTGGCGGCTTCCTCACTCCTCTATTCTTGCTAGCTGGTGTGCCTATACACGACTTGGCACACGTACCAGCCAGAGCTTTCATGGACGAGGTCTACATGAGGAATACCGACAGCTTGGGACGCACGCCAGCAAAAGGGTTCTACGCTTACCTCTTCATAGACGACGAAAACGAGAAGAGAGTGTGCATCCTGCCAAACAAAGACGAGACCGAGCTGCTTGGTGTTGGGAACATCGAGTTCTTGCCAACGGAAGAGGAGTGCTTTGCTCCTCTAGGAGGACCGCCTGCCTCAGCGATTTCTCCTCGTCAAAGGTCCGAGTCTCCAGCCACAGAAGATGAGATTCCCGAAGCCTACACCTTTCCCAAGCTAGACTTTGAGCCGAGAACCAAAACAGAGAAGTCCCTAGCATCTGTTGTGGAGATGCAAAGGAAAATCAACAAGTGGCAAGGAAAAATGCTCAAGACACTTGCCAAGAAGGTGAAGGCACTTCAAGGATGCTCGCCTAAGAAGGATGCAAGTGAAGAGGTTCACCAACCCGAGAAGAGGAGGCTCTCAACCAGTGGAGTTGTCATCCGCGAGACCCAAGGCAGCAACATTCAGCCGGCGCGCCTTTCTCTCCAAAAACCAACCAACAAGGGCAAAACAATAGTCTCTAGCTCCTCTGGAACATCCTCAAGTTCCAGCCAAGACTAGACCAGAGGTAACAACCTTCTTCCATTGTACATAACCGCTCATATTTGTTTCCTTTTGCTTTGTGTTGGTGCTCCTTTGAATTTGTTTGCCACCGGGACGGTGTCAAGCAAGTTTGGGGGAGTACATGTGTGGTTTGACATGTGTTTTCTGATCTTATTTTTCTTTAGCATCCTTGAGTCTTTAGTTCATGAAAAATTGGTAAAGTTTTTAAAATTTTTTCAAAGATTCATTTAGTTGCATTCATCTTGTCAAAACATGTTAGGATTGAGTCTAGAATTTCTCTTAGCATCTAGGTTGTTTGCATTTGCATAAGGGGTTAAAGTTTCTTAAAAAGGTGTTTTATACTCATGAATTGTTTCAATGCCCTAGTTAGTAGTTCTCTAATGCTTTGTTTATGCTTTGAAAGTAAGTTCTTACCATGCTTGGATCACTTGCTATGATTTTCGTGACTTGAATTGAACTCTCATGATTTGAAACTTGTCCTAATAAGTGAAAACCTTAATCTGAAATTTTAATTATCATCCTTATGCATTTGAAAATGAACACATGGATTTTAAATATTTAGGCTCTCTTCTTCCTTTTTACCACTCTTTGTGAGCCTAAGTAGAACTCCCACCTTGACCCTTACCCTTCTTTGAAGCCAAATATTTCTTGTGTGACATCATTGTGAGGCCTTCTTTTCGGTTTTGAACTCAGCATAAAGTGTTAGGTTTAGGCGACATGATTTGGTTCTCATATGATTGCTAGCTTTGCCTTTTGAAGCTAGGTATAGGCTTAGGATAAGTTTGGGGGATCATTGGGGTTATTTTTATGTCTATTTGTTCTCGGTTTCAAAGAGTTTGGTGTTTAAACGAAAGAAATGAGTTTTAAGTGAAAGGTTGTGTTTAAAAACTATATATATGCTCTAATAATTTTCAGGAGGTAGCTCTTCCAAATAAAATAAAAAAAAGAAAAAGAAAAAAAAAGAGCCTAAGTGCCAAATAAAAATAAAAAAAAAGAAGAGAAAAGAAAAATAAATAAGAAAGCTACCAATAAGAAATAATTAAAGAGCAAAAATTATTTTCAAACCTTTTCACTAGCCTAAAGAGTTAAAAATGTTTTTGTTTCGATTTGGGGAATGCTAAGCTTTGAGAAGAAAAAGGGTAGATTCTAAGTGGTGAGTGAGGATGAAAGTTAATAAATGAGAGGGATTTAGGATCATTGTTAGTTTACATGGGTATATGAGAATCTAATCATGTATGCATCAATTGCCTTCACCTTTAGCATTATGCATAAAGTTCTTGTCATTTTTGAGAGAAACCCTTGTTTTAATTGTAAACCCTTTTTAAATGAGATCATTCTATGCTCATAACCTGCGCCCTTAGCCAAATGTGTTTTGCTTTAAAGTGCATAATTTTGATTCATGATTCGGATGTTAATGAATGTTAAAGGATGAGTTTCTTTGATTTATAGGAATAGGAGAGTCATGATCTGAATTTCTTTGTGTGATGAGTATGGCTAAGTTCTTTGGAGTATGAGTATGTGCATAGCATTTTAGAACTGTTAACTAAGACATTGAGATTGATTCATTTGAAAGGCACCTTTGCAAGAAGCTAAAACCCCCATTCGTTTTTCTTAAAACCTCTCTTCTTTACTTATTTTCTGTTGCTTGAGGGCAAGCAAGAAGTAAGTTTGGGGGAGTTGATGTTACTGCATATTACATACATTTTGCATACACATTAGTTAGATTTTCATGCATTTACATCACATTTTAGATTAGATTGCATCACTTAGAGTCCTAGAGCATTCTTCCACCAGCATACGCATGTTCCTTGCATTTTGCATCACATTCAGGTTGTTTCTCGCTACTTTGGAGTCGTGGAGGTTCATGGACGTGCTGAAGCTGTTGTAGCGGTTCGTGGAAGGTCGGATATTTGCTAAAGACCAGAGATCGGGGAACATATCGAGCATGGCAGGTCGATCTAGGATGAGATCGACCAGAAGATCGAGAAGACCAGGCGATCCAAGGAGAATGATCGAGACGAAGATCGAGTGAAGCAATCGATCAAACGGTACGGACGTAAATGATGCCATGCAGAGCGAGGCCCAGATCGAGTCCACCAGTCGATCCAACCAAAGATCGATACCAAGATCGGATGCAACACTCGATCCGCCGAAGATGATCGAGACCCAGATCCAGTTGAAGACACGATGTCCGAAGATGATCGAGAGAGCCGCTCGATCCTGGAGTCGATCTCTGTCCTTTCAACCGCTTTTGGCCGCTAGCGAGGGGGGGACCATCGGGTTGTTTTCGCCATTTTGGGAAGGCGGCGACGTCCTTTTCCCACACAACTTTTCATTCTTATCTTTTTGAAATGCTTTTCTCTCTGGTTTTGGAGACGATCCACGATTGTTGAACCTTGAGTTTTTCTTGCTTTTGTAATCGAATCGTTTGAGTTTAATCTAGTTTTCTTTTCATGTTCATCGTTTCTTTCTCCATGCTTAGCTTGATTTATCTTATGTGTAGTGAGTAGTTCATTTGGGTTCGGGGTTGAGAGGATTTAAGGGGTTAAAAGGGTTTCGATCTTGGGGTTTTCTAGTGTTTTAATGGCTATCTCTTCTAGGGTGTCGAGTTCTCAAAGCTTAAAGACTCTCACGCTAAGAGCTTTATGATCCGAGAGGTTCCTTACCTTGACAGGATTCAGGGACCTCTGAAGATCACACCCTAGAGACTAGTTACCCCTTCCCAAAAGCCATGGAAGTTTGGGGGACTAGTTAAGCCACTCGTTTGAAATCTGTTTTTCCTGTCCTTCGACTTCTCTTTCCACCAAAAGCCATGGGTTTGGAGGAGAGGATGAAGGAGTGATCTATACCGAAAGCCACGGATAGATCTTATTTAGTTTTCAAGGCTTAGTGATTCTCACAAAGTGAGTCGATTTAAAGTTTTCAACCCAAGTTCGGATCTTTGAAACCCCTGACCATGAATCTCAACCCTAGGCCCTCTCTTTTAGCATCTTTACATCTTCTCTTGTCATTCGCTTGATCTTTGATAGCATCCTGGTCGTTAGTTTTACTGTTCTTGTATTTTTAGACGAGATCGATCGTTATTGCTCGATCTAGTGGTCAATCCCATGGTCGATCCACTAGTTGAATTTTAGTAATTCGTAGCTTCGTCCTTTAATTATTCTGTTTGTTCCTCATGGTAGTTTGATCATTCCTGGTAATATTAAAATAGTTTTGCATTCCATTTAGTTGCTGCATCTAGTTTTTAGGAATTTTCTCAAAAGTTATCTTGTTTCGCTTAGATTTGCAAAACCCTTGCATTCTCTTTGCATTTTCTATCATCCTAGGTGTGGATTGACTCTCTCTTGCATACTGTGCTACAACCTGTCTTGCATTTGAGTTTGATAACCTTATTGCATACTCACCCTTGCAAAGAAAAATGCTTATCAAGTTCCCCTACTTCTCTCAGGCTAACGAGCTGTGGGACCTCATAAGCAATGACGACTACAAGCCGAACACTGCGAAGATCAAGCGAGTGAGAAGCCCGGTGCTGCGTTACACGCTGAAGCTGATCGCCAACACATTTAGTGGATGGTCCGTGGCCCCTACAGTCACCAAGACAGAGCTTTGCTTCTTGTTCCAAGGCGGTGTGTATTCTGCCAAACAGGGATGAAACCGAGCTTTTGGGAGTTGGGAACATCGAGTTTCTCCCAAGCGTAGAGGAGTGTTTTGCACCTCTAGGAGGAA
Organism: Thlaspi arvense; assembly: GCA_911865555.2. Taxonomy (NCBI): domain Eukaryota; kingdom Viridiplantae; phylum Streptophyta; class Magnoliopsida; order Brassicales; family Brassicaceae; genus Thlaspi; species Thlaspi arvense. The sequence goes on from OU466857.2 coordinate 47,616,273, forward strand.
CAGCTGCTCCAGCACTAGCTTCTCGCCCACGTTCAGAGTCCCTTGCCTCGGATGATGACATTCCCGAAAGCTTTGTACTCCCTAAGATCGACATTGAGCCGCGGACTAAGACAGAAAAGTTCTTTGCTTCTGTTGTGGAAATGCAAAGGAAGATCAACAAATGGCAAAGTAAGGTCATCAAGAAGCTTGCCAAGAAGGTCAAGGCGCTTCTAGGGAGCTCCCCTAAGACGGCTGTAAGCAAAGAAGTCGAGCAGCCCGAGAAGATGAGGAGATCGACTGGTGGAATCGTTTTACGTGAGCCTCAAGGAAGCCCCATCCTACCTGCTCGCCACTCATTTCATGAAGGAGCCGCATTGGACCGGGGCAAAGGAGTAGCCCACGAGACACCAAAAAAGAGCAAGAGGTCTGGAACATCCACAAGTTCCAGCACCACTTAGCTCCGAGGTAACAAACAACCGTCCCTTGTATATACCGCTCATATTTTCTTTGTTTTTGCTTGTGTTTTGAACTCCCTTGGATTTGTTTGCCACCGAGACGGTGTCATTCAAGTTTGGGGGAGTGTGTGTGTTATTTGACATTATTTTCTTTCTTCTTATTTTCTCTTTGCATCCCTTGAGTCTTCATTGCATCTAAGGCATAGAAAAAAACAAAAAATTTGGTAAAATGTTTTTAAAAATTTTCAACAAAATTCATGTAGTTGCATTCACTTTGTTAAACATTTTAGGATTGAGTCTAGAATTTTTAAGCATCTAGGTTGTTTACAATTGCATAAGGGGATAAAGTTTTCTTTAAAAGGTGTTTTAAGCTCATGAATTGTTTCAAGGCTCTAGTTAGTAGCTCTTTGATGCATTGCACACTCTTTGAAAGTAAGCTCTAACCATACTTGGATCATGTGTTTTGATTTTCGTGGCTTGACTTGAACATTCATGAACTGAATCTTGTCCTAATAAGTGAGAACCCCAATCTGAATTATAATTATCATACTTATGTATTTTAAAATGAACACATGGATCTTATACAAATTTAGGCTCTCTTTCTCCTTTCACCACTCTCTTGTGAGCCTAAGTAGAACTCCCACCATAACCCTTACCTTTCTTTCAAGCCAAATGTTCTTGTGTAATATCATTGTGAGGCCTTTTTTCGGTTTGAACTTAGCATAAAGTGTTAGGTCTAGGTGACATGATTAGGCTCTCATTTGATTGCTGGCTTTGCATTTTGAAGCTAGTTTTTAGCTTTAGGTTAGGTTTGGGGTTCATTGGGATTGTTTATTTGCTTAATTTTTTACGGTTTCAAAAGAGTTTGGTGTTTGAAGTATTTGAAGTGCTTTTAAGTGGAAGGAAATGTTTTCAAAATGAAAAGCGCTAAGTATATTTTAGAAGATAGCTCTCAAATAAATAAAAAATGAAAATGAAAAGAAAAGAGCCTAAGTGCCAAATAAAAAGAAAAGAAAAAGAAAAAAAATAATAAGTAGAGAGCTATCAATAAGAAAAGTAAAGAGCTAGAACTGTTTTCAGCCTTTCCACTAGCCTAAAAGAGTAAGGATGTTTTCTGTTTTAAGTTGGGTTTTTGCTAAGCGAATTGCTTTAGTGATGAGGGTAGTATCTAGGAGGGTGAGTGAGCTAAAAAGAAAAGAAATGAGAGGGGTTTTAGGATCATTGCTAGTGTACATGGGTAGATGAGAGTCTAGTTATGTATGCATCAATTGCCTTTACCTTTAGCATTATGCATAAGTTCTTACCCTTCTTGAGAGAAACCCTTTGCATTATAAAAACCCTTTTTAAATGAGATCATTCTAGTCTCATAGCCTTTGTCCTTAACCAAATGTGTTCGGCTTTAAAATGCATAAGTGTGATTCACGGTTCTAACCTTAATGAATGTTAAAGGATAAGATTCTTTGATTGTTTGGAATAGGAGAGTCACGATTTGAAATTCATTGTGTGATGAGTATGCCTAAGTTCTTTGGAGTATGAGTGTGTGCATTGCATTTTAGAGTTAAGAACTAGGACCATTGAAATGATTCATTTGAAAAGCACCTTTGCAAGAAGCTTAAACCCCCGTTTTTAAAACTTCTCTTCCTTCTTGAATTTTGTTTGCTTGAGGACAACCAAAAGGCAAGTTTGGGATAGTTGATATTACTATATATTTGGTGTATTTTGCATGCATTTACGATAATTTTTCATGTATTCATCTTGCATTATAGGCTAGTTTGTTCTATTTGTTGCATTTTAGGTTCTAGGTCCCATTGCATTCGCATTTTGCATGTTTCTTGCATAAATGCATCAAATCCAGGTTGTTTGGAGTACTCTCAAGTTGAGGAGGTTGCATAGACGTGCTAAGGCTCGTAAGGGAGCTCGTGGACACTTGGAGAGCTCATGAGTGCATGCTAAGGACCCGAGATCGAATAGCAGATCGAGCAAGGCAGGTCGATCTAGATGAGATCGACCAGAAGATCGAGTGACCAAATCGATGCAAGGAAATGGATTGAGACCAAGATCGAGTGTGGAGATCGATCTGAAGTACGGACGTAAATGACGCCATGCAGACCGAGTACCAGATCAAGCTTCCAACCCGATCAGCACACAATCGACTCAGAGATCGACTAAAGCCACCCGATCCAAGACGATGATCAAGAGCCAGATCGAGCTTCGTGCTCGATCCCAGACTACTTTAACCGTTTTTGGCTTCTAGCGAGGGGGGAGACCATTTGCGGTTTGGCCATTTTTGGCAAAACGCAGCCATCCCTTTCATTATCTTCATTCTGTCTTTTTACCTTTTCGTTCTTCTCTCTCGTTTTTAGGCGATTTCCGCCATTGTAGAACTTCAAGCTTTTTCTTGCTTTTGAAACCCTTGAATATCGAATCTTTTGCTTTAATCAATCGTTAATCATGCTTAGCTTTCTGTTTATTGCGTTTTGTTCGGTTTTCTTTATGAGTGGCGAGTAGTTTCATTGGGTTGATGGGTTGAGGCAATTCAAAAGGGTCAAAGAGGTTGAAGTTTTGTGTTTTCTTGTTCTTTATTACCTTCTCTTCTAGGATCTTCAGTACATAAGGCTTAGAGAGTCTCACGCCAAGATCTCTATGATTCAAAGGCTGTCTTACCTTGACAGGATTCAGATGTCCTAGAAAATCAGATCCTAGAGGCTAATCCTTCCTTTCCCACATGCCATGGTTGTTTAGGGGATTAGTTAGGTCAATATTTGAAATCTGTGTTTCTTGCTCTTCGATTTCTTTTTCCACCAAACGCCATGGGTTTGGAGAAGAGATTGAAGAAGTGAACCATACCACATGCCATGGATGGTTCTTGTTTTGTTTTCAAGGCCTAGAGAACCTCACAAAATGAGTAGATCTAAAAGTTTTCAAACCAAGCTTTAATCTTTGAGATCCATGAATATGACCCTCAACCCTATACCCTCTATCTTAGTGTTTTAAATCTCTGCTTATCATTCTGTCATCATAAAGTTTGCATCTTGTTCATTAATCCATCGCATCATTCATCATTTTAAGTTGTTAGACGAGATCGATCCATATTGCTCGATCTAGTGGTCGATCCAGTGGTCGATCCACTAGTTGATTTTTAGTTTTTTATAGTTTTGCATTTTTGTCATTTCGCTTGTTCCTCGTGGTAGTTAACCCTCTTCCAGGGATTTTAAAATTGTTTCGCTTTGTATTTGACGCATGCATTTAGTTTTTAAGGATTTTACCAATCATTTATCATTTTCGCTTAGATTTGCTCATTTCCCTTGCATTCTTAGTGAACTTGCTACCCCTAGGTGTGGATTGATACCTCTCTTGCATGCTATACTACAACTTAGTCTTGCATTTGAGTTTGATAACCTCTCGTGCTTGCATTTACACCGTAAGAAATGAGTTATCACGAGGCCACGCTTGATTTCCTCTCCACCTTGGACTTCTCATATGAAGATCCAAGCATCCAAACTCCATCCAAGGGTCATGTCACGTTCAAGATCAGAAGACAAGCCTACCATCTCTCCATCCCTGAGCTATGCCAAGCTTATGGTCTCAATGCTGCAGCCACGCTTGTGGAGTTCCCTTGGTTCACATCCGCGAATGATCAATGGGACTTGGTTAGCGATGGAGACTACAAAGCCAATACCGCCAAGATCAAGAAGGTGTGAAATCCTGTGCTAAGGTACACCCTCAAGCTGCTGGCCAACACATTCAGTGGATAATCCACAGCCCCAACAGTGACCAAGAACGAGCTATGCTTCCTTTTTCAAGGGATTAAGAAGATTGTATGCGATGACAAGGAGGGATGAGGACCCAATGGAGGATGAGCTTGGGGAAGACGTCAACTACGACTGCATCTTGGCTTCTTCATTGGTTAAATACAAGGCTTATGCAGGAAGATGTAAGGTAAGCTCTGCACTCATAGGAGGTTTCCTCACGCCATAGTTCATACAAGCTGGAGTGCCTCTTGCAGAATTTGAACCTTGTGTGGAGCGTGCGTACATCGATGAAATCTACATGCGCCACACCTTTTCCTTGGGACCTACTCCAGCTCCAGGGTATTATGCTTACTTGTTCTACAACCATCACCATGAGAAGAAGGTCTGAATTCTGCCCAATCCTGATGAAACGCACCTACAAAGCATCGGCACAATAGAGTTCGTACCAAGCGATGAAGAATGCTTTGCACCTCTTGGACACACAGCAGCCCAACCTCAGCTCACTCGTTCATCCTCAGAGTCCCCTCCTACAGATGCTGAGATGCCCACAAACTTTGATCTCCCCAAGCTAGACTATGAGCCACGGACAAAGGCTGAGAAATTCCTTGCCTCGGTTGTTGAGATTCAACGCAAGGTTAACAAGTGGCAAGGAAAGATGATCAAGAAGCTAGCAAAGAAGATCAAAGACCTACAAGGAAGCTCATCTGAGACGACGGTGAGTGACGAGGTTGAGCAAATGGGTGAAACGATGAAGAGAAACTCAACCGGAGGTGTGCAGATCCGTGAGCCCCAAGATGGTGATCAAGCTGGGCGTCTTTCTCTACACGAGGGCACAAGCAGGAGCAACGGCAAGGGGATACTTCACGACACTCCAAGAAAGAGCAGGAGGACCGGAGCAACCTCAAGCTCCAGCCATGCCTAGCTTCGAGGTACCAAAACTCAACCCTTTGTATATATTATGCATTTTTTTAATTTTGCTTTATGGATTTTGGTCTCTTCTTGAATTTGTTTGACACTGAGACGTTGTCATTCAAGTTTGGGGGAGAGTGTGTGCTTTGACATATTTTATTTGGATCTTATTTTGTGTTCACATCCTTGAGTCTTCATGCATTGCATCCATCTAAGTGCATAGAAAAATACAAAAAAATCAGAAAATTTTTCAAAAATTTCAAAAAAAAAAAAATCATATAGCTTGGAATTGCATTGTCAAATATTTTAGGATTGAGTCTAGAATTTTTATCATTTGGGTTGCTTGCATTTCGATAGGGGGCAATGATATAAACCTTTTCCTTGTAAAGTGTTTTAAGCTCATGAATTGGTTCAAGGCCCTAGTTAGTAGTTCTTTGATGCTTTATACAAACTTTGAAAGTAAGTTCTAACCATATTTGGATCATTTGTCTTGATTTTTGTGGCTTAAGTTGAACAAACATGAATTGAATCCTTTCGTATCAAGTGGAACCTTAACATGAATTTTGAATTATCATACTTGTGCATTTGAAAAAGAATACATGGATTACATATACATATATATGCTTTCTTATTCCTTTCACCACTCTTTTGTAAGCCTAAATAGAACCCCTCACCTTAACCCTTACCCTCCTTTCAAGCCAAATTTCGGGTGTGATTTTGTGAGGCCTTAATTTTTGGTTGAACTTGGCATAAAATATTAGGTTTAGGGCAACATGATTAGGCTCTTATATTGATGCTAGCTTTGCATATTGAAACTAGCTTTAGGCCTAAGGTTAGGGGGGATTCACGGGTGTTGTTGATTTTGCTTACTTGTTTTGGGTTTGAAAAGATTTGGTGTTTGGGGTTTGAATAAAAAGGGATTCATAGTTTTAAGTGGTTGGTCTTGAATTGTTTAAAATAAAAGCTCAAGTTCAAAAGAAAAGAAGATAGCTCTCAAAAAAAAGAAAAATCTATAAGAAAAGAGCCGAAAGGTCAAGTGCTTAAAAAGAAAAAAATATATGAGAAGAGAGCTATCAAAAGAAAAGAAAATAGCAGAAAATATATATATGATCATACCACTAGCTATAAGAAAGGTTGAAGATGGTGTTTATGTGGGTTATGCTTGGCGTCTTGCCTTCTTTGATTTGGATAGTCTCTAGAGGGTGAGTGAGCTTGAAAAGAAAAGAAAAAAAATAATAAATGAGAGAGGGATTAGGATCATTGTTAGTATATTTGGGTAGAGGGATCTAGTCATGTATGCATACATTGCCTTTTACCTTTAGCATTATGCATAAGTTCAATCCTTTTTGAGATAAACCATTGCTTGAAATACCCACATGAATGAGATCATTTTTTATCTCATAACCTTGTCCTTATCCAAATGTATTCGGTTTTAAATGCATAAGTGTGATTCACGGTTTGAACTTAATTGAATGTTAAATGTTAGGATTCTTGGATTGTTTGGAATAGGTGAGTCATGATTTAAGATTCAATATGTGATGAATATGGCTAAGTTCTTTGGAGTAGAAGTTTGTGTACTGCATCTTAGAATTGAGAACTAGGACCATTGAATTGATTCATTTGCTTAAACACTTTTGGAAATTTGAGCTCCCATTTTTAAACCTCTCTTCCTAGCTTGAATTTTGTTTGCTTGAGGGCAAGCAAAAGGTAAATTTGGGGGAGTTGATATACTCATATATTTCGCATATTTAGCATATATAGATCGAGCAAAAGAGGGCATTCCATGCAGAAGATCGAGTAAGAGATCGACGACTCAGGTCGATCTCTTAACCTTATCCGGACAGCTCACATTTTGGAGTTTAGCGAGGGGACCATTTCCCTTTTGGTTATAAATGTTTTTACCATATTTTTGGGCAAGGGGTCGATCAATTGACAACCATTCATTCTGTCTCCTTCTTCTTTAGCTTAAGAAAAACCGCCATTGTTTAGTTTTTAAGTTTTTCATATTTTATAGAACCTTAATCTTGCTTTTAATCTCAAGTATTTCTCTTAATCTCTTTTGTTTAGTAGTTTAATCATGTTTATCCTTTCTTCCTTTGCATTTTCATCTGTTTTAATCATGTGTAGTGAGTAGTCCACCAAGGGTTTAAGGTTGAGGTGATTAAGAGGGTTCTAAAGGTTTAAGCTTGGGTCTTTCTTTCTTTTAACTTAATCTCTTCTTGGATTTGGGGGTTTTAATACCTAGAGGCTCTTGAGAAAGATCTCTTTGATCTCAGGGATTTCCTTACCTTAGCAGGATTCAGGAGATCTCTTAAAACCAAATCCAAGAGACTAGCTCATCCTTTCCCAAACGCCATGGATGCTTAGGGAGCTAGTTAGGCCATTTTTTGAGATTTATGCTTTATGTTCTTCACCCTTTCTTTCCACCACACGCCATGGGTTAGGAGGAAAGGTTGATGAAAGGATTTATACCACACACCATGGATAAATCTAGCTTAGCTTCTCAAGGCCTAGAGATAGCACTAAAATGTGTAGATCTATGTTTTCAAAACCCAAAGCTTGAACCTTGAACCACCTGAAGCATGATCCTCAACCTCGAATCTACTTTTAGCTTGTAAAACTTAAAATCATCATTTCCTAGTTCTAAAGTTTGAGTCTTTTGTCTTGAAATTTGTCCTAGGTTGTTAGAACTTTCCTTTTTTTATCTGCTTTTATCTTTCGAATTTTAAAAACCAGTAGATTTGCATTTTAAATTCTTAGAGGTCATCTTCTAGTTGTTTAACCCATCAGTGGGGATTTTAAAATAGTTTTCGTGGTCATTTAGTAGCTACATTTAGTTTTTACAGATTTTCTCCTCAAATTATCTGGATTTCACTTAGATTTACAAAGCTCTTGCATTCTTAGTATCTTTCATCAACCTGATATAGATTGACACCTAAAGTACTACAACAACAAAACTGTGCTTCAGATTTTGATTAGCTAGGGCCTTAAAAAACCTAGTTATCACTTGACAACTGGTTTGTGGATAATAAGGCGTTGCCACTTTGTGTTTGACTCCATGCTTCTTCAGAAGATTATCAAAGACTTTGTTAATGAAGTGACTTCCACCATCACTTATCACCACTCTTGGCAAACCAAATCTTAGAAAGATTACATTCTTGAAGAGCTTCACAACAACGGAGGAATCATTCGTTGGACTTGCAACAGCCTCGACCCATTTGGAGACATAATCAACTGCCACTAAGATGAACTTGTTGCCATATGATGAAGGGAAGGGTCCCATGAAATCAATTCCCCATACATCAAAGATCTCCGTTTCAAGGATTGGATTCTGAGGCATATCTTCCCTCTTGCTTATATTCCCCTTCCTTTGACATGCTTCACACCTCCTGATGAACTCATGGGTATCTCTGAAGATGCTAGGCCACCAGAATCCTGCTTGAAGTATCTTTGTAGCTGTCTTGAATGTCGCGAAATGGCCTCCATTAGCAGACCCATAGCAGTGGAAAATGATGTCTTGTGCTTCTTCTTCTGCTACACATCGCCTAAACAGTCCATCTGATCCTTTCTTGTACAAGTATGGTGATGAGCAGTTCTTTCACTACTAAGCAAATCCCAACACACTCATGTCATTGCAGCATGTAAGGTATCAATCCATCTGGGGTTTTTAAGGCATCAAGACTATAGCAAATCATCTAAGTCAAGCAAGATTCAAAAATGGCAGTTGTGAACAATACTAACAAGTCTAAAGACTAAACTAAGCAAAGCAGAAAATTCAGATAGATAAAGTAAGGATCTAAGATGGGGGCTATTGATTAAGAGGAGATTAGAACCTAATTAGTGATGCTTCAAAACCATTCAAACAATGCTATCTTCTAGGCATAAGATTAACAATTGTAACTAGCTCAATTCCTTGACACTAATCACTTTGCTAAGCACACATTCAAGATAAATCCCTTTACTCAAACACATGACCAGCAAGCATTCAGAATAGAACTCCAATCCTATAAAGCCAAAATACACCTTAGACATCTAATTCCTTAGGCTAAGCATACAAATCCTCTAAGAGACTCTAAGAAGCATTTCATCAAACACTTACCAGGCGCAAGAGAAAGCCAAGATACTAAACAAGCCTGGCCAAGACTAATCTAATGTTAAGCACATCTAATAGAGAGAAGGCAATCATATTAAGCACAAGACATCACTAATCTAGTCCTGAAACCCCTCTCATTTATCCCATCTCGAACCCTAGATAAGACTACTCACTAGCAATAGTCAAAACCACAAATTCCAAAGAGAAAAGATGGTTAAGCATGATTATGAGGCAGATTAAAGAAGAATATATCAAAGGCAAATACAGAAATTCACTAAATCAAGCAAGATCTTACAAAGCAAAGCTGAAAAAGAAAAAGTTTTAAGTGCAAGAACAGAAAGAAAATAACAAGATCCAACTTGCCTAACCATTTTAGGACTTTAGTATTTATAGGAAAACAAGAAAATCCCTAGTAAACCAAGGTTAAACAAAAAGTAAGCTTACTCGGATGGACCATATCGACATGGAATATTGATACACATGTCGATATCTTCTCTTCTTCTGGGCTGTATCGATGCGTCTTGGTCGATATGCACGTCGATACAGAAGGCTTCTGAGTTGTATCGGTTTGGCTCTTCTAGGGTGTGAAGTCGATACAATCGCCATTTAGTTAAGGCTCATCGATCAAGCAAGTCGATATGGGACCTCGATATTGCCCTGTCATGTGTATCGGTTTTGGGACATCGATACACTGCTCGATATGGACTTCATCCTGCTGCATCGAGGTGTCTAAGTCGATATGCTTCCTTCACACTTTGCCTCTTCTGTACCGATATTATGGTGGTTGATATGCCCATCGATATGCTCTGTATCAATCACATGGTGTCGATATCATCATCGATATTGGTTCATCCACCTTTGTCTCTTGCCTTGCTCCATTCCCAGCTCACACCCATTGCTCCACATGACCTCCACACTCCTTCAAGTACCTACATAAAACTCCAAATGCATGCAGAATGCAATGTAGCTTCTAAAACTACACTAACTCTTAAATGTATGCAAATGGGACAAGAAAAAGCAAAATATGCATGCTTAGAGACTAAAACTAGTGATGAATGCAAGCTAAAATGGTATAAATAATGGAGATATCAACACCCCCACACTTTCCTTTTGCTTGTCCTCAAGCAAACAAACTAAGACAAGGAGAGTGTGAGGCTTGAAGGTGGGCACTCAAATCCAAAAATGCAAAGGTAAAGAGATGGAATCAATGCTTAAGTGCCTAGTTGTGGGATGCAAACATAATCAGCTATACTTTAAAGAATTTAGCCATGCTCATCATGCTTCAAAATGATCTCAAGTCTCAACCTAGACAAATGCTCAAATCAATCAAGTCTTTAACATTCAATTAAGCTCAAAACCATGAATCATGTTTATGCAAATCAAGTGAAGACATTTGGTTTAAAGGGCAAGGTTATGAGATTAAAATGATCTCATTTAAGCATAGGGTTCAAAAGCATAAGGGATCACTCAGTGAAGATGATTCTATCTTATGCAAAATGCTAAAGGTAAAAGCACACTTATGCATGCAAATTAAAGCTCCCTTCTATCCTTTTACCCAAAGATGTATCCTAGACATTTCTAAACTGCATAGCGATTCCCAAAGTCTACCCTTCTCCTAAACTCTACCCTTTCTTCTTCTTCATGGCTGGGGAAACTTCTTCTTTTTGCTTGTGTGGTTGCTCCTTTTTGGTTGGGACTTACTCCTTTTTGTTGAATTGGCGCCATTCTTCACCTTTGATGGGTTGCTTTGGGTCTGATTTTCTCCTTTTGATTGAACCTTTCAAAGCTTTTCATTGAACACTAGAGCTTTTTCTTCCTTTTACTTAACCACATCTTAACTATTATTTCCCCACACTACCATACCATACTTTTCCTCTTCTTTTAAAGCATAAAAACAATGAAGTTCAAAACCACTTAACTCTACCCTTTTATCCCAAACTCCTAACCTAGAATCAAGCTCAAGATGCAAGCTGATATCTACAAAAGAGCTTATTATTGCCATCCTTATTCCTAACACTTGTTTCCAAGACAAAATTCAAAAATGATATGCAAAGGCCTCACAACTCTCAAGATAGTGTTTAAGCTCAAAAGGAGGTTTGGTTAATGGAGTGGATAAGCTATTTGGATCAACAAGAATTGTAAAAAGGAAAAAGATGATCCAAATATGTATATAGTAGCCATGATTTCACTTTTCAATGCACAAACATGATAATTGAAATTCCAAATTAAGGTTCAAGTTGATAGAGCTGATTTTCAGAGAACAAGTGCTTTCAGTATGAGAAGAGAAGAGAAATTTTAACAATCCAAGCATGGTTCAGTCTTAACTTCTAGCTTTCTCATGATGCATCAAACAACTAACCACTTAAAAACTGAAATCATCTCTAAACACTAAGCATTTTACAAGGAATTATCATCATCATGCCCTATGCAAATGCAATGCAACCTATATGGAAAATACTAGACTCAATCCTAAATAAATGAATGCAACTACATGCTTTTCTTTTTGGTTTGCAAAAGATGCAAAATTTTCAGATTTTTTGATTTTTTGTGTTTTTCTATGCCTTAGATGAATGCATATGACTCAAGATGAAAGAAAATGAAAAACTAATAAAACAATAAACAAAGTCAAACCCCAAATCCCTCCCCACACTTAAATTACACAATCTCTTGTGTAATAAAAGAGTAGAAGAGAGAAGCAACAAAAATATATTACAAGAACTAAAAATATGCAATGGTATATACAATGTAGGAGTTTGTGGTACCTTATAAGGTTGTGTGGGAGGTGCCTTCTTGTGCATCGTCCTTACTATCCTCATTCCTCTCTTCAAAAGCTGGTCCTCCGTGGTAGAGCTGACCTTCATCAGGGCAGAAGCTGAGGCTCCTCAAATAGATGGTTGTATGCATCGGATTTGGAAGGAGGAATCTTGTTGGTTCACGGAAGCCCTTGAGGAAGTTGTAGACAAGCTGCCCTTCGATGCACCTCTCAAGGAAGTCATTCCTTCTCAGGTAGTCTAGGTGCAGCCACAATGGTTCCAAGACGTCTCCAGCATGATCCTCTAGGTGCACACCACTTGCCATTAAGACGGCTGTCACGACGCCTGATATATCATGGTTTTTATGGTTTTTAACCATGATATAAGTCCTTTTTATTGAGTCTTTTTGGTCTTTTTAGAGTCCTAGAAGAGTCTTTGCAGGTTAAAGCATGTCTGGAGCATAATTGGAGATATTGGAACCTTTTGGAGCATTCTGAGTTGAAGCCACGAAGTACCAAGATCGAAGCAGAAAGTATTCACTAATGGTGACGATCGTCACCCCATTGGTGACGCTCGTCACCCAGATAGGAAGGAGCGTGGCTATTTGTTAAAAGTATCAAGAAGAATTGCAGAACTTACCTAGAAGTTTCCTTTATTTATATGAAGACCCCAGATCGTGTTTAGCCCCTATTTATTAGGTTTTTCAGCCACTGTTGGCGAGAATCTTAGTTTTTGAGAATTCAGAGAGTTAGAGAGAGATTTTATTCAGAGCTTTTTGGGGAGACAAATCCTGTACTCTTTAGAGAAGATTTCGAACCACCTTTGTTTTCTACTCTTTCTCTTAATGCAATTTTATTCAGTTATGTTTTGTGATCTCATAATCATGTCTGAGTAATCTGCTAGTTAAGTTAGGGTTTTTCAAAGGTTGATGAAAAGAGTGTAGAATCGCTATCTGTTAGGAATATCTCATGGTTTTTCATCTCTACTTGCTTTAAAATCGAATTTCTGAGAAACATCATCTAGGAATCCGAAAATCATAGGTTGTTAAATATATGTGAGAGCATTATTCATAACTTGAACTAGTATTTGATGAGCAAAATAACTTAGTACAAAGAGATTTGGCTTAGGAGTTTTGTAAACAATTGAATCTGATCATTCCTGCATACTTAGGTTGTTAGGGTTTGCAAAGAGATTTGAAACTCTGTGATCTAGGTATAGATAACTTCTGCAATGAGAATTGATTAGTTATGCATTAGAGATTCATGTTTAAAACGGTTCTTAATCATTCCTGATACCCTGCATTCTACATTCTTGGATTCATACCTGCGAATTACCCTAGCTTAGCGCTTTTAGTCTTCCTGAACTTAGAACATATCATACCATCGTTTGCTTATTTCTAATTATTCATTCGCATTACATACATCATATTTTGCTTAGCCTAGTCCAAATCTATAATTGATAGTGTAGTTAGCATTACTCTCTTGGGATTTCGATACCCCTTATACTACATCTGCTTTGCTGTGCACTTGCAGTAGTTTTTATTTGGGTAAAACCTGAACCCTATCAAGTTTTTGGCGCCGTTGCCGGGGAGTAATAGCTGCCTATCGATTTTTAGTATTAGGATTTTGTCTAAGTTTTTATTTCTTTACTGATTTTCGGCTACTTTTCTTTGTTCCTGTTTCAGGTGTATGCCTAATCGCAGAACCAGAAGCAACAAAGAGAAGGAGCTTGTGACTTTGAGCATCGACGAGCTTGCTAGGTTGGAGAGAACTAACAGGAAAGCTAAGAAGCAATCTGCAATGGTCGCTCCACTGATCTTGGTTGAAGATGCAGAAGGTCACTTGGTTGACAGGGAAGGAAATAGGAGGAACGAAGAGGGGCAGAGAATTGATCAAGAGGGTAATGTCATTGTTGAACAGCAGGTTCAGCAAGTGGCTGAGAACGTGGGAGTCCCTGCTGCTGTCAATAACGCTGCTGGGCGTTTTGTTCAGAGGACTCTAGGCGATTACAACAGACCTGATCAGTTCTATGCCAACAGAGCTGCAATCCGACCTCCTGCCTTCCAGAGGAACGATTTTGAGGTTAAACCTGTCTACTATCAGCTGGTCGGACAGCATCCCTTCCATGGTTTACCTCATGAGCATCCTATGGATCACATAGAGAGGTTTGAGGACCTAGCTTCCAGTGTCAAAGCTAATGGGGTTAGCAATGACTTTCTGTTCTGCAAGCTTTTTCCCTATTCTCTTGGAGGAGAAGCTGCATATTGGCTAAAGCAACTGGAACCTGCTTCACTAACTACTTGGGAGGACACCAAGAATGCTTTTCTAAACAATTTCTATGATGATGCCAGATCAGAAGACATAAGAACGAAAATTGCATCATTTACACAAGGCCCTACTGAAGCTTTCAAGGCTTTTTGGATCAGGTTCAAGTCTTATCAGAGGGACTGTCCTCATCATGGTTTCAGTCAGGTGCAATTGCTTGGGATCTTTTTCAGAGGCATTGACTGGAAATATCAGATGGCGTTGGATGCTTCAAGCAGTGGAAACTTCAATACCAACAGACCAGAGGAGGCGGTGAGACTGATTGAGAACTTGGTCTGCAGCAACAGCACTAAAAATGCAGACTTTCAGAGAATGAAACAAGCTGGTTCAGCTGATGGAAATCAGATTGCTGAAGTTAAGGCTAAGTTGGATGATATGCACAGCCTTTTGGTAGGGAAGAAGTTAGTTCACTTTGCTGCAGAAGTAGAGACTTTCGAAGCTCCAGAGGAAGTTGAGCAGGAGGATGTAAATTTCATCAACTCTGGCGGATTTCAGGGACAAAGGTATGAGAATCAGCAGTGGAACAGAGGATACAGCAACAACAATCAGAAAAACGCCCCTACAGGAGGACAGAACACGCCTGGTTTCACTCCTAGACCCCCTTTTCAGAAGACAGAGTATCAGAAGCCATTCCAGAGCAGTGGAAACTACAGACACTATGGTTCTACTTCCTATCAACCAGCACCTCCACAAGAGAACAAAATGGAAGTAATGTTAGAACAGATTCTGGAAGGACAACAGAAGCTTACTGTGAACTTCAATGGCAAGATAGATTCGCTCTATCAGGACCTGAATGGGAAAATTGAGAGTCTGAACTCTCATATGAAGAAGCTTGATGTTCAAGTTGCTCAAACTGCAGGAGCTGTTCAGAGGCAAGAAGGATTTCTGCCAGGAAGAACTGATGCTAATCCCAAACACCACGTGAATGCCATCACATTGAGGAGTGGAAGGAACCTGCAACCAGTGTTGCAGAAGGATATAACCTTAAGAAATTTCGTGGGTGTAGAAGAGTATGAAGATGAAGAAAATTCTGCTGCAGAACCATTGGTGACGATCGTCACCAATAATAGGTGTCGCTCGTCACCCAATGAGGACAACCCCGAGCCTGATTCTTCACTTATTGGTGACGACCGTCACCAAGGGAGTGACGCTCATCACCCAAATCCAGTACTCGACCCCGACTTGTCCAAAGTGAGTGACGCTCGTCACCAGTCCAGTGACGCTCGTCACCAGACACCACATATTGCAGTTTCGCCTAAGACTTCAGATAATGCTAAGGAGACCGTGTATAAACCCAAGATACCCTATCCTAAGCATCCTAAGAAGTCTAAGCAGGAGCTTGAGGATGCCAGATGCAAGGCTATCATGGACAAGTTGGTGATAGAGATCCCATTGATTGATGCTGTAAGGATCACTCCTGTTATTAGGAGGTATGTGATGAGAATGGTGACCAACAACTTGAGCCTTGAGGTTGGAGCTATGATGATCAACGAGCAGGTCAGTGCAGTGATTCAGAACAGAGTTCCAGAGAAGCTTTCAGACCCAGGAAGCTTTGTTTTAGACTGCACCATCTTCAATGACAAGTTTGAGAGGTCATTGTGTGACCTTGGTTCTAGTGTGAACCTCATGCCCCACTCTGTTGCAAAGAGTTTGGGGATGACTGATTTTAAAACTACAAGGATATCTCTTGTCCTAGCTGATAGATCAGTTAGAGTTCCTGAAGGGGTAATAGAGGATGTTCCTATCAAAGTAGGAGATTGTATGATCCCTACTGATTTTGTGGTTTTAGAGTATGGAGAAGAGCCCAAAGACCCCTTGATTCTTGGCAGACCCTTCCTGGCCACTGCAGGAGCTATTATTGACGTCAGAAAGGGTAGAATAGAGCTGAATGTTGGCGATTTAGTGATGAAATTCGAAATGGACAAGCTGATGAAGAGGCCAACCATAGATGGACAGACTTTTTATGTTGATGTTCTCACAAACATTGCTGATCAGATCTTCCATGAGATGAGTTCAGATGACCCCTTGGAAAGGGCGTTGACCACTTCTACAGCTGAGTATGAGCATTTAGATGCTGCTGCAACAGGCTACACAAAGATGATGGATGCTACTGCACAAGTTATGCAACTGGTTGCACAGGATGAACTTGTCTCCACATCTGCAAAAGCCGCCACAATGGGTGACTGGTCAGCAGCAAAAGCACCAAAAGTTGAGCTTAAACAGCTCCCTGCAGGGCTAAGGTACGCATTCCTAGGAGAAAACTCTACTTATCCTGTTATTGTTAATGCTTCATTGAACAATGCAGAGCTCACCCTATTGCTAAGCAAGCTGCGAAAATTTCGCAAAGCTCTTGGCTATTCTCTTGATGACATTTCAGGTATCTCTCCAGACTTGTGCATGCATAGAATACACCTAGAAGATGAGTCGAAATCATCAGTTGAGCATCAGAGGAGGCTAAATCCGAATTTGCAAGATGTGGTCAAGAAAGAAATCATGAAGTTGTTGCAGGCTGGTATCATCTATCCTATTTCAGACAGTGCTTGGGTGAGTCCAGTGCACGTGGTGCCTAAGAAAGGAGGTGTCACCGTGGTCAAGAATGACAAGGATGAGCTGATTCCAACCAGGACTGTGACAGGACACAGGATGTGTATAGACTACAGGAAACTGAATGCAGCAACAAGGAAGGACCTTTTTCCTCTACCTTTCATCGATCAGATGCTAGAAAGGCTAGCGAATCACAAGTATTACTGCTTCCTTGATGGGTATTCAGGCTTCTTTCAGATCCCCATCCATCCAGATGATCAGGAGAAGACCACGTTTACCTGTCCTTATGGCACTTTTGCCTATCGCAGAATGCCCTTTGGTCTGTGTAATGCTCCTGCAACCTTCCAGAGATGCATGATGTCGATTTTCACAGACATGATAGAGAAGTTTATGGAGAGATGCGAAGAGAAACACTTGGTTTTAAATTGGGAGAAGTGCCATTTTATGGTACAGGATGGTATTGTACTTGGTCACAGAGTCTCAGGAGACGGTATAGAGGTGGATAGGGCGAAAATTGAGGTGATGACAAGTCTGCAAGCACCTGATTCAGTCAAAGCAGTGAAGAGTTTTCTGGGACATGCAGGCTTCTACAGAAGGTTCATCAAGGATTTTAGCAAGATAGCACGTCCACTTACTGCTCTCCTCTGCAAAGATGTGAAGTTTGAGTTCACAGAAGAGTGCAAATCTGCTTTTGAACAGATCAAACAGGCGTTGGTTACAGCCCCTGTTGTGCAGCCTCCAGATTGGGACTTACTTTTTGAGGTAATGTGTGATGCCAGCGATTTTGCAGTTGGAGCAATGCTGGGACAGAGGAAAGACAAGAAACTCCACGCCATCTACTATGCAAGTAGGACTTTGGATGATGCTCAGAAGAATTATGCAACAACTGAGAAGGAATTGTTAGCTGTTGTGTTTGCTTTTGAGAAGTTCAGGCAGTATCTTGTTGGCTCCAAGGTCGTGGTTCATACTGACCATTCAGCACTGAAGTACTTAATGCAGAAGAAGGATGCAAAACCAAGGCTGTTGAGATGGATCCTGCTTCTTCAGGAATTTGATATTGAAGTGAAGGATAAGAAAGGGGTTGAGAATGGAGTTGCTGACCATTTATCTCGGATTCAGGTCGAAGACAGTGTTCCCATCAATGATTTCTTGCCTGAAGAGAATGTTTACTTAGTAGAAACTAGAGAACAGGAAGAAAGTGTTGAAAACCTGCAGTTTTTACGAAACTACAGGGGAGTGACGAGCGACACCAGGGGGGTGACGCTCGTCACCAACCAAGACCATTCGCGACAAAAGTATACGAGCGAGGTGACGCTCGTCACCAACATTGGTGACGCTCGTCACCGATCTCCACACTTATCTGCGATTTGTGCAAGCTTGGGGAAAGCTTTTGCAGAGCCTGTTTATGCTTTACATGATCCAAAGAGACCCTGGTATGCTGATATTGCAAACTACCTTGCTGCAGAGGATGAACCACATGATTTTAAAGGATATGCTAAGAAGAAGTTCTTGAGAGAACTTAGGAGATTCTATTGGGATGAGCCATACCTCTACAAGCATTGTGCTGATGGTATTTACAGAAGATGTTTAGCAGAAGAAGAAGTTCAGGACGTGCTCTTCCACTGTCATGGATCAGACTATGCTGGACACTTTGCTACATTCAAGACTGTCTCTAAGGTTTTGCAGGCTGGATTTTGGTGGCCTACCATGTTCAGGGACGCCCAAGCCTTCATCACAAGCTGTGATACTTGTCAGAGAAGAGGAAAAATCGGCAGGAGACATGAGATGCCACAGAACTTCATTCTGGAAGTTGAAGTTTTCGATTGTTGGGGTATTGACTTCATGGGACCTTTTCCCTCATCTTATGGGAATAGATACATTCTGGTTGCTGTTTATTATGTATCTAAGTGGGTAGAGGCGTTGGCTACTCCTACTAATGATGCTGCAGTGGTTTTGAAGCTGTTTAAGACTATTATCTTTCCCAGATTTGGTGTCCCACGGATTGTCATAAGTGATGGGGGTTCTCACTTTGTCAACAAGGTTTTTAACAAGCTGTTGAAGAAGTATGGTGTACAGCACAGAGTGGCCACGCCCTATCACCCCCAAACAAGTGGACAAGTCGAGGTTTCCAACAGACAGATCAAGCAAATTCTGGAAAAGACAGTTGGAAAAACAAGGAAGGATTGGTCTGCAAAGCTGGATGATGCATTATGGGCCTACAGGACTGCCTACAAAACGCCACTTGGGACTACTCCTTTCCACCTTCTCTATGGCAAGGCGTGCCATCTACCAGTAGAGCTGGAGTTCAGAGCAGAATGGGCAATCAAGAAGCTGAATTTTGATCTGAAACCTGCTGCAGAAAGGCGCTTGATTCAGCTCAATGAACTGGATGAGATTCGATATCTAGCCTATGAAAACTCCAAGTTATACAAGGAGAGGACAAAGGCATATCATGATAAGAAGATCATCTCCAGGCATTTCGAGCCCAATGACCAGGTATTACTCTATAACTCTCGTTTACAGCTTTTTCCTGGTAAACTGCGTTCTAGATGGTCAGGTCTTTTCACTGTCAAAGAGGCTCGCCCACATGGTGCAATTGTCCTGATTAACTCCAAAGGAGAGGAGTTTATAGTCAATGGACAAAGGGTGAAGCATTACTGGGCACAAGCAGAGATTCCAGCAGGACACATTGTGTCTCTGGATCAGGCACCAGCTGTCTAAACAGCCAACCAAAGTCAAGCTAATGACTTTAAAAGAGCGCTTAGTGGGAGGCAACCCACTGGTAAGTTGTAGATATTATACTTAGGAATTATTTTCGTGCTTAGAACTAGTAATTAGAATTTTATTCAGTTAAAAAAAAAAAAAAAAAAAAAAAAAAAAAAAAAAAAAAAAAACCGGTGACGATCGTCACCCTTATGGTGACGCTCGTCACCCATAAGAATCGAACACGGGTTTTAACTTCTTCTTCTTCTCCCTCGAGCCAAAACCTGCAAAATAACCGAACACTTAGAGAGAAATAGGAATTTCATAACTTTTGATTTTCTTAACCAAATTGAGTGATTCAAGAGTCTAATCCGTGTGGATTTTACTCCTCTTTCTGAATATCAACTTAGTTTTTACGATCCGCAAGGTATGTTTTCGGAATCCCCAATTTTCAGTCCGCCTCAGGTTTGGTAAAATTCGATTTTTGACTTGATTGGCTTGATTTAACTGTTGAATCATGGTTAGTTAGGTTGTATTAGAGGAATGGAACCATCTTTGTGCGATTTAATCGATTGATTTGCACTGTTTGTATTTTCGAGTTCATGATGAAAGTTACAAAAATCTGGAAATTTTGGGTGATTTAGGTTGAACTGATGCTTGAATTGTGTTCTTGGTAGTA
This sequence comes from Thlaspi arvense, assembly GCA_911865555.2. Lineage (NCBI taxonomy): Eukaryota > Viridiplantae > Streptophyta > Magnoliopsida > Brassicales > Brassicaceae > Thlaspi > Thlaspi arvense. Next base: position 47,636,464 of record OU466857.2, read on the forward strand.
TAGAGATTAATCGCCATTAGCTATTTGATCCTGTTTGGTTGATCTTTCGAACTTTGAAAAATTTGCTAACTTTTGAGATGGTTTTGGTCGATTTTGGTACTCAATTTGCAGATGCCTCGTCAAGAGAAAAGACTAAGACAAAGCTCGTCTTCCAGCACTACAACAGGGTCTACAGATTCCTTCAGTCAGCACCCGGTTTGCAGGCCCCCATGGCCCAAACGAGAGGATCGGAAAATAGCCTCGGAAATGGCTTGGGCAGGGACTCCGAAGCAAGAAGTGGCTCGGGATACCTGTGTATTCCGCGATATTCAGGAGGAGTGGGATGAGTATGACACGCTGTTCTACAATGCGTGGCTAGGAGTTAAGATTATCCCTACTAGGCTCGCGGATCCTGCTGTTCTGCAGAAGATGGGGATCTTTGAGGAGGTTTATGAGATTTTGGAGCGCATTGGCATGGGGACTATGCCATTCCAGCAGTACGACTTGTACCCAGATTTGGTCCGCTTGTTTCTCTCTACAGTTCGCGTCTACTACGCGAATGAGCTGGCGAAGCGTGCTCAGGAAGGCACTATGACATTTCTGATCCAAGGGATTCGATACCGGATCAGTCTGATGGAGCTTTGTGGGATCTATGGCTTCTCTGACCATCCCACAGGCGTTCTCCTTCCCTCTCAGTGGACCCATATGAGGACATTCTGGTCCAAGTTCGGGAATGGAGTCTATGATAGCAAGACCAGCACGCAGACAGAGGTTAGACATCCGGTTTTGAGGTACCTTCTGCGCCTCTTTGGTCATACTATTCTGTGCAAGTCTGCGCCCAGCAAGACTCGAGTTAGCGAGCTGATTCTCCTTTACTACGGACTTTATGAGATGCTGGATGATTCGATACCAGTTGATAGTATGGTTCGCGCCAACTTAGGTGCTGTTTTCGCTGAGCATTTGGTCTCTTTGAAGACCAAGCCATTCACCAGTCCAGGGGAGAAGACTGAGAGTGTGGGCAGCTTGTTGACACCGATCTTCCATCATTTCCAGATCGATGTTACCCCTTGCAGTCTGCGCAGTGATAGATCGCTTATGGATGAGCAGTATCTGCGCCATGTCACTTGGATGAAGACCGGAGTTGTCTGGACTTTTACTACTACTTTTGGAGAGTATGTTGGCATTAAGTTGCCACAGAGAGCACTCACTACTATCCAGACAGACCCACGCCAGCTATTCTTCATGCCAGCACAGACTCTTCTGCGCCCCTTGACTCTGCGCCCTGCAAGAGCTGCTACAGCTGGTCCCTCTGCTTCTACTGCTGCTGCTACTGATGCTGGACCTTCTACGCGTCAGAGTGACTCTTCTGCTGCCTTCAGGCGTCCTCCACGACCACAGACACCCATGGATATGGCTGCTTTTCAGGAGTATGTCATTGATAGCTTTGAGGGACTCTGGGATGCTGTTGCTACACTTAGCAACTGTGGTTGTGTCCGCCCCCACTACACTACTGAGCCTTGTGAGGATGAGGATTGAGGCTTCATTATCTGGTTACTTGTTCCTTTTTCCCTTTTTATTTTTCCTTCTTTTGAGTCATTTTTATGTTTCTTTTGAGTCAGTTGTCAGTTTCTTTGATGATGTTTTGTGAGATTGTTGAACCAGGTTATTATTGCTATGTTTGGATGTTGTTAATTATGTGTTTGAATGCTCAAAAAGTCTAACTTCCGAGTACACATGCAAACACTTCGTTAATTATCATCTAACATAAGATTTGGGCAATACAGGTCGTGGTGACGCTCGTCACCAGATTGGTGACGCTCGTCACCCGACCCCACGCGAGGTAACACTTTTCTGACTTGGTTTTTCGACTTCTCATTCATTTTTCTGACCAACTCTTGGCTTAATAACACTGGGGACAGTGTTGTTCAAGTCTGGGGGAGGTGGTTACTGACGTTGTGTGCTTTGTGTCATGTTTATAGAGTCTTAAAGTTGAGTAAAAAAACTTGTTTTTCTAGAGTCAAAACTTTTGAAACTGTTAGTTTTTCTTGGAACTAGCCATAGGACGTTTTTGCTGATAAGAACCATTGCCACAGTAGTTGATTACAAGTCTTACTAAGATGAAAGTCATAGGTAGATCAGTCTAGCAATGAAGGTTTAGATTCTTAGAGAATCTGGAAAATTTGCTGTTAGCTCCACCTTAATGAACTTTAAATTTCTTGTCTTGGTGATTGATTCTTATTGATCTTGATTCTCTCTTTAAGCACTGATAATAAGGTTAAAATACAGTCTCTCTTTGATTTTCCCTGATGTAGTTTTTAAAAGATTAAGTCTAAAGAATGGTGCATTCATGACCCTGTCTCCTCACAAGGAACAACAGTAGTGAACACACTCAAGAACCTGTCTCCTCACAAGGAACACAAGTATTGAGTAGCACCATATCTTAGACTGTAAAAGTTGAGAAAAAGAAGTGAAAAATCGAAAATATCCTAAAGAAAAAGATTAAGGGAAGAGAAAATAGGAGAGTTGTGTTGAGATCTATTTGTTCAGTTGTTAGGAAGGGAAAAGAATCTGTAAAGTGATTAAGATGATAGAACTTTGATGAGATATCACGCTTAGATAAAAAATAAGGAGTTAACAGTAGAAATTTCGGATTTCTTGAAGGGATTTGGACTGGACTTGAGAGATTTGCTAAGCTTGTGATAATTAGACTCAAATTTGATCTTGTGTTGACTCTGTGGTATGTGGATTCGAAAACTTTAACTAGTGTGGTGTTTCTGATGACTGACTGACTGTTTCTTGTTTTCAAACCACGACCCTGTACTCTATCTGATGTTTGCTTGAGGGCAAGCAAAAACTAAGTCTGGGGGAGTTGATATATCATGGTTTTTATGGTTTTTAACCATGATATAAGTCCTTTTTATTGAGTCTTTTTGGTCTTTTTAGAGTCCTAGAAGAGTCTTTGCAGGTTAAAGCATGTCTGGAGCATAATTGGAGATATTGGAACCTTTTGGAGCATTCTGAGTTGAAGCCACGAAGTACCAAGATCGAAGCAGAAAGTATTCACTAATGGTGATGATCGTCACCCCATTGGTGACGCTCGTCACCCAGATAGGAAGGAGCGTGGCTATTTGTTAAAAGTATCAAGAAGAATTGCAGAACTTACCCAGAAGTTTCCTTTATTTATATGAAGACCCCAGATCGTGTTTAGCCCCTATTTATTAGGTTTTTCAGCCACTGTTGGCGAGAATCTTAGTTTTTGAGAATTCAGAGAGTTAGAGAGAGATTTTATTCAGAGCTTTTTGGGGAGACAAATCCTGTACTCTTTAGAGAAGATTTCGAACCACCTTTGTTTTCTACTCTTTCTCTTAATGCAATTTTATTCAGTTATGTTTTGTGATCTCATAATCATGTCTGAGTAATCTGCTAGTTAAGTTAGGGTTTTTCAAAGGTTGATGAAAAGAGTGTAGAATCGCTATCTGTTAGGAATATCTCATGGTTTTTCATCTCTACTTGCTTTAAAATCGAATTTCTGAGAAACATCATCTAGGAATCCGAAAATCATAGGTTGTTAAATATATGTGAGAGCATTATTCATAACCTGAACTAGTATTTGATGAGCAAAACAACTTAGTACAAAGAGATTTGGCTTAGGAGTTTTGTAAACAATTGAATCTGATCATTCCTGCATACTTAGGTTGTCAGGGTTTGCAAAGAGATTTGAAACTCTGTGATCTAGGTATAGATAACTTCTGCAATGAGAATTGATTAGTTATGCATTAGAGATTCATGTTTAAAACGGTTCTTAATCATTCCTGATACCCTGCATTCTACATTCTTGGATTCATACCTGCGAATTACCCTAGCTTAGCGCTTTTAGTCTTCCTGAACTTAGAACATATCATACCATCGTTTGCTTATTTCTAATTATTCATTCGCATTACATACATCATATTTTGCTTAGCCTAGTCCAAATCTATAATTGATAGTGTAGTTAGCATTACTCTCTTGGGATTTCGATACCCCTTATACTACATCTGCTTTGCTGTGCACTTGCAGTAGTTTTTATTTGGGTAAAACCTGAACCCTATCAACGCCTCCTATGTGCAACTGTGGACTCATCTCCCTTGTTCTTCTGCACATGATCTAGCTTTTTAATGAGTGGAGCTGCTCCATTAGTATGGTCACATAGCAGGGGACTTGGTGGGTGGCCTTATAACTGCACCACATGAAGTCTCTCTCCGTTTCTGTGAGGTTGGTTGTGTCCTCCCTTGTGAAGAATGTGTTCGCAAGTGCCTTATGAGCATATCTCACAGCTGGATGCTTCAAATGCTCGTTCTTTGTGACCCCTGCAGCTAAATTTCCACCTCCTAGCACGTCCCACAGCATCTTGTGTTGCCTCTGGCCTATCTTAAAGTGGTTCCTTCTATCTGCGTAACCGTATATGCCAAGGGCTAGAGAGAGCTCAAAGAAGGTTGTCGTGAACCTTTGCTTCCCAATCTGGAATGAGATCCAGCCATCTCCGTTGAGCAGCTCACTCTCATAATAGTGCACCACCATGAGAGTGGAGAGAAACTGGTAGGTAAGATTCTTGTAATAGGGAAGCGGATTCCACATGAAGTCGGTAAGCCCCATTCACTCAAAGATCTCTCTACAGTCGATATATATCCCAAGAGCTGTCATGGTGCTAACACAAGGGTATCTTGTGGCCTTGAAAGTGCATTGGTTGAAGGCTTCCATGAGCTCTTTTGCGCTTGGACTCCCAACTTTGGTGGCTTTCCCCTTGCCTTTCTCTTCTTTCTCAGCCTCTTTGTTAGCGCCACTTCCTGTTGTTCTTTTTATGGTAACTAAAACAAATTTTCAAAAGAAAATTGAGAATCATGGAAGCAACAAAACACATTGCCTAAATATGCTAGAAATCACAAAAGGAGGAGTTTAATTACTGAAAAGTAAACCTCTATCAGTTCTGAAGCAATTAAAAAGACAATGCATGCATACGATTCATGAAACAGATTTAAGCAAATAATTAAAAATGATGAATCCTAGCATGGTAACACTAAACAAATGCATGCTAATGCAAAGATAAATAGATGAATTTGGTAAGCAAATATTCTTAAATTAAATATGCTTCAAGGATCAAAGACAGCATATTCACCATGCAATAGAAATAATAATAAGCAAAAGGTAATGCATCATCACTAGAATTTAATCACTAAACAAGAACAAGTGTTGAAGTGCATGGAAAAAAAATTTTAAACATCTAAAATATAAGAGACAATATCTGTAGTGGTTTGACTCTCTCAAGCACTTAGAAAACACAAAGAGTTCTAAATTTAGTGATAGAAAACTAGGAAAATGAAAGTGAGGAAGAGAGAAGGGTGGGTGTGCTTATATAGAAGGGTTGTGGAATCTTTTTGTGGGAAGCAAGGGAACAAAGAGTGATAGAGAGAGGTCCCACTTGTACTTGGAAAGGGGAAGGATTTAAATTTGAATTTTTTGATCTAGTTTGACCAAGTAGGAGAAAAATTTGAATAGAAGATGTTTACCTCGTGCGCAATGTCGACCACCCAAGTCGATATTGTGATCGATATTGATCATATTGACTTGGTACGGTCGATATGCGTGCCGATATCGGTGGTTTGGGTCTTGATATCGAGCTGCTTGCATGTCGATATGGATTGACGTCCCTTGTATCGACATAAGGCTGTCCAATATCGAGCTAGTAGCTCGATATGTAGCTCGGTATGATTTGGAAAAACTCCATATCGGGCTAACATATCGATATTCTAATCGATACACCTTGACATAAGCTTAGCTATATTTTTTCATCAGTCCCTTGAGGTGTATCGACGTAGGATGTCGATATTCACTTCGATGTGCCTTAATAAAGGGCGATTAATCGCCTTTCGTCCTTGCAGTTAAAGCACATCGATGTGTTACGTCGATATTGTGCTCGATACGCACTTCTTGACGTTATATCGACCTGGTACGTCGATGCATGTCATCGATACGAACACCAGTTGAAGCATAACGAAGTGTGTATACCCTGATATATTGCTTAGATAAGCATATCGGGTTACCTTATATCGGTACTCTGATTGATACTGCCATCCTCTCAAGAGTATCGATCAGGATCACCCTGATACGCACGTCGATACATGTCTAGCACACTTGCATTGAGCAAGTTATGATCGATATACATGCTCTATATGACTCGTATCGACGTGCATGGCCGATATGCTGGTCGATATTGACCCTTCTTCGACTTCCTTCTTCTTCCAAGCTTGGTTCCCTCTACCTTAGCTCGTACCTAGTTACTAGAGACACTCAAAAACTCCCACACAAACATAAAAACATAAAAATGCAAAGCTATATACAAGGGTATACCATGGGATTGCCTCCAGAGTGCGCTTGTTTAGAGTCACTTAGCTTGACTTTCGTCAGCTCCTTAGTTGAGGTTTGGAGCAGGAGTTTTGGAACTCCTTCGTGTTGCTGTGCCTCCTTTGACCTTTCTGGTGACCCCATCAATCTTTAACACAGCAAAGGGCTTTGATTTGTTTCCCTCCTTTAGCTTGTAGTGGATCTCACCATACTTAGAAACAAAGGGCTTCAATACAACCCCATCTCCTTTGTTACCCAGCATAATTTCATTCACACAATCAGAAACAGCCACTTTAAAGACTTCCTCTTCAGTGGTATCAGCAAACATTCTTGGCAGACAGCAGCCATCAAAACTTGCACCCACATAGCCTTCAAACTCTGGCCAATTCTCACCAACTTTCTTCAACTTCTTGAACTCCATTGAGAAGGCTTGCTCATTCTCTAGCTTGTTCCCCTTTGTCTCAAACCTTAAAACCTTCTCTTTGGTCAGCCTCAGCTCTATTGTGCTAAAGCTAAAAATGGCCTCCCTAGAATGATGGCGTTTTTGATCTTTCCTTCAACATCTAGGACCAGGAAATCTGTTGGTATGATCACTCCTTCAATCATCATTGGCACATCTTTGAGGTCTTCTAGTGGTGCCTTCACAGTCCCATCAGCTATGGTAAGGGACACATTACTCTCTTGAAGTTGAGTGTAGCCAAGTGCCTTGGCAGTAGAGGATGGGAGAAGGTTGATGCTTGCTCCAAGATCACAAAGACAGCTCTTGAAGGTTTCTCCTTTGAGTTCACAAGGCAAATTGAAGTATCCAGGATCTCCCAGCTACTTGATGTTCAGTACCTCAGTCTTGGCAATGGCCTCCTTCAGCTCTGTCCCAATATCAAGACCTCTAACCTTCATCTGGTTGGCATAGAGAGTGGTGTACTTCTCCACAAGCTGCTTCTTAGACCTTCCAGGAAAGGGGAGAGCTGGCTTGTAAGGGGAATAATCATAAATTCTGGTTTGCTTCTCAGCTTGATTCTCCTCAATTAGCTCATCCTTCTCCTCTTCCTTAGTTGTTGTTGCTTTAAGGGACTCTTCTTTTGCAACTCCATGGTTAGCGTCAACTTCCAGAAACTCTTCCCCCCTCCCCACTCTGAAGTTCAGTGTCCTCAGTGAACAGAAAGAGAATCTCGTCAATGACAGCTGCTTCTTCATTGGAGAAGGACTCTTCTTCAGTGACTATGGCGTTGCAGAACTCCTTGGGGTTAGCTTCTGGTTTTCCAGGAAGGTGTCCTTGAGGTTTTGGACCAGCTATGCCTTTGTTGTTCTCAAGTGATTTTACTCTTGAAGCCAACCCTTCGAATTTGTTGGTCAGTTCAACATTACTGAATCGATTTTGTTATGAACTTCAGCAAATCTCTTGTTCATGTCCAAGTTGTTGATAACCTGATTCTGAAGCAACTGCTGCATCATGGTCTTGAGCTCAGGATCTTGAGAGCTTGAGGAAGCTTGAGCTGGTGCTAGAGCATTGAATCCTGGAGGATTATAAGGCGCTCTTGGCTGGAAGTTGTTTCTTTGTTGAAAACCTTGATTGTTATAGGGAACAAATGATCTTGGAGCAGCTTGCTGTTGTTGTTGAGGTGGGTACACTTGGTCTTGAGGATTTGTAACATTGTTGCTTCTGTATGATATGTTAGGGTTTGGTCTGTAGTTGCCATACCATTGTAGCCTCTTTGGTTACCAAGATAGTTCATCTCCTCAACTTGGCATGTCTCTTGATCATCAAATTGAACCATGTCTCCAACAAAGTTAACTTCTTTCTTCTCTCTTAGCAACAAGTCGAGCTTCTCATGTAGAGCTTTGATTTCCTTCCTGCTAGACTCGAACTCATCTTTAGAGCTTTTTGGAGCTCTGTCAAATTCCTCATTGTAGTTTCCATCAGACTGAGCCAGATTCTCTACTAGCTCCAATCCTTCATCCACATCCTTTGACAAGAAGTTCTCATTTGATGCAGTGTCCAGGAGCATTCTTATTTTAGGTAAAGCTCCTCTGTAGAGAGTAGAGAGCAGAGAGGCTTGTGAGAAGCCATGGGGAGGGCATTGCAGTGTGTAGCCTTTGAATCTCTCCCAAGCTTCACCAAAGCTCTCATTGTTTCTTTGTGCAAACTCTGAAATCTCATTCCTTATTATTGCAATTCTTGAAGTAGAGAAGAACTTTGCTAAGAAGGCTCTCTTGCACTCATCCCAACTAGTTATGCTTCTTTGGGGCAGGTTTTTCTCCCACTGGTGTGCTTTGTCTCCAAAAGAGAAAGGAAACAACCTCAGCTTGAAGCCACCTTCACTCACTCCATTTATCTGTGTAAGGGAGCAAAGTCTGTCAAAATTATCCAGATGATATAGAGGGTCTTCAAGTGGTAAACCATGGAACTTACTGCTCTGAACCATTGAAATCAATCTAGACTTGATTTCAAAGTTGTTGTTTTGCACTGCTGGTGGAATGATCCCAGTTCTGTTGTTATATGCATTTGGTGCATCACCAGCGCCTATGGGTCTTGCTGCTCTTGGAGCCTGAGCTACTCCCCTTGGTCCTTGCTCACCTTGCAAGCCCTGAATACCTTGCTGACCTTGTAGACCCTGAGCGCCCGCAGCTCCTTGGTGACCTTGGAATCTGATGTCATCCATAGCAGGTTCCTAGTTGTTCATCCCAAGTCTCTCACAGTGCTGTGATCTTTCTCTATGTCTTCTTGCTCTCAGCTCCCTTTCAAGTTGCAAGATGTTGTCTTGGAAAGGTTGAAGACTTTCAGTGCCTCTAGATCTTAAGTGCATACACCTAAAAGAGAGAAACCAAGAGTGGAAACAGAGTTAGTAACTGAATTCAAAAAAATCTTGATCTTAAACAATCTACAAATCCTAATGCTTAATCTAATCCCATATGGCAACAGCGCCAATTTGATGAGCAGTTCTTTCACTACTAAGCAAATCCCAACACACTCATGTCATTGCAGCATGTAAAGTATCAATCCATATGGGGTTGTTAAGGCACCAAGACTATAGCAAATCATCTAAGTCAAGCAAGATTCAAAAATGGCAGTTGTGAACAATACTAACAAGTCTAAAGACTAAACTATGCAAAGCAGGAAATTCAGATAGATAAAGTAAGGATCTAAGATGGGAGTTATTGATTAAGAGGGGATTAGAACCTAGTTAGTGATGTTTCAAAACCATTCAAACGATGCTATCTTCTAGGCACAGGATTAACAACTATAACTAGCTCAATTCCTTGACACTAATCACTTTGCTAAGCACACATTCAAGATAAATCCCTTTACTCAAACACATGATAAGCAAGCATTCAGAACAGAACTCCAATCCTAAAAAGCCAAAATGCACCTTAGACATCTAATTCCTTAGGCTAAGCATACAAATCCTCTAAGAGACTCTAAGCAGCATTTCATCAAACACTTACCAGGCGCAAGAGAAAGCCAAGATACTAAACAAGCCTGGCCAAGACTAATCTAGTGTTAAGCACATCTAATAGAGAGAAGACAATCATATTAAGTACAAGACATCACTAATCTAGCCTAAACCCCCTCTAATCTATCCCATCTCAAACCCTAGATAAGACTACTCACTAGCCATAGTCAAACCCACAAATTCCAAAGAGAAAAGATGGTTAAGCATGATTAAGAGGCAGATTAAAGAAGAATAAATCAAAGGAAAATACAGAAATTCACTAAATCAAGCAGGATCTTACAAAGCAAAGCTGAAAAAGGAAAGGTTTTAAATGCAAGAACAGAAAGAAAATAACAAGAACCAACTTGCCTAACCATTTTAGGACTTTAGTATTTATAAGGAAACAAGAAAATCCCTGATAAACCAAGGTTAAACCAAAAGTAAGCTGACTCGGATGGACCATATCAACATGGAATATCGATACACATGTCGATATCTTCTCTTCTTCTGGGCTGTATCGATGCCTCTTGGTCGATATGCACATCGATACAGAAGGCTTCTGAGTTGTATCGGTTTGGCTCTTCCAAGGTGTGAAGTCGATACAATCGCGCTTTAGTTAAGGCTCATCGATCAAGCAAGTCCATATGGGACCTCGATATTGCCCTGTCATGTGTATCAGTTTTGGGACGTCGATACACTGCTCGATATGGACTCCATCCTGCTGCATCGAGGTGTCTAAGTCGATATGCTTCCTTCACAATTTGCCTCTTCTGTACGGATGTCGTGGCGGTCGATATACCCATCGATATGCTCAGTATCGATCACATGGTGTCAATATCATCATCGATATTGGTTCATCCGCCTTTGTCTCTTGCCTTGCTCCATTCCCAGCTCACATCCATTGCTCCACATGACCTCCACACTCCTTCAAGTACCTAAATAATACTCCAAATGCATGCAGAATGCACTGTAGCTTCTAAAACTACATTAACTCCTAAATGTATGCAAATAGGACAAGAAGAAGCAAAATATGCATGTTTAGAGACTAAAACTAGTGATACATGCAATCTAAAATTGTATAAATAATGGAGATATCATATGGATCATCCCAATACAGTTGAGATAAATTTTTGAAGAACTTAGCCATGTGATAAGGCTATTGGAAGGTGGGGAGATGGTCTGAAACCAGATAGTTCACGAAATCTGAGTACCAAGGCAGGTTCCTGTCTTGCAAAACGGCTGCTTCATTCCAGCTCTTCAGCACTTCGTAAGCCATGAGTTGCTCTTCAGGAAGAGAGTCATCTATATGAACAAGATCTTGAATCCTCATTCTTGATAAGTGATCAGCCACTCCATTTTCTATTCCCTTCTTGTCCAGTATCTCGAGATCAAACTCCTGAAGCAGAAGTATCCATCTGAGCAGGCGTGGCTTCGTATCGTTCTTGGCATAAATGTAGCAAAGTGCTGCATGATCCGTGTAGACTATGACCTTAGAGCCGACCAGGTAGCTTCTGAACTTCTCAAATGCGAACACAACTGCTAGCAGCTCCTTCTCTGTCGTAGCATACCGAGTCTGTGTATCATCCAAAGTGCGACTTGCGTAGTATATAACATGTAGTTTCTTGTCCACTCTCTGACCTAGCAAAGCTCCAAGTGCATAATCACTGGCATCGCACATTATCTCAAATGGCAAACTCCAGTCAGGTGCTTGAACAACCGGAGCACTCACAAGCGCCTCTTTGATGGTCAGAAAACCTTTCATGCAGTCATCATCGAAGACAAACTCTGTCTCCTTACACAACAGTCTAGTGAGGGGCCTTGCTATCTTGGAGAAATCTTTGATGAATCTTCTGTAGAAGCCTGCGTGTCCCAAGAAACTTCTGATCCCTTTCACTGATGTTGGTGGAGCCAGATGCATCATTACTTCTATCTTGGCCTTGTCCACCTCTATTCCTTTCTCAGAGATCTTGTGCCCCCAAAACGATCCCCTCATTAACCATGAAATGGCATTTTTCCCAGTTCAGCACCAACCCTGTATCTTCACATCTCTTTAAGACCTGGCAAATATTAGACAAGCAGACGCCAAAGGAAGATCCATAGACACTGAAGTCATCCATGAATACTTCCACCATTTCTTCAAGCAAGTCAGAGAATATAGAGGTACCACATCTTTGAAAAGTCGCTGGGGCATTACACAGTCCAAATGGCATTCTTCTATAAGCAAAAGTGTCATAAGGACATGTGAAGGTGGTTTTTTCCTGATCGTTAGGGTGAATTGGGATCTGCAAGAAACCACTATAGCCATCTAAAAAGCAGTAATAAGGATGATTTGCCAATCTTTCCAGCATCTGATCAATGAAAGGTAAAGGATAGTGATCTTTCCTAGAAGCAGAATTCAGTTTTCTATAGTCAATACACATCTTATGTCCTGTTATAGTTCTAGTTGGGATAAGCTCATCTTTTTCATTCTTAACAACCATGATTCCTCTTTTCTTAGGCACAACATGGACTGGTGAGACCCATGTGCTGTCTGAGATAGGGTAAATCACACCTGCATCAAGGAGCTTTAAGATTTCTTTCTTTACAACTTCCTTATGGATTGGGTTTAATCTCCTTTGGGGTTCAATGGAAGTTTTTGTCTCATCCCTTAGATGAATCTTGTGAGTGCAAAATTAGGAGATATGCCTTTGATATCATCAAGTGAATACCCAATGGCTCTCCTAAACTTCCTCAGCTCTTTAACAAGAGCACAGGTTTCATCATCACTGAGGTTATCATTGACTATCACATGATAGGTATCTTTTGGTCCAAGGAATACATACCTTAGCCCCTTGGAAAGTGGTTTGAGGTCCAGCTTGGGTGCCTTTAGCTCGCTCCAGTCTCCTTCTCCAAGATCTGCTCCTGGTTTGCTAAGCTTAGCTCCATTGGCTTATTGGCTTACTGAATTCACAACTTCCCTCCTTAGCTTGACAAAGGGCTCATGGTGAATAGCTAGCTTGGCTTCCTTCAACAGCTGCTCATATCTTGCTGCTTCCTCACTTAAATACCCATACTTTCCTGGTGTTTTGGTTAAAGCCGTGCTTAGATGATCTTTTGTATGCATTTCTTCCATCAGCTCAATGCTCAAGTCCTCCATGATATCCACGCTGAAGATCTGCCCTTTAATTTTAGGCTTCTTCATGACTTCGTTTATGTCATACTTAAGCACCATATCTTTTCCCAAATACAGCTCAATCTTGCCTCTTTTGACGTCTATGACTACTCCATAGGTGGCAAGGAAAGGTCTCCCAAGTATCAAGGGGTCCTTCGGATCAGCGTCAAGCTTCAAAACAACGAAATCAGTAGGGCTTTCAGTGCTCCCAACTTAGACCGGAAGGTCATCAAGCAGTCCAATGGGATACCTGACAGAGGGGTCGGCAAGCACCAGAGTTATCCTACTTGGACTAAAACTTGTGAATCCCAGACGCTTGGCAGTAGTAAGAGGCATCAGGCTCACACTAGCTACAAGATCACACAAACAGTTATTGAATGTGAGAGGTCCAATGGAACAGGGTAGAGTGAAACTTCCAGGATCCCCTAACTTCTTTGGTTGAGGAAGCTGTTGTATGATGGAACTGACCTCATTAGTGAGAACAACCATCCTTTGCATCTCTTTCTGCTTGTTTGCAAGTGCATCCTTCAAGAACTTCTGATATTGAGGCACTAGCAAGAATGCATCAAGCATGGGCATGGTTATTTCTACATTTTCTATTTGCTTCTCAAAAAGTTGTACTACTCTACCAATTGCTTCTTGATTCTTCCTGGAAAGGGGAGTGGTGGCTTGTAAGGAGGAGGAACAAAGACAGGTTCCTTCCGTGCAGGCTGTATAGCTTCTCTTGGTGCTTCATCAATCACTTGTTTTCCTTTCCTTACACGCTCTGCCTCAGCTTTCCTTTTCTTCTCCGGTTCAGCTTCAGTCTCTTCTTCATGAGTCTCAAGAGACACCCCACCCCCCCCCCCCCCCCACTTTGCTTCTCAATGTCCACATGGAGATGTTTTGGTGCTACAGGTCCTTGTAGCTGTTTACCACTCCTAGTGGTGATTGCCTACACAGCTGGTGGCGGTTGTTGTTGAGGTGTAATAGAGGAGACCTGATTGGCTTTAAGCATAGCAAGTTCATCACTAACTCTCTCAAACTTCTGCAGTAGGTTTTGTTGGATAGCCAGCATCTCCATTGCACTCTTCTGATTAGCAAGCATCTCTAGTTGATGTGCAGCCTGCATCTCCATTGTACTCTTTGTAAGAGCGGCAAGTAACTGCTCAAGCAGTCTAGCTGTGTTTGCATCATGCGTAGATGGTGGTGTAGGTGGAGTGTTAGGGATATCAAGAACCTATGCAGCGGCCATTTGATGTTGAGGATCAAACTTTGTTGCATACAGACGCTCTTGGTGTTCTTCATAGGAAGGTGTAGACCTGTGGTTTTGTTGTATGGGAACACCAATCTGATTGTATAGTGGAGCGCTCTCCCTTGTGTGCGCTTGAGTACTGTAAGCGTTGTAGCTGTCATAGCTTGCATCGTGGTAAGGCTTATGATGAACATTCTCTTGTTGCTGCACATAATAGGCTTCAGCTTCTAAGCTGTAAGCATGTCTAAGAGCTGATGTCTTCTCTGTTGCTTTTGGTGGGTGATGTGGAGATTGCTCAAGCAACAAGTCTAGCTTAGCATTTAGTGCTAACATATCCAGCTTCGTTTGTTGACCTGAGGGTTCAGTATTTTTCTTGTGGCTGTCCTCTTGCTCATCCCCATAGTCACCATTACTCAAGGCAAGGCTTTTAATCAGCTGCAAACCATCATCAACAGTTGTACCCAAGAAGGGCCCGTTACTAGCTGTGTCTAACATCATCTTGAACCTTGGTAACACTCCCTTGGAGAATGTGATGAGCAATGACTCTGTTGAGAAACTTTGAACCTTGACTCTGTTGCAAAGTGTAACCTTGAAATCTTTCCCCAGCTGAACAGAACGGCTCATCTTGTGATTGTTTGAACCTTGAGATGTTCTGCCTCAGCGTAGCTGTCCTGGTAGAAGAGTAAAACTTTGTAAGAAACACTCCTTTGCAGTCATCCCAAGAATTTACTGATCCAAAAGGCAAGGATCTTTCCCACAAATGTGCACGTTCACCAAGAGAGAAAGGAAATAACCTTAGTTTGAAACCATCTTCTGTGATGCCATTGATCTTTTGTAAACTGCAAAGACTCTCAAAGCCATCCTAGTGATCAAGCGGATCCTCCATAGATGTGCCATTGAAGCGGTTTCCTTGTATCATTGCTATCAAGCTGCTTTTGATCTCAAAATGATGCTCTTGAGATGGTGGAGGAAGTATACCTCTGCGCCTAGTGTGAAGATAAGGAGCATCATGAGATCCTATGTGTTGTGCTCTTCTAGCAATCTGAGGCACTGGCATATGTAACCTCTGAACTGGTGTTTCATCTTCTCTGAACTGAGCTTGATGAGCATGTCTATGATGTAGTTGATCAGCAATTGTACCTGAGAAAACAGAGTAAGAAAAGTAAAGTTATTAGTAAAGTAAAATGTGATTAAGTCTAAGAAAGAACCTAAACTAAATTATCTAGGCAATCCTAGAATGGCAATGGCGCTAAATTGAAGAAGGAGTTTTGGGTCACTAGATTCAATCCCTCTCTAATCAGATGTAGTATAGAAGAGGTTTAATCAATCCATCTAAGAGCTAGAATAAAAGAGATGCAAGGAACTAACTAAGCTTAACCTTGTATGATGATGAAGGATGACTCTAACAACCTAAGTGGACAAAGATGAAATGCAGAAGTGAAAAGCAATATTAACAAGACTAAAGCAAGCAATGCAATGCAAAGAAACTAAATGCAACATGAACTAACAAGGCAATGAACTAAATGCAACAGGACTAAGATAAGCAAAGCAATAGAAGTGCAAAAAACCAAAATAAATGCTAAATGCAATAACTTAAAATGCAAGGCAAGGAATGGAATAAAAGCAAGCAACTAAAAACAGGAGAAAACATAACACAAAATGATCAAATTCAAAGAACAATAAGACGCTGATTCAAGGCTGTAGCAATGATGACTTGGAGATTACTTAGTATCAAACCTATGGTAGTCAAGACTAATAACAACCAAGACTCATAATCAAGCCACTAATTCAATCAATCCGCATCAAGAACAGAAACAACTAAGCTAAGCACATGTCAGACCCACTTCTGATGACGTATCTGTGCAAAACCAGCCTGCAACAAGAGCAGAGATGTCTAAGTTAAGCACATTGTGATGGCGTATCTGTGCAAAACCAGCATGAAAACACAAGGCTCTTAAAGACCAAACAATGTACTAAGACGCAATGTAATCATCTAAGCAATTATCCCAAGCATAATTCTTTCAGGCATTTATACAAACACTTGTGGTGCAGAAAACACCTATAATCTATTTCACTTAAACAAGATACTCAATCCTTAAAAACAACTAAGCAATATAAATAAAGCAAGGATTAAACCAAAACTCCCTAAGCTATCAACTAATCATTTCCAAATCTGCTACAACCTCAAACCATGTAAAACTACTCACAACACATAGCAAAATCAACAGAAATAAGCAGAGATGATAGATCAAACATGATTAAGCAAGAACTAGAAAAAAAATGACAAAGGAAGTGCAATACTTTATTAAAATAGTGATTTTGATCAAAATAACATCAAATCCCCTTTTTTAGGTTTTCCCTCAGGTAAAAAATAAGATAAAGAAGAAGATAAGTGCTAAAAAGATAAGGTTTAGCTTAAATAGGCTAAGAAGATTAGGTTTGACAAAAAATAGAAAAATCTTGGTCAACTCTCGGCGTTGACACATCGTGGTGCAAGGGAAGGTGTTCTGCTCGATGCAGTCAGCTCGATATAGAGGTGGGTTCTCGGTGTTCTCCTCTATGCTACACCTCGATATGCCATGTGTATTCGTATTGGCATATACGGCATGCCTAGCTCGGTGCACTACCTTGGTGCAGTCTCGGAGTCCTCGGTCAAATCCTTCTTCCTCGTCCTGTGCTTCACATCGAGCAAGCTTCGTGGATGTTCTGCTCGATGCTGGATCTCGATATGGATACAGAATTTGTAAAGCCGCTTCTTTGGCATCTCCTCCGAATATGAGTTGTCTCCATTTTCTTCCCAACTCCAAAACTCTCCAAGAACACCTGAAAACCACCACAAGCATGCACATGTATGCAAATGTATGCAATCATAAGCTAAATGCATGCTATGTTGATTCTAAGTGCAAATGATGCTAAAATGCTAATCTATAATGCAAAAATAGAGGAAAAGATGCATGAAATGCAGTCTAAAATGGTCTAAAATAGCAAGCTATCAACAATCAATCTAACAAACACAAAGAACGAAGAAATGATTTGATAATATTTTCTGAATCTAAAAATGATCTATATATAGAGAGATGATTAAGGTTGCATAACAACCAATGGTACCTGTTAGAGGCAGGCTTAGCACCCCCTTTATCTGGCCCAAGAGGGATGAAATTGGCCTGCTTGAGGAGAGAACCCTAATCACCCCATCGGCAGAGAGAGTGCAATAAATGAAGAAGATATTGTTGGAGATCAGATCGGATTGGGCCATTAATGAAGATTGGCAATCAGACGAGGTCGGATCGGTCCTGGAAAAGGAAACTTTCTTTTTTCAGCCCCCGATCTCAGCTAATCAGGCAGTTAATGATGATTGAACAGGAGAAGTATAAAAGGAGAGGTCCTCATTTCAGGAGGGGAACACTTTTTCACCCGCATAAAGTATAATAGCAACTGAGCATATCTTTCTCGTTTACTTATTTTCCGGTTTATCAGACCTTCCGTATAAACCGATCTCTTGTATTCTCCGGCTCTGGTCTATCAATTAAGAAAACATCTTTTTTCCCCCACAAACTCTTTGTTATTCGTTTAAGTGTGACTTGAGTTCTTACAATTGGCGTCGTATGTGGGGACAAAGGAGAAAATTTTCTTTCACAAACCAGGAGTCCGGAAATGTCAGGAACACCACCCAAAGGCATTAACACCAACGGTCGGAATGAGCAACACAAGAACCCTGATCTGAACCAACTGATCCCACCTGCAGAGACAGAAGGTTCGCATACGAACCAGGAAAACTACTAAGTATTCCCGCCACCACCACCAGCACCTCCTGTCGGCATGCAGATGTTCATGTGGAGCATGCAATCCCAGCTAGACGCGATGCAGGCCGAAAACACTGTTATTTACGACGAACTGGCCCGACACACCCGCACGAGCAACGTTTAGGATGCAGACCGAACTACACCACCACCTCTCCACAACCTCGCAGGCCTCAGTAGATCAGGTATCAATTGAAACCCTTTGGGCGAAACACCCACCTTTGATAACCGAAGGCAATAACACGAACCATCCGCAGCGCGCTCCCGACAGCATCAACCCTCCACAACACCAACTGATGATAACCCAACCCTGGAGATCAATCTCTTACATCAACGGATCGATGCCATGGGTTCGACAACATCGGCTCCTGAACTGGATAAAATATAATAGTTGACGCGACATACACCACTCACCCCAAATAAAACCGATGTCTCTCTACGAAACCTCGGTAAGCTCAATCTCCCAACAAACTACACCGGCGTCATTGACCCGCAGAAGCACCTCTAAAAATTCAATATCATCATGGCCCGTGCACGATTCACCTTGACAGAACGTGAAGTGTCACTATGCCAGTACTTCGTCGAGATGCTCAATGGCAACACCCTCAACTTGCTCTCAAAGCTCAAGCCGAACTCGATCAAAAATACTCTTCGGCACAGGAAGCTCGGTGGACCTGATCTTCAAGACAACTCTGATATGAATGGGCATCAAGGACTCCGAGATCAAGGTCGCACCCAAACCTCTCACGGGATTCGCAGGAGATTCATACTCCACGATTGGGATGATCAAGCTCTCAATGGAGGAGGGAGGCTTCATCAAAACTAACAAGTTCAATGTAATCGACAAACCAACGATCTACAACGCCATCTTAGGCACCCCATTGATTAGTGCGATGTACACCGTCCCATCTCCCTACCACCAATGCCTGAAGTTCCCAACAAAGAAAGGAACATGTACGGTTCGAGGCGATCAGAAGCAAACTAGTCGCCATCACTAAAGATGATCTGATCGCGTTCCTACGAGAGAACGTCGAGACCTTTGCTTGGTCTATGGCGGACATGAAGGACAGTGATATATCATGGTTTTTATTGCTTTTAACCATGGTATAAGTCCTTTTTATTGAGCCTTTTTGGTCTTTTTAGAGTCCTAGTAGAGTCTTTACAGGTTATAGCATGTCTGGAGCATAATTGGAGATATTGAAGCCTTTTGGAGCATTGCAAGATGAAGCCATGAAGTGTGCAACTCGAGAAGAAAAGTATGGATTTGGGTGCCCATAAAGGAAGGAGCATGGCTGTTTTATTAAAAGTTTGAAGATTATTTGCAGAATTGGCCCAGAAGTTCCAGTATTTCTAAGAACACCCCATATCGTGTTTTAGCTTGTATATATTAGGTTTTCAGCCATTGTTGGCTTTTATCTTAGTTTTTTGAGAATTCAGAGAGCTTAGAGAAGATTTTATTGAGAGCTTTTGGGGAGACAAATCATGTACTCTTTCCCTTTGTTTTTATTTCATTCTTTCAATGCAATTTTATTCAGTTATGTTTTGTGATTCCATGATCATGTCTAAGTAATTTTCTAGTTTAGTTAAGGCTTTTCAAAGGTTGATGAAGAGTTTGTAGAATTGCTATCTGTTAGGATTATTTTTTGGTTCTTCATCTCTGCTTGCTTGAAAATCGATTTCTTAGACACATCAGCTAGAAATCCAAAAATGATAGGTTGTTTAATAGATGTGAGAGCATTATTGATAACCTGATCTAGCATTAGATGAGCAAAATAACTTAGTGCAAAGAGATTTAGCTTAGGAGTTTTGTGAACAATTGAACCTGATAATTACTGCATGTTTAGATTGTTAGGATTTGCAAAGAGATTTGAAATTCTATGATTTAGACATAGATAACTTCTGCAATGAGAATTGATTAGTTATATATTTGCGATTCATGTTCAAGACGGTTCTTAATTATTCCTGATTTCATGCATTCTATATTCTCGGATTCAACCTACGAATTGTCCTGACTTAGCGCTTTAAGTCTTCTGAAACTTAGATCAACAACCAGATTTCGTTTGGTTTCTTTTATTTTGTCACTCGCATTACATACACCATTTACTGCTTAGCTTAATCTGAACCTACAATCGATAGTGTAGTTTACATACTACTTTGGGATTCGATACCCCTTATACTACGACTGATTTGTTGTGCACTTGCAGTAGTTTTTATTTGGGTAAAACCTGAGCCCTATCAAGTTTTTGGCGCCGTTGCCGGGGAGCTGATTAAGCTGCCTATCGATTTTTAGTATTACAATTTTGTCTAAGTTTTAACTTGTTTACTAACTTTCTGCTACTTTTTTTTGTGCTGGTTTCAGGTGTATGCATAATCGCAGTACCAGAAGCAACAAAGAGAAGGAGCTTATGACATTGAGCATCGACGAACTCGCTAAGTTGGAGAGGACCATCAGGAAAACTAAGAAACAGTCTACAATGGTTGCTCCACTGATCTTGGTTGAAGATGCATAAGGTCACTTGGTTGACAGAGAGGAAAACAAGAGGAACGAAGAAGGGCAGAGAATTGATCAAGATGGGAATGTCATTGTTGAACAGCAGGTTCAACAAGTGGTACAAGACGCTAGAGTCCCTGCTGCTGCTAACAACGTTGCTGGGCGTTTTGTTCAGAGGACTTTAGGAGACTACAACAGACCTGATTAGTTCTATGCCAACAGAGCTGCAATCCGCCCTCCTGCTTTCCAGAAGAACGATTTTGAGCTTAAGCCTGCTTATTATCAGCTGGTGGGACAGCCTCCATTACATGGCTTACCTCATGAGCACCCAATGGATCATATTGAGAGGTTTGAGGATTTGGCCTCAAGTGTCAAAGCTAATGGAGTTAGCAATGACTTCCTGTTTTGCAAGCTGTTCCCTTACTCACTTGCAGGAGATGTTGCATTTTGGCTGAAGCAACTAGAGCCTGCTTCACTGACTACTTGGGAGGACACCAAGAATGCCTTTCTGAACAATTTCTATGATGATGCTAGATCAGAGGACCTGAGGACAAAAATTTAATTATTCTCTCAAGGTCCTACTGAAGCTTTTAAGGCTTCTTGGCTGAGATTCAAGTCTTATCAAATGGATTGTCCTCATCATGGTTTCAGTCAAGTGCAACTATTTGGGAATTTCTTCAGAGGCATTGATTGGAAGTATCAGATGCCGCTGGATGCAGCTAGTGCTGGAAAACTTCAACACCAACAGACCAGAAGAAGCATCAGATGGATTGAAAACTTGGCTTGCAGCAACAACACCAGGAATGCAGATTTTCAGAGAATGAAGCAAGCTGGTTTGAATGATGGGAATCAGATTGCTGAAGTCAAGGCTAAGCTGGACAGTATGCACAGCCTCTTGGTGGGGAAGAAGTCAGTTCATTTTGCTGCAGAGGTGGAGACTTTCAAAAATCCAAAGGAGATTGAGCAAGAAGATGTGAATTTCATCAATGCTGGAGGATTTCAGGGTCAAAGGTATGAGAATCAGCAGTGGAACAGAAGCTACAACAACAATAATCAGAAGAGTGCTTTTACAGGAAATCAGAGCTCGCCTGGTTATACACCTAAGGATCCATTCCAGAAGACAGAGTACCATAAACCTTACCAGAACAGGAGCAACTTCAACAGGAACTATGGTTCTTCTTCCTACCAATCTGCACCTCCACAAGAGAACAAGATGGAAGCTATGCTGGAACAGATCCTAAAAGGACAACAGAAGATGACAGTAGACTTCAATGGCAAGATAGATTCGCTCTATCAGGATTTGAATGGGAAAATTGAGAGTCTGAACTCTCATATGAAGAAGCTTGATGTTCAAGTTGCCCAAACTGAAGGAGCTGTTCAGAGGCAAGAGGGATTCCTTCCAGGAAGGACTGATGCTAATCCCAAACACCATGTGAATGCCATCACATTGAGGAGTGGAAAGAACCTGCAACCAGTGTTGCAGATGGATTTGAGCTCAAGAAATTTCGGTGGACTTGAAGAGTATGAAGATGAGGAAATTTGTGCTGAAAATCCACGAGTGACGCTCGTCACCCACTGAGCACGACCCCAATGATTGTTCTTCACAAATTGGTGACGACCGTCACCAGGTGGGTGATGCTCGTCACCCAAATTGAGCAAACTTTCACGACTTGTCCAAAACGAGTGACACTCGTCACCCATCCAGTGATGCTCGTCACCCATTGCAACCAACTGCAGTTTCGACTGAGACTTCAAATAATGCTAAGGAGACAGTGTATAAGCCCAAGATACCCTATCCTAAGCATCCTAAGAAGTCTAAACAAGAGCTTGAAGATGCTAAATGCAAAACTATCATGGACAAGTTGGTCATTGAGATCCCATTGATTGATGTTGTGAGGATTACTCCTGTTATAAGGAGGTATGTGAAGAGGATGGTGACCAACAACTTGAGTTTAGAGGCTGGAGTTATGATGATCAACGAGCAGGTCAGTGCAATGATTCAGAACAAAGTGCCAGAGAAGCTCGCAGACCCTGGGAGCTTTGTTTTAGACTGCACAATCTTTTCTGACAGGTTTGAGAGATCATTGTGTGATCTTGGTTCTAGTGTGAACCTTATGCCTCATTCTGTTGCCAAGAGCTTAGGGCTGACCGATTTTAAGGCTACAAGGATATCTCTTGTCCTAGCTGATAGATCGGTCAGAGTTCTTGAAGGTGTGATAGAGGATGTTCCTATCAAAGTAGGAGATTGCATGATTCCTACTGATTTTGTGGTTCTGGAATATGGAGAAGAACCCAAAGACCCTTTGATTCTTGGCAGACCCTTCCTGGCTACTGCAGGAGCTATCATTGACGTCCAGAAGGGTAGAATAGAGCTGAATGTTGGTGACTTGGTGATGCAATTCGAAATGGACAAGCTGATGAAGAGGCCAACCATAGATGAACAGACTTTTTATGTGGATGTTCTTACCAACATTGCTGATCAGATCTTCCATGAGATGAGATCAGATGACCCCTTGGAGAGGGCATTGACCACTTCTACAGCAGAGTATAAGCATCTGGATTCCGCTGCAACAAGCTACACAAAGATGATGGATGCTACTGCACATGTGATGCAACTGGTTGCACAAGATGAGCTTGTCACCACATCTGCGAAAGCTGCTACAATGGATGACTGGAGTGCAGCAAAAGCACCAAAAGTTGAGCTTAAACAGCTCCCTGCAGGGCTAAGGTATGCATTCTTTAGAGATGACTCCACTTATCCTGTTATTGTTAATGCTTCATTGAACAATGCAGAGCTTACCCTTTTGCTGAGTAAGCTGCGCAGATTTTGCAAAGCTCTTGGCTATTCTCTTGATGATATTTCAGGGATTTCTCCAGACTTGTGCATGCATAGGATACATTTGGAGGATGAATCGAAGTCATCAGTAGAGCACCATAGAAGACTGAATCCGAATCTGCAGGATGTGATCAAGAAGGAGATCATGAAGTTGCTGCAAGCTGGGATCATCTACCCCATATCATACAGTGCTTGGGTCAGTCCAGTGCACGTGGTCTCTAAGAAGGGAGGAGTTACAGTGGTGAAGAATGATAAGGATGAGCTGATTCCAACCAGAATTGTGACAGGACACATGATGTGCATCGATTACAGGAAGCTGAATGCAACCACAAGGAAAGACCACTTCCCTCTGCCTTTCATTGATTAGATGTTGGAGAGGCTGGCGAATCACAAGTATTATTGCTTCCTTGATGGATACTCAGTCTTCTTTCAAATCCCCATCCATCCAGATGATCAGGAGAATACCACTTTTACCTGTCCTTATGGCACCTTTGCGTATCGCAGAATGCCTTTTGGACTGTGTAATGCTCATGCAACCTTCCAGAGATGCATGATGTCGATCTTCACTGACATGATTGAGAGGTTTATGGAGTTTTTCATGGATGATTTCTCAGTTTATGGGTCTTCCTTCAAGAGCTGCTTGGACAACTTGTGTGCAGTTCTGCAGATATGTGAAGAGAACCACTTGGTTCTGAACTGGGAGAAATACCATTTTATGGTACAAGATGGCATTGTTCTTGGTCACAGAGTCTCAGGAGATGGTATAGAGGTGGATGAGGCGAAAATTGAAGTGATGACAAGTCTGCAAGCACCTGATTCAGTCAAAGCAGTGAGGAGTTTTCTGGGTCACGCTGGGTTCTACAGAAGATTCATCAGAGACTTCAGCAAGATTGCAAGACCTCTTACTGCTCTCCTCTGCAAAGATGTGAAGTTTGAGTTCACAGAAGAATGCAAGTCTGCTTTTGAACAGATCAAACAGGCCTTGGTTACAGCTCATGTTGTGCAGCCTCCAGATTGGGACTTTCCCTTTGAAGTGATGTGTGATGCAAGTGATTTTGCAGTTGGAGCAGTGCTGGGACAGAGGAAAGACAAGAAGCTCCATGCAATCTGCTATGCCAGTAGGACATTGGATGATGCTTAGAAGAACTATGCAATAACTGAGAAAGAATTGTTGGCTGCTGTCTTTGCATTTGAAAAATTCATGCAGTATCTTGTTGGCTCCAATGTCGTGGTCCATACTGACCATTCAGCATTAAAGTATCTGATGCAGAAGAAGGATGCAAAGCCAAGGCTGTTGAGATGGATGCTGCTTCTTCAAGAATTTGACATTGAAAGAGTTGAGAATGGAGTTGCTGATCATATATCCAGGATTCAGGTTAAGGACAATGTCCCAATAAATGATTTCTTGCCTGAGGAGAACGTCTACTTGGTAGAAACCAGATTGCAGGAAGAAAGTGTTGAAAACCTGCAGTTTTCACGAAACTACAGGGCAGTGACGAGCGACACCAGGGGGTGACGCTCGCCACCAACAGAGAAGGATCGCGACCCAGTTTCTGTACGAAGACGGTGACGCTCGTCTCCGATCTCTGACTTTGGCTACGATTAGTGCAAGCTTGGGGACAGCTTTTCAAGAGCAAGTTTAGGCTTTGGATGTTTCAAAGAGGCCTTGGTATGCTGATATTGCCAATTATCTTGCTGCAGAGGATGAACCACATGATTTCAAGGGTTATGCTAAGAAGAAGTTCTTATCTTTACAGACATTGTGCTGATGGGATTTACAGGAGATGCATAGCAGAAGAAGAAGTCCAAGACATCATGTTTCACTGTCATGGCTCAGAGTATGCTGGACACTTTGCCACATTCAAAACAGTCTCCAAAGTTCTTCAAGCTGGTTTTTGGTGGCCTATTATGTTCAGGGACGCCCAGGCATTCATTACAAGCTGTGATACTTGTCAGAGAAGAGGAAAGATCAGCATAAGACATGAGATGCCACAGAACTTCATCCTTGAAGTTGAAGTCTTTGATTGTTGGGGTATTGACTTCATGGGCCATGTTTCCTCATCTTATGGGAATAGATACATTCTGGTTGCTGTTGACTATGTATCTAAGTGGTTAGAGGCGTTGGCTACTCCTACTAATGATGCAGCAGTGGTTTTGAAGTTGTTTAAGACCATTATTTCCCCAAATTTGGTGTCTCACGAATTGTTATAAGTGATGGTGGTTCTCACTTTGTTAACAAGGTCTCTGACAAGCTGCTGAAGAAGTATGGTGTACACGACAGAGTGGCCACGGGAAGAGTCAGTTTGTTCAGTTTGCTTGGATGATGTCTTGTGAACTTGTTTGAACTATGAATTATGCTTCGTTTGGATGTTTTGATATGTGTTTTTGAGTGCTCTTACAGTCTGACTTCGGAGTACACATGATGGAATAGCGTTTAAACATCCAACATGATGATTTCTGAAGTCTCAGACGTGGTGACGATCGTCCCTTCGTGAGGTACCACTTTTCCAACTCGGTTCTTCAAGTTCTCATGCTTCATTTCGACCAACTCTTGCCTTAATAACACTGGGGACAATGTTGTTTAAGTCTTAGGGGGGGGGGGGGGGGGGGGGGGGGGGGGGGGGGGGGGGGGTTACTGACATTGTGTGCTTTGTGTCATGTTTATAGAGTCTTAAAGTTGAGTCAAAAAACCGTTTTTATAGAGTCAAAAATTTTGAAACTGTCAGTTTTTCTTGGAAACTAACCATAGGACATTTATGCTTATAAGAATCATTGCCACAGTAGCTGATTACAAGTCTTACTAAGTTGAAAGTCATAGGTAGATCAGTCTAACAATGAAGGTTTAGGTTCTTAGAGAATCTGAAAAATTTGCTGATAGCTCCACCTTAAAGAACTTTAAACTTCTTATCTTGGGGCTGATTCTTATTGATTCTAATGTGGTTAAGTACAGTCCTGATCTTTGAGCTGACTGTTTCTGTTTTCAAACCTCGACCCTGTTCTTTGTCTGATGTGTATGTGTTGACTGTACCGATCTCAACAAAGCCTGCCCGAAAAACAGCTTCCCACTCTCGCGCATAGATCAGCTCATCGAAGCAACCACAGGCAATGAACTGCTATCCTTCATGGACGCCTTCTCCGACAACAACCAGATTGTCATGCACCCTGCAGATCGGGAGAAGACTGCTTTCATCATAGACCGAGGAACGTATTGCTACAAAGTGATGCCATTCGGTCTGAAGAATGCAGGAGCTACGTATCAACGCCTTGTCAACTGGATGTTCGCCAACCACCTCGGCAATACAATGGAGGTGTACATCGATGACATGCTCGTCAAGTCTCAGAAGGGAGCTGATCACATCACGCACCTCCGAGAATGCTTCTAGATCCTCAACAAGAATGGTATGATGGTATAACCTGCCAAATGTACATTCGCTGTAACATCGGGCGAATTCCTCGGGTACTTGGTTATACAACGTGGGATCGAAGCCAACCCAAAACAAATCTCCGCCATTCTTAATCTGCCCTCCCCAAAAAGCACACGCGAATTACAACGTCTCACTGGATGCATCGCCGTTCTGAACCGCTTTGTCTCCCGGTTAACAGACAAGTGCCTCCCGTTCTACCAACTACTCTGAGGGAATAAACATTTCAAATGGGACAAACGATGCGAAGATGCATTCACCAAACTGAAAACCTACCTCACCATACCCCCGATCTTAGCGAAACCAGAAGATGGAGAAACCTTAGTATTATATATTGCAATCTCCATATCGGCCAGAAGCCGGTCTTCTACATCAACAAAACACTTGACGCAGCTGAGATCAGGTATCCCACCTTGAAGAAACTCGCTCTAGCAGTGGTAATTGCATCCCGGAAGTTACGCCCATACTTCCAGTCTCAAACAATTGTCGTCCTAACAAGTCAAACCCTCCGCACGATACTACGCAGCCATCACACTCTGGCCGCATGGCAAAGTGGGCCATCGAACTATCTAAGTACGACATCAGGTATCGTACCCGAACATGCGCCAAGTCCCAGGTCTTCGCAGATTTCCTCATCGAGCTCCCCCCGAACTCCTTGGCAATGAAACCTCGGTTGCCGCGACCTGGACACTACACATCAATAGTGCATCCTAGCGGCTAGGAACTGACATAGGCATCTAACTCCAATCACCAACTGGCGAAACACTTGATCAATCGTTCTGTCTAGACTTCCCGACCTCCAATAACAAAGCGGAATACAAAGCTTTAATAGCCGGCCTACGCCTAGCCCGTGGAATGTGGGTCAGACATCTACGCGCATACTTTAACTCGCAACTTGTCGCGAATCAATTTAGCAGAGAGTACAACACCAAAGATGAACAGATGGACGCTTTCCACAAGATCGTCACCAATCTAGCCAAGGATTTTTAATCCTTCGAACTCACAAAGATTCCCCGATCCGCAAACACTGAGGCCGGCGCCCTGGCAGCACTTGCTACACACCGGGACCACAACCTGACGCGAGTCATCCCAGTCCAAAGCATTCCTTATCCGAGCATCGATCCACCCCAAGGAGTTAATGTAATCCATCTCGACGACCTAGACAATGCCGATCTCACCTCATAAATGGACGCAACATCGGAAGACTGGCGAATTAGCATTCGAGCATATCTAATGGTTGGAGTGGTTCCAGACCACAGGTGGCCAGCTCAGTGACTCCAAGCTCGATGAAAACTCTACGTTACTTTGCAACCGGTGCCCTACTTACCTGCATTCATGGCAACGAAGTCACACAGGTCCTTCAAGAAACACACAATGGTGCAGGTGGCAACCACCTCGGCGGCCGAGCTCTTGCCATCAAGGTCAAGAAGAGTGGATTCTACTGGCCTACCATGCTCGCGAATTGCGATTAGTACGCATGAAAGTATGAATACAGTCAGCGACACACCCCGATGATCCACCAGCCTACCAACTACTCACTTCAGTCGTTCCCCCTTATCCTTTCATGCGCTAGGCTATGGACATCGTCGGCCCATTACCCGCTTCACTGAAGAGGAAGTACATGCTGATTATGACTGACTTCTTAACCAAGTGGGTCGAGGCCAAATCATTCATCGGCATCCAAGACAAAGAGGTACCAAATTTTGTCTGGAAGTACATAATCTGTCATCACGGTCTCCCATATGAGATCATCACAGACAACGGCTCCCAGTTCATCTCAAAGCTATTTGAAGGATTTTACGAAAGGTGGAACCTCAGGTTGGGCAAGTCCACTCAGCGCTACCCACAGGGCAACGGGCAAGTCGAAGCCACAAACTAGACAATCACGTACGGCCTGAAGAAACGCCTCGAGAAAAAGAAGGGCTTATGGGCAGACGAGCTAGATAGCGTCTTTTGGTCACACCGCACGACACTCCAAACTGCAACATGTGCTACCCCGTTCTCCCTCATTCACGGCTGCGAAGCCATGGTTCCCACTGAAGCCAACTTCATCTCTCTGCGCCGCGCCCTTATGCCCGAACATGCCGACTTCAATGAGACAATGCTCGTGGAAAACCTCGACACACTGGAAGAAGCCCGGGATCAAGCACTCCTCTGCATGCAGAACTATCAACATCATGTCGGGCAGTTCTACGACAAAAAGGTCCGGAACAGACACTTCGATCAAGGCGACCTGCTCCTTCATAAGGTTTACGAGAACACTAAGGAGTGGAGAGCAGGCAAGCTCGGAGCAAGCTGGAAAGGCCCATATATCATCACCAAAGTCGTGAAGCTCAGTGTCTATCGCCTCGCGACAACAGCTGGAGAAGAAATCCCCCGCGCTTAGAATTCTATGAGTCTCTAACGCTATTTCAGCTAACACAATGTGCATCGCCAAATGTCACGACACAACCTGGAATATCACCATCATGGCAGATCGGATCAACATCTCTGTCAGAAAAAAAAAGACAAAAAGGTAGTTCGTACACCGAGCTAAGTATCCACTTTGTAATGTAAACTATGATCGGCTTGATCCCAATTTTTTGGGTACATAGGCAGCCCGATAAAGGGTACAACTGTGACTTAACAAAAATTTCTATTTTTCAAATTAACCCCGAGCGACTCTATTACTTCGTCTCATTAGACAACCGAACTATCATCGTATTGATGTCCTGGCCAGACATCTGATCCACCTATAGTTAAGTCTGATCAGCTTAACTAGATAAAACTACAAAGCTAAGGCTCCCTTGCACACATTTCAGTTAAAAATGTTGTGGAAATACTTTCACGGGTAAGCCGAGCTCCGACCTCGCTGCATGTCATGCCGCATAAGAAACTTTAAGCCAATGCCATCTTGCACTCTAATGTTCGCACTTGACAATCTCTAAGTATCTTGGCGCCCATGCTTAGAGAGCATGATGCTTATATCTACAAATATTAAAAGCCGACCTGTCGCGCATACTTATATCTACAAGGTTTAAAAGCTGACCTATCTCGCATACTTATATCTACAAGGATTAAAAGCTGACATGTCTCGCGTACTTACATCTACAAGGATTAAAAGCTGACTTGACTCGCATACATATATCTACAAAGATTAAAAACCGACCTGTATCGCATACTTATATCTACAAAGATTAAAACTGATCAGCCTTGACATCTTGATCATATTCGTTCTCAAAGGGGAGACCGATCTAAATAACACGCAGAAATTACCATTAAAACATAATCCAGTTCGCGGTACAATGCCACATCGGGTAAGTCATACTTAAAACAAAAAAGAAGAAAACAAAAGAATAAAACTTAAGGAGATGAGCCAACACGCCTCTCGATCTCCTTAACAAAATTAGTAAGATGATCCCTCTGCTCAGGTATCTTCTTGGTACCCTCCTGGTCCACCACTTTTTCAACGCCCTCCCGTTCTACCACCTTCTCAACACCTCCTCGCTCCAAAGGAGGATCCTCTCTTTCATCTCCATCCAGCTCGACAATGATAGTATTGGTCACCCGATGCACGGTACAGTATCCATTGGAGCCTTTGGAAGGCGTTGTGGGTCGATATGTTTAGCGGTGACAGCAAGAGTCGCCCCAGCCTCATTAGCACCCTTGGGATGTTGGTTGGTGACAACAAGAGCCTGATTATCCCCAAAGGCTTCTGCAGAATCCTCCCTTAGCTTCTCCAAATTGGACAGAGTGAGGACACTAGCGTTCGAACCATGTTCATACACCGCCTCTAGAGCTGAAGGATTACCTTGAAGCACGGCAGCGTAACTCAGTACCTCGAGCTCTTTAGTGGAAAAGGGAACTCATATTGACGCTCGCGAAGCAGTTTGATGCTCGACTGAGTACATTCTGGCTGCGCTGTCATTGAGATAATCTCGTTGAACCTTTCTCTCTGCGAGAGATACGCTTTCATCTTCTCCGCCAAAGCGGAGTACTTTGCAGTGGTCTCTGTGTGGACCCTCTGCACGATTTCGTCCCACGATCTCCTCAATTGCAAAGTCTCCCTGTCGTAACGGCGCAACTGGACGGCCAGATCGGAGATGTGCTCTGCGTTCTCCTTCGAGCTTTTTCTTCTCCTGCTCTAGGGAACCGATTTGAGCTTCAGCTCGTAGATCTTCAGCTGCTGTGCCCCTGCGATCTCGGTGAGTTTCTCCTCTTCCAATTTAGCTGTCTTCTTAACATTCCAGCTCCCCGTAGAGGGCCATATCACTCCCGATCTGCGACACAGAAACGCCAAATTAGATCAGGAAAATCACTAAAGGTTGGTAAGACAAAGAATAAAAACCTACCCGAGTGAAGTGTTGCACCATATGTTGGAAGATCTCTTGTCGGGAACTTCCGTGACCTCGAGAGGGTTGAAGGAGAAGGGCTTCAGTTTCCACATCAGGTAGGCACTCGGCAAACCGTCTGAGGTGATGGGCTGAGCGCCTCGGTACTCATACAAGAAACTATGAGAGTATGCAGCCCTCGTAGACCCCTTCTTCTTCTTCTTGGAAGTCCATTCGGTTGTCTCCTCAGCACGCCTCTTCTGAGATACCGAGAGATCAGGGTGGATCTCTATGCATGAGCCATCTGTGGGGGAGGGGGGAAGGGGGAGGGGGACAGCGAGTTGTTCATTGACCGAGGGCTCAGCAGTTAGGTAATTCGATCGCTTCATCTTTTTCTTCTTCTCCTTCCGGGCTGGTCACCCTCTCCTTCAGCAGGCCGACCGCCTTCTGGAACCGGCGAGTTCTCATGCTGCAGCTCGGCGGCAATCGACCTATCGGTGACATCCTCTTGAGGACGCCCAGTCCCGATCTCGCTAATTTCTCTCCCCTCATTTAGTTCACGTGAGGAGCCCGACAGTCTCCTCAAAGCCAATGAAGGCCCTCCTGGACTCTTCAGCTCGGGACCATCCAAAAATGCCCTTAAGATTTGGGAGTAGTCTGCAACCTTTCGCTTAGCAATAGGCATCTTCTTGTTGGGGGTCTTCTTTTTTGGAGCGACCTTCTTCTTCTTCTTTTCTGAAGCTGTAGGAAAAGAGTAAACTCAGCATGGAGATCCGACTTGAATCAGAGCAAACAAGTTTGTAAGAGCGGAGAATACTAACGTTTCAGTCGAAGCTTTTCAGACACTTCGGGCCAATGCTGATGGCTAAGCCGAGAGAACGTCTTCGCAACCCTGTCGATATTGTCCGGACGATTAACAATTGGGAAGGGTAAAAATGAAAGATACAGAGGGTTAGCAAACGAAATGTTTAAGATCGGATGCCTCACAATAGGCTAATATCTACAAATATCCTCCACCCAATTAGTTCAGAGCTCGATATCAAAAGCCACTATCGAATGCTCATCGGCCCAAACGTTAGAAGTATTCGTCCCTTCAGTTATCGATCCTACTGAGTGCTTCGTGATAGGGCTCAGGTTTTACCCAAATAAAACTACTGCAAGTGCACAGCAATGCAGTTGTAGCACAAGGGGTTATCGAATCCCAAGGGAGTATGTAAACTACACTAGCGATTATAGATTCAAATTAAGCTAAGCGATAAGTAATGAATGTAATGTGAAATAACTTAAGTAATAAAAGCAAGTGGGCGTTTTTGAGATTGTTCTTAAAGTTCAGAAAGCTAAAAGCGCTAAGTCAGGACAATTCGCAGGTTGAATCCGAGAGTGTAGAATGCATGCAATCAGGAATGAATTAAAACCGTCTTAAACATTAATCGCAAAGTTATAACTAATCAATTCTCATTGCGGAAGTTATCTATGTCTAAATCACGGAGTTTCAAATCTCTTTGCAAACCCTAACAACCTAAACATGCAGTAATGATCAGGTTCAATTGTTCACAAAACTCCTAAGCCAAATCTCTTTGCACTAGGGCGTTTTGCTCATCTAATACTAGTTCACGTGATTAATAATGCTCTCACATCTATCAAACAACCTAGGGTTTCGAAATCCAGATGATGTGTCTAAGAAATCGATATGAATGCAAGCACAAATGAAGAACCAATGGATTTCCTATAAGTTTAGAAATTCTACAAACTCTTCTTCAACCTTTGAAAAGTCCTAACTTAAGTAACAAACGACTCAGACATGGTGAATGAAACAAACATCATGAAAAGAATAGATTGCATAAAAGAAATAAGAAATAGAAATAAAGGAGTTCGAAATCTGCTCTGAATGAGTTTGATTTGTCTCTCCAAAAGCTCTGCTACAAATCTCTCTCTCAAGCTCTCAAAAATAATAAGATACAAGATATCTGCCAAAAGAATGGCTGAAAACCCTAAGATACAAGGTAAAACACGATCTGAGGCTTTTTTGCCAATACTAGAACTTCTGGGCAAAAACTGTAAATAATGCTCCTTCTTTTATGAAACCAGCCACGACTCCTTCCTCTAGGGGTGACGACGTCACCCAAATCCATACTTTTCTTCCGAGTTGCACACTTCGTGGCTTCATCTTGCAATGCTCCAAAAGGCTTCAATATCTTCAATTATGCTCCAGATATGCTATAACCTGCAAAGACTCTACTAAGACTCTAAAAAGACTAAAAAGACTCAATAAAAAGGACTTATACCATGGTTAAAAACCATAAAAACCATGATATATCACTTTGCCAGAAATAATTTCTTATTGCGGCTTCATGCTGGTATAAAAGGAGTCACGAGTTCTGGAGTCCCATTTGCAAGACTTGATCAGCGTCAAGTAATCGAACTCCTTGTGACTCAACCGAACTCCATACTCACGGCATAGTGTCAACATGTTGACCATGTGACACACGGTAGAGTGGGAAAACTGGGAGATCAGTGCCCCGCGCTTGTCACAGTACTCCAGGAGAAGGCGTGGCAAAGGAAAGTAGAGGCCACACTTGGTGAAGAAGCATTCATACAAACAGAACCAGCCCGTTGGAGGATTCTACGACCGGTCTAACTTATCTGGAACCAAGAAAACTACATCGGAGCCGATCCCACATAATTGCTTTAGAGCAATCAATAACTTCTCCGTGGATAACGTAGGGAGAACGCCGTACACATTATCCGCCTCATCCCCAGCTCGGGAACCTTTGGGATCGGTAGGCTTCCGCCCCCTGAGATCGATAACCCTGCAGCTACCATCTACGAGCCCGGGCACGATGAAATCCTGGTCATTCCTGGTTCTGTTGGTATGCGCGCTCTCACTAAGGGAATCGACATCCCTCAATCTATCTCATCCAGCTCCGGGCTGTGCTGTATTAAAAATTCCGACGGGCAGAGGAAGCTTTTGCGTCACTAGATCGGATCGTGACCAGTTGGGACTCCTCAAAACGTCGCGCTGAGGACGTCTTATTCAGGAGTTTCACTTGGCGACGGAAAGCAGAAGACGTAGTACTCTCTTCAAAACTGGCCGAAGAGACGACCTTAACCCTTTTTCCCCGATCTTTGCTTCCCATCACAAGGACTAAGAACACGAACAACAGCTCAGCCTCGGCGGTGTATATCGGAAGAATCAAACAACAAATCTAAGTAAGAGCGGCTGAGCTATTACCGGAATAAAAGAAAATTCTAAAAATCGAGAGAGTTAAAGAGAGGAGAACAAACCTTTTTTTGGGCAAGTGAAGAAGTGAGGGGAGCATCACGCGATCCTCTATTTATAAAGGATTTGAGAATGGTTATCGAGAAGTAATCATTTCTTTAAGCGACTCTTCATATTTCCCGAAATAAATATATTCGAGATCTGACACGTGACAGGTCAAAAGACGAAGAGCTACTTCAAACATCGAGGAAAACCAGCGCGTCAGTTCCACTTTAGTACAAGAAGGGACCTGATCTACTGCCTTGGCCGAATCTAATCGAACCCGATCTGACTATTCCATGGCAATGTCACGAGCAAACTGCCAAAGTGCTCTGCAAACGCGCCGATCTCGAACCTTCTTAGGCCAAATTTGAGTTCTTCGTGCTCTCTACGTTCGATCGCCAAACTGGGAGGGGGGCTTATTGTTAGAGGCGGGCTTGGTACCCATTTTATCAGGTCCAATAAGGATGAAATCGACCTGCTTAAGGAGATAACCCTAATCGCCCTATCGGCAGAGAGAGTGCAATAAATGAATAAGATACCATTGGAGATCGGATCAGATTGGGGCATTAATGAAGATTAGCAATCAGGCGAGATCGGATCGGTTCTGAAAAAGAAAACTTTCCTTTTTCACCCTAATCAGGAAATTAATGATGATTGAACATGAGAAGTATAAAAAGAGAGGTTTTCATTTCAGGAGGGGAATCACTTTTTCACCTGCAGAAAGTGTAATAGCAACTGAGTTACTTATTTTCCAGTTAATCGGACCTTCCGTATAAACCGATCTATTGTATTTTTTGGTTCTGGTCTATCAATAAAGAAAACCTCTTCCCACAAACTCTTTGTTATTCATTTAAGTGTGACTTGAGTTCTTACAGTACCTTATGGATCACGGTCTGAATCGAAACAATAATATTAAGGTTTTGGTAAATACATTAAAATTATTTTCATTTTATTTAGATTCGATTAAGATTTTGGCAAATACATTAAAATTATTACTTTTTTATTTAAATTTGATAATCATTAATATCAACGAATCAATAAATATTTCTTTTTGATTATTTATTAACTGATTTAATAATTAAAAATAGATATAAGTTTAAATTTGGGATATATCAAAAAATAAATATGAAAATTTTGGAAAATATTAAAAAAAGTTAGTTTTTTCATTAATGGTTTAAGTAGTATTTAGTGAGATTGAATAAGAAAACTCTATTTTTTAAAATCTAAATAATAGTATAGATTATTCAAATCGTTACCTAAATTATGATAATATGTTACAACATGATGAAACGTGACAATGTGTTAATAATATGTTTTGAAAAATACAGAGAGGAAAAAAGGGGAAAAGACAAAAAGAAGTGGTGGACCGCCAACTGGAGCATGGCTGTATTCTTCTACCTTCCACTGTCGTAGAAATTGAATAATCCTCTTAATTTGTTCTTTGCTTCTTCCATTAAACTCTCCACTTAATAAATCCACTTTTTTGTTAATAACTTTGTTTTAGGATATTTGACCACGTCTATTTCTGGATCTAAATTCGAACTCACATACTTTATTGAGAAGGTTTCCTATAGTATTTTTTTTTTTTTTAAGGTTTCCTATAGTAGTTTTTTGAAAAAGATTCCCTATAGTAGTTTGAAACAGGTTACGTTCTCAAGGTCTATTATATCTCATTACTCAAGCAAATGGATAACTAATCTATAGCCATTTTTTTTCTCCGTTTAATAGTTTGAAATCTTAGAACAATAAAAAATCTTGGTTTTCAGATTTCTTGTTTTGTTTGTCGGTGCTTCAGTCTAATGATAATTTTATAGTTTATGACTTTTTGTTTGTCCGTAGAACAAAAGAATTGGAATAATTAATTAATAATCCATAATTATAACTTCGTTAGTCTTTCGAATCAAGGTCCTTTTGAATTGGTCTATGGGATTTCTTTTTGTGGTTTTCAATCTTTGCCAAGCTTTTCAAATCTAGATTTATCAAATGGGAGTAATTATTTAGGTTTTGAACATTTGGATTCTTAGATTAGTTTAAGAAACATGCATAGGATATATATCATAGATTTTGTTAACGGTGTGACATATATATAGCTGTTGAGTCCACTTTTAGGTATCCGATTTTTTGTTAGTATGTCAGTGTTAGATTTAGTCCAAATAATGATTTCTTTTTTAGGTGTGCCAACGACTCCTAGCAAACAGTACCCAAATAGTTGGCGAACTTTTTAAACTATGCTGCACTAGTTTACCTGCTTTTGCAGTGTGCCGTATTGATGAAACAGTTTAGAAAAAAAATGTATAAAAAAAATTTAAGGTTAAAGAAAAAGAGAGGCCAATCCTACCAAAGATCAAATAATGAAAAGCTGGATATAAGGCCAGTTCTAGAGAAAGAGAATGCACCAAAAAAGAGAGAAGTGGAGGAGGGCGGTCGATCTCAATCTCACTACATCTCGCCTCGACTCTGGTCATACAACAAGATTGAAAGATGCACGCTTGTCGTCTCCGAAAGGAATACTAGTCGAGATAAGCTTTCTTCTTCCCATGTATTTCTACTGTTCTCCCATGAAAAAAGAGTTTCTATCCCACTTTTATCATAGTCCATCTATTATGCTTCTACCTTTACCAAATATTAAACAGGTATCATTATCATCGAACAGGGTACCCAAACCATAAACACCTCTACCATATTTATCCTTCCAAATTCATGTTTCCAGTAGGATATGAATTGACTTGAACGTTGATTCTTGTGGATGTTTGACTTACTCGTTTGACAATGTATACAAGATCTCGTTAGACTTTTGTTTGAAAGCTGCATACTACTCTTCCCAAAAAACAAAACTCAAAAATTCATCCAAACAATCACACATTCTAAGTATTATATAATTTTTCTTGGAACAATAACTATTTTTTAATCATTTTCGTATTTGGATAATATTTTATTTTTTTATTACTGTTTTACCAAATTTAAAAAGAAATTTTTTTAAAAAAAAAATTTAATTTTATAAGTAATAGTTAGATATTTACTCGTTTTTGAAGTCTTTGTAATATAATTTTGATTATGTGTTTCAATCTAACAAATCTTATTTTTAGTTAAAAGTTTTGTTAGATTCTTTATATTTTCTGTATGAAATTTTCTGTATTGATTTCATAGACTTATTTATAGTGGTTGTATGTTTACAACTTTAACATTATATGTTCTAATTTCATAGGTTTACTTATAGTGGTTGTATGTTTCTAGTTTTAAATTTTATATATTTTTTTCATTAATGTTTTTCAGACAAATGTTTTTTTTTTATCTTCAAAGATATTAACAATTTTCAGATTATTTCTATGAATAAAATATTGATTTCAACTTTAAAAAAGAAAAATTAATACCTCGTACTTAATTTCATTTACTTTAGCCAATACTGACATTATATGTTAAAGATCATATGAATGTCACAACAACTAAACTCTTTCTGATTTGGCGTATGTGAAATTATCTAATACTGTCCATTATAATAAGATCCGAACTCCATTTGCAATATTATACTTATATATTCTTTGTGATTTGGCCATCTCAACAATCACCGACAATATTTATAACTTTTTTATTAATATTGTTTTATTAAAAATAAAATATGATTGTTTAGCAGAAATAAGCTATTAAAAAAACTAGTATATTATTGAAACTAGGTTAATATCCGCACGAACGTGCAGAGTAATATTTGTAAAAATATTTATGAGATATAATATTATTTATTAAGTTTTAAAAAATATTTGGGTATCTAAAAATGTTCAGTTGAGAAAATTTAGTTATTTTCATTTTTAATTTAAACTTATACAAAATGAGATTTACATTTACTTTCGTCTAAGGTTTTGAAAAATAATATTTTTTTTTCTGTTTGTATAATATGTGAATAAAAGCTGTTGCAAAACAATAAATATTCGTAGATCTAAAATATGAAAATAATTTTTATTTTCATTAATATTACAGGTAACTAATTTAATTTACTAAACCAATGAAATTATTAAATTATTTGTGATTCGTTCGACTTAAATTTGATTTAATTTAAGTAATTTAAAATAATATGTTTGATAATAAGGATAGCACACACAAATAAATTGATAAAAATATTAAAAATAGATAATGACACCTAAGTTAATGTTTCATGTTTAATATATGTTAGATGTTTTTTTCAAAAACAAAGATTCATTTAAATTTTCTGTCATATTTATTTAAATCGAATTGTTTAAATTATATACAAAAAACTTAAATATTAATTACAGATTTTTAAAACATTAAATGTAATTACAAAATAAATAATTAGAGAAGTTTTTGTTTGGTTGTAGGAATAATTGTGTTTAGTTGTAAAAATAAATTATTTAAGTTTTTAATTATTATTAAAATTTAAAAAATTTAAAATTCTGAGATAATGACATATAAACTACTAATGCTTCCTGTTTAATATATGTTAGATTGATATATTGACTTGTAACAAAGCAGATAGGACTTCTTTTACAAGCTCTTCCATGTCTCCTCTTCTAATCATTTGTGGTAACCACCTTAAAAATATTAATGGCAAGCAAATCAATGAACGAAGAAAAAAACGATTTATTTTCAGCCGAAAAGATAGAACGTTGTCTTTCGGAAATGGATTTTTACGATTGGAATTTAATTGTATGTTAAAAAAAAGAAGTACATTTATGTTTTTCCTGCTAATTAATATACTTTTAAGACTAATAATATAAAGTCCATAATTGTATAATGACGAACGCGTTTGGGTAAATTTTACAAAGCATAGCCTTAAAATCCACAAACACATCGAGTCATCGTTTCATTTACAGGCTTCACTTTCCTTTTCTCCTTCTCCCTCCATTTTCAGTCCTCAAGAGGAAGCTTCTGCTCTTTCCATCTTCCAAATCGGAGATGCACGCCAAAACCGACTCCGAGGTGACGAGCCTCGCGGCGTCGTCACCGGCCAGATCTCCACGCCGGCCAGTCTACTACGTCCAATCGCCGTCACGCGACTCGCACGACGGAGAGAAAACGGCGACATCGTTCCACTCAACTCCGGTACTGAGTCCGATGGGATCTCCGCCGCATTCTCAATCCTCCATGGGCCGTCACTCACGAGAATCCTCCTCCACCCGATTCTCCGGTTCCCTGAAGCCTGGGTCTCGGAAAGTCAACCCTAACGATGGCTCGAAGCGGAAAGGTCACGGCGGAGAGAAGCAGTGGAAAGAGTGTGCGGTGATTGAGGAAGAAGGTCTGTTAGATGACGGCGAGAGAGACGGTGGTGTTCCTCGCCGTTGCTATGTCTTAGCCTTCATCGTTGGATTCTTCGTACTCTTTGGTTTCTTCTCTCTAATTCTCTATGGAGCTGCTAAACCTCAGAAACCAAAAATCACAGTCAAGGTTTGTTTCCAATTTCAGAAAACCCTAGATTCACGATTTTGCTTACTCTTAGCTTTAGATTCGCTTAATCGTGTTCCAAATGTTTAGATCGAGAGTCGAAATTAGAAACTCTTTGATTCAATTTATTCAGATCCGAACTCTTAAAATTCCAAATCTGATGTAGAAATCGATTTCTCAGATCTGAAATGTATAATTGATTTCTGGTGAATGTTCGATTGATTTTGTGCAGAGTATAACATTCGAGACACTCAAGATCCAAGCAGGTCAAGATGCTGGTGGAGTAGGAACCGATATGATCACCATGAACGCGACTCTGAGAATGTTGTATCGAAACACAGGAACTTTCTTTGGCGTTCATGTAACTTCAACTCCCATCGATCTCAGCTTCTCTCAGATGAAAATCGGCTCTGGATCCGTAAGTCTTAACCAAATCGAATCGTTGAGAAGATTAGCATAGGCTCACTGGTCTAAATTAGGTTTTGATTTCTATTTTTGATTGCAGATTAAGAAGTTTTATCAGTCGAGGAAGAGCCAAAGAACGGTGTTGGTACATGTGATCGGAGAGAAGATTCCGTTATATGGAAGTGGTTCGACTTTAATCCCGCCGGCGCCTCCAGCTCCTCTTCCGAAACCTAAGAAGAAGAAAGGAGCTCCGGTCGTTATTCCTCTGCCGCCGGCACCTCCTGCGCCCGTGCCAATGAAGCTCAGGTTCGTCGTCCGGTCACGAGCTTACGTGTTGGGGAGGTTAGTGCAGCCTAAGTTTCTCAAGAAAATCGAGTGTAACATCAACTTCGAACACAAGAATCTCAATAAGCATATAGCCATCACCAAGAACTGCACCGTAACTACTGTCTGAAGAGGAGTAAAAAACAAGGAAACACGTTTAGTGGAGCTAAAACGATGTCGTATAGGGTAATTTGATTTACAGCTCAACGGGCAGCATTTTGAGTTGTCGGGGCATCGCGTCGTGGGTGCCCGAATTAGAGAAGCTTCGTCGGTGGCTTTATTTACTTGAGTGGTTGGGTTTACTTGTCTGTGGAGAATATATATAATTTTATATTGTATCATCGCACTGAGTCTGAACACGAGGAATCGCATTTTATTTATTTGTTTTTTTAATCTTTTTTTAATAAGTATGTTAATTTATTTGTTTTGATGATTAATATCAACAAGGACGATACACGAGGAATCGCAATCTGTTTACTCTAGTTTTTGTGTATTTAATAAGTCTTGCATTTTAATCATTAATTGGGAATTATGACATTGTTTTGGGATTACTTTGATTATAACGCCTTAACTAATGCTTAAACGAACTTGAAATAATAGCCAACGGTTGGTTATCTCTTCTCCAAATTTATGAACTGACCGAATGATTTGACTTGGCTATATATTTTAGAGATGGTATACTTAGCAAGAGAACAAGAATAACACAAGGTTCATAGAAATTTTGATTTATATATGAATTGACCGAGAATTAAGGCCAGATTATTACAACGTGCAATTAACAACATGCACGACACATACAAGCTTTAAAAGATAAACAATACACACATATAGTACAATAGTTATTAGATTTGGAGGTTGGATACATGTAATTAACTTACGTCTATCGCTTCCCCGTTTTATTTTGCGACGAATTTAGAGAACCATTTGCCAGAATCCTTTTCTCTTCGATCAATAGGATTAGTGAAGTTGACCCAGTTCATACCAAACCGGAGAGTGTAACCATTTCCGAATTCGTAATTGTCCATCAATGACCATGCAAAATATCCTCTTACGTTGGATCCCTCACTAGAATATACATTTAAAAGAATGTCGATGACGATGTACATTAGCATTATTACTAAAAAAATATGTATATAAAATAGAACGCGACCTATATATATATATAACTTACTCGATGGAGCATTTGAGACACGAAAGATGGCTGCAATGATTTTGAATTCGTCCGTTGTCGGCAAGAGCATCTGGAAGCGTTAAGTTTCCATAATCAGCAACTCCTGAAAATGATTTATAATTGATTTGATGGTTAAACATACATTAGAATGCAATGCAAAATGATACGTACGTACCATTTTCCGTGATGTAGGTAAGTGGGTTTCCGTAGTTTTGTCTGATGTGACTTAGAATCATACGAAATCCTGGAGGATAGTACACAAAGCTAGGAGCCTGAACGCCAATAGGAATTCCATTACGATAATCTGAAACCAATTATATAGAAAAATGAGATGAGCTAATGAATATATCTAATATATAAAATGTTTTTGACAAATAAGTTTTACATACATCCAAGAGTAACTCTTGGATCGGTTATGACACTAGGCAGTTTCGGAATAGGTGCGTCTGTCGCATATTGTGTAACCTAATAGTTCAAACCTAGGAAATCAAGTGATCCTTTAACTAATTCCGATTGTGCAGGTGTGAATCTTGGCAATCTATCTCCAACCATATCTCTCATTATCTTTGGATAGTCTCCGTACACCAATGGATCTAAGAACCTTCATATATGTATGAACATATTCATAAATTAATATGAAAGAATGTTTGTTGTGACTTGTGACCAAAACTTTCTATATATATAGTTGAACATATATACCATCCGACAATAAAAGAGAATGCCCGCTTTGAAGCAGCTTTGTCGAGATCGCTAGTTTCGTTTAATGGGGTGAACCATCTTCCGATGAGTGTCGTTCCTATCTTACCACCTTGAGATTTCTGCAAAACAAAGTATTCAGATTATAAAATACAACACAAAAGTAAAAGAAATTTATGACTGATTATGTATATACCTGATATCTTTTTCGGTATAAAGATACAGTTTCTGCATGAGCTAGAAGTTGGTGATGTGCAACTTTATAAGGTTCAGTTCCAGAATTTCCTCCAAATTCACAGCCTGTGCATCGTCCTGGTGGATACGATCCATCTCCATAACCTTTAGTTGCAAGAGAGAAAGGCTGGTTCAAAGTGATCCAGTATTTGACTCTGTCTCCGAATCTGGAAAATAGAAGCTCCGCGTAGTTTTTGAAATCCTCCCTGTTCATGTGTCATGCATATTAAATATGGATAGATCTGATAATGCGATAACCAAAATCCAAAGAATTAAAACAAGTTAATAAATTAGAAGAAACAAAATTAGTTGATGGACTTACACTATACGTGGGCTTAAGAAGCCTCCGTATTCGTCTTCCAAAGTTTGGGGAACATCCCAATGAAATATAGTCACATATGGTTCTATGCCTGTGAATCGTATCCACGCATGTTAAGTGAGTGTCTATCTATATATCACAATTATAACAAAATGATTTAAATCGTATAATTAAGTTAAATTTAGAATTTACCATTTGCTACTAACTCGTTGATGAGATTGTTGTAGTATGTTATACCATTCTCGTCCAGTCCTCCAATCAGTTTTCCCTCTAAGATTAGTATATATACTCACAAAGTTCAGCCATATATAAATGTAAAATTCTACGAATTCTTTTGTTAATTAGATGAAGAAAAGGAGATATGTTTTTGTAGTTACTTGGTAAGACCCTTGACCACGCTATTGAGAATCGGTATGCTTGAGCCTTCAATCTTTTTAGTAGTGCGACATCGTCCTGTTGAGGTTATATGAATGTTGTCAAGTTAAATTAGGTTTCAAAATGTGAAATATATCACATGTAATCTACACATTGATTCATCAATTAATTGATACCCTCTCCTCTCACCTTATAAAGATTGTACGAATCACAAGCAAGGTCTCCTGAACTGTTATCCGGAACTTTTTCTGTATATATAACAGAGCAAGATATGAGCATGACTAGTTCTTAAGGTAATATGTATACGAGGTGCTCCGTTCTTAATAATGTAGTGTAAAAT
Source organism: Thlaspi arvense (assembly GCA_911865555.2). NCBI lineage: Eukaryota > Viridiplantae > Streptophyta > Magnoliopsida > Brassicales > Brassicaceae > Thlaspi > Thlaspi arvense. The sequence continues at coordinate 47,680,013 of OU466857.2, forward strand.
GACCTGGATATCTATGGGTGTAATAGTCCCATCCATTCAGTGCTCTATGTGCAGCACCTTCAATCTGGTAGAACAAATAAAATCAATCATGAAAAATATTATAGCTAGAAATCAATGGCCAAAAGCCATCATGAAGGATGAGGACGATATATGTTATCTATCTATACCTGGTATGCAGAAGTAGCCGCACCAAAAATGAAGTTCTTTGGGAATCCAGTTCGGTTGAATGTATCAATTTTGTCGCAGTTGAATGGTTCTTTAGCCTTGCATAGTGGATTGCAGACATGTTGGCTACTCGAAACGGCAAAGAGAATGACAAGGATGGCTAAAGAGAAGATAGCTTTTGGAATTTCCATGGATGATAGATCTATGGTTATCTTTATCTTTTTTTGCTTTCGTCGATGCTTTGTGTAAGGTTAATTTGATGATGATTATATGATGAATTTGGAGGGGTTTATATAGGAGGTTTCGCGTGCATGGGACTTGCATGGAGATTGAAGTAAACTCCTTACGTATATTTGCATTTAACTTATTTGATCCTTTATGTTCTCTACCTCGCTGTCTTGTTTTGTATTTTTAAAATAACATTTAACCAAAAACTGAATCATTCCTAATAAAAGAAATTAGACAACTTGGGTTTTACGGCATCATGCTTTCTCTCATATAGGTAGAATACGTATATAACTTCACACGATATGTAGCTGTTCATGCCTGCGTGAGAATATATGTTCCTTAATTATAATTTATGTGCAATTTATTAATTCAATTAAACTTATAGTTTATGTACAATTCATATCTTAATCATATTTTGAATCTTTGTGAAGTTTGTTGAAGGTTTAAGTTCCTTGTCCCTTCTCCTTTAGGATACATTATAGTCAGCAGCAACTTTGGTTCCATAAGCAAAATATGACTTGTCTCATTACCTCTACAAGAAACTATAGTATTTTTATTCAGAAAATAATAAACTTAAATATTTTTTAAAAACTTATCTAAACTAATATTTTACAAAACAAATTTTATTTATTTGACATATAAGATTAGAGGCTGAATGATTCTTTTAGTATATGACTAAGATACAATATATATATATAGTCTACATATAAGAGATTAGGTATTGATTGTTGACTATTCTATCATTTACATATATATACTTTAAACACCCCCTTAAGATGGAGAAAGTTTTTTACTCCAGTCTTGTCTGAGAGTTCTTGGGAACGTAGACGTGGTAGAGGCTTGTAAGAGCGTCCGCAAGTTGGATTTTGGTTGAAATATGAGCGACTCTCAAAGCACCCGACTGAACATTATCACAAATAAAATGATAGTCGAGAGCAAGATGCTTCATGCGGAAGTGAAAAACGGGATTGGCACTAAGGTATGTATCTCCAATATTATCAAAGTAGATCACATGAGAGGCTGGTAAGTGAATGCCAAGTTCTGTGAGAAGAGAGCAAACCTATCTCACTTCAGAGGCTGTATTTGCAAGGGCTCGGTACTCTACTTTCGTAGACGATCGCATGTCTGTTTCTTGCAATTGGTGTGTGTCCAAGGTATAGTAGATAGCCATTTGTCGAGACAAAATCATGTGTATCCCCTGTCCAATCTGCGTCTGCATACGTATATAATGTGATTGGTGAATCAGTGCAAATGAATATACCATGTGATGTGTTTCCAGCAAGGTATCCAAGGACATGCTTGGTGGCTTGCCAATGCTTATTACTCGGTCTACTGATGAGGCCTGAATTAACTATTAGAATTTGGGATGCCTTTCTCGAGTTTTAAATTTATAAAAGCTTTAAGTTGCAAGTGCACAACATGTGATATAGTACTTAGGGATGAAACCACAGAGAGGTCTGTTGCTGAACAGGTAGGAAAGAGTAACCAAAAACGTTGGGGGTTTTAAGGTTTGGTTTGTTGTGTCACAATCTGCAAAGAAAATACATAAAAAAGAGCAAAGCAATCGTTTATATAGATTGGCTCTCGCCTAAACCTATATAAAATGAGCAAAAGAAATTAGATTTAAAAGAAAAAGTGCATAGAAGTAAATGCAGTGCAAGTAAATAATAGGCTTACTTGGGATGCATTGGGATTCTTCCTGAAATTTTTAGGGGTTCGGATTAGAGATTAAACACTTAGACAAAAGCGAACGAGACTAGAAGAAATTTTCACAAACTTGAATCATTGTTTCATAACTTAAATGCTCTTATAAAATAAATTTTCTTTGTGTTGGGGGCTTCATGCGGCAATCCCGTTAGGCACACAACACACATAATATCTGCACAGGTTCTTTATAACATTCACGAAGCCCTATAAATGAGCAATAAGCACCTTACGACATGTTCGACCGTTTATGCAAGTTTTGGTTGACAAATTCAGTATATCTCGTGGCTCTGAAAATCCTAAGATCAGTTTCTAGTTCATGACTCTAAATACATGCAGTATGAAAAGATGCATAAAAACAGTTAATGAAATTCTCCTAAGAACCCATTGAAAATCATCCCAATGAAAGTCAACTACTCATGCATAGTAAAAAGAAAAAAAATCTGAGATGAAAGAGGTTGCATGAAACGAATTGTGTTGAAAGAAAAAGGGTTTAAGAATAGATATATCTCCCTTAATGAACAAAGAACAAAAGTAAAAAAACTAGACTTTTGGTGGCTGCGTGTTCGAAGTGTACCTCTCGGTTACACCTCTAGCATGCTTTCTCTTAGTCTAAACTTCTGATACCTTTGAATGAAAATAAAACTCCAGAGCTAAGTATTTATAAATCTTGAAGTCTTCTAGGGCGTCCATTAGGTCAAGCTTTCGTCTGATGTCTCAGAAAATGAGTTGGACTGCGAATGAGCTTGGAAAACATCTTTTAAAAGCTGCTCTACAAGTGACGAGGTGTGGCACGACAGGAGGGGGTCCTTGGCGCGGCAGCTTGTCGTCTGGACTCGTCTTATGCTACTTGACGAGCCTTCTTGCTTGCCTTATATCCTGAGATCCAACCGTGGGATTTTCTTCAAATTACTTCAGCATGAAAGAAAGTAGTTTATGCTATCTTGTTGCCAATATATAGCTCGATCTCATTGTGGGAAGGTTGCAATTTTAAGCTAGACTTGAGCCAACTTGCACTGATTCTTGGAATGTTCCTTTTTGCTCGATTATGTATCATTTTTGTTAAGTTTCCCTGAAAATAGTCTTGACCATACAAATACTCGAAATCTAGTGTCTATACATTAAAACCTTAGTCAAAGGGTTAAATAAGCAGCCACTTATAATAGTAAAAATGAGTAAAATATGGGTGCTATCAACTTTCCAGACTTAAATCTTTGTTTGTCCTCAAACAAAACAAAAATCTAAGAAAGGAAAAGAGGTTTGGAAATGTGCAAACTCACCAATACTTGGGAATCTACCAACTCAACCAATTGACCGTTTGAGCCACATAACTCTGAAATCAAACTCAAGACGTTCAATCTAGTTACCTTGAGATTTTCATCTGTTCTAAATACGGTTGATGGTCTCTTAGAGTAGTTTAGACTCTCTCTTGTTGACTCTTTTATTCATTTGGGCGTGTGGTCTCTTTCGAGAGAGTATTGGTCAAAGAAACCATAGACTCTTTTCTTTAAAACGCCTGAACAAAGACAGTTTCGATACAGCTCTCCTATTTTTTCTTCACTTAGTTGATTTTCTTTCCTACTTTTTTTATGGTGTTTGTATTTTTTCTGTTGATTTTTCTTTTCTTTATCTTTTCTTCTTAGCTTAAGAATGCTCACGATTCAGTTCCTTGTTAGAAAACGTTTTATGAGGCTGCAAAATGTAATTGTTCTTTTTGAAACTCTAGTTGCCATTCTTAAACCAAGTTTTACTTTCTTTTCTTTTTCTGTATTATAAGGGAAGATCAAAGCAAAATTGCATCTAGCATATTTTGTCAGGGTCTAAAATAGGAGTTAAGTTTAATTCAAGATCCTTGTTGAGACAATCATATTTATTAGGTGTGGAGTTTACGCAAGATACTTCGAGTACACTAGAGTTTTTGAACTTTCTCTTTCTCCGAAAGGACAATCCACTCGTAGTGTCCAACGTAGTAAGCTCTGCTTCTAATCGTTGTAAAAATGGTTATTAGACTCCAAGTTAACAAAGTTTCTAGTTTACGACTAAATTTTTTTTTTTTAACTCTATAAAAAATATGAAAAAATATGAAAAATGCACCTCTTTTGTCTTTACCAAACTTAGCAAGATATAAAACAAGAACAACACAAGCTTCATAAAAGAATAATTTATTTATGAATTCACTGAGAATTAAGATCAAATTATTACAACGCGCAATTAACAAAGTTACATACAACGACACATAACAGCTTGAAAAGATAAACAATACATATAGTATACATTAGCTATTAGATTTGGAGGTTGTATACATGTAATTATTTACATCTATCGTTCCCCTTTTTATTTTGCGATGAATTTAGAGAACCATTTGCCAGAATCCTTTTCTCTTCGATCAATAGGATTAGTGAAGTTGAACCAGTTCATACCAAACCGTAGAGTGTAACCATTTCCAAATTCGTAATTGTCCATCAATGACCATGCAAAATATCCTCTTACGTTGGATCCCTCGCTACAATATACATTTAAAAGAATGTCGATGTACATTAGCATCATTATTAATTCTAACAAAAAGAACTATATAAAATAGAACGCGAGTTATATATAACTCACTCGATGGAGCATTTGAGACACGAAAGATGGCTGCAATGATTTTGAATTCGTCCGTTGTCGGCAAGAGCATCTGGAAGCGTTAAGTTTCCATAATCAGCAACTCCTGAAAATGATTTTTACACAAGATTTGATAATAAACACGTATGGTTAAACATACATTTGAATGCAATGCAAAATAACATGTACGTACCATTTTCGGTGATGTAGGTAAGTGGGTTTCCGTAGTTTTGTCTGATGTGACTTAGAATCATACGGAATCCTGGAGGATAGTACACGAAGCTAGGGGCCTGAACGCCAATAGAAATTCCATTGCGATAATCTGAAACCAATTATATAGAAAAATGAGATGAGCTAATGAATATATCTAATATATAAAATGATTTTGACAAAGAAGTTTTACATACATCCAAGAGTAATTCCTGGATCGGTTATGACACTAGGCAGTTTCGGAATAGGTGTGTCTGTCGCATATTGTGTAATGTAATAATTCAAACCTAGGAAATCAAGTGATCTTTTAACTAATTCCGATTGTGCAGGTGTGAATCTTGGCAATCTATCTCCAACCATATCTCTCATTATCTTTGGATAATCTCCGTACACTAATGGATCTCAAAACCTTCATATATGTATGAACATATTCATAAATTAATATGAAAGAATGTTTGTTGTGACTTGTGACCAAAACTTTCTATATATATAGTTGAACATATATACCATCCGACAATAAACGAGAATGCCCGTTTTGAAGCAGCCTCGTCGAGATCGTTAGTTTCGTTTAATGGGGTGAACCATCTTCTGATCAGTGTCGTTCTTATTTTACCACCTTGAGATTTCTGCAAAACAAAGTATTTAGATTATAAAATACAACACAAAAGTATAAGAAATTGATGACTGATTATGTATATTCCTGATATCTTTTTTGGTATAAAGATACAGTTTCTGCATGAGCTAGAAGTTGGTGATGTGAAACTTTATAAGGTTTAGTTCCAGAATTTCCTCCAAATTCACAGCCTGTGCATCGTCCTGGTGGATACGACCCATCTCCATAACCTTTAGTTGCAAGAGAGAAAGGCTGGTTCAAAGTGATCCAGTATTTGACTCTGTCTCCAAATCTGGAAAATAGAAGCTCCGCGTAGTTTTTGAAATCCTCCCTGTTCATATGTCATGCATATTAAATATGGATAGATCTGATAATGCGATAACCAAAATCCAAAGAATTAAAACAAGTTAATAAAAACAAAATTAGTCGATGGACTTACACTATACGTGGGCTTAAGAAGCCTCCGTATTCGTCTTCCAAAGTTTGGGGAACATCCCAATGAAATATAGTCACATATGGTTCTATGCCTGTGAATCGCATCCACGCATGTTAAGTAGGTGTCTATCTCTATATCACAAATTTAACAAAACGATGAAAATCGTATGATTAAGTAATTGAAATTTAGAATTTACCATTTGCTACTAACTCGTTAATTAGTTTGTTGTAGTATGTTATACCATTCTCGTCCAGTCCTCCAATCAGTCTTCCCTCTGATATTAGTATATATAACCAAAATGTTCAGCCACACATATATATAATGTAAAATTTTACGAATTCTTTTGTTAATTAGATGAAGAAAAGGAGATATGTTTTTTGAAGTTACTTGGTAAGACCCTTGACCATGCTATTGAGAATCGGTATGCTTGAGCCTTCAATCTTTTTAGTAGTGCGACATCCTCCTGTCGAGGTTATATGAAAGTTGTAAAGTTAAATTAGGTTTCAAAATGGAAAATATATCACATGTAATGTGCACATTGGTTAACATTAATTAATTGATACCCTCTCCTCTAACCTTATAAAGATTGTACGAATCACAAGCAAGGTCTCCTGAACTGTTATCCGGAACTTCTTCTGTATATATAACAGAGCAAGATATATATGATCATGACTAGTTCTTAAGGTAATATGTATACGAGGTGCTCTGTCTTAATAATGTAGTACGTAAAATGACCTTGATATCTATGAGTGTAATAGTCCCATCCATTCAGTGCTCTATGTGCAGAACCTTCAATCTGGTAGAACAAATAAAATCAATCATGAAAAATGTTATAGCTAATAAATGAATGGCCAAAAGCCATCATGAAGAATGAGGACGATATATGTTATCTATCTATACCTGGTATGCAGAAGTAGCCGCACCAAAAATGAAGTTCTTTGGGAATCCAGTTCGGTTAAAGGTATCAATTTTGTCGCAGTTGAAGGGTTCTTTAGCCTTGCAGAGTGGATTGCAGACATGTTGGCTACTAGAAACGGCAAAGAGAATTGCAAGGATGGCTAAAGAGAAGAGAACTTTTAAAATCGCCATGGATGAGAGATCTATGGTTATCTTTATCTTTTCTGCTTTCGTTGATGGTTTGTGTAAGGTTAATTTGATGATGATTAAATGATGAACTTGGAGGGGTTTATATAGACGGTTTTGCGTGCATGGGACTTGCATGGAGATTGTAAACTCCTTACGTATATTTGCATTTAACTTATTTGATTCTCCATGTTCACTACCTCTCTGTCTTGTTTTATAATTTTAAAAATAACATTCGACCAAAAATCATTTTTATTAAAAAATTAGACACTTTGTGATTTACGGCATCATGCTTCTCTCATATATGTAGAATACGTATATAGTTTCACGCGATATGTACCTGCACATGCCTGCGTGAGAACATATGTTCCTTAATTATAATTTATGTGCAATTTATTAATTCAATCAAGCTTACAATTTATGTACAATTCATTTTGTAATCTTTGTGAAGTTTGTTGGATGTTTCAGTTCCGTGTCCCTCCTCCTTCTGCTTACATTATAGATAGCCAGCAGCAACCTTCTTCCATAAGCAAAATATGACTTCATTGATATATTCTTATACCTCTACAAGAAACTATATATAATATTCCTATTCAGAAAATTATAAACTTAAATATTTTATGAAAATTTATTAAACTAATCATCTATAATATATAAAAGTTAATGTCATAATGCATTGAGAGCGTCCACATGGAATTAAAAAACTCGATATGATTGGTCCACATCAACATATTCATTAAATAAAAAAATGTTAAGTATGATTAAGATGGAAAAACTTGATTTAATTGGTCCACATCAGCTTTTAAATCAAAACAAAAAATTATTAAGTATAATTAAAACATTAAAAGTTAATTTAACAAATTATGTCCAACAAAAAAAGTAAACTCAATCTGATTGATCCAAATCAACATATTTATTAAATCAGAAAATGTTAATATGGTTTAAAAATTTAAAAGTTAAATAAAAAAATTAACAATTAACAATACATGTATAAAAAAAGTAACCATTATCAATTATCAATTTAAAAAAATCTACAACAACTCGATTTAACAATTAAAACAATGAAAACTGAATAAAAATATAACATAAAATAATATATGATGGAGAAGGAAAAAATAGTTTTGCATGATCATTACAGCTTTCTAACAAAATTAAATGCGAATCAACATGAATCATGGATTATATATACAGTGGTACACAACATCAATAAGACTTTCAATAAAAAACTAAAATTTTGAACACATAAACCTTCAAGAAAAAAAGAACTATAGAAATTCTATGGAAAACAGAAAATAATATCAAAATCTTAGCAAGATTATATTTCTCTAAATCAAATGTATATGTACGTCAAAGTTGGATAATTGATACAAGAGTTTTGACTCTCTTATGTCAATCACCCATTGTACTAATCATTGTAGCATTGGGTTTTAATGTCAATCCAAAGGGGAAGATTAAAACAGCAGGAATATAGTAGATTTCCTAATTCAAGCAGATACAAAAGGGATTTTAGAATCCCTAGCAACCTAAGTGATCAAACAAGATTAAAGCAAACACAAAGCAAAGAGTGAAAGGCAAGCAAAGCAATCAAAATAAGAGGAAAAACAGAGCAATATCAAAACAGAGCTTAAAACAGAGAAAAGATGGGACTTGAGATGAGATTATTGGTGTTAGGGAACTCTTGACTCAGCCTATGATGCTTACAAACTCACACAATGCTATTTCTTATGCATAGGATTCATTTATATAACTAATTCAATCTCTTGGCACTAATCTCTATGCTAATTACCAAGTCAAGAACTAATTCTCATTAGTGAAATGATAAAGAGCAAGCATTAAAACAAATTTATCAACCCTATATTGCCAAATCACTCCCTAGACAGTAAATCTCTTGAGCTAGGATAAGCAATTCTCTTGCAAAGCAGTTCAGACATTTCATCAAACACTTGGTGGGCATAAAATGAGCCTAAGATCTTAATCAACTTAGCTAGGGCAAATTAAACATTAAACTCAGCAATCACGAAAGGATATGAAAGAAATTAACACTAAGCAATCATAAATAGAGTCTCAAATTCCCTAAACCTACCCCATCTCAAATCCTCAAAAACAACTACTCACTAAACACCATTAAAACCATCAATTCAAAGAGAGGAAGATGACTAATCTTGATTAGAGAGCTTAAACAAGATGAAAGAAGCAAACTTTAATTAAAATGAAGCAAAGATTTAAATTACAAAAACCAAGGGTCTAAACAAGAAAGAAAGAACTGCTGGGTAAAAGCTTGTTCCCAGAAATTAGGGATTTTTCGTATTTATAGGAGTCTAAGCGAAAACGGCAAAACTGTAAATAAAAGGTCTTCAGTCTGGTAGCGTATTGGTCAGTTACGTCGGTCATCAGTGACCGATACGGATCCCATCGGTCTGGAGTGATCGACACTGGTGACCGAAATCAACTCGTTGTGTTTGTGTCGGCCACCCTTGACCGATACAGGTGATCGATACTGTATCGGTCATCCTTGACCGATACTGGTGATCGATACTGCTTCATATCGGTCATCCTTGACCGATGTTCACCGTGCTCTGACCGAAAATTTCTGCAGAGATTCTCTGCTTCGATCCTTCTTGCTCTCTTTTGCCAAGCTAGCATCCTGGATCATCCCCAAAACTCCTCCAAGCTCCTTTTAGCTCCAATAGCACCTAAAAACATCCAAAATGCAAGGAAAATGCAAACTATATCCTAAATGCAACCTAAGTCTAAAAGGAAAAGAAAATGGGACAAAAGCTAAAGAAAAACATGCAAAAAAGGACCGAAACATGTACTAAATACAGTCCTAAATGGTGTAAATACAAGGGATATCAATAACTCGATAGGTGTCGTTGTTATTATTTTACCTAATAGTTTTTTAAAATTTATAATTAAAAATATGATAAATTACACATTATATATTAAATTCTCTTATATAAATAAAAATTTCTATAAATATATATAATTTTTAATAATTTTAAAGATAATACCTAAAAAAAATAAACCAAAATATTAATACAGACTCGCGCGTAGCGCGAATTATATACCTAGTACTAAAAAAATAAATATTTTATGTCACAAGGAAAACCTCAATATATATATATATATATATATAAGGGTGTACAATAATTTTAATTATTTTTCCATTCTGGATTATTTTGGAGCATTTTTTCTTTAATAAAATAATATACCTCAAATATATAGGCGAAAATGAAATTTTCATCTAATAATTTGATGTCTACTGAGAAAAAAAGCAATTAATATACCAAAAAGATACTTCTGAATTGTAAATTAAGATTTGCGTATACACATGATGAAAACTTCAAACCGGACACAGTCAGGATGAATCGATATAATATATCAAATGAAATAAAGTAGACCCAAACCTAAAGTCTTTTATTCTATGCCGAAGTTTGGAGATGTATCATCAAATAAAAAAGTATGATGATGGTTAAATGTTGTCGAAAGAGCTTTTACAAAGAAACGTTTGGTCTCAGTCATTTGAATAACTAGAAACGTTTTTACTATTGGAAAGTCATTGATATATTTAGGCAATGGTGTCATTCATTGACATTTATTCAGATATGGTGATCTGACCAATTTTTAGTTTGGGAAACCGGCAGGAAATAATTTTATACTAGGTATGATATTGCTACCGGATTTCTGTGTTAGGATTAACGGAAAACAACAATAAAATGTATTCACAAGTGGTCAGCCATGTTTAAATAACAGTAAAAATATATGAACCATGATTTCCTACTAGTAGAGTGAATCCTCAACCACCAAGCTACCATAATTTTTTTTTTTTCTTTTTTCTTTAAAGAACTGATGTTGAAACCACTCATAATCATAGATAATAAGAAAATGAAATCGATGTAAATTTAGATAAAAATGTAACGTGAAAGTGACGATAATAGTAAAGTTTGTAAAATTAAATCATATTTAGAAATTAAATATTCATGAATGAATAGATGTTGTGAAAATAAAATAAACAGAGCTGAAAAGATACAAATATTATTTAAAAAAAAATTCATGAAATAATAGGTAATAAAACGGAAATGCATTATCAATTTTGATAAAAAGATGCAGCAATAATATATATTTATTATATTATTACAGATAGACTTTGATACAGTTTTTTTTTTTTTTGAACTTTTGATTGCATTAAAATAAACGAAGCAAAAGTGGTTATAAACCCACCTTAGATTATACAGCCCAAAAAGAAATCCAAGGAGAAACCAAAGTGAACCAGGGCCGAAACCCAACAAAGCCCAATCGAGCCCAGCTATTCTGTGCCCGAGACTAACCCAACCAAGCCCAGCTATTCTGTGCTCGGAACTACTCAAAGAATGAAGAGGACGAGATCAGAGAAAAACATCCAGAAACGCATCTGATCACCGAAATCCACAGGAAATAATTTCAATAGAAAGACATCAAAAGTTGCATTGCGTCACTTGCCGCATGAGGATTCTGCAACCGGAACGCCGAAATTCTATTATTGATTGTTAGCTCAATACCTTTGAGGATTAGGTCAGGATGCTTGTGTATGCTGCGATGAAGCCGATTGTTCCTCTCTCTCCAGATCTCATAGATGGTTGCTTGCCAAGCGAGAATCATAAGGTATTTGCGCGAGTTATTCGGGGTTATAGATAGAAGTCCATCAACAACTCCGCTCCAGTCGCGCATGGTGGTAGAGAATCTCAATTTCCGAGCGAGCTTCGACCAAACCGGGAAGGAGTACTCGCACTCGAAGAACAAATGGTCTCTGGATTCGTCAGTCATATTGCAGAGAAGGCAAAGCGGCTCAATAGTCAGTCCCCAAGAGAGAAGGCGATCGCGGGTTGGGCAGCGATTGAGGATAAAGAGCCAAGCAGGACATTTATGTTTTGAGATTCCTCTTTTGAGCCAAATAATGGGAGACCAATCGACGACCTGGTTTTGCTCCCTGATCTGGTGATAGATGGTTTTTGTAGAGAAGTTTGCTTTGGTAGAGCCGTCAATTTGCCACAGGAGTTGGTCAGAGCTGGAATTGAACGTAATCAACGTCATGTAGCAATGAAGCTCTTCGATGCTTTGGGATCTAGCCGGAACAAGATGCCAACAGTTAGCTCTCCAAATGGATGCGACAATGGCGTCTCTAGAAATTCCCAACAATCTAGGTCCCATCGGACCAATGAATTTGATCAATGGCCCAAACGGAGTCCACGGGTCTGACCAAAACATTGTTGTACGCCCATCTCCCGGTTTAATTCGTACCCACATCAACATTGTGTCCCGCAGTCTCAACAATTTTTTGAAAAGCCAGGTGTGACTTTGCTTCTCTTTCAAATCCCATATGCTTTTATCTTTGATCACACTCTGATGTATCCAGTTAACCCAGATGGACTCAGTTCTGAAGAGGAGAAGCCAGAGCAATTTGAGGGAGCAAACTCGATTCCAAGTGTTGAAGTTCTTAATTCCCAGCCCTCCCTCCTCTTTAGGGGAAGTAACTGAGGTCCATGTCACCTTTGCCGAAAATATCCCCTCTAGAGTTCCTTTCCACAGGTACGCATTGCACATAGAATCGATCTGGCGAATACATTGTTTTGGGAGGACGAAAGCACTGCACCAAAAGTTTGTGATCCCGACTATGACTGTTTTGATCAGCACTTGCCTTCCTGTAAAAGATAGGTATTTTGAAGTCCAGGAGCTGATTTTGTTTTTGACGCTTTGCAGGAAGGGTTCACAGTTGATAATAGAGAGCTTTTTGGAGCAAAGGGGGAGACCCAAATATCAAATTAACAGAATACCATGTGGGATACCAGTTGAGCTCTCAATTAGTTGGGTTTCAGCCGCAGAGAGACCGCTGGAGAAGAAAACTGATTTTTCAGGGCTAATGGCCAGGCCAGACAACTCCTGGAAGTGAGAGAGGACGTCGACTATACCCCGCATAGAGTCCAAGGATCCATCAGAGAAGATAAGCAGGTCATCAGCAAAGCAAAGGTGAGTCAACTGAGCATCTTTGCATTTTGGATGGTAGTTGAAAGTTTCATTAGCTGCAGCGTCGTTTAACATTTGGGAGAGAATATTCATTGCTAGGCCAAGCAGATAAGGAGATAGAGGATCGCCTTGTCTAATCCCTCTGGTTCCTCTAAAATAACTATGGAGCCGCCCATTTATACCCACCGAGTAAGCAGGAGTAGTAACGCATTCCTTGATCCATGCGATGTAAGAGGTAGGGAGGTGAAGAGCATCAAGACACTGGATGAGGAAATCCCATTTGATAGAGTCAAACGCCTTAGCAATATCAATCTTCAGAGTAAGCCTTTTCGGACCCTTGTTTGTGTGGTAACCGCTTACAATTTCAGAGGCTAGAAGGCAGTTTTCCATAAGCAATCTCCCTTTAATGAAAGCAGTTTGGTTTGGCAGGATTATCCGAGGGAGAAGGGGCTTGAGCTTTGCAACTAGGAGCTTTGAGACAACCTTATAGAGAGTGTTGCAACAAGAAATAGGACGATAATCCATGATAATGGTTTGCCCCCGGAAACTTCGGGATGAGAGTGAGGATCGTTGAGTTGATAGAGACTGGCATGGAGGCGTCAGAGAAGAAGCGGGAGATGGCAGTGACGACCTCTTCACCCAGAATTGGCCAGGAGGCTTTATAGAATCCAGAGGTGAGCCCATCCGGACCTGGACTTTTATTGGGATTGAGTCTGTAGATGGTTTTTTGTATCTCTTCAGGGGAAAGGTGACGGGCTAGATTGCTTGCATCCTCAGGTGAGCAGAGGGCTCTAGTAAAATGGGAGATCAAGAGAACAAGACTCAAACTTCTGAACTGCATGGGAGGCCCCAAGATATTCCTGAAGTAAGAGGCAGCGAGGTTACCCACGTCCTCAGCAGAAGTGGCCTCTCTTCCATCAATCCCAACCAAGGTATGGATAGCATTGAAAGCAGTCCTGGCCTTACAAACACTTATCACAATGTTCCCTTTCAGCTAGGAGGTTTCCTGTTGTAGGATTATTGATATCCCTTGTATTTACACCATTTAGGGCTGCATTTAGTACATGTTTTGGTCCTCTTTTGCATATTTTCCCTTAGATTTTGTCCCATTTTCTTCTCCTTTTAGACTTAGGTTGCATTTAGAGTATATATTGCATTTTTTCTTGCATATTGGATGTTTTTAGGTGCTTTTGGAGCTTAAAGGAGCTTGGAGGAGCTTTGGGAATGATCCAGGAGGCTAGCTGGACAAAAGGGAGCAAGAAGGATCAAAGCAGAAGATCTCTGCAGAAGTTTTTGGTCAGAGCCTGGTGATTTTCGGTCTCTGGTGACCGAAATAGAGCAGTATCGATCACCAGTATCGGTCTGATGTGGTCGACACAAACACACCGTTCTAATTACGGTCGTGTGTGTCGATCACTGATGGCCGATACAGATAAATTTCGGTCACTGGAGGTCGACACAACTAACCGATACTGACCCAGCCTGAACCTGTTTTTAATTACACTTTTGCCACTTTTCTAGGGTTTTCTCCCTTAGGCTATAAATAGCCCCTTTTTCTATATTTTCGAGAGGTCTTGTAAAAATACTGTTCTTAAACTATTTCTTTAGTTTGTAAGACAATTTCTTTGCTTTGTTTAATACAATCAAGTATTTGCTTTAATCTTTCTTTAATCTTTCTTTTAATCATGATTAGCATCTTCTCCCTTTGTAATTTGGTGTTAAACATGATTATGAGTGAGTAGTTACCTTAGAGTTTCTAGATGTGGTAGATTAGGGGAATCTATGGCTAGATTAAGGCTTGTTATGTGCTTCTGTTTATGTGTTCCTCTCTATTAATCTCTTATTCATGCTAGATTAGTCTTGATCAAACTGGTCTAGGTTGTTAGCTTTCTCTTATGCCCACCAAGTGTTTGATGAAATGCTGAACCTGTTTAATAGAGGATTTGCTGGCCTTGGCTCAAGAGATTGACTGTTTGAGGAGCATTTTGACTTGAATAGAGTTGATTAGTCTTGCTTGCTTGATGTTTTAGCACTAATGAGAGTTAGTTCTTGTTAAGATGTTTAGCAAAGGGTTATTTGCCAAGAGATTGGATCTAACTAGCTTAGTTGTGAACTCTATGTCTAGGAACCACCATTGCTTGCTTACCTGCTTGATCAATGTAGTTTGAAACAACCTTAATCAATGTCTGAAATTCCCCAAAGTCAATAACCACATCTAGGAACTTGTCTTTCCCTAATTTGAATTTCGAATTTGCTCTGTTTTGCTCTGTTTCACTCTGTTTTTCTTGCTTAGAATTGCTTAGTTTGCTTTTGCTTTCACCTTGTTGCTGCTTGCTTCACCTAGGTTGTTAGAACTGTTGCTTAGGCAGCAAAACCCCTTTCCTGGCTTGCTTGACTTAGAGATTCCACTCTCAACTCTTCTGTCTTTCAACTCTTCCCATTTGGATTGATACAACCCTATGCTATACTGCAACTGACTAGTACAAGCTAGGGCAATTGTCCTACAAGGGGTAAAACCCTTGTATCAATTTGGCGCCGTTGCCATCTGGGAAACAGTTTGAATCATTAGAGTTTGTAGAATCTTTAAGATCAAGCTTTTAGTTTTATTTGGTTACTCACTCCTTTTCAAGCATTTTCATTTCAGGTACATCTCTACAAGTGGAGAAGATGCTCTGTTTTGAAACTCCAAGGTGCAACAACTTCTACCAAGAGCCTCTGCCTAAGAACAACTTTGCAGACTGCCACAATACCCACCCACAGTTTGAGCCCACGCCTGCTCTCCCCCAAGCTCAACTCATTGATTCTACTTCTACTGTAGCTGATATCAAGAGTTTGATCACTGAGTTCATCAACTTACAACTCCTTGCAAAATTGAAGATGAATCAGCGATTTGCTGAGTTGCACACCAAATTAGACTCTGTTCATGCTGAGCTAAACACCACGTCTGATGATTTGCATTCAGGGATAGAAACCTTAGACACCACCTATGAGTACTGCCAAGCTGTTGAATCTACAGTTACCTTTACTCCTATTGAAGAAGAAGCCATCATTGACGACTTCCTCTCCTTAATCAATGAGGACATTCACACCCTGAATGGGGGAGGGGAGCCTATTGGAACTTATGCAACTAAGGGGAACTTTCTTAAAGAAGGCACCAACAAGGAAGAAGATCAATGGTGGGCACCACTTGAGATTATTGATGCCACAGGGGAAGACCCTGTTGAAACCCCTGACGCTAAGAATGTAGCTCAAACTGTCCACAACCTCTAGGAATTCTGCCATCTACTTACTGAAGAGGCAGAGGAAGCAGAAGAGGAATTCACTGATGAAGATGCTTCATTGGAAGAGCTAGGCATCATGATCGAAGAAATGCTGATGCACATAGATAGGATGAGGGTTGAGTATGGAGGAGAATCCAGAAGAAGAAACATCAGTGATGAAGAAGCTCAGGAAGTTGTAGGGACATTCCTCCGTGGCTTTGATGAACACTTGAACAGAGAAGAAGAACAGGAACGAGCAGCACTGGAAGCTGCTCAGAAAGAGGGGGCTGAGGAAACCCCAACCGCTACAGAAGAGACCCCCACACCAGAACAACCTGATGCTGAAGAAGAGGAACAAGAGACACACCATGCCTTGATGGTTCTGTCTCATAACACTCCTCAGGAATCTAAGGAACTTTACCATAATCAAGTGGGTAATTCTTCAAGCACTATTGCAAACGGTAAAAAACTCTCAGCTCCAGTCTGTAAACCACCATTCTCCTACCCCACAATGCACTTCACCAAAGCTAGAATGGAGATGTACACAAAGTTCAAACAAGACATAGAAGATGCTGGAATACAACTCCCACATGGCACCACTCTGATGGAGGTGAAACATCAAATCAGGTTCCTGAAAGAAGTTTTTGACAAGCTGGAAGTGGTGGAACCAATCCTTGAGAATGTGGGGCCTGACATGAAAAGAAGTAAGATGATGAAGTCATTGCCAAAACTCCCAAACCCAGGGAAGTTCCTCATCACTTGTGAGCTGGAGATGCTTGACAATGTCAAAGCCCTATGTGACTCAGGATCAACTGTCAATGTTATGTCCGTCCATCTTAGCCAAACTCTTGGGGATCAAGAAGCTGGTGCCAACAGACTTTATGGTCATAGAGAAAACATACTCCAGAGAAGTGCCTCTCCTCCTAGGCACTCCATTCTTGGCAACAGCAGGAGCTCAGTTAGACTTCAAAAGAGGTTCTGTAATCTTGAAGAATGTTGATGAATTCAAGGTCTACAAAATTGACTCTCCTTCTCTCACCTTCTGTGGAGTACTTGAGCAAGAGGGTAAACAATGGAATCTCCCAGATAACCTAGATGATGTGTGGTGCTTCACTGTGGATATGTTTTCGGCTGATACTTCCCCTACTGAGCCAGGACAGACACTGAATGCTAACTTGAAGCTTGAAGCTGGTTTGAAGGGCAATGAGAACTTAACCACCAAGGCTATGAAGCCTCCAGTCAAACCAAGTGTCAGACAGATCAGGCATGGGATGTCAACCAGGGACAAACAGAACCAGCCATTAGCAGGAAAATGGGTACGGAAGAAGAAGGAGGTAGGAGCTCCAGCTCCACCAACTTCTCCTCACCTCAACTAAAGAGGTAATCATAGTCAAGCTTAGTGACTTTAAACAAGCACACTTGGGAGGTAATCCCATGTTATCCTTTTGTATATATTATGCTTTCTAGATTATCTTTTATGTTTTGTTTTAGTGTATAGAAACAGGATTCTAAACTGGGGTTTGAGAAAGTCTGAAGGGGACAAATAACATGTGTATTCTGGCTGGTATCGGTCATTTGTATCGGTCATGACAGACCGATACACATATTTTTGGTCAGTAGTATCGATCATGACTGACCGATATCAGTAGAGCCAGTCTACACTAGTCAACATATCAGTCACTTGTGATCGATATGGAAAGAAGTTTGAAGGTGGGAAAGTTTTTCGGTCATTCATATCGACCACACTTGGTCGACATAAACATACCGTATGATTTTCGGTCTATCGTGTCGACCACTGTTGATCGATACGATTCTTGAAATCATATCGGTCACCAGTATCGATCACTCAAGATCGACACAATCATGCCGGATGTATTTCGGTCAAGTGTGTCGACCACTGATGATCGATACAAATCCCAGAAAGCACGTCAGTCTCCAGTATCGATCACTCATGACCGAAAATGCAAATTTCGGTCAGTAATATCGGTCATGAGTGACCGAAACTCCATCCGAGGTAGTGTATCAACTTCCAAAAAAGTTTTTCCCTCCTTTGGTTTGGCGCCAAGGGAGTTTAAATTTTTAATTGGGATTCCTTCTGACCTCTTTCTTGGCTTCTGAACACCTTTTGTTTTTGTCCCCCACACTTTTGATTCCTTATGTTCCCTCACCAACCTTTGATTCCTTTGGTTTCTGCTCCTTTCTCTCTATTTAAGCAACAATCTTCTTTCACTTCTCTTCACACTTCAACTCACTCTTCTTCTCACCTAAGGCTCGAAATTACTAGTTCTTCTTCTCTTTTATTGCTTGCTCTAAGTGTTCAAAAGCTCAACAAAAGGTTTGCTTCCTAAACTATCTCTCTTTGCTCTTACTCTTTGCTTATGTTAAAAATCGCTTAGTAAGAAGTTTTTAAGAGCAAGTAGTGTTTAGTTTTAAATGTTGTGCTATGATTTTGCATTTTGAATTTTTGTTGAAATATCATGCTAGACTGTTAAAGTTATACTTAAATGTCTATTCATCTCATGGCTTGTTTAATTTCATTTTGCAAGATCATCATCTCTTTTCCTAAGAACCGCTTTGCTAGGATGTCATGCATAACTGCTTATCTTCTGTTCATCCTAGCTTATTTAGTTGTTGGCTTTTAATTTTTTTTTGCTTTGAAAAAGTTTAAGATTGTTGATTAGGACTTGTTAGACTTCTCTTAGCTTAAGGAGCTTTTTATTTAAAAGCTTTCAGCTATTTGGTTCTTCAACTTCTGTTCTTTCACTTACATTGTTTTCAAGCTTTGCTTTTGAAGGTACAATGGGAAGAATAAAAGTAGCTGCTGGGAAAAAGGGAAAAGCACCTCAAGAATCAACCACATCACCACCAGCAAGGCATGAAAAAGGAAAGGGAAAAGCTGATGAGCAATCCTCCAAAGCCGCTGGGAAGAGACCGGTTGGGAATGAGGGAGAAGATCAACAAAACAAGGGCAGTGCCGCTAAAGAACTCATGAAGGCTTTCAACCAGTGCACTTTCAAGCCAACAAGATATCCACGCACTTCCACAATGAAGGCGCTTGGACTCTATACTGACTGCAAAGCCACCTTTGAGCGCATGGGTCTTGGAGCTTTCATGGAGATGCCACTCCCATCTTACCAAGAGCCCACTTACCAATTCCTCTCCACACTCAAAGTGGTTTGGTATGAAGACAGTGAGCTCCCTAATGGCGATGGATGGATCTCTTTTAGGATTGGCAAGGAAGAGTTCTCCTCAACATTCACAGAGATCGCCAAGGATCTAGAGCTGAAGTCCCACCACACCAAGCTGAGCAGGTTCAAAATCCCAAGTAGGCAGCACACCAGGCTGTGGGGTATCATTGGGGTTGGGCAATACACTCCTGGAAGATCAAGGAACCAGCACCTAAGGCATCCAGCCGTGAGATATGTCCACAAAGCACTTGCGAATACACTCTTTGCAAGGAAGGAGTCGACATATCTCACAGGAAGGGAGACAGATCTGATATACCAAGGACTGTATGAGGTGTTGGGAAGCGATGAGTATGGGGAACCTCTCAGAGCACCGAGAAGCAACCCCTGCTATGTGGCTATGTTGATGGAGCAGCTCCTATCCTACCAGAGCTGGGTTTTGAGTAAGACAAAGAAGGAGAAGAGCCCTCAAGTGCACGTTGGGGGAGTTGTGACAGCAGTTCTACAAGCTAGTGGAGTAGACCTTGACAAACATGAAGGTGATGCACTTGAGCCACTATGGATTGACATTGATTACCTCAAGAGAAGCCACTACCTTGAAAGAACCATTGGTGGAAAGCATGTGTACAACTTCATCACAGGCTTTGACACACCAGCAAAAGTCCTCCTCCCCAATCCAAAGCTTACATCCTTCTTCAGAAAAGGAAACATCAGCTTCAACCCAAGCACTGAGGAGCTCTACACAGGCGGCCCTGTTCCTGGAGAAGAAGAAGAAGACAGTGATGAAAAGGAGGAGCACACTGATGAGATCAGAGAAATAGAAGAAGAAGAACAATGCAATGCTACTGCTGGCGCTGAAGGCCAAGGAAGAACCCCTGAAGAAGATGAGTTTGAAGAAGAAGAAGTGTTGAACTACAGCTCAAGGCAGTTCCAGTTCCAGCCTTATGCAGCACCCAACCAAGGAAGCTCTTTGAGAGCAGCTCATGAGCACATCAGCACACTCCAGAAGTGGTGCAAGTGGCAGGATAAAGCCATCAAAGGGCTTATGAAAATGATGAAAGGGAAGTTCAAGAAGAACAAGGCTACATCAGCAAGAACTTCCCACCACAGCCACACCCATGAGCTCAACTCTCAACAAGAAGAGCAACTTCAGCCAACTGAAGAGGAGGAAGCTATATTGAACCCCCATGGAAGACATTCATTTCATACCCAACCAAGCGACCAGTAGGGTACATGGGAACAACCAAGGGCTTCATCTTATGAGTCAAGAGCCCATGTTCCATCAGCTTGGGAGGCGCCAAACCCCAACTCCTCTGAAGTTCAGGAAACATGGCAATGGGGCTCACAAGGAACTTCTTCACAGGCTGAGCAACTTTGGTCAAGCTGGGTTCCACCACCTCAAGCAGCACAGCATTCCACTATTGTTTATGAAAGAAGGAAGAGGAGAGCTAGCAAGTCTCCACAAACCTCAGGATCATCCAACCACTCCTACCACTAAACCAAGTACCACATCCTTTCCATTGTTATATACCATTGCATCTTTTTATTTTTGTAATATATTTTGTTGCTTCTCTCTTCCATTGCTTTTATTACACAAGGGACTGTGTAATTTAAGTGTGGAGGAGAGATTTGGGGTTTGACTTTGTGTTCTGTTTTCTTAGTTTTTTTTTTTTCACTTTGAGTCTCATGCATATCATGCATACATGTAAGGCATAGAAAAACACAAAAAATCGAAAAAATTTGAAAATCTTTTGCTTTTTTGCAAACCAAAAAGAAAGCATGTAGTTGCATTTAATTCCTTTAAGATTGAGTCTAGTGTTGACATATATGTTGCATTGCATTTGCATAGGGCATTATGATGAATTTTCCTTGTAAAGTGCTTAGTGTTTAGAGATGATTTCAGTTTTCAAGTGCTTAGTTGTTTGATGCATCATATGATTGCTAGAAGTTAAGGCTGAACCATGCTTAGATTGCTAGATTTGGTCTTCTCATCTCATTCTGAAAGCATTTGTTCTCTGAAAATCAACTCTATCAACTTGAACTTTAATTTGGACTTTCAATTATCATGTCTTATGCATTGAAAAGTGAATTCATGGCTACCATATACATATTTGGACCATCTTTCTCCTTTCTACCACTCTTGTTGATCCAAATAGCTGATCCTCATACTTATGGGACAGTTACATCCTCACTCTTAACCAAAACCTCCTTTTGAGCCTAAACACTATTGTGAGAGCTGTGAGGCCTTTGCATTGCATTTTCGATTTTGTCTTAGCAAAAAGTGTTAGGAATAAGGCTGGCAATGATTAGCTCTCTTGTAGATATCAGCTTGCATCTTGAGCTTGATTCTAGGATATGAGTTTTTGGGGTTTGAAAGGGTAGAGTTAGGTGGTTTGAGCTTAACATTTTTATCTTTTGAAAAGAAAAGGGAAAGATTTGAAATAGTAGATAAAGAGGAAACAGTTTAGTATTGTGGTTAAGCAAAGGGAAGAAAAGCTCTAAGTTCAAAAGGAAGAATTGGCGCCAACAACAAAGCTCAGAGAGGGTCCAAAGAAGAAAAATCAGACCAGGAACAATCCACCAAAGGTGATGAAGGTGCCATTACAATAAAGAAGAGCAAGTCCCAACCAAGAAGAAGCAACCACACAAGCAGAATGAAGAAGGTTTCCCCAGCCATGAATAAAAAGAAAGAAAAGGATAGAGTTTAGGAAAGGGTAGACTTAGAGGGTTCACTTTTGGGTTTAGAAATGCTTAGGACTCATCTTTGGGAAGTAAGGGTAGAAGAGGGCTTTGAATTGCATGCATAAGTGTGCTTTTACCTTTAGCATTTTGCCTAAGATGAAGTCATTCCATTGAGTAATCCTTTATGTTTTTAACCCTGTGCTTAAATGAGATCATTCTTGTCTCATAACCTTACCCCTTTTCAACCAAATATCTTCACTTGATTTGCATAAGCATGATTCATGTTCTGAACTTAATTGAATGTTAAAGAGTTGATTGATTTGAGCATTTGCCTAAGTTGAGATTTGAGATCGTTTTGAAACATGATGAGCATGGCTAGGTTCTTTTAAGTATAGCTGATTGTGTTTGCATCCTACAACTAGGCACTTGAGCATTGAAACCATCTCTTTACCTTTGCACTTTTGGAATCTGAAAGCCCACTTTCAAACCTCACTCTCCCATTTGTTCTTACTTGCTTGAGGACAAGCAAAAGGCAAGTGTGGGGGTGTTGATATCCCTTGTATTTACACCATTTAGGGCTGCATTTAGTACATGTTTTGGTCCTCTTTTGCATATTTTCCCTTAGCTTTTGTCCCATTTCCTTCTCCTTTTAGACTTAGGTTGCATTTAGAGTATATATTGCATTTTTTCTTGCATATTGGATGTTTTTAGGTGCTTTTGGAGCTTAAAGGAGCTTGGAGGAGCTTTGAGAATGATCCAGGAGGCTAGCTGGACAAAAGGGAGCAAGAAGGATCGAAGCAGAAGATCTCTGCAGAAGTTTTCGGTCAGAGCCTGGTGATTTTCGGTCTCTGGTGACCGAAATGGAGCAGTATTGATCACCAGTATCGGTCTGATGTGGTCGACACAAACACACCGTTCTAATTTTGGTCGTGTGTGTCGATCACTGATGACCGATACAGATAAATTTCGGTCACTGGAGGTCGATACAACTGACCGATACTGACCCAGCCCGAACCTGTTTTTAATTATACTTTTGCCACCTTTCTAGGGTTTTCTCCCTTAGGCTATAAATAGCCCATTTTTCTATATTTTCGAGAGGTCTTGTAAACATACTGTTCTTAAGCTATTTCTTTAAGTTTGTAAGACAATTTCTTTGCTTTGTTTAATACAATCAAGTATTTGCTTTAATCTTTCTTTAATCTTTCTTTTAATCATGATTAGCATCTTCTCCCTTTGTGATTTGGTGTTAAACATGATTATGAGTGAGTAGTTACCTTAGGGTTTCTAGATGTGGTAGATTAGAGGAATCTATGGCTTGATTAAGACTTGTTATGTGCTTCTGTTTATGGGTTTCTCTCTATTAATCTGTTATTCATGCTAGATTAGTCTTGATCAAACTGGTATAGGTTGTTAGCTTTCTCTTATGCCCACCAAGTGTTTGATGAAATGTTGAACTTGTTTAATCGAGGATTTGCTGGCCTTGGCTCAAGAGATTGACTGTTTGAGGAGCATTTTGACTTGTATAGAGTTGATTAGTCTTGCTTGCTTGATGTTTTAGCACTAATGAGAGTTAGTTCTTGTTAAGATGTTTAGCAAAGGGTTATTTGCCAAGAGATTGGATCTAACTAGCTTAGTTGTGAACTCTATGTCTAGGAACCACCATTGCTTGCTTACCTGCTTGATCAATGTAGTTTGAAACAACCTTAATCAATGTCTGAAATTCCCCAAAGTCAATAACCACATCTATGAACTTGTCTTTCCCTAATTTGAATTTCGAATTTGCTCTGTTTTGCTCTGTTTCACTCTGTTTTCTTGCTTAGAATTGCTTAGTTTGCTTTTGCTTTCACCTTGTTGCTGCTTGCTTCACCTAGGTTGTTAGAACTGTTGCTTAGGCAACAAAACCCTTTCCTGGCTTGCTTGACTTAGAGATTCCACTCTCAACTCTTCTGTCTTTCAACTCTTCCCATTTGGATTGATACAACCCTATGCTATACTGCAACTGACTAGTACAAGCTAGGACAATTGTCCTACAAGGGGTAAAACCCTTGTATCAATTATTTAGAGACACTAGTTGCGCAGCTCTGAGCAGGTCCTTAGCCTCACTGACCCTCTTTTGAATATCCGAGTAATTGTCCTTGTTGAGGCTTCTTAAGGAGCTTTTAATCAGCTTCTGTTTTGCAGAGAGAGCCTTTAGCGAGTGGCAGTGGGCTGGAGTAAAATCCCAAGACGCAGAAACTGTTCCAAGAAAGTCAGGATGGCTGGCGAGATAGTTGTAGAATTTGAAAGGCAGAGTTCCAGCAGAGGGAGGAGCCGAAGCAAGATTTATACAACAGGGGGAATGGTTCGAGATATCTGGAGCAAGGAACTGAGCCAAGCTTTGAGGAAATGTGGAAAGCCAATGTTCATTAATGAGGGCATGATCCAGTTTCTTAGCAATTGGGTCAGCAGGTTGCTTATTGGACCAAGTGAACTTGGTTCCTTGATAACGGTGGTCTCTTAGCTCAAGTTGGTGAAGACAATCCTTGAAGTTAATCATGGGAGAGGTGATCTGATTGAAATCAGGCTGAGAGTGCTCTGAAGGGTGCAGAGTTTCGTTGAAGTTTCCTCCCACAAGCCAAGCTGTGTTACGGAGAGAGAGGGCAGTTTCAGTTTCCAGTAAATTAATCCAAAGATCATTTCTATCTTCCAAAGTATTCGCTGCATACACATCAGTGAAGATGAAGTCCGAGATTCCAGGAAAGCTTACTTTACACGTCAGAGTCTGTTTTGATAGGCGGAGGAGGACGACAGAGAAAGGCTGTTTCCACACCAGAATTATCTGACCATCCTCATCAGCGGCATGGTTGGAAAGAAAGGACCAGTTAGGGCAAATGGCAGTCAAAACCTTGTTCAGATTGGGTTCTTTGATATGAGTTTCCAGTAAGGCTCCAAAAGAAACTTTATTACTTACAAGCCAGCGTCGAAAAGCCCAGTGCTTTTGATTATTATTAATACCTCTGACATTCCAAAAAAATATGTTGTCTAAAATAAAAGATTTAATGTTGGTGCTCTCCCATTTGCAGGAGAGATCCCACTGAAGGAGAAGTGAACCCATTGGGGATAGGAAGCGCCGCAATTGCAGAACCCGACGGAGTGTGGTCATTATCTGGGGGTTCGGAAGAGAGGGAAGAATCCCCAGCCTCCCCTTCGAGAACTATAGAACCATTCGTATCAAGGCAGGCAAATGGGTTGATACCTTCTATCGACAAGGAAGATTTGGCCCTAGGCGGCTTCCTGATAAAACGGGCGCCTGTTGGAGAGGCCTTTTTGAAAACTCTATTGATGACTGGGCGGTGAGAAACGTGAACAGGAAGAGCAATGAGGTGGGATATCTTTTCCACATCGGGCGGGGCAGCAATATCATCTGAGCAAATCTCCACTGCCCCTTTTCCCAGGGGAGAAAGGTTTTCAGGCTTCGAAGCTTCCTGAAGCGGATCTCCTATACCAACGGAAAGAGAGGAGCCACTTAACGAGTTGACTGGGACCTCCGACGTCAGGTCAACAGGGGACACCTCTGGAGATACGAGGTCAACAGGTGCCGAAGCTGCTTTGTTTGGAGGTTGAGCAGATGGGGCTGATCCTGTAGGGATAACATTTTCTGCAGTAAAAGGAACCCATTGACTATTCGGGCAAAGGGTTTCCAGGTGACCCAGTTGCTTGCAGCAGGGGCAAGTGGGAGGAATCCACGGGTACTCAACCGTGATGGGAATAATCTCCCCGTTTTTCCTTTCAAGTTCCCCATAGGAAGGGAGAGGCTTAGTGCAATCGGTTTTGACCTTTATATGCGCAACATTAATATTAACCATTCTTCTTGCAAATTCATCACACTCCACAGGAAGACAAAGCAGATCTGCCACACGCCCGAGCCCTTCCTGAGTATAGAGATCAAACGGTACTCCTTTGACATGAGCCCACAGCGGGATGGAGGTAAACGAAGGAGGTTTAACTGCAACTTCAGCAGACCACTGAGCGACATAGAAGAGTGAGCTTCCGATGTGCCATATTTTCTGATCCACAATCTTTTTCTTAATAGAGGAGTTAGGAATTCTCACAAGCATTGACTTTGAATCAGGTCGCATGTGGATTTGAAGCTTCATGCCTCTGCCCCAGATGTGGGTTAAGACACTTTGGATGCAGCCAAAGGAGGGAGTTTTTCCCATAAAGATGTCCAGCACGAAGTCATGATGAAGGTCCGCTCCTCGTTTGAAGACAGAATCCGGGATTTTTATTCTGGGAACTCCAGCAGGTGTAAGCGCAGGAGAACTGGTTTTTTCCAGAGCTCGGTCCACAGACTGCTGAAGCTTAGCAGCCCAGGTATTCACATTCTATTGGGAGTTCTTTAGCTCATCTTGAGAGTATTGGGGACTCGTCGGGAGCTGGGTTGAGTCCTCTTGAGTCTGCAGAACCGGGGGAGGAGCTTGGGGGAGATCCTAGGAAGTCACACCCGTACCGCCTGAGTTAGAAACCAGATCTGACCCGGAATGGGTGGGATCCGCTAAATCAGGAGAAGATAAAGGCTGAGAAGCACAGCCAGGAACCACGTCCGTGAAAGTAGGAACATCCGTTGCAACAACATCGTGAGCTTCATACATAGTAGAATCTTCAGGTCCCGAGGGAAGCGAAGTAGAGGTTTCACAAGTGATACCCAAATCTGTTGGGGTAGCCATAGTAGTATCGGTAACCATCTGAGTGGACTCAGTAGTAAGAGGCATTGTTGTGGCCAATGTCCAAGGTTCAGAAGGGGCTTGGAAAGATCTTGACCAAATAGCAGAGGGGACAGTAGGGGGAGGGGACAGCGGTAGGAAGTGAGAGATGGTGGGGGAGGGACAGGGTTTGGCGGATCCGGAGGCGGCCAGAGTGAGTTATCTCCGGCCATGGAGGTTGCCTGAAGGGAAGAAACTAGGTTTGACGCGAAACACGAGGAGGAGATAGAACAGAGAGAAAAAAAGGTTTTTTTCCTGGCTTTTTTTCACCAAAGAATAATTCAATTGCCTTGATACAGTTGCGGAATCAATATATGGAAGAACATAAAACCAAAGGACACAAAGATTTAGTAACTTAGTTTGACTCATCGATATGATTGAGCCAACGTCTAGAGCCGATTCAATCCGACAATTCATTATTTCATAGAAGAGTACATAGCTTAAGAACCGAGCTTAAATGGAGCAATGAGAAAAAAAATTGTATTGATGGTTTGAAGAGGAAGAAGAAGAAAACATCACTTATATACAAAGTGTAAAAAGTTGAAGCCTCTGTCGTTTAATCAACAATCACTAACCAGCCAGCTCTTCTTTGATTCTTTGGTTTACTCCAAACTGAACCGAAATCAGAACTATTAGTCACAACACTCCACCTTGATTTCAGTTCATTCTCTCTTTCTAGGGAATTGCACAAACATGGTACTTAAACTTGACACAAAAATATTCATCTTCACCTGAACAATTTCAGAAACTCCAAACCTGCTTGAAACTTACAGTATGAGAAGCCTTTTGTAAAATAATCTGCTGGATAAGTAATTTTCAACTTCCCCTTCTTCATAATGTGAGAAAACTGAATTTTGTAGCTATATGTTTTGTTCGTTCATGAAATGCATTGTTCTTAGATAAACATATTCCAAACGGGAAAAATGCATAAAAACCCTGAAAGTTGCACGCATTGACACTTTAAACCTTAAAGGTATTTTACTAACATTTTAAAGATTCAATTTAGTTTTGTTAACAGAAAAAACCTTCAAAGAGGCTTCAGATTACGCGACCCCATAAATTTGGACAGAATTGTAAACTCTGTTAACAAATTACCTTCAGATTTCATGACCCTTTGAAGTTACTCACTAAAAATTAAGAAACCAAAGCTATTATCGATCCAAAACGTACATATATCACGATTAATAGCTGTTCCGAGTTTACTATTCTGTCCAAATTTTTGTTTAATCGTGATATATGTACTTTTTAGATCGATTATAATTTTAGTTTCTTAATTTTCAGTGAGTCACTTCGAAAAGTCGTGAAATCGGAAGATATTTTGTTAAAAAAGTTTACTATTCCGTTCAAATTTCCGGGATCGCGAAATTGGAGGCCACTTAGAAGGTTTTTTCTATTAATAAAATTTAATTGAAGGTTTAAAGTGTTTGTAAAATACCTTTGAAGTTTAAAGTGTCAGCACGTGCCACTTTCAGGGTTTTTTTATGCGGTTTTCCCTATTCCAAACTAAGAGTCACACCATACTGAGGCTTTCTCTGGTTTTAAACCTGTATCATCCAAAACTCTGCTAGCTGCTCCTATATCCTCCATCTCGAAATTGAAACTTGGGACCTCCTTCAGCTTGTTGATCTCTGTAAAGCTTTTAGAAACTAACAGCATGTCACCAACATAGAGTAACATGTAGACAAAGTCGTCATCATTGAATTCTTTCACATAGACGCATGTGTCATGCACACTTCTGTTGGACCTTTGATCCCTTATAAATGTATTAAACTGCTTTTTCCAAAGTTGGTGTGCTTGCTTTAACCCCTTAAGCAGCTTCTTCAACAAACAGACTTGATCTTTCTCGAGTTAACTTTGAACCCTACAGGTTGCTCCATGTACAACTCTCGATCAAGTTCTCCATGCAAAAATGCAGTTTTAAGATCCATTTTACCGAACCTTAAATCATATTTTACAACTAGAGACATCAGTATCATGATTGAGATGTGCTTGACTACTTGAGAAAATACTTCTTTGTAATCAATCCCTTCTCTTTGAGTGAACCCTCTAGCCACTAATCGAGTTTTTAATCTTTCAGGCTCAACACCTGGAATTCTTGGATTCTTCTTGTATAACCATTGATAACTAATGACTTTTTTTTTGGTAAGTATGATTCTTCCACAAGGATTCCAACTCGATTCCACAATCCATTTGACTCAATCCTTGCTCCTCTTTACATCATGATAGCATTCATGGTCGCCAATGTCAATGTCTTTGCAGCTAACATTGCAAAAACAAAGACTGTATAGTTATCAAGCTTCACTGGAAGCTTTATCTCCCTTCTGGATCTATCCCTTGCAATATGATGCGATTGCCTATCTACACTACTTTCTGGTGCTTTTGATCTCACTTCTAGGTTTATCCCTCACAATATAATGCGATTGCATATCTACACTACTCTCTAGTGCTTTTGTTCCTGGCTCTTTCTCAGATGCAGATTATTTTAACTCAGAGTCATTAGAGCTAACTTTAATACCTCGACCTGCACCTGAACTCTCTACACCTTCCGCGACCTTCTATAAAAGCTGGCCCTTGCTTTCTACCTTTCTTAACATTAGACGTTAACTCTATGAACCCTATTGATGATGGATTTACTTCACTGGCCTTCTGAACTGTCTTGGGAACTTTCAGATTCTTATAAACTAGGACTTCATGGAATACTAAATTCCTGCTGACAACCCATTTTTATTCATCAATTAGACAAATATTGTACCCCTTTGTTCCTTGAGAGTAACCTAAAAAAATACATTTCAGAACTCTCGGCATGAGCTTAACTTGTTCCTGATGAACATATACAATTGAACCAAATATTCTTATGTGCTTATACCTTAGCTTTCTGTTCAACCACAACTGCTCCAACAGATTGTGATCAATTTCTGATGCTGAAGAGCGGTTAATCAGATCTGCTTCTACCGAGAATGACTCATCAAGGCCTGATTCATCAAGGATATTTTTGAGGCATGTATGTACACGTTCGATGCCTCTCTATACCATTCTTTTTACAATACTCATTGAAAATTATACTGCAGAACTCTAACTCATTATCAGTTCTTAGAACCTTCACCTTTTTCTTCATTTGATTTTCAACCAGATCGTTATATTCACATAACATCTCAAATATTTCATCTTTTGTTCTGAGAAACATCAACCAAACTTTCATGAAATAACGTTTTCCTAAGAGAGAAGGAGTCACGTTTGGCGATCCTCATAAGTCAGTGTGAACGTAGCCAATATAATCTTTTGTAATGTGCTTTCCCACGTTGAAGCTCAGCTTCTTTGACTTTCCCATAACACAATGCTCACAGAAATATAAGCTTCACTTTGATTCTCCTTTTGATATTTCTTCTTTCTTGCATAAAAGTAATTCTTCACATGTCCTTCATTATTGCAGAGCCAACATGTAAGCCTTGTCTTTGATTAGTCCTGCTTCTATTGCAATAATGTTTTCCCTTATTCGTTTGTTGTAGATCTTCCTCGATCCTCAATATACAGAGCCAACCCCTTGTCACTTCTTTAACCTTTATGTAACTCTCTCTCCTTTGATCTTACTGTGGAAATTATATCTTATGATGTCAACGCCTCTATATCAGAGTATGCTTCAGATTGTAAAAGCTTGGAGTTAGGGAAGTCAAGAACATGATTGCTTACACTTCATAAAAAACTGCGATATCAAGATTCCCCATCTCAGACACAATTTTTAGAAGTTCATCAACTGTTTGATCCATCGACTTGGATTCTTTCATCTTGAAAGTGTAGAATTTCAATTGCAAATAAATGCGATTGGGCAATGAGCTTTTGTTGTATACTCGAATTACAGCCGACCACATATCTGAAACAGTCATACAATGTTTAATCTTGCGAAAAAACCTGATTATCAATGTTAGCAATGATGAAACCGATAGCTCTTTTGTTTTGATCAAGCTTAACTGGATCATCAGTCACAGTGTTGCCATCGCCAACTTCTCATCTTCGCCAACCGTAGGTTGCTTCTCTTCTTTCTTACTCCAGGAACCAGTATAGTAAAGTCACTATAGTAGAGAATGTACTTGATCTTAAGGATTCTAAAATGCACTAACATTGAATCTTACATAGCGAGAAATCGTCTTCTCTGTCAAACGAATCGACATCAAGCCGAACACTTTGCATCAGTTCCTTAGCCATGAACATGGTTCTGATACCACTTCATTATAGATCGACCTTGATACACCTACATGTAAGGAACTCACAAAAAATTGTTCTCAGCTCAATTGCAACTCCCGATCAATGATTGAATAATCGAAAGTAAAAAACATGAAACTAAATAACACAGAGATTTGGTAACCAAGTTCAACTTTATCGATGTGATTTGAACCGACTCAATCTTGCAATTCACTATTTTTAAAGAAAAGTACAAGCTCAAAACAAAGCTTATAGAAATAAATGGAGCAATGAGAAAATGATGTAGCTCTCTCTACGATAGTTGAAGTTCTTGTTTAGTCTAAAACTACCTAAGTGACGAGAATTTTTTATTCCGTTGACAACAATTTGTTCTAACCGTAATAAGAAAAAGAGAAGAGTTTAAAGGCTCTAATAATTTATTCAATAAAAGTTGTGATTCTTACAATATCATGAATCATATATATATATATATGTTGTATATATATATAGTAAAAGCGAAGGCCAAAACCCTACTAACTTAATAATATAGAGTAATCCTAAGCCAATCTAAACCTTTGTTTGTGAAGTGATTTTGAGGAATAGAGCTCTCTCATTCAATCTCACTAAACATTATCTAAGTATCCAATGAAGAAATCGCTAATGTATTCCAATATATTCCAAGATTTTTATATTTACTTTTTGTACTCCAAATTTAAATCTTATATCGTTAATAATATAGTTTAGGGTGACGACTGCAATTTTTGTGGCTAAACCTAACATAGCTAATAAAGAAATCCTAATCCTATAAGCTATATATATGGTTTGCTATCTCTCGATATTTTATATCATATCGTTTTAGTTTTTGATTTTTTTCTCATGTTTTAGTTTAATTTTGTATTTTTGTATTCTGAATTTCTGTGTTTGTGTTTTGTAATCGATTATTGTGTTGGTTGTGATTTGTTTACATGATCTCTCCTTTGTTTTGTATTCTTCAAGCAGATGCACTCGTTAAGCGATAATGGTACGAGTTTCATCATTTGAGATCACATGTACTCTTCATCACAAACTAAAACAGCCGTTAATCACATTAATTTATCTGTTGTCTCTATTAAGACTCTGAATCTATGATTCCAGAATGGTTATGACACCGATAGCGCGGATGAGATCATAGGGTAAAGTTCCACAACCTCACGCCGCCATGTATTATTCTCAGAGAGCAATGCCGTGAGATTTTTTCATCAGCGAGGCGACCGGAATCTCCAAAGTCGCCATGGCGTAAAGTCTTTTTAGAACTATTTACCTGAAAAAGAGTAATCTTCTTGTTTTTTTTGGCTTCTTATCGACTTTAATGGCTGTATTTAATATTAAATTATGTGATTTATTTTTGACTAATTCTAACTATTTTGCAGCCAATCCTAATTTGGCTAACGCTGTCCGCTTACTTTGCCGTTAGTTTTATTTAAATATTTTTGGCTAAATCTAATTCAGTTATTGAGAACCCTAATCTACTATCCTATATATTTTGTTGGCTGGTACTCGGTGATTTTTTATTTTAGCTCTAAGTTTTATGCTTTTAGTGTTTTTTTATATTTTAATTATCAATTTACAGATTTAATTTCGTTTATCGTGTCTTCTTCGATTTCCTCTTTTGATCTATAGAACTGATCTATCTTCAGTTATTGTAGGTTGTTATTTCTTGAAGCCACGTCTGGGTATATGCGGTATGTGTTATTGAATACTGTTTTGCTATTATCTTTGCGGTTCCAATGATTTTTTATCGTTTGTCTCTTTCTTTTACAGGTTCAGTTGCGGTTTGAATCGTTGTTGTATGGTGGTGGACAATTTATTTCCATGTAGATGATATTATAGCTTATTATTTCGGTGTAGTTTCCTTTTCTGCTGTCTCTTATTTTATTTGTTATTTATGTATCGTTTGTAGATCCGATTGTGTCATGTTGTTTGGATTAAGTGAGCTTTGCATTGCATAATTGTTTCTATATTTGTTTACAGTTTGTTTTGTGTTCATTTTGTACTCCCTT
The DNA here is from genome assembly GCA_911865555.2 of Thlaspi arvense. NCBI lineage: Eukaryota > Viridiplantae > Streptophyta > Magnoliopsida > Brassicales > Brassicaceae > Thlaspi > Thlaspi arvense. Next base: position 47,713,137 of record OU466857.2, read on the forward strand.
AACTGGGTCTATCGATTTAATGTTTTGTTTATATTTTGTAGGTTTGGTATTGTAACCATCATTGGTAGCCCTATTAGGTCGATTCATGGATTGTTTAGGTATGGATATATATATCTTGATGTTTTGGGGTTTTTTTTTTCATATATTTTTGGTTCTGTCAATTTACGATTCTATTGATATTAACTTTTTGATTGTGTCCGATCCTTTTGCTATTAATTTTCTATCTTTTGTTTTATTGTTTTTAGGATCGGTTTTGGATTGATCAAATGATTTTTCTGGAATGGAAGAATCCCAATAGGAAGCAGCAGTGAAGAAGCCGTTGTGGTGATGGTGGTGGTTTATTACCACGGTGGACACGGTGGTGGATATGTAGCGGATATTACAGGTTTGGGGGAGGCGGTAGTGGCCTTGGTGGAGATTTTGATACAGTGGTGGCAGCTTCTGTGTAGGAGGTGGTTACAGAAGAGGTGATGGTGGCTCTGGAAGAAGTGGTTGTGGTGGTGATGGCTGTAATTGAAGATAAAATGGTATTCTGCGGTTCTTTTTGTGTCTAGATTTGGTTCCACATCCATGTGTTTCAGTTTAGGCTAGTTTAAAGATTCATCAAGTCATGTCTCGGAGTTTTAAGATTCATCACTTGATGTCTTGAAGTTTATGGAGTACCATGTATAATTTCAAAAATATATAAGGTTTTATACCAGATGTAGTGTTTCTTCTATTTGGTGGATCATCTTAGATTGAATCTCATGATAATCTCTATTGGTATGCTATATTTTTTCCCCTGATTTCTTAGTCTGGATATTTTGTGAGTTTTCTTTTGCTTTTCAATGCGGATTGTTTTGACAGATCTAATCTTTTTTGTCTTTTTTTGTTTCTTTTGATATCTGTTTGTATATTTGGTATCTGATTTGAATCATAATTGTAGTTTTAGGGTTTGGATTTGAGTTGTGCAATCTAATTCTAGAGTATATTGCGCTGATTATTAGTTTGGTCTAGATTACTTTTTGAGTTTTTCAATCTCTTTTTTTATCTAAACGCTTTAACTCCATTCACCATACCTACTTAAACTCTTTGGTTTTTAGTGTTAGTTTGAGAAAGTGATTAGTGAGTGCGTGTGTATATGTGTCGGAATTTGAGCTGTATTTCATTTATTAAATTTCCCGTGAAGTTTAAAGTTTTGATTTGATTGTTTTAAGATGTGATTATTATGTTTGTCTTGAAATAATATCTTTATGTATGTGAAGTCGGAAAGGAAGAGTAATGACAAATAAAAAAAAAAAGAAGAGCTAGAAACCCTAGAGACCTCAACCTCAGAATGTTTGACAAGAAAAGAAAGGGAAGGACACCAATAGTGTATTATCGAGGAAGCAGAAGTATTAAGAGGAATTAGGAAATAGGTGATTTTCTTTTGGTCGAAGAAAAAACTATTATTTCCTGTTTTCTTATTTATGTTTAATATAACATTAGTTTACCATTTTTATAAGTGTACAGTGTTTTTGTAATAATCTGTCTTGATTTGGTTCACAAATTGGATTCAATTAATATGATCTTTGGAAGTGTTTTCTTGCAACATTGATAGGAAATGTAATTAATCATGCATTTTTTTAATTTTGTTTCTTCATTCTTTGATATGATCACGAATGAAAATATATAAGAAGTAGACAGAGAAGAACGATGAATAATAAAGAAGAAGAGAACATGTTCTTTTTCCATGTAGACGAAGAATAATAAAGAAGAAGCAAGAAAATTTGAATTGATTGGTGTGTTTTTTTATTCTTTTCTTTTTTTTTATAATTCTAAATGTGTTTCTTATTCTTGTATATATTATTCTGAAACGTTTTTGTGTTTTTTAGGATTTAAGGTTCTAATTAAGGTTTCACAAAATTTGCCTCCAATGAATATGGTGATAGAGTTGTATTACAATAGATGAGCCTTATGAATTTAGTCGTGGTGGATATGACATGGAGATAAAGCACCAGGAAGATGTTCTAAATAAATGAGAAATACCTTGTGGAAGATTCTGTGCATGAAATCTACTTGAGAAGACTGTAAGCACTAGGAAGATGTTCTAAATTTGATATTGGCTTATGCCGAAACTATGAAAGAACTAAAGAAATGTGTAAACGTAAAATCTTAACAATTGATGGCATATTGTAAATGCTTATGTAATCAAGGTTTTTTTTGTTTGTTTCTTTTGGTCTGTAAAACAGATTCTTAGGTTCCGCTTTCAACCATTTTGATCCAAAAAAAAAGGTTCAGCTTTCAACTAAATAAATCTTTAGAAGGTATACAATTTATTCAATTTATATAAATGTGATTGGTTCATATTTCTATTGATCTAATGTGTAAGTTCAAATTAAACAGTCCAAAGATGGAAATATTGGAGTGGTTCAGATCATCCAATGTGGTTTGACTCTTACGATTTATGAAAAGAAATCATCCTCATTTCATTCAAAGGCGACAGAGATATGAGGTTTCATTTTAGGTTGGTGAGTAGTTTTAAGAAAAAGTTGTTTTTATTTGTTTGGTCAAAAAGAATAAGTTGTTTAAGTGAGTTTAAATCAGCTTTTAACGTTTTTTAAGCCTGGGTTCTGCTCTTTGTTTGCATATGTATGGAACCAATAACACAATCAGGTTATCCTCAGACCATCAAGGATAATGTTAGTGCTCGATTACCATCCTTTTACATGCTTGGGTAGAAGGAGAAGCGGTGGTTTTTTTTAATGATTTTGTTGGTATTTAAAAATCTGGTTGCTTTTGTGCCCACTGATTCTGAGCCAGAAGACGATGGTGATAATGTTTCTCGTTGTATAGATGTTCGAAGAGATGGAAACTCAGGTGAATCCATTTTTAATAACGTTGTCATTGCGAACCCTAACAGTAAGAATTATTTCTATATTCGTGATACATTGTTAGTATTTATTGAGTCATGCTAAATTATTAATTTTTCTAGATTATGTTGATGAGGGTGATCCTACTTATATTTGTGGCAATTGTCGAGCTTTTATATGGAATGGAGAACGCCTGAGTAAAAGAACAAAAAAAGGAATTCTGGTTTTCGTGATTTGTTGTGGGCAAGGGAAGTTACTCTCCCACTTCTTAGGGATCCTCCGAGAATTTTGCTGACCTTGCTTTATAATAGTGAACAAGAGAGGTGTAAAAACTACCATCAGAATAAAAGAGCATACACCATGATGTTTTTATTGACTTCTCTAGGAGGAAAGGTAAATCATGCGATTAATGATGGTAAAGGTCCCTATTTCTATCAAATGATTATGGAAATACAAGTAGGTGGGATTGAATATAGACAATGTGGTGAGGAGCCTTTAAAAGACGAGATGGGTAGACCCGTGCGAAGAGATATTGTGATCCCTAAGCCTTGTGCCCCTAAGCTTACAATCCGACATGAAAACTAGCTTGTGTCCTCAAAATTTAAAACTCTATCAATGTTACATTTGAGGGTCTAATCTTCTTAACTGGTTGCTGCAGGTGGTACTCACTCGGTGGTTCTGACACGCGAAGGTCAAGTGTGGACGAGGGCCAACCGTGGCCTCCCGGTGACATGTAGATAGAACTCTCACAAGGCAATAGTATATATTTTGTGCATTCTTAGGATATCTCTAAAAAGTTGGGTTCTGGTTTCTTCCTAAACTGCAGAAAACAAATATTTGTTCCCGTAAGAGTTCAAGGTCTTGAAAATGTGCGTATAATCGCTGTTGGAACACTTCAAAATCTTGCTCTTGAGGAAGATGGGAGACTGTTGGCATTGGGTAATAACTCCTGTGAAATATCATTTCGACGAGGTTTGATTCTGTTTCTCATTTGGGTTTCTGGAAAATTTGTTCATTAGCCATGTAAGATAACGTCGAGATGTCTCCGGGTATGTGCAACGTTCACATTCCATGTTCTTTAGTCATAACGGGATTCGAAGAAGCGATCTTACTTCTTTTTTACTGTAGTTGTATATTCAGTACTTTAAGCCTCTCAGTGATATGCTGTTCTGGAACAGGTGTTTTGGGCAATCGCAGAGATGGAGCAAACCGAAGTGAAGCTAGGGATGGATTTGCTAAGTTTTATGAAAAAGGAGTTTGGGTTTGTTCCTTCAAGAAAATGTCTAGATTTTCTCTTACATGCTTGTGCTAATGCCAATGATATGGAGAACAGTTTATTGGTATGGAAACAGTACCAATCTGCATGACTTCCTTGCAACGTCCTAAGCTTTCTGAGCCAAGCCACTCTTTCTCTCTTTTTGCAAATATACACGTTTAGATTCTCATTCGATATCTCTTTGCTCACAAACTAAAAAACAAAAATAGTAGAAAATTTGTATAGAAATGCCAGAACACCACAATCATATATGCAGTTGATTAGATCTTCTGTTTATTGGTTATGGTTTATGGATTTGTAGGACGGATCAGGTTCTAGCGTTTGTAGTGGATTTGGAAGGTGCCAAGGCATTGGTATCATAGATACCAAAAGATGATAAAGATGTACAACATATCATCCAAGAAAGCCAGATTGTATATTTTCAAACACCCCAAAAGAAAAGATCGAAAAGGAACACAATCGTTTTCCCAACAAAGTAGGGTAGGACTGATTGATATTGACCAGCTAAAAGTGTACATAAGATCTCAGATTTCATTCTTACATGACTGGCTAAAGTTTTCTTTTTATCTTAAAGAAAAGTTGCTGGACTCTGCACAAGTCTTGAATGGTGAGAGCAAAAGGGTTAAAAATTAGGACTAAGTGGCTGAGTAATTTGCAGCCACACATGATTAACCTTGAGGTGATTGCCGTTGCATCAGATTGGTTGATTACCAAAGTATCTGCTCGGTTCCTAAAGTGTTGATCTTTTCCGGATATCAATGAACATCCTGTTTTCTTTTTTTGCAGTTATATATAAATGATACTGCTAATGAAATTTCCAATAGAATCAAAGCTTATGACTAATATTTTGAGTTTTGTTTTGTTTTAAATATCGCTTTGGTATGTTCTTACTAATTCGATTTTTTTTTTTTTTTGTAAACTAAATGAAATCTCATCCGAATGGAAAGATCGGAGCGGATATAGTTGAGCGCTTGAAGAGGATGTTCGATACTTACAATCCTCATGTGAAGGCATTAAGAACTGCTGGTAAAAGGTAGCATTTGGAAGATAATATTGAAAGTATGCGGTTGGTTTTAAAAAGTGGGAGACATCTCAATGGAAGGATACACGATTTTCCAACCGAGAATGACGTTGCCGTTCTTATTCCTGGAGGTTTTCAGATGAGTGTTGAAACACATGATATTGTTGTTGAAACTATAGATAGTCGTTTACATAGGATCAGTGAGCTGCATCCTGCTTACTTGGCGTTAGTATCCCTTTTGTTTTCTTACGGTGAAGACGGTTTCAGACTGGGATTGACATTGGATTTGTTGATACATCTCGGAGAGTGCGCAAAAATATCACTATGTGAGAGTTTTTTGCTTTTCGAATACAATCCAGAGAAGGGGAAGCTACCACTATCGTTATGTCCGGGCGTTTGTATCAGCAGTTTCTGGTGGATGCTTATACAATGATCGTTCTTCCTGAGTCAGAAAAAGGGACAGTGCTGATAAGGGTGTCTTGCATGAGGACAAGATTAAAAAAGAAAATAAGTTGCTGGTTTGTGTTTATTTGTGTGATTTAGATTTTATGCTTTTAGTTTCATTTTTTTGAGAATATAGTTTAATTTCAAACTTCAGGTTGTGCTTCGAAGGTACAATATCGGCTTGCGAGTCTACATGGAGAATTCTTGCGTTTCCATCACAATTTAGGATAACTGCAGCTGTTGAGCTTTCATTCCATTTACCAGGTTAAGAGTTTTTGTTGTTTAACGATGATAATTCGATTGACGAAGTAATCAGCAGAAAAGAGTTTACTATGACGAAATTTTTAGCTTGGATGGCTTGCAATAAAGTTTTCCGATGCAAGGGAACTAACTTATTCAGATTTGCCTACCAAGTTTGTTTGGCGCAAGTTTGCCTGGGATTGATGTCAGTCCTTCCAGGAAGGAATCCCCCTTGCCTTTGAACAGCTCCTGCAGTTTGAGCAACTTGGACATCAAGCTTCTTCATGTGAGAGTTCAGACTCTCAATTTTCCCATTCAATTGCTGATAGAGCGAATCTATCTTGCCATTGAAGTCCACTGTCGGCTTCTGTTGTCCTTCTAGGATCTGTTCCAGCATTGCTTCCATCTTGTTTCCTTGTGGAGGTGCAGGTTGGTAGGAAGAAGAACCATAGTTTCTGTTGAAATTTCCACTGTTCTGGAATGGTTTCTGGTACTCTGTCTTCTGGAATGGAGGCTTAGGTGTGTAACCAGGCGTGCTCTGGCTTCCTGTAAAGGCACTCTTCTGATTGTTGTTGTTGTAGCCTCTGTTCCATTGCTGATTTCCATACCTTTGACCCTGAAAACCTCCAGAATTGATGAAATTCACATCTTCCTGATCAACTTCTTCTGAACCTTCGAAAGTCTCCACCTCTGCAGCGAAATGAACTGACTTCTTTCCCACCAAGAGGCTGTGCATACTGTCCAGCTTAGCCTTAACTTCAGCAATCTGATTTCCATCATCCACACCAGCTTGTTTCATCCTCTGAAAATCTGCATTCTTAGTGATGTTGCTGCAGACCAGATTCTCAATCAACCTGATCACCTCTTCTGGTCTGTTGGTGTTGAAGTTTCCAGCACTAGCTGCATCCAGCGCCATCTGGTATTTCCAATCAATGCCTCTGAAGAAGATCCCAAGTAGTTGCACCTGACTGAAGCCATGATGAGGACAGTCCCTTTGGTAAGACTTGAATCTAATCCAAGAAGTCTTAAAAGCTTCAGTAGGTCCTTGTGTAAAGGATGCAATATTCGTCCTCATGTCTTCTGATCTTGCATCATCATAGAAGTTGTTCAGAAAAAGCATTCTTAGTGTCTTCCCAAGTGGTCAGTGAAGCAGGTTCCAGTTGCTTCAGCCAATATGCAGCCTCTCCTCCAAGAGAGTAAGGGAAAGGCTTGCAGAACAGAAAGTCATTAGTGACTCCATTGGCTTTGTCACTTGAAGCTAAATCCTCAAAACTCTCAATGTGATCCATAGGATGCTCATGAGGTAAGCCATGGAATGGATGCTGGCCAACCAGCTGATAGTAGACAGGTTTAAGCTCTGTTGGCATATAACTGATCAGGTCTGTTGTAGTCTCCTAAAGTCCTCTGAACAAAACGCCCATCAGCGTTGTTAGCAGCAGCAGGGACTCCAGCGTCTTGTCCCACTTGTTGAACCTGCTGTTCAACAATGACATTCCCATCTTGATCAATCCTCTGCCCATCTTCGTTCCTCCTGTTTCCCTCTCTGTCAACCAAGTGACCTTCTGCATCTTCAACCAAAATAAGTGGAGCGACCATTGTAGATTGCTTTTTAGCTTTCCTGATGGTCTTCTCCAACTTAACAAGTTCGTCGATGCTCAAAGTCACAAGCTCCTTCTCTTTGTTGCTTCTGGTACTGCGATTAGGCATACACCTGAAACCAGCACAAAGAAAAGTAGCAGAAAGTTAGTAAACAAATAAAAACTTAGACAAAATCCTAATACTAAAAATCGATAGGTATCTATTACTCCCCGGCAACAGCGCCAAAAATTTGATAGGGCTCAGGTTTTACCCAAATAAAAACTACTGCTGCAAGTGCACAGCAAAGCAGTCGTAGTATAAGGGGTTATCGAATCCCAAGGGAGTATGTAAACTACACTATCGATTGTAGGTTCAGATTAAGCTAAGTAATGAATATAATGCGAAACAGTAAAATAAATGCAAGTGGGCGTTTTATGCTTGCTCTTAAAGTTCAGAAAGCTAAAGGCGCTAAGTCAGGACAATTTGCAGGTTGAATCCGAGAGTGTAGAATGCATGCAATCAGGAATGAATTAAAACCGTCTTGAACATGAATCGCAAAATTATAACTAATCAATTCTCATTGCAGAAGTTAACTATGCCTAAATCACAGAGTTTCAAATCTCTTTGCAAACCCTAACAACCTAAACATGCAGTAATGATCAGGTTCAATTGTTCACAAAACTCCTAAGCCAAATCTCTTTGCACTAGGGCGTTTTGTTCATCTAGTACTAGTTCAGGTGATTAATAATGCTCTCACATCTATCAAACAACCTAGGGTTTCGAAATCCAGATGATGTGTCTAAGAAATCGATATGAATGCAAGCACAGATGAAGAACCAATGGATTTTCCTAATAGTTTAGCAACTCTACAAACTCTTCTTCAACATTTGAAAAGCCCTAACTTAATTAACAAACTACTCAGACATGGTGAATGAAACAAACATCATGAAAAGAATAGATTGCATAAAAGAAATAAGAAGTAAAGATGAAGGAGTTCAAAATCTGCTCTGAAGGAGTCTGATTTGTCTCTCCAAAAGCTCTTCTACAAATCTCTCTCTAAAGCTCTCTAGAATAATAAGATACAAGATATCCACCAAAATAATGGCTGAAAAAACTAATATTTAAGGTAAAACACGATCTGGGGTCTTTTTGCAAATACTGGAACTTCTGGGCCAAATTGCAATTTCTTCCCAATCTTTTAGAAACCAGCCACGACCTTTCCCATATGGGTGACGAGCATACTTTCTTCTCCGAGCTGGTCACTTCGTGGCTTCAACTTGTAATGCTTCAAAAGGCTTCAATATCTCCAATTATGCCCCAAACATGCTATAACCTGCAAAGACTCTACTAGAACTCTAAAAAGACCAAAAAGACTCAATAAAAAGGACTTATATCATGGTTAAAAACCATAAAAACCATGATATATCATGAATTAAGACGGAGGCTACTCGTCCGAGCTAATTTTCAAGTCGGTCAAGATCAATGGTCAAAACTCCAGATGGGCATGTTCTCACTTTATTTGCCGTAACTCTTCAACCACTAATGGGAATGACTCGAAACTAATACCAAAATAAATCTAACTATGGTGGCTACAAAGTTGATGAAGAACACCGAGGCCAAGTCGGAATGCAAACAACTCATCTGAGCTGATCTTCAGTCGATATGGTCCTTCAGGTGATTCCCATAGGTCACTCCTTGACTGATAGGCTTCTATCGGTCTTGAAGGTGACCGATAGAATGACCAGAATACATCCGATGCATTCCTATCGGTCATTTCTTGACCGATAGGCCCCCAGGTGCATTCCTATCGGTCACTCATTAACCGATAGCTTGACCGATAGCTTGAAAAATAGAACAGACCGGCTTCACGAAAACTTCTGTAACTTTTTAACCACTGATGGGAATGACCTGAAAATAACTCCAGACGCACGCTAACTCATTCGGCTACAACATTTATGAAGACTATTGAAGCTGAATCGTGTTGGAGATGCTTTGTTCGAGCCGGTTTTGTCAGGTAAAGGTTCTGGCCGCTTCAACAAGGTGCTTTTTCTTCTTGGCTCTTTTTTTGCCTTGTGCTGCATCTACCATCATCTCCCATGTTTCTTGTAGTCTCAAAACTCTCTAAACATACCTGTCAAACTCTCCAAATGCACAAAACATGCAATGCACACCCTAAATCTACACTAAGTCCTAATTGAATGCAAATGAGACAAAACAAGCAAAAATATGAATGTTTAAAGACTATAAAACAATGCAAAATGTATGCTAATATGGTGTAAATAATGAGTATATCAGCTATCAACACCCCCACACTTAGTATTTGCTTGCCCTCAAGCAAATAAAAGATTAAACATGGTGATGAGGATTTAAAATGGGAACTCAAATCATTGAAATGCTAACAGTAAATCAAAATGAAGTCCATGCTCCCAGTTCTAGAGTGCACTTGATGTAAGAATACTTTAAAATCTTAGCCACTTTTATCGCAATGCAAGGATCATCACTCAACCTACACATGCTCATCAAATCAAACAACCCTTTTAACATTCAATTAGCAAGTAACCAATGGATCAAGTTTGTGCAAATCAAGCGAAAGCATTTGGTTCAAGGGACATGGTTATGAGATAAAAATGATCTCATTTATATGTGGTTCAAAGAAACAGGGGATCTCTCAAATGAAATGAATCTATCTTAGGCAAGATGATAAAGGTAAAAGCACATTTATGCATGCAAGTCAAAGCTCTCTTCTACCCTTTTCCCAAAGATGATCCTAATTAAGTCTATGTCCCAAGATATTCTCCTAAATCTACCCTTTGACAAAGCTCTTTTGATCTTTTTCTTCTTGAAATGTGGGGGACTTCTTCTTCTTTTGCTTGTGTGGCTGACTTCTTTTAGAAATGGCTCTTCTTGTTGTATAGGCGCCAATCTTATTCACCTTTTTGGTGGATTTCTTGGTCTGATTTTTCTCCTTTTGAATGACCTTTGTAAGCTTGTTGTTGCTGGTGCCTCTTCTTCTTTATAACTTAGAGCTTTCTTCTTTTTCACTTAACCACAAGATTCAATCATCTTCCCACAATATCATTCTCTTCTTGAAACCATTCCCACTTTTCTTATTTTCTCAAAAGGTACAAACAATTAAAGCTTAAACCACTTATCTCTACCCTTTCCCCAAAACTCCTAACCTAATATCAAGCTCAAAAGGTACAAACAATTAAAGCTTTTCCTTGTCAGCCTTATTCCTAACACTTTTTGCCAAGATAAGTTCGAAAATGATAATGCAAGGCCTCACAAACTCTCACAATAGTGTTTGGGTTTAGAAGGAAGGATTGGTTCAAGGTGTGGTTAACTGTCCCTTAATGATGAGGATCAGTTATTTGGATCAACAAGAGTGGTGAAAAGGAAGAAGATGATTCAAATATATATATTGGTAGCCATGCAATCACTTTTAATGCACAAATAAGATAATTCAAAGATCAAATTAAGGTTCCACTTATATAAATGTTGAAATCATTTCAAAGCATGCTTCGGTTCCAAACAAAGCTCACACAAATGCAAATTCCAAAAGTGGTTCAGTTTTACTTCTAGTTCAACATCAAATGTACCAAAGGATTGAAAACAAGGGCATCATTGTCATAAATCACTAGCATTAACAAAGATGTACGATCATAGCACCCATTTTAAATAAGCAAGCTACAACCTAAATAAATGCATGAAGTCTAAGTCCTATATAAATGCACATGAAAACTCTGTTTTTAAGAAATCCATTTTCAAAAATTTTCAATTTTTAGTGATTTTCTATGCCTTAAGTGCAATGCATGGTTGTCTAGCTATATGTGTATTATAGATGCAAAAGGAGGCAAACCACGATGTAAAAATGAAGTGGAAGGGAAAATGTGTAAAGATTAAAGGAAGAGGAAGGTGTGTACTTGCATTGGAGGTTGGAGGGGTGGAGGATTGGATAATTATTGGTCGAGGTGGTTGATGGTGCCCAAATGATCGAGGCGTCCTTCTAGTTTTGGAGTTTTGAAGAGCAGTTGTCCATATCGAGCTGGGCTCTGGTTATTTTGCTCGATGCTGCACCTCGATGTGATCACCCTCGGGCATCCTGCTCGATGTACGGTACTCGCTCTTCGATGTACGGACGAGGTCTTCGGGGCAATTGCATCGAACCGAGTTCTGGAGGTTCTGCTCGGTACAACACCTCGTTGCAATCTCCATCGTGTATTCTGTTCAACGTACGGACTCCTTCGTCCTCGAGATGAACTGCATCGGGCAGGACTTGCAGAGGTTTAGCTCGATATGACACCTCGTTGCAGAAACAGAGTTTTAAATCCCTTGGTTCTCCACTTCGTTTGACCTATTTTATAACTTTTCTCATCCTGAAAACACTTAACAAACAGATCAAAAGCAAAAAGAAAGCATATTTACATAGATAGTCATGGGATTACCTTCCAAGTGTGCTTTGTTTAAGGTCTCTTAGCTTGACCTCCTTTGCTTTGCTAAGTGGGCACATCAAAGAGACTAAGATCAGTCTCCATTGACAGAACCTCTGAGGCTATAATGGTTTCACTTTGTGCCCATTGACTGTGAATTCCTTTCCTTCTGTATCTAGCAATGTGATTGCTCCATATGGAAGAACTTCTTTGATCCTATATGGTCCATTCCATCTTGACTTGAGTTTTCCAGGAAAGAGCCTTAACCTTGAGTTGTAAAGAAGAACCATATCGCCTGATCTGAACTCCTTGTGGACTATCTTCTTGTCGTGGAAAGCTTTAGTTCTTTCTTTGTAAATCTTTGAATTCTCATAGGACTCCAACCTGATCTCTTCTAGCTCATGAAGTTGCATAAGGCTCCTTTCTTGGGCGCTTTTGATGTCATAGTTGAGCAGTGTTACTGCCCACTTAGCTTTATACTCAAGCTCTACTGGGAGGTGACATGCTTTTCCATACAGAAAGCTGAAAGGTGTTCTCCCTATTGGTGTTTTGAATGCAGTCCTATAAGCCCAAAGCACATCATCAATCTTTGCATACCAGTCTTTCCTTGTAATCCCCATTGTCTTCTCTAGGATGGCTTTGATTTTTCTGTTTGAGACCTCAACTTGACCACTAGTTTGTGGGTGTTTGACTCCATGCTTCTTCAGAAGATTGTCAAAGACCTTGTTAATGAAGTGACTTCCACCATCACTTATCACTAATCTAGGCACACCAAATCTTGGAAAGATTACAGTCTTGAAGAGCTTCACAACAACAGAGGAATCATTTGTTGGACTTGCAACAGTTTCGACCCATTTGGAGACATAATCAACTGCCACTAAGATGAACTTGTTGCCATATGAAGAAGGGAAGGGTCCCATGAAATCAATCCCCCATACATCAAAGATCTCTGTTTCAAGGATTGGGTTCTGAGGCATCTCATCCCTCTTGCTTATGTTCCCCTTCCTTTGACATGCTTCACACCTCTTGATGAACTCATGAGTATCTCTGAAGATGCTAGACCAGCAGAATCCTGCTTGAAGTATCTTTGTAGCTGTCTTGAATGTCACAAAACGCCCTCTGTAAGCAGACCCATGGTAGTGGAAAATGATGTCTTGTGCTTCTTCTTCTGCCACATCTCCTAAACAATCCATCTGATCCTTTCTTGTACAAGTATGGATCATCCCAATACAGTTGAGATAAGTCTTTGAAGAACTTAGCTTTGTGGTAAGGTTTCTGGAAGTTTGGGAGATGGTCTGAAACTAGATAGTTCATGAAATCTGAGTACCAAGGTAGGTTCCTATCTTGCACAGTGGCTGCTTCATTCCCGCTCTTTATCGTTTCATATGTCATAAGTTGCTCTTCAGGAAGGGAGTCATCTATAGGAATAAGATCTTCAATCCTCATTCTTGATAAGTGATCAGCTACTGCATTTTCAATTCCCTTCTTGTCAAGTATCTCGAGATCAAACTCCTGAAGTAAAAGTATTTATCTGAGCAAGCGTGGCTTCGTGTCCTTCTTTGCATAAATGTAGCGAAGTGCTGCATGATATTTGTAGACTATGACCTTGGAGCCGACCAGGTAGCTTCTGAACTTCTCAAATGCGAACACAACTGCTAGCAGCTTCTTCCCTGTCGTAGCATACCGAGTTTGAGTATCATCCAGAGTGCGACTTGCGTAGTAGATAACATGTAGTTTCTTGTCCACTCTCTGACCAAGCATAGCTGCAAGTGCATAATCACTAGCGTCGCACATTATCTCAAATGGCAAACTCCATTCAAGTGCCTGAACAATGGGAGCACTCACAAGCGCCTTTTTGATGGTCAGAAAAGCTTGCATGCAGTCATCATCGAAGGCAAACTATGTCTCTTTGCACAAAAGCCTAGTGAGAGGTCTTGCTATCTTGGAGAAGTCTTTGATGAACCTTCTATTGAAGCCTGCATGTCCCAAAAAACTTCTGATCCCTTTTACTGATGTTGGTGGAGCCAGATGCATCATCACTTCTATCTTGGCCTTGTCCACCTCTATTCCTTTCTCAGAGATCTTGTGCCCCAAGACGATTTCCTCATTGACCATGAAATGACATTTCTCTCAGTTTAGCACTAACCCTGTATCTTCACATCTCTTTAAAACCTGACAAAGATTAGACAAGCAGATGCCAAAGGAGGATTCATAGACACTGAAGTCATCCATGAATACTTCCACCATTTCTTCAAGCAAGTAAGAGAATATAGAAGTAACACATCTTTGAAAGGTTGTTGGGGCATTACACAGTCCAAATGGCATTATTCTATAAGCAAAAGTGCCATAAGGACATGTGAAGGTGATTTTTTCCTGATCATTAGGATGAATTGGAATTTGGAAGAAACCACTATAGCCATCTAAAAAGCAGTAATAAGGATGATTTGCCAATCTTTCCAGCATTTGATCAATAAAAGGTAAAGGATAGTGATCTTTCCTAGAGGCAGAATTCAGCTTTCTATAGTCAATACACATCCTATGTCCTGTTATAGTTCTAGTTGGAATAAGCTCATCTTTTTCATTCTTAACAACCGTGATTCCTCCTTTCTTAGGCACAACATGGACTGGTGAGACCCATGTGCTGTCTGAGATAAGTTAAATCACGCCTGCATTAAGGAGTTTTAAGATTTCCTTTTTGACAACTTCCTTAAGGTTTGGGTTTAATCTCCTTTGGAGTTCAATGGAAGTTTTCGTCTCATCTTCTAGATGAATCCTGTGAGTGCAAAGATTAGGAGATATGCCTTTGATATCATCAAGTGAGTACCCAATGGCTCTCCTAAACTTCCTCAGCTCTTTAACAAGAGCACATGTTTCATCATCACTGAGGTTATCATTGACTATCAGAGGGTAGGTATCTTTTGGTCCAAGGAATACATACCTTAGCCCCTTGAGAAGGGGTTTGAGGTCCAGCTTGGGTGCCTTTAGCTCGCTCCAGTCTCCTTCTCCAAGATTTGCCCCTGATTTGTTAACTGCAGCTCCATTAGCTTCTTGGCTTACTGAAATCACAGCTTCCCTCCTTAGCTTGACAAAGGGCTCATGGTGAACAACTGGTTTGGCTTCCTTCAACAACTGCTCATATCGTGCTGTTTCCTTACTCAAATACCCATACGTTCCTGGTGTTTTAGTTAAAGCCGTTCTTAGATGATCCTTTGTATGCAGCTCTTCCATCAGCTCAGTGCTCAAATCTTCCATGATATCCATGTTGAAGATCTGCCTTTCAATCTTGGGCTTCTTCATGACTTCGTTTATGTCACACTTTAGCACCATATCTTTGCCCATATGCAGCTTTATCTTTCCCTTTTTGACATCTATGACTGCTCCAGAGGTGGCAAGGAAAGGTCTCCCAAGTATCAAGGGGCCCCTAGGATCATCATCAAGCTCCAAAACAACGAAGTCAGTAGGGATTTCAGTGCTCCCAACTCAGACATGAAGGTCTTCAAGTAGTCCAATAGGATGTCTGATAGAGCGGTCAGCAAGCGCAAGAGTTATTCTACTTGGCTTAAAACTCGTGAATCCTAGGCGCTTGGCAAGGATAAGAGGCATCAGGCTCATGCTAGCTCCAAGATCACACAAGCAATTGTTGAATGTGAGAGGTTCAATGGAACAGGGTAGAGTGAAACTTCCTGGATCCCCTAGCTTCTTTGGTTGAGGAAGCTGTTGTATTATGGCACTGACCTCGTGAGTTAGAACTACCATCCCTTGCACCTCATTTTGCTTGTTTGCAAGCGCATCCTTCAAGAACTTCTGATATTGAGGTATAAGCAAGAAGGCTTTAAGCATGGGCATGGTTATCTCCACGTTTTCTATCTGCTTCTCAAAGAGTTGCCTGTACTTCTCCACTAGCTGTTTCTTGATCCTTCCTGGAAATGAGAGTGGTGGCTTGTAAGGAGGAGGAACAAAGACAGGTTCCTTCTTTGTAGGCTGTATGGCTTCTCTTTGTGCTTCATCGGCCACTTGTTTTCCTTTTCTCACACGCTCTGCCTCAGCTTTCCTTTCTTTCGCTGGTTCAGCTTCAGTCTCTTCTTCATGAGTCTCAAGAGACCCCCCCCCCCCCCCCCCCCCCCCCCCCCCCCCCCCCCACTTTGCTTCTCAATGTCCACATAGAGATGTTTTGGTGCTACAGGACCTTGTAGCTGTTTACCACTCCTAGAAGTGATTGCATGCACAGCTAGTGACGGTTGTTGTTGAGCTGCAATAGAGGAGACCTGATTGGCTTTAAGCATAGCAAGTTCATCACTAACTCTCTCAAACTTCTGCAGTATGTTTTGTTGAGCGGTAAGTAACTGCTCAAGCAGTCTAGCTGTAGCTGAATCTGTTGCAGATGGTGGTATTGTTGAAGGACTCCTGAACTGGTGAAGCAGCCACTTGATGTTGAGGAGTAAACTCTGTTGCGTACATACTCTCTTGGTGTTCTTCATATTGAGGTGTAAACCTGTGGTTTTCCTGTATGGGAACACAAAACTGATTGTATAATGGGGCCCTCTCCCTTGTGTGTTTTTGAGGACTGTAAGCAGTGTAGCGGTCAAGTATCCTGGTATGCCTATGATGAACATTCTCTTGTTGCTGCACATAGTAGGCTTCAGCTTCTAAGTTATAAGCATGTCCAAGAGCCGATGTCCTCTCTGTTGCCTTTGGTGGGTGATGTCTAGACTGCTCAAGCAACAAGTCTAGCTTAGCATTTAATGCTAACATATCCAGCTTCGTTTCTTGATCTGAGGTTTCAGTATTCTTCTTGTAGCTGTCCTCTTGCTCATCCACATAGTCACCATTACTCAAGGCAAGGTTCTCAATCAGCTGCAAACCATCATCAACTGTTGTACCCAAGAAATGGCCGTTGCTAGCTGTGTCTAACCGCATCTTGAACCTTGGGTGACACTCCTCTGTAGAATGTGCTGAGCAATGACTCTGTGGAGAAACCATGATGAGGGTAGCGCAAAGTGTAACCTTGAAATCTCTCCCATGCTGAACAGAATGGGTCATCTTGTGATTGTTTGAACCCTGAGATGCTCTGCCTTAGTGTAGCTGTCCTGGTAGAAGAGTAAATCTTTGCAAGAAACACTCTTTTGCAATCATCCCAAGAATTTACTGATCCAAAAGGCAAAGATTTTTTCCAGAAATGCGCACATTCACCAAGAGAGAAAGGAAATAACCTCAATTTGAAACCATCTTCTGTGATGCCATTGATGTTTTGTAGACTGCAAAGACGCTCAAAGCTGTCCAAGTGATCAAGCGGATCCTCCAAAGATGTGTTATTAAAGCGGTTGGCTTGGACCATTGCAATTACACTACTCTTGATCTCAAAGTGATGCTCTTGAGATGGTGGAGGGAGTACACCTCTGCGTCTTGTATGAAGGTAAGGAGCATCATGAGATCCTATATGCTGTGCTCTTCTAGCAATCTGAGGCACTGGCCTATGTAACCTCTGAACTAGTACTTCATCTTCTCTGAACTGAGCTTGATGAGCATGTATATGATGTTGTTGATCAGCCATTAAACCTGAGAAAACACAGCGAGAAATGTAAAGCGATTAATAAACGAAAAGGTGATTAAGTTTAAGCAAGAAACTAAACTCAATTATCTAACAATCCTAGAATGGCAACGGCGCCAAATTGAAGAAGGACTTTTGGGTCACTAGATTCAATCCCTCTCTAATCAGATGTAGTATAGATGAGGTTTAATCAATCCATCTAGGAGTTAGAATAAAAGAGATGCAAGGCAACAACTAAGCTTAACCATGTATGATTGATATGCTCAAATTAACCCTTAGGGCTACTCTCTCAAATTAAGAGATCGCTGTAGTACTTAGAGATCAAATCCACAAGGACTTAAGTCTATTACTCAACAGATTTTAGATTCAAATGAAGCTAAGCAGTAAATGATAAATAAAACTAAAATAGCAACGAAAGCAATAAGGTCAAAAGCGGATTGTAGGTTCTTAAAATCAATAGAGAAAGGCGCTAGGCAATTGGGAAATTCGCAGGTTGACATAAATCGCAGACTACAGGCTGAAAGGAATATTTATTAAAACTGTTCTAGAACTCGAAACACTAATGTAAAACCAACCGACTTCCATCGCAGAGATTAACTATGATCAGATTCTAGAATTCCAAATTCCTTTGCAAATTCTAACAACCTAAACATGCATTATAGATCAAGTTCGATATGTTCACAAAATCCCTAATCCAAATTCCTTTGCAATTAGTTATTTTGCTCATATAAGATAGTTCTGGTGATTAACAATGTTTCCACATCTATTAAACAACCTAAGATCTGATTTCTAGGTGATCAATCTTAAAAGCAGTGTTAAAGCAATCCAGATGAAGAACCAAATGATTTATCCTTCCAGTTTTGTAGTTCTAACAATTCATTATCAACCTTTGAATAATTCAAAACCTAACTAGCAGATTACTCAGACATAGCAAGTGAAACACAAATCATGACTGAATAAAATTGCATTAAGAAATAGAGTAAAAGATGAAGGCGTTCGAAATTCTTCTCTACAGAGTATGAATTTGTCTCCCCAAAAGCTCTCAATCTAATCTCTCTCTTCGTCTCAATAATAACAAGATAATAGCCTAAGAATGACTTAGTAAATCTAAATACAAGTCTAAACACGAACTAGGGTAAAAGTACAAATAGTAGGAGACTTCTGGGCCAAGTTGCAATTCTTCAACAGAGTTTTAAAGACTCCTTTTGCGACCATGACCGGTGTCGATTGACACCATGCTCCATAATGCCTTCTGACTTGGTCCTTTCAGCATCAGCTTCAGCATAGCTCCAAAAGGTTCCAAAATCAACAGTTATGCTCCATTTGTACCTAGACCTGCAAAGACTCTACAGGACTCGAAAAATACCAAAAAGACTCTATAAACAAGACTTATATCATGGTCAAAAACCAGAAAAAACCATGATATATCAACTCCCCCAGACTTATCTTTTGCTTGCCCTCAAGCAAACATCAGACATAGCCTAGAGTAGACGTTTGAAAACACAGAAAAAGTCAGTCAGACATCAGGAACACCGCATTGATTAACACTTTCGAATCCACATACCACAGAGTCAACACAAGATCAAATTTCAGTCTAATCATCACAGGCTTAGCAAATCTTTCAAATCCAGTTCAAGCTCCTTCAAGAAATCCGAAATCTCTATTGCTAAAACTCCTTATTTCTATCTAAATGATGTCTCATCAAGGGTTTATCATCTCCATCACTTATAGATTTTTTTCCCTTCCTAAACAAAGCAATCTCAACACAACTCTCTTATTTTCTCTTCCCTTGATCTTTTTTCTGATATTTTTTTATTTTAAGCTCTTTCTCATTCTTTTACAGTTTAAGATATGGTGCTACTCAATACTTGTGTTCCTTGGGAGGAGACAGGGTCATGAATGCACCATTCTTTTGACTTAAACTTTTTAAGCTCTATCAGGGAAGATCAAAGAGAAACTGTGTTTTAACATGCTTGTCAGTGTTAAAAGAGAGAATCAAGATCAAAGAGAAAAGAAGTTTTAAGTTCATTTAAATGGAGCTAACAGCAAATTTTCCAGATTCTCTAAGAACCTAAACTTTCATTGCTAGACTGATCTACCTATGATTTTCAACTTAGTAAGACTTGTAATCAACAACTGTGGCAATGGTTCTTATAAGTATCAATGTTTTGTGGTTGGTTCCAAGAAAAACTGACAATTTCAAACATTTTTGACTCAATAAAACAGGTTTTGACTCAACTTTGAGACTCTATAAATCATAAACAATGTACACAATGTCAGCAACGACCTCCCCTAGACTTAAACAACACTGTCCCCAGTGTTACTAAGCATGAAGTTGGTAAAAATAAGCAATGAAACGGTTTGTACAGAGATGAGAAAATGGTACCTGTGCACGTGCGTTGTGTCGATCGACACCACATGGTTGGTGTCGGTCGACACCCTGTCCGAAAACAGAATATGATGACCCAAACATGTGTATTTGTTGCAAGTTAGATTGTTAGCTGAAGTTCTCCCAAGTCAAGACTGTTAGGAACACTCAAGCAAACAATTAAAAGCAACAACATAATCCATAATATCATCAGTTCAAACAAGTTTCAAAACATAATCAAAGCTGACAAATTGACTCAAGACAAAGACATAAAAAAACTAACGCAAGAGAAAATGAAAAAGAACAAAGGGAAAAGAAAAAGTAACCAGGATAGCTAGATGAACTAATCCTCATCCTCAGTATCAGGTGAGTGGGGACGAACACAACCACAGTTGGACAGCACCGAGAAGGCGTTCCACAACGCCTGAATACTCTGCACCATATAACGCTGAAAATTGGCCTGCTCCATCGGAATGTCGGGACTCGGTGGAAGCTCATGGCGACCAATCGGCTCAGGCAGCGTGTAGGTGCGTGGTGCGCTCGCTCGACAAGAGGATCCTCCAGCAAGGCCCTAAACAGGCGCATCCTCAGCAGCAGAAGCAGCAGCTCAGGAAGATCCTCCTCGGCTCCTAGTAGCTGGCACGGATCGTAGCAATGTAGCATCAGGCTGGAAGCTGAGGGAGTCTGTCTGCAGTGTAGTGAGAGAAGTCGGTGGTAGCGGAATCAAACATCGCTGACCAGTGTGACTAACGAAGCTCCATAGCGGCTCATCTCCTATGATCCAGTGTGTCCTCCTCAAGTAATCCATGTCTATGAGGTGGCGCTCAGTCACAACTCTACAAGTCGAAGTATCGATGCGGCAGTAGCGGAAGATGGGAGTGAGGAGACTGCCAATACTCTCGGGCTTGCCCCGAGCTCCAGTGAACGCCTTGGTCTTCAGCGAAGCCAAGTGATGGGCAAAAATGGCTCCCATGTTGACATCGCTGTCAACCGGATACTCCTCTGTCAACACATCCTCAATGCCGTAATATAGGAGAGTCAGCTCAGAAACTCTCATCTTCCCGGGCTCAGACTTGCACAGGAGAGTACTGGAGAAGAGGCGGACAAGGTAGCGCAGCAACGGATGGCGCACATCTGTCTGAGTAGACCTCTTGGAGTCATACATCCCATTCCCGAAATGGGACCAGAAACTCTGCAGGTCAGGAAACGGTGTCGGGAGAGAGACGCCAGTGCGCTCTGAATCGAATCCGAAGATGGTACAGAGCTCAGGGAAGGTGATCCTGTACCTGATGCCTCTGATGATGAATGTGAGAGTGCCATCATCTGCTCTCCTCACGATGTCATTGGTGTAATACACCCTCGCTGTGGCAATGAACTGGCGCACTAACTCCGGGTATAGATCGTACTGCTTGGTCGCTATGGTACCCAAGTTAATCTTCTGCAGCAGTCGCAGAGCTTCCTCCTTGAGCCCGAGCCTGCGCAATGTATCCGGACAGGCGAACCGTGTAGGCGTAAAGTCCATCTTAGTCCAGGCATTGTAGAACAATGTGTCAAAATCGTCCCACTGCTCACTGATGTCCCGGAAAATGCAAGTGCGTTTCGCTACCTCCTTCGCCGGAGTATCCTCCCAAACCCTCTCTATTGGGATCCTCAACCCTTCTCTCTGAGGCCATGGTGGAAGAGAGGGTATAGCAGGTGCTGGTGCGGGGTTAGAGGATTCTCCAGTCTCAGTGCGTGATCTCTTGTTTGTCCGTGGAGCCATCTTGCAGATCGGATGAATGAGTTGGATATTCAAAAAGAGCACAAGATTCGGCCCAAGTTAGGCATTTGAATCACTCAAATCCGTCAACAAGCAAGGAAGTTGTGATTTTATGGAAATTTGGGAGTTTTCGGGTTTGAGAGAAGAATGAGGAAGAAGAAGAAACCCGATGATATAAGAAGACTTACCTGATTAATGAGGGTGTCGATCGACACCGGGTGGGTGGTGTCGATCGACACTGGTCAGTGTCGACCTGGGTGTCGAGCGTGGTCGACATGTGCTCGCCTCGACACCCTTCCTGTTTTTTTTTCTGACTACATATGTAACACGAAAATAAGTCAGAAAAAAATCAAAAATCAAACTAACTATGTACACTTACCAGTGGGTTGCCTCCCATCAAGCGCTCGTTTAACGTCATTAGCTTGACTGTCCTAAGGTTCAGGCTGTGGGTGCATCTGCCAAAGGTACAATCTGTCCTTCGGGAATCGCGACTTGCGCCCAGTAATATTTCACCCTTTTCCCATTGACAACAAACTCCCTGCCTTCTGGAGTTGATAGAACAACTGTGCCATATGGTCTGACTTCCTTGACTGTGAAGGGACCTGACCAACGAGAACGCAATTTTCCAGGGAATAATTGTAAACATGAGTTATACAAAAGTACCTGGTCATTTGGTTCAAAATGTCTGGCAAGGATCTTCTTGTCATGGTGTGCTTTAGTCCTCTCCTTGTACAGTTTTGAGTTCTCATAAGCATGATGCCTGATCTCATCTAACTCATTGAGCTGTATCTAGCGCCTCTCTGCTGCAGATTTCCAGTCAAAGTTCATCTTCTTGACAGCCCAATTTTCCTTGTGTTCAAGCTCCACTGGAAGGTGACATGCTTTCCCATAAAGCAAATGAAATGGTGTGGCGCCAAGTGGTGTTTTGAATGCTGTCCTGTAGGCCCAAAGTGCATCATCTAACTTGGCAGACCAATCCTTTCTTGTCTTCCCTACTGTCTTCTCCAGGATTTCCTTGATTTGCCTGTTGGAAACTTCAACCTGACCACTTGTCTGAGGGTGATAAGGTGTAGCAACCTTGTGATGAACTCCATACTTCTGCAGCAGCTTCTCAAACACTCTATTGATAAAGTGTTTCCCACCATCAGTGATCACAATCCGTAGCACTCCAAACCTGGGAAAATGATGGTTTTGAACAGCTTCAGGACCACTGCAGCATCATTGTGTGGACTGGCAATTGCTTCCACCCATTTGGAGATATAATCCACTGCAACCAGGATGTACTTGTTCCCAGAGGATGAAGGAAAGGGTCCCATAAAATTGATGCCCCAGCAGTCAAAGACTTCAACTTCAAGTATAAAGTTCTGTGGCATCTCATGTCTTTTACTGATCTTCCCTCTCCTTTGGCAAGCATCACATTGTGAGATAAATGTCTGAGCATCCTTGAACATTGTAGGCCACCAGAAACCTGCTTGTAGAACTTTGAAGACAGTCTTGAAGGTAGCAAAGTGTCCTGCATACTCAGAGCCATGACAGTGGAATAACACATTCTGAACTTCAGCTTCTGCAAGGCATCTTCTGTAGATTCTATCTGAACAGTGCTTGTACAAGTAAGGCTCATCCCAGTAGTATCTCCTCAGTTCTCTCATGAACTTTTTCTTCTCATACCCTTTGAGAGTGTCAGGAACCTCATCTGCAGCTAGGTAATTAGCAATATCAGCATACCAAGATCTAGAAGAGGCTACAACTGCGAATATAGGCTGAGAGAATACATTACGCAGGATTTTCTGAAGCAGATTGGCAGTTCGCGACTGGTGTCGATCGACACCATATGGGGTGTGTCGATCGACACCAAGTCTATGTTGACTTGGTGACGAGGGTGGTGTCGATCCTGCTCGATTATGGCTCGCGTCGAGGTTGGTGTCGATCGACACCAAGTGGTGGGTGTCGATCGACACCCTGTCTGCAGTTCGAAAATACTGCAAGTCTTCCACATCTGAAGGCTGCAACCTTGCTTCAATGAGACATATATTCTCCTCTGGCAGGAAATCATCAATGGGGACGCTGTCTTCAATCCTGATTCTGGAGAGATGGTCTGCTACACCATTTTCAATCCCTTTCTTGTCCTTTATCTCAATGTCAAACTCTTGTAGTAGCAAAATCCATCTCAGCAATCTTGGTTTTGCATCCTTCTTTTGCATCAAGAACTTGAGAGCAGAATGATCAGTATATACAATTACTTTAGCACTAACCAAGTACTGTCTGAACTTCTCAAATGTAAATACTACAGCCAATAATTCCTTCTCTGTAGTTGCATAATTCTTTTGGGCATCATCCAAGGTTCTGCTTGCATAGTAGATTGCATGAAGCTTCTTCTCCTTTCTCTGACCCAACACAGCGCCCATTGCAAAGTCTGAAGCATCACACATCACCTCAAATGGTAGATCCCAATCAGGAGGCTGCACAATGGGGGCACTCACTAATGCCTGCTTGATCTGTTGGAAGGCTGAATGACACTCTTCAGTAAATTCAAACTTTACATCCTTGCAAAGCAGAGCTGTGAGTGGTCTTGCAATCTTACTGAAATCCTTAATGAACCTCTTGTAAAATCCAGCATGTCCTAGAAAGCTTCTTACTGACTTAACACAATCTGGTGGCTGCAGACTTGTCATCACTTCGATTTTGGCTCTATCTACCTCAATGCCTTCACCAGAAACTCAATGCCCAAGTACAATCCCATCTCTGACCATAAAGTGACATTTCTCCCAGTTCAGAACTAAGTGCTTCTCTTCGCATCTTGCAAGCAGTTGACAGAGGTTGTCAAGGCAGTCTTTGAAAGAGGATCCATACACTGAGAAGTCATCCATGAAGACCTCTATATACTTCTCAATCATGTCTGTAAATGTTGCAGGAGCATTACAAAGTCCAAATGGCATTCTGCGATATGCGAATGTACCATAAGGACAAGTAAATTTGGTCTTCTCCTGGTCATCTGGGTGAATGGGGATCTGAAAGAAGCCAGAGTAGCCATCCATGAAGCAGTAGTAGGAGTGATTCGCCAACCTCTCCAGCATCTGATCAATGAATGGCAGTGGGAAGTGATCCTTCCTTGTTGCAGCGTTGAGCTTCCTGTAGTCAATACACATCCTGTGCCCAGTGATGGTCCTTGTGGGAATCAGCTCATTCTTCTCATTTTTCACCACTGTGACTCCTCCCTTCTTGGGAACCACATGTACTGGATTGACTCATGTGCTATCTGAAATCAGATAGATGATCCCAGCAGCCAGAAGCTTCATGATTTCCTTCTTCACTACATCCTGCAAGTTCGGATTCAGCCTCCTCTGATTCTCAATTGACGACTTTGACTCATCCTCAAGGTGTATTCTGTACATGCACAAGTCTGGAGAGATACCTGAAATGTCATCAAGAGAATAGCCAAGAGTTTTGCGAAAAGTGCGCAGCTTGCTTAGCAGTAAAGTGAGCTCTGCATTGTTTAAGATAGCACTAACTATAACAGGATATGTAGAGTTAGGTCCCAGAAAAGCATACCTTAGACCTGCAGGAAGCTGTATGAGTTCAATTTTTGGAGCTTTTTCTTCACTCCAGTCCCCTAGCTTTTCAGCTTGTACAAATGTCCCAACCAGCTCTTGCTGTGTAACCAGCTGCATGACCTGCTCACTTGCGTCCATCATCCTGACATAGCCAGCAGCAATGTTGTCTAGATGCTTTGTTGCTTCTGCAAAAACTGTTAATGCCCTCTCCAAAGGATCTGTAGGATGCATCTCTTGGAAAATCTCCTCTGCAAGGCTGGTGAGGGAGTCTACATAGAATGTGTGGCCATCTATTGTTATTCTCTTCATGAACTTGTCCATGTCAAAATTCATTACCAAATCGCCCACATTCAAAGCAATGCTCCCTTTTCTGACATCAATGATGGCGCCTAAAGTAGCCAAAAATGGCTTTCCCAAAATTATGGGGTCCTTTGGTTCTTCACCATAAGCCAGAACAACAAAGTCTGTGGGAATCACACAATCTCCCACTTTGACTGGTACATCTTCTAGAATGCCTTCATGAATCCTCACAGACCTATCTGCTAAGATAAGAGATATTCTGGTTGGCTGAAAGTCAGTCATGCCCAAGCTGACAGCAACTAAATGAGGCATCAAGTTGACACTTGACCCCAGATCACACAATGACCTCCCAAATCTTTCAGAAAAGATTGTGCAGTCTAGAACAAAACTCTCAGGATCAGTCAGCTTCTCTGGTATCTTGTTCTGAATCACTGCACTCACTTGTTCTGAAATCAGCATTGTCCCTTGCTCAATTCCCAGATTCTTGGTCATCATTCTTTTCACATATCTCATAATCACAGGAGTAGTCCTTATAGCATATATCAAGGGAATCTCCACCACAAGCTTATCCATGATAGCTTTGATTCTAGCATCCTCCAGCTCTTATTTAGTCTTCTTCTGGTTCCTTGGAAATGGTACCTTTGGCTTATAGACTCTTTATTCTGTACTTTCTGGAGTCTGAAAATTCGCAGCTTGCTTATCTGGTGGGCGTCGATCGACACCAGGGGGTGGGTGTCGATCGACACAAGCTCCTGGAAGTGGTGTCGATCGGGTGTTGAGCTGCTTGTCGATATCTGTCTGCCTCGAGTCGAAGAATCGCGGATTTCCTCTGGTGTCGATCGACACTGAGGGGTTGGTGTCGATCGACACCCATCAAAATTTTCGAAATCCTCATCTTTAAACTCCTGCAGTTGCTCGAAATCTTCTGTACTCAGACCCTTTTTCTGCACTAGTTGCAGATTCTTTCCACTCCTCAGCGTGATGACATTAACAGAGTATTTTGGGTTAGTGTCTGTCCTTCATGGAAGGAATCCATCTTGCCTTTTCATAGCCCCAACAGTTTGAGCCACTTGAGTATCCAAAGTCTTAACATGAGTGTTCAGAGCTTCGATTTTCCCATTCAAATCTTGGTACAGGGCGTCAATCTTGCCATTGAAGTCAACTGTAATCTTTTGCTGACCCTCTAGCAACTGCTCAAGCATGGCTTCCATTTTGCTTGAAGCTGATGGTGCTGTTGCAGGCTGATAAGATGAGGAACCATAGTTCCTGTTGAAGTTGTTGTTCTGGTAAGGCTTATGGTATTCAGACTTCTGAAACTGAGGCTTGGGGGTGTAGCCAGAAGAACTCTGATTCCCTGTGAAGCTGCTCCTTTGCATGTTCCCACTGAATCATCTATTCTCTTGCTGAGTGTTGTACCTATGACCTTGAAAATCAGCTCCATTGATGTAGTTGACATCTTCTTCTTCAAACTCCTCAGCTGGCTCAAATGTCTCAACTTTAGCAGCAAACTGAACAGACTTCTTCCCCACCAGGAGATTATGCACAGAATCCAGCTTGGCTTTCATCTCAGCAATAAACTGATTACTTCCTGCACCCCCAGCGTTTTTATGTCTCTCAAAATCAGCATTCTTTGTGCTGTTGCTGGAAGCTAGGTTCTCTATCAGTTTGATGGCGTCAGCTGGGACTCTAGTGTTGAAGTTCCCATTGCTTGCTGCATCCAGAACCATCTGGTACTTCTAATCAACACCTCTGAAGAAGATTCCCAGCAGCTGCACTTCATTAAACCCATGGTATGGATAGTCCCTTTGGTACATCTTGAATCTCACCCATGCTGCTTTGAAAGCTTATGTTGGACCTTGGGAGAATGTGGCGATATTTTTCCTTAACTCTTCTGACCTTGCATCATCATAGAAGTTGTTGAGGAAAGCAGATTTGGTGTCCTCACATGTAGTCAAAGAACCAGGTTCCAGCTATTTGAGCCAATGTGCTGCATCTCCTTCCAAAGAATGAGGGAAAAGTTTGCAGAATAGGAAATCATTAGTGACTCCATTGGCTTTAACACTTGTAGCCAGGTCTTCAAACTTCTCTATATGGTCCATTGGGTGTTCATGTGGAAGCCCATGGAAAGGGTGCTGCCCTACAAGCTGATAGTAACTGGGTTTCGGCTCAAAATCATTCCTCTGAAAGGCTGGTGGGCGGATTGCAGCTCAATTTGCATAGAACTGATCAGGCCTATTGTAATCTCCCAGAGTCCTCTGTGGATGATGCCCAGCAGCATCTCCTGCAGCTTGCTGTTGTACATTCTACTCCTCAATCACAACGCCATTGTCATCTATCCTTTGCCCATCCTCATTCCTTCTGTTCCCTTCTCTATCAACTAAATGACCCTCAGCATCTGTCCTCAAAACAAGTGGTCCAACTATTTTAGTCTGCTTTTTGGCTTTCTTGATGGTTCTCTCTAGCTTAGCGAGTTCGTCGATGCCTAATGTCACAAGTTCTTTGTCTTTGTTGCTCCTGGTACTGCGATTATGCATGCACCTAAAACAGACAACAGAGAAGTGAAGAAAGTTAGTAGACAGAAAATAAAAGCTTAGTCAAAATTCTAAAACTAAAAATCTGAAAGTAATATCTAAGTCTCCGGCAATGGCGCCAAAATTTGATATGCTCAAATTAACCCTTAGAGCTACTCTCACAAATTAAGAGATCATTGTAGTACTTAGAGATCGAATCCACAAGGACTTAAGTCTATTACTCAACAGATTTTATATTCAAATGAAGCTAAGCAGTAAATGATAAATAAAACTAAAATAGCAACAAAAGCAATAAGGTCAAAAGCGGATTGTAGGTTCTTAAAATCAATAGAGAAAGGCGAAGACAATTGGGAAATTCGCAGGTTGACATAAGTCGTAGACTACAGACTGAAAGGAATATTTATTAAAACGGTTCTAGAACTCGAAACACTAATGTAAAACCAATCGACTTCCGTCGCAGAGATTAACTATGATCAGATTCTAGAATTCCAAATTCCTTTGCAAATTCTAACAACCTAAACATGCATTATAGATCAAGTTCGATATGTTCACAAAATTCCTAATCCAAATTTCTTTGCAATTAGTTATTTTGCTCATCTAAGATAGTTCTGGTGATTAACAATGTTTCCACATCTATTAAACAACCTAAGATCTGATTTCTAGGTGATCAATCTTAAAACCAGTGTTAAAGCAATCCAGATGAAGAACCAAATGATTTATCCTTCTAGTTTTGTAGTTCTAACAATTCATTATCAACCTTTGAATAACCCAAAACCTAACTAGCAGATTACTCAGACATAGCAAGTGAAACACAAATCATGACTGAATAAAATTGCATTAAGAAATAGAGTAAAAGATGAAGGGGTTCGAAATTCTTCTCTACAGAGTATGGATTTGTCTCCCCAAAAGCTCTCAATCTAACCTCTCTCTTCGTCTCAATGATAACAAGATAATAGCCTAACAATGCCTTAGAAAACCTAAATACAAGTCTAAACACGAACTGGGAAAAAAGTGCAAATAGTGGGAGACTTCTGGGCCAAGTTGCAATTCTTCAACATAGTTTTAAAGACTCCTTTCACGACCACTACCTGTGTCGATCGACACCAAGAGGTGGGTGTCGATCGACACCCTGCTCCATAATGCCTTCCGACTTGGTCCTTTCAGCATCAGCTTCAGTATAGCTCCAAAAGGTTCCAAAATCCACAGTTATGCTCCATTTGTACCTAGACCTGCAAAGACTCTATAGGACTCGAAAAATACCAAAAAGACTCTATAAACAAGACTTATATCATGGTCAAAAACCATGATATATCAATGATGAAGAAAGATGATTCTAACAACCTAAGTGAACAAAGATGAAATGCAGAAGTGAAAAGCAATACTAACAAGACTAAAGCAAGCAATGCAATGCAAAGAAACTAAACTCAACAGGAACAAACAAGGGAATGAACTAAATACAACGGGACTAAGATAAGCAAGCAATAGAAGTGCAAGAACCGAAATAAATGCTGAATGCAATAACTTGAAATGCAAGGCAAGGAATGGAACAAAAGCAAGCAATTAAAAACAGAGGAAAAAACAGAACACAAAGTGATGAAAGGCAAAGAACAATGAAGTGCTGATTCAAGGCTAGTGCAATAATGACTTGGGGATCACTTGGTATCAAACCTAGGGTGGTCAAGACTGATAACAAGCAAAGAACATGATCAAGCCACTAAATCAATCAATCAGTATCAAGAGCAGAAATAACTAAGTTAAGCACATGTCAGACCCACTTGTGATGGCGTATCTGTGCAAAACCAGCCCACAACAAGAACAGAGATGTCTAAGTTAAGCACATGTCAGACCCACTTGTGATGGCGTATCTGGGCAAAACCAGCATGAAAACACAAGGCTCTAAAAGACTAAACAAACAACCTAAACGCAATATAATCATCTAAGCGATTGTTCCTAGCAAAGTTCTTTCAAGCATTTAAATAAACACTTGTGATGCAGCAAACACCTATAACCAGTTTCACCCTAAAAGAGTTACTAAGCACTAATAATAACTAAGCTAAGTGATCTAAGCATTAATCAAACCAAAACACCCTAAACTATCAACCAATCATCCCTAAATCTGTTCCAACCTCAAACCATATGAAACTACTCACAACACATCATGAAATCAACAAAAACAAGCAGAAAAGGTAGAACAAACATGATTAAACAAGAACTAAAAGAAAAATAACAAAAGAAATGCAAAACATTATTAAAAAAGTGATCTTGATCAAAATCCCATAAAAAATATCTTTGTGGTTTCCCACAAGGTCGAAAAATAGGGTAAAGAAGAAGATAAGATGCTTAAAAGATAAGGTTTAGCTTAAATAAGCTAAGAAGATAAGGTTTGACAAAAATCAGAAAAATCTTGGTCAACTCTCGGCGTTGACATATCCGGCGTTGACATATCGAGGTGCAAATGAAGGTGTTTTGTTCGATGCAGTCTGCTCAATATCGAGGTGGGTTCTCGGTGTTCCCCTCGATGCTACACCTCGATATGCCCTGTGCAGCGCGTACCGATGTCCTTCCTCGATGCTGGTCCTCGATGTTGGTCCTCGATGCAGCCTAACGGCTTGGAACCCTTGTGTTGATCCCTTTCCTCTCGTCCTGCTGCTTGCATCGAGCACACTCTACGGGTGTTCTGCTTGATATGCTTGCTCGATATGGACCAGACTTTGCAAGAACTCCATTTCTGATATCTCCTGCGATCCTGAGCTGCTTACATCTCCTCCCTAGCTCCAAGAAGCTCCAAAAACACCTGAAAACCACTACAAACATGCACATGTATGCAAATATATGCAATCCTAAGCTAAATGCATGCTATGTTGATTCTAAGTGCAAATGCTACCTAAATGCTAAACTTTAAAGCAAGAACAAAGGAAAAAATGCAAAAAATACAGCATAAAATAATATAAAATAGCAAGCTATCACTTTACTATAAATTTATAATTAATACCATGCTAAGAGCATAAATTAATTAGGAAAAGTCTCTTAGCTATCAATTTATAATTTAAATAATGATAATTAATAGCTAAGAGCATCTCCATCCATGAAGGAAAAGTCTCTTAGCTATTAATTATCATTATTTAAAGTTAATTTATATAAATTATTAATCTTTAATTTTATTTAAATAAGTAAACCACTTATAAAATGACAAGTATCATAAAAGTTTAAGATACGTATATAGAAGTTGTCCTTAGAGAGACGATTTTAAATATTTTGCTTACTTTCTTATTTTTTTTTTATATTCTTAGATATTCTATTAAAAACCTGTCGATGAAGATAGTCTTAGCAAAAAAATAGGAATAACACAAAGTTCATATATAATATTTTATATTTATTATTTAAAACTTATTGAATTTTTTATTTATTTATATTCGTCTTGACCTTTTTAGAACCTAGGCACGATGTTGATGTACATTAGCATTATTAATGCTCAAAAAAGAAGTATATAAGATCAGGGCTGGCCTGATATTTTGGAGGCTGGAGACCAGTTACAAAATGGGGCCATAATATATATCATAAAATTTTTTTTAAAAAATACATATAAATAAAAATAAAAGGTTAGTCAAAATAAGATAGAACGCGAGTATTAGAGGGGAAATGCGTATATTTTTTAAAAGGTTTTCTCTAATAATAACTTAAGCTCATCAAGATTAGGAAGACCGCACCGACCTAGCTTTAAAAAAGGAAAATTCTTAAAGATAATATTCGAAGTCTGGAAGCATCGGATCAACTCAAAGGATAAAGGAGAATTTTCATATTCTTCGGAGATATATCCATATCGCAAATATGGAAATATTCACAAAAAGAGAAAAGGAAAAGGAGCTCGGAGCATCGACCTCCTATTCCTATAAATAAGAAAACTCCGGAGCACAAGAAAGACAACTCATACAATCTAGAGAGCTGCAGAGCTAAAATCAAGAACTCCAACGCTTTCTAGTTCACTTCGCAAACACTTTCTTTTCACTTCGGCATAACCTTTCAGTTAAGCCATCTCTTGTAATGGCTTCATCTTTGAGCTATTAATAAAGAACTTGTTCTTCGAAACCCACAACTGTTAATCAAATTTCTAGTGGTGATTTTCTGGTTCAACAATTGGCGCCGACTGTGGGAAATATGAGAATAAATTCTAAAAACTAGCACAGAAGACCCGAAGCAACCTCACCTCTAACATCGAAGATACTACCACGCATGTTGATACGCCTGCTCTCGATAAGCACGCTAACCCTCTCACCACGATCCTACCACCCAAGGAAGAACATGCGACGTTCGACGATCCCTACATGATCTTAGGAGGGGTATTCAACGACCCCAGTTCGCATAAAGAAATTAAGCATTACGAAGAAAAAACAGTAGAAGCAAAGCGCAATCTGACCGTTTCAAAAAATGAAGCACCAGTGGATTTCACAGCAGAGGATCTACGCAGCTCGTACACACTGCATCTCGACCCATTGGTTATAACTTTGCAAATTCATGAAAGCACAGTCGCAAAGCTTTGGTTGGCAGTGGGAGCACCGTCAACATTATCTTTAAAAATACATTGGCAAGAATGAGCATCAATGAAAGCGAGATAGGAACGACGGAAAAACCACTGACATGATTCACTGGCGACACCTCCTACAGTATCGGTTCGATACATCTACTCACCTATATCGGTGGCATAACCAAAAAGGTAAAATTTGCAGTCATCAACTGCCCAACTATTTATAACTTCACACTAGGGACCCCGTGGATCCACAGCATGAAGGCTGTCATCTCAACCTACCATCAATGCATCAATTTCCTGACATCCACCGGCACGTTCACTTTGCAAGGCGATCAGTCGACAGCAAGAATGTGCCTCCTTAGCGAGAGAAAAATCAGGACGGCAACTACATGCATGGTAAACGAGGACTTGGACCCACGCCTTCCTTTCCACAAAAGACCGAAGCCTGAACGGGTTATACAGGTAAGCATTGACAAGCAATATCCCAAATAAAACTACTGCAAGTGCACACCAAAAGCAGTTGTAGTACAAGGGGTATCGAAATCCCAAGAGAGTAATGCAGACTACACTATCGAATGTAGATTCGGATTAAGCTAAGCAAGATATGATGTATGTAATGCGAATGAATGAATGAAAGTAAGCAAACGATTTTGTAAGATGATCTAAGTTCCAGAAGACTAAAAGCGCTAAGTCAGGGCAATTCGCAGGTTGAATCCAAGAATGTATGACGCAGGAAATCAGGAATGATTAAGAACCGTTCTAAACATGAATCACTGATGCATAACTAATCAATTCTCATTGCAAAAGTTATCTATGCCTAAATCACAGAGTTTCAAATCTCTTTGCAAACCCTAATAACCTAAGCATGCAGGAATGATCAGATTCAATTGTTTACAAAACTCCTAAGCCAAATCTCTTTTCACTAAGTTGTTTTGCTCATCAAATACTAGTTCAGGTTATGAATAATGCTCTCACATATATTTAACAACCTAAGATTTTCGGATTCCTAGATGATGTGTCTCAGAAATTCGATTTTAAAGCAAGCAGAGATGAAAAACCATAAGGTATTCCTAACAGATAGCGATTCTACAATCTTTTCATCAACCTTTGAAAAACCCTAACTTAACTAGCAGATTACTCAGACATGATTATGGAATCACAAAACATAACTGAATAATATTGCATTAAGAGAAAGAGTAAAGAAATAAAGGGGGTTCGAAATCTTCTCAAAAGAGTACATG
This sequence comes from Thlaspi arvense, assembly GCA_911865555.2. Lineage (NCBI taxonomy): Eukaryota > Viridiplantae > Streptophyta > Magnoliopsida > Brassicales > Brassicaceae > Thlaspi > Thlaspi arvense. The sequence goes on from OU466857.2 coordinate 47,746,780, forward strand.
ATTTGTCTCTCCAAAAAGCTCTGAATAAATCTCTCTCTAAGCTCTCTGAATTCTCAAAAACTAAGATAATAGCCAACAATGGCTGAAAAACCTAATAAATAGGGGCTAAACACGATCTGGGGTCTTCATGTAAATAAATGAACTTCTGGGCCAATTCTGCAAATCTTCTTCACACTTTTAATAAAACAGCCACGTTCATTCCTTAATGGGTGACGAGCGTCACCATATGTGATACTTTCTGCTTCGAGCTTGGTACTTCGTGGCTTCAACCCAGAATGCTCCAAAAGGTTCCAAAATCTCCAATTGTGCTCCAGACATGCTATAACCTGCAAAGACTCTTCTAGGACTCTAAAAAGACCAAAAAGACTCAATAAAAAGGACTTATATCATGGTTAAAAACCATAAAAGCCCTGATATATCAACTCCCCCAGACTTAGCTTTTGCTTGCCTTCAAGCAAACATCAGACAAAGAATAAGGTCGAGGTTTGAAAATAAGAAACAGTCAGTCAGTCATCAGGAACACCACACTAGTTTGAACTTTCGAATCCACATACCACAGAGTCAACACAAGATCAAATTTCAGTCTAATCATCACAAGCTTAGCAAATCTCTCAAATCCAGTCCAAATCCCTTCAAGAAATCTCATCAAAGCTCTATCATCTTTATCACTTTATAGATTCTTTTCCCTTCCTAACAACTGAACAAATAGATCTCAACACAGCTCTCCTATTTTCTCTTCCCTAGATCTCTTCCTTTGGATATTTTCGTTTTTTCACTTCTTTTTCTCAACTTTTACAGTCTAAGATATGGTGCTACTCAATACTTGTGTTCCTTGTGAGGAGACAGGTTCTTGAGTGTGTTCACTACTGTTGTTCCTTGTGAGGAGACAGGGTCATGAATGCACCATTCTTTGGACTTAATCTTTTTAAAAACTACATCAGAGAAGATCAAAGAGAGACTGTATTTTAACTTTATTGTCAGTGTTGAAAGAGAGAATCAAGATCAATAAGAATCAATCACCAAGACAAGAAGTTTAAAGTTCATTAAGGTGGAGCTAACAGCAAATTTTCCAGACTCTCTATGAACCTAAACCTTCATTGCTAGACTGATCTACCTATGACTTTTAACTTAGTGAGACTTGTAATCAACTACTGTGGCAATGGTTCTTATCAGCAAAAACGTCCTATGGTTAGTTCCAAGAAAAACTGACAGTTTCAAAAATTTTGACTCCATAAAACAGGTTTTTTGACTCAACTTTAAGACTCTATAGACATGACACAAAGCACACAACGTCAGTAACCACCTCCCCCAGACTTAAACAACACTGTCCACAGTGTTATTAAGCCAAGAGTTGGTCAGAAAAATGAATGAGAAGTCAAAAAACCAAGTCAGAAAAGTGTTACCTCGCATGGGGTCAGGTGACGAGCGTCACCAGTCTGGTGACGAGCGTCACCACGACCTGTATTGCCCAATTCTTATGTCAGATGTTAATTAACGGAGTGTTTGCATGTGTACTCTAAAGTTAGACTTTTTGAGCACTCAAACACATAATTAACAACATCCAAACATAGCAATAATAACCTGGTTCAACAATCTCACAAAACATCATCAAAGAAACTGACAACTGACTCAAAGAAAACATAAAAATGACTCAAGAGAAAGAAAAATAAACGGGGAAAAAAAAAAAAGAAAAACAAGTAACCAGATAGTGAAGCCTCAATCCTCATCCTCGCAAGGCTCAGTGGTGTAATAGGGGCGGACACAACCACAGTTGCTAAGTGTAGCAACAGCATCCCAGAGTCCCTCGAAGCTGTCAATGACATACTCCTGAAAAGCAGCCATATCCATGGGTGTCTGTGGTCGTGGAGGACGCCTGAAAGCAGTAGAAGAACCACTCTGGCGTGTAGAAGGTCCAGCATCAGCAGCAGCGGCAGTAGAAGCAGAGGCGCCAGCTGTAGCAGCTCTAGCAGGACGCAGAGTCAAAGGGCGCAGAAGAGTCCATGCTGGCATGAAGAATAGTTGGCGTGGATCTCCCTGAATCGTAGTGAGGGCTCTCTGTGACAACTTAATGCCAACATACTCTCCAGAAGTGGTAGTGAAAGTCCAGAAAACTCCAATCTTCATCCTAGTGACATGGCGCAGATACTGGTCATCCATAAGTGATCTGTCACTGCGCAGACTGCAAGGTGTGACATTGATCTGAAAATGATGGAAGATCGGTGTCAGCAGGCTGCCAACACTCTCAGTCTTCTCCCCTGGACTGGTGAATGGTTTGGTCTTCAAGGAGACCAGATGCTCAGCGAAAACAGCGCCTAAGTTGGCTCGAACCATGCTATCAACATGTATCGAATCATCCAGCATCTCATAAAGTCCGTAGTAGAGGAGAATCAGCTCACTAACTCGAGTCTTGCCAGGCACAGACTTGCACAGAATGGTATGGCCAAAGAGGCGAAGAATGTACCTCAAAACCGGATATCGAACCTCCGTCTGTGTACTGGTCTTGCTGTCATAGACTCCATTCCCGAACTTTGACCAGAATGTCCGCATATGGGTCCACTGAGAGGGAAGGAGAACGCCTGTGGGATGGTCAGAGAAGCCATAGATCCCACAAAGCTCCATCAGACTGATCTGGTATCGAACTCCTCGGATCAGAAACGTCATCGTGCCTTCCTGCGCACGCTTCTCCAGCTCATTCGCGTAGTAGACGCGAACTGTAGAGAGAAACTGGCGGACCAAATCTGGGTAGAGATCATACTGCTGGAACGGCATAGTCCCCATCCCAATGCGCTCCAGAATCTGAACAACCTCCTCGAAGATCCCCATCTTCTGCAGAACAGCAGAATCCGCGAACCGAGTGGGGATAATCTTCACTCCCAGCCATGCATTGTAGAACAGCGTGTCATATTCATCCCACTCTTCCTGAATATCGCGGAACACACAGGTGTCTCGGGACACTTCCTGCTTCGGAGTCCCTGCCCAAACCATTCCTGAGGCTATTTTCCGATCTTCTCGTTTGGGCCATGGGGGCCTGCAAACCGGGTGTTGACTGAAGGAATCCGTAGACCCTGTTGCAGTGCTTGAAGACGAACTTTGCCTTGGTCGTTTCTCCTGACGAGGCATCTGAAAATTGAAGATAAAGATCGACCAAATACATCACTAAAATTAGCAAATTTTTCAAAGTTCGAAAAATCAACCAATCAGGATAAAATAACTGATGGCGATCAACTACAGCACTACCAGGAACACAATTAAATCATCAGTTCAACCCAAATCACCCAAAATTTCCAGAGTTTTGCAATTTTCATCATGAACTCGAAAATTCAAAACTTGCAAATCAACCGATAAAAGCTCACATAGATGGTTCTATTCCTCTAATACAGCCTAACTAACCATGATTCAACAGTTAAATCAAGCCAATCAAGTCAAAAATCGGATTTTACCAAACCTATGGTGGACTGAAAATTGGGGATTTCGAACACATACCTTGCGAATCTTAAAAAACGAGTTGATATTCAGAAAGAGGAGCAAAATCCGCACGGATTAGACTCTTGAATCACTCAATTTGGTTTAGAAAATCAAAAGTTATGAATCTCTTAAAATTTCTAAGTGTTCTTGGTTTAAACAAATATGCCCGAGGAAGAAGAAGAGAGAAAACTAATACCCGTGCTCGACTTTGACGGGTGACGAGCGTCACCATAAGGGTGACGATCGTCACCATTTTTTTTTTTTTTTTTACTTTTTGAATAATATTAATCTAATTACTAATCCTAAGCACGAAAATAATAACTAAGTGTTATATTTACAACTTACCAGTGGGTTGCCTCCCACTAAGTGCTTGTTTAAAGTCATTAGCTTGCCTTTGGTTGGCTGTTTAGACAGCTGGTGCCTAATCCAGAGACACAATGTGTCTTGCTGGAATCTCTGCTTGTGCCCACTAATGCTTCACCCTTTGTCCATTGACAGTGAACTCCTCTCCTTTGGAGTTAATCAGGACAATTGCACCATGTGGGCGAGCTTCTTTGACAGTGAAAGGACCTGACCATCGAGAACGCAATTTACCAGGAAAAAGTTGTAAACGAGAGTTGTAGAGTAATACCTGGTCATTGGGCTCGAAATGCCTGGAGATGATCTTTTTATCATGATATGCCTTTGTCCTCTCCTTGTATAACTTGGAGTTTTCATAGGCCAGATATCTGATCTCATCCAGTTCATTGAGCTGAATCAAACGCCTTTCTGCTTTGAACTCCAACTCTACTGGTAGATGGCACGCCTTGCCATAGAGAAGATGGAATGGTATAGTCCCAAGTGGCGTTTTGTATGCAGTCCTGTAGGCCCATAATGCATCATCCAGCTTTGCACACCAATCTTTCCTTGTCTTCCCAACTGTCTTTTCCAGAATCTGCTTGATCTGCCTGTTGGAAACCTCAACTTGTCCACTTGTTTGGGGATGATAGGGCGTGGCCACTCTGTGCTGTACATCATACTTCTTCAACAGCTTGTCAAAAACCTTATTGACAAAGTGAGAACCACCATCACTTATGACAATCCGCGGGACACCAAATTTGGGAAAGATAATGGTCTTAAACAGCTTTAAAACCACTGCAGCATCATTAGTAGGAGTAGCCAACGCCTCTACCCACTTAGATACATAATCAACAACAACCAGAATGTATCTATTTCCATAATATGAGGGAAAAGGTCCCATGAAGTCAATACCCCAACAATCAAAAACTTCAACTTCCAGAATGAAGTTCTGTGGCATCTCATGTCTCCTGCTGATTTTTCCTCTTCTCTGACAAGTATCACAGCTTATGATGAAGGCTTGGGCGTCTCTGAACATAGTAGGCTACCAAAATCCAGCTTGCAATACCTTAGAGACAGACTTGAATGTAGCAAAGTGTCCAGCATATTCTGATCCATGACAGTGAAAAAGGACGTCCTGGACTTCTTCTTCTGCTAAGCATCTTCTGTAGATACCATCAGCACAATGCTTGTAGAGATATGGCTCATCCTAATAGAATCTCCTAAGTTTTCTCAAGAACTTCTTCTTAGCATAGCCTTTAAAGTCATGTGGTTCATCCTCTGCAGCAAGATAATTTACAATATCGGCATACCAGGGCCTCTTTGGATCATGCAAAGCATAAACAGGTTCTTCAAAAGTCATCCCCAAGCTTGCACAAATCGCAGATAAATGTTGAGATTGGTGACGAGCGTCACCTCTCTCGCATACTTTGGTCGCGACTGTTCTGGGTTGGTGACGAGCGTCACCCTCTTGGTGTCGCTCGTCACTCCCCTGCAATTTCGTGAAAACTGCAGGTTTTCAGTACTTTCCTCCTGTTCTCTGGTTTCCACCAACTAAACATTCTCTTCAGGCAAGAAATCATTGATTGGAACACTGTCTTCAACCTGAATCCGGGATAAATGATCAGCAACTCCATTCTCAAACCCTTTTTTGTCCTTCACTTCAATATCAAATTCCTGAAGAAGCAGGATCCATCTTAACAGCCTTGGTTTTGCATCTTTCTTCTGCATTAGGTACTTCAGTGCTGAATGGTCAGTATGAACCACGCCCTTGGAGCCAACAAGATACTGCCTGAACTTCTCAAAAGCAAACACAACAGCTAACAATTCTTTCTCAGTTGTTGCATAATTCTTCTGAGCATCATCCAAAGTCCTACTTGCATAGTAGATGGCGTGGAGTTTCTTGTCTTTCCTCTGTCCTAGCACTGCTCCAACTGCAAAATCGCTGGCATCACACGTTACCTCAAAAGGTAAGTCCCAATCTGGAGGCTGCACAACAGGGGCTGTAACCAAAGCCTGTTTGATCTGTTCAAAGACGGATTTGCACTCTTCTGTGAACTCAAACTTCACATCCTTGCAGAGGAGAGCAGTAAGTGGGCGTGATATCTTGCTAAAGTCCTTGATGAATCTTCTGTAGAAGCCTGCATGACCCAGAAAACTCCTCACTGCTTTGACTGAATCAGGTGCTTGCAGACTTGTCATCACCTCAATTTTCGCCCTATCCACCTCTATACCGTCTCCTGAGACTCTGTAGCCAAGTACAATACCATCCTGAACCATAAAATGGCACTTCTCCCAGTTTAAAACCAAGTGCTTCTCTTCACATCTCTGCAGAACTGCACACAGATTATCCAAGCAGCTCTTGAAAGAAGACCCATAAACAGAGAAGTCATCCATGAACACCTCCATAAACTTCTCTATCATGTCTGTGAAAATCGACATCATGCATCTCTGGAAGGTTGCAGGAGCATTACACAGCCCAAAAGGCATTCTGCGATATGCAAAAGTGCCATAAAGACAGGTAAAAGTGGTCTTCTCCTGATCATCTGGATGGATGGGGATCTGAAAGAAACCTGAATACCCATCAAGGAAGCAGTAATACTTGTGATTCGCCAGCCTCTCTAGCATCTGATCGATGAAAGGCAGAGGAAAATGATCATTCCTTGTTGCTGCATTCAGTTTCCTGTAGTCTATGCACATCCTGTGTCTTGTCATAGTCCTGGTTGGAATCAGCTCATCCTTGTCATTCTTTACCACTGTGACACCTCCTTTCTTAGGCACCACGTGCACTGGACTCACCCAGGCATTGTCTGATATAGGATAGATGATACCAACTTGCAACAAATTCATGATCTCTTTCTTGACCACATCCTGCAAATTCGGATTCAGTCTCCTCTGGTGCTCAACTGATGATTTCGACTCATCCTCCAAGTGTATCCTATGCATGCACAAGTCTGGGGAGATACCTGAAATGTCATCAAGAGAATAGCCAAGAGCTTTGCGAAATTTTTGCAGCTTACTTAGCAAAAGGGTGAGCTCTGCATTGTTCAATGAAGCATTAACAATAACAGGATAGATGGAGTTTTCTCCCAGAAATGCGTACCTTAGCCCTGCAGGGAGCTGTTTAAGCTCAATTTTTGGTGCTTTTGCTGTAGACCAATCACCCATTGTGGCAGCTTTCGCAGATGTGGAGACAAGCTCATCATGTGCAACCAGTTGCATCACTTGTGCAGTAGCATCCATCATCTTTGTGTAGCCTGTTGCAGCAGCATCTAAATGCTCATACTCAGCTGTAGAAGTGGTCAACGCCCTTTCCAAGGGATCCTCTGAACTCATCTTATGGAAGATCTGATCAGCAATGTTTGTGAGAACATCCACATAAAAAGTCTGTCCATCTATGGTTGGCCTCTTCATCAGGTTGTCCATTTCGAATTTCATCACTAAATCGCCAACATTCAGCTCTATTCTACCCTTCCTGACGTCAATAATAGCTCCTGCAGTAGCCAAGAAGGGTCTGCCAAGAATCAAGGGGTCTTTGGGTTCTTCTCCATACTCTAGAACCACAAAATCAGTAGGAATCATACAATCTCCTATTTTGATAGGAACATCCTCTATCACTCCTTCAGAAACTCTGACTGATCTATCAGCTAGGACAAGAGATATCCTTGTAGCCTTAAAATCGGTCATCCCCAAACTCTTGGCAACAGAATGAGGCATGAGGTTCACACTAGAACCAAGATCACACAATGACCTCTCAAACTTGTCATTGAAGATGGTGCAGTCTAAAACAAAGCTTCCTGGGTCTGAAAGCTTCTCTGGAACTCTGTTCTGAATCACTGCACTGACCTGTTCGTTGATCATCATAGCTCCAACCTCAAGACTCAAGTTATTGGTCACCATCCTCTTCACATACCTCCTTATAACATGAGTGATCCTTACAGCATCTATCAATGGGATATCTATAACCAACTTGTCCATGATAGCCTTGCATCTTGCATCTTCAAGCTCTTGCTTAGACTTCTTAGGATGCTTAGGATAGGGTATCTTGGGTTTATACATGGTCTCCTTAGCATTATCTGAAGTCTTAGGCGAAACTGCAGCATATGGTGTCTGGTGACGAGCGTCACTGGGATGGTGGCGAGTGTCACTCACTTTGGACGAGTCGGGATCGATCATTGGATATGGGTGATGAGCGTCACCCACCTGGTGAAGGTCGTCACCAATTTGTGAAGAGTCGGGGTCAGGGTTGTGCTCGATGGGTGACGAGCGACACCCATTATTGGTGACGAGCGTCACCCGTGGGTCTTCAGCAAATATTTCTTCATCTTCATATTCTTCAATACCCACGAAATTCCTTGAGGTTAAATCCTTCTGCTGCACTGGTTGCAGGTTCTTTCCACTCCTCAATGTGATGGCATTCACATGGTGTTTGGGATTAGCATCAGTTCTTCCTGGAAGAAATCCTTCTTGCTTCTGAACAGCTCCTGCAGTTTGGGCAACTTGAACATCAAGCTTCTTCATATGAGAGTTCAGACTCTCAATTTTTCAATTCAAATCCTGATAGAGCGAATCTATCTTGCCATTAAAGTCCACTGTAAGCTTCTGTTGTCCTTCCAAGATCTGTTCTAACATTGCTTCCATTTTGTTCCCTTGTAGAGGTGCTGGTTGATAGGAAGAAGAACCATAGTTTCTGTAGTTTCCACTGTTCTGGAATGGCTTCTGGTACTCTGTCTTCTGGAATGGGGGTCTAGGAGTGAAACCAGGTGTGCTCTGTCCTCCTGTAAGGGCGTTCTTCTGATTGTTGTTGCTGTATCCTCTGTTCCACTGCTGATTCCCATACCTTTGTCCCTGAAAACCACCAGAATTGATGAAATTTACATCCTCCTGCTCAACTTCCTCTGGAGCTTCAAAAGTTTCCACTTCTGCAGCAAAGTGAACTGACTTCTTCCCCACCAAAAGGCTGTGCATTTCATCCAACTTAGCCTTAACTTCAGCAATCTGATTTCCATCAGCTACACCAGCTTGTTTCATCCTCTGAAAGTCTGCGTTTTTAGTGCTGTTGCTGCAGACCAAGTTCTCAATCAGTCTGATCGCCTCTTCTGGTCTGTTGGTGTTGAAGTTTCCTGCACTTGCTGCATCCAGCGCCATCTGATATTTCCAGTCAATGCATCTGAAGAAAATCCCAAGTAATTGCACCTGACTGAAACCATGATGAGGACAGTCCCTTTGATAAGACTTGAACCTGATCCAAAAACTCTTAAAAGCTTCAGTAGGGCCTTGTGTAAATGATGCAATTTTTGTCCTCATGTCCTCTGATCTTGCATCATCATAGAAGTTATTCAAAAAGGCATTCTTGGTATCTTCCCAAGAGTTCAATGAAGCAGGTTCCAGTTGCTTCAGCCAATATGCAGCTTCTCCTTCAGGAGAGTAAGGAAAAAGCTTGCAGAACAGAAAGTCATTGCTAACCCCATTAGCTTTGACACTGGAAGCCAAGTCCTCAAATCTCTCTATGTGATCCATAGGATGCTCATGAGGTAAACCATGGAATGGATGCTGGCCAACCAGCTGATAGTAGACTGGTTTAACCTCAAAATCGTTCCTCTGAAAAGCAGGAGGTCGGATTGCAGCTCTGTTGGCATAAAACTGATCAGGTATGTTGTAGTCACCTAGAGTCCTCTGAACAAAACGCCCAGCAGCGCTATTGACAGCAGCAGGGACCCCCACGTTCTCAGCCACTTGCTGAACCTGCTGTTCAACAATGAAATTCCCCTCTTGATCAATTCTCAGCCCCTCTTCGTTCCTCCTGTTTCCTTCCCTGTCAACCAAGTGACCTTCTGCATCTTCAACCAAGATAAGTGTAGCGACCATTGTAGATTGCTTCTTAGCTTTCCTGTTAGTTCTCTCCAACCTAGCAAGCTCGTCGATGCTCAAAGTCACAAGCTCCTTCTCTTTCTTGCTTCTGGTTCTGCGATTAGGCATACACCTGAAACAGGAACAAAGAAAAGTAGCAGAAAGTCAGTAAACAAATAAAAACTTAGACAAAATCCTAATACTAGAAATCGATAGGCAGCTATTACTCCCCGGCAACGGCGCTAAAAACTTGATAGGGCTCAGGTTTTACCCAAATAAAACTACTGCAAGTGCACAGCAAAGCAGTTGTAGTACAAGGGGTATCGAAATCCCAAGAGAGTAATGCAGACTACACTATCGAATGTAGATTCGGATTAAGCTAAGCAAGATATGATGTATGTAATGCGAATGAATGAATGAAAGTAAGCAAACGATTTTGTAAGATGATCTAAGTTCCAGAAGACTAAAAGCGCTAAGTCAGGACAGTTCGCAGGTTGAATCCAAGAATGTATGACGCAGGAAATCAGGAATGACTAAGAACCGTTCTAAACATGAATCACTGATGCATAACTAATCAATTCTCATTGCAAAAGTTATCAATGCCTAAATCACAGAGTTTCAAATCTCTTTGCAAATCCTAATAACCTAAACATGCAGGAATGATCAGATTCAATTGTTTACAAAACTCCTAAGCCAAATCTCTTTTCACTAAGTTGTTTTGCTCATCAAATACTAGTTCAGGTTATGAATAATGCTCTCACATATATTTAACAACCTAAGATTTTCGGATTCCTAGATGATGTGTCTCAGAAATTCGATTTTAAAGCAAGCAGAGATGAAAAAGCATAAGGTATTCCTAACAGATAGCGATTCTACAATCTTTTCATCAACCTTTGAAAAACCCTAACTTAACTAGCAGATTACTCAGACATGATTATGGAATCACAAAACATAACTGAATAATATTGCATTAAGAGAAAGAGTAAAGAAATAAAGGGGGTTTGAAATCTTTTCAAAAGAGTACAGGATTTGTCTCCCCTAAAAGCTCTGAATAAATCTCTCTCTAAGCTCTCTGAATTCTCAAAAACTAAGATAATGGCCAACAATGGCTGAAAAACCTAATAAATAGGGGCTAAACACGATCTGGGGTCTTTATGTAAATAAAGGAACTTCTGGGCCAATTCTGCAAATCTTCTTCACACTTTTAATAAAACAGCCACGCTCCTTCCTTAATGGGTGACGAGCGTCACCAAAGGTGGTGACGAGCGTCACCATATGTGATACTTTCTGCTTCGAGCTTGGTACTTCGTGGCTTCAACCCAGAATGCTCCAAAAAGTTCTAAAATCTCGAATTATGCTCCAGACATGCTATAATCTGCAAAGACTCTTCTAGGACTCTAAAAAGACCAAAAAGACTCAATAAAAAAGGACTTATATCATGGTTAATAACCATAAAAACCATGATATATCAACAGGTAAGCATTGACAAGCAATATCCCGAAAGAATAGTTAGTATCGGCGGCGATCTCGCAGAAGACATTAAAATAGAGCTCGTCAAACTTTTGCGGAACAATGTGCACTTATTCGCTTGGTCTATGGAGGACATGAAGGGAATCGATACCAGAATCACATCGCATAAGCTAAACGTATACCCTACGTTCAAACTAATTAAACAAAAAGGAAGGAAGCTCGGCCCTGAAAAAGCACAAGCAGTAGCCGATGAGGTGGAAAAACTACTCGGAGCTGGATCAATTACCGAAGTTCAATATCCCGATTGGCTAACCAACCCCTTTGTCATTAAAAAAAAGAATGGCAAGTGGAGAGTCTGCGTTGACTTCACCGAACTCAATAAAGCTTGACCAATGGATTGCTTTCCGTTCCCTCACATCGACCGACTGGTGAATCAACAGCTGGAAGTCATCTGATGTCCTTTATGGATGCCTTCTCCGGGTACAATCAAATCTTCATGCATCCCGATGACAGAGAGAAGGCGGCATTCATCACAGATCACGGAACGTATTGCTACAAAGTCATGCTTTTCAGACTAAAATACGCAGGAGCCACCTACCAACGATTAGTCAACAAAATGTTTGCAAGTCAGCTCGGCCGCACCATGGAGGTCTACATCGACAATATGTTCGTGAAATCCGCAGTCGCTATGGATCATGTCGGCCATCTCAAAGTTTGCTTTAAAACCCTCGAGAAATACGGAATGAAATTAAATCCAGCTAAATGCACATTCGGAGTAACTTCAGGAGAATTCCTAGGTTACGTCGTCACCCAAAGAGGAATAGAAGCAAACCCGAAACAAATCTCGGCAATACTGGATCTCCCATCGCCCAAAAATACACGCGAAGTACATCGGGTAACCGGGAGAATGGCTGCGCTGAATAGATTCATCTCGCGCTCTGCAGATAAATGCCTCCCCTTTTATCAACTTCTTCGGGGTAATAAGCGTTTTGACTAGGATGATAAGTGTGAGGGGTTTTCACACAGTTGAAGAAGTACCTGACCACCCCTCCGATATTAGCAAAACCAGAGGATGGCGAGACATTGTATCTTTACATCGCAGTTTCAATGGCAGCAGTAAGCGGCGTCCTTGTCAGGGAAGATCGCGGCGAGCATAAACCAATCTTCTATATAAGCAAGACCTTGGATGAAGCCGAAACTCGTTATCCAGCTCTAGAAAAACTCGCTTATGCAGTAATCGTCTCGGCACGAAAATTACGACCCTACTTTCAGTCTCATACTATTGTTGTCTTCACCATTTAACCACTTTGGAGCATTCTGCACAATCCGAGTCAGTCCGGCCGAATGGCTAAATGGGCAATAGAATTGTCCGAGTACGATATCGAGTACCGTGCTCGTACTAGCGCGAAATCATAAGTCTTAGCAGACTTCATAATCGAAATACCACCAAATCTACTAAATGATGAAACACCCACCGAAAACTGCTGGAACCTTTATGTCGACGGCGCGTCCTCAAAGCAAGGATCAGGAGTCGGCAACTATTTAAAATCGCCAACAGGAGAAGTCCTTGATCAATCATTCAAGCTGGGCTTCCCTATCTCGAACAATGAAGCTGAATACGAAGCCTTACTCACAGGAATTCGTCTTGCCAAAGAAGAAGGAGCGTATAAAATCCACGCTTTTTGCGATTCTCAACTCGTTGCCAGCCAGTTCAAAGGAGATTACGATGTAAAAAACGAACGAATGGATGCTTACCTGAAACAAGTCCAGGAAATAACAAGGCAATTCGACTCCTTCGAACTAATAAAAATCCCGCAAACTGAGAAAACCACCGCCTGCCATCGACAACAGATCCTGCACTTCGCCGAACAATTCCAGTGGAAATCATCGAGCAACCTAGTATCCAGCTTTCCAAAGGATCCTGCAGCATGGTCTTGCACCAGGAAGACGAAGCTGATGACCCAATGGAAGTAGATGCCGAACAACAAAAGCAGCCTTGGCAGAACGAGATTAAGTCCTACATATCTGAAGGAACAGTCCCGCATGATATATGGGCAGCCAGGCGTCTCCGAAGAAAAGCAGCGCAGTACTTCATTCAGGACGGCGACCTATTCTGTTGGACAACAAACAAAGTAATACTAAGGTGTTGCGATGAATCACAAGCGAAGAAGGTAATGGTCGAAACACACGAAGGAGCGGGCGGCAACCATTCCGAAGGAAAAGCATTAGCTCTAAAAATAAAGAGTCATGGGCTATTCTGTCCAAAAATGGTCCAAGATTGCGAGAAATTCGTACTATGGTGCGAACCATGTCAAAAACACGCACCCATCGAGCTCCTTTAAACTGCCGTCCCGCCATACCCCTTCATGAGGTGGTCAATGGATGCGATCGGCCCAATGCCTAAGTCAGGTCGCAATCAACACATCCTGATTATGACGGACTACTTTACAAAGTGGGTTGAAGCTAGAGCATACCCCAGCATAAAGGCGATCGACGTCCAGCTTTTCGTATGGGAAAATATCATATGCCGGCATGGCCTCTCATACGAAATCGTCACAAATAATGGCACACCATTTACCTCGTCGACCTTCCGAAATTTTTGTGAGGACAAGAAAATACACATAAGTTACTCGACGCCTTGCTATCCACAAGGGAATGGTCAAGCGGAGGCTTCTGATAAACCATTCTCGACGGTCTTAAGAAACGACTAACAGACTTGGAAGGAAGATGGACAGATGAACTAGACGGAGTCCTCTGGTCTCACCGAATAACTCCACGATCTCATGGCTGTGAGGCTTTAGCACCAGCCGAACTGCATGTACCGAGTGCTCGGCGAACCTTAATGGTTCAGAACCCTCAGCTAAACGAAGAAAAGCTAATAAATACTCTAGACAACGTGGAAGAACTTCGCAATAAAGCTTTATTGCGTATTCAGAATTATCAGCAGCAAGTCTGTAAATATTACAACAAGAAAGTCTGAAGCCGACTATTCTAGCTGCATGACCTCGTCTTACAAAGAGCTATAAATCCGACGAAACTCAAAGCGAACTGGGAAGGACCATACCGCATCATAAAAATCGTCAAACCCGGCGTCTATAGACTGGAAGCAATGGACGGGGAACCAGTAGAGCGGCTCAAAATTCAATGAATTTAAGAAAGTATTATCCTTGAAAACCATAACTCGGCATGAGAATTTGTTAATAAGAACTACAGAATGACTTGATCCCGTATTGGGTACGTAGGTAGCCTTCGGGTCCAGTCACAATCTTAATAAAATTACCTTTACCTTTGCCAACCAGCTCAGCGTTTGAAGTAAAAGGAACCCACGAAGTCTAATGTAAATCAGCTCGGCACGTAGAGCAATCCTCCTTATGCGAATGCATATTGCTAAGTCAATGTTATGGCCAAACATTCGGCTCAAATAGCAAAAAGAAAAACTAATTCCGTGGCTGATCACCACTTCTTTGAAGCTTCGGTTCGATTCCGAAGTGGATGAGATAAAAGTCGAGGACAACACTCGCTCGACCCTTGATCATACCTTTCAGGCCGAAGCGAATCCTGAAAGCTTGGTATTCGATCTTGATTGTCGTTTGGTATAAGACGAGCAAATAAATCTTGCCTCCAGCACCGGCCTAAAGAATGCCCCCGCACTGCAAGACAAAATAATTTTGACTTAACAAACCCCTCATAGATAAGGGTCACCTCGTCAACGAGTGTCACCAACGAGTTTACAATGTTACTTTAACGTTAACTATTTCATTTCGCGTAAAAAAGAGAGGAAGAATGCGTTTATCTCATAACATTTTTAGCTAAAAAAATGCAGGGTACAAAGAAAATCATTACACCAAAAAAACAAAAAAATCAACGTCGCTTCGGCATTTGAATCCCAGCCGCCTCCAGGTCCGAGGTTGAAGGGCGCAGTTGAGCCTCCTTCGGAGGAGCAAAGTCATCCTTAGAAAGAGGTGCGTCCTTGATTCCATGACGCTCCATTTTTAGACAATCGATGCTAGCGGAATAAGACAAAAGCTCTTTAACGGGGACTTCATGCCCAGCAGACCACTGCCGGGTATAACAATCTGCCCTCGCTTCGGCATCAACAGTTCTAAGGTCAAGCTTATGAATTCCTTCTTCTTGCGCCATAAATGCCTTAATCCGGTCGATCCGAGGACTGTACCACTCACAAGAGCGTCGATACATCAGGTCAACAATGCGCTCAATAGACTTACCTTGCTGCTCCCGGAATTCTTTCTTCGCAACAGCCGTCTTCTTGATCTCTTCGGCCGCCCTCTTTTCCAAATTTTCCCTGTGGAGCTTCTTCTCTTTGGTGGATTCAACCTTGAGACTCTGATGTTTAAGCTCTAAATCGAGCTTTTCACGCTCAAGCTCTTTTTCCTCGCCAACGCACTATGGAGCTCTCGATCCTTGGCTATCAATTCCCGCAAGGATTCCTGGTTGTACGACTCGATTAGGGACGCACATATACCCAAAACCCTGCACGAAACGTTGAGCCATTCCTAAGAAGCATGCGAATCGCTTCAATTTGTCAACTGACATCCCCTTGGTTCGGCTTCATCCTGCACTATCGGACTAAATTCGATGCAAAATATTCGTTAAGCATCGCTGGAGAGTCTTCGTTCCAGCAGAGCAACAATTGGTGGGGATTGAAACATGGATCCTCGTCGACACCCTCTAGGTCTTTCGCCGAGCTGCTCGTAGGACTTGGTAAATTTGTATCCCGTACCTCCGCCGTCGCAAAAAAGGAGTCTTGCTCTTCGATTGGCTATCCAACCTTTGGATCCTCCATCGGAACCTCTAAAGGAGAAGATCGCGCATCTGTGACAGCGACGTCAGTCTTATCCAGTAGAGTATCTTCAACAGCGGTTGGATCTTGAGACGGAGCCGCAAGTCTGGCTTCTTGCTCGGAGAAAACACAGGAAAGCCAATATCCAATGAAGGAATCTGGTCCCTCTTCCTTAATCCCATGCTTCCGAAAAGGTGTGCTCGCTCGGGATTTGAAATCGAAAGAAGAAGAAAGAAAGATAGGCGAATAAAAAGAATTATCGCAACGAAGAAACAATTTTTGCAGAAGCAGTCTGAAGAAAAACCCTTGTAACTGAGGAAGACAAAGAAGCTCCAGCAAAAAGTAAGGGATTAAAATCAAAAGAAATATCAACAGTTTCCTAATAAGCCGAATGTCGAGACTCGAATAAATCTCAAAGTATAAAAACCTTTCGTCCTTCCCACTTGGAAGAAAACCCTTGACGGGTCGCATATTTAATTTTAAGGAAGGCGCCACGTATTAAAAACACTTAAAAGCAGGCCGAGCTGGCCATCGCGGAGAAACGCTATTGGCGAGCTAATGCTTATTGCGAGATCAAACCCACTTAACTTCATGAAGTCCGCCGACCTGAATTATAATCAGTCTCGCCAAACTGGGGGGGGGGGGGGGGGGGGGGGGGGGCTTACTGTTAGAGGGGAAATGAGCACATTTCCTAAAAGGCTTTCTCTAGCAATAACCTAAGCCCATCAAGACCAGAAAGACCGCGCCAACCTAGCTCTGAAAAAGGAAAAATCTTAAAGATAATCTTCAAGTCCGGAAGCATCAGATCAACTCAAAGTATAAAGGAGAATTTCCATATTCTTCGGAGAATAAGGGATATTTCCATATCGCAAATATGAAAATATTCACAAAAGGAGAACAGAAAAAGGAGCTCAGAGCGACCGACCTCCTATTCCTATAAATAAGAAGACCTGGAGCACAGGAAAGATAACGCATACAATCTAGAGAGCTGCAGAGATAAAACCAAGAACTCCAACGCTTTCTAGTTAACTTCGCAAACACTTTCTTTTCACTTCGGCATAACCTTTCGGTTAAACCATCTCTTGTAATCGCTTCATCTTTGAGCTATTAATAAAGAACTTGTTCTCCGAAACCCACAACTATTAATCAAATTCCTAGTGGTGATTTTCTGGTTCAACAGCAAGTTATATATAACTCACTCGATGGAGCATTTGAGACACGAAAGATGGCTGCAATAATTTTGAACTAGGATCTAATCTGCGCATCGGCGCGCAGGTAATTTTTTTAAAAAATATTAGTTTTGTTATTACAATTTTAAAATGTGATTTTATAGTCCGCGCAGGTAAATGTTTTTTTTATAAATTAATTTTAAAAATATTGATTTTATAAATATAATTTAAAAATGTAATTTTACTATTTACAATATTGTAATCAAAATAGTTAATCTACAAATAATGCTAAGATGTTATAAATTACGATTGATTATCTTTTTGTTAATCGTATTCATGTTTTTTAGTCAAAAGAATTATATAATAAAAGTGTATTTGATTTAATAAGAAGATAATATATTAATATTTTTCTTTTTCTTTATCTTATTCGTTATTATTCTTTTGTTGTTGTTCCTTTTCTTTTTCTAAATCATTATTATTGTTCTTCTTCTTTTTTTCTTCTTCATCTTCTTCTTATTTTTTCTATTTTTCATTTATGTTCTTCTTGTACATTATTCTTTTCCATTATTCTTTTTTTCTTATTTTTAATAATTTTTTTTCTGTTTTTCCCTCTTTTTTCTCTATTATTTTTTCTTTATTCTTTTTTTTTCTTCCATATTTTTCTTTTTCGTTCTTTTTTCTGTAATTTTTCTTGCGCTTCTTCGTTTTGTTTATTTTTTATTTCGATTTTTCTCTGTTTTTATTTTCTTTTCTTCTCCTTTTTATTTTTTTTTCTTCTCTAATATTATTCTTTATTTTATTTTTCTTTGAATTTAGCAAAACAAAATTCTTATATTAAATAATTAATATTATATAAATAATTGTTTTGTTTTAGGATTTCTCGGTAAAATAAAATTTAGACTCTAAAAATTATTTTATAATTTTGTTTTGGAATTTTCTATATATATTTTTATAAATTTTGAATTAAAAATAAAGAAAATAAGATAGTTTTATATTTTTAAACAAAAATGGGCCTTTTAATAAGAAGAAAAACAAAAATTGGGCCTCTAATGAAAAAAGTAACAAAAATTAGGCCTTTAATAATTTAATGAAAAGATTAGATTTAATAAACTTTTATATAATAATTAAAGTCCAATAGCATATTAGGTAAATAACACATCAAATAAAGGTTAGTCTTCTAAAGTGGATTCTCTTTTAATATAATAGATTCGTCCGTTGTCGGCAAGAACATCTGGAAGCGTTAAGTTTCCATAATAAGCAACTCCTGAAAATGATTTTACACAAGATTTGATAATAAACACGTATGACATAAATGGTTAAACATGCATTTGAATGCAATGCACAATGACATGTACGTACCATTTTCGGTGATGTAGGTAAGTGGGTTTCCATAGTTTTTCCTGGTGTGATTTAGAATCATAGGGAATCCTGGAGGATAGTACACGAAGCTAGGAGCCTAAACGCTAATAGGAATTCTATTGCAATAATCTGAAACCAATTATATATAAAAATGAGATGAGCTAATTAATATATTTAATATATAAAATAATTTTGACAAAGAAGTTTCATATACATCCAAGAGTAAATCTTGGATCGGTTATGACACTAGGCAGTTTCGGAATAGGTGCGTCAGTCGCATATTGTGTTACGTGATAGTTCAACCCTAGGAAATCAAGTTATCTTTTAACTAAATCCGATTGTGCAGGTGTGAATCTTTGCAATCTATCTCCAACCATATCTCTCATTATCTTTGGATAGTCTCCGTACACCAATGGATCCAAGAACCTTCATATATATACATTTCATAAATTAATATTGGAAGTATGATTGTTGTTACTTGTGAACAATATATATATATATATGTGATGTGAGAATCAATATACTATCCGACACTAAAAGAGAATGCCCTCTTTGAAGCAGCTTTGTCGAGATCGTTAGTTTCGTTTAATGGGGTGAACTATCTTCCCATCAATGTCATTCATATCTTACCATCTTTAGATTTCTGCAAAACATTATTTAGATTATAAAATACAGTATTAAAAGATTGATATTAAAAGAAATTTATGTACAGTATATACTTGATATTTTTTTCGGCATAAAGATACAGTTTCTGCATGGACTAAAAGTTGGTGATGTGCAACTTTGTAAGAGCATCTTCAATGATAGATACTCTCAAAAGTATCTAAAGAAAAACAATCATTAAATAACATATATTAAAAAAGTATCTCAAAAAGTTTGAAGCTGTTCTCAAATGAGAAGCGCTCCACTCTCTTTCTCTTACTTTTTCAATTTTTTTTCTAATGTGAGATACTCAGTTGAGAACCCATCAATGTGGGTGCTCTAAGATTTGGTTCCGGAATTTCCTCCAAATTCATAGCCAGTGCAACGTCCTGGTGGATACGATCCATCTCTATAACCTTTCGTTGCAAGAGAAAAAGGCTGGTTCAAAGTAATCCAGTATTTGACTATGCCTCCAAAACTGGAAAATAGAAGCTTCGCGTAGTTTTTGAAATCCTCCCTGTTCATGTGTCATACATATTAAATATGTATAGATCTGATCATGCGATGTGCATATAACCAAAAGCCAAATAAATAATTTTATTAATTTATGGACTTACACTATACGTGGGCTTAAGAATCCTCCGTATTCGTCTTCCAAAGTTTGGGGAACATCCCAATGAAATATAGTCACATATGGTTCTATGCCTGTGAATCGTATCCACGCATGTTAAGGAGGTGTAGTCACATATGGTTCTATGCCTGTGAATCGTATCCACGCATGTTAAGGAGGTGTCTCCCTCTGTATCACAAATATAGCAAAACGATAAAATTCGTATGATTAAGTAAATTAAATTTAGAATATACCGTTTGTTACTAACTCGTTGATGAGATTGCTGTAGTATGTTATACCATTCTTGTCCAGTCCTCCAATCAGTCTTCCCTCTAATATTCGTATATATAACCACAATGTTCAGCCACATATATATAAAATTCTATGAATTCTTTTGTTAATTAGATGAAGAAAAGGAAATATGTTTTTTTGTAGTTACTTGGTAAGACCCTTGACCATGCTATTGAGAATGGGTATGCTTGAGCCTTCATTCTTCTTAGTAGTGCGACATCTTCCTGTTGAGGTTATATGAAAGTTCAAAAGTTAAATAAGGTTTCAAAAATAGATTAGATATCATATGTACACAATGATCATACTCTCTGATTTCACCTTATAAAGATGATACGAATCACAAGCGAGATCTTTTTCATGAGTTTCAATAGACACCCTCCCCCCCCCCTCCCCTCCCCTTCCACTTTGCTTCTCAATGTTCACATGGAGATATTTTAGTGCTACAGGTCTTTGTAGCTGTTTACCACTCCTAGTAGTGATTGACTGCACAACTGGTGGCGGTTGTTGTTGAGCTGCAATAGAGGATACCTGATTGGCTTTAAGCAGAGCAAGCTCTGCACTAACTTTCTCAAACTGTTGTTGTAGATTAGAATGCATTGCCATTGAGTTTTGTTGACCTGCAAGTAACTGCTCAAGCAGCTTAGTTGTGGATGTGTCTGGTGTATACGGTGTTATAGTTGAAGGACAAAGGACATCCTGAACTGGTGAAGCAGCCACTTGATGTTGAGGAGCAAACTCTGTTGCATACATACTCTCTTGGTGTTCTTTATATTGAGGTGTAAACCTGTGGTTTTGTTGTATGGGAACATCAAACTGATTGTATAATAGAGCACTCTCCCTTGTGTGTGCTTGAGGACTGTAAACATCGTAACTGTCATAGCTTGGATCCTGGTATGGCTTATGATGAACATTTTCTTTTTTCTGCACATAGTAGGCTTCAGCTTCTAAGTTATAAGCATGTCCAAGAGCTGATGTCCTCTCTGTTGCCTTTGGTGGGTGATGTATAGACTGCTCAAGCAACAAGTCTAACTTAGCATTTTGTGCTAACATATCCAGCATCGTTTGTTGATCTGAGGTTTCAGTATTCTTCTTGTAGCTGTCCTCTTGCTCATCCACATAGTCACCATTACTCAAGACAAGGTTTTCAATCTGCTGCAAACCATCATCCACTGTTGTACCCAAGAAGTGGCTGTTACTAGCTCTGTCTAACAGTATTTTGAACCGTGGTGACACTCCTCTGTAGAATGTGCTGAGAAATGACTCTGTTGAAAAACCGTGATGAGGGCAGCGCAAAGTGTAACCTTGAAATCTCTCCCATGCTGAACAGAATGGCTCATCTTGTGATTGTTTGAATCCTGATATGTTCTGCCTTAGTGTAGCTGTCCTGGTAGAAGAGTAAAACTTTGCAAGAAACACTCTTTTGCAATCATCCCAAGAATTTACTGATCCAAAAGCAAAGATCTTTCCCACAAATATGCACGTTCACTAAGAGAGAAACGAAAAAACCTTAGTTTGAAACCATCTTCTGTGATGCCATTGATATTTTGTAAACTGCAAAGACTCTCAAAGCTATCCAAGTGATCAAGTGGATCCTCCATAGATGTGCCATTGAAGCGGTTTCCTTGTACCATTGTTATCAAGCTGTTTTTGATCTGAAAATGATGCTCTTGAGATTGTGGAGGAAGAATACCTCTGCATCTGGTGTGAAGGTAAAGAGCATCATGAGATCCAATATGGTGTGCTCTTCTAGCAATCTGAGGCATTGGCCTATGTAACCTTTGAACTGGTGCTTCATCTTCTCTGAACTGAGCTTGATGAGCATATCTATGATGTTGTTGATCAGCCATTGTACCTGAGAAAACAGAGCAAGAGATGTA
Source organism: Thlaspi arvense (assembly GCA_911865555.2). Taxonomy (NCBI): domain Eukaryota; kingdom Viridiplantae; phylum Streptophyta; class Magnoliopsida; order Brassicales; family Brassicaceae; genus Thlaspi; species Thlaspi arvense. Next base: position 47,768,650 of record OU466857.2, read on the forward strand.
AAGTGATTAGTAAAGTAAAAGGTGATTAAGTATAAGCAAGAACCTAAACTTAATTATCTAACAATCCTAGAATGGCAATGGCGCCAAATTGAAGAAGGACTTTTGGGTCTCAATTCAATCCCTCTTGAATCAGATGTAGTATATAAGAGGTTTAATCAATCCATCTAGGAGCTAGAATAAAAGAGATGCAAGGTACAAACTAAGTTTAACCAATATGATAAAGATGGGATTATCTAACAACCTAAGTGATCAAAGATGAAAAGCTTAACCAAAAGGGAAATCTAGCAAGACTAAAGCAAGAAATGAAATGCAAAGAAGCTAAATGCAACAGAAACTACAAGACAATGATCTAAATGAAATAACTTGAAGTGCAAGGCAGGAAATGAACAAAAACAAAGCAACTAAAAACAGAGGAAAAACAGAACACAAAGTGATGAAAAGCAAAGAACAATGATGCGCTAGTTCAAGGTTAGAACAATGATGACTTGGGTATTACTTAGTATCAAACCTAGGGTGGTCAAGACTGATAGCAAGCAAAGAACATGATCAAGCCACTAAATCAATCAATCCGTATCAAGAGCAGAAACAACTAAGCTAAGTGATCTAAGCATTAATCAAACCAAAACACCCTAAGCTATCAACCAATCATCCCCAAATCTGCTCCAACCTCAAACCATATGAAACTACTCACAACACATAGTAAAATCAACAGAAATAAGCAGAGATGGTAGATCAAACATGATTAAACCAGAACTAGAAGAAAATGACAAAGGAAGTGCAAAACGTTTTTAAAAGAGTGATATGGATCAAAATCCCATAAAAATTTCTTTGTGGTTTCCCACAAGGTCGAAAATAGGGTAAAGAAGAAGATAATATGCTCAAACATAAGGTTTAACTTAAATAAGCTAAGAAGATAAGATTTGACAAAAAGTAGAAAAATCTTGGTCAACTCTCGGCGTTGACACATCGAGGTGCAAAGGGAGGTGTTCTGCTTGATGCATTCAGCTCGATATCGAGGTGGGTTCTTGGTGTTCTCCTCAGTGCTACACCTCGATATGTCATGTGTATTCGCATCGGCTTGTACGGCATGCATAACTCGGTGCGCTACCTCGGTGCAGTCTCGAGATCACAGGACAAATCCTTCTTCCTTGTCCCGCGCTTCACACCGAGCAAGCTTCACGGATATCTGCTCGATGCTGGACCTCGATAAGGATACAGAGTTTGCAAAGCTGCTTCTTTGGCGTCTCCTCAGATCATGAGTCGCTTCCATTCTCTTTCCAACTCCAAAACTCTCCCAAAAACACCTGCAAGTCACCACAAACATGCACATATATGCAAATGTATGCAATCTTAAACTAAATGCATGCTATGTTGATTCTAGGTGAAAATGATGCCTAAATGCTAAACTATAATGCAAAAACAGAGGAAAAGATGTATGAAATGCAGCCTAAAATGATCTAAAATAGCAAGCTATCAGTTTCAAACTAGAGTAATCTCTTTTTTCTCAGAATAGTGTGCGTTGTTCCACTATCTGGTATACAAGTTTCTCGAATCTGTTTCTTGGATTTTGTTCCATCCGTATTGCTATACATTTCTGTAATTTACATAAATAAATCCAAAGCAAATATTATTAATAGAAAAGAAACATACAATAATTATACATTACATTGTTGTGAGAAACAATATTATTTGTTTTAAAACTGAAATTGTAATAATTATACATGGCATTACTGGAGACTATTCAGTAGTCTCTCTACAAGCATTTTAGTTATTTCCGTTATCAGCCTCGTCGAAATCATTTGCAAAGTCGAGGGAGTCGAGGTACGATGTACCCTCGAAGTTTTCAGCGAGGTTCACTTCTTTCCCTTTGCCTTTTCTGGCCTCTTGGTACAACTTGCAAAGATGTGGAGGGGTTCGACATATGCGGGACCAATGTCCTTTGCACCCACATCTGTAGCATACATCCTCACTCTTCTGGGTGGGGGCTACTTGGGTTTCCTTCCCTTTGGATGTATTTGGGATCTAACCCATTTATTTGATCCCCTCCCCCTTGCATTGTAACCTCTTCCACGTCCGCGATTAAATCGACGGCCACGGCCCTGATAGGTTTGACTTTTCTTTGGATTTCCCGCATCCGTTACATTCACTTCTGGGAATGCTTTGGTTCCCGTAGGTCGGGAATTGTGGTTTTTGATGAGGAGCTGGTTATTCTTCTCAGCCAGCATTAGTGTCACAATTAGTTCAGAGAACCTTGTGTAACCGCACTTTCTATATATTTGTTGCAGGACAAGGTGCTCCTTGTGGAAAGTGACATAAGTTTTCTCGAGCATTTCTGCTTCTGTGACGGACTTTCCACAATACTTCAGTTGTGAGACTATCCTCAGCATAGCGGAATTGTAGTCATCCACTTTCTCGAAGTCTTGGAACCTCAGGTTTCCAGTCTTCTAGAGCATGAGGGAGGTTGACATCCTTCTGGTTGTTAAACCTTTCTTTCAGGGCTCGCCATAACTCTGCTGGGTCTTTTATGTGCACATAGTCATAAGTCACATTTTCATCCAAATGCTTCCTCAGGAAGATTATCGCTTCTGCCTTGTCTGGGGCAGGCGCTTTGGTTCCAGCTTTAATCGTATCAGTTAACTTTTTCATTTCCAGATAAAGTTCCACGCTGCTAACCCATGCTATGTAGTTTGCTCCAGTTATTTTGAGAGCCGGGAACTTAAGCTTCTCAATGTTTGCCATTTGGTTTTCTAAAATAAAATGACAAATAATATAATTAGAAAAGTGATTTTATTAAATTTAGAATATGCGAGGTACCAGAATAAATAACGAGATTACAAGGAAAACTAATGCATAAAACATCAAAATGAAAATCATCACATATTCTTCTGGAGAGAATTCCCCGATGAGTGAACTATAAAAAGCAACAAGAATATAACCAATTACAAAAATTAAAAAGAGATGAAGCATTTTTGTTTTATGAAAATAAATGATTTTGTTTAAAGAAGGTTTTGAGTGTAGTGGATGAATGAAATACGAGAGTATTAATAGATGATGAAATACTGTTTATTAGCCGTTAAGTAGCCGTTTGAAAAAGGTGAAAAACTTATATATTTTTTCTTTGTTACCGTTGAGTGGTAAGGAGTTAAAAATAAAATCAATCTGAATTTTACTGAACAATCAATTAGATCTATCAATTTTCATATAAAACATTTATATACAGGTGGCCGAGCCTCCATTTATAATAATCATAATTTATAAACATTTAACAGTGATATTATGGTGACGGAATCATCCACGTTTAGACAATAATTTAATTATAAGATGGCTTAGCCGTCCAACATAATATAAACAGTAAATAAATGATTATGGTGTATTTAGCATCCATGACATAATGATTATAAAATATTAACGAGGCGACAAACCGTCCATTGTAATATTAAATAAATAATGGTGTGTTAAACAGCCACATAATAATAGATAAGTATATATACGATATATCGCTTGTTATAATAGTGTATATAATATACATATATATTTAAATATATTATAGAGTGATCGTGCTGATAACGTGTTATAGTAGACTATATGATTTATCGTATAGATAAATATAAATAAAGACGAAAAATTTATACCCGCAGAAGAAGAAGGTAAAAGAGAGATGAGATAAATAATGAAACATTTTGCTGCTCTTCTATTGTAAATGAGTTGTGTGTTGCAAAAGATCAAAGATCGTTCTATTTATAGGTAGTGAAAAAATAAATTTATTGTGTGCATAGTGACGATGGGTTCCACAACTTGTTTTATCACATTTCACATATTTCTTTTGATGACTTTACAAGCCATATATTATTGACTCTTCAGAAACCTTATATTGTTGTTGACATTTCATAACAATCTACAATTTATTAACTCAATCAAACTTACAATTCATGTACAATTCATTTTTGTAATCATTTTTTAATTTTTGTGAAGGATATTGGAATATTAAGGTCCGTGTCCCATCTCTTTTAGGTTACATTATAGTCAGCAGCAACCTTCGTTCCATAAGCAAAATATGACTTGTCCCATTGATACCTGTTCTTATACCTCTACAAGAAACTATTGTAATTCTATTCACAAAATAATAAACTTAAATATTTTAAGAAACGATCTAAACTAATATTTGTTTTAAAAAATAATTCTTTATTTCACAAAGTAAAACTCCATATATATGAGGGTGTACAGTAATATCTATGTAATTCAGTAAAACAATATACCTCACACATATGGGCGGAAATGAGTATTCATCTGATAATTTGATGCCCACTGAGACACAAAACAACTAATGTATACTTTTCAAATTTATACCTAAATTAAAATTTGGGTAAACACGTGATGAAAACTCCAAACTGGACACAATCAAGATGAAGCCATATATGATATCAAATGAAATAATGAAGAGTCGAACATGAAGTCTGTTGTTCTAGGCAGAAAGTTGGAGATGTATCATCAAATAAAAAAAATATGATGATAGTCAAATGTTGTCCAAAGAGTTTTTACAAAACAAATCCGTCCACACTTGGTTATTCATTTTAGTAGCTAGAAACTTTTTTACATTTGGAAAGTCATGGATATAGTTAGCAAACTGGATTCACTTAGCTGGATATTGTCGTTCATAGACACTTATTCAACTATGGTGATCCAATGAATTTTTAGTTTGTGGAACCGGCAAAAAATAATGCTATACTGGTATGATATTGCGACCGGATTTATGTGTTAGGATTACGGGGAAACAACAATAAGAAGTATTCAAAAGTGGCCAATAAGATGTAATCACAAGTGGTCAACCATGTTCAAATCACAGTAGAAAGACTCGAACAATGATCACCAACTAGTAGAGTGAATCCTCAACCACCAAACTACCAAATATTGTTTTTTCTTTTCTTTTGAAGAAGTGATGTCCGAACCACTCAAAGTGTATTGAATGAATAGATATTGTAAAAACAAAACAAAAACAAAGTTAAAAAGATGCAAATGATATATAAAAAAAAATATTCTATGAAATAATTCATAATAAAACGGAATGTCTTATTGATTTTGATAAAAAGAGATGCAATCATAATATATATTTTTGAATTTGCTATTATTAACTGATCCACTTTGATACACCTGAGCAATTTATCTATGGAACACACACCAACTTGGTCTCAGCGCTCAACTGTAACCCCTGATCAACGACTGAATAATCGAAAGTGAAGAACATAAAACTAAAGAACACGTACTGCTTTTAGTAGCTAACAACATGTCATTGACATTGAGTTACATGTTATCAAAGTATTCATCACTAACTTTTTCACACTTTTGGTGAACCTTTGATCCCTCATAAGTGTATCAAACTGCTTGTTCCATTCTTGAAGGGCTTGGTTTAATCTATAAAGCAAATTCTACAACAAACAGACTTGATATTTTCCTGTATTAACTTCGAACCCTCTAGGTTGCTCCATGTACAACTCTTGAAAAAGTCCTCTATGCAGAAATGTGGTCTTAACATCTATTTTCTCAAACTGTAGATCACCTTTTACCACTGGAGACATCAGTATCCTGATTTAAATGTGCTTGATTACTGGAGAAAATACTTCTTCATAATCAATTTGTCTCTTTGGGTGAACCCTCTGGCCACTAATCGACCTTTGAAACTTTCAGGCTCAACACATGGAATTCTCGGCTTCTTCTTGTATAACCATTGACAATTGATGCCTTTCTTGTCTTTTGGTCGATAAACCACATTCGAAGTAAGTATGATTCTTCCACAAGGATTCCATCTCATATGTCATCCCACCATTTCATTTGACCCAATCTTTACTTCTCTTTGCCTCATGATAGCATTGAGAATCATCAATGTCAATGTCTTCTGCAGCTAACACTGCAAAAGAAAAGACTGTATAGTCTGTAAGCTTTGTTGGAAGCTTGATCTCCCTTTTTGGTCTATCAATTGCAATGTTATGCGATTGGACAGCTTCACTACTCTCTGGTGCGTCTGTACCTGGCTCTATCTCAGATGCAGCTTCTTCTAACTCAAAGTCACTTGAGCTAAATATAATAGCTCAACCTGAACTCTCTAGACCTTTTGTGAAAGCTGACTCTTGATCTTTACCCTTCTCAACATGATACATCAACTCTATTAACCCTCTTAAAGATGGATGTACTTCAGTGACATTCTAAACTGTCTCAGTAACTTTCAGATTCTTGTAGACTAGGTCTTCATGGAATATTACATTCCCGTTGACATTCAAAATTTTCTTCATCTATTAGCCAAATCTTGTACCCCTTTTTTCATGAGGGTAATCTAAGAAAACACCTTTCAAAGATCCTTGTTCCTAATGAACATATGCAACTGAACCAATTTTTTACTAACTCAAGTAGATTCTATGTATTTTGAACAAATCAAAAGTCACTTTTACAGCTGGGAGAGGAGTAGTTTAATGGCTTTTCAATGATTAACTTTTAGATTAACTAAGTTTTTTATCCGCACTACGTGCATGATTTATACTATAAACTGGTTCAACATATATTTTTAATGAGTAGTTTTTAAACATTTAGCAAAAGTACTAAGATAAAACTTATATATATATATAATGTTTGATTATTGTATGTAATTATCTATTTTTTGGATCTTAAATTATTTTTAGTTTTATAGTTTACCCTTTTAAAAAGTTACACTAAAGCTTTTAAATATTTTTTGTTAGTTTAGATAGTTTTATAATAATTTTTATTTTATTTTTACATTTATAATTGTTTAATTTTTATATATTTAAGATATATATATATAGTATTATATTTTGGTTAGTTAATCTTTTTTATTCTTGTTTTCCAAATATTTAGTCTAGATATCGAATAATTTCATTTTTAGATTATTTTTTTCTTTTTGAGTTTAGCTTATTGGTTTTCATATTATTTTGACATATATGATTATTTGAAAGAAATGACATTGTTTAATACACATTTTTATGTTGATTTTCTTAAAAAAAATCGCCTATATATCAAAATAATTTTCTTTCAAATGATTTTTATTTTGTTAATTTAGATTTTAATTATTGATTTATATTTCATTTTTAAAGATACAATTTTGGAAGCATTAACATTATTTAAAATATAATTAAAATGCTAAGTTTGCATATATTTGAGTTTGTTCAGCTGTTAATTTTTCAAAAAGTCAAGATATCAAGTTAATTTCATTTTTAGAAATTTTGTTTTAGGTTTTAGGATTTAGGTCGTAGGTTTAGCTTATTAATTTTCATTTGATTTTCACATATACAATTTTTCGGAAGTATGTTTAAATTGATGTTTTTAATATTTTGATCATATAGACTATCGAACTTTAATAATTTAATAGTTTGATTGATAATATTTTAAATCAGACGTTCTTTTAGTAAATATTTTATAGAATTTTAATAAATTAATATTTAAGTTAATTTTATTTTTCTTGTTAATAGGAACAGAAAATCGAGTTTCCTTGTTTCTTAAACATTTTGTTATTAACAACTAGGTTTTGATCCGTGCAACACAGAGAGTTATTTGTTAATCTATTTTTAAACTTTAGAATTTTATATATTTATATTATTATTATGTTTATTTTAAGTTTATTTGTATTTTTAATAGTTATTTTTTTGTTTTAAATATTTAGATATATTATGAAGTTATAAATATGTGTTAAATGTTTAAAAATTTCATTTATATTTATATAGATCAATAATCTCAATGCTTTAAACTGAATAACTTCTTCATTTTTCATAAATTTTGGAAAGATTTAACTCATTCTGAAGCATAAATAGTCATGTGTTTATTATTTTTTTCTCCTTCGTATAGATTAAGTTAATTTCATATTATATGATTAAACACTTTAGTATTCTTTATTATAAAATCTTTATTTATTTTCAAAAAAATATATATATATGAATGATTTTACTTTACTTTGATACATAAAATCTTTCAGTTTTTCTTTTTAAGTTTGATAACTCCACAACTTCTTCTGTCATCTTTCGTATTTGTTTGCATTCCAATTCTTTCTCCACATACTCTTTGTTTATATTTGAAATAACATTTTGAATTTTTTTTATTTCGTAGAGAATTTTATGTTTATATGATTTATAAAATAATTATTTATTTAATATAAATACTTTTACTTTACTTTTATACATAAATCTTCTCAAGTTTTGTTTTTAAAACATTTTGATAACCATCATTCGCAAGTTCTTCTATCATGTTTTGCATTTGTTAGCCTTCCAACTTTTTTTTTCTTCTAAATCATATTTTTTTTTTCATAAATTTTGTTTTACCTTTTTGATTTGTAAAATAAGTATTTTTCTCTTTTACATTATAATTTTATTTTATATGAAGGCCTAAAAAATACATACCTAAAATATATAGAAGCTAGTAAAAAAAAAGATTACAATATGTAGAAGCTCATAAAGAAAAGAAATACTTGCTGAGCTGGATAGCATCATTGGAGAGAAACTTTTTAAAACTCATTCTCAAGCACAGAAGTCCTAAGTCTTTTTTTTTCTGTATAGATCAAGTATATTTTTATACTACATAATTTTTAAAATTGCTAAAAAAATCTAAAACTTGATTTTTTTTCTCCAAAACTAGACTTCCTATTGCATGTTTGGCAAACCTAACTCACAAGAGTAGTGAAATTACAACCCTAATTTTTATGAACAAACAAAAAATGTCAGCCACTATGACAGTTTTATCCTCGAGTAGACTTCTACAATAGACGTCTTGATAATATTTTTTTAAAAATTAATTTAAAAAATTATAAAAAAACATTTGATAAAAAAAAATTAGTTACATAACCAAAACACATACATTTTTCATCAATTAAAAATAAAAGTTGATACAAAAGAATCAATTTAAATCAACATAGACAAGTTATGTTAGAAACTAATACAATCCAAGATGTATACTAGAGAATTCTACTCAATCACTAAATCTTAAATGTTAATAATAAAAATTATAAAAAACTAATTTGGTAAAAAAATTACATACACAACTAAAACATAGACAATTAGCATCTATATGAAATAATTTTTCATGAAAATAAATCAGTTTATAAGTTACACGTCAAAAGGGTTAGGGTTGAGGTTTAAAGTTTAGGGTATAAAAGTGTAATTGTTAGGGTTTGCACAAATTCTATATGAATCATAATTTATGGTTCGGTTTTTGAATCAGAGTTCATATCTTTGTTATTTTAACTGTGAGTTATGAATATAGAAAGGAAATTAATGTTTTCATATAAATTTTAATCAAAAAAATTTGATTTAGGATTTAGGGTTAAGCAGACTTTTTCAGTAGACTTCTCAAGTAGACTTCTTGGAGAAGTTTGAAATTCAAAAAAACATAGCGAGAATTCGAAATTATTTAACAAATTGGGCGAGAACCAAAATATAACAGACATAATTTGTTGGTAATTGATCAATTTCACCAGTTAAGCAGACTTCTCCAGTAGACTTCTCGAGTAGACTTCTCCAGTATACTTTAAAAAGAAGATTTCTCTAGTAGACTTCATTTGTAGACTTCAAAAAGAAGTCTGCTTAACCAAAAAAATTTCTGGATATATAAGAAGAGTTTAACCTAATTGTGTTAAAAATAAAATTTATCTCTCTCTTAAACAACACCTCTCTCTCCTCTCCCTCTTCTTTGGCCATGAATCTTTTCTCCTTCCTCCCTTGCTGTCAATCTCATCTCAATCCTCTCTATCTTGCTCTCAACCTCCTCTCACTTGCTGGTTATGGTAGTGGTAAGCAAATCTGAGCTTTTGTGTTCCTCTTTTTGTTTGGTTTTGTTTATGTTCATATTGCAAATCTGAGCTTATTATTACAAACTTGAGTTTATTGTTTTAGATCTGAGTTTATGTTTGCAGATCTGAGCTTATTGTGTTATAAATTTTGTAGATTTTATTGCAAATATGAATTTTGTTACAAATCTGAATTTTGTGTTATTGCTCCAGAGCTAAATTTTGTTGTAGATCTGAATTTTGTAAATACAGTACATTTTGTTGCAAATATGAATTTCAACATTTTTCTTTTCTTATTGTTTCAGATCAGAGCTTATTTATATTTCTGGTTTTGTTCTATAGGATCTCAATAAAGCTCTTGCTTGTCTCCGCCGGAATTAAGTGATTTCAAGGTTCAAAACGGTAATTATATGACACCATTGGTCAGAATCAGACTTCAGTCGAACACTTCAGCTGCAAACTTCAGCCGCAAACTTCTCGTGCACACTTCAGTCGTAGACTTCTCGAGCACACTTCTCGAGTAGACTTCAGTCGCAGACTTCTCGAGCAGACTTCTCGAGCAGACATCAGACGCAGACTTCTCGAGCAAACTTCAGTCGCAGACTTCAGTCGCAGATTTCTCGAGTAGACTCTTGGAGCAGACTTCAGTCGCAGACACCTTTTCAGACATTTTAGTTTAAGATAGAATTTTAATGCCAATTTTAAGATTTATAATCACTGACCTTTAAATGTTTGTTTGTTTAGAGGGTCTGCTTTATATGTAATGTTGGATTACATTGAATAGTTTTATCATATTCCTAAATTATGTGTGTTTATGTATTCTGCAAAATAGACTTTACTGTCAGATTTCATATGCAGACTTCTCAATTAGACTTATCTAGTAGACTTCACAAATAAACTTATATTACATAACATAGGGTTTATCTCAATAGATTTGTATTACATATTAGGCTTCTTACATAGACTTCTGAAGTAAACTTCTTACTCAGATTTCTTCCTTGACATCTTACTAAGTCATCACCATTCTTCTTTCTTGTCATCTTACTTAGTCATCAACATCCTTGAACCCCTAATAACAGAAGAAAATTAATTAAATTTTAACTACCAAACGCAAAATAACACCAAACGCAAGCTAATTCAAGTGGCTACAAAGTTGATGAAGCAGGCCGAGGCCAAATCGGAATGCAAGCACCTCATCTGAGCTGATCTTTAGTTGATATGGTCCTTCGGTTGCTTAACATCGGTTAGCTGATGACCGATGTGCCTGACCGATGTGAATCTTCAAACTCTCGGGTGGATCACATCGGTCAGTCTTGACCAATGCTGTTGATCGATGTGGATGTCCTGTCTCTTCACATCGGTCACAAGTGATTGATATGGATGACCGATGTGATTCACCAGCTTCTCTGTTGCTTTACATCGATCATCACTGATCGATGTGGTTCGTGCCTTGACCGATGCAAGTTGAGCGGTTTAACTAAAACTTCTGTAACTTTCTACCCGATGATGGGAATGACCTGAAACCAACTAAAGAAGCAAGCTAACTCATGGAGCTACAACATTGGTGAAGACTGTTGAAGCTGAATCGGACTGGAGATGCTTTGTCCGAGACGGTTTTGTCAGGTGAAGTATCTGGCCGCTTCAATAAGGTGCACCTTCTTCTTGGGTCTTTTGATGTCTTGTGCTGCATCCACCATCATATCCCATGCTCTTTGTAGTCTCCACACTCTCCAAACATACCTTCCAAACTCTTCATATGCACAAAACTTGCAATGCACACCCTAAATCTATATTAAGCTCTAATTGAATGCAAATAGGACAAAAGCAAGCAAAAATGCATGTTTAAAGACTATAAAACAATGCAAAGTGTATGCTAATATGGTGTAAATAATGAGTATATCAACACCCCCACACGTACCTTTTGCTTGTCCTCAAGCAAACAAGAAGAAATGAGAGAATGAGGTTTGAAAGTGGGAGCTCAAAACTAAAGGTGTCAATGGAAAAAACTGATTCAATGCCCAAGTTATAGATTCTAAGATGCATAGAGATTGTTCTACTTCAAAAGCTTTAGCCATACCTATCATAGCAAACAATGAACCCTAGGTGATTCTTTAAGAAGCAATGGCTGTGAATTCTGAGAAAGGTGCAAAAGCTGCTTCACACTTATGCAAGCAACAAGATTCTTGAAGAGGGCTAGGTGTTTCTTTTGATGATTCTGCAGGAAAAAGAAATGTCCCACCCAAAGTCACATCCTGCTCTCCTGTTGTTCCTCACTTCCTTGGTCAAATTCATGCACCCACTGCTTATTCACCACCATGGAAGAGGAGACATTATTCTCATAGGCATTTGTTGCCACTCTCTGATCCACCAGATGTCTGAACCCCCAACACAGTCAAGCTAATGACTGAAAACAAGCGCTTGGTGGGAGGAAACCCACTGGTAAGTTTAGTAACCCTATGCTTATGCCACTAAAAAAACATTTCGAGTGGTTTGACGGAGGGATGACGACCTAGATCATCACAGAGGTGGACACCAAGGAGGGGTGACGACCGTCGCCACCTGGTGACGACCATCACCAGCTACAGACTCAGGTGAACACTTCGTTTTCTCTCTTCTGTCCGTTCCACTTCTTCTATTTTTCCAACTTTGGGCTTGATATAAATAAGGACAGTTTTGTTTAAGTCTAGGGGAGGTAGTTGCTGTTCTATTTTGAGAGTCAGTCAGTTGTGTTAAAAACCTGTTTTATTCAGTCAAAACCAGTTGGGAATTAGGATCTTTCTCTTGATTATCTGTGTATATTGTTTCATCTGAGTGACCACTGTTGTGGAATTGATATCTAACTAATGAAAAATCCTTAGGCTGACCAGTTAACTAGAAACATCCATAGTTCTAGCAAGTCCACAAAACCTGAGCTTCTAAAAGACTAAATTAGTGAGTTTGATGTTCATATAGCTTGATTCCTCATTCAGATCTGATAAATTACCTGCAATGTTTAAAAAGTAATGGTACTCTAATCCTTGGTTTGAAATATTTTTTTTTAAAATGAAAGAATAAAAAAATTAGAAGATTGACATGATTCTCTTGGGGTGAAGGGTAGAAAAACTTTCAATGACCCCAATATTTCATTTTAAAGAGATGATCACAGGTGAAGGGAAGGTTAGGATTATCCTGTCAGACCATTATTTACCTACACCTAAAGTAATTTAAAGAAACATAAGAAAATAATAAGTCTGGGGGAGAGAAAGAGTACCAAAAGTTGATGGATTGCAGAGCTGATTTGTTAAGATATAGTATGGGAATGAGTTTAGAAGGTTCTTGAACATTTAAACAATTGATAAGGTTTAGCAAGGATAGTTAGTGGATAATGCTGTGAATTTATGAGTTGAATTTGGGATGATGTGAATGCCTAAGGAGAAGTACATGGTGGTTTGATTTGGATTGATTCTTGCGGTGTGTGGATTACAGGATAAGCAGACAGTACAATGATCTACCGAGAAGGTGAGTTCCCTCGTTTTCAAACCTCGACTCTATTCTTAGTTTTCTATTTTGCTTCAGGGCAAGCAAAAGCTAAGTCTGGGGGAGTTGATATATCATGATTTTTATGGTTTTTAACCATGATATAATTCCATTCTATTGAGTCATTTTGGTCTTTTAGAGTTACAGGTTAATGCGTGCTTGGAGTATAATTGGAGATTCTGGAGCGTTATGGAGCAAAACAGGAGTTCTTCCCAACTTCAACAACAAGGAGACATGATTATGCCTTAGTGACGATCATCACCACTGAATGAGAGACGCTCGTCACCCGTTCCTGAGGAAACCACGCAAATTTATAAAGAAAATGGAGGAAGAATTACAGTTTTTACCTAGAAGTTTTATTAATTGCAAAACGGCCCCAATTCGTTTTATCCTGTATATTTAGGTTTTTCAGCCATTTTTTGCTGTGTACCTTAATTTCTATTGAGAGTTTGAGAGAGATTTGTTCCAGATTTTTTGGGGAGACAATTCGGAGACTATGTTCTTCTGAGAGAAGAATTTGAACTCCTTTATATCTTTTACTTATCTCTTTTATGCATTATATTTTAGTCATAATTTATGTTTCAGTAACCATGTCTGGGTAATTTGCTAGGTAGGTCATGGGTCTTTCAAAGGTTGATTATGAATTGTTAGAATTGAATTACTATTGGGATTAATCTGTTTTTTCATCTAGATTTGTGTTTATTGCTTATTCTAGCTTCGCGACCTAGAATCTGATCTTATGTTGATTAATAGATACGAGAGTATTGTTAATTGCCTGAACTAATCTTTGATGAGCAAAATTACTATCTGCAAAGAGATTTTATTTAAAAATTTTGTGAACAGATCGAACCTGACCTTATCGCTTGTCTGAATTATTTAAATTTGCAAAGAGATTAGGGATTCTAGGATTTAGACATAGATAATCTCTGCAACGAAAGTTCATTGGTTTTACAATTGTGTTTCGAGTTCTAGAACAGTGCTTTATAAATATCTGGATATTTTTCATTCTGCAATTTCAGTTTCAACCTGCGAATTTTCTAAAGCCTAGCGTTTTATCTTCTTGCTTTTAAAACTCTCAAAAATCAAATCTGCTGCTTTTCATTAGTTTATTTGGATTAAATTTTCTTTACTCTTAGCTTAATGCGAATCTTGAATCTGTTGTGTGGCTTCCTTAACTCTTGGGATTTCGATATCCTTTATACTACATCTGCTTTGCTGTGCACTTACAGTAGTTTTATTTAGGTGAAACTTAGAGCCTATTAATCATGCATTATCATATCACTTCTTTGGGTTTTGTGGTTTTAGCCATGATGAGTGAGTAGACCTTTTTAGGTTTTGAGATTAGATAGATTTAGTATTGGCTAATGATGTCATATGCTTTATTTACATGTTTCATCTATTTGATGCTTATAACACTAGGTTAGCCTTGATTAAGCTTGTTTATATTATAGCTTTCTCTTATGTCCGCCAAGTGTTTGTTAAAATGCTGATAATGTCATTTAGAGGATTTGTTCGTCCTAGTCTATGAGATTAGATGTCTTGGGAGCATTTTGGCTTGATAGAATTGGTTAGGCTTGCTTGCTAATCATTTGGTCACTTATAAGAGTTAGTTCTTGATTAGGTGGTTAATAATGGTTGTTTGAATTGTATTCCTAGGAACTAGCATTGTTATATGTTTGATAAGTATCATCGATCATCCTAAGAGCTCCCCTATATCAATAAACCTCATCTTAAGTTTTCAAATTTACATCAATTTTGAATTTGCCTAATTGTCACTCTTTTGTTTAGTATTGTTTAGTCTTGTTATTGCTAGCTTGAAGTTTAGTTGCTTGTTTCAGATTCTAGACACTAATATCTTTTTCTTTGCTTGAATTAGTCACATCCATTATAATTTTACTGTTCTCAATCACCACATTTGGATTGATACCTTACTATGCTATATTAATGGGTATCTAAGGAATTGACACAAGAGTGGAAACTCCTGTATCACTAGGATACATAGATCTCATATAAGTTGCTTCAAACATTCATCAAGCATTACTAGTGCAAGTGAAGTCTAAGAATATAAACCAAGTGATCAAGTTAATTTAAGCAATAAAAATACCCAATAAGAAAGGATTAAAACTTAAGAACACACCAAATATGGATCTATCATCAAGCTCCCTTAATCTACCTATTCTGAAACATAAGGCAAAATATTCACTAACCATAGTGTTAACCACGAAATTTATGAGGACAGGATGGTTAAAAATGATAAGAGAAGATAACCAAGAAAGAAATATAAAAGAGAAGCATAAACTTTATTAGAAATACAAAAGTCTTACAAATCAAATCAACATAAAAGAGGGAAGGTTTTTGGTGAGACAACTAGCTGCCAAGATGCCCTAGGGGGATCCTACTTTGACCGTCCTACACCACACAAGTTAGCTTGCTTCAAACCCTCTTGCAACGGGTTGACACTTGACTAGCTGCTGGTACTTTCCCTGGAGGTTCTTGCATCGGGCTGATAATATTGCATGTGATTATTGTTCACTAGGTCGCTTAGCTCCACAACGAGCTGGCATAGCATTGTACATAACCGATGTGGAAGCAGAGATCATCTGCTTCACTCTCCTTAGCTCTCTTTTGACTTGATTTTCTCCATGGATCGTCCCATAACCTCTTCATAGCCTCCACACTCCATTAGTACATGTCAAACAGTCCAAACATGTAAAAACATGCAATACATGACCTAATACTAGCTAAGTCTAATATGAATGAAAATGGAATAAAAATTATGGGACAAATTGATATATCATGGTTTTTATGGTTTTTAACCATGATATAAGTCCTATTTATATACAGTTTTGGTCTTTTTAGAGTCCAATTCGAGTCTTCACAGGTTGAAGTACGTTTGGAGCTTATATGGAGATTTTGGAGCATTATGGAGCAAAACAAAAGATCTCCCAAACAAGGAGACAAAGTCCTCAAGGGGTGACGACCATCATTCACCCTTGGTGACGCTTGTCACCCTCCAAACCCAGTTGTTACCCGTGTCTTAAAAGACTTCTGAAGATTTACAAGTTTGGCCAAGAAGTTTTACTATTTGCACTTTAGCCCCAGTTTGTGTTTTAGACTATATGTAGGTTTTTACAGCCATTGTTAGGCATCCATGTTTTATACTATTGAGTACCTGTCAAACAGTTCAAACATGTAAAAACATGCAATGCATGACCTGATACTAGCTAAGTCTAATATGAATGCAAATGGGATAAAAATTATGGAACAAATTGATATATCATGGTTTTTATAGTTTTTAACCATGATATAAGTCCTATTTATATAGTCGTTTTGGTCTTTTTAGAGTCCTATTCGAGTCTTGACAGGTTGAAGTATGTTTGGAGCTTATATGGAAATTTTGGAGCATTCATGAGTAAAACTGAAGATCATCCAAATAAGGAGACGAAGTCCTCAAGGGGTGACGACCATCAATCACCCTTGGTGACGCTCGTCACTCTCCAAAACCAGTTGTTGCCCGTGTCTTAAAAGACTTCTGAACATTTACAAGTTTGGCCAAGAAGTTTTACTATTTGCACTTTACCCCATGTTCGTATTTTAGACTATATTTAGGTTTTTACAGCCATTGTTGGGCATCCATGTTTTATACTATTGAGTACATGTCAAACACTCCAAACATGTAAAAACATGCAATGCATGATCTAATACTAGCTAAGTCTAATATAAATGCTAATGTGATAAAAATTATGGAACAAATTGATATATCATGGTTTTTATGGTTTTTAACCTAACTAAGTCTTATTTATATAGTTTTTTTGGTCTTTTTAGAGTCCTATTCGAGTCTTCACAGGTTGAAGTATGTTTGGAGCTTATATGGAGATTTTGGAGCATTCTCAAGCAAAACTCAAGATCTTCAAAACAAGGAGACGAAGTACTCAAGGGGTGACGACCATCACTCACCCTTGGTGATGCTTTTCACCCTCCAACACCAGTTGTTGCCCGTGTCTTAAAAGACTTCTAAAGATTTACAAGTTTGGCTAAGAAGTTTTACTATTTGCACTTTAGCTCCAGTTCGTGTTTAAGACTATATTTAGTTTTTTATAGCCATTGTTGGGCATCCATGTTTTATACTATTGAGAGAGAGAGAGAGAGAGAGAGAGAGAGAGATTTGTTCCAGAACTTTTAGGGAGACAATTCTGAAACTTTGTTCTTCTGAGAGAAGAATTCAACCCATTTATATCTTTTACTTGTTTCTTTTATGTATTATATTCTTTTCATAATATTTGTTTCAATCACCATGTTTGAGTAGTTTGCTTTTTAGGTTAGGATGATTTATGGGTTAATGATGAGTTTGTAGATTTGTTATACTGTTAGGATAATCCATTGGTTCTTCATCTGGATTTGCATTTATATTGATTCTAAAATTGATCATCTAGAAATCAAACCATAGGCTGTTTAATATATGTGAGAATATTGTAAATCACTAGAACTAATTAGATGAGCAAAAATACTATCTGCAAGGAGATTTAATTTAGGAATTTTGTGAACAATCGAATATATTATTAATGCTTGTCGAAATTAGCTGATTTTGCAAAGAGATTTAAAATTCTGGAATTTAGGCATAGATAACTTTTTCAACAAGAGTTAAGTGGTTTTAAATAAGTGTTTCGAGTTCTAGACGGTTTTATTAATTTCCCGATAGTATACATTCTACATTCTCGGATTCAACCTGCAAATTATCTTGGCCTAGCGTTTTTAGTCTCTTGAATTTTAACAACATCCAATACATCACCTGCTTCTGTTTCGTTTAATTATTTTGATTTACATTCATTTGATTTGGTACAGAGAGAGAGAGAAATTTGCTCCAGAGCTTTTGGGAAGACAATTATGAAACTTTGTTCTTATGAGAGAAGACCCCTTTATATCTTTTACTTATTTATTTTATGTATTCTATTCTTTTCATGATGTTTGTTTCAATCACCATGTCTGAGTAGTTTGCTTGTTAGGTTAGGATGATTTAAGGGTTAATGATGAGTTTGTAGATTTGTTATACTGTTAGGATAATCCATTGGTTCTTCATCTGGATTTGCATTTATATTGATTCTAGAATTGATCATCTAGAAATCAAACCATAGGCTGTTTAATATATGCGAGAACATTGTTAATCACTAGAACTAATTAGATGAGCAAAAATACTATCAGTAAAAAGATTTGATTTATGAATTTTGTGAACAATCGAATATATTATTAATGCTTCTCTAAATTACCTCAATTTGTAAAGAGATTTAAAATTCTGGAATTTAGGCATGGATAACTTCTGCAACGAGAGTTAATTGGTTTTAAATAAGTGGTTGGACTTCTAGACGGTTTTATTAATTTCCTAATAGTATACATTTTACATTCTCGGATTGAACATGCAAATTATCCTGGCCTAGCGTTTTTAGTCTCTTGAATTTTAACAATATCCAATAAATTGCCTACTTCTATTTCTTTTAGTTATTTTGATTTACATTTATTTTGTTTGGGGGAGAGAGAGAGAGAGAGAGAGAGAGAGAGAGAGAGAGAGAGAGAGAGAGAGAGAGAGAGAGAGAGAGAGAGAGAGAGAGAGAGAGAGAGAGAGAGAGAGAGAGAGAGAGAGAGAGAGAGAGAGATTTGTTCCAATGCTTTTGGGGAGACAATTCCGAAACTTTGTTCTTATGAGAGAAGAATTCAAACACCTTTATATCTTTTACTTATTTCTTTTATGCATTCTATTCTTTTCATGATGTTTGTTTCAAACACCATGTCTGAGTAGTTTGCTTGTTAGGTTAGGATGATTTAAGGGTTAATGATGAGTTTGTAGATTTGTTATACTGTTAGGATAATCCATTGGTTCTTCATCTGGATTTACATTTATATTGATTCTAGAATTGATCATCTAGAAATCAAACCATAGGCTGTTTAATATATGTGAGAACATTGTTAATCACTAGATCTAATTAAATGAGCAAAAATACTATCTTCAAAGAGATTTGATTTATGAATTTTGTGAACAATCGAATATATTATTAATGCTTGTCTAAATTAGCTGAATTTGGAAAGAGATTTAAAATTCTGGAATTTATGCATAGATAACTTCTGCAACGAGAGTTAATTGGTTTTAAATAATTGTTTTGAGTTCTAGACGGTTTTATTAATTTCCTGATAGTATACATTCTACATTTTTGGATTCAACCTGCAAAATATCCTGGCCTAGCGTTTTTAGTCTCTTGAATTTTCACAACATCCAATAAATCGCCTGCTTCTGTTTCGTTTAGTTATTTTGATTTACATTCAGTTGATTTAGGAGAGAGAGAGATTTGTTCCAGAGCTTTTGAGGAGCCAATTCTGAAACTTTGTTCTTTTCAGAGAAGAATTTAAACCCCTTTATATCTTTTACTTATTTATTTTATGCATTCTATTCTTTTCATGATGTTTGTTTCAATCACCATGTCTGAGTAGTTTGCTTGTTAGTTTAGGATGATTTAAGGGTTAATGATGAGTTTGTAGATCTGTTATACTGGCAGGATAATCCACTGGTTCGTCATCGGGATTTGCATTTATATTGATTCTAGAATTGATCATCTAGAAATCAAACCATTGGCTGTTTAATATATGTGATAACATTTTTAATGACGAGAACTAATTAGATGAGCAAAATACTATCTGCAAAGAGATTTGATTTAGGAATTTTGTGAACAATCGAATATATTATAATTTTTGTCTAAATTAGCTGAATTTGCAAAGAGATTTGAAATTCTGGAATTTAGGAATAGATAACTTCTACAACGAGAGTTAATTAGTTTTAAATATTTGTTTCAAGTTCTAGACGGTTTTATTAATTTCCTGATGGTATACATTCTACATTCTCGGATTTAACCTGTAAATTATCTTGGCCTAGCGTTTTTAGTCTCTTGAGTTTTAACAACATCCAATAAATCACCTGCTTCTGTTTCATTTAGTTATTTTGATTGACATTTATTTGATTTGACTTAGCATAATTTGAATCTAAAATCTCTAGTGTAGTAGTCTTCTCCCTTGGGATTCGATAACCATTTGTGCTATAACTGCATTGCTGTGCACTTGCAGTAGTAATATAAATTGGGTAAAACTATATACCTATCAAGTTTTTGGCGCCGTTGTCAGGAAGTAATAGCTGCCTACAGATTTTAGTGTTATAATTTTGACTAAGTTTTTGTTTTGTTTACTAAATTTTTGTATCTTTTTTTGTGTCTATTTCAGGTGTATGCATAATCGCAGTACCATACGCAACCAGGAAAAGGAACTCGCCAGATTGGAAAGGACCATCAGGAAAGCCAAGAAACAATCTGCAATGGTTAATCTGATAATCCTGATGAGAGACGAAGGAGGCCACTTGGTTGACAGAGATGGAAATAGGAGGAATGATCAGGGGTAGAGATTAAACTAGAATGGGGATGTTATAGTTGAACAGGCAGTTCAACCAGCTGGACAGCAAGAGCAGCAACCTGCTGCAGTGAACGTTGCTGGGCTTGAGAGGACACTAGGAGACTACAACAGGTCTGATCAGTTCTATGTTAATAGAGCTGAAATTCACCCACCTTCTTTTCAGAGGAATGACTTTGAGCTGAAGCCTGCATACTACCAACTTGTGGCTCTGTATCCTTTTCATGGTCTTCTTCATAAGCACCCATGGACCCTATATAGAGGTTTGAAGACTTAGTGACAAGTATCAAGTACAATGGTGTATCCAATGATTACCTATTCTGCAAGCTCTTCCCATACTCTCTTGGTGGAGATGCAGCTTACTGGCTGAAACAGTTGCAACCAGGTTCACTGACAACTTAGGAGGACACCAAAAATTCATTCCTGAACAACTTCTATGATGATGCAAGGTCTGAAGATTTGAGAACAATAATCTATACACTTTCTCAAAGACCAACTGAAGCATTCAAGGCTGCTTGGGTGCGATTCAGAGCATATCAGAGAGACTGTCCACATCATGGGTTCAGTGAAGTGCAGGTTCTTGGTATCTTCTTCAGAGGCATGGATTGGATGTATCTGATGGCTCTGGATGCTGCAAGCAATGGAAACTTCAACACAAGGTATCTTGAATATGCTTATGTGCTGATTGAAAACTTGGCATCTAGGAATTATACCAAGAATGCAGATTTAGAGATGAAGAAGCAAGCTGGAAACATGGAATTCAGATGGCCGAGGTTAATGATAAGTTGGATTCAATGCATAGAATTCTTGTGGGTAAGAAATCAGTTCATTTTGCTGCTGAAGTTGAAACTTTTAAACTAGCTGAAGAATTTGGGGAAAAAGCTGTTAATTTTATCAGTAGAGCAGGTTTTCAAGGTCACAGATTTAGCAATCATCAAGGAAATGAAAGCTTCAATGGGAATGGCCAGAGAAGTGCTTTCTTGTTCTACTCCAAAAGCATGAATACCAGAAACCTTATCAGAACAGCAATTACACAAGGATATATGGTTCCTCTTCCTGTCAAAATCCACCTGCCTAATCTGCAGAGAGTGAGATGAAATCTTTGATGGAGCAGATCTTGGAAGGACACCAGAAGATTACTGTAGACTTCAATGGGAAAATAGATTCCTTGTACCAACACATGAATGGGAAAATTAATAGTTTGAACACCCATGTCATGAATTTGGCTCCTCAAGTTGCTAATACTGCTGAGGCTGCTAAGAGGCAAAAAAATTCCTTTTTAGAAAGACTGAAACTATTCCAAGACATCATGTCAATGCCATCACAGTCAAAAGAATAAAATAGCTTAATCCAGTGCAGAAAAAGAGGCTGAGTGCGGAGGAAATCGTGAAACTAATAGAGTTTAAAGATGAATGTTTTGCAGGCTCATAGCGGGTGACAACCATCACCCAGAAGGGGTGTCACTCGTTATAAAGGCAAAAGTTACGTTCCAACGGAGTGGTGGTGAGCGAGGTCGTCACCAAGGAGTGATGACCGTCACTCACATGGTGATGCTCGTCATCCATGATAGGCTCTAAATTTCACATAATTAAAACTACTGCAAGTGCACAACACATCAGTTGTAGTATAAAGGGTATCGAAATCCCAAGTGACTTAAAGAAACCACACAACAGATTCTAGATTCGAATTAAGCTAAGAGTAAATGAAATGTAATGAAAATAGACTAAAACAATGCAGTAGATGATCGGTTTGAAGGGTTTTAAAATCAAGAAGACAAAACGCTAGGTCTTGGGAAGTTCAAATGTGAAAATCAAAATTGCAGAATGAAAACTGTTATGGTATTTATTAACTGATATCTCATACATTTGCATCATTTAAGTTTGCATTTAGTGCATGTTATGGTTCTCTTTTGCACGTTTTCCTTATCTTTAGTCCCATTTTCTTCTTTTTTTAGACTTAGGTTGCATTTAGGATGTAGTTTGCATTTTCTTTGCATTAAGGATGTTTTTGGTGCTTATGGAAATAAATGGAGCAAGGAGTAAGTGTGGGAGTGGATCAGGAAGCTACGCAAGTCAAGAGGAAGCTAGAGGAGCCAAGGAAGACGTTTCTGAAATCCCACCGGTCAAGCTATCGATCAAGTCAAGACCGAAAGGGGGCTATCGATAACCCTATCGGTCAGGGAGTGACCGATGGGAATGCAGCTGATGTATCGGTCACCCTATCGGTCGAACATGTGACCGATAGAAGCACATCGGTTGTATTCCGGTCACCCTCTTGGTCACCTTCAAGACCGATAGCCACTATCGATCACCATATCGATCACTCATGGTCGATAGGACCCAGTCCGAACATGCTTCTATTTGCCATTTTGCCATTATGTTAGGGCTTTTCTCTTTAAGTATAAATACCATGTTCTGAGAATATAGTGAGAAGAGTCTTATCAGTTTACTGTTCTTGGTTCATTTTTCTAAGTTTGTAAGAAAATTTCTGCTTTTTCTTAATTTAAGTTTGTATTTACCTTTAATCCTTTCTAAATCTCTATCTTAATCATGATTAGCATCTTTTCTCTTTGTGATTTGATGTTAAACATGTTGCTTAGTGAGTAGTTTGGTTAGGATTTCTAGATGTGGTAGATTAGAAGAATTTAGAAGCTTGTCTAAGGTTTGTTAGTGCTTAATAACATTGATTCCTCTATAGTAATCTGTTCTAAAGCTAGTTTTGTCTTGATCTCATGAATCTAGATTTAAGCTTCATTTTATGTCCACCAAGTGTTTGATGAAATGCTGATCTTGGTTAATAGAGGATTTACTGGTTTTAGCTTAAGAGATTGACTGTTTGAGGAGTATTTTGACATGAATAGAGTTGGTTTATCATGCTTGTTAAATGTTCTAGCACTAATGAGGATTAGTTCTTGTTAGAATGTTTACCAAAGTGCTATATGTCAAGAGATTGAGCTTAGCTTGCTTGTTTGTGAACTCTATGTCTAGGAATCAGTATTGATAGCTTGTTTGCTTGATCAGTGATGTTTGTAACAACCTTAGTTAGCTTTTAAATTCCCCAAAATCAATAACCACATCTAGGGAATTATCTTCTCTTTATTTGAATTTCGAATTCTGTTAAGTGCTCTGTTTATTTGCTCTGTTTGCTTCTTTGATCATTGCTAAACTGTTCTTCTTTGAGTTCTTGTTTGGTAATAGATCATCTTAGGTTGTTAGTTTGGTTGCTCAAGCAACAAAAACCTTTCTGTTTCACTTGACTTAGAGCTTTCTACTTGCAACTCTTCTGTCTTTCAAACTAAACCCCTTGGATTGACAATAAAACCCAAATACTACAACTGATTAGTACAATGGGTGATTGACATAAGAGGTCAAAACTCTTGTATCAATTTGGCGCCGTTGCCATTGGGGTTTTCTGTTTGAATCATTAGAGTTTGTAGAATCTTTAAGATCAGGTTTCTTTTGTTTTTGGTTACTAATCTTCATTGACTCTCATTGCTGTTTTTCAGGTTTATGAACTTAAGATCCAAAGGTTCAAAAAATCTTGTAGACTTCATAGACAACATCAATCAGTTGGACAGAGGTCAGAGAGCAAGAAGACATCAGGAAAGGCAGCAACACTTGGAAAGACTAGGGATGAACAATCAGGACCCACCTGTTGTGGATGACATGATATTCCAGGGTCCTCAAGGAGTGACAGGGCTCAGGTTTTACCAAAATAAAACTACTGCAAGTGCACAGCAAAAGCAGTTGTAGTACAAGGGGTATCGAATCCCAAAGGAGTAATGCACACTACACTATCGAATGTAGATTCGGATTGAGCTAAGCAGAATATAATGTATGTAATGCGAATGAATAAATAAAAGTAAGCAAACGATTTTTGTAAGATGATCTAAGTTTCAGAAGACTAAAAGCGCTAAGTCAGGATAGTTCGCAGGTTGAATCAAAGAATGTAGAATGCATGAATCAGGAATGATTAAGAACCGTTTTAAACATGAATCAATGATGTATAACTAATCAGTTCTCATTGCAGAAGTTATCTATGCCTAAATCACAGAGTTTCAAATATCTTTGCAAACTCTAACAACTTAAGCATGCATGAATGATCAGATTCAATTGTTTACAAAACTCCTAAGCCAAATCTCTTTGCACTAAGTTATTTTGCTCATCAAATACTAGTTCAGGTTATCAATAATGCTCTCACATATATTTAACAACCTATGATTTTCGGATTTCTAGATGATGTGTCTCAGAAATTCGATTTTAAGGCAAGCAAAGATGAAAAACCAAAAGATATTCCTAACAGGTAGCAATTCTACAAACTCTTCATCAACCTTTGAAAAAGCCCTAACTTAACTAGCAGATTACTCAGACATGATTATGGAATCACAAAACATAACTGAATAATATTGCATTAAGAGAAAGAGTAAAAGAATAAGGGGGTTCAGAATCTTCTCAAAAGAGTACAAGATTTGTCTCCCAAAAAGCTCTGAATAATTCTCTCTCTAATCTCTCTGAATTCTCAAAAACTAAGATCCAGACCAACAATGGCTGAAAAGCCTAAATAAATAGAGGCTAAACACGATCTGGGGTCTTCTTGTAAATAATGGAACTTCTGGGACAATTCTGCAAATAGTCTTCATACTTTTAATAAATCAGGCCACGCTCCTTGCTTGATGGGTGACGAGCGTCACCAAGGGTGGTGACGAGCATCACCATATGGCATACTTTCTGCTCCGAGCTGGGTACTTCGTGGGTTTAACTCGAAATGCTCTAAAAGGCTCCAATATCTCCAATTATGCTCTAGACATGCTATAACCTGCAAATACTCTTCTAGGACTCTAAAAAGACCAAAAAGACTCAATAAAAGGACTTATATCATGGTTAAAAACCACAAAAACCATGATATATCAACTCCCCCAGACTTATCTTTTGCTTGCCCTCAAGCAAACAGCAGACAAAGGACAGGGTCGAGGTTTGAAAATAAGAAACAGTCAGCCAGTCTTCAGGAACACCACACTAGTTTGAACTTTCGAATCCACATACCACATAGTCAACACAAAATCAAATTTCAGTCTAATCATCACAAGCTTAGCAAATCTCTCAAGTCCAGTTCAAATCCCTTCAAGAAATCCGAAATTTCTACTGCTAACTCCTTATTTTTTTTTTATCTAAGTGTGAAGTCTCATCAAAGTTTTATCATCTCAATCACTTACAGTTTCTTTTCCCTTCCTAACAACTGAACAAACCAATCTCAACACAGCTCTCCTATTTTCTCTTCCCTTGATCTTTTCCTTTGGATATTTTAGATTTAACACTTCTTTTTCTCAACTTTTACTGTCTAAGATTTGGTGCTACTCAATACTTGTGTTCCTTGTGAGGAGACAGGTTCTTGAGTGTGTTCATTACTGATGTTCCTTGTGAGGAGACAGTGTCATGAAGCAGCATTCTTTGGACTTAAACTTTTTTAAAAACTGCATCAGAGAAGATCAAAGAGAGACTGTATCTTAACTTTATTGTCAGTGCTGAAAGAGAGAATCAAGATCAATAAGAATCAAGCCCCAAGATAAGAAGTTTAAAGTTCATTAAGGTGGAGCTAACAACAAATTTTCCAGATTCTCTAAGAACCTAAACCTTCATTTCTATACTGATCTACCTATGATTTTCAACTTAGTAAGACTTGTAATCAACTACTGTGGCAATGGTTCTTATAAGCAAAACGTCCTATGGTTAGTTCCTAAAAAACTGACAATTTCAAAATTTTGACTTTATAAAAGCAGGTTTTTGACTCAACTTTAAGACTTTATAAACATGACACAAAGCACACAACATCAGTAACCACCTCTCCCAGACTTAAACAACACTGTCCCCAGTGTTATTAAGCCGAGAGTTGGTCAAAAAGATGAATGAGAAGTCGAAGAACCAAGGCAAAAAAGTGTTACCTCGCAGGGGGTCGGGTGACGAGCGTCACCAGGCTGGTGACGAGCGTCACCATGACTGATACTTCAGAATCGACATGTTGGATGTTTAAATATTATGCCATCATGTGTACTCCGAAGTAAGACTGTAAGAGCACTCAAAACACACATCAAAACATCCAAACGAAGCATAATCCATGGTTTAACAAGTTCACAAAACATCCTCTAAGCAAACAGACAAACTGGCTCTCTTTTTTTTTTTTTGATTTTTCACATGTTAGTGGGTTTTTAGCTATGTAATAGAAAACTAAACTAAGTATATGAAAAAGAAAACTTACCATTGGGTTGCCTCCCACTAAGCGCTTGTTTAAAGTCATTAGCTCAACTTTGAATGCTGCTCAGACAGCTGGTGGAGCAGAAGGTGGCATTGAATGCCTTGGAGGAGAATGTCTCCTCTTCCATGGTGGTTTATAAGCAGTAGATGCATGAACTCTTCCAAGGAAGTGAGGAACATCAGCAGGGTGGGTCGTGACTGTGGGTGATACACTTTGTTTTCCTGCAAAATCATCAAAAGAAACACCAAACTTCCCACGAGAATCTCGTTCCTTGCATAAGTGTGAAACATCTATTGCACTTTGTAAATTCTTATTGATGTGATTAGGAGGTTTAGATTTGGTTCCAGGAAGTGCATACCTTTGCCTAGTTGCAGGTTTCTGGGTTGTGGAATGATGACTTTTTGGTTTGGCAACATAAGATGGACTTGTAGAGTAAATATCACATCTCTCCTTTATGTCCAGGTTGTTGACGAGCGTCACCAGGTCAGTGACGGTCGTCACTGGCCCTGCAGTTCGAGTTTCTGCAGTTTTCCTGCATTTCAGCTCTCCATCACAAACACGTCTTCCTCCAGCAACTTGATATTCATTGGAACCTCTTTTTCAAGCCCAGTCATGAAGATATGATCCTCACTGCAATCCTCAAACCCAACAGCTTCTGCAGAAGTTTCAGATATTGTCTCTTCAACAGCCATCTTGTTCACTTGCCCACTTGTATCAGATTTAGTGACATATCCAGCAGTAGTGTCTTTTGAATGCTCCATGACAGGCTCTTCATCTTTAGAAGTCCTTACAGAAAAGGTCTGTCCATCAATGGTAGAACTCCCTCTTAACTTATCCATGTCAAAGTTCATGACAACATCACCCAAATCAAGCTCTATCCTCCCTTGTTTCACATCAATAATGGCGCCAGCAGTAGCTAAGAATGATCTTCCTAGAATAAGAGGATCTTTAGGTTCTTCAGCATATTTCAGAACCACAAAATTTGTAGGAATGATGCAGCCTTCAATGTTAACAGGAACATCCTCTAAAATGCCTTCTGGGGTTCTTATAGATCGATCTGCTAGGTTGAGAGAGATCCCAGCTGGCTTGAACTCAGTCATTCCAAATCTAGAAGCAATAGAGAAATGCATCAAGTTAATACCTGACCCTAGATCACATAGAGAGTGCGGAAAACGTCTTGCAGATATTGAGCAATCAAGCACAAAGGTCCCTGGATCAGATAGCTTCTCTGGAACTCTGCTTTGAGTGATGGTATTTACTTGTTCAGAAACAGTCACCTTCTTCTTCTTCTTTGGAACTGTGCCTAAGAGAATTGCACTGATGTCTCTGGTAAGCAATGCTCCTTCCTCAGGACTTACACCATTCACAACCATTCTCTTTACATACCTTCTTAGAGCTGGTGAAAGCTTGACTACATCAACAAGAGGGATCTCAAGCATCAGCTTGTCTATCTTATCTTTGCATCTGGCTTCTTATATCTCATGTTTAGACTTCCTAGGATGCGTAGGAAATGGTATCATGGGTTATTACGCTTGCTCCTGGCCATTGTTTGCAGTTACAGGCGAAGCAGCTTCATTCTAGGGTGGATGACGACCGTCACCAGGGGGGTGACGCTCGTCACCAGGGGGGTGACGCTCGTCACCAGGGGGGTGACGCTCGTCACTCACCTGTGATGATTCGCGATTCCTTTGTAAGTTGGTGACGAGGGTCACTCCTCCTTGGTGACGCTCGTCACTCACCTCTGAGACTGCAAAATGTTTATCTTCAGACTCCATTAGTTGCACGATCTGTTCTGCACTCAACCTCTTTTTCTGCACTGTTTTAAGCTCCTTTTCACTCCTGACTGTGATGGCATTAACTTGGTGCTTGGGATTGACATCAGTCCTTCCAGGAAGGAATCCCTCTTGCCTTTGAACAGCTCCTGCAGTTTGAGCAACTTGGACATCCAGCTTCTTCATATGAGAGTTTAGACTCTCAATTTTTCCATTCAGGTCTTGATACAGCGAATCCAACTCGCCATTGGAGTTCACTGTCATCTTCTGCTGTCCTTCAAGTACCTGCTCCAGCATAGCTTCCATTTTATTTTCTTGTGAAGGTGCAGTTTGGTAGGAAGAAGAACCAACATTCCTGCTGTTTTGGTATGGTTTCTCAACTTCAGTCTTCTGGAACTGTGGCCTTAGAGTATAACCATAAGCATTCTGGTTTCCTGGGAATGTGCTCTTCTCATTGTTGCCATTGTAACCTATGTTCCATTGTTTCTTCTCAAACCTTTGGTTCTGAAAACCTCCATTGATGAAGTTAACATCCTTTTGCTCAAACTCTTCAGAATTTTCGAAAGTGTCCATTTCTGCAGCGAATTGGACTGACTTTTTTCCCACCAGAATGCTGTGCATGCTGTCCAACTTAGCCTTAACTTCAGCTATTTGGTTTCCATCATTCAAACCAGCCTGCTGCTTTCTTTGAAAATCTGCATTCTTAGTGCTGTTACTGCAGGCCAAGTTTTCAATCAATCTTACAGCTTCTTCTGGTCTGTTGGTGTTGAAGTTTCCACTACTTGAAGCATCCAGCGCCATCTGATATTTCCAGTCAATGCCTCTGAAGAAGATACCAAGCAGCTGCACCTGATTGAAACCATGATGAGGACAGTCTATTTGATAAGACTTAAACCTCAACCAAGAAGCCTTAAAAGCTTCAGTAGGACCTTGTGTAAATGATGCAATTTTCGTCCTCATGTCTTCTGATCGGGCATCATCATAGAAGTTGTTCAGAAAAGCACTTCTTAGTGTTTTCCCAATTGGTCAGTGAAGCAGGTTCCAGTTGCTTCAGCCAATATGCAGCTTCTCCTCCAAGAGAGTAAGGGAAAATTTGCAGAAAAGAAAGTCATTGCTAACTCCATTAGCTTTGACACTTGAAGCTAAATCCTCAAGCCTCTCAATGTGATCCATAGGATGTTCATGAGGTAAGCCATGGAATGGATGCTGGCCAACCAGCTGATAATAGACAGGTTTCAGCTCAAAATCGTTTCTCTGGAAAGCAGGAGGGCGGATTGCAGCTCTATTGGCATAAAACTGGTCAGGTCTGTTGTAATCTCCTAGAGTCCTCTGCACAAAACGTCCAGCAACGTTTAAGGCCTCATCCAGAGCTTGCTGAATCTGCTGTTCAGCGATGACATTCCCATCCTGATCCAATCTCTGCCCTTTTTCATTCCTCCTGTTCCCATCTCTGTCAACCAAGTGACCCTCTGCGTTTTCGACCAAGACAAGTGGAGCAACCATTGTTGACTGTTTCTTAGCTTTCCTGATGGTCCTTTCCAACTTAGCAAGTTTGTCGTTGCTCAAAGTCACAAGCTCCTTCTCTTTGTTGCTTCTGGTACTGCGATTAGGCATACACCTGAAACCAGCACAAAGACAAGAAACTGAAAGTCAGTAAACAAATTAAAACTTAGACAAAATCCTAGTACTAAAAATTGATAGGCAGCTATTACTCCCTGGCAACGGCGCCAAAAACTTGATAGAGCTCATGTTTTACCCAAATAAAACTACTGCAAGTGCACAGCAAAAGCAGTTGTAGTACAAGGGGTATCGAATCCCAAAGGAGTAATGCAAACTACACTATCGAATATAGATTCGGATTAAGCTAAGCAGAATATAATGTATGTAATGCGAATGTATAAATAAAAGTAAGCAAACGATTTTTGTAAGATGATCTAAGTTTTAGAAGACTAAAAGCGCTAAGTCAGGAGAGTTCGCAGGTTGAATCCAAGAATGTAGAATGCATGAATCAGGAATGATTAAGAACCGTTTTAAACATGAATCAATGATGTATAACTAATCAATTTTCATTGCAGAAGTTATCTATGCCTAAATCACAGAGTTTCAAATCTCTTTGCAAATCCTAACAACTTAAGCATGCAGAAATTAACAGATTCAATTGTTTACAAAACTCCTAAGCCAAATCTTTTTGCACTAAGTTATTTTGTTCATCAAATACTAGTTCAGGTTATCAATAATGCTCTCACATATATTTAACAACCTATGATTTTCGAATTTCTAGATGATGTGTCTCAGAAATTCGATTTTAAGGCAAGCAAAGATGAAAAACCAAAAGATATTCCTAACAGGTAGCAATTCTACAAACTCTTCATCAACCTTTGAAAAAGCCCTAACTTAACTAGCAGATTACTCAGACATGATTATGGAATCACAAAACATAACTGAATAATATTGCATTAAGAGAAAGAGTAAAAGAATAAGGGGGTTCGAAATCTTCTCAAAAGAGTACAGGATTTGTCTCCCAAAAAGCTCTGAATAATTCTCTCTCTAAACTCTATGAATTCCCAAAAACTAAGATCCAAACAAACAATGGCTGAAAAACCTAAATAAATAGAGGCTAAACACGATCTGGGGTCTTCTTTTAGATAATGGAACTTCTGGGCCAATTATGCAAATAGTATTTATACTTTTAATAAATCAGGCCACGCTCCTTCCTTGATGGGTGACGAGCATCGCCAAGGGTGGTGACGAGCGTCACCATATGGCATACTTTCTGCTCCGAGCTGGGTACTTCGTGGCTTCAACTCGAAATGCTCCAAAAGGCTTCAATATCTCCAATTATGCTCCAGACATGCTATAACCTGCAAAGACTCTTCTAGGACTCTAAAAAGACCATAAAGACTCAATAAATGACTTATATCATGGTTAAAAACCATAAAAACCATGATATATCAAGGAGCAGTTGGCGCTCAGGGTCTACAAGGTCAGCAAGGTGTTCAGGGCTTACAAGGTGAGCAGGGACCTAGAGGTGCAGCTCAGCTTCCAAGAGTAGTGAGACCCGTAGGCGCAGGTGATGCACCAAATGCCTACAATAACAGAGCTGGGATCATTCCTCCAGCAGTACAAAATAATAAATTTGAGATCAAATCTGGATTGATCTCAATGGTTTGGGGAAGCAAGTTCCATGGGTTACCACTTGAAGACCCTTTGGATCACTTGGATAACTTTGATAGATTATGCTCTCTAACCAAGATAAATGGGGTAAGTGAAGATGGCTTCAAACTCAAGTTATTCCCATTCTCTCTTGGGGATAAAGCTCACCAGTGGGAGAAAAATTTGCCCCAAGGAAGCATCACTGGTTGGGATGAGTGCAAGAGAGCCTTCTTACCAAAGTTCTTCTCCACTTCAAGAACTGCAAGGATAAGGAATGAGATCTCAGGGCTTGCACAGAGGAACAATGAAAGCTTTGGTGAAGCTTGAGAAAGATTCAAGGGCTATACATTGCAGTGCCCTCACCATGGATTCTCACAAGCCTCTCTGCTGTCTACTCTCTACAGAGAAGCATTGCCAAAGATCTGAATGCTTCTGGACACTGCATCTAATGGTAACTTCTTATCTAAAGTTGTTGATGAGGGATTGGAGCTTGTTGAGAATTTAGCACGATCTGATGGGAATTGCAGTGAGGAGTTTGATAGAACTCCAAGGAGTGCTAAAGATGAGTTGGAGTCTAGCAGGAAAGAGATCAAGGTCTTACATGAGAAGCTGGATCTGCTGCTAAGGGAGAAGAAGGTAGTCCACTGTGTTGGTGAGATGGTTCAGCTTAGTGATAAAGAAGCTTGCCAAGTTGAGGAGGTGAATTATCTTGGTAATCAAGGAGGCTACAATGGGTATGGCAACTACAGACCAAACCCAAACCTTTCATACAGAAGCAACAATGTTACAAATCCTCAAGACCAAGTGTACCCACCTCAATAGCAACAACAAGCTGGTCCAAGATCTTATTTTTCCTACAACAACAACCAAGGTTTCCAACAGAGCACCAATAACTTCCAACCTAGAGCGCCCTACAATCCTCCAGGTTTCAGTGCTCTAGATCCAGCTCAAGCTTCCTCCAGCTCCCAAGATCCTGAACTCAAGAGTATGATGCAGCAAGTGCTTTAGAATCAGGTTAACAACACCTTGGATATAAACAAGAAGTTTGCTGAAGTTCATAATATAATCCATTCAGTTCATGTGGAGTTCACCAACAAATTCGAAGGGTTAGCAGCAAGAGTAAAGACTCTAGAGAACAACAAAGGAGTGGCAACAGCACCACGTCCTCAAGTCACTCTTCCTGGCAAATGTGAGAGCAATCCAAAGGAGTACTGCCAAGCTCTTGAGTCTGCAGTTGCCTTTACTCCTCTTGAAGAAGAAGCTATCATTGGAGACTTCCTTTCCTTAATCAATGAGGACATTGACATTCAGTGTGGGGGAGAGGAGCTTATTGAAGCTTATGCCACTAAGGAGAACTCTCTTGAAGAAGGAGCCAACAAGGAATAGGAGAAGTGGGCGCCCTTGAAGTTGCTGATGCTAAAATGGAAGACCTTGTTGAGGTCTCTGATTCTAAGCAGGATACTCCAGCAGCTGTTCTCCCTATCTACCAGCCTGATATCCCATTTCCTGGAAGATTCAAGGAGCAGCTAGTAAAGAAGTATGAAACCCTCTATGCTGCTCAGATGGAAATGAGAGGGTTGAATGCTGAAGAGGAGCTTGGGAAACTGAGAGTCAAAGCTAAAGCTTCATAAGTTAAAGAGCTGAACATCAAGAAGCTTGGAGATCCAGGTTGCTTCACACTCCCTTGTGAACTTAAAGGCAAGACCTTCAAGAGCTGTTTGTGTGATCTAGGAGCAAGTATCAAACTGTTACCAGCTTCCACTGCTAAGGAGTTAGGCTACACTAAGTTCCAGCAAAGCAATGTCTCTGTTACCATTGCTGATGGGACTGTGAAGATGCCATTAGGAGCTCTCAAGGATGTTCCTATGAAGATTGAAGGAGTAATCATCTTTACTGACTTTTTGGTGCTGGATGTGGAAGGACAGATCAAGAATGCCATTATACTTGGAAGGTCATTTCTTGCATCAGATGGCGCCATCTTTGATGCTATAGAGTGCACAACTGAACTGAGGCTTACCAAGGATAAAGTCCTGAGGTTTGACAGCAAGGGCAACAAGCTGGAGCATGATCATGCTTTCTCTATGGATCTTAACAAAGTGAAAGGAGTTCACAAGAACTGGCAGGAGTTTGAGGGCTACCAAGGAGAGAGTTTTGATGGCTGCTGTTTGCCAAAGAATTTTGAAGATGATATACTCATTATTTACACCATATTAGCATACATTCTGCATTGTTTTATAGTCTTTAAACATTCATTTTTGTTTGTTTTTGTCCCATTTGCATTCAATTAGGACTTAGTGTAGATTTAGGGTGAGCATTGCATGTTTTGTGTATTTGAGGAGTTTGGCAGGTATGTTTGAAGAGTTTTGAGACTACAAGGAGCATGGGAGATGATGGTGGCTGCAGCACAAGACATCAAAAGAGCCAAGAAGAAGGTGCACCTTGTTGAAGCGGCCAAAAACTTCACCTGAAACAATCGGCTCGGACAAAGCATCTTCAACCCGATTCAGCTTCAACAGTCTTCATCCAAGTTGTAGGACCGTTAGTTATCTTGCGTCTGGAGTTGGTTTCAGATCATTCCCATCAGCGGTTAGAAAGTTACAAAAGTTTTCGCAAAACCGCTCAACCCCTATCGATCACCCTATCGATCACCCTATCGGTCAAGGAGTGACCGATAGGATTCCAAACTAAAGACAACTTATTTACAATTTTGCCATTTTCGCTGAGACTCCTATAAATACTTAAAATCCCTAATTTCTGGGATCAACTCTTTATCTTCTTCTTTTCTTCTCTAGATTTTGAATAACTTTGTATTTGAATCTTTGTTTATTTCAATAATAGTTTGCATTTTCCTTAATCTTTTGTCTTTCTAATCATGATTAACTATCTTTTCTTCATAGATTTGATGGTTTTCACCATGATTAGTGAGTAGTTTGCTTTAGGTTTGAGATTATGGCAGATGGGGTGATGTTAGTGGTTGTTTAGGTTGATTAGGGCTTAGATCTTTTCATTCCCTTTCTTATATGATTGTGCTTAATGCTTAGTACCTCTTTGTTGGAGAAGTTGATTTTAGGTTTTCACATGCACACCAAGTGTTTGATGAAATTCCTGAATGAAGTTCAATGCTTGAAAATGGTGTTTAGATAATCATGAGTCTTTGCATCTATCATTTCTTGCTTGAATGAGCTTATTGCCTAGTACCATATGGATGAGAAATTGTCTTTAGACAATTATTATGCATGAGAATGTGAGTTGATGTTTGATATATTGTATAAGATATTAGTAAACCTAGCCTAAGAGATTAGATGTCTAGCATGCTAATTGGTTTTATGGAACTTGATTCTAATGCTTGCTTGTCATAGATACACCACCAAAAGTGGGTTTGAAATGTTATTTAGCAATGGGATTAATGCCAAGAGATTGGATTAGTCTTTATTAGTGTTCTTTACCTAAGGTTGAGTGTTTAGAATTGATTGTTTTGATCACCCTAGATATGAACATGAATCACCCTATCACCATTGCCTTGATCTTGAACCATCTTTTAATCTTTGAAGTTTAGCTTTCACTCTGTTCTTGCTCTGTTTCTCTTTGCCATTACTGCTCTTTGCTTGCTTTCTTTTGCTTCTTTTCTTGATCATTTAGGTTGTTAGACTTCTAAAACTATCTATGTTTGCTTGAATTAAGAGCTCTATTGCATTCTTACTGCTTCATTCTCCCCTTTTGGATTGATAAAACCATATGCTATACTACAACTGATTAGTACAAGCTTGGGTGATTGAATCAAGTCCTAAAAAGTCGTGTATCAATTTGGTGCCGTTGCCATTAGGGGAATGCTTTGTTCAGTAGGATTTGTAGAGATATTGAGAACAAGCTTTGTTATTTTCGTTTTTGGTTACTGATTTCTCTTTTGGTCTATAATTTCTTTTGTAGGTACAACAACACTTGCTCTTAAGTGTCTACAACTACAACTGAGGTTCAAGGTCAAAGATTCGGGTTTGCAGAATCGGAATTCAGCTGTTGAAGCATGTAAGGATATCAGTATGCTGCTGGTTTTGGTTTGCAAGGTCCACAAGGTCCACAAGGTCTTCAAGAGATCCAGGGCTTACAAGGACAGCAAGGTCCACATGGTTTACAAGGAGCTTTGGCTCGAAGACCATTGAGACCTATAGGTGCTGCAGATATACCATCAAGCTATGCTTCAAAGCAAGGTATTCTTCCACCTATGGAGACTTACCACTATGAGATAAGGAGCAGCATGATTGCTTTGATTCAAAAAAAGAAGTTCTTTGGATTGCCCAACCAAGATCCTCTTGAGCACTTGGATCACTTTGAGAGGATATGTGCCTTGACAAAGCTTAGTGGAGTTTCAGATGATTGTTTGAAGCTCAGATTATTTCCATTCTCTCTTGGTGGTTGAGCTCAAATGTGAGAAAAGTCTTTAGCACAAGGCAGCATCAACACTTGGGAACAATGCAAATGTGCTTTCTTAACCAAATTCTTCTCTCCTTCAAGAACTGCAAAATTCAGAAATGAGATCACAAACTTCAAACAGTGGCCTAATGAGAGCTTTGGAGACACTTGGGAAAGGTTTAGAGGCTTCACTCATCAATGCCCTCACCATGGCTTCACCAAAGAAATGCTACTATCCACACTCTATAGAGGTGTTCTCCCAAAGATAAGAATCCTTCTAGATACAGCTAGTAATGGTTATTTCCTTGGAAAAGATGTTGATGATGGTTGGATATTGGTGGAGAACATGGCACTAAGTAATTGGGACTATGTTGATGAGTTTGAGCAGAATGCAAAAACAGCTGAAGAGAAGTTGGAAACAACAAGGCAAGAGATACAAGCTATGCAAACAAAGGTGGATATGTTGTTAAATGGAGGCCCTTACATTCAACACCATCAAAGCTCTTCTTCTCAACCACTTGGCGCCTATAACCAACATCAAGGGAACATCATACTCCCTACTACTCCTATTCAGCCTGCCTTGGCGCCTCAACAACAACCAAGCCCTCAGCATTCACAAGATTTGGACATCAAGCAACTTCTACTTCAAATGCAACAAGTCCAAACTGCTGAATTTCAAAGAAGTATGGCTGAAAGTCTAAGAAGTTTGGCTGCTGAACTTCAAATAAGCATTGACTCCAGCAACAACAACTTCCAATCCCAAATAGACTCCTTGACTATGCAGCTGAGTAAACAAGAGAACAATGCTCAGCCACTCACCTTCAAGAGACCCTTACAGTATTGTTATGGTATCTCCTCCACTTCCCTAACTTCTATTGATGAGAAAGAAAACTATATTGTTGAGATTGAAAGCCCTCTATATGGACATGAGTCTGTCCCTATAACTCCAAAGGTGACACCCTCTATCATCAATTTGGACATTGAGTCTAAGTGTGGGGGAAGTGCTTTTCACTTGAGTTCAGATAGTGATGCAAATACTGGTGAAGAAGATAAGGCTATTGAAGCTGAGGCTGTTGAAGCTGACGTGGAGGTCAAACAAGGAGCTGAATTGGTTGAGCATGACAAGCTTGTTGGAGTATACTATGCCCTCGAGGAGCTTTCAAGGGAGTCACCTCTCCAAAAACAAGTTGAACCCAAGAAGAAGAAGCAAGAGCCTTTGCTCAAAGATAAAGCATTGGACATTGAGGATGAGCTTGAGTACCAACCTCCTATACCTTATCCTTGTAGATTTCTTACAAAGGCTCAAAAGGTTGTGCTCTCTAAGTTCCGAAAAGAGATGGATGAAGCTGGTGTCCCATTGGCTCCACTAGAAACTCTGATGCAAGTGAAAGATCAATCAAGGTTCATGAAAGACCTTCTTGGGAACATAGAAAAGGTGGAGCTGATTATGAACTCTTCATTTGGCAAAGAGAAGAAGACAAAAGAGCCAGCAACGCCCCAAAAGCTTGGTAATCCAGGAAAGTTTCTAGTCTCTTGTGAGCTTGGTGAATTGGTGGTGGAAGAAGCCACGTGTGACACAGGTTCAAGTATCAATGTGATGTTTCTTGAATTGAAAAAAGAACTAGGAGTCACCAAGCTGAGACCATATGATTGCACAATCAGTTTTGTGGACTCATCGTCAAGCAAACCTGTTGGTCTCATTGAAGACTTTTCTGTGAGGATTAGAGCATGCAAGATACCATCTGATTTTGTTGTAATGGAAATGGCTCACACTCAGAAGCCTTCTCTACTACTTGGGACTCCATTTCTGAACACAGCAGGCCCTGATATTGACTTCACCAAAGAGAGAGTCACCCTCAAGAAGGTGAATGGTGGAGTTAGCTATGCAATGAAGCCTCCACCTTCAAGCTTTTGTGGAAGCATCACTAATGTTGAGGAAGGAGCT
The DNA here is from genome assembly GCA_911865555.2 of Thlaspi arvense. Taxonomy (NCBI): domain Eukaryota; kingdom Viridiplantae; phylum Streptophyta; class Magnoliopsida; order Brassicales; family Brassicaceae; genus Thlaspi; species Thlaspi arvense. The sequence continues at coordinate 47,806,907 of OU466857.2, forward strand.
GCTAAGAAGCCACCTGATGTCAAGAAAGAACTGAGGGGATTCAAGCCTGAAGTGCTAAAAGAAGATGAAGACCCTCCTGACCACAATGAGTATGATGGTGAAGCCATTGATGGTGCTTGTCTTCTTTACTTGTTTGATGGAATCAAGGTGAAGCTCTATGGTGGACCAAGGAAGCCAAGAATGAGAGTCAGGAAACCTAAGGAGATGCTCTACTGTGGAGCCAACACATTGTTCAAGAAGAAAGGAGAAGGAATTCCAGTTCTACTCCATCCTCCTCCATGATCTTAAAGAGCATGAAAAGTCAAGCTTAGTGACTCTAAACAAGCACTCTTGGAAGGCATTCCACTGTTATCCTTATACATATTATTGTATTTTATGCAATCTTTTGTGTTTTTCTTTCAATAACAGGAGCAAGTGTGGTCTAAGGCAAGTTGTTATAAGTTTGGGAAGAAAGAACACGTGCATTTTGGCTGCTATCGATCACCGTATTGGTCAAGACAAGACCAATACAGACACTATCGGTCATGTTATCGGTCAGCTGGTGATCGATAGTGGTAGAGCCAAAGTGCACCAGTCAACCTATCGGTCAGTTATGATCGATAGGGGAAATGTGTGAATGCTATCGGTCTAGCTACCGATCGGATACTAACCGATGGAAATATACCATAAGAATTTCGGTCACTCTATCGGTCTAGAGAGTCACTGTATCAGTCAACAGTGTGACCGATAGGATTCAGCAGTGTATCGGTCAGCCTATCATTATGGGAAAAGACCGATACAACCTCCCAGTCTGACCAAACTCCTTCTAAGGTACACAACCCCGCTCCTTTGCTTCTGAATACTTCTGAGTACCTTTTAATACCCTCTTTTAAGCTTCTATTACACAAGGGACCGTGTAATTTAAGTGTGGGGGATGGCATTGCATTTGACATGGTGTTTTGTTTTCTTATTTTATCTTTTACATACTTGAGTCACATGCATTCATGCATTCATCTATGTGCACTGAAAATCCATGAAATTTTCAAATTTTTTGGAACCAAAAAGATCATTTAGTTGCATTTACATAACTAAAATTGAGTCTAGATGCATTTCATATAGGTTTTCATACATTTGCATAGGGAGTAGATGATAAACACTGGTCAAGATGTTAATGTTTGAATTGTTTTCAGTGTCTTGGTTATCTGTTGTTTGATTGCATTGTAGTGAGTTTGAAGTTAAGCCTGCACCATATCTTGAATTCTTGCATTGACATTCTTGTCTTATGCTCAAGCTTGCTTTGATTTGATTCCAACTCTATCTTATTAGAACCATAATTCTGACTTTGAATTATCTTGTTTGTGCATTGAGAGTGATTACATGGCTACCCATATACATACTTGGATTACCTTCTTCCCTTCTTACCACTCTTGTTGATCCAAGTAGCTGATCCTCATCATTATGGGACAGTTAACCACACCCTAAACCAATCTTTCCTTCTGAACCTAAACACTATTGTAAGAGTTGTGAGGCCTTGCATTGCATCATTTTCAATTTTATCTTGGCAAAAAGTGTTAGGAATAAGACTGGCAAGGAGAAGCTCTCTTGTAGACACCAGCTTGTATTTTGAGCTTGGTATTAGGTTAGGAGTTTTGGAAAGGGTAGTGTAAGGGGTTTGAGTTTTAATTGTTTACATCTTTGAGAAGAAGAAGAAGTATGGGATTGGTAGTATGGAGGAACTGTTCATTTTGTGGTTAAGTTAATTAGGAAGAAAGCTCTAAGTGTTAAAGAAGAAAGATGCCAACAATAACAAAGCTTACAAAAGGTCATCCAAAAGGAGAAATCAGACCAAGCAATCCACCAAAGGTGATGAAAATGGCGCCAATCATACAACAAAGAAGAGCAAGTTCCAAAAAGAAGTCAACTACACAAGTAAAAGAAGAAGGAGTTTCCCCAAATATGAAGAAGTAAGAGATCAAGTGCTTTGGGAAAGGGTAGATTTAGGAGTTTTACTTTGGGGTTTTAGAAGTTATTAGGTTCATCTTCGGTAAAAAGGGTAGAAGAAAGCTTTGACTTGCATTCATAGGTGTGCTTTTACCTTTAGCATTTTACCTAAGATAGAATCATTTCATTGAGTGATCCCCTGAATCTTTGAACCCTTATTTCAATGAGATCATTTTCATCTCATAACCATGTCCCTTGACCAAATTTTCTCTCTTGATTTGCACAAACTTGATCCATTGGTTACTATTAATGAATGTTAAAGAGTTGGATTATTTGAATGCTTGTGTAGGCTAAGCTAGAGTTCATTATTTGCTATGATAGGTATGGCTAAAGTTTTTAAAGTAGAACAATATCTATGCATCTTAAAACGTATAACTTGGGCATTGAATCAGTTTTTGATTGACATCTTTAGTTTTGAGCTCCCACTTTCAAACCTCATTCTCCCATTTGTTCTTGTTTGCTTGAAGACAAGCAAAAGGCAAGTGTGGGTGATGAGTTAGTGGACAAACGACATACGATAGTTGGCGGGAGAAAGTCAATAAGGAAGAGAAGACTCAATCCAAAATATCAAGACTGAGTCATCTCTTTATTTTCCTTTTCGTAATTGTTGCAAATATCTCGGTCTTCTCTGTTCCTGGATTGTAGGAGCAGAGTAAGCCATTTTCTGTTTCACGTTTTGTTTCCATCTTTTAGTTGTTTCCAGTTTTGTAGGAACGTAAGTTCCGATTCATCTATTTAAGAAAAGCCAAAAAGAAATAAAAGGCAGATTGAATTTGCCTAAAGAAAATTCTTGTTGTGTTCTTTGAATACAATTCTCTTAGTTCTGAAGAGGGACCGCATCAACGTGGTATCAGAGCACTCAATTTATCAAATTTAAATTCTAATTCTTATTATTCATCATTTTTTATCTCATTCATTTTTTTTCTCATACCAAAAAAAAAATATAACAGACACAATTACTCCCCGGCGTTCTACACGGAAGGTGAGACAAGTTACGGCTCAGCGACCACCTGTTGAACCGATGGCTATCACAAAAGATAGATTGGAGGAATTGGAGACAAGTTGTGGCATGATGCAAGACGAGATGCAAAAAATGACCGTGGCAATGTTGGACATGAAAGGTGATATCGACGTCAAATTTCGGAGAATGGAGGAATCCTTTGGTCGCTTGATGGATGTTGTGACGAGCAATCATGATCTTGGGGGCTCTAATTCATGAGGGAGCCAGCGAACAGAGGAGAACCAGCCACAAGCATCGAGTCATCGCAACGAGCAGGGCAATCCTTTTGCTCCAGCACCATTTACTACACCCCACCGCCACGTCAAACTGGAGTTTCCACGATTTCAAGACGGTGATCCGACAGAATGGCTAAGCAAGGTCGGTCAATATTTTGACTACTAAGAGATACCCCCAGAGCAACAAGTGAGCTTCACGTCATTCCATCTCAATAGTGTGGCAAATGAATGGTGGCAGCCAATTTCTAAGGCTCTCCGTGATGATGGCACTGAAATTACTTGGGGGGTGTTCGAGGAGGAGTTATGGGCACTTTTCGGACCAACAGACGGCGAAGACTTTCATGAAGCTCTCTCACGTGTTCGCCAAACGGGATCCTTGAATGCTTACGAACAAGAGTTCGAACATTTGCAGAACATAGTACGTGGGTGGACACAACAAACATTGGTCGGAACATTCATGGGAGGACTCCACCTTTCCATTGCCGATGGGATTCGAATGTTCCGTCCAAAAACTCTTAAGGAGTTCATTAATTATGCGAGGCTAATGGATGGACAGCTTCAAAGGCAGAGAAAAGGGACAAGTCCTTCCAAACCACCGTCTTGTAGATCCGCCCCACCACGACCATTTCTGAATCATGAGTCAGCAACACAAACACCCACGAAGCTCTCTTGGAAGAATTGAAGAGAAAGAGAACCTTGGTTTATGCTTCAGCTGCGATGAGCGTTACACACCTGATCATAAGTGTAAACAGCCGCAGCTTTTCATAATGGAAGGTGAACACGATGATGACATGGACTTCGTTGACGAACAGGAGGAGGACGCCAAACCCGAGATCACGTTGTATGCATTAGTAGGGGTCGATACGGTGAACACTCTGCGAATTCGTGCATCAATTAATAAGAAAGGAGTTGGGGCATTGATTGATAGTGGATTGACGCATAACTTTATCAGGAATAGAGCCGCTCTTGGGATGAACCTCGACGTTACCCCAACCACACCATTCCAGATCAGGATTGCAAATGGGTCTTCGTTAATCTGCCATCATCGTTACGAGTCGATTCCGGTGTCGATGGGTGGTGCGGTTTTCTCGATTACGCTCTATGCTTTACCTCTGGTGGACTTGGATTTACTCAAGGGAGTCCAATGGCTTGGCAGTTTGGGCCCTACACTTTGTGATTGGAGAGCCCAAAGTATGCAATTTAAGTGGGCCGGCGAAGACGTCACTTTGAGAGGAATGAGGCCCACAGAATTGCAAGCTATTGAGCATGAAGCAATGCAAAAGGAGGCCCGTGGCGGCCAAACGATTTTTGTAATTACTGTAGCCCAACCCATTACAGCTCAATCTAACCTTCCCGACGACATTGACCATTTGGTGATGGAGTTTGCAGATCTGTTCGAAACACCATCGACGTTGCCATCAGAACGCGACATCCAGCACCGTATCACCTTAAAGGAGGGAATTGATCCGATCAATGTCAGACCCTATCGGTACGCACATTATCAGAAGGATGAAAATGAACGCCAAGTATGGGAGATGCTTCGGGCAGGGATTATTCGACCAAGCTCGAGCCCTTTTTCCTCGCCGGTCTTGCTGGTTAAGTAGAAAGATGGTTCTTGAGGATTCTTCACAGATTACAGAGCTCTGAATTCGGTCACGGTCAAGGATCGCTTTCCAATCCCTACGATGGAGGACATGCTTGACGAGCTCCACGGAGCCATGTTTTTCATGAATATGGATCTGACCGCCAGCTACCATCAGGTTCGAATGCATCCTCTCGACATCCCGAAAATTGCCTTTCACACACACAATAGGCATTATGAGTACCTGGTCATGCCTTTTGGGCTTTGTAACGATCCATCGACATTCGAAGCCTTGATGAATGATGTGTGTTCGGCCACTCCTACGAAAATCAGTCCTTGTTTTCTTTGATGATATCCTCATCTACAGCTCGTCGTGGGTCGATCGCCTGCACCATGTTCGGAAAGTTTTTTCTTATTAGCCGTCAAACTGACGAAGTGTGAATTTGGTCAACAAGAACTTGAGTATCTGGGTCACATCATTTCCCAGTACGGAGTCAAAGTTGACAGGAGGAAGATTGCAGCGATGCTTGATTGGCTAAAACCAACCACAGTGACTGAGCTACGGAGTTTTCTGAGTCTCACGGGCTACTACCGCAAGTTTGTCCGTGATTATGGTATCATTGCTCGTCCTTTGACCAGTCTATTACGTAAGAGACAGTTTCTGTTGAGCGAAGCAGCCGACGTGGCTTTCACAAACCTGAAACAAGCTCTCACCACGACACCAACATTGGCACTCCCAGACTTCACGATGCTGTTTGTGATACAAACAGATGCATCAGGTGACGGTATCTGTGCGGTTTTATCACAGAATGGGAAGCCAATTGCATGTATGAGCAGAACCTTGGGAGTCTCAAAACAATCGTGGCCTACTTATGCGAGGGAGATGTTGGCAATTGTCATCGCAATTCGCACATGGCGGCCATATATCATTGGCCGGCGATTTATGATACAAATGGATCAAAGGAGTTTACGCTATCTGTTGGAGCTGTGCATACTCATCCCTGAGCAGCAGAAATGGATAGGGAAATTGGTCGGTTACGACTACAAGATCACCTATAAGCCAGGGAAATCAAATTCAGTGGCTGATGCTTTATCTCGATTTCAGGGCAGTCCCACCTTGGATGCTATTTTCGTCCAAACCTCTTCAATCTGGAAGGACATCGGAGCCTTGACCGTCAGTGATCCTTACCTGCAGCGCATTGGACAGCTCGCAACAAGCAAGCTAGGCTAGCCTTACGTGTTGAAAGATGGCCTTATTTGCTACAATAGTCGCGTAGTCATACCACCGTCCTCGCCACTAGTTCACCAATTGCTGTGTGAATATCATGACACGCCCATGGTAGGCCATTCTGGAGTACTCTGTACTTCTCGTCGGTTGGCTCAACAGTATTACTGGCCGGCTATGCACAGGGTTGTTCGTGAATATGTTGCAGCTTGTGCGACTTGCCAGAAAGCCAAATACTCCTCTATGTCACCTGCGGGTCTCCTCCAGCCACTTCCAGTTCCGTCGCAAGTGTGAGAGGATATTTCTATGGATTTCATTGATGGTTTACCAAGATCCGATGGTAACACGTCATTGATGGTTGTGGTGGATCGCTTAACAAAATCTGCTCACTTGATTCCTCTAGCGCACCCCTATACAACTCGTTCTGTCGCCACCAAGTTTGTCTCTCACGTGATGAAGCTTCACGGGATACCACGATCCATTGTAGGTGATCGAGATCCTATCTTTGTTAGCCTCTTTTGGAAGGAATTGTGGAAGCTTTCGGGAACGCAATTGTGGATGTCCACAGCCTATCATCCGTAATCTAATGGCCAGACGGAGGTGGTTAATCGGTGCATCGAGCAGTTTCTCAGGTGCTTTGTACATCATCATCCAAAACAATGGTGCTCATTTATTCCCTGGGCAGAGTTCTGGTATAATACGACCTTTCATGCATCCACCGGTATGACTCCTTTTCAGGCTTTGTACGGTCGCCCACCACCACCGGTTCCTGCCTATGAAGTTGGCTCCGCTTTGATTGGCGAGTTAGATGAGCAACTTGCTCATAGGGATGAACTTTTAGCGGAGCTAAAACAACACTTGGTGACAGCAAATAATCGTATGAAGCAGCTGGCGAATTTCAAGTGGCAAATTCACTGTGGGTGATTATGTGTTGTTGAGTATTCAACCGTATCGGCAGAAAACACTGTTTCGTCGCAGTTCTCAAAAGCTTTCTCATCGCTTTTATAGACCGTTTCAAGTGCAGACACGAATTGGTGAAGTTGCGTATCGTTTATCTCTTCCCTAAGGTACCAAAATTCACCCAGTTTTCCATGTTTCCCTACTTAAACCATGGGTTGGAGAGGGCACACCAGTGGCGGGTTCGTTTCCCCCGTTATGGGACAATGGAACTCTGACATTGCAACCTGAGACAGTGTTGGAAGCTCGCTGGAACACGGACGAGAACCGTTAATTGGTCGATGTTTTGATTCAGTGGAAAGGGCTACATTTTGATGAAGCGACATGGGAGTCTTATGATCAAATCGAGGCTGGTTTTCCAGAGTTTTCAATGAACCTTGAGGACAAGGTTCGTCTTCAGGAGGGGAGTATTGATGAGTTAGTGGACCAACGACATCCCTAAGTTATTGATGAGTCAGCGGTTAGAAAGTTACTGAAGTTTTTGTGAAACTGCTCAACCCCTATCGATCACCCCTATCGATCACCCTATCGATCACCCTATCAGTCACCCTATCGGTCAAAGACTGACCGACAGGATTCCAAACTGAAGACCACTTATTTACAATTTTGCCATTTTCGCTGAGGCTCCTATAAATACTTAAAATCGCTAATTTCTGGGAGCAACTCTTTATCCAGCAGTTCTTCTTTTCTTCTCTAGATTTTGAATAACTCGGTATTTGAATCTTTGTTTATTTCAATAATAGTTTGTATTTTCCTTAATATTTTGTCTTTCTAATCATGATTAACTATCTTTTCTTCATAGATTTGATGGTTTTCACCATGATTAGTGAGTAGTTTGCTTTAGGTTTGAGATTAGGGCAGATGAGGTGATTTTAGTGATTGTTTAGATTGATTAGGGCTTAGATCTTCTCATTCTCTTTCTTATTATGATTGTGCTTAATGCCTAGTACCTCTTTGTAGGAGAATTTGATTTTATGTTTTCACATGCACACCAAGTGTTTGATGAAATTCCTGAATGAAGTTCAATGCTTGAAAATGGTGTTTAGATAATCATGAGTCTTTGCATCTATCATTTCTTGCTTGAATGTGCTTATTGCCTAGTACCATATTGATGAAAAATTACCTTTATACATTGATTATGCATGAGAATGTGAGTTGATGTTTGATATATTGTATCAGAGATTAGTAAACCTAGCCTAAGAGATTAGATGTCTAGCATGCTAATTGGTTTTATGGAACTTGATTCTAATGCTTGCTTGTCATAGATACACCACCAAAAGTGGATTTGAAATGTGATTTAGCAAAGGGATTAATGCCAAGAGATTGGATTAGTCTTTATTAGTGTTCTTTACCTAAGGTTGAGTGTTTAGAATTGCTTGTTTTGATCACCCTAGACATGAACATGAATCAACCTATCACTATTGCCTTGATCTTGAACCATCTTTTAATCTTTGAAGTTTAGCTTTTACTCTGTTTTTGCTCTGTTTCTCTTTGCCATTACTGCTATTTGCTTGCTTTCTTTTGCTTCTTTGCTTGATCATTTAGGTTGTTAGACTTCTAAATCTATCTATGCTTGCTTGAATTAAGAGCTCTATTGCATTCTTACTGCTACATTCTCTCCTTTTGGATTGATAAAACCCTATACTATACTACAACTGATTAGTACAAGCTTGAGTGATTGAATCAAGTCCTAAAAAGTCTTCTATCAAATGTTTTCTCATGATTTGCACAAGCATGATCCACTGGTTACTGATTAATGAATATTAATGAGTTGGTTGATTTGAATGCTTGTGTAGGCTAAGCTAGAGTTCATTGTTTGCTATGATAAGTATGGCTAAAGCTTTTAAAGTAGAACAATCTCTATGCATCTTACAACCTATAACTTGAGCATTGATTCAATTTTTCCATTAACATCTTTAGTTTTGAGCTCCCACTTTCAAACCTCACTCTCCCATTTTTTCTTACTTGCTTAAGGACAAGCAAAAGGCAAGTGCGGGGGTGTTGATATCTCATACATTTACATCATTTAGGCTTGCATTCAGTGCATGTTTTGGTTCTCTTTTGCATGTCTTCCTTATCTTTTGTCCCATTTTCTTCTCCTTTTAGACTTAGAATGCATTTAGGATGTAGTTTGCATTTTCTTTGCACAAAAGATGTTTTTAGGTGGTTATGGAGCTATGAGGAACAAGGAGGAGCTTTGGGAATGAACCAGGAAGCTAGCTGAGCTGAATTAGAGCAGGTGGAACCAAGGCAGACGATCTCTGCAGAGCCTATTGGTCAAGACACGAAGGCTATCGGTCAAGGAGTGACCGATAGAGGAGTTATCGATCAAGCCTATCGGTCAAAGAAGTGACCGACAGAAGTATACCGTGAGAATATCGGTCACCCTATCGGTCACCTTGTAGATCGATATGAATCTTATTGGTTACCTTCCAAACCGATAGGATTCTAGACTGAAGACCACTTATTTACAATTTTACTTTTTTCGATTGGACTCCTTTAAATATGAAAAATCCCTAATTTCTTGGTACACTCTTTTATCCAGCAGTTCTTACTTCTCTGTTTTAGCTTTTCGATTTTGTAACTTGAATCTTTGTTTGATTTAATTAAAGTTTACATTTATCTTCTTGTTTAATCTCCCTCATCATGATTAGTCATCTTTCTCTCTTTGAATTGATGGCTTTAATTGTGCTTAGTGAGTAGTCTTTTTAAGGATTTGAGATGGGTTAGGTTTAGGGAATTTGAGACTTAATCCTTAGTATTAATTCTTCCATTTTCTTTCTTGATTGCTGTGTTTAATTCTTAATTAGCCCTAGCTAAGTAAATTAAGATTTTAGGCTCATTTTATGCCCACCAAGTGTTTGATGAAATGCCTGAACTGCTTTGCAAGAGAATTGCTTATCCTAGCTCAAGAGATTGACTGTCTAGGGAGTGATTTGGCAATATAGGGTTGATAGAATTGTCTTAATGCTTGTTTTTTATCATTTCACTAATAAGAATTAGTTCTTAACTTGGTAATTAACAAAGATATTAGTACCTAGAGATTGAATTAGTCATATAAATGAATGCTATGCATAAGGAATAACATTGTGTGAGTTTGTAAGCATCATAGGTTGAGTCAAGAGTTCCCTAACACCAATTATCTCATCTCAAGTCCCATCTTTTCTCTGTTTTTAGCTTGAATTCGGATTTGCCCTGTTTTGCCTTTGTTTTAGTTGTTTTGCTTGCTTTTCACTCTTTGTTTGATGTTCTCTTCATTTCTGTTTGATCCTTTAGGTTGTTAGACTTGAAAACCATCTTTGTTTGCTTGAATTAAGAGCTCTATTTTATTCTTACTGCTTCATTCTCCCCTTTTGGATTGATAAAACCCTATGTTATACTACAACTGATTAGTACAAGCTTGGGTGATTGAATCAAGTCCTAAAAAGTCTTGTATCAGAAGACACCACTGAAAAGGAGGTCCTTGAAGTGGTTGGTTACAAGAATCTGAATGAAATCAAGTTGGTTACTAAGATTGGAGAAGTGGTTTTGCAACTATGTGGCTCAAAGATGGGTGAAGTTTGCTTCAAGATTCAGCAAGAAAGGAAGACAATGCCTTTTGCTAAGATCAAGCTGACTGGGGTCACCAACAGAGTCAAGGGGAGCAAAATGACACCAAGGAGTTCCAAGACTCCTTCTCCTCACCTCAACTGAGGTAAAAAAAGTCAAGCTAAGTGACTCTAAACAAGCACACTTGGGAGGTAGTTCCATGGTATCATTTGTATATATTATGCTTTTTAGTTCATTTATATGCTTTGTTAATGTTTTTAGAAGCAGGAGTTTGGTTTGGGGCTTGAGAAAGTGTTTGGGGAAACAAGAAAAGATGCATTTTGGCTACCAACGATCACTGTATCGATCAAGAGCAGATCGATACGGACCTATCAGTCCGACTAACGTACATTAAGTGATCGATGGTTGTGGAGCCAAACATGAATCAGTCAACCTATCGGTCAGTTATAACCGATAGGGTAAAGGTAGTGCAAATTTTAGATCATATCGGTCATCCTATCGATCAGATGTTGACCGATGGAAATGCATCGGTTGTATTTCGGTTACTTTATCGGTCAAGAGAGTGACCAATAGAAAACAATCGGATGTATTTCGGTCACTCTATCGATCAGGATGTGACCGATAGGATTTAGCAGGAGAGCCATCGGTCACCATGTGATCAATAGGCCCTATCAGTCATGCTACCGGTCATAAACTGACCGATAGTCCCACGAGGTAAGTCTTTCAAAGTTCAAAAAAATTTCCCTCTCTTTACTTGGAGCCAAGGGGGTTTAAATTTAAATTTTTAGCTCCTTCCTGACCCTCAGCTGCACTGCTGAGCACTTTTGTTCTTGTCTCCCACCCACTTGATTCCCTTGGTTCCCCATTAAACTCTATAAAAGCCAGCTAGCTCCTCTTCTCACTTCACACTTCATTTTCTCACTTCTCTCACCTAAAGCACAAAATTTTAGCTCTCTTTCTCTTTCATTTATCTCTTTCAAGTTCTCAGAAGTTCTACAAAGGTTTTCTTTCTCAACTGTTCATCTCTTGTTCTTAAATTTTGAATTTGGTTAAAGTTGTTAGATCTATGGCTTTAAGAACAAGATTTGGTTAGTTTAAGGTGTTTGGCTTTGATTTTGCATGGTGAAAAAGATTAATCTGAAGCAAGTAAGATATTTAAGTGTTGTCTATTGTTCATAAATCTTATTTCTTGCTTGTTCTAATCTCACTTTGCATAATCATCTTCACTTTTGCTTAGAGCCACCATGCTAGGTTCACATGTATGAATGTTTGAATCTTATTAAGAACTCTAGCATGTTTATGACTGTTAGCTTGTGAATTCTCTTGGTTCTTTGAAAGTTTAATCTTGATTAAATACTAGTTAAACTTCATTTAGCTTAGAGAAATTCCTTTAAAGCTTTTAGTTATTGTTTTTCAACTTTTGTTCTTTTACTCATAGCATCTTCAAGATTTGTTCTTGTAGGTACCATGGGGAGAACAAAAACTCCTGCTGGAAGCAAAGGGAAAGCACCACAAGAGAAAGCGCCAACTTCTCCAAGCATTAGAAGAGACAAAGGCAAAAGTGTTGTGGATGGGCAATCATCAATGGCTGTTGGAAAGAAGTCTGTTGGGAACAAATCTGCCAAGCCAAAAGGAAAGGGAAAAGCTGTAGAGGAAGAAGTCCCATACAAGGAGCCAAGTGCTAGAGAACTCATGGAAGCCTTCAACAAATGCATCTTCAAGCCAACAAGATACCCCTGTACCTCCACAATGAAGGCGCTTGGGATCTATGTGGATTGCAAGACAATATTTGAGCACATGAGGCTTGGTGACTTTTTGGGAAAACCACTTCCCTCCTACCAGCAGCTCACTTCTCAGTTCCTCTCCACTTTCAATGTGGTCAGCTATGAAGAGAGTGAGCTTTCCAATAGAGATGGGTGGATATCATTCAAGCTTGGCAAGCAAAAACTCACAGCAACCTTCTCTGAGCTCTCTCAAGCCCTTGGTATGACTCCTAAAAAGAGGAACAAGTTCTTAATCAACCAAAGGCAGCATGATATGCTATAGGGCGTGATTGGGGCTGGCCAGTTCACGGCAGGGGCCACAAGGAATCAACATCTAAAGCATCCTGCTGTGAGATATGTTCACAAGGCTCTTGCAAACACATTCTTTGCAAGAAAGGAAACAACAAATCTCACAGCAAAGGAGAGAGACTTCATATACAATGGAATGCATGAAATTGTGGTTACCAGCAAGGATGGAACACTTCTAGAGCCACCATACAGATACCCATGCTCTGTGACTATGCTGATGGAGCAGCTCTAATCCTATAGGAGCTGGGTTTTGAGCAAACAAAAAAAGGGAGGGGAAACCACAGCTACATATTGGAGGAGTTGTGATAGCAATTCTGATTGCCAGTGGTGTAATCCTTGAGGAACATGATGAAGACGCCTTGGAACCATGGTGGATGGACTTGGATTACCTCAGAAGGAGTCACTTCATTGAGAGGAGAATCAAAGGGAAGCATGTCTACACCTTTCTCAAGGGATTCAGAGAACCAGCAGGATTCCTCCTCCCAAATCCACAACATACATCCATCACTATGAGGAGCAATATCAGCTTCTGCCCAGATGAAAGTCAGCTTTACCATGGAGGCCCAATCACAGAAGAGAGAGGAGAAGATAGTGAAGAAGAAAAACAAGAAGAAGGTGAAGAAGGCAGTGAAGAGGAGGTACAAGGAGATGCTGCTGCGGGCGCTGAAAGCCAAGAAGAAGAGCTTGATGAGAATGAGTTGTTGGACTACTCAAAGAGGTTCCACTTCAAGCCTCATGAAGTCCCAAGCCAAGGGAGCTCTCTGAAGTTTGCTCATGAACATATCAACAAACTTCAGAAATGGTGCAAATGGAAAGACAAGACCATCAAGAAGTTGGTAAAGATGGTCAAGGGAAAGTTCAAGAAGGATAAAGCTACATCAGGAGGAGCTTCCCATCAAAGCCATAGTCATGAGTACACCTCTCACCATGAAGAGCAAATGCCACCAGCAGAGCCTACTGAAGAAGAGGAAGCTGTTTGGAATCCCCAAGAGAGAAACTCCTTTCAAGTGCTACCAAGTGATCAGTGGGGAACTTGGGAACAACCAAGGGCTTAATCTTATGAGCCAAGGTCTCATACACCATCAGCATGGGAGGCGCTAGCTTACACTTCTTCTGAGGTCCATACAACATGGCAACATGGCAACCCATCTCAAGCTCAAGCTCAATGGGCAGGTTGGGTTCTTCCACCTCAAGAAGCAGCAACATCTTCACAAGGCTATGAGAGGAGAAACAAGAGAAGAGCTAGCAAGTCTCCACAGCCAGAGACATCTGGATCATCCCACCACTCCTCTCACCAAAGTTAACAGGTTCCACATCCTTATCATTGTCTATATCACTGCATTTTTTTTAAGCTTTGTAATATATTCTGTTACTTCTCTCTCTTATTACTTTTATTACACAAGAGACTGTGTAATCTAAGTGTGGGGGAGAGATTTGGGGTTTGACTCTGTGTTTTATTTTTTTAGTTTTTCATTTTCTTGCATCTTGAATCACATGCATATCATGCATTCATCTAAGGCATAGAAAAACACAAAAAAAATTGAAAAAGTTGAAACAAAATTGCATGTTTTTGCAAACAAAAAAGAAAACATATAGTTGCATTTAATTTTCTTAGGATTGAGTCTAGTGTTAGCATATAGGTTGCATTGCATTTGCATAGGGCATAATGATGAATCTTCCTTGTAAAGTGCTTAGAGTTTAGAGATGATTTCAGTGTTTAAGTGGTTAGTTGTTTGATGCATCATAAGAAAACTATAAGTTAAGACTGAACCATGCCTAGACTGCTATATTTGATCTTCTCATCTCATATTGAAAGCATTTGTTCTTTGAAAATCAACTCTATCAACTTGAACCTTAATTTGAATCATTAATCATCATGTTTGTGCATTGAAAAGTGAATTTGTGGCTACCATATACATATTTGGATCATCATTTCCCTTCATACCACTCTTGTTGATCCATATAGCTTATCCACTCCCTTAACCAAACCTCCTTCTAAGCTTAAACACTAACTTGAGAGTTGTGAGGCCTTTTTAAATTTTGCCTTGATGAGCTCTCTTGTAGATAGATATGCTCAAATTAACCTTTAGAGTTACTCTCTCAAATTAAGAGATCACTGTAGTACTTAGAGATCGAATCCACAAGGAATTAAGGCTATCACTCAACAGATTTTAGATTTAAATAAAGCTAAGCAATCAATAATGAAATAAAATTAAAATAGTAACGAAAGCAATGATGTCAAGGGCGGATTGTAGGTTCTTAAAATCAATAAAGACATGACACTAGGCAATGGAAAATTCGCAGGTTGACATAAATCGCAGACTACAGACTAAAAGGAATATTTATTAAAACCGTTCTAGAACTCGAAACATTAGTGTAAAACCAATCGACTTCCGTCGCAGAGATTAACTATGATCAGATTCTAGAATTCCAAATTCTTTTGCAAATTCTAATAACCTAAACATGCATTATAGATCAGGTTCGATATGTTAAAAAAATCACTAATCCAAATTCCTTTGCTGTTAGTTATTTTGCTCATCTAAGATAGTTCTGGTGATAAACAATATTTCCACATCTATTAAACAATCTAAGATCTGATTTCTAGGTGATCAATCTTAAAACCAGTGTTAAAGCAATCTAGATGAAGAGCCAAATGAGTTATCCTTCCAGTTTTGTAGTTCTAACAATTCATTATCAACCTTTGAATAACCCAAAACCTAACTAGCAGATTACTCAGACATAGCAAGTGAAACACAAATCATGACTGAATAAAATTGGATTAAGAAAATAGAGTAAAAGATGAAGGGGTTCGAAATTCTTCTCTATAGAGTATGGATTTGTCTCCCCAAAAGCTCTCAATCTAATCTCTCTCTTAGTCTCAATGATAACAAGATAGATTGCCTAACAATAGTTTAGAAAACCTAAATAGAAGTCTAAACACGAACTGGGGCAAAAATGCAATTAGTGGGAAACTTCTAATCTAAGTTGCAATTTCTTCCAATAAGTTTTTACGCTTCTTCGCGATCACGACCGGTGTCGATCGACACCAAGTGGTGGGTGTCGATCGACACCCTGCTCCTTAATGCCCTCCGACTTGGTCTTTTCAGCAACAGCTTCAGTATAGCTCCAAAAGGTTCCAAAATCCACAGTTATGCTCCATTTGTACCTAGACCTGCAAAGACTCTATAGGATACGAAAAATACCAAAAAGACTCTATAAACAAGAGTTATGTCATGGTCAAAAACCACCAAAAACCATGATATATCAACTCCCCCAGACTTATCTTTTGCTTGCCCTCAAGAAAACATCAGACATAGCCTAGAGTAGAGGTTTGAAAACACAGAAAAAGTCAGTCAGACATCAAGAACACCACATTGATTAATACTTTCGATCCACATACCACAGAGTCAACACAAGATCAAATTTCAGTCTAATCATCACAAGCTTAGCAAA
Organism: Thlaspi arvense; assembly: GCA_911865555.2. Taxonomy (NCBI): domain Eukaryota; kingdom Viridiplantae; phylum Streptophyta; class Magnoliopsida; order Brassicales; family Brassicaceae; genus Thlaspi; species Thlaspi arvense. The sequence goes on from OU466857.2 coordinate 47,822,961, forward strand.
TATTTCAAATCCAGTTTAAGCTCCTTCAAGAAATCCGAAATCTCTACTGCTAAACTCCTTATTTCTATTTAATTGATGTCTCATCAAGGTTTTATCATCTCAATCACTTATAGATTATTTTCCCTTCCTAAACAACTGAACAAAGCAATCTCAACACAACTCTCCTATTTTCTCTTCCCTTGATCTTTTCTTTCTGATAATTTTTTTTTATTTTAAGCTCTTTCTCATTCTGTTACAGTCTAAGTTATGGTGCTACTCAATACTTGTGTTCCTTGTGAGGAGACAGATTCTTGAGTGTGTTCACTACTGTTGTTCCTTGTGAGGAGACAAGGTCATGAATGCACCAAACTTTTGAATCAAACTCTTTTAAGCTCTATCAGGGAAGATCAAAGAGAAATTGTGTCTTAACATACTTGTCAGTGTTAGAAGAGAGAACCAAGATCAAAGAGAATCAAGCAGCAAGACAATAAGATTAAGTTCATTTAAGTGGAGCTAACAGCAAATTTTCCAGATTCTCTAAGAACCTAAACCTTCATTGCTAGACTGATCTACCTATGACTTTCAACTTAGTAAGATTTGCAATCAACAACTGTGGCAATGGTTCTTATAAGCATCAGTGTTTTGTGGTTGGTCCAAGAAAAACTGACAATTTCAAATATTTTGACTCAATAAAACAGGTTTTGACTCAACTTTGAGACTCTATAAATACAAAACAATGTACACAATGTCAGCAACGACCTCCCCCAGACTTAAACAACACTGTCCCCAGTGTTATTAAGCAAGGAGTTGGTAAAAAGAGGCAATGAAACGGTTTGTTCAGAGATGAGAAAGTGGTACCTGTGACTGCGCGTGGTGTCGATCGACACCCTGTCCGAAAACCGAATGGGATGACCCAAACATGTGTACTTGTTGAAAGTTAGATTGTTAGCTGAAGTTTTCCCAAGTCAAGACTGTTAGGAACACTCAAGCAAACAATTAAAAGCAACAACATAATCCATAATCTCATCAGTTCAAAAAAGTTTCAAAACATAATCAAAACTGACAAACTGACTCAAGACAAAGACATAAAAACTGACTCAAGAAAAAATGAAAAAGAACAAAGGGAAAAGAAAAAGTAACCAGGATAGCTATAGGAACTAATCCTCATCCTCAGTATCAAGTGAGTGTGGGCGAACACAACCGCACTTGGACAGCATCGAGACGGCGTTCCACAACGCCCGAATACTCTGCACCATATAACGCTGAAAAGTGGCCTGCTCCATCGGAATGTCGGGAGTCTTGGAAGCTTATGTCGACCAATCGGCACAGGCAGCGTGTAGGTCCGTGGTGTGCTCGCTCGACGAGAGAAACCTCCAGCAAGGCCCTCAACAGGCGCATCCTCAGCAGCAGAAGCAGCAGCTCGGGAAGATCCTCCTCGGCGCCTAGTAGCTGGCACGGATCATAGCAGTGTAGCATCATGCTGGAAGCTGAGAGAGTCTGTCTGCTGTGTAGTGAGAGCAGTCTGTGGTAGCGGAATAAGGCATCACTGACCAGTGTGACTAACGAAGCTTCAGAGCAGCTCATCTCCTGTGATCCAGTGTGTCCTCCTCATGTAATCCATGTCTATGAGGTGGCGCTCAGGCACAACTCTGCAAGTCGAAGTGTCAATGAGGTAGTGGTGGAAGATGGGAGTGAGGAGACTGCCAATACTCTTGGGCTTGCCCTGAGCTCCAGTGAACGCCTTGGTCTTCAGTGAAGCCAAGTGATGGGCAAAAATGGCTCCCATGTTGACATCGCTGTCAACCGGATACTCCTCTGTCAACACATCCTCAATGCCGTAATACAGGAGAGTCAGCTCAGAAACTCTCATCTTCCCGGGCTCAGACTTGCACAGGAGAGTAGTGGAGAAGAGGCGGACAAGGTAACACAGCAAAGGGTGGTGCACATCAGTCTGAATAGACCTCTTGGAGTCATACATCCCATTCCTGAAATGGGACCAGAAACTCTGCAGGCCAGGAAACGGCTTCGGGAGGGAGACGCAAGTGCGCTCTGAGTCAAACCCGAAGATGGTACAGAGCTCAGGGAATGTGATCCTGTACCTGACGCCTCTGATGAGGAATGTGAGAGTGCCATCATCTGCTCTCCTCACGATGTCATTGGTGTAATACACCCTCGCCGTGGCAATGAACTGGCGCACTAACTCTGGGTATAGATCGTACTGCTTGGTCGCCATGGTACCCAAGCCAATCTTCGGCAGCACTCGCAGATCCTCCTCCTTCAGGCCGAGGCGGCGAAGTGTAGCCTCATCGGTGAACCGTGTAGGCGCATAGTCCATCTTGAGCCAGGCATTGTAGAACAATGTGTCATAATCGTCCCAGTGCTCACTGATGTCCCGGAAAACGCAAGCGCGTTTTGCTACCTCCTTCGCCGGAGTATCCTCTGAAACCCTCTCAATCGGGATCCTCAACCATTCTCCCCGAGGCCATGGAGGAAGAGCTGGTATAGCAGGTGCTGGGTTTGAGGATTTTCCGGTCTGAGTGCGTGATCTTTTGTTGGTTCGTGGAGCCATCTGCACTCAGAAAACCAAGAACACAAAAATTCCCAAAATCAGGCCAAAAATCAAAATTTCGAAAATTCAAAATCTGGCCTATATCATCAATAGCGAACCTAACCAGTAACTTAGTGATCACTAATCACAAACAATTCTAGCCTAAAACTCCAAATTCGGACCTATTTTTGCAAAATTGATCATCAATCCGAAAATTTCAAAATTTAGCAAAACAGGCTGTAATAACTGAGGGGTAAGGTCGAATTCATCCTAAATAACCTATAGGAGCATGATTCAAGTACTAAATCAAGCTAAAACAGGTCAAATAGGAAGTTTCAAACCTTGAGGTCGAACTGAAAAAGTAGAATTTCGAGTGTCATACCTTGCAGATCGGATCAATGAGTTGGATATTCAGAAAAAGTACACGATTCCGCGCAAGTTAGGCTTTTGAATCACTCAAATCCGTCAACAAACAAGGAAGTTGCGATTTGGAGAAAAATTTGTGGTTTTCGATTTTCAGAGAAGTGAAAAGGAAGAAGATGAAGTCTGGGTTTTATTGAGACTTACCTGGTTAATGAGGGTGTCGATCGACACCGGGTAGGTGGTGTCGATCGATACTGGTCAGTGTCGACCAAGGTGTCGACCGTGGTCGACATGTGCTCGCCTCGACACCCTGTACGTTTTTTTTTATAACACGAAAATAAATCAGAAAAAATTAAAAATCAAACTAAGTATGTACACGGGAAAACGGCCAATTAGTACCTGCACTACTTCTAGTGTAGCGATTTAATACCTCCACTATTTTGGTGTGTGTTTTAGTACATGCACTCGGCCGATACATACCTTGACCAGATCCCGTTAGTCAATGTTTGCCACTCCATTAACGGTGATGACTAAGCTGCCAGCTCCGTGCATCCGTGGAACAGTAGCGAAGACGACGTCGTATTGTTAGTTTAAGGATGCAAATTTTTTTCCTCAAAGCGACATCATTTTGTGTTTTGGGCCGATTTAAAGTTGTAGCCCAAAGATTTTGGGTTTTGGTTGAACCAAAGATTTTGGGTTTTGGGTCGACGTCGTATTGTCATTTCGTAAAACAGGCGAACAATCACGATTTCGTCTTCTTCGTCGAGGGCGATTTGATGAGACATAGAGAAACCTTGGCAATTTCATCTGTAAAAATAGGTGTGTGGGTCATCAAAACTAGTAAATTCCGAGTCTAATCGAGTTTGTGGGACTCAATACATCAAATAATGAGGTAATGTATAATTTTAGGGTTTTTATTTTGAAATCGAATTGAATTTGTTTAATCAGTGCTTTTGATTTGTTTAATCGGTTCATTCAATTGTTTAATCGTTGCTTTTTAATTGTTTAATCGATGCTTTTGTATTGTTTAATCAAATGATACTATAAAATTCATCTCTTCTCACTATATCCTCGTTTTTTTCAAAAAATTTCAGTGATGTTTCGGATACTTTGTTTGTCATCAACCATGGAGGGAATTTCAAAACAAGTGAGGATGGTACGACTTATTACAACGGTGGCTCTATTACTGAGCTTCTTACACCGTCGAGTGCATTGTATAGAAGCTTGCCCGTGAGTTTGTATGGTCAGAGAGTGTGGTACAAAATGCCGTATGAAGATTTGAGTGAGCTTAAGGTCTTGTGTAATGGTGTAGACAACTTCTCGAAGATGTGTGAGGTGGCTATGTGTTGCAAATCAGTAGAGATATAAATGGAGGTTGATGCAGAGTATGGCAGAAGAGATGACAGTGTTGAAGAAGGAGCTAATGTAGGTGTCGAGAGGATAAAGGAGACAAGAGATAACGAAGGAGCTAATGTAGGTGGTGAGAGGGAGACAAGAGATAAAGAAGGAGCAACAAATGAGATGTGTGATGAGCAAGCTTGTGTAGAAGAAATAGTGGCCACATTTGTTGATGAAGAAGAGAATGATGACTACCAAAGAACACCTCCTACATTGCCTCGCGAAGGAGAAAATAATGAGACGGTTCAGTATGATGGCTACAGAAGAGGAAGTGGAGAGCTCAAGATTAGGCAAGTCTTTGTAAGCGTGGCTGAATTTAGACAGGCTGTGTTGGAGTATGCATTAAAAGACGGTTGGAATATCAAGTTCACAAGATGGACAGCTAAGAAATATGAGGCTAAGTGTGGTATCGAGAATTGTCCATGGAAAATCTACTGCTCTTATGAAGAATCTGTTCCCAATGGATGGTTAAATCATTTCAAGAGGAGCATTCATGTTATAAGGATCAGCGTTGTAAGATATTGACAGAGAGACTCATATGTGACATGTACATCCATGAGCTGAGAAACGATCCTCTACTGAAGCCTAAGACTATGCAAGAGAGAATCCATGAGCGCTACAATGTGGCACCTTCACTTGATCAATGTCGAAAGGCAAAGACGAAAGCATTGGAACGCATTGAAGAAGAATTTAATGAACAATATGCAAGGATGAAAGACTACCGAGATGAACTTCTAGAGTAAGTTTTCGAGATAAAATTAACAATGAACAATATTCTTGACTATATTCTTCTGCTTTAAATATCTTATGATTGGCACAGGACAAACTCTGACTCCACAGTGGAGCTTCTGACAACGTTTAGAGAGAGTGGAAATGAGGTGTTTGATAGTTTTTACATGTGTTTTGCTGGACTGCGCAACACATGGAAGGAGCATTGTCGACCAATCTTCGGGATTGATGGATGTTTCTTGAAGTCCAACGAAAAGGGAAAACTCTTGGCAGCTGTTGGCAGAGATGCAAACAACCAAATCTACCATTTTGCTTGGGCTGTTGTTCAAGTAGAAAACAAAGAAAGTTGGATTTGGTTCATTAAACATCTCAAGAAGGACTTATATCTTCGAAATGGTGATGGATTCACACTTATATCAGATAGGCAGAAGGTAAGTTTCAATCATTTCGCTTTGTAATTTCAATGATTTGGCTTTGTAGTTTCAATGATTAAGCTTTGTAGTGTTAACAAGTTTTGTTGTATAATCTGCAGGGATTACTTTATGCTGTAAACCAAGAGTTACCACATATTGAACATCGAATGTGTGCGAGACACATTTATAGAAATATGAAAAAGGTGCATTCAAAAAAGCCTCGGATGAAAGGGTTATTTTGGCAAGTTGTGGAGAGTTTCAACATAGCTGACTATGAAGCAAGTTTAAAGAAGATGAAGGAGTATGATATTGATTTCTTTGACGCCTTTATGAGTAGGAACCCAGAGAATTGTAGCCGAGCATTCTTCAAGACAACATCCTGCTGCAAAGATGCTCTGAATAATTTTTCAGAGTCATACAACAAGGCGACTGATAAGGCGCGTTCAATGCCATTAATTCAGAGTTTGGAGACAATGAGAAGACAAGCGATGGTGAGGATTGACCTAAGGAGGAAAAAAACTAGTAAGATGATTGGAAAACACAGTCTGAAAGTTGGTTTGGTGATTGCTGAAGAAGATAAAGAAGTTGAACATCTCAGGACAGTCCCTGGACGCTCAGGCATCTTTGAAGTTGCAGAGAGGGGTGAAAGCTACACGGTGAATATGAAGGAGAGGACATGTAAGTGTAGGAGATGGGATTTGACAGGGATATCGTGTCGCCATGTGCTGCGTGTTGTCTTTGACAATAAGAAGACATACAAGATAGAAGACTTAGTTTCAGATTGGTATTTGACCACTAAGTGGCAGGCGCAATATATTGATTCCATTGAACCTGTCAATGGCATTAAGTTCTGGAAAAAAAGTGGAGAAATAAGACTAGAAGCACCAGAAAGAGATGTACATAAGGGAAGGAAAACAGGTCCAGAGAAGCGAATCAAAGGTGTTAATGAGTCACCAAAGAAAGGAAAAAAGGTGATTCAACATGGGCGCACAATGCATTGCTCCCGATGTAGTATGGCTGGACATAATGTAACTAAATGTCCGAATATTGGAGTCCTATCAAAGCCTAGGCCAAAGAAGCTAATAGAGACATCAGAGGCTGAGACATCAGATGCTGAGACGATGACAGTTGATGATGGGCCGATTTCTACTCAACCAACACAGACATCAGCTCAAGAATAGCCATAATGATGAGGTGAGAAGGTACTTTCTAAGAATTTGGATTTTGTCTTGCATTGTGATAGGTGTTGGTTTCAGATTTTATTGCATATAAGTGTTGTTGTTGTAGTGAAATTGATGCATATAAGTGTTGCTGTTGTTGTTGTGAAATTGATGTCTATTTTGGATTTAGCAGGTTTAGCTTACAAAACCAAGAGTGGAGAAGATAGAGAATGTTTTTTATAGTTTCGGACTGCTTGTTTTTGGCGTCAGAAGATGGAGAAAGTGTTTTGGAGTTTTAGACTGCTTGTTTTTGGCATTTTTGACTGCTTATTTCGGCTATTCAATCTGTTTTTTGGACTACTTATTTTGGTATTTTAGATTATTGATGTTGTCAAACATTTGTGATTTTATTAGGAGTCATTGGTTCAATCACATTTCAGGTCAATAGTCATTGCTTCTCAAAACACTAACATATATCATTCCAAAATATCCAACAAGAAGCAACTAAAATCCATCATATTACATTAAAAAGAAGCAACAAATTGTCATTTTACATCACAAGAAGCAACTACAATCCAGCATAAGAAGCAACAAAATGTCATCTTAAGTCAACAACAAGCAACGAAAATACCTTAACAAGAACCAACCATCGACATTCAACTAACTGAGAGACCACCTGAAACCCATCATCTTACATCAAACACTCACCAACAAAGATCTACGCCCAGAACCAGTACGCTAAAGCAATCACAACAACTCCGGACATGACCACATTCTTCAAGAAATGGATCTCTCTGACAGTTTCTTTAACGCCCTTCTCACACACATCAACCACGTTTTTCATTGCTCCAATCTCCTTTTCAATCCCATGAACAATGCTTCTCCTGTCTTCTATCTCTTTCTCAAGACCATTTAGTATTTCTTCGCCAGTTCTTCTCTGAACTTCAAACTTCACAATCGTTTTCTTCAACTCTTAAACTTCTTCCACAATTGATTCATCAACCCACTTAAACAAATGGAATTTTTCCTTTTATAACATAACACGTTAATCAGTTAATGTTCTTGGCACTGTCTATTAGTTAATATACTACTAAGCATATCTAAAATGCTTACATTTTCGGATCGATGTGGGCATCAAAAAAATAATCTCCCTAGACTTTTTTACAGTCCCTTGTGTTCTTAACACAGATGATTCTCCGCACCTACAAGAATTGGGCAGGCCTCTAGACCCTAAAGGAACACCACGGCTCCAACTTCCACCAATCCCTAGAAATAATCCCATCGATTTTCAATTCACGATTTTTGACTAAAAGTATGAAGATTTTCAATAATCCGCGTCTATAAGTCATTTCTACAATATAAAAAAACCTAAAGAGCCTGATGATGCATTGGATGAACTCGCCATTGTCTTCTCTTCTATTTCAACCCTAATTCAGTTCTTCCCCAAATCACTTGTTCTTATTCAGAGCTCGTCGAAGAAGAAGAGTATGTTTCTGGTTTGGAAAACGACGTCGTTATGATTTTTTGAGAAACATAAAAAAAATCATCTGGTCCAAATCATCACTGTTCCCATCGAGTCAGCGTGGTTCGTTTTGTCCGAGTCATCACTATTCACAGACGTTCTAACGTTGACTAACGGGACCTGGTCAAGGTATGTAGCGGCCGAGTGCAGGTACGTATTTTCAAAATTAATTTAGTGCGGGTACTAAAACACACACCAAAATAGTCGAGGTATTAAATCGCTACACTAGAAGTAGTGCGGGTACTAATTGACCGTTTTCCCATATGTACACTTACCGGTGGGTTGCCTCCCACCAAGCGCTCGTTTAACATCATTAGCTTGACTGTCCTCAGGATCAGGCTGTGGGTGCATCTGCCAAAGGTACAATCTGTCCTTCGGGAATCGTGGCTTGCGCCCAGTAATGTTTCACCCTTTGCCCATTGACAACAAACTCCCTGCCTTCTGGAGTTGACAGAACAACTGCACCATATGGTCTGGCTTCCTTGACTGTGAAAGGACCTGACCAACGAGAACGCAATTTTCCAGGAAATAATTGTATACGTGAGTTATACAAAAGTACCTGGTCATTTGGTTCAAAGTGTTTGGCAAGAATTTTCTTCTAATGGTAGGCTTTGGTCCTCTCCTTGTACAGCTTTGAGTTCTCATAAGCATGATGCCTGATCTCATCTAACTCATTGAGCTGTATCTGGCGCCTCTCTGCAGCAGATTTCCCGTCAAAGTTCATCTTCTTGACAGCCCAATTTGCCTTTGTTCAAGCTCCACTGGAAGGTGACATGCTTTCCCATAAAGCAAATGGAATGGTGTGGCGCTGATAAACGCTTTCTAGCGAGGGTTTATGATGCAGAGAGGTTATCAAACTCTAATGCAAGCAATGTCGTAGTATAGCAAGCAAGAGAGAGTCAATCCACTTCTAGGAGATAGAGAATGCACAGAGAATGCAAGGACTAGAGCAAATCTAAGCAAAATGAGAAAGTTTATGAGAAAATATCTAAGAACTAGATGCAGCAACCTAAACAGAGTGAAACCTATTTTAAAAATACTAGAAAGGAAGCAACTACCACGAGAAACAAAAGGATTAATTAAAGGAAAGAGCTTCGAATTATTAAAATTCGACTAGTGGATCGACCATGAGATCGACCACTAGATCGAGCAGTAACAATCGATCTCGTCTAAAAATGTAAAAGCAGTAAAGCTAATGACCAGGATGGTATCAGATAACAAGCGAAAGATGAAATGAGATGTAAAGATGCTAAAAGAAAGGGCCTAGGGTTGAGATTCATGGCTAGGGGTTTCAAAGGTTCGACCTTGGGTTTAAAACTTTAGATCGACTCACTTGGTGAGGATCTCTAAGCCTTGAAAACAAGACAAGATCTATCCGTGGCTTTCGGTATAGATCACTCTTTCATCCTCTCCTCCAAACCCATGGATTTTGGTGGAAAGAGAGGTCGAAAGGCAAGGAAAACAGATTTCAAGTAAATGGCTTAACTAGTCCCCCAAACTTCCATGGCTTTTGGGAAGGGGTAACTAGTCTCTAAGGTGTGATCTTCCGAGGCTCCTGGATCCTGTCAAGGTAAGGAACCTCTCGGATCATGAAGCTCTTGGCGTGAGAGTCTTCAAGCTTTAAGCTTTCAACACCTTAGAAGAGATAACCTTTTAAAAACGTTTAGAAAAACAAACCAAGATCGAAACCTTTTTGACCCCTTAATCCTCTCTACCCCGAACCCAAAGGAACTACTCACTACACATAGAGTAAATCAAGCAAAGCATATGCAACGAGACGATGAACATGAAAGGAAAACTAGATTAAACGATAATGATTCGAATACAAAAGCTTAAGAGAAAAACGAGTTTCAACAATGGTGTTCTTCACGAAAACGAGAGAGAAAACATAAAGAAAAGGATAAGGATCTAAGAGTTATCGAAAAAGGGCGTCGCCGCCTTGCCTAAAATGCCCAAACAAGCCAATGGTCCCCCCTTCGCTAGCAGCCAAAAACGGTTGAAAGGACAGAAATCGACTCCAAGATCGTGTGGTTCTCTCGATATATCCGGGCATCGTGTATTCGGCTCGATCCGGGTCTCGATCATCATCGGCGAATCGAGTGTTGCATCCGATCACGGTATCGATCTTCGGCTGGATCGAGTGGTGTACTCGATCTGACTCTCGCTCTGTATGGCGTCATTTACGTTCGTACCGATTGATCGATTGCTTCACTCGATCTTTGTCTCGATCATTCTCCTTGGATCGCCTGGTTGGCTCGATCTTCTGGTCGATCAACTTCTAGATCGACCGGCCATGCTCGATCTGCTCCTCGATCTCTGGTCCTTAGCATATTTACGAGCTCCCACGAACTGCTACATCAGCTTCAACACGTCCACGAACCTCCATGACTCCAAAGCAGCCAGAAACAACCTGAATGTGATGCAAAATGCAAGGAAAATGCGTATGCTGATGCAAGAATGCTCTAGGACCCTAAGTGATGCAATCTAACCTAAAATGTGATACAAATGCATGAAAAGCTAACTAATGAGTATGCAAAATGTATGCAATATGCAATGACATCAGGCGCCAAGTGGTGTCTTGAATGCTGTCCTGTAGGCCCAAGGTGCATCATCTAACTTGGCAGGCTAGTATTTTCTTGTCTTCCCTATTGTCTTCTCCAGGATTTCCTTGATTTGCCTGTTGGAAACTTCAACCTGACCACTTATCTGAGGGTGATAAGGTGTAGCAACCTTGTGATGAACTCTATACTTCTGCAGCAGCTTCTCAAACACTCTATTGATAAAGTGTTTCCCACCATCACTAATCACAATCCGTGGCACTCCAAACCTGGGAAAAATGATGGTTTTGAACAGCTTCAGGACCGCTGCAGCATCATTGTGTGGACTGGCAATTGCTTCCACCCATTTAGAGATATAATCCACTGCAACCAGGATGTACTTGTTCCCATAAGATGAAGGAAAGGTTCCCATGAAATCGATGCCCCAGCAGTCAAAAACTTCGACTTCAAGTATGAAGTTCTGTGGCATCTCATGTCTTCTACTGATCTTCCCTCTCCTTTGGCAGACATCACATTGTGAGATTAATGTCTGAGCATTCTTGAACATTATAGGCCACCAGAACCCTGCTTGTAGAACCTTGGAGACAGTCTTAAAGGTAGCAAAGTGTCCTGCATACTCAGAGCCATGACAGTAGAAAAGCACATTCTGAACTTCAGCTTCTGCATGGCATCTTCTGTAGATTCCATCTGAACAGTGCTTGTACAAGTAGGGCTCATCCCAGTAATATATCTTTAGTTCTCTCATGAATTTCTTCTTCTCATATCCTTTAAGAGTGTCAGGGACCTCATCTGCAGCTAGGTAGTTGGCAATATCAGCATAGCAAGGCCTAGAAGAGGTTGCAACTGTAAAGATAGGCTAAGAGAAAACATCACGCAGGATCTGTTGATGCAGAATTGCAGTTCGAGACTGGTGTCGATCGACACCAAGACTGCGTCGACTTGGTGACGAGCCTGTTGTCGATCCTAGTCGATATTGGTCCGCTTCGTCGTTGGTGTCGATCGACACCAAGTGGTGGGTGTCGATCGACACCCTGTCTGCAATTCAAAAAATACCGCAGTGCTTCCACATCTGAAGACTGCAGCCTTGCCTCAATAAGACATATATTCTCCTCTGGCAGGAAATCATCAGTGGGGACGCTGTCTTCAATCCTGATTCTTGAGAGATGATCTGCTACTCCATTCTCAACCCCCTTCTTGTCCCTTATCTCAATGTCAAATTCTTGTAGCAGCATAATCCATCTTAGCAGTCTTGGTTTTGCATCCTTCTTCTGCATCAAGAACTTGAGAGCAGAATGATCAGTGTGCACAATTACTTTAGCTCCAACCAAGTATTGTCTGAACTTCTCAAATGCAAATACTAAAGCCAACAATTCCTTCTCTGTAGTTGCATAATTCTTCTGAGCATCATCCAAAGTCCTGCTTGCATAGTAGATTGCATGAAGCTTCTTCTCCTTTCTCTGACCCAATACAGCGCCTACTGCAAAGTCTGAAGCATCACACATTACCTCAAATGGTATATCCCAATCAGGAGGCTGCACAATGGGGGCACTCGCTAAGGCCTGCTTGATTTGCTGGAAGGCTGAATGATATTCTTCAGTAAATTCAAACTTCACATCCTTGCAAAGCAGAGTTGTGAGTGTTCTTGCAATCTTACTGAAATCCTTAATGAACCTCCTGTAAAATCTAGCATGTCCTAGAAAGCTCCTGACTGACTTCACACAATCTGGTGGCTGCAGACTTGTCATAACTTCGATTTTTTCCTTGTCCACTTCAATGCCTTCACCAGAAACTCTATGCCCAAGCACAATCCCATCTATGACCATAAAATGGCATTTCTCGCAGTTCAGAACTAGATGCTTCTCTTCACATCTTGCAAGCACTTGACAGAGGTTGTCAAGGCAGTCTTTGATAGAGGATGCATACACTGAGAAGTCATCCATGAAGACCTCCATATGCTTCTCAATCATGTCTGTGAAGATGGACAACATGCCCCTCTGGAATGTCGCAGGAGCATTCCAAAGTCCAAATGCCATTCTGCGATATGAAAATGTACCATAAGGACAAGTAAATGTGGTCTTCTCCTGGTCATCTGGGTGAATGGGGATCTGAAAGAAGCCAGAGTAGCCATCGAGGAAGTAGTAGTAGGAGTGATTCGCCAGCTTCCAGCATCTGATCAATGAAAGGCAGTGGAAAGTGATCCTTGTTGCAGCGTTGAGCTTCCTGTAGTCCATACACATCCTGTGCCCAGTGATGGTCCTTGTGGGAATCAGCTCATTCTTCTCATTTTTCACCACTGTTACTCCTCCTTTCTTGGGGACCACATGCACTGGACTGACCCAAGTGCTGTCTGAAATCGGATAAATGATCCCAGCAGCCAGAAGCTTCATGATTTCCTTCATCACTACATCCTGCAAGTTTGGATTCAGCCTCCTCTGGTTCTCAATTGACGACTTTGACTCATCCTCAAGGTGTATCCTGTGCATGCACAAGTATGGAGAGATACCTGAAATGTCATCAAGAGAATAGCCTAAGAGCTTTGCAAAAAGTGCGCAGCTTGCTTAGCAGTAAAGTGAGCTCTGCATTGTTTAAGGTAGCACTAACTATAACAGGATATGTAGAGTTGGGTCCTAGAAAAGCATACCTTAGACCTGCAGGGAGCTGTTTGAGTTCGATTTTTGGAGATTTTTCTTCACTCCAATCGCCTAGCTTTGCAGCTTTTACAGATGTCCCAACCAGCTCTTGTTGTGCAACCAGCTGCATGACTTGCTCACTTGCATCCATCATCCTGACATAGCCAGCAGCAATGTTGTCTAAATGCTCTGTTGCTTCAGCAGAGACTGTCAATGCCCTCTCCAAAGGGTCTGCAGGATGCATCTCTTGGAAGATCTCTTCTGCAAGACTGGTGAGGGAGTCTACATAGAATGTGTGGCCATCTATTGTTGGTCTCTGCATCAACTTGTCCATGTCAAAATGCATCACCAAATCACCCACATTCAAAGCAATGCTCCTTTTCTAACATCAATAATGGCGCCTGCAGTAGCCAGAAATGGTCTTCCCAAAATCAAAGGATCCTTTGGTTCTTCACCATAAGCCAGAACCACAAAGTCTGTGGGAATCACACAATCTCCCACTTTGACTGGCACATCTTCTAGAATGCCTTCAGGAATCCTTACAGACCTATCTGCTAAGATAAGATATATTCTGGTTGGTTGGAAGTCATTCATGCCCAAACTGACAGCAACTGAATGAGGCATCAGGTTGACACTTGACCCCAAATCACATAATGATCTCTCAAACCTCTCAGAAAAGATTGTGCAGTCTAGAACAAATCTCCCATGATCAGTCAGTTTCTCTGGTATCTTGTTTTGAATCACTGCACTCACTTGCTCTGAAACAGCATTGTCTCTTGCTCCAGTCCCAGATTCTTGGTCATCATCCTTTTCACATACCTCTTTATCACAGGAGTAGTCCTTATGGTATCTATTAGAGGGATCTCCACCACAAGCTTATCCATGATAGCCTTGATCCTAGCATCCTCCAGTTCTTGTTTACTCTTCCTCTGGTTCCTTGGATAAGGTACCTTTGGCTTATAGACCCTTTCTTCTGCACTTTATGGAGTCTGAGAATTTGGAGTTTGTGGTGGGCGTCGATCGACACCAGGGGGTGGGTGTCGATCGACACTAGCTCCTGGAAGTGGTGTCGATCGGGTGTCGAGCTGCTTGTCGACCTCGGTCGATATCTGTTCACCTTGAGTCGAAGAACGTCGAATTTCCTCTGGTGTCGATCGACACTGAGGGGTTGGTGTCGATCGACACCCTTCAAAATTTTTGAAATCCTCATCTTCAAACTCTTGTAGGGTCTCGAAATCTCTTGTATTCAGACCCATTTTCTGCGCTGGTTGCCGATTCTTTCCACTCCTAAGCGTGATGGCATTAACAGAGTGTCTTGGGTTGGTGTCTGTCCTTCCTGGAAGGAATCCATCCTGCCTTTTCATAGCCCCAGCAGTTTGAGCCACTTGAGTATCCAAAGTCTTCACATGAGTGTTCAGAGCTTCGATTTTTCCATTCAAATCCTGATACAGGGCGTCAATCTTGCCATTGAAGTCAACTGTAATCTTCTGCTGACCCTCTAGCAACTGCTCAAGCATGGCTTCCATCTTGCTTGAAGCTGATGGAGCTGGTGCAGGCTGATAAGATGAGGAACCATAGTTCCTGTTGAAATTGTTGCTTTGGTAAGGCTTCTTCTATTCAGGCTTCTGGAATTGAGGCTTGGGGATGTAGCCAGTGGAACTCTGGTTTCCTGTGAAGTTGTTTCTCTGCACATTTCCACTGAATCCTCTGTTTCCCTGCTGATTGTTATACCTTTGTCCTTGAAAATCAGCTCCATTGATGTAGTTGACATCCTCTTCTTCAAACTACTCAGCTGGTTCAAATGTTTCAACCTCAGCAGCAAACTGAACAGACTTCTTACCCATCAAGAGGTTGTAAACAGAATCCAGTTTAGCCTTCCTCTCAGCAGCAAACTGATTGCTCCCTGCATTGCTAGCGTTTTTCTGCCTCTTAAAATCAGCATTCTTTGTGCTGTTGCTGGAAGCCAAGTTCTCTATCAGTTGGATGGCATCAGCTGGGATTCTAGTGTTAAAGTTCCCATTGCTTGATGCATCCAGAGCCATCTGGTACTTCCAATCCACACCTCTAAAGAAGATACCCAGCAGTTGTACCTCATTGAACCCATGGTGTGGGCAATCCATTTGGTACAGCTTAAATCTTACCCAGGCTGCTTTGAAAGCTTCAGCTGGACCTTGGGAGAAAGTGGCGATTTTTGTCCTCAACTCCTCTGATCTTGCATCATCATAAAAGTTGTTGAGGAAGGCAGATTTGGTGTCCTCCCATGTGGTCAAAGAGCCAGGCTCCAGCTGTTTAAGCCAATGTGCTGCATCACCTTCCAAAGAGCGAGGGAAGAGCTTGCAGAATAAAAAGTCATTGGTGACTCCATTGGCTTTAACACTTGTAGCCAAGTATTCAAACTTCTCTATATGGTCCATTGGATGTTCATGTGGCAGCCCATGGAAGGGGTGCTGACCCACAAGCTGATAGTAACTGGGTTTCAGCTCAAAGTCATTCCTCTGAAAGGCAGGTGGGCGGATTGCAGCTCTATTTGCATAGAACTGATCAGGCCTGTTGTAATCTCCCAGGGTCCTCTATGGAAAACGCCCAGCAGCATTTCCAGCAGCTTGTTGTTGTACATTTCGAACAATTGGTTGCAGATCCTGTTCCTCAATCACAATGCCATCTTCATATATCCTCTCACCATCCTCATTCCTTCTATTCCCTTCTCTGTCAACTTAATGACCCTCAGCATATGTCCTCAAAACAATTGTTCCAACCATCTTATCCTACTTCTTGGCTTTTCTGATGGTTCTTTCTAGCTTAGCGAGTTCTTCGATGCCTAAAGTCACGAGTTGCTTGTCCTTGTTGCTCCTGGTACTGCGATTATGCATGCACCTGAAACAGACAACAGAGAAAGGAACAAAGTTAGTAAACAGAAAATAAAAGCTTAGTCAAAATTCTAAAACCAAAAAATCTGAAAATAATATCTAAGTCTCCGGCAACGGCGCCAAAATTTGATATACTCAAATTAACCCTTAGAGCTACTCTCTCAAATTAAGAGATCACTGTAGTACTTAGGGATCGAATCCACAAGGACTTAAGGCTATCACTCAACAAATTTTAGATTCAAATAAAGCTAAGCAATCAATAACGAAATGAAATTAAAATAGTAACAAGAGCAATGATGTCAGGGCCGGATTGTAGGTTCTTAATATCAATAAAGACAAGATGCTAGGCAATGGGAAATTTGCAGGTTGACATAAATCGCAGACTACGGACTGAAAGGAATATTTATTAAAACCGTTCTAGAACTCGAAACATTAGTGTAAAACCAATCGACTTCCGTCGCAGAGATTAACTATGATCAGATTCTAGAATTCCAAATTCCTTTGAAAATTCTAACAACCTAAACATGCATTATAGATCAGGTTCGATATGTTCATAAAATCACTAATCCAAATTCCTTTGCAATTAGTTATTTTGCTCATCTAAGATAGTTCTGGTGATTATAAATGTTTCCACATCTATTAAACAACCTAAGATCTGATTTCTAGGTGATCAATCTTAAAACCAGTGTTAAAGCAATCTAGATGAAGAACCAAATGATTTATCCTTCCAGTTTTGTAGTTCTAACAATTCATTATCAACCTTTGAATAACCCAAAACCTAACTAGCAGATTACTCAGACATAGCAAGTGAAACACAAATCATGACTGAATAAAATTGCATTAAAAAAATAGAGTAAAAGATGAAGGGGTTTGAAATTCTTCTCTACATAGTGGATTTGTCTCCCCAAAAGCTCTCAATCTAATCTCTCTCTTAGTCTCAATAATAACAAGATAGATTGAGGGCAAGCAAGAAGTAAGTTTGGGGGAGTTGATGTTACTGCATATTACATACATTTTGCATACTCATTAGTTAGCTTTTCATGCATTTGCATCACGTTTTAGGTTAGATTGCATCACTTAGAGTCCTAGAGCATTCTTGCACCAGCATACGCATGTTCCTTGCATTTTGCATCACATTTAGGTTGTTTCTGGCTGCTTTGGAGTCGTGGAGGTTCGTGGACGTGCTGAAGCTGTTGTAGCAGTTCGTGGAAGCTCTGATATTTGCTAAGGATCAGAGATCGAGGAGCAGATCGAGCATGGCCGGTCGATCTAGGATGTGATCGACCAGAAAATCGAGAAGACCAGGCGATCCAAGGAAAATGATCGAGACGAGGATCGAGTGAAGCAGTCGATCAAACGGTACGGACGTAAATGACGCCATGCAGAGCGAGAGCCAGATCGAGTACACCACTCGATCCAACCGAAGATCGATACCTAGATCGGATGCAACGCTCGATCCGCCGAAGATGATCGAGACCCAGATCGAGCTGAAGACACGATGTTCGGAGATGATCGAGAGAACCGCTCGATCCCGGAGTCGATCTCTGTCCTTTCAACCACTTTTGGCCGCTAGTGAGGGGGGGACCATCAGCTTGTTTTGGCCATTTTGGGAAGGCGGCGACGTCCTTTTCCCATACACTTTTCATCCTTATCTTTTTTATGTTTTCTCCCTGGTTTTGGAGAGAAGAACACCATTGTCGAACTTTGAGTTTTCTTTAGCTTTGTAATTGAATCGTTTCAGTTTAATCTAGCTTTCTTTTCATGTTCATCGTTTCCTTTTCCTTGCTTTGCTTGATTTACCTTATGTGTAGTGAGTAGTTTATTTGGGTTCGGGGTAGAGAGGATTAAGGGGTCTAAAGGGTTTCAATCTTGGGGTTTTCTAAGTGTTTTAATGGCTATCTCTTCTAGGGTGTTGAGCTCTCAAAGCTTGAAGACTCTCACGCCAAGAGCTTCATGATCCCAGAGGTTCCTTACCTTGACAGGATCCGGGGACCTCTGAAGATCACACCCTAGAGACTAGTTACCCCTTCCCAAAAGCCATGGAAGTTTGGGGGACTAGTTAAGCCACTCGTTTGAAATCCGTTTTCCTTGCCCTTCGACCTCTCTTTCCACCAAAAGCCATGGGTTTGGAGGAGAGGATGAGGGAGTGATCTATACCGAAAGCCACAGATAGATCTTGCTTAGTTTTCAAGGCTTAGAGATCCTCACAAAGTGAGTCGATATAAAGTTTTCAACCCAAGGTCGAACCTTTGAAACCCCTAACCATGAATCTCAACCCTAAGCCCTCTCTTTTAGCATCTCTACATCTTCTCTCATCGTTCGCTTGATCTTTGATTGCATTCTGGTCGTTAGTTTTACTGTTCTTACATTTTTAGACGAGATCGATTGCTATTGCTCGATCTAGTGGTCGATCTCATGGTCGATCCACTAGTCGAATTTTAGTAATTCGAAGCTTTGTCCTTTAATTATTTTGTTTGTTCCTCATGGTAGTTTGATCATTCCTGGTAATTTTAAAACAGTTTTCATTCCATTTAGTTGCTGCATCTAGTTTTTAGGGATTTTCTCAAAACTCATCTTGTTTCGCTTAGATTTGCATAGTCCTTGCATTCTCTTTGCATTTTCTATCATCCTAGGTGTGGATTGACTCTGTCTTGCTTGCTGTACTACAACCTGTCTTGCATTTGAGTTTGATAACCTCATTGCATTCTCACCCTTGCAAAATAAGTGTCTATCAAATGGCGCTGTTGCCATCCTAGGATTGTTTAGAGAACATCGAGATTTGGGACTTAGCAAAGATTAAGTCTTTACCTTGTTTAAGTTACTAATCATTCTACTCTCAAACGTGTGTTCTCAGGTATATGAATCTTCGTTCACGGGGAGATAACAATCTACTTCCACCTTTGGACAATATTCATCAGCTGGGTCATTCACGACAAAGAAGAGTAAGAGAACAAGCCAGAGCCTTTGAGGAGATTCTTCAGCACGGTTTGGTTGACTTTGAAGTTATGGCTGAACACGAGCATCCAGAGGGACCTCCTCCAGCTCACGGGGCAGTGGGAAGGGGCAATGGAAACCCCCAACACGCGGCTAGATCCCCAAGGATCATAGGAGCAGGAGACTCTCCCAATACTCATCACAATAGGTTTGGGATCACTCCTCCTCCTGTACAAAATAACAACTTCGAGATCAAGCCAGGTTTCATCTCCATGGTGCAAAACAACAAGTTCCACGGCTTAGCAATGGAAGATCCCTTGGAGCACCTTGACAACTTCGAGCAAGTTTGTGGGATGATCAAGATCAATGGCATATCCGAAGATGCTTTCAAGCTGCGTCTCTTTCCCTTTTCACTCGGAGACAAGGTTAGGCATTGGGAGAAGACCCTCCCACAAGGCACCATCACCTCATGGGCCGAGTGTAAGAAGGCCTTTCTCTCAAAGTTCTTCTCTAGCACCAGGACAGCACGGTTGAGAAGCGAAATCAGCGGCTTCACTCAGCGAAACACCGAGACATTCAACGAGGCAATGGAGCGTTTCAAAGACTACACGATCCAATGTCCTCATCACGGTTTCAGCGAGGAGACCCTACTCAGCACCATATACCGTGGAGCTTCACCAAAGATCAGGTTGTTGCTTGACACAGCTAGCAAAGGGAACTTCCTTGGTCAGGAGGTAGAAGAAGGTATGAAACTAATAGAAAATTTGGCATTGAGTGATGGCAACTACGCTGAGGACTATGACCGTGCACCGAGAGGATCAGAGCTAGAGTCTCACAAAAAGGAGCTGAAATCTTTGCATGAGAAGATAGATAAGCTGGTGTTGGCCAATCAGAAGCATGTTCACTTTGTTGGTGAAGCTGATGAGAATCACGAGGAGCTTGAGTTGAGCCAGGAAGAAGCCAATTGGGTGGTGGGACAGAACAACTACAAACCTCAAGGCTACAACCAAGGCTACAACTGATGTTACTGCATATTGCATACATTTTGCATACTCATTAGTTAGCTTTTCATGCATTTGTATCACATTTTAGGTTAGATTGCATCACTTAGAGTCCTAGAGCATTCTTGCACCAGCATACGCATGTTCCTTGAGCTTGAGCTTAGCTTGTTTGTAACAACCTTAGTTAGCTTTTGAATTACCCAAAATCAATAACCACATCTAGGGACTTATCGTCTCTTTATTTGAATTTCGAATTCTGTTAAGTGATCTGTTTATTTGCTCTGTTTGCTTCTTTGATCATTGCTAAACTGTTCTTCTTTGAGTTCTCTTAATTGATCATCTTAGGTTGTTAGTTTGGTTGCTCAAGCAACAAAAACCTTTCTGTTTCACTTGACTTAGAGATTTCTACTTGCAACTCTTCTTTCTTTCAAACTAAACCCCTTGGATTGACAATAAAACCCAAATACTACAACTGATTAGTACAATGGATGATTGACATAAGAGGTCAAAACTTGTATCATTAACCCCCTTTTTCTAGAACTCGAAACACCAATATAAACTCTATCAACTCCTGTTGCAGAGATTTATTATATCTAAATCATGGAATCTCAAATCTCTTTGCAAATTCAAACAATTCAGACTAGCAATATGTCCATGTTTGATTTGTTCACAAAATTCCTAAATCAAATCTCTTTGCAGATAGTACTTTTTCTCATCTAAGATTTGTTCAGGCAATTCATAATACTATTTCATCTATTAATTAAGCTAATATCATATTTTAGGTCGCAAAGTTAGATTTAGCATTGAACACAAATCTAGATGATGAACTAACAGATTGATCCCGATAGTAAAATTCAATTCTAAGAATTCATAATCAACTATTGAAAGACCCAAAACTTAACTAACAAATTACTCACACATGGATATTGAAACACAAATCATGACAGAGTTAAATGAGTTCAATATTTTACTATGTAATATAAAAAAACTAATAAAAAAGTTTAAAGTGTTTAATTATGTAGCATATAAATTAATTTGATCTATACAAAAAGCAAGAGAAAAAGGAGAGAGATAATAAATACATGACTATTTGTACTTAGAATAAGTTATTCAACTTAAAATGGAAAAAGTTGATGATGAATTCATATAGTTAGTTTTCTAAAAATAAACAATATAAAAAAAAGTATATAGTGAGAGATTTAACTACTGATGGTAATGTATTTATATACGAATAGTTTTTTTAACAATTAACATATGTTAATTTATATTGAAAAATAACTTTATTATAGATATATATATATTTTAAGATAATAAGAAAATAAAAATAATATTTATAAATTAAAAACTATAAAATCATAATAAATAGACTAACAGTAAAGATAATAGTAATATATTATCTTCTCGCCTAGGTCTGCGAATAACTTTTTCGAACACTGTTTCTAGGCAGTTGGCCAGCATCCTAAGTTAGATGCATGCGGTACTAACCTACCTGCTCCCGCGGCATGCCGAATGGATGGAACTGAACAAAGATAAAAATGTGTAGAAAGATAAGGCCAAGGTCGAAGAGAAGGAGGAGGTCGGAGCAGCGAGAGAGAGAATTAAAGAGAGAGTTGGAACTAAAGAGAAAGAGTGAATGGAGAGTCGGATGAAGTGATCCGACTAAGGCAATGAACCAACCTCTCCCAGTCATGCAGGGAGAGTAAAGGAGAATGCTCCCCATTCTCCAGAGTGAACGCCAACCGCGATAAGTATACAGTTCCACAGAACCCTCGTCTTAATATCAGCTCCGTCTCTTATTCATCTATTTCGTAACACCCTAGACACACTAAGCAGACGGATACCACGATTTCCGGATGGGGTACCCAACCCTCGAACCTGTTTGATAATATGTCCTCCTAAGTACCTATTTCTGGTAGGACACTCACTGACTTGAGCGTAGCCAAACGATGGCCCAACTTACTTGCTCTTTAGTGCACAGAGGGCTAAACCAGTCTTCTGCCCCTGGAACCGTGCATCGCTCATCCCCCCCGCAGGACGAAACTCAAAGACTCCTCTCCATCACTCGGACGAACACACACCCCCATAAGAATTCCTGTAAAATGCTCCTGAACAATTAGCGCTAGAAGAAGTAAGGGGGAGACCGATGTGAAGTTCTAGGAAGGAAGTAGTCAAACGATGCAGCCGCCAATAAAGGCAATGACGTGGCCAAGAGTCCGCAACGACCATAGGCCAGAGACATAGGGAAATGGGGAAGGAGATCCCCACCTATGGAAAATCACGCGGAGTGCTCTAGCGCCCGAAGAAGCAAGCCCCATGACACTATTGTATCCATCCCGGGCCAAAGAAGCTGATCCGTTTGAAGAACAAAACAAACCCAGAAGAAAAGATATATAACTAGAATATACGGAGCAACAAATATGATATTTGCATAACAAAATGCCTTAAAACGGCCATGGATCCATGTACCCAAGTTCGAAGGTACAATGTACAAGGGACGACACCCCAAAACAAAAGAAAAAAAAGGTTTATAAGCCCGGCGGACGAGAAGGCCTCACTGCCAAGTTTAAAGGATGATCTCCGCGAGCTCCAGGCGCATCCAAAGCCTCAGCCCCCACCCCCTGGGTCTGCCTCGATAACGCTCCTTGTCCAGCTCCCAATGAAGTCGGACCACCTCAGTCTGGACATCCGTGAAGGCTCAAATCGCCACGATCGTGGTGCTAGGCTCCCCATTCGAGGAGAATCCCTCATACACTATAATGGTGCCGCGGAGTATCCAAACCTCGAAGGTCTGGCCGCCTAGCCTTTGCTGGCTTGGTCAGCGCTTTCTGCAAGCGCTTTACTTTCTCCCCAAGCTCTTCCCTGTAGGGGGAAGACTGTGCCTCCACGAGCTGGTCGTGGGCCATTCACAACTTGATCTGGAGCTCGCTGGCCCTGTTCGCAAAACCTTGCTTTTTACATTCCCCCACCAGGAGTTCGTGCTCCATCAGCCCGAACAAGTGTTCACCCTACAAAAGACACGAAAATCAGCATGCCATCGTACTAAGGAATAAGAACACAAGGATCAAAGAAACATACCGCTTATGAGGAGCTCTTGAGCTCTGAGGCTGTCAACCGCCATCCAGAGAGGCGCGGCCGTGCAAGAGATTCAATGGCAGGTGACGGAGAAGGAGCCGATGATTAGGAGGAGGAGTCCCTTAACCTGGAAGACCTTGACTTTGGAGAGCTCAGTGGTTGTGTAGGCTTGGGTTTAGGCATGACATCTCGGGCCTCGGGAGATCCAAACTCTGACAACGAGAGCCTGTCGTAGGAAGGCCCCGTGTTGCCCAAAGAAGATCCAGCCCGAGATGATTCTCCAGCGGGAGGGACCATGTGACGCATTCGAAGGGGTGTTGCGTCAGCATTGTCCCCATGCTCCGGGTGAGCCCCGCGTTGGGTCGCCGCCCGCTGACGGCATTGATCCTGAATAAGGCGTCCAGCCGGGACACCGGGCCTAAAGAACCAGAATTAGCTAAAGTACACTAACGCAGTAAAAGGAAAGCGTTTCCAAGAGAGTATCAACGTACCGTAGAGCATCAGTGGGACGCAGGCCAAAAGGACAAACGAGCATGACCAGATACAGACTGAGGAGGCCAGTTCTCGCTCCTGAACCAATCCCCAAAGATCAGGCATGGACGATCCTCCCGGGAGTGGAGGATGTAGCGAAGGAAGTCGACATAGATGCGCTAGAGCCATTAAGACAGCAGCACCACAGACCCATGGATGCGGATCCCAGACAGATCGGAGAGGACCTGGAACGCTTTGAGGAGCCCCCATGCTGACGAATGCAGCTGGCTGGGGCAGATGTCGGTGTGCAGGCAGAAGTTGACGAGAATCCAGGAAAGATGGTCCCGGAAACCGTAGAGAATGTAATCATCGTGAACCGGCAAGTAGTGAGGCGGGGCTCAGTCAGCCTTATGGGAGAAGATGGGGTTCAGAGATATGTAGGGGGGAGGGTCGGATGGGGTCCAGCATCGCCGGAGTGCATATTGATGGTGTTTGGTCCTGTTTGTCGACCGCCTCTGGTATTCGAGCAACGTTCTCGACATCACCTCCTGACCAGGAGAAGGGGACGCGCCAGTCGCCAGATGAAGAGCATGCAGACATCTTATTAAAAGAGAAGGAGATGACTCAAGCAAAAATTAGAAAAAGATAAAGGCGAAAGGCAAAGAAATGCCAAATCATTGCAATTTTATAGGAGCAAAGAAAACCGAAGTGGCACGTGCAGGAAGTCGTGTCTTTAGAGGCTCAAATTTTAGGGGCATTTTGGTAATTGTCTAGTCCTCGAGTTGTGCGACTGAAGAAACATGCCATAATGAGAAGGAAGATAGACGGTCTTTCGCGACAGCAAAAGTAAGCGCTCGTTCACGATAAACACGGCGACAGACAAAAGCAAATTTGCCAGATGGACCAACCCCCCCTCCCCCTGCTGGCTAGAATGTTGACCAGCGGACGCATTCACCGTTCCCACCCAAGAAGGGGAAATGTAAGCCATATAAGCCATCCTGCGATCATTAGCAGTGAACAAACGTGACAGTAAGAATTTCCTAACTCTAAAGGAAACCGACGCTCCCCAAGGTAACCAACGTTCCCAGGGCAGGTTGCACGGAGCCATGTGACCACCCCGGAACACGATTTCGCCAGTTCACCCATGATTGTGCGGTTTCTTGCTTGCATGACTGTGCGATTTCTTGCTTGCGTGATTTTGTGATTGTGTGATTTCTTGCATGCATGGTTGTGGGATTTCTTGCGTGCATGATTGTGTGGTTTCTTGCTTTTATGATTGTGTGATTTCTTACTTACATCATTACACAGTTCTTTCTCTCATTTGCATGCATTCTTACCCTCTGGGGGCATCGTATTCGCGATCCGTATTTCAAGTAGAAAACTCACAGTCAGAATTTTCTTCCAGCACGCTCCCTAGCAGACGTGCTTGCCGTTTGGGGCATGCCGGGAATTCAGGTCGCCTTCTTGATAATAGGTTTCATTCTGCTGTTTAAATTAAAGCCTAAAGCAATGCTATTGTTGTAGTATAACTGCTAGAGGTGTCAATCCAGCTCAGGTTGATGAAAGTTACTAGGAATGCAAGAATTTTGTAAATCTAAGTGAAATCCGGATTATTTGAGGAGAAAATCTATGAAAACTAAATGCAGCTACTAAATGACCACAAAAACTATTTTAAAATCTCTACTGAAGGGTTAAACAACTACTAGATGACTTCTAAGAATTTAAAATGCAAGACTACTAGTTTTTAAAATTCAAACGCTAAAGGCAGACAGAAAAGGAAAGATCTAACAACCTAGGATGATATTTAAGGAACTAAGACAAAAGATGCAAACTTTAGAACTAAGAAATGATAACTTTAAGTTTTAAGATGCTAAAAGAGGATTCAAGGTTCAGGGTCATGCTTAAGATGGTTCAAGATTCAAGCTTTGGGTTTTGAAAAAATAGATCTACACATTTAGTGCTATCTCTAAGCCTTGAGAAGCTAATCTAGATCTATCCATGGTGTGTGTTATAAATCCTTTCCTCAACCTTTCCTCCTAACCCATGGCGTGTGGTGGAAAGAGAGGTTGAAGAACATGAAGCATAGATCTCAATAAAATGGCTTAACTAGCTCCCTAAGCATCCATGGCGTTTGGGAAAGGATGAGCTAGTCTTTTGGATTTGGGTTTAAGGGATCTCCTGAATCCTGCTAAGGTAAGGAAATCCCTGAGATCAAAGAGATCTTTCTCAAAAGCCTCTAGGCATTAAAACCCCCAAATCCAAGAAGAAATTTAGTTAAGAACAAGAAAAAGACCAAAGCTTAAACCCCTTAATCACCTCAACCTTAAACCCATAAATGACTACTCGCTACACATGATTAAAACACACAAAATGCAAAAGGAGAAAAGATAGACATGATTAAACTACTAAGCAAGAGAGATTAAGGGAAATACTTAAGATTAAAAACAGATTAATGTTTTACAAACTAAGAAAAGCTTAAAACTTAGACAATAGCGGTTTTTCAAAGCTTAAAGAAGATAAGACAGATCGAATGTAATATGTGGATGTCGGATCCGTCGCCCAAAAATAGGTTAAAAACATTTATACTAAAGAGGAAATGGTCCCCTCCCTAAACTCCAAAACATGGGCTGTCCGGATAAGGTTCAGGATCGATCTGAGTCGTCGATCTCTTACTCGATCTTCCTCGTGGAACGTCTTCTCTCGCTTGATCTTCGGGTTGATTCGGTAAGGTGGATCGAGAGTTTCATCGATCTTCTGGTCGATCCTTGGATGATCGAGTCGTGACCTCGATCTGGCCCTCGTTCTTCCTGGGCTTAGTTCCTGTGTCCGTACTCACGTTCGATCACCTTGGTCGATCTTGAGCTCGATCCTCTTTCTTGAAACGACCCGAGTGTCTCGATCTTGTGGTCGATCTCGTCTAGATCGACCTGCCTAGCTCGATCTGCACCTCGATCCCGGTTCCTTTGCTGCATGGTTGAGTTCTCCCACGTATCCACATGCTCCCTTTCGATCCTTAGCATGTCCACGCATCCTCCATAGCTCCAGTGTATCCAAAACAACCTGAATATGATGTAAGAATGCAAGAAATATGCAAAATGCTAATGCAAAGTGTTCTAGGACCTAAAATGTGATAAATGGTGCAAACTAGCCTATTGTGACAGATGTATGCATGAAAACTACTCTAAATGTATGCTAAATATGCGAAATATATGAGTATATCAACTCCCCCAAACTTGCCTTTTGCTTGCCCTCAAACAAACAAATTTCAAGAAAGGAAGAGAGGTTTAAAAATGGGAGCTCAAATTTCCAAAAGTGTTTAAGCAAATGAATCAATTCAATGGTCCTAGTTCTCAATTCTGAAATGCAGTACACAAACTTCTACGCCAAAGAACTTAGCCATATTCATCACATATTGAATCTCAAATCATGACTTTCCTATTCCAATCAATCCAAGAATCCTAACCTTTAACATTCATTTAAACTCAAACCGTGAATCACACTTATGCACTTAAACCGAATACATTTGGCTAGGGACAAGGTCATGAGATAAAAAAATGATCTCATTCAAATTGGTAATTCAAGCAATGGTTTATCTCAAAAGGGGTTGAACTTATGCATAATGCTAAAGGTAAAGGCAATTGATGCATACATGACTAGACTCTCATCTACCCATATACACTAATAATGATCCTAATCCCTCTCTCATTCATTTTCTTTTTCAAGCTCACTCACCCCCTAGAGACTACCCAAAACAACAAGGCAAGACGCCTAGCATAACCCAATTAAACACATCACTCAAACCTTCTTATAGCTAGTGGTATGGCCATATGTATATACTTAGCTCTTTTCTTTTCTTGATAGCTCTCTTCTCATTCATTTTTTTTCTTTTTTACTTAGCCTTTTGGCTCTTTTTTTTTGTTTTTTTCTTTTTGAGAGCTATCTCCTTTTCTTTTGAACTAGAGCTTTTATTTTAGAACAAGACCAACCACTTAAACCTATGCATTCCTTTTGTTCGAACTCCCAAACACCAATTCTTTTCAAACCGAAACAAGTAAGCATAATCAATCAACACCCATGAATTCCCACCCCCCCCCAAACTTAAGCTTAAAACTAGCTTCAACATGCAAAGCTAGCATCAATATGAGAGCCTAATCATGTCGCCTAAACCTAACACTTTATGCCAAGTTCAACCGAAAATTAAAGACCTCACAAATCACTCACGAAAACTTTGGCTTGAAAGGAGGGTAAGGGATAAGGTGAGGAGTTCTATTCAGGCTTACAAAAGAGTGGTGAAAAGAATAAGAAAGCCTAAATATGTATATGTAATCCACGTATTCTTTTTCAAATGCACAAGTATGATAATTCAAAAATTCAGGTTAAGGTTTCACTTAATAGGAAAGGATTCAATTCATGTTTGTTCAACTTAAGCCACGAAAATCAAGACAAGTGATCCAAATATGGTTAGAGCTTACTTTCAAAGTTTGTAAAAAGCATCAAAGAACTACTAACTAGGGCCTTGAATAAATTCATGAGCATAAAACACTTTACAAGGAAAATTTTATGCCCCTTATGCAAATGCAAGCAACCTAAAGGATAAAAATTCTAGACTCAATCCTAAAATATATGACAAAGCAAATGCAAGCTATATGACTTTTTTTGAAAATTTTAAAAATTTTATGACTTTTTTGTATTTTTCTATGCACTTAGATGATTCATGAAGACTCAAAGATGTTAACACAAAATAAGATCCAAATAAAAACATGTCAAAGCACACACTATCCCCCAAATTTGAATGACACTGTCTCGGTGTCAAACAAATTTAAGAGGAGTTCAAACACAAAGCAAAAATAAGAAAAATGCATGATATTTACAATGGTTGAGTTTTGGTACCTTGGAGCTATGCATGACTAGAGCTTGAGGTTGCTCCAGTCCTCTTGCTCTTTCTAGGAGTGTCGTGGAGGATCTCCTTGTCCTTGCTCCTGCTTGTGCCTTCGTGTAGAGAATGGCGGCTAGCTTGATCACCTTCTTGGGGCTCACGAATCTCCACACCTCCGGTTGATCGTCTCCTCATTGTTCTCTCAACCTCTTCACTCACAGTCTTTTCAGATGAGCTCCCTTGTATGTCCTTGATCTTCCTTGCTGGCTTCTTGATCATCTTCCCTTGCCACTTGTTAACCTTGCGCTGAATTTCAACAACCGAGGCAAGGAACTTTTCAGCTTTTGTTCGCGGCTCATAGTCTAGCTTGGGGGGATCAAAGCTCGGTGGCATCTCAGCATCTGAAGGAGGCGACTCTGAAGGTGTACGAGTGAGCTGAGGTGGGGCTGCTGCGGTTCCAAGAGGTGCAAAGCATTCTTCATCGCTCGGTAGGAACTCTATTGTGTCGATGCTTTGGAGATGCGTTTCATCCGGATTAGGCAGGATGCTGACCTTCTTCGTGTAGTTGTGTTCATAGAACAGGTAAGCAAAGAAGCCTGAAGCTGGAGTAGGCCCCAAGGAATAAGTTTTGCGCATGTAGGTCTTATCCATGTAAGCTCTCTCCGCGCAAGGCTCGAACTCCACAAGAGGCACTCCCGCTTGTATGAACATTGGTGTGAGGAAGCCTCCTATGAATGCAGAGCTCGCCTTACACCTTAACGCCCAAGCCTTGTACTTGACCAAAGAAGAGGCCAAGATGCAACCGTAGTTGACGTCATCTCCAAGCTCATCCTCCATTGGCTCATCATTCTCCGCTCGATCGCATACAACCTTCTTAACTCCTTGGAAAAGGAAGCACAGCTCATTCTTGGTAACGGTTGGAGCCACGGATCTTCCACTGAAGGTGTTGGCTAGTAGCTTGAGGGCGTATCGCAGCACAGGGTTCTGCACCTTCTTCATTGATACAAGATAATTTGAGGTCTTGAATCAATCACCCAAGCTTGTACTAGTCAGTTGTAGTATAGCATAAGGTTTTTATCAATCCAAATGGGTTATAGTTGAAAACAGAAGAGTTGAGAGTAAAAATCTCTAAGTCAAGCAAGCAGAAAAGTGTTTTTGTTGCCTAAGCAACCAACCTAGTATCCTAATATGATCAAGCAGCAAAGAGAGTAAAGACAAAGGCAAACTAAGCAAAACTAAGCAAGCAAAACATAGAAAAACAGGGGAAATCCGAGATTCAAATAAAAGAAAAGCAAGTTCCTAGATGTGGTTATTGACTTTGGGGAATTTATAGACTAACGAAGGCTGTTTCAAACTACATTGATCAAGCACACAAGCAAGCAATG
The DNA here is from genome assembly GCA_911865555.2 of Thlaspi arvense. Lineage (NCBI taxonomy): Eukaryota > Viridiplantae > Streptophyta > Magnoliopsida > Brassicales > Brassicaceae > Thlaspi > Thlaspi arvense. The sequence goes on from OU466857.2 coordinate 47,852,867, forward strand.
GTGATTCCTAGACATAGAGTTCACAAACAAGCAAGCTAGATCCAATCTCTTGTAAAATAGCTCTTTGCAAAACATCTTAACAAGAACTAACTCTCATTAGTGCTAAAACATTAAGAAAGCATTAATAAACAACTCTATTTCAGTCAAAATGCTCTTCAAACAGTCAATCTCTTGAGCCAAGGCCAGCAAATCCTCTATTAAACAAGATCAGCATTTCATCAAACACTTGGTGGGCATGAGAGAAAGCTAACAACCTAGATAAGTGTGATCAAGACAAATCTAGCATTAATAACAGATTAATAGAGAGGAACCCATACACTGAAGCACTAAATAAGCCTTAATCAAGTCCTAAATCCCCTTAATCTACGACATCTAGAAACTCTAAGCAAACTACTCACTAATACTTATGTTTAACACCAAATCACAAAGGAAAAGGATGTTAATCATGACTAGAAGAGATAATAAAGAAATATTAAAGGCAAATACTCAAATATATTAAATAAAGCAAAGGATTTGTCTTACAAACTTAATGAAAATGCTTAAGAACAGTAATTTGACAAGACTTGTCGAAAATCTAGAAAAAGAGGCTATTTATAGCCTAGAGAAGGAAGCTCTACAGTAATGGCAAAAGTGTAAATAAAACAGGTTTGGATTGGGTTTAGATCGGTCATAAGTGATTGATGCTAGTGATCGATGTAAATCCCATCGGTCTGGGCAGTGGTCGATGTGGTGACCAAAATTCATCTGGGGCCTTTGTGTCGATCACTTCTGATCGATGCTGTTGATCGATGTACTCGTATCGGTTAACTAAGGGAAACATGCAAAAGAGAACCAAAACATGTACTAAATGCAGTCCTAAATGGTGTAAATACAAGAGATATCAACACCCCCACACTTGTCTTTTGCTTGTCCTCAAGCAAATAAGAACAAATGAGAGAGTGAGGTTTGAAGGTGGGCATTCAGATTCCAAAAGTGCAAAGGTAAAGAGATGGTATCAATGCTTAAGTGCCTAGTTGTAGGATGCAAACATAATCAGCTATACTTTAAAGAACCTAGCCATGCTCATCATGTTTCAAGATGATCTCAAATCTCAACTTAGGCAAATGCTCAAATCAACCAACTCTTTAACATTCAATTAAGATCAGAACCATGAATCATGCTTATGCAAATCAAGTGAAGACATTTGGTTGAAAGGGTAAAGTCATGAGATAAGAATGATCTCATTTTAGCAAATGGTTAATAAACATAAGGGATCACTCAATGAAAAAGATTTCATCTTAGGCAAAATGCTAAAGGTAAAAGCACACTTATGCATGCAAATCAAAGCTCCCTTCTACCCAAAGATGAATCCTAAGCACTTCTAAACCTAAAAGTGAACTCCTAAGTCTACCCTTTCATAAACTCTACCTTTTACCCTTCTTCATGGCTGGGGAAACTTCTTCTTTTTGCTTGTGTGGTTGCTTTTTTTTGGTTGGGACTTGCTCTTCTTTATTGCATTGGCACCTTCATCACCTTTGGTGGATTGCTCCTGGTCTGATTTTTCTTCTTTAGACTTTTCTGAGCTAGGTTGCTGGCGCCTTTCTCCTTTCTACTTAGAGCTTTTTCTTCTTTTACTTAACCACAATTCTAGACTGTTTCCCCTTTTCTACCATTTCAGATCTTTTCCTTTTCTTTCAAAACATATATACATGAAGTTCAAACCACTTACACTACCCTTTTAAACCCAAAACTCATATCCTAGAATCAAGCTCAAGATGCAAGCTGATATCTATAAGAGAGCTAATCATTGCCAGCCTTATTCCTAACATTTTTTTCCAAGACAAAATCGAAAATGCAATGCAAAGGCCTCACAGCTCTCACAATAGTGTTTAGGCTCAAAAGGAGGTTTTGGTTAAGGGTGAGGATGTAACTGTCCCATATGTATGAGGATCTATTTGGATCAACAAGTGTGGTAGAAAGGAAAAAGATGATCCAAATATGTATATGGTAGCCATGAATTCACTTTTCAATGCATAAGACATGATAATTAAAAGTCCAAATTAAAGTTCAAGTTGATAGAGTTGATTTTCAGAGAACAAGTGCTTTCAGAATGAGATGAGAAGACCAAATCTAGCAATCTAAGCATGGTTCAGCCTTAACTTCCAGCAATCATATGATGCATCAAACAACTAGCCACTTAAACACTGAAATCATCTCTAAACACTAAGCACTTTACAAGGAAAACTCATCATAATGCCCTATGCAAATGCAATGCAACCTATATGTCAACACTAGACTCAATCCTAGAAGAATGAAATGCAACTACATGCTTTCTTTTTGGTTTGCAAAAATGCAAAAAATTTCAAATTTTTTCATTTTTTTTTTGTTTTTCTATGCCTTACATGAATGCATGATATGCATGAGACTCAAAGTGAAAGAGAAATAAAATCTAAGAAAACAAAACACAAAGTCAAACCCCAAATCTCTCCCCCACACTTAAATTACACAGTCTCTTGTGTAACGAAAACAATGAGAGAGAGAAGCACAAAATATAATACAAAACTGAAAAGGATGCAATGGTATAAACAGTGGAGAGGATGTGGTACTTGGTTCAGTGGTAGGAGTGGTGGGATGATCCAGAGGTCTGAGGAGACTTGCTAGCTCTCCTCTTGTTCCTCCTCTCATAAACTTTTGTGGAATGCTCTGCTTCTTGAGGTAGTTGAACCCAGCTTGACCATAGCTGCTCTGCTTGTGAAGAGTTCCCTTGTTGACCCCATTGCCATTTCTCCTGAACTTCAGAGGGAGTGGGATTTGGTTCCCAAGCTAATGGTACATGGGTACTTGGCTCATAAGATGAAGCTCTTGGTTGTGCCCATGTCCCCCATTGATCACTTGGCTGTGCATGGAAGGAGTGTCTTCCATGGGCGTTCCAAACAGCCTCCTCCTCTTCAGTTAGCTCAACTTGTTGTAGATGCTCTTCTTGATCAGGAGTGTGCTCATGAGTATGGCTTTGGTGGGAAGTTCTTGCTGATTTAGCCTTGTCTTTCTTGAACTTCCTCTTAACCATTTCACCAATCCCTTAAAGGCTTTGTCTTGCCATTTACACCATTTCTGGAGGGCATTGATGTGCTCATGAGCAACCTTCAAGGAGCCTCCTTGGCTGGGTGCTTCATAAGGTTTGAAGTGGAACTGCCTTGAACTGTAGCTCAACACTTCTTCTTGTTCAAGCTCATCTTCTTCATAGGTTCTTCCTCACTGTCTTGTTCTCTCTCTCCAGGGATAGGGCCGCCTTTGTAGAGCTCCTCCTGACTCAGATTGAAGTTGATGTTTGTCCTTGTGGTGAAGGAGGTGAGCCTTGGGTTAGGGAGAAGGACTCTTACTGGCTCTTGGTGATCATTGAGGAATAGGTAGACATGCCTGTCTTGAACACTCTTCTCAAGGAAATGGCTTCTCTTCAGATAGTCCATGTCTATCCAGGAAGGGCTTAGAGCATCTTCAGAATGCTCCTCATGATTCACATCACAGGCCATGAGTATGACTGTCACAACTCCTCCAATGTGAAGCTGTGGATTCCTCTCCCTTTTTCCTTTGTTGATAACCCATCTCTGGTAGGTTAGCAGCTGCTCCATCAACAGTCTTACAAAACAAGGGAATTTGCTTGGTGGACCAATAGGTGTTGCATATTCGTCGATGTCCACACTAGTATACTGATAGGGCTCAGGTTTTATCCAAATAAAACTACTGCAAGTGCACAGCAAAAGCAGTTGTAGTACAAGGGGTATCGAATCCCAAGAGAGTAATGTAAACTACACTATCGAATGTAGGTTCGGATTAAGCTAAGCAGGATATAATGTATGTAATGCGAATGATTAAATAAAAGTAAGCAAGCGATTTTGTAAGATGATCTAAGTTTCAGAAGACTAAAAGAGCTAAGTCAGGACAGTTCGCAGGTTGAATCCAAGAATGTAGAATGCATGAAATCAGGAATGATTAAGAATCTTTTTAAACATGAATCACTGATGTATAACTAATCAATTCTCATTGCAGAAGTTATCTATGCCTAAATCAGAGAGTTTCAAATCTCTTTGCAAACCCTAACAACCTAAGCATGCAGGAATGATCAGATTCAATTGTTTACAAAACTCCTAAGCCAAATTTATTTGCACTAAGTTGTTTTGCTCATCAAATACTAGTTCAGGTTATCAATAATACTTTCACATATATTTAACAACCTATGATTTACGGATTCCTAGATGATGTGTCTCAAAAATTCGATTTTAAAGCAAGCAGAGATGAAAAACCAAAAGATATTCCTAACAGGTAACGAGTCTACAAACTCTTCATCAACCTTTGAAAAAGCCCTAATTTAACTAGCAGGTTACTCAGACATGATTATGGAATCACAAAACATAACTGAATAATATTGCATTAAGAGAAAGAGTAAAAGAATAAGGGGGTTCGAAATCTTCTCTAAAGAGTACAGGATTTGTCTCCCTAAAAAGCTCTGAATAAATCTCTCTCTAAAGCTCTCTATAATAATAAGATACAAGATCTCTGCCAAAGAATGGCTGAAAACCTAATATAAACATGCTAAAACACGATCTGGAGTCTTTTTGTAAATACTGAAACTTTTGGGCCAAAACTGCAATTTCTTCCCAATCTTTTAAAAACAGGCCACGACTCCTTCCTGTAGGGGTGAAGAGCGTCACCAGCTTGGTGACGAGCGTCACCCAAATGCATACTTTCTTCTCCGAGCTGCACACTTCGTGGCTTCATCTTGCAATATTCCAAAAAGCTTCAATATCTCCAATTATGCTCCAGACATGTTATAACCTGCAAAGACTCTTCTAGGACTCTAAAAAGACCAAAAAGTAAAATTGACTTATATTATGGTTAAAAACCATAAAAACCATGATATATCAACTCTCCCAGACTTAGCTTTTGCTTGCCCTCAAGCAAACATCAGACAAAGAACAGGATCGAGGTTTGAAAACAGAAATAGTCAGCTAAACATCAGAAACACCACATTTGATGCATACATGATCAGATTCTCATCTACCCATGTAAACTAATCAATGATCCTAACCCCTCTCATTTATTAACTTTTATCCTCACTCACCACTTAGAATCTACCATTTTTCTTCTCAAAACTTAGCAATCCCCAATTCGAAACAAAAACTTTTTTAACTCTTTAGGCTAGTGAAAAGGTTTTGAAAATAATTTTGCTCTTCAAATATTTCTTATTGGTAGCTCTCCTATTTATTTTTTTTCTTTTCTCTTTTTTTTTTTATTTTTATTTGGCACTTAGGCTTTTTTTTTTTTATCTTTTCTTTTTTTTTTTTAATTGGGAGAGCTACCTCCTGAAATTTATTAGAGCATATACATAGTTTTTAAAGACAACCTTTCACTTAAAACCCATTTCTTTCTTTCAATCACCAAACTCTTTGAAACCGAGAACAAATAAAAATAAAAACAACCCCAATGATCCCACAAACTTATCCTAAGCCTATACCTAGCTTCAAAATGCAAAGCTAGCAATCATATGAGAACCAAATCATGTCGTCTAAACCTAACACTTTATGCTAAGTTCAAAACCAAAAAGAAGGCCTCACAATGATGTCACACAAGAAATATTTGGCTTTAAAGAAGGGTAAGGGTCAAGGTGGGAGTTCTACTTAAGCTCACAAAGAGTGGTAAAAAGGAAGAAGAGAGCCTAAATATTTTAAAATCCATGTGTTCATTTTCAAATGCATAAGGATGATAATTAAAATTTTAAATTAAGGTTCTCACTTATTAGGACAAGTTTCAAATCATGAGAGTTCAATTCAAGTCACGAAAATCCTAGCAAGTGATCCAAGCATGGTAAGAACTTACTTTCAAAGCATAGACAAAGCATTAGAGAACTACTAACTAGGGCATTGAAACAATTCATAAGTAAAAACACCTTTTTAAGAAACTCTAACCCCTTATGCAAATGCAAACAACCTAGATGCTAATGAGAAATTCTAGACTCAATCCTAACATGTTTTGACAAGATGAATGCAACTACATGAATCTTTGAAAAAATTTTAAAAAACTTTACCAATTTTTCATGAACTAAAGACTCAAAGGATGCTAAAGGAAAATAAGATCACAAAACACATGTCAAACCACACATGTACTCCCCCAAACTTGCTTGACACCGTCCCGGTGGCAAACACATTCGAAGGAGCACCAAAACACAAAGCCAAAAGAAGCAAATATGAGCGGTTATGTACAATGGAAGAAGGTTGTTACCTCTGGTCTAGTCTCGGCTGGAACTTGAGGATGTTCCAGAGGAGCTAGAGATTGTTGCTTTGCCCTTGTCGGCTGGTACTTAGAGAGAATGGCGCGCCGGCTGAATGGTGTTGCTTTGTGCCTCGCGGATGACAACTCCACCGGTTGAGAGCCTTCTCTTCTCGGGTTGCTGAACCTCTTTACTTGCATCCTTCTTAGGCGAGCCTCCTTGAAGTGCCTTGACTTTCTTGCCAAGTTTCTTGAGCATTTTGCCTTTCCACTTATTGATTTTCCTTTGCATCTCCACAACAGATGCTAGGAACTTCTCTGTTTTGGTTCTCGGTTCAAAATCTAACTTGGGAAGTGTGTAGGCTTTGGGCATCTCATCTTCCATGGCTGGAGACTCGGACCTTTGACGAGGAGCAATCGCCGGGGCGGGTGGTCCTCCTAGAGGAGCAAAGCACTCCTCTTCCGTGGGCAAGAACTCGATGTTCCCAACACCAAGCAGCTCGGTCTCATCTTTGTTTGGCAGGATGCACACTCTCTTCTTGTCTTCGTCGTCTATGAAGAGGTAAGCGTAAGACCCTTCTGCTGGCGTGCGTCTCAAGCTGTCAGTATTCCTCATGTAGGCCTCATCCATGAAAGCTCTGGCTGGTACATGGGCGAAGTCGTGTATAGGCACACCAGCTTGCAAGAATAGAGGAGTGAGGAAGCCGCCAATGTAAGAAGAAGTTGCCTTGCACCGCAAGGCATAAGCCTTGTATTTCACCAAGGAGGCAGCAAGCACACATCCGTAGTTCACCTCGTCGCCGAGCTCATCTTCCATAGGCTCTTCATTTGCATCCGGATCACACACCAAGTGCTTCACGCCTTGGAACAGGAAGCAAAGCTCGGTCTTTGTGACCGTGGGAGCAACTGATCTTCCACTAAACGTGGTGACAATCAGCTTCAGAGTGTACCTCAGCACCGGGCTTCTCACTCTCTTGATCTTGGCGGTGTTGGCTTTGTAGTCCTCGTTGCTAATCAGGTCCCAAAAGTCATCTGCTCGTTTGAAGGCGGGGAACTCGACCTTGTTGGCATCCGCGTTGAGACCATACGCTTGACATAGCTCGGGGATGGAGAGGGTGTAGGCTTGATGTCCAACCTTGAAGTAGAGGCGACCTTGTGAAGGAACGGGTGTGCTAGGATTCTGGTAACGGAACTCCAACGTGGCAAGGAAGTCTATTGTCACTTCTGGAATGGTTGGGCAATCCATCCGTGACAGACATCTTAGGCCAATGTTCTTGAGGAGTTGGTCGAAATCCCCAAGAATCCCTAGCTTGAACAGCAGCTCTCGATCGGCAAACTTGGTAGGCTCAAACCGAAGCCTTTCTAGCCTTTTCTTGTCCCTCTTCTCATCCTTAGTCCATCTGACCCTCTCTTGAACAGCCATCTCTTGTCCTTCTCCCTCTTGTGCTGTCTCTTCTCTTGTTCTCTTGGAGGCCATTGTACCTGAAACAAGTTTTCTCAAGAAGTTTGATAAGCAAAACGGTAGTTTGATGAGAATAAGAGAGGAGAAGGAGAAAGCTTATAAATACTACTCTAGAATTTTGGGGAATTAATAAAAATTATAGCTAAATAAAAGAGAATAAAATCTTTTGATACTAGAAAATCTAGAATTATTCCTTTTACTTAGCTAAATTTTAAAAATCAAAACCTACCCTATCTTCTAGAACAATATCTTGCGAATTTAAAGGAAAATTTCCTAAAGATAAATCATTAAACTCTGAAAATACCTTTGCGAGAATGTTAAAGAATCCTTTGCTAGCCTTTGAAAACCGAAAACTCTCACTCTCTTTGTTTAAAATTTTCGAGAAAACAAGAATGAGAGGGTGAGAAATTGTTGAAACATTTAAAGACTAGCAAAAAGCAAAACAATGGGTAGTAAAGGTGGTTTTCTGACAAAGTCTTGGTCAAGGCACATCTTTCATGGTCAAAGATGCTTGTCTTGACCAAGTTTTGAATTTAAAAATTGGAGAGAAAAGAATAAAGGACGAAAAGAAAATGTTACCTCGGCATGAGATCGAGTCCATTTGGTCGATCTCATGCCCATAATGGCTTAGATCGAGAGGGTTACTCGATTTGAGACTCGATTCATGATGAATCGAGTCTTGGATCGATTGGCTCCCTCGATCATTGAGATGTTGGTTCCACGGCTAAGTCCTCATGATCGAGCTATGTCCTCGATTTAGGGGTCGATTTGGCATAGATCGAGTGATGGATCGAGTCGAGTGATCGATCTGTTTTCAACAGATTTTCCCGAGAGAAATTAGATCGGTCGATCCGTTTTGGATTGATCGATCCTTTTTCGTCATGGTCGATCTTATCACTCGTTCTCGTCTAGATCGACTGACTCCTCTCGATTCACTGACTCGATCTAGCAAAGATCGAGTCAGGATCAGTCGATCTAGCACTCGATCTCTAGCCTTATCGTAACCCCTATCGCCTCTTTTGGACTTCAAGATCAAGGTTTAGACTCCTCATACCTGTTCCTACACACTTGCAAAATAAAAACATAAAACTGAAAGAGAAAGAAAGCAGAAATATGTACAAGATAGACATGGCAATGCCTCCCAAGTGCGCTTTCTTTAACGTCTTTAGCTAGACTTTACTTGGTTTAGGCGGATGGTGGGTCTTGGAGAAGCACCGAGGTACTCTCCTTGTCATAGCTGTCTGCCAAGTAAGGCTTGACTCTATGTCCATTGACGGTGAATGCACTGCCACTCTTTCCCATCAATGTAACAGCTCCATAAGGCAACACTTCTTGGATAACAAACGGCCCGCTCCACCTTGACTTCAGCTTTCCCGGGAAGAGTTTGAGTCTTGAGTTGTACAGCAACACTAAACCTCCTTCCTTAAGCTCCTTGGCAACCAACTTCTTGTCATGAGCTTCCTTAGTCCGCTCCTTGTATATCCGAGAGCTCTCATAAGCGTTCAGTCTTAACTCGTCCAGTTCATGTAGCTGAACAAGGTGCCTCTCTTGAGCAGTCTTGAGGTCAAAGTTCAGCCTCTTCACAGCCCACAACGCACGGTTTTCCAGCTCAACCGGGAGATGACAGCCCTTGCCATAGAGTAGAGTGAAAGGGGTTGTACCAATCGGTGTTTTGAAGGCGGTACGGTAGGCCCAAAGAGCGTCGTCCAGCTTCACTGTCCAGTCTTTCCTTGTTGCTCCGACAGTCTTCTCCAGTATAGCCTTGATTTGCCGGTTGGAGACTTCCACTTGACCGCTTGTTTGAGGATGATACGGTGTAGCCACCTTATGCTTAATGCCATACTTTCTCAAGAGGTTCTCAAAAACCTTGTTTATGAAGTGGCTTCCTCCATCGCTTATAACCACCTTAGGTACCCCAAACCTCGGGAAGATGATACTCTTGAACAGCCTGATTACCACCTTAGAGTCGTTTGTAGGGGAAGCAATAGCCTCAACCCATTTAGAGACATAATCCACTGCTACTAAGATGTATTTGTTGCCATATGAAGAAGGAAATGGCCTCATGAAGTCTATGCCCCACGCGTCGAACACGTCAACCTCGAAGATGGGAACCTGAGGCATTTCGTTCCTCTTAGTGATATTCCCTGCTCGTTGACATGCCTCACAGCTCTTCACAAACTCGTGTGCATCTTTGAAGATGGACGGCCACCAGAAACCGGCTTGAAACACTTTTGTGGCAGTCTTGAATGAAGCGAAGTGTCCTCCGTAGGAAGAGCCATGACAGTGATAGAGGATGTCTCTAGCTTCTTCCTTTGTAACACACCTCCAGTACAAACTGTCCACTCCTCTCTTGTATAAGAAGGGCTCGTCCCAGAAGTAGTCACTAGCCTCTCTCATGAACCGCTTCTTGTGATAGCTGTTGAGATGTGTTGGCTCCTCACCACACGCTAAATAGTTCACTACATCAGCATACCACGGTAGATCCTCCTCTTTGAAACTCAACACCTCTTCAAACCGCCCCTCTAGCTTTTCACAAACAGCCGTGGTGATCGCCATGAGTTGCTCTTCTGGAAGAGAGTCATCTAAGGGGAGAGACTCGTTGATCCTTAGCCGTGAGAGATGGTCAGCGACTCCGTTTTCTATTCCCTTCTTGTCTTTAATCTCCATGTCAAACTCCTGGAGCAAGAGAATCCACCTCAAGAGCCGAGGCTTAGTGTCTTTCTTCGAATAGATGTATCGCAAAGCAGCGTGATCCGTGTATACAATAGCTTTGAAACCAACAAGATATGATCTGAACTTCTCAAAGGCAAACACTACTGCAAGCAACTCCTTCTCTGTAGTGGTGTACCTTGTTTGCGTGTCATCCAAGGTTCTTGAAGCATAGTAGATAAAGTGTAGCTTCTTGTCTTTCTTCTGACCAAGAACGGCTCCTACGGCGTAGTCACTAGCATCACGCATGATCTCAAAGGGCAGAGACCAGTCTGGTGCTTGAACTATGGGGGCTGATGTAAGGGCTTCCTTGATGGTCACGAAAGCTCGCAAACACTCCTCATCAAACACAAACTCAGCTTCTTTGCACAACAACCGTGTAAGAGGGCGTGTAATCTTGGAGAAATCCTTGATGAAGCGCCTATAGAACCTGGCGTGTCCCAAGAAACTTCTGACTCCCTTAACGTTAACCGGCGGCTCAAGACCCATCATGACTTCCACTTTAGCCTGATCAACCTCAATGCCCTTCTCTGATATCTTATGACCAAGCACGATCCCTTCCTTGACCATAAAGTGGCTTTTCTCCCAGTTTAGCATCAAGTTTGTCTCTTCACAACGCTTTAGTACCCTGCAAAGATTCAACAAACACGCAGCAAAGGACGCATCATAGACAGAGAAGTCATCCATGAACACCTCTACCATCTCCTCTATTAGATCGGAGAAGATCGACATCATACACCGCTGAAACGTAGCTGGTGCATTACACAATCCAAACGGCATCATCCGATATGCGAAGGTACCGTAGGGACATGTGAAGGTCGTCTTCTCCTGATCATTTGGGTGAATTGGTATCTGAAAGAAACCGCTATACCCATCGAGAAAACAGTAGTAAGGGTGATTAGCAAGTCTCTCAAGTATTTGATCAATAAAAAGCAAAGGGAAATGATCTTTCCTAGTCGTAAGGTTAAGTTTCCTATAATCAATACACATCCTATGACTAGTGATGGTTCTAGTAGGAATAAGCTCATCCGTTTCATTCCTTATGACCGTGATCCCTCCCTTCTTAGGCACCACGTGTACAGGAGAAACCCACGTGCTGTCACTTATGGGATAGATCACGTCAGCCTCTAAAAGCTTAAGGATCTCTTTCTTAACGACTTCTTTCAAATTAGGATTCAAACGCCTTTGATGTTCTATAGAAGAGACGTTCTCATTATCCAAGTGAATCCTGTGAGTGCAAAGCATTGGTGAAAGACCCTTAATGTCACTTAAAGAGTACCCAATGGCCTTCCTATACTTTCTCAGCTCAGTCAGGAGAGAGTGCAACTCATCATCACTTAAGTTTTCATTCACAATCACGGGATAGGTGTTATTAGGCCCTAAGAAAGCATACCTTAGCCCTTTTGGGAGCTCCTTAAGGTCCACCTTTGGGGCTAACAGCTCGTTCCAGTCATCCTCGTGGCTGTTGTTGTTGCTTTCCTCCTTAGAACCCTCCTTAGAACTCGAGGCATGGCCCTTAAGACTGCTTTCCTCAACCGCTATCCCTTCTGAAATTGAGTCCTCCAATCGATCTTGCTCTCGATGTCGTCTAGATCGAGCCATTTTGCTCAATTCACTTACTCGATTTGATGTGGATCGAGTAAGGGATCGAGACGCTGAGTCGATCTCTTGATTGGACCCCAAAATGATCGGAAGGTTTCTCTCGATCGTCGACTCGATTGTTTTTCCTGATCGATCATTCCTCTCGATCTGTCTGTCGATCACTGCACCGGATCGAGCTGTGTTCTCGATTGCCTTGTCGATCTGAGTCCTGGATCGAGTGATAGCGTCGATCCCGGGGTCGATCTCTAGGCAGCAGCTTTCATCCTTCTTAACAATCTTCCTAGAATCCAGCAAGTTGACGTACTCCTGGGTCCTCTGATCCACATAGCCAAACTCTCCTGGCTCCTTAGTCAGTGCCAGCTTCAGATGGTCTTCCAGAGCCAGCTCTTCCAGCAACTCATCCGCTAAGGCATCCATCGTTTCAATGTAGAAAGCTTGCCCTTCTATGGTTGGCTTCTTCAGAACCTCAATGATATCGAAGTCCAGCCTTATATCCTTTCCCAAGTGCAAGGCAATATTCCTGTTCTTGACGTCGATGATAGCCCCGGCGGTAGCAAGGAATGGTCTTCCTAGGATGAGTGGGTCTTTAGGCTCTTCATCCATCTCCAACACGACGAAGTCCGTAGGTACGTTCACACCACTGATTCGCACCGGTAGATCTTCAAGCAGCCCCACTGGTAGCCTCACACTTCTATCAGCCAGTACCAACGAGATCCTACAGTCTTTGAAACGAGTAAATTCAAGCTTCTTACTAAGCTTCAACAGATCCTGCGTGATGTTTGCTCTCAGCTTATCTTCACAGTTGCAACCTCTTCTAGGCCTTGGTATGCTGATATTGCCAACTACCTAGCTGCAGACGAGGTCCCTGACACTCTCAAAGGGTATGAGAAGAAGAAATTTATGAGGGAACTAAGGAGATATTACTGGGATGAACCATACTTGTACAAGTACTGTTCAGATGGAATCTGCAGAAGATGCCTTGCAGAAACTGAGGTTCAGAATGTGCTTTTCCACTGCCATGGCTCTGAGTATGCAGGACACTTTGCTACCTTTAAGACTGTCTCCAAGGTTCTACAAGCAGGGTTCTGGTGGCCTACAATGTTCAAGGATGCTCAGACATTCATCTCAAAATGTGATGTCTGCCAAAGGAGAGGGAAGATCAGTAGAAGACATGAGATGCCACATAACTTCATACTTGAAGTTGAAGTTTTTGACTGCTGGGGCATAGATTTCATGGGACCTTTTCCTTCATCCTATGGGAACAAATACATACTAGTTGCAGTGGACTATGTCTCCAAATGGGTAGAAGCTATTGCCAGTCCACACAATGATGCTACAGTGGTCCTGAAGCTGTTCAAAACCATCATTTTCCCCAGGTTTGGAGTGCCACGGATTGTGATCAGTGATGGTGGAAAACACTTTATCAATAGATTGTTTGAGAAGCTGCTGCACAAGTATGGAGTTCATCACAAGGTTGCTACACCTTATCACCCTCAGACAAGTGGTCAGGTTGAAGTTTCCAACAGGCAAATCAAGGAGATCCTGGAGAAGACAGTAGGGAAGACTAGAAAAGACTGGTCTGCCAAGCTAGATGATGCACTTTGGGCCTACAGGACAGCATTCAAGACACCACTTGGCGCCACACCATTCCATCTGCTTTATGGGAAAGCATGTTAGGAGTTCAAGACTGGTGTCGATCGACACCGTATGGGGTGTGTCGATCGACACTGGGTAGCAACGACCTGGGCACGGAGTGAGGCATCAGGTTTATGCTAGCTCCAAAATCACACAGGCAACTCTTGAACTCTAGAGGACCTAAAGCGCAGGGTATAGTGAAGCTTCCAGGGTCTCCCAACTTCTTAGGGACTATCTCCTTATGTATCACAGCACTACACTCTTCACTTAGAACAAGCACCTCCTTGCTTTCCTTATTCTTCTTCACGAGAGTGTCTTTGAAGAATTTGGCGCATTTAGGCATCATTGCAAGGCAGTCAACAAGAGGTAGCTTGATCTCCACGTCTTTAAGATGCTTCTCAAAGAGGATTATATGCTTCTCTATGAGTTGCTTCTTGAAACGGCCAAGAAAAGGCAGCTTAGGTACATACGGTGGAGGCAAATAAGCATTCTTCTCCTTAGTAGTTTGCACAGCTTTCTTCTCAGCAACTGCTTTGTCTCCTCTTCTTGGCCCTTGGATCCAGACGTTGTCAAAGTTAATCTCTCCATCAGCTGAAGGCTTACCCTCCCCCTCTTGAATTACAACATCCTCGTTGTTTTTAGTAGAGACCGGAGGTTCTAGTTCTTTGCCGCTTCTCAACGTGATGGCGTTGGCATACTCCTTAGGATTCTGCTCACACTTGCCCGGTAGACTATTCTGACCACTTGTACTCGCTTTCCCCTTCTCTAGCTGCTTGATCTTGTTGTTTAAGTTGGAGATCTGACTGGAGAAGTCAGTGAGAGACGAGTCTAGACGAGTGTTCATCTCGGCGAACTTCTGGTTTGTAGAGGCTTGCCCTTGTATCAGCTGTTGAAACATTACCTGAACCGGATCAACTTGTTGTTGCATCGGCTGTTGCTGCTGAGGTGCAAAGCCCGGAGGGTAGTTAGGCATGTAACCCTTGTTACTTTGATGTTGCCCTTGGAAGGTGTTTTGCCCTTGACCTTGGAAACCACCACTCGGCTGAAAACTTTTGTTGTAAGGGATGAAAGGTTTTGTTTGCTGAGCAGGGTACACTTGATCCTTAGGGTTGGCAACGTTGGTGCTTCGGTAGGAGAGATTGTTGTTCTGGTTGTAGCCTTGGTTGTAGCCTTGAGGTTTGTAATTGTTCTGTCCCGCCACCCAATTGGCTTCTTCCTGGCTCAACTCAAGCTCCTCTTGATTCTCATCAGCTTCACCAACAAAGTGAACATGCTTCTGATTGGCTAACACCGGCTTATCTATCTTCTCATGCAAGGATTTCAGCTCTTTTTTATGAGACTCTAGCTCGGATCCTCTCGGTGCACGGTCATAGTCCTCAGCGTAGTTGCCATCACTCAATGCCAAGTTTTCTATCAGATCCATACCCTCTTCTACCTCCTGACCAAGGATGTTCCCTTTGCTAGCTGTGTCAAGCAACAACCTGATCTTTGGTGAAGCTCCACAGTATATGGTGCTGAGTAGGGTCTCCTCGCCGAAACCGTGATGAGGACATTGGATCGTGTAGTCTTTGAAACGCTCCATTGCCTCGTTGAATGTCTCGTCGTTTCGTTGAGTGAAGCCGCTGATTTCACTTCTCAACCGTGCTGTCCTGGTGCTAGAGAAGAACTTTGAAAGAAAGGCCTTCTTACACTCGGCCCATGAGGTGATGGTGCCTTGTGGGAGGGTCTTCTCCCAATGCCTAGCCTTGTCTCCGAGTGAAAAGGGAAAGAGACGCAGCTTGAAAGCATCTTCGGATATGCCATTGATCTTGATCATCCCACATACTTGCTCGAAGTTGTCAAGGTGCTCCAAGGGATCTTCCATTGCTAAGCCGTGGAACTTGTTGTTTTGCAAAATGGAGATGAAGCCTGGCTTTATCTCGAAGTTGTTGTTTTGTACAGGAGGAGGAGTGATCCCAAACCTATTGTGATAAGTATTGGGAGCATCTCCGGCTCCTATGATCCTTGGGAGTCTAGCCGCGTGTTGGGGGTTTCCATTGCCCCTTCCCACTGCCCCGTGAGCTGGAGGAGGTCCCTCTGGATGCTCGTGTTCAGCCATAGCTTCAAAGTCAACCAAACCGTGCTGAACAATCTCCTCAAAGGCTCTGGCTTGTTCTCTTACTCTTCTTTGCCGTGAATGACCAAGCTGATGAATATTGTCCAAAGGTGGAAGTAGATTGTTATCTCCCCGTGAACAAAGATTCATATACCTGAGAACACACGTTCGAGAGTAGAATGATTAGTAACTTAAACAAGGTAAAGACTTAGTCTTTGCTAAGTCCCAAATCTCTATGTTCTCTAAACAATCCTAGGATGGCAACGGCGCCATTTGATAAACACTTTCTTTTTTTGCAAGGGTGAGAATGCAATGAGGTTATCAAACTCAAATGCAAGACAGATTGTAGTACAGCATGCAAGAGAGATTCAATCCACACCTAGGATGATAGAAAATGCAAAGAGAATGCAAGGACTATGCAAATCTAAGCGAAACAAGATGAGTTTTGAGAAAATCCCTAAAAACTAGATGCAGCAACTAAATGGAATGAAAACTATTTTAAAATTACCAGGAATGATCAAACTACCATGAGGAACAAACAGAATGATTAAAGGACAAAGCTTCGAATTACTAAAATTCGACTAGTGGATCGACCATGAGATCGACCACTAGATCGAGCAATAATAATTGATCTCGTCTAAAAATGGAAGAACAGTAAAACTAACGACCAGGATGCTATCAAAGATCAAGCGAATGACGAGAGAAGATGTAAAGATGCTAAAATGGAGGGCCTAGGGTTGAGATTCATGGTCAAGGGTTTCAAAGGTTCGACCTTGGGTTGAAAACTTTAGATCGACTCACTTTGTGAGGATCTCTAAGCCTTGAAAACTAAACAAGATCTATCTGTGGCTTTCGGTATAGATCACTCCTTCATCCTCTCCTCCAAACCCATGGCTTTTGGTGGAAAGAGAGGTCGAAGGGCATGGAAAACAGATTTCAAATGAGTGGCTTAACTAGTCCCCCAAACTTCCATGGCTTTTGGGAAGGGGTAACTAGTCTCTAGGGTGTGATCTTCCGAGGTCCCTGGATCCTGTCAAGGTAAGGAACTTCTCGGATCATGAAGCTCTTGGTGTGAGAGTCTTCAAGCTTTGAGAGCTCAACACCCTAGAAGAGATAGCCATTAAAACACTTAGAAAACCCCAAGATCGAAACCCTTTAGACCCCTTAATCCTCTCAACCCCGAACCCAAATGAACTACTCACTACACATAAAGTAAATCAAGCAAAGCATGGAAAAGGAAACGATGAACATGAAAAGAAAACTAGATTAAGCTGAAAACGATTTGATTACAAAGCTAAAAAAAACTCAAAGTTCGACAATGGTGTTCTTCTTCAAAACCAGAGAGAAAACATAAAAAAGATAAGGATGAAAAATTGTGTGGGAAAAAGACGTCGCCGCCTTCCCAAAATGACCAAAACAAGCTGATGATCCCCCCCTCGCTAGCGGCCAAAAGTGGTTGAAAGGACAGAGATCGACTCCGGGATCGAGCGGTTCTCTCGATCATCTCCAAACATCGTGTCTTCAGCTTGATCTGGGTCTCGATCATCTTCGGCGGATTGAGCGTTGCATCCGATCTCGGTATCGATCTTCGGTTAAATCGAGTGGTGTACTCGATCTGGCTCTCGCTCTGCATGGCGTCATTTACGTCAGTACCGTTTGATCGACTGCTTCACTCGATCCTCGTCTCGATCATTCTCCTTGGATCGCCCGGTCTTCTCGATCTTCTGGTCGATCACATCCTAGATCGACCTGCCATGCTCGATCTGTTCCTCGATCTCTGATCCTTAGTAAATATCCGAGCTTCCACGAGACGCTGCAACAGCTTCAGCACGTCCACGAACCTCCACGACTCCAAAGCAGTCAGAAACAACCTGAATGTGATGCAAAATGCAAGGAAAATGCGTATGCTGGTGCAAGAATGCTCTAGGACTCTAAATGATGCAATCTAACCCAAAACGTGATGTAAATGCATGAAAAGCTAACTAATGAGTATGCAAAATGTATGTAATATGCAGTAACATCAAAGGTATGTAACCTAATCATTGATGGTGGGTCTTGCACTAACGTGGCAAGCACTCATATGGTTGATAAACTTCACCTTGAGAGGACTAAACATCCACGGCCCTATAGGCTAAGGTGGCTCGATGACAAGGTTGAATTAAACATCAATGAGCAAGTTGTTATACCATTCAGTATAGGAAAATATCAAGATAGTGTTGTTTGTGATATAGTTCCTATGCAAGCCGGCCATATCTTGTTAGGTAGACCATGGCAATTTGATAAAGAAACTAAGCATGATGGTAGAACTAATTTTTATGCATTTATGCATGATAAAAGGAAGATTAGCTTAGCACCTTTATCACCATCCCAAGTGCATGATTTACATATGCAAATGGCTAAAGAAAAATAAATTAGTTCTAAATCTAATTTTCTTATTCAGCCTAGCCATGTGAGAAAGGCTATAGCTTCTAAACACACAATGCTATTAATGATCTTTAAGGAGGCTTTGAGCGCAGGTTATGGAGCATCCGAGTTATCACCCGAGATCATTAAGTTACTTGACACTTTTAAAGATGTGTTTCCAGAAGAGATGCCTGAAGGGTTACCACCTCTACGAGGGATTGAACACCAGATAGACTTCGTTCCCGGAGCTGCTCTACCAAACAAGCCAGCTTACTGTATGAGCCTGGAGGAGTCTAAAGAGCTTGAGAAGCAAGTCCAAGAGTTGCTAGACAAGGGCTACGTGAGGGAAAGCCTTAGCCCATGTGCCGTACCGGTCTTACTCTTACCAAAGAAAGATGGTTTTTGGCGGATGTGCGTTGATTGTAGAGCCATCAACAACATCACCATCAAATACCGCCATCCCATACCAAGGTTAGATGATATGCTTGATGAGCTTAGTGGTTCTGTTTTGTTCTCTAAAATAGATTTAAAGAGCGGATACCACCAAGTGAGGATGAAAGAAGGAGATGAATGGAAAACAGCCTTCAAAACCAAGCAAGGACTATACGAATGGATGGTAATGCCATTTGGACTCACCAATGCTCCTAGTACTTTCATGCACCTCATGAATCAAGTGCTTAGAGCATACATCAGTAAGTTTGTTGTTGTATATTTTGATGATATTTTAATTTACAGCAAAAGCTTATCTGAACATATGACACATCTTGAGCTTGTTTTAAAGACTCTTAGACAAGAGGGGCTTTATGCAAACTTAAAGAAGTGTTCATTCTGCACTAATCAATTAGTTTTCCTAGGTTTTATTGTAAGCTTGCAGGGATTACAGGTTGATAAGGAGAAAGTTAAGGCAATTCAGGAGTGGCCAGCACCAACAAACGTTAGTCAAGTGAGAAGCTTCCACGGTTTGGCTAGTTTTTACTGGAGGTTTGTTAAAGACTTCAGCAGTATAGCAGCTCCTCTCACGGTAGTAGTCAAGAAGAGTGTTGGTTTTACATGGGGAGAAGCACAGCAACAAGCCTTTGACACCTTGAAAGACCGGCTAACCAATGCACTCGTACTGATCTTGCCTGATTTCAATAAAACGTTTGAAGTGGAGTGTGATGCCTCGGGGATAGGCATAGGAGCAGTGCTAATTCAAGAAAAGAAGCCAGTAGCATTTTTCAGCGAAAAGCTAGGAGGAGCTACACTCTACTACGCTACTTACGACAAGGAGTTATACGCTCTTGTGAGAGCTTTGGAGACTTGGCAACACTATCTGATTTCAAGAGAGTTCGTAGTCCACACTGATCACGAGACGTTAAAGCACCTTAGAGGACAAACTCACCTTAAGAGAAGACATGCTCGTTGGATGGAGTTCATAGAGACCTTTCCTTACATCATCAAATACAAGAAGGGCAAAGACAACATTGTAGTGGATGGCCTGTCACGAAGATACACTCTAATATCTACAATGGAGAGCAAAGTCATGGGGTTTGAGTTTATCAAAGAGCTTTACCGTGAAGACAAAGATCTTATGGAGATATTTGGTGAGTGCAACAAAGGAGCGTTTGGCAAATTCTACATCTTTGAGGGGTTTTTGTTTAGAGAGAAGCGGCTGTGCATCCCTCAATGCTTGATATATTATGGTTTTTGCTGGTTTTTGACCATGATATAAGTCCTGTTTATAGAGTCTTTTTGGTATTTTTCGAGTCCTATAGAGTCTTTGCAGGTTTAGGTACGAATGGAGCATAATTGTGGATTATGGAACCTTTTGGAGCTATACTGAAGCTGTTGTTGAAAAGACCAAGTCGTAGGACATTAAAGAGCTAGGTGTCGATCGACACCCACCTCTTGGTGTCGATCGACACCGATCGTGGTTGCGAAGAAGCGTTAAATCTCATTAGAAAAAATTGCAACTTGGCCCAGAAGTTTCCCACTATTTGCACTTTTGCCCCAGTTCGTGTTTAGACTTGTATTTAGGTTTTCTAAGCCATTGTTAGGCAGATATTCTGAGAATTATTGAGACAAAGAGAGAGATTAGATTGAGTGCTTTTGAGGAGACAAATCCATACTCTGTAGAGAAGAATTTCGAACCCCTTTAATCTTTTACTCTATTTTCTTAATGCAATATTATTCAGTCATGATTTGTGTTTCACCTGCTATGTCTGAGTAATCTGCTAGTTAGGTTTTGGGTTATTCAAAGGTTGATAATGAATTGTTAGAAATACAAAACTTGAAGGATAAATCATTTGGTTCTACATCTTGATTGCTTTAATACTGGTTTTAAGATTGATCACCTAGAAATCAGATCTTAGGTTGTTTAATAGATGTGGAAACATTATTAATCACCAGAACTATCTTAGATGAACAAAATAACTAGTTGCAAAGGAATTTGGATTAGTGGTTTTGTGAACTTATCGAACCTGATCTATAATGCATGTTTAGGTTGTTAGAGTTTGCAAAGGAATTTGGAATTCTGAAATCTGATCATAGTTAATCTCTGCGACGGAAGTCGATTGGTTTTACACTAGTGTTTCGAGTTATAGAACGGTTTTAATAAATATTCCTTTCAGTCTGTGGTCTGCGATTTATGTCAACCTGCGAATTTCCCATTGCCTAGCGCTTGTCTCTATTGATTTTAAGAACCAACAACCATCCTGATCTCATTGACTTCGCAAATATTTAGTTTTATTTTATCATTTACTGCTTAGCATTATTTGAATCTAAAATCTGTTGAGTGATAGTCTGAAGTCCTTGTGGATTCGATCCCTAAGTACTACCGTGATCTCTTAATTTGAGAGAGTAGCTCTAAGGGTTAATTTGAGCATATCAAATTTTGGCGCCGTTGCCGGGGACTTAGATATCGCTTTCAGATTTTTAGTATTAGAATTTTGACTAAGTTTTTATTTTCTGTTTACTAACTTCTTTCACTTTTCTGTTGTCTGTTTCAGGTGCATGCATAATCGCAGTACCAGGAGCAACAAAGACAAAGAACTTGTGACTTTAGGCATTGAAGAACTCGCCAAGCTAGAGAGAACCATAAGGAAAGCCAAAAAGCAGACTAAAATGGTTGGACCACTTGTTCTGACGACAGATGCTTAAGGTCATTTAGTTAACAGAGAAGGGAACAGAAGGAATGAGGATGGGCAGAGGATAGATGACAATTGTGTTGTAATTGAGGAGCAGAATGTACAACAGCAAGCTGATGGAGATGTTGCTGAGCGTCATCCACAGAGGACTCTAGGAGATTACAACAGGCCAGATCAGTTCTATGCAAATAGAGCTGCAATCCGCCCACTTGCCTTTCAGAGGAATGACTTTGAGCTGAAACCCAGTTACTATCAGCTTGTAAGTCAGCATCCTTTCCATGGGCTTCCACATGAACACCCAATGGACCACATTGAGGAGTTTGAAGACCTGGCTTCAAGTGTTAAAGCCAATGGAGTCACCAATGACTTCTTATTTTGCAAGCTTTTCCCTCACTCTTTGGAAGGAGATGCAGCACATTGGCTCAAACAGCTGGCACCTGCTTCTTTGACTACATGGGAGGACACTAAATCTGCTTTCCTCAACAACTTCTATGATGATGCAAGGTCAGAAGAGTTGAGGACAAATATCGCCACATTCTCCCAAGGTCCAACAGAAGCTTTTAAAGCAGCATGGGTTAGATTTAAGCTGTACCAAAGGGACTGCCCACATCATGGATTTAATGAAGTACAGCTGCTGGGAATCTTTTTCAGAGGTGTTGACTGGAAATACCAGATGGCTCTGGATGCAGCAAGCAATGGGAACTTCAACACAAGAGTCCCAGCTGATGCCATCAAGCTGATAGAGAACCTAGCTTCCAGCAACAGCACAAAGAATGCTGATTTTGAGAGACAGAAAAATGCTGGGGGAGCAGGAAGTAGTCAGTTTGTTGCTGAGATGAAAGCCAAGTTGGACTCTGTGCATAATCTCCTGGTTGGGAAGAAGTCTGTTCAGTTTGCTGCTGAGGTTGAGACATTTGAGCCAGTTGAGGAGTTTGAAGATGAAGATGTCAACTACATCAATGGAGCTGGTTTCCAAGGACAAAGGTACAACAATCAGCAAGAAAACAGAGGATTCAGTGGGAATATGCAGAGAAACAATTTCACAGGAAACCAGAGTTCTACTGGCTACACTCCCAAGCCTCAGTTTCAGAAGTCTGAGTACCAAAAACCTTATCAGAACAACAGCTTCAACAGGAACTATGGTTCCTCATCCTATCAGCCTGCACCAGCACCATCAGCTTCAAGCAAAATGGAAGCCATGCTTGAACAGTTTCTAGAAGGTCAGCAAAAGATTACAGTTGACTTCAATGGCAAGATTGACGCCCTGTATCAAGATTTGAATGGGAAAATCGAAGCTCTGAACACTCATGTGAAGACTTTGGATACTCAAGTGGCTCAAACTGCTGGGGCTGTGAAAAGACAGGATGGATTCCTTCCAAGAAGGACAGACACCAATCCAAGACACTCTGTTAACGCCATTACGCTGAGGAGTGGAAAGAATATGCAACCAGTGCAGAAAAAGGGTTTTAATACAGAAGGTTTCAAGCAGCTGCAGGAGTTAGAAGATGAAGATTTCGAAAATTTCGAAGAGTGTCGATCGACACCAACCCCTCAGTGTCGATCGACACCAGAGGAAATTCGCGACTCCTCGACTCGAAGCGAACGGATATCGACCGAGGTCGACAAGCTGCCCGACACCGGATCGACACCACTCTCAGGAACCAGTGTCGATCGACACACACCCCCTGGTGTCGATCGACGCCCACCACAGAAGCAAACTCCGAGTTCTCAGACTCCAGAAAGTGCAGAAGAAAGGGTCTACAAGCCAAAGGTGCCTTATCCAAGGAACTAGAAGAAGTCTAAACAGGAACTAGAGGATGCTAGGATCAAAGCTATCATGGATAAGCTTGTGGTTGAAATCCCTTTGATAGATGCTATAAGGACCACACCTGTGATAAAGAGATATGTGAAAAGGATGATGACCAAGAATTTGGGGCTGGAACAAGGAACAATGATGATTTCAGAGCAAGTGAGTGCAGTGATTCAGAATAAGATACCAGAGAAGCTGACTGATCCTGGGAGTTTTGTTCTGGATCGCACAATCTTTTCTGAGAGGTTTGAGAGGTCATTATGTGATCTAGGGTCAAGTGTCAACCTGATGCCTCATTCAGTTGCTGTCAATTTAGGCATGACCGACTTCCAGCCAACCAGAATATCTCTCATCCTAGCAGACAGGTCTGTAAGGATCCCTGAAGGCATTTTAGAAAATGTACCAGTCAAAGTGGGAGACTGTGTGATTCCCACAGACTTTGTGGTTCTG
Organism: Thlaspi arvense; assembly: GCA_911865555.2. NCBI lineage: Eukaryota > Viridiplantae > Streptophyta > Magnoliopsida > Brassicales > Brassicaceae > Thlaspi > Thlaspi arvense. Next base: position 47,876,401 of record OU466857.2, read on the forward strand.
GCTTATGGTGAAGAACCAAAGGATCCCTTGATATTGGGAAGACCATTTCTGGCTACTGCAGGCGCCATCATAGATGTCAGGAAAGGGAGAATTGCCCTGAATGTAGGCGATTTGGTGATGCATTTTGACATGGACAAGTTGATGCAGAGACCAACAATAGATGGCCACACATTCTATGTGGACTCTCTCACCAGTCTTGCAGAGGAAATCTTCCAAGAGATGCATCCTGCAGACCCTTTGGAGAGGGCATTGACAATTTCTGCAGAATCAGCAGAACATCTAGACAACATTGCTGCTGGGTATGTCAAGATGATGGATGCAAATGAGCAGGTTATGCAGCTGGTTGCACAACAAGAGCTGGTTGGGACATCTGTAAAAGCTGCAAAGCACGGTGATTGGAGTGAAGAAAAAGCTCCCAAAATCGAACTCAAACAGCTTCCTGCAGGTTTAAGGTATGCCTTTATAGGACCTAACTCTACTTATCCTGTCATAGTTAGTGCTACCTTAAACAATGCAGAGCTCACCTTACTGCTAAGCAAGCTGCGCACTTTTCGCAAGGCTCTTGGCTATTCTCTTGATGACATTTCAGGTATCTCTCCAGAGTTGTGCATGCACAGGATACATCTTGAGGATGAGTCGAAGTCGTCAATCGAGAACCAGAGGAGGCTGAATCCGAACTTGCAGGATGTGGTGAAGAAGGAGATCATGAAGCTTCTGGCTGCTGGGATCATTTACCCGATTTCAGACAGCACGTGGGTCAGTCAAGTACATGTGGTTCCCTAGAAGGGAGGAGTGACAGTGGTGAAAAATGAGAAGAATGAGTTAATCCCCACAAGGACCATCACTGGGCACAGGATGTGTATTGACTACAGGAAGCTCAACTCTGCTACAAGAAAGGATCACTTCCCACTGCCATTCATTGATCAGATGCTGGAGAGGTTGGCAAATCACTCTTATTACTGCTTCCTGGATGGCTACTCTGGCTTCTTTCAGATCCCTATCCACCCAGATGATCAGGAGAAGACTACATTCACTTGTCCTTATGGTACATTTGCATATCGCAGAATGCCATTTGGACTTTGTAATGCTCCTGCGACATTCCAGAGATGCATGATGTCCATCTTTACAGACATGATTGAGAAGTATATAGAGGTCTTCATGGATGACTTCTCAGTGTATGGATCATCTTTTAAGGACTGCCTTGACAACCTCTGTTAAGTGCTAGCTAGGTGTGAAGAAAAGCATCTAGTTCTGAACTGGGAAAAATGTCATTTTATGGTCAGGGATGGGATTGTGCTTGGGCATCGAGTTTCTAGAGAGGGTATTGAGGTAGACAGAGCCAAGATCGAAGTGATGACCAGTTTACAGCCTCCAGATTGTGTGAAGTCAGTCAGGAGCTTTCTAGGACATGCTGGATTTTACAGAAGGTTCATTAAGGATTTCAGTAAGATTGCAAGACCACTCACAGCTCTGCTTTACAAGGATGTGAAGTATGAATTTACTGAAGAATGTCATGCAGCCTTCCAGCAAATCAAGCAGGCTTTAGTAAGCGCACCTATTGTACAACCTCTTGATTGGGATCTACCATTTGAGGTGATGTGTGATGCTTCAGATTTTGTAGTGGGCGCAGTATTGGATCAGAGAAAAGACAAGAAGCTTCATGCAATCTACTATGCAAGCAGAACACTGGATGATGCTCAAAAGAACTATGCAACTACAGAGAAGGAATTGTTGGCTGTAGTATTTGCATTTGAGAAGTTCAGACAGTACCTGGTTGGATCTAAGGTAATTGTGCACACTGATCACTCTGCTCTCAAGTTCTTGATGCAGAAGAAAGATGCAAAACCAAGACTGCTGAGATGGATTTTGTTGCTGCAAGAATTTGACATTGAGATAAGAGACAAGAAAGGGGTTGAGAATGGAGTAGCAGACCATCTCTCAAGGATTAGAATTGAAGACAACGTCCCCATTGATGATTTCCTGCCAGAGGAGAACATATGTCCCATTGAGGCAAGATTGCAGACTTCAGATACGGATGCACTGCAGTTTTCTCGAACTGCAAACAGAGTGTCGATCGACACCCACCACTCGGTGTCGATCAACACCAATCTTGACGCGAGCCATAATCGACCAGGATCGACATCTCCCTCGCCACCCAGGTCGTTGCTACCCAGTGTCGATCGACACACCCCATACGGTGTCGATCGACACCAGTCCCGAACTGCAACTAAGCTTCAGCAGATCCTGTGTGATGTTTTCTCTCAGCCTATCTTCACAGTTGCAACCTCTTCTAGGCCTTGGTATGCTGATATTGCCAATTACCTAGCTGCAGACGAGGTCCCTGACACTCTCAAATGATATGAGAAGAAGAAATTTATGAGGGAACTAAGGAGATATTACTGGGATGAACCATACTTGTACAAGTACTGTTCAGATGGAATCTACAGAAGATGCCTTGCAGAAACTGAGGTTCAGAATGTGCTTTTCCACTGCCATGGCTCTGAGTATGCAGGACACTTTGCTACCTTTAAGACTGTCTCCAAGGTTCTACAAGCAGGGTTCTGGTGGCCTACAATGTTCAAGGATGCTCAGACATTCATCTCACAATGTGATGTCTGTCAAAGGAGAGGGAAGATCAGTAGAAGACATGAGATGCCATAGAACTTCATACTTGAAGTTGAAGTTTTTGACTGCTGGGGCATAGATTTCATGGGATCTTTTCCTTCATCCTATGGGAGCAAATATATACTAGTTGTAGTGGACTATGTCTCCAAATGGGTAGAAGCTATAGCCAGTCCACACAATGATGCTGCAGTGGTCCTGAAGCTGTTCAAAACCATCATTTTCCCCAGGTTTGGAGTGCCACGGATTGTGATCAGTGATGGTGGAAAACACTTTATCAATAGAGTGTTTGAGAAGCTGCTGCACAAGTATGGAGTTCATCACAAGGTTGCTACACCTTATCACCCTCAGACAAGTGGTCAGGTTGAAGTTTCCAACAGGCAAATCAAAGAAATCCTGGAGAAGACAGTAGGGAAGACTAGAAAAGACTGGTCTGCCAAGCTAGATGATGCACTTTGGGCCTACAGGACAGCATTCAAGACACCACTTGGCGCCACACCATTCCATCTGCTTTATGGGAAAGCATGTCACCTTCCAGTGGAGCTTGAACACAAGGCAAGTTGGGCTGTTAAGAAGATGAACTTTTACTGGAAATCCGCAGCAGAGAGGCGCCAGATACAGCTCAATGAGTTAGATGAGATCAGGCATCATGCTTATGAGAACTCAAAGCTGTACAAGGAGAGGACCAAAGCTTACCACGACAAAAAGATCCTGGCCAGACACTTTGAACCAAATGACCAGGTACTTTTGTATAACTCTCGTTTACAATTATTTCCTGGAAAATTGCGTTCTCGTTGGTCAGGTCCTTTCACAGTCAAAGAAGCTAGACCATATGGCGCAGTTGTTCTGTCAACTCCAGAAGACAGAGAATTGTTGTCAATGGGCAAAGGGTGAAACATTACTGGGCGCAAGCCGCAATTCCCGAAGGACAGATTGTACCTTTGGCAGATGCACCCACAGCCTGATCCTGAGGACAGTCAAGCTAATGACGTTAAACGAGCGCTTGGTGGGAGGCAACCCACTGGTAAGTGTACATACTTAGTCTAATTTTTGATTTTTACTAACTTATTTTCGTGGTATTGTGTTTCTTAGTCAAAAAAAAAAAAAAAAAAAAGCAGAGTGTCGAGGCGAGCACATGTCGACCATGGTCGACACCCTGATCGGCACTGGCCAGTGTCGATCGACACCCTTATTAATCAGGTAAGTTTTCTTTAACTCGTCGGGTTTTTCATCGTCTTCCTCATTCTCCACAAAACCGAAAACATTCAATTTTTTCTCCAAATCACAACCTCCTTGTTTGTTGATGGATTTGAGTGATTCAAAAGCCTAACCTGGGCAGAATTTCGTGCTGATTCTGAATATATAACTCTCTCATTCGATCTGCAAGGTATGACACTCGAAATCTCACTTTTTCAGTTCGACCTTAAGGTTTGAAACTTCCGATTCGGCCTGCTTTAGCTTGATTTAGGAATTGAATCATGCTCCTCTAGGTTGTTTAGGAAGAATTAGGCCTTGCCCTTTAGTCATAATCACTTGTTTTGCAAAATTTAGAAATTTTCGGATTGATGAAGAATTTTGCAAAACTATGTTAGAATTTGGGGTTTTTAGACTGAAACTGTTTGTGATTAGTGATCACTAAGTTGTTGGTTAGGTTCGCCATTGATGAATTAAGCCAGAATTTGACTTTTCGAAATTTCAATTTTTAGCCTGATTTTGTGATTTTTTTTCGGTGTTCTTGGTTTTCTGCGTGCAGATGGCTCCACGAAACAGCAAACGATCACGCACGGAGACCGGAGAATCCTCCAACCCCGCACCTGCTATACCAGCACTTCCTCCATGGCCTCGGAGAGAAGGGTTGAGGATACCAATGGAGAGAGCTTGGGAGGATACTCCGGCGAAGGAAGTCGCAAAGCGCGCTTGCATTTTCCGCGACATCAGCGAGGAGTGGGATGACTACGACACGTTGTTCTACAACGCGTGGCTCAAGATGGACTTTGCGCCGACACGGTTTGGAGATGAGGCTACATTGCCCCGTCTCGGGCTCAAGGAGGAGGCTCTGCGCGTGCTGCAGAAGATCGGCTTGGGTACCATGGCGACCAAGCAATACAATCTATACCCGGAGCTAGTCTGCCAGTTCATTGCCACAGCGAGGGTGTATTACACCAATGACATCGTGAGGAGAGCAGATGAGGGCACTCTCACATTCCTCATCAGAGGCGTCAGATACATGATCACATTTCCTGAGCTCTGTACCATCTTCGGGTTCGATCCAGAGCGCACCGGCGTCTCCCTCCCAACGCCGTTTCCTGACCTGCAGAGCCACTGGTCCCATTTCGGGAATGAAGTTTATGACTCCAAGCGGTCTACTCAGACTGATGTGCGCCACCCGCTGCTGCGCTACCTGGTCCGCCTTTTCTCCACTACTCTCCTGTGCAAGTCTGAGCCAGGGAAGATGAGAGTTTCTGAGCTGACTCTCCTGTATTACGGCATTGAGGATGTTCTGACAGAGGAGTACCCAGTTGACAGCGATGTCAATATGGGGGCCATTTTTGCCCATCACTTGGCTTCGTTGAAGGCCAAGGCGTTCACTGGAGCTCGGGGCAAGCCCGAGAGTATTGGCAGTCTCCTCACCCCCATCTTCCGCCATTTCCGCATTGACACTTTGACTTGCAGAGTTGTGTCTGAGCACCACCTGATTGACTTGGATTATTTGAGGAGGACACATTGGATCGCAGGAGATGAGCCACTTTGGAGCTTCGTTAGTCACACTGGTCAGCGATGCCTCATTCCGCTACCTCAGACTGCTCTCACTACACTGCAGACGGACTCCCTCAGCTTCCAGCCTGATGCTACACTGCTACGATCTGCGCCAGCTACTAGGCGTAGAGGAGGCTCTTCCCGCGCTGCTGCTTCTGCTGCTGAGGATGCGCCTGTTGAGGGTCATGCTGGTGGTTCCTCTCGTCATCCGTCACTACCACGTACGTTGCCTGCGCCGATTGGTCGCCATACACTTCCACCGACCCCTGAGATTCCGATGGAGCAGGCCACTTTTCAGCGCTACATGGTGCAGAGTATTCAGGCATTATGGAACGCTGTCTCGGTGCTCTCCAACTGCGGTTGTGTGCGCCCTCATTCACCTGATATTGAGGATGAGGACTAGTTCCTCTATGCTACCTGGTTACTTTTCCTTTTCCCTTTGTTCTTTTTCATTTTCTGTTGAGTCAGTTTTTGTGTCTTTGTTTTGAGTCAGTTTGTCAGCTTGGTATTTGGTTTTGAAATCTGTTTGAACTGATGAGATTATGGATTATGTTGTTGCTTTTAATTGTTTGCTTGAGTGTTCTTAACAATCCTGACTTTGGAGAACATCAGCTAACAATCTAACTTGCAACAAGTATACATGTTTGGGTCATCCCATTCTGTTTTCGGACAGGGTGTCGATCGACACCAACCACGTGGTGTCGATCGACACCACGCGCAATCACAGGTACCACTTTCTCATCTATGTACAAGCCGTTTCATTACCTCTTTCTACCAACTCCTTGCTTAATAACACTGGAGATAGTGTTGTTTAAGTCTGGGGGAGGTCGTTGCTGACATTGTTTACATTGTTTTGTATTTATAGAGTCTCAAAGTTGAGTCAAAACCTGTTTTGTTGAGTCAAAAAATTTTGAAACTGTCAGTTTTTTCTTGGAACTAACCATAGGACGTTTTTGCTGATAAGAACCATTGCCACAGTAGTTGATTTCAAGTCTCACTAAGTTGAAAGTCATAGGTAGATCAGTCTAGCAATGAAGGTTTAGGTTCTTAGAGAATCTGGAAAATTTGCTGTTAGCTCCACCTTAATGAACTCTAAACTTCTTGTCTTGGTGATTGATTCTTATTGATCTTGATTCTCTCTTTCAACACTGACAATAGGGTTAAAATACAGTCTCTCTTTGATCTTCTCTGATGTAGTTTTTAAAAGTTTAAGTCCAAAGAATGGTGCATTCATGACCCTGTCTCCTCACAAGGAACAACAGTAGTGAACACACTCAAGAACCTGTCTCCTCACAAGGAACACAAGTATTGAGTAGCACCATATCTTAGACTGTAAAAGTTGAGAAAAAGAAGTGAAAAATCGAAAATATCCAAAGGAAAAGATCAAGGGAAGAGAAAATAGGAGAGCCGTGTTGAGATTGCTTTGTTCAGATGTTTAAGAAGGGAAAAGAATCTGTAAAGTGAGTGAGATGATAGAGCCCTGATAAGATATCACACTTAGATAAAAAAAAATAAGGAGTCAGCAGTAGAAATTTTGGATTTCTTGAAGGGGTTTGGACTGGACTTGAGAGATTTGCTAAGCTTGTGATGATTAGACTGAAATTTGATCTTGTGTTGACTCTGTGGTATGTGGATTCGAAAGCTCTAACTAGTGTGGTGTTCCTGATGACTGACTGACTGTTTCTTGTTTTCAAACCTCGACTCTGTATTTAGTTTTCTGTTTGCTTGAGGGCAAGCAAAAGCTAAGTCTGGGGGAGTTGATATATCATGGTTTTTGCTGGTTTTTGACCATGATATAAGTCCTGTTTATAGTCTTTTTGGTATTTTTCGAGTCCTATAGAGTCTTTGCAGGTTTAGGTACGAATGGAGCATAATTGTGGATTCTGAAACCTTTTGGAGCTATACTGAAGCTGTTGCTGAAAAGACCAAGTCGGAGGACATTAAAGAGCTAGGTGTCGATCGACACCCACCTCTTGGTGTCGATCGACACCGATCGTGGTTGCGAAGAAGCGTTAAATCTCATTAGAAGAAATTGCAACTTGGCCCAGAAGTTTCCCACTATTTGCACTTTTGCCCCAGTTCGTGTTTAGACTTGTATTTAGGTTTTCTAAGCCATTGTTAGGCAGATATTCTGAGAATTATTGAGACAAAGAGAGAGATTAGATTGAGAGCTTTTGGGGAGACAAACCATACTCTGTAGAGAAGAATTTCGAACTCCTTTAATCTTTTACTCTATTTTCTTAATGCAATATTATTCAGTCATGATTTGTGTTTCACCTGCTATGTCTGAGTAATCTGCTAGTTAGGTTTTGGGTTATTCAAAGGTTGATAATGAATTGTTAGAATTACAAAACTGGAAGGATAAATCATTTGGTTCTTCATCTTGATTGCTTTAATACTGGTTTTAAGATTGATCACCTAGAAATCAGATCTTAGGTTGTTTAATAGATGTGGAAACATTATTAATCACCAGAACTATCTTAGATGAGCAAAATAACTAGTTGCAAAGGAATTTGGATTAGTGGTTTTGTGAACTTATCGAACCTGATCTATAATGCATGTTTAGGTTGTTAGAGTTTGCAAAGGAATTTGGAATTCTGAAATCTGATCATAGTTAATCTCTGCGACGGAAGTCGATTGGTTTTACACTAGTGTTTCGAGTTATAGAACAGTTTTAATAAATATTCTTTTCAGTTTGTGGTCTGCGATTTATGTCAACCTGCGAATTTCCCATTGCCTAGCGCTTGTCTCTATTGATTTTAAGAACCAACAACCATCCTGATCTCATTGACTTCGCAAATATTTAGTTTTATTTTATCATCTACTGCTTAGCATTATTTGAATCTAAAATCTGTTGAGTGATAGTCTCAAGTCCTTGTGCATATCAATGCTCCTTACGAGAGCTTATTGTAGGGCTAATGGGGCACTTTGGGGTTGATAAAACCTTAGCTGTGGTCAAAGAGCATTTCTATTGGGCACACTTGAAGAAGATGGTTAAAGCACTTTGTTTGCAAGAGAGCCAATTCCAGAGTTCAACCTCACGGCTTACACTTATCTCTACCCATTCCTACAGCACCATGGGTAGATATCTCGATGGACTTCGTGCTAGGATTGCCCAAGATCAACCACAAAGAATATATATTTGTGGTGGTGGATAGATTTTCCAAAATGGTGCATTTCATCCCTTGTGCTAAGGTGAACAATGCAACACAAACGGCGGATCTATTCTTCAAAGAAGTAGTACAGCTACATGGAGTTCCAAGAACCATAGTTTCAGACCGAGACAGAAAATTCTTGAGTCACTTCTGGTGAACCTTGTGGAAGAAGTTAGGGACTAAACTCCTTTTCTCTACCACTTGTCACCCACAAACGGACGGCCAAACAGAGGTGGTAAACCGCACACTTTCAGCATTGTTAAGGGCAACCATTGGAAAGCATATGAAGAATTGGCTAGAGTGTATTCCCTTCATTGAATTCGCCTACAACAGAGCTCAACATTCAGCCACCAAGATGTCACCATTTGAGGTTGTATACGGTTTTAATCCTACCACTCCTCTTGATCTAACTCCTTTACCTCCAGCAGAAGAGGTCAGTCTAGTTGGCGAGGAGAAAGCTAAGTTCATCAAGAAGCTACATCAGAAAGCTCGAGAGAATTTAGAGAAGAGGACGGAGCAATACACAAAACAAGCCAACAAAGGAAGAAAAGAAATGGTGTTTCAACCAGGAGAATGGGTTTGGCTACACATGAGGAAGGAAAGATTTCCTGACCAAATAAGATCAAAGCTCAAACCGAGAGGAGACGGTCCATTCAAAGTCTTAGAAAGAATCAACAACAGTGCCTACCGTCTTGAACTTCCAGGTGAGTTAAACGTATCCTCTACCTTCAATGTTACTGATTTAGCTCATTTCCTTGTAGATGAAAACATTTTGGGGCCAAAATCTATTCAAGGAGGAGGGAATGATGAGGACATCTCAAGTGAACCCGACTTAACCGAACCATAAATGCAAGAAGTTGATATACCGGTTCCAAACAAAGGCGTGATCACAAGACAACGGGCCCGAGCACTTCAAGATAAATATAACCAAGCCATTTTACGTGCCATGAATGATTTTAAGGAGGGAAGCTCAAGTTTAAAAGACCAAGCTACATGGGATGATGTCTTAGAAGCAACGGATCCAACAAGAGCTCAAGTAAGCTGGCCTTTATTATCAAAAGAAGCCCACGCCAATCTATTTGTCATTACTACACTTGGAGACAACACTTAAGGCTCAAGATCACGGTCAAAGGAGTAATACATTACACTTATACACGCCAAAATCAAAGAAGGTAAGTCTTTGTTATCAATAATTCATATTATTCCTTTTGACTAACATTTTATGTTTTCTCTTATGATTGATCTTAGCCAGCCAGTAATTCATTTTCTTTTAATTAGTTAAGGCATTGTTAGCCACCATTTTCGCATTTTCGTTCCAATAATGTTTTTTTCATTTAAGTGTAATTTTGCTTCAAGTCCCTTAGAAGGGCAAAGCTGTGCGGACCACCTTATAAGGTCCCCTCTTACAGCCGTGTATTTTCACTTTCATATCAATAAAGAACCAAATTTTCTTCACAAAGTTTATACTCAAACTTGTGTTCTTCTTCTTTACATTTTTTGAGACCAGTACCTCCAAAACTAAAGGGAAAACCGTATTGTATCAAAGGCCCTTTCATAGCCTTTGTGGTACACTTCAATCCACCCGGCCATCTCTTTTGGTCAGTCTATCCCACGGCCAAGTCGTCTGAGTTCCTCGACCTCTCGACCACAAATCATCATCACGTCACACCATACCATCATACCGTCCCATCGTCGCGCCATCGTACCACTCCCGTACCGCGTTACGATATCGTCGTCACGCCATCATACCACCCATCCCACTCGTACCGTCCCGCTCATACCGTCCCTTTCGTCACGTCCCGTACCGACCCTTGTTCACTCGTATCGTCCGTATCCTTGACTCCTTAGCCTGAGCTCCTCGGCTGACTGGTCATCCCATCGTCCCACTCCCATACTCACCCGGTGCTTGTATCACAAGTCATCCGTAGTTCTTAGTAACAAATGTAGGCTTAAATGCCGAACTGAATTTTCTAAAGAGTAGTATTTCCTTAGATTTATAGAATTGCGAGCTCGCTCAACCGGTTCTCCTTTCATATCTTCCAATCTGTAGACGCCGGGTTTGACGACTTTTGTAATGCAATATGGTCCTTCCCAGCTTGCCTCGAGTTTCATCGGATTTATAGCTCTTTGCAAGACAAGGTCGTTTAGCGAGAATAGTCGGCTTCAGTCTTTCTTGTTGTAATACCTAGAAACTTGCTGCTGGTAATTCTGAATTCGTAACAAAGCTTTGTCGCGAAGTTCTTCGGCGTTATCGACTGCGTCGATTAGTTTTTCTCAGTTATACTGAGTGTCCCGAATCATTAAAGTTCGCCGAGCACTAGGTACGTGCAGTTCGGCCGGTGCTAAAGCCTCATTGCCGTGAGATAGCGAAAAAGGGGATTTTTATGTTCCCGTTCGAGGGGTAGTTCGGTGCGACCAGAGGACTCCGTCTAGCTCGTCTGACCAACTTGCTTTTAGGTCCGTCAAGCGTTTTTTAAGGCCATCGAGGATAGTTTTGTTAGAAGCTTCCGCTTGTCTGTTGCCCTGAGGGTAGCAAGGCGTTGAATAACTTATGTGTATTCCCCATACCTCGTAAAAATTTCAAAAAGTTGAGGCAATAAATGGCGAGCCATTATCTGTAACGATCTCGTACGGGAGGCCATGCCGACATATGAAATACTCCCATATGAAAAGTTGGACGTCAATTGTCTTTATAGTAGAGTATGCCTTAGCTTCGACCCACTTCGTGAAGTAATCAGTCATGACAAGAATGTGTTGATTGCGACCTGACTTGGGCATTGGGCCAATTGCATCCAACGACCATCTCATGAAGGGGTACGGTGGAACCGCGGTCTGAAGAAGTTCGGTGGGTGCGTTGATGATGGGCGCGTGTTTCTTACATTGTTCGCACCGTAGTACGAACTGCTCACAATCTTGGATCATTCTAGGCCAGAAGAGGCTGTGCTTTTTTATTTTCAATGCTAACGCCCTTCCTCCTGAATGGTTGCCGCCTGCTCCTTCATGAATTTCAATAATAATTCTCTTTGCTTGCGTTTCAGCGCAGCATCGTAGTATTACCTTATTTGCCGTCCATCGGAACAGGTTTCCGTCTTCAACAAAATATTGTGCTGTTTTTCTTCGGAGGCGTCTTGCTGCCCATCTATCCCCTGGGACGGTCCTTTCCAACAAGTAAGACTTGATTTCGTCTTGCCAAGGTCGTTTTTGTTGTTCGGTGTCTTCTTCCATTGGATCGCTCACTTCGTCGTCTGTGTAATACCGCGTTGCAAGATCCTTTGGATAGTTGAATGCTGGGATGCTCGATGATTTCTACTGGAATTGTTCGGCGTGGATGCCAATGCTGCTAGCGCGTCGGCAGCGGTGTTTTCAGTTTGCGGGATCTTAGTTAGTTTGAAGGAGTCGAATTGCTTTGTTGTTTCTTGAACCTGCTTCTGGTAAGCATCCATTCGCTCGTTCTTTGCATCATAGCCTCCTTTGAATTGGCTGGCGACAAGCTGGGAATCACAAAAGGCATGAATATGTTTTCCTCCTACTTCTTTGGCGAGCTGAATTCCTGCAAGCAAAGCTTCGTATTCGGCTTCGTTGTTCGAGGCAGGGAAGCCGAGCTTGAATGATTCGTCAAGAACCTCCCCTGTGGGGGATTTCAAACAGATGCCGACCCCCGACCCTTGTTTTGATGATGCACCATCCACATACAAGTTCCAGCAGCTTTCTGTAGGCGACTCATCATTTAGTAGATCAGGTGGTATTTTGATCATAAAATCTGCTAATACTTGAGATTTGGCGCTAGTTCGAGTGCGATACTCGATATCATATTCGGATTGTTCAATCGCCCATTTAGCCATTCGGCCAGATTGGCTCGGGCTGTGCAGAGTGCTTCGAAGTGGCTGACTTGTGAAAACGACAATGGTGTGAGATTCGAAGTAGGGTTGCAGTTTCCGTGCCGAGATGATTACTACATAGGCAAGTTTTTCCAGGGCTGGATAGCGAGTTTCGGCTCCATCGAGGGTCTTGCTTATGTAGAAGATCGGTTTCTGCTCGCCACGATCTTCCCTGACAAGGACGCCGCTCACTGCTGCTGTTGAGACCGCGATGTAAAGGTACAGGGTCTCGCCATCCTCTGGTTTAGCTAATATTGGTGGGGTGGTTAGGTACTCCTTCAACTGTGTAAACGCCTCTTCGCATTTGTCATCCCAGTCAAAGCATTTATTACTTCGAAGTAACTGATAAAAGGAGAGACATTTATCTGTTGAACGCGAGATAAATCTGTTTAGAGTGGCGATTCTCCCGGTTAGTCATTGCACTTCGCGCGTCTTTTTGGGTGACGGGAGATCCAGAATCGCCGAAATTTGTTTTGTGTTTGCTTCTATTCCCCTTTGGATGACAATTTCATTCCGTATTTGTCGAGGGTTTTGAAGCAATCCCTGAGGTAGCCAACGTGATCTTTAGCGATTGCTGATTTGACTAGCATATCGTCAATGTAAACCTCCATGGTACGACCGAGCTGACTTGCAAACATCTTGTTGACTAACCAGTTGGTATGTGGCGCCTGCGTTTTTTAGTCCGAAAGGCATGACTTTATAACAATATGTTCCATGATCGGTGATGAATGCCATCTTTTCTCTGTCGTCGGGATGCATGAAGATCTGATTGTACCGGGAGAAGGCATCCATAAAGGATAGGAGCTGGTTTCCGGCTGTTGATTCGACCAGTTGGTCGATGTGAGGAAGTGGGAAGCAGTTATTTGGGCAAGATTTATTGAGGTCGGTGAAATCGATGCAGACCCTCTATTTACCGTTCTTCTTTTTGACAACGACGGGGTTAGCTAACCAGTCGGGGTATTGAACCTTGGTAATCGATCCGGCGCCAAGCAGTTTTTCTATATCGTCGATTACGGCTTGTGCCTTCTCGGGACCGAGTTTCCTGCGCTTTTGTTTAATTGGTTAAATTGTAGGATCTACGTTTAGTTTATGCGACGTGATTCTGGTGTCGATTCCTTTCATGTCCTCCATCGACCAGGCAAACAAGTGCACGTGATCGCGTAAAAGTTCAACGAGCTCCGTTTTTATATCTTCTGCGAGGTCGCCGCCAATGCTCGCAGTTCTTTCCGGGTGTTGCTCGTCAATGCTTACCTGTATAACTCGTTCGGGCTTCGGTCTTTTGTGGAAGGGAAGACGCACATCTAAGTCTTCGTTCGCCATGCAAGTATTTGCCGTTCTGATTTTTCTTTCGCTGAGAAGGCATTCGTGCTGTTGATTGGTCACCTCGTAGTGTGAACGTGCCGATAGGAGTTGGGAATTTGACGCATTGGTGGTACGTCGAGATGACAACCTTCATGGTGTGGATCCACGGAACTCCGAGGATGACGTTGTAGATGGTCGGGCAGTTGATGACTGCAAATTCTGCCTTCTTGGCGATGCCGCCGACATAAGTGATTAGATGTATCGAACAGATGCTGTAGGAGATGTCCCCCGCGAATCCTGTCAGTGGTTTTTTTGTCGTTGCTATCTCGTTCTCACTAATGTTCATTCTTGACAGCGTGTCCTTGAAGATGATATTGATGGTGCTCCCACTGTCGACCAAAGCTTGGTGAACGTGCTTTCGTGAATCTGTAAAGTTTTGACCAGTGGGTCGACGTGTGGCGCATGCGAACTGTGCAGATCCTCTGCCGTGAAACCTATTGGTGCTTCATGCCTTGGGGCGAGCAAGTTGCGTTTTGCTGCTGCTGCTTTTTCTTCGTGTTGTTTTATTTCTTCGAGCGAATCGGGGTCGTTGAATACTCCACCTAAGATCATGTAGGTATCGTTGAATGTCGTGTGATCGTGTTCTCCCGTGGGTGGTGGGATCGCGGGGATATTGATTTGCTCGCTGAGAACAGGTGTCTCAGTGTGCGTGGTGGTATCGTCGTTGCGGATGAGATCGCTGTTGTCGATCGGGAGACTCATCGCTTCGGCTTGTGCTTGCTTTTTTTTTTATAAGAATTTATTCTCCTAGTCCCCACAGACGGCGCCAACTATTGAACCAGAAAATCACCACTAGGGTTTGATTAATAGTTGTGGGTTTCAGAGAATAAGATCTTTTTATTAATAGCAAGAAAGCGTAGCGATTACAAAGAGAGGTATAATCGAAAGGTTGTGCTGAAGTGAAAAAAGGTGTTTGCGGAGTAAATTAGAAAGCGTTGGAGTCTCTGGTTTTAGCACTGCTGCTCTCTAGAATGTATGAGGTGTTCTTCTTGGCTTCGAGGTCTTCAGGGATAGGAGGTTGGTTACTTCGAACTCTTTTTCTTTTTTGTCTTTGGTTAATATTTCCATATCTGCGATATGGAAATATCCCTTATTCCCCGAAGAATATGAAAATTCTCCCTTATCCTTCGAGTCGATCCGATATTTCCGGTTTTCGAAGGTTATCTTCAAGAAATTTCCTTTAATCCGAGCTAGTCGACGCGGTCTTTCTGGTCTTGATGGACTTAAATTATTGATAGAGAAAGTCTTTTAGAAAGGTACCCAAGACAAATTTACTTAACTAAACAACAAAGTTTCTCCTATATTAAAGTTTTTTTTTTAATCGGTAATCCCAAATGAACCTCTAAATATTAAAATAATATAAATTAAATTAAATAATTAAATTCTATTCTCTTTAAAACAAATCAGAAAGAGAGACATGTGTTGGGAGGTGATCTTAGTTTCTATTTTATTTAGTTTCAATGTGGTTTTAAGTGATTCTAATAGTTTGTATGGCATTTGATTGTCACTACTCTCTAGTGTGCCTTGTGTGTGGGCTTTATCTCCGAGGACAGTTTCATTAGTCTGTCGGCTTTATGTGTAACATTTCAAACTTTGAATAAAACTCATTATTCAGTGAAAAAAAAACCTCCCGACCAATCTGAAAAAGACAAGAACAACAGAAGATAGTAATCACAAACAGAATAAACAAGACAAATTACAAAAGAGTTCGTTAGCTAATTAGAGTTTTTTAAGTTTTATGTTAAGTATATCACAATCACATGTATACTTCCATCCCTAGAAACTTGGAAGACTGACACAAAGGACACGAGCTAAGCTTCCTCTCGCACTCCTTACACAAACACATATGCTTACAAGGCAACAACAACATACACACCTCTCTCACTCCACAAAACCTACACATCATCTTCGTCTTACCGTTGCTATTATTGTTCCTGCCATTGAAGCAAGAAGCTGTGTCATCAACTTCGCTGTCTCCGCATCCTTCGATGCTATCTCTCGGCCGACCTTGAGCTCGCTCGAGATTGTAGTTGAGAGCAGCGATCATGTTCTCGTTGTACTTCGCGCGCTGTTGCCACGCCTCAGCTTCCATCGTTAGCTGCTCCATTCGCACCTCGAGCTCCTTGTTCTTCCGGTTTATCATCTCTAGCTCGTCGTCTTTCTCACGGAGTTTCTGGACAACTCTTTCCTCCATGAGTGATACGGTTTTACGCTGACTCCTCTGTATCTTGTCCAGGATCGAATGCCGTAATTGGTCCCCCTGTTGAAGATACAGAGAATGAAGAAACCAAACACATATATGGATTAAGCAGATACATATATGAATCAACAAGAAACCAACACATATATCAATCAACAAGAAACCAACACATATATAAATCAACAAGAAACAAACACATATATATCAACAAGAAACAACAAATTATATGAATTAAGCAAATAGAGGGAATCAAGAACCAACACAACATATGAATTAAGCAGATACAGAGAAACAAGAAACCAACACAATATATAAATTAAGTAGATTCAGTTCATACAAAGTAGCCTTGAACATCAATGGGTTTTCTAAAATTCAAGTAAGACACAATATCGAGCAATTTCGTAAGAGCATCAATCAAAGTCACCTGAATCTTGAGGAATCTATCGATTTCTGCATCCTGTCTCCGTAACTCCCGATCAACGTCGTCTCCGACGAGAGATAACAAAGCAGAGCCATCGGAAGAAGCGATACGAGCATTGTCAAGTGAGAGACCCAAACCGGTTGATACAGACCGGTTTTGCCAAAAATCAATCGAAGAAATCTGAGAATTGTTCTCCAAAAAATCCATTTCCTTTATCCTCTTCCGGCCATAGCTCCACTCGAAGTCAGCGCCACCATCGGAACCGTCGATTTGCACCACAGGTCCCGGTGCAAAACCAGCGACATGAACTGTTACCAAATCGAATTTCAAACCCTAAATCAAAATTTCGCCACAAATCTAAAAACCGAAATGAATCATGGAAAGGGGGAGGAATCAGATGAAATTACAAGGAGGAATATACGGAGGATGCTGAGACTGATCATGGAGATTCGCGGAGATGTCGAACACTAATTCCGGAGAAATCTGGGAGTCGATCCTGCAGAAGTCCCTGAAAATGTGGCGGAAGTTCGCGAAAATTAGGGTTTTATTGTTGGAAACTTAAGAGAATTTAGGGGGGTTTTATTAGAAACTTCACGATAAAGTAAGAGAAGAGATCGTTGTTACCTGAAATTCTTGGTCTCTTGTAGGTGTGGATCTAAATGGTGAGGAAGAGCCATGGAAGGTAATTGTCGAGAGAGAGAAAAAGGTAGAGAAGGAAACGGAGAAGGAGACGGAAATTTTTTTTTTTTTTTTGTCGTCAGAGACGGAATTTTTAAGCTTCTAAAATTGGAGAAAAACCACATAAGACATTATTTTCGATAACCTCCCTCTATTTCACTTGATCTTTGTTTTTGGTCATATGTTCTCATTAGTCTGATTATTTGTCCTATATCTATACTATTAAAAGAGAATTCTATTTTTAAATTAACCTTTAGTTAATGTATTATTTATAATATATGTTATTAAATTTATATAGATTCATTAAGGTAATTTAGTTTTATTATTAAACTGTTAATAAATACATTAAATTAAATTAAAGTATATTATTTTGTTAACAGATAATACTAATAAATCATATCTCGTATTTATAAAATTCAAATTAATTTATTTTTAAAATTATTTTAAAATATTTCATAATATTTTAACATAACTACTACATATATATAACATGCATAACTAATATAATTATATATATTATATGATAAATTTAATATATATTATATTATAATCAATTTCTTCTCTATAGTATTAAACAAAAAGCATTACATTAAAATTTTTAAAAATTATTATGGTATTTACTAAATGTGACAATTTATAGTCAATGATGAGTATATATAATCATTATTTTTTGGTTACATATTTACATATTATGAAAAAAAATTATGTAAATAATTTAGTTTTTCTGGTTTGTTAATGATCTTTTTGCGGAAAATTATGGATTTGCGGATTTGACAAACACAATTTTGTAGATTTTACGGATTTTATAAATTTTAGCGAGTTTTATAAATTTTAGCAGAAAATATAGTTTTCTGAGAAAATGTCGGTTTGACAACAAATGTGCCTTTGTAGATTTAGCAGAAAGACATAATTTTTGAATTTTGGTCGTAAATCACGATTTTGCAGATTTTACAGGTTTATGGAAAAATATGGGTTTACGAAATGCGAATAGCGCAATTTTGTAGATTTTATGGGTTTTACAGGTTTTAGCGAGAAAATGCGGGTTTGTGAGTTTGGCAGAAACACATGAGTTTAGAAATTTGGTTGTAAAACACAATTTTATGGATTTTATAAAATTATGGAAAAACACGGGTTTTTGTGGATTTGGCTGGAAATGTGATTTGCGGATTTTACGAGGTTTACATGTTTTTACGGGTTTTATAGGTTTTGATGGAAAATTTTATTTTATGAATTTTATTGAAAATGCAGGTTTACGGGTTTGACGACAAAATGAAATTTTGCAAGTTTGACAAAACTACTTAATTTTAAAAATTTAGCCATAGAATACGATTTTATGTTGTTGGGGGAAAGCATAATTTTTGGATTTGTTAGAAAATGTGGGTTTACAGTTTTGGCAGGAAAATACGGTTTAGTGGAAAATGCTATTTTTATAGTTTCTACCAGAATTTTCGGTTTCGGTACAACAACGTAATTTTACGATTTTGCAGAAAATGCGACTTTTTATTTCGATAGAAAAATAGTTTTGACAAAAAAACTTGATTTTATAGTTTAAATTAAATGATATTTTTATCTGTTAATTTTTAAGATTCATATACTGCATCAAATCTCTATTTTTAGCATTTTAAATATCAAAATTTTGAGATATTATAGAATTTGTATTCAGATAAAATATTCATATACTGATTTCAAACTATTTAAATGAACAGTATTTGAGAGCATTTGCATCCAAATAAGTATCTGGAGGCAAAAACAACCAAAGCCTAAGAATCTTAATTACAAACAATTAAAATCTCTCTTACATTATAAAACATAATATTTTAAAATATTTGTTACAAAACTTAAAAAAAAATTCGCTAATCAAAATATTTTTTTATAATTAAATCAAGCCTAAATAATTTTAAGAACATAAAGTCATAATGTTAAAATAGTTTATATAATCTGATAAAAAAATTTCCTTTAGGCCACAATTTTAGATTTAATAATATAAGCTAATTTTTTTTTGAACAAAAATTTATTATAAACCAATTTTCGCTATGACCTAAAAATATTTTATAAAAAGAAACCCGTCCAAATGCACGGGTCCAAAATCTAGTATATTCTTTAAAGCACACTCCAGCCCAATATTGTACTTTATCCTACATATAAACACAATATATAAAATAACGAGATTGTTTGTGTAATGTAGCCATTGTATATTACCAGATTCACCACCAATCCCCTTTATATTAATTAATTGAGAATTATTTTTAAAGAGTAATCTCATTTTTATAAGCATTTACAGTCGTGTCATTATGCTGATGTGTCAACTCCACATTTATTTTCAGCTAATTGTTTTAAAAAAGACTTAGATTATTAGACTAATTACATGATATGCCATAATATATTTTAGGTCCATAAATATATTATGTTTCATTTTATAAATCAGCATTTAATTTATTAAGATATTCTCTTTCTTTTATTTTTTATCAAAATATATCATATTAAATTATTTCTTTAATTATATTTTCTACCAAAAATCTAATTTTCTCTTATTTTCATTTAAACTTACTTTTATAAAGTAAATAAATTATCAAATCATTCATATAACAAAAATTAAATAGATTTTTTGTACCTGTATTATAATTTGAATTTCAAAATTGAATATAATTACTCAAATTATTAATAAATAAATATAAATCATTATAATCATTGTAAAATTTGATTGTAATTTGAGTTCATTATAGTCATTGTAAATATAAATAAATAATTATAATTCGATTTAATTGACTCTTTCAAAAAGTAAATTCTCAATTAGCTGATAATTTAAACTCTTTCCAAAATTTAGTATATAATAAATACTATTTAATATTTAATATTATATAATTATGAGCTAATTAAGAATTTATTAATAATTTAATGAAGATGAAATTTATTGTGTTTGATATATGTTAATAATATAAGTAATTTAATTTATGGCGCATTCACTAATCTAATTTAGATATAAGTAATATATTAGTTCAAATTTATTTTGTTAATTTAGATTTACTGTGTATATTCAAAGATTTCGAGTAAAACGATAGTGACACTTTTGTCTAATAAGTCATCAATGTTTAAAACTTATTTGGAGTAAAAATAATATATAAGATGGATGAACATCAATATTTTTATAGAAGATAATTTTAATAAATTTTATTTATCACATTATTTTTTATATAATCAATCATAGCAAAAACGCATCAAAACTCTAATCATTTTACACCTTAAATTTAATATTTCGCTTTATTATGTATACACTATACTCCTAACTTACTATTTATCATATATTCGATTATGATTTATTATTTTATTTTAGATAATATTTTTTGATTAAAGGTTTTTGAAGTCATTAATTATTCTTTTCTTTTACAAAAATATAATCTATGGATATAATTATTGTTAATTGTGTCTTTTTTTTAATTCATTCGATATAGTAGATACGTAACAAACTACTTAAATAATAATATTTAATTAATATTTATAAGTCAAAAGTAATTAAATATAGAGAAATTCACTCACACTTAATCTAAGTTTTTGTTTCACATATACACTAACACTCTAAAAAACTCCATCCATAACATTTTGTACCATATTAATCTTAGTTAGACAAAACATTAGTTAATAAAAAGAGAAGAAACATAATGTACAAACAAATGTATCAATGACCAAGACTGATCTGAAATTCGAATTATTTGTTTTGTTTAGGATCACTCTTGTCATTTGATTGTGATTTGTGATTGTGAATCTTTTAGATTTTTGGGGTTTTTTGATGGGAAAGTGATTTCATGATTTAAAGCTCAAAATCATATAATGATAGATAGATCTGATATAATTGGGTGAAAAACTCAAGAAACCTGAGCTAAAACAGCAATAATGGTGAAAAAAAAGAAATTGGTGGGAATTAAGGTTTGGATGTCGCAGAGATGAGGAAGGAGATGAGCGTAAATTTAGGAAGATATTCTAAAGTTTTAGGAAGACTTTCCTAAAATGTATAAATTAAAGAAGTCATTACATGTATTTAGGAATGCCTTCATAAATCGTATAATTGATTATTATTTTGGTTAATTTATACAACTCAAATTCAAGAAACCTTTTCACAATTCAGGAAACTCTTCCACAATTCAGGAAACTCTTCCACAATTCAGGAAGCCCTTCCACAATTCAGAAATTTAAAAAATATAGGAAAGCTTTCCTAAACCATATGAAACGATGTTAAAAATCTAGTATTTGGAAGACCTTCCTAAAAAAATCACGAAATATTAACATAAAAAATACTTTTAGGAAGCATTTCATAAATGGTAAAATTGGAAAACTCAAATGAAAAATGTTAGGGGTGAAAAATTTTAGCTTTCCTGTTATATTTGTCCTAAAAATTTATTTTCAGTGTAATTATAGAAATTACCCTTAAATATATACACAAATATTATACTAAATTTAAATAAATATATAAGGGATTTCATCCCGCACAAAGTGCAGATTATTACCTAGTCTGAGCTACTATAGTAGGGGTAGAACCAATTGCACTAATTTGGTGAATGCAAACAATGTGGAACTTGAGGATGCGATCATAAAATTGTGTAATCTTTAAAATCAGAGACTAATCAACGTCAATCTAAAAAAAATAACTGGATGTTGGAACAACGGTTTACGAGGGTCCGATTTAAATTTGTTTCAAGAGAAAATAATTGTTGTGCCAATACTTTAGGATAGCATGTTTTAAGAACAAGTCTGGACGTTACAATCTCCTCCAAAAATAAAACATTTCCTCAGGAGGATGCTATCGAGTTCACTAGCTACACAGGGAGAATATCTCTTCCAAATTTTGTCGACGATGCTGTCAGAATGTTGAAGCCACACAACACTTATTCTTTGAATGTCCCTATGCTATCTTAACACTGAGAGGTTCATGTATATCCAATATAATACGTACTGATTCTAGCGTTTCCTTTGAAGACAAAATCAACTTCATATTAGACTGCAGCCTCCATCCAAGTCTAACACACTATCAACAATTTCCACCAGCGATTTTATGGAGATTATGGAAAAGTCTGGACTGTTGGAGTAAAGGAATCAGGTTTAAAGTCGATAATAAAGAATTGATGGATCTGATGAAGGGTAAAACACTAAATTTTGGTATACATAACTGGATTCGCGAAGCTAGACATTGGCAACATAAATTTGAGGCAGTACAATTTCAGTGGATATAATCAACCAGCGGATATTATGGCTAAAGCTAGGATTAAGGATACTTACTTATTTGATTTTCATTTCTATGTTCCCTATATTATAACTGATGCATTACATGATGATTACTGTAATTCACGTTCCTGTTAATGTTAATTTAGACGTTAAAAAAAAGAATTAGTTCAGTGCACTAAGTAATTTGATTCCCACCTCAGGGTGTAAAAAAAAAGAACTAGCTCGGTTTCCTAGTAGTGCTTAACGGTTCTATCATTTTTGAGTGGTTCGAACATCACTTTTTTATGAGAATAAACTAATTTATGGTTCATGATTCATTCTGTTAGTTGGAGACTATGTTTGAGTTATCCTACTGTGATGTAAGCCTCAAGTCGTACCTAGCTGAACCAGTCTAGAGAAAGAGCATTGGAGCTAATCTAAAAGAAGTTAAGCTTGTAGCCATGAGAAAGGGAGGACTTGTAGCTGAGCTTAGAGGAGCTGAGGACTTACCAACCATACACCACCGTTCTGGACATCAAGAGGAGCATTTTGGTCGAGCCAGAAGCACACCGGTTCGATTTAAATCCGAAGATATAGCACTCAAACAGCTGGAGCATCTAATTGGACTACATGTGTATTTGGCGAGCCATATAAGGAAACCACGACCTTCCATTATTGTTTGGGATATTCAGAAGATAAACAAGCCAACATACCAATCATAATAGGAGCTATCATGAACAGACCAAAGGAGAACCACCAACTCTACTAAATTCATCAAAAGGAACTACATTGGAGTTATCTAAGGAAAGGAGGAACACAAGACATTTTATTCGACCAAGCATATTATTCGACCATGATATCTCTTGTATTTACACCATTTAGGCTTGCATTTAGTACATGTTTCCTCATACTACCATCCCCATGCTTCTTCTTATTTTTTTAAAGGATATAAACAATAAAACTCATACCACATATGCTACCCTTTCCCAAACTCCTAATACCAAGATCAAGATGCAAGCTGGTGCCTACAAGAGAGCTTTTCCTTGCTAGCTTTACTCCTAACACTTTTTGCCAAGATATAATCAAAAATAATGCAATGCAAGGCCTCACAACTCTCACTATAGTGTTTAAGTTTATAAAGAAGGATTGGGTTAGGGTGTGGTTAACTGTCCCATAATGATGAGGATCAGCTACTTGGGTTAACAAGAGTGGTAAGAAGAAAAGAAGATAACCCAAGTATGTATATGGGTAGCCATGTGATCATTCTCAATGCATAAACATGATAATTAAATGTCAAGATTATGGTTCTAATAAACAGAGTTGACATCAAATCAAAGCAAGCTTCAGCATAAGACAAAAATATCAATGCAAGTATTCAAGATGGTGCATCCTTAACTTCAAACTCACTGCAATGCAATCAAACAACAGATACCCAAAGCATCGAAAACAACTCTAACATTAACATCTTGACAACTGTTTCTCATCTACTCCCTATGCAGTTGTATGCAAACCTATATGAAATGCATCTAGACTCAATCTTAGTTATGTAAATGCAACTAAATGATTTTTTTGGTTCCAGAATGTTTTTGAAAGTTTTATGGATTTTCAGTGCATATAGATGAATGCATGAATGCATGAGACTCAAGCATGCAAAAGAGAAAATAAGAAAACAAAACACAATGTCAAATGCAATGCCCTCCCCCACACTAAGATTAAACAGTCCTCTGTGTGATAGAAGCTTGAAGGAGGGTGATAAGGGATACTCAGAATGAATACATAAGGATTAATAAAGAAGGGAGTGTAGTTGTGTACCTTAAAAGAGGTTTTGGCAGAAAGGAGGTACACATCGATCATTCCTGATCGATGCCTGTGATCAATGTAATCTCCAAAACTTCCTACCCATTTACATCGGCCGATGCTGGTGATCAATGTAGGCACATCGAGCAAGCCTTGATCGATGCTGTTGCTCAATGTAAATCCCCAAACTCTCGGTCAGTTTACATCGATCACTCTTGATCGATGTGAGTGATCGATGTGATCCACATCGATCAACCCTTGATCGATGTTGGCTGCTTGACTCTTGGGTTGGTTACATCGATCACTCCTGATCGATGTAAGGGATCAATGTGGCCTTGCTCAGTTGACATCGATCTCCACTGCTTGATGCTCCTGATCGATGCTGGCTAGAACATGTACCAATTCAGCTAACCACTTGCATAAAACTCCACTTGCTCCTAGGATCAAAAGAAAAACACAAACACAAACATAAAATGCATTAATATGTACAAAGATAGCATGGAATACCTCCCAAGTGTGCTTGTTTAACGTTATTAACTTGACTTTCCTTGGTTGATCACTCATGTGGAGGATCTTCTAGGTTGATGTCAACATCATCTCCAAGGGACTCACTTCCATGTATGACTTCAGCCTGTGCCCATTCACTGTGAAATCTCCTCCATCCTTGTCAAACAAAGTTACAGCTCCATATGGCAACACCTCCTTGATCTTGAATGGACCTGACCACCTTGACCTCAACTTGCCAAGAAATAACTTCAGCCTTGAGTTGAACAACAGCACCTGACCTCTTGCCTTGAAGTCTTTGGGTTTTATCCTCTTGTCATGAAAAGCTTTGGTTCTCTCTTTATAGATCCTGGTGCTCTCAAAAGCTTCAAGGCGGTTTTCTTCTAACTCATGCAAGTTGGTGAGTCTCTTCTCCTGAGCTGTCTTGATATTAAAATTGAACAGATTTGTTGCCCACAAGGCTTTGTACTCCAGCTCAACACGCAGATGACAAGCCTTGCCATAAAGGAGTGAGAAGGGAGTTCTACCAATGAGTGTCTTGAAGGCTGTCCTGTATGCCCACAAAGCATCTCAAGCTTATTAGACCAATCCTTTCTTGTAACACCAACTGTCTTCTCTAAGATGGCTTTGATCTCCCTGTTAGACACCTCCACTTGACCACTTGTTTGAGGATGGTAAGGAGTGGCAACCTTATGCTTAACACCATTCTTCCTTACCAAACTCTCAAAGACCTTGTTGATGAAGTGACTCCTGGCCTTCATCACTTATAACACATATTAGAACACCAAACCTTGGGAAGATGATTGTCTTGAAAAGCTTCAGCATAACTCTAGCATCATTTGTTGGACTGGCAATGCCTTCAACCCACTTTGAGACATAGTCTACAGCAACAAGGATGTATTTATTCCCATAGGATGAAGGGAAATGTCCCATAAAGTCAATCCCCCACACATCAAAGAGATCCACTTCAAGAATAGAGTTTATAGGCATTTCATCTCTCTTGGAGATGCTTCCCTTCCTTTGGCATGTGTCACATGAGGAGATGTAAGCCTGGGAATCCTTGAACAAACTAGGCCACCAAAAACCAGCTTGAAGTACCTTTGAAGTTGTCTTAAAGGTTGCAAAGTGACCGCCATAGGCTGAACCATGGCAATGATGTAGAATTCCTTGAACTTCTTCCTCAACTATGCATCTTCTGAACAATCCATCATTCCCTCTCTTGTAGAGATAAGGTTCATCCCAACAGTAGTGGGAGACATCTCTTAAGAACTTCTTCTTCTGATGTGAGTTAAGGTTCAGTGGTATCTGGCCAATAACCAAATAGTTCACAAAGTCAGCATACCAAGGCATTTTGTTCTCTTCTAAGCTCATCACTTCAGCTGTCTTCACTCCTAAAGCATGCAGCTGCTCTTTTGGTAGAGTGTCATTGATTGGGACAAAATCATCTATCCTCAGTCTTGAAAGATGATCAGCTATACTATTTTCAATGCCTCTCTTATCCACAATCTCCATGTCAAACTCTTGCAAGAGGAGGATCCATCTAAGGAGTCTTGGCTTGGTGTCTTTCTTGGCATAGATGTGCCTTAGTGCAGCATGATCAGTGTAGACTATCACCTTAGAAACAACTAAGTAGCTCCTGGAATTTTCAAATGAAAAGACAACTGCTGGGACCTCCTTTTCTGTTGTAGCATATCTTGTTTGAGCTTCATCCATTGTTCTGCTGGCATAGTAGATAACATGAAGCTTCTTGTCTACTCTTTGACCCAAAACTGCTCCAACTACATAGTCACTTGCACCACACATGATCTCAAAGGGGAGATCCCAGTTTGGTGCTTGCACTATGGGCGCACTCACTAAGGCTTCTTTTAGGGTGAGGAAAGCTTGTAAGCAGTCTTCATCAAAGACAAATTCTGTTTCCTTGCACAGAAGCCTTGTCATTGGTCTTGCTATCTTTGAGAAGTCCTTGATGAACCTCCTATAGAAACCAGCATGTCCCAAGAAGCTTATGATTCCTTTGACTGAATTTGGAGGCTCGGAGTGCTGCATCACATCTATCTTGGCTTTGTCCACTTCTATCCCCTTCTCTGAAATCTTGTGATCCAACACTATGCCCTCTTGAACCATGAAATGGCTTTTCTCCCAATTCAAAACCAGTTTAGTGTCTTCACATCTCTGTAAAACCTGAGAAAGATTTGACAAGGAGACACCAAAGGTGGATCCATAGACAGTAAAGTCATCCATGAATACCTCTACCATCTCTTCAAGTAAATCAGAAAATATGGAGGTCATACACCTCTGAAAAGTTGTTGGGGCATTGTGCAGTCCAAATGGCATTCTTCTATAAGAAAAAGTGCCATAAGGACATGTAAATGTAGTTTTTTTCTTATCATTTAGGTGAATTGGGATCTGGAAGAAACCACTATAGCCATCTAAGAAGCAATAATACTTACGATTTGCTAATCTTTCTAACACTTGGTGTATGGATGGCAAAGGGAAGTGATCTTTCCTAGAAGCAGAATTCAGTTTTCTGTAATCTATGCACATCCTATGACCAGTTATAGTTCTAGTGGGTATTAACTTATCATTTTTGTTTTTTACCACAGTGATTCCTCTTTTCTTAGGCACCACATGGACTGGTGAGACCTATGTGCTGTCTGAGATAGGATAAATCACACCAGCTTCAAGCAACTTCAAGATTTCTTTTTTTCACTACTTCTTTTAGATTAGGATTCAATCTCCTTTGAGGTTAAACAAAAGTTCTTATCTCATCCTCTAGATGGATCCTATGAGTGCAATGGCTAGGAGAAATGTCTTAGATATCATCTAGTGAATACCCAATGACTCTTCTAAACCTCTTTAACACTTTGACAAGAGCAAGGATCTCATTATCACTGAGGTTAACATTGACAATTACAGGATAAGTAGAGTTAGAGCCTAAGAAGACATACCTTAGCCCTTTAGGAAGAGGTTTGAGCTCCACTTTGGGTGCTTTAAGCTCACTCCAGTCCTCTCCTAAGCTGCTCTGCTCCTTGGCGCCAGCTTCATTGCTTGGAGAACCAGCTTCCTGAACTGAGAGCACCTCTTTTCTTGTGTATTCCAGCTTCTCAAATGGTTCCTCTTCTTCCAAGACTTTGTGAGAGTCTAGCCTTAGCATATAACCCAAGCTTTCCTTATCCAAGTAACCATCTTCCCCATGCTCCTTTGTCAAAGCCACTTGGAGTTTGTCATCACAGCACAACTCCTCTTGAAGCTTATCATGTAGCATTTATTAAGATCTCTATCTTGAATACTTGACCTTCTATAGTGGGCTGTTGCATGATCTGCTTGATGTCAAACTTAAGGGACATGTCTACTCAATCTTCACTTTCTTGACATCTATAACAGCTCCAGTTGTGGCTAAGAAGGGTCTCCCAAGTATAAGAGGATCCTTAGGCTCCTCATCCATCTCTAGGACTACAAAGTCAGTTGGGATCTCCACATTCCCTATTCTGATTGGCACATCCTCAAGCAGTCCCTTAGGGAGTCTCACTGATCTATCAGCTAACACCAAGGAGATTCTACAGTCCTTAAATTCAGTGAACCCAAAGCGGCTGACTATAGAGTAGGGCATCAACCTTAAACTTGCTCCTAAGTCACACAAGCATTTCTCAAACAGTAGTGGACCTATAGAGCAGGGCAAAGTAAAACTTCATGGGTCACTGAGCTTGTTAGGAGTCATCCTTTGTTGTTGAATGATGGCGCTGCACTCATGTGTTAGTACCACCATCCCTTTCAAATCTTTTGTTCTCTCAACAACAACATCTTTCAAGAATTTCTAATAAGGTGGAACCAAGACAAAAGCATCTAGCAATGGCATAGTGAGCTGAATCTTCTTCATCTGCTCATCAAAGAGGCATTTATACTTAGCAATGAGCTGCTTCTTGAACCTTCCAGGAAATGGTATTGTAGGCTGATATGGTGGAGGAATGTATCTTGGTTCTTTGGCTAACTCCTTATGTGTTTCTCTTGGTTTCTCCTTAACCACTTCTTTCACCTTGGTGTTCTTTGAACCTTTTTCAGCTTCAACCACTTCATCCTCTTTAGCTTCTTCAGCATCTTTGACCACCACCCCCTCTTCTTGTTCCTCAATGTCCTCATTGAGTTTAGTTGGTGCCACTCTTGGAGGGAGTTGCTTCCCACTTCTTAAGGTTACAGCTTTGACACACTCTTGTATAAGTGAAGAGGAAGATGATTGTGGACGAGTCTCTTGTTTACTTAGTCTCAGATTCAAAGATTCAAGACTCTTTTGGATGTCAACAGTCATGCTTCTCTGAACTTTAGTGATATTGCTTTGGATGGCAGCCATACTGCTTTGAATTTCTGCAGATTGGAGTTGTTGCATTTGGAGCAAAAGCTGCTTCATGTCTGAATCTTGGGAAAGCTGAGAGTTGTTGGCGCCAACTGTTTCAGAAGAGGAGCCTTGATGTTGTTGAATGTAAGGGCCTCCATTGGACTGTTGTTGACAAACATCATAACCTTGGCTCATTGTTTGGTCCACTTAGATCTGAACAGATTTGACTTGATGCTCCTTGTAGTGGCTATGTGTATCAACAGTTTTAAGTGGTTGGGTGGCGCCATTGAACAACATATCCGCCTTTTCCTGCAAAGCCATCATCTTATGCATTGCTGTTTCATACTTCTCTTCAGCTGCCTTTGCGTGTTGCTCAAATTCATCCACATAATCCCAATTGCTGAGCGCCATATTCTCCACTAATATCCATCCTTCATCAACATCTTTGCCAAGGAAGTAGCCATTGCTAGCTGTATCAAGAAGGATTCTTATTTTTGGTAGAACACTTCTATACAGAGTGGAGAGTAGCATTTCCTTGGTAAATCCGTGATGAGGGCATTGTTGAGTGAAGCCTCTGAACCTTTCCCAAGTGTCTCCAAAGCTCTCATAAGACCACTATTTGAAGTTTGTGATCTCATTTCTGAATTTGGCAGTTCTTGAGGGAGAGAAGAACTTGGTTAGGAAAGCACCTTTGCATTGTTCCCAAGTGGTGATGCTGCCTTGTGCTAAGGACTTTACCCACATTTGATCTCTATCTCTAAGAGAGAATGGAAACAATCTGAGCTTTAATCCATCATCTGAGACTCCACTAAGCTTTGTCATAGCACAAATCCTCTCAAAGTGATCCAAATGCTCAAGAGGGTATTGGTTAGGCAATCCAAAGAACTTCCTCTCTTGAATCATAGAAATCATGCTGCTTTTTATCTCATAGTGGTTAGTATCCATATGTGGAAGAATACCTTGCCTTGGAGCATAGCTAGATGGTATATCTGCTGCACCTATAGGTCTCAATTATCTTTGAACTCAAGCTCCTTGTAAACCATGTGGACCTAGCTGTCCTTGTAATCCTTGAATCCCTTGAAGACCTTGTGGACCTTGTGGACCTTGCAACCCAAAACCAGCAGCATACTGATGTTCTTTCATGCTTCAACAACTGATTTCTTCTGCTGCAAACCCAAAATTCTTGATCTTGAACCTCAGTTGTAGTTGTAGATACTTAAGAGCAAGTGTTTTGGTACCTACAAAAGAAATTCTAGACTAAAAAGAAAAATCAGTAACCAAAAAACGAAAATAAGAAAGCTTGATCTCAAGATCTCTACAATTCCTACTGAACAAATCATTCCCCTATTGGCAACGGCGCAAAGTTGATGTAGGTTTTTATCCTATCTCAATCCTCAACCTACATTAGTCATTGTAGTATTGAGTTTACCAATCCAAAAGGGGAAATTTGAAGCAGTAGGAATGCAAAAGAGTTCCTAATTCAAGCAGATATAGAAAGGATTAAAGTCTAACAACCTATATGATCAAACAGAACTGAAGCAAGCATCAAACAAAGAGTGAACAGCAAGCAAAACAACTAAAATATAAGCAAAAACAGAGCAAATTTGAAATGAACTAAAAACAGAGGAAAGACAAGACTTAAGATGGGACAATTGGTGCTAGGGAACTCTCTACTCAACCTATGATGCTTACAAACTCACACAATGCTATTCCTTATGCATATAATTCATTTATACGACTAATTCAATTTCTTTGGACTAATCTCTTTACTAATCATCAAATCAAGAACTAATTCTCATTAGTGAAATGACAAACAGCAATCATTAAGATAATCTATCAATCCTGTATTGCCAAATCACTCCCTAGACAGTCAATCTCTTGAACTAGGACAAGCAATTATCTTACAAAGCAGTTCAGGCATTTCATCAAACACTTGGTGGGCATAAAATGATCCTAAGATCATAATGCCTAATTAGCCTTAGCTAGGTTTATTAGGAGAAATAGATAGCTAACCATGATTAGAAAGACTAAACAAGAAGGGAAATGCAAATCTATATTGAAATCAACCAAAGATTCAAAATACAAAATGTGATTAAGAAACTAGAAAATTAAGGACTGCTGGATAATAGGATGATCTCAAAAATTAGGGATATCAAGTATTTATAGGAGTCTAAGCAGAGTGGCAAAATTGTAAATAAAATGTCTTCAGTCTGGGTCAACATCGATCATCCATGATCGATGTGGGTGCTCGATGTGGATGACATCGATCAGGCCTGCTCGATGTGGATGACATCGATCATGCCTGCTCGATGTAACTGATCGACGTGCTCCTCTGGTCCTTGGTATCGATCAATCTTTGATCGATGCGCTTGATCGATGTAATCTTTAAATCTCTCGGGTCAAATACATCGATCAGTCTTGGTCGATGTGGATGATCGATGCGTGTGTCCTGTGGTTTGAGATCGATCAGCCATGATCGATGTGAGTGATCGATGCAAACTCTGTTTCCTTCTGTTCCTTTACATCGATCGATGTGGATTTTTCTGTGATCGATACTAGGACAAATCTCCATTTCCTTGACTCCTCTTGCTTCTCTTTGATTTGGTGAATTCCCTGGATCATTCCCACAACTTCTTCTTGACTTTAATAGCTCCTTAGGTACCTATAAACACCCCTTATGCAAAGAAAGTGCAAACTACAGCCTAAATGCAAGCTAAGTCTAAAAACAAAGAAGAATGGGATACAAGCAAAGGAAAACATGTAAAAGAGGACTAAAACATGAACTAAATGCAAGCTTATATGATGCAATTATGAGAGATATCAATTTGTATAACGTTTGTGTCCCATCATCTGCTCGTTTGATTTATAAAGAGCAGGTCCCACAAAAGACGGTGCAGTCTTTTTGTCATTCTCAATCCTGGGATTGTCTCATCTTCTCCTCGTTGTTTGATATGCTGTACTGGTTGTTGTCAACTCGCAATCAAACATCTCATGAAAAGTAAAAATAATGCTGTCCAAGACACTATACGAGTTCTTGTCAAACTACGATATGCGATTAATGTGTCCTTTAGTCGATATACAATTAGAATTTCTCTTCGACTCTAACTGGACTTTTCCTTTCAGTCCAAGATATACTACTGGGATTTTGCTTTGAGTCTAAGATGGCGAATCAAATGGGCTTTCGCCACAATTTGTGTATACAAAACCTGTAATGCCCTCATCCTGTCCACCTCGTTTCTTTTTGCTGAACGGACATATGATGTAGAAGCAGAGTTTATCTAGTGACGATATAATGCATAGTTTATCTGGTAATGATATGATGCACCAAAGGGGAGTCTTTTGTCATTCTCAAAACTCGAGATCCCTCATCTTTTCCTCCTTGTTTATTATGCTGAACTGACATGTACTAAGCGAGTTTATCAGGTGACAATATAACACTTTACGGTATTTACCCGAGAGAAACTACGACACGTCGTGATTGATGTCTTGGCCAAATCGTCTCAGCATAAAATATTCATTGGTGAAGTTAGTCTGTGCAGCCTCTGATCTTCACTAGAAGGATAACTTTATGTTTGCCAGCAGTTCTCGAGACACCTGTTAAACGTCTGAGTCTTGTCATCTGTACGTTTATCAACATCAGGTCCCACAAAAAACGGCATAGTATTTTGTCATTCTCAAACATGGGATGCCCTCTTCTTTTCCTACAAACCAATTTTATCTGGTGACAATTAAATATTTTGTGTCATTTACCCGAGAGAAACTACGACACGTCGTCATTGATGTCTTGGCCAAATCGTCACAAGATAAAATATTCAATGGTGAAGTTAGTATGTCCAGCATGTGCTGTGGGAGGACTTTATGTTCACCATCAGCCCACGATACACTTGTCTAACGTCAGCTTGATGTAGGAGTTTACTCTACTTCAATTCTCACATATACTCATATCATTGTAGTCTGTGAGTGTCAATCCATAATGGGCAAAGTAAGACACTAGGAATGCAATAGATCATTCAGTTCAAACTAATTCAAAAACAAGATGTTATCAAACTAAAGCAATTAACTAAGCAAGACTGAACAATAGAGCAGGTTCGAATTCAAACAATCAAAAGACAAGTGGGACTGGGATAGGGTTAATGATCAAGGGAGATTCTCAACTTAACTAGTGATGCTTCTAAACCCATAACAAGCCATTCCTAGGCATTGAATTAACAGCTATAACTAGCCCAATTTCTTGGTACTAATCACTTTGCTAAGCATAAATTCAAGACAACTTCCATTACTGAATAGATGATTAACATGCATTAAAAGCAACTGATCCAATTCTATATTGCCAATCTACTCATTAGACAGCTAATTCCTTCGGCTAAGATAAGCAAATCTCTTACTTGACTCATTCATGCAGTTCATCAAACACTTATCAAGCATAAGAGAACTCTATGATCTAGATCAACTTAGCAAGGGCTAATCTAGCATTAAACACAATCAATAAAAAGAAACAATAAGATTAAGAACTAAGCAATCAATAATCAAGCCTCAAATCTCCATATCTCTATCCCATCTCAAATCCTAAGCACACTACTCACTAATCATGGTTTTACTAGCCATGGTTCTACTCAAACCCTAGCCATAATCCAAAGCAAAGGAGAATGACTAATCATAATCAGGAAGAAGATAAACACCAACTTTGATTGACATAACAAGATTCAAGATATAATTACAAGAGTGCAAGGAGAAATACAAAGGACAAAGCTAATATCTAGAGGATAAAGATAAAAACATATATATAGATGTCAGGAAAAACCTTTAGTAAACCGAAAATAAACCAAAAAATGGCTGGTTCGGAGGTTTTGTATCGGCTTGTATGCTCGATATGTAGCTTGATATTGGTCGGTTGAAAGCTGTATCGACCAAGTCTGGCCGATACACTGATCAGTATAGTTGCCTCTGGCTAATGATGTTACTGCATATTGCATACATTTTGCATACATATTAGTTAGCTTTTCATGCATTTACATCATGCTTTAGACTAGATTACATCACTTAGGGTCCTAGAGCATTCTCGCACCAGCATACGCATGTTCTTTGCATTTTGCATCACATTCAGGTTGTTTCTGGCCACTTTGGAGTCGTGGAGGTTCGTGGACGTGCTGAAGCTGTTGTGGCGGTTCGTGGAAGGTCGGATGTTTGCTAAGGACCAGAGATCGGGGAGCAGATCGAGCATGACAGGTCGATCAAGATGAGATCGACCAGAAAATCGAGAAGACCAGGCGATCCTAGGGAAATGATCGAGACGAAGATCGAGTGGAGCAATCGATCAAATGGTACAGACGTAAATGACGCCATGCAGAGCGAGAGCCGGATCGAGTCCACCACTCGATCCAACCAAAGATCGATACCAAGATCGGATGCAACACTCGATCCGCCGAAGATGATCGAGAGAGCCGCTTGATCCCGAGGTCAATCTCTGTCCTTTCAACCGCTTTTGGCCGCTAGCGAGGGGGGGACCATCGGGTTGTTTTCGCCATTTTGGGAAGGCGGCGATGTCTTTTTCCACACACACTTTTTCAATCTTATCTTTTTATGCTTTTCTCGCTGGTTTTGGAGATTATCCACCATTGTTGAACTTGAAGTTTTTCTTGCTTTTGTAATCGACCCGTTTGAGTTTAATCGAGTTCTTTTTCATGTTCATCGTTTCTTTCTCCATGCTTTGCTTGATTTATCTTATGTGTAGTGAGTAGTTTCATTAGGGTTTTGGGGTTGAGAGGATTCAAGGGGTCAAAAAGGTTTTCGATCTTGGAGTTTTCTAGCGCTTAATGGCTACCTCTTCTAGGGTGTTGAGTTCCTAAAGCTTAAAGACTCTCACGCCAAGAGCTTTATGATCGGAGAGGTCTCTTACCTTGACAGGATCCAGGGACCTCTGAAGATCGCACCCTAGAGACTAGTTACCCCTTCCCAAAAGCCATGGAAGTTTGGGGGACTAGTTAAGCCATGTGTTTGAAATCTGTTTTCCCTGCCCTTTAACCTCTCTTTCCACCAGAAGCCATGGGTTTGGAGGAGAGGATGAAGGAGTGATCTATACCGAAAGCCACAGATAGATCTCGTTTCATTTTCAAGGCTTAGAGATTCTCACAAAGTGAGTCGATTTAAAGTTTTCAACTCAAGTTCAGACCTTTGAAACCCCTGACCATGAATCTAAACCCTAGACCCTCTTCCTTAAAATTTTTACATCCTCTCTCGTCATTCGCTTGATCTTTGATAGCATCCTGGTTGTTAGTTTCACTGTCCTTACAGCTTTAGACGAGATCGATCGTTGTTGTTCGATCTAGTGGTCGATCCTGTGGTCGATCCACTAGTCGAATTTTAGTAATTCGTAGCTTTGTCTTTTAATTATTCTGTTTATTCCTCATGGTAGTTTGATCATTCCTGGTAATTCTAAAATAGTTTTGCATTCCATTTAGTTGCTGCATCTAGTTTTTAGGTATTTTCTCAAAACTGATCTTTATTCGCTTAGATTTGCAAAGCCCTTGCATTCTCTTTGATCTTCTTGCTCCTAGAAATGGATTGACTCTCACTTGCATACTGTGCTACAACCTAAGTGTTGCATTTGAGTTTGATAGCCTCATTGCATCCTCACCCTTGCAAAGAAATTAGTTATCAAATGGCGCCGTTGCCATTCTAGGAGTTTTAGAAAGCATAGAGATTTGGAGCTTAGTAAAGACTAAGCATTTACCTTGTTTTAGTTACTAATATCTCCACTCTAAAACGTGTGTCTCTCAGGTACATGAATCTTCGTTCAAGGGGAGACAACAATCTACTTCAACCCTTGGACAACATTCATCAGCTTGGTCATTCACGGCAAAGAAGAGTACGAGAACAAGCCAGAGCCTTTGAGGAGATTGTTCAGCACGGTTTGGTTGACTTTGAAGCCATGGCTGAACACGAGCATCCAGAGGGACCTCCTCCAGCTCACGGGGCAGTGGGAAGGGGCAATGGAAACCCCCAACACGCGGCTAGACCCCCAAGGATCATAGGAGCCGGAGATTCTCCCAATACTCATCACAATAGGTTTGGGATCACTCCTCTTCCTGTACAAAACAACAACTTCGAAATTAAGCCGGGTTTCATCTCCATGGTGCAAAACAACAAGTTCCACGGCTTAGCAATGGAAGATCCCTTGGAGCACCTCGATAATTTCGAGCAAGTATGTGGGATGATCAAGATAAACGGCATATCAGAAGATGCTTTCAAGCTGCGCCTTTTTCCCTTTTCACTCGGAGACAAAACTAGGCATTGGGAGAAGACCCTCCCACAAGGCACCATCACCTCATGGGCCGAGTGTAAGAAGGCCTTTCTCTCAAAATTCTTCTCTAGCACCAGAACAGCATGTTTGAGAAGCGAAATCAGCGGCTTCACTCAACGAAACAACGAGACATTCAACGAGGCAATGGAACGTTTCAAAGACTACACGATCCAATGTCCTCATCACGGTTTCAGTGAGGAGACCTTACTCAGCACCATCTACCGCGGAGCTTCACCAAAGTCAGGTTGTTGCTTGACACAGCTAGTAAAGGGAACTTCTTTGGTCAGGAGGTAGAAGAGGGCATGGAGCTGATTGAAAACTTGGCATTGAGTGATGGCAACTACGCTGAGGATTATGATCGTGCACCAAGAGGATCCGAGCTAGAGTCTCACAAAAAGGAGCTGAAATATTTGCATGAGAAGATTGATAAGCTGGTGTTAGCCAACCAGAAGCATGTCCACTTTGTTGGTGAAACTGATAAGAATCAAGAAGAGCTTGAGTTGAGCCAAGAAGAAACCAACTGGGTGGCGGGACAGAACAATTACAAACCTCACGGCTACAACCAAGGCTACAACCAGAACAACAATCTCTCCTACCGTAGTACCAACGTTGCCAACCCTAAAGACCAAGTGTACCCTGCTCAGCAAGCAAAACCTTTCATACCTTACAAACAGGTTTTCAGCCGAGTGGCGGCTTCCAAGGTCAAGGGCAGAACAACTTCCAAGGGCAACACCAAGGTAACAAGGGTTATACGCCAAACTACCCTCCGGGTTTTACACCTAAGCAGAAACAGCCGATGCAACAACAAGTTGATCCGGTTCAGGCCATGTTTCAGCAGCTGATCCAAGGGCAAGCCTCTACAAACCAGAAGTTCGCCGAGATAAACACTCGTCTAGACTCGTCTCTTACTGACCTCTCCAGATCACCAACTTAAACAACAAGATCAAGCAGCTAGAGAAAGGGAAAGCAAGTACAAGTGGTCAGAATAGCCTACCGGGTAAGTGTGAGCAGAATCCTAAGGAATATGTCAACGCCATCACGTTAAGAAGCGGCAAAGAGCTAGCACCTCCGGTTACTCCTAAGAACAGCGAGGACGTTGTAATTCAAGAGGGGGAGGGTAAGCCTTCAGCTGATGATGAGATTAACTTTGACAATGTCTGGATCCAAGGGCCAAGAAGAGGAGACAAAGCAGTTGCTGAGAAGAAAGCGGAACAAACTGCTAAGGAGAAGGATGCTTATGTACCTCCACCGTTTGTACCTAAGCTGCCTTTTCCTGGCCGCTTCAAGAAGCAACTCATAGAGAAGCATAGAATCCTCTTTGAGAATCATCTTAAGGACGTAGAGATCAAGCTACCTCTCGTTGACTGCCTTGCAATGATGCCTAAATGCGCCAAATTCTTCAAAGACACTCTCGTGAAGAAGAATAAGGAAAGCAAGGAGGTGCTCGTTCTAAGTGAGGAGTGTAGTGCTGTGATACATAAAGAAATAGTCCCTAAGAAATTGGGAGACCCTGGAAGCTTCACTATACCCTGCGCTTTAGGTCCTCTAGAGTTCAAGAGTTGCCTTTGTGATCTCGGAGCTAGCATAAATCTGATGCCTCATTCTGTGGCCAAAAAGCTTGGCTTTACTCGTTTCAAAGACTGTAGAATCTCGTTGGTACTGGCTGATAGGAGTGTGAGGCTACCAGTGGGGCTGCTTGAAGATCTACCGGTGCGAATCAGCGGTGTGAACGTGCCTACGGACTTCGTCGTGTTGGAGATGGATGAAGAGCCTAAGGACCCCCTCATCCTTGGGAGGCCATTCCTTGCAACAGCCGGGGCTATCATCGACGTCAAGAACGGGAAGATTGCCTTGCACTTGGGAAAGGATATAAGGCTGGACTTCGATATCAATGAGGTTCTGAAGAAGCCGACCATAGAAGGGCAAGCTTTCTACATTGAAACAATGGATGCCTTAGCGGATGAGTTGCTGGAAGAGCTGGCTCAGGAAGATTATTTGAAGTTGGCACTAACTAAAGAGCCAAGAGAGTTCGACTATGTAGATCAGAGGACCCAGGAGTACGCCAACTTGCTGGATTCTAGGAAGATTGTTAAGAAGGATGAAGGCTGCTGCCTAGAGATCGACCCTGAGATCGACGCTATCACTCGATCTAGGAGTCAGATCGACAAGGCAATCGAGAACACAACTCGATCCGGTGCAGCAATCGACAGACAGATCGAGAGGAATGATCGATCCGGAAAAACAATCGAGTCAACGATCGAAAGAGACCTTCCGATCATTTTGGGGTCTAATCAGGAGATCAACTCAGCATCTCGATCCCTTACTCGATCCACATCGAATCGAGTAAGTGAATCGAGCGAAACTGCTCGATCTAGACGACATCGAGAGTAAGATCGACTGGAGGACTCAATTTCAGAAGGGATAGAGGTTGAGGAAAGCAGTCTTAAAGGCCATGCCTCGGGTTCTAAGGAGGGTTCCAAGGAGGAAAACAACAACAACAACCTCGAGGATGACTGGAGCGAGCTGTTAGCCCCAAAGGTGGACCTTAAGGAGCTCCCAAAAGAGCTAAGATATGCTTTCTTAGGGCCTAATAACACCTATCCCGTGATTGTAAATGAAAACCTAAGTGATGATGAGTTGCACTCGCTCCTGACTGAGCTGAGAAAGTATAGGAAGGCCATTGGGTACTCTTTAAGTGACATCAAGGGCCTTTCACCAATGTTTTGCACTCACAGGATTCACTTGGATAATGAGAACGCCTCTTCTATAGAACACCAAAGGCGTTTGAATCCTAATTTGAAAGAGGTTGTTAAGAAGGAGATCCTTAAGCTTTTAGAGGCTGACGTGATCTATCCCATAAGTGACAGCACGTGGGTTTCCCCTGTACACGTGGTGCCTAAGAAGGTAGGGATCACGGTCATAAGGAACGATAAATATGAGCTTATTCCTACTAGAACCATCACTGGTCATAGGATGTGTATTGATTATAGGAAACTTAATCTTGCAACTAGGAAAGATCATTTCCCCTTGCCTTTTATTGATCAAATGCTTGAGAGACTTGCTAATCACCCTTACTACTGTTTCCTCGATGGGTATAGCGGTTTCTTTAAGATACCAATTCACCCAAATGAGCAGGAGAAGATGACCTTCACATGTCCCTACGATACCTTCGCTTATAGAAGGATGCCGTTTGGATTGTGTAATGCACCGGCTACGTTTCAGCGGTGTATAATGTCGATCTTCTCCGATCTAATAGAAGAGATGGTAGAGGTGTTTATGGATGACTTCTCTGTCTATGGTGCGTCCTTTTCTGCGTGTTTGATGAATCTTTGCAGGGTACTAAAGCGTTGTGAAGAGACAAACTTGGTGCTAAACTGGGAGAAATGCCACTTTATGGTTAAAGAAGGGATCGTGCTTGGTCACAAGATATCAGAGATGGGCATTGAGGTTGATCAGGCTAAAGTGGAAGTCATGATGGGTCTTGAGGCGCCGGTTAACGTTAAGGGAATCAGAAGTTTCTTGGGACACGCCGGGTTCTATAGGCGCTTCATCAAGGACTTCTCCAAGATTGCACACCCTCTTACACGGCTGCTGTGCAAGGAAGCTGAGTTTGTGTTTGATGAGGAGTGTTTGCGAGCTTTCATGACCATCAAGGAAGCCCTTACATCAGCTCCTATAGTTCAAGCACAAGACTGGACACTACCCTTTGAGATCATGTGCGATGCTAGTGACTACGCCGTAGGAGCTGTTCTTGGTCAGAAGAAAGACGGGAAGCTGCATGTGATTTACTATGCTTCAAGAACCTTGGATGACACGCAAACGAGGTACACTACTACAGAGAAGGAGTTGCGTGCAGTAGTGTTCGCCTTTGAGAAGTTCCGGTCATATCTTGTGGGTTCCAAGGCTATTGTCTACACAGATCACGCGGCTTTGCGATACATCTATTCAAAGAAGGACACTAAGCCTCGGCTTTTGAGGTGGATCATTCTTGCTTCAAGAATTTGACATAGAGATTAAAGACACGAAGGAAATAGAAAACGGAATCGCTGACCATCTATCTCGGCTAAGGATCGACGAGTCTCTTCCCTTAGATGACTCTCTTCCAGAAGAGCAACTCATGGCGACCACTACGGCTGTTTGTGGAAGGCTAGAAGGGAAGTTTGAGGAGGTGTTGAGCTTCAAAGAGGAGGATCTTCCTTGGTACGCTGATGTTGTGAACTATTTAGCATGTGGAGAGGAGCCAACACATCTCAACAGCTATCATAAGAAGCGGTTTATGAGAGAGGCGAGTGACTACTTTTGGGACGAGCCCTACTTATACAAGAGAGGGGTGGACAGTTTGTACCGGAGGTGTGTTACGAAGGAAGAAGCTAGAGACATCCTCTATCACTGTCATGGCTCTTCCTACGGAGGACACTTCGCTTCATTCAAGACTGCCACGAAAGTGTTGCAAGCTGGTTTCTGGTGGCCGTCCATCTTCAAAGATGCACACGAGTTTGTGAAGAGCTGCGAAGCATGTCAACGAGCAGGGAATATCACTAAGAGGAACGAGATGCCTCAGGTACCTATCTTCGAGGTTGACGTGTTCGACGCGTGGGGCATCGACTTCATGGGGCCATTTCCTTCTTCATACGGCAACAAGTACATCTTAGTAGCAGTTGATTATGTCTCTTAATGGGTTAAGGCTGTTGCTTCCCCTACAAACGATTCTAAGGTGGTGATCAAGCTGTTTAAAAGCATCATTTTCCCGAGGTTTGGGGTACCTAAGGTGGTTATAAGCGATGGAGGAAGCCACTTTATAAACAAGGCGTTAAGCATAAAGTGGCTACACCGTATCATCCTCAAACGAGCGGTCAAGTGGAAGTCTCGAACCGCCAAATCAAGGCTATACTAGAGAAGACTGTCGGAGCAACAAGGAAAGACTGGGCAGTAAAGCTGGACGACGCTCTTTGGGTATACCGTACCGCCTTCAAAACACCTATTGGTATAACCCCTTTCACTCTGCTCTATGGTAAAAGCTGTCACCTCCCGGTTGAGCTGGAACACCGTGCACTGTGGGCTGTAAAAAGGCTGAACTTTGACCTCAAGACTGCTCAAGAGAGGCGCCTCATCCAGCTACATGAACTGGACGAAATAAGGCTGAATGCTTATGAGAGCTCTCAGATATACAAGGAGCGGACTAAGGAAGCTCATGACAAGAAGTTGGTTGCCAAGGAGCTTAAGGAAGGAGGTTTGGTACTGCTGTACAATTCAAGACTCAAACTCTTCCCGGGAAAGCTGAAGTCAAGGTGGAGCGGGCTGTTTGTTATCCAAGAAGTGCTACCTTATGGAGCTGTTACATTGATGGGCAAGAGTGGCAGTACATTCACCGTGAACGGACACATGGTCAAGCCTTACTTGGCGGACAGCTATGACAAGGAGGGTACCTCAGTGCTTCTCCAAGACCCACCATCTTCCTAAACCAAGTAAAGTCTAGCTAAAGACGTTAAAGAAAGCGCACTTGGGAGGCATTCCCATGTCTATCCTGTACATATTTCTGCTTTATTTCTCTTTCAGTTTTATGTTTCTATTTTGCAAAGTGTGTAGGAACAGGTATAAGGAGTCTAAACCTCGATCTTGAAGGTCAAAAGAGGCGATATGGGTTAAGAAAAAGGCTAGAGATCAAGTGCTAGATTGACTAATCCTGACTCGATCTTTGCTAGATCGAGTCAGTGAATCGAGAGGAGCCAGTCGATCTAGACGAGAACGAGTGATAAGATCGAGCGATCTAATTTCTCTCGGGAAAATCCTTTGAAAACAGATCGATCACTCGACTCGATCCATCACTTGATCTATGCCAAATCGACCCCTAAATCGAGGACGTAGTTCGATCACGAGGACTTAGCTGTGGAGCCAAAATCTCAACGATGGAGGAAGCCAATCGATTTGAGACTCGATTCATCATGAATCGAGTCACAAATCGAGTAACCCTCTCGATCTAAGCCATTATGGGCATGAGATCGAGTCCTAGATCGACGAAACGGACTCGATCTCATGCCGAGGTAACATTTTCTTTCCCTCCTTTATTCTTTTCCCTCCAGTTTTTAAATTCAAAACTTGGTCAAGGCAAGCATCTTTGACCATGAAAGATGTGCCTTGACCAAGACTGTCAGAAAACCACCTTTCCTACCCATGGTTTTGTTTCTTGCTTAGCCTTTAAATATTTCAACAACTTCTCACCCTCTCATTCTTGTTTTCTCGGAAATTTTAAGCAAAGAGAGTGAGAGTTTTCTGTTTTCAAGGGCTAGCAAGGCTCTTTAACAATCTTGCAAAAGGTATTTTCGGAGTTCAATGAAATATTTTTTTGGAAATTCCCTTTTATTTCGCAAGATAATGTTTTAGATGATAGGGCCGTTTTTAAAATTTTAAATTTAGCTAAATAAAAGGAATAATTCTGGATTTTCTAGTATCCAAAGATTTGATTCTCCTTTATTTTGCTATAATCTTTATTAATTCCTCAAAATTCTAAGGTATTAGTTATAAACCTTCTTCTTCACCTTTCTTCTTCTCTCATCCGATCGCCGTTTTGCT
The DNA here is from genome assembly GCA_911865555.2 of Thlaspi arvense. Classification (NCBI taxonomy): domain Eukaryota; kingdom Viridiplantae; phylum Streptophyta; class Magnoliopsida; order Brassicales; family Brassicaceae; genus Thlaspi; species Thlaspi arvense. Next base: position 47,919,168 of record OU466857.2, read on the forward strand.
TATCGAATTCCTTGAGAAATTTGTTTCAGGTACAATGGCTCCTAAAATAACGAGAGAAGAGACAGCACAAGAGGGAGAAGGACAAGAGGTGGCGGTTCAAGAGAGGGTCAGATGGAGTAAGGATGAGAAGAGGGACAAGAAACGGCTTGAAAGGCTTCGGTTTGAGCCTACTAAGTTTGCGGACCGGGAGCTGCTGTTCAAGCTAGGGATCTTTGGAGATTTCGACCAACTCCTCAAGAATATTGTCTTAAGATGTCTGTCACGGATGGATTGCCCAACAATTCCAGAAGTGACAATAGACTTCCTTGCCACGTTGGAGTTTCGTTACGAGAACCCTAGCGCACCCGTTCCTTCACAAGGTCGCCTCTTTTTCAAGGTTGGACGTAAAGCATTCAGCCTCTCAATCCCCAAGCTATGTCAAGCGTATGGTCTCAATGCAGCTGCCACCAAGATCGAGTTCCCTCCCTTCAAGCGAGCAAACGATTTTTGGGACCTGATCAGCAACGAAGACTACAAAGCCAACACCGCCAAGATCAAGAGAGTGAGAAGCCCGGTGCTGAGGTACACTTTGAAGCTGATCGCCAACATGTTCAGTGGGAGGTCAGTTGCTCCCACGGTCACGAAGACCGAGCTTTGCTTCCTGTTCCAAGGCGTGAAGCATTTGTTGTGTGATCCGACCGAGAATGAAGAACCTATGGAGGATGAACTTGGCGACGAGGTGAACTATGGATGCGTGCTTGCTGCCTCCTTGGTGAAGTACAAGGCTTACGCCTTGCGGTGCCATGCAACCTCTTCTTTCATTGGCGGCTTCCTCACTCCTCTATTCTTACAAGCTGGTGTACCTATACACGACTTCACACACGTCCCAGCTAGAGCTTTCATGGATGAGGTCTACATGAGGAATACCGACAGCTTGGGACGCACGCCAGCAGAAGGGTTCTACGCTTATCTCTTCATAGACGACGAAAACGAGAAGAGAGTGTGCATCCTGCCAAACAAAGACGAGACCGAGCTGCTTGGTGTTGGGAACATCGAGTTCTTGCCAACAGAAGAGGAGTGCTTTGCTCCTTTAGGAGGAACGCCTGCCCCAGCGATTGCTCCTCGTCAAAGGTCTGAGTCTCCAGCCACGGAAGATGAGATGCCCGAAGCCTACACCCTTCCCAAGATAGACTTTGAGCCGAGAACCAAAACGGAGAAGTTCCTAGCATCTGTTGTGGAGATGCAAAGGAAAATCAACAAATGGCAAGGCAAAATGCTCAAGAAACTTGCCAAGAAGGTCAAGGCACTTTAAGGAGGCTCGCCTAAGAAAGATGCAAGTGAAGAGGATCAACAACCCGAGAAGAGGAGGCTCTCAACCGGTGGAGTTGTCATCCGCGAGACTCAAGGCAGCAACATTCAGCCGGCGCGTCTTTCTCTTCAAGAACCAACCGGCAAGGGCAAAACCATAGTCTCTAGCTCCTCTGGAACATCCTCAAGTTCCAGCCGAGACTAGACCAGAGGTAACAACGTTTTTCAATTGTACATAACCGCTCATATTTGCTTCTTTTTGCTTTGTGTTTTGGTGCTCCATTGAATTTGTTCGCCACCGGGACCGTGTCAAGCAAATTTGGGGGAGTACATGTGTGGTTTAACATGTGTTTTCTGATCTTATTTTTCCTTTAGCATCCTTGAGTCTTTAGTTCATGAAAAATTGGTGAAATTTTTAAAAACTTTTCAAAGATTCATGTAGTTGCATTCATCTTGTCAAAACATGTTAGGATTGAGTCTAGAACTTTTCTTAGCATCTAGGTTGTTTGCATTTGCATAAGTGGTTAAAGTTTTCTTAAAAAGGTGTTTTATACTCATGAATTATTTCAGTGCCCTAGTTAGTAGTTCTCTAATGTGAAAGTAAGTTCTTACCATGCTTGGATTACTTGCTATGATTTTCGTGACTTGAATTGAACTCTCATGATTTGAAACTTGTCCTAATAAGTGAAAACCTTAATCTGAAATTCTAATTATCATCCTTATGCATTTAAAAATGAACACATGGATTTTAAAATATTTAGGCTCTCTTCTCTCTTTTACCACTCTTTGTGAGCCTAACTAGAACTCCCACCTTGACCCTTACCCTTCTTTGAAGCCAAATATTTCTTGTGTGACATCATTGTGAGGCTTTCTTTTTCGGTTTTGAACTTAGCATAAAGTGTTAGGTTTAGGCGACATGATTAGGTTCTCATATGATTGCTAGCTTTGCATTTTGAAGCTAGGTATATGCTTAGGATAAGTTTGGGGGATCATTGGGGTTGTTTTCATGTTTATTTGTTCTCGGTTTCAAAAGAGTTTGGTGTTTAAAAGAAAGAAATAGGTTTTAAGTGAAGGGTTGTGTTTAAAAATTATTTATAAGCTCTAATAAATTTCAGGAGGTAGCTCTCTCAAATAAAAAAAAAAAAAAAAAGAGCCTAAGTGCCAAAATAAAAAAAAATAAAAAAAGAGGAAAAAAAAATAATAATAATAAGAGAGCTACCAATAAGAAATGGTTAAAGAGCAAATTATTTTCAACCGTTTCACTAGCCTAAAGAGTTAAAAATATTTTCTGTTTTGAATTGGGGAATGCTAAGCTTTGAGAAAAAGGGGTAGATTCTAAGTGGTGAGTGAGGATGAAAGTTAATAATTGAGAGGGGTTTATGATCATTGTTAGTTTACATGGGTAGATGAGAATCTGATCATGTATGCATCAATTGCCTTCACCTTTAGCATTATGCATAAAGTTCTTGCCACTTTTGAGAGAAACCCTTGTTTTAAATGAAAACCCTTTTCAAATGAGATCATTATATGCTCATAACCTACACCCTTAGCCAAATGTGTTCTGTTTTTAAGTGCATAAGTTTGATTCATGGTTCGGATGTTAATGAATGTTAAAGGTGAGTTTCTTTGATTGTTAGGAATAGGGGAGTCATGATCTGAATTTTTTTGTGTGATGAGTATGGCTAAGTTCTTTGGAGTTTGAGTGTGTGCATAGCATTTTAGAACTGTTAACTAGGACATTGAGATTGATTCATTTGAAAGGCACCTTAGCAAGAAGCTTAAACCCCCATTTGTTTTTAAACCTCTCTTCCTTACTTATTTTCTGATGCTTGAGGGCAAGCAAGAAGTAAATTTGGGGGAGTTGATGTTACTGCATATTGCATACATTTTACATACATATTAGTTAGCTTTTCATGCATTTACATCATGCTTTAGACTAGATTACATCACTTAGGGTCCTAGAGCATTCTCGCACCAGCATACGCATGTTCTTTGCATTTTGCATCACATTCAGGTTGTTTCTGGCCACTTTGGAGTCGTGGAGGTTCGTGGACGTGCTGAAGCCGTTGTGGCGGTTCGTGGAAGGTTGGATGTTTGCTAAGGACCAGAGATCGGGGAGCAGATCGAGCATGACAGGTCGATCTAGATGAGATCGACCAGAAGATCGAGAAGACCAGGCGATCCTAGGGAAATAATCGAGACGAAGATCGAGTGGAGCAATCGATCAAACGGTACAGCCGTAAAAGACGCCATGCAAAGCGAGAGCCGGATCGAGTCCACCACTCGATCCAACCAAAGATCGATACCAAGATCGGATGCAACACTCGATCCGCCGAAGATGATCGAGACCCAGATCGAGTTGAAGACACGATGTCCGAAGATGATCGAGAGAGCCGCTCGATCCCGAGGTTGATCTCTGTCTTTTTAACCGCTTTTGGCCGCTAGCGAGGGTGGGGACCATCGGGTTGTTTTCGCCATTTTGGGAAGGCGGCGAAGTCTTTTTCCACACACACTTTTTCAATCTTATCTTTTTATGCTTTTCTTGCTGGTTTTGGAGATTATCCACCATTGTTGAACTTGAAGTTTTTCTTGCTTTTGTAATCGAATCGTTTGAGTTTAATCGAGTTCTTTTTCATGTTCATCGTTTCTTTCTCCATGCTTTGCTTGATTTATCTTATGTGTAGTGAGTAGTTTCATTAGGGTTTTGGGGTTGAGAGGATTCAAGGGGTCAAAAAGGTTTTCGATCTTGGATTTTTCCAGCGCTTAATGGCTACCTCTTCTAGGGTGTTGAGTTCCTAAAGCTTAAAGACTCTCACACCAAGAGCTTTATGATCCGAGAGGTCTTTTACCTTGACAGAATCCAGGGACCTCTGAAGATCGCACCCTAGAGACTAGTTACCCCTTCCCAAAAGCCATGGAAGTTTGGGGGACTAGTTAAGCCATGTGTTTGAAATCTGTTTTCCCTGCCCTTCAACCTCTCTTTCCACCAGAAGCCTTGGGTTTGGAGGATAGGATGAAGGAGTGATCTATACCGAAAGCCACGGATAGATCTCGTTTCGTTTTCAAGGCTTAGAGATTCTCACAAAGTGAGTCGATTTAAAGTTTTCAACCCAAGTTCAGACCTTTGAAACCCCTGACCATGAATCTCAACCCTAGAGCCTCTTTCTTAGAATTTTTACATCTTCTCTCGTCATTCGCTTGATCTTTGATAGCATCCTGGTCGTTAGTTTCACTGTCCTTACAGCTTTAGACGAGATCGATCGTTGTTGCTCGATCTAGTGGTCGATCCACTAGTCGAATTTTAGTAATTCATAGCTTTGTCCTTTAATTATCCTGTTTGTTCCTCATGGTAGTTTGATCATTCCTGGTAATTCTAAATTACTTTTGCATTCCATTTAGTTGCTGCATCTAGTTTTTAGGGATTTTCTCAAAACTGATCTTTATTCGCTTAGATTTGCAAAGCCCTTGCATTCTCTTTGATCTTCTTGCTCCTAGAAATGGATTGACTCTCACTTGCATACTGTGCTACAACCTAAGTGTTGCATTTGAGTTTGATAGCCTCATTGCATCCTCACCCTTGCAAAGAAATTAGTTATCAGCTAAGGCTTATCGGCATGTCTCCCCGGTACATTGGTCGATATAATCGCCCTTTTTCTAAGGCATATGGAGCAAAACCACATCGATACTCTGCTTGATACATGTCCTTGCTTGTGTATTGGCTTGTCTCCCCTAGATATGTAGACCGGTACAGGTGTCCTGAAGATGATGTATCGATTAGAGCAGCTCGGTACCATTTGACTTGTCATGTCTTGCCGTATCGGCTTAGGACTTCGATATGCACATCGGTATGACTCCATGGCTTGTATCGACGTATGCATGTCAATATGTTGCTATTTATGCTCTGTATCAGCTTAGTAGGCCGATACACTACTCGATACCGAGGCCTTCTCGCCCTTGTCCTTCCACTAGCTCACACCCAAAACTCTTCTTAGTCTCTGAGCTCCTTCATTCCACCTGCTAAGTGCTTAGAATGCACCAAACATGCAATGCAACTCCTAAGTACACTCTAAGTCCTAAATGGATTTAATTGAGAAATGATTATGCAAGAAATGGTGTTTAAATGCTGAAACCAATACTAAATGTATGCAAATAATGGGGTAATTATAGTGTATATCACAGCTCGCCAACAAAACGGCGCAGTCTTTTGCCATTCTCAAACCTGGAGAGCCCCCTTCTTGTCATTGTATCCTCCTTGGCCACCAATGTAATTTATTTCCTCAACTATCTCTTCTTGGCCATCTTGCTGCACAAACTCTCCAACATAATGCATATCCTTTTATTGAGCAAGGAGAAGCTTGTCAAGCGTGTCATTAGATCTTTGATGACCTTCCTACTGGACTCAATTTCTTCTTTGCTTCCTCTAGGTGCACGGTCATACTCATCATTGTAGTTGGAGTCACTTTGAGCCAAGTTCCTAACTAGCTGCATACTGTCATCCACATCCTTTGCTAAGAAATTCCCATTGATGGCTGTGTCAAGCAGAGTTCTTATCATGGGGAGAACTCCTCTGTACATTGTACTCAGTAGAGAGTTGTAAGAGAAGCATGATGTGGGCATTGTAAAGTGTACCCCTTGAATCGCTCACAAGCTTCTCCAAAGCTCTCATTGTTCTTTTGTTTAAAGCTGGATGTCTCATTTCTTAACCGAGCTCTCCTTGAGCTGCTGAAGAATTTTTCTAGGAAGGCTTGTTCGCACTGCTCCCAAGAGATAATGGAACCTTGAGGCAATTTATTTTCCAAAATATGTGTCTTATCGCCAAGAGAGAAAGGGAATATGTGCAGCTTGAAGTTGTCTTCACTCACACTGTTCATCTTGGTCATAGAGTATACCTTATTGAATAGTGGATCGTCTAGAGGCAAGCTGTGGAACTTGTTCCCTTGTACCATGGCGATTAGACCACTCTTTATCTCAAAGTTGTTGTTGGCCTTTGGTGGAGGAATGATGCCATGCCGGTTTCCATAAGTGTTTGATGTATCACCGGCTCCTCCCTGCCTCATTGGTCTAGGCTGATGCTGAAGTCCCATAGCTTCTTGAAGTCCTTGAACACATTGTTGGCTTTGTGGACCTTGACATCCTTGAGCTCCTTGCATATCATGTGCAACTTTAATGGATGAGTTTTCCGTACCCAAATAGTCCTGATTTTCCAACCTCTCTCTCTCTCTCTCTCTCTCTCTCTCTCTCTCTCTTTGTGCTCTACTTTGCTATCTGTCAAGTATATGTATGTTGTCGTTGGGTTCAAGAAGGTTATTGTACCCCTAGATCTCAAGTTCATATACCTGAAGAGTAACAAATAAAAAAGATGAGTTAGTTAATTATTAAATTAATCTTAAAAACACTACAAATCCTATTGTCTAAACATAAATCCCATATGAAAACGGCGCCAATTTAGTAAATAGGTTTTTGCCTCTTAACAAATATCCTTATACTAATCAGTTGTAAGATAAGGGTTATGTCAATCCAATGGGATGGTTAGAGCAAAAGGAATACAATAGAGTTATTAAGTCAAGTTAAGCAAGAGGTTTTTAGTTTCAAGCTAACAAGAATATGAATAACCATAAGCAAAATAAGAGCAATAATAAAGTAGAGACGATAAGCAATAAATAATAAAGATTCAACCTTGCAAGATAATAAGTAAATGGCAAATTGATATAAGAAAAACTATAAAGAAAATAGTTCTAGGATGGGGTTATTGACGTTGGAGAGCTTTAAAATTTATCTATGATGTTCAAAACATATTAAACAATGCTAATTCTTAGACATATAATTATTTACAAGATTAATTCATGGTGTTTGGCTTTAATTCCTTTGTTAACTACTTAACCAAAGCTCAATGTTCAGTAGTGATAAAAACTTAGCAAGCAATAATATCCAACTCTATAAAGCCAAAATACTCTCTAATCATCTACTCCAATAGGCTAGGATAAATAAATCTCTTATTGATTGGTTCACACATTTCATCAAGCATGGTGTGTGCAAGAGAAATCTAAGAACATAAGCCATGTGATCAAGTTGATAGAATCAATAATAACATCCATAAGAAAGGAAAATATGATAAAAGAACATAACAAACATAGACTCATCATTAAGCTCTCCTAATTATTCTCATCCTTAAACCTAAAAGTTACTACTCACTTATCATACCATTAACCACGAAATTCATGAGGATAGTATGGTTAAACATGATTATGAGAAGTTAAACAAGAAGAACTAATAAAAGGAAGTGCAACATATTAAAATAAGCAAAGATTCTTACAAAATTTTAAAAAGAGCAAAAAATGAGAGTTTTTCTGAAATTAAAATAGAATAATGGTGTCTAGAGTTGCCCAAAACTTAGGCCTAGAAGAGTATTGTATAGTAAATCAAGAATATAGGCTTATATCCCTAGTAAACTGGCCTTAGCTGGACAAAATCAATCTGGCTCAGACATGTTGAATAGGTTTATGTCTGCTGCACTTGACCATTCGTTTTACCCTGGAGATTCTTGCATCAGTCTGTCTTCGCTATCCTAGACCGTTGCAGCAGAAAAAATCGTTTTATTCACGTCTGGTCGAGTAGTCTTTATTGGGGTCAAACGACGACAGTAGACCGTTGTGCATTGGCTCGCTCCACAACGGACTAAATAGACCACTACGGCTGACTGATGTAGCGTTAGGAAACATCTGTTTCCTTCACCTTTGCTCTCTTCTTCTTTTGATTGCCTATAGGATCATCACTTAACCTCCTCAAAGCCTTCATAACACCATAAGTGCCTACCAAACACTCTAAATATGAAAAACATGCAATGCATGACCTAGTACTAGCTAATCCTAATATGAATGCTTACGGGACTAAAAATAAAGGATAAATGTATGAATATGGTTAAAAACTACATGTATGAATGCTAAAAAAATTGTAAAATACAGAGATATCAACCGTGTTGGCATATAATGTAATGCCATATGGATGTTTGGACATCAACAACTTTTATTAGAGCGTATGCCTTAGCCTCCACCAACTTTGTGAAGTAGTCGGTTATGAACAAGATGTATTCAGATTGACAAGACTTCAGCATAGGACTGGCGATGTCTGTTGACCATCGCATGAATGGATAAAGTAGAATGACTGTTTGAAGAAGTTAAGTGGGTGTGTTGATGAAGGGCGTGTGACATTGACAGGGTTTGCATCTGGTTGCAAATTTCTCGCAACCTCCTATCATGTTTTGCCAAAAATAGGCCATGTTTCTTGATTTTAATGGCAAGGGCTCATACGTCGAAATGGTTACCACCTGCTCCATCATGAGTTCAATCATCGCGTTCATGGCTTCTTTTTATTGCAATATCTTCAGATTACTTTATTTACAATGCATCAGAAAAAGTTTCTGTCCTCAATAAAGTAGTGAGCAATTTTTTTGCAGACACTGATACAAGGCTTTTTCAGTCTTGTGACTTAATTACTAAAGTCTAAAATCATGTCACTGAAGCACTTAAGGTTATCAATCCAATTGGGGAGGATGAATCAGAGAGAATGCATGATGATTTGTAAGCCAAGCCAAGCAAAGAAATGTTGTTTAAAAATCTAACACCGTAAGTGGTTACAAAACCGAAACAGGACAATGAGCAATGATTTAAAGCAAGTGATTACAACTCTAAAACTAATTAAGAACATAGTAAATAACAGAGCAAAACAGGGGAAAATACAAGATAAATTTGAATTGTGACAAGCAGGGTTATAGGATGGGATAATTGACATATAATGATCCTTGGCCTCAAACAAGATGTTCAAACAATTAATGAATGCATGATCCTTTAGCATAGAACTCTAAACATGTAAATCAATCCACTCTCATGACAATGAATCCTTTCAAATCAACCTAACCAAGATCTAAGTCTCATTAGTGATGAGGATACAACCAAGCATGAAGAAACAATCCTATTAAGCCAATAAGCTCCCTAGTCATCCATTCTCCTAAGTAAGGATAAGAAAATCCACTAAGAGGTTTGTTCAGACATTTCACCAAACACTTTTGATGCAGAGAAACCCTAGATTCGAAAATCAGATGATCAATAAGATTCAAGCATTAAGAACACTAGAAAGTGAAGGATATAACATCATCTACACCTAAACATAAAGTTATAGGCCTCGTATCATCCTAAATCTAACCCATCCTTAAACCCCGAAATAACTACTCACAAATCATGATTGATAGATCACAATCTAGGCAAGAGATGAAGGAAAACATGATCAAAAGCAGTAAACACAAGATCAATAACAAGAAATGCAAACTTAAATTAAAAACTCAGAGAGAGAGAGAGAGAGAGAGAGAGAGAGAGAGAGAGAGAGAGAGAGAGAGAGAGAGAGAGAGAGAGAGAGAGAGAGAGAGAGAGAGAGAGAGAGAGAGAGAGAGAGGGAGAGATATTAGAGATAAGGTTTTCTGTTGCTTAAAGATTAGATAAAGCATTATGAAAATATAAGATATGGTTTTCCTTAGATAGTCAAAGGTCAAAGCTGGTCAAATATTGAATCCGAGCATTGACCAAAGTTAAACTTCGGCTGGGAAGGAGGTTGATATCAGCAGACTGCCTGATACCGGCACCTCGATACAGATTTAGCACTTTTGATATCGTCTGAATACCCGACAGAAGTGCACGATACAGAGGTGTCCACAGAATGCCTAATTTCCATGCTTCTTCGGTATCAGGGTGATGCCCGATACAAAGCTCGATATGCCTTCCTTTGACTTCTATATCGAGTGCTCCACTTTGCTTCAGCTTGATCTCCAACTCTTCATATATCCTCCTTAGCCTCATAAAGACCTGAAATATACTCCAAATGCAGCAAAATATGCACTTCTAATTCCAATGCACTCTAATTCTACTATGAATGTAAATGAGACACTTTGAACTATGAAATGGATGAAATGATATGAAAAACTATCATAAATAAAGATTAAAATGATGTAATTATGCAAGCTATAGCCTATTGATACCTCCAAATTTGCTTTTTGCTTGCCCTCAAACAAAAACAAACAAACAAGAGAATGAAGTTTGAAAATGGGAGTTCATAGCCTAAGATATAAAAGGAGGAAATGAGATCATTGTCCATGTTATTAATTCTAGGATGCATATAATTTTGTTCTACTGTAAAAATCTAGCCACATTTATCACAAACAAAAACAAGTACTGGAGTCTAGTCTACACAAACAATCACATCAATCAACCCTTATAATATTCAATTAAGTGTAACTGTGTGAATCATGCTTATGCAAATCAGGTGCTTTCATTTGGCTAAGACTAAAGTTATGAGAATAATGACCTCATTAAATTTCGAAATAGCTCATGAAAATTCAAGGAATCCCTTATGAATATAGAGTGAGCTTTAGTAAAATGCTAAGAGTAGAGAACATATTATGCATATAACGGTAAATTTTCATCTACTCAAGTCCCATAAATGATCTTAAAGTCTTACATTTCTACCCAAGAACATATCATATTCTATCCTTTCTTGAGATTCACCATTCTTCTTTCTCCTTTGGAGTTTCTTTTGAGGATTCATCTTCTTCTTTGAATCTTCTTGGTTGGTTTGCTTCTTGGTTTGTATGAGATCTTCTTTATTTTTACTTGTGCTTCTCATCCTTTGGATGTGTTTTGAACTTTTTTTTGCACACTTTCTTCTTTGTATTTAATCCTATTTGCTTTTTATTCACATAGCTAACTTTCCCAAGGTAACTTGGATTGCACTCCATCTTCTTTGCTTTCTTTTCTTCTTTGCTTCTCTTGAAAGACCTAAAATAAAACCCATCTCATTAAAACCCATAATCCTAGCCTAATATAGCTCAAAAAGCAGAGCTAGTTTACATGGAAGTCTTCCCAATGTAATTCTAAATCCCAACACTTTTTACTAAGATCATCTATGGAAAATGGCCTTTCAATCTCTCAAAAATGATTCAATGGTTTGAAAGAAGGTTATGGTTAAGGGTGAGGAGTTCTACTTGGACTAGCAAAAGTGGTAACAAGGAAAAAGAAAGCCTAAGTATGTATATAATTATCCATGAAAAACAGGTTTTAATTCACAAGACATGATAATTAATGATTCAAGATTATGGTTTAAATAAATAAGGATTGAAATCAGATTATTCAAGCTTCAACTAGCAAAAGTGACAAGCAAAAAATTCCAAATGTGGTTCAACCTTCAGTTCAAACTAGATCACAAGCATCAAACAATTAATGACTAGGACATTAAACATACATTCGAATTTTAACATTATGCAAGACAATCATCATTACTCCCTATGCATATGAATGCAACTACATGATTTTTTTTGAAAATTTTCATGATTTTTCTTTACCTTAAGTGGATGTATGAATAGCTAAATGTATACATGATGTGATAAGAAAAAAAAAACACAGCATGAGATGATCTCTTCCCTAAACTTAAATCGCACACATCCCTATGTGTGAGAAAAGGGTGGAAGAGAGGTAAACACGATAAATATGCAGAAATAAAAGATTGTATGTACAATGGTCTAGAGGTGTGTACCTTAGAACTCTTGAGATGGGGAGGAACTTGTGTCCATGGAGTAGGACATGTTGCCGGAGAGGGAGGGTGGAGAATGTGTTGCACTCCTATCCCTGTTGCGCCTTTCATGGGAGGAAGCTTTTGGAGGATCTACATGCTTCCTTGGCCTTGGTGCTTCCCTAAAGGAGTGACTCCTTTTAGCACCTAAGGAGGGGTCTTTACTGTCCTCAACAAACTCTTCTTGTGCTCTTGAAATCCCACCAGCAGGGTTTGTCAAATTCTTGATTTGCTTCTTCATCCCCTTCACTGTTTTGACAAGCTTTTGATTGTCTTGTCATGCCACTTGTTCCATCTTTGGAGTAGCTTCAATTGCTTGTGGGCTTCTCTATTCACCTCACTTTAGATGGGCTTGTCATAAGGGCTGAAGTAGTACCTTTATCTTCTATACATGATCTCATGCGCCTCGGTCCCTTCTTCTTCAATTTGTGGTTGTTCAGCAAAGGTGTCCACTAGTTCACCCTCTTGAGGCTTAAAGTTGATAATAGTGGTGAGCCTTAATGAGATAGATGCATCTTCAAAGATGGGATAGATGAACCACCTGTTCAACTATGACATTCCCATTCTAATCCATTCTCTGTCATTCTTCATTCCTCCTGTTTCCATCTCGGTCAACCAAGTGACCTTCTGCATTCTCGACCAAGACAATCTGATTGACCATTGTAGATTGCTTCTTAGCTTTCCTGATGGTCCTTTCCAACTTAGCTAGCTCGTCAATGCCTAAAGTCAAAAGCTCCTTCTCTTTGTTGCTTCTGGTACTGCGATTAGGCATACACCTGAAACCAGCACAAAGAAAAGTAGCAAAAGTTAGTAAACAAATAAAGAATTAGACAAAATCCTAGTACTAAAAATCAATAGGCAGCTATCACATCCCCGAAAACGGCACCAAAAACTTGATAGCGCTCAGGTTTTACCCAAATAAAACTACTGCAAGTGCACAACAATGCAATTATAGTATAAGGGGTGATCGAATCCCAATTGAGTAAGTGAACTACACTATAAAATTCAAGTTCGGATGAAGCTAAACAATCAGTAGTGTACGGAATGCAAAATAACCAAAGTAATGAAAGCAGGCGAAATTTGTTGATTGATCTAAGTTTCAGAAAGCTAAATGTGCTAAGTCAAGACAATTCACAGGTTGAATCCGAGAATATAGAATGCATGCAAGCAGGAATGAATTAAAATCGTCTTAAACTCAAAACTTAATGATATAACTAATCAATTCTCATTGCAGAAGTTATCTATGCCTAATTCACAGAATTCCAAATCTCTTTGTAAATTCTAACAAGTTAAGCAAGCATTAAAGATCGGGTTTCGATTGTTCACAAAACTCCTAAGTTAAATCTGTTTGCAAGTAGGCGTTTTGCTCATCTAATATTATTTCAGGTGATTAACAATGTTCTCACATCTATTAAACAACCTCGGGTTTTCGAATTTTCAGATGACTAGTCAAAGAAATCGGTTTTGAATGCAAGCACAGATGGAGAACCAAAAGATATTCCTAACAGTTTAGCAATTCTACAAACTCTTCATCAACCTTTGGAAAGCCCTAACTTAAGTAACATATTACTCAGACATGATCATGAAGACACAAGACATAACTGAATAAAACTGCATTAAAAGAGATAGGTGAAAGATAAAGTGGTTCAAAATCTTCTCTAAAAGAGTATAGGATCTGTCTCCCCAAAAGCTCTGAATAAATCTCTCTCAAAAGCTCTCTGAATTCAAAAATCTAAGATCCAAGCCAACAATGGCTGAAAACCTAATATATACAAGCTAAACACGAGCTAGACACTTTTGTAATTAATGGAACTTCTGGGCCAAACTTGCAAATTCCTCTCCATAAGTCGCGACTCCTCTTCATATGTGATATATCATGGTTTTTAACCATGATATAAGTTCTTTTTATTGAGTCTTTTTGGTCTTTTTAGAGTCCTAGAAGAGTCTTCGCAGGTTATAACATGTCTGGAGCATAACTGGAGATATTGGAGCTTTTTGGAGCATTGCAAGTTGAAGCCACGAAGTATCCAACTCGGGAAGGAAAGTATGCATATAGGTGACGCTCGTCACCACTTTTGGTGACGCTCGTCACCCAGAAAGGAAGAGGTCGTGGCCTGTTTTTAAAAGATTGGGAAGAAATTACAGTTTTGGCCCAGAAGTTCCAGTTTTTACAAAAAGGCCCCAGATCGTGTTTTAGCTTGTATATTAGGTTTTTCAGCCATTCTTTTGGCAGATATCTTGTATCTTATTATTCTAGAGAGTTTTAGAGAGATATTTGTAGCAGAGCTTTTGGAGAGACAAATCAGACTCCTTCAGAGCAGATTTTGAACTCCTTTATTTCTACTTCTTATTTCTTTTATGCAATCTATTCTTTTCATGATGTTTTCTCAAATCACCATGTCTGAGTAGTTTGTTAGTTAAGTTAGGGCTTTTCAAAGGTTGAAGAAGAGTTTGTAGAATTGCTAAAAACTTTTAGGAAATTCAGTGGTTCTTCATCTGTGCTTGCATTCATATCGATTTCTTAGACACATCATCTGGATTTTGAAACCCTAGCTTGTTAAATATATGTGAGAGCATTATTCATAACCTGAACTAGTATTAGATGAGCAAAACGCCCTAGTACAAAGAGATTTGGCTTAGGAGTTTTGTGAACAATTGAACCTGATCATTACTGCATGTTTAGGTTGTTAGGGTTTGCAAAGAGATTTGAAACTCTGTGATTTAGACATAGATAACTTCTGCAATGAGAATTGAATTAGTTATATCTTTGCGATTCATGTTCAAGACAGTTTTAATTTATTCCTGATTGCATGCATTCTACACTCTCGGATTCAACCTGCGAACTGTCCTGACTTAGCGCCTTTAGCTTTCTGAACTTTAAGAACAGTCTCAAAAACGCCCAATTGCTTTTATTACTTTAGTTATTTCTCATTACATTCATTACTTATCGCTTAGCTTAATCCGAACCTGAACTCTTTAGTGTAGTTTACATACTCCCTTGGGATTCGATAACCCCTTGTACTACAACTGCTTTTGCTGTGCACTTGCAGTAGTTTTATTTGGGTAAAACCTGACCCTATCAAGTTTTTGGCGCTGTTGCCGGGGAGTAATAGCTGCCTATCGATTTCTAGTATTAGGATTTTGTCTAAGTTTTTATTTGTTTACTGACTTTCAGCTACTTTTCTTTGTTCCTGTTTCGGGTGTATGCCTAATCGCAGAACTAGAAGCAACAAAGAGAAGGAGCTTGTGACTTTGAGCATTGACGAACTTGCTAGGTTGGAGAGAACTAACAGGAAAGCTAAGAAGCAATCTGCAATGGTCGCTCCACTTATCTTGGTTGAAGATGCAGAAGGTCACTTGGTTGACAGGGAAGGAAACAGGAGGAACGAAGAGGGGCAGAGAATTGATCAAGAGGGGAATGTCATTGTTGAACAGCAGGTTCAGCAAGTGGCTAAGAACGTGGGGGTCCATGCTGCTGTCAATAATGCTACTGGGCGTTTTGTTCAGAGGACTCTAGGTGACTACAACAGACCTGATCAGTTCTATGCCAACAGAGCTGCAATCTGACCTCCTGCCTTCCAGAGGAACGATTTTGAGGTTAAACCAGTCTACTATCAGCTGGTTGGTCAGCATCCATTCCATGGTTTACCTCATGAGCATCTTATGGATCACATAGAGAGATTTGAGGACTTAGCTTCAAGTGTCAAAGCTATTGGAGTTAGCAATGACTTTCTGTTCTGCAAGCTTTTCCCTTACTCTCTTGGAGGAGAGGCTGCATATTGGCTGAAGCAACTGGAGCCTGGTTCATTAAATACTTGGGAGGACACCAAGAACGCCTTTCTGAACAACTTCTATGATGATGCCAGATCAGAGGACATGAGGACGAAAATTGCTTCCTTTACACAAGGCCCTACTGAAGCTTTTAAGGCTTCTTGGATCAGGTTTAAGTTCTATCAAAGGGACTGTCCTCATCATGGCTTCAGTCAGGTGCAATTACTTGGGATCTTCTTCAGAGGCATTGACTGGAAGTAACAGATGGCGCTGGATGCAGCAAGTGCAGGAAACTTCAACACCAACAGACCAGAAGAAGCTGTAAGATTGATTGAAAACTTGGCCTGCAGTAACAGCACTAAGAATGCAGATTTTCAGAGAAAGCAGCAGGCTGGTTTGAATGATGGAAACCAAATAGCTGAAGTTAAGGCTAAGTTGGACAGCATGCACAGCCTTTTGGTGGGAAAGAAGTCAGTCCAATTCGCTGCAGAAGTGGAGAGTTTCGAAAATCCTGAAGACATTGAGCAGAAAGACGTTAACTTCATCAATGGAGGTTTTCAGAACCAAAGGTTTGGGAATCAACAGTGGAACAGATGATTTAATGGCAAAAATCAGAAGAACACATTCTCAGGAAACCAGAATGCTTTTGGTTATACTCCAATGCCATAGTTCCAGAAGACTGAAGTTGAGAAACCTTACCAAAACAGCAGGAATTATGGTTCTTCTTCCTACCAAACTGCACCTCCACAAGACAATAAAATGGAAGCTATGCTGGAGCAGGTACTTGAAGGACAGCAGAAGATGACAGTGAACTTCAATGGCAAGCTAGATTCGCTGTATCAAGACCTGAATGGAAAAATTGAGAGTCTGAACTCTCACATGAAGAAGCTTGATGTGCAGGTTGCTCAAACTGCAGGAGCTGTTCAAAGGCAAGAGGGATTCCTTCTTGGAAGGACTGATATCAATCCCAAGCATCAGGTTAATGCCATCACAATCAGGAATGAAAAGGAGCTTAAAACTGTGCAGAAAAAGAGGCTGAGTGCAGAGCAGATTGTGCAACTGATGGAGTCTGAAGATGAAATTTTTTCTGTCTCAGAGGTGAGTGACGAGCGTCACCAAGGAGGAGTGACGCTCGTCACCAACCTACAAGGATATCGGGGGTTGTCACAAGTGAGTGACGAGCATCACCCCCCTGGTGACGGTCGTTACCCACCCCAGAACGAAGCTGCTTCGCCTATAACTGCATATAATGGTCAGGAACGAGTCTATAAACCCAAAATACCATTCCCTAAGCATCCTAGGAAGTCTAAACAGGAGATAGAAGAAGCCAGATGCAAGGCTATGATAGAGAAGCTGATGGTTGAGATTCCTCTTGTTGATGCAGTCACACTTTCACCTGCACTAAAGAGGTATGTAAAAAGGATGGTGGTGAATGGTGTAAGTCCTGAGGAAGGAGCATTGCTTACCAGAGACATCAGTGCAATTCTCTTAGGCACAGTTCCAAATAAGAAGAAGAAGGGGATTGTTTCTGAACAAGTCAATACCATCACTCAAAGCAGAGTTCCAGAGAAGTTATCTGATCCAGGGACCTTTGTGCTTGATTGCTCAATGTTTGCAGGACGTTTTCCACACTCTCTATGTGATCTAGGGTCAAGTATTAACTTGATGCCTTTCTCTGTTGCTGCTAGACTTGGAATGACTGATTTCAAGCCAGATGGGATCTCTCTCATCCTAGCAGATCGATCCATAAGAACCCTAGAAGGCATGTTAGAGAATGTTCATGTTAACATTGAAGACTGCATAATTCTTACAGATTTTGTGGTTCTGAAATATGCTGAAGAACCTAAAGATCCTCTTATTCTGGGAAGACCATTCTTGGCTACTGCTGGAGCCATCATTGATGTTAGAAGGGGGAACATTGAGCTTGATCTTGGTGATGCTGTCATGAACTTTGACATGGATAAGCTAAGAAAGAGTTCTACCATTGATGGTCAGACCTTTTCTGTAAGAACTTCCAGAGATGAAGAGACTGTCATGGAGCATTCAGAAGGCATTATTGCTGAGTGTGTCAATGAATCAGATATTAGTGGGCAAGTGAGCAAGATGGCTGTTGAAGAGCCAATATCTGAAACTTCTGCAGAAGCTGTTGGGTTTGAGGATTGCAGTGAGGATCATATCTTCATGACTGGGCTTGAAAAAGAGGTTCTAATGAATGCCAAGTTGCTGGAGGAAGACGTGTATATGATGGAAGCAACACTTGCAGAGCTTAATTGCAGGAAAACTGCAGAAACTCGAACTGCAGAGTCAGTGACGACCGTCACTGACCTGGTGACGCTCGTCACCAACCTGAACACAAAGCAGCAACGTGATTTTACAGCTATAAGTCCATCATATGTTGCCAATCCGAAAATTCACAATTCCACAACCCAGAAACCTGCAACTAAGCAAAGGTATACACTTCCTGGAACCAGTTCCAAACCTCCTAATATTTAAAAGGTGAAAAAGCTGCTTCACACTTATGCAAGCAACGAGATTCTCGTAGAATGCTTGGTGTTTCTTTTGATGATTCTGCAGGAAAAAGAAGTATCCCACCCACAGTCACGACCCACTCTGCTGATGTTCCTCACTTCCTTGGAAGTGTTCATACATCTACTGCTTACAAACCACCATGGATGAGGAGACATTCTCCTCCAAGGCATTCAATGCCACCTTCTGTTCCACTAGCTGTCTGAACAGCAATCAAAGTCGAGCTAATGACTTTAAACAAGCGCTTAGTGGGAGGCAACCCACTGGTAAGTTTTATATTTCATATACTTAGTCTAGTTTTCTATTACATAGCTAAAACAAAAACCCCAAAAACATGAGAAAAATCGAAAAAAAAAAGAGTCAGTTTGTCAGTTTGCTTTGATGATGTCTTGTGAACTTGTTGGACCGTGGATTATGCTTTGTTTGGATGTTTGGATGTGTGTTTTGAGTGCTCTTACAGTTTGACTTTGGAGTACACATGATGGCATAGCATTTAAACATCCAACATGTCGATTTCTGGAGTATCAGAGATGGTGACGCTCGTCACTAGCTCCTTCGCAAGGTACCACTTTTCCACCTTGGTTTTACACGTTCTCATGCTTCATTTTGACCAACTCTTGGCTTAATAACACTGGGGACAGTGTTGTTTAAGTCTGGGGGAGGTGGTTACTGATGTTGTGTGCTTTGTGTCATGTCTATAGAGTTTTAAAGTTGAGTCAAAAACCTGTTTTTCTAGAGTCAAAATTTTGAAACTGTCAGTTTTTCTTGGAACTAACCATAGGACGTTTTTTCTGATAAGAACCATTGCCACAGTAGTTGATTACAAGTCTCACTAAGTTGAAAGTCATAGGTAGATCAGTCTAGCAATGAAGGTTTAGGTTCTTAGAGAGTCTGGAAAATTTGCTGTTAGCTCCATCTTAATGAACTTTAAACTTCTTGTCTTGGTGATTGATTCTTATTGATCTTGATTCTCTCTTTCAACACTGACAATAAGGTTAAAATACAGTCTCTCTTTGATATTCCCTGATGTAGTTTTTAAAAAAAGTTTAAGTCCAAAGAATGCTGCATTCATGACCCTGTCTTCTCACAAGGAACAACAGTAGTGAACACACTCAAGAACCTGTCTCCTCACAAGGAACACAAGTATTGAGTATCACCATATCTTAGACTGTAAAAGTTGAGAAAAGAAGTGAAAAATCGAAAATATCCAAAGGAAGAGATCAAGGGAAGAGAAAATAGGAGAGCTGTGTTGAGATCTATTTGTTCAGTTGTTAGGAAGGGAAAAGAATCTGTAAAGTGATTGAGATGATAGAGCCTTGATGAGATATCACACTTAGATAAAAATAAGGAGTTAACAGTAGAAATTTCGGATTTATTGAAGGGATTTGGACTGGACTTGAGAGATTTGCTAAGCTTGTGAGGATTAGACTGTAATTTGATCTTGTGTTGACTATGTGGTATGTGGATTCGAAAGCTCTAACTAGTATGGTGTTCCTGATGACTGACTAACTGTTTCTTGTTTTCAAACCTCGACCTTATTCTTTTTCTGATGTTTGCTTGAGGGCAAGCAAAAGCTAAGTCTGGGGGAGTTGATATATCATGGTTTTTATGGTTTTTAACCATGATATAAGTTCTTTTTATTGAGTCTTTTTGGTCTTTTTAGAGTCCTAGAAGAGTCTTTGCAGGTTATAGCATGTCTGGAGCATAACTGGAGATATTGGAGCTTTTTGGAGCATTGCAAGTTGAAGCCACGAAGTATCCAACTCGGGAAGGAAAGTATGCATATGGGTGACGCTCGTCACCACTTTTGGTGACGCTCGTCACCCAGAAAGGAAGGGGTCGTGGCCTGTTTTTAAAAGATTGGGAAGAAATTGCAGTTTTGGCCCAGAAGTTCCAGTTTTTGCAAAAAGGCCCCAGATCGTGTTTTAGCTTGTATATTAGGTTTTTCAGCCATTCTTTTGGCAGATATCTTGTATCTTATTATTCTAGAGAGTTTTAGAGAGATATTTGTAGCAGAGCTTTTGGAGAGACAAATCAGACTCCTTCAGAGCAGATTTTGAACTCCTTTATTTCTACTTCTTATTTCTTTTATGCAATCTATTCTTTTCATGATGTTTTCTCATATCACCATGTCTGAGTAGTTTGTTAGTTAAGTTAGGGCTTTTCAAAGGTTAAAGAAGAGTTTGTAGAATTGCTAAAAAGTTTTAGGAAATTCAGTGGTTCTTCATCTGTGCTTGCATTCATATCGATTTCTTAGACACATCATCTGGATTTCGAAACCCTAGCTTGTTAAATATATGTGAGAGCATTATTCATAACCTGAACTAGTATTAGATGAGCAAAACGCCCTAGTACAAAGAGATTTGGCTTAGGAGTTTTGTGAACAATTGAACCTGATCATTACTGCATGTTTATGTTGTTAGGGTTTGCAAAGAGATTTGAAACTCTGTGATTTAGACATAGATAACTTCTGCAATGAGAATTGAATTAGTTATATCTTTGCGATTCATGTTCAAGACGGTTTTAATTCATTCCTGATTGCATGCATTCTACACTCTCGGATTCAACCTGCGAACTGTCCTGACTTAGCGCCTTTAGCTTTCTGAACTTTAAGAACAGTCTCAAAAACGCCCACTTGCTTTTATTACTTTAGTTATTTCGCATTACATTCATTACTTATCGCTTAGCTTAATCCGAACCTGAACTCTTTAGTGTAGTTTACATACTCCCTTGGGATTCGATAACCCCTTGTACTACAACTGCTTTTGCTGTGCACTTGCAGTAGTTTTATTTGGGTAAAACCTGACCCTATCAATATGCAGGAGACGAGCGTCACCCTTGAGTGGTGACGATCGTCACCAATTCCCATGTAATGCTTCCGAGTTGCTAACTTCGTGGTTAATTCTTGGAATGCTCCAAAAAGCTCCAAAACCTCAAATTAAACTCCAGTCCTGCTATAACGTGCAAAGACTCTACTAGGACTCTAAAAAGACCAAAAAGACCAAAAAGACTCAATAGAAAGGACTTATACTATGGTTAAAAACCATAAAAACCATGATATATCACAGAGCTAGATTCACTGTCCTGCAACACTAGGCGCTTCCCCATATCTCTTTCAGCTCTTTCAGCCTTTTCCTTGGCTTGTTGAGCTTTTTTTTTTTTTTCTGCAAAAAAGAGAACACTCACACAACTATAAGCATAATGAAAAAATCTTTAATGCAAGCTTATATGTTGTATATGAAGTGCCTATTCACTATTAAACAAGTCCATTAGGCAATCAATAATAGCAAAGAATCTAAAAAAATCAACTCATTTCTCAACATTTAGCAAAAATTTTAAAAATTCTCAGATTTTCAAAGTGTCTCAAGTGCAAAATTGGCAAACATTCTCAAGCAAGAAATGTGACAGCAACCTAATGAAATTGGAAGCATCAAAATCTTACTGATTTCAATAGATTAATTGCAAATTTTCACTCAAAAAGTGTTCATGCACAAAATATCTCAGAAATTCAACAGTCAATCACCAACAAGGCTTGCGAATAATCATAACCATCACAAGATCATTATAACAATCAAAATCCAACGATTAGCCTTCCAATTCCAATATTGTACCAAAATTTTCTTTAAATACCTCCTTTGGAGATAGTGGAGAATTTTTAAAATTTCAGAGACTTAGCTTGGTTGATTTATGGATGAAAGATTGAAAACAAGTGAAAAATGAGACAGCTTGCGTTGAATGAGTTTATGGGGATTAAATCAAGAAATTTGAGTGAGAGATGAGGGAGTTATGCTTGGAGGCATTTTTGAGAGTTGAGAAAAGTGGTGTAACGAGGTGAAGATAGGTTTTAAGGAGGAGGAAGGCTCGGGTCAACTCAACTGAGAGAGAGAGAGAGAAATGACTTACCTAATTTTTGGGTTTGTTTCAGGCAATACCTCAATATAGATGATGTGAACTTTTCTTTGTCTAATATCAGGTGTCTGTCTAATACAAACAACCAATATCGGGACATGGTAGAACCCCAAATTCTTTGGACTCTCCCCTATCGGACAACACCCCGATGTGGCTCCCGATATGACTCCAATATAGAGCACACCCTCTATATGTCACTCCGATACAAAGTGCTGGAACTTTTCTATAGCCCATCTTCTTCTTCGTGGCTATCTACTTAGCAAACCTGACACACACAACACTAAAACATACAAATTAAAAGTAAAATAAAGTATATACAAGAAAACATGGGATTACCTCCCAAGAGCACTTGTTTTACATATCTAAGCTTGATTTTTTACTCCATTCTTCTAGTAGGGGAGAGGAGGAGATAGAGAACTCCTTGCTGATCCTTGTGGAAGAGTAGTTATGGCTGATGGTGGGAAGTGCTTCTTCATATGGGTAGAGTGTGCTTCTCCTGAACTTGTTTTGTCACCATGGAAGCTTTTCATGCTGTTGATTGTCTTGTCAAATGCAATGGGTTGAGATTTTTCCTTACACTTGACCTTGTACAATACTCCTTCATCAGTTGATTGTAGCAGCTGCAAGCTCAAGCCTTCAGAGAGAAAATTCAGCTTGGACCCACTCCCTTTGGCTTCCTTTGGGATCTCCTTGAGTGCCTTCTACTTTAGTGTAGGCTGGGGCTCTTCAAACAGTGCAAGGAGGCAGCATCCATCAAATCATATCCCATCATATTCATTGATGAGAGACCAATTCTCAGCTCCTCCCTGCTTTGCTTCAACCTCCAATGAGTAAGCCTGCTCTTCAGCTCCACACTTTTCTCTATTTCTTTCAAACTTGAGCACTTCATCATCACTTAGCCTTAACTCAATCAGGCCCTTCTTCACATCACATAATGCTCTAGTTGAAGCTGAGAATGGTCTACTCAAGATGATTCGGTTCTTTATCTCACCTTCAAAGTCTAGTACCACAAAATCAATTGGTACTTTTACCTTCCCCATCATGGCAGGCAAATCTACTAGGAAACCATATGGAATTTTCCTTGTTCCATCAGCTATGACAAGAGAGATCTCACTCTATTTAAATCTTGCAAAGGCTAAGATCTTGGCAACTGAGAGAGGCATCAGGTTTATGATGGCTTCAAAATCACACAAACAGCTTTTAAACAAGGAGCCTCCAACTGTACAAGGTAGACTGAAGCATCCAGGATCTTAAAGCTTCTTAGTGACAACAGTCTTCGCAGCCTCTTGTAGTGCAATTTCTGGAGTAAACACCTTCTCTTCACTCAGTTCTCTTGCTTTGTCTAGAACCTCATCTTTAAGAGCTATTATACTAGGGGGTAACTTGTGTGGTTCCTTAAGAATCTGAAAAAACTTCTCAACCTTCTTCGTTGATTCAAGAAACAAATCTTTCTGTTCTGCTACAATATCCTTCTTAAACCTTCCTGGAAATGGAAGAGCAGATTTGTAAGGTGGAGGAGGTATGTCTAGCTGCTTTCTCTTCAATTATCAGTTTTTGCTGATGCTTGTGCTTCTCCCATCCCACTTAGGAGCTCAATGTCTACATTGATAACAAACATGAGAAATTTTAGAAAAAGAACCCCCTATCAGCTAGATAAAAAATTTATTTCAAGACAAAGCTTGAATACAAATCATTATCCAAAGGTTATTTCTTTTGTAGATTAAGCAAATCAAAGGTTTTATTCGTTAACAAAAAGAAAATCAACCTCCTACAAACGGAACAAGACAATGTCGAAGCTCGAAAATGAAGTCCCCATTCATGGGATCCTTTAATCATAGAACTAGCTTACAAAAAGTCAGTTAATTAGTTGCAGGAAAAGGATGACCTTGACATATTGCAATTTAGACTCATATTCTGAGGTACAAATTGATCGAGAAATAGATAAAACTAAAGAGGGAAAAAGTAACAATGATATACCCCTGAAGCAAGTCAGCATCAACCGTCATTGAGTTTGTTATTTTTCCTGTTTAAAACTTCTTCCAGCCCTTATTAGTTAGTCTTGCGATTTCCGGAACACAGCAGTAATCTATCAAAGGGAGGAAGTCGTCAGCATAGCTTTCAGCAAACATAAGGAACAAAAAAATGCATCAAAACAAGAGAAGCATAGCAAAAAAAAAACAGTGGCAAAAGAAAATTGACATGAAATTTCAGGTTACCAGTGCAGACCTGAGCCGGAAACCAACACGCATAGAACCCCCAATACCTGAAAATGTTAACATAATCATCTAGCGCTCAAAGAACCCCTTGGTCAAAATCAACCTCTAAACTACAGTAAACACCCCTCGAACATGCAAAAGTAATAAATTACAAAGACAACAAATTACAAGATTATCATCAGATTCTAATAAATTGAATCAGACGAAGGTTAAACCTATCTGGAAATAGTACAACTTGTGCTAAAATCCGTAGCATCTACTCTAGATCAAGAATTTCATGAAGTCCTAGAATGAGAGGGAAGAGGCCAATAAAACTCACTCCAACAAAGATTGAGAAGACAATAGATATATCCTATGAAGTCCATGCAAGAGGTTAAAGTAAGCAGAGGAGAGAAAGGAATTTGTTGCATACCACTCTAACAAAGATTGAAATCGCATAGATGTAACCTATCCAGGCTGGTTCATTAAGTTGCATAAACTGCATAAAGATTTAAGACCATGTTGTGAGTTATTGTTAGAAAATAATATCCAAATGTGATAGGATTTTAAGTCTACAAAGAACGTATAAACACTAATTTGGCCAGTCGTGAATAGACATATTACAAAGCAGTGTGTTATATAGGTTCAAACTTGGCATACACTGGGAAAGAAAGAAAGGGAAAGAACAAACTTTTAACAGCTCATTAGAAGAGGCCCATGAATTGTGAGCAGTCTTTCCCAATCTGTGATCAAAATGTCAAAACAGTTACAAAGCACACCATTAAGGAAATATAAGACCTCCAAAGCCATCAATATTATGAAAGAAAAAAAATGTATCTCACCATAACCTACAAAATGCAGAAATAGATTCCCATAAGAAAATAATCCATAAAGATGACAAATATACAAAGCAGATTATTACAAGAAAACTAACAGATTTTTATTCAACTCAAAATGCATCAGCACATAGTTGAACTCACAACCATTGAGGTTTTTCAGCTTCTAGGTATTCATTATGCATATACTATTGCAACAGATTCATATTTTTAAGAGAAATGCACTCAGATGCACCTAATATAAGTTTTGGTTCCTAATATACACTAGCACGCTAAATAATTCCACATCATAATATTTTTCACATAAACTGACTACATTACCCTCATTTAAATAATCCGCTGATTTAATTGAGAAACTAATCCTATTTTAGAATTTGTATCTTCAGATAAAAACTCCCGACGCCGTCATCTCCCATTACTAAAATCGCCCACGAAGTCTCTGATTCGTATCATCTTTAATCAAATATCCGTTCATCATCAGATTATCTCATATAATCTCCATTCATCATTCAAAAAAGGAGAGAACTAAGGATCCTTTAGGATCTCATCAATGGTGATCTTTTTCTCGAGATTGATACCAAGGAGATGAATTGTTTCAGATCTGATTTCAGATTCCAGGTTTGTTCTTTTCTACCACTACAAAGTTTACTATGGGTGATAGATCTGGCATAAAAGACTCCTATCTGGCCAGAAAAAAACAGAATCGGCGAGATCTGCGGCGATTAGGTGATTCGGTTTTCGAGTTGGGAGAAAATTATTGATTTTGGGTATGATTTGGTTATGGAGGACTTTAAGGAATTTTCTTATTTATTCAGGATGCCGTTCCCAAATATGTTGTTCTTCTCTACCACCACAGAGTTTACTATAGGCGAAAGGTCTGACACTTAAGACTCTAATTTGGCCAGAAAAAGCTGAATCGGCGAGATCTGCGGTGATTGGGTGATTATGTTTTCGACCTAGGAGAAAATTATAGATTTTAGCTATGATTTGGTCCTGGAAGAACTTTAGGAAGGTTTCCTATATATTCAGGAAGTCTTTCCCAAATATATTGTATTAAATTGTTTTGATATTATACCTCTTCGTTTTACTTATCTTGATTAAGTGGATAGTGGTTTGCATATGATATACTCAATTTAGAAAATCCTTCCACAATTCATGAACTTTTTCAAAATTTTGAAATGCTTTCATAAATCATATAAAGTGGTCTTGGATTTTAGTGTTTGGAAGATCTTCGTAAAAAATCACGAAATATTAACAGAAAAAACACTTAGGAAGACTTTCCTAAATAATAAAATCGGAAAGATCAAATGAAAAATGTTAGAAGGTGGAAATTTTTTTGCTACTCTTTTATTTTTGTCCTGAAAACTTATTTTCATGGTAAATATGAGAATTGTCCTATTTTTAATGATCATGTCAAATCCCAACAATCAATCCACATTCTAAAGAGATGAGAACACGTGAAGACAAATATGTTTTTCTAAAATGAGTATTACTATTTTTAAATTCTATTTGAGAATGTTCGTCTTGACTTCTAGGATAAATTTGAGCAAGAAAATCTTTGAGTTGTTAAATACAGGTTTTCAGACGAACAACAATAATATATATATATATATATATATATGTAACTTTTAGGTAGGACTAAACAGTTAGCGAGAAAATAAACATTTACAGAGAATTCTGACAATTCTGAAGAGAAGAACCAAAGCGGGAAGCCCAAGAGTTAGAGACTACCTGTGCTTAGAGGGACCTTCTGAGAGAGGAGAGGCAAACGGCACAGGACGATTTGGAGCAGCCACAACCATCGGAGATTCAGAAGTAACTGGAGCGATGGTAACCGGATCGACTGCAGAATCTCTAGCCGGAAAGATATTTCAACCAGGACAGACATCCTAGCAAAGCGAGGGCCAAGGAGGAACATGTTCTTCTCCGGGTACAATCACCAGCAAATCCTGTGGACCTGGAAATTTTGGATCTGGGGGCAGGGAAGACACAAGAATCTGGAGTAGCCATGGAAGAAGAAATGAGAGGAGGGAGAAGGACGGAAATTATAGGCGGTCGCACCAACGGTGGTAACAAGGGTTAGAAGAACCTAATCACCTTTTGCTCAATAGTATTGGGAATCAATTTTTTCCTAAATAATTTTGGATATTGATAGCTTGCATTCTTGCACCATAATTAGACCTCATTTAGTATAATTTTCATCTCATTTCATCACCTAAACTGTACGAAGTGTCTTTCATTCATCCAAATTAGCCTTAACTTGCATTTAGAATATGATTGCATATATTCATTCTTGCATTTTACTTATGTTATCAGGCCTTTGAGGAGCCAAAAGGACGTTAGGAAGATGGCCAATCAGATGGAGAAAGGAAGATGAGCCAAGAAGAAACGGTCAAGACATTTGGGCTCATACTGACCAGTCATACCGTGGAGGGAATCTTTATCTCTCCATGGTGCGCCCATATTGACCATCGAGCCGTCCGTACACCAGGGACTCTCTTCGGAGGCAATTTGCACCGACAACTGCCCAGTCGTACACCGATGACTCTCCATGGTGCACTCATACCGACCAGGGACATCTGTACCCCGACGAGCCTGGTCGCCATAAGGAGCTTCAGGGCATACCGCCAAGCCATACCGAGGAGGGCCGTTCCATGTCCTGCCCGGTGAATCCTGGACCACCTACCAATCGAAGAACATTACCGAGCCAACGTGACCTGCGAAGCATCTCGGACTGTATCGACCACGCGCACTGAAAGGAACCACTACTTTTCCTGCTTGATATAAACCCATCTGAGTGTTGACTTTATCTTGATTTTGTCACTTTTTCCCCTTCCCTATAAATAGCTTAAACCTAAGAACTTTTTGGGTTATCCAAGTTTTATTATCTCTTGAGGAGAAAACTCTATGTTTGTATCTCTTTAAGAAACAAGTTGATCTTGTATCATTTTCAATAAAGTTTTGCATTTTTCTTTGTTTTTTTGTCATCTTTTAATCATGCTTAGTCATATTCTTATGGTTCTAAGTATGATTAGTGAGTAGCTTTAATAGGTTTTGAAATGGGGTAATTATGGTGATTAGATGGTTGATTAATGATGTCATGCTCTTAATTCTTCCATATCCTTGCTTGATTAATGTTCTTAAAGCTTGATTGGCCTTGGAAAAGGTATTCATGTTTATAGGAGTTTTGATGCATTGCAAATGTTTGTTGAAATTCCTGAATGAGTTGATTAAATGCTTTGCATTCTTAGCCTAAGGGATTACTTGTCTAAGGTTCTTATTGGCTTTGTAGAACTGATTCTTAATGCTTGCTAATTATATTTTCACCATTGAAATTAGGTTAGGATTGTGATTAGTGAATTGATTATTTCCCAAGGAATTAGATTAGTCTTGTCTTGATGTTCTTAACCTAGGATTAGCATTGTATTGTTATTTGAGCACCATTGATCTTCCATAGAATCACTCTAGTGTTTGTCCCCATCTGATACAAGATTTTTGAGGTCTTGATTCAATCACCCAAGCTTGTATTAGTCAGTTGTAGTATAGCATATGGTTTTTATCAATCCAAATGAGTTATAGTTGAAAACAGAAGAGTTAGAGTAAAAATCTCTAAGTCAAGCAAGCAAAAAAGTGTTTTTGTTGCCTAAGCAACCAACCTAATATCCTAATATGATCAAGCAGCAAAGAGAGTAAAGATAAGAGCAAACTTAACAAAACTAAGCAAGCAAAACAGAGCAAATCCGAAATTCAAATAAGAGAAAAGCAAGTTCCTAGATGTGGTTATTGACTTTGGGAAATTTATAGACTAACTAAGGCTGTTTCAAACAACATTGATCAAGCAAAACAAGCTAGCAATGGTGATTTCTAGACATAGAGTTCACAATCAAGCAAGCTAGATCCAATCTCTTGTAAAATAGCCCTTTGCTAAACATCTTAACAAGTACTAACTCTCATTAGTGCTAAAACATCAAGCAAGCATTAATAAACAACTCTATTTCAGTCAAAATGCTCCTCAAACAGTCAATCTCTTGAGCCAAGGCCAGCAAATCATCTATTAAACAAGATCAGCATTTCATCAAACACTTGGTGGGCATAAGAGAAAGCTAACAACCTAGAAAAGTGTGATCAAGATAAATCTAGTTTAAGAACAGATTAATAGAGAGGAACCCATAAACTGAAGCACTAAACATGAATGCATGATATGCATGAGACTCAAAGTTAAAACAGAATGAAAAACCAAGAAAACAAAACACAAAGTCAAACCCCAAATCTCTCCCCCACACTTAAATTACAGAGTCTTTTGTGTAATGAAAGCAATGAGAGAGAGAAGCACAAAATATAATACAAAACTGAAAAAGATGCAATGGTATAAACAGTGGAGAGGATGTGGTACTTGGTTCAGTGGTAGGAGTGGTGAGATGATCCTGAGGTCTGAGGAGACTTGCTAGCTCTCCTCTTGTTTTTCCTCTCATAAACCTTGGTAGAATGCTCTGCTTCTTGAGGTGGTTGAACCCAACTTGACCGTAACTGCTCTGCTTGAGAAGAGTTCCCTTGTTGACCCCATTGCCATGTCTCCTGAACTTAAGAGGGAGTGGGAGTTGGTTCCCAAGCTGATGGTACATGGGTACTTGGCTCATAAGATGAAGCTCTTGGTTGTGCCCATGTCCCTATTGATCACTTGGCTGTGCATGGAAAGAGTGTCTTCCATGGGGGTTCCAAACAGCCTCCTCCTCTTCAGTTGGCTCATATTGTTGTAGATGCTCTTCTTGATCAGGAGTGTGCTCATGAGTATGGCTTTGGTGGGAATTTCTTGCTGATGTACCCTTGTCTTTCTTGAACTTCCTCTTAACCATTTTCACCAATTCCTTAATGGCTTTGTCTTGCCATTTACACCATTTCTGGAGGGCATTGATGTGCTCATGAGCTACCTTCAAAGAGCCTCCTTAGCTGGGTGCTTCATAGGGTTTGAAGTGGAACTGCCTTGAACTGTAGCTCAACACTTCTTCTTCTTCAAGCTCATCTTCTTCATAGGTTCTTCCTTGGCCTTCAGCGCCAGCTGCAGCATTCCATTGGTGATCTTCTTCAGCTTCTTCTTCAATCTCTTCAGTGTTTCCTTCCTCACTGTCTTGTTCTCTCTCTCCAGGGGATAGGGCCGCCTTTGTAGAGCTCCTCCTCACTCAGATTGAAGTTGATGTTGGTCCTTGTGGTGAAGGAGGTGAGCCTTGGGTTAGGGAGAATGACTCTCACTGGCTCTTGGTGATCATTGAGGAATAGGTAGACATGCCTGTCTTGAACACTCTTCTCAAGGAAATGGCTTCTCTTCAGATAGTCCATGTCTATCCAGGAAGGACTTAGAGCATCTTCAGCATGCTCCTCAAGATTCACATCACAGGCCATGAGTATGGCTGTCACAACTCCTCCAATGTGAAGCTTTGGATTCCTCTCCCTTTTTCCTTTGTTGATAACCCAGCCCTGATAGGTTAGCATCTGCTCCATCAACAGTCTTACAAAGCAAGGGAATTTGCTTGGTGGACCAATAGGTGTTGCATTTTCGTTGGTGTCCACACTGGTATACAATCCGTTGTAGAGGAAGTCTCTCTCCTTGCCAGTTAGGTGTAAGGTTTCCTTCCTTGCAAAAAAGTGTTTGCAAGCGCCTTGTGTGCATATCTAACTGCATGATGCTTCAAGTGTTGGTTCCTTGTAATTCCAGCTCTGAATTCCCCAACTCCAATCATTTCTCATAGATGTGTGTACTGTGATTCATAGATTGAGAACTTCTTTCCTCTTTGAAAATAAGTGCTTAGCCCCAGCGCTTTAGAGAGTTCTTGGAAGGTGATTGTAAACCGCTGTTTCCCAAGCTTGAAGGAGATCCATCCATCACGGTCAGAGAGCTCACTCATCTCATAGTTGACCACCTTGAGAGTGGAGAGGAACTGATGAGTGAAGCGCTCATAAAAGGGAAGAGACTGTAACAGTTGTGTAAGCCCCATGTGCTCAAAAAGGCAAATGCAGTCTTCATAAATCCCTAGTTCCTCCATCTAACCTACTATCTTAAACAAACCCACATTGCAAAACCAAAACACAACACTTAAAATTAATCAAAACTTGTTCTTAAAGACATATACTAAGCGATTTTGAACAAATGCATAGAGTAAGAGCAAAGAAATGATAGCTGAGGAAGCAAACCTTTGTGGAGCTTCTAAGCACTTAGAGAAAGCAAATAAAAGAGAGAGAACTAAGAATTTCGAGCTTTAGGTGAGAGAAGTAGTGAATTGAAGTGTGAAGAGAAGTGAAGGAGATTGTTGGTTTAAATAGAGAGAAAAATGGGGAACCAAAGGAATCAATGGTTGGTGAGAGAACCAAAGGAATCAGAAGAGTGGGAGACAAGAATAAAAGTGCTCAGAAGCTGTGAAAGAAGTCAGGAAGAATCCAATGTGTAAATTTAAACCCCCTTGGCTCCAAACCAAAGGAGGGAAAATGTTTTGAAAATTGAAGTACTTACCTCGGGTGAAACATCGATAAAAAATGACCGTTGTAACTGACCGAAATGTCAGTATCGATCATAAGTGATCGATGCTAGTGATCGATGTTCTTACTGGGGATCATATCGGTCATCACATGATCGATGTTCTTAACCGAAATTAATCCGCTGCGTTTATATCGATCAGTGTATGATCGATGTTGGTGATCGATATGTTTCTGAGAATCACATCGATCACCAACTGATCGATACACTTGACTGAAATTAGTCCGGCGGGTTTATATCGATCAAGCTTGATCGATGTGAATGACCAAAATGTATTTCCCTTTCAAACTTGTGATCGATATGTTGACTGGTGTAAACTGGCTCCACTGACATCGATCAAATATGATCGATATTCATGACCAAAATGTGTGTATCGGTCTTGTCATGACCGATACACTTGATCGATGTCAGCCAGAAAACACCTGTTCTTTGTCCCTTTCAGACTTTCTCAACCCCCAATTCGAAATCCTGCTTCTATACACTATAACAAAGCATAAAAGAGAAACTAGAAAGCATAATATATACAAAAGGATACCATGGGACTACCTCCCAACTGTGCTTGTTTAAAGTCACTAAGCTTGACTTTGATTACCTCTTTTAGTTAAGGTGAGGAGAAGGAGTCTTGGAACTCCTTGGTGGTGGCTTGCTCCTTTTGACTCTGGCAGAGGCTCCATTCATCCTGATCTTGGCAAAAGGCATAGTCTTCCCCTCTTGCTGAAGCTTGAAGCTAAACTCTCCCCTCTTAGAGACACTTGGTTGCAAAACCACCTCTCCTTTGTTAGTAACCAGCTTAATATCATTCAGATTCTTGTAACTACCCACTTCAAGGACCTCATTTTCAGTGGTGTCTTCAAACAACTTTGGCAAACAGCAGCCATCAAAACTCTCCCCTTGGTAGCCTTCAAACTCTGGCCAATGTTTCCCAAGCTGCTTCAGCTTCTTGATGTTCATTGAGAAGGCTTGCTCATTCTCCAGCTTATTCCCCTTGGAGTCAAACCTTAGAACCTTCTTCCTGGTCAGTCTCAGCTCAATTGTGCACTCCTTGGCATCAAACACTGCTCCAGCTGAGGCTAAGAAAGGTCTTCCTAGGATGATATCATTCTTTATATGTTAATCACCAGAACTATTTTAGATGAGTAAAATAACTAGTGATTTTGTGAACATATCGAACCTGATCTATAATGCATGTTTATGTTGTTAGAATTTGCAAAGGAATTTGAAATTCCGGAATCTGACCATAGTTAATCTCTGCGACGGAAGTCGATTGGTTTTACACTAGTGTTTCGAGTTCTAGAACGGTTTTAATAAATATTCCTTTCAGTCTGTAATCTGTGATTTATGTCAACCTGCGAATTTCCCATTACTTAGCGTCTTGTCTTCTGATTTTAAGAACCTACAATCCGTCCCTGACATCATTGCTTTCGTTGTTATTTTATTTTCATTTCATTATTTACTGCTTAGCTTCATTTGAATCTAAAATCTGTTGAGTGATAGCCTTAAGTCCTTGTGGATTCGATCCCTAAGTACTACAGTGATCTCTTAATTTGGGAGAGTAGCTCCCTTTCTCTTTTCCCTCGTTTTTTTTAATTTGAATGGTGGTTGATATATCATGGTTTTTGCTGGTTTTTGACCATGATATAAGTCTTGTTTATAGAGTCTTTTTGGTATTTTTCGAGTCCTATAGAGTTTTTGCAGGTATAGGTACAAATGGAGCATAATTGTGGATTCTGGAACCTTTTGGAGCTATACTGAAGTTGATGCTGAAAGGACCAAGTCGAAGGGCATTAAGGAGCAGGGTGTCGATCGACACCCACTAGTTGGTGTCGATCGACACCGGTCGTGGTCGCAAAGAAGTATAAAAGCTCATTGGAAGAAATTGCAACTTGGTCCAGAAGTTTCCCACTATTTGTACTTTTGCCCCAGTTCGTGTTTAGACTTGTATTTAGGTTTTCTAAGCCATTGTTAGGCAATCATTCTGATATTCATTGAGACGAAGAGAAAGATTAGATTGAAAGCTTTTGGGGAGATAAATCCATACTCTATAGAGAAGAATTTCGAACCCCTTCATCTTTTACTCTATTTTCTTAATGCAATATTATTCAGTCATGATTTGTGTTTCACTTGCTATGTCTGAGTAATCTGCTAGTTAGGTTTTGGGTTATTCAAAGGTTGATAATGAATTGTTAGAACTACAAAACTGGAAGGATAAATCATTTGGTTCTTCATCTAGATTGCTTTAATACTGGTTTTAAGATTGATCACCTAGAAATCAGATCTTAGGTTTTTTAATGGATGTGGAAACATTGTTAATCACCAGAACTATCTTAGATGAGCAAAATAACTAGTTGCAAAAGAATTTGGATTAGTGATTTTGTGAACATATCGAACCTGATCTGTAATGCATGTTTAGGTTGTTAGAATTTGCAAAGGAATTTAGAATTCTGGAATCTTATCATAGTTAATCTCTGCGACGGAAGTCGATTGGTTTTACACTAGTGTTTCGAGTTCTAGAACGGTTTTAATAAATATTTCTTTCAGTCCGTAATCAGCGATTTATGTCAACCTGCGAATTTCCCATTACCTAGCGTCTTGTCTTCTGATTTTAAGAACCTACAATCCGCCCCTGACATCATTGCTTTTGTTGTTATTTTATTTTCATTTCATTATTTACTGCTTAGCTTCATTTGAATCTAAAATCTGTTGAGTGATAGCCTTAAGTCCTTGTGGATTCAATCCCTAAGTACTACAGTGATCTCTTAATTTGAGTGACTAGCTCTAAGGGTTAATTTGAGCATATCAAATTTTGGCGCCATTGCCGGGGACTTAGATATTGCTTTCAGATTTTTAGTTTTAGAATTTTGACTAAGCTTTTATTTTCTGTTTACTAACTTCTTTCACTTTTCTGTTGTCTATTTCAGGTGCATGCATAATCGCAGTACTAGGAGCAACAAAGACAAAGAACTTGTGACTCTAGGCATCGACGAACTCGCCAAGTTAGAGAGAACCATTAGGAAAGCCAAAAAGCAGACTAAAATGGTTGGACCACTTTTTTTGAGGACAGATGCTGAGGGTCATTTAGTTGACAGAGAGGAGAACAGAAGGAATGAGGATGGGTAGAGGATAGATGACAATGGCTTTGTAATTGAGGAGCAGAATGTACAACAGCAGGCTGCTGGAGATGCTGCTGGGCGTCATCCACAGAGGACTCCGGGAGATTACAACAGGCCAGATCAGTTCTATGCAAATAGAGCTGCAATCCGCCCACCTGCCTTTCAGAGGAATGACTTTGAGCTGAAACCCAGTTACTATCAGCTGGTAGGTCAGCATCCTTTCCATGGGCTTCCACATGGACACCCAATGGACCACATTGAGAAGTTTGAAGACCTGGCTTCAAGTGTAAAAGCCAATGGAGTCACCAATGACTTCTTATTATGCAAGCTTTTCCCTCACTCTTTGGAACACATTGGCTCAAACAGCTGGAACCTGCTTCTTTGACTACATGGGAGGACACTAAATCTGCTTTCCTCAACAACTTCTATGATGATGCAAGGTTAGAAGAGTTGAGGAGAAATATCGCCACATTCTCCCAAGGTCCAACAGAGGCTTTTAAAGCAGCATGTGTTAGATTTAAGCTGTACCAAAGGGACTGCCCTCATCATGGGTTTAATGAAGTACAACTGCTGGGAATCTTCTTCAGAGGTGTTGATTGGAAATACCAGATGGCTCTGGATGTAGCAAGCAATGGGAACTTCAACACAAGAGTCCCAGCTGATGCCATCAAGCTGATAGAGAACCTAGCTTCCAGTAACAGCACAAAGAATGCTGATTTTGAGAGATAGAAAAACGCTGGGGGTGCAGGAAGTAATCAGTTTGTTTCTGAGATGAAAGCCAAGCTGGACTCTGTGCATAATCTCCTGGTGGGGAAGAAGTATGTTCAGTTTGCTACTGAGATTGAGACATTTGAGCCAGCTGAAGAGTTTGAAGAAGAAGATGTCAACTACATCAATGGAGCTGGTTTTCAAGGGCAAATGTACAACAATCAGCAAGGAAACAGAGGATTCAGTGGGAATATGCAGGAAACCAGAGTTCTACTGGCTACACTCCCAAGCCTCAGTTTCAGAAGTCTGAGTACCAGAAGCCTTATCAGAACAGCAACTTCAACAGGAACTATGGTTCCTCATCTTATCAGCTTGCACCAGCACCATCAGCTTCAAGCAAAATGGAAGCCAATGTTGAGCAGTTGCTAGAAGGTCAGCAGAAGATTACAGTTAACTTCAATGGCAAGATTGACGCCCTGTATCAAGATTTGAATGGGAAAATCGAAGCTCTGAACACTCATGTGAAGACTTTGGATACTCAAGTGGCTCAAACTGCTGGGGCTGTGAAAAGACAGGATGGGTTCCTTCTAGGAAGGACAGACACCAACCCAAGACACTCTGTTAACGCCATTACGCTGAGGAGTGGAAAAAATCTGCAACCAGTGCAGAAAAAGGGCTTTAGTGCAGAAGGTTTCGAGCAGCTGCAGGAGTTTGAAGATGAAGATTTCGAAAATTTTGAAGAGTGTCGATCGACACCAATCCCTCAGTGTCGATCGACACCAGAGGAAATTCGCGACTCCTCGACTCGAAGCGAACGGATATCGACCGAGGTCGACAAGCTGCCCGACACCAGATCGACACCACTCTCAGGAACCAGTGTCGATCGACACCCACCCCCTGGTGTCGATCGACGGCCACCACAGAAGCAAATTCCGAGTTCTCAGACTCCAGAAAGTGCAGAAGAAAGGGTCTATAAGCCAAAGGTGCCTTATCCAAGGAACCAAAAGAAGTTTAAACAGGAACTGGAGGATGCTAGGATTAAAGCTATCATGGATAAGCTTGTGGTGGAGATTTCTTTGATAGATGCCATAAGGACTACTCCTGTGATAAAGAGATATGTGAAAAGGATGATGACCAAGAATCTGGGGCTGGAGCAATGAACAATGCTGATTTTAGAACAAGTAACTGCAGTGATTCAGAATAAGATACCAGAGAAGCTGACTGATCCTGGGAGCTTTGTTCTGGATTGCACAATCTTTTCTGAAAGGTTTGAGAGGTCATTATGTGATCTGGGGTCAAGTGTTAACCTGATGCCTCATTCAGTTGCTGTCAGTTTGGGTATGACTGATTTCCAGCCAACCAGAATATCTCTTATTTTGGCAGACAGGTCTGTAAGGATTCCTGAAGGCATTTTAGAAGATGTACCAGTCAAAGTGGGAGACTGTGTGATTCCCACAGAATTTGTGGTTCTGGCTTATGGTGAAGAACCAAAAGACCCCTTGATTTTGGGAAGACCATTTCTGGCTACTGCAGGCACCATCATTGATGTCAGAAAAGGGAGAATTGCTTTGAATGTGGGCGACTTGGTGATGCATTTTGACATGGACAAGTTGATGCAGAGGCCAACAATAGATGGCCACACATTCTATGTACACTCCCTCACCAGTCTTGCAGAAGAAATCTTCCAAGAGATGCATCCTGCAGATCCTTTGGAGAGGGCATTGACAGTTTCTGCAGAATCAACAGAGCATCTAGACAACATTGCTGCTGGCTATGTCAAGATGATGGATGCAAATGAGCAGGTCATGCAGCTGGTTGCACAACAAGAGCTGGTTGGGACATCTGTAAAAGCTGCAAAGTTAGGTGACTGGAGTGAAGAAAAAGCTCTCAAAATCAAACTCAAACAGCTTCCTGCAGGTCTAAGGTATGCTTTTCTAGGATCTAACTCTACATATCCTGTCATAGTTAGTGCTACCTTAAACAATGCAGAGCTCACTTTACTGCTAAGCAAGCTGCGTACTTTTCGCAAGGCTCTTAGCTATTCTCTTGATGACATTTCAGGTATCTCTCCAGAGTTGTGCATGCACAGGATACATCTTGAGGATGAGTCGAAGTCGTCAATCGAGAACCAGAGGAGGCTAAATCCAAACTTGCAAGATGTAGTGAAGAAGGAGATCATGAAGCTTCTGGCTGCTGGGATCATTTACCCGATTTCAGACAGCACTTGGGTCAGTCCAGTACATGTGTTTCCCAAGAAGGGAGGAGTGACAGTGGTAAAAAATGAGAAGAATGAGCTGATTCCCACAAGGACCATCACTGGGCACATGATGTGTATTGACTACAGGAAGCTCAATGTTGCTACAAGAAAGGATCACTTCCCACTGCCAATCATTGATCAGATGCTGGGGAGGTTGGCGAATCACTCCTATTACTGCTTCCTGGATGGCTACGCTGGCTTCTTTCAGATCCCCATCCACCTAGATGACCAGGAGAACTCAACATTTACTTGTCCTTATGGTACATTTGCATATCGCAGAATGCCATTTGGACTTTGTAATGCTCCTGCGACATTCTAGAGATGCATGCTGTCCATCTTCATAGACATGATTGAGAAATATATGGAGGTCTTCATGGATGACTTCTCAGTGTATGGATCATCTTTTAAGGACTGCCTTGACAACCTCGGTCAAGTGCTCGCAAGGTGTGAAGAAAAGCATCTAGTTCTGAACTGGGAAAAATGCCATTTTATGGTCAGAAATGGGATTGTGCTTGGGCATCGAGTTTTTGGAGAGGGTATTGAGGTAGAGAGCAAAGATTGAAGTGATGACTAGTTTACAGCCTCCAGATTGTGTGAAGTCAGTCATGAGCTTTCTAGGACATGCTGGTTTCTACAGAAGGTTCATTCAGGACTTCAGTAAGATTGCAAGACCACTCACAACTCTGCTTTTCAAGGATGTGAAGTTTAAATTTACTGAAGAATGTCACTCAGCCTTCCAGCAAATCAAGCTGGCTTTAGTGAGTGCCCCTATTGTGCAGCCTCCTGATTGGGATCTACCATTTGAGGTGATGTGTGATGCTTCAGACTTTGCAGTGGGCGCTGTATTGGGTCAGAGAAAGGATAAAAAGCTTCATGCAATCTACTATGCAAGCAGAACACTGGATGATGCTCAAAAGAACTATGAAACTACAGAGAAGGAATTGTTGGATGTAGTATTTGCATTTGAGAAGTTCAGACAGTACTTGGTTGGGTCTAAGGTAATTGTGCACACTGATCACTCTGCTCTCAAGTTCTTGATGCAGAAGAAAGATGCAAAACCAAGACAGCTGAGATGGATTTTGCTGCTGCAAGAATTTGACATTGAGATAATGGAAAAGAAAGGGGTTGAGAATGGAGTAGTAGACCATCTCTCCAGAATTAGAATTGAAGACAACGTCCCCATTGATGATTTCCTGCCAGAGGAGAACATATGTCTCATTGAGTCAAGATTGCAGACTTCAGATACGGATGCACTGCAGTTTTCTCGAACAGCAGACAGGGTGTCGATCGACACCCACCACTTGGTGTTGATCGACACCAATCTCGACGCGAGCCATAATCGAGCAAGATCGATATCTCTCTCGTCACCCTGGTCGACGCTGACCAGTATCGACCGACACACCCCATCTGGTGTCGATCGATGATATGCTCAAATTAACCCTTAGAGCTACTCTCTCAAATTAAGAGATCACGGTAGTACTTAGGGATCGAATCCACATAGACTTGAGACTATCACTCAACAGATTTTAGATTCAAATAATGCTAAGCAGTAGATGATAAAATAAAACTAAATATTTGCGAAGTCAATGAGATCAGGATGGTTGTTGGTTCTTAAAATCAATAGAGACAAGCGCTAGGCAATGGGAAATTCGCAGGTTGACATAAATCGCAGACCACAGACTGAAAGAAATATTTATTAAAACCGTTCTATAACTCGAAACACTAGTGTAAAACCAATCGACTTCCGTCGCAGAGATTAACTATGATCAGATTTCAGAATTCTAAATTCCTTTGCAAACTCTAACAACCTAAACATGCATTATAGATCAGGTTCGATAAGTTCACAAAACCACTAATCCAAATTGCTTTGCAACTTGTTATTTTGCTCATCTAAGATAGTTCTGGTGATTAATAATGTTTCCACATCTATTAAACAACCTAAGATCTGATTTCTAGGTGATCAATCTTAAAACCAGTATTAAAGCAATCAAGATGAAGAACCAAATGATTTATCCTTCCAGTTTTGTAGTTCTAACAATTCATTATCAACCTTTGAATAACCTAAAACCTAACTAGCAGATTACTCAGACATAGCAGATGAAACACAAATCATGACTGAATAATATTGCATTAAGAAAATAGAGTAAAAAGATTAAAGGGGTTCGAAATTCTTCTCTACAGAGTATGGATTTGTCTCCCCAAAAGCTCTCAATCTAATCTCTCTCTTTGTCTCAATAATTCTCAGAATATCTGCCTAACAATGGCTTAGAAAACCTAAATACAAGTCTAAACACGAACTGGGGCAAAAGTGCAAATAGTGGGAAACTTCTGGGCCAAGTTGCAATTTCTTCTAATGAGATTTAACGCTTCTTCGCAACCATGATCGGTGTCGATCGACACCAAGAGGTGGGTGTCGATCGACACCTAGCTCTTTAATGTCCTCCGACTTGGTCTTTTCAGCAACAGCTTCAGTATAGCTCCAAAAGGTTCCAGAATCCACAATTATGGTCCATTCGTACCTAAACCTGCAAAGACTCTATAGGACTCGAAAAATACCAAAAAGACTCTATAAACAGGACTTATATCATGGTAAAAAACCAGCAAAAACCATGATATATCAATCGACACCAGTCCCGAACTGCAATTGTGCTTCAACAGATTCTGCGTGATGTTTTCTCTCAGCCTATCTTCACAGTTACAACCTCTTCTAGGCCTTGGTATGCTGATATTGCCAACTACCTAGCTGCAGATGAGGTCTCTGACACTCTCAAAGGATATGAGAAGAAGAAATTCATGAGGAAACTAAGGAGATATTACTGGGATGAACCATACTTGTACAAGTACTGTTCAGATGGAATCTATAAAAGATGCCTTGCAGAAACTGAGGTTCAGAATGTGCTTTTCCACTGTCATGGCTCTGAGTTTGCATGACACTTTGCTACCTTTAAAACTGTCTCCAAGGTTCTACAAGCAGGGTTCTGGTGGCCTACAATGTTCACGGATGCTCAGACATTCATCTCACATTGTGATGTCTGCCAAAGGAGAGGGAAGATCAGTAGAAGACATGAGATGCCACATAACTCCATACTTGAAGTTGAAGTTTTTGACTGCTGGGGCATATATTTCATGGGACCTTTTCCCTCATCCTATGGGAACAAGTACATCCTGGTTGCAGTGGATTAAGTCTCCAAATGGGTGGAAGCAATTGCCAGTCCACACAATGATGCTGCAGTGGTCTTGAAACTGTTCAAAACGATCATTTTTCCCAGGTTTGGAGTACCACGGATTGTGATCAGTGATGGTGGGAAACACTTTATCGATAGAGTGTTTGAGAAGCTGCTGCAGAAGTATGGAGTTCATCACAAGGTTGCTACACCTTATTATCCTCAAACAAGTGGTCAGGTTGAAGTTTCCAACAGGCAAATCAAGGAAATCCTGGAGAAGACAGTAGGGAAGACAAGAAAGGACTGGTCTGCGAAGTTAGATGATGCACTTTGGGCCTACAGGACAGCATTGATGTTACTTCATATTGCATGCATTTTGTATACATATGAGTTAGCTTTTCATGCATTTACATCATGCTTTAGACTAGATTGCATCGCTTAGGGTCCTAGAGAATTCTCGCACCAGCATACGCATGTTCCTTGCATTTTGCATCACATTCAGGTTGTTTCTGGCGACTTTGGGGTCGTGGAGGTTCGTGGACATGCTGAAGCTGTTGTGGCGGTTCGTTGAAGGTCAGATGTTTGCTAAGGACCAGAGATCGGGGAGCAGATCGAACATGGCAGGTCGATCTAGATGCGATCGACCGGAAGATCGAGAAGACCAGGCGATCCATGGAAAATGATCGAGACGAAGATCGAGTGGAGAAATCGATCAAACGGTACGGACGTAAATGACGCCATGCAGAGCAAGAGCCGGATCGAGTCCACCACTCGATCCAACCGAAGATCGATACCAAGATCGGATGCAACACTCGATCTGTCGAAGATGATTGAGACCCAGATCGAGTTGAAGACACGATGTCCGAAAATGATCGAGAGAGCCGCTCGATCCCGAAGTCGATTCTCTGTCCTTTCAACCGCTTTTGACCGCTAGCGAGGGGGGGACCATCGAGCTGTTTTTGCCATTTTGGGAAAGAGGCGATGTCTCTTTCCACACACACTTTTTCAATCTTATCTTTTTATGCTTTTTCTCTCTGGTTTTGAGATTATCCACCATTGTTGAACTTGAAGTTTTTTCTTGGTTT
This sequence comes from Thlaspi arvense, assembly GCA_911865555.2. Lineage (NCBI taxonomy): Eukaryota > Viridiplantae > Streptophyta > Magnoliopsida > Brassicales > Brassicaceae > Thlaspi > Thlaspi arvense. The sequence continues at coordinate 47,961,153 of OU466857.2, forward strand.
TGTAATCGAATCGTTCTGAAGTTGAATCTAGTTCTTTTTCATGTTCATCGTTTCTTTCTCCATGCTTTGCTTGATTTATCTTATGTGTAGTGAGTAGTTTCATTAGGGTTTCAGGGTTGAGAGTATTCAAAGGGTCAAAAAAGTTTTCAATCTTAGAGTTTTCTAGCGCTTAATGGCTATCTCTTCTAGGGTGCTGAGTTCCTAAAGCTTAAATACTCTAACGCCAAGAGCTTTATGATCCGAGAGGTCTCTTACCTTGACAGGATCTAGGAACCTCTGAAGATCGCACCCTAGAGACTAGTTACCCCTTCCCAAAAGCCATGGAAGTTTGGGGGACTAGTTATGCCATGTGCTTGAAATCTGTTTTTCCTGCCCTTCAACCTCTCTTTCCACCAGAAGCCATGGGTTTGGAGGAGAGGATGAAGGAGTGATCTATACCGAAAGCCACGGATAGATCTTATTTTGTTTTCAAGGCTTAGAGATTCTCACAAAGTGAGTCGATTTGAAGTTTTCAACCCATGCTCGGACCTTTGAAACCCCTGACCATGAATCTCAACCCTAGACCCTCTTTCTTAGCATTTTTACATCTTCTCTCGTCATTCGCTTGATCTTTGATAGCATCCTGGTCGTTAGTTTCGCTGCTCTTACATTTTTAGACGAGATCGATCGTTGTTGCTCGATCTAGTGGTCGATCCCGTGGTCGATCCACTAGTCGAATTTTAGTAATTTGTAGCTTTGTTCTTTAATTATTCTGTTTGTTCCTCATGGTAGTTTGATCATTCCTGGTAATTTTAAAATAGTTTTGCATTCCATTTAGTTGATGCATCTAGTTTTTAGGGATTTTCTCAAAACCGATCTTTATTCTCTTAGATTTGCAAAGCCCTTGCATTCTCTTTGATCTTCCTAGCTCCTAGAAATGGATTGACTATCACTTGTATACTGTACTACAACCTAAGTGTTGCATTTGAGTTTGATAGCCTCATCGCATCCTCACCCTTGCAAAGAAAGTAGTTATCAAATGGCGCCGTTGCCATTCTAGGAGTTTTAGAAAGCATAGAGATTTGGAGCTTAGTAGAGACTAAGCATTTACCTTGTTTTAGTTACTAATATCTCTACTCTAAAACGTGTGTCTCTCAGGTACATGAATCTTCGTTCAAGGGGAGACAATAATCTACTTCAACCCTTGGACAACATTCATCAGCTTGGTCATTCGCGGCAAAGAAGAGTACGAGAACAAGCCAGAGCCTTTGAGGAGATTGTTCAGCATGGTTTGGTTGACTTTGAAGCTATGGCTGAACACGAGCATCCAGAGGGACCTCCTCCAGCTCACGGGGCAGTGGGAAGGGGCAATGGAAACCCCCAACACGCGGCTAGACCCCCAAGGATCATAGGAGCCGGAGATGCTCCCAATACTCATCACAATAGGTCTGGGATCACTCCTCCTCCTGTACAAAACAACAACTTCGAAATTAAGCCGGGTTTCATCTCCATGGTGCAAAACAACAAGTTCCACGGCTTAGCAATGGAAGATCCCTTGGAGCACCTTGACAATTTCGAGCAAGTATGTGGAATGATCAAGATAAACGGCATATCAGAAGATGCTTTCAAGCTGCGCCTATTTCCCTTTTCACTCGGAGACAAAGCTAGGCATTGGAAGAAGACCCTCCCACAAGGCACCATCACCTCATGGGCCAAGTGTAAGAAGGCCTTTCTCTCAAAATTGTTCTCTAGCACCAGAACAGCACGGTTGAGAAGCGAAATCAGCGGCTTCACTCAACGAAACAACGAGACATTCAACAAGGCAATGGAACGTTTCAAAGACTACACGATCCAATGTCCTCATCACGCTTTCAGTGAGGAGACCTTACTCAGCACCATCTACCGCGAAGCTTCACCAAAAATCAGGTTGTCGCTTGACACAGCTAGTAAAGGGAACTTCCTTGGTCAAGAGGTAGAAGAGGGCATGGAGCTGATTGAAAACTTAGCATTGAGTGATGGCAACTACGCTGAGGATTATGATCGTGCACCGAGAGGATCCGAGCTAGAGTCTAACAAAAAGGAGCTGAAATCTTTGCATGAGAAGATTGATAAGCTGGTGTTAGCCAACCAGAAGCATGTTCACTTTGTTGGTGAAACTGATGAGAATCAAGAAGAGCTTGAGTTGAGCCAGGCAGAAGCCAATTGGGTGGCGGGACAGAACAATTACAAACCTCAAGGCTACAACCAGAACAACAACCTCTCCTACCGTAGTACCAACGTTTCCTAAAGACCAAGTGTACCCTGCTCAGCAAGCAAAACCTTTCATACCTTACAACAAAGGTTTTCAGCAGAGTGGTGGTTTCCAAGGTCAAGGACAGAACAACTTCCAAGGGCAACATCAAGGTAACAAGGGTTATACGCCAAACTACCCTCCGGGCTTTGCACCTCAGCAGCAACAGCCGATGCAACAACAAGTTGATCCGGTTCAAGCCATGTTTCAGCAGCTGATCCAAGTGCAAGCCTCTACAAACCAGAAGTTTGCCGAGATGAACACTCGTCTAGACTCGTCTCTTACTGACTTCTCCACTCAGATCACCAACTTAAACAACAAGATCAAGCAGCTAGAGAAGGGGAAAGTGAGTACAAGTGGTCAGAATAGCCTACCGGGCAAGTGTGAGCAGAATCCTAAGGAATATGCCAACGCCATCACGTTAAGAAGCGGCAAAGAGCTAGCACCTCTGGTTACTCCTAAGAACAACGAGGACGTTCTTCAAGAGGGGGAGGGTAAGCCTTCAGCTGATGATGAGATTAACTTTGACAATGTCTGGATCCAAGGGCCAAGAAGAGGAGACAAAGCAGTTGCTGAGAAGGATGCGTATGTACCTCCACCGTTTGTACCTAAGGTGCCTTTTCCTGGCCGCTTCAAGAAGCAACTCATAGAGAAGCATAGGATCCTCTTTGAGAAGCATCTTAAGGACGTAGAGATCAAGCTACCTCTCGTTGACTGCCTTGCAATGATGCCTAAATGCGCCAAATTCTTCAAAGACACTCTCGTGAAGAAGAATAAGGAAAGCAAGGAGGTGCTTGTTCTAAGTGTGGAGTGTAGTGCTGTGATACATAAGGAGATAGTCCCTAAGAAGTTGGGAGACTCTGGAAGCTTCACTATACCCTGCGCTTTAGGTCCTCTGGAGTTCAAGAGTTGCCTTTGTGATCTCGGAGCTAGCATAAATCTGATGCCTCATTCCGTGGCGAAGAAGCTTGGCTTTACTCGTTTCAAAGACTGTAGAATCTCGTTGGTACTGGCTGATAGGAGTGTGAGGCTACCAGTGGGGCTGCTTGAAGATCTACCGGTGCGAATCAGCGATGTGAACGTGCCCAAGGACTTCGTTGTGTTGGAGATGGATGAAAAGCCTAAGGACCCACTCATCCTTGGAAGGCCATTCCTTGCAACCGCCGGGGCTATCATCGATGTCAAGAACGGGAAGATTGCCTTGCACTTAGGAAAGGATATAAGGCTGGACTTCGATATCAATGAGGTTTTGAAGAAGCCGACCATAGAAGGGCAAGCTTTCTACATTGAAACGATGGATGCCTTAGCGGATAAGTTGCTGGAAGAGCTGGCTCAGGAAGATCATTTGAAGCTAGCACTGACTAGGGAGCCAGGAGTGTTCGGCTATGTAGATCAGAGGACCCAGGAGTACGCCATCTTGCTGGATTCTAGGAAGATTGTTAAGAAGGATGAAGGCTGCTGCCTAGAGATCGACCCTGAGATCGATGCTGTCACTTGATCCAGGAGTCAGATCGACAAGGCAATCGAGAACACAACTCGATCCGGTGCAGCAATCGACAGTCAGATCGAGAGGAATGATCGATCCGGAAAAACAATCGAGACGACGATCGAGAGAGACCTTCTGATCATTTTGGGGTCTAATCAGGAGATCGACTCAGCGTCTCGATCCCTTACTCGATCCACATCAAATCGAGTAAGTGAATCGAGCAAAACTGCTCGATCTAGACGACATCGAGAGCAAGATCGATTGGAGGACTCTATTTCAGAAGGGATAGCGGTTGAGGAAAGCAGTCTTAAGGGCCATGCCTAGGGTTCTAAGGAGGGTTCTAAGGAGGAAAACAACAACAACAGCCACGAGGATGACTGGAGCGAGCTGTTAGCCCCAAAGGTGGACCTTAAGGAGCTCCCAAAAGGGCTAAGGTATGCTTTCTTAGGGCCTAATAACACCTATCCCGTGATTGTGAATGAAAACCTAAGTGATGATGAGTTGCACTCGCTCCTGACTGAGCTGAGAAAGTATAGGAAGGCCATTGGGTACTCTTTAAGTGACATCAAGGGCCTTTCACCAATGCTTTGCACTCACATGATTCACTTGGATAATGAGAACACCTCTTCTATAGAACATCAAAGGCGTTTGAATCCTAATTTGAAAGAGGTTGTTAAGAAAGAGATCCTTAAGCTTTTAGAGGCTGACGTGATCTATCCCATAAGTGACAGCACGTGAGTTTCTCCTGTACACGTGGTGCCTAAGAAGGGAAGGATCACGGTCATAAGGAACGATAAAGATGAGCTTATTCCTACTAGAACCATCACTGGTCATAGGATGTGTATTGATTATATGAAACTTAACCTTGCAACTAGGAAAGATCATTTCCCTTTGCCTTTTATTGATCAAATGCTTGAGAGACTTGCTAATCACCCTTACTACTGCTTCCTCGATGGGTATAGCGGTTTCTTTCAGATACCAATTCACCCAAATGATCAGGAGAAGACGACCTTCACATGTCCCTACGGTTCCTTCGCTTATCGAAGGATGCCGTTTGGATTGTGTAATGCACCGGCTACGTTTCAGCGGTGTATGATGTCGATCTTCTCTGATCTAATAGAATAGATGGTAGAGGTGTTTATGGATGACTTCTCTGTCTATGGTGCGTCCTTTTCTACGTGTTTGTTGAATCTTTGCAGGGTACTAAAGCGCTGTGAAGAGACAAACTTGGTGCTAAACTGGGAGAAATGCCACTTTATGGTTAAGGAAGGGATCGTGCTTGGTCACAAGATATCAGAGAAGGGCATTGAGGTTGATCAGGCTAAAGTAGAAGTCATGATGGGTCTTGAGGCGCCGGTTAATGTTAAGGGAGTCAGAAGTTTCTTGGGACACGCCGGGTTCTATAGGCGCTTCATCAAGGATTTCTCTAAGATTGCACGCCCTCTTACACGGTTGCTGTGCAAGGAAGCTGAGTTTGTGTTTGATGAGGAATGTTTGCGAGCTTTCGTGACCATCAAGGAAGCCCTTACATCAGCTCCTATAGTTCAAGCACCAGACTTGACACTACCCTTTGAGATCATGTGCGATGCTAGTGACTACGCCGTAGGAGCCGTTCTTGGTCAGAGGAAAGACAAGAAGCTGCACGTGATTTACTATGCTTCAAGAACCTTGGATGACACGCAAACGAGGTACACTACTACAGAGAAGGAGTTGCTTGCAGTAGTGTTCGCCTTTGAGAAGTTCCGGTCATATCTTGTAGGTTCCAAGGCTATTGTCTACACAGATCACGCGGCTTTGTGAAACATCTATTCAAAGAAGGACACTAAGCCTCGGCTTTTGAGGTGGATCCTCTTGCTTCAAGAATTTGACATGGAGATTAAAGACAAGAAGGGAATAGAAAAAAGAGTCGCTGACCATCTCTCTCGGCTAAGGATCAACGAGTCTATTCCCTTAGATGACTCTCTTCCAGAAGAGCAACTCATGGTGATCACTACGGCTGTTTGTGGAAGGCTAGAAGGGCAGTTTGAGGAGGTGTTGAGCTTCAAAGAGGAGGATCTTCCTTGGTACGCTGATGTTGTGAACTACTTAGCATGTGGAGAGGAGCCAACACATCTCAACAGCTACCACAAGAAGCGGTTCATGAGAGAGGCAAGTGACTACTTTTGTACCGGAGGTGTGTTACGAAGGAAGAAGCTAGAGACATCCTCTATCACTGTCATGGCTCTTTCTACGGAGGACACTTCACTTCATTCAAGACTGCCACGAAAGTGTTGCAAGCTGGTTTCTGGTGGCCGTCCATCTTCAAAGATGCACACGAGTTTGTGAAGAGCTGTGAAGCATGTCAACGAGCAGGGAATATCACTAAGAGGAACGAGATGCCTCAGGTACCTATCTTCGAAGTTGACGTGTTCGACGCGTGGGGCATAGACTTCATGGGGACATTTCCTTCTTTATACGGCAACAAGTACATCTTAGCAGCAGTTGATTATGTCTCTAAATGGGTTGAGGCTGTTGCTTGTCCTACAAACGATTCTAAGGTGGTGATCAAGCTGTTTAAAAGCATCATTTTCCCGAAGTTTGGGGTACCAAAGGTGGTTATAAGCGATGGAGGAAGCCACTTTATAAACAAGGTCTTTGAGAACCTTTTGAGGAAATACGGCGTTAAGCATAAAGTGGCTACACCGTATCATCCTCAAACGAGCGGTCAAGTGGAAGTCTCCAACTGGCAAATCAAGGCTATACTAGAGAAGACGGGCAAAGCAACAAGGAAAGACTGGGCAGTAAAGCTGGACAACGCTCTTTGGGCCTACGGTACCGCCTTCAAAACACCGATTGGTACAACCCCTTTCACTCTGCTCTATGGCAAAGGCTGTCACCTACCGGTTGATCTGGAACACCGTGCACTGTGGGCTGTAAAGAGTCTGAACTTTGACCTCAAGACTGCTCAAGAGAGGCGCCTCATCCAGCTACATGAACTGGATGAATTAAGGCTGAACGCTTATGAGAGCTCTCGGATATACAAGGAGCGGACTAAGGAAGCTCATGACAAGAAGTTGGTTGCCAAGGAGCTTAAGGAAGGAGGTTTGGTACTGCTGTATAATTCAAGACTCAAACTCTTCCCGGGAAAGCTGAAGTCAAGGTGGAGCGGGCCGTTTGTTATCCAAGAAGTGCTGCCTTATGGAGCTGTTACATTGATGGGCAAGAGTGGCAGTGCATTCACCGTGAACGGACACAGGGTCAAGCCTTACTTGGCGGACAGCTATGACAAGGAGGGTACCTCGGTGCTTCTCCAAGACCCACCAACTGCCTAAGACAAGTAAAGTCTAGCTAAAGACGTTAAAGAAAGCGCACTTGGGAGGCATTCCCATATCTATCCTGTACATATTTCTGCTTTATTTCTGATGTTACTGCAGATTACATACATTTTGCATACACATTAGTTAGCTTTTCATGCATTTACATCACATTTTAGATTAGATTGCATCACTTAGAGTCCTAGAGCATTCTTGCACCAGCATACGCATGTTCCTTGCATTTTACATCACATTCAGGTTGTTTCTGGCTACTTTGGAGTAGTGGAGTTCGTGGACGTGCTGAAGCTGTTGTAGCAGTTCGTGGAAGGTCGGATATTTGCTAAGGACTAGAGATCGGGGAACAGATCGAGCATGGCAGGTCGATCTAGGATGAGATCGACCAGAAGATCGAGAAGACCAGGCGATCCAAGGAGAATGATCGAGACGAAGATCGAGTGAAGCAATCGATCAAACGGTACAGACGTAAATGACGACATGCAGAGCGAGAGCCGGATCGAGTCCACCACTCGATCCAACCGAAGATCGATACCAAGATCGGATGCAACACTCGATCCGCCAAAGATGATCGAGACCCAGATCGAGTTGAAGACACGATGTCCGAAGATGATCGAGAGAGCCGCTCGATCCCGGAGTCGATCTCTGTCCTTTCAACCGCTTTTGGCCGCTAGCGAGGGGGGGACCATCGGGTTGTTTTCGCCATTTCGGGAAGGCGGCGACGTCCTTTTCCCACACATTGTCGAACCTAGAGTTTTTCTTGCTTTTGTAATCGAATCGTTTGAGTTTAATCTAGTCTTCTTTTCATGTTCATCGTTTCTTTCTCCATGGTTAGCTTGATTTATCTTATGTGTAGTGAGTAGTTCATTTGGGTTCGGGGTTGAGAGGATTTAAGGGGTTAAAAGGGTTTCCATCTTGGGGTTTTCTAGTGTTTTAATGGCTATCTCTTCTAGGGTGTCGAGTTCTCAAAGCTTAAAGACTCTCACGCCAAGAGCTTTATGATCCGAGAGGTTCCTTACCTTGACAGGATTCAGGGACCTCTGAAGATCACACCCTAGAGACTAGTTACCCCTTCCCAAAAGCCATGGAAGTTTGGGGGACTAGTTAAGCCACTCGTTTGAAATCTGTTTTTCCTGCCCTTCGACCTCTCTTTCCACCAAAAGCCATGGGTTTGGAGTAGAGGATGAAGGAGTGATCTATACCGAAATCCACAGATAGATCTTATTTAGTTTTCAAGGCTTAGAGATTCTCACAAAGTGAGTCGATTTAAGGTTTTTGACCCAAGTTCGGACCTTTGAAACCCCTGACCATGAATCTCAACCTTAGGCCCTCTCTTTTAGCATCTTTACATCTTCTCTCGTCATTCGCTTGATCTTTGATAGCATCCTGGTCGTTATTTTTACTGTTCTTGCATTTCTAAACGAGATCGATCGTTATTGCTCGATCTAGTGGTCGATCCCATGGTCGATCCACTAGTCGAATTTTAGTAATTCGTAGCTTTGTCCTTTAATTATTCTGTTTGTTCCTCATGGTAGTTTGATCATTCCTGGTAATATTAAAATAGTTTTGCATTCCATTTAGTTGCTGCATCTAGTTTTTAGGAATTTTCTCAAAACCTATCTTGTTTCGCTTAGATTTGCAAAGCCCTTGCATTCTCTTTGCATTTTCTATCATCCTAGGTGTGGATTGACTCTCTCTTCCATACTGTACAACATGTGTTTTCTGATCTTATTTTCCCTTAAGCATCCTTGAGTCTTTAGTTCATGAAAAATTGGTGAAATTTTTAAAAAAATTTCAAAGATTCATGTAGTTGCATTCATCTTGTCAAAACATGTTAGGATTGAGTCTAGAATTTTTCTTAGCATCTAGGTTATTTGCATTTGCATAAGGGGTTAAAGTTTTCTTAAAAAGGTGTTTTATACTCATGAATTGTTTCAATGCCCTAGTTAGTAGTCCTCTAATGCTTTGCTTATGCTTTGAAAGTAAGTTCTTACCATGCTTGGATCACTTGCTATGATTTTCGTGACTTGAATTGAACTCTCATGATTTGAAACTTGTCCTAATAAGTGAAAACCTTAATCTGAAATTTTAATTATCATCCTTATGCATTTGAAAATGAACACATTGATTTTAAAATATTTAGGCTCTCTTCTTTCTTTTACCACTCTTTGTGAACCTAAGTAAAACTCCCACCTTGACCCTTATCCTTCTTTGAAGCCAAATATTTCTTGTGTGACATCATTGTGAGGCCTTCTCGGTTTTGAACTTATCATAAAGTGTTAGGCTTAGACGACATGATTGGGTTCTCATATGATTGCTAGCTTTGCATTTTGAAGCTAGATATAGGCATAGGATAAGTTTGGGGGATCATTGGGGTTGTTTTCATGTTTATATGTTCTTGGTTTCAAAAGAATTTGGTGTTTAGAAGAAAGAAATAGGTTTTAAGTGAAGGGTTGTGTTTAAAAATTATATATATATGCTCTAATGAATTTCAGGAGGTAGCTCTCTCAAATAAAAATAAAAAGAAAAAGAAAAAGAGCCTAAGTGCCAAAAAAAAAAAAAAAATAAATAAATAAATAAGAGAGCTACCAATAAGAAATAGTTAAAGAGCAAATTATTTTCAACCTTTTCACTAGCCTAAAGAGTTAAAAATATTTTCTGTTTTGAATTGGGAAAAGCTAAGCTTTGAGAAAAAGGGGTAGATTCTAAGTGGTGAGTGAGGATGAAAGTTAATAAATGAGAGGGGTTTAGGATCATTGTTAGTTTACATGTATCTTATCATGTATGCATCAATTGCCTTCACCTTTAGCATTATGGATAAAGTTCTTGCCACTTTTGAGAGAAACCCTTGTTTTAAATGAAAACACTTTTCAAATGAAATCATTCTATGCTCATAACCTGCACCCTTAGCCAAATGTGTTCTGCTTTAAAGTGCATAAGTTTGATTCATGGTTCAGATGTTAATGAATGTTAAAGGATGAGTTTCTTTGATTGTTAGGAATAGGAGAGTCATGATCTGAATTTCTATGTGTGATGAATATGGCTAAGTTCTTCGGAGTATGAGTGTGTGCATAGCATTTTAGAACTGTTAACTAGGACGTTGAGATTGATTCATTTGAAAGGCACCTTTGCAAGAAGCTTAAACCCCCATTCGTTTTTAAACCTCTCTTCCTTACTTATTTTCTGTTGCTTGAGGGCAAGCAAGAAGTAAGTTTGGGGGAGTTAATGTTACTGCATTTTGCATACATATTAGTTAGCTTTTCATGCATTTACATTATGCTTTAGACTAGATTGCATCGCTTAGGGTCCTAGAGCATTCTCGCACCAGCATACGCATGTTCCTTGCATTTTGCATCACATTCAGGTTGTTTCTGGCCACTTTGGAGTCGTGGAGGTTCGTGGACGTGCTGAAGCTGTTGTGGCGGTTCGTGGAAGGTTTGCTAAGGACCAGAGATCGGGGGTAGATCGAGCATGGCAGGTCGATCTAGATGAGATCGACCGGAAGATCGAGAAGACTAGGCGATCCAAGGAAAATGATCGAGACGAAGATCGAGTTGAGCAATCGATCAAACGGTACGGACTTAAATGACGCCATGCAGAGCGAGAGTCAGATCGAGTCCACCACTCGATCTGACAGAAGATCTATACCAAGATCGGATGCAACACTCGATCCGTCGAAGATGATCGAGACCCAGATCGAGTTGAAGACACGATGTCCGAAAATAATCGAGAGAGCCGCTCGATCCCGAAGTCGATCTCTGTCCTTTCAACCGCTTTTGGCCTCTAGCGAGGGGGGGACCATCGAGCTGTTTTCGCCATTTTGGGAAGGCGGCGATGTCTCTTTCCACACACACTTTTTCAATCTTATCTTTTTATGCTTTTTCTCTCTGGTTTTGAGATTATCCACCATTGTTGATCTTGAAGTTTTTTCTTGCTTTTGTAATCGAATCATTCTGAAGTTGAATCTAGTTCTTTTTCATGTTCATCGTTTCTTTCTCCATGCTTTGCTTGATTTATTTTATGTGTAGTGAGTAGTTTCATTAGGGTTTCGGGGTTGAGAGGATTCAAGGGGTCAAAAAGGTTTTCAATCTTGGAGTTTTCTAGCGCTTAATGGCTATCTCTTCTAGGGTGCTGAGTTAGTAAAGCTTAAAGACTCTCACGCCAAGAGCTTTATGATCCGAGAGGTCTCTTACCTTGACAGGATCCAGGGACCTCTGAAGATCGCACCCTAGAGACTAGTTATCCCTTCCCAAAAGCCATGGAAGTTTGGGGGACTAGTTAAGCCATGTGTTTGAAATCTGTTTTTCCTGCCCTTCAACCTCTCTTTCCACCAGAAACCATGGGTTTGGAGGAGAGGATGAAGGAGTGATCTATACCGAAAGCCACGGATAGATCTTATTTCGTTTTCAAGGCTTAGAGATTCTCACAAAGTGAGTCGATTTGAAGTTTTCAACCCAAGCTCGGACCTTTGAAACCCCTGACCATGAATCTCAACCCTAGACCCTCTTTCTTAGCATTTTTACATCCTCTCTCGTCATTTGCTTGATTTTTGATAGCATCCTGGTCGTTAGTTTTGCTGCTCTTACATTTTTAGACGAGATCGATCGTTGTTGCCCGATCTAGTGGTCGATCCCGTGGTCGATCCACTAGTCGAATTTTAGTAATTTGTAGCTTTGTTCTTTAATTCTTATGTTTGTTCCTCATGGTAGTTTGATCATTCCTGGTAATTTTAAATAGTTTTGTATTCCATTTAGTTTATGCATCTAGTTTTTAGGGCTTTTCTCAAAACCGATCTTTATTCGCTTAGATTTGCAAAGCCCTTGCATTCTCTTTGATCTTCCTAGCTCCTAGAAATGGATTGACTCTCACTTGCATACTGTACTACAACCTAAGTGTTGCATCTGAGTTTGATAGCCTCATTGCATCCTCACCCTTGCAAAGAAAGTAGTTATCAAGCATTCAAGACACCACTTGGCGCCACACTGTTCCATCTGCTTTATAGGAAAGCATGTCACCTTCCAGTGGAGCTTGAACACAAGGCAAGTTGGGCTGTCAAACAGATGAACATTGACTGGAAATCTGCAGCAGAGATGCAACAGATACAGCTCAATGAGTTAGATGAGATCAGACATCATGTATATGAGAACTCAAAGCTGTACAAGGAGAGGACCAAAACCTACTATGACAAGAAAATCCTTGCCAGACACTTTGAACCAAATGACAAGGTACTTTTGTATAACTCACGTTTACAATTATTTCCTGGAAAATTGTGTTCTCGTTGGTCAGGTCCTTTCACAGTCAAGGAAGCCAGACCATATGGCGCAGTTGTTCTGTCAACTCCAGAAGGCTGGGAGTTTGTTGTCAGTGGGCAAAGGGTGAAACATTACTGGGCGCAAGCCGCGATTCCCGAAGGACAGATTGTACCTTTGGCAGATGCACCCACAGCCTGATCCTGAGGACAGTCAAGATAATGACGTTAAACGAGTGCTTGGTGGGAGGCAACCCACTGGTAAGTGTACATACTTAGTCTAATTTTTGATTTTTACTAACACATTTTCGTGTATTTAGTCAAAAAAAAAAAGTTCAGGGTGTCGAGGCGAGCACCTGTCGACCACGGTCGACACTGACCAGTGTCGATCGACACCCACCCCCTGGTGTCGATCGATACCCTCATTAATCAGGTCAGTCCTTTTAACTCGTCGGGCTTCTTCTCCATCCTCACTTTCTTCTCGAAACCGAAAACTCTCAAAATTTCCACAAATTCACAACTTCTTTGTTTGTTAACGGATTTGAGCGATTCAAAAGCCTATCCTGGGCGGAATTTCGTGCTGATTCTGAATATCTAACTCACTCATACGATCTGCAAGGTATCACACTCGAAACTCAATTTTTCAGTTCGGCCCCAATGTTTGAAACTTCCGATTTCACCTGTTTTTGCTTGATTATGGACTTAAATCATGATTCTCTAGGTTGTTTATGAGGAATTCGACCTTGTCCCTCAGTTATTAATGCTTGTTTTGCAAAATTTTGAAATTTTCGGATTGATGATCAATTTTGCAAAAATAGGTCCGAATTTGGGTTTTAGACTAGAATTGTTTGTGATTAGTGATCACTAAGTTGCTGGTTAGGTTCGCCAATGATGATATATGCCAGATTTTGAATTTTCAAAATTTTGATTTTTGGCCTGATTTTGGGAATTTTTGTGTTCTTGGTTTTCTGAGTGCAGATGGCTCGACAAAACAGCAAGCGATCACGCACTAAGACCGGAGAATCCTCCAACCCAGCACCTGCTATACCAGCTCTTCCTCCATGGCCTCGGAGAGAGGGGTAAAGGATCTCGATGGAGAGGGTTTGGGAGGATACTCCGGCGAAGGAGGTGGCGAAACGCGATTACATCTTCCGGGATATCAGTGAGGAGTGGGACGATTACGACACATTGTTCTACAATGCCTGGGTCAAGATGGACTTTGCGCCTACACGGTTCGCAGATGAGGCCACACTTCGCCGCCTCGGACTCAAGGAGGAAGCTCTGCGAGTGCTGCAGAAGATTGGCTTGGGTACCATGGCGACCAAGCAGTACGATCTATACCCGGAGCTAGTGCGTAAGTTCATTGCCACAGCGAGGGTGTATTACACCAATGACATCGTGAGGAGAGCAGATGATGGCACTCTCACATTCATTATCAGGGGCATCAGGTACAGGATCAACTTCACTGCGCTTTGCAAAATCTTCGTGTTCGATTCTGCACGTACTGGCGTCTCCCTCCTGATGCCGTTTCCTGACGTGCAGAGTTTCTGGTCCCATTTCGGGAATGGGATGTATGATTCCAAGAGGTCTACTCAGACTGATGTACGCCATCTGCTGCTGCGCTACCTGGTCCGCCTCTTCTCCACTACTCTCCTCTGCAAGTCTAAGCCCGGGGATGAGAGTTTCTGAGTTGACTCTCCTGTATTACGGCATTGAGGATGTGTTGACAGAGGAGTACCCGGTTGAATGCGATGTCAACATGGGAGCCATTTTTGCCCATCACTTGGCTTCGCTGAAGACCAAGGCATTCATTGGAGCTCGGGGAAAGCCCGAGAGTATTGGCAGTCTCCTCACTCCCATCTTTCGCTACTGCCATATCGACACTTCGACTTGCAGAGTTGTGTCTGAGCGCCACCTCATTCACCTGGACTACTTGAGGAAGACACACTGGATCGCAGGAGATGAGCTGCTATGGAGCTTCGTTAGTCACACTGGTCAGCGATGCCTTATTCCGCTGCCTCAGACTGCTCTCACTACACTGCAGACAGACTCCCTCAGCTTCCAGTCTGATGCTACACTGCTACGATCCGCGCCAGCTACTAGGCGCAGAGGAGGATCTTCCTGTGCTGCTGCTTCTGCTGCTGAGGATGCGCCTATTGAGGGCCTTGCTGGAGGTTCCTCTCGTTACCCATCTCTACCACGGATTCTGCCTCCGCCGATTGGTCGACATACACTTCCACCGACTCTCGACATTCCGATGGAGCAGGCTACTTTTCAGCGTTATGTGGTGCAGAGTATTCAGGCGTTGTAGAACGCTGTCTCGGTGATCCCCAACTGCGGTTGTGTTCGCCCACATTCACCTGATCCTGAGGATGAGGATTAGTTCCTCTAGCTATCCTGATTACTTTTTCCTTTCCCTTTGTTATTTTTCATTTTCTCTTGAGTCAGTTTTTATATCCTTGTCTTGAGTCAGTTTGTCAGCTTTGATTGTGTCTTGAAATTTGTTTGAACTGATGAGATTATGGATTATGTTGTTGCTTTTAATTGTTTGCTTGAGTGTTCTTAACAGTCTTGATTTTGGAGAACATCAACTAACAATCTAACTTGCAACACATACACATGTTTGGGTCATCCCATTCTGTTTTCGGACAGGGTGTCGATCGACACCAACCATGTGGTGTCGATCGACACCATGCGCAGTCACAGGTACCACTTTCTCATCTCTGTACAAACTGTTTCTTTGCCTCTTTCTACCAACTCCTTGCTTGATAACACTGGGGACGGTGTTGTTTAAGTCTGGGGGAGGTCGTTGCTGACATTGTGTACATTGTTTTATATTTATAGAGTCTCAAAATTGAGTCAAAACCTGTTTTATTGAGTCAAAATTTTGGAAATTGTCAGCTTTTCTTGAAACAAACCACAGAACATTGATGCTTATAAGAACCATTGCCACAGTTGTTGATTGCAAGTCTTACTAAGTTAAAAGTCATAGGTAGATCAGTCTAGCAATGAAGGTCTAGGTTCTTACATAATTTAAAAAAATTGCTGTTAGCTCCACTTAAATGAACTTAAAACTTCTTGTTTTGGTTCTTGACTCTCTCTGATCTTGATGCTCTTTTATAACACTGACAAGTATGTTAAAACACAGTTTCTCTTTGATCTTCCCTGAATGAGCTTAAAAGATTTTGAGTCAAAAAGTTTGGTGCATTCATGACCCTGTCTCCTCACAAGGAACAACAGTAGTGAACACACTCAAGAACCTGTCTCCTCACAAGGAACACAAGTATTGAGTAGCGCCATATCTTAGACTATTAAATATGAGAAAGAGCTTAAAATAAAAAAAAATCAGAAAGAAAAGATCAAGGGAAGAGAAAATAGGAGAATTGTGTTGAGACTGCTTGTTCAGTTGTGTAGGAAGAGAAAAGAATCTATAAGTGATAGAGATGATAAAATCGTGATGAGACATCACTTAGATAGAAATAAGGAGTTTAACAGTAGAGATTTCGAATTTCTTGAAAGAGCTTGAACTGGATTTGAAAGATTTGCTAAGCCTGTGATGATTAGACTGAAATTTGATCTTGTGTTGACCCTGTGGTATGTGGATTCTAAAAGTGTTAATCAATGTGGTCTTCCTGATGTTTGACTGATTTTTTTCTGTGTTTTCAAACCTCTACTCTAGGCTGTGTCTGATGTTTGCTTGAGGGCAAGCAAAAGATAAGTCTGGGGGAGTTGATATATCATGGTTTTTGCTGGTTTTTGACCATGATATAAGTCCTGTTTATAGAGTCTTTTTGGTATTTTTCGAGTCCTATTGAGACTTTGCAGGTTTAGGTACAAATGGAGCATAATTGTGGATTCTGGAACCTTTTGGAGCTATACTGAAGTTGATGCTGAAAGGACCAAGTCGGAGGGCATTAAGGAGCAGGGTGTCGATCGGCACCCACTACTTGGTGTCGATCGATACCGGTCATGGTCGCGAAGAAGTATAAAAGCTCATTGGAAGAAATTGCAACTTGGCCCAGAAGTTTTCCACTATTTGCACTTTTGCCCCAGTTCGTGTTTAGACTTGTATTTAGGTTTTCTAAGCCATTGTTAGGCAATCATTCTGATATTCATTGAGACGAAGAGAAAGATTAGATTGAAAGCTTTTGGGGAGATAAATCCATACTCTATAGAGAAGAATTTCGAACCCCTTCATCTTTTACTCTATTTTCTTAATGCAATATTATTCAGTCATGATTTGTGTTTCACTTGCTATGTCTGAGTAATCTGCTAGTTAGGTTTTGGGTTATTCAAAGGATGATAATGAATTGTTAGAACTACAAAACTGGAAGGATAAATCATTTGGTTCTTCATCTAGATTGCTTTAATACTGGTTTTAAGATTGATCACCTAGAAATCAGATCTTAGGTTTTTTAATGGATGTGGAAACATTGTTAATCACCAGAACTATCTTAGATGAGCAAAATAACTAGTTGCAAAGGAATTTGGATTAGTGATTTTGTGAACATATCGAACTGATCTATAATGCATGTTTAGGTTGTTAGAATTTGCAAAAGAATTTGGAATTCTGGAATCTGATCATAGTTAATCTCTGCGACGGAAGTCGATTGGTTTTACACTAGTGTTTCGAGTTCTAGAATGGTTTTAATAAATATTCCTTTCAGTCCGTAATCTGCGATTTATGTCAACCTGCGAATTTCCCATTACCTAGCGTCTTGTCTTCTGATTTTAAGAACCTATAATCCTCCCCTGACATCATTGCTTTCGTTGTTATTTTATTTTTATTTCATTATTTACTGCTTAGCTTCATTTGAATCTAAAATCTGTTGAGTGATAGCCTTAAGTCCTTGTGGAGTCGATCCCAAAGTACTACAGTGATCTCTTAATTTGAGAGAGTAGCTCTAAGGGTTAATTTGAGCATATCAAATTTGGGTAGTGTAGATAGTGTAGTTTACATACTCCTTTGGGATTCGATACCCCTAATACTACGACTGCTTTGTTGTGCACTTGCAGTAGTTTTTATTTGGGTAAAACCTGAGCCCTATCAGAGATCTGGACTGTCACCGAGAGATCGCCAAGTGATCTAAACTGTCACTGAGAGATCGCCGAGAGATCTGGACTGTCACCGAGAGATAGCCGAGAGATCTGGACTATAACCGAGAGAAACGTGTTCTGATCGATCTTTGACCGAGAGAAAGTCGATATTCCGTGAGATACATCAAGAGGGATCATTGTGCCGAGAAGATATTCTGGATGAATGGTTAGCCAGGAGAGTCCATTGAGAGATTATGGACATGGTTAGGGAGATCGTAAATTGGGCTGACCGGACGGGCAAGGTATAGAGGATCCGAGCCATCCCTTTTCGTTACTTAGTCATTTGGGGATGGTTGGTTGAGTGACTGAGTAACAGAGGGGTGATGCATTACATGATTACAGGCGTTCAGGAGGATCGAGACCGGGGTTTCTGATGGTCGTAAGGATCATGTCTGTGTTACTGGCCTTCTTAAGGATGAAGGTTTTGTTTTCTGATGGTCGTAATGATCATGATTGTGTACTGGCGATCAGGGAGGATTGTGACTGTGATTACTGGTGGTCGTGAGGAGCGGAAATGGGATTCTGTGATGATCTGGCGAACTCAGATATCCCTCTTCGTTACTTGGTCATGTGGGGATGGTTGGTTGAGTGACTGAGTAACGAGGGGGGTGATGTGCTATTATTGACGTGGTGGCTGAGAGCTGGGATAGTGAAGGGCGCTCATGGGATCATGCGGACTAGAGTGACTCAAGCAATGCATGCGATATCTGTGAGTGGCTAAGGTATGAACTAATCTGAGATAAGATTAAGGTTTTGTGGTTAGCGAGTTAAGTGATAACTACGTTAATAGTTTGTGAACATCTGAGTTAAGTTGTGAGTCTGATAGTGGGTTGGAACCCCGTAGCAGAAATAGTAAGAAAAATGCAAAAAATTCCTGAGGCACAGTCACGGTGCGAACGGGTTAACTATTGTTTCGACTGCTGGTTAGGAAAATCGGGTCGGGGCTCTACAAGTTGGTATCAGAGAGTTTACGTTTCTAGGACTGGTTGCTGGTTATTGTGTGTTGGGTGTTTGTGGGCTTAGCAAGGGTTAACATGTGCATGATATACATTTTTGAGGTGTTTACCGTGGCTAGGTTGATATCTAACTAACCGCAGGGTAATCCAGATCATGTTCTAGCTTAGGAGATGTGTGATTCTCGCTGAAGTAGACAAGGGTCTTAAAGAGGGATTGATTGTGGGTTAGGGTAGTGATATCTCATATATTTACATCATTTAGGCATGCATTTAGTTCATGTTTTAGACTTGGTTGCATTTAGGCTGTAGTTTGTATTCTCTATGCATAAAGGATGTTTTTAGATACTTAAAAAGCTATATGGAGCTAAGAGGAAGTGTGGGAGTGATCCAAAGAGTTAGCCAAGCTGAGAAAGAGCAAAAGGAACCAAGGAAGCGATTTCTGGTTCAACATCGGTCAAGGAGGAAAGCACATCGGTCATTGGTGGCCGATGTAAAGTAGCCGAGAAGATGATGGATCACATCGGTCATCCACATCGGTCACTTGTAACCAATGCAAGGAGACAAGACACCCACATCGGTCAAGAGCATCGGTCAAGACTGACCGGTGTGATCCATCCGAGAGGATTTACATCGGTCAAGCACATCGATTAAGGAGTGACCGATGTAAAGCACCAGAGAGGAGCATCGGTCATCCACATCGGTCATTTATGACCGATGTGATCCAATCTGAGCCACCTTTTATTTATAATTTTGCCGTTATTTTAGGGCTTTTTTCATTTAGCATAAATAGGCTTGATCTTATGTTTTTAGTATCAAGTCTTGTTATTGCTTAGTTCTTAAGAGTTTTTTCAGTCTTTGTAAGAATAAGATCATCCTTTTAATTAAAGCTTTGTATTTGCTTTTTAATTTCTTCTCTAATCTTCCTCTTAATAATGTTTAGTATGATTTACTTTTGTGATTTGGTGTTTTCTATGATGATGAGTGAGTAGTCCTTTTAGGGTTTTTAGATGTGGTAGATTAGGAGAATTTAGAGGCTCTCTTTTAATCTGTTCTTAGGCTAGATTTGTCTTGATCACATCAATCTAGAATTAGGCTTCATCTTATGCCCACCAAGTGTTTGATGAAATGCTGATCTTGTTTAATAGAGGATTTACTGGTCTTAGCTCAAGAGATTAACTGTTTGAGGAGTATTTTGACTTGAATAGAGCTGGTTTTTCATGCTTGTTGATTATTCTAACACTAATGAGAGTTAGTTCTTGTTAGGATGATTAGCAAAGGGTTATTTGTCAAGAGATTGGACTTAACTTGCTTGATTGTGAACTCTATGTCTAGGAATTAGCATTGATTGCTTATTTGCATTGTCAATGATGTTTGAAACAGCCTAAGTATTGCTTTTGAATTCCCCAAAGTCAATAACCACATCTAGGAACTTGTTTTCTCTTTTTGAATTTTGAATTTTGCTTTAAGTGCTCTGTTTTATTGATTTGTTTTGCTCCTGATCATTGCTAGGTTGTTCTCTTTTGAGTTCTGTTTGGTGCTTGACTCTTCTACGACCAAATCTCAATTTGTGGAAAGCCTTCCGACCAGATTTTTATACGTACATCCTTGTCCTTAGACTGCATCGATGTATCTGATATTGCTGCATATTGCATGTATTTTGCATACATATAGGTTAGCTTTTCATGCATTTACATCACACTTTAGGCTAGATTGCATCACTTTAGGCCCTAGAGCATTCTTGCACCAGCATACGCATGTTTCTTGCATTTTGCATCATATTCAGGTTGTTTCTGGCTACTTTGGAGTCATGGAGGTTCGTGGACGTGCTGAGGCTAATGTGGAGATTCGTGGGAACATCGGATCCTTACTAAGGACCAGAGATCGGGGAGCAGATCGAGCACGACCGATCGATCTAGATGAGATCGACCAGAAGATCGAGTAGTCCTTCCGATCCAAGGAATCTAATCGAGACGGAGATCGACAGAAGCAATTGATCAAGTGGTACATACGTAAATGACGCCATGCAGAGCGAGAGCTGGATCGAGTCTACCACTCGATCCGCCGAAGATCGATACCAGGATCGGATGCAACACTCGATCCACCGAAGAAGATCGAGACACAGATCGAGTTGAAGACACGATGTCCGAAGATGATCGAGCAGCATGCTCGATCTCGAGGTCGATCTCAGTCCTTTCAACCGTTTTTGGCCGCTAGCGAGGGGGGGGACCATCGAGCTGTTTGGCCTACTTTGGGAAGGCGGCGATCACATTTTCAGACACGCTTTCACTTTTACTTTTTTTTCATCATCTTTCTCTCTGGTTTTAGGCGATTTCCGTCATTGTTGAATTTCGAAGCTTTTGTTCTTGGATCTTTTGAATCGTTTAAGCTTTAAGTAATCGTCTTTTATGTTTATCGTTTCATACTTCATGCTTTGCTTGGTTTACTTAATGTGTAGTGAGTAGTTTAATCGGGTTTTGGGGTTGAGAGGATCCTAAGGGGTGGAAAAGGTTTTCAAAGCTTGGTGTTTTCTTGTTTTTAAAGGCTATCTCTTATAGGATGTTGAGTTCCTAAGGCTTAAAGAGTCTCACGCCAAGATCTTTATGATCAGAGAGGTCTCTTACCTTGACAGGATCCAGAGATCTCTGAAAATCACATCCTAGAGACTAGTTACCCTTTCCCAAACGCCATTGTAGTTTAGGGGACTAGTTAAGCCATATCTTTGAAATCTAAGTTTACTGCCCTTCAACCTCTCTTTCCACCAAACGCCATGGGTTTGGAGGAGAGGATGAAGGAGTGATCCATACCGCAAGCCACGAATGGATCTTGTTTTGTTTTCAAGGCTTAGAGAATCTCACAAAGTGAATAGATCTAATGTTTTCAAACCAAGCTTGGACCTTTGAAACACCTAAACATGAATCTCAACCCTAGACCATTCTTTCTTAGTATTCTTACATCTTCGTTAATCATTCGCTTGATACTCGTTGATAAACATTTTCTTTGCAAGGGTGAGTATGCAATGAGGTTATCAAACTCAAATGCAAGACAGGTTGTAGCACAGTATGCAAGAGAGAGTCAATCCACACTTAGGATGATAGAAAATACAAAGAGAATGCAAGGACTATGCAAATCTAAGCGAAACAAGATGAGTTCTGAGAAAATCCATAAAAACTAGATGCAGCAACTAAATGGAATGCAAACTATTTTAAAATTACCAGGAATGATCAAACTACCATAAGGAACAAACAGAATAATTAAAGGACAAAGCTACGAATTACTAAAATTCGACTAGTGGATCGACCATGGGATCGACCACTAGATCGAGCAATAACGATCGATCTCGTCTAAAAATGCAAGAACAGTAAAACTAACGACCAGGATGCTATCAAAGATCAAGCGAATGACGAGAGAAGATGTAAAGATGCTAAAAGAGAGGGCCTAGGGTTGAGATTCATGGTTAGGGGTTTCAAAGGTTCGACCTTGGGTTGAAAACTTTAAATCGACTCACTTTGTGAGAATCTCTAAGCCTTGAAAACTAAGCAAGATCTATCTGTGGCTTTCGGTATAGATCACTCCTTCATCCTCTCCTCCAAACCCATGGCAATTGGTGGAAAGAGAGGTCGAAGAGCATGGAAAATAGATTTCAAACGAATGGCTTAACTAGTCCCCCAAACTTCCATGGCTTTTGGGAAGGGGTAACTAGTCTCTAGGGTGTGATCTTCAGAGGTCCCTGGATCCTGTCAAGGTAAGGAACCTCTCGGATCATAAAGCTCTTGGCGTGAGAGTCTTTAAGCTTTGAGAACTCGACACCCTAGAAGAGATAGCCATTAAACACTTAGAAAAACCCCAAGATCGAAACCTTTTTGACCCCTTAGATCCTCTCAACCCCGAACCCAAATGAACTACTCACTACACATAAGATAAATCAAGCAAAGCATGGAAAATGAAACGATGAAAATGAAAAGAAAACTAGATTAAGCTGAAACAATTCGATTACAAAAGCTTAGAAAAACTCAAAGTTCGACAATGGTGGATTTCTCCAAAACCAGAGAGAAAAGCATAAAAAAGATAAGGATGAAAAGTTGTGTGGGAAAAGGACGTCGCCGCCTTCCCAAAATATCGAAAACAAGCTGATGTTCCCCCCTCGCTAGCGGCCAAAAGCGGTTGAAAGGACAGAGATCGACTCCGGGATCGAGCGGCTCTCTCAATCATCTTCGGACATCGTGTCTTCAACTCGATCTGGGTCTCGATCATCTTCGGCGGATCGAGTGTTGCATCCGATCTTGGTATCGATCTTCGGTTGGATCGAGTGGTGTACTCGATCCGGCTCTCGCTCTGCATGGCGTCATTTACGTCTGTACCGTTTGATCGATTGCTTCACTCGATCTTCATCTCGATCATTCTCCTTGGATCGCCTGGTCTACTCGTTCTTCTGGTCGAACTCATCCTAGATCGACCTGCCATGCTCGATCTGTTCCTCGATCTCTGGTCCTTAGCAAATATCCGAGCTTCCACGAACCGCTACAACAGCTTCAGCACGTCCACGAACCTCCACGACTCCAAAGCAGCCAGAAACAACCTTAATGTGATGCAAAATGCAAGGAACATGTGTATGCTGGTGCAAGAATGCTCTAGGACTCTAAGTGATGCAATATAGTCTAAAATGTGATGTAAATGCATGAAAAGATAACTAATGAGTATGCAAAATATATGTAATATGCGGTAACATCAACTCCCCCAAACTTACTTCTTGCTTGCCCTCAAGCAACAGAAAATAAGTAAAGAAGAGAGGTTTTAAGAAAAACGAATGGGTGTTTAAAGTTCTTGCAAAGGTGCCTTTCAAATGAATCAATCTCAATGTCCTAGTTAACAGTTCTAAAATGCTATGCACACACTCATACTCCAAAGAAATTCAGATCATGACTCTCCTATTCCTAACAATCAAAGAAACTCATCCTTTAACATTCATTAACATCCGAACCATGAATCAAACTTATGCACTTTAAAGCAAAACACATTTGGCTAAGGGTGTAGGTTATGAGCATTGTATGATCTCATTTGAAAAGGGTTTTCAATTAAAGCAAGGGTTTCTCTCAAAAATGGCAAGAACTTTATGCATAATGCTAAAGGCGAAGGCAATTGATGCATACATGATCAGATTCTCATCTACCCATGTAAACTAACAATGATCCTAAACCCCTCTCATATATCAACTTTCATCCTCACTCACCACTTAGAATCTACCCTTTTTCTTCTCAAAGCTTAGCATTCTCCAATTCGAAACAAAAACATTTTTAAACTCTTTAGGCTAGTGAAAAGGTTTTGAAAATAATTTTGCTCTTTAACTATTTCTTATTGATAGCTCTCTTATTTATTTTTTTCTTTTCTCTTTTTTATTTTTTATTTTTTTTATTTGGCACTTAGGCTCTTTTTTTTTTCTTTTTTTTTTTTACTTTTATTTGGGAGAGCTACCTCCTGAAATTTATTAAAGCATATATAGCTTATAAACACAACCTTTCACTTAAAACCCATTCCTTTCTTTTAAACACCAAACTCTTTGAAACCGAGAACAAATAGAAATAAAAACAACCCCAATGATCCCCCAAACTTATCCTAAGCCTATACCAAGCTTCAAAATGCAAAGCTAGCAATCATATGAGAATCAAATCATGTCGCCTAAACCTAACACTTTATGCTAAGTTCAAAACCGAAAAGAAGGCCTCAAAATGATGTCACACAAGAAATATTTGGCTTCAAAGAAGGGTAAGGGTCAAGGTGGGAGTTCTACTTAGGCTCACAAAGAGTGGTAAAAAGGAAAAAGAGAGCCTAAATATTTTAAAATCCATGTGTTCATTTTCAAATGCATAAGGATGATAATTAAAATTTCAGATTAAGGTTCTCACTTATTAGGACAAGTTTCAAATCATGAGAGTTCAATTCAAGTCACAAAATCATAGCAAGTGATCCAAGCATGGTAAGAACTTACTTTCAAAGCATAAGCAAAGCATTAGAGAACTACTAACTAGGGCATTGAAACATTTCATGAGTATAAAACACCTTTTTAAGAAACTTTAACCCCTTATGCAAATGCAAACAACCTAGATGCTAAGAGAAATTCTAGACTCAATCGTAACATGTTTTGACAAGATGAATGCAACTACATGAATCTTTGAAAAAAATTTAAAAATTTTACCAATTTTTCATGAACTAAAGACTTAAGGAAGCTAAAGGAAAATAAGATCAGAAAACACATGTCAAACCACTTATTTACTCCCCCAAACTTGCTTGACACCGTCTCGGTGGCAAACACATTCGAAGGAGCACCAAAACACAAAGCAAAAAGAAGCAAATATGAGCGGTTATGTACAATGGAAGAAGGTTGTTACCTCTGGTCTAGTTTCGGCTGGAACTTGAGGATGTTCCAGAGGAGCTAGAGACGATGGTTTTGCCTTTGTTGGCTGGTTCTTGGAGAGAAAGGCGCGCCGGCTGAATGTTGCTTCCTTGGGTCTCGCGGATGACAACTCCACCGGTTGAGAGCCTCCTCTTCTCGGGTTGGTGAACCTCTTCACTTGTATCCTTCTTAGGCGAGCCTCCTTGAAGTTCCTTGACTTTCTTGGCAAGTTTCTTGAGCATTTTGCCTTGCCACTTGTTGATTTTCCTTTGCATCTCCACAACAGATGCTAGGAACTTCTCTGTTTGGCAGGATGCACACTCTCTTCTTGTCTTCGTCGTCTATGAAGAGGTAGGCGTAGAACCCTTCTGCTGGCGTGCGTCCCAAGCTGTCGGTATTCCTCATGTAGGCCTCATCCATGAAAGCTCTGGCTGGTACATGTGCGAAGTCGTGTATAGGCTCACCAGCTTGCAAGAATAGAGGAGTGAGGAAGCCGCCAATGAAAGAAGAAGTTGCCTTGCACCACAAGGCATAAGCCTTGTATTTCACCAAGGAGGCAGCAAGCACACATCCGTAGTTCACCTCGTCGCCGAGCTCATCCGCCATAGGCTCGTCATTTTCATCCGGGTCACACACCAAGTGCTTCACGCCTTGGAACAGGAAGCAAAGCTCGGTCTTTGTGACCGTGGGAGCAACCGATCTTCCGCTAAACGTGTTGGCAATCAGCTTCAGAGTGTACCTCAGCACCGGGCTTCTCACTCTCTAGATCTTGGCGGTGTTGGCTTTGTAGTCCTCGTTGCTAATCAGGTCCCAAAAGTCGTTAGCTCTCTTGAAGGCGGGGAACTCGACCATGTTGGCTTCCGCGTTGAGACCATACGCTTGACATAGCTCGGGGATGGAGAGGCTGTAGGCTTGACGTCCAACCTTGAAGGAGAGGCGACCTTGTGAAGGAACGGGTGTGCTAGGATTCTCGTAACGGAACTCCAACGTGGCAAGGAAGTCTATTGTCACTTCTGGAATGGTTGGGCAATCCATCTGTGACAGACATCTTAGGCCAATGTTCTTGAGGAGTTGGTCGAAATCCCCAAGAATTCCTAGCTTGAACAGCAGCTCCCGATCAGCAAACTTGGTAGGCTCAAACCGAAGCCTTTCAAGCCTTTTCTTGTCCCTCTTCTCATCCTTACTCCATTTGACCCTCTCTTGAACAGCCACCTCTTGTCCTTCTCCCTCTTGTGCTGTCTCTTCTCTTGTTCTTTTGGGGGCCATTGTACCTGAAAAAAATTTCTCAAGAAGTTTGATAAGCAAAACGGCGGTTTGATGAGAGAATAAGAGAGGAGAAGGAGAAAGCTTGTAACTACTACCCTAGAATTTTGGGGAATTAATAAAAATTATAGCTAAATAAAGGAGAATCAAATCTTTAGATACTAGAAAATCTAGAATTATTCCTTTTACTTAGCTAGTTTTTAAAAATCAAAAACGACCCTATATTCTAGAACAATATCTTGCGAGTTTAAAGGAAATTTTTCTAAAGATAAATCATTAAATTTTGAAAATACCTTTGGAAGAAATGTAAAAGATCTTTGCTAGCCTCTGAAAACCGAAACTCTCACTCTCTTTGATTAAAATTTTTCGAGAAAAACAAGAATGAGAGGGTGAGAGGTTGTTGAAACATTTAAAGACTAGCAAAGAGCAAAACCATAGGTAGTAAAAGTGGTTTTCTGACAAAGTCTTGGTCAAGGCACATCTTTCATGGTCAAAGATGCTTGCCTTGAACAAGTTTTGAATTTAAAATATTGGAGGGAAAAGAATAAAGGAGGGAAAGAAAATATTACCTCGGCATGAGATCGAGTCCATTTGGTCGATCTAGGACTCGATCTCATGCCCATAATGGCTTAGATCGAGAGGGTTACTCGATTTGAGACTCGATTCATGATAAAATGAGTCTTGGATCGATTGACTCCCTCGATCATTGAGATATTGGCTCCACGGCTAAGTCCTCATGATCGAGCTTTGTCCTCGATTTAGAGGTCGATTTGGCATAGATCGAGTGGTGGATCGAGTCGAGTGATCGATCTGTTTCCAACAGATTTTCCCGAGAGAAATTAGATCGGTCGATCCATTTTGGATCGATCGATCCTTTTTCGTCAAGGTCGATCTTATCACTCGTTCTCGTCTAGATCGACTGGCTCCTCTCGATTCACTGACTCGATCAAGCAAAGATCGAGTCAGGATCAGTCGATCTAGCACTCGATCTCTAGCCTTTTCTTAACCCATATCGCCTCTTTTGGACTTCAAGATTAAGGTTTAAACTCCTCATACACTTGCAAAATAAAAACATAAAACTGAAAGAGAAAGAAAGCAGAAATATGTACAGGATAGACATGGGAATGCCTCCCAAGTGCGCTTTCTTTAACGTCTTTAGCTAGACTTTACTTGGTTTAGGCGGATGGTGGGTCTTGGAGAAGCACCGAGGTAGTCTCCTTGTCATAGCTGTCTGCCAAGTAAGGCTTGACTCTATGTCCGTTGACGGTGAATGCACTGCCACTCTTTCCCATCAATGTAACAGCTCCATAAGGCAACACTTCTTGGATCACAAACGGCCCGCTCCACCTTGACATCAGCTTTCCCGGGAAGAGTTTGAGTCTTGAATTGTACAGCAACACTAAACCTCCTTCCTTAAGCTCCTTGGAACCCAACTTCTTGTCATGAGCTTCCTTAGTCCGCTCCTTGTATATCAGAGAGCTCTCATAAGCGTTCAGTCTTAACTCGTCCAGTTCATGTAACTGAATGAGGCGCCTCTCTTGAGCAGGCTTGAGATCAAAGTTCAGCCTCTTCACAGCCCACAACGCACGGTGTTCTAGCTCAACCGGGAGATGACAGCCCTTGCCATAGAGTAGAGTGAAAGGGGTTGTACCAACCGGTGTTTTGAAGGCGGTACGGTAGGCTCAAAGAGCGCCGTCCTGCTTCACTGCCCAGTCTTTCCTTGTTGCTCCGACAGTCTTCTCCAGTATAGCCTTGATTTGCCGGTTGGAGACTTCCACTTGACCACTTGTTTGAGGATGATACGGTGTAGCCACCTTATGTTTAACGCCATACTTTCTCAAGAGGTTCTCAAAGATCTTGTTTATGAAGTGGCTTCCTCCATCGCTTATAACCACCTCTAGCTTGAAAGAGGTTGTTAAGAAGGAGATTCTTAAGCTTTTAGAGACTGACGTGATCTATCCCATAAGTGACAGCATGTGGGTTTCTCCCGTACACGTGGTGCCTAAGAAAGGAGGGATCACGGTCATTAAGAATGACAAAGATGAGCTTATACCTAGTAGGACTATTACTGGACACCGTATGTGTATTGATTATAGGAAGCTTAATCTTGCTACTAGATAGGATCATTTTCCCTTGCCTTTTATTGATCAGATGCTTGAAAGACTTGAGGATGTTGGCTCCTCACCACACGCTAAATAGTTCACGACATCAGCATACCATGGTAGATCCTCCTCTTTTAAACTCAACACCTCTTCGAACGCCCCTCTAGCTTTCCACAAACAGCCGTGGTAATCGCCATGAGTTGCTCTTCTGGAAGAGAGTCATCTAAGGGGAGAGACTCGTTGATCCTTAGCCGTGAGAGATGGTCAGCGACTCCGTTTTCTATTCCTTTCTTGTCTTTAATCTCCATGTCAAACTCCTGGAGCAAGAGAATCCACCTCAAGAGCCGAGGCTTAGTGTCCTTCTTCGAATAGATGTATCGCAAAGCCGCGTGATCCGTGTAGACAATAGCCTTTGAACCAACAAGATATGACCTGAACTTCTCAAAGGCGAACACTACTGCAAGCAACTCCTTCTCCGTAGTAGTGTACCTTGTTTGCGTGTCATCCAAGGTTCTTGAAGCATAGTAGATCACATGTAGCTTCTTGTCTTTCTTCTGACCAAGAACGGCTCATACGGCATAGTCACTAGCATCACACATGATCTCAAAGGGTAGAGTCCAGTCTGGTGCTTGAATTATAGGGGCTGATGTAAGGGCTTCCTTGATGGTCACGAAAGCTCGCAAACACTCCTCATCAAACACAAACTCAGCTTCTTTGCACAACAACCGTGTAAGAGGGCGTGCAATCTTGGAGAAATCCTTGATGAAGCGCCTATAGAACCCGGCATGTCCCAAGAAACTTCTGACTCCCTTAATGTTAACCGGCGGCTCAAGACCCATCATGACCTCCACTTTAGCCTGATCAACCTCAATCCCCTTCTCTGATATATTATGACCAAGCACGATCCCTTCCTTAACCATAAAGTGGCATTTCTCCCAGTTTAGCACCAAATTTGTCTCTTCACAACGCTTTAGTACCCTGCAAAGATTCAACAAACACGCAGAAAAGGACGTACCATAGACAGAGAAGTCATCCATAAACAACTCTACCATCTCTTCTATTAGATCGGAGAAGATCGACATCATACACTGCTGAAATGTAGCCGGTGCATTGCACAATCCAAAAGGCATCCTTCGATATGCGAAGGTACCGTAGGGACATGTGAAGGTCGTCTTCTCCTGATCATTTGGGTGAATTGGTATCTGAAAGAAACCGCTATACCCATCGATAAAACAGTAGTAAGGGTGATTAGCAAGTCTCTCAAGCATTAATCAATAAAAGGCAAAGGGAAATGATCTTTCCTAGTCGTAAGGTTAAGTTTCCTGTAATCAATACACATTCTATGACCAGTAATGGTTCTAGTAGGAATAAGCTCATCTTTATCATTCCTTATGACCATGATCCCTCCCTTCTTAGGCACCACGTGTACAGGAGAAACCCACGTGCTGTCACTTATGGGATAGATCACGTCAGCCTCTAAAAGCTTAAGGATCTCTTTCTTAACAACCTCTTTCAAATTAGGATTCAAACGCCTTTGATGTTCTATAGAAGAGGCGTTCTCATTATCCAAGTGAATCC
Source organism: Thlaspi arvense (assembly GCA_911865555.2). NCBI lineage: Eukaryota > Viridiplantae > Streptophyta > Magnoliopsida > Brassicales > Brassicaceae > Thlaspi > Thlaspi arvense. The sequence goes on from OU466857.2 coordinate 47,990,848, forward strand.
TATGAGTGCAAAGCATTGGTGAAAGGCCCTTGATGTCACTTAAAGAGTAACCAATGGCCTTCTTATACTTTCTCAGCTCAGTCAGGAGCGAGTGCAACTCATCATCACTTAAGTTTTCATTCACAATCACGGGATAGGTGTTATTAGGCCCTAAGAAAGCATACCTTAGCCATTTTGGGAGCTCCATAAGGTCCACCTTTGGGGCTAACAGCTCACTCCAGTCATCCTCGTCGCTGTTGTTATTGCTTTCCTCCTTGGAACCCTCCTTAGAACCCGAGGCATGCCCCTTAAGACTGTTTTCTTCAACCGCTATCCCTTCTGAAATCGAGTCCTCCAGTCGATCTTGCTCTCGATGTCGTCTAGATCGAGCAGTTTCGCTCGATTCACTTACTCGATTTGATGTGGATCGAGTAAGGGATCGAGACGCTGAGTCGATCTCCTGATTAGACCCCAAAATGATCAGAAGGTCTCTCTCGATCGTCGACTCGATTGTTTTTCCTGATCGATCATTCCTCTCGATCTGTCTGTCGATTGCTGCACCGGATCGAGTTGTGTTCTCGATTGCCTTGTCGATTTGACTCCTGGATCGAGTGATAGCATCGATCTCGGGGTTGATCTCTAGGCAGCCGCTTTCATCCTTCTTAACAATCTTCCTAGAATCCAGCAAGTTGACGTACTCCTGGGTCCTCTGATCCACATAGCCAAACTCTCATGGCTCCTTAGTCAGTGCTAGCTTCAGATGGTCTTCCTGAGCCAGCTCTTCCAGCAACTCATCCGCTAAGGCATCCATCGTTTCAATTTAGAAAGCTTGCCCTTCTATGGTCGGCTTCTTCAGAACCTCATTGATATCGAAGTCCAGCCTTATATCCTTTCCCAAGTGTAAGGCTATCTTCCCGTTCTTGACGTCGATCATAGCCCCGGCGGTTGCAAGGAATGGTCTACTCAGATCACCAACTTAAACAACAAGATCAAGCAGCTAGAGAAGGGAAAGGCGAGTACAAGTGGTCAGAATAGCCTACCGGGCAAGTGTGAGCAGAACCCTAAGGAATATGCCAACGCCATCACGTTAAGAAGCGGAAAAGAGCTTGCACCTACGGTTACTCCCAAGAACAACGAGGACGTTGTAATTCAAGAGGGAGAGGGTAAGCTTTCCGCTGATGATGAGATCAACTTCGACAATGTCTGGATTCAAGGGCCAAGAAGAGGAGACAAAGCGGTTGTTGAGAAGAAAGCGGAGCAAACTACTAAGGAGAAGGATGCTTATGTACCTCCACCGTATGTACCTAAGCTATCTTTTCCTGGCCGTTTCATGAAGTAACTTATAGAGAATCATAGAGTCTTGTTTGAGAAGCATCTTAAGGACGTAGAGATCAAGCTACCTCTTGTGGACTACTTTGAAATGATGCCTAAATGCGCCAAATTCTTCTAAGACACTCTCGTGAAGAAGAATAAGGAAAGCAAGGAAGTGCTTGTTCTAAGTGAGAAGTGTAGTGCTATAATACACAAGGAAATAGTCCCTAAGAAGTTGGGAGACCCTGGAAGCTTCACTATACCTTACGCTTTAGGTCCTTTAGAGTTCAAGAGTTATCTTTGTGATCGTGGAGCTAGTATAAATCTGATGCCTCATTCCGTGGCAAAGAAGCTTGGCTTTACCCGCTTCAAGGATTGCAGAATCTCATTGGTACTAGCTGACAGAAGTGTGAGGCTACCTGTGGGACTGCTTGAGGACTTGCCAGTGACAGAATCGCATCTTGACAACTACCATAGGAAGAAGTTCATGAGAGACGTGAGCCACTACTATTGGGATGACCCCTATCTATACAAGAGAAGAGTAGATAGCCTGTACAGAAGATGTGTGACAAAGGAGGAAGCAAGAGATATCATCTTTCATTGCCACGGGTCTTTGTATGGAGGGCACTTTGCTTCGTTCAAAACCGCTACAAAGGTCTTGCAAGGCGGCTTCTGGTGGCCGTCCATCTTCAAAGACACCCATGAGTTCGTGATGAGCTGCGTGGCATGTCAAAGAGCAGGGAATATTACTAAGAGGAATGAGATGCCTCAAGTTCCCATATTTGAGATAAACGTCTTTGACGCGTGGGGCATAGACTTCATGGGGCCATTTCCTTCATCATACAGCAACAAGTTCATACTAGTAGCTGTTGATTACGTCTCTAAATGGGTTGAGGCCATTGCTTCCCCAACAAACAACTCTAAGGTGGTGATCAAGCTTTTTAAGAGCATTATTTTCCCAAGGTTTGGAGTTCCCAAGGTGGTGATAAGCGACGGAGGGAGCCATTTCATCAACAAGCTGTTTGAAAATCTGCTAAAGAAGTATGGCGTGAAGCATAAGGTAGCTACGCCTTACCATCCTCAAACGAGTGGCCAAGTGGAGGTCTCTAACCGTCAGATCAAGGCGATACTCGAGAGAACAGTTGGGACTACTCGGAAAGATTGGGCAGTGAAGTTGGATGACGTTTTGTGGGCATACCGGACTGCTTTCAAAACGCCTATTGGTACCACTCCTTTCACTCTTCTCTACGGTAAAGGGTGTCACCTTCCTGTTGAGCTGGAACATAGGGCGTTGTGGGCTGTGAAGCGGCTGAATTTTAATCTGAAGACGGCTCAGGAGAAGCGGTTGATCCAGTTGCACGAGCTTGATGAGCTAAGGCTGGACACTTACGAAAGCGCTAGGATCTACAAGGAGCGTACTAAGGCTGCTTATGACAAGAAACTAGTGCCTAAGGAGCTTAAGGAAGGGAGTTGGTGCTGCTTTACAACTCGAGGCTCAAGCTCTTTCCAGGGAAGCTGAAGTCACGGTGGAGCGGTCCGTATGAAATCAAAGAAGTATTACCTTACGGAGCTGTCACGTTGGTCGGCAAGAGTGGGAATGCATTCACAGTGAACGGACACAGAGTTAAGCCATACATGGCGAGTGCATTCGACAAGGAGAGCACCTCAATGCTTCTCCAAGACCCACCATCTGCCTAAACCAAGTAAAGTCTAGCTAAAGACGTTAAAGAAAGCGCACTTGGGAGGCATTCCCATGTCTATCCTGTACATATCCTTGCTTTATTTCTTTTTCAGTTTTATGTTTTTGTCTTATGAGTGTGTAGGAATAAGTATGAGAGACGGAGGCCATGATCTGAGTTCAAAAAGGAGTAAGAAGGGGGCGAGTATAAGCTAGAGATCGAGTGCTAGATCGACTCATCCTGGCTCGATCTTTGCTAGATCGAGCTGGTGAATCGAGCGGAGCCAGTCGATCTAGACGAGATCGAGTAGACAGATCGAGTGACGAAGTCGATCTAAAATGTCTCGGGAAATTCTTGGAGTTTAGATCGATCGATCCAAAAATGGATCGACCGATCTATTTTCTCTCGAGAAAGTCCTTCACAGACAGATCGATCAGTCAACTCGATCCACCACTCGATCCAAGCTAAATCGACCCCTGAATCGATAGCATGGCTCGATCACGAGGACTTAGTCGCGATTTCAAAAACTCAAGAAACGAGAGAGCCAATCGATCCACGACTCGATTCAAATCGAATTGTGTCCCAAATCGAGTAACTCTCTCGATCCAAGCCATTATGGGCATGAGATCGAGTCCTAGATCGACCAAACGGACTCGATCTCATGCCGAGGTAACATTTTCTTTTCCTTCTTTAACGCTTTTCCCTCTAGTTTTTAAATTCAAAACTTGGTCAAGGCAAGCATCTTTGACCATGAAAGATGTGTCTTGACCAAGATTTTTGTCAGAAAGCCATTTTTCTTACCCATGGTTTTGTTTTGTTGGTCTTTAAATATTTTCAACCACCTTCACACTCTCTCATTCTTGTTTTCTCGAGCTTCTGAGTAAAGAGAGTGTGAACTAATTATTTTTCAAAGACCAACAAGCATTCTTAACAATCCTTGCAAAGGTATTTTCGGATTTATGAGAGAATCTTTTGGAAAATCTCCTTTTATTTTGCAATTGATTGTTTTAGATATTAGGGCGGTTTTGGATTTTTAAATTTAGCTTAATAATAGGAAAAATTCTGGATTTTCTAGTATCTCTAGATTTGATTCTCTATTATTTAGCTATAATTTTTATAAATTCCACAAAATACTAGGGTGTTAGCTATCGACTTTCTTCTTTGCTTCTCTCTTTCTCTCAACATATCGCTATTTGCTCATAGCTTTGCTTGAGAACTTTGTTTCAGGCGCAATGGCCCCCAAGAGAACAAGAGAAGAGACAGCACACGAGGGAGAAGGTCAGGAGGTAGCTGTTCAAGAAAGGGTTCGCTGGAGTAAAGATGAGAAAAGGGGCAAGAAGCGGCTGGAGAGTCTTCAGTTCGAGCCTACCAAGTTCGAGGACAGAGAGCTACTCGCTAAGCTAGGGATTCTTGGAGAATTCGACCAACTCCTCAAGAACATTGGCTTAAGATTTCTGTCACGAATGGATTGCCCAACCATTCCAGAAGTGACAATAGACTTCCTTGCCACGTTAGAGTTTGGTTACGAGAACCCTAGCGTCCCTGTTCCTTCACAAGGCCGTCTCTCTTTCAAGGTCGGACGCCAAGCTTTCAGCCTCTCAATCCCCGAAGCTGTGTCAAGCATATGGTCTCAACGCAGCCGCCACCAAGATCGAGTTCCCCTCCTTCACGCGAGCAAACGATTTTTGGGACCTGATCAGTAATGATGACTACAAGGCCAACACCGCCAAAATCAAGAAAGTGAGAAGCCCGGTGCTGAGGTACACTTTGAAGCTAATCGCCAACACATTCAGCGGACGGTCAGTTGCTCCCACGGTCACGAAGACCGAGCTTTGCTTCTTGTTCCAAGGCATGAAGCATTTGTTGTGTGATCCGGCGGAGAATGATGAGCCTATGTAGGATGAACTCGGTGATGACGTGAACTACAGATGCGTACTTGCTGCCTCTTTGGTCAAGTACAAGGCATATGCCTTACGGTGCAAGGCAAGCTCTTCATTCATTGGCGGTTTCTTCAGTCCTCTGTTCGTGCAAGCCGGCGTACCTATACACGAGTTCACACCCGTCCCGGCTAGAGCATCCATGGATGAGATCTACATGAGGAATACCGACAGCTTGGGACGGACACCAGCAGAAGGGTTCTATGCTTATCTTTTCATCGACGAGGAACATGAGAAGAGAGTGTGCATCCAACCAAACAAGGACGAGACCGAACTGCTTGGTGTTGGGAACATCGAGTTCTTGCCAACCGTAGAGGAGTGATTTGCTCCTCTAGGAGGAACGCCTGCCCCAACGATTGCTCCACGTCCAAGGTCTGAGTCCCCTGCCACGGAAGATGAGATGCCCGAGGCTTACACCCTTCCCAAGATAGATTTCGAGCCGAGAACCAAGATGGAGATGCAAAGGAAAATCAACAAATGGCAAGGCAAAATGCTCAAGAAACTTGCCAAGAAGGTCAAATCGCTTCAAGGAGGCTTGCATAAGCAAGCTGCGAGTGAGGAGGTTCAACAACCCGAGAAGAGGAGGTTTTCAACCGGTGGAGTTGTCATCTGTGAGACTCAAGGCAGCAACATTCAACCGACGCGCCTCTCTCTTCAAGAGCCAAGCTCCAAAGGCAAAGCCGTAGTATCTAGCTCCTCTGGAACATCCTCAAGTTCCAGCCGAGACTAGACCCGAGGTAACAACCTTCTTCCATTGTACATACCGCTTATGTTTGCTTCTTTTTGCTTTGTGTTTTGGTGCTCCTTTGAATTTGTCTGCCACCGGGACGGTGTCAAGCAAGTTTGGGGGAGTATGTGTGTGGTTTAACATGTGTTTTCTGATCTTATTTTCCTTTTAGCATCCTTGAGTCTTCATTGCATGAAAAGTTGGTAAAAGTTTTAAAACTTTTCACAAAAATTCATGTAGTTGCATTCATCTTGTTAAGCATTTTAGGATTGAGTCTAGAATTTTAAAGCATCTAGGTTGTTCACATTTGCATAAGGGGTTAAAGTTTTTCTTAAAAAGGTGCTTTAAACTCATGAATTGTTTCAATGCCCTTGTTAGTAGTTCTCTAATGCTTTGCTCATACTTTGAATGTAAGTTCTTACCATGCTTGGATCACTTGCTATGATTTTCGTGACTTGAATTGAACTCTCATGATTTGAAACTTGTCCTAATAAGTGAAAACCTTAATCTGAAATTTTAATTATCATCCTTATGCATTTGAAAATGAACACATGGATTTTAAAATATTTAGGCTCTCTTCTTCCTTCTACCACTCTTTGTGAGCCTAAGTAGAACTCCCACCTTGACCCTTACCTTTCTTTGAATCCAAGCTTTCTTGTGTGACATCTTTGTGAGGCCTTTTTCCGGTTTGAACTTAGCATAAAGTGTTAGGTTTATGCGACATGGTTAGGTTCTCATATGGCTGCTAGCTTTGCATTTTGAAGCTAGATGTAGGCTTAGGATAAGTTTGGGGGATCATTGGGGTTGCTTTCATGCTTTCATGCTTTCGGTTTCAAAAGAGTTTGGTATCTGAAGTAAGAAAAAGGTTTTAAGTGAAAGGTTTGTGTTTAAAATTGTTTATGCTCCAATAATTTCAGAAGATAGCTCTCTTAAAATAAAATAAAAAATAATAAAGAAAAAGAAAAGAGCCTAAGTGCCAAAATAAAAGAAAAAAATAATAATAAAGAGAGCTATCAATAAGAAAAATATAAAGAGCTAAGTGTTTTCAAAACTTTTTCACTAACCTAAATGAGTTAAAATGTTTTATGTTTTTTTTTAGGGATTGCTAAGCTTTTGCTTTGAGAAAAGGGTAGATTCTAAGTGGTGAGTGAGCTTAAAAAAAAAAAATGAGAGGGGTTTAGGATTATTGTTAGTTTACATGGGTAGATGAGAATCTGATCATGTATACATCAATTGCCTTCACCTTTAGCATTATGCATAAAGTTCTTACCATTTTTGAGAAAAACCCTTGTTTTAAAAAAAAAAAAACCCTTTTTTAAATGAGATCATTCTATGCTCCTAGCCTGCACCCTTAGTCAAATGTGTTCTGCTTTAAAATGCATAAGTTTGATTCATGGTTCGGTTATTAATGAATGTGAAAGGATGAGTTTCTTTGATTGTTAGGAATAGGAGAGTCATAATCTGAATTTCTTTGTGTGATGAGTATGGCTATGTTCTTTGGAGTATTAGTGTGCGCATTGCATTTTGGAACTAGTAACTAGGACATTGAGATTGATTCAATTGAAAGGCACATTTGCAAGAAGTTTAAACCCCCGTCTTTTCTAAAACCTCTCTTCCTTTCTTATTTTCTGTTGCTTGAGGGCAAGCAAGAAGTAAGTTTGGGGGAGTTGATATTGCTGCATATTGCATGTATTTTGCATACATATAGGTTAGCTTTTTATGTATTTACATCACACTTTAGGCTAGATTCCATCACTTTAGGTCCTAGAGCATTCTTGCACCAGCATACGCATGTTCCTTGCATTTTGCATCATATTCAGGTTGTTTCTGGCTACTTTGGAGTCGTGGAGGTTCGTGGACGTGCTGAGGCTAGTGTGGAGATTCATGGGAACATCGGATGTTTGCTAGGGACCAGAGATCGGGGAGCAGATCGAGCACGGCCGGTCGATCTAGATGAGATCGACCGGAAGATCGAGTAGTCCTTCTAATCCAAGGAATCTGAACGAGACGGAGATCGAGTGAAGCAATCGATCAAGTGGTACGGACGTAAATGATGCCATGCAGAGCGAGATCCGGATCGAGTCTACCACTCGATCCGCCGAAGATCGATACCAAGATCGGATGCAACACTCGATCCACCGAAGAAGATCGAGACATAGATCGAGTTGAAGACACGATGTCCGAAGATGATCGAGCAGCATGCTCGATCTCGAGGTCGATCTCAGTCCTTTCAACAGTTTTTGGCCGCTAGCGAGGGGGGGACCATCGAGCTGTTTGGCCTACTTTGGGAAGGCGGCGATCACATTTTCAGACACGCTTTCACTTTCACTTTTTTTTCATCATCTTTCTCTCTGGTTTTAGGCGATTTCCGCCATTGTTGAATTTCGAAGCTTTTGTTCTTGAATCTTTTGAATCGTTTAAGCTTTAAGTAATCGTCTTTTATGTTTATCGTTTCATACTTCATGCTTTGCTTGCTTTATTTAATGTGTAGTGAGTAGTTTAATCGGGTTTTGGGGTTGAGAGGATCCTAAGGGGTGGAAAAGGTTTTCAAAGCTTGGTGTTTTCTTGTTTTTAAAGGCTATCTCTTTTAGGATGTTGAGTTCCTAAGGCTTAAAGAGTCTCACGCCAAGATCTTTATTATCAGAGAGGTCTCTTACCTTGACAGGATCCAGAGATCTCTGAAAATCACATCCTAGAGACTAGTTACCCTTTCCCAAACGCCATGGTAATTTAGGGGACTAGTAAAGCCATATCTTTGAAATCTAAGGTTACTGCCCTTCAACCTCTCTTTCCACCAAACGCCATGGGTTTGGAGGAGAGGATAAAGGAGTGATCCATACCGCAATCCACTGATGGATCTTGTTTTGTTTACAAGGCTTAGAGAATCTCACAATGTGAGTAGATCTAAAGTTTTCAAACCAAACTTGGACCTTTGAAACCCCTAAACATGAATCTCAACCCTAGACCCTTCTTTCTTAGCATTCTTACATCTTCGTTAATCATTCGCTTGATACTCGTCGCATCCTGGTCATTAGTTTCATTGCACTTGCACTTTTAGACGAGATCGATCGTTGTTGCTCGATCTAGTGGCCGATCCCGTGGTCGATCCACTAGTCGATTTTTATAAATTCTTAGCTTTGCATTTTAATCATTCTGTTTGTTCCTAGTGGTAGTTTAATCATCTCTGGTATTTTTAATATAGTTTTGCATTCCATTTTACTGCTGCATCTAGTTTTTAGGATTTTCACAAAATCGTTTATCGTTTGCTTAGCTTTACACTGCCCTTGCATTCTCTCTGACCTTTCTAGCTTCTAGGATTGGATTGGCACTCGCTTGCATACTTTACTACAACTAAGTGTTGCATTTGAGCTTTGATACATCATTGCATACACTCTGCACCAAAAATCTTGTTATCAGTATCACTTAGGTTGATAGTCTAGTTGTGTTAAACAACAAATCTTGCTTGATTTCACTTGACTTAAATCTTTTTGCTCACAATTCTATTGGCATCTATTCATAAATCCTTTGGATTGATAAAAACCCTTTGCTATACTACAACTGATTAGTACAAGCAGGGTGATTGAGAAAGAGATCAAAACTCTTGTATCAGGTAGATGATCAGGGCCGATAATAATATGATGTTTTACTTGCTTAAGCGTAATGTGAATGTTAGAACTACTCGAGTGAATGTGTAACTGGTCTGTATCTACAATCATTTGATTGATCGGTTATTTGATTTTCATTGATCGCTTGTTTAAGTTAGTGAATATGCTTAACAAGGTCAATGCGAGAATGAATGTGAATGTGAATGGTAAAAGGTACCGAGTGGTCAAAACAAGGTATCTAACTAGTTTTGTGAATGTCCGGATCGAGTTGCTAACTCAAGGGGATGTGTGATTCTCGCTTGGAGTAGAACTGATGCCTTGAGAGGCATCGCAAGTAGTTGAGATGACCATAGGACCAAACTGTTTATGTGTGTGCTTGTTAAGTGATCATATAGTATGAGTGCAGTTCGAGAGTTGATCTTAAAGAGAACAAGAGATTGGGAGTCAAGTGCCCTCGCCAAATACTTGTTTGATGATCAAGAAACTTCTCGGAGGTATTCATGACTATGATGAATCGGTTTTGTGTTATGAGGTAAGGTCGGATCTAAGTGACTGATCACGATCGAACAAGATAAGATTATATGCGGAATGTGTGAATTACTGTGAGTCATTATAAGATTAAGTTGGTATGTGTGTACTGAGGCTGATATGATGTCAAACTAAACTATTCGGAAATCCGGATCGTGTTACTGGCTTGGGAGATGTGGGATTTTTGCCGCAGCAGGACCAAGGCTTAAAAAGGGATTATCCGGTAGTTTAGGGTAGATGATCATGCTGTGTGATATGTGAGGCTTGATAGCCAAGTAAGGCCCGAGGCCATGTGAAGGCTTGTAAGCCGTGTACTGTTCTGGCGTCCTTAGGAATTTGTGGATTCGCTAAGGCGTGACTGTTTCTGGGTTGCGGTGTTAGAAATCAAGTGGGTTTGCCAGGACGTGACTGTGTCTGAGAGGTGTTATTGGAAACCAAGTGGGTTTGCCAATACTTATGGGATTTGTTCTTGGAACCATCAGGGTTGGCCAAGACGAATGTTTTTGAGATGCATTTTGGAAACCGTGGGTTTGCCGATGCGTGACTGAAGTGAAGGCGACTTTGGAAACCATCAAGTTTGTCAAAGCGCGGTTGTGGTAGCATTCGTGGGAATCGGTGGATTCGCCAATGAGTGATGTGATGTTGCGTGTGTAACTGATATGTTACTGTGACTGTGCTGGTGGAAACTAAGGGAGTTTACCATCACGTGATTAGTAAAGTGGCGTGATTGTACTAATTGATTGCCTAGTGTGCCGATTACTTGTTTGTTAAGTAATGTACTAATTGATTGGCTAGTGTGTCAGATACTTGCGGGTAAGGCAAGATACTAACTGAAAATACGAGTGAGTGCTTGTAATGGCCGTGTGAGCCGACTGATGGTCTGGTATGCCAAGTGTTAGATATGTCATTGTTCCCTTTTTACGAGAGTCTAGATGGGACACGACTGGTATACTGATTGCAACATGACAGTTGAGTAACCTATGCAGGTTGCAAGATGACTGTTGAGTAATCTAGGATTACGTGTGTGGGAATTGAGGAGTTCATCACCGCATGTCAGAAATCATGAGCTAGGAACCTGCGATTGGATGTTAGCGTTTGTGGGAATCTGCGGATTAGCCAAGGCGTGACAGTGTGATTGTTTTAGGAAACTAGATGAGTTTGCCAAGACAATATTGTCTGTAAGGATCAGCGTGTGATCCGAGGATCAAAGAGAGATCAAAGAACTTAAGAGAGTTTTGGAAACTTGAGTAAGGAATCAAGAGTGATTCGTTAGTTGTGTTAATAAGGATCAGTGGATCTTGATTAAATTATGATGGTGGTCAACGGTAGTTGAGGCAAGTACGAGACAAAACGCTTAGGAACTAGAGAGTCCGCTAAGGCAAGTCTATGGGCCAAGATGGTTAACCGAGCTTTTGGAGGAAGTCCAACTCCAATAGACTATGCTAACCATTGTGATTAAAAGGAAGTTGAAGTGGGGCGAGTGGAAATGCTTAAAAACTTGAGAAGTTTGCTAAGAACGTATGCACACCAAGAGACTGTCTAGAAAATGGAAGGGTTTAGCATGATGAAAAACAAAAGGGCTAAGTCTTGAGTTGACAGTGTTGAAAGAGAAGTCTGTCTAATAAGAGTTTGTTCGATCTGGAAGTTGTCGGACAAGAGCTCTGCATGGTGAAGCTGTGAAGACTGTTCTGTAGACGAATGTTTGGCCAGATGTGGCGTGCATGAATTATGATTGGTAGTAAAAATCCAGACCAAGGCCGGGATGGTCTAAGGTCAAGTATCTGGAATCGAGTCTAGAAAAGGCTGCGATTGGGAACACGAGTTTGGTACAGCTAAATTAGGACTGGATAGAGTCTGAGGATAGGTACTTCGATATGGTAATGAAACTTGGTAGAAAGAGTGTTGGGTTACAATATGGATAAGGGCACTAGCCGGATAAAAGTGAGATTGGATCGTGAGGTGTCACGAAGATCCGACCGACGGTCTGAGAGGACGAGGAACTTTGGAGTATATATAAGAGTGTGTATGCCCGATTAAAAAGGTAACTGGGAGAGTTATATGCCTTTGGCTGAGTTGCATAGAGCACCGTTGTGTTGAACCCAAGTGGGGGAGTGTTGACTGGCAGTGGTCAAGACTACTGAAAAGATAAAGTTTCTAAAGGTTAAGGTGAAAAAGGCAGAGGACCATAAAGAGAAGCTTAGGCGTGGTAAGGGGGTCAAGATGATCCGAGTTGTCAGGGACTGTAATGGCGATGAGCAAACTACTTGGGAAGTAGAGTCTAAGATGAGTACAAGATTCCCAAAATGGTTTGAGACACTTTAGGAAGAAGTACCGGATTCGAGGACGAATCGAAACCAAGTGGGGGAGAGTTGTAGCATCCGTATCCGGAAAATCTGAAATGATCGAGGCCGGACAGGATGTTGTCTGTGGGTATTACTGATTTCAGTCAAGTAAAAATCAGTATAGTTGGGAGGATCAGACTATAGTCGAGTGATGACTGGGAAATAGTCGAAGGATGTCTAGGGTGGCCGAGCAAGATGGACCATAACCGAGAGAAAAATGGTTCAGTCCGAGATAAAAAGGAAAGTAACCGAGAAAAACGAGAAGTCTCCGAGGAAAAGGAAAAGTGATCGAGAGAAAAACGCTAGGCCCGTGGGCCTTTAAGTTTGGTCGATGAAAAATTAAAGTTTCCCGATGAGAAAAGGATTTCTCACTATTATAGCCGAGCGGTTAAGGAGATAACCGAGAGAAACTTAACTATGACCGAGCGGGTTGGACTGTAACCAAGGAATGGGCAGTTTAAGCCGGGTTACTTAGGGTTTCAAGTATAAAAAGAGTCCTGGAGAGATTTTTCTGGGGGAGCAGCACTATTTGGAAGCAATATAGCGAGAGAGAGATGGATCGAGGGATTACCGGAGATAATCTGAGTATCCCGGGAGTTAGCTGAGAGAAAAGATGATGCCTGGATTACAGTCAAGTCGTAGCCGGAGTGCTCCGACCATATCCAAGAGAAGTCCGGCTTTGTCCGGGAGAAAGGGGATTTACCCGAGAAAAATTGAAGATCATCCAGGAGAAATAGAGATGATCGGGATAAAGTAGGATATCCGGATTCCAGTCAAGTCATCGCCGGAGTTGGCCGGTTATATCCGAGGATTGTCAGCGACAAGGAGAATCTAGTCGAAGCGACGTGACTAGGTTTGGGAGAAACGTGACCATTGCCGAGTCAATATCGGATAAGAAATTTTATCCGAGAGAAGATTAAGTTATGCGGGAGAAAAATAGGAATGGTTGGATGTCTTGCGATGATAGTCGGGTGATGCGAATGATCAGTGGATCGGATCGTGACTATAATCGAGTGAAACGGTTAAGCTGTGACCATATCCGGGAGAAGGTAGAGATATCCGACAAGGAAGAAGAATAGCTGGAAGTATCACGGTGATAGTCGGGAGACATGAGAGATCCGAGGGTTGGATTATGACTATAACCGAGAGCAACGGTTATACTGCGACTATCATCGAGAGATCGTCGAGAGATCTGGACTGTCACCGTGAGATCACCAAGAGATCTGGACTGTCACCGAGAGATCGCCGAGAGATCTGGACTGTCACCAAGATCGCCGAGAGATCCGGACTATAACCGAGAGAAACGTGTTCTGATCGATCTTTGACCGAGAGAAGGTCGATATTCCATGAGATACATCAAGAGGGATCATTGTGCCGAGAAGATGTTCTGGATGAATGGTCAGCCAGGAGAGTCCATCGAGAGATTATGGACATGGTCTAGGAGATCATAAATTGGGCTAACCGGACGGGCAAGGGATAGAGGATACGAGTCATCCCTCTTCGTTACTTAGTCATGTGGGGATGGTTGGTTGAGTGACTCAGTAACAGAGGGGTGATGCGTTACAAGATTACAGGGATCAGAAGGATCGTGACCGCGGTTTCTGATGGTCATAAGGATCATGTTTGTGTTACTGGCGATCATAAGGATCATGGTTGTGTTTTCTGATGGTCGTAATGATCATGATTGTGTACTGGCGATCAGAAAGGATCGTGACTGTGATTATTGATGGTCGTGAGGACCGGAAATGGGATTCTGTGATGGTCTGGTGAACCCAGATATCCCTCTTTGTTACTTGGTCATTTGGGGATGGTTGGTCGAGTAACTGAGTAATGAGGGGGTGATGTGCTATTAGTGATGTGGTGGCTGAGAGCCGGGATAGTGAAGGGTGCTCATGGGATCATGCGGACCAGAGTGATTCAAGCAATGCATCCGATATCTGCGAGTGACTAAGGTACAAACTAATCTGAGATAGGATTAAAATATTTTGCTTAGCGAGTTAAGTGATAACTACGTTAATAGTTTATGAACATCTGAGTTAAGTTATTAGTCTGATAGTGGATTGGAACCCCATAAAGGAAATAGTAAGAAAAAGGCAAAAATTTCCTGAGACACAGCCACGGTATGACCGGGTTAAGTATTGTTTCGACTGCTAGTTAAGAAAATCGGATCAAGACTCTACAAAATTCATTTTTTTCTTCTAAAAATCGATTTTGTTGAACTTTGTGCATACCCTATTTCCTTCCAGCGGCATCGGCTATGGCCTCCGTTGTCGACGAGAAAACCATGGTCAATATTTGACAAAATAACTATTATTTTTAACTGTTAATTAATCCTGCACCCAAATTGTTACTTGTTAATTAATATAAAGAATGACAATGAAACTGTATTTTTTACAAAATTAAAAGGAGACTATTTCATTCTAATTGTCATTTAGTAGATAGAGAATATGAACTAGTTACCATATATTGTTAATATTGTGTTAAGATAGGTGTGCTTTAAAGGTAAAGTGTCGAGATGATTATTAGTGAGTTTCACCTAATCATGCCTTACAAAGTAACGACAAAGAGAAAAGAGATCTGTAAAAGACAAGTTCGCTTTTATTTTCTTTAGAAAATAGAAATATAAAATTCCAATATACATGTATGATTGTTAACACTTGATTGTATCTTTTTGGATACACTTGATTGTCTTTTAAACGTAAATAATGACACTCGGATTCTGATAATACAATCAAACTGGCTATCTCAAAACAATTGTATGTGTTAGCCAAATACATTATTCTTTTTACAAGTTTCAGAATCCAAACGATCTTGTTTTAGGATGAATTGGGTAATTTAAATTACCCAGAAGAACAAACCTATAGACTAATTCATTTATGAAATTCAATGTAGCAAGCGCTGAGTTCGGACGTAAAACAGCATAACACAATGTCTTAAAGACATCACACAATCCCTACGAGAACTATTAAGATAGGTGTGCTTTAAAGGTAAAGTGTCGAGATGATTATTAGTGAGTTTCACCTAATCATGCCTTACAAAGTGACGACAAAGAGAAAAGAGATCTGTAAAAGACAAGTTCGCTTTTATTTTCTTTAGAAAATAGAAATATAAAATTCCAATATACATGTATGATTGTTAACACTTGATTGTATTTTTATGGGTACACTTGATTGTCTCTTAAACATAAATCGTGACACTCGGATTCTGATAATACAATCAAACTGGCTATCTCAAAACAATTGTATGTGTTAGCCAAATGCATTATTCTTTTTATAAGTTTCAGAATCCAAACGATCTTGTTTTAGGATGAATTGGGTAATTTAAATTATCCAGAAGAACAAACCTATAGACTAATTCATTTATGAAATTCAATGTAACAAGCGCTGAGTTCGGACGTAAACCAGCATAACACAATGTCTTAAAGACATCACACAATCCCTACGAGAACTATTAAGATAGGTGTGCTTTAAAGATAAAGTGTCGAGATGATTATTAGTGAGTTTCACCTAATCATGCCTTACAAAGTGACGACAAAGAGAAAAGAGATCTGTAAAAGACAAGTTCGCTTTTATTTCTTTAGAAAATAGAAATATAAAATTCCAATATACATGTATGATTGTTAACACTTGATTGTATCTTTATGGATACACTTGATTGTCTCTTAAACGTAAATCATGACACTCGGATTCTGATAATACAATCAAACTGGCTATCTCAAAACAATTGTATGTGTTAGCCAAATGTATTATTCTTTTTACAAGTTTCAGAATCCAAACGATCTTGTTTTAGGATGAATTGGGTAATTTAAATTACCCAGAAGAACAAACCTATAGACTAATTCATTTATGAAATTCAATGTAACATGCGCTGAGTTCGGACGTAAAACAGCATAACACAATGTCTTAAAGACATCAAACAATCCCTACGAGAACTATTAAGATAGGTGTGCTTTAAAGGTAAAGTGTCGAGATGATTATTAGTGAGTTTCACCTAATCATGCCTTACAAAGTGACGACAAAGAGAAAAGAGATCTGTAAAAGACAAGTTCGCTTTTATTTTCTTTAGAAAATAGATATATAAAATTCCAATATACATGTATGATTGTTAACACTTGATTGTATCTTTATGGGTACACTTGATTGTCTCTTAAACGTAAATCGTGACACTCGGATTCTGATAATACAATCAAACTGGCTATCTCAAAACAATTGTATGTGTTAGCCAAATGCATTATTCTTTTTACAAGTTTCAGAATCCAAACGATCTTGTTTTAGAATGAATTGGGTAATTTAAATTACCCAGAAGAACAAACCTATAGACTAATTCATTTATGAAATTCAATGTAACAAGCGCTGAGTTCGGACGTAAAACAGCATAACACAATGTCTTAAAGACATCACACAATCCCTACGAGAACTAGATGCCAACTCTTAGAGTTCATCTGCGAATTCCAGGTGACTTACGCATGAAGTTATGGCTGCACCCTGTTTTCTTAAGTCGCAGTTGACGATTAGCTCATCAGCCATCTGCCACGGGACACACTAGTTCCTCAAACTAAGTGTTGCCAATCCACTTAGGACAACGCGGCACTCTGTACCAACTTGGTGAGTCAGGTCCCTTAGTACCCCCTCACATATTGCCTCACATGGCTCATGGACTATCTTCAACTTTGGTATATGGATTACAGCCCCCAACAATGTAATCTTAACCCTCATCTCAGACCACACATAATCTCAGCAATGATCTCACACAGTACCACATTAAGTTCTTACCTTTTTATAAGTTCTAGGTGATCATTCAATCATTAATCAAGCGAACTACACAGAAATCAATCAAACAAAGCGTGACAAGCATAATTAACATTCTTTTTCATCTCTTGTAGCTTCCACATTAACCCTAGACACCAACTAGTCATTCACACAACATCAAGCAACCTTAAACTAGCAGACTCATCTGGGACCATCAGTTCTAATGCAGAAAGTAAGTATATTTGGTTTAACTCAAAACTAGGAGCAGAATAGATTCATCCTCACCTTGTCCTAGGTGGCGAAGGAGGAGTGAGGATGTAAGGGGAAGAGAACTCGGCAAGGTGGCTGCATGCTTCCAGCCACGCAGGGTTGAGAGCGGCAAAGCGGTGATGGCATGGGGAAGGGCGTGTTGACATCATATTTTTCAGCAGGTCTTAAAGCGGGGGATGTGCCACGGTGCTCCGGCATTAAGGCAGGAGGAGGAGGAGCTTCCACGAGACCAGGCCAGAGGCTAAACAGGGGGGCTGCGCTTGTCGAACGGCGACAAAGAGGAGGAGGACATCGCGATGAGGAGAGAAGGTGGCGGAGAGCGAGAGAGCTTGGCGGCCAATGAGAAAGAGAAGAGAGGGATTTAGGGTTCTCTGTTTTCTTATAACTTTTACAATGAGAAATAGGGTTGGATAGCTCCCTATTTATAGACAAGGTTACTTGTACAGAAAGTTAAAGAATATATTGAAAAAGGAAGAAGTCCATATCCGTTTAGGAAAGATAAAGATGAGAAAACATCTTCTATCATGAAAAGAAATATCAAAATTTTGATAAATATACGATTAACATTATTAGGAAGGAGTTTTATTATCTCTTAAAAAAAATGAATATTGAGAAAAGAAAATTAGGACTTAAACCGGTTAAGCGTGGAAAAAATAATTAATGATCCCGGTTTATGAAACCAAGGCGTTACATAAATCATCTCGTTTTAGTGGAGATTTACATTTGGAAACTAATAAAAAAAAAATTTCATATATTGACGTTCGGAGAATTCGATTTCACTGAATATATACCAGTCACAACATTAAACACATATTAATTATAATAAAAAGAAACTATTTTACAAACAATTATAATTAGTTTAATAAAATATTTTCTCATTTATAAAAGTTTTTTAGCATTTCAAATTTATTTGGGAATTAAATATGTAGTTTTTCACATTTTCACATTTTGAAAATTTGATTCTGATATTTTTTACCATTCATATTATTTGATAAATTTTCACGTCATATACAACCAAATCTCAAAATTAGTAAATTGTTCAAGAACAAGAAAGAGAGAGTTTATTGATATGGATTTCTGCTAAAAATATAGAATAAAGCTTTAAAAACTAAAGAGATAAGGTTTTGCTTTTATAGTCAATGGGTCAAAGCTCGATCAAATCTTTAATCACAAGAGTTAACCAAAGTCAAAGTCGTCTGTGAAAGAGCCTGGAATCGGCCAACACTTCGATACTGATATACTTGTATATTTAGCATATTTAGCATGCATTTAAAGTTAGTTTTCATGCATTCATCTCTCATTTTAGGCTAGTTTGCACCATTTGTCTCATTCTAGGTCCTAAGTGCACATTGCATTAGCATTTGCATATTTTCTGCATTTTTGCACCATTATCAGGTTGTTTGAGACACTCTGGAGTTGTGGAGGTTGCGTGGACGTGCATAGGATAGAGAGGAAGCTTGTGGACACTTGGAGAACTCAACCATGCATGCAAAGGACTCGAGATCTAGCAGCAGATTGAGCAAGGCAGGTCGATCTAGATGAGATCGACCAGAAGATCGACTAACCCGGATCGTTTCAAGGAAGGGATCGAGGATGATATCGAGTGAGGAGATCGATCGTGAGTACAAACATGGAATACGAAATGCAAAATGAGAGCCAGATCAAAACCACGACCTAATCATCCAAGGATCGACTCAAAGATCGAGCAAAAGCAGATGATCCATGAAGAAGATCGAGCCAGAGATCGATCACCCGAGTCGATCTCTGGGACCGTATCCAGCCAGCTCATTTTTGGAGCGTAGTGAGGGGACCATTAGGGCTGTTTGGCTACTTTAAGCAAAGGGCGAACATCACTTTCTGAACACACACTTTGCCTTATCTTTTTCTGCTTTTCTCTTAGGCGATTTTCCGCCATTGTCAAACTTTTAAGCTTTTCTTGTTTTAAACTTTTGAATCTTGGTTAATCTTGAGCATTTTCTTTAATCCATCTTCGTTAATCATGTTTAGCATTTCATTACTTGCATTTGAATCGGTTTTAACTATGTGTAGTGAATAGTTTTCTTTGGGTTTAAGGTTGAGGCGATTTAAGGGGTTTAAGGGTTTAAAGCTTGGGTCTTTTCTTGTTATTAATCTCTTCTCTTCTTGGATTCGGGCTCTTAGTGCTTTAAGATTCTTGGGAAAGATCTTTATGATCCTAGGGATCTCCTTACCTTGACAGGATTCAGGAATCCCCTAAAACCGAATCAAAGAGGCTAACTTCCCTTTCCCAAACGCAATGGTTATATTGGGGGTTAGTTAAGCCATTCTTTGACCCATCTTTCCACTAAACGCCATAGGTTTGGAGGAAGGGTCGAAGAAAGGGGTCATACCACACGCCAAGGATGATCCTAGTTAAAGTTTCTCAAGGCTTAGAGTTAAGCTCATCTAATGAGTAGTTCTAGTGTTTTTTTCAAACCCAAGCTTGAACATTTACCCCTCTTAATATGACCCTCAACCTTAGATCCTCCTTTTATCATTTCAAAACCTCAAGTTTTCATTTCCAAGTCTTAAAGTTCGCATCTTTGCTTTAGTTTCATTACTTATCACCTTAAGTTGCTAGAAGTTCTCTATTTACCCGCTTCAGTTCTCGATTTTAAGTAATTAGTAGTTTTGCATTTTTAATCCTCTCTTTTCTTCTAGTAGTTGTTAACCCTCGTCCAGGGATTTTAAAATAGTTTTCTTGTTCATTTCGCATTGCATTTAGTTTTTACCGATTTTACCATCCATTAACCCGATTCTGCTTAGATTTGCTTTGCTCTTGCATTCCTCGTGTTCTTTCTACAACCCAGACTGGATTGATACCTCTTGCACTATACTACATCATTAATAGTGCATTTGGCTTTGACAAAACAGTCCCAAAACATTCTGTTTATCGAATGGCGCCGTTGCGATCTTGGGTTTGATTACTCATTGCTCTACCTTACTGATTGTCTTCTCAGGTACATGAATTTGAGGTCCAATGGTGACAACAATCTCCTACAAACACTGGACAATATTCACCAACTCGGAAGTGCAAGGCATAGAAGGACAGTAGAGCAAGTACAGAACTTCGAAGAGATAGAGCAACCTGGTCTAGCTGAATTTTGGGTTATGGCTGAGCAAGACCAAGAAGACGCTCCACCTCACCGTGCTGCTGGTGCCAGGGGCAATGGAAACCCCAACCACGCTCCAAGGCAGCCGAGAATCATTGGTGCTGGTGATGCTCCAAACACACATCATAACCGCTTTGGAATCACTCCTCCACCAGTGGAAAACAACAACTTCGAGATCAAGCCAGGCTTCATCTCAATGGTTCAAAACAACAAGTTCGATGGGCTTGCAATGGAGGACCTTTTGGAGCATCTTGAAAACTTTGAGCAAGTTTGTGGGATGATAAAGATCAATGGCATCTCGGAGGACAACTTCAAGCTACGATTATTCCCTTTCTCTCTTGGGGATAATGCAAGACATAGGGAAAAGACATTACCTCAGGGGACCATCACCTCATGGGCTGATTGCAAGAAAGCCTTTCTGTCAAAGTTTTTCTCAAGCACGAGAACAGCAAGGCTAAGAAGTGAGATCAGCGGCTTCACACAAAGGCAGAATAAGAGCTTTAATGAAGCTATGGAGCGGTTCAAGGACTACACTATAGCTTGCCCTCATCATGGCTTCAGTGAAGAGACTCTCTTAAGCACAATCTATAAAGGAGCACTCCCAAAGATTCGCATGCTGCTAGATACAGCAAGTAAGGGAAACTTTCTTGGACAAAATGTTGAAGAAGGAATGAAGCTCATAGAGAATTTGGATTTGAGCGATGGGAACTATTCTGAGGATTATGACCGAGCACCAAGAGGAGCTGATATAGAAGCTCACAAGAAAGATATGAAGTCCCTCCATGAGAAGATAGACAAGCTAGTCCTTGCAAATCAAAAGCAAGTTCACTTTGTAGGAGAAGCCGCAGATGTTCTAGAGGAGTTAGAGATGAGCCAAGAAGAAGGTAATTGGGTTGGCGGTCAGAACTACAATAATCCACAAGGCTATGGTCAGGGCTATCAGGGCAACAACAACCTCTCCTACAGAAGCACCAATGTCGAGAACCCTAAAGATCAAGTGTACCCTCCACAACAAGGCAAATGGTTTACACAAAATAATGGGTACCAAGGGCAGAGACAATGCAACTTTCAAGGTCAACAACAGCAAGGAAACAAGAGTTACTCACCTGTGTTTCCTCCTGGTTTCATGCCTCAACAGCAACAAGCTCAACCGCCACCTCAAGATCCGGTTCAAGCAATGTTTCAACAATTGCTTCAGGAACAAGCAAGCACAAATCAGAAGTTTGTTGACATGAACAACAGGCTGGACTCTTCTCTAACTGACGTGTCTACTCAGATCACCAACCCTAAAAAACAAGATCAAGCAGATAGAGAAAGGCAAAGCCAGTTCAAGCGGTCAAGGCAGTCTACGCGGGAAGTGTGAGCAAAACCCCAAGGAGTATACAAACGCTATTACTTTGAGAAGTGGGAAAGGGCTACCGCCGAGGGCTGCACCTAAAGAAAATGGGGACGTTGTGGTTCAAGAGGGGGAGGGTAAGCCTTCAAATGATGAAGAGATTACCTTTGACAATGTGTGGATTGAAAGACCAAGGAAAGGCAAAGAAGCCGTTTTAGAGAAGAAAGTAGAGGAGGTGAGCAAAGAGAAAGATGCATTTGTACCTCCACCCTACAAACTGAAGCTTCCTTTCCCTGGACGGTTCAAGAAGCAGCTGCTTGAGAAGCATAGAGCAGTCTTTGAGAAGCATTTGAAAGATGTTGAGATCAAGCTGCTTTTAGTTGATTGTTTGGCCATGATGCCTAAATGTGCCAAGTTCTTCAAGGATACTCTTACTAAGAAAAACAAAGAGAGTGAAGAGGTTTTGGTGTTGAGTGAAGAGTGCAGTGCAATCATTCACAAGGAAATTGTTCCAAAGAAGCTAGGAGATCCAGGATCATTCACCATCCCTTGTGCTCTTGGACCTTTGAAGTTTGAAAGTTGCTTGTGTGATTTAGGAGCAAGTATCAATCTTATGCCTTACTACATTGCAAAGAAGCTAGTCTTTACAAGGTTTAAGGAGTGTAGAATCTCTCTCGTGCTGGCTGATAGAAGCATAAGGCTCCCTGTAGGTATGCTTGAAGACTTGCCCGTGAGGATCAGTGGTGTGAACGTGCCGACTGATTTTGTTGTTCTTGAAATGGATGAAGAGCCAAAAGATCATATAATCTTTGGTAGACCGTTTCTAGCTACTGCTGGAGCCATCATTGACGTGAAGAATGGCATGATTTCTCTACACTTGGGTAAAGACATCAAGCTAGACTTTGATATCAATGAAGTTTTGAAGAAACCAACCATTGAATGGCAAACTTTCTACATTGAAACTTTGGATGAGTTAGCTGATGAGTTGCTTGAGGAGTAGTTAGCACAAGAGGATCACCTTCAGCTGGCATTGACAAAAGAGTGTGGAGAGTATGGCTTCCTGAACGAACAGACTCAAGAGTATGTTCACATCCTTGATTTTCGCAAGGTTGTGAAAGAAGATGAAGGAGGATGCCTAGAGATCGATCAGGAAATCGACGAGATCACTCGATCCAAGACACCGATAGACAAGAGAATCGAGAAGGTTGGTCGATCCAGAAAATAAATCGATGGGAAGATCAAGAGGGATAACTCGATCAGTTCAGAGAATGACTCAGCAACTCGATCTCCTGCTCGATCCATGTCAAATCGAGTAAGTGAATCGAGAGAGTGCAATCGATCCGGACCAAAACGAGGGGAAGATCGACTGGATGACTTGATCTCTGAGGAAGCAATGGTTCAAGATAGTAGCCTGAAAGCTCATGACTCGGGTTCAAAAGAGGCTAATGAGGATGGCAACGTCAACACAAGCCACGAGGAGGACTGGAGTGAGCTGCTAGCCCCAAAGGTTGACCTAAAGGAGCTCCTGAATGGGCTAAGGTATGCTTTCTTGGGATCTAATGACACTTATCTCGTCATTGTGAATGAAAATCTGAGTGATGATGAGTTAAACTCACTCACTCAGGAGTTGAGAAAGTATAGAAGGGCCATTGGGTACTCACTAAGTGACATCAAGGGCCTTTCACCAATGCTTTGTACTCACATGATTCACTTAGAGAATGAAAACACTTCTTCTATTGAACATCAAAGGCGTTTGAACCCAAACTTAAAAGAAGTAGTTAAGAAAGAGATCTTGAAACTGTTAGAGGCTGACGTGATATACCCTATCAGTGATAGCACATGGGTCTCTCCGGTCCATGTGGTACTAAAGAAAGGGGGTATCACGGTCATTAAAAATGAAAAAGATGAGTTGATTTCTACAAGAACCATAACCGGACATCGAATGTGTATAGATTATAGGAAGCTTAACTCAGCTACTAGAAAAGAACATTTCCTTCTTCCCTTTATTGATCAGATGCTTGAAAGATTAGCTAATCACCCACACTACTGCTTTCTTGATGGTTATAGTGGTTTCTTTCAAATACCAATTCATCCTAACGATCAAGAGAAGACAACTTTCACATGCCCTTATGGTACCTTCGCTTATCGAAGGATGCCTTTTGGGTTATGTAATGCACCAGCAACCTTTCAAAGGTGCATGGTGTCTATCTTCTCTGATCTTATAGAGGAAATGGTGGAAGTTTTTATGGATGATTTTTCTGTGTATGGTGCGTCCTTTTCTGCTTGTTTGTCAAATCTTTGCAAGGTACTCAAGAGATGTGAGGAGACAAACTTGGTGCTGAACTGGGAGAAGTGTCACTTCATGGTGAAGGAAGAAATTGTACTCGGTCACATGATTTCTGAGCAAGGGATAGAGGTTGATAAAGCGAAGATTGAGGTCATGATGAGCTTGGAGCCTCCGGCTAATGTGAAGGGGATAAGGAGTTTCTTGGGTCACACAGGCTTCTACAGGCGGTTTATCAAGGATTTCTCCAAGATAGCACGCCCTCTCACAAGGCTGTTATGCAAGGAAGCCGAGTTTGTGTTTGATGATGAGTGTCTTCACGCTTTCAAAACGATCAAGGAAGCTCTAGACACCGCACATATAGTTCAAGCTCCGGATTGGGACTTGCCGTTTGAGATTATGTGCGACGCGAGTGACTACGCCGTGGGTGCTGTTCTAGGTCAGAGGAAAGATAAGAGGCTGCATGTAATCTACTATCCCAGCCGTACCTTGGATGACACGCAAGTCAAGTATGCTACCACCGAGAAAGAGCTACTGGCCATTGTCTTTGCTTTTGAGAAGTTCAGATCATACTTGGTAGGTTCTAAGGTCATTGTATACACTGATCACACTGCTTTGAGGTACATCTATTCCAAGAAAGACACCAAGCCGAGACTGCTAAGGTGGATCCTTCTCTTACAAGAGTTTGATATGGAGATCAAGGATAAGAAGGGGATAGAGAATGGTGTTGCCGATCATCTTTCAAGAATGAGGGTGAATGAAGTCTTACCTTTAGATGATTCACTTCCTGAGGAGCAGCTCATGGTGGTCAACACAGTTGTATGTGCACGGCTAGACGATCAGTTTGAAGAATTTTAGAGTTTTAAGGAAGAGGACCTACCTTGGTATGCTGATATTGTAAACTACTTAGCTTGTGGAGAAGAGCATACTCACCTTGATCATTATCATAAGAAGAAGTTCATGAGAGACATCTCTCATTACTTTTGGGACGAGCCTTACCTCTACAAGAGAGGTGTGGACAGCTTATACAGAAGATGTGTTTCAAGAGAGGAAGCAAGGGACATTCTCCTACATTGCCACAATTTATCTTATGGTGGGCATTTTGCTTCTTTCAAGACGGCTACAAAGGTCTTACAAGACGGGTTTTGGTGGCCATCATTATTCAAAGATGCTCATGAGTTTGTTAAGGCGTGTGAGGCTTGCCAAAGAGCTGGAAACATCACCAAGAGAAACGAGATGCCTCAGGTGCCAATCTTTGAAGTTGATGTATTTGATGCTTGGGGAATAGATTTCATGGGGCCGTTTCCATCTTCTTACGGCAACAAATACATCTTGGTGGCTGTAGATTACGTTTCTAAGTGGGTTGAGGCTATAGCTTCCCCACATAATGATTCGAAGGTGGTTGTCAAACTCTTCAAGACCATCATCTTTCCAAGATTTGGAGTTCCCAAGGTAGTAATCAGCGATGGGGGCAGCCACTTTATCAACAAAGTGTTTGAAGGTCTCTTAAAGAAGTATGGAGTGAAGCACAAGGTAGCTACACCTTATCACCAACAAACTAGTGGGCAAGTGGAGGTCTTGAATAGACAGATCAAGGCTATCTTAGAGAGGACTGTAGAAGCAACTCGGAAGGATTAGGAAAGTAAGCTAGACGATGCCCTTTGGGCGTATAGAACCGCCTTCAAGACTCCTATACGTACCACTCCCTTCACTCTCCTCTACGACAAGGGTTGTCACCTCCCTGTGGAGCTAGAACATAGAGCACTGTGGGCTGTGAAGCAGATGAACTTCAGTCTCAAGACAGCACAGGAGAAGAGGTTGATTCAGCTCCATGAGCTAGATGAGCTAAGGCTAGACGCTTATGAGAGTGCCAAAATCTACAAGGAAAGGACCAAGGCGGTTCATGACAAGAAGCTGGTACTCAAGGAGCTTAAGGAGAGCAGTCTGGTTTTGCTGTACAACTCACGCTTGAAGCTGGTCCCAGGGAAGCTAAAGTCAAGGTGGTGTGGACCTTTTGAGATCAAGGAAGTTCTACCCTATGGAGCGGTTACTTTGGTTGGCAAGAGTGGAAAGGCTTTCACGGTTAATGGGCACAGAGTCAAGCCCTACTTGCCAAGTGATTTCAGCAAGGAGAGAACCACAATGCTTCTCCAAGACCAACCCCTAGCCTGAACCAAGTAAAGTCTAGCTAAAGACGTTAAACAAAGCGCACTTGGGAGGCATTCTCATGTCTATCTTGTACATATTTTTGCTTTCTTTCTATTTTAGTTTTATGTTTTTTTATGTTTAAGTGTGTAGGTGAAAATATAAGGGATTGGAGGTCATGATCTTGGAGTCAAAAAGGGCAAGGAAAGGAGAGTTTGAGGCAAGAGATCGAGTGCTAGCTCGACTTATCCTGGCTCGATCTTTACTAGACCGAGCTAGTGAATCGAGTGAAGTCACTCGATCTAGATGAGATCGAGTAAACAATCGAGTGAATCAGTCGATCATGAGAGGATGACCCACCAAACCGTCTAGAACGAGGTGTGGATCGACTGACCTCACTCGATCCTCGAATTGGATCGATCATTGCACTCGATCACGTCACTCGATCCTTGCCAAAACAACCTCCAAATCGATCACGTGGCTCGATCCAAGGAGCATAGCCATAAGGATGTAGAATCATGGAACGAGGGGGGCAACTCGGTCTAAGACTCGATTTAATTCAAATCGAGCCCCCAATCAATCATCCCTCTCAATCCTAGCCAACATGGGCATGAGATCGAGTTCAAGATCGACCAAATTGACTCGATCTCATGCCGAGGTAAATTTAAGTTTTCCCTCTCTTTTCTTTTTTCCTCCTATTTTGAATTTGAATTGTGGTCAAGGCAAGCATCTTTGACCATGAAAGATGTGCCTTGACCACACTATTTCAGAAACCACTTATTTTAGCTCATGGTTTTCTTGGCTTTTATAACCACATGTATCCACACTCTCTCTCATTTGTGTTCGAAGTGTTTTCTAAAAGAAAGAGAGAGTGTGAACTTTGTTTTAAGTCCAAGATCTTCGTGCTTTCATCCTTTTCAAAGGTATTTTTGGTTATTTGAATTACTTGTTTAAAATTTTTTGGAAATTTTCCTTTTGTTAGCTTAGGGGTGATTGTTAGATGTTAAGGAATTAGGATAATTTTTAGAAGCAGCTAAATATTAGGAAAATTGCTAGATTTAATCATATGTAGAGATATTTTCTTCTAGTATTTAGTTTCAATTTTTATAAAATCCCTAAAAATCTGAGCTTATTGTTATGAGTTTTTCTTCCTTGCTCTCTCATTATCTTTATTTAGCCGCCTATACTCATTCTTCTCTTTGAGAATCTGAATTTCAGGCACCATGGCACCTGAGCGAAGCAGAGAAGTGGAGGGACAAGGAGAAGAAGCTCAACAAGTGGTGCAAAAGAGGGTTAGATGGAGTAAGGAGGAGAAAAAGGCTAAGAAGGGGCTCAAAAGGTTAAGGTTCGAACCCACAAAGTTTGCAAGCCGAGACCTCCTGGAGAAGCTGGGTTTGCTGAAGGACTTCGACATGTTGCTCAAGGACATGGGGCTAGCGTGTTTGTCAAGGATGGGCTGCCCCACTTACCCCGAGGCAACACTGGGCTTCCTCTCGACCTTGGAGTTCTCCTATGAAGATCCAAGCCTTCCAGCTCCTTCCAACGGTCATCTCACTTTCAAGATAAGGAAGCAAGCTTACCATCTGACGATATCCGAGCTCTGCCAAGCCTACGACCTCAACGCAGCAGCCAAGCAAGTGATGATGACTACAAAGCCAACACCGCGAAGATCAAGAAAGTTCGCAGCCCCGTGCTGAGATATGCCCTCAAGCTCCTTGCCAACACCTTCAGTGGGCGGTCCGTGGCTCTAACAGTCACCAAGAATGAGTTGTGCTTCCTCTTTCAAGGCATTAAAAAGATAGTATGCGATCGAGAGCTGAATGATGAGCCGATGGAGGATGAGCTTGGCAATGACATCAACTATGGTTGTATCTTGGCCTCTTCTTTGGTCAAGTACAAGGCGTGGGCCTTGAGATGCAAGGCGAGCTCAGCACTGATTGGAGGCTTCCTCACGCCGCTGTTCACACAAGCCGGAGTCCCACTTCAAGAGTTTGAGCCTTGCGCGGAGAGAGCCAACATGGACGAGCAATACATGCGCAACACTGACTCCTTAGGTCCTACGCCAGCTCCAGGGTTCTATGCTTACCTGTTCACCAACTGTGAGAATGAGAACAAGGTGTGCATCTTACCCAACCAAGAAGAGACGACCCTAGACTGCATGGGAGCCGTCGAGTTCTTGCCGAGTGATGAGGAGTGTTTTGCACCACTTGGACCCACGGCTGCACCACCTCAGATCCCTCTTGCACCTTCAAAGTCGCCACCCTCAGATGCCGTGATGCCAGCGAGCTTCGATCTTCCAAAGCTTGATTATGAACCGAGGACAAAAGCCAAGAACTTTCTTGCATCTGTGGTGGAGATTCAGCGGAAGGTGAATAAGTGGCAGAGCAAGATGATTAAAAAGCTGGCTAAGAAGATCAAGGACTTGCAAAAGAACTTCTTCAAGCGAAGAAGTTGAGCAAACCGAGAAGAGAAGGAGATCAACTGGTGGGATAGTGATCCGTGAGCCCCAAGGCGACAACCAAGCTGCACACCGCTCTCTACACGAAGGAAAAAGCAAGGAGAAAGGCAAGGCGGTCACCCACGAGACTCCTAGAAAGAGCAGGAAGTCTGGAGCATCCTCAAGCTCCAGCCATGCCTAGCTCCAAGGTACCAACACACAACCTTGTAAATATCATGCATCTTTTAAGTTTTTGCTTTGTGTTTTGTCTCCTCTTGAATTTGTTTGCCACCGAGACGGTGTCATTCAAGTTTGGGGGAGAATGTGTGTTATTTGACATATTTTCTTTGATCTTATTTTGTGTTATCATCCCTTGAGTCATCATGCATCATGTAAGGCATAGAAAAGAACAAAAATAAATCATAATTTTTTAAAAATTTTCAAAAAAAATCATGTAGCTTGCATTTGAATTGTTAAACATTTTAGGATTGAGTCTAGAATTTTAAGCATTTAGGTTGTTTACATTTGCATAAGGGGCAAACGTTTTTCTTCAAAAGTGTTTTAAGCTCATGAATTGTTTCAAGGCCCTAGTTAGTAGTTCTTTGATGCTTTGTACATACTTTGAAAGTAAGCTCTAACTATATTTGGATCATTTGTTTTGATTTTAGTGGCTTTAGTTGAACATTCATGAATTGAATCCTTTCCTATCAAGTGATAACCTTAATTTGAATTTCTTAAATTATCATACTTATGCATTTGAAAAAAAGGATACATGGATCACTTATACATATTCAGGCTTTCTTATCCCTTTCACCACTCTCTTGTTAGCATGAGTAGACTTCCCACCTTACAAGCCAATTTTCTTGTGTGACATAATTGTGAGGCCTTATTTTCGGTTTGAACTTGGCATAAAGTGTTAGGTTTAGGCGACATGATTAGGCTCTCATGTTGTTGCTAGCTTTGCATTTTGAAGCTAGTTTTAGGCTTAGGATAGGGCGGGGATTCATGGGAGTTGTTTGCTTTGGTTTCGGTTTGAAAAGATTTTGTGTTTGGGGTTTGAACAAAAGGGAAATGAATGGTTTTAAGTGGTAGGCTTTGTGTTTAAAATGAAAGCTCTAGTTTGGAAAAGAAGGTACCTCTCAAAAGAAAAGAAAAAGAAAAAAAAAAGAGATAAAGAAAAGAGCCAAAAGACTAAGTTTAAAAAGAAAAAAAATAAAAGAGGAGAGCTACCAAAAGTATTTAAAAGAGCTAAGTATGTTTATAGCCTTACCACTAGCCAAAAAAGTTGATGTTTTTATTTGGGTTTTGCTTGGCGAATTGCCTTGTTGATGTGGGTAGTCTTTAGGGGGCGGGGGGGGGGGGGGGGGGGGGGGGGGGGGGGGGGGGAGTGAGCTTGAAAAAGAAAATAAAAATGAGAGGGGTTTAGGGTCATTGTTAGTGTATATGGATAAATGAGAGTCTAGTCATGTATGCATCAATTGTCTTTACCTTTAGCATTATGCATACGTTCAACCTTCTTTGAGAGAACCCATTGCTTGAATTACCCATTGAAATGAGATCATTTTTGTCTCATAACCTTGTCCTTAAGCCAGATGTATTCGGTTTTAAAGTGCATAAGTGTGATTCACTATTTTCATTTTAATGAATGTTAAAGGTTAGGATTCTTGGATTGTTTGGGATATGAGAGTCATGATTTGAGATTCAACATGTGATGAATATGGCTAAGTTCTTTGGTGTATGAGTTTGTGCATTGCATCTTAGGATTAAGAACTAGGACCACTGAATAGATTCATTTGAAAAACACTTTTGCAAGGAATTTGAGCCCTCGTTTCTAAACCTATCTCCCGTTCTAGAATTTTGTTTGCTTGAGGGCAAGCAAAAGGCAAGTTTGGAGGAGTTGATATACTCGTATATTTAGCATATTTAGCATGCATTTAAAGTTAGTTTTCATGCATTCATCTCTCATTTTAGGCTAGTTTGCACCATTTGTCTTATTATAGGTCCTAAGTGCACATTGCATTAGCATTTGCATATTTTCTGCATTTTTGCATCATTATCAGGTTGTTTGAGACACTGTGGAGTTGTGGAGGTTGTGTGGACGTGCATAGGATCGAGAGGAAGCTTGTGGACACTTGGAGAACTCAACCATGCATGCAAAGGAACCGAGATCTAGCAGCAGATAGAGCAAGGCAGGTCGATCTAGATGAGATTGACCAGAAGATCGACTAAACCCGGATCGTTTCAAGGAAGGGATCGAGGATGAGATCGAGTGAGGAGATCGATCGTGAGTACGGACGTGGATTACACCATACAGAACGAGAGCCAGATCGAGATCACGACCCGATCATCCAAGGATCGACTCAAAGATCGAGCAAAAGCAGACGATCCATGAAGAAGATCGAGCCAGAGATCGATCACCCGAGTCGATATCTTGGACCTTATCCGGCCAGCTCATTTTTGGAGCGTAGTGAGGGGACCATTAGGGCTGTTTGGCTATATTCGACAAAGGGCGAACATCACTTTCTGAACACACACTTTGCCTTATCTTTTTCTGCTTTTCTCTTAGGCGATTTTCCGCCATTGTCAAACTTTTAAGCTTTTCTTGTTTTAAACTTTTGAATCTTGGTTAATCTTGAGATTTTATTTAATCCATCTTTGTTAATCATGTTTAGCGTTTCATTACTTGCATTTGAATCTGTTTTAACTATGTGTAGTGAGTAGTTTTCTTTGGGTTTAAAGTTGAGGCGATTTAAGGGGTTTAAGGGTTTAAAGCTTGGGTCTTTTCTTGTTTTTAATCTCTTCTCTTCTTGGATTCAGGCTCTTAGTACTTAAAGATTCTTGGGAAAGATCTTTATGATCCTAGGGATCTCCTTACCTTGACAGGATTCAGGAATCCGCTAAAACCAAATCCAAGAGGCTCACTTCCCTTTCCCAAACGCCATGGTTGTATTGGGGGTTAGGTAAGCCACCATTTGAGATCTTTGCTTAATTTTCTTTGACCCATCTTTCCACTAAACGCCATAGGTTTGGAGGAAGGGTAGAAGAAAGGGATCATACCACACGCCATGGATGATCCTAGTTAAAGTTTCTCAAGGCTTAGAGTTAAGCTCATCTAATGAGTAGATCTAGTGTTTTTTTCAAACCCAAGCTTGAACCTTTACCCCTTTTAATATGACCCTCAACCTTAGATCCTCCTTTTACCATTTCAAAACCTCAAGTTTTCAGTTCCAAGTCTTAAAGTTCGCATATTTGCTTTAGTTTCATTGCTTATCACTTTAAGTTACTAGAAGTTCTCTATTTACCCGCTTTAGTTCTCGATTTTTAGTAATTAGTAGTTTTGCATTTTTAATCTTCTGTTTTCTTCTAGTAGTTGTTAACCCTCTTCCAGGGATTTTAAAATAGTTTTCTTGTTCATTTCGCATTGCATTTAGTTTTTACCGATTTTACCATCTATTTACCCGATTCTGCTTAGATTTGCTTTGCTCTTGCATTCCTTGTGTTCTTTCTACAACCCAGGCTGGATTGATACATCTTTCAATATACTACATCATTAACAGTGCATTTGGCTTTGACAAAACAGTCCCAAAACATTCTGTTTATCAGATACGAACAGTCGACATGATTTTTCATCTCTTTATATCAAGTTGTTTGCCTAATACAAATGGTCGATACTGGGGCTAGCAGGAAGCAGTTCTTCTCTGGTTCTTTTCTAGTTCTTCTTTATCGGGGCTGATGCTCAATATGCTTGGCCGATATGATCTTCCATCATTTTGTATCGGATTTCTGCTCTATATCATCTCCCGATACGGACTGTCTCTGCTTCCTTATATTGTCCAAGTGCTCCTTCTTGCCTCAGCTCGATCCCCACTCGTCAAGTGAACCTCCTAAGACTCCAAGGTACCTAAAACACACTTCAAAATGCACGTAATATGCAATACCTAGTATGAGACTCACTAAATTAAAAATAAATGCAAAAGGGACCTAGAATATTGATGAATGCAAGAAGAATACACAAAAACATGTGAATATGCATGATTAAATGCAGTAAATATGATGCTTATCAACACCCCAGACTTGCCGTTTGCTTGCTCTTAAGCAAACAAGAAGAAAAAACAAGGGAATAAGGTATGAAAGAGCAAGTTAAAATCTGAAAATGCCAAAGTAAGAGATCAGATCAATGTCCAAGTTACTAATTTTAAAATGCGTATGAGTTTGTTCTACTCTGAAAATCTAGCCACATGCATCACAAGCAAAGAAATATTCTCAAGTCTAGCGTACACAAGCAATCACATCAATCAATCTTTTTAATATTCAATTAAATGTAACCATTTGAGTCATGCTTATGCAAATCAGATCTTTCTATTTAACCAAGGGTAAGGTTACAAGGCTAAGATGACCCCATTAAAAAAGGAAATGGCTTATGAAGTGGTAAGGTTCTCTCAAGAAAAATAGAGTGAGCTTTGGTAAAATGCTAAAGGTAAAGAACAACTTATGTATACGAAGGTAAACTTCCATCTACCCAAGTCCCACAAATGATCCTAGACTCTTATTTTTCTACCCAAGAACACATCCTAATGTATCTTTTTCTTGTGATTCACCATTCTTCTTTCTCCGTTGAAGCTTCTTTAAGGATGCATCTTTTATTTTTTTATTTGCCTCTATATTCTTTGTATGGACTCTTCATTTCGTTCGCTGGTGCTTCTCATCCTTTGGATGTATGTTTAATTTTTCCTTTTTGATTTGCATTTTCTTCTTTGTGTTGAGTCCTCTTTTATTGAAATTTGATCAGCCAACTTCCCAACATAACTTGCATTGCACTCCTTATCCTTTGCATTCTTTTTCTTCTTTGCTTCTCTTGAAAACCTAAAATAAAATCCATCCCTTAAAACCCATAAACCTAGCCTAGTCTAGCTAAAAAAATATGCAGAGCCAGTTCTACATGGAAGTGTTCTCAATGTAGTTCTAAATATCAACACTTTATACTAAGATCATCTGTGAAAAATGCCTTTTAATCTCTTACTAATGCTTCAATGGTTTGAAAGAGAGTTATGGTTAATAGTGAGGAGATCTACTTGGACTAGTAAGAGTGGTAAGAAGTGAAAAGAAATCCCATGTATGTATATGAGAATCCATGAAAATATTTTCAATGCATAAGACAAGATAATTAGCAATTCAGGATTATGGTTCAAGTAAATAAGAACTGAAATCAGTTTATGCAAGTTTCAACTTAGACAAGAGCAACAAATTAAGAATTCCAAATATGGTTCAACTTCATTTCAAACTAGATCACAAGTATCAAACATCTAACAACCATGCCATTGATCTCATTTTTATTGTTGGCAATTCTCAAGGTGATTTTATGCTCCCTAGTGTATAATTCCAACTTATATGAAATGCAATCTCCACTCAATCCTACGTAAGTGAATGGATGCAACTACATGATTTTTTATATTTTTTGAAATTTTCCAAATATTTTTGGTGTTTTTCTATGCCATAAGTAAATAGATTAGATGCTAAATGTATGCATGATATGATAAGAAAACAAAACAGAATAGGAGAAGCTTTCTCCCTCACACTTAAATCACACACATTCCTATGAGTGATGAAAGGGTAAAAGAGAGTAAAACAAAAATAATGCAAAGGAAAAGATGGTATTTGCAATGGTGGGATGGCGTGTACCTTAGTTTCCATGAGAAGAGAAGGATGTATCCATTAAATAGGACTGTTGCTGGAGAGGGAGGGTGGGGAATGAGTTGCACTCCTTTTGCTTCTGCGCCTTTCATGAGAAGATGCTTTTGGAGGGTCTGCATATTTTGTTTCCCTTGGTGCCTCCCTGAAGGAATGACTCCTCTCAGCGCCTATAGGGGTGTCTTCTTGTTCTTTACCATATATGCTCTTCTTAAGCTCTTGAAGTGCCTCCATAAGAGTTTGCCAAACTCTTGATCTGCTTCTTCATCCCCTTTACTGTTTTGATAAGATTTTTAATTTTCTTTTCCTGCCACTTGTTCCATATTGGTAGTAGCTTCATCTGCTTGTGCGCTTCTGATGCAGCGTGATAATTGGAATATTTTCAAATATCTTAAATAACTTTATTATTTACTTATTTGTGTATTTAGATAATAATTATTTATTATTTAGAAATTCAAAAATATTCTAGGGTTTTTGTGATCTTATAAATAAGCCGTTTAGGCTTCATATTGCATTGAGACTTTGATAAATTAATAAAAGGGATTGTCTAAAAGAGGCTTTGATAAACCACTGTGAAAAGTATTTACAAACCCTAGTTTTCGGGTATTCTCAGAATCAACGGATCTAGTTGTATCTGTAGTAGCTTCCGCTCCATCAGTTGGTATCAGAGCCACAACCTTTAATTTCTTAATCAGGGTTCGATTCTGGATCATTGTGAGTAGTTGCATCTACACTTTCGAGGACGAAAGTACTTTTGTCGAGAGAAAAGAGAGTCATGAGATTTATAGAAAAATTTATGGCGATCCAATCTACGACGTCTATGAAGGTGATGTTGATGTTATTGGCTTTGTCTTCACAAAAGGTTCCTTTGAAAATCTGAGGCGTGCAAAATACGTGCGCAGTCAGATTGGTCCAAGTTTCGTGCAAAATCCAGTTTGTGCAAAAAGCGTGCATAATCAGGTTTGTACGAATATTGGGCGTTCCCAGATCTTTTCAAGTTTCGTGAAGATTCCGACGCGTGCAAACTCTGAGCAGAGTCGATGGTGGTCTAAGTCCAGAGAGATCTGTGGCGAATTAGGTCAATGCAAAACCGGTGCAGATTCGGTCTGTGCAAATTTTGTACAAAGTCCGGTTCGTGCAAAAATCGTGTATCATCAACAAGAAGACATTAAACCGATGTGGAAAAACCGGTTGAAGATTCGAGGGCGAATCATTCTTGGCCGGCAAGACCTGATGCAGGGTGATATTTGAAATATTTTCAAATATCTTAAATAACTTTATTATTTACTTATTTGTGTATTTAGATAATAATTATTTATTATTTAGAGATTCTAGAATATTCTAGTGTTTTTGTGATCTATTATAAATAAGCCATTTAGGCTTCATATTGCATTGAGACTTTTGATAAATTAATAAAAAGGATTCCCTAAAAGAGGTTTTGATAAACCACTGTGAAGAGTATTCACAAACCCTAGTTTCCGGGTATTCATAGAATCAACGGATCTAATTCTATCCGTAGTAGCTTCCGCTCTATCAGCTTCTCTATTTACCTCACTATAGATGGGCTTGTCATAGGGACTGAAGTAATACCTCTGACTCCTATACAAGATCTCATGCACCTTTGTTCCTTCCTCTTCAACTGGTGGAGCTGATGAACTTGCATTGCCCTAGAATGGTGCAAGGGAATGTTCAGCATACATGTCATTGAGCACAATCTCCTGAGGCTTGAAGGTCACATGACTTGTAACACTGAAAGTAGTGTTCTGAGGACTAAGGAGGAGGATTATTTTCTTTGTCTTTAGATTAATGTTGAATTGATAGACCAGCTTCTCTCCCATTGTTTCAACAAAATATTGGATCTTGAACAGGTAAGCTCTGTCAATGAACTCAGGACGATGGGGTGACTCCCTCAATGCAACAGATGCTGCCTCAAGAATAGGTTTGATTAGCCCTGCAAAAGCGATATGAGGACTAGCATCTGAAGCAGTCCCAATCCAGTGCTTGTAGTGAAGAAAATGCTTGAGCAAACCACTTAGCATTCATGAACTTGAGAGCTCTCCAAGTATGCTCCCTCCACCTCTAGTCTCCATGAGAATACCCTTGAGACCAATGCACAGAAAAGACATCTCTTCATCAATCACCATGCCAGTCTCTTTCCTATCAAAAAATGTGTGAGCCAGCACCTTGTGTGCATATCTCAGAGCAGGATGGCGGATTAGAGAACCCTTTTCTGAGCCAGGTTTGTCGCTTCTAGCACTGATGTCTTTCCACACTCTGTTATGCTCTTTTTCAGCAAACTTCATCATTTTGCTCCTTGAGTTTTCATCTCAGAACCTAAAGATCTCATTAAGCTGGTTAAATCTCATGTGGTAGATGGTTCTGGCCACCTTGAACTTGATGTAACCATCAACATAGTGTGCATTTCTTTCTTCTCCTTGCTTGTAGAAGTGCACTTCTAAGGTGGAGAGAAATTGGGATGTAGCCAGCTTGTAGGAAGGATAGACCATGCTGAATAACTTCTCTAATCCCATCTGTTTGAACAACTGATATATGTCTTCTTGAAACCTCAAGTATTACAACAGCTGCATGTCAGCATATCTAGTCCCTTTGAACCTCATGTTTTGAGCCTTTTTGATGAGCTTATCTTCTGAAAATTTAACCTTGTGTGGCTGCATTGTATCATTTCCTTTCTTAGTTCTCCTCTCCTCTTGCTCATCATGGCTAGATTCACTGTCTTGCAGCACATGGCACTTGCTCTTAGCTTTCTCAACTCTTTCCTTGGCAATTGCAGCTTTAGACTTTCCCATTTTTCTGAAAAATAAACCACACTTGCACAGCAATAAGCACAATGAAATAAACTTAAATGCAAGCTTATATGTTATTTATGCAATGTCTGGTCTCTATCAACCAAGTCTAAATGGTAAACGACAATGGCACAAAAGCTTAAGAACTTCACTCTCTCACAACCCTTAGCAAAACTTTCAAGAATGTTAGATTTTTCAAAGCGTTTTTAAAGAGAAATTTTCATGCAATCTCATACAAGCAAGGTGATAGCAGCCTAATGGAAATGTAATTATCAAAATCTAACCATCTTCAAGAGATTAATTGTAAATTTTCACCCAAAATTCTAATAAGAACAGAATTTTACAAAAATCAACACCAGTAATGCTTATTAACATTCTTAACCATCATATAAACACTCTAACAATATAATCCCATTTTTTTGTCTACCATTTCCATCATTGTACCAAAAGTTTCTTAAAATTCCACCATTGGAGATGGTGAAGAATTATAAAACTTGCAGATACATACCTTGGATATTTGATGGATGGAGGATTGTAAATGAGTGAAAAAAAAAACTAGATAGAGCATGTTGATACGAGCATTTATTGATTTGAATCATAAAATTTTGGTGAGAAATGAGGGAGATAAGCTTGGATGCGTGAATGAGGATGAAGGAAAAGATGGTTTTCTGGGCTAAGAGGGCTTAAAAAAAAGAAGAGAATAGCTCGAGTCAACGCACATGGGATAAGGTTGACTTACCTGGTTTGGAATTCATATCGGGAAAGTGGTCAATATGAGTGCCCGATATGATTTCTGCTTCGCTGATATCGGCTAGTTTGCCCAAAATAAATACCTTCTATGAATCTTTGGAACTCCCTAGATTCTTCCAGATTTCCGTATCGACACAACACCCTGATACAAATGCCCGATATAAACCTCTGAAACCCCCTGGAATTTTCTGAATTTATGTATCGACTGAACACCCTGATATGTTTGCCCGATACGTTTATGCCTCCTTCAATATCGGGCTGATGCCCGATACATCATCACGATTCTCCTTGGATCCTTCTTTTTCCTCCTTGGCTTGTTTTACATCTCTATGCTATAGGCGATCTTGAAAAATACAACGCCTGATAAGTTGCCAAGGGTTTCGACCAGGAATATAGGATTGGCTACAAAGATACATTCAACCCGGTAATCAAGTCCACATCTATATGATTGGCACTCGGACTAGCATAGAGTAATTCATGGCCACTCCGACAATTTGATGTTATTCATGCGTTTCTACAAGGCACACTAACTGAAGAGGTATACATGTCACAGCCCCCTCGATTTGTTGACCTGGATCGCCCCAATCATGTCTGTCAACTGAACAAGGCCATTTACGGTCTTTATGGAGAATTTTATTGGTTGAGATATTTACACATTAACTAATTTCAAAATTATATAATATTTCCAGGTGGTTGATTAAATATGATTCGAGTATAATTAGAAGATATCAAGAAGGAATTCTAGTGATAGTTTTTTTTTTAAAAAAAATTATATTTTTTTCCAAATGGGTTCTAATAAACTATCCATTCGGATTACCTCACATCTGCAATAGACCAAGACACACAGGGATCTGCAGATTTTTAAAGACTCAAAAACTAAGCTAAACAACCCCTTCCAGTGATAGGTGCATGCACTCACACCAATAAAATAAAGATTTAAGTCAGGTAAACAAACAATGTTGGATAATTTAGTTAAATTACGTTACAATTTAATCAAATCATCCATTTCAAGTTTTCTGATG
This sequence comes from Thlaspi arvense, assembly GCA_911865555.2. Lineage (NCBI taxonomy): Eukaryota > Viridiplantae > Streptophyta > Magnoliopsida > Brassicales > Brassicaceae > Thlaspi > Thlaspi arvense. Next base: position 48,029,571 of record OU466857.2, read on the forward strand.
ATGATTGATATTGTTTACTAATCATATATTTTTCACTAATTGAATATTTTTGCATAGCTAAAAATGAGCCAGAGGCAGTGTCTAACTATTTCAAAGTTGCCATAAATTAGTTACAGAATAGTCAGGGATTCAAGTATTCGGAATCATTGGCGAGAATGATACTTTTATGAAAGAATTTTAAAAAAGCAAAGCAGATCGATTGCTCTTAAAAGAAGATAAAGAAGATGACATACGTTGGAGTTGGTCTTTTTTAATAAAAATAAAGATGAAAAGGAACACACTACGTTTAATTGGGTCAGATGGAGGAATCTATTAGTAGAAATTTTTGAAAATGGAATGTCTCTTTCCATGCAAAAATGAGATAAGGCTCTCTTTTATTCCTTCATAGAAAGAAAAACGTCCAATAGTCCAAGTTTTTTCCTTTGGTCTTTTCAAATATTTTTTTCACTCTAAATTATAATAACTTCTCACACTATCGCTTATCTAGGGATACCCAACACACGAGTGCCCAATTTGCCAGTTATCTCAATAAGCTTTCCAATTTCTAACCAATCATCAAACCAGAATGACGTTGTAGCCTCATCCTTAATTTCAAATCGCATGAACAAATGCTTGATCTCGAAGCTTAAGTAATTTTCTCCATACCCATGAATCCTTTGTACTTTCCCTCACGGCCTAAAAAGAACCATTACAAAATAAATTGCGTTGAATCCAGACAATTATATCTCTTGTATTTACATCATTTAGGCCTGTATTTAGTGCATGTTTTGGTTCTCTTTTGCATGTTTTCCTTATCCTTTGTCCCATTTTCTTCTCTTTTTAGACTTAGGTTGCATTTAGGGTGTAGTTTGCATTTTCTTTGCATAAAAGATGTTTACAGGTACTCATTGAGCTACAAGGAGCATGGGAGATGATGGTGGGTGCAGCACAAAACATGAAAAGAGACAAGAAGAAGGTGCACCTTGTTGAAGCGACCAGAAACTTTACCTGAAAACACTGGCTCGGACAAAGCATCTCCAACACGATTCAGCTTCCACAGTCTTCAAAAATGTTGTAGCCCCGTCAGTTAGCTTGCGTCTGGAGTTGGTTTCAGGTCATTACCATCAGTGGTTAGAATGTTACAGAAATTTTCGTGAAACCGCTCAACCCCTATCGGTCTGTGCACAAAGGCTATCGGTCAAGGAGTGACCGATACCAGATTTTCGGTCACCAGCATCGATCAGAAGTGATCGACATAAACCCAACGGATGAAGTTCGGTCACCAGCATTGATCAGAAGTGATCGACATAAACCAAACGGATGAATTTCGGTCACCAGCATCGATCACTCTCCTGACCGATGGGATTCATATCGACTGAAGATCAGCTCAGATGAGGTATTTTCATTCCGATTTGACTTCGGCGTCTTTCATCAACTTTGTAGCCACTTAAGTTAGCTTTCGTTTGGTCTTAGTTTCAAGTCATTCCCATCAGTGCTTTAAGAGTTTTAGCGAGTAAAGTGAGCACATGTCAATCTGGAGTTTTTGCCGTTATCTTGACCGACTTTAGGATAAGCTCGGACGAGTAGCCTCCATTCCTATTCAGCATCTTCTCTCTTCACGAAAGTTGTAGCCACTTGAGTTAGCCTTCAGGAGAACTTGGTTTTAGGTCATTCTATTATGCCATTCAACAGATATCGCAATTTTCGTGAAACCGCTTAACCCATATTGATCAAACGTATCAATCAAACGTATCGATCAAGACCGATACAACTGACTGATATGATTCATATCGGTCAGCCTAGACCGATACAACTGACCGATACGCTGCTAGACTGAAGACTATTTATTTACAATTTTGCCATTTTTGCTTAGACTCCAATAAATACTTAAAATCCCTAATTTCTGGGGACACATCTCTGCTGAACCCTCTACCATCAATGACGACTCATGTATTTTCTTCTTCTCCTTTTCCTATTTCGTCTAATTTCACTCAAAGGTCCACTGGATAAGTCCAACAAAATTAACCATTACTCAAAGGCCTATTGGCCCAATTCCACTCCCAAACACAATCACTACCGCCCAAAGGCCCATTGGCTCAGACCAACCTTCACCTTTGGACATACCATCTTCCATCTTCTTCACACCGAATCCCTAATCCCTTAAATCCCACCACATAGCCAATTGCAATCACCATTCTCAGACCTCGACGAAAATGACAACCCAAGCCACCACCCATTCCTCACAAAATGCGAACCCGAGCCAAAAGTTCAATTCTCAAGCCCAATCCGAAATATGGCCTCACAATCTCCCTCAATCAAATTATTTAACCCGAACCTTCTACATATAATCAAGTTCTCAAGGATGAGAAATGGCACAATGATGTGTTCACAACATATAACAATCAAATCAAGGAGTGCATATGAAATCTCGTATAACCATTTCGAAACCAAAAACATCATCGGCTGCAAATGGGCATTCAAGAAAAAGCTGCCTGCTATAGGCGATCTCGAAAAATACAACGCCTGATATGTTGCCAAGGGTTTCGACCAGGAATATAGGATTGGCTACAAAGATACATTCAGCCCGGTAATCAAGTCCACATCTATATGATTGGCACTCGGACTAGCATAGAGTAATTCATGGCCACTCTGACAATTTGATGTTATTCATGCGTTTCTACAAGGCACACTAACTGAAGAGGTATACATGTCACAGCCCCCTCGATTTGTTGACCTGGATCGCCCCAATCATGTCTGTCAACTGAACAAGGCCATTTACGGTCTTTATGGAGAATTTCATTGGTTGAGATATTTACACATTAACTTATTTCAAAATTATATAATATTTCCCGGTGGTTGATTAAATATGTATCGAGTATAATTAGAAGATATCAAGAAGGAATTGTATGATAGTTTTTTTTAAAAAAAAAATTATATTTTTTTCCAAATAGGTTCTAATAAACTATCCATTCGGATTACCTCACATCTGCAATAGACCAAGACAGACAGGGATCTGCAGATTTTTAAAGACTCAAAACCTAAGCTAAACAACCCCTTCCAGTGATAGGTGCATGCACTCACACCAATAAAATAAAGATTTAACTCAGGAAAACAAACAATGTTGGATAATTTAGTTAAATTACGTTATAATTTAATCAAATCATCCATTTCAAGTTTTCTGATGATGATTGATATTGTTTACTAATCATATATTTTTCACTAATTGAATATTTTTGCATAGCTAAAAATGAGCCAGAGGCAGTGTCTAACTATTTCAAAATTGCCATAAATTAGTTACAGAATAGTCAGGGATTCAAGTATTCGGAATCACTGGCGAGAATGATACTTTTATGAAAGAATTTTCAAAAAGCAAAGCAGATCGATTGCTTTTAAAAGAAGATAAAGAAGATGGCATACATTGGAGTTGGTCCTTTTTAATAAAAATAAAGATGAAAAGGAACACACTACGTTTAATTGGGTCAGATGGAGGAATCTATTAGTGGAAATTTTTGAAAATGGAATGTCTCTTTCCATGCAAAAATGAGATAAGGCTCTCTTTTATTCCTTCATAGAAAGAAAAACGTCCAATAGTCCAATTTTTTTCCTTTGGTCTTTTCAAATATTTTTTTCACTCTAAATTATAATAACCTCTCACACTATCGCTTATCTAGGGATACCCAACACACGAGTGCCCAATTTACTAGTTATCTCAATAAGCTTTCCAATTTCTAACCAATCATCAAACCAGAAAGACGTTGTAGCCTCATCCTTAATTTCAAATCGCATGAACAAATGCTTGATCTTGAAGCTTAAGTAATTTTCTCCATACCCATGAATCCTTTGTACTTTCCCTCACGGCCTAAAAAGAACCATTACAAAGTAAATTGCGTTGAATCCAGACAATTATATCTCTTGTATTTACATCATTTAGGCCTGTATTTAGTGCATGTTTTGGTTCTCTTTTGCATGTTTTCCTTATCCTTTGTCCTATTTTCTTCTCTTTTTAGACTTGGGTTGCATTTAGGGTGTAGTTTGTATTTTCTTTGCATAAAAGATGTTTACAGGTACTCATTGAGCTACAAGGAGCATGGGAGATGATGGTGGGTGCAGCACAAGACATGAGAAAAGACAAGAAGAAGGTGCACCTTGTTGAAGCGGCCATAAACTTTACCTGAAAACACTGGCTCGGACAAAGTATCTCCAACACGATTCAGCTTCCACAGTCTTCACTAATGTTGTAGCCCCGTGAGGTAGCTTGCGTCTGGAGTTGGTTTTAGGTCATTACCATCAGTGGTTAGAAAGTTATAGAAGTTTTCGTGAAACCGCTCAACCCCGTGAGGTGTTTCATTCTGATTTGACTTCGGCATCCTTCATCAACTTTGTAGCCACTTAAGGTTAGCTTTCGGTTGGTCTTAGTTTCAAGTCATTCCTATCGGTGGTTGAAGAGATATGGCGAATAAAGTTAGCACATGTCCATCTGGAGTTTTTGCCGTTGATCTTGACCGAATTTAAGATCAGCTCGGACGAGTAGCCTCCATCCCTATAAAGCATCTTTACTCTTCACAAACGTTGTAGCCACGTGAGTTAGCTTTCCGGAGGACTTCGTTTCAGGTCATTCTGATATGCCGTTCAACAGATATCGTAAATTTCGTGAAACCGCTCAACCCATATCGATCAAACGTATCGATCAAACGTATCGATCAAGACCGATACAGAAGGATCCTTATGTTGTATCGGTTTGGCTTTCCGTGGTGTGAAGTCGATACAATCGCCCTTTAGTTAAGGCTCATCGATCAAGCAAGTCGATATGGCACCTCGGTATTGCCTTGTCATGTGTATCAGTCTGGGACGTCGATACACTGCTCGATATGGACTCCCTTCTGTTGCATCGAGGTGTCTCCTAGTCGATATGCTTCCTTCTCACCATACCTTACAGTAAAGCTAATGACCAGGATGCTATCAGATATCAAGCGAAAGATGAGAATAGACGTAAAGATGCTAAAAGAAAGGGCCTAGGGTTGAGATTCATGGTTAGGGGTTTCAAAGGTTCGACCTTGGGTTTGAATCTTTAGATCGACTCACTTGGTGAGGATCTCTAAGCCTTGAAAACAAAACAAGATCTATCCGTGGCTTTTGGTATAGATCACTCTTTCATCCTCTCCTCCAAACCCATGGCTTTTGGTAGAAAGAGAGGTCGAAAGGCAAGGAAAACAGATTTCAAGTAAATGGCTTAACTAGTCCCCCAAACTTCCATGGCTTTTGGGAAGGGGTAACTAGTCTCTAAGGTGTGAACTTCCGAGATTCCTGGATCCTGTCAAGGTAAGGAACCTCTCGGATCATGAAGCTCTTGGCGTGAGAGTCTTCAAGCATTAAGATCTCAACACCTTAGAAGAGATAGCCTTTGAAAACATTTAGAAAAACAAACCATGATCGAAACCCTTTTCACCCCTTAATCCTCTCAACCCCGAACCCAAAGTAAACTACTCACTACACATAGAGTAAATCAAGCAAAGCATATGAAACGAGACGATAAACATGAAAAGAAAACTGGATTAAACGATAATGATTCGAATACAAAAGCTTAAGAGAAAAACGAATTTCAACAATGGTGTTCTTCACGAAAACCAGAGAGAAAACATAAAGAAAAGGATAAGGATCTAAAAGTTATAGGAAAAAGGACGTCGCCGCCTTCCCAAAATGCCCAAACAAGCCAATGGTCCCCCCTTCGCTAGCAGCCAAAAACGGTTGAAAGGACAGAGATCGACTCCAAGATCGAGTGGTTCTCTCGATCATATCCGGACATCGTGTCTTCGGCTCGATCTGGGTCTCGATCTTCATCGGCGAATCGAGTGTTGCATCCGATCTCAGTATCGATCTTCGGCTGGATCGAGTGGTGTACTCGATCTGTCTCTCGCTCTGTATGGCATCATTTACGTCCGTACCGATTGATCGATTGCTTCACTCGATCTCCGTCTCGATCATTTTCCTTGGATCGCCTAGTTGGCTCGATCTTCTGGTCGATCAACTCCTAGATCAACCGGCCATGCTCGATCTGCTCCTCGATCTCTGGTCCTTAGCATATTTCCGAGCTCCCACGAACTGCTACATCAGCTTCAACACGTCCACGAACCTCCACGACTCCAAAGCAGCCAGAAACAACCTGAATGTGATGCAAAATGCAAGGAAAATGCGTATGTTGATGCAAAAATGCTCTAGGACCCTAAGTGATGCAATCTAACCTAAAACATGATACAAATGCATGAAAAGCTAACTAATGAGTATGCAAAATGTATGCAATATGCAATAACATCATTTACCTTGCATATTATGCTAGTTTGCACCATTTTAGGTCCTAGAGCACTTTTGCATTAGCATTCGCGCATTTCTTGCATTATGCATCACATTCAGGTTGTTTTCGGATATTTTGGAGCTTTGGAGGATTCGTGGACGTGCCATGGCTCGTGAGGAAGCTCGTGGACACTTGGAGAACTAATGAGTGCATGATAAGGACCCGAGATCGAGTAGCAGATCGAGCAAGGCAGGTCGATCTAGATGAGATCGACCAGGAGATCGAGTGACCAAGTCGATGCAAGGAAACGGATCAAGACCAAGATCGATTGAGGAGATCGATCTGAAGTACGGACGTAAATGAAGCCATGCAGATTGAGTACCAGATCGAGCTTCCAACCCGATCTGCACAAAATCGACTCAGAGATCGACCAAAGCCATCCGATCCAAGACGAAGATCGAGAGCCAGATCAAGCTTCCTGCTCGATCCCAGGCTACTTTAGCCGTTTTTGGCTTCCAGCGAAGGGGGGACCATCGAGCTGTTTGTCCACTTTGGGAAGACGGCGATCCTACTTTCTCACCCATTTTTCACTTTTATTTTTTCGTTCTTTTTTTTCTTGCTTAGGCGATTCCGCCATTGTAGAACCTTTAAGCTTTTTCTTGCATTTGAACCTTTGAATATCGAATCTTTTGCTTTAATCAATCGTTAATCATGCTTAGCTTTCTATTTATTTCTCTTTGTTCGATTTTTTTTATGAGTAATGAGTAGTTTCATTTGGGTTGATGGGTTGAGGTGATTCAAAAGGGTCAAAGAGGTTAAGGTTTTGTGTTTTCTTGTTCTTCATTACCTTCTCTTCTAGGATCTTGAGTACTTAAGGCTTAGAGAGTCTCACGCCAAGATCTCTATGATCCAAAGGCTGTCTTACCTTGACAGGATTCAGATGTCCTGGAAAATCAGATCCTGGAGGCTAATCCTTCCTTTCCCACATGCCATGGTTGTTTAGGGGATTAGTTAGGTCAATATTTGAAATCTGGGTTTCTTGCTCTTCGATCTCTTTTTCCACCAAACGCCATGGGTTTGGAGAAGAGATTGAAGAAGTGAACCATACCACATGCCATGGATGGATCTTGTTTTGTTTTCAAGGCCTAGAGAACCTCACAAAGTGAGTAGATCTAAAAGTTTTCAAACCAAGCTTTAATCTTTGAGATCCATGAATATGATCCTCAACCCTAGACCCTCTTTCTTAGTGTTTTAAATCTCTGCTTATCATTCTGTCATCATAAAGTTTGCATCTTGTTCATTAGTTCATCGCATCATTCATCATCTTAAGTTGTTAGACGAGATTGATCCATATTGCTCGATCTAGTGGTCGATCCGGTGGTCGATCCACTAGTCGATTTTTAGTTCTTAATATGCTTGCATTTTAGACTTTCTGCTTATTCCTAGTGGTAGTTAACCCTCTTCCAGGGATTTTAAAATTGTTTTGCATTGCATTTGATACTTGCATTTAGTTTTCCTTGAATTTACCAATCATTTTCATAATTTGCTTAGCTTTGCTCATCCTATGCATTCTTACTGAACTTCCTACTCCTAGGTATGGATTGATACCTCACTTGCATGCTATACTACATCTTAGTCTTGCATTTGAGTTTGATAACCTCTCGTGCTTGCATTTACACCATAAGAATTGTGTTATCAGACTTCGGATAATGCTATGGAGATGGTGTATAAGCCCAAAATACCATATCCTAAGCATCGTAAGAAGTCTAAACATGAGCTTGAAGATTTTAAATGCAAGGCTATCATGGACAAGTTTGTTATGGAGATCCCACTGATTGATGCTGTGAGGATTACTCCTGTTATAAAGAGGTATGTGAAGAGAATGGTGACCAATAACTTGAGTTTAAAGGCTGGAGCTATGATGATCAACGAGCAGGTCAGTGCAGTGATCCAGAATAAAGTGCCAGAGAATTTTTCAGACCCTGGAAGCTTTGTTTTAGACTGCACAATATTGTCTGACGGGTTTGAGAGATCATTGTGTGATCTAGGTTCTAGTGTGAACCTTATGCTTCATTCTGTTGCCAAGAGCTTGGGGATGACCGATAGTAAGGTTACAAGGATATCTCCTGTCCTAGCTGATAGATCAGTCAGAGTTCCTGAAGGTGTGATAGAGGATGTTCCTATCAAAGTAGGAGATTGCATGATTCCCACTGATTTTGTGGTTCTGGAATATGGAGAAGAACCCAAAGACCCCTTGATTCTTGGCAGACCCTTCTTGGCTACTGCAGGAGCTATCATTGACGTCAGAAAGGGTAGAATAGAGATGAATGTTTGTGATTTAGTGCTGAAATTAGAAATGGACAAGCTGATGAAGAGGCCAACCATAGATGGACATACTTTTTATGTGGATGTTCTCACAAACTTTGCTGATCAGATCTTCCATGATATGAGTTCAGAGGACTCTTTGGAGAGGGCGTTGACCACTTCTACAGCAGAGTATGAGCATTTGGATGCTGCTGCAACAGGCTACACAAAGATGATGGATGCTACTGCACAAGTGATGCAACTGGTTGCACAGGATGAGCTTGTTACCACATCTGCGAAAGCTGCTACAATGGATGATTGGAGTGCAGCAAAAGCACCAAAAGTTGAGCTTAAACAGCTCCATGCAGGACTAAGGTACGCCTTCCTTGGAGAAAACTCCATTTATCCTGTTATTGTTAATGCTTCATTGAACAATGCAGAGCTCACCCTTTTGCTAAATAGTCCTGCTAATGATGCTGTACTGGTTTTGAAGCTGTTTAAGACCATTATCTTCCCCAAATTTGGTGTCCCGCGGATTGTTATAAGTGATGGTGGTTCTCACTTTGTTAACAAGGTTTTTAACAAGCCGTTGAAGAAGTATGGTGTACAGCACAGAGTGGCCACGCCCTATCACCCCCAAACTAGTGGACAAGTTGAGGTTTCAAACAGGCAGATTAAGCAGATTCTGGAAAAGACAGTTGGAAAGACAAGGAAAGATTGGTCAGCAAAGCTGGATGATGCATTATGAGCTTACAAGACAGCATACAAAACGCCACTTGGGACTACACCATTCCATCTGCTCTATGGCAAGGCGTGCCATCTACCAGTAGAGCTAGTGTTCAAGGCAGAATGGACTATCAAGAAGCTGAACTTCGATCTGAAGCCTGCTGCACAGAGGCTCTTGATTCAGCTTATTGAACTGGATGAAATCAGATATCTGGCCTATGAAAACTCCAAGTTATACAAGGAGAGGACAAACGCATATCATGATAAGATCATCTCCAGACATTTCGAGCCCAATGACCAGCTTTTTCCTGATAAATTGCGTTCTTGATGGTCAGATCCCTTCACTGTGAAAGAAGCTCGGTCACATGGTGCCATTGTCTTGATCAACTCCAAAGGAGAGGATTTCACTGTCAATGGACAAAGGGTGAAGCATTATTGGGCGCAAGCCGAGATTCTAGTAGGACACATTGTGTCTCTGGATGATGCACCAGCTGTCTAAACAGCCAAACAAAGTCGAGCTAATGACTTTAAACAAACGCTTAGTGGGAGGCAACCCACTGGTAAGTTGTATATTTTGTACTTAGTTTTTATTTTCGTGCGTCAGATTTATTTTATTCAGTTAAAAAAAAAAAAAACCCGACCAACAATAAAACGGGTGATGCTCGTCACCAATCTGGTGACGCTCGTCACCCATCCGCGATCCAGGTACGATTTAAACTCTTTTCTTCTTCTTCCTCGCCTCACACCTGAAACATAACGAACATTTAAGCAAAAATTTCAAAATTCTTAACTTTTGATTTTCTTAACCAAATTGAGTGATTCTAAAGCCTAATCTGTGTGGATTTGGCCCTCTTTCACAATATCAATTCAGTTTTCAAGATCTGCAAGGTATGTGTTCGGAATCCCCAATTTTCAGTCCGCTATAGGTTTGGTAAAATTCGATTTTCGACTTGATTAACTTGATTTAACTGTTGAATCATGGTTAGTTAGGTTGTATTAGATGAATGATACCATCCTTGTATAATTTAATTGGTTGATTTGAAAATTTTGAAATTTTCGAGTTCATGATGAACTCTGCAAAAATCTGGAAATTTTCGGTGATTTGGGTTGAGCTGATGATTGAATTGTGTTCCTGGTAGTGTTGTTGCTGATCCCCATTAGTTATTTCACCTTGATTGATTGATTTTTTGAATTTTCGAAAATTTGCTGATTTTGGTGATGTTTTTGGTTGATTTTGGACTTGAATTTTCAGATGCCTAGACAGGAGAAACGACCGCGACAAGGCTCGTCTTCGAGCTCTGCATCAGGCTCAACACAGTCGTTCAGTAATTACCCCGTTTGCAGGCCTCCATGGCCAAAGCGAGAGAACCTGAAGATACCATCTTGAGTTGCTTGGGCAGGGACTCCGAAGCAGGAGATAGCACGGGATACCTGCATACTCCATGATATTCAGGAGGAGTGGGATGAGTAAGACATGCTATTCTACAATGCGTGGCAGTAAGTGAAGATTGTGCCCACCAGGTTCGCGGATGTCACTGTCTTGCAGAAGATGGGCATTTTTGATGAGGTTGTGGAGATTTTGGAGAGGATCGGGATGGGCACAATGCCATTCCAGCACTATGATCTGTATCCAGATTTGGTCCGCCAGTTTCTCTCTACTGTTCGCGTGTACTACGCAAATGAGCTGGCTAGGAGTGCGCAGGAAGGCACGTTGACATTTCTGATCCGCGGGGTTTGCTACAGGATCAATCTGATGGAGCTTTGCGGGATCTATGGTTTCTCTGACCATCCCACAGGCGTTCTCCTTCCCTCACAGTGGACCCACATGCAGACATTCTGGTCCAAGTTCGGGAATGGAGTCTATGACAGCAAGACCAGCACGCAGACGGAGGTTCGACATCCGGTCTTGAGGTACATTCTGCGCCTTCTTGGCAACACCATACTGTGCAAGTCTGCGCTGAGCAAGACACGGGTTAGTGAGCTGCTTCTTCTTTACTACGGCTTTGCTGATATGCTCGCTGAGGAGATACCCATGGATAGCATGATCCGCGCCAACTTTGGCGCGATTTTCGCTGAGCATTTGGTCTCCTTGAAGACCAAGCCATTCACCAGTCCGGAGGAGAAGAATGAGAGTGTTGGCAGCCTCCTGAAACCGATTTCTTGCATTATGCATCACATTCAGGTTGTTTTCGGATATTTTGGAGCTTTGGAGGATTCGTGGACGTGCCATGGCTCGTGAGGAAGCTCGTGGACACTTGGAGAACTAATGAGTGCATGATAAGGACCCGAGATCGAGTAGCAGATCGAGCAAGGCAGGTCGATCTAGATGAGATCGACCAGGAGATCGAGTGACCAAGTCGATGCAAGGAAACGGATCAAGACCAAGATCGATTGAGGAGATCGATCTGAAGTACGGACGTAAATGAAGCCATGCAGATTGAGTACCAGATCGAGCTTCCAACCCGATCTGCACAAAATCGACTCAGAGATCGACCAAAGCCATCCGATCCAAGACGAAGATCGAGAGCCAGATCAAGCTTCCTGCTCGATCCCAGGCTACTTTAGTCGTTTTTGGCTTCCAGCGAAGGGGGGACCATCGAGCTGTTTGTCCACTTTGGGAAGACGGCGATCCTACTTTCTCACCCATTTTTCACTTTTATTTTTTCGTTCTTTTTTTCTTGCTTAGGCGATTCCGCCATTGTAGAACCTTTAAGCTTTTTCTTGCATTTGAACCTTTGAATATCGAATCTTTTGCTTTAATCAATCGTTAATCATGCTTAGCTTTCTATTTATTTCTCTTTGTTCGATTTTTTTTATGAGTAATGAGTAGTTTCATTTGGGTTGATGGGTTGAGGTGATTCAAAAGGGTCAAAGAGGTTAAGGTTTTGTGTTTTCTTGTTCTTCATTACCTTCTCTTCTAGGATCTTGAGTACTTAAGGCTTAGAGAGTCTCACGCCAAGATCTCTATGATCCAAAGGCTGTCTTACCTTGACAGGATTCAGATGTCCTGGAAAATCAGATCCTGGAGGCTAATCCTTCCTTTCCCACATGCCATGGTTGTTTAGGGGATTAGTTAGGTCAATATTTGAAATCTGGGTTTCTTGCTCTTCGATCTCTTTTTCCACCAAACGCCATGGGTTTGGAGAAGAGATTGAAGAAGTGAACCATACCACATGCCATGGATGGATCTTGTTTTGTTTTCAAGGCCTAGAGAACCTCACAAAGTGAGTAGATCTAAAAGTTTTCAAACCAAGCTTTAATCTTTGAGATCCATGAATATGATCCTCAACCCTAGACCCTCTTTCTTAGTGTTTTAAATCTCTGCTTATCATTCTGTCATCATAAAGTTTGCATCTTGTTCATTAGTTCATCGCATCATTCATCATCTTAAGTTGTTAGACGAGATTGATCCATATTGCTCGATCTAGTGGTCGATCCGGTGGTCGATCCACTAGTCGATTTTTAGTTCTTAATATGCTTGCATTTTAGACTTTCTGCTTATTCCTAGTGGTAGTTAACCCTCTTCCAGGGATTTTAAAATTGTTTTGCATTGCATTTGATACTTGCATTTAGTTTTCCTTGAATTTACCAATCATTTTCATAATTTGCTTAGCTTTGCTCATCCTATGCATTCTTACTGAACTTCCTACTCCTAGGTATGGATTGATACCTCACTTGCATGCTATACTACATCTTAGTCTTGCATTTGAGTTTGATAACCTCTCGTGCTTGCATTTACACCATAAGAATTGTGTTATCAGACTTCGGATAATGCTATGGAGATGGTGTATAAGCCCAAAATACCATATCCTAAGCATCGTAAGAAGTCTAAACATGAGCTTGAAGATTTTAAATGCAAGGCTATCATGGACAAGTTTGTTATGGAGATCCCACTGATTGATGCTGTGAGGATTACTCCTGTTATAAAGAGGTATGTGAAGAGAATGGTGACCAATAACTTGAGTTTAAAGGCTGGAGCTATGATGATCAACGAGCAGGTCAGTGCAGTGATCCAGAATAAAGTGCCAGAGAATTTTTCAGACCCTGGAAGCTTTGTTTTAGACTGCACAATATTGTCTGACGGGTTTGAGAGATCATTGTGTGATCTAGGTTCTAGTGTGAACCTTATGCTTCATTCTGTTGCCAAGAGCTTGGGGATGACCGATAGTAAGGTTACAAGGATATCTCCTGTCCTAGCTGATAGATCAGTCAGAGTTCCTGAAGGTGTGATAGAGGATGTTCCTATCAAAGTAGGAGATTGCATGATTCCCACTGATTTTGTGGTTCTGGAATATGGAGAAGAACCCAAAGACCCCTTGATTCTTGGCAGACCCTTCTTGGCTACTGCAGGAGCTATCATTGACGTCAGAAAGGGTAGAAATAGAGATGAATGTTTGTGATTTAGTGCTGAAATTAGAAATGGACAAGCTGATGAAGAGGCCAACCATAGATGGACATACTTTTTATGTGGATGTTCTCACAAACTTTGCTGATCAGATCTTCCATGATATGAGTTCAGAGGACTCTTTGGAGAGGGCGTTGACCACTTCTACAGCAGAGTATGAGCATTTGGATGCTGCTGCAACAGGCTACACAAAGATGATGGATGCTACTGCACAAGTGATGCAACTGGTTGCACAGGATGAGCTTGTTACCACATCTGCGAAAGCTGCTACAATGGATGATTGGAGTGCAGCAAAAGCACCAAAAGTTGAGCTTAAACAGCTCCATGCAGGACTAAGGTACGCCTTCCTTGGAGAAAAACTCTCCATTTATCCTGTTATTGTTAATGCTTCATTGAACAATGCAGAGCTCACCCTTTTGCTAAATAGTCCTGCTAATGATGCTGTACTGGTTTTGAAGCTGTTTAAGACCATTATCTTCCCCAAATTTGGTGTCCCGCGGATTGTTATAAGTGATGGTGGTTCTCACTTTGTTAACAAGGTTTTTAACAAGCCGTTGAAGAAGTATGGTGTACAGCACAGAGTGGCCACGCCCTATCACCCCCAAACTAGTGGACAAGTTGAGGTTTCAAACAGGCAGATTAAGCAGATTCTGGAAAAGACAGTTGGAAAGACAAGGAAAGATTGGTCAGCAAAGCTGGATGATGCATTATGAGCTTACAAGACAGCATACAAAACGCCACTTGGGACTACACCATTCCATCTGCTCTATGGCAAGGCGTGCCATCTACCAGTAGAGCTAGTGTTCAAGGCAGAATGGACTATCAAGAAGCTGAACTTCGATCTGAAGCCTGCTGCACAGAGGCTCTTGATTCAGCTTATTGAACTGGATGAAATCAGATATCTGGCCTATGAAAACTCCAAGTTATACAAGGAGAGGACAAACGCATATCATGATAAGATCATCTCCAGACATTTCGAGCCCAATGACCAGCTTTTTCCTGATAAATTGCGTTCTTGATGGTCAGATCCCTTCACTGTGAAAGAAGCTCGGTCACATGGTGCCATTGTCTTGATCAACTCCAAAGGAGAGGATTTCACTGTCAATGGACAAAGGGTGAAGCATTATTGGGCGCAAGCCGAGATTCTAGTAGGACACATTGTGTCTCTGGATGATGCACCAGCTGTCTAAACAGCCAAACAAAGTCGAGCTAATGACTTTAAACAAACGCTTAGTGGGAGGCAACCCACTGGTAAGTTGTATATTTTGTACTTAGTTTTTATTTTCGTGCGTCAGATTTATTTTATTCAGTTAAAAAAAAAAAAAAAAAAACGACCAACAATAAAACGGGTGATGCTCGTCACCAATCTGGTGACGCTCGTCACCCATCCGCGATCCAGGTACGATTTAAACTCTTTTCTTCTTCTTCCTCGCCTCACACCTGAAACATAACGAACATTTAAGCAAAAATTTCAAAATTCTTAACTTTTGATTTTCTTAACCAAATTGAGTGATTCTAAAGCCTAATCTGTGTGGATTTGGCCCTCTTTCACAATATCAATTCAGTTTTCAAGATCTGCAAGGTATGTGTTCGGAATCCCCAATTTTCAGTCCGCTATAGGTTTGGTAAAATTCGATTTTCGACTTGATTAACTTGATTTAACTGTTGAATCATGGTTAGTTAGGTTGTATTAGATGAATGATACCATCCTTGTATAATTTAATTGGTTGATTTGAAAATTTTGAAATTTTCGAGTTCATGATGAACTCTGCAAAAATCTGGAAATTTTCGGTGATTTGGGTTGAGCTGATGATTGAATTGTGTTCCTGGTAGTGTTGTTGCTGATCCCCATTAGTTATTTCACCTTGATTGATTGATTTTTTGAATTTTCGAAAATTTGCTGATTTTGGTGATGTTTTTGGTTGATTTTGGACTTGAATTTTCAGATGCCTAGACAGGAGAAACGACCGCGACAAGGCTCGTCTTCGAGCTCTGCATCAGGCTCAACACAGTCGTTCAGTAATTACCCCGTTTGCAGGCCTCCATGGCCAAAGCGAGAGAACCTGAAGATACCATCTTGAGTTGCTTGGGCAGGGACTCCGAAGCAGGAGATAGCACGGGATACCTGCATACTCCATGATATTCAGGAGGAGTGGGATGAGTAAGACATGCTATTCTACAATGCGTGGCAGTAAGTGAAGATTGTGCCCACCAGGTTCGCGGATGTCACTGTCTTGCAGAAGATGGGCATTTTTGATGAGGTTGTGGAGATTTTGGAGAGGATCGGGATGGGCACAATGCCATTCCAGCACTATGATCTGTATCCAGATTTGGTCCGCCAGTTTCTCTCTACTGTTCGCGTGTACTACGCAAATGAGCTGGCTAGGAGTGCGCAGGAAGGCACGTTGACATTTCTGATCCGCGGGGTTTGCTACAGGATCAATCTGATGGAGCTTTGCGGGATCTATGGTTTCTCTGACCATCCCACAGGCGTTCTCCTTCCCTCACAGTGGACCCACATGCAGACATTCTGGTCCAAGTTCGGGAATGGAGTCTATGACAGCAAGACCAGCACGCAGACGGAGGTTCGACATCCGGTCTTGAGGTACATTCTGCGCCTTCTTGGCAACACCATACTGTGCAAGTCTGCGCTGAGCAAGACACGGGTTAGTGAGCTGCTTCTTCTTTACTACGGCTTTGCTGATATGCTCGCTGAGGAGATACCCATGGATAGCATGATCCGCGCCAACTTTGGCGCGATTTTCGCTGAGCATTTGGTCTCCTTGAAGACCAAGCCATTCACCAGTCCGGAGGAGAAGAATGAGAGTGTTGGCAGCCTCCTGAAACCGATTTTTCAGCATTTTCAGATCGATGTCACTCCCTGCAGCCTTTGCAGTGACAGATCCCTTATGGATGACCAGCATCTGCGCCGTGTTACGTGGCTCAAGCCTGGATTTGTCTGGACATTTACTTCTACCGCAGGAGAGTATGTTGGTATTAAGTTGCCACTGAGAGCGCTCACGACGATCCAGGGTGTCACATGCCAGCAGCTTTTCCTGCCTGATCAGAGTCTGCTGCAAATTATTCTATTCTCTAAATGCAAATTATTTCAGTTATGTTTTGTGATTCCATGATCATGTCTGAGTAATTTGTTAGTTAAGTTAGGGCTTTTACAAAGGCTGATGAAGAGTTTGTAGAATTGCTATCTGTTAGGAATATCTTTTGGTTTTTCATCTCTGCTTGCTTAAAAATCGAATTTCTTAGATACATCATCTAGAAATCCAAAATTCATAGGTTGTTAAATATATGTGAGAGCATTGTTGATAACCTGAACTAGTATTTGATGAGAAAAATAACTTACTGCAAAGAGGTTTGGATTAGAATTTTTGTGAACAATTGAATTTGATCTTATTGGATGTTTAGGTTGTTAGGATTTGCAAAGAGATTTGAAACTCTGTGATCTAGACATAGTTAACTTCTGCAATGAGAATTGATTAGTTATATATTTGCTATTTAATAACAGGATTTTTTGCAAGGCAATTTTATCAATCTAAAGCAAGTATAGTGGTAAGTATAGAGTGCTCTAGGTGTCAATCCAGCTCAGGTTGATGAAAGATACTAGGAATGCAAGAACTTTGTAAATCTAAGTGAAAACCAGATTATTTGAGGAGAAAATCTGTAAAAACTAAATGCAGCTACTAAATAACCACGAAAACTATTTTAAAATCCCTACTGATGGGTTAAACAACTACTGGATGACTTCTAAGAATTTAAAATGCATACTAGTTTTTAAAATTCGAAAACTAAAGACAGACAGAAAAGGAAAGTTCTAACAACCTAGGATGATATTTAAGGAACTAAGACAAAAGATGCAAAATTTATAAATAGGAAATGATGACTTTGAGTTTTTAAATGCTAGAAGAGGATTCAAGGTTGAGGGTCATGCTTAAGGTGGTTCAAGATTCAAGTTTTGGGTTTTAAAAGCATATATCTACACATTTAGTGCTATCTCTAAGCCTTGAGAAGCTAAACTAGATTTATCCATGGCGTGGGGTATAAATCTTTTCCTCAACCTTTCCTCCTAACCCATGGCGTATGTTGGAAAGAAAAGGTGAAGAACATGAAGCATATATCTAAAAAATGGCTTAACTAGCTCCCTAAGAATCCATGGCGTTTGAGAAAGGATGAGCTAGTCTCTTGGATTTGGGTTTAAGAGATCTCCTGGATCGTGCTAAGGTAAGGAAATCCCTGAGATCAAAGAGATCTTTCTCAAGAGTCTCTAGGCATTAAAACCCCCAAATCCAAGAAGAGAATAAGTTAAGAACAAGAAAAAGACCAAAGCTTAAACCTTTAAACCCCTTAATCACCCCAACCTTAAACCCATAAATGACTACTCGCTACACATGATTAAAACACACGAAAATGCAAAGGAAGAAAAGATAGACATGATTAAACTACTAAGCAAGAGAGATTTAAGAGAAATACTTAGATTAAAAACGGATTAAAGTTCTACAAAATAACAAAAGCTTAAAAAGTAAACTGTGGCGGTTTTTCAAAGCATAAAGATAGATAAAGATAAGATGGAAAACTAAAACAAGGAGGAGACAATATGTATTGTTCTCTCCCGATCCCAAAATAGGGTAGACAAGAGAAATGGTCCCCTCACTAAAATCCAAAAATGAGCTGTCCGGATAAGGTTCAGAGATCGACCTGAGTCGTCGATCTCTTCACTCGATCTTCCTCGTAGAACGTCTTCTTTTGCTCAATCTTCGGGTCGATTCAGTTGGTTGGATCAAGTGCTTCTCTCGATCTTCTGGTCGATCCTCGGATGATCGAGTCGTGACCTCGATCTGGCTCTCGTTCTTCCCAGGCTTAGATTCTGTGTCTGTACTCACGTTCGATCACCTTGGTCGATCTTGATCTCGATCCTCTTCCTTGAAACGACCCGAGTATCTTAATCTTCTGGTCGATGTCGTCTAGATCGACCTGCCTAGCTCGATCTCCGCCTCGATCCCGGTTCCTTTGCTGCATGGCTGAGTTCCTCCACGTATCCATAGGCCTCCTCTCGATCTTTAGCATGTCCACGCACTCTCCATAGCTCCAGTGTATCCAAAACAACATAAATATGATGCAAGAATGCAAGAAATATGCAAAATACTAATACAAAATGTTCTAGGACCTAAAATGAGATAAATGGTGCAAACTAGCCTATTATGGAAGATGTATACAAGAAAACTACTCTAAATGCATGCTAAATATGCGAAATATATGAGTATATCACTATTCATGTTCAAAACGGTTCTTAATCATTCATGATTTCATGCATTCTACATTCTCTGATTCAACCTGCGAACTGTCTTGACTTAGCGCTTTTAGTCTTCTGGAACTTAGATCAACAACTAAAATTGGCTTGCTTGATATTATTTCATCATTCCCATTACATACATCACATACTGCTTAGCTTAATCTGAACCTACATTCGATAGTGTAGTCTGCATTACTCCTTTGGGATTCGATACCCCTTGTACTACAACTGCTTGGTTGTGCACTTGCAGTAGTTTTATTTGGATAAAACCTGAGCCCTATCACTTGCTCATCTTCCAGCTTGTTCCCTTTGGAGTCAAACTTCAGAACTTTCTCCTTGGTCAACCTTATCTCTATTGTGCACTCCTTTGCATCAAACACTGTGCCAGCTAAAGCTAAGAATGGTCTCCCTAGAATGATGGCGTTCTTGATCTTCCCTTCAACATCTAGGAACAGGAAATCTGTTAGGATGACCA
This sequence comes from Thlaspi arvense, assembly GCA_911865555.2. Taxonomy (NCBI): domain Eukaryota; kingdom Viridiplantae; phylum Streptophyta; class Magnoliopsida; order Brassicales; family Brassicaceae; genus Thlaspi; species Thlaspi arvense. Next base: position 48,049,054 of record OU466857.2, read on the forward strand.
CTCCTTCAATCATCATTGGCACATCTTTAAGAGCTCCAAGTGGTGCCTTTACTGTGCTATCCGCTATGGTTAGAGACACATTACTCTCTTAAAGTTGAGTGTAGACACATCAGCGAGCACTAGAGGATGGGAGAAGGTTGATACTTGCCCCCAAGATCACAAAGACAACTCTTGAAAGTTTGTCCCTTGAGTTCACAAGGCAGAGTAAAGCATCCAGGATCTCCAAGCTTCTTGATGTTCAATACTTCAGTCTTGGCAATGGCTTCCTTCAGCTCTGTCCCAATAGCAAGACCTATAATCTTCATCTGTTTGGCATAGAGAGTGGTGTACTTATCCAGAAGCTGCTTCTTAAACCTTCCAGGAAAGGGGTGAGCTGGCTTGTAAGGAGAATGATCATAGATCCCAGTTTGTTTCTCAGTGTCCTCATTGAATACATCAAATCACTTAAGTCAAACTAAATTCAAGAAAGCAGTTTTGATCAAACTAAACAAGTCTATAGACTGAACTAAGCAAAGCAGGAAATTGAAATAGATAAAGTAAGGATCTAAGATGGGGGTTATTGATTAAGAGGGGATTAGAACCTAACAAGTGATGGTTAAAAACAATTCAAACAAAGCTATCTTCTAGGCATAATATTAACAACTATAACTATCTTAATTTCCTGACACTAATCACTTTGCTAAGCACATATTTAAGATAAATCTCTTTACTCAACCCACATGATCAGAAAGCATTCAGAACAGAACTCCAATCCTATAAAGCCAAAATGCACCTTAGACATCTAATTCCTTAGGCTAAGCATACAAATCCTCTAAGAGACTCTAAGCAGCATTTCATCAAACACTTACCAGGTGCAAGAGAAAGCCAAGATACTAAACAAGCCTGGCCAAGACTAATCTAGTGTTAAGCACATCTAATAGAGAGAAGACAATCATATTAAGCACAAGACATCACTAATCTAGTCCTAAAACCCCTCTAATCTATCCCATAGCAAACCCTAAATAAGACTATTGGCTAGCCATAGTCAAAACCACAAATACCAAAGAGAAATAATGGTTAAGCATGATTAGGAAGCAAAATAAACAAGAATAGATTAAAGGCAAGTACAGAAATTCACTAAATGAAACTGGTTCTTACAAAGCAAAGCTGAAAAAGAAAGGTTTTAAGTGCAAGAACAGAAGAAAGATAATAAGATCCAAGTTGCCTAACCATTTTAGGGCTTTAATATTTATAGGGGAACTAGAAAACCCCTAGTAATAAGCTGACTCGGAAAGACCATATCGGCTGTGAACATCGATATACATGTTGATATCATCTCTTCTTCTGGGTTGTATTGATGTCCCTTGGTCGATATGCACGTCGATACAGAAGGCTCCTTATATTTTTTCGGTATGGCTCTCCATGGTGTGAAGTCGATACAATCGTCCTTTAGTTAAGTTTCATCGATCAAGCAAGTCGATATGGCACCTCCGTATTACCCTGTCATGTGTATCGATGTGGGAGGTCGATACACTGCTCGATATGGACTCCCTTCTGTTGCATCGAGGTGGCTCCTAGTCGATATGCTTCCTTCTCACCATGCCTTTACTGTATCGATGCTGAAATGATCGATACTGCCATCGATATGCTCCGTATCGATCAGATGATGTCGATATCATCATCGATTTTGGTCCATCCACCTTTGTCTCTTGCCTTGCTCCATTCTCAGCTCACACCCATTGCACCACATGACCTCCACACTCCAACTAGTACCTGAATAAAACTCCAAATGTATGGAAAATGCAATGCAGCTCCTAAAACTACACTAACTCCTAAATGTATGTAAATGGGACAAGAAGAAGCAAAATATGCATGTTTAAAGACTAAAACTAGTGATGAATGCAAGCTAAAATGGTATAAATAATGGATATATCATAAATCGGGTTTTGATAACTAGAAATGCTGCAGCGGTTTATGGAGACCAATTTGATCGCTAAAAATATGATGTTACTGCATATTGCATGTATTTTGCATACATATAAGTTAGCTTTTCATGCATTTACATTACACTTTAGGCTAGATTGCATCATTTTAGGTCCTAGAGCATCCTTGCACCAGCATACGCATGTTCCTTGCATTTTGCATCATATTCAGGTTGTTTCTGGCTACTTTGGAGGCATGGAGTTCGTGGACGTGCTGAGGCTAGTGTGGAGGTTCGCGGCAACAACGGATGTTTGCTAAGGACCAGAGATCGGGGAGCAGATCGAGCACGGCCGGTCGATCTAGATGAGATCGACCAGAAGATCGAGAAGCCCAGGCGATCCAAGGGAAATGATCGAGACGAAGATCGAGTGGAGCAATCGATCAAGTGGTACGGACAGAAATGACGCCATGCAGAGCGAGAGCCGGATCGAGCCCACCACTCGATCCGACCGAAGATCGATACCAAGATCGGATGCAACACTTGATCCGCCGAAGAAGATCGAGACCCAGATCGAGTAGAAGACACGATGCCCGAAAGTGATCGAGAGAGCCGCTCGATCCCGAAGTCGATCTCTGTCCTTTCAACCATTTTTGGCCGCTAGCGAGGGGGGGGGGGATCATCGAGCTGTTTTCACCATTTTGGGAAGGCCGCGATGATTTTTTTCGGGACACACTTTTCATTCTTATCTTTTTATGCTTTTTCTCTCTGGTTTGGAGACTCTCCGCCATTGTGAGACTTTGAGCTTTGTTCTTGAATATTTCAAATCGTTTAAGTTTTAAGTAATCGTTTTCATGTTCATCGCTTCATCTTTCATGTTTATTTTGGTTATTCTCATGTGTAGCGAGTAGTTTCATTTGGGTCTCGGGGTTGAGAGGATTCACGGGGTCTAAGGGGTTTTCAAGTTGGTAGTTTTTTTGTTCTTAATGGCTTTCTTTACTAGGATGTTGAGTCCCTAAGGCTTAAAAACTCTCACGCCAAGATCTTTATGATCAGAGAGGTCTCTTACCTTGACAGGATCCAGAGATCTCTGAAAATCACATCCTAGAGACTAGTTACCCTTTCCCAAAAGCCATAGAAGTTTAGGGGACTAGTAAGGCTGTGTGTTTGAAATCTGAGTTCATTGCCCTTCAACCTCTCTTTCCACCAGAAGCCATGGGTTTGGAGGAGAGGATGAAGAAGTGATCCATATTTGGAGGAGAGGATGAAGAAGTGATCCATACCAAAAGCCACGGATGGATCTTGTTTTCGTTTTCAATAATTAGGGAATCTCACAAAGTGAGTCAATTAAAAGTTTTAAATCCCAACTTGGACCCTTGAAACCCCGGACCATAAATCTCAACCCTAGACCCTTCTTTCTTAGCATTCTTACATCTTCGTTAGTCATTCGCTTGATATTCTCCGCTTCCTGGTCATTAGTTTCTTCATACTTGCATTTTTAGACGAGATCGATCCAAACTGCTCGATCTAGTGGTCGATCCTGTGGTCGATCCACTAGTCGATTTGTGTTCAATCATAGCCTTGCATTTTAATTTTTCTGTTTGTTCCTCGTAGTAGTTCAATCACTCTTGGTAATTTTAAAATAGTTTTGCATTCCATTCGGTCGTTGCATATAGTTTTTAGGATTTTCACAATATCGCCTGTTATTCGCTTAGCTTTACACTGCTCTTGCATTCTCTTTGATCTTCCTAGCTCCTAGAAATGGATTGACTCTCACTTGCATACTGTACTACAACCTATGTGTTGCATTTGAGTTTGATAGCCTCATTGCATCCTCACCCTTGCAAAGAAAATAGTTATCAAATGGCGCGTTGCCATTCTAGGAATGTTGGAAAGCATAGAGATTTGGGGTTTAGTAAAGACTAAGCCTTTACCTTGTTTTAGTTACTAATTTATCTACTCTTAAATGTGTGTCTCTCAGGTACATGAATATTCGTTCAAGGGGAGACAACAATCTACTTCAACCCTTGGACAACATTCATCAGCTTGGTCATTCACGACAAAGAAGAGTACGAAAACAAGCTATAGCCTTTGAGGAGATTGTTCAGCAAGGTTTGGTTGACTTTGAAGCTATGGCTGAATACGAGCATCCAGAGGGACCTCCTCCAGCTCACGGGGCAGTGGGAAGGGGCAATGGAAACCCCCAACATGCGGCTAGACCCCCAAGGATCATAGGAGCCGGAGATGCTCCCAATACTCATCACAATAGGTTTGGGATCACTCCTCCTGTAAAAAACAACAACTTCGAGATTAAGCCAGGTTTCATCTCCATGGTGCAAAACAACAAGTTCCACGGTTTAGCAATGGAAGATCCCTTGGAGCACCTTGACAATTTCGAGAAAGTATGTGGGATGATCAAGATAAACGGCATATCAGAAGATGCTTTCAAGCTGCGTCTCTTACCCTTTTCACTCGGAGACAAAGCTAGGCATTGGGAGAAGACCCTTCCATAAGGCACCATCACCTCATGGGCCGAGTGTAAGAAAGCTTTCTGATATATCATGGTTTTTATAGTTTTTAACCATGATATAAGTCCTTTTTATTGAGTCTTTTTGGTCTTTTTAGAATCCTAGAAGAGTCTTTGCAGGTTAAAGCATGTCTGGAGCATAATTGGAGATTTTGGAACCTTTTGGAGCATTCTGAGTTGAAGCCACGAAGTACCTAGCTCGAGGAAGAAAAGTATGCATATGGGTGACGCTCGTCACCCAGAAAGGAAGGAGGTCGTGGCCTGTTTTAAAAAGATTGGAAAGAAATTGCAGTTTTGGCACAGAAGTTCCAGTTTTTGCAAAAAGGTCTCAGATCGTGTTTTAGCTTGTATATTAGGTTTTTCAGCCATTCTTTTGGCAGATATCTTGTATCTTATTATTTTTGAGAGCTTTAGAGAGAGATTTGTAGAAGAGCTTTTGGAGAGACAAATCAGACTCCTTCAGAGAAGATTTTGAACTCTTTTATTTCTACTTCTTATTTCTTTTATGCAATCTATTCTTTTCATGATCTTTTCTCAAATCACCATGTCTGAGTAGTTTGTTAGTTAAGTTAGGGCTTTTCAAAGGTTGAAGAAGAGTTTGTAGAATTGCTAAAAAAACTTATAGGAAATTCATTGGTTCTTCATCTGTGCTTGCATTCATATCGATTTCTTAGACACATCATCTGGATTTCGAAACCCTAGGTTTTTGATAGATGTGAGAGCATTATTATTCACCTGAACTAGTATTAGATGAGCAAAACGCCCTAGTACAAAGAGATTTGGCTTAGGAGTTTTGTGAACAATTGAACCTGATCATTACTGCATGTTTAGGTTGTTAGGGTTTGCAAAGAGATTTGAAACTCTGTGACTTAGACATATATAACTTCTGCAATGAGAATTGATTAGTTATATCTTTGCGATTCATGTTCAAGACGGTTTTAATTCATTCCTGATTGCATGCATTCTATACCCTCGGATTCAACCTGCGAACTGTCCTGACTTAGCACCTTTAGCCTTCTGAACTTTAAGAACAAGCACAAAAACGCCCTCTTGCATTTATTTTACTGTTTTGCATTACATTCATTATTTATCACTTAGCTTAATCTGCATCTATAATCGCTAGTGTGGTTTACATACTCCTTTGGGATTCGATAACCCCTTGTACTACAACTGCTTTTGCTGTGTACTTGCAGTAGTTTTATTTGGGTAAAACCTGACCCTATCAAGTTTTTGGCGCCGTTGCCGGGGAGTAATAGCTGCCTATCGAATTTTAGTATTAGGATTTTGTCTAAGTTTTTATTTGTTTACTGATTTTCAGCTACTTTTCCTTGTTCCTGTTTCAGGTGTATGCCTAATCGCAGAACCAGAAGCAACAAAGAGAAGGAGCTTGTGACTTTGAGCAGCGACGAGCTTGCTAGGTTGGAGAGAACTAACAGGAAAGCTAAGAAGCAATCTACAATGGTCGCTCCAGTTATCTTGGTTGAAGATGCAGAAGGTCACTTAGTTGACAGGGAAGAAAACAGGAGGAACGAAGAGGGGCAGAGAATTGATCAAGAGGGGAATATCATTGTTGAACAGCAGGTTCAGCAAGTGGCTGAGAACGTGGGGGTCCCTGCTGCTGTCAATAACGCTGCTGGGCGTTTTGTTCAGAGGACTCTAGGTGACTACAACAGACCTGATCAGTTCTATGCCAACAGAGCTGCAATCCGACCTCCTGCCTTCCAGAGGAACGATTTTGAGGTCAAACCTGTCTACTATCAGCTGGTTGGTCAGCATCCCTTCCATGGTTTACCTCATGAGCATCTTAAGGATCACATAGAGAGATTTGAGGACTTGGCTTCCAGTGTCAAAGCTAATGGGGTTAGCAATGACTTTCTGTTCTGCAAGTTGTTTCCTTACTCTCTTGAAGGAGAAGCTGCATATTGGCTGAAGCAACTGGAACCTGCTTCATTGACCACTTGGGAAGACACTAAGAACGCCTTTCTGAATAACTTCTATGATGATGCAAGGTCAGAGGACATGAGGACGAAAATTGCTTCCTTTACACAAGGGCCTACTGAAGCTTTTAAGACTTCTTGGATCAGGTTTAAGTCTTATCAAAGGGACTGTCCTCATCATGGTTTCAATCAGGTGCAACTGCTTGGTATCTTCTTCAGAGGCATTGACTGGAAGTACCAGATGGCGCTGGATGCAGCAAGTGCAGGAAACTTCAACACCAACGGACCAGAAGAAGCTGTAAGATTGATTGAAAACTTGGCCTGCAGTAACAGCACTAAGAATGCAGATTTTCAGAGAAAGCAGCAGGCTGGTTTGAATGATGGAAACCAAATAGCTGAAGTTAAGGCTAAGTTGGACAGCATGCACAGCCTTTTGGTGGGAAAGAAGTCAGTCCAATTCGCTGCAGAAGTGGAGAGTTTCGAAAATCCTGAAGAATTTGAGCATAAAGATGTTAATTTCATCAATGGAGGGGGTTTTCAGAGCCAAAGGTTTGGAAATCAGCAATAGATCAGAGGCTACAACAGAAATAATCAGCAGAGTACCTTTACAGGAGGACAGAGCACGCCTGGTTACACTCCTAAGCCCCCATTCCAGAAGACTGAAGTTGAGAAACCTTACCAAAACAGCAGGAATTATGGTTCTTCTTCCTACCAAACTGCACCTCCACAAGACAATAAAATGGAAGCTATTCTGGACCAGGTACTTCAAGGACAGCAGAAGATGACAGTGAACTTCAATGGCAAGCTAGATTCGCTGTATCAAGACCTGAATGGAAAAATTGAGTCTGAACTCTCACATGAAGAAGCTTGATGTGCAGGTTGCTCAAACTGCAGGAGCTGTTCAAAGGCAAGAGGGATTCCTTCCTGGAAGGACTGATATCAATCCCAAGCATCAGGTTAATGCCATCACAGTAAGGAATGAAAAGGAGCTTAAAACAGTGCAGAAAAAGAGGTTGAGTGCAGAACAGATCGTGCAACTCATGGAGTCTGAAGATGAAAATTTTTCTGTCTCAGAGGTGAGTGACGAGCGTCACCAAGGAGGAGTGACGCTCGTCACCAACCTACAAGGATATCGGGGGTTGTCACAAGTGAGTGACGAGCGTCACCCCCCTGGTGACGGTCGTCACCCACCCCAGAACGAAGCTGCTTCGCCTGTAACTGCAAATTATGACCAGGAACGTGTCTATAAACCCAAAACACCATTCCCCAAGCATCCTAGGAAGTCTAAACAAGAGATAGAAGAAGTCAGATGCAAAGCTATGATAGACAAGTTGATGCTTGAGATCCCACTTGTTGATGCAGTCAAGCTTTCACCAGCTCTAAGATGGTATGTAAAGAGAATGGTTGTGAATGGTGTAAGTCCTGAGGAAGGAGCATTGCTTACCAGAGACATCAGTGCAATTCTCTTAGGCACAGATCCAAAGAAGAAGAAGAAGGTGACTATTTCTGAACAAGTCAATACCATCACTCGAAGCAGAGTTCCAGAGAAGCTATCTGATCCAGGGACCTTTGTGCTTGATTGCTCAATATCTGCAGGACGTTTTCTACACTCTATATATGATCTAGGGTCAAGTATTAACTTGATGCCTTTCTCTGTTGCTGCTAGACTTGGAATGACTGATTTCAAGCCAGCTGGGATCTCTCTCATCCTAGCAGATCGATCCATAAAGACCCCAGAAGGCATGTTAGAGAATGTTCATGTTAACATTGAAGGCTGCATAATTCCTACAGATTTTGTGGTTCTGAAATATGCTGAAGAACCTAAAGATCCTCTTATTCTGGGAAGACCATTCTTGGCTACTGCTGGAGCCATCATTGATGTGAGAAAGGGGAACATTGAGCTTGATCTTGGTGATGTTGTCATGAACTTTGACATGGATAAATTAAGGGGTAGTTCTACCATTGATGGTCAGACTTTTTCTGTAAGAACTTCTAGAGATAAAGAGACTGTCATGGAGCATTCAGAAGACACTATTGCTGAGTGTGTCAATGAATCAGATATAAGTGGGCAAGTGAGCAAGATGGCTGTTGAAGAGCCAATATCTGAAACTTCTGCAGAAGCTGTTGGGTTTGAGGATTGCAGTGAGGATCATATCTTCATGACTGGGCTTGAAAAAGAGGTTCTAATGAATGCCAAGTTGCTGGAGGAAGACGTGTATGTGATGGAAGCAACACTTGTAGAGCTGAATTGCAGGAAAACTGCAGAAACTCAAACTGCAGAGTCAGTGACGAGTGGCACTGACCTGGTGACGCTCGTCACCAATCTGGACACAAAGGAGAGACGTGATATTTGCTCTACAAGTCCATCATATGTTGCCAATCCAAAAATTCAACAGTCCACAACCCAGAAACCTGCAACTAAGCAAAGGTATGCACTTCCTGGAACCAAATCCAAACCTCCTAATCTAATAAATAAGAATTTAAAAGGTGAAAAATATGCTTCACAGTTATGCAAGCAACGAGATTCTCGTAGAAAGCTTGGTGTTTCTTTTGATGATTCTGCAGGAAAACGAAATGTCCCACCCACACTCACGACCCACTCTGCTGATGTTCCTCACTTCCTTGGAAGTGTTCATATATCTACTGCTTACAAACCACCATGGATGAGGAGACATTCTTCTCCAAGGCATTCAATGCCACCTTCTGCTCCACCAGCTGTCTGAGCAGCATTCAAAGTCGAGCTAATGACTTTAAACAAGCGCTTAGTGGGAGGTAACCCACTGGTAAGTTATCTAGCTATCATACTCTAGTCTATTTTCGTTTTCTACAAAAAAAAATCGAAAAAAAAAAAGAAGAGTCACTTTGTTCAGTTTGCTTGGATGATATCTTGTGAACTTGTTGGACCATGGACTATGCTTTGTTTGGATGTTTTGATGTGTGTTTTGAGTGCTCCTACAGTTTGACTTCGGAGTACACATGATGGCATAGCATTTAAACATCCAACATGTCGATTTCTGAAGTATCAGAGATGGTGACGCTCGTCACCAATCTGGTGACGCTCGTCACCAGGTCCTTTGCGAGGTACCACTTTTCCACCTTGGTTTTACATGTTCTCATGCTTCATTTTGACCAACTCTTGGCTTAATAACACTGGGGACAGTGTTGTTTAAGTCTGGGGGAGGTGGTTACTGACGTTGTGTGCTTTGTGTCATGTTTATAGAGTCTTAAAGTTGAGTCAAAAACCTGTTTTTCTAGAGTCAAAATTTTTGAAACTGTCAGTTTTTCTTGGAACTAACCATAGGACGTTTTTGCTGATAAGAACCATTGCCACAGTAGTTGATTACAAGTCTTACTAAGTTGAAAGTCATAGGTAGATCAGTCTAGCAATGAAGGTTTAGGTTCTTAGAGAATCTGGAAAATTTACTGTTAGCTCCACCTTAATGAACTTTAAACTTCTTGTCTTGGTGATTGATTCTTATTGATCTTGATTCTCTCTTTAAGCACTGACAATAAGGTTAAGATACAGTCTCTTTTTGATCTTCCCTGATGTAGTTTTTAAAAGAAATTAAGTCCAAAGAATGGTGCATTCATGACCCTGTCTCCTCACAAGGAACAACAGTAGTGAACACATTCAAGAACCTGTCTCCTCACAAGGAACACAAGTATTGAGTAGCACCATATCTTAGACTGTAAAAGTTGAAAAAAAGAAGTGAAAAAAGATCGAAAATATCCTAAGGAAAAAGATTAAGGGAAGAGAAAATAGGAGAGCTGTGTTGAGATTGATTTTGTTCAGTTGTTAGGAAGGGAAAAGAATCTGTAAAGTGATTGAGATGATAGAGCCTTGATGAGATATCACACTTAGATAAAAAATAAGGAGTTAACAGTAGAAATTTCGGATTTCTTGAAGGGATTTGGACTGGACTTGAGAGATTTGCTAAGCCTGTGATAATTAGACTGAAATTTGATCTTGTGTTGACTATGTAGTATGTGGATTCGAAAGCTCTAACTAGTGTGGTGTTCCTGATGACTGACTGACTATTTCTTGTTTTCAAACCTCGACCTTATTCTTTGTCTAATGTTTGCTTGAGGGCAAGCAAAAGCTAAGTCTGGAGGAGTTGATATATCATGGTTTTTATAGTTTTTAACCATGATATAAGTCTTTTTTAGTGAGTCTTTTTGGTTTTTTTAGAATCCCAGAAGAGTCTTTGCAGGTTAAAGCATGTCTGGAGCATAATTGGAGATTTTGGAACCTTTTGGAGCATTCTGAGTTGAAGCCACGAAGTACCTAGCTCGAGGAAGAAAAGTATGCATATGGGTGACGCTCGTCACCAATCTGGTGACGCTCGTCACCCAGAAAGGAAGGAGGTCGTGACCTGTTTTAAAAAGATTGGGAAGAAATTGCAGTTTTGGCCCAGAAGTTCCAGTTTTTGCAAAAAGGTTCCAGATCGTGTTTTAGCTTGTATATTAGGTTTTTCAGCCATTCTTTTGGCAGATATCTTGTATCTTATTATTTTTGAGAGCTTTAGAGAGAGATTTGTAGAAGAGCATTTGGAGAGACAAATCAGACTCCTTCAGAGCAGATTTTGAACTCCTTTATTTCTACTTCTTATTTCTTTTATGCAATCTATTCTTTTCATGATGTTTTCTCAAATCACCATGTCTGAGTAGTTTGTTAGTTAAGTTAGGGCTTTTCAAAGGTTGAAGAAGAGTTTGTAGAATTGCTAAAAACTTATAGGAAATTCATTGGTTCTTCATCTGTGCTTGCATTCATATCGATTTCTTAGACACATCATCTGGATTTCGAAACCCTAGGTTTATGATAGATGTGAGAGCATTATTATTCACCTGAACTAGTATTAGATGAGCAAAACGCCCTAGTACAAAGAGATTTGGCTTAGGAGTTTTGTGAACAATTGAACCTGATCATTACTGCATGTTTAGGTTGTTAGGGTTTGCAAAGAGATTTGAAACTCTGTGGCTTAGACATTGATAACTTCTGCAATGAGAATTGATTAGTTATATCTTTGCGATTCATGTTCAAGACGGTTTTAATTCATTCCTGATTGCATGCATTCTACACTCTCATATTCAACCTGCGAACTGTCCTGACTTAGCGTCTTTAGCCTTCTGAACTTTAAGAACAAGCACAAAAACGCCCTCTTGCATTTATTTTACTGTTTTGCATTACATTCATTATTTATCGCTTAGCTTAATCTGAATCTATAATCGCTAGTGTGGTTTACATACTCCTTTGGGATTCGATAACCCCTTGTACTACAACTGCTTTTGCTGTGCACTTGCAGTAGTTTTATTTGGATAAAACCTGACCCTATCACTTTCCTCTCAAAATTCTTCTCTAGCACCAGAACGACAAGGCTAAGAAGCGAGATCAGCGGCTTCACGCAAAGGAATAATGAGACTTTCAATGAAGCCATGGAACGATTCAAGGACTATACTGTCCAATGTCCTCACCACAGCTTCAGCGAAGAGACCCTTCTAAACACTATCTACCGCGGAGCTTCACCAAAGATCAGGTTGTTGCTTGACACGGCTAGTAAAGGGAACTTCCTTGGTCAGGAGGTAGACGAGGGCATGGAGCTGATTGAGAACTTGGCATTGAGTGACGGCAAATATGCTGAAGATTATGACCGTGCACCGAGAGGATCTGAGCTAGAGTCTCACAAAAAAAGGAGCTGAAATCCTTGAATGAGAAGATTGATAAGCTGGTGTTAGCCAACCAGAAGCATGTTCACTTTGTTGGTGAAGCGGATGAGAATCAAGAAGAGCTTGAGTTGAGCCAGGAAGAAGCCAATTGGGTGGCGGGACAGAACAATTACAAACCTCCTGGCTACACACAAGGCTACAACCAGAACAACAATCTCTCCTACCATAGTAGCAACGTCGCCAACCTTAAGGACCAAGTGTACCCTGCTCAGCACGCAAAACCTTTCATACCTTACAACAAAGGTTTTCAGCCGAGTGGTGGCTTCCAAGGTCAAGGGCAGAAAAACTTCCAACGGCAACATCAAGGTAACAAGGTTTATACGCCAAACTACCCTCTGGGCTTTGCACCTCAGCAGCAGCAGCCGATGCAACAACAAGTTGATCCGGTTCAGGCCATGTTTCAGCAGCTGATCCAAGGGCAAGCCTCTACAAACCAAAAGTTCGCCGAGATGAACACTCGTTTAGACTCATCTCTCACTGACTTCTCCACTCAGATCACCAACTTAAACAACAAGATCAAGCAGCTAGAGAAGGGGAAAGCGAGTACAAGTGGTCAGAATAGCCTCCCGGGCAAGTGTGAGCAGAACCCTAAAGAATATGCCAACGCCATCACGCTAAGAAGTGGCAAAGAGCTAGCACCTACGGTTACTCCTAAGAGCAACAAGGACGTTGTAATTCAAGAGGGGGAGGGTAAGATTTCCGCTGATGATGAGATCAACTTCGACAATGTCTGGATTCAAGGGCCAAGAACAGGAGACAAAGCGGTTGTTGAGAAGAAAGTGGAGCAAACTACTAAGGAGAAGGATGCTTATGTACCTCCATCGTATGTACCTAAGCTGCCTTTTCCTGGCCGTTTCAAGAAGCAACTCATAGAGAAGCATAGAGTCTTGTTTGAGAAGCATCTTAAGGACGTAGAGATCAAGCTACCTCTCGTGGACTGCCTTGCAATGATGCCTAAATGCGCCAAATTCTTCAAAGGAAAGTAAGGAGGTGCTTGTTCTAAGTGAGGAGTGTAGTGCTGTGATACATAAGGAAATAGTCCCTAAAAAGTTGGGAGACCCTGGAAGCTTCACTATACCCTGCGCTATAGGTCCTTTTGAGTTCAAGAGTTGCCTTTGTGATCTCGGAGCTAGCATAAATCTGATGCCTCATTCTGTGGCAAAGAAACTCGGCTTTACCCGTTTCAAGGACTGTAGAATCTCGTTGGTACTAGCTGACAGGAGTGTCAGGTTACCCGTAGGATTGCTTGAGGACTTGCCAGTAAAGATCAGTGGATTGAACGTGCCTACAGACTTCGTTGTTTTGGAAATGGATGATGAGCCAAAGGATCCACTCATTCTCGGTAGACCTTTCTTAGCTACCGCCGGCGCCATAATAGACGTCAAGAACGGGAAGATTGCCTTGCAATTGGGTAAATATATAAGGCTAGACTTTGATATCAATGAGGTTTTGAAGAAGCCTACGATAGAAGGGCAAGCTTTCTACATTGATACATTGGATGCCTTAGCGGATGAGTTGCGGGAAGCGCTGGCTCAGGAAGATCATTTGAAGCTGGCACTGACTAAGGAGCCAGGAGAGTTTGGTTATGTGGATCAGAGGACTCAGGAGTACGTCAACTTGCTTGATTCGAGGAAAGTTGTGCTTGAAGATGTAGGCGTTTGCCTAGAAATCGACAAGACAATCGAGAGCACAACTCGATCCGGTGCAGAAATTGACAGTCAGATCGAGGGAGGTGATCGATCCAGGAAAACAATCGAGTCCGAGATCGAGAAAGGGCTTCCGATCAAATTGAGGTCCAATCCGGAGATCGACTCAGCGTCTCGATCTCTCACTCGATCGATCCACATCAAATCGAGTGAGTGAATCGAGCAAAACTGCTCGATCTAGACGACATCGAGAGCAAGATCGACCGGACGACTCGATTTCATAAGGGATAGCGGTTGGAGAAAGCAGCCTCAAGGGCCATATCTCGGGATCTAAAGAAGGTTCTAAGAAGGAGAACAACAGCAACATCCACGAGGATGATTGGAGCGAGCTGTTAGCCCCAAAGGTGGACCTTAAGGAGCTCCCAAAAGGGCTAAGGTATGCTTTCTTAGGGCTTAACGAAACCTATCCTGTGATTGTGAATGAAAACTTGAGTGATGATGAGTTGCAATCACTCTTAACTGAGTTGAGAAAGTATAGGAAGGCCATTGGGTACTCTCTAAGTGACATCAAGGGCCTTTCACCGATGCTTTGCACTCATATGATTCACTTGGATAATGAGAACGCCTCTTCTATAGAACATCAAAGGCGTTTGAATCCAAATTTGAAAGAGGTTGTCAAGAAGTGATTCTTAAGCTTTTAGAGGCTGACGTGATCTATCCCATAAGTGACAGCACGTGGGTTTCTCCCGTACACGTGGTGCCTAAGAAGGGAGGGATCACAGTCGTTAAGAATGACAAAGTTATACCTACTAGGACTATAACTGGACACCATATGTGTATTGACTATAGGAAGCTTAATCTTGCTACTAGAAAGGATCATTTTCCGTTGCCTTTTATTGATCAAATGCTTGAAAGACTTGCTAATCACCCCTACTATTGCTTTCTTGATGGATATAGTGGATTTTTCCAAATACCAATCCATCCCAACGATCAGGAGAAGACGACCTTTACATGCCCTTATGCTACCTTTGCGTATCGAAGGATGCCATTCGGGTTGTGTAACGCACCGGCTACGTTTCAGCGGTGTATGATGTCGATCTTCTCCGATCTAATAGAAGAGATGGTAGAGGTGTTTATGGATGACTTCTCGGTCTATGATGCGTCCTTTGTGTTTGTTGAATCTTTGCAGGGTTTTAAAGCGTTGTGAGGAGACAAACTTGGTGCTCAACTGGGAAAAATGCCACTTCATGGTTAAGGAGGGGATCGTTCTTGGGCATAAGATATCAGAGAAGGGTATTGAAGTCGACAGAGCAAAGATTGATGTGATGACAAGCCTTGAGCCGCCAGTTAACGTAAGGGGGGTGAGAAGTTTCTTGGGACACGCCGGCTTCTACAGGCGTTTCATTAAAGACTTCTCTAAGATTGCACGCCCTCTCACTCGGCTGTTGTGCAAGGAGGCTGAATTCGTCTTTGATGAGGAGTGTTTGCAAGCTTTCGTGACAATCAAGGAAGCCCTAGTATCCGCGCCTATAGTGCAAGCACCAGATTGGACTCTTCTATTCGAGATTATGTGTGATGCTAGTGACTACGCCGTGGGAGCTGTCCTAGGCCAAAGGAAGGATAAGAAGCTGCACGTGATATACTATGCTTCAAGGACCTTGGATGACACGCAAACGAGGTACACCACTACTGAGAAGGAGCTATTGGCGGTTGTATTCGCCTTTGAGAAGTTCAGAGCTTACCTCGTGGGTTCCAAGACCATAGTTTTCACGGATCACGCAGCTTTGCGCTACATCTATTCCAAGAAAGACACTAAGCCGAGGCTTTAGAGATGGATCCTCTTACTCCAGGAGTTTGATATGGAAATTAAAGACAAGAAGGGGATAGAAAACGGAGTTGCTGACCATCTCTCCCGGCTAAGGATCAACAAGTCTCTGCCCTTAGATGATTCTCTCCCCGAAGAGCAACTCATGGCGATCACTACGGCTGTTTGTGGAAAGCTTGAAGGGCAGTTTGAGGAGGTGTTGAGCTTCAAGGAGGAGGATCTTCCCTGGTACGCTGATGTTGTGAACTACATAGCGTGTGGTGAGGAGCCAACACATCTCAACAGCTATCACAAGAAGAGGTTTATGAGAGAGGCGAGTGACTACTTTTGGGACGAGCCCTACTTGTACATGAGAGGGGTGGACAGTTTGTACTGGAGATGTGTTACTAAGGAAGAAGCTAAAGACATCCTCTTTCACTGTCATGGCTATTCCTATGGAGGACACTTCGCTTCATTCAAGACTGCCACGAAAGTGTTGCAAGCTGGTTTCTGTTGGCCGTCCATCTTCAAAGATGCACACGAGTTTGTTAAGAGTTGTGAGGCGTGTCAACGAGCAAGGAATATCACTAAGAGGAACGAGATGCCTCAGGTTCCTATCTTCGAGGTTGACGTGTTTGACGCGTGGGGCATAGACTTCATGGGGCCATTTCCTTCTTCATACAGCAACAAGTACATCTTAGTAGCGGTTGATTATGTCTCCAAATGGGTTGAGGCTGTTGCTTCCCCTACAAACGATTCTAAGGTGGTGATCAAGCTGTTTAAAAGCATCATTTTCCAGAGGTTTGGGGTACCAAAGGTGGTTATAAGCGATGGAGGAAGCCACTTCATAAACAAGATCTTTGAGATCCTTTTGAGAAAGTACGGCGTTAAGCATAAAGTGGCTACACCGTATCATCCTCAAACGAGCGGTCAAGTGGAAGTCTCCAACCGGCAAGTCAAGGCTATACTTGAGAAGACGGTTGGAGCAACAAGGAAAGACTGGGCAGTAAAGTTGGACGACGCTCTTTGAGCCTACCGTACCGCCTTTAAATCACCGATTGGTACGACCCCTTTCACTCTGCTCTATGGCAAAGGCTGTCACCTCCCAGTTTAGCTGGAACACCATGCATTGTGGGCTGTAAAGAGGCTGAACTTTGACCTCAAGACAGCTCAAGAGAGGCGCCTCATCCAGCTATATGAACTGGACGAACTAAGGTTGAACGCTTATGAGAGCTCTCGGATATACAAGGAGCGGACTAAGGAATCTCATGACAAGAAGTTGGTTGCCAAGGAGATTAAGGAAGGAGGTTTGGTGTTGCTGTACAATTCAAGACTAAAACTCTTCCCGGGAAAGCTGAAGTCAAGGTGGAGCGGGCCGCTTGTGATCCAAGAAGTGCTGCCTTTTGGAGCTGTTACATTGATGGGCAAGAGTGGCAGTGCATTCACCGTGAACGGACACAAGGTCAAGCCTTACTTGGCGGACAGCTATGACAAGGAGAGTACCTCGATGCTTCTCCAAGACCCACCATCTGCCTAAACCAAGTAATGTCTAGCTAAAGACATTAAAGAAAGCGCACTTGGGAGGCATTCCCATGTATATCCTGTACATATTTCTGCTTTATTTCTCTTTCAGTTTTATGTTTATATTTCGCAAGTTTGTATGAACATGTATGAGGAGTCTAAACCTCGATCTTGAAGTTCAAAAGAGGGGATAGGGGTTAAGAAAAAGCTAGAGATCGAGTGCTAGATCGAGTTAGTGATTCGAGAGGAGCCAGTCGATCTAGACGAGAACGAGTGATAAAATCGATCTAGATGAAAACGGATCGATCGATCCCAAATGGATCGACCGATCTAATTTCTCTCGGGAAATCCTTAAAAAGACAGATCGATCACTCGACTCGATCCATCACTCGATCTAGGCCAAATCGACCCCCAAATCGGGGACGTAGCTCGATCACGAGGACTTAGCCGTGGAGCCAAAATCTCAACGATCGAGAGAGCCAATCGATCCAGGACTCGATTCACCATGAATCGAGTCACAAATCGAGTACCCTCTCGATCTAAGCCATTATGGGCATGAGATCGAGTCCTAGATCGACCAAACGGACTCAATCTCATCCCGAGGTAACATTTTCTTTCCCTCCTTTATTCTCTTCCCTCCAGTTTTTAAATTTAAAACTTGGTCAAGGCAAGCATCTTTGACCATGAAAGATGTGCCTTGACCAAGACTTGTGTCAGAAACCACCTCTTTTTACCCATAGTTTTGTTTCTTGTTGGCCTTTAAATGTTTTCATCATGAATCGAGTCCTGGATCGAGTAACCCTCTCGATCTAAGCCATTATGGGCATGAGATCGAGTCCTAGATTGACCAAACGGACTCGATCTCATGCCGAGGTAACATTTTCTTTCCCTTCTTTATTCTCTTCCCTCCAGTTTTTAAATTTAAAACTTGGTCAAGGCAAGCATCTTTGACCATGAAAGATGTGCCTTGACCAAGACTTGTGTCAGAAACCACCTCCTTTTACCCATAGTTTTGTTTCTTGTTGGCCTTTAAATGTTTTCATCAACCTCACACTCTCTCATTCTTGTTTTCTCGAAATTTTAAGTAAAGAGAGTGAGAGTTTTCTGTTTCTAAAGGCTAACAAACTTCTTAACAATCTTTGCAAAAGGTATTTTCTGTTATTTGATAAAAATCTTTAGGAAAATCTCCTTTTATTTCGCAATTGATTGTTTTACATGCTAGGGCGGTTTTAAATTTTTAAATTTAGCTAAATAATAGGAAAAATTCTGGATTTTCTAATATCACTAGATTTGATTCTCTATTATTTTGCTATATTTTTTTTATAAATTCCCCAAAATTCTAGTGTATTAAGTATAAGTTTTCTTCTTTGCCTCTCTTCTTCTCTCATCCTATCGCTGTTTTGCTCATTATTTTGCTTGAGAAACCTGTTTCAGGCACGATGGCCCCCAAGAGAACGAGAGAGGAGACAGCACAAGAAGGAGAAGGTCAGGAAGTGGCTGTTCAAGAGAGGGTCCGATGGAGTAAGGACGAGAAGAGGGATAAGAAGCGGCTGGAAAGGCTTCGGTTCGAGCCTTCTAAGTTTGCGGACCGTGAGCTGCTGTTCAAGCTAGGGATCCTTGGAGATTTCGACCAACTCCTCAAGAACATTGGCTTAAGATGTCTGTCACGAATGGATTGCCCAACCATTCCAGAAGTGACAATAGACTTCCTTGCCACGTTGGAGTTTCGTTACGAGAACCCTAGTGATATGCTCAAATTAACCCTTAGAGCTACTCTCTCAAATTAAGAGGTCACGGTAGTACTTAGGGATCAAATCCACAAGGACTTGAAACTATCACTCAACAGATTTTAGATTCAAATAAAGCTAAGCAGTAGATAATAAAATAAAACTAAGATAGTGGCGAAATCAATGAGATCGGAATGGTTTGTTGGTCCTTAAAATCAATAGAGACAAGCGCTAGGCAATGGGAAATTCGCAGGTTGACATAAATCACAGACCACAGACTGAAAGGAATAATAATTAAAACCGTTCTATAACTTGAAACACTAGTGTAAAACCAATCGACTTCCGTCGCAGAGATTAACTATGATCAGATTCCAGAATTTCAAATTCCTTTGCAAATTCTAACAACCTAAACATGCATTATAGATCATATTCGATATGTTCACAAAATCACTAATCCAAATTCATTTGCAACTAGTTATTTTGCTCATCTAAGATAGTTCTGGTGATTAACATTGTTTCCACATCTATTAAACAACCTAAGATCTGATTTCTAGGTGATCAATCTTAAAACCAGTATTAAAGCAATCAAGATGAAGAACCAAATGATTTATCCTTCCAGTTTTGTAATTCTAACAATTCATTATCAACCTTTGAATAACCCAACACCTAACTAGCAGATTACTCAGACATAGTAAGTGAAACACAAATCATGACTGAATAATATTGCATTAAGATGAAGGGGTTCGAAATTCTTCTCTACAGAGTATGGTTTGTCTCCCCCATAAGCTCTCAATCTAATCTCTCTCTTTTTCTCAATAATTCTCAGAATATCCTCTAACAATGGCTTAGAAAACCTAAATACAAGTCTAAACACGAATTGGGGCAAAAGTGCAAATAGTGGGAAACTCTGGGCCAAGTTGCAATTTCTTCGAATGAGATTTAACGCTTCTTCGCAACCACGATCGGTGTCGATCGACACCAAGAGGTGGGTGTCGATCGACACCTTGCTCTTTAATGCCCTCCGACTCGGTCTTTTCAGCAACATCTTCAGTATAGCTCCAAAAGGTTCCATAATCCACAATTATGCTCCATTCATACCTAAACCTGCAAAAACTCTATAAACAAGACTTATATCATGGTCAAAAACCAGCAAAAACCATGATATATCAACTCCCCCAGACTTATCTTTTGCTTGCCCTCAAGCAAACATCAGACATGGCCTAGAGTAGAGGTTTGAAAACACAGAAAAAGTCAGTGAGACATCAGGAACACCAAATTGATTAACACTTTCGAATCCACATACCACGGAGTCAACACATGATCAAATTTCAGTCTAATCATCACAGGCTTAGCAAATCTTTCAAATCCAGTTCAAGCTCCTTCAAGAAATCCGAAATCTCTACTGCTAAACTCCTTATTTTTGTCTAAGTGATGTTTCATCAAGGTTTTATCATCTCAATCACTTATAGATTCTTTTCCCTTCCTAAACAATTGAACTAAGTAGTCTCAACACAGTTCTCCTATTTTCTCTTCTCTTGATCTTTCTTTCTGATAATTTTTTTATTTTAAGCTCTTTCTTATTTTTTTTTTTGTAATAGTCTAAGAATTGGTGCTGCTCAATACTTGTGTTCCTTGTGAGGAGACAGGTTCTTGAGTGTGTTCACTACTGTTGTTCCTTGTGAGGAGACAGGGTCATGAATGCACCAAACTTTTGACTCAAAAACTTTTAAGCTCATTCAGGGAAGATCAAAGAGAAACTATGTCTTAACACACTTGTCAGAGTTAGAAGAGAGAATCAAGATCAAAGAAAATCCAGAACCAAGACAATAAGTTTAAGTTCATTTAAGTGAAGTTAGCAGCAAATTTTCCAGATTCTCTAAGAACCTAAACCTTCATTGCTAGACTGATCTACCAATGACTTTCAACTTAGTAAGACTTGTAATCAACACCTGTGGAAATGGTTCTTATAAGCATCAATGTTTTGTGGTATGTTCCAAGAAAAGCTGACAATTTCAAAAATTTTGACTCAACAAAACAGGTTTTGACTCAACTTTGAGACTCTATAAATACAAAACAATGTAAACAATGTCAGCAACGACCTCCCCCAGACTTAAACAACACTATCCCCAGTGTTATTAAGCAAGGAGTTGGTAGAAAGAGGTAATGAAATGGTTTGTACAGAGATGAGAAAGTGGTACCTGTGATTGCGCGTGGTGTCGATCGACACCACATGGTTGGTGTCGATCGACACCCTGTCCGAAAACAGAATGGGATGACCCAAACATGTATACCTGTTGCAAGTTAGATTGTTAGCTGATGTTCTCCAAAGTCAGGACTGTTAAGAACACTCAAGCAAACAATTAAAAGCAACAACATAATCCATAATCTCATCAGTTCAAACAGATTTCAAAACCAAATACCAAGCTGACAAACTGACTCAAAACAAAGACACAAAATTGACTCAACCAAAAATGAAAAAGAACAAAGTGGAAAGGAAAAGTAACCAGGTGACATAGAGGAACTAGTCCTCATCCTCAGTATCAGGTGAATGTGGGTAAACACAACCGCAGTTGGAGATCACCGAGACAGCGTTCCACAATGTCTGAATACTCTGCACCATGTAGCGCTGAAAAGTGGCCTGCTCCATCGGAATATCGGGGGTCGGTGGAAGTGTATGGCGACCAATCGGCGGAGGCAACATACGTGGTAGTTACGGATGACGAGAGGAACCTCCAGCAAGACCCTCAACAGGTGCATCCTCAGCAGCAGAAGCAGCAGCGCGGGAAGATCCTCCTCTACGCCTAGTAGCTGGCGCAGATCGTAGCAGTGTAGCATCAGGCTGGAAGCTGAGGGAGTCCGTCTGCAGTGTAGTGAGAGCAGTCTGAGGTAGCGGAATGAGGCATCGCTGACCAGTGTGACTAACGAAGCTCCAAAGTGGCTAATCTCCTGCGATCCAATGTGTCCTCCTCAAATAATCCAGGTCAATGAGGTGGCGCTCAGACACAACTCTGCAAGTCGAAGTGTCAATGCGGAAATGTCGGAAGATGGGTGTGAGGAGGCTGCCAATACTCTCGGGCTTGCTCCGAGCTCCGGTAAATGCCTTGGTCTTCAGCGAAGCCAAGTGATGGGCAAAAATGGCTTCCATGTTGACATCGCTGTCAACTGGGTACTCCTCTGTCAGAACATCCTCAATGCCGTAATACAGGAGAGTCAGCTCAGAAACTCTCATCTTCCCTGGTTCAGACTTGCACAGGAGGGTAGTGGAGAAAAGGCGGACCAGGTAGCGCAGCAGCGGGTGGCGCACATCAGTCTGAGTAGACCGCTTGGAGTCATAAACTCCGTTCCCGAAATGGGACCAGTAACTCTGCAGGTCAGGAAACAGCGTCGGGAGGGAAATGCCAGTGCGCTCTGGATTGAACCCGAAGATGGTACAGAGCTCAGAAAATGTAATCCTGTATCTGATGTCTCTGATGAGGAATGTGAGAGTTCCCTCATCTGCTCTCCTCACGATGTCATTGGTGTAATATACCCTCGTTGTGGCAATGAACTGGCGGACTAGCTCAGGGTATAGATCGTACTGCTTGGTCGCCATGGTACCCAAGCCAATCTTATGCAGCACGCGCAGAGCCTCCTCCTAGAGCCCGAGGCGGTGCAATGTAGCCTCATCTGCGAACCGTGTCGGCGCAAAGTCCATCTTGAGCCACGCGTTGTAGAACAACGTGTCGTAGTCATCCCACTCTTCGCTGATGTCGCGGAAGATGCAATCGCGCTTTGCGACTTCCTTCGCCGGAGTATCCTCCCAAGCTCTCTCCATTGGGATCCTCAACCCTTCTCTCCGAGGCCATGGAGGAAGAGCTGGTATAGCAGGTGCAGGGTTGGAGGATTCTCCGGTCTCCGTGCGTGATCGTTTGCTGTTTTGTGGAGCCATCTGAACGCAGAAAACCAAGAACACCGAAAAATCCCAAAATCAGGCCAAAAATCAAAATTTCGAAAAGTCAAAATCTGGCCTAATTCATCAATGGCGAACCTAACCAGCAACTTAGTGATCACTAATCACAAACAATTCCAGTTTAAAACCCCAAATTCGGATCTAGTTCTGCAAAATTCTTCATCAATCCGAAAATTTCTAAATTTTGCAAAACAAGTGATTATGACTAATGGGCAAGGCCTAATTCTTCCTAAAAAACCTAGAGGAGCATGATTCAAGTCCTAAATCAAGCTAAAACAGGCCAAATCGGAAGTTTCAAACCATGGGGTCGAACTGAAAAAGTAGGATTTCGAGTGTCATACCTTGCAGATCGAATGAGTGAGTTATATATTCAGAATCAGCACGAAATTCCGCCCAGGTTAGGCTGTTGAATCACTCAAATCCGTCATCAAACAAGGAAGTTGCGAATTTGGGGAAAGTATGAGAGTTTTCGGGTTTGTGGAGAATGAGGAAGAAGACGAAGAACCCGACGAGTTAAAGAAAACTTACCTGATTAATGAGGGTGTCGATCGACACCAGGGGGTGAGTGTTGATCGACACTGGTCAGTGCCGAACAGGGTGTCGACCGTGGTTGACAGGTGCTCGCCTCGACACCCTGCATATATATATATTTTTTTTTTGACTGAATACCACGAAAATAAGTTAGTAAAAATCAAAAATTAGACTAAGTATGTACACTTACCAGTGGGTTGCCTCCCACCAAGCGCTCGTTTAACGTCATTAGCTTGACAGTCCTCAGGATCAGGCTGTGGGTGCATCTGCCAAAGGTACAATATGTCCTTCGGGAATTGCGGCTTGCGCCCAGTAATGTTTTATCCTTTGCCCATTGACAACAAATTCCCTGCCTTCTGGAGTTGACAGAACAACTGTGCCATATGGTCTAGCTTCTTTGACTGTGAAAGGACCTGACCAACGAGAACGCAATTTTCCAGGAAATAATTGTAAACGTGAGTTATACAAAAGTACCTGGTCATTTGGTTCAAAGTGTCATGCAAGGATGTTTTTGTCGTGGTAAGCTTTGGTCCTCTCCTTGTACAGTTTTGAGTTCTCATAAGCATGATGCCTGATCTCATCTAACTCATTGAGCTGCATCTGGCGCCTCTCTGCTGCAGATTTCCAGTCAAAGTTCATCTTCTTAACAGCCCAACTTGCCTTGTGTTCAAGCTCCACTGGAAGGTGACATGCTTTCCCATAAAGCAGATGGAATGGTGTGGCGCCAAGTGGTGTCTTGAATGCTGTCATGTAGGCCCAAAGTGCATCATCTAGCTTGGCAGACCAGTCTTTTCTAGTCTTCCCTACTGTCTTCTCCAGGATCTCCTTGATTTGCCTGTTGGAAACTTCACCCTGACCACTTGTCTGAGGGTGATAAGGTGTAGCAACCTTGTGATGAACTCCATACTTGTGCAGCAGCTTCTCAAACACTCTATTGATAAAGTGTTTTCCACCATCACTGATCACAATCCGTGGCACTCCAAACCTGGGGAAAATGATGGTTTTGAACAGCTTCAGGACCACTGTAGCATCATTGTGTGGAGTGGCAATTGCTTCTACCCATTTGGAGACATAGTCCACTACAACTAGTATGTATTTGTTCCCATAGGATGAAGGAAAAGGTCCCATGAAATCTATGCCCCAGCAGTCAAAAACTTCAACTTCAAGTATGAAGTTCTGTGGCATCTCATGTCTTCTACTGACCTTCCCTCTCCTTTGGCAGACATCACATTCTGAGATGAATGTCTGAGCATCCTTGAACATTGTAGGCCACCAGAACCCTGCTTGTAGAACCTTGGAGACAGTCTTAAAGGTAGCAAAGTGTCCTGCATACTCAGAGCCATGACAGTGGAAAAGCACATTCTGAACCTCAGTTTCTGCAAGGCATCTTCTGTAGATTCCATCTGAACAATACTTGTACAGGTATGGTTCATCCCAGTAATATCTCCTTAGTTCCCTCATAAATTTCTTCTTCTCATATCCTTTGAGAGTGTCAGGGACCTCGTCTGCAGCTAGGTAGTTGGCAATATCAGCATACCAAGGCCTAGAAGAGGTTGCAACTGTGAAGATAGGCTGAGAGAAAACATCACGCAGGATCTGTTGAAGCTTAGTTGCAGTTCGGGACTGGTGTCGATCGACACCAGATGGGGTGTGTCGATCGACACTGGGTAGCAATGACCAGAGTAGCGAGGGAGATGTCGATCCTGTTTGATTATGACTCGCGTCGAGATTGGTGTCGATCGACACCAAGTGGTGGGTTTTGATCGACACCAAGTGGTGGGTGTCGATCGACACCCTGTTTGCAGTTCGAGAAAACTGCAGTGCATCTGTATTTGAAGTCTGCAATCTTGCCTCAATGAGACTTATGTTCTCCTCCGGCAGGAAATCATCAATGGGGACGTTATCTTTAATTCTAATCCTGGAGAGATGGTCTGCTACTCCATTCTCAACCCCTTTCTTGTCCCTTATCTCAATGTCAAATTCTTGCAGCAACAAAATCCATCTCAGCGGTATTGGTTTTGCATCTTTCTTCTGCATCAAGAACTTGAGAGCAGAGTGATCAGTGTGCACAATTACCTTAGATCCAACCAGGTACTTTCTGAACTTCTCAAATGCAAATACTACAGCCAACAATTCCTTCTCTGTAGTTGCATAGTTCTTTTGGGCATCATCCAGTGTTCTGCTTGCATAGTAGATTGCATAAAGCTTCTTGTCTTTTCTCTGACCCAATACTGCGCCCACTGCAAAGTCTGAAGCATCACACATCACCTCAAACGGTAGATCCCAATCAGGAGGTTGTACAATAGGGGCACTTACTAAAGCCTGCTTGATTTGCTGGAAGGCTAAATAACATTCTTCAGTAAATTCAAACTTCACATCCTTGCAAAGCAGAGCTGTGAGTGGTCTTGCAATCTTACTGAAATCCTTAATGACCTTCTGTAAAATCCAGCATGTCCGAGAAAGCTCCTGACTGACTTCTCACAATCTGGAGGCTGTAAACTGGTCATCACTTCAATCTTGGCTCTGTCTGCCTCAATACCCTCTCCAGAAACTCGATGCCCAAGCACAATCCCATCTCTGACCATAAAATGGCATTTTTCCCAGTTCAGAACTATATGCTTTTCTTCACACCTAGCGAGCACTTGACAGAGGTTGTCAAGGCAGTCCTTAAAAGATGATCTATACACTGAGAAGTCATCCATGAAGACCTCCATATACTTCTCAGTCATGTCTGTGAAGATGGACAGCATGCATCTCTGGAATGTCACATGAGCATTACAAAGTCCAAATGGCATTCTGCGATATGCAAATATACCGTAAGGACAAGTGAATGTAGTCTTCTCCTGATCATCTGGGTGGATGGGGATCTGAAAGAAGCTAGAGTAGCCATCCAGGAAGTTGTAATAGGAGTGATTTGCCAACCTCTCCAGCATCTGATCAATGAATGGCAGTGGGAAGTGATCCTTTCTTGTAGCAGTGTTGAGCTTCCTGTAGTCAATACACATCCTGTGCCCAGTGATGGTCCTTGTGGGGATTAGCTCATTCTTCTCATTTTTCACCACTGACACTCCTCCCTTCTTGGGAACCACATGTACTGGACTGACCCAAGTGCTGTCTGAAATCGAGTAAATGATCCCAGCAGCCAGAAGCTTCATGATCTCCTTCTTCACCACATCCTGTGAATATTCAAGAAGTAAAACAGAGCAAAATAAACAGAGAACTAAGCTAATTCGAAATTCAATAAAAGAGAAAGCAAGTCCCTAGATGTAGTTATTGATTTTGGAGAATCTAGAGACTAACTAAGGTTGTTTCAAACAGCATTGATCAAGCAAAAAAGCTAGCAATGGTGGTTCCTAGGCATAGAGTTCACAATCAAGCAAGCTAAGTCCAATCTCTTTGAAAATAGCCCTTTGCTAAACACCTTAATAAGAAATAACTCTCATTAGTGCTAAAACATTTAACAAGCAATAATAACCAACTCTATTCATGTCAAAATGCTCCTCAACAGTCAATCTCTTGAGCCAAGTCCAGCAAATCCTCTATTAAACAAGATCAGCATTTCATCAAACACTTGGTGGGCATAAGAAAAAGCCTAAATCCTAGATAAATATGATCAAGACATATCTATTTTAGAAACAGATTAATAGAGAGAAACCCATGAAATTAAACACTAAACAAACCTTAATCAATCCTTAAATCCCTTAAATCTACCACATCTAAGAACCCTAAGCAAACTACTCACTAATACTAATGTTTAACACCAAACCACAAGTGAAAAATATGTTAATTATGATTAGAAGAGAGATTAGAGAGAAATTAATGGCAAATGCAAACTTATATTAAATAAAGTAAGAAATTGTCTTACAAACCCAGAAAATAAACTCAAGAACAGTGTTATGAAGTGACTTGTCGAAAATCTCAGAAAAAAGTATTTATACAAAAGAGAAGGAAGCCCTAAAGTAATGGTAAAAGTGTAATAAAAACAAGGTTCGGACTGGGTTCCTATCGGTCAGTTGTGACCGATAGAAATGATCGATAGGGATCTTATCGGTCTGGAAGATGACCGATAGGGTGACCAAAATATAACCGGTGCACTGCTATCGGTCACTTCACTAACCGATAGGACTGGTCGACAGGGATGACCGATAGGTCCTATCCCTTGATCGATAGGCTCTGCAGAGATCGTCTGCCTTGGTCCCTTTTGCTCCTCTTGGTGCAGCTAGCTTCCTGGATCATCCCCAAAGCTCCTCCAATGCTCCTCCTAGCTCATAAGTACCAAAAAACATCCATAATGCATAGAAAATGCAAACTATGTCCTAAATGCAACCTAAGTCTAAAAGGAGAAGAAAATGGGACAAAAGATAAGGAAAACATGCAAAAGAGAACCAAAACATGTACTAAATGGAAGCCTAAATGGTGTAAATTCAAGAGATACCAGTGCCCAACATCCGAACCAGAAGGAGCTCCACATCGAGCACGATATCGACCACTGAGCCCAATATGTGCTCATCCAGAAGTCTAATTATCTACTAGATTACCACTCTTTTAGGATTTTATTTCTCTTAATATAAATACTTAAAGACCTAAAAATGTTAGGCATCCTTTTTTCATTTTTTGTTAATCTTTTGTTCTTGCTTTCTCTTTGCTTTTGTGATTTGTAAGAATAAAGTTTCATCTTCTAATATAAGTTTCTGCACTTCTAAACTTAAATCTTTTTTAATCTCTCTCCCTAATCATGTTTAACCATTCTTTTTTCATAGATTCGATGGTTTTCACCATGATTAGTGAGTAGTCTCTTAAAGGCTCTTAGGTGGGGTAGATTATGGGGATTCTATGCATTGATTACTGTTTGTTTGTTCTTATTATCATTGATTTCTCTTTATCAGACTGTTTACATGCTACGTTTCTCTTGACCACTTAAACCTAGATTTTAGCTTTCTCTTATGTCCACCAAGTTTTTGATGAAATGCTGATCTTGTCTTTTAGAGGATTTATCTATCTTAGGTCAATGGATTGACTGTCTAAGGGATATTTTGGCTTGATAGAATTGATTGAACATGCTTGCTAATGAGTCTAACACTAATGGGAATTAGTTCTTGCTAGGTTGTATTAGTAAAGGGATGATTGATATTACTGCATATTACATACATTTTGCATACACATTAGCTAGCTTTCCATGCATTTACATCACATTTTAGATTAGATTGCATCACTTAGAGTCCTAGAGCATTCTTGCACCAGCATACGCATGTTCCTTGCATTTTGCATCACATTCAGGTTGTTTCTGGCTGCTTTGGAGTCGTCGAGGTTCGTGGACGTGCTGAAGCTGTTGTAGCTTGGATTTATGGGATTTGGATTGGATTTGAGAGATTTGCTAAGCTTGTGATGATTAGACTGAAATTTGATCTTTTGTTGACTCTGTGGTATGTGGATTCGAAAATGGTAACTGATGTGGTGCCCTGGTGATTGACTGACTGTTTCTTGGTTTCAAACTTCGACCCTGTTTCATCGTCTGATATTTGCTTGAGGGCAAGCAAAAGCTAAGTCTGGGGGAGTTGATATATCATGGTTTTTATGGTTTTTAACCATGATATAAGTCCTTTTTATTGAGTCTTTTTGGTCATTTTAGAGTCCTAGTAGAGTCTTTGCAGGTTATAGCATGTCTGGAGCATAATCGAAGATATTGGAGCTTTTTGGATCATTTCAAGATGAAGCCACGAAGCATACAACTCAGAAGACGAAATCAGAGATGGGTGACGCTCGTCACCACCTATGGTGACGCTCGTCACCCATGAAGGAAGGAGCGTGGCTGGTTTATTAAAAGTATGAAGAGTATTTGCAGAATTGGCCCAGAAGTTCCAATATTTACAAGAAAGCCCGATATCGTGTTTAGCCTCTATTTATTAGGTTTTTCAGCCATTGTTGGCTTTGATCTTAGTTTTTGAGAATTCAGAGAGCTTTAGAGAGGATATTATTCAAAGCTTTTGGGAAGACAAATCCTGTACTCTTTTTGGAGAAGATTTCGAACCCCCTTTGTTTTTATTCTATTCTCTTAATGCAAATTATTTCAGTTATGTTTTGTGATTCCATGATCATGTCTGAGTAATTTTTTAGTTAAGTTAGGGCTTTTTCAAAGGTTGATGAAGAGTTTGTAGAATTGCTACCTGTTAGGAATTTCTTTTGGTTTTTCATCTCTGCTTGCTTTAAAATCGAATTTCTTAGATACATCATCTAGAAATCCAAAATTCATAGGTTGTTAAATATATGTGAGAGCATTGTTGATAACGTGAACTAGTATTTGATGAGAAAAATAACTTACTGCAAAGAGATTTGGATTAGAAGTTTTGTGAACAATTGAATTTGATCATATTGCATTTTTAGGTTGTTAGGATTTGCAAAGAGATTTGAAACTCTGTGATCTAGACATAGTTAACTTCTGCAATGAGAATTGATTAGTTATATATTTGCTATTTGATAACAGTATTTTTTTGCAAGGCAAGTTTATCAATCTAAAGCAAGTATAGTGGTAAGTATAGAGTGCTCTAGGTGTCAATCCAGCTCAGGTTGATGAAAGATACTAGGAATGCAAGAACTTTGTAAATCTAAGTGAAAACCGGATTATTTGAGGAGAAAATCTGTAAAAACTAAATGCAGCTACTAAATGACTACGAAAACTATTTTAAAATCCCTACTGATGGGTTAAACAACTACTAGATGATTTCTAAGAATTTAAAATGCATACTAGTTTTTAAAATTCGAAAACTAAAGACAGACAGAAAAGGAAAGTTCTAACAACCTAGGATGATATTTAAGGAACTAAGACAAAAGATGCAAACTTTATAACTAGGAATTGATGACTTTGAGTTTTTAAATGCTAGAAGAGGATTCAAGGTTGAGGGTCATGCTTAAGGTGGTTCAAGATTCAAGCTTTGGGTTTTGAAAGCATAGATCTACACATTTAATGCTATCTCTAAGCCTTGAGAAGGTAAACTAGATTTATCCATGGCGTGTGGTATAAATCCTTTCCTCAACCTTTCCTCTTAACCCATGGCGTATGTTGGAAAGAAAAGGTGAAGAACATGAAGCATAGATCTTAAAAATGGCTTAACTAGCTCCCTAAGACTCCATGGCGTTTGGGAAAGGATGAGCTAGTCTCTTGGATTTGGGTTTAAGGGATCTCCTGGATCGTGCTAAGGTAAGAAAATCCCTGGGATCAAAGAGATCTTTCTCAAGAGTCTCTAGGTATTAAAATCCCGAAATCCAAGAAGAGAATAAGTTAAGAACAAGATAAAGACCAAATCTTAAACCTTTAAACCCCTTAATCACCCCAGCCTTAAATCCATAAATGACTACTCGCTACACATGATTAAAACACACGAAAATGCAAAGGAAGAAAAGATAGACATGATTAAACTACTAAGCAAGAGAGATTTAAGAGAAATACTTAGATTAAAAACGGATTAAAGTTCTACAAAATAACAAAAGATTAAAAAGTAAACTATGGCGGTTTTTCAAAGCATAAAGATAGATAAAGATAAGATGGAAAACTAAAACAAGGCGGAGACAATATGTATTGTTCTGTCCTGATCCCAAAATAAGGTAGACAAGAGAAATGGTCCCCTCACTAAAATTTAAAAATGAGCTGTCCGGATAAGGTTCAGAGATCGACCTGAGTTGTCGATCTCTTCACTCGATCTTCCTCGTAGAGCGTCTTCTTTCGCTGGATCTTTGGATCGATTCAGTTGGTTGGATCAAGTGCTTTTCTCGATCTTTTGGTCGATCCTCGGATGATCGAGTCGTGACCTCGATCTGGCTCTCGTTCTTCCCAGGCTTAGTTCCCGTGTTCGTACTTGCGTTCGATCACCTTGGTCGATCTTGATCTCGATCCTCTTCCTTGAAATGACCCGAGTATCTCGATCTTCTGGTCGATCTTGTCTAGATCGACCTGCCTAGCTCGATCTGCGCCTCGATCCCGGTTCCTTTGCTGCATGGCTGAGTTCCTCCACGTATCCATAGGCCTCCTCTCGATCCTTAGCATGTCCACGCACTCTCCATAGCTCCAGTGTATCAAAAACAACATGAATATGATGCAAGAGTGCAAGAAATATGCAAAATTCTAATGCAAAGTGTTCTAGGACCTAAAATGAGATAAATGGTGCAAAATAGCCTATTATAGAAGATGTATACAAGAAAACTACTCTAAATGCGTGCTAAATATGCAAAATATATGAGTATATCACTATTCATGTTCAAAACGGTTCTTAATCATTCCTGATTTCATGCATTCTACATTCTCTGATTCAACCTGCGAACTGTCCTGACTTAGCGCTTTCAGTCTTCTGGAACTTAGATCAACAACTAAAATTCTCTTGCTTGCTATTATTTCATCATTCGCATTACATACATCACATACTGCTTAGCTTAATCTGAATCTACTTTCGATAGTGTAGTCTGCATTACTCCTTTGGGATTCAATACCCCTTGTACTACAACTGCTTTGTTGTGCACTTGCAGTAGTTTTATTTGGGTAAAACCTGAGCCCTATCACTTGCTCATCTTCCAGCTTGTTCTCTTTGGAGTCAAACTTCAGAACTTTCTCCTTGGTCAACCTTATTTCTATTGTGCACTCCTTTGCATCAAACACTATGCCAGCTAAAGCTACGAATGGCCTCCCTAGAATGATGGCGTTCTTGATCTTCCCTTCAACATCTAGGACAAGGAAATCTGTTGGGATGACCACTCCTTCAATCATCATTGCCACATCTTTAAGAGCTCCAAGTGGTGCCTTTACTGTGCTATCAGCTATGGTTAGAGACACATTACTCTCTTAAAGTTAAGTGTAGCCAAGCGCCTTAGCACTAGAGGATGGGAGAAGGTTGATACTTGCCCCCAAGATCACAAAGACAACTATTGAAAGTTTGTCCCTTGAGTTCACAAGGCAGAGTGAAGGATCCAGGATCTCCAAGCTTCTTGATGTTCAATACTTCAGTCGTGGTAATGGCTTCCTTCAGCTCTGTCCCAATAGCAAGACCTCTAAGCTTCATCTGGTTGGCATAGAGAGTGGTGTAGTTATCCATAAGCTGCTTCTTAAACCTTCCAGGAAAGGGGTGAGCTGGCTTGTAAGGAGAATGATCATAGATCCCAGTTTGTTTCTCAGCTTGACTCTCCTCAAGTAGCCCCTTCTTCTCCTCTTCCTTAGTTTCTGTTGCTTCAAGAGACTTTTCCTTTGAAACTCCATGGTTGGCGTCAGCTGCCAAAAAGTCTTCCACCCCAGTCTAAAGTTCAGTGTCCTCATTGAATACATCAAATCACTTAAGTCAAACTAAATTCAAGAAAGCAGTTTTGATCAAACTAAACAAGTCTAAAGACTGAACTAAGCAAAGCAGGAAATTGAAATAGATAAAGTAAGGATCTAAGATGGGGGTTACTGATTAAAAGGGGATTTGAACCTAACAAGTGATGGTTAAAAACAATTCAAACAATGCTATCTTCTAGGCATAAGATTAACAACTATAACTATCTCAATTTCTTGACACTAATCACTTTGCTAAGCACATATTCAAGATAAATCCCTTTACTCAACCCACATGATCAGCAAGCATTCAGAACAAAACTCCAATCCTATAAAGCCAAAATGCACCTTAAACATCTAATTCCTTAGGCTAAGCATACAAATCCTCTAAGAGACTCTAAGCAGCATTTCATCAAACACTTACCAGGCGCAAGAGAAAGCCAAGATACTAAACAAGCCTGGCCAAGACTAATCTAGTGTTAAGCACATCTAATAGAGAGAAGACAATCATATTAATCACAAGACATCACTAATCTAGTCCTAAAACCTCTCTAATCTATCCCATAGCAAACCTAAATAAGACTACTGGCTAGCCATAGTCAAAACCACAAATACCAAAGAGAAATAATGGTTAAGCATGATTAGGAAGCAGAATAAACAAGAATAGATTAAAGCCAAGTACAGAAATTAACTAAATCAAACTGGTTCTTACAAAGCAAATCTGAAAAAGAAAGGTTTTAAGTGCAAGAACAGAAGAAAGATAATAAGATCCAAGTTGCCTAACCATTTTAGGGCTTTAATATTTATAGGGGAACTAGAAAACTCCTAGTAAATCAAGATTAAACCGAAAATAGGCTGACTCGGACAGACCATATCGGCTGTGAACATCGATATACATGTTGATATCATCTCTTCTTCTGGGTTGTATTGATGTCCCTTGGTCGATATGCACGTCGATACAGAAGGCTCCTTATATTTTATCTGTATGGCTCTCCATGGTGTGAAGTCGATACAATCGCCCTTTAGTTAAGGTTCATCGATCAAGCAAGTCGATATGGCACCTCCGTATTGCCCTGTCATGTGTATCGATGTGGGAGGTCGATACACTGCTCGATATGGACTCCCTTCTGTTGCATCGATGTGGCTCCTAGTCGATATGCTTCCTTCTCACCATGCCTTTACTGTATCGATGCTGAAATGGTCGATACTCCCATCGATATGCTCCGTATCGATCAGATGATGTCGACATCATCAACGATTTTGGTCCATTCGCCTTTGTCTCTTGCCTTGCTCCATTCTCAACTCACACCCATTGCACCACATGACCTCCACACTCCGACTAGTACCTGAATAAAACTCCAAATGTATGGAAAATGTAATGCAGCTCCTAAAACTACACTAACTCCTAAGTATATGTAAATGGGACAAGAAGAAGCAAAATATGCATGTTTAAAGACTAAAACTAGTGATAAATGCAAGCTACAATGGTATAAATAATAGAGAAATCATAAATCGGGTTTTGATAACTAGAAATGCTGCTGCGGTTTATAGAGACCGATTTGATTGCTAAAAATAACAGCAGCATCAGTTACTTTTTCTTAACGTCAGCGGTGTCTCTTTTCCATAGCAGTTGCGGCTCCTTTTTTATCCATCACCACCATCTCCGCCAGTGTTAATATCCATCGCTGCGGTTGGTTGCAGCGACTATGAAAAGAACAAGGCTTAAAACGAACAATCATGCGGTAAACACTGCGTCCAGACGCGCGGCGACCAAACGAACAACACTCATTGCGTCTAAATACAGCATTTGGACGCAGTGCCGCAGCCGGAGCCGCAGCTGATGGCGTCAAGCAAACGAACAGGGCCTTAACTGATTTAGAGATTTTGACAAAAACAGATTTAAAGCAGATTGTAGAAAGATTAGCTTTGTTTCCAGTTAGATATTTATAAGATTAAAAAAAAATTAGAGAAAAAGAAATAAAATTTTGTTGGAAAAAAAGATAAGGAAAAAAATAAGGTTAATATTATTCAAATGCCAAAAGTGTTTTTATCTGTTATCATTGACACCTAAAGTACGCGTTAGAGCATTTCTAATAAAACTTTATTTTTATTTTTAAACTCTACTT
Source organism: Thlaspi arvense (assembly GCA_911865555.2). NCBI lineage: Eukaryota > Viridiplantae > Streptophyta > Magnoliopsida > Brassicales > Brassicaceae > Thlaspi > Thlaspi arvense. The sequence continues at coordinate 48,083,738 of OU466857.2, forward strand.
TTAAAGTAAAATCATCTTCAATGGTATTCTACATTATACTCTAAAAATAGAGATCTCTATTTGTATTTCTATATTTAGAGTTAGTTACAAAGATTTTTATTTTTTAGAATGAAATTGTTTTTCACAAAATACTGTTTTAATTTTGATATGTTTCTATTTTGTAAATTGTAATGCTCTAATTATCTCTATCGGTAAGCACACCCACTTCCTCTCTTGGGCACGTGGTCTCCATCCTTCTCTGACAGCCGGTGCATTAGCCGGGAGGCTCGAAAGTCATGAAATACTGACACTACAGTCACCACGTAATATTTTCCAGTTTTTTGTCCTCATTCACACGATTTTAAAAATCACTTCCCGCCTAAAGGTCACCCATCATAGCATAACGCCCCGACCGCCCTACCGGTGAGCACACCCACGTCCTCCCTTAGGACCATGAACCCCACTCCTGTCTGACGGTCCGACTGGCTTATTTACTGACTCTGCAATCACCACGTGACCTTTTCATGTATTTTGGCCTCACTCACACGGTTGCAAAGAGTACTTCTTGGAAGGACACCCATCCTAGTCCTACTCCAACTTAAGCACGCTTTAATCTGGAGTTCTCTCGGGGTAAGTGATCGAAAAAGATAAGTGCACTTTGATGACATATATAGTAGCCAAATGAATTCATTTAATATTATTCAAATAGACTAGGCCAAGGTCGTTATAATTCTCCCTCACTACACAAGTTTTCGTCCCCTAATTCTGATCTGGACATTGTGAACCCTAACGCCCCGACTGCCCCACCCTTGTGTGACGGCCGGTGCGTTATTTTCTCGGAGGCCCCACCGACTTTTTTACTGACCCTGCAATCACCACGTGATCTTTCCCCGTGTTTTGACCTCACTCACACAGTCCCGCAGAGTACTTCCCCGAAGGTCACCCATCCTAATCTTGCGACACAACCAGTTTGACTTCCCATACTCTAATTCCACTTATAACGCCCCCACCATCCCGTGTTTTGTCTTCACTCACACAATTTATGGAATAATTTCCCGAAAGGTCACCCATCCTAGTCATACTCCAACTTAAGCACCATTAACTATAGAGTTCTCTCGGGACCATTGACCAGAAAAATAAGTGCACTTTTGGTGACATAGGTAACTAAATCAATTATTTTAAGTCTCTCCACATATACATTCATACTCTTGAAATCAGAATGTTACATAAATAAACAAAAGTTATAAGTTTTATTTATATATTTAAATACAATTATAATAGCAACAACTAGTTTTATTTGTATAGTAAGCTTTTAATTTCAATAAACTCATAACTGTATGAATTATTTTTGTTAAAATATAAAATAAATGGTAAACTTTGTATATTTGTAAACTAAAAAGTAATAACTAAATAGAATTAAGAATATATTTGAAATATTCTTTTTATAGTCGAAAATAGAGGTAAATGTGATGTCGGGCTGCACATCGGGCATATAGGCCAACATCCACAAGCAGCAAAGGACATAGTTCACATCGGGCTTCACATCGGGCAACCATGTCTGATATCCGAGAGATCAGACAAGCAGATCGAGCTGTACATCGGGCAAGGCGTGCCCGATGTAACCTTGCAGAGACAACCAAAGCTCCACATCGAGTAGGATGTCGGACAAGACATGCCCGGCATACACCAGCAGGAAGAGTCTTTGTCTCCACATCAAGCAGCACATCGAGAATGGTGCCTGACACAGAGGTTTTGCACTCTCAGAAGTCAACCCAAATGGGTTTGTTAAAAGCAGAAGAGTTGTGAGCAGGGATCTATAAGTCAAGCAAAGCAAAGAAGAGTTTTTGTTGCCTAAGAAACTTATCTAACAACCTAGAATGATCAATCAGCAAAGATAATTCAAAAGAAGACAGTTTAGCAATGATCAAGAAGTAAAACAGAGCAAAATAAACAGAGAACTAAGCTAATTCGAAATTCAATAAAAGAGAAAGCAAGTCCCTAGATGTGGTTATTGATTTTGGAGAATCTACAGACTAACTAAGGTTGTTTCAAACAGAATTGATCAAGCAAACAAGCTAGCAATGGTGGTTCCTAGGCATAGAGTTCACAATCAAGCAAGCTAAGTCCAATCTCTTTGAAAATAGCCCTTTGCTAAACACCTTAACAAGAAATAACTCTCATTAGTGCTAAAACATTTAACAAGCAATAATAACCAACTCTATTCATGTCAAAATGCTCCTCAACGGTCAATCTCTTGAGCCAAGTCCAGCAAATCCTCTATTAAACAAGATCAGCATTTCATCAAACACTTGGTGGGCATACGAAAAAGCCTAAATCCTAGATAAATGTGATCAAGACATATCTATTTTAGAAACAGATTAATAGAGAGAAACCCATGAAATTAAACACTAAACAAACCTTAATCAATCCCTAAATCCCCTTAATCTACCACATCTAAGAACTCTAAGCAAACTACTCACTAATACTAATGTTTAACACCAAACCACAAGTGAAAAATATGTTAATTATGATTAGAAGAGAGATTAGAGAGAAATTAATGGCAAATGCAAACTTATATTAAATAAAGCAAGAAATTGTCTTACAAACCCAGAAAATAAACTCAAGAACAGTGTTATGAAGTGACTTGTCAAAAATCTCAGAAAAAAGTATTTATACAAAAGAGAAGGAAGCCCTAAAGTAATGGTAAAAGTGTAATAAAAACAAGGCTCCGACTGGGTTCCTATCGGTCAGTTGTGACCGATAGGAATGATCGATAGGGATCCTATCGGTCTGGAAGATGACCGATAGGGTGACCGAAATATAACCGGTGCACTGCTATCGGTCACTTCACTGACCGATAGGACTGGTCGACAGGGATGACCGATAGGTCCTATCCCTTTATCGATAGGCTCTGCAGAGATCGTCTGCCTTGGTCCCTTTTGCTCCTCTTGGTGCAGCTAGCTTCCTGGATCATCCCCAAAGCTCCTCCAATGCTCCTCCTAGCTCATAAGTACCTAAAAACATCCATAATGCATAGAAAATGCAAACTATGACCTAAATGCAACCTAAGTCTAAAAGGAAAAGAAAATGGGACAAAAGATAAGGAAAACATGCAAAAGAGAACCAAAACATGTACTAAATATAAGCCTAAATGGTGTAAATTCAAGAGATATCAGTGCCCAACATCCGAACCAGAAGGAGCTCCACATCGAGCACGATATCGACCACTGAGCCCAATATGTGCTCATCCAGAAGTCTAATTATCTACTAGATTACCACTCTTTTAGGATTTTATTTCTCTTAATATAAATACTTAAAGACTTAAAAATGTTAGGTATCCTTTTTTCATTTTTTGTTAATCTTTTGTTCTTGCTTTCTCTTTGCTTTTGTGATTTGTAAGAATAAAGTTTCATCTTCTAATATAAGTTTCTGCACTTCTAAACTTAAATCTTTTTTAATCTCTCTCCCTAATCATGTTTAACCATTCTTTTTTCATAGATTCGATGGTTTTCACCATGATTAGTGAGTAGTCTCTTAAAGGCTCTTAGGTGGGGTAGATTATGGGGATTCTATGCATTGATTACTGTTTGTTTGTTCTTATTATCATTGATTTCTCTTTATCAGACTGTTTACATGCTACGTTTCTCTTGATCACTTAAACCTAAATTTTAGCTTTCTCTTATGCCCACCAAGTTTTTGATGAAATGCTGATCTTGTCTTTTAGAGGATTTATCTATCTTAGGTCAAGGGATTGGCTGTCTAAGGGATATTTTGGCTTGATAGAATTGATTGAACATGCTTGCTAATGAGTCTAACACTAATGGGAATTAGTTCTTGCTAGGTTGTATTAGTAAAGGGATGATTGATATTACTGCATATTACATACATTTTGCATACACATTAGCTAGCTTTCCATGCATTTACATCACATTTTAGATTAGATTGCATCACTTAGAGTCCTAGAGCATTCTTGCACCAGCATACGCATGTTCCTTGCATTTTGCATCACATTCAGGTTGTTTCTGGCTGTTTTGGAGTCGTCGAGGTTCGTGGACGTGCTGAAGCTGTTGTAGCTTGGATTTATGGGATTTGGATTGGATTTGAGAGATTTGCTAAGCTTGTGATGATTAGACTGAAATTTGATCTTTTGTTGACTCTGTGGTATGTGGATTCGAAAATGGTAACTGATGTGGTGCCCTGGTGATTGACTGACTGTTTCTTGGTTTCAAACTTCGACCCTGTTTCATCGTCTGATATTTGCTTGAGGGCAAGCAAAAGCTAAGTCTGGGGGAGTTGATATATCATGGTTTTTATGGTTTTTAACCATGATATAAGTCCTTTTTATTGAGTCTTTTTGGTCATTTTAGAGTCCTAGTAGAGTCTTTGCAGGTTATAGCATGTCTGGAGCATAATCGAAGATATTGGAGCTGTTTGGATCATTTCAAGATGAAGCCACGAAGCATACAACTCAGAAGACGAAATCAGAGATGGGTGACGCTCGTCACCACCTATGGTGACGCTCGTCACCCATGAAGGAAGGAGCGTGGCTGGTTTATTAAAAGTATGAAGAGTATTTGCAGAATTGGCCCAGAAGTTCCAATATTTACAAGAAAGCCCCAGATCGTGTTTAGCCTCTATTTATTAGGTTTTTCAGCCATTGTTGGCTTTGATCTTAGTTTTTCAGAATTCAGAGAGCTTTAGAGAGGATATTATTCAAAGCTTTTGGGAAGACAAATCCTATACTCTTTTTGGAGAAGATTTCGAACCCCCTTTGTTTTTATTCTATTCTCTTAATGCAAATTATTTCAGTTATGTTTTGTGATTCCATGATCATGTCTGAGTAATTTGTTAGTTAAGTTAGGGCTTTTTCAAAGGTTGATGAAGAGTTTGTAGAATTGCTACCTGTTAGGAATTTCTTTTGGTTTTTCATCTCTGCTTGCTTTAAAATCGAATTTCTTAGATACATCATCTAGAAATCCAAAATTCATAGGTTGTTAAATATATGTGAGAGCATTGTTGATAACCTGAACTAGTATTTGATGAGAAAAACAACTTACTGCAAAGAGATTTGGATTAGAAGTTTTGTGAACAATTGAATTTGATCATATTGCATTTTTAGGTTGTTAGGATTTGCAAAGAGATTTGAAACTCTGTGATCTAGACATAGTTAACTTCTGCAATGAGAATTGATTAGTTATATATTTGCTATTTGATAACAGTATTTTTTTGCAAGGCAAGTTTATCAATCTAAAGCAAGTATAGTGGTAAGTATAGAGTGCTCTAGGTGTCAATCCAGCTCAGGTTGATGAAAGATACTAGGAATGCAAGAACTTTGTAAATCTAAGTGAAAACCGGATTATTTGAGGAGAAAATCTGTAAAAACTAAATGCAGCTACTAAATGACCACGAAAACTATTTTAAAATCCCTACTGATGGGTTAAACAACTACTAGATGATTTCTAAGAATTTAAAATGCATACTAGTTTTTAAAGTTCGAAAACTAAAGACAGACAGAAAAGGAAAGTTCTAATAACCTAGGATGATATTTAAGGAACTAAGACAAAAGATGCAAACTTTATAACTAGGAATTGATGACTTTGAGTTTTTAAATGCTAGAAGAGGATTCAAAGTTGAGGGTCATGCTTAAGGTTGTTCAAGATTCAAGCTTTGGGTTTTGAAAGCATAGATCTACACATTTAGTGCTATCTCTAAGCCTTGAGAAGGTAAACTAGATTTATCCATGGCGTGTGGTATAAATCCTTTCCTCAACCTTTCCTCTTAACCCATGACGTATGTTGGAAAGAAAAGGTGAAGAACATGAAGCATAGATCTTAAAAATGGCGTAACTAGCTCCCTAAGACTCCATGGCGTTTGGGAAAGGATGAGCTAGTCTCTTGGATTTGGGTTTAAGGGATCTCCTGGATCGTGCTAAGGTAAGAAAATCCCTGGGATCAAAGAGATCTTTCTCAAGAGTCTCTAGGTATTAAAATCCCGAAATCCAAGAAGAGAATAAGTTAAGAACAAGAAAAAGACCAAATCTTAAACCTTTAAACCCCTTAATCACCCCAGCCTTAAATCCTTAAATGACTACTCGCTACACATGATTAAAACACACGAAAATGCAAAGGAAGAAAAGATAGACATGATTAAACTACTAAGCAAGAGAGATTTAAGAGAAATACTTAGATTAAAAACGGATTAAAGTTCTACAAAATAACAAAAGCTTAAAAAGTAAACTGTGGCGGTTTTTCAAAGCATAAAGATAGATAAAGATAAGGTGGAAAACTAAAACAAGGCGGAGACAATATGTATTGTTCTCTCCTGATCCCAAAATAGGGTAGACAAGAGAAATGGTCCCCTCACTAAAAATCAAAAATGAGCTGTCCGGATAAGGTTCAGAGATCGACCTGAGTTGTCGATCTCTTCACTCGATCTTCCTCGTAGAGCGTCTTCTTTCGCTGGATCTTTGGGTCGATTCAGTTGGTTGGATCAAGTGCTTTTCTCGATCTTTTGGTCGATCCTCGGATGATCGAGTCGTGACCTCGATCTGGCTCTCGTTCTTCCCAGGCTTAGTTCCCGTGTTCGTACTTGCGTTCGATCACCTTGGTCGATCTTGATCTCGATCCTCTTCCTTGAAATGACCCGAGTATCTCGATCTTCTGGTCGATCTTGTCTAGATCGACCTGCCTAGCTCGATCTGCGCCTCGATCCCGGTTCCTTTGCTGCATGGCTGAGTTCCTCCACGTATCCATAGGCCTCCTCTCGATCCTTAGCATGTCCACGCACTCTCCATAGCTCCAGTGTATCCAAAACAACATGAATATGATGCAAGAGTGCAAGAAATATGCAAAATTCTAATGCAAAGTGTTCTAGGACCTAAAATGAGATAAATGGTGCAAACTAGCCTATTATGGAAGATGTATACAAGAAAACTACTCTAAATGCATGCTAAATATGCAAAATATATGAGTATATTACTATTCATGTTCAAAACGGTTCTTAATCATTCCTGATTTCATGCATTCTACATTCTCTGATTCAACCTGCGAACTGTCCTGACTTAGCGCTTTCAGTCTTCTGGAACTTAGATCAACAACTAAAATTCGCTTGCTTGCTATTATTTCACCATTCGCATTACATACATCACATACTGCTTAGCTTAATCTGAATCTACTTTCGATAGTGTAGTCTGCATTACTCCTTTGGGATTCAATACCCCTTGTACAACAACTGCTTTGTTGTGCACTTGCAGTAGTTTTATTTGGGTAAACCCTGAGCCCTATCACTTGCTCATCTTCCAGCTTGTTCTCTTTGGAGTCAAACTTCAGAACTTTCTCCTTGGTCAACCTTATTTCTATTGTGCACTCCTTTGCATCAAACACTATGCCAGCTAAAGCTACGAATGGCCTCCCTAGAATGATGGCGTTCTTGATCTTCCCTTCAACATCTAGGACAAGGAAATCTGTTGGGATGACCACTCCTTCAATCATCATTGCCACATCTTTAAGAGCTCCAAGTGGTGCCTTTACTGTGCTATCAGCTATGGTTAGAGACACATTACTCTCTTAAAGTTAAGTGTAGCCAAGCGCCTTAGCACTAAAGGATGGGAGAAGGTTGATACTTGCCCCCAAGATCACAAAGACAACTATTGAAAGTTTGTCCCTTGAGTTCACAAGGCAGAGTGAAGGATCCAGGATCTCCAAGCTTCTTGATGTTCAATACTTCAGTCGTGGTAATGGCTTCCTTCAGCTCTGTCCCAATAGCAAGACCTCTAAGCTTCATCTGGTTGGCATAGAGAGTGGTGTAGTTATCCATAAGCTGCTTCTTAAACCTTCCAGGAAAGGGGTGAGCTGGCTTGTAAGGAGAATAATCATAGATCCCAGTTTGTTTCTCAGCTTGACTCTCCTCAAGTAGCCCCTTCTTCTCCTCTTCCTTAGTTTCTGTTGCTTCAAGAGACTTTTCCTTTGAAACTCCATGGTTGGCGTCAGCTGCCAAAAAGTCTTCCACCCCAGTCTAAAGTTCAGTGTCCTCATTGAATACATCAAATCACTTAAGTCAAACTAAATTCAAGAAAGCAGTTTTGATCAAACTAAACAAGTCTAAAGACTGAACTAAGCAAAGCTGGAAATTGAAATAGATAAAGTAAGGATCTAAGATGGGGGTTATTGATTAAAAGGGGATTTGAACCTAACAAGTGATGGTTAAAAACAATTCAAACAATGCTATCTTCTAGGCATAAGATTAACAACTATAACTATCTCAATTTCTTGACACTAATCACTTTGCTAAGCACATATTCAAGATAAATCCCTTTACTCAACCCACATGATCAGCAAGCATTCAGAACAAAACTCCAATCCTATAAAGCCAAAATGCACCTTAAACATCTAATTCCTTAGGCTAAGCATACAAATCCTCTAAGAGACTCTAAGCAGCATTTCATCAAACACTTACCAGGCGCAAGAGAAAGCCAAGATACTAAACAAGCCTGGCCAAGACTAATCTAGTGTTAAGCACATCTAATAGAGAGAAGACAATCATATTAATCACAAGACATCACTAATCTAGTCCTAAAACCTCTCTAATCTATCCTATAGCAAACCTAAATAAGACTACTGGCTAGCCATAGTCAAAACCACAAATACCAAAGAGAAATAATGGTTAAGCATGATTAGGAAGCAGAATAAACAAGAATAGATTAAAGCCAAGTACAGAAATTAACTAAATCAAACTGGTTCTTACAAAGCAAATCTGAAAAAGAAAGGTTTTAAGTGCAAGAACAGAAGAAAGATAATAAGATCCAAGTTGCCTAACCATTTTAGGGCTTTAATATTTATAGGGGAACTAGAAAACTCCTAGTAAATCAAGATTAAACCGAAAATAGGCTGACTCGGACAGACCATATCGGCTGTGAACATCGATATACATGTTGATATCATCTCTTCTTCTGGGTTGTATTGATGTCCCTTGGTCGATATGCACGTCGATACAGAAGGCTCCTTATATTTTATCTGTATGGCTCTCCATGGTGTGAAGTCGATACAATCGCCCTTTAGTTAAGGTTCATCGATCAAGCAAGTCGATATGGCACCTCCGTATTGCCCTGTCATGTGTATCGATGTGGGAGGTCGATACACTGCTCGATATGGACTCCCTTCTGTTGCATCGATGTGGCTCCTAGTCGATATGCTTCCTTCTCACCATGCCTTTACTGTATCGATGCTGAAATGGTCGATACTCCCATCGATATGCTCCGTATCGATCAGATGATGTCGACATCATCAACGATTTTGGTCCATTCGCCTTTGTCTCTTGCCTTGCTCCATTCTCAACTCACACCCATTGCACCACATGACCTCCACACTCCGACTAGTACCTGAATAAAACTCCAAATGTATGGAAAATGCAATGCAGCTCCTAAAACTACACTAACTCCTAAGTATATGTAAATGGGACAAGAAGAAGCAAAATATGCATGTTTAAAGACTAAAACTAGTGATAAATGCAAGCTACAATGGTATAAATAATAGAGAAATCATAAATCGGGTTTTGATAACTAGAAATGCTGCAGCGGTTTATAGAGACCGATTTGATTGCTAAAAATAACAGCAGCATCAGTTACTTTTTCTTAACGTCAGCGGTGTCTCTTTTCCATAGCAGTTGCGGCTCCTTTTTTATCCATCACCACCATCTCCGCCAGTGTTAATATCCATCGCTGCGGTTGGTTGCAGCGACTATGAAAAGAACAAGGCTTAAAACGAACAATCATGCGGTAAACACTGCGTTCAGACGCGCGGCGACCAAACGAACAACACTCATTGCGTCTAAATACAGCATTTGGACGCAGTGCCGCAGCCGGAGCCGCAGCTGATGGCGTCAAGCAAACGAACAGGACCTTAACTGATTTAGGGATTTTGACAAAAACAGATTTAAAGCAGATTGCAGAAAGATTAGCTTTGTTTCCAGTTAGATATTTATAAGATTAAAAAACAATTAGAGAAAAAGAAATAAAATTTTGTTGGAAAAAAAGATAAGGAAAAAAATAAGGTTAATATTATCAATTCAAATGCCAAAAGTGTTTCTATCTGTTATCATTGACACCTAAAGTACGCGTTAGAGCATTTCTAATAAAACTTTATTTTTATCTTTAAACTCTACTTTTAAAGTAAAATCATCTTCAATGGTATTCTACATTATACTCTAAAAATAGAGATCTCTATTTGTATTTCTATATTTAGAGTTAGTTACAATGATTTTTATTTTTTAGAATGAAATTGTTTTTCACAAAATATTTCTTTAATTTTGATATGTTTCTATTTTGTAAATTGTAATGCTCTAATTATCTCTATTGGTAAGCACACCCACTTCCTCTCTTGGGCACGTGGTCTCCACCCTTCTCTGACAGCCGGTGCATTAGCCGGGAGGCTCGAAAGTCATGAAATACTGACACTACAGTCACCACGTAATATTTTCCAGTTTTTTGTCCTCACTCACACGATTTTGAAAATCACTTCCCGCCTAAAGGTCACCCATCATAGCATAACGCCCCGACCGCCCTACCGATGAGCACACCCACGTCCTCCCTCAGGACCATGAACCCCACTCCTGTCTGACGGTCCGACTGGCTTATTTACTGACTCTGCAATCACCACGTGACCTTTTCCTGTATTTTGGCCTCACTCACACGGTTGCGAAGAGTACTTCTTGGAAGGACACCCATCCTATTCCTACTCCAGCTTAAGCACGCTTTACTCTGGAGTTCTCTCGGGGTAAGTGACCGAAAAAGATGAGTGCACTTTGATAAAATATGTAGTAGCCAAATGAATTCATTTAATATTATTCAAATAGACTGGGCCAAGATCGTTATAATTCTCCCTCACTACACGAGTTTTCGTCCCCTAATTCTGATCTGGACATTGTGAACCCTAACGCCCCGACTGCCCCACCCTTGTGTGAAGGCCGGTGCGTTATTTTCTCGGAGGCCCCACCGACTTCTTTACTGACCCTGCAATCACCACGTGATCTTTCCCCGTGTTTTAACCTCACTCACACGATTCCGCAGAGTACTTCCCCGAAGGTCACCCATCCTAATCTTGCGACACAACCAGTTTGACTTTCCATATTCTGATTCCACTTATAACGCCCCCACCATCCCGTGTTTTGTCTTCACTCACACAATTTGTGGAATAATTTCCCGAAAGGTCACCCATCCTAGTCATACTCCAACTTAAGCACCGTTAACTGTAGAGTTGTCTCGTGACAATTGACCAGAAAAATAAGTGTACTTTTGGTGACGTAGGTAACTAAATCAATTATCTTAAGTCTCTCCACATATACATTCATACTCTTGAAATCAGAATGTTACATAAATAAACAAAAAATATAAGTTTTATTTATATATTTAAATACATTTATAATAGCAACAACTAGTTTTATTTGTAAAGTAAGCTTTTAATTTAAATAGACTCATAACTGTATGAATTATTTTTGTTAAAATACAAAATAAATGGTAAACTTTGTATATTTGTAAACTAAAAAGTTTATTAAAAAAGTAATAACTAAATAGAATTAAGAATATATTTAAAATATTCTTTTTATAGTAGAAAATAGAGGTAAATTTGATGCCGGGCTGCACATCGGGCATATAGGCCAACATCCACGAGCAGCAAAGGACATAGTTCACATCGGGCAACCATGTCTGATATCCTAGAGATCAGACAAGCAAATCGAGCTGTACATCGGGCAAGGCGTGCCCGATGTAACCTTGCAGAGACAACCAAAGCTCCACATCGAGTAGGATGTCGAGCAAGACATGCCCGACATACACCAGCAGGAAGAGTCTTTGTCTCCACATCATGCAGCACATCAAGCATGGTGCCTGACACAGAGGTTTTGCACTCTCAGAAGTCAACCACCCCTCTATGTTAATCAATTGTAGAATAGTAAGGGTTTTATATCAATCCAAATGGGTTTGTTTAAAGCAGAAGAGTTGTGAGCAGAGATCTATAAGTCAAGGAAAGCAAAGAAGAGTTTTTGTTGCCTAAGAAACTTATCTAACAACCTGGAATGATCAATCACCAAGGAGAATTCAAAAGAAGACAGTTTAGCAATGATCAAGAAGTAAAACAGAGCAAAATAAACAGAGAACTAAGCTAATTCGAAATTCAATAAAAGAGAAAGCAAGTTCCTAGATGTGGTTATTGATTTTGGGGAATGTAGAGACTAACTAAGGTTGTTTCAAACAGCATTGATCAAGCAAACAAGCTAGCAATGGTGGTTCCTAGGCATAGAGTTCACAATCAAGCAAGCTAAGTCTAATCTCTTGTAAAATAGCCCTTTGCTAAACACCTTAACAAGAAATAACTCTCATTAGTGCTAAAACATTTAACAAGCAATAATAACCAACTATATTCATGTCAAAATGCTCCTCAAACAGTCAATCTCTTGAGCCAAGGCCAGCAAATCCTCTATTAAACAAGATCAGCATTTCATCAAACACAAGGTGGGCATAAGAGAAAGCCTAAATCCTAGATAAGTGTGATCAAGACAAATCTATTTTAGAAACAGATTAATAGAGAGAAACCCATGAAATTAAACACTAAACAAACCTTAATCATCCCTAAATCCTCTTAATCTATCACATCTAAGAACCCTAAGCAAACTACTCACTAATACTAATGTTTAACACCAAACCACAAGAGGAAAATATGTTAATCATGATTAGAAGAGAGATTAGAGAGAAATTAATGGTAAATGCAAACTTATATTAAATAAAGCAAGAAATTGTCTTACAAACCCAGAAAATAAACTCAAGAATAGTGTTATGAAGTGACTTGGCGAAAATCCCAGAAAAAGGGTATTTATATAAAAGAGAAGGAAGCCCTAAAGTAATGGCAAAAGTGTAATAAAAACAAGGCTCGGACTGGGTTCCTATCGATCAATTGTGACCGATAGGAATGATCGATAGGGATCATATCGGTCTGGAAGATGACCGATAGGGTGACCGAAATATAACCGGTGCACTGCTATCAGTCACTTCACTGGCCGATAGGACTGGTCGATAGGGATGACCGATAGGTCCTGTGCCTTGATCGATAGGCTCTGCAGAGATCGTCTGCCTTGGTCCCTTTTGCTCCTCTTGGTCCAGCTAGCTTCCTGGATCATCCCCAAAGCTCCTCCAATGCTCCTCTTAGCTCATAAGTACCTAAAAACATCCAAAATGCATAGAAAATGCAAACTATGTCCTAAATACAACCTAAGTCTAAAAGGAGAAGAAAGTGGGACAAAAGATAAGGAAAACATGCAAAAGAGAACCAAAACATGTACTAAATACAAGCCTAAATGGTGTAAATACAGGAGATTTCAGTGCCCGACATCCGAACTAGAAGGAGCTCCACATGGAGCACGATGTCGATCACAGAGCCCGATATGTGCTCATCCAGAAGTCTAATTATCTACTAGATTAACACTCTTTTAGGAGTTTATGTCTCTTAATATAAATACTTAAAGACCTAAAAATGTTAGGCATCCTTTTTTCATTTTTTGTTCATCTTTTGTTCTTGCTTTCTCTTTGCTTTTGTGATTTGTAAGAATAAAGTTTCATCTTTTAATCTAAGTTTTTGCACTTTTAATCTTAAATCTTTTTAATCTCTCTTTCTAATCATGTTTAACCATTCTTTCTTCATAGATTCGATGGTTTTCACCATGATTAGTGAATAGTCTCTTAAAGGCTCTTATGTGGGGTAGATTATGGGGATTCTATGCATTGATTACTGTTTCTTTGTTCTTATTATCATTGATTTCTCTTTATCCGACTGTTTGCATGCTACGTTTCTCTTGATCACTCAAACCTAGATTTTAGCTTTCTCTTATGCCCACCAAGTTTTTGATGAAATGCTGATCTTGTCTTTTAGAGGATTTATCTATCTTAGGTCAAGGGATTGACTGTCTAAGGGATATTTTGGCTTGATAGAATTGATTGAACATGCTTGTTAATGAGTCTAACACTAATGGGAATTAGTTCTTGCTAGGTTGTATTAGTAAAGGGATGATTGATATTACTGCATATTACATATATTTTGCATACACATTAGCTAGCTTTCCATGCATTTACATCACATTTTAGATTAGATTGCATCACTTAGAGTCCTAGAGCATTCTTGCACCAGCATACGCATGTTCCTTGCATTTTGCATCACATTCAGGTTGTTTCTGGCTGCTTTGGAGTCGTGGAGGTTCGTGGACGTGCTGAAGCTGTTGTAGCGGTTCGTGGAAGCTTGGATATTCGCTAAGGACCAGAGATCGAGGAACAGATCGAGCATGGCAGGTCGATCTAGGATGAGATCGACCAGAAGATCGAGAAGACCAGGCGATCGAACGCTACGGACGTAAATAACGCCATGCAGAGCGAGAGCCGGATCGAGTACACCACTCCATCCAACCGAAGATCGATACCGAGATCGGATGCAACACTAGATCCTCCGAAGATGATCGAGACCCAGATTGAGTTGAAGACACGATGTCCGAAAACGATCGAGAGAGCCGCTCGACCCCAGAGTCGATCTCTGTCCTTTCAACCGCTTTTGGCCGCTAGCGAGGGGGGACCATCAGCTTGTTTTCGACATTTTGGGAAGGCGGCAACGTCCTTTTCCCACCCAACTTTTCATCCTTATCTTTTTTATGCTTTTCTCTCTGGTTTTGGAGAAATACGCCATTGTCGAACTTTGAGTTTTTCAAGCTTTTGTAATCGAATCGTTTCAGCTTAATCTAGTTTCTTTTCATGTTTATCGCCTCTTTCTTCATGCTTTGCTTGATTTATCTTATGTGTAGTGAGTAGTTCATTTGGGTTTGGGGTTGAGAGGATTAAGGGGTCAAAAAGGTTTCGACCTTGGGGTTTTCTAGTGTTTTAATGGCTATCTCTTATAGGGTGTCGAGTTCTCAAAGCTTAAAGACTCTCACGCCAAGAGCTTTATGATCCGAGAGGTTCCTTACCTTGACAGGATCCAGGGACCTCTGAAGATCACACTCTAGAGACTAGTTACCCCTTCCCAAAAGCCATGGAAGTTTGGGGGACTAGTTAAGCCACTCGTTTGAAATCTGTTTTCCATGCCCTTCAACCTCTCTTTCCACCAAAAACCATGGGTTTGGAGGAGAGGATGAAGGAGTGATCTATACCGAAAGCCACGGATAGTTCTTGCTTAGTTTTCAAGGCTTAGAGATTCTCACAAAGTGAGTCGATTTAAAGTTTTCAACCCAAGGTCGAACATTTGAAACCCCTGACCATGAATCTCAACCCTAGGCCCTATCTCTTAGCATCTTTACATCTTCTCTCGTCATTCGCTTGATCTTTGATAGCATCCTGGTCGTTAGTTTTACTGTTCTTGCATTTTTAGACGAGATCGATTGTTATTGCTCGATCTAGTGGTCGATCCCATGGTCGATCCACTAGTCGAATTTTAGTAATTCGTAGCTTTGTCCTTTAATTATTCTGTTTGTTCCTCATGGTAGTTTGATCATTCCTGGTAATATTAAAATAGTTTGCATTCTATTTAGTTGTTGCATCTAGTTTTTAGGGATTTTCTCTAAATCTATCTTGTTTCGCTTAGATTTGCATAGTCCTTGCATTCTCTTTGCATTTTCTATCATCCTAGGTGTGGATTGATTCTCTCTTGCATACTGTTCTACAACCTGTCTTGCATTTGAGTTTGATAACCTCATTGCATACTCACCCTTGCAAAGAATATGTTTATCAAATGGCGCCGTTGCTATCCTAGGATTGTTTAGAAAACATAGAGATTTGGGACTTAGCAAACACTAAGTCTTTACCTTGTTTTAGTTACTAATCATTCTACTCTCAAACGTGTGTTCTCAGGTACATGAATCTTCATTCAAGGGGAGATAACAATCTACTTCAACCCTTGGACAACATTCATCAGCTTGGTCATTCACGGCAAAGAAGAGTAAGAGAATAAGCCAGAGCCTTTGAGGAGATTGTTCATCACGGTTTGGTTGACTTTGAAGCTATGGCTGAACACGAGCATCCAGAGGGACCTCCTCCAGCTCACGGGGCAGTGGGAAGGGGCAATGGAAACCCCCAACACGCGGCTAGACCCCCAAGGATCATAGGAGCCGGAGATGCTCCCAATACTCATCACAATAGGTTTGGGATCACTCGTCCTCCTGTACAAAACAACAACTTCGAGATTAAGCCAGGTTTCATCTCCATGGTGCAAAACAACAAGTTCCACGGCTTAGCAATGGAAGATCCCTTGGAGCACCTTGACAACTTCGAGCAAGTATGTGGGATGATCAAGATCAATGGCATATCCAAAGATGCTTTCAAGCTGCGTCTCTTTCCCTTTTCACTCAGAGACAAGGCTAGACATTGGGAGAAGACCCTCCCATAAGGCACCATCACCTCATGGGCCGAGTGTAAGAAGGCCTTTCTCTCAAAGTTGTTCTCTAGCACCAGGACAGCACGGTTGAGAAGCGAAATCAGCGGCTTCACTCAACGAAACAACGAGACATTCAACGAGGCAATGGAACGTTTCAAAGACTACACGATCCAATGTCCTCATCACGGTTTCAGCGAGGAGACCCTACTCAGCACCATATACCGTGGAGCTTCACCAAAGATCAGGTTGTTGCTTGACACAGCTAGCAAAGGGAACTTCCTTGGTCAGGAGGTAGAAGAGGGCATGGAGCTGATAGAAACTTGGCATTGAGTGATGGCAACTATGCTGAGGACTATGACCGTGCACCGAGAGGATCTGAGCTAGAGTCTCACAAAAAGGAGCTGAAATCTTTGCATGAGAAGATCGATAAGCTGGTGTTAGCCAACCAGAAGCATGTTCACTTTGTTGGTGAAGCCGATGAGAATCAAGAGGAGCTTGAGTTGAGCCAGGAAGAAGCCAATTGGGTGGCGGGACAGAACAATTACAAACCTCAAGGCTACAACCAAGGCTACAACCAGAACAACAATCTCTCCTACCGAAGCACCAACGTTGCCAACCCTAAGGACCAAGTGTACCCTGCTCAGCAAGCAAAACCTTTCATCCCTTACAACAAAGGTTTTCAGCCGAGTGGTAGTTTCCAAGGTCAAGGGCAGAACAACTTCCAAGGGCAACATCAAAGTAACAAGGGTTATACGCCTAACTACCCTCCAGGCTTTGCACCTGAACAGCAACAATCGATGCAACAACAGGTTGATCCGGTTCAGGCCATGTTTCAGCAGCTGATACAAGGGCAAGCTTCCACAAACCAGAAGTTCGCCGAGATGAACACTCGTCTAGACTCGTCTATCACTGACTTCTCCACTCAGATCACCAACTTAAACAACAAGATCAAGCAGCTAGAGAATGGGAAAGCGAGTACAAGTGGTCAGAATAGCCTACCGGGCAACTGTGAGCAAAATCCTAAGGAGTATGCCAACGCCATCACGTTAAGAAGTGGCAAAGAGCTAGAACCTCCGGTCTCTACTAAGAACAACGAGGACGTTGTAATTCAAGAGGGGGAGGGTAAGTGATATGGGCATGGGGACACTTAACCTAGAAGATGAGCTTGTAGCCGTTGGACAACAAGATCAAGACCAGAAGGAGGTTGAAGAAGTTCTTAAGATGCAAGGAGGCCCAATGACCCGAGCTAGGACTAAGGCATTTCAAAATGCCTTAAAGGTTCTACTTAATCAGTTTAAGTATGAATCAAGTACTAAGGAGGCTACATGTTCCACACTGGTCTGCATTCTAGCCGGGGACTAAGCTAGTGGGTTTGTGGGATACTTTGTGCTCTTTTTCCCTTAGTGAATTTTGTCCCATTGGGTTTGCTCACTAAGGTTTTTAACGAGGCAAGTATTCTCACAATGTCATTGCCCATTTAGCTTGGCCTTGTTCCAAGCCCACTTCTTCCTACCATCCGTGGCTTGGATGTGTCTAGGTTCTTTTCCTTGTTTTTAGTTGTGTCTTTCTTGTAGTTTGTGATATTTTGAACAAGAGTCATGCATGGTTAGTCAAGGGGGTTTGTCCCAAGACCAACTTATTGCTCTCTTGTTGACCGTTCTTCTTCCTCTCTCTCTTCTCCTCTTAAAACCGTGAGTTAGTTGTTTATGTGGTTTCATCTATCTTTTGAATAAAATCTCTTTTGCAAAATAGATCATCTCTCTTGGTGCGTCATATCCTTGAGAAATCCTGCTTAGAACCTAGGTGTGTCATATCCTTGTGTTCTAGTAGTTTTGTATCAAGAGCTTTCCATCTCTCTTGCTACATTCCATCTTCACTCTTTCCCCACTTTTCCCCTTCACTGAAACAACCCCCCCCCCCCCCCCCCCCCCCTTTCCACCATTCGGATCATTCCACCATTCACCACGAATTCTTCCTCACTTAGCTTGAAAGGAACGATCATTGACCGGGATCATATCAAGTGGTATCAGAGCAACCCTTCCAAAGCTAAGTTTTCTGATCCAGTCCGCCCTTGTTCATCATTTCAATATTTTTTTGACTCTTCATCTTCTGTCAAAAATATTTTTAAAATTATTGTTCATCACGGTTTTGATCTCTTGTTTAGCCACAAATTTTTTTAAAAATAGTTTGGAATTTTTATAAAATTCTAATTTACCCAAGAACTACTTACTGCGAGAAATTTTGTTTTCAGGAGCAATGGCCGGGGAAGATGACCCGGAACCTTCAGCTGTACGTGCTCAGAGGATGTTGGTCGAAGCCCTCACGGCTGAGATGAAAAAAATGTTACAAGTTGAGGTAGACAAGATCAGGCAAAGCTATGAACAGAGAGATACAGAACAGAGACGCCAAGGCAAAGAAACCGTGAGAGAAGATGAACAAGAAGGGCAGGCTAGTGGACATCAGACTGATCAATACTTAGAAGCAGAATCAGCCGAGAGAAGATAAGCCGATCAGTTCCAAATCCGAAATTTTCCAACCATATGGGAAACCTAAGGAGGCTAACACCAAGGCTCGTGATGTAAAGTGTTTCAAATGCCAAGGCCGAGGACATTACGCCAATGAGTGCATCAACAAACGTGTTATGGTGTTACTAGAAAACGGTGACATAGAATCAGAGGATGAGCAACAAGAAGAAACAGAGGAGGAACATGAGTTATTGCCAGTACAAGGAGAGTTGCTTGTAGCAAGAAGGACATTAACCGTGCAAAGCAAACCAGAAGAACAAGATCAGCGTGAGAATCTGTTTCATACTCGTTGCTTGGTTCAGGGAAAAGTTTGCAGTTTGATTATAGACGGTGGGAGTTGCGCTAATGTGGCAAGCAGTATCATGGTTAAGAAGCTGAGTTTGCAAGCCACCCCTCACCCCAGCCCGTATAAGCTACACTGGTTGAATGACAAAGGAGAAATGAAGGTCACCGAACAAGTCTTAGTTCCACTGGCCATAAGAGAGTATAAAGATGAGATACTTTGTGATGTGCTACCTATGGAAGCAAGTCATATCCTGCTAGGGAGTCCGTGGCAATCTGACCGCCGGGTGATACATGATGGATTCTCCAACCGGCACTCTTTTGAGTTTAAGGGAAAGAAGAACACTTTGATACCCATGACTCCTCAAGAAGTCTACAACGATCAGAAACACGCCTTGAGGTCAGCCAAACATTTAAACTTCTTTGCTAAAGCTGGACAGGTTAAGAAAGCTTTATATTCCGTAACACCTATGCTATTATTTGTTTATAAAGAAACATTAACCACCATGGCTGATCTTACCCCGGTGTATCCGAGTGAAATGCAAGCTCTTTTGCAGAACTATGAAGATGTCTTTCCAGAAGAGACACCAACGGGACTACCTCCTATCCGGGGTATAGAACACCAAATAGACTTCATGCCCGGGGCATCATTGCCAAACCGTCCCGCCTACCGTACCAACCCCGTGGAGACCAAAGAACTACAGAAGCAGGTGGATGAACTGATGGCCAAGGGACATATCCGTGAAAGCATGAGCCCTTGTGCAGTACCAGTCCTCCTTGTTCCAAAGAAAGACGGTAGCTGGAGGATGTGTGTTGACTGCCGTGCAATCAACAATATCACGGTGAAGTATCGCCATCCCATTCCTAGGCTATATGACATGTTAGATGAATTGCATGGTTCTAATATTTTCTCCAAAATTGATTTAAAGAGTGGTTACCACCAGATCAGAATGAAAGAGGGGGATGAAGGGAAAACCGCATTCAAAACCAAACATGGTTTATATGAATGGCTGGTTATGCCATTCAGATTGACTAATGCCCCTAGCACTTTTATACATTTAATGAATCATGTTCTTAGGGCGTATATAGGCATCTTTGTGGTGGTTTATTTTGATGACATCCTTGTTTATATCAAAGGTCTAGAAGAGCATGTGGAACACATTAGACTTGTGCTTGATTTGCTTAGAAAAGAAAAACTATATGCTAACCTTAAGAAGTGTACTTTCTGCACTTCTAGTCTTGTTTTTCTTGGTTTTGTAGTAAGCTCAGAAGGAGTCAAAGTGGATGAGGAGAAAGTGAAGGCCATACGTGACTGGCCAAGTCCTAAGACCGTAGGAGAAGTAAGGAGTTTCCATGGCCTAACCGGCTTTTATAGGAGATTTGTGAGGGACTTTAGCACTATAGTTGCCCCACTCACTGAAGTCATCAAAAAGGAAGTTGGGTTCAAGTGGGAAACGGCTCAAGAAGAGGCTTTCCAAAGCGTAAAAGAGAAGCTTACTAATGCCCCTGTCCTTATATTGCCTAATTTCCTAAAGACATTTGAGATTGAGTGTGATGCATCAGGAATAGGTGTTGGCGCTGTTCTAATGCAAGAGAAGCAACCCATTGCATTTTTTAGTGAGAAGCTTGGAGGAGCCATGCTCAACTATCCAACATATGATAAGGAGTTGTACGCCTTGGTGAGAGCCTTACAAACGTGGCAACACTACCTCTGGCCTAAGGAATTTGTCATTCACACGGACCATGAGTCCCTCAAACACCTCAAAGGTCAGCAAAAGCTCAACAAAAGGCACGCAAGGTGGGTTGAATTCATAGAAACCTTCCCATATGTCATAAAGTACAAACAAGGTAAAGACAATGTGGTTGCTGATGCATTGTCAAGAAGGTACACTCTTCTCACTACTTTAGAAGCTAAGTTTCTTGGATTTGATCAACTTAAAGAGCTATACAAAGATGATGATGATTTTTCAGAAATTTTTGCTTCTTGTTTTAAATCTCCTTCGGGTAAATTCTTTAAACAAGATGGGTTTCTCTTCTATGAGAACCGTCTTTGTGTACCTAATTGTTCTATGAGAGATTTGTTTATCAGGGAAGCACACGGAGGCGGTTTAATGGGTCACTTTTGCGTAGCAAAAACCTTAGAAGTAGTGAAAGATCATTTATATTGGCCCCACATGAGACGGGATGTGGAGAGAATTCGTGGGAGATGCAATACTTGTAAACAAGCCAAGTCCAAGGTCCAAAATCACGGTTTGTACTCACCCTTACCCATACCCTCTCATCCGTGGAGTGCTTTGCTCCTCTAGGAGGACCACCTGCCTCGGCGATTGCTCCTCGTTAAAAGTCCGAGTCTCCAGCCACGGAAGATGAGATGCCCGAAGCCTACACACTTCCCAAGTTAGACTTTGAGCCGAGAACCAAAACAGAGAAGTTCCTAGTATCTGTTGTGGAGATGCAAAGGAAAATCAACAAGTGGCAAGGCAAGATGCTCAAGAAACTTGCCAAGAAGGTCAAGGCACTTCAAGGAGGCTCGCCTAAGAAGAGTACAAGTGAAGAGATTCACCAACCCGAGAAGAGGAGGCTCTCAACCGGTGGAGTTGTCATCCGCGAGACCCAAGGAACCAACATTCAGCCGGCGCGCCTTTCTCTCCAAGAACCAGCCAACAAGGGCAAAACCATAGTCTCTAGCTCCTCTGTAACATCCTCAAGTTCTAGCCGAGACTAGACCAGAGGTAACAACCTTCTTCCATTGTACATAACCGTTCATATTTGCTTCTTTTTGCTTTGTGTTTTGGTGCTCCTTCGAATGTGTTTGCCACCGGGACGGTGTCAAGCAAGTTTGGGGGAGTACATGTGTGGTTTGACATGTGTTTTGTGATCTTATTTTCCTTTAGCATCCTTGAGTCTTTAGTTCATGAAAAATTGGTAAAAGTTTTAAAATTTTTTCAAAGATTCATGTAGTTGCATTCATCTTGTCAAAACATGTTAGGATTGAGTCTAGAATTTCTCTTAGCATCTAGGTTGTTTGCATTTGCATAAGGGGTTAAAAATTTCTTAAAAAGGTGTTTTATACTTATGAATTGCTTCAATGCCCTAGTTAGTAGTTCTCTAATGCTTTGCTTATACTTGAATTGAACTCTCATGATTTGAAACTTGTCCTAATAAGTGAGAACCTTAATTTGAAATTTTAATTATCATCCTTATGCATTTGAAAATGAACACATAGATTTTAAAATATTTAGGCTCTCTTCTTCCTTTTCACCACTCTTTGTGAGCCTAAGTAGAACTCCCACCTTGACCCTTACCCTTCTTTGAAGCCAAATATTTCTTGTGTGACATCATTGTGAGGCCTTCTTTTCGGTTTTGAACTTAGCATAAAGTGTTAGGTTTAGGCGACATGATTTGATTCTCATATGATTGCTAGCTTTGCATTTCGAAGCTTGGTATTGGCTTATGATAAGTTTGGGGGATCATTGGGGTTGTTTTTATGTCTATTTGTTCTCGGTTTCAAAGAGTTTGGTGATTGAAAGAAAGAAATGGGTTTTAAGTGAAAGGTTGTGTTTAAAAACTATGTATATGCTCTAATAAATTTCAGGAGATAGCTCTCCCAAATACAAAAAAAAAGAAAAAAAAAAGAGCCTAAGTGCCAAATAAAAATAAAAATAAAAATAAAAAAAAAGAGAAAAGGAAAAAAATAAATAAGAGAGCTACCAATAAGAAATAATTAAAGAGCAAAATTATTTTTAAAACCTTTTCACTAGCCTAAAAAGTTTAAAAGTGTTTTTGTTTCGAATTGGGGAATGCTAAACTTTGAAAAGAAAAAGGGTAGATTTTAAGTGGTGAGTGAGGATGAAAGTTAATAAATAAGAGGGGTTTAGGATCATTGTTAGTTTACATGGGTAGATGAGAATCTGATCATGTATGCATCAATTGCCTTCACCTTTAGCATTATGCACAATGTTCTTGCCTTTTCAAATATGATCATTCGATGCTCATAACCTACACCCTTAGCCAAATATATTTTGCTTTAAAGTGCATAAGTTTGATTCATGGTTTGGATGTTAATGAATGTTAAAGGATGAGTTTCTTTGATTGTTAGGAATAGGAGAGTCATGATCTGAATTTCTTGGTGTGATGAGTATGGCTAAGTTCTTTGGAGTATGAGTGTGAGCATAGCATTTTAGAACTGTTAACTAGGACATTGAGATCGATTTATTTGAAAGGCACCTTTGCAAGAAGCTTAAACCCCCATTCGTTTTTCTTAAAACCTCTCTTCCTTACTTATTTTCTGTTGCTTGAGGGCAAGCAAGAAGTAAGTTTGGGGGAGTTGATATTACTGCATATTACATACATTTTGCATACACATTAGCTAGCTCTCAATGCATTTACATCACATTTTAGATTAGATTGCATCACTTAGAGTCCTAGAGCATTCTTGCACCAGCATACGCATGTTCCTTGCATTTTGCATCACATTCAGGTTGTTTATGGCTGCTTTAGAGCCGTGGAGGTTCGTGGACGTGCTGAAGCTGTTGTAGCGGTTCGTGGAAGCTCGGATATTCGCTAAGGACCAGAGATCGACCAGAAGATCGAGAAGACCAGGCGATCCAAGGAGAATGATCGAGATGAAGATCGAGTGAAGCAATCGATCAAACGGTACGGACGTAAAGGACGCCATGCAGAGCGAGAGCTGGATCGAGTACACCACTCGATCCAACCGAAGATCGATACCAAGATCGGATGCAACACTCGATCCTCCGAAGATGATCGAGACCCAAATCGAGTTGAAGACACGATGTCCGAAAACGATCGAGAGAGCCGCTCGATCCCGGAGTCGATCTCTGTCCTTTCAACCGCTTTTGGCCGCTAGCGAGGAGGGGACCATCAGCTTGTTTTCGACATTTTGGGAAGGTGGCGACGTCCTTTTCCTACACAACTTTTCATCCTTATCTTTTTTATGCTTTTCTCTCTGGTTTTGGAGAAATACACCATTGTCAAACTTTGAGTTTTTCAAGCTTTTGTAATCGAATCGTTTCAGCTTAATCTAGTTTCTTTTCATGTTCATCACTTCTTTCTTCATGCTTTGCTTGATTTATCTTATGTGTAGTGCGTAGTTCATTTGGGTTCGGGGTTGAGAGGATTAAGGGGTCAAAAAGGTTTCGATCTTGGGGTTTTCTAGTGTTTTAATGGCTATCTCTTCTAGAGTGTCGAGTTCTCAAAGCTTAAAGACTCTCACGCCAAGGGCTTTATGATCCGAGAGGTTCCTTACCTTAACAGGATCCAGGGACCTATGAAGATCACACCCTAGAGACTAGTTACCCCTTCACCAAGGATAACTCCTTATATCTGCACGTTTTCTGATGGATAGGTGAGCCTTTCATGCTCTCCACACCTCAACTCTATGCTATAGCCTGCACGGTAGGCTTCATAGCATTTGAGATTTGTACCATCGTATCCAATAGTTCTTAGGCTTGGGTGTTATCACGTTATTGGCTGTAACCGTGATAAGGATTAACGAAGCCCTTATTCTATATCTTTTATCTTGTGTGTAGTCTCGTCATTGGCTATAGTCATGGTCCTTGTCCTTTGGCATGACTATAATCATGAGACTCATCTCATAGCCCAGCTATCATTCTCGTCCTTACTGATTAGCTTTGTAGGCCATGTGTTTTCTTGGTATTTGCTGCAGCTGTTTGAACTTATCTACTGATTCTTAGGCTTTCCATAGCTACAATCAAGAGGTTTAACTACTAGCTTCGTAGGTCCTGCATTGTTATGCCTTCAGCCACGGTTTTTGTCATATAGATAGTTTGTTCAATGAACATTCATTACTAGTCCTCAATGGCGGCTGATTCGTCTTTACAGATTCACCATTGCAATCGTGTGATTGGTCCTTACTAAGTGGCTAAGACTTGAACCACCCTTTTTCATTATTTATATAATCGACAAGCCCACGTCCTGCCATGTCAACACACCTCCCATCATGGCCATTAACCATGCCGGACAGCTACTCGTGTGCCACCATCCCATTGGTTGATTTTTCACATCGATCATTTCATCTTCTATCTTTATTTTCTCCAGCTTATAATGGTCTCTCATTCACATATTAATGTTGGAATGTGCCATATCCCACTCAGGTATTTTGTATCCGAGTCATTCTTGCTTCAGATGACCGTGAAGTCATTCTCTAAAGTAACTTCTTATCTACTTGTTCTTTTTCAGAATTTCTTCGAACAATCTTCATCTTTTAGCCTCCTTAGTTGATTCTTATCATTCAACCTTGGAATTCAGTACTTCAGCTTTTGGCCCATTGATAACAAGATTTTTATCTAGGGTGATGCAATGCAACATGAGGTTATCAAAACTCAAGCAGCACTTAGTTGTAGTACAATGCAAGAGGAATCAATCCAACCTAGGAGCTAGAAAGTGCAATGAGAATGCAAGGATCGAGTAAAGCTAGGCAAATGATGAACGGTTTTGTAAAAATCCTAGAAACTAAATACAACGACTAAATGCAAGGAAAACCTATTTTAAAATTACTAGGAACGAGTGAACTACAACGAAGAACAAACAGAATGATTAAAATGCAAAGCTATGAATTTATAAAAATCGACTAGGGGATCGACCACGGGATCGACCACGGGATCGACCACTAGATCGAGCAACAACGATCAATCTCGTCTAAAAGTTCAAATGCAACGAAACTAATGACCAGGATGTAACAGGTAACAAGCAAATGACTAGCAAAGATGTAAGAATACTAGGAAAGAGGGTCTAGGTTTGAGATTCACGTTCAGGGGTTTCAAAGGTTCAAGCTTGGTTTGAAAACTCTAGATCTACTCACTTTGTGAGATTCTCTAAGCCTTGAAAACAAAACAAGATCCATCCATGGCGTGTGGTATGGATCACTCCTTCATGCTCTCCTCCAGACCCATGGCGTTTGGCGGAAAGCGAGATTGAAGGGCAAGGAAATAAGATTCCAAACACGCGGCTTAACTAGTCCCCTAAACTACCATGGCGTTTGGGAAAGGGTAACTAGTCTCTAGGATGCAATTTTCAGAGACCTCTGGATCCTGTCAAGGTAAGGGCTCTCTCTCTGATCATAATGATCTTGGCGTGAGACTCTTTAAGCCTTAAGAACTCGACATCCTAGAAGAGAAAGCCATTAAGAACAAGAAAACACCAAACTTGAAAACCTTTTCGACCCCTTTGAATCCTCTCAACCCCAAAACTCGATTAAACTACTCACTACACATTAAGTAAACCAAGCAAAGCATGAAAGATGAAACGATAAACATGAAAAACGATGGATTAAACTTAAAGCGATTCAAAGATTCAAGCACAAAGCTTCAAAGTCTAACAATGGTGAAATCGCCTTCGAACAGAGAGAAAAACATAAAAAGATAAAAATGAAGGCGTGTCACTCAAAAGCATGCTCGCCGCCTTGCCAAAACAGGCCAAACAGCTCGATGGTCCCCCCCTTCGCTAGCGGCCAAAAGCGGTTAAAGTACCCTGAGATCGACTTCGAGATCGAGCATCTCTCTCGATCATCTTCGAACATCGTGCCTTCAGCTCGATCTTTGTCTCGATCTTCCTTGGTGGATCAAGTGCTTCGTTCCATCTTGGAGTCGATCTTTCGAGGATCGAGTGATGGACTCGATCCGGCTCTCGCTCTGCATGGCGTCATTCACGTCTGTACTGATAAACACTTTGTTTACAAGGGTGAGAATGCAATGAGGTTATCAAACTCAAATGCAAGACAGGTTGTAGTACAGCATGCAAGAGAGAGTCAATCCACACCTAGGATGATAGAAAATGCAAAGAGAATGCAAGGACTATGCAAATCTTTCGATGGAATGAAAACTATTTTAAAAACTATTTGGTTGGAATGAAAACTATTTTAAAATTACCAGGAATGATCAAACTACCATGAGGAACAAACAGAATAATTAAAGGACAAAGCTTCGAATTACTAAAATTCGACTAGTGGATCGACCATGAGATCGACCACTAGATCGAGCAATAACAATCGATCTCGTCTAAAAATGAAAGAACAGTAAAACTTACGACCAGGATGCTATCAAAGATCAAGAGAATGACGAGAGAAGATGTAAAGATGCTAAAAGAGAGGGCCTAGGGTTGAGATTCATGGTCAGGGATTTCAAAGGTTCGACCTTGGGTTGAAAACATTAAATCGACTCACTTTGTGAGGATCTCTAAGCCTTGAAAACTAAGAAAGCTCTATACGTGGCTTTTGGTATAGATCACTCCTTCATCCTCTCCTCCAAACCCATGGCTTTTGGTGGAAAGAGAGGTCGAAGGGCAAGGAAAACAGATTTCAATGAGTGGCTTAACTAGTCCCCCAAACTTCCATGGCTTTTGGGAAGGGGTAACTAGTCTCTAGGGTGTGATCTTCAGAGGTCCCTGAATCCTGTCAAGGTAAGGAACCTCTCAGATCATGAAGCTCTTGGAGTGAGAGTCTTCAAGTTTTGAGAACTCAACACCCTAGAAGAGATAGCCATTAAAACGCTTAGAAAACCCCAAGATCGAAACCCTTTAGACCCCTTAATCCTCTCAACCCCGAGCCCAAATGAACTACTCACTACACATAAAGTAAATCAAGCAAAGCATGGAAAAGGAAAAGATGAACATGAAAAGAAAACTAGATTAAGCTGAAAACGATTCGATTACAAAGCTAAAAAAAAACTCAAAGTTCGACAATGGTGTTCTTCTTCCAAACCAGAGAGAAAAACATAAAAAAAGATAAGGATGAAAAATTTTGTGAGAAAAAGACATCGCCGCCTTCCCAAAATGGCCAAAACAAGCTGATGGTCCCCCCCCCCCCCCCCCCCCCCTTCCCCTCGCTAGCGGCCAAAAGTGGTTGAAAGGACAGAGATCGACCCCGGGATCGAGCGGTTCTATCGATCATCTCCGAACATCGTGTCTTCAGCTCGATCTGGGACTCGATCATCTTCGGCGGATCGAGCGTTGCATCCGATCTCGGTATCGATCTTCGGTTGGATCGAGTGGTGTACTCGATCTGGTTCTCGCTCTGCATGGCATCATTTACGTTCGTACCGTTTGATCGACTGCTTCACTCGATCCTCGTCTCAATCATTCTCCTTGGATCGCCCGGTCTTCTCGATCTTCTGGTCGATCACATCCTAGATCGACCTGCTATACTCGATCAGTTCCTCGATCTCTGATCCTTAGTAAATATCCGAGCTTCCACGAGCCGCTGCAACAGCTTCAGCACGTCCACGAACCTCCACGACTGCAAAGCAGCCAGAAACAACCTGAATGTGAAGCAAAATGCAAGGAACATGCGTATGCTGGTGCAAGAATGCTCTAGGACTCTAAGTGATGCAATCTAACCTTAAACGTGATGTAAATGCATGAAAAGCTAACTAATGAGTATGCAAAATGTATGTAATATGCAGTAACATCAACTCCCCCAAACTTACTTCTTGCCTTTTGCTAGTCTTTAAATGTTTCAACTTCTCACCCTCTTATTCTTGTTTTCTCAAAAATTTTAAACAAAGAGAGTGAGAGTTTTCGGTTTTCAAAGACTAGCAAAGTTCTTTAACATTCTTGCAAAGGTATTTTCAGAGTATAATGAATTATCTTTAGGAAAATGTCCTTTAAATTCGCAAGATATTGTTCTAGATGATAGGACTGTTTTCGAATTTTAAATTTTAGCTAAGTAAAAGGATTAATTCTAGATTTTCTAGTATCTAAAGATTTGATTCTCCTTTATTTAGCTATAATTTTTATTAATTCCCAAAAATTCTAGGGTAGAAGTTATAAGCTTTCTCCTTCTCCTCTCATATTCTCTCATCAAACCGCCGTTTTGCTTATCAAACTTTTGAGAAATTTCTATCAGGTACAATGGCCCCCAAAAGAACGAGAGAAGAGACAGCACGAGAGGGAGAAGGACAAGAGGTGGCTGTTCAAGAGAGGGTCAGATGGAGTAAGGATGAGAAGAGGGAACAGAAACGGCTTGAAAGGCTTCGGTTTGAGCCTACCAAGTTTGCTGATCGGGAGCTGCTGTTCAAGCTAGGGATTCTCGGGGATTTCGAACAACTCCTCAAGAACATTGTCCTAAGAAGTCTGTCACGGATGGATTACCCAACCATTCCAGAAGTGACAATAGACTTCCTTGCCACGGTGGAGTTCCGTTACGAGAATCCTAGCGCACCCGTTCCTTCACAAGGTCGCCTCTCCTTCAAGGTTGGACGTCAAGCCTACAGCCTCTCCATCCCCGAGCTATGTCAAGCGTATGGTCTCAACGCGGATGCCAACAAGGTCGAGTTCCCCGCCTTCAAGAGAGCTAACGACTTTTGGGACCTGATTGGCAACGAGGACTACAAAGCCAACACCGCGAAGATCAAGAGAGTGAGAAGCCCGGTGCTGAGGCACACTCTGAAGCTGATTGCCAACACGTTTAACGGAAGATCAGTTGCTCCCACGGTCACAAAGACCGAGCTTTGGTTCCCGTTCCAAGGCGTGAAGCACTTGGTGTGTGACCCGGATGAAAATAACGAGCCTATGGAGGATGAGCTTGGCGACGAGGTGAACTACGGATGTGTGCTTGCTGCCTCCTTGGTGAAATACAAGGCTTATGCCTTGCGGTGCAAGGCAACTTCTTCTTTCATTGGCGGCTTCCTCACTCCTCTATTCTTGCAAGCTGGTGTGCCTATACACGACTTCGCACATGTACCAGCCAGAGCTTTCATGGATGAGGCCTACATGAGGAATACCGACAGCTTGGGACGCACGCCAGCAGAAGGGTTCTACGCCTACCTCATCATAGACGACGAAGACAAGAAGAGAGTGTGCATCCTGCCAAACAAAAACAAGATCGATCTGCTTGGTGTTGGGAACATCGAGTTCTTGCCCATGGAAGAGGAGTGCTTTGCTCCTCTAGGAGGACCACCTGCCTCGGCGATTGCTCCTCGTTAAAAGTCCGAGTCTCCAGCCACGGAAGATGAGATGCCCGAAGCCTACACACTTCCCAAGTTAGACTTTGAGCCGAGAACCAAAACAGAGAAGTTCCTAGTATCTGTTGTGGAGATGCAAAGGAAAATCAACAAGTGGCAAGGCAAGATGCTCAAGAAACTTGCCAAGAAGGTCAAGGCACTTCAAGGAGGCTCGCCTAAGAAGAGTACAAGTGAAGAGGTTCACCAACCCGAGAAGAGGAGGCTCTCAACCGGTGGAGTTGTCATCCGCGAGACCCAAGGAACCAACATTCAGCCGGCGCGCCTTTCTCTCCAAAAACCAGCCAACAAGGACAAAACCATAGTCTCTAGCTCCTCTGTAACATCCTCAAGTTCTAGCCGAGACTAGACCAGAGGTAACAACCTTCTTCCATTGTACATAACCGTTCATATTTGCTTCTTTTTGCTTTGTGTTTTGGTGCTCCTTCGAATGTGTTTGCCACCGGGACGGTGTCAAGCAAGTTTGGGGGAGTACATGTACTATAATCATGAGACTCATCTCATAGCCCAGCTATCATTCTCGTCCTTACTGATTAGCTTTGTAGGCCATGTGTTTTCTTGGTATTTGCTGCAGCTGTTTGAACTTATCTACTGATTCTTAGGCTTTCCATAGCTACAATCAAGAGGTTTAACTACTAGCTTCGTAGGTCCTGCATTGTTATGCCTTCAGCCACGGTTTTTGTCATATAGATAGTTTGTTCAATGAACATTCATTACTAGTCCTCAATGGCGGCTGATTCGTCTTTACAGATTCACCATTGCAATCGTGTGATTGGTCCTTACTAAGTGGCTAAGACTTGAACCACCCTTTTTCATTATTTATATAATCGACAAGCCCACGTCCTCCCATGTCAACACACCTCCCATCATGGCCATTAACCATGCCGGACAGCTACTCGTGTGCCACCATCCCATTGGTTGATTTTTCACATCGATCATTTCATCTTCTATCTTTATTTTCTCCAGCTTATAATGGTCTCTCATTCACATATTAATGTTGGAATGTGCCATATCCCACTCAGGTATTTTGTATCCGAGTCATTCTTGCTTCAGATGACCGTGAAGTCATTCTCTAAAGTAACTTCTTATCTACTTGTTCTTTTTCAGAATTTCTTCGAACAATCCTCATCTTTTAGCCTCCTTAGTTGATTCTTATCATTCAACCTTGGAATTCAGTACTTCAGCTTTTGGCCCATTGATAACAAGATTTTTATCTAGGGTGATGCAATGCAACATGAGGTTATCAAAACTCAAGCAGCACTTAGTTGTAGTACAATGCAAGAGGAATCAATCCAACCTAGGAGCTAGAAAGTGCAATGAGAATGCAAAGATCGAGTAAAGCTAGGCAAATGATGAACGGTTTTGTAAAAATCCTAGAAACTAAATACAACGACTAAATGCAAGGAAAACCTATTTTAAAATTACTAGGAACGAGTGAACTACAACGAAGAACAAACAGAATGATTAAAATGCAAAGCTATGAATTTATAAAAATCGACTAGGGGATCGACCACGGGATCGACCACGGGATCGACCACTAGATCGAGCAACAACGATCAATCTCGTCTAAAAGTTCAAATGCAACGAAACTAATGACCAGGATGTAACAGGTAACAAGCGAATGACTAGCAAAGATGTAAGAATACTAGGAAAGAGGGTCTAGGTTTGAGATTCACGTTCAGGGGTTTCAAAGGTTCAAGCTTGGTTTGAAAACTCTAGATCTACTCACTTTGTGAGATTCTCTAAGCCTTGAAAACAAAACAAGATCCATCCATGGCGTGTGGTATAGATCACTCCTTCATGCTCTCCTCCAGACCATGGCGTTTGGCGGAAAGCGAGATTGAAGGGCAAGGAAATCAGATTCCAAACACGCGGCTTAACTAGTCCCCTAAACTACCATGGCGTTTGGGAAAGGGTAACTAGTCTCTAGGATGCAATTTTCAGAGACCTCTGGATCCTGTCAAGGTAAGGGCTCTCTCTCTGATCATAATGATCTTGGCGTGAGACTCTTTAAGCCTTAAGAACTCGACATCCTAGAAGAGAAAGCCATTAACAACAAGAAAACACCAAACTTGAAAACCTTTTCGACCCCTTTGAATCCTCTCAACCCCAAAACCCGATTAAACTACTCACTACACATTAAGTAAACCAAGCAAAGCATGAAAGATGAAACGATAAACATGAAAAACGATGGATTAAACTTAAAGCGATTCAAAGATTCAAGCACAAAGCTTCAAAGTCTAACAATGGTGAAATCGCCTTCGAACAGAGAGAAAAACATAAAAAGATAAAAATGAAAGCGTGTCACTCAAAAGCATGCTCGCCGCCTTGCCAAAACAGGCCAAACAGCTCGATGGTCCCCCCCTTCGCTAGCGGCCAAAAGCGGTTAAAGTACCCTGAGATCGACTTCGAGATCGAGCATCTCTCTCGATCATCTTCGAACATCGTGCCTTCAGCTCGATCTTTGTCTCGATCTTCCTTGGTGGATCAAGTGCTTCGTTCCATCTTGGAGTCGATCTTTCGAGGATCGAGTGATGGACTCGATCCGGCTCTCGCTCTGCATGGCGTCATTCACGTCTGTACTGATAAACACTTTGTTTACAAGGGTGAGAATGCAATGAGGTTATCAAACTCAAATGCAAGACAGGTTGTAGTACAGCATGCAAGAGAGAGTCAATCCACACCTAGGATGATAGAAAATGCAAAGAGAATGCAAGGACTATGCAAATCTTTGGATGGAATGAAAACTATTTTAAAAACTATTTGGTTGGAATGAAAACTATTTTACAATTACCAGGAATGATCAAACTACCATGAGGAACAAACAGAATAATTAAAGGACAAAGCTTCGAATTACTAAAATTCGACTAGTGGATCGACCATGAGATCGACCACTAGATCGAGCAATAACAATCGATCTCGTCTAAAAATGCAAGAACAGTAAAACTAACGACCAGGATGCTATCAAAGATCAAGAGAATGACGAGAGAAGATGTAAAGATGCTAAAAGAGAGGGCCTAGGGTTGAGATTCATGGTCAGGGATTTCAAAGGTTCGACCTTGGGTTGAAAACTTTAAATCGACTCACTTTGTGAGGATCTCTAAGCCTTGAAAACTAAGAAAGCTCTATACGTGGCTTTTGGTATACATCACTCCTTCATCCTCTCCTCCAAACCCATGGCTTTTGGTGGAAAGAGAGGTCGAAGGGCAAGGAAAACAGATTTCAATGAGTGGCTTAACTAGTCCCCCAAACTTCCATGGCTTTTGGGAAGGGGTAACTAGTCTCTAGGGTGTGATCTTCAGAGGTCCCTGAATCCTGTCAAGGTAAGGAACCTCTCAGATCATGAAGCTCTTGGAGTGAGAGTCTTCAAGTTTTGAGAACTCAACACCCTAGAAGAGATAGCCATTAAAACGCATAGAAAACCCCAAGATCGAAACCCTTTAGACCCCTTAATCCTCTCAACCCCGAACCCAAATGAACTACTCAATACACATAAAGTAAATCAAGCAAAGCATGGAAAAGGAAAAGATGAACATGAAAAGAAAACTTGATTAAGCTGAAAACGATTCGATTACAAAGCTAAAAAAAAACTCAAAGTTCGACAATGGTGTTCTTCTTCCAAACCAGAGAGAAAAACATAAAAAAAGATAAGGATGAAAAATTTTGTGAGAAAAGGACATCGCCGCCTTCCCAAAATGGCCAAAACAAGCTGATGGTCCCCCCCCCCCCCCCCCCCCCCCCCCCCCCCCCCCCCCCCCCCCCCCCCTAGCGGCCAAAAGTGGTTGAAAGGACAGAGATCGACTCCGGGATCGAGTGGTTCTATCGATCATCTCCGAACATCGTGTCTTCAGCTCGATCTGGGACTCGATCATCTTCGACGGATCGAGCGTTGCATCCGATCTCGGTATCGATCGTCGGTTGGATCGAGTGGTGTACTCGATCTGGCTCTCGCTCTGCATGGCATCATTTACGTCCGTACCGTTTGATCGACTGCTTCACTCGATCCTCGTCTCAATCATTCTCCTTGGATCGCCCGGTCTTCTCGATCTTCTGGTTGATCACATCCTAGATCGACCTGCCATACTCGATCTGTTCCTCGATCTCTGATCCTTAGTAAATATCCGAGCTTCCACGAGCCGCTGCAACAGCTTCAGCACGTCCACGAACCTCCACGACTGCAAAGCAGCCAGAAACAACCTGAATGTGATGCAAAATGCAAGGAACATGCGTATGCTGGTGCAAGAATGCTCTAGGACTCTAAGTGATGCAATCTAACCTAAAACGTGATGTAAATGCATGAAAACCTAACTAATGAGTATGCAAAATGTATGTAATATGCAGTAACATCAACTCCCCCAAACTTACTTCTTGCTTGCCCTCAAGCAACATAAAATAAGTAAGGAAGAGAGGTTTTAAGAAAAACAAATGGGGGTTTAAACTTCTTGCAAAGGTGCCTTTCAAATGAATTAGTTTCAATGTCTTAGTTAACTGTTCTAAAATGCTATGCTCACACTCATACTCCAAAGAACTTAGCCATACTCATCACACAAAGAAATTCAGATCATGACTCTCCTATTCCTAACAATCAAAGAAACTCATCCTTTAACATTCATTAACATTTGAACCATGAATCAAACTTACGCACTTTAAAGCAAAACACATTTGGCTAAGGGTGAAGGTTATGAGCACTGAATGATCTTATTTGAAAAGGGTTTACAATTAAAACAAGGGTTTCTCTCAAAAATGGTTGAACTTATGCATAATGCTAAAGGTAAAGACAATTGATGCATACATGATCAGATTCTCATCTACCCATGTAAACTAATCAATGATCCTAAACCCCTCTCATTTATCAACTTTTATCCTCACTCATCACTTAGAATCTACCCTTTTTCTTCTCAAAACTTAGCAACCCCCAATTCGAAACAAAAACATTTTTAAACTCTTTAGGCTAGTGAAAAAGTTTTGAAAATAATTTTGCTCTTTAAATCTTTCTTATTGGTAGCTCTCCTAATTATTTTTTTTCTTTTCTCTTTTATTTTTATTTTTATTTGGCACTTAGGCTCTTTTTTTTTATCTTTTCTTTTTCTTTTTAATTGGGAGAGCTACCTCCTGAAATTTATTAGAGCATATACATAGTTTTTAAACACAACCTTTCACTTAAAACCCATTTCTTTCTTTTAATCACCAAACTCTTTGAAACCGAGAACAAATAGAAATAAAAACAACCCCAATGAACCCTCAAACTTATCCTAAGCCTATACCTAGCTTCAAAATGCAAAGCTAGCAATCATATGAGAACCAAATCATGTCGCCTAAACCTAACACTTTATGCTAAGTTCAAAACCGAAAAGAAGGCCTCACAATGATGTCACACAAGAAATATATTTGGCTTCAAAGAAGGATAAAGGTCAAGGTGGGAGTTCTACTTAGGCTCACAAAGAGTGGTGAAAAGGAAGAAGAGAGCCTAAATATTTTAAAATCTATGTGTTCATTTTCAAA
The DNA here is from genome assembly GCA_911865555.2 of Thlaspi arvense. Classification (NCBI taxonomy): domain Eukaryota; kingdom Viridiplantae; phylum Streptophyta; class Magnoliopsida; order Brassicales; family Brassicaceae; genus Thlaspi; species Thlaspi arvense. Next base: position 48,119,417 of record OU466857.2, read on the forward strand.
TGCATAAGGATGATAATTAAAATTTCAAATTAAGGTTCTCACTTATTAGGACAAGTTTCAAATCATGAGAGTTCAATTCAAGTCACGAAAATCCTAGCAAGTGATCCAAGCATGGTAAGAACTTACTTTCAAAGCATAGACAAAGCATTAGAGAACTACTAACTAGGGCATTGAAACAATTCATAAGTAAAAACACCTTTTTAAGAAACTCTAACCCCTTATGCAAATGCAAACAACCTAGATTCTAAGAGAAATTCTAGACTCAATCCTAACATGTTTTGACAAGATGAATGCAACTACATGAATCTTTGAAAAAATTTTAAAAATTTTACCAATTTTTCATGAACTAAAGACTCAAGGATGCTAAAGGAAAATAAGATCACAAAACACATGTCAAACCACACATGTACTCCCCCAAACTTGCTTGACACCGTCCCGGTGGCAAACTCATTCAAAGGAGCACCAAAACACAAAGCAAAAAGAAGCAAATATGAGCGGTTATGTACAATGGAAGAAGGTTGTTACCTCTGGTCTAGTCTCGGCTGGAACTTGAGGATGTTCCAGAGGAGCTAGAGATTGTTGATTTGCCCTTGTCGGCTGGTTCTTGGAGAGAATGGGGCGCCGGCTGAATGGTGCTGCTTTGTGCCTCGCGGATGACAACTCCACCGGTTGAGAGCCTTCTCTTCTCGGGTTGGTGAACCTCTTTACTTGCATCCTTCTTAGGTGAGCCTCCTTGAAGTGCCTTGACTTTCTTGCCAAGTTTCTTGAGCATTTTGCCTTGCCACTTATTGATTTTCCTTTGCATCTCCACAACAGATCCTAGCAACTTCTCTGTTTTGGTTCTCGGCTCAAAGTCTAACTTGGGAAGTGTGTAGGCTTCGGACATATTATCTTCTGTGGCTGGTGACTCGGACCTTTTATGAGGAGCAATCGCTGAAGCAGGTGGTCCTCCTTGAGGAGCAAAGCACTCCTCTTCCGTGGGCAAGAACTCGATGTTCCCAACACCAAGCAGCTCGGTCTCATCTTTGTTTGGCACGATGCACACTCTCTTCTTGTCTTCGTCGTCTATGAAGAGGTAAGCGTAGAACCCTTCTGCTGGCGTGCGTCCCAAGCTGTCGGTATTCCTCATGTAGGCCTCATCCATGAAAGCTCTGGCTGGTACATGGGCGAAGTCGTGTATAGGCACACCAGCTTGCATGAATAGAGGAGTGAGGAAGCCGCCAATGTAAGAAGAAGTTGCCTTGCGGTGCAAGGCATAAGCCTTGTATTTCACTAAGGAGGCAGCAAGCACACATCCGTAGTTCACCTCGTCGCCGAGGTCATCCTCCATAGGCTCTTCATTTGCATCCGGATCACACACCAAGTGCTTCACGCCTTGGAACAGGAAGCAAAGCTCGGTCTTTGTGACTGTGGGAGCAACTGATCTTCCGCTAAACGTGTTGGCAATCAGCTTCAGAGTGTACCTCAGCACCGGGCTTCTCACTCTCTTGATCTTGGCGGTGTTGGCTTTGTAGTCCTCGTTGCTAATCAGGTCCCAAAAGTCGTCTGCTCGTTTGAAGGCGGGGAACTCGACCTTGTTGGCATCCGCGTTGAGACCATACGCTTGACATAGCTCGGGGATGGAGAGGGTGTAGGCTTGATGTCCAACCTTGAAGTAGAGGCGACCATGTGAAGGAACGGGTGTGCTAGGATTCTCGTAACGGAACTCCAACGTGGCAAGGAAGTCTATTGTCACTTCTGGAATGGTTGGGCAATCCATCCGTGACAGACATCTTAGGCCAATGTTCTTGAGGAGTTGGTCGAAATCCCCAAGAATCCCTAGCTTGAACAGCAACTCTCGATCCGCAAACTTGGTAGGCTCAAACCAGAGCCTTTCAAGCCGTTTCTTGTCCCTCTTCTCATCCTTAGTCCATCTAACCCTCTCTTGAACAGCCACCTCTTGTCCTTCTCCCTCTTGTGCTGTCTCTTCTCTTGTTCTCTTGGGGGCCATTGTACCTGAAACAAGTTTTCTCAAGAAGTTTGATAAGCAAAACGGCGGTTTGATGAGAATAAGAGAGGAGAAGGAGAAAGCTTATAAATACTACCCTAGAATTTTGGGGAATTAATAAAAATTTTAGCTAAATAAAGGAGAATCAAATCTTTACATACTAGAAAATCTAGAATTATTACTTTTACATACTAGGAGAATTAAAATCTAGAAAATCAAAACCGACCCTATCTTCTAGAACAATATCTTGCGAATTTAAAGGAAATTTTGCTAAAGATAAATCATTAAACTCTGAAAATACCTTTGCAGGAATGTTAAAGACTCTTTGCTAGCCTTTGAAAACCGAAAACTCTCACTCTCTTTGTTTAAAATTTTCGAGAAAACAAGAATGAGAGGGTGAGAAATTGTTGAAACATTTAATGACTAGCAAAAAGCAAAACCATGGGTAGTAAAGGTGGTTTTCTGACAAAGTCTTGGTCAAGGCACATCTTTCAGGGTCAAAGATGCTTGCCTTGACCAAGTTTTAAATTTAAAAATTGGAGGAAAAAGAATAAAGAAGGGAAAGAAAATGTTACCTCGGCATGAGATCGAGTCCATTTGGTCGATCTAGGACTCGATCTCATGCCCATAATGGCTTAGATCGAGAGGGTTACTCGATTTGAGACTCGATTATCGAGTCTTGGATCGATTGGCTCCCTCGATCATTGAGATGTTGGCTCCACGACTAAGTTCTCATGATCGAGCTATGTCCTCGATTTAGGGGTCGATTTGGCATATATCGAGTGATGGATCGAGTCGAGTGATCGATCTGTTTTCAACAGATTTTCCCGTGAGAAATTAGATTGGTCGATCCGTTTTGGATCGATCGATCCTTTTTCGTCAAGGTCGATCTTATCACTCGTTCTCATCTAGATCGACTGGCTCCTCTCGATTCACTGACTCGATCTAGCAAAGATCGAGTCAGGATCAGTCGATCTAGCACTCGATCTCTAGCATTATCTTAAACCCTATCGCCTCTTTTGGACTTTAAGATCGAGGTTTAGACTCCTCATACCTGTTCCTACACACTTGCAAAATAAAAACATAAAAATAAAAGAGAAAGAAAGCAGAAATATGTACTAGATAGACATGGGAATGCCTCCCAAGTGCGCTTTCTTTAACGTCTTTAGCTAGACTTTACTTGGTTAGGCGGATGGTGGGTCTTGGAGAAGCACCGAGGTACTCTCCTTGTCATAGCTGTCTGCCAAGTAAGGCTTGACTCTGTGTCCGTTGACGGTGAATGCACTGCCACCCTTTCCCATCAATGTAACAGCTCCATAAGGCAGCACTTCTTGGATCACAAACGGCCCGCTCCACCTTGACTTCAGCTTTCCCCGGAAGAGTTTGAGTCTTGAGTTGTACAGCAACACTAAACCTCCTTCCTTAAGCTCCTTGGCAACCAACTTCTTCTCATGAGCTTCCTTAGTCCGCTCCTTGTATATCCGAGAGCTCTCATAAGCGTTCAGTCTTAACTCGTCCAGTTCATGTAGCTGAACAAGGCGCCTCTCTTGAGCAGTCTTGAGGTCAAAGTTCAGCCTCTTCACAGCCCACAACGCACAGTGTTCCAGCTAAACCGGGAGATGACAGCCCTTGCCATAGAATAGAGTGAAAGGGGTTATACCAAACAGGGTTTTGAAGGCGGTACGGTAGGCCCAAAGAGCGTCGTCCAGCTTCACTGCCCAGTCTTTCCTTGTTGCTCCGACAGTCTTCTCCAATATAGCCTTGATTTGCCGGTTGGAGACTTCCACTTGACCGCTTGTTTGAGGATGATACGGTGTAGCCACCTTATGCTTAACGCCATACTTTCTCAAGAGGTTCTCAAAAACCTTGTTTATGAAGTGGCTTCCTCCATCGCTTATAACCACCTTAGGTACCCAAACCTCGCGAAGATGATACTCTTGAACAGCCTGATTACCACTTTAGAGTCGTTTGTAGGGGAAGCAATAGCCTCAACCCATTTAGAGACATAATCCACTGCTACTAAGATGTATTTGTTGCCATATGAAGAAGGAAATGGCCCCATGAAGTCTATGCCCCACGCGTCGAACACGTCAACCTCGAAGATGGGAACCTGAGGCATTTCGTTCCTCTTAGTGATATTCCCTGCTCGTTGACATGCCTCACAGCTCTTCACAAACTCGTGTGCATCTTTAAAGATGGACGGCTAGCAGAAACCGGCTTGCAACACTTTTGTGGCAGTCTTGAATGAAGCGAAGTGTCCTCCGTAGGAAGAGCCATGGCAATGATAGAGGATGTCTCTAGCTTCTTCCTTTGTAACACACCTCTGATACAAACTGTCCACTCCTCTCTTGTATAAGCAGGGCTCATCCCAAAAGTAGTCACTAGCCTCTCTCATGAACCGCTTCTTGTGATAGCTATTGAGATGTGTTGGCTCCTCACCACACGCTAAATAGTTCACTACATCAGCATACCACGGTAGATCCTCCTCTTTGAAACTCAACACCTCTTCAAACCGCCCCTCTAGCTTTCCACAAACAGATGTGGTGATCGCCATAAGTTGCTCTTCTGGAAGAGAGTCATCTAAGGGGAGAGACTCGTTGATCCTTAGCCGTGAGAGATGGTCAGCGACTCTGTTTTCTATTCCCTTCTTGTCTTTAATCTCCATGTCAAACTCCTGGAGCAAGAGAATCCACCTCAAGAGCCGAGGCTTAGTGTCTATCTTCGAATAGATGTATCGCAAAGCAGCGTGATCCGTGTAGACAATAGTTTTGGAACCAACAAGATATGATCTGAACTTCTCAATGGCGAACACTACTGCAAACAACTCCTTCTCTGTAGTGGTATACCTTGTTTGCGTGTCATCCAAGGTTCTTGAAGCATAGTAGATCACATGTAGCTTCTTGTCTTTCTTCTGACCAAGAACGGCTCCTACGGCGTAGTCACTAGCATCACACATGATCTCAAAGGGCAGAGACCAGTCTGGTGCTTGAACTATGGGGGCTGATGTAAGGGCTTCCTTGATGGTCACGAAAGCTCGCAAACACTCCTCATCAAACACAAACTCAGCTTCTTTGCATGACAACCGTGTAAGAGGGCGTGCAATCTTGGAGAAATCTTTGATGAAGCGCCTATAGAACCCGGCGTGTCCCAAGAAACTTCTGACTCCCTTAACGTTAACCGGCGGCTCAAGACCCATCATGACTTTCACTTTAGCCTGATCAACCTCAATGCCCTTCTCTGATATCTTATGACCAAGCACGATCCCTTCCTTGACCATAAAGTGGCATTTCTCCCAGTTTAGCACCAAGTTTGTCTCTACACAACGCTTTAGTACCCTGCAAAGATTCTACAAACACGCAGAAAAGGACGCACCATAGACAGAGAAGTGATCCATGAACACCTCTACCATCTCCTCTATTAGATCGGAGAAGATCGACATCATACACCGCTGAAACGTAGCCGGTGCATTACACAATCCAAACGGCATCCTTCGATACGCGAAGGTACCGTAGGGACATGTGAAGGTCGTCTTCTCCTGATCATTTGGGTGAATTGGTATCTGAAAGAAACCACTATACCCATCGAGGAAACAGTAGTAAGGTGATTAGCAAGTCTCTCAAGCATTTGATCAATAAAAGGCAAAGGGAAATGGCCCTTAAGACTGCTTTCCTCAACCGCTATCCCTTCTGAAATCGAGTCCTCCAGTCGATCTTGCTCTCGATGTCGTCTAGATCGAGCAATTTTGCTCGATTCACTTACTAGATTTGATGTGGATAGAGTAAGGGATCGAGACGCTGAGTCGATCTCCTGATTGGATCCCAAAATGATCCGAAAATAGGCTGACTCGGACAGACCATATCGGCTGTGAACATCGATATACATGTTGATATCATCTCTTCTTCTTGGTTGTATTGATGTCCCTTGGTCGATATGCACGTCGATACAGAAGGCTCCTTATATTTTATCGGTATGGCTCTCCATGGTGTGAAGTCGATACAATCGCCCTTTAGTTAAGGTTCATCGATCAAGCAAGTCGATATGGCACCTCCGTATTGCCCTGTCATGTGTATCGATGTGGGAGGTCGATACACTGCTCGATATGGACTCCCTTCTGTTGCATTGATGTGGCTCCTAGTCGATATGCTTCCTTCTCACCATGCCTTTACTGTATCGATGCTGAAATGGTCGATACTCCCATCGATATGCTCCGTATCGATCAGATGATGTCGACATCATCAACGATTTTGGTCCATTCGCCTTTGTCTCTTGCCTTGCTCCATTCTCAACTCACACCCATTGCACCACATGACCTCCACACTCCAACTAGTACCTGAATAAAACTCCAAATGTATGGAAAATGCAATGCAGCTCCTAAAACTACACTAACTCCTAAATGTATGTAAATGGGACAAGAAGAAGCAAAATATGCATGTTTAAAGACTAAAACTAGTGATAAATGCAAGCTACAATGGTATAAATAATGGAGAAATCATAAATCGGGTTTTGATAACTAGAAATGCTGCAGCGGTTTATAGAGACCGATTTGATTGCTAAAAATAACAGCAGCATCAGTTACTTTTTCTTAACATCAGCGGTGTCTCTTTTCCATAGCAGTTGCGGCTCCTTTTTTATCCATCACCACCATCTCCGCCAGTGTTAATATCCATCGCTGCGGTTGGTTGCAGCGACCATGAAAAGAACAAGGCTTAAAACGAACAATCATGCGGTAAACACTGCGTCCAGAGGCACGGCGACCAAACGAACAACACTCATTGCGTCTAAATACAGTATTTGGACGCAGTGCCGCAGCCGGAGCCGCAGCTGATGGCGTCAAGCAAACGAACAGGGCCTTAACTGATTTAGGAATTTTGACAAAAACAGTTTTAAAGCAGATTGCAGAAAGATTAGTTTTGTTTCCCGTTAGATATTTATAAGATTAAAAAAAAATTAGAGAAAAAGAAATAAAATTTTGTTGGAAAAAAAGATAAGGAAAAAAAATAAGGTTAATATTATCAATTCAAATGCCAAAAGTGTTTCTATGTGTTATCATTGACACCTAAAGTACGCGTTAGAGCATTTCTAATAAAACTTTATTTTTACCTTTAAACTCTACTTTTAAAGTAAAATCATCTTCAATGGTATTCTACATCATAATCTAAAAATAGAGATCTCTATTTGTATTTCTATATTTAGAGTTAGTTACAATGATTGTATTTTTTAGAATGAAATTGTTTTTCACAAAATACTTCTTTAATTTTGATATGTTTCTATTTTGTAAATTGTAATGCTCTAATTATCTCTATCGGTAAGCACACCCACTTCCTCTCTTGGGCACGTGGTCTCCACCCTTCTCTGACAGCCGGTGCATTAGCCGGGAGGCTCGAAAGTCATGAAATACTGACACTACAGTCACCACGTAATATTTTCCAGTTTTTTGTTCTCACTCACACGATTTTGAAAATCACTTCCCGCCTAAAGGTCACCCATCATAGCATAACGCCCCGACCGCCCTACCGGTGAGCACACCCACGTCCTCCCTCAGGACCATGAACCCCACTCCTGTCTGACGGTCCGACTGGCTTATTTACTGACTCTGCAATCACCACGTGACTTTTTCCTGTATTTTGGCCTCACTCACACGGTTGCGAAGAGTACTTCTTGGAAGGACACCCATCCTAGTCCTACTCCAGCTTAAGCACGCTTTACTCTGGAGTTCTCTCGGGGTAAGTGACCGAAAAAGATAAGTGCACTTTGATGACATATGTAGTAGCCAAATGAATTCATTTAATATTATTCAAATAGACTGGGCCAAGGTCGTTATAATTCTCCCTCACTACACGAGTTTTTGTCCCCTAATTCTGATCTGGACATTGTGAACCCTAACGCCCCGACTGCCCCACCCTTGTGTGAGGGCCGGTGCGTTATTTTCTCGGAGGCCCCACCGACTTCTTTACTGACCCTGCAATCACCACGTGATCTTTTCCCATGTTTTGACCTCACTTACACGGTTCCGTCCCGAAGGTCACCCATCCTAATCTTGCGACACAACCAGTTTGACTTCCAATACTCTGATTCCACTTATAACGCCCCCACCATCACGTGTTTTGTCTACACTCACACAATTTGTGGAATAATTTCCTGAAAGGTCACCCATCCTAGTCATACTCCAACTTAAGCACCATTAACTGTAGAGTTGTCTCGTGACAATTGACCAGAAAAATAAGTGCACTTTTGGTGACGTAGGTAACTAAATCAATTATCTTAAGTCTCTCCACATATACATTCATACTCTTGAAATAAGAATGTTACATAAATAAACAAAAAATATAAGTTTTATTTATATATTTAAATACATTTATAATAGCAACAACTAGTTTTATTTGTAAAGTAAGCTTTTAATTTAAATAGACTCATAACTGTATGAATTATTTTTGTTAAAATACAAAATAAATGGTAAACTTTGTATATTTGTAAACTAAAAAGTTTATTAAAAAAGTAATAACTAAATAGAATTAAGAATATATTTAAAATATTCTTTTTATAGTAGAAAATATAGGTAAATGTGATGCCGGGCTGCATATCGGGCATATAGGCCAACATCCACGAGCAGCAAAGGACATAGTTCACATCGGGCAACCATGTCTGATATCCTAGAGATCAGACAAGCAAATCGAGCTGTACATCGGGCAAGGCGTGCCCGATGTAACCTTGCAGAGACAACCAAAGCTCCACATCGAGTAGGATGTCGAGCAAGACATGCCCGACATACACCAGCAGGAAGAGTCTTTGTCTCCACATCAAGCAGCACATCAAGCATGGTGCCTGACACAGAGGTTTTGCACTCTCAGAAGTCAACCACCCCTCTATGTTAATCAATTGTAGAATAGTAAGGGTTTTATATCAATCCAAATGGGTTTGTTTAAAGCAGAAGAGTTGTGAGCAGAGATCTATAAGTCAAGCAAAGCAAAGAAGAGTTTTTGTTGCCTAAGAAACTTATCTAACAACCTAGAATGATCAATCACCAAGGAGAATTCAAAAGAAGACAGTTTAGCAATGATCAAGAAGTAAAACAGAGCAAAATAAACAGAGAACTAAGCTAATTCGAAATTCAATAAAAGAGAAAGCAAGTTCCTAGATGTGGTTATTGATTTTGGGGAATGTAGAGACTAACTAAGGTTGTTTCAAACAGCATTGATCAAGCAAACAAGCTAGCAATGGTGGTTCCTAGGCATAGAGTTCACAATCAAGCAAGCTAAGTCTAATCTCTTGTAAAATAGCCCTTTGCTAAACACCTTAACAAGAAATAACTCTCATTAGTGCTAAAACATTTAACAAGCAATAATAACCAACTATATTCATGTCAAAATGCTCCTCAAACAGTCAATCTCTTGAGCCAAGGCCAGCAAATCCTCTATTAAACAAGATCAGCATTTCATCAAACACATGGTGGGCATAAGAGAAAGCCTAAATCCTAGATAAGTGTGATCAAGAGAAATCTATTTTAGAAACAGATTAATAGAGAGAAACCCATGAAATTAAACACTAAACAAACCTTAATCATCCCTAAATCCTCTTAATCTACCACATCTAAGAACCTTAAGCAAACTACTCACTAATACTAATGTTTAACACCAAACCACAAGAGGAAAATATGTTAATCATGATTAGAAGAGAGATTAGAGAGAAATTAATGGTAAATGCAAACTTATATTAAATAAAGCAAGAAATTGTCTTAAAAACCCAGAAAATAAACTCAAGAACAGTGTTATGCAGTGACTTGGCGAAAATCCCAGAAAAAGGGTATTTATATAAAAGAGAAGGAAGCCCTAAAGTAATGGCAAAAGTGTAATAAAAACAAGGCTCAGACTGGGTTCCTATCGATCAGTTGTGACCGGTAGGAATGATCGATAGGGATCATATCGGTGTTGAAGATGACCGATAGGGTGACCGAAATATAACCGGTGCACTGCTATCGGTCACTTCACTGGCCGATAGGACTGGTCGATAGGGATGACCGATAGGTCCTGTGCCTTGATCGATAGGCTCGGCATAGATCGTCTGCCTTGGTCCCTTTTGCTCCTCTTGGTCCAGCTAGCTTCCTGGATCATCCCCAAAGCTCCTCCAATGCTCCTCTTAGCTCATAAGTACCTAAAAACATCCATAATGCATAGAAAATGCAAACTATGTCCTAAATACAACCTAAGTCTAAAAGGAGAAGAAAGTGGGACAAAAGATAAGGAAAACATGCAAAAGAGAACCAAAACATGTACTAAATACAAGCCTAAATGGTGTAAATACAGGAGATTTCAGTGCCCGACATCCGAACCAGAAGGAGCTCCACATGGAGCACGATGTCGATCACAGAGCCCGATATGTGCTCATCCAGAAGTCTAATTATCTACTAGATTAACACTCTTTTAGGAGTTTATGTCTCTTAATATAAATACTTAAAGACCTAAAAATGTTAGGCATCCTTTTTTCATTTTTTGTTCATCTTTTGTTCTTGCTTTCTCTTTGCTTTTGTGATTTGTAAGAATAAAGTTTCATCTTTTAATCTAAGTTTTTGCACTTCTAATCTTAAATCTTTTTTAATCTCTCTCCCTAATCATATTTAACCATTCTTTCTTCATAGATTCGATGGTTTTCACCATGATTAGTGAATAGTCTCTTAAAGGCTCTTATGTGAGGTAGATTATGGGGATTCTATGCATTGATTACTGTTTGTTTGTTCTTATTATCATTGATTTCTCTTTATCAGACTGTTTACATGCTACGTTTCTCTTGATCACTCAAACCTAGATTTTAGCTTTCTCTTATGCCCACCAAGTTTTTGATGAAATGCTGATCTTGTCTTTTAGAGGATTTATCTATCTTAGGTCAAGGAATTCACTGTCTAAGGGATATTTTGGCTTGATAGAATTGATTGAACATGCTTGTTAATGAGTCTAACACTAATGGGAATTAGTTCTTGCTAGGTTGTATTAGTAAAGGGATGATTGATATTACTGCATATTACAAACATTTTGCATACACATTAGCTAGCTTTCCATGCATTTACATCACATTTTAGATTAGATTGCATCACTTAGAGTCCTAGAGCATTCTTGTACCAGCATACGCATGTTCCTTGCATTTTGCATCACATTCAGGTTGTTTCTGGCTGCTTTGGAGTCGTCGAGGTTCGTGGACGTGCTGAAGCTGTTGTAGCGGTTCGTGGAAGCTCGGATATTCGCTAAGGACCAGAGATCGAGGAACAGATCGAGCATGGCAGGTCGATCTAGGATGTGATCGACCAGAAGATCGAGAAGACCAGGCGATCCAAGGAGAATGATCGAGACGAAGATCGAGTGAAGCAATCGATCAAACGGTACGGACGTAAATGACACCATGCAGAGCGAGAGCCGGATCGAGTACACCACTCAATCCAACCGAAGATCGATACCGAGATCGGATGCAACACTAGATCCTCCGAAGATGATCGAGACCCAGATTGAGTTGAAGACACGATGTCCAAAAACGATCGAGAGAGCCGCTCGACCCCGGAGTCGATCTCTGTCCTTTCAACTGCTTTTGGCCGCTAGCGAGGGGGGACCATCAGCTTGTTTTCGACATTTTGGGAAGGTGGCAACGTCCTTTTCCCACCCAACTTTTCATCCTTATCTTTTTTATGCTTTTCTCTCTGGTTTTGGAGAAATACGCAATTGTCGAACTTTGAGTTTTTCAAGCTTTTGTAATCGAATCGTTTCAGCTTAATCTAGTTTCTTTTCATGTTTATCACTTCTTTCTTCATGCTTTGCTTGATTTATCTTATGTGTAGTGAGTAGTTCATTTGGGTTTGGGGTTGAGAGGATTAAGGGGTCAAAAAGGTTTCGACCTTGGGGTTTTCTAGTGTTTTAATGGCTATCTCTTCTAGGGTGTCGAGTTCTCAAAGCTTAAAGACTCTCACGCCAAGAGCTTTATGATCCGAGAGGTTCCTTACCTTGACAGGATCCAGGGACCTCTGAAGATCACACCCTAGAGACTAGTTACCCCTTCCCAAAAGCCATGGAAGTTTGGGGGACTAGTTAAGCCACTCGTTTGAAATCTGTTTTCCATGCCCTTCAACCTCTCTTTCCACCAAAAGCCATGGGTTTGGAGGAGAGGATGAAGGAGTGATCTATACCGAAAGCCACGGATAGTTCTTGCTTAGTTTTCAAGGCTTAGAGATTCTCACAAAGTGAGTCGATTTAAAGTTTTCAACCCAAGGTCGAACATTTGAAACCCCTGACCATGAATCTCAACCCTAGGCCCTATCTCTTAGCATCTTTACATCTTCTCTCGTCATTCGCTTGATCTTTGATAGCATCCTGGTCGTTAGTTTTACTGTTCTTGCATTTTTAGACAAGATCGATTGTTATTGCTCGATCTAGTGGTCGATCCCATGGTCGATCCAAATTTTAGTAATTCGTAGCTTTGTCCTTTAATTATTCTGTTTGTTCCTCATGGTAGTTTGATCATTCCTGGTAATATTAAAATAGTTTGCATTCCATTTAGTTGTTGCATCTAGTTTTTAAGGATTTTCTCAAAACCTATCTTGTTTCGCTTAGATTTGCATAGTCCTTGCATTCTCTTTGCATTTTCTATCATCCTAGGTGTGGATTGATTCTCTCTTGCATACTGTTCTACAACCTGTCTTGCATTTGAGTTTGATAACCTCATTGCATACTCACCCTTGCAAAGAATATGTTTATCAAATGGCGCCGTTGCTATCCTAGGATTGTTTAGAAAACATAGAGATTTGGGACTTAGCAAACACTAAGTCTTTACCTTGTTTTAGTTACTAATCATTCTACTCTCAAACGTGTGTTCTCAGGTACATGAATCTTCATTCAAGGGGAGATAACAATCTACTTCAACCCTTGGACAACATTCATCAGCTTGGTCATTCACGGCAAAGAAGAGTAAGAGAATAAGCCAGAGCCTTTGAGGAGATTGTTCATCACGGTTTGGTTGACTTTGAAGCTATGGCTGAACACGAGCATCCAGAGGGACCTCCTCCAGCTCACGGGGCAGTGGGAAGGGGCAATGGAAACCCCCAACATGCGGCTAGACCCCCAAGGATCATAGGAGCCGGAGATGCTCCCAATACTCATCACAATATGTTTGGGATCACTCCTCCTCCTGTACAAAACAACAACTTCGAGATTAAGCCAGGTTTCATCTCCATGGTGCAAAACAACAAGTTCCACGGCTTAGCAATGGAAGATCCCTTGGAGCACCTTGACAACTTCGAGCAAGTATGTGGGATGATCAAGATCAATGGCATATCCGAAGATGCTTTCAAGCTGTGTCTCTTTCCCTTTTCACTCAGAGACAAGGCTAGACATTGGGAGAAGACCCTCCCACAAGGCACCATCACCTCATGGGCCGAGTGTAAGAAGGCCTTTCTTTCAAAGTTGTTCTCTAGCACCAGGACAGCACGGTTGAGAAGCGAAATTAGCGGCTTCACTCAACGAAACAACGAGACATTCAACGAGGCAATGGAACGTTTCAAAGACTACACGATCCAATGTCCTCATCACGGTTTCAGCGAGGAGACCCTACTCAGCACCATATACCGTGGAGCTTCACCAAAGATCAGGTTGTTGCTTGACACAGCTAGCAAAGGGAACTTCCTTGGTCAGGAGGTAGAAGAGGGCATGGAGCTGATAGAAACTTGGCATTGAGTGATGGCAACTATGCTGAGGACTATGACCGTGCACCGAGAGGATCTGAGCTAGAGTCTCACAAAAAAAAGCTGAAATCTTTGCATGAGAAGATCGATAAGCTGGTGTTAGCCAACCAGAAGCATGTTCACTTTGTTGGTGAAGCCGATGAGAATCAAGAGGAGCTTGAGTTGAGCCAGGAAGAAGCCAATTGGGTGGCGGGACAGAACAATTACAAACCTCAAGGCTACAACCAAGGCTACAACCAGAACAACAATCTCTCCTACCGAAGCACCAACGTTGCCAACCCTAAGGACCAAGTGTACCCTGCTCAGCAAGCAAAACCTTTCATCCCTTACAAAAAAGGTTTTCAGCCGAGTGGTAGTTTCCAAGGTCAAGGGCAGAACAACTTCCAAGGGCAACATCAAAGTAACAAGTGTTATACGCCTAACTACCCTCCAGGCTTTGCACCTCAACAGCAACAATCGATGCAACAACAGGTTGATCCGGTTCAGGCCATGTTTCAGCAGCTGATACAAGGGCAAGCTTCCACAAACCAGAAGTTCGCCGAGATGAACATTCGTCTAGACTCGTCTCTCACTGACTTCTCCACTCAGATCACCAACTTAAACAACAAGATCAAGCAGCTAGAGAAGTGGAAAGCGAGTACAAGTGGTCAGAATAGCCTACCGGGCAACTGTGAGCAAAATCCTAAGGAGTATGCCAACGCCATCACGTTAAGAAGTGGCAAAGAGCTAGAACCTCCGGTCTCTACTAAGAACAACGAGGACGTTGTAATTCAAGAGGGGGAGGGTAAGTGATATGGGCATGGGGACACTTAACCTAGAAGATGAGCTTGTAGCCGTTGGACAACAAGATCAAGACCAGAAGGAGGTTGAAGAAGTTCTTAAGATGCAAGGAGGCCCAATGACCCGAGCTAGGACTAAGGCATTTCAAAATGCCTTAGAGGTTCTACTTAATCAGTTTAAGTATGAATCAAGTACTAAGGAGGCTACATGTTCCACACTGGTCTGCATTGTAGTCGGGGACTAAGCTAGTGGGTTTGTGGGATACTTTGTGCTCTTTTTCCCTTAGTGAATTTTGTCCCATTGGGTTTTCTCACTAAGGTTTTTAACGAGGCAAGTATTCCCACAATGTCATTGCCCATTTAGCTTGGCCTTGTTCCAAGCCCACTTCTTCCTACCATCTGTGGCTTGGATGTGTCTAGGTTCTTTTCCTTGTTTTTAGTTGTGTCTTTCTTGTAGTTTGTGATATTTTGAACAAGAGTCATGCATGGTTAGTCAAGGGGGTTTGTCCCAAGACCAACTTATTGCTCTCTTGTTGACCGTTCTTCTTCCTCTCTCTCTTCTCCTCTTAAAACCGTGAGTTAGTTGTTTGTGTGGTTTCATCTATCTTTTGAATAAAATCTCTTTTGCAAAATAGATCATCTCTCTTGGTGCGTCATATCCTTGAGAAATCCTGCTTAGAACCTAGGTGTGTCATATCCTTGTGTTCTAGTAGTTTTGTATCAAGAGCTTTCCATCTCTCTTGCTACATTCCATCTTCACTCTTTCCCCACTTTTCCCCTTCACTGAAACAACCCCCCCCCCCCTTTCCACCATTCGGATCATTCCACCATTCACCACGAATTCTTCCTCACTTAGCTTGAAAGGAACGATCATTGACCGGGATCATATCAGTAAGCCTTCAGCTGATGATGAGATTAACTTTTACAATGTCTGGATCCAAGGGCGAAGAAGAGGAGACAAAGCAGTTGCTGAGAAGAAAGCTGAGCAAACTACTAAGGAGAAGAATGCTTATGTGCCTCCACCGTATGTACCTAAGCTGCCTTTTCCTGGCCGTTTCAAGAAGCAACTCCTAGAGAAGCATAGAATCCTCTTTGAGAAGCATCTTAAGGACATGGAGATCAAGCTAACTCTTGTTGACTGCCTTGCAATGATGCCTAAATGCGCCAAATTCTTCAAAGACACTCTCGTGAAGAAGAATAAGGAAAGCAAGGAGGTGCTTTTTCTAAGTGAAGGTGTAGTGCTGTGATACATAAGGAGATAGTCCCTAAGAAGTTGGGAGACCCTGGAAGCTTCACTATACCCTGCGCCTTAGGTCCTCTGGAGTTCAAGAGCTGCCTTTGTGATCTCGGAGCTAGCATAAACCTGATGCCTCACTCCGTGGCTAAGAAGCTTGGCTTTACTCGTGTCAAAGGCTGTAGGATCTCGTTGGTACTGGCTGATAGGAGTGTGAGGCTACCAGTGGGGCTGCTTGAAGATCTACCGGTGCGAATCAGTGGTGTGAACGTGCCTACGGACTTCGTCGTGTTGGAAATGGATGAAGAGCCTAAGGATCCAGTCATCCTAGGAAGACCATTCCTTGCAACCGCCGGGGCTAACATCGACGTCAAGAACGGGAAGATTGCCTTGCACTTGGGAAAGGATATAAGGCTGGACTTTGATATCAATGAGGTTCTGAAGAAGCCGACCATAGAAGGGCAAGCTTTCTACATTGAAACGATGGATGCCTTAGCGGATGAGTTGCTGGAAGAGCTGGCTCAGGAAGACCATCTGAAGCTGGCACTGACTAAGGAGCCAGGGGAGTTTGGCTATGTGGATTAGAGGACCCAGGAGTACGTCAACTTGCTGGATTCTAGGAAGATTGTTAAGAAGGATGAAAGCTGCTGCCTAGAGATCGACCCCAAGATCGATGCTATCACTCGATCCAGGAGTCAGATCGACAAGGCAATCGAGAACACAACTCGATCTGGTGCAGCAATCGACAGACAGATCGAGAGGAATGATCGATCCGGAAAAACAATCGAGTCGACGATCGAGAGAGACCTTCCGATCATTTTGAGGTTCAATCAGGAGATCGACTCAGCGTCTCGATCCCTTACTCGATCCACATCAAATCGAGTAAGTGAATCGAGCAAAATTGCTCGATCTAGACGACATCGAGAGCAAGATCGACTGGAGGACTCGATTTCAGAAGGGATAGCGGTTGAAGAAAGCAGTCTTAAGGGCCATGCCTCGGGTTCTAAGGAGGGTTCCAAGGAGGAAAGCAACAACCACAGCCACGAGGATGACTGGAGCGAGCTGTTAGCCCCAAAGGTGGACCTTAAGGAGCTCCCAAAAGGGCTAAGTTATGCTTTCTTGGGGCCTAATAACACCTATCCCGTGATTGTGAATGAAAACTTAAGTGATGATGAGTTGCACTAGCTTCTGACTGAGCTGAGAAAGTATAGGAAGGACATTGGGTACTCTTTAAGTGACATCAAGGGCCTTTCACCAATGCTTTGCACTCACAGGATTCACTTGGATAATGAGAACGCCTCTTCTATAGAACATCAAAGGCGTTTGAATCCTAATTTGAAAGAGGTTGTTAAGAAAGAGATCCTTAAGCTTTTAGAGGCTGACGTGATCTATCCCATAAGTGACAGCACGTGGGTTTCTCCTGTACACGTGGTGCCTAAGAAGGGAGGGATCACGGTCATAAGGAATGAAAAAGATGAGCTCATTCCTACTAGAACCATTACTGGTCATAGGATGTGTATTGATTATAGGAAACTCAACCTTGCAACTAGGAAAGATCATTTCCCTTTGCCTTTTATTGATCAAATGCTTGAGAAATTGCTAACCACCCTTAATACTGTTTCCTCGATGGGTATAGCGGTTTCTTTCAGATACCAATTCACCCAAATGATCAGGAGAAGACGACCTTCACATGTCCTTACGGTACCTTCGCGTATCGAAGGATGCCGTTTGGATTGTGTAATGCACCGGCTACGTTTCAGCGGTGTATGATGTCGATCTTCTCCGATCTAAAAGAGGAGATGGTAGAAGTGTTCATGGATGACTTCGCCATTCAAGCACCAGACTGGTCTCTACCCTTTGAGATCATGTCCGATGCTAGTGACTACGCCGTAGGAGCCATTCTTGGTCAGAAGAAAGACAAGAAGCTACACGTGATCTACTATGCTTCAAGAACCTTGGATGACACGCAAACAAGGTACACTACTACGGAGAAGGAGTTGCTTGCAGTAGTGTTCGCCTTTGAGAAGTTCTGGTCATATCTTGTTGGTTCCAAAGCTATTGTCTACACGGATCACGCTGCTTTGCGATACATCTATTCGAAGAAAGACACTAAGCCTTGGCTCTTGAGGTGGATTCTCTTGCTCCAGGAGTTTCACATGGAGATTAAAGACAAGAAGGGAATAGAAAACGGAGTCGCTGACCATCTCTCCCTTTAGATGACTCTCTTCCAGAAGAGCAACTCATGGCGATCACCACGGCTGTTTGTGGAAAGCTAGAGGGGCGGTTTGAAGAGGTATTGAGTTTCAAAGAGGAGGATCTACCGTGGTATGCTGATGTCGTGAACTATTTAGCGTGTGGTGAGGAGCCAACACATCTCAACAACTATCACAAGAAGCGGTTTATGAGAGAGGCTAGTGACTACTTTTGGGACGTGCCCTACTTATACAAGAGATGAGTGGAGAGTTTGTACCGGAGGTGTGTTACGAAGGAAGAAGCTAGAGACATCATCTATCACTGCCATGGCTCTTCCTATGGAGGACACTTCGCTTCATTCAAAACTGCCACGAAAGTGTTGCAAGCCGGTTTCTGGTGGCTGTCCATCTTCAAAGATGCACACGAGTTTGTGAAGAGCTGTCAGGCATGTCAACGAGCAGGGAATATCACTAAGAGGAACGAAATGCCTCAGGTTCCCATCTCCGAGGTTGACGTGTTCGACGCGTGGGGCATAGACTTCATGGGGCCATTTCCTTCTTCATATGGCAACAAGTACATCCTAGTAGCAGTGGATTATGTTTCTAAATGGGTTGAGACTGTTGCTTCCCCTACAAGCAATTCAAAGGTGGTGATCAAGCTGTTCAAGAGTATCATCTTCCCGAGGTTTGAGGTACCTAATGTGGTTGGTTATAAGCGATGGAGGAAGCCACTTCATAAACAAGGTCTTTGAGAACCTCCTGAGGAAGTATGGCGTTAAGCATAAGGTGGCTACACCGTATCATCCTCAAACAAGCGGTCAAGTGGAAGTCTCCAACCGGCAAATCAAGGCTATACTAGAGAAGACTGTCGGAGCAACAAGGAAAGACTGGGCAGTAAAGCTTGACGACGCCCTTTGGGCCTACCGTACCACTTTTAAAACACCAATTGGTACAACTCCTTTCACTCTACTATATGGCAAGGGCTGTCATCTCCCGGTTGAGCTGGAACACCGTGCGTTGTGGGCTGTGAAGAGGCTGAACTTTGACCTCAAGACCGCTCAAGAGAGGCACCTCATTCAGTTACATGAACTGGACGAGTTAAGACTGAAAGCTTATGAGAGCTCTCGGATATACAAGGAGCAGACTAAGGAAGCTCATGACAGGAAGTTGGTTGCCAAGGAGCTTAAGGAAGAAGGTTTAGTGTTGCTGTACAACTCAAGACTCAAACTCTTCCCGGGAAAGCTGAAGTCAAGGTGGAGTGGGCCGTTTGTGATCCAAGAAGTGTTGCCTTATGGAGCTGTTACATTAATGGGAAAGAGTGGCAGTGCATTTACCGTCAACGGACACAGAGTCAAGCCTTACTTGGCAGACAGCTATGACAAGGAGAGTACCTCGGTGCTTCTCCAAGACCCACCATCCGCCTAAACCAAGTAAAGTGTAGCTAAAGACGTTAAAGAAAGCGCACTTGGGAGGCATTCCCAAGTCTATCCTGTACATATTTCTGCTTTCTTTCTCTTTTAGTTTTATGTTTATATTTTGCAAGTGTGTAGGAACAGGTATGAGGAGTCTAAACCTTAATCTTGAACTCCAAAAGAGGCGATAGGGGGTAAGAAAAGGCTAGAGATCGAGTCCTAGATCGACTGATCCTGACTCGATCTTTGCTAGATCGTGTCAGTGAATCGAGAGGAGCCAGTCGATCTAGACGAGAACGAGTCATAAGATCGATCTTGACGAAAAAGGATCAATCAATCCAAAATGGATCGACCGATCTAATTTCTCTCGGGAAAATCTGTTGAAAACAGATCGATCACTCGACTCGATCCATCACTCGATCTATGCCAAATCGACCCCCAAATCGAGGACATAGCTCGATCATGAGGACTTAGCCGTGGAGCCAACATCTCAACGATCGAGGGAGCCAATCGATCCAAGACTCCATTCATCATGAATCGAGTCACAAATCGAGTAACCCTTTCGATCTAAGCCATTATGGGTATGAGATCGAGTCCTAGATCGACAAACGGACTCGATCTCATGCCGAGGCAACATTTTCTTTCCCTTCTTTATTCTTTTCCCTCCAATTTTTAAATTCAAAACTTGGTCAAGGCAAGCATCTTTGACCATGAAAGATGTGCCTTGACCAAGACTTTGTCAGAAAACCACCTTTACTACCCATTGTTTTGCCTTTTGCTAGTCTTTAAATGTTTCAACAACTTCTCACCCTCTTATTCTTGTTTTCTCGAAAATTTTAAACAAAGAGAGTGAGAGTTTTCGGTTTTCAAAGACTATCAAAGTTCTTTAACATTCTTGCAAAGGTATTTTCAGAGTATAATGAATTATCTTTAGGAAAATCTCCTTTAAATTCGCAAGATATTGTTCTAGATGATAGGGCTGTTTTCGAATTTTAAATTTTAGCTAAGTAAAAGGATTAATTCTAGATTTTCTAGTATCTAAAGATTTGATTCTCCTTTATTTAGCTATAATTTTTATTAATTCCCAAAAATTCTAGGGTAGAAGTTATAAGCTTTCTCCTTCTCCTCTCATATTCTCTCATCAAACCGCCGTTTTGCTTATCAAACTTTTGAGAAATTTCTATCAGGTACAATGGTCCCCAAAAGAACGAGAGAAGAGACAGCACGAGAGGGAGAAGGACAAGAGGTGGCTGTTCAAGAGAGGAACAGAAACGGCTTGAAAGGCTTCGGTTTGAGCCTACCAAGTTTGCTGATCGGGAGCTGCTGTTCAAGCTAGGGATTCTTGGGGATTTCGAACAACTCCTCAAAAACATTGTCCTAAGATGTCTGTCACGGATGAATTACCCAACCATTCCAGAAGTGACAATAGACTTCCTTGCCACGGTGGAGTTCCGTTACGAGAATCCTAGCGCACCCTTTCCTTCACAAGGTCGCCTCTCCTTCAAGGTTGGACGTCAAGCCTACAGCCTCTCCATCCCCGAGCTATGTCAAGCGTATGGTCTCAACGCGGATGCCAACAAGGTCGAGTTCCCCGCCTTCAAGAGAGCTAACGACTTTTGGGACCTGATTAGCAACGAGGACTACAAAGCCAACACCGCAAAGATCAAGAGAGTGAGAAGCCCGGTGCTGAGGCACACTCTGAAGCTGATTGCCAACACGTTTAACGGAAGATCAGTTGCTCCCACGGTCACAAAGACCAAGCTTTGCTTCCCGTTCCAAGGCGTGAAGCACTTGGTGTGTGACCCGGATGAAAATAACAAGCCTATGGAGGATGAGCTTGGCGATGAGGTGAACTACGGATGTGTGCTTGCTGCCTCCTTGGTGAAATACAAGGCTTATGCCTTGCGGTGCAAGGCAACTTCTTCTTTCATTGGCGGCTTCCTCACTCCTCTATTCTTGCAAGCTGGTGTGCCTATACACGACTTCGCACATGTACCAGCCAGAGCTTTCATGGATGAGGCCTACATGAGGAATACCGACAGCTTGGGACGCACGCCAGCAGAAGGGTTCTACGCCTACCTCTTCATAGACGACGAAGACAAGAAGAGAGTGTGCATCCTGCCAAACAAAAACGAGACCGATCTGCTTGGTGTTGGGAACATCGAGTTCTTGCCCATGGAAGAGGAGTGCTTTGCTCCTCTAGGAGGACCACCTGCCTCGGCGATTGCTCCTCGTTAAAAGTCCGAGTCTCCAGCCACGGAAGATGAGATGCCCGAAGCCTACACACTTCCCAAGTTAGACTTTGAGCCGAGAACCAAAACAGAGAAGTTCCTAGCATCTGTTGTGGAGATGCAAAGGAAAATCAACAAGTGGCAAGGCAAGATGCTCAAGAAACTTGCCAAGAAGGTCAAGGCACTTCAAAGAGGCTCGCCTAAGAAGAGTACAAGTGAAGAGGTTCACCAACCCGAGAAGAGGAGGCTCTCAACCGGTGGAGTTGTCATCCGCGAGACCCAAGGAACCAACATTCAGCCGGCGCGCCTTTCTCTCCAAGAACCAGCCAACAAGAGCAAAACCATAGTCTCTAGCTCCTCTGTAACATCCTCAAGTTCTAGCCGAGACTAGACCAGAGGTAACAACCTTCTTCCATTGTACATAACCGTTCATATTTGCTTCTTTTTGCTTTGTGTTTTGGTGCTCCTTCGAATGTGTTTGCCACCGGGACGGTGTCAAGCAAGTTTGGGGGAGTACATGTGTGGTTTGACATGTGTTTTGTGATCTTATTTTCCTTTAGCATCCTTGAGTCTTTAGTTCATGAAAAATTGGTAAAATTTTTAAAATTTTTTCAAAGATCATGTAGTTGCATTCATCTTGTCAAAACATGTTAGGATTGAGTCTAGAATTTCTCTTAGCATCTAGGTTGTTTGCATTTGCATAAGGGGTTAAAAATTTCTTAAAAAGGTGTTTTATACTTATGAATTGTTTCAATGCCCTAGTTAGTAGTTCTCTAATGCTTTGCTTATACTTGAATTGAACTCTCATGATTTGAAACTTGTCCTAATAAGTGAGAACCTTAATTTGAAATTTTAATTATCATCCTTATGCATTTGAAAATGAACACATAGATTTTAAAATATTTAGGCTCTCTTCTTCCTTTTCACCACTCTTTGTGAGCCTAAGTAGAACTCCCACCTTGACCCTTACCCTTCTTTGAAGCCAAATATTTCTTGTGTGACATCATTGTGAGGCCTTCTTTTCGGTTTTGAACTTAGCATAAAGTGTTAGGTTTAGGCGACATGATTTGATTCTCATATGATTGCTAGCTTTGCATTTCGAAGCTTGGTATAGGCTTAGGATAAGTTTGGGGGATCATTGGGGTTGTTTTTATGTCTATTTGTTCTCGGTTTCAAAGAGTTTGGTGATTGAAAGAAAGAAATGGGTTTTAAGTGAAAGGTTGTGTTTAAAAACTATGTATATGCTCTAATAAATTTCAGGAGGTAGCTCTCCCAAATACAAAAAAAAAGAAAAAAAAAAAAGAGCCTAAGTGCCAGATAAAAATAAAAATAAAAAAAAAAAAAAGAGAAAAGGAAAAAAATAAATAAGAGAGCTACCAATAAGAAATAATTAAAGAGCAAAATTATTTTCAAAACCTTTTCACTAGCCTAAAAAGTTTAAAAGTGTTTTTGTTTCGAACTGGGGAATGCTAAACTTTGAAATGAAAAAGGGTAGATTCTAAGTGGTGAGTGAGGATGAAAGTTAATAAATAAGAGGGGTTTAGGATCATTGTTAGTTTACATGGGTAGATGAGAATCTGATCATGTATGCATCAATTGCCTTCACCTTTAGCATTATGCACAATGTTCTTGCCATTTTTGAGAGAAACCCTTGTTTTAATTGAAAACCCTTTTCAAATAAGATCATTCGATGCTCATAACCTACACCCTTAGCCAAATATATTTTGCTTTAAAGTGCATAAGTTTGATTCATGGTTTGGATGTTAATGAATGTTAAAGGATGAGTTTCTTTGATTGTTAGGAATAGGAGAGTCATGATCTGAATTTCTTGGTGTGATGAGTATGGCTAAGTTCTTTGGAGTAAGAGTGTGAGCATAGCATTTTAGAACTGTTAACTAGGACATTGAGATCGATTTATTTGAAAGGCACCTTTGCAAGAAGCTTAAACCCCCATTCGTTTTTCTTAAAACCTCTCTTCCTTACTTATTTTCTGTTGCTTAAGGGCAAGCAAGAAGTAAGTTTGGGGGAGTTGATATTACTGCATATTACATACATTTTGCATACACATTAGCTAGCTTTCCATGCATTTACATCACATTTTAGATTAGATTGCATCACTTAGAGTCCTAGAGCATTCTTGCACCAGCATACGCATGTTCCTTGCATTTTGCATCACATTCAGGTTGTTTCTGGCTGCTTTAAAGCTGTGGAGGTTCGTGGACGTGCTGAAGCTGTTGTAGCGGTTCGTGGAAGCTCGGATATTTGCTAAGGACCAGAGATCGACCAGAAGATCGAGAAGACCAGGCGATCCAAGGAGAATGATCGAGATGAAGATCGAGATGAAGATCGAGTGAAGCAATCGATCAAACGGTACGGACGTAAAGGACGCCATGCAGAGCGAGAGCTGGATCGAGTACACCACTCGATCCAACCGAAGATCGATACCAAGATCGGATGCAACACTCGATCCTCCGAAGATGATCGAGACCCAGATCGAGTTGAAGACACGGTGTCCGAAAACGATCGAGAGAGCCGCTCGATCCCGAAGTCGATCTCTGTCCTTTCAACCGCTTTTGGCCGCTAGCGAGGAGGGGACCATCAGCTTGTTTTCGACATTTTGGGAAGGCGGCGACATCCTTTTCCTACACAACTTTTCATCCTTATCTTTTTTATGCTTTTCTCTCTGGTTTTGGAGAAATACACCATTGTCAAACTTTGAGTTTTTCAAGCTTTTGTAATCGAATCGTTTCAGCTTAATCTAGTTTCTTTTCATGTTCATCACTTCTTTCTTCATGCTTTGCTTGATTTATCTTATGTGTAGTGCGTAGTTCATTTGGGTTCGGGGTTGAGAGGATTAAGGGGTCAAAAAGGTTTCGATCTTGGGGTTTTCTAGTGTTTTAATGGCTATCTCTTCTAGGGTGTCGAGTTCTCAAAGCTTAAAGACTCTCACGCCAAGAGCTTTATGATCCGAGAGGTTCCTTACCTTGACAGGATCCAGGGACCTATGAAGATCACAACCCTAGAGACTAGTTACCCCTTCCCAAAAGCCATGGAAGTTTGGGGGACTAGTTAAGCCACACGTTTGAAATCAGTTTTCCATGCCCTTCAACCTCTCTTTCCACCAAAAGCCATGGGTTTGGAGGAGAGGATGAAGGAGTGATCTATACCGAAAGTCACGGATAGATCTTGCTTAGTTTTCAAGGCTTAGAGATTCTCACAAAGTGAGTCGATTTAAAGTTTTCAACCCAAGGTCGAACCTTTGAAATCCCTGACCATGAATCTCAACCCTAGGCCCTATCTCTTAGCATCTTTACATCTTCTCTCGTCATTCGCTTGATCTTTGATTGCATCCTGGTCGTTAGTTTTACTGTTCTTGCATTTTTAGACGAGATTGATTGTTATTGCTCGATCTAGTGGTCGATCCCATGGTCGATCCACTAGTCGAATTTTAGTAATTCGTAGCTTTTTCCTTTAATTATTCTGTTTGTTCCTCATAGTAGTTTGATCATTCCTGGTAATATTAAAATAGTTCGCATTCCATTTAGTTGCTGCATCTACTTTTTAGGGATTTTCTCAAAACCTATCTTGTTTCGCTTAGATTTGCATAGTCCTTACATTCTCTTTGCATTTTCTATCATCCTAGGTGTGGATTGACTCTCTCTTGCATACTGTGCTACAACCTGTCTTGCATTTGAGTTTGATAACCTTATTGCATACTCACCCTTGCAAAGAATATGTTTATCAATGATCACCAAGGTATTGGGTTTATCTTGCTTGATAGTTGAATTATATGCCTAGGAATTAGCATTACTTGCCTTGCTACATTGTTAATGAGATTGAAAGCATCTTGGTCTTGTGTTTGAATCCCCCTAACTCTATAACCTCAACTAGGATCCTTGCTTTTAGTTTATTGAATTTTGAATTTGCTTAAGTTCTTGTCTTAGTTACTTTGATCATTGCTTAATCATTGCTCTTGCTAGTTTTGTTTGGTTGACGGTTCATTAGGTTGATAGCCTAAATAATCTTGCTATTTCTGCTTGAATTAGATTATGTATTGCATTCTTGGTGTTTTCACATTAGCTTATGGATTGATAAAAGCTCAGTACTGCAATGACCACTGTAGGTTGAGTAATTGAACTAGCTCAATAGCTTGCATCAGTACCATTCCATTGGCTATAGACATGATAATGATCCACAAAACCCTTCACCAAGGATAACTCCTTATATCTGCACGTTTTCTGATGGATAGGTGAGCCTTTCATGCTCTCCACACCTCAACTCTATGCTATAGCCTGCACGGTAGGCTTCATAGCATTTGAGATTTGTACCATCGTATCCTATAGTTCTTAGGCTTGGGTGTTATCACGTTATTGGCTGTAACCGTGATAAGGATTAACGAAGCCCTTATTCTATATCTTTTATCTTGTGTGTAGTCTCGTCATTGGCTATAGTCATGGTCCTTGTCCTTTGGCATGACTATAATCATGAGACTCATCTCATAGCCCAGCTATCATTCTCGTCCTTACTGATTAGCTTTGTAGGCCATGTGGTTTCTTGGTATTTGCTGCAGCTGTTTGAACTTATCTACTGATTCTTAGGCTTTCCATAGCTACAATCAAGAGGTTTAACTACTAGCTTCGTAGGCCCTGCATTGTTATGCCTTCAGCCACGGTTTTTGTCATATAGATAGTTTGTTCAATGAACATTCATTACTAGTCCTCAATGGCGGCTGATTCGTCTTTACAGATTCACCATTGCAATCGTGTGATTGGTCCTTACTAAGTGGCTAAGACTTGAACCACCCTTTTTCATTATTTATATAATCGACAAGCCCACGTCCTGCCATGTCAACACACCTCCCATCATGGCCATTTATCATGCCGGACAGCTACTCGTGTGCCACCATCCCATTGGTTGATTTTTGACATCGATCATTTCATCTTCTATCTTTATTTTCTCCAGCTTATAATGATCTCTCATTCACGTATTAATGTTGGAATGTGCCATATCCCACTCAGGTATTTTGTATCCGAGTCATTCTTGCTTCAGATGACCGTGAAGTCATTCTCTAAAGTAACTTCTTATCTACTTGTTCTTTTTCAGAATTTCTTCGAACAATCTTCATCTTTTAGCCTCCTTAGTTGATTCTTATCATTCAACCTTGGAATTCAGTACTTCAGCTTTTGGCCCATTGATAACAAGATTTTTATCTAGGGTGATGCAATGCAACATGAGGTTATCAAAACTCAAGCAGCACTTAGTTGTAGTACAATGCAAGAGGAATCAATCCAACCTAGGAGCTAGAAAGTGCAATGAGAATGCAAAGATCGAGTAAAGCTAGGCAAATGATGAACGGTTTTGTAAAAATCCTAAAAACTAAATACAACGACTAAATGCAAGGAAAACCTATTTTAAAATTACTAGGAACGAGTGAACTACAACGAAGAACAAACAGAATGATTAAAATGCAAAGCTATGAATTTATAAAAATCGACTAGGGGATCGACCACGGGATCGACCACTAGATCGAGCAACAACGATCAATCTAATCTAAAAGTTCAAATGCAACGAAACTAATGACCAGGATGTAACAGGTACCAAGCGAATGACTAGCAAAGATGTAAGAATACTAGGAAAGAGGGTCTAGGTTTGAGATTCACGTTCAGGGGTTTCAAAGGTTCAAGCTTGGTTTGAAAACTCTAGATCTACTCACTTTGTGAGATTCTCTAAGCCTTGAAAACAAAACAAGATCCATCCATGGCGTGTGGTATGGATCACTCCTTCATGCTCTCCTCCAGACCCATGGCGTTTGGCGGAAAGCGAGATTGAAGGGCAAGGAAATCAGATTCCAAACACGCGGCTTAACTAGTCCCCTAAACTACCATGGCGTTTGGGAAAGGGTAACTAGTCTCTAGGATGCGATTTTCAGAGACCTCTAGATCCTGTCAAGGTAAGGGCTCTCTCTCTGATCATAATGATCTTGGCGTGAGACTCTTTAAGCCTTAAGAACTCGACATCCTAGAAGAGAAAGCCATTAAGAACAAGAAAACACCAAACTTGAAAACCTTTTCGACCCCTTTGAATCCTCTCAACCTCAAAACCCGATTAAACTACTCACTACACATTAAGTAAACCAAGCAAAGCATGAAAGATGAAACGATAAACATGAAAAACGATGGATTAAACTTAAAGCGATTCAAAGATTCAAGCACAAAGCTTCAAAGTCTAACAATGGTGAAATCGCCTTCGAACAGAGAGAAAAACATAAAAAAGATAAAAATGAAAGCGTGTCACTCAAAAGCATGCTCGCCGCCTTGCCAAAACAGGCCAAACAGCTCGATGGTCCCCCCCTTCGCTAGCGGCCAAAAGCGGTTAAAGTACCCTGAGATCGACTTCGAGATCGAGCATCTCTCTCGATCATCTTCGAACATTGTGCCTTCAGCTCGATCTTTGTCTCGATCTTCCTTGGTGGATCAAGTGCTTCGTTCCATCTTGGAGTCGATCTTTCGAGGATCGAGTGATGGACTCGATCCGGCTCTCGCTCTGCATGGCGTCATTCACGTCCGTACTGATAAACACTTTGTTTACAAGGGTGAGAATGCAATGAGGTTATCAAACTCAAATGCAAGACAGGTTGTAGTACAGCATGCAAGAGAGAGTCAATCCACACCTAGGATGATAGAAAATGCAAAGAGAATGCAAGGACTATGCAAATCTAAGCGAAACAAGATGAATTTTGAGAAAATCCCTAAAAACTAGATGCAGCAACTAAATGGAATGAAAACTATTTTAAAATTACCAGGAATGATCAAACTACCATGAGGAACAAACAGAATAATTAAAGGACAAAGTTCGAATTACTAAAATTCGACTAGTGGATCGACCATGAGATCGACCACTAGATCGAGCAATAACAATCGATCTCGTCTAAAAATGCAAGAACAGTAAAACTAACGACCAGGATGCTATCAAAGATCAAGAGAATGACGAGAGAAGATGTAAAGATGCTAAAAGAGAGGGCCTAGGGTTGAGATTCATGGTCAGGGATTTCAAAGGTTCGACCTTGGGTTGAAAACTTTAAATCGACTCACTTTGTGAGGATCTCTAAGCCTTGAAAACTAAGAAAGCTCTATACGTGGCTTTTGGTATAGATCACTCCTTCATCCTCTCCTCCAAACCCATGGCTTTTGGTGGAAAGAGAGGTCGAAGGGCAAGGAAAACAGATTTCAATGAGTGGCTTAACTAGTCCCCCAAACTTCCATGGCTTTTGGGAAGGGGTAACTAGTCTCTAGGGTGTGATCTTCAGAGGTCCCTGAATCCTGTCAAGGTAAGGAACCTCTCAGATCATGAAGCTCTTGGAGTGAGAGTCTTCAAGTTTTGAGAACTCAACACCCTAGAAGAGATAGCCATTAAAACGCTTAGAAAACCCCAAGATCGAAACCCTTTAGACCCCTTAATCCTCTCAACCCCGAACCCAAATGAACTACTCACTACACATAAAGTAAATCAAGCAAAGCATGGAAAAGGAAAAGATGAACATGAAAAGAAAACTTGATTAAGCTGAAAACGATTCGATTACAAAGCTAAAAAAAAACTCAAAGTTCGACAATGGTGTTCTTCTTCCAAACCAGAGAGAAAAACATAAAAAAAGATAAGGATGAAAAATTTTGTGAGAAATGGACATCGCCGCCTTCCCAAAATGGCCAAAACAAGCTGATGGTCCCCCCCCCCTCGCTAGCAGCCAAAAGTGGTTGAAAGGACAGAGATCGACTCCGGGATCGAGCGGTTCTATCGATCATCTCCGAACATCGTGTCTTCAGCTCGATCTGGGACTCGATCATCTTCGGCGGATCGAGCGTTGCATCCGATCTTGGTATCGATCTTCGGTTGGATCGAGTGGTGTACTCGATCTGGCTCTCACTCTGCATGGCATCATTTACGTCCGTACCGTTTGATCGACTGCTTCACTCGATCCTCGTCTCAATCATTCTCCTTGGATCGCCCGGTCTTCTCGATCTTCTGGTCGATCACATCCTAGATCGACCTGCCATACTCGATCTGTTCCTCGATCTCTGATCCTTAGTAAATATCCGAGCTTCCACGAGCCGCTGCAACAGCTTCAGCACGTCCACGAACCTCCACGACTGCAAAGCAGCCAGAAACAACCTGAATGTGATGCAAAATGCAAGGAACATGCGTATGCTGGTGCAAGAATGCTCTAGGACTCTAAGTGATGCAATCTAACCTAAAACGTGATGGAAATGCATGAAAAGCTAACTAATGAGTATGCAAAATGTATGTAATATGCAGTAACATCAACTCCCCCAAACTTACTTCTTGCTTGCCCTCAAGCAACAGAAAATAAGTAAGGAAGAGAGGTTTTAAGAAAAACAAATGGGGGTTTAAACTTCTTGCAAAGGTGCCTTTCAAATGAATCAGTCTCAATGTCCTAGTTAACTGTTCTAAAATGCTATGCTCACACTCATACTCCAAAGAACTTAGCCATACTCATCACACAAAGAAATTCAGATCATGACTCTCCTATTCCTAACAATCAAAGAAACTCATCCTTTAACATTAATTAACATTTGAACCATGAATCAAACTTATGCACTTTAAAGCAAAACACATTTGGCTAAGGGTGAAGGTTATGAGCATTGAATGATCTCATTTGAAAAGGGTTTACAATTAAAACAAGGGTTTCTCTCAAAAATGGTTGAACTTATGCATAATGCTAAAGATAAAGACAATTGATGCATACATGATCAGATTCTCATCTACCCATGTAAACTAATCAATGATCCTAAACCCCTCTCATTTATCAACTTTTATCCTCACTCACCACTTAGAATCTACACTTTTTCTTCTCAAAACTTAGCAATCCCCAATTCAAAACAAAAACATTTTTAAACTCTTTAGGCTAGTGAAAAAGTTTTGAAAATAATTTTGCTCTTTAAATCTTTCTTATTGGTAGCTCTCCTAATTATTTTTTTTCTTTTCTCTTTTATTTTTATTTTTATTTGGCACTTAGGCTCTTTTTTTTTTTTTATCTTTTCTTTTTCTTTTTAATTGGGAGAGCTACCTCCTGAAATTTATTAGAGCATATACATAGTTTTTAAACACAACCTTTCACTTAAAACCCATTTCTTTCTTTTAATCACCAAACTTTTTGAAACCGAGAACAAATAGAAATAAAAACAACCCCAATGAACCCTCAAACTTATCCTAAGCCTATACCTAGCTTCAAAATGCAAAGCTAGCAATCATATGAGAACCAAATCATGTCGCCTAAACCTAACACTTTATGCTAAGTTCAAAACCAAAAAGAAGGCCTCACAATGATGTCACACAAGAAATATATTTGGCTTCAAAGAAGGGTAAGGGTCAAGGTGGGAGTTCTACTTAGGCTCACAAAGAGTGGTGAAAAGGAAGAAGAGAGCCTAAATATTTTAAAATCTATGTGTTCATTTTCAAATGCATAAGGATGATAATTAAAATTTCAAATTAAGATTCTCACTTATTAGGACAAGTTTCAAATCATGAGAGTTCAATTCAAGTCACGAAAATCCTAGCAATTGATCCAAGCATGGTAAGAACTTACTTTCAAAGCATAGACAAAGCATTAGAGAACTACTAACTAGGGCATTGAAACAATTCATAAGTAAAAACACCTTTTTAAGAAACTCTAACCCCTTATGCAAATGCAAACAACCTAGATTCTAAGAGAAATTCTAGACTCAATCCTAACATGTTTTGACAAGATGAATGCAACTACATGAATCTTTGAAAAAATTTTAAAAATTTTACCAATTTTTCATGAACTAAAGACTCAAGGATGCTAAAGGAAAATAAGATCACAAAACACATGTCAAACCACACATGTACTCCCCCAAACTTGCTTGACACCGTCCCGGTGGCAAACTCATTCAAAGGAGCACCAAAACACAAAGCAAAAAGAAGCAAATATGAGCGGTTATGTACAATGGAAGAAGGTTGTTACCTCTGGTCTAGTCTCGGCTGGAACTTGAGGATGTTCCAAAGGAGCTAGAGATTGTTGATTTGCCCTTGTCGGCTGGTTCTTGGAGAGAATGGGGCGCCGGCTGAATGGTGCTGCTTTGTGCCTCGCGGATGACAACTCCACCGGTTGAGAGCCTTCTCTTCTCGGGTTGGTGAACCTCTTTACTTGCATCCTTCTTAGGCGAGCCTCCTTGAAGTGCCTTGTCTTTCTTGCCAAGTTTCTTGAGCATTTTGCCTTGCCACTTATTGATTTTCCTTAGCATCTCCACAACATATGCTAGGAACTTCTCTGTTTTGGTTCTCGGCTCAAAGTCTAACTTGGGAAGTGTGTAGGCTTTGGACATATCATCTTCTGTGGCTGGAGACTCGGACCTTTGAAGAGGAGCAATCGCTGAAGCAGGTGGTCCTCTTTGAGGAGCAAAGCACTCCTCTTCCGTGGGCAAGAACTCGATGTTCCCAACACCAAGCAGCTCGGTCTCATCTTTGTTTGGCACGATGCACACTCTCTTCTTTTCTTCGTCGTCTATGAAGAGGTAAGCGCAGAACCCTTCTGCTGGCGTGCGTCCCAAGCTGTCGGTATTCCTCATGTAGGCCTCATCCATGAAAGCTCTGGCTGGTACATGGGCGAAGTCGTGTATAGGCACACCAGCTTGCATGAATAGAGGAGTGAGGAAGCCGCCAATGTAAGAAGAAGTTGCCTTGCGGTGCAAGGCATAAGCCTTGTATTTCACTAAGGAGGCAGCAAGCACACATCCGTAGTTCACCTCGTCGCCGAGGTCATCCTCCATAGGCTCTTCATTTGCATCCGGATCACACACCAAGTGCTTCACGCCTTGGAACAGGAAGCAAAGCTCGGTCTTTGTGACCGTGGGAGCAACTGATCTTCCGCTAAACGTGTTGGCAATCAGCTTCGCAGTGTACCTCAGCACCGGGCTTCTCACTCTCTTGATCTTGGCGGTGTCGGCTTTGTAGTCCTCGTTGCTAATCAGGTCCCAAAAGTCGTCTGTTCGTTTGAAGGTGGGGAACTCGACCTTGTTGGCATCCGCGTTGAGACCATACGCTTGACATAGCTCGGGGATGGAGAGGGTGTAGGCTTGATGTCCAACCTTGAAGTAGAGGCGACCATGTGAAGGAACGGGTGTGCTAGGAGTCTCGTAACGGAACTCCAACGTGGCAAGGAAGTCTATTGTCACTTCTGGAATGGTTGGGCAATCCATCTGTGACAGACTTCTTAGGCCAATGTTCTTGAGGAGTTGGTCGAAATCCCCAAGAATCCCTAGCTTGAACAGCAACTCTCGATCCGCAAACTTGGTAGGCTCAAACCAGAGCCTTTCAAGCCGTTTCTTGTCCCTCTTCTCATCCTTAGTCCATCTAACCCTCTCTTGAACAGCCACCTCTTGTCCTTCTCCCTCTTGTGCTGTCTCTTCTCTTGTTCTCTTGGGAGCCATTGTACCTGAAACAAGTTTTCTCAAGAACTTTGATAAGCAAAACGGCGGTTTGATGAGAATAAGAGAGGAGAAGGAGAAAGCTTATGAATACTACCCTAGAATTTTGGGGAATTAATAAAAATTTTAGCTAAATAAAGGAGAATCAAATCTTTACATACTAGAAAATCTAGAATTATTCCTTTTACTTAGCTAAATTTTAAAAATCAAAACCGACCCTATCTTCTAGAACAATATCTTGCGAATTTAAAGGAAATTTTCCTAAAGATAAATCATTAAACTCTGAAAATACCTTTGCAGGAATGTTAAAGACTCTTTGCTAGACTTTGAAAACCGAAAACTCTCACTCTCTTTGTTTAAAATTTTCGAGAAAACAAGAATGAGAGGGTGAGAAATTGTTGAAACATTTAATGACTAGCAAAAAGCAAAACCATGGGTAGTAAATGTGGTTTTCTGACAAAGTCTTGGTCAAGGCACATCTTTCAGGGTCAAAGATGCTTGCCTTGACCAAGTTTTGAATTTAAAAATTGGAGGAAAAAGAATAAAGGAGGGAAAGAAAATGTTACCTCGACATGAGATCGAGTCCATTTGGTCGATCTAGGACTCGATCTCATGCCCATAATGGCTTAGATCGAGAGGGTTACTCGATTTGAGACTCGATTATCGAGTCTTGGATCGATTGGCTCCCTCGATCATTGAGATGTTGGCTCCACGATTAAGTTCTCATGATCGAGCTATGTCCTCAATTTAGGGGTCGATTTGGCATAGATCGAGTGATGGATCGAGTCGAGTGATCGATCTGTTTTCAACAGATTTTCCCGTGAGAAATTAGATTGGTCGATCCGTTTTGGATCGATCGATCCTTTTTTGTCAAGGTCGATCTTATCTCATCAGTTTCACCAACAAATTAGACTGGCTCCTCTCGATTCACTGACTAGATCTAGCAAAGATCGAGTCAGGATCAGTCGATCTAGCACTCGATCTCTTGCATTATCTTAAACCCTATCGCCTCTTTTGGACTTCAAGATCGAGGTTTAGACTCCTCATACCTGTTCCTACACACTTGCAAAATAAAAACATAAAAATAAAAGAGAAAGAAAGCAGAAATATGTACAAGATAGACATGGGAATGCCTCCCAAGTGCGCTTTCTTTAACGTCTTTAGCTAGACTTTACTTGGTTAGGCGGATGGTGGGTCTTGGAGAAGCACCGAGGTACTCTCCTTGTCATAGCTGTCTGCCAAGTAAGGCTTGACTCTGTGTCCGTTGACGGTGAATGCACTGCCACCCTTTCCCATCAATGTAACAGCTCCATAAGGCAGCACTTCTTGGATCACAAACGGCCCGCTCCACCTTGACTTCAGCTTTCCCCGGAAGAGTTTGAGTCTTGAGTTGTACAGCAACACTAAACCTCCTTCCTTAAGCTCCTTGGCAACCAACTTCTTCTCATGAGCTTCCTTAGTCCGCTCCTTGTATATCCGAGAGCTCTCATAAGCGTTCAGTCTTAACTCGTCCAGTTCATGTAGCTGAACAAGGCGCCTCTCTTGAGCAGTCTTGAGGTCAAAGTTCAGCCTCTTCACAGCCCACAACGCACGGTGTTCCAGCTAAACCGGGAGATGACAGCCCTTGCCATAGAATAGAGTGAAAGGGGTTGTACCAAACGGTGTTTTGAAGGCGGTACGGTAGGCCCAAAGAGCGTCGTCCAGCTTCACTGCCCAGTCTTTCCTTGTTGCTCCGACAGTCTTCTCCAATATAGCCTTGATTTGCCGATTGGAGACTTCCACTTGACCGCTTGTTTGAGGATGATACGGTGTAGCCACCTTATGCTTAACGCCATACTTTCTCAAGAGGTTCTCAAAAACCTTGTTTATGAAGTGGCTTCCTCCATCGCTTATAACCACCTTAGGTACCCAAACCTCGCGAAGATGATACTCTTGAACAGCCTGATTACCACCTTAGAGTCGTTTGTAGGGGAAGCAATAGCCTCAACCCATTTAGAGACATAATCCACTGCTACTAAGATGTATTTGTTGCCATATGAAGAAGGAAATGGCCCCATGAAGTCTATGCCCCACGCGTCGAACACGTCAACCTCGAAGATGGGAACCTGAGGCATTTCGTTCCTCTTAGTGATATTCCCTGCTCGTTGACATGCCTCACAGCTCTTCACAAAATCGTGTGCATCTTTAAAGATGGACGGCTAGCAGAAACCGGCTTGCAACACTTTCGTGGCAGTCTTGAATGAAGCGAAGTGTCCTCCGTAGGAAGAGCCATGGCAATGATAGAGGATGTCTCTAGCTTCTTCCTTTGTAACACACCTCTGATACAAACTGTCCACTCCTCTCTTGTATAAGCAGGGCTCATCCCAAAAGTAGTCACTAGCCTCTCTCATGAACCGCTTCTTGTGATAGCTGTTGAGATGTGTTGGCTCCTCACCACACGCTAAATAGTTCACTACATCAGCATACCACGGTAGATCCTCCTCTTTGAAACTCAACACCTCTTCAAACCGCCCCTCTAGCTTTCCACAAACAGCTGTGGTGATCGCCATAAGTTGCTCTTCTGGAAGAGAGTCATCTAAGGGGAGAGACTCGTTGATCCTTAGCCGTGAGAGATGGTCAGCGACTCCGTTTTCTATTCCCTTCTTGTCTTTAATCTCCATGTCAAACTCCTGGAGCAAGAGAATCCACCTCAAGAGCCGAGGCTTAGTGTCTTTCTTCGAATAGATGTATCGCAAAGCAGCGTGATCCGTGTAGACAATAGTTTTGGAACCAACAAGATATGATCTGAACTTCTCAATGGCGAACACTACTGCAAGCAACTCCTTCTCTGTAGTGGTATACCTTGTTTGCGTGTCATCCAAGGTTCTTGAAGCATAGTAGATCACATGTAGCTTCTTGTCTTTCTTCTGACCAAGAACGGCTCCTACGGCGTAGTCACTAGCATCACACATGATCTCAAAGGACAGAGACCAGTCTGGTGCTTGAACTATGGGGGCTGATGTAAGGGCTTCCTTGATGGTCACGAAAGCTCGCAAACACTCCTCATCAAACACAAACTCAGCTTCTTTGCATGACAACCGTGTAAGAGGGCGTGCAATCTTGGAGAAATCTTTGATGAAGCGCCTATAGAACCCGGCGTGTCCCAAGAAACTTCTGACTCCCTTAACGTTAACCGGGGGCTCAAGACCCATCATGACTTCCACTTTAGCCTGATCAACCTCAATGCCATTCTCTGATATCTTATGACCAAGCACGATCCCTTCCTTGACCATAAAGTGGCATTTCTTCCAGTTTAGCACCAAGTTTGTCTCTACACAACGCTTTAGTACCCTGCAAAGATTCAACAAACACGCAGAAAAGGACGCACCATAGACAGAAAAGTGATCCATGAACACCTCTACCATCTCCTCTATTAGATCGGAGAAGATCGACATCATACACCGCTGAAACGTAGCCGGTGCATTACACAATCCAAACGGCATCCTTCGATACGCGAAGGTACCGTAGGGACATGTGAAGGTCGTCTTCTCCTGATCATTTGGGTGAATTGATATCTGAAAGAAACCACTATACCCATCGAGGAAACAGTAGTAAGGGTGATTAGCAAGTCTCTCAAGCATTTGATCAATAAAAGGCAAAGGGAAATGGTCTTTCCTAGTCGCAAGGTTAAGTTTCCTATAATCAATACACATCCTATAACCAGTGATGGTTCTAGTAGGAATAAGCTCATCCTTTTCATTCCTTATGACCGTGATCCCTCCCTTCTTAGGCACCACGTGTACAGGAGAAACCCACGTGCTGTCACTTATGGGATAGATCACGTCAGTCTTTAAAAGCTTAAGGATCTCTTTCTTAACAACCTCTTTCAATTTAGGATTCAAACGCCTTTGATGTTCTATAGAAGAGGCGTTCTCATTATCCAAGTGAATCCTGTGAGTGCAAAGCATTGGTGAAAGGCCCTTGATGTCACTTAAAGAGTAACCAATGACCTTCCTATACTTTCTCAGCTCAGTCAGGAGCGAGTGCAACTCATCATCACTTAAGTTTTCATTCACAATCACGGGATATGTGTTATTATGCCCTAAGAAAGCATACCTTAGCCCTTTTGGGAGCTCCTTAAGGTCCACCTTTGGGGCTATCAGCTCGCTCCAGTCATCCTCGTGGCTGTGGTTGTTGCTTTCCTCCTTGGAACACTCCTTAGAAACCGAGGCATGGCCCTTAAGACTGCTTTCCTCAACCGCTATCCCTTCTGAAATCGAGTCCTCCAGTCGATCTTGCTTTCGATGTCGTCTAGATCGAGCAATTTTGCTCGATTCACTTACTAGATTTGATGTGGATAGAGTAAGGGATCGAGACGCTGAGTCGATCTCCTGATTGGATCCCAAAATGATCGGGAGGTCTCTGTCGATCGTCGACTCGATTGTTTTTCCGGATCGATCATTCCTCTCGATTTGTCTGTCGATCGCTGCACCGGATCGAGTTGTGTTCTCGATTGCCTTGTCGATCTGACTCCTGGATCGAGTGATAGCGTCGATCTCGGGGTCAATCTCTAGGCAGCAGCTTTCATCCTTCTTAACAGTCTTCCTAGAATCCAGCAAGTTGACGTACTCCTGGGTCCTCTGATCCACATAGCCAAACTTCCCTGGCTCCTTAGTCAGTGCCAGCTTCAGATGGTCTTCCAGAGCCAGCTCTTCCAGCAACTCATCCGCTAAAGCATCCATCGTTTCAATGTAGAAAGCTTGCCCTTCTATGGTCGGCTTCTTCAGAACCTCATTGATATCGAAGTCCAGCCTTATATCCTTTCCCAAGTGCAAGGCAATCTTCCCGTTCTTGACGTCGATGATAGCCCCGACGGTTGCAAGGAATGGTCTTCCTAGGATGAGTGGGTCCTTAGGCTCTTCATCCATCTCCAACACGACAAAGTCCGTAGGTACGTTCACACCACTGATTCGCACCAGTAGATCTTCAAGCAGCCCCACTGGTAGCCTCACACTTCTATCAGCCAGTACCAACGAGATCCTACAGTCTTTGAAACGAGTAAAGCCAAGCTTCTTAGCCACAGAGTGAGGCATCAGGTTTATGCTAGCTCCGAGATCACATAGACAACTCTTGAACTCTAGGGGACCTAAAGAACAGGGTATAGTGAAGCTTCCAGGATCTCCCAACTTCTTAGGGACTATCTTCTTATGTATCACAGCACTACACTCTTCACTTAGAACAAGCACCTCCTTGCTTTCCTTATTCTTCTTCACGAGAGTGTCTTTGAAGAATTTGGCGCATTTAGGCATCATTGCAAGGCAGTCAACAAGAGGTAGCTTGATCTCCACGTCCTTAAGATGCTTTGCAAAGAGGATTCTATGCTTCTCTATAAGTTGCTTCTTGAAATGGCCAGGAAAAGGCAGCTTAGGTACATACGGTGGAGGCACATAAGCATTCTTCTTCTTAGTAGTTTGCTCAGCTTTCTTCTCAGCAACTGCTTTGTCTCCTCTTCTTGGCCCTTGGATCCAGACGTTGTCAAAGTTAATCTCTTCATCAGCTGAAGGCTTACGCTCCCCCTCTTGAATTACTACGTCCTCGTTGTTCTTAGTAGAGACCAGAGGTTCTAGCTCTTTGCCGCTTCTCAACGTGATGGCGTTGGCATACTCCTTAGGATTCTGCTCACACTTGTTCGGTAGACTATTCTGACCACTTGTACTCGCTTTCCCATTCTCTAGCTGCTTGATCTTGTTGTTTAAGTTGGTGATCTGTGTGGAGAAGTCAGTGAGAGAAGAGTCTAGACGAGTGTTCATCTCGGTGAACTTCTGGTTTGTAGAGGCTTGCCCTTGTATCAGCTGTTGAAACATTTCCTGAATCGGATCAACTCATTGTTGCATCGGCTGTTGCTGCTGAGGTGCAAAGCCCGGAGGATAGTTAGGCGTATAACCCTTGTTACTTTGATGTTGCCCTTGGAAGGTGGTTTTCCCTTGACCTTGGAAACCACAACTCGGCTGAAAACCTTTGTTGTAAGGGATGAAAGGTTTTGCTTGCTGAGCAGGGTACACTTGGTCCTTAGGGTTGGCAACGTTGGTGCTTCGGTAGGAGAGGTTGTTGTTCTGGTTGTAGCCTTGAGGTTTGTAATTGTTCTGTCCCGCCACCCAATTGGCTTCTTCCTGGCTCAACTCAAGCTCCTCTTGATTCTCATCAGTTTCACCAACAAAGTGAACATGCTTCTGATTGGCTAACACCAGCTTATCTATCTTCTCATGCAAGGATTTCAGCTTTTTTTTGTGAGACTCTAGGTCGGATTCTCTCGGTGCACGGTCATAGTCCTCAGCATAGTTGCCATCACTCAATGCCAAGTTTTCTATCAGCTCCATACCCTCTTCTACCTCCTGACCAAAGAAGTTCCCTTTGCTAGCTATTACAAGCAACAACCTGATCTTTGGTGAAGCTCCATGGTATATGGTGCAGAGTGGGGTCTCCTCACTGAAACCGTGATGAGGACATTGGATCGTGTAGTCTTTGAAACGCTCCATTGCCTCGTTGAATGTCTCGTTGTTTCGTTGAGTGAATCCGCTGATTTCGCTTCTCAACCGTGCTGTCCTGGTGCTAGAGAAGAACTTTGAAAGAAAGGCCTTCTTACACTCGGCCCATGAGGTGATGGTGCCTTGTGGGAGGGTCTTCTCCCAATGCCTAGCCTCGTCTCTGAGTGAAAAGGGAAAGAAACGCAGCTTGAAAGCATCTTCGGATATGCCATTGATCTTGATCATCCCACATACTTGCTCGAAGTTGTCAAGGTGCTCCAAGGGATCTTCCATTGCTAAGCCGTGGAACTTGTTGTTTTGCACCATGGAGATGAAACCTGGCTTGATCTCGAAGTTGTTGTTCTGTACAGGAGGAGGAGTGATCCCAAACCTATTGTGATGAGTATTGGGAGCATCTCCGGCTCCTATGATCCTTGGGGGTCTAGCCGCGTGTTGGGGGTTTCCATTGCCCCTTCCCACTGCCCCGTGAGCTGGAGGAGGTCCCTCTGGATGCTCGTGTTCAGCCATAGCTTCAAAGTCAACCAAAACGTGCTGAACAGTCTCCTCAAAGGCTCTGGCTTGTTCTCTTACTCTTCTTTGCCGTGAATGACCAAGCTGATGAATATTGTCCAAAGGTGGAAGTAGATTGTTATCTCCCCGTGAACGAAGATTCATTCTCCTGAGAACACACGTTCGAGAGTAGAATGATTAGTAACTTAAACAAGGTAAAGACTTAGTCTTTTCTAAGTCCCAAATCTCTATGTTCTCTAAACAATCCTAGGACGGCAACGGCGCAATTTGATAAACACTTTGTTTGCAAGGGTGAGAATGCAATGAGGTTATCAAACTCAAATGCAAGACAGGTTGTAGTACAGCAAGCAAGAGAGAGTCAATCCATATCTAGGATGATAGAAAATGCAAAGAGAATGCAAAGACTATGCAAATCTAAGTAAAACAAGATGAGTTTTGAGAAAATCCCTAAAAACTAGATGTAGCAACTAAATGGAATGAAAACTACTTTAAAATTACCAGGAATGATCAAACTACCATGAGGAACAAACAAAATAATTAAAGGACAAAGCTTCGAATTACTAAAATTTGACTAGTGGATCGACCATGAGATCGACCACTAGATCGAGCAATAACAACCGATCTCGTCTAAAAATGCAAGAACAGTAAAACTAACGACCATGATGCTATCAAATATCAAGCGAATGACGAGAGAAGATGTAAAGATGCTAAAAGAGAGGGCCTAGGGTTGAGATTCATGGTCAGGGGTTTCAAAGGTTCGACCTTGGGTTGAAAACTTTAAATCGACTCACTTTGTGAGGATCTCTAAGCCTTGAAAACTAAGCAAGATCTATCCGTGGCTTTCGGTATAGATCACTCCTTCATCCTCTCCTCCAATCCCTTGGCTTTTGGTGGAAAGAGAGGTCGAAGGGCAAAGAAAACAGATTTCAACGAGTGGCTTAACTAGTCCCCCAAACTTCCATGGCTTTTGGGAAGGGGTAACTAGTCTCTAGGGTGTGATCTTCAGAGGTCCCTGAATCCTGTCAAGGTAAGGAACCTCTCGGATCATGAAGCTCTTGGTGTGAGAGTCTTCAAGCTTTGAGAACTCAACATCCTAGAAGAGATAGCCATTAAAACGCTTAGAAAACCCCAAGATCGAAACCCTTTAGACCCCTTAATCCTCTCAACCCCGAACCCAAATGAACTACTCACTACACATAAAGTAAATCAAGCAAAGCATGTAAAAGGAAACGATGAACATAAAAAG
Source organism: Thlaspi arvense (assembly GCA_911865555.2). Classification (NCBI taxonomy): domain Eukaryota; kingdom Viridiplantae; phylum Streptophyta; class Magnoliopsida; order Brassicales; family Brassicaceae; genus Thlaspi; species Thlaspi arvense. Next base: position 48,160,707 of record OU466857.2, read on the forward strand.
AAAACTAGATTAAGCTGAAAACGATTCGATAACAAAGCTAAAAAAAACTCGAAGTTCGACAATGGTGTTCTTCTTCAAAACCAGAGAGAAAAACATAAAAAAAGATAAGGATAATTGTGTGGGAAAAAGGACGTCGCCGCCTTCCCAAAATGGCCAAAACAAGCTGATGGTCCCCCCATCGCTAGTGGCCAAAAGTGGTTGAAAGGACAGAGATCGACTTCGGGATCGAGAGGTTCTCTCGATCATCTCCGAACATCGTGTCTTCAGCTTGATCTGGGTCTCGATCATCTTCGGCGGATCGAGCGTTGCATCCGATCTCAGTATCGATCTTCGGTTGGATCGAGTGGTGTACTCGATCTGGCTCTCGCTCTGCATGGCATCATTTACGTTCGTACCATTTGATCGACTGCTTTACTCGATCCTCGTCTCGATAATTCTCCTTGGATTGCCCGGTCTTCTCGATCTTCTGGTCGATCACATCCTAGATCGACATGCCATGCTCGATGTGTTCCTCGATCTCTGATCCTTAGTAAATATCCGAGCTTCCACGAGACGCTGCAACAGCTTCAGCACGTCCACGAACCTCCACGACTCCAAAGCAGCCAGAAACAACCTGACTGTGATGCAAAATGCAAGGAACATGCGTATGCTGGTGCAAGAATGCTCTAGGACTCTAAGTGATGCAATCTAACCTAAAACGTGATGTAAATGCATGAAAAGCTAACTAATGAGTATGCAAAATGTATGTAATATGCAGTAACATCATGTACTCCTTGATCGATCGCTTCACTCGATCTCTGTCTCGATCAGTTCCCTTGGATCGGCTGTACTACTCGATCTTCTGGTCGATCTCATCTAGATCGACTGGCCATGCTCGAACCTCCTCTCTATCTTTGGTCCTTAGCAAGCATTCCTGAATTCTCCAAGTCCAACGAACTTCCTCATGAGCCTCAACACGTCCACGAACCCTCCAAGACTCCAAAGTAGCCGAAAACAACCTGTATGCGATGCAAAATGCGAGAAATATGCATATGCTGGTGCAAGAACACTCTAGGACCTAATGTGATGCAAACTATACTAAAATGCAATGTATATGCATGAGAAACTAACTTATATATATGCAAAATGCATGGAATATACAGCTATATCAACTCCCCCAAACTTACCTTTTGCTTGCCCTCAAGCAAACAAAATTAAAGAAGGGAGAGAGGTTTTTAAACAAACGGGGGTTTAAGCTTCTTGCAAAGGTGCTTTTCGAATGAATCAATCTCAACGTCCTAGTTACCAGTTCTAAAATGCAATACACACACTCATACTCCAAAGAACTTAGCCATACTCATTGCACAAAGAATTTCAAATCATGACTCTCCTATTCCAAACAATCAAAGAAACTCATCCTTTAACATTCATTAATGACCGAACCATGAATCAAACTTATGCACTTTAAAGCAAAACACATTTGGCTAAGGGTAAAGGCTTATGAGCATAGAATGATCTCATTTTAAAGAGGGTTTATTTTAAGCGAGGGTTTCTCTCGAAAATGGTAAGAACTTTATGCATAATGCTAAAGGTAAAGACAATTGATGCATACATGATCAGATTCTCATCTACCCATGTAAACTAACAATGATCCTAAAACCCCTCTCATTTATTTTCTTTTAAGCTCACTCACCATCCAAGAGTTTACCCTTTTTTCCAAAGCTAAAGCTTAACAATCCCCAAATGAAAATAGAAAACATCTTAACTCTTTTAGGCTTGTGAAAAGGTTTGAAAATATTAGGCTCCTAGTTCTTTCTTATTAATAGCTCTCTTATTATATTTTTTCTTTTTTTTATTTTTTGTATTTTTTTTATTTTGGCACTTAGGCTCTTTTATATATATATATATATATATATATCTATATATATATTTTTCTTTTTATTTTGAGAGAGCTATCTTCTGAAATTATTGGACCATTATACTTTTTAAACACAAAACCTTTCACTTAAAACCTTTTATTCTCATCAAATACCAAACTCTTTTGAAACTGAAAACATGTTAACATGAAAGCAACCCCAAAGATTCCCCCAAACTTATCCTAAGCCTACATCTAGCTTCAAAATGCAAAGCTACCAATCATATGAGAACCTAATCATGTCGCCTAAACGTTATACTTTATGCTAAGTTCAAACCGAAAGAGGCCTTACAATGATGTCACAGACGAAAACTTGGCTACAAAGAAAGGTAAGGGTCAAGGTGGGAGTTCTACATAGGCTCACAAAGAGTGGTAAAAGGAAGAAGAGAGCCTAAATATTTTCAAGATCCATGTGTTCTTTTTCAAGTGCATAAGAATGATAATTAAAAATTCAAGTTAGGGTTCTCACTTAATAGGACAAGTTTCAAATAATGAGTGTTCAATTCAAGTCACGAAAATCGAAACTAGTGATCCAAGCATGGTAAGAACTTACTTTCAAAGTGTGAGCAAAGCATTAGAGAACTACCAACTACGATATTGAAACCATTCATAAGCTTAAAACACATTTTTAAGAAAACTTTAACCCCTTATGCAAATGTAAACAACCTAGATGCTTAAAAATTCTAGACTCAATCCTAAAATGCTTAACAAGATGAATGCAACTACATGAATTTTTTTGAAAATTTTTAAAACTTTTACCAATTTTTTTCCTTTTCTTTTCTATGCCTTAGATGCATGCAAGACTCAAGAGATGCACAGATAAAATAAGATCAAAATAAATAAGTCAAACCACACACATACTCCCCCAAACTTGAATGACACCGTCCCAGTGGCAAACATGTTCGAGAGAGCTCAAAACACAAAGCAAAAATCAAGAAAACATGAATGGTACGACAATGGAAGATGGTTGTTACCTCGGGTCTAGTCTCGGCTGGAACTTGAAGATGTTCCAGAAGAGCTAGATACTACGGCTTTGCCTTTGGAGCCTGGCTCTTGAAGAGAGAGACGCGCCGGTTGAATGTTACTGCCTTGAGTCTCACGGATGACAACTCCACCGGTTGAAAGTCTCCTCTTCTCGGGCTGTTGAACCTCCTCACTACATCCTTCTTTGGTTATCCTCCTTGAAGTGATTTGACCTTCTTGGCAAGCTTCTTGACCATTTTGCCTTGCCATCTGTTGATCTTCCTTTGCATCTCCACAACAGATGCAAGGAACTTCTCCGTCTTGGTTCTTGGCTCGAAATCGATCTTTGGAAGGGTGTAGGACTTGGGTATCTCATCATCTGTGGCAGGGGACTCAGACCTTGGACGTGGAGCGATTGCTGGGGCAGGTGTTCCTCATAGAGGAGCAAAGCACTCCTCTACAGTTGGCAAGAACTCGATGTTCCCAACACCAAGCAGCTCGGTCTCGTCTTTGTTCGGCAGGATGCACACCCTCTTCTCATTGTCCGCGTCAAGGAAAAGGTAAGTGTAGAACCCTTCTGCTGGCGTGCGTCCGAAGCTGTTGATATTCCTCATGTAGATCTCATCAATGAAAGCTCTAGCCGGGACGGGTGTGAACTCATGTATTGGCACGCCGGCTTGCATGAACAGAGGTGTGAGGAAGCCATCAATGAATGAAAAGCTTGCCTTGCACCGCAAGGCATATGCTTTGTACTTCACCAAGAAAGCAGCAAGTACGCACCCGTAGTTCACGTCATCACCGAGTTCATCCTCCATAGGCTCATCATTCTCATTCGGATCACACAACAGATGCTTCACGCCTTGGAACAAGAACCAAAGCTCGGTCTTCGTGACCGTAGGAGCAACTGATCGTCCGCTGAATGTGTTGGCGATCAGCTTCAAGGTGTACCTCAGCACCGGGCTTCTCACTCTCTTGATTTTGGCGGTGTTGGCCTTGTAGTCATTGTTGCTGATCAGGTCTTAAAAATCGTTTGCTCGCGTAAAGGAGGGGAACTCGATCTTGGTGGCGGCTGCGTTGAGACCATAAGCTTGACACAGCTCGAGGATTGAGAGGCTGAAAGCTTGACATCCGATCTTAAAAGAGAGACGGCCTTGAGAAGGAACAGGGACGCTAGGGTTCTCGTAACCAAACTCCAACGTGGCGAGGAAGTCTATTGTCACTTCTGGAATGGTTAGGCAACCCATCCGTGACAGACATCTTAAGCCAATGTTCTTGAGGAGTTGGTCGAAATCTCCCAGAATCCCCAGCCTAGCGAGTAGCCCTCTGTCCGCAAACTTGGTAGGCTCGAACCGAAGCCTCTCCAGCCGCTTCTTGTCCCTCTTCTCATCTTTGCTCCAACGAACCCTTTCTTGAACAGCTACCTCTTGATTCTCCCCCTCTTGTGCTGTCTCTTCTCTCGTTCTTTTAGGTTCCATTGTGCCTGAAACAAATTTCTCAAGCAAAATATGAGCAAATCGGCGGTTTGTAGAGAGAAAGGGAGAAGCAAAGGAGAAAATCTGTAACTATTACCCTAGAATTTTGGGGGATTTATAAAAATTATAACAAAATAATAGTGAAGCAAATCTAGAATCTCAGAAAAATCTAGAATTATTCCTATTATAAAGCTATTTAAAAAAAAAAACTGCTCCTAGTATCTAAAACAATCAAGCGAAATAAACGGAGATTTTCTTGAAGATATTCTTGGAGAATTGAAAATACTTTTGCAAGATTGAATTTAGAATACTTGTTAGCCTTCAGAAAACAAAAATTTCACACTCTAATTGCTTTTAACTCGAGAAAACAAAAGTGAGAGAGTGTGAAAGTGATTGAAAACATATAAAGGCCAACGAAACACAAAACTATGGGCAAGAGAAGTGGTTTCTGACAAAAGTCTTGGTCAAGGCACATCTTTCATGGTCAAAGATTCCTGCCTTGACCAAGTTTTGAATTTAAAAAGTGGAGGGAAAAGGTGAGAGAGGAAAAAGAAAATGTTACCTCGGCACGAGATCGAGTCCTTTTGGTCGATCTGGGACTCGATCTCATGCCCATAATGGCTTGGATCGAGAGGGTTGCTCAATTTGGGAGACGATTCAATTTGAATCGAGTCTTGGATCGATTGGCGCTCTCGTTCCTTGAGTTTTTGGAACCACGGCTAAGTCCTCGTAATCGAGCCATGCTCTCGATTCGGGGGTCGATTCGGCTTTGATCGAGTGATGGATCGAGTTGACGGATCGATCTGTCTATGAAGGAATTTCCCGAGAGAAAATAGATCGGTCGATCTCGATGGGACCGATCGATCCGTGCTCATATAGATCGACCTTGTCATTCGATCTGTCTACTCGATCTCGTCTAGATCGACTGACTCCTCTCGATTCACTAGCTCGATCTAGCAAAGATCGAGCCAAGATGAGTCGATCTAGAACTCGAACTCTAGCTTATACTCGCCCCTTCTCACTCCTTTTGGAACTAAGATCATGGCTTGCATTCCCTCATACTTGTTACTAAACACTCACAAGATAAAAACATAGAACTGGAAAAGAAATAAAGCAAAAATATGTACAGGACTGACATGGGAATGCCTCCCAAGTGCGGTTTCGTTAACGGCTTTCGCTAGACTTTACTTGGTTTAGGCGGATGGTGGGTCTTAGAGAAGCATTGAGGTGCTCTCCTTGTCAAATGCACTCGGCATGTATGGCTTAACTCTGTGTCCGTTCACTGTGATTGCATTCCCACTCTTGCCCACCAACGTGATGGATCCGTAGGGTAATACTTCCTTGATTTCATACGGACCGCTCCACTGTGACTTCAGCTTCCCTGGAATGAGCTTAAGCCTTGAGTTGTAAAGCAGCACCAAACTCCCTTCCTTAAGATCCTTAGATACCAGCTTCTTGTCATGAGCAGCCTTGGTACGCTCTTTGTAGATCCTAGCGCTTTTGTAAGCGTCCAGCCTTAGCTCATCAAGCTCGTGCAACTGGATCAACTGCTTTTCCTGAGCTGTCCTTAAATCAAAATTCAGCCGCTTCACAGCCCACAACGCCCTATGTTTCAACTCAACAGGAAGGTGACACCCTTTGCCGTAGAGAAGAGTGAAAGGAGTAGTACCGATGGGCGTCTTGAAAGCAGTCCGGTAAGCCCACAAAATGTCATCTAACTTCACCGCCCAATCCTTCCGAGTAGTCCCAACTGTTCTCTCGAGTATCGCCTTGATCTGGCGGTTAGAGACCTCCACTTGGCCACTTGTTTGAGGATGGTAAGGCGTAGCTACCTTATGCTTCACGCCATACTTCCTTAGAAGATTTTCAAACAGCTTGTTGATGAAGTGGCTCCCTCTGTCGCTTATCACCACCTTGGGAACTCCAAACCTTGGGAAAATAATGCTTTTAAAGAGCTTGATCACCACCTTAGAGTCGTTTGTTGGGGAAGCAATGGCCTCAACCCATTTAGAGACATAATCAACAGCTACTAGTATGAACTTGTTGCCGTATGATGAAGGAAACTGCCCCATGAAGTCTATGCCCCATGCGTCAAAGACGTCTACCTCAAATATGGGAACTTGAGGCATCTCATTCCTTTTAGTTATATTCCCTGCTCTTTGACAAGCTTCGCAGCTCATCACGAACTCATGGGTGTCTTTGAACATGGACGGCCACCAGAAGCTGGCTTGCAAGACCTTAGTGGCGGTTTTGAATGAAGCAAAATGCCCTCCATACAAAGACCTGTGTCAATGAAAGATGATATCTCTTGCTTCCTCCTTTGTCACGCATCTTCTGTACAGGCTATCAACACCTCTCTTGTATAAATAGGGCTCATCCCAATAGTAGTGACTCACGTCCCTCATGAACTTCTTCCTATGGTAGTTGTCAAGATGCGACGGCTCTTCCCCACATGCCAAGTAGTTCACAATATCCGCGTACCAATGGAGATCCTCCTCTTTGAAGCTCAGAACTTCCTCAAACCGCCCTTCTAGGCTTCCAAAAACAGTCGTAGTGATTGCCATGAGTTGTTCCTGGAGGAGAGAATCATCTAAAGGAAGAGACTCGTTGATCCTTAACCAAGTGAGATGGTCAGCAACGCCGTTCTCTATCCCTTTCTTATCTTTGATCTCCATGTCAAATTCTTGGAGTAAGAGGATCCATCTCAAAAGCCTCTGCTTAGTGTCCTTCTTGGAATAGATATAATGTAAGGCCGCGTGATCTGTGTAAACAATGGTCTTGGAACCCACGAGGTAAGCCCTGAACTTCTCAAAGGCAAATACAACCGCAATAGCTCTTTCTCCGTAGTGGTGTACCTCGTTTGCGTGTCATCCAAGGTTCTTGAAGCATAGTATATCACGTGCAGCTTCTTATCCTTCCTTTGGCCTAGAACGGCTCCCACGGCATAGTCACTAGCATCACACATAATCTAGAAAGGTAGAGACCAGTCTGGTGCTTCCACTATAGGCGCGGATTCTAGGGCCTCCTTGATGGTCACAAAAGCTTGCAAACACTCCTTATCAAAGACGAACTCAGCCTCCTTGCACAACAGCCGCGTGAGAGGGCGTGCAATCTTAGAAAAATCTTTGATGAAGCGCCTATAGAAGCTGGCGTGTCCCAAGAAACTTCTCACTCCTTTGATGTTAACTGGCAGCTCAAGGCTTGTCATCACTTCTATCTTTGCCTTGTCGACTTCAATACCCTTCTCTGATATCTTATGGCCAATCACGATCCCTTCCTTCACCATGAAGTGACATTTTTCCCAATTAAGCACCAAGTTTGTCTCCTCACAACGCTTTAATACCCTGCAAAAATTCAACAAACACGCAGAAAAAGATGCACCATAGACCGAGAAGTCATCCATAAACACCTCTACCATCTCTTCTATTAGATCGGAGAAGATCGACATCATACACTGCTGAAACGTAGCCGGTGCGTTACACAACCCGAATGGCATCCATCGATACGCGAAGGTGCCATAAGGGCATGTAAATGTCGTCTTCTCCTTATCATTAGGATGGATCGGTATTTGGAAAAATCCATTATATCCATCAAGAAAGCAATAATAGGGGTGATTAGCAAGTCTTTCAAGCATTTGATCAATAAAAAGCAAGGGAAAATGATCATTTCTAGTAGCAAGATTAAGCTTCCTATAATCAATACACATACGGTGCCCAGTAATAGTCCTAGTAGGTATAAGCTCATCTTTGTCATTCTTAAAGACCATGATCCCTCCCTTCTAAGGCATCACGTGTACGGGAGAAACCCACGTGCTGTCACTTATGGGATAGATCACGTCAGCTTCTAGCAGCTTAAGAACCTCTTTCTTAACAACCTCTTTCAAATTAGGATTCAAACGCCTTTGATGTTCTATAGAAGAGGCGTTCTCATTATACAAGTGAATCCTATGAGTGCAAAGCATTGGTGAAAGGCCCTTGATGTCACTTAGAGAGTACCCAATGGCCTTCTTATACTTTCTCAACTCAGTTAAGCGCGAGTGCAACTCATCATCACTTAAGTTTTCATTCACAATCACAGGATATGTTTTGTTAAGTCCTAAGAAAGCATACCTTAGCCCTTTTGGGAGCTCCTTAAGGTCCACCTTTGGGGCTAACAGCTCGCTCCAATCATCCTCGTGGTTGTTGTTGTTGTTTTCCTCCTTGGAACCTTCCTTAGAACCCGAGACATGGCCCTTGAGGCTGCTTTCTTCAACCGTTATCCCTTCTGAAATCGAGTCGTCCAGTCGATCTTGCTCTCGATGTCGTCTAGATCGAGCAGTTTCGCTCGATTCTCTCACTTGATTTAATGTGGATCGAGTGAGAGATTGAGACGCTGAGTCGATCTCCGGATTAGACCCCAAACTGATCGGAAGGCCTCTCTCGATCTTGGACTCGATTGTTTTCCTGGATCAATCACCCTCCCCGATCTTGTTGTTGGCTGCTGCACCGGATCAAGTTGTGCTCTCGATTGTCGTGTCGATTTGACCTCTAGATCGAGTAATGTCATCGATCTCGGAGTCGATCTCGAGGCAAACGCCTACATCTTCAAGCACAACCTTCCTTGAATCAAGCAGGTTGACGTACTCCTGAGTCCTCTAATCCACATAACCGAACTCTCCTGGCTCCTTAGTCAATGCCAGCTTCAAATGATCCTCCTGAGCCAACTCTTCCAGCAACTCATCCGCTAAAGCATCCAACGTCTCAATGTAGAAAGCTTGCCCTTCTATCGTAGGCTTCTTCAAAACCTCAGTGATATCGAAGTCCAGCCTTATATCTTTACCCAAGTGCAAGACAATCTTCCCATTCTTGAGGTCTATGATAGCTCCGGCGGTGGCTAAGAAAGGTCTACCGAGAATGAGCGGATCATTTGGTTCTTCATCCATTTCCAACATAACAAAGTCCGTAGGCACGTTTACTCCACTGATCTTCACTGGCAAGTCCTCAAGCAAACCCACGGGTAACCTCACACTTCTGTCAGCTAGTACCAACGGGATTCTACAATCCTTGAAACGGGTAAAGCCAAGCTTCTTTGCCACGGAATGAGGCATTAGATTTATACTAGCTCCGAGATCACAAAGGCAACTCTTGAACTCCAAAGGACCTAAAGCGCAAGGTATAGTGAAGCTTCCAAGGTCTCCCAACTTCTTAGGGACTATCTCCTTGTGTATCACAGCACTACACTCCTCACTTAGAACAAGCACTTCCTTTCTTTCCTTATTCTTCTTCACGAGAGTATCTTTGAAGAATTTAGCGCAGTTAGGCATCATTGCAAGGCAGTCCACGAGAGGTAGCTTGATCTCTACGTCCTTAAGGTGCTTCTGAAACAGGACTCTATGCTTCTCTATGAGTTGCTTCTTGAAACGGCCAGGAAAAGGTAGTATAGGTACTTACGGTGGAGGTACATAAGCATCATTCTCCTTAGTAGTTTGCTCTGCTTTCTTCTCAACAACCGCTTTCTCACCTCTCCTTGGTCTTTGAATCCAAACATTGTCAAAGTTTATCTTATCATCGGCTGAAAACTTACCCTCCCCCTCTTGAATTACAACGTCCTCGTTGATCTTGGGAGTAACCGTAGGTGCTAGCTCTTTCCCACTCCAAAGCGTAATGGCATTGGCGTATTCCTTGGGATTCTGCTCACACTTTCCCGGTAAGCTATTCTGACCACTTGTACTTGCCTTTCCTTTCTCTAGCTGCTTGATCTTGTTGTTTAAGTTGGTGATCTGAGTAGAGAAATCCGTGAGAGACAAGTCTAAACGAGTATTCATCTCGGCAAACTTCTGATTTGTGGAGGCTTGCCCTTGAATCAATTGTTGAAACATAGCTTGGACAGGATCCACTTGTTTTTGCATCGGTTGTTGTTGCTGAGGTACAATGCCGGAGGGTACATTGGCATATAACCTTTGTTTCCTTGCTGTTGTCCTTGGAAGTTGTTCTGCCCTTGCCCTTGGAAGCAACCACTTGGCTGAAAACCTTTGTTGTAAGGTACGAAAGGCTTTGCTTGCTGAGCAGGGTACACTTGATCCTTAGGGTTCGCGACATTGGTGCTACGGTATGAGAGATTGTTGTTTTGGTTGTAGCCTTGTGAATATCCTTGAGGTTTGTAGTTGTTTTGACCCGCCACCCAATTGGCTTCTTCTTGACTCAACTCAAGCTCCTCTAAGGTTTCATCCGCTTCACCAACAAAGTGAACATGCTTCTGATTTGCCAAAATCAACTTGTCAATCTTCTCATGCAATGACTTAAGCTCTTTCTTATGAGACTCTAGCTCAGAACCTCTTGGTGCACGGTCGTAATCTTCAGCATAGTTGCCGTCACTCAATGCCAAGTTCTCAATCAGCTCCATGCCTTCTCCTACCTCTTGACCAAGGAAGTTTCCCTTACTAGCCTTGTCAAGCAACAAGCGAATCTTAGGTGAAGCTCCACGGTAGATAGTGCTTAGAAGAGTCTCTTCGCTGAAGCCGTGGTGAGGACATTGGATAGTATATGATATTAGCATGGGGACACCTAACCTAGAAGATGAGCTTGTAGCCGTTGGACAACAAGATCAAGACCAGAAGGAGGTTGAAGAAGTTCTTAAGATACAAGGAGGCCCAATGACCCGAGCTAGGACTAAGGCATTTCAAAATGCCTTAGAGGTTCTACTTAATCAGTTTAAGTATGAATCAAGTACTAAGGAGGCTACACGTTCCACACTGGTCTGCATTGTAGCCGGGGACTAAGCTAGTGGGTTTGTGGGATACTTTGTTCTCTTTTTCCCTTAGTGAGTTTTGTCCCATTGGGTTTTCTCACTAAGGTTTTTAACGAGGCAAGTATTCCCACAATGTCATTGCCCATTTAGCTTGGCCTTGTTCCAAGCCCACTTCTTCCTACCATCCGTGGCTTGGATGTGTCTAGGTTCTTTTCCTTGTTTTTAGTTGTGTCTTTCTTGTAGTTTGTGATATTTTGAACAAGAGTCATGCATGGTTAGTCAAGGGGGTTTGTCCCAAGACCAACTTATTGCTCTCTTGTTGACCGTTCTTCTTCCTCTCTCTCTTCTCCTCTTAAAACCGTGAGTTAGTTGTTTGTGTGGTTTCATCTATCTTTTGAATAAAATCTCTTTTGCAAAATAGATCATCTCTCTTGGTGCGTCATATCCTTGAGAAATCCTGCTTAGAACCTAGGTGTGTCATATCCTTGTGTTCTAGTAGTTTTGTATCAAGAGCTTCCCATCTCTCTTGCTACATTCCATCTTCACTCTTTCCCCACTTTTCCCCTTCACTGAAGCAACCGCCCTTTCCACCATTCAGATCATTCTACCATTCACCACGAATTCTTCCTCACTTAGCTTGAAAGGAACGATCATTGACCGAGATCTTATCAAGTGGTATCAGAGCAACCCTTTCAAAGCTAAGTTTTCTGATCCAGTTCGCCCTTGTTCATCATTTCAATATTTTTTTAACTCTTCATCTTCTGTCAAAAATATTTTTAAAATTATTGTTCATCACAGTTTTGATCTCTTGTTTAGCCACAAATTTTTTTAAAAATAGTTTGGAATTTTTATAAAATTCTAATTTACCCAACAACTACTTACTGCGAGAAATTTTGTTTTCAGGAGCAATGGCCGGGGAAGATGACCCGGAACCTTCAGCTGTACGTGCTCAGAGGATGTTGGTCGAAGCCCTCACGGCTGAGATGAAAAAAATGTTACAAGTTGAGGTGGACAAGATCAGGCAAAGCTATGAACAGAGAGATACAGAACAGAGACGCCAAGGCAAAGAAACCGTGAGAGAAGATGAACAAGAAGAGCAGGCTAGTGGACATCAGACTGATCAGTACTACAAAAGCAGTAACTCCTCCAAAAGTGGCCGTAGAAGTTCTAGACAAGGCAGAGATCGTGTGCAAGACAACTTGGCTGGTCTTAAGTTGAAGATTCCCTCCTTTCACGGCAAGTTTGATCCGGATGCCTACCTTGAGTGGGAAAAGAAGATAGAGCTGGTATTCAATGTTCAACATTACACTGAGGAGAACCGTGTTAAGCTGGCGGCCACAGAGTTCTACGACTATGCCTTAAGCTGGTGGGATCAACTCGTCACGACTAGAAGGAGAAACCAGGAGTATCCGGTTACAACTTGGAACGAGATGAGAAAATTGATGAGGAAACGGTTTGTTCCGAGCCATTACCATCGCGAGCTACATCAGAGGCTTCGGAGATTGACGCAAGGCAACCGTTCTGTGGAGGAATATTTTCAGGAAATGGAAACACTAATGCTTCGTGCAGCTATCTTGGAGGACAGTGAAGCTACGATGGCTAGGTTCCTGGGAGGCCTTAACCAGGAGATTCAGGACCGCCTGGAAACACAGCATTATATCGACTTAGAGGAGATGCTTCACAAAGCAATGTTGTTTGAGCAGCAAGTCAAGAGAAAAGGGTCGTACCGTTCGAGTTATAGTACCAGACCAAACAGTCGGACAGTTTATCCGCGGGACCATAGAAACTCGTACCGGTCAGCATATCCGCAGAATCAACCGAGAGAAGATAAGCCGATCAGTTCCAAATCCGAAATTGTCCAACCATATGGGAAACCTAAGGAGGCTAACACCAAGGCTCGTGATGTAAAGTGTTTCAAATGCCAAGGCCGAGGACATTACGCCAATGAGTGCATCAACAAACGTGTTATGGTGTTACTAGAAAACGGTGACATAGAATCAGAGGATAAGCAACAAGAAGAAACAGAGGAGGAACATGAGTTATTGCCAGTACAAGGAGAGTTGCTTGTAGCAAGAAGGACATTAACCGTGCAAAGCAAACAAGAAGAACAAGATCAGCGTGAGAATCTGTTTCATACTCGTTGCTTGGTTCAGGGAAAAGTCTGCAGTTTGATCATAGACGGTGGAAGTTGCGCTAATGTGGCAAGCAGTATCATGGTTAAGAAGCTGAGTTTGCAAGCCACCCCTCACCCTAACTCGTATAAGCTACACTGGTTGAGTGACAAAGGAGAAATGAAGGTCACCAAACAAGTCTTAGTTCCACTGGCCATAGGAGAGTATAAAGATGAGATACTTTGTGATGTGCTACCTATGGAAGCAAGTCATATCCTGCTAGGGAGGCCGTGGCAATCTGACCGCCGGGTGATACATGATGGATTTTCCAACCGGCACTCTTTTGAGTTTAAGGGAAAGAAGAACACTTTGATACCCATGACTCCTCAAGAAGTCTACAACGATCAGAAACACGCCTTGAGGTCAGCCAAACATTTAAACTTCTTTTCTAAAGCTGGACAGGTTAAGAAAGCTTTATATTCCGAAACACCTATGCTATTATTTGTTTATAAAGAAACATTAACCACCATGGCTGATCTTACACCGGTGTATCCGAGTGAAATGCAAGCTCTTTTGCAGAACTATGAAGATGTCTTTCCAGAAGAGACACCAACGGGACTACCTCCTATCCGGGGTATAGAACACCAAATAGACTTCATGCCTGGGGCATCATTGCCAAACCGTCCCGCCTACCGTACCAACCCCGTGGAGACCAAAGAACTACAGAAGCAGGTGGAAGAACTGATGGCCAAGGGACATATCCGTGAAAGCATGAGCCCTTGTGCAGTACCAGTCCTCCTTGTTCCAAAGAAAGACGGTAGCTGGAGGATGTGTGTTGACTGCCGTGCAATCAACAATATCACGGTGAAGTATCGCCATCCCATTCCTAGGCTAGATGACATGTTAGATGAATTGCATGGTTCTAATATTTTCTCCAAAATTGATTTAAAGAGTGGTTACCACCAGATCAGAATGAAAGAGGGGGATGAATGGAAAACCGTATTCAAAACCAAACATGGTTTATATGAATGGCTTGTTATGCCATTCGGATTGACTAATGCCCCTAGCACTTTTATGCGTTTAATGAATCATGTTCTTAGGGCGTATATAGGCATCTTTGTGGTGGTTTATTTTGATGACATCCTTGTTTATAGCAAAGGTCTAGAAGAGCATGTGGAACACATTAGACTTGTGCTTGATTTGCTTAGAAAAGAAAAACTATATGCTAACCTTAAGAAGTGTACTTTCTGCACTTCTAGTCTTGTTTTTCTTGGTTTTGTAGTAAGCTAAGAAGGAGTCAAAGTGGATGAGGAGAAAGTGAAGGCCATACGTGACTGGCCAAGTCCTAAGATCGTAGGAGAAGTAAGGAGTTTCCATGGCCTAGCCGGCTTTTATAGGAGATTTGTGAGGGACTTTAGCACTATAGCTGCCCCACTCACTGAAGTCATCAAAAAGGAAGTTGGGTTCAAGTGGGAAACGGCTCAAGAAGAGGCTTTCCAAAGCCTAAAAGAGAAGCTTACTAACGCCCCTGTCCTTATATTGCCTAATTTCCTAAAGACTTCTGAGATTGAGTGTGATGCATCAGGAATAGGTATTGGCGCTGTTCTAATGCAAGAGAAGCAACCCATAGCATTTTTTAGTGAGAAGCTTGGAGGAGCCATGCTCAACTACCCAACATATGATAAGGAGTTGTACGCCTTGGTGAGAGCCTCACAAACGTGGCAACACTACCTCTGGCCTAAGGAATTTGTCATTCACACGGACCATGAGTCCCTCAAACACCTCAAAGGTCAGCAAAAGCTCAACAAAAGGCACGCAAGGTGGGTTGAATTCATAGAAACCTTCCCATATGTCATAAAGTACAAACAAGGTAAAGACAATGTGGTTGCTGATGCATTGTCAAGAAGGTACACTCTTCTCACTACTTTAGAAGCTAAGTTGCTTGGATTTGATCAGCTTAAAGATATATACAAAGATGATGATGATTTTTCAGAAATTTTTGCTTCTTGTTTCAAATCTCCTTCGGGTAAATTCTTTAAACAAGATGGGTTTCTCTTCTATGAAAACCGTCTTTGTGTACCTAATTGTTCTATGAGAGATTTGTTTATCAGGGAAGCACACGGAGGCGGTTTAATGGGTCACTTTGGCGTAGCAAAAACCTTAGAAGTAGTGAAAGATAATTTCTATTGGCCCCATATGAGACGGGATGTGGAGAGAATTTGTTTGTACTCACCTTTACCCATACCCTCTCATCCGTGGAATGACATTTCCATGGACTTTGTTTTAGGCTTGCCTAGAACAAAGACAGGTAAGGACTCTGTTTTTGTTGTAGTGGATAGATTCTCTAAGATGGCTCATTTTATTGCTTGTCATAAGACAGATGATGCTATGCATATAGCCAATCTTTTTTTTAAAGAAATAGTTCGCATTCATGGTATGCCTAAGTCCATTGTTTCGGATAGAGACACTAAGTTCCTTAGTTTCTTTTGGAAAACCTTATGGTCTAAGCTAGGAACTAAGCTTATGTTTTCTACTACTTGTCATCCACAAATTGATAGTCAGACCGAGGTAGTAAATAGGACTTTGGGTACTTTGTTGAGAGCTTTGATTAAAAAGAACCTTAAGTCTTGGGAGGATTGTTTGCCGCATATAGAGTTTGCATATAACCATGCTGTGCATTCTGCTTCTAAGTATTCACCTTTTCAGATTGTTTATGGGTTCAACCCCACTTCTCCTTTGGATTTAATGCCTTTACCTATAAGTGAAAGGATAAGTATGGACGGAAAGAGAAAAGCCGACTTGGTCAAACTAATACATTCGGATGCTAAGAAGAACTTAGAAGAGAAGACTAAGCTATATGCCAAACATGCGAATAAAGGAAGAAACAAGGTGGTTTTTGAAGCTGGTGATCAAGTGTGGGTACATCTAAAGAAAGAGCGCTTCCCAGCAGAAAGAAAATCCAAGTGGATGCCACGGATTGATGGTCCTTTTACAGTTACAAAGAAGATCAACGACAATGCCTATCAACTTGACCTCCAAGGTAAGTACCCTGTTAGCTCAAGTTTTAACATTACTGATTTACTTCCTTATGTTGCAGATGAGTTGGATTTGAGGTCAAATCCTTTTCAAGAAGGATGGGATGATATGAGCATGGGGACACCTAACCTAGAAGATGAGCTTGTAGCCGTTGGACAACAAGATCAAGACCAGAAGGAGGTTGAAGAAGTTCTTAAGATGCAAGGAGGCCCAATGACCCGAGCTAGGACTAAGGCATTTCAAAATGCCTTAGAGGTTCTACTTAATCAGTTTAAGGTTGAATCAAGTACTAAGGAGGCTACACGTTCCACACTGGTCTGCATTGTAGCCGGCGACTAAGCTAGTGGGTTTGTGGGATACTTTGTGCTCTTTTTCCCTTAGTGAGTTTTGTCCCATTGGGTTTTCTCACTAAGGTTTTTAACGAGGCAAGTATTCCCACAATGTCATTGCCCATTTAGCTTGGCCTTGTTCCAAGCCCACTTCTTCCTACCATCCGTGGCTTGGATGTGTCTAGGTTCTTTTCCTTGTTGTTAGTTGTGTCTTTCTTGTAGTTTGTGATATTTTGAACAAGAGTCATGAATGGTTAGTCAAGGGGGTTTGTCCCAAGACCAACTTATTGCTCTCTTGTTGACCGTTCTTCTTCCTCTCTCTCTTCTCCTCTTAAAACCGTGAGTTAGTTGTTTGTGTGGTTTCATCTATCTTTTGAATAAAATCTCTTTTGCAAAATAGATCATCTCTCTTGGTGCGTCATATCCTTGAGAAATCCTGCTTAGAACCTAGGTGTGTCATATCCTTGTGTTCTAGTAGTTTTGTATCAAGAGCTTCCCATCTCTCTTGCTACATTCCATCTTCACTCTTTCCCCACTTTTCCCCTTCACTGAAGCAACCCCCCTTTCCACCATTCGGATCATTCCACCATTCACCACGAATTCTTCCTCACTTAGCTTGAAAGGAACGATCATTGACCGGGATCTTATCAGTATAGTCCTTGAACCGTTCCATGGCTTCATTGAAAGTCTCATTGTTACTTTGCGTGAAGCCGCTGATCTCGCTTCTTAGCCTTGCTGTTCTGGTGCTAGAGAAAAACTTTGAGAGGAAAGCCTTCTTACACTCAGCCCAAGAGGTAATGGTGCCTTGTGGAAGTGTCTTCTCCCAATGTCTAGCCTTTGTCTCCGAGAGAAAATGGAAAGAGACGCAGCTTGAAAGCATCTTCGGATATGCCGTTTATCTTGATCATCCCACATACTTGTTCGAAGTTATCAAGGTATTCCAAGGGATCTTCCATTGCTAGCCCGTGAAACTTATTGTTTTGCACCATTGAGATGAAACCCGGCTTAATCTCGAGGTTGTTGTTCTGTACAGGAGGAGGAGTGATCCCAAACCTATTGTGATGAGTATTGGGAGCATCTCCGGCTCCTATGATCCTTGTGGGTCTAGCCGCGTGTTGGGGGTTTCCATGAATCTCAACCCTTGACCCTTCTTTCTTAGAATTATTACATCTTCGTTAGTCATTCGCTTGATATTCGCCGCATCCTGGTCATTAGTTTCTTTATACTTGCATTTTTAGACGAGATCGATCCAAACTGCTCGATCTAGTGGTCGATCCACTAGTCGATTTTTGTTAAATCATAGCCTTGCATTTTAATTTTTCTGTTTGTTCCTCATAGTAGTTCAATCACTCTTGGTAATTTTAAAATAGTTTTGCATTCCATTCGGTCGTTGCATATAGTTTTTAGGATTTTCACAATATCTCCTATTATTCACTTAGCTTTACACAGCTCTTGCATTCTCTTTGATCTTCCTAGCTCCTAGAAATAGATTGACTCTCACTTGCATACTGTACAACAACCTAAGTGTTGCATTTGAGTTTGATAGCCTCATTGCATCCTCACCCTTGCAAAGAAAGTAGTTATCAAAATAACAGCAGCATCAGTTACTTTTTCTTAACGGCAGCGGTGTCTCTTTTCCATAGCAGTTGCGGCTCCTTTTTTTTTCGTCACCACCATCTCCGCCAATGTTAATATCCATCGCTACGGTTGGTTGCAGCGACCATGAAAAGAACAAGGCTTAAAACGAACAATCGTGAGGCAAACACTGCGTCCAGACGCGCGGCGACCAAACGAACAACACTCATTGCGTCTAAATGCAGCATCTGGACGCAGTGCCGCAGCCGGAGCCGCAGCTGATTGCGTCAAGCAAACGAACAGGGCCTTAACTGATTTAGGGATTTTGACAAAAACAGATTTAAAGCAAATTGTAGAAAGATAAGCTTCGTTTCCAGTTAGATATTTCGAAGATTAAAAAAAAATTCGAGAAAAAGAAATAAAATTTTGTTGGAAAAAAAGATAAAGAAAAAAAGAAAGTTAATATTATCAATTCAAATGCCAAAAGTGTTTCTATCTGTTATCATTGACACCTAAACTACTCGTTACAGCATTTCTAATAAAACTTTATTTTTACCTTTAAACTCTACTTTTAAAGTAAAATCATCTTCAATGGTACTCTATATCATACTCTAAAAATAGAGATCTCTATTTGTATTTCTATATTTAGAGTTAAGTACAGAGATTTTTATTTTTTAGAATAAAATTGTTTTTCACAAAATACCTCTTTAATTTTGATATGTTTCTATTTTGTAAATTGTAATGCTATAATTGTCTCTATCGGTAAGCACACCCACTTCCTCTCTGGGGCACATGGTCTCCACCCTTCTCCGACAGTTGGTGCATTAGCCGGGAGGCTCGAAAGTCATGAAATACTGACCCTACAATCACCATGTAATATTTTCCAGTTTTTTGTTCTCACTCACACGATTTCGGGAGTCACTTCCTGCCTAAAGGTCACCCATCATAGTATAACGCCCCGACCGCCCTACCGGTGAGCACACTCACGTCCTCCCTCAGGACCATGAACCCCACTCCTGTCTGACGGCCGGTGAGTTATTTTTCTTGAAGGTCCGACTGGATTATTTACTGACTCTGTAATCACCACGTGACCTTTTTCTGTATTTTGGTCTCACTCACACGGTTGCGAAGAGTACCTCTTGGAAGGACACCCATCCTAGTCCTACTCCAGCTTAAGCACGCTTTACTCTGGAGTTCTCTCGGGGTAAGTGACCGAAAAAGGTAAGTGCACTTTGATGACATATGTAGTAGCCAAATGAATTCATTTAATCTTATTAAAATAGACTGGGCCAAGGTCGTTATAATTCTCCCTCACTACACGAGAATTCGTCCCCGAATTCTGATCTGGACGATGTGAACCCTAACCCCCAAACCCTAATACAGTCTCCTAGGACAGAACCAGCTTGACTTCCCAGGCTCTGATACTACTTATAACGCCCCGACCGCCCCACCCTTGTGTGACGGCCGGTGCGTTATTTTCTCGGAGGCCCCACCGACTTCTTTACTGACCCTGCAATCACCACGTGATCTTTCCCCATGTTTTGACCTCACTCACACGGTTCCGCGGAGTACTTCTCCGAAGGTCACCCATCCTAATCTTGCGACACAACCAGTTTGACTTCCCATACTCTAATTCCACTTATAACGCCCCCACCATCCCGTGTTTTGTCTTCACTCACACAATTTATGGAATAATTACCCGAAAGGTCATCCATCCTAGTCATACTCCAACTTAAGCACCGTTAACTATAGAGTTCTCTCGGGACCATTGACCAGAAAAATAAGTGCACTTTTGGTGACATAGATAACTAAATCAATTATCTTAAGTCTCTCCACATATACATTCATACTCTTGAAATCAGAATGTTACATAAATAAACAAAAGTTTTATTTATATATTTAAATACAATTATAATAGCAACAACTAGTTTTATTTGTATAGTAAGCTTTTAATTTCAATAAACTCATAACTGTATGAATTATTTTTGTTAAAATATAAAATAAATGGTAAACTCTGTATATTTGTAAACTAAAAAGTAATAACTAAATAGAATTAAGAATATATTTGAAATATTCTTTTTATAGTAGAAAATAGAGGTAAATGTGATGTCGGGCTGCACATCGGGCATATAGGCCAACATCCACGAGCAGCAAAGGACATAGTTCACATCGGGCTTCACATCGGGCAACCATGTCTGATATCCGAGAGATCAGACAAGCAGATCGAGCTGTACATCGGGCAAGGCGTGCCCGATGTAACCTTGCAGAGACAACCAAAGCTCCACATCGAGTAGGATGTCGGGCAAGACATGCCCGGCATACACCAGCAGGAAGAGTCTTTGTCTCCACATCAAGCAGCACATCGAGCATGGTGCCTGACACAGAGGTTTTGCACTCTCAGAAGTTAACCCAAATGGGTTTGTTGAAAGCAGAAGAGTTGTGAGCAGGGATCTATAAGTCAAGCAAAGCAAAGAAGAGTTTTTGTTGCCTAAGAAACTTATCTAACAACCTAGAATGATCAATCAGCAAAGAGAATTCAAAAGAAGAAAGTTTAGCAATGATCAAGAAGTAAAACAGAGCAAAATAAACAGAGAACTAAGCTAATTCAAAATTCAATAAAAGAGAAAGCAAGTTCCTAGATGTGGTTTTTGATTTTGGAGAATCTAGAGACTAACTAAGGTTGTTTCAAACAGCATTGATCAAGCAAACAAGCTAGCAATGGTGGTTCCTAGGCATAGAGTTCACAATCAAGCAAGCTAAGTCCAATCTCTTTGAAAATAGCCCTTTGCTAAACACCTTAACAAGAAATAACTCTCATTAGTGCTAAAACATTTAACAAGCAATAATAACCAACTCTATTTATGTCAAAATGCTCCACAACAGTCAATCTCTTGAGCCAAGTCCAGCAAATCCTCTATTAAACAAGATCAGCATTTCATCAAACACTTGGTGGGCATAAGAAAAAGCCTAAATCCTAGATAAATGTGATCAAGACATATCTATTTTAGAAACAGATTAATAGAGAGAAACCCATGAAATTAAACACTAAACAAACCTTAATCAATCCCTAAATCTCCTTAATCTACCACATCTAAGAATCCTAAGCAAACTACTCACTAATACTAATGTTTAACACCAAACCACAAGTGAAAAATATGTTAATTATGATTAGAAGAGAGATTAGAGAGAAATTAATGGCAAATGCAAACTTATATTAAATAAAGCAAAAAATTGTTTTACAAACCCAGAAAATGAACTCAAGAACAGTGTTATGAAGTGACTTATCGAAAATCCCAGAAAAAGGTATTTATACAAAAGAGAAGGAAGCCCTAAAGTAATGGCAAAAGTGTAATAAAAACAAGGCTCGGACTGGGTTCCTATCGGTCAGTTGTGACCGATAGGAATGATCGATAGGGATCCTATCGGTCTGGAAGATGACCGATAGGGTGACCGAAATATAACCGGTGCACTGCTATCGGTCACTTCACTGACCGATAGGACTGGTCGACAGGGATGACCGATAGGTCCTATGCCTTGATCGATAGGCTCTGCAGAGATCGTCTGCCTTGGTCCCTTTTGCTCCTCTTGGTGCAGCTAGCTTCCTGGATCATCCCCAAAGCTCCTCCAATGCTCCTCCTAGCTCATAAGTACCTAAAAACATCCAAAATGCATAGAAAATGCAAACTATGTCCTAAATGTAACCTAAGTCTAAAAGGAGAAGAAAATGGGACAAAAGATAAGGAAAACATGCAAAAGAGAACCAAAACATGTACTAAATGCAAGCCTAAATGATGTAAATTCAAGAGATATCAGTGCCCGACATCCGAACCAGAAGGAGCTCCACATCGAGCACGATATCGACCACTGAGCCCGATATGTGCTCATCCAAAAGTCTAATTATCTACTAGATTACCACTCTTTTAGGATTTTATGTCTCTTAATATAAATACTTAAAGACCTAAAAATGTTAGGCATCCTTTTTTCATTTTTTGTTAATCTTTTGTTCTTGCTTTCTCTTTGCTTTTGTGATTTGTAAGAATAAAGTTTTATCTTCTAATATAAGTTTCTGCACTTCTAAACTTAAATCTTTTTTAATCTCTCTCCCTAATAATGTTTAACCATTCTTTCTTCATAGATTCGATAGTTTTCACCATGATTAGTGAGTAGTCTCTTAAAGGCTCTTAGGTGGGGTAGATTATGGGGATTCTATGCATTGATTACTGTCTAAGGGATATTTTGGCTTGATAGAATTGATTGAACATGCTTTCTAATGAGTCTAACACTAATGAGAATTAGTTCCTGCTAGGTTGTATTAGTAAAGGGATGATCACCAAGGAATTGGGTTTATCTTGCTTGATAGTTGAATTCTATGCCTAGGAATCAGCATTACTTGCCTTGCTACAATGTTAATGAGATTGAAAGCATCTTGGTCTTGTGTTTGAATCCCCTAACTCCATAACCTCATCTAGGATCCTTGCTTTTAGTTTATTGAATTTTGAATTTTCTTAAGTACTTGTCTTAGTTACTTTGATTATTGCCTAATCATTGCTCTTGCTAGTTTTGTTTGGTTGACGGTTCATTAGGTTGATAGCCTAAATAATCTTGCTATTTCTGCTTGAATTAGATTATCTATTTCATTCTTGGTGTTTTCACATTAGCCTATGGATTGGTAAAAGCTCAGTACTACAATGACTAGTGTAGGTTGAGTAATTGAAGTAGCTCAATAGCTTGTACCAGTACAATTCCATTAGCTATAAACATGATAATGATCCACAAAACCCTTCACCAAGGATAACTCCTTATCTCTGCACGTTTTCTGATGGATATGTGAGCCTTGCATGCTCTCCACACCTCAACTCTAGGCTATAGCCTGCACGGTAGGCTTCATAGCATTTGAGATTTGTACCATCGTATCCTATAGTTCTTAGGCTTGGGTGTTATCACGTTATTGGCTGTAACCGTGATAAGGATTAACAAAGCCCTTATTCTATATCTTTTATCTTGTATGTAGTCTCGTCATTGGCTATAGTCATGGTCCTTGTCCTTTGGCATGACTATAATCATGAGACTCATCTCATAGCCAAGCTATCATTCTCGTCCTTGCTGATTAGCTTTGTAGGCCATGTGTTTTCTTGGTATTTGCTGCAGCCGTTTGAACTTATCTACTGATTCTTAGGCTTTCCATAGCTACAATCATGAGGTTTAACTACTAGCTTCGTAGGCCCTGCATTGTCATGCCTTCAGCCACGGTTTTTGTCCTATAGATAGTTTGTTCAATGACCATTCATTACTACTCCTCAATGGCGGCTGATTCGTCTTTACAGATTCACCATTGCAATCGTGTGATTGGTCCTTACTAAGTGGCTAAGACATGAACCATCCTTTTTCATTATTTATATAATCGACAAGCCCACGTCCTGCGATGTCAAGACACCTCCTATCATGGCCCTTAACCATGTCGGACAGCTACTCGTGTGCCACCATCCCATTGGTCGATTTTTGACTTCGATCATTTCATCTTCTGTCTTTATTTTCTCCAGCTTATAATGGTCTCTCATTCACATATTAATGTTGGAATGTGCCATATCCCACTCAGGTATTTTGTATCCGAGACATTCTTGCTTCAGATGACCGTGAAGTCATTCTCTAAAGTAACTTCTTATCTACTTGTTCTTTTTCAGAATTTCTTTGAACAATCTTCATCTTTTAGCTTCCTTAGTTGATTCTTATCATCAACCTTGGAATTCAGTACTTCAGCTTTTGGCCCATCTCTCTCTCTTGCCCATTTCCCTGTCCCGATGGTCTTCTCTCGACCATCTTAGGTTCCACTCGGAATTTTGTCCATATGCTTCGGCCAAAGTGCTTCTCTTTGCCTTTGCTTTCGATCCAATTCGTCCTTTAGCTGATTCCGTGATTTTTGTTTCTCGGCCTAAAGTTCTTCTCTCGGCCGCTCGGCTCCGGGTTATTACTTACCGGGCCTACCGCCGTGGGTGACCCAAGTCTCAAGGGAGTCATGCAACAACTTGCTTTTCACAGAGGATATCTAAACACTGAGGTACCAAAAAGTTTGGGTGCCTAGCCATGAAGAGCTATGATGGGACCAGTGATCCCGAAGATCACATAGCTCAGTACAAACAGAGGATGTTTTCTGCCTCTCCCTCGTCCAACATAAGAGAGGCATTCCTCTGAAAAAGGTTCGACACAACGCTCTCGGGACCCGCCCTGTAGTGGCTAATCAGCCTCTCCAACAAGACGATCGAATTCTTCGCCCAGCTGCACAACCTCTATATCCAGCAATTTGCCAGCAGCAGGAAGCTGACCCAGGGCATGGAGCATCTGTTTGATGTCTGCCAGGGGGTTGAGGAGCCTCTCCGGGCATACGTCACCTAGTTCAACGCCGTATGGATAGAGATACCCGCCTGCCATGAAGTCACTATAGTGAATGCTTATAGGAAATGGCTCTTGAAAGGCTCAGGGAATCTACAAAGACCTAACCGAGAATGTTTGAAACAATATAGAGGACGTACTCTACTATGCTCACTGACAGATCTGCTGAGAGTGTGACCCGGATCATATAGCCATCATGGGTCCTCGGTCCCAAGGACAGCAAAGAGACCAAGAGGAGCAAAGAGACCAAGAGGAGTGAAGATAATTGAGGGTACCCCAAAAAGAAGAGCGGTTACTCCGTCGATAAAACCGGAGGAGATTCCAGATCCCGAAGCTTACACATCTCTGGGGCAGGTGGAGATCCTCCAACCCCACAGGGGAGATAGTGAAAATTGAGATGGCGTTCAATAATCTCGAGATAAATGCCACCCTGACGGTGATGATTGAGACTTTGAAAGTCACCGGGCACGCGATTAAGTGGCCACCACCCAGGAAGAGGTTTCCCGGAGACCCCTCCTGGGACCCCCTAGACCACTTCGAGTTCCACAATGACAAGGAACATGAAACTAAAGAATTCTACTCACCCACCTCCTCTCAAGAAGGAGGTTGTAGAAATCATCAGCAAGGGCCTACTCACCCACTTCCTCTCAAAGAAGGCACGAGCCCGACTGCTCGGGCAGAGGAGAGACGCATCCCGTCGCCCGAGAGGTCACAAAAGCTGCTTAAAGCAGGATTCGGGCGCGAAGTCCAATGCCCCGAATTGTTGGTGATTATCGTGGTCGTTAAGAAGATAAGGAGTAAGTGACGGATATGTATCAACTTTTCCAGCCTCAACTTGGCTTGCCCGAAGGACTCATTCCCGCTGCCGCACATCAACAAGCTCGTAGACGCCACCACAGGGCTCGACCTGCTCAGCCTCATGGACGCCTTCTCTCGATACAACCAGGTGCGCATGCATCCACCGGATGAGGAGAAAACAGCCTTCGTGACCCTGCAAGGTTTATATATCTACATCATGGTGCCGTTTGGACTGAAGAACGCGGGGGCAATATACCAGTACTTTATGAACAAGATGTTCCCCGGCCATATAGGGAAGACGATGGAGGTATATGTGGATGACATGGTCGTCCATTCAACCAAGAGTGACCTCCACCTGGAGCACCTAAAAAGCTGATTTGAGACACTCTGGGAGCATGACATGAATCAGAACCCAACAAAGTGCACTTTCGCCATCGGATCCGAGAAGTTCTTGGGGTACATCGTCACAAGACGGGGTATCGAGGCCAACCCAGATTATATTCGTTTAATCTCAGAGGTACTCCCGCCCCAAAATGTCAGAGAGGTACAGAGCATGGCGGGGCGAATTGTCACCCTAAGTCAATGCATATCCCGACTATCATATAAAGCTCATCCGTTCGTCGACTAGATGAGAAAGTTTGAACCCTTCGAGTGGACGACGGAGTACCCTTGCAAAGTTTGAAGGATTATCTTACCACGATTCCAGTCTTATCAAAACCAATCAACGGGGAGCCACCCCTGCTCTACCTAGTTGTCTCAGGCGGCACCGCCTCCTCCGTTCCTGTCAGCGAAGACGGCAGCAAACAGCTCCCGGTGTACTACACCAGTCATACCCTGCTGGACGCCGAGAAGAGTTACACCATGCTGGAAAAGTTAGCCCTTGGCTTTGACTTCATAAGCCAAAAATCCCGTCCGTACTTCCAGTTGCCCCACATCTATGTCGGGACCGCCGCCCCGTTCAAGAACGTACTCAGCAAGCCCGAGTCATCCGGATGAGTCATGAAATAGGCTGTCAAGCTTGCACAGTTTGACATCAATACGTAGGCCACATGATAGAGGACGTTCCTATCAAAGTAGGAGACTGCATGATTCCCACTGATTTTGTGGTTCTGGAATATGGAGAAGAACCCAAAGACCCCTTGATTCTTGGCAGACCACTCTTGGCTACTGCAGGAGCTATCATTGACGCCAGAAAGGGTAGAATAGAGCTGAATGTTTGTGGTTTAGTGCTGAAATTAGAAATGGACAAGCTGATGAAGAGGCCAACCATAGATGGACAGACTTTTTATGTGGATGTTCTCACAAACTTTGCTGATCAGATCTTCCATGAGATGAGTTCAGAGGACTCTTTGGAGAGGGCGTTGACCACTTCTATAGCAAAGTATGAGCATTTGGATGCTGCTGCAACAGGCTACACAAAGATGATGGATGCTACTGCACAAGTGATGCAATTGGTTGCACATGATGAGCTTGTTACCACATATGCCAAAGCTGCTACAATGGATGATTAGAGTGCAGCAAAAGCACCAAAAGTTGAGCTTAAACAGCTCCATGCAGGACTAAGGTATGCCTTCCTTGGAGAAAACTCCACTTATCCTGTTATTGTTAATGCTTCATTGAACAATGCAGAGCTCACCCTTTTGCTAAGTAGTCCTGCTAATGATGCTGTAGTGGTTTTGAAGCTCTTTAAGACCATTATCTTCCCCAAATTTGGTGTCCCGCGGATTGTTATATGTGATGGTGGTTCTCACTTTGTTATCAAGGTTTTTAACAAGCTATTGAATAAGTATGGTGTACAGTACAAAGTGGCCACGCCCTATCACCCCCAAACTAGTGGACAAATTGAGGTTTCAAACAGGCAGATTAAGCAGATTCTGGAAAAGACAGTTGGAAAGACAAGGAAAGATTGGTCAGCAAAGCTGGATGATGCATTATGGGCTTACAGGACAGCATACAAAACGCCACTTGGGACTACACCATTCCATCTGCTCTATGGCAAGGCGTGCCATCTACCAGTAGAGCTAGTGTTCATGGCAGAATGGGCTATCAAGAAGCTGAACTTCGATCTGAAGCCTGCTGCAGAGAGGCGCTTGATTCAGCTCAATGAACTGGATGAAATCAGATAACTGGCCTATGAAAACTCCAAGTTATACAAGGAGAGGACAAAGGCATATCATGATAAGAAGATCATCTCCAGACATTTCGAGCCCAATGACCAGGTACTACTTTACAACTCTCGTTTACAGCTTTTTCCTGGTAAACTGCGTTCTTGATGGTCAGGTCCCTTCACTGTCAAAGAAGCTCGACCACATGGTGCCATTGTCTTGATCAACTCCAAAGGAGAGGAGTTCACTGTCAATGGACAAAGAGTGAAGCATTATTGGGCGCAAGCCGAGATTCCAGTAGGACACATTGTGTCTCTGGATGATGCACCAGCTGTCTAAACAGCCAAACAAAGTCGAGCTAATGACTTTAAACAAGCGCTTAGTGGCAGGTAACCCACTAGTAAGTTGTATATTTTGTACTTAGTTTTTATTTTCGTGCGTCAGATTTATTTTATTCAGTAAAAAAAAAAAACCCGACCAACAAAAAAACGGGTGACGCTCGTCACCCGTCCGCGATCCAGGTACGATCTAAACTCTTTTCTTCTTCTTCTTCCTCGTCTCACACCTGAAACATAACGAACACTTAGGCAAAAATTTCGAAATTCTTAACTATTGATTTTGTTAACCAAATTGAGTGATTCAAAAGCCTAATCCGTGTAAAATTTGGCCCTCTTTCACAATATCAGTTCCGTTTTCAAGATCTGCAAGGTATGTGTTCGGAATCCCCAATTTTCAGACCGCCATAGGTTTGGTAAAATTCAATTTTCGACTTGATTAGCTTGATTTAATTGTTGAATCATGGTTAGTTAGGTTGTATTAGATGAATGATACCATCCTTGTGTGATTTAATTGGTTGATTTGCAAGTTTTGAAATTTTCGAGTTCATGATGAACTCTGCAAAAATCTGGAAATTTTGGGTGATTTGGGTTGAGCTGATGATTGAATTGTTTTCTTGGTAGTGTTGTTGTTGATCGCCATTAGTTATTTCACCTTGATTGATTGATTTTTCGAATTTTCGAAAATTTGCTGATTTTGGTGATGTTTTTGGTTGATTTTGGACTTGAATTTTCAGATGCCTAGACAGGAGAAACGACCGCGACAAGGCTCGTCTTCGAGCTCTGCATCAGGTTCAACACAGTCGTTCAGCAATTACCCCATTTGTAGGCCTCCATGGCCAAAGTGAGAGAACCTGAAGATACCATCTCGAGTGGCTTGGGCAGGGACTCTGAAGCAGGAGATAGCACGGGATACCTGCATACTCCGTGATATTCAGGAGGAGTGGGATGAGTATGACACGGTATTCTAGAATGCGTGGCAGGAAGTGAAGATTGTGCCCACCAGGTTCGCGGATGCCACTGTCTTGCAGAAGATGGGCATTTTTGATGAGGTTTTTGAGGCTTTGGAGAGGATCGGGATGGGCACAATGCCATTCCAGCAGTATGATCTGTGTCCAGATTTGGTCCGCGAGTTTCTCTCTACTGTTCGTGTGTACTACGCGAATGAGCTGGCTAAGAGTGTGCAGGAAGGCACGTTGACATTTCTTATCTGCGGGATTTGCTACAGGATCAGTCTGATGGAGCTATGGTTTCCGGGATCTATGGTTTCTCTGACCATCCCACAGGCGTTCTCCTTCCCTCACAGTGGACCCACATGCAGACATTCTGGTCCAAGTTCGGGAATGGAGTCTATGACAGCAAGACCAGCACGCAGACGGAGGTTCGACATCTGGTCTTGAGGTACATTTTGCGCCTTCTTGGCAACACCATACTGTGCAAGTCTGCGCCGAGCAAGACACGGGTTAGTGAGCTGCTTCTTCTTTACTACGGCTTTGCTGATATGCTCGCGAAGGAAATACCCATGGATAGCATGATCCGCGCTAACTTCGGCGCGATTTTCACTGAGCATTTGGTCTCTTTGAAGACCAAGCCATTCACCAGTCCGCGGGAGAAGAATGAGAGTGTTGGCAGCCTCTTGACACCGATTTTTCAGCATTTTCAGATCGATGTCACTCCCTGCAGCCTTCGCAGTGACTGATAATCACTTTTAGTACGGTTATATTGCAGTGAGGTTATCAAACTCAAATGCAAGACATGTTGTAGTACAGCAAGCAAGAGAGAGTCAATCCACTTCTAGGATGATAGAGAATGCACAGAGAATACAAGGACTAATACAAATCTAAGCGAAATGAGACGGTTTATGAGAAAATCTCTAAAAACTAGATGCAGCTGCTTAAACAGAATGAAACCTATTTTAAAAATACTAGAAAGGAAGAAACTATCACGAGAAACAAACAGAATGATTAAAGGAGAAAGCTTCGAATAATTAAAATTCGACTAGTGGATCGACCATGAGATCGACCACTAGATCGAGCAGTAACAATCGATCTCGTCTAAAAATGCAAGAACAGTAAAACTAAGGACCAGGATGCTATCAGAGATCAAGCAAAAGATGAGATAAGATGTAAAGATGCTAAGAGAAAGGGCCTAGGGTTGAGATTCATGGTCAGGGGTTTCAAAGGTTCGACCTTGGGTTTAAAACTTTAAATCGACTCACTTGGTACTCCACTGATCTTCACTGGCAAGTCCTCAAGCAAACCCACAGGTAACCTCACACTTCTGTCACACTTGGCCGGTAAGCTGTTCTGACAACTTGAGCTTGCCTTTCCCTTCTCAAGTTGCTTGATTTTATTATTCAAGGTTGTAATCTGAGTAGAGAAATCCGTGAGAGACGAGTCTAGGCGAGTATTCATCTCGGCAAACTTCTGGTTTGTAGAGGCTTGCCCTTGAATCAGTTGTTGAAACATAGCTTGGACATGATCAACTTGTTGTTGCATCGGTTGTTGCTGCTGAGGTACAAAGCTCGGAGGGTACATTGGCGTATAACCTTTGTTTCCTTGCGGTTGTCCTTGGATGTTGTTCTGCCCTTGCCCTTGGAAGCCACCACTCGGCTGAAAACCTTTGTTGTAAGGTACGAAAGGCTTTGCTTGCTGAGTAGGGTACACTTGATCCTTAGGGTTCGCGACATTGGTGCTACGGTATGAGAGATTGTTGTTGTGGTTGTAGCCTTGTGAATATCCTTGAGTTTTGTAGTTGTTTTGACCCGCCACCCAATTGGCTTCTTCTTGGTTCAACTCAAGCTCCTCTTGGCTCTCATCCGCTTCACCAACAAAGTGAACATGCTTCTGATTTTCCAAAACCAACTTGTCAATCTTCTCATGCAAAGATTTCAACTCTTTCTTGTGAGACTCTAGCTCAGAACTTCTCGGTGCACGGTCGTAATCTTCAGCATAGTTACCGTCACTTAATGCTAAGTTCTCAATCAGCTCCATGCCTTCTTCTACCTCTTGACCAAGGAAGTTTCCCTTACTAGCTGTGTCAAGCAACAAGCGAATCTTCGGTGAAGCTCCGCGGTAGATGGTGCTGAGTAAGGTCTCTTCACTGAAGCCGTGATGAGGACACGGGATTGTGTAATCTTTAAACCGCTCCATGGCTTCGTTGAACGTCTCATTGTTCCTTTGAGTGAAGCCGCTGATTTTGCTCCTCAACCGTGCTGTTCTGGTGCTAGAGAAGAATTTTGAGAAAAATGCCTTTTTACACTTGGCCCATGATGTAATGGGGCCTTGTGGAAGTGTCTTCTCCCAATGTCTAGCCTTGTCCCCAAGAGAAAATGGAAAGAGACGTAGCTTGAAAGCATCTTCGGATATGCCATTTATCTTGATCATCCCACATACTTGTTCGAAGTTAGTAAGGTGTTCCAAGGGATCTTCCATTGCTAGCCCATGAAACTTATTGGTTTGCACCATTGAGATGAAACCCGGCTTAATCTCGAAGTTGTTTTTCTGTACAGGAGGAGGAGTGATCCCAAACCTATTGTGATGAGTATTGGGAGCATCTCTGGCTCCTATGATCCTTGGGGGTCTAGCCGCATGTAGGGGGTTTCCATGGCCCCCTCCCACTGCCTCGTGAGCTGGAGGAGGTCCCTCTGGATGCTCGTGCTCAGCCATAGCTTCAAAGTCAACCAAACCGTGCTGAACAATCTCCTCAAAAGCTCTAGCTTGTTCTCGTAGTCTTCTTTGCCGTGAATGACCAAGTTGATGAATGTTGTCCAAGGGTTGAAGTAGATTGTTGTCTCCCCTTGAACGAAGATTCATGTACCTGAAAGACACACGTTTGAGAGTAGAGAAATTAGTAACTTAAACAAAGTAAAGGCTTAGTCTTTACTAAACCCCAAATCTCAATGCTTTCTAAACACTCCTAGAATGGCAACGGCGCCATTTGATAGCTAGAATTTTGCAGAGTGTATGCAATGATGTATCAAAGCTCAAATGCAACACTTAGTTGTAGTAAAGTATGCAAGCGAGTATCAATCCAATCCTAGGAGCTAGAAAGATCAGTGAGAATGCAAGGATCTTTTAAAACTAAGCAAATGGTGGACAGTTTTGTGAAATTCCTAAAAACTAGATGCAATGATTAAATGCAGGGCAAAACTATTTTAAAAATACCAGGAACGAGCTAGCTACCACGAGGAAAAGACAGAATGATTAAAATGCAAAGCTACTAATTACTAAAATTCGACTAGTGGATCGACCACGGGATTGATCACTAGATCGAGCAAAAGCAATCGATCTAAAAAGCAGTTTAAGCGAAAGTAAATCTAATGACCAGGGTGCAAGCAAGCAACAAGCGAATGATCAGCAGAGACTAAGAAATACTAAAAGGAGGGTCCAGGGTTGAGATTCATGTTCAGGGGTTTCAAAGGTTTCAGCTTGGTTTGAAAATTTTAGATCTACTCACTTTGTGAGGTTCCCTAAGCCTTGAAAACTAAACAAGATCCATCCATGGCGTGTGGCATGGATCACTCTCTCATTCTCTCCTCCAGACCCATGGCGTTTGGCGGAAAAAGAGATTGAGAGGCAAGGAACACATATTTCAATCATGCGGCTTAACTAGTCCCCTAAACTACCATGGCGTTTGGGAAAGGGTAACTAGTCTCTAGGATGCGATTTTCAGAGATCTCTGGATCCTGTCAAGGTAAGAGCTCTCTCTGATCATAAAGATCTTGGCGTGAGACTCTTTAAGCCTTAAGAACTCGACATCCTAGAAGAGAAAGCCTTTAAGAACAAGAAAACACCAAACTTGAAAACCTTTTAGAACCCTTTGAATCCTCTCAACCACAAAACCCAATAAAACTACTCGCGACTCATGTAATAAACCGTACGAAATGCAATAAATGAAGAACTAAACATGAATAGCGATTGATTTAACTTAAACGATTCAATATTCATAAGCAAAACAAGAAAAAGCTCGAAGTCTAACAATGGCGAATTGCCTAAAACGAGCGAGAAGATAGAAAAGTAGTCGACAAAACGTGATAATGAAAGGGATCGTTGGTCTTTGCCTAAAATGGCCAAACCGCAAATGGTCCCCCCCTTCGCTACGGTCCAAAAACAGGCTGGACGGATAAGGTTGGTCTGGGATCGATCACGAAGCTCGATCTGGCAATCGATCATGTCTTGAATCGAGCGGCTCTTGGTCGATCCCCGAGTCGATCTTGTGCTGATCGGGTTGGAAGCTCGATCCAGTCCTCGATCTGCATGGCGTCGTCTACGTCCGTACTCCAAATCAATCTCCATGCTCGATCTTCTGGTTGATCTCATCTAGATCGACCTGCCTTGCTCGATCTTCTGCTCGATCTCAGGTCCTTAGCGTGCAATCCTGATTTCTCCAAGTGTCCACGAACCTCTCACGAGCCTTAGCATGTCCACGAATCTTCCAGAGCTCCAAAGTAACCGAAAGCAAAGTGATTGTGATGCAAAATGCGCGAAACATGCGAATGCTGGTGCAAAGACACTCTAGGACCTAAAGTGATGCAAACTAACATAATATGCAATGTAAATGCATGAGAAACTAAACTATATGTTTGCAAAATTCATGGAACATACAGTTCTATCAATGAGACACACTTGGACAGCATAGGCACCATCGTGTTTTGTCCAACTCAAGAGGAGTGTTATGCACCACTTGGAGCAGCCATGATCCCAACTCAAGCCGCTCGTGAGCCCTCAGAATCACCACCCTCAGATGCCGTGATGCCAGCTGACTTTGAGCTCCCCAAGATAAATTTTGAGCCAAGGACCAAAGCAGAGAAATTCCTAGCTTCGGTCGTGGTAATACAGCGCAAGATAACCAAGTGGCAAGGCAAGATGATCAAGAAACCTGCCAAGAAGGTCAAGGCGCTTCAAGGGAACTCACCCGCGAAGTCTACGCAGTCCATGAGTGTAGAGGTCGAGCAGCCCGAGAAGAGGAGGAGATCGACTGGTGCGATAGTCATCTGTGAGCCTCAAGGCAGCACACAACAAGCACGTCACTCCATCCATGAACTCCCAACCACGGACAAAGGCAAGGGAATAGCACGACGCTCCTCTAGCAAGAGCAGCTCCGCTGGAACATCCTCAAGTTCCAGCCGAGTTTAGCTCCAGGGTACCAACAACCATCCCTTGTATATACCACGCATGTTTGAAGTTTTTGCTTTGTGTTTTGAGCTTATCTAGAGTTTGTTTGCCACCGAGACGGTGTCATTCAAGTTTGGGGGAGTGTCTGGTGTGTTTGACATGTTTTCTTTCTTCTTATTTTCTGTTATCATCCTTTGAGTCTTGCATACATCCTAAGGCATAGAAAAGAACAAAAATTGGTAAAAGTTTTAAAAATTTTCAAAAAAAAATTCATGTAGTTGCACTTGCATTGTAGAATATTTTAGGATTGAGTCTAGAATTTTTAAAAATCATTTAGGTTGTTGCATTTCCATAGAGAGTAAATGATAAACACTTGTTAAATTGTCAATGTTTAAATTGTTTTCAGTGCCTAAGTTGTTTGTTGTTTGATTGCATCTAGTGAGTTTGAAGTTAAGGCTGCACCATACCTTGATTACTTGCAGTTGATACTCTAGTCTTATGTTGAAACTCGCTTTGATTTGATGCCAACTCCATTTTATTAGAACCTTAATCTTGACAATGAATTATCTTGTTTGTGCATTGAAAGCGAATGCATGGCTTATCCTTAGACATACTTGGATTATCATCTTCATTTCTTACCACTCTTGTTAATCCAAATAGCTGATCCTCATCATAATGGGACAGTTAACCATGCCTTAAACCTAACATTCTTTCAAACCTAAACACTTTTGCGTGAGTAGTGAGGCCTTTCATTGCATTATTTTCAACCCTATCTTTGCAAAAAGTGTTAGGAATAGGGCTGGCAAGGAGAAGCTCCCTTGTAGACACCAGCTTGCATTTTGAGCTTGGTATTGGGTTAGGAGTTTGGGGAAAGGGTCATTTGAGTGGTTTAAGTGTTTCATGTTTATATGTTTTCAAAAAGAAGAAAGAAGTATGGGGTTAGTAACAAAGGGGGAAGTTAGTTGTGGTTAAGTAAAATAGATAAAATGCTCCTAGTGTTAAAGAAAAGAAAGGCGCCAGCAACAACAAAGCTAAGAAGAGGTTAACCGAAAGGAAAAATCTGACCAAGCTATCCACCAAAGGTGATGAAGGCGGCGCAAAACAATCAACAATGAAGAGCAAGGTCTAAATAGAAGAAGTCAACCACACGGCAAAGCCAAGAGAAGTTTCCCCCATTGTGAAGAGTGAAGATGATCAAGCGCTTTGGGAAAGGGTAGATTTAAGGGTTAACTTTGGGGTTTTACAAGTTTCTAGGATCATCTTGGGTAAAATGGGTAGAAGGGGGCTTTAACTTGCATGCATAGGTGTGCCCTTACCTTTAGCATTTTGCCAAAGATAGGATACTTTCATTGAGTGATCCCCTGATTTTTAAAACCCTTCTTAAAACGAGATCATTTTCATCTTGTGGCCTTATCCCTTTGACCAAATGCTTTCGCTTGATGTGCACAACTTGATCCATTGGTTAACGCTTAATGAATGTTAAGGAGTTGGTTGATTTGAATGCTTGTGTAGACTAAGCTAGGGTTCATTACTTGCTTTGATGGGTATGGCTAAAGTTTTTAAAGTAGAACAACCTCTTTGCATCTTAGAACTTATAACTTGGGCGTTGAATCGTTTTCTCCATTGACATCTTTCGTTTTGAGCTTCCACTTTCAAACCTCTCTTCCTTTCTTGAATTTTGTTTGCTGGAGGGCAAGCAAAAGGCAAGTTTGGGGGAGTTGATATTACTATATATTTTGCATGCATTTAGGATAGTTTCTCATGCATTCATCTTGTATTATAGGCTAGTTTGCACCATTTTAGGTCCTAGAGCACTTTTGCATTAGCATTCGCATGTTTCTTGCATTATGCATCATATTCAGGTTGTTTTTGGACACTTTGGTCCTGTGGAGGATTCATGGACATGCTAAGGCTCGTGAGGAAGCTTGTGGACACTTGGAGAACTCAACCATTCAGCAACGGACCTGAGATCGAGTTGCGGATCAGGCAAGGCAGGTCGATATAGACGAGATCGACCAGAAAATCGAGTGACCCCCAGTCAATTCAAGAGGAAGATCGAGCATGCGATTGAGTGAGGAGGTCAATCGAGAGTACGGACGTGGGCCATGTCATGCAGATCGAGGACCAGATCGAGTTCCCGACCCAATCATCAAAGGATCGACTCAAAGATCGAGCGAAGTCATCCGATCCAAGAGAAGATCGAGCCGGAGATCGAGTGATCCGAGTCGATCCCAGACTAACCTTATCCGTCCAGCTGGTTTTGGCAGCTAGCGAAAGGGGGACCATTTGCGGTTTAACCATTTTTGGTAAACCGCAGCTATCGCTTTCGTTATCCTCCATTCTGTCTTTTGCTTTTCTTTTCTCTCTACGTTAGGCTTATTGCTATTATAGAACATCTAAGCTTTTTCAGTTTTTGAAACCTTGAATTTTTTTAATGTTAAGCAAGTTTTTCCTTTCATCGGTTATTAATCATGTTTAGTTCATCCTTTACTTCTTTTCAATCGGTCTTAATAATGTGTAGTGGGTAGTCTTGTTGGGTTTTCGGGGTTGAGTTGATTCAAAAAGGGTTGAAAAGGTTCAAGTTTTGTGATTTCTTTGTTCTTCATACCTTCTCTTCGAGGATCTTGGGGTCTTAAGGCTTAAAGAGCCTTGGAAAAGGTCTCTATCATTCCAGAGCTGTCTTACCTTGACAGGATTCAGATATCCTAGAAAACCAGATCCTAGAGACTAATGTTTCCTTTCCCACACGCCATGGTTGTAAAAGGGATTAGTTAGGTCATTATATTGAAATCTGTTTTCCTTGATCTTCGATCTCTTTTTCCACCGAACGCCATGGGTTTGGAGAAGAGATTGAGGAAGTGAATCATACCACACGCCATGGATGGTTCTTGTTTTGTCTTCAAGGCTTAGAGAAACCTCACAAGTGAGTATATCTAAATGTTTTCAAACCAAATCTTAAGGCTTTGAGACCCTTGAATATGACCCTCGACCCTAAACCCTCTTTTTTAGTATTTTAAAACCTCTGTTAATCGTTTGCTTGTCATAAAGTTGCATCCTGTTCATTAGAAATCATTTCCTTTAAGTTGCTTGTTAGATCAATCCATTCTGCTCGATCCAGTGCTCGATCCAGTGGTCGATTCACTGGTCTATTTTTAGTACTTAGTAGCTTTGCATGTTTAATCTTCTGCTTGTTCCTAGTAGTAGTTAACCATCTTCCAGGGATTTTAAAATTAGTTTTGCATTGCATTGGATCGTTGCATTTAGATTTCCTTGATTTTACCAATTATTCATTCATTTTTCTTAGATTTGCTTCATCCTTGCGTTCTTAGTGACTCTTCCTGCATCCTTGGTGTGGATTGATACCTCTTACACACTGTACTACATTTATAGGTTGCTTGAGCTTTGATAATACCTCTTCTTGCAAAGAAAAATCCTGTTATCAGGAGTCAGCAATGAAATTGGCGAGAGCTGGTGACTTGATCGCAATGTGGCCTACGTATTGATGTCAAACTGTGCAAGCTTGACAGCCCATTTCATGACTCATCCGGATGGCTCGGGCTTGCTGAGTACGTTCTTGAGTGGGGCGGCGGTCACGACATAGATGTGGGGCAACTGGAAGTATGGACGGGGATTTCGGCTTATGAAGACAAAGCCAAAGGCTAACTTTTCCAGCATGGTGTAACTCTTCTCGGCGTCTAGCAGGGTATGACTGGATTAGTACACCAGGAGCTGTTTGCTGCCGTCTTCGCTGACAAGAACGGAGGAGGCAGTGCCGTCTGAGACAACCAGGTAGAGCAGGGGTGGCTCCCTGTTGATTGGTTTGGATAAGACTGGAATCGTGGTAAGATAATCCTTCAACCTTTGCAAGGTTACTCCGTCGTCCACTCGAACGGTTCAAACTTTCTCATCTAGTCGACGAAAGGATGGGCTTTATCTGACAGCCGGGAGATGAATTGACTTAGGGTGACAATTCGCCCCGCCATGCTCTGTACCTCTTTGGCATTTTGGGGCGGGAGTACCTCCGAGATAAAACGAATATAATCTGGGTTGGCCTCGATACCCCGTCTTGTGATGATGTATCCCAAGAACTTCCCGGATCCGACGGCGAAAGTGCAGTTTGTTGTGTTCAGATTCATGTCATGCTCCCAGAGTGTCTCGAAGCAGCTTTCTAAGTGCTCCAGGTGGAGGTCTCTCTTGGTTGATTGGACGATCATGTCATCCACATATACCTCCATCGTCTTCCCTATTTGGCCGGCGAACATCTTGTTCATAAGGTGCTGGTACGTTGCTCCCGCATTCTTCAGTCCAAACTGCACCATGATGTAGATATATAAACCTTGCAGGGTCACGAAGGCTGTTTTCTCCTCATCCGGTGGATGCATGCGCACCTGGTTGTATCGAGAGAAGGCATCCATGAAGCTAAGCAGGTCGTGCCCCGTGGTGGCGTCTGCGAGCTTGTTGATGTACGGCAGCGGGAATGAGTCCTTCAGGCAAGCCAAGTTGAGGCCGGAAAAGTTGATACATATCCGTCACTTACTCCTTAATCTTCTTAACGACCACGACAATCGCCAACAATTCGGGGCATTGGTCTTTGCACCCGAATCCTGCTTTCAGCAGCTTTTGTGACCTCTCGGGCGACGGGATGCGTCTCTCCTCTGCCTGAGCAGTCGGGCTCGTGCCTTCTTTGAGAGGAGGTGGGTGAGTAGGCCCTTGCTGATGATTTCTACAACCTCCTTCTTGAGAGGAGGTGGGTGAGTAGAATTCCTTAGTTTCATGTCCTTTATCATTGTGGAACTCGAAGTGGTCTAGGTGGTCCCAGGATGATTCTCCGGGAAACCTCTTCATGGGTGGTGGCCACTTAATCGCGTGCCCAGTGACTTTCAAAGCCTCAATCATCACCGTCGGGGTGGCATTTATCTCGAGATCATTGAACGCCACCTCAATTTTCACTATCTCCCCCGTGAGGTTGGAGGATCTCCACCTGCCCCAGAGATGTGTAAGCTCGGGGATCCGGAATCTCCTCCGGTTTTGTCGGCGGAGTAACCGCTCTTCTTATTGGGGTACCCTCAATTATCTTCACTCTTCTTGGTCTCTTCGCTCCTCTTGGTCTCTTTGCTGTCCTTGGGACCGAGGAGCCATGATGGCTATATGGTCCGGGTCGCACTCTCAGCGGATCTGTCAGTGAGCATAGTTGAGTACGTCCTCTATATTGTTTCAGACATTCTCGGTTAGGTCTTTGTAGATTCCCGAGAAACAAAAATCACGGAATCAGCTAATGGACGAATTGGATCGAAAGCAAAGGCAAAGAGAAGCACTTTGGCCGAAGCATATGGACAAAATTCTGAGTGGAACCTAAGATGGTCGAGAGAAGACCATCGAGACAGGGAAATGGGCAAGAGAGAGAGATGGGTGATATAGCTGTATATTCTATGCATTTTGCATACATATAAGTTAGTTTCTCACGCATATACATTGCACTTTAGGATAGTTTGCATCACTTTAGGTCCTAGAGTGATCTTGCACCAGCATATGCATATTTCTTGCATTTTGCATCGCATACAGGTTGTTTTCGGCTACTTTGGAGTCCTGGAGGGTCCGTGGACGTGTTGAGGCTCATGAGGAAGTTCGTGGGACCTGGAGAATTCAGGAATGCTTGCTGAGGACCAGAGATCGAGAGGAGGTTCGAGCATGGCCGGTCGATCTAGATGAGATCGACCAGAAGATCGAGTAGTCCAGCCGATCCAAGGGAACTGATCGAGACGGAGATCAAGTGAAGCGATCAATCAAGGAGTACAGACGTGAATGACGCCATGCAGAGCGAGAGCCGGATCGAGTCCATCACTCGATCCTCCAAAGATCGACTCCAAGATCAAACGAAGCACTCGATCCACCAAGGAAGATCGAGACAAAGATCGAGCTGAAGGCACGATATCCGAAGATGATTGAGAGAGATGCTCGATCTCGAAGTCGATCTCATTTAACCGCTTTTGGCCGCTAGCGAAGGGTGGACCATCGAGCTGTTTGGCCTGTTTTGGAAAGGCGGCGAGCATGCTTTTGAGTGACACGCTTTCATTTTTATCTTTTTATCTTTTTCTCTCTGTTCGAAGGCGATTTCGCCATTGTTAGACTTTGAAGCTTTGTGCTTGAATCTTTGAATCGCTTTAAGTTTAATCCATCATTTCATCTTTCATGCTTTGCTTGGTTTACTTAATGTGTATTGAGTAGTTTAATCGTGTTTTGGGGTTGAGAGGATTCAAAGAGGTCGAAAAGGTTTTCAAGTTTGGTGTTTTCTTGTTCTTGATGGCTTTCTCTTCTAGGATGTCGAGTTCTTAAGGCTTAAAGAGTCTCACGCCAAGATCTTTATGATCAGAGAGAGCTCTTACCTTGACAGGATCCAGAGATCTCTGAAAATCGCATCCTAGAGATTAGTTACCCTTTCCCAAACGCCATGGTAGTTTAGGGGACTAGTTAAGCCGCGTGTTTGGAGGAGAGGATGAAGGAGTGATCCATACCACACGCCATGGATGGATCTTGTTTTGTTTTCAAGGCTTAGAGAATCTCACAAAGTGAGTAGATCTAGATTTTTCAAACCAAGCTTGAACCTTTGAAACCCCTGAACGTGAATCTCAAACCTAGACCCTCTTTCCTAGTATTCTTACATCTTTGCTAGTCATTCGCTTGTTACCTTTTACATCCTGGTCATTAGTTTCGTTGCATGTGAACTTTTAGACGAGATCGATCGTTGTTGCTCGATCTAGTGGTCGTTCCCGTGGTCGATTCACTACTCAATTTTTATAAATTCATAGCTTTGCATTTTAATCATTTTGTTTGTTTGTCGTGGTAGTTCACTCGTTCCTAGTAATTTTAAAATAGTTTTGCCTTGCATTTAGTCATTGCATTTAGTTTTTAGGATTTTTACAAAACCGTTCATCATTTGCCTAGCTTTACTCGATCCTTGCATTCTCATTGCACTTTCTAGCTCCTAGGTTGGATTGATTCCTCTTGCTTGTACTACAACTAAGTGCTGCTTGAGTTTTCATAACCTCATGTTGCATTGCATCACCCTAGATAAAAATCTTGTTATCAAATGGCGTCGTTGCCGTTTTAGGAGTGTTAAGAAAGCATTGAGATTTGGGGTTTAGTAAAGACTAAGCATTTACTTTGTTAAAGTTACTAATTTCTCTACTCTCAAATGTCTGTCTTTCAGGTACATGAATCTTCGTTCAAGGGGAGACAACAATCTACTTCAACCCTTGGACAACATTCATCAACTTGGTCATTCACGGCAAAGAGGAGTACGAGAACAAGCTAGAGCTTTTGAGGAGATTGTTCAGCACGGTTTGGTTGACTTTGAAGCGATGGCTGAGCACGAGCATCCAGAGGGCCCTCCTCCAGCACACGGGGCAGTGGGAAGTGGTAATGGAAACCCCCAACACGCGGCTAGACCCTCAAGGATCATAGGAGCCGGAGATGCTCCCAATACTCATAACAATAAGTTTGGGATCACTCCTCCTCCTGTACAGAACAACAACCTCGAGATTAAGCCGGGTTTCATCTCAATGGTGCAAAACAATAAGTTTCACGGGCTAGCAATGGAAGATAACACCTTGATAACTTCGAACAAGTATGTGGGATGATCAAGATTAACGGCATATCCGAAGATGCTTTCAAGCTGTGTCTCTTTCCATTTTCTCTCGGAGACAAAGGCTAGACATTGGGAGAAGACACTTCCACAAGGCACCATTACCTCTTGGGCTGAGTGTAAGAAGGCTTTCCTCTCAAAGTTTTTCTCTAGCACCAGAACAGCAAGGCTAAGAAGCGAGATCAGCGGCTTCACGCAAAGGAACAATGAGACTTTCAATGAAGCCATGGAACGGTTCAAGGACTATACTATCCAATGTCCTCACCACGGCTTCAGCGAAGAGACTCTTCTAAGCACTATCTACCGCGGAGCTTCACCAAAGATTCGCTTGTTGCTTGACACGGCTAGTAAGGGAAACTTCCTTGGTCAAGAGGTAGGAGAAGGCATGGAGCTGATTGAGAACTTGGCATTGAGTGACGACAACTATGCTGAAGATTACGACCGTGCACCAAGAGGTTCTGAGCTAGAGTCTCACAAGAAAGAGCTTAAGTCATTGCATGAGAAGATTGACAAGTTGGTTTTGGCAAATCAGAAGCATGTTCACTTTGTTGGTGAAGCGGAAGAAACCTTAGAGGAGCTTGAGTTGAGTCAAGAAGAAGCCAATTGGGTGGCGGGTCAAAACAACTACAAACCTCAAGGATATTCACAAGGCTACAACCAAAACAACAATCTCTCATACCGTAGCACCAATGTCGCGAACCCTAAGGATCAAGTGTACCCTGCTCAGCAAGCAAAGCCTTTCGTACCTTACAACAAAGGTTTTCAACCGAGTGGTGGCTTCCAAGGGCAAGGGCAGAACAACTTCCAAGGACAACAGCAAGGAAACAAAGGTTATACGCCAATGTACCCTCCGAGCTTTGTACCTCAGCAACAACAACCGATGCAACAACAAGTTGATCCTGTCCAAGCTATGTTTCAACAATTGATTCAAGGGCAAGCCTCCACAAATCAGAAGTTTGCCGAGATGAATACTCGTTTAGACTCGTCTCTCACGGATTTCTCTACTCAGATCACCAACTTGAACAACAAGATCAAGCAGCTAGAGAAAGGAAAGGCGAGTACAAGTGGTCAGAATAGCTTACCGGGAAAGTGTGAGCAGAATCCCAAGGAATACGCCAATGCCATTACGCTTAGGAGTGGGAAAGAGCTAGCACCTACGGTTACTCCCAAGGTCAACGAGGACGTTGTAATTCAAGAGGGGGAGGGTAAGTTTTCAGCCGATGATGAGATAAACTTTGACAATGTTTGGATTCAAAGACCAAGGAGAGGTGAGAAAGCGGTTGTTGAGAAGAAAGCGGAGCAAACTACTAAGAAGAATGATGCTTATGTACCTCCACCGTAAGTACCTATGCTACCTTTTCCTGGCCGTTTCAAGAAGCAACTCATAGAGAAGCATAAAGTCCTGTTTGAGAAGCACCTTAATGACGTAGAGATCAAGCTACCTCTCGTGCACTGCCTTGCAATGATGCCTAACTGCGCTAAATTCTTCAAAGATACTCTCGTGAAGAAGAATAAAGTAAGCAAGGAAGTGCTTGTTCTAAGTGAGGAGTGTAGTGCTGTGATACACAAGGAGATAGTCCCTAAGAAGTTCGGAGACCCTGGAAGCTTCACTATACCTTGCGCTTTAGGTCCTTTGGAGTTCAAGAGTTGCCTTTGTGATCTCGGAGCTAGTATAAATCTAATGCCCCATTCCATGGCAAAGAAGCTTGGCTTTACCCGTTTCAAGGATTGTAGAATCCCGTTGGTACTAGCTGACAGAAGTGTGAGGTTACCCGTGGGTTTGCTTGAGGACTTGCCAGTGAAGATCAGTGGAGTAAACGTGCCTATGGACTTCGTTATGTTGGAAATGGATGAAGAACCAAAGGATCCACTCATTCTCGGTAGACCTTTCTTAACCACCGCCGGAGATATCATAGACGTCAAGAATGGGAAGATTGTCTTGCACTTGGGTAAAGATATAAGGCTGGACTTCGATATCACTGAGGTTTTGAAGAAGCCTACGATAGAAGGGCAAGCTTTCTACATTGAGACGTTGGATGCTTTAGCGGATGAGTTGCTGGAAGAGTTGGCTCAGGAGGATCATTTGAAGCTGGCATTGACTAAGGAGCCAGGAGAGTTCGGTTATGTGGATTAGAGGACTCAGGAGTACGTCAACCTGCTTGATTCGAGGAAGGTTGTGCTTGAAGATGTAGGCGTTTGCCTCGAGATCGACTCCGAGATCGATGACATTACTCGATCTAGAGGTCAAATCGACACGACAATCGAGAGCACAACTCGATCCGGTGCAGCAACTGACAACGAGATCGGGGAGGGTTATCGATCCAGGAAAAGAATCGAGTCCAAGATTGGGAGAGGCCTTCCGATCAGTTTGGGGTCTAATCCGGAGATCGACTCAGCGTC
This sequence comes from Thlaspi arvense, assembly GCA_911865555.2. Taxonomy (NCBI): domain Eukaryota; kingdom Viridiplantae; phylum Streptophyta; class Magnoliopsida; order Brassicales; family Brassicaceae; genus Thlaspi; species Thlaspi arvense. The sequence continues at coordinate 48,204,596 of OU466857.2, forward strand.
TCGATCTCTCACTCCATCCACATTAAATCGAGTGAGAGAATTAAGCAAAACTGCTCGATCTAGACGACATCGAGAGCAAGATCGACTGGACGACTCGATTTCAGAAGGGATAGCTGTTGAAGAAAGCAGCCTCAAGGGCCATGTCTCGGGTTCTAAGGAAGGTTCCAAGGAGGAAAACAACAACAACAACCACGAGGATGATTGGAGCGAGCTGTTAGCCCCAAAGGTGGACATTAAGGAGCTCCCAAAAGGGCTAAGGTATGCTTTCTTAGGACTTAACAAAACATATCCTGTGATTGTGAATGAAAACTTAAGTGATGATGAGTTGCACTCGCTCTTAACTGAGTTGAGAAAGTATAAGAAGGCCATTGGGTACTCTCTAAGTGACATCAAGGGCCTTTCACCAATGCTTTGCACTCATAGGATTCACTTGTATAATGAGAACGCCTCTTCTATAGAACATCAAAGGCGTTTGAATCCTGATTTGAAAGAGGTTGTTAAGAAAGAGATTCTTAAGCTGCTAGAAGCTGACGTGATCTATCCCATAAGTGACAGCACGTGGGTTTCTCCCGTACACGTGATGCCTTAGAAGGGAGGGATCAAGGTCATTAAGAATGACAAAGATGAGCTTATACCTACTAGGACTATTACTGGACACCGTATGTGTATTGATTATAGGAAGCTTAAGCTTGCTACTAGAAATGATCATTTTCCCTTGGCTTTTATTGATCAAATGTTTGAAAGACTTGCTAATCACCCCTACTATTGCTTTCTTGATGGATATAGTAGATTTTTCCAAATACCGATCCATCCTAATGATCAGGAGAAGACGACATTTACATGCCCTTATGGCACCTTCGCGTATCGAAGGATGCCATTCGGGTTGTGTAACGCACCGGCTACGTTTCAGCGGTGTATGATGTCGATCTTCTCCGATCTAATAGAAAAGATGGTAGAGGTGTTTATGGATGACTTCTCGGTCTATGGTGCGTCCTTTTCTGTGTGTTTGTTGAATTTTTGCTGGGTATTAAAGCGTTGTGAGGAGACAAACTTTGTGCTTAATTGGGAAAAATGTCACTTCATGGTGAAGGAAGGGATCGTGCTTGGCCATAAGATATCAGAGAAGGGTATTGAAGTCGACAAGGCAAAGATTGAAGTGATGACAAGCCTTGAGCCGCCAGTTAACGTCAAAGGAGTGAGAAGTTTCTTGGGACACGCCAGCTTCTACAGGCGCTTCATCAAAGATTTTTCTAAGATTGCACGCCCTCTCACGCGGCTGTTGTGCAAGGAGGCTGAGTTCGTCTTTGAGGAGTGTTTGTAAGCTTTTGTGACCATCAACGAGGCCCAAGAATCCGCGCCTATTGTGCAAGCACCAGACTGGTCTCCACCTTTCGAGATTATGTGTGATGCTAGTGACTATGCCGTGGGAGCCGTTCTAGGCCAAAGGAAGGATAAGAAGCTGCACGTGATATACTATGCTTCAAGAACCTTGGATGACACGCAAACGAGGTACACCACTACAGAGAAAGAGCTATTGGCGGTTGTATTTGCCTTTGAGAAGTTCAGGGCTTACCTCGTGGGTTCCAAGACCATTGTTTACACAGATCACACGGCTTTACGTTATATCTATTCCAAGAAGGACACTAAGCCGAGGCTTTTGAGATGGATCCTCTTACTCCAAGAATTTGACATGGAGATCAAAGATAAGAAAGGGATAGAGAAGGGCGTTGCTGACCATCTCACTTGGTTAAGGATCTACGAGTCTCTTCCTTTAGATGATTCTCTCCCCGAGGAACAACTCATGGCAATCACTACGACTATTTTTGGAAGCCTAGAAGGGCGGTTTGAGGAAGTTATGGCAGGTCGATCTAGGATGTGATCGACCAGAAGATCGAGATGACCGGGTGATCCAAGGAGAATAATCGAGACGAGGATCGAGTGAAGCAGTCGATCAAACGGTACGAACGTAAATGACACAATGCAGAGCGAGAGCCAGATCGAGTACACCACTCGATCCAACCGAAGATCGATACTGAGATCGGATGCAACGCTCGATCCGCCGAAGATGATCGAGTCCCAGATCGAGCTGAAGACACGATGTTCGGAGATGATCGAGAAAACCGCTCGATCTCGGAGTCGATCTCTGTCCTTTCAACCACTTTTGGCCACTAGCGATGGGGGGGACCATCAGCTTGTTTTGGTCATTTTGGGAAGGCGGCAACGTCTTTTTTTCCCACACAATTCTTCATCCTTATCTTTTTTTATGTTTTTTTCTCTGGTTTGGAAGAAGAACACCATTGTCGAACTTTGAGTTTTTTTTAGCTTTGTTATCGAATCGTTTTCAGCTTAATCTAGTTTTCTTTTTATGTTCATCGTTTCTTTTTCCATGCTTTGCTTGATTTACTTTATGTGTAGTGAGTAGTTCATTTGGGTTCGGGGTTGAGAGGATTAAGGGATCTAAAGGGTTTCGATCTTAGGGTTTTCTAAGCGTTTTAATGGCTATCTCTTCTAGGGTGTTGAGTTCTCAAAGCTTGAAGACTCTCACGCCAAGAGCTTCATGATCCGAGAGGTTCCTTACCTTGATAGGTTTCAGGGACCTCTGAAGATCACACCCTAGAGACTAGTTACCCCTTCCCAAAAGCCATAGAAGTTTGGGGGACTAGTTAACCCACTCGTTGAAATCTGTTTTCTTTGCCCTTCGACCTCTCTTTCCACCAAAAGCCATGGGTTTGGAGGAGAGGATGAAGGAGTGATCTATACCGAAAGCTACAGATAGATCTTGCTTAGTTTTCAAGGCTTAGAGATCCTCACCAAGTGACTCGATTTAAAGTTTTCAACCCAATGTCGAACCTTTGAAACCCCTGACCATGAATCTTAACCCTAGGCCCTCTCTTTTAGCATCTTTACATCTTCTCTCGTCATTCGCTTGATCTTTGATAGCATCCTGGTCGTTAGTTTTACTGTTCTTGCATTTTTAGAAGAGATCGATTATTATTGCTCGATCAAGTGGTCGATCTCATGGTCGATCCACTAGTCGAATTTTAGTAATTCGAAGCTTTGTCCTTTAATTATTCTGTTTTTTCCTCATGGTAGTTTGGTCATTCCTGGTAATTTTAAAATAGTTTTCATTCCATTTAGTTGCTGCATCTAGTTTTGAGGGATTTTCTCAAAACTCATCTTGTTTCGCTTAGATTTGCGTAGTCCTTGCATTCTCTTTGCATTTTCTATCATCCTAGGTGTGGATTGACTCTCTCTTGCATGCTGTTCTACAACCTGTCTTGCATTTGAGTTTGATAACCTCATTGCATTCTCACCCTTGCAAACAAAGTGTTTATCAAATGGCGCTGTTGCCGTCCTAGGATTGTTTAGAGAACATAGAGATTTGGGACTTAGCAAAGGCTAAGTCTTTACCTTGTTTAAGTTACTAATCATTCTACTCTCGAACGTGTGTTCTCAGGTATATGAATCTTCGTTCACGGGGAGATAACAATCTACTTCCACCTTTGGACAATATTCATCAGCTTGGTCATTCACGGCAAAGAAGAGTAAGCCAGAGCCTTTGAGGAGATTGTTCAGCACGTTTTGGTTGACTTTGAAGCTATGGCTGAACACGAGCATCCAGAGGGACCTCCTCCAGCTCACGAGGCAGTGGGAAGGGGCAATGGAAACCCCCAACACGCGGCTAGACCCCCAAGGATCATAGGAGTCAGAGATGCTCCCAATACTCATCACAATAGGTTTGGGATCACTCCTCCTCCTGTACAAAACAACAACTTCGAGATCAAGCCAGGTTTCATCTCCATGGTGTAAAACAACAAGTTCCACGGCTTAGCAATGGAAGATCCCTTGGAGCACCTTGACAACTTCGAGCAAGTATGTGGGATGACCAAGATCAATGGCATATCCGAAGATGCTTTCAAGCTGCGTTTCTTTCCTTTTTCACTCGGAGACAAGGCTAGGCATTGGGAGAAGACCCTCCCACAAGGCACCATCACCTCATGGGCCGAGTGTAAGAAGGCCTTTCTTTCAAAGTTCTTCTCTAGCACCAGGACATCACGGTTGAGAAGCGAAATCAGCGGCTTCACTCAACGAAACAACGAGACATTCAACGAGGCAATGTAGCATTTCAAAGAATACACGATCCAATGTCCTCATCACGGTTTTAGCGAGGAGACCCTACTCAGCACCATATACCATGGAGCTTCACCAAAGATCAGGTTGTTGCTTGACACAGCTAGCAAAGGGAACTTCCTTGGCCAGGAGGTAGAAGAGGGTATGGAGCTGATAGAAAACTTGGCATTGAGTGATGGCAACTACGCTGAGGACTATGACCGTGCACCGAGAGGATCCGACCTAGAGTCTCACAAAAAGGAGCTGAAATCCTTGCATGAGAAGATAGATAAGCATGTTCACTTTGTTGGTGAAGCTGATGAGAATCAAGAGGAGCTTGAGTTGAGCCAGGAAGAAGCCAATTGGGTGGCGGGACAGAACAATTACAAACCTCAAGGCTACAACCAAGGCTACAACCAGAACAACAACCTCTCCTACCAAAGCACCAACGTTGCCAACCCTAAGGACCAAGTGTACCCTGCTCAGAAAGCAAAACCTTTCATCCCTTACAACAAAGGTTTTCAGCCGAGTTGTGGTTTCCAAGGTCAAGGGCAAACCACCTTCCAAGGGCAACATCAAAGTAACAAGGGTTATACGCCTAACTATCCTCCGGGCTTTGCACCTCAGCAGCAACAGCCGATGCAACAACAAGTTGATCCGGTTCAGGCAATGTTTCAACAGCTGATACAAGGGCAAGCCTCTACAAACCAGAAGTTCGCCGAGATGAACACTCATCTAGACTCTTCTCTCACTGACTTCTCCACTCAGATCACCAACTTAAACAACAAGATCAAGCAGCTAGAGAAGGGGAAAGCGAGTACAAGTGGTCAGAATAGTCTACCGAGCAAGTGTGAGCAGAATCCTAAGGAGTATGCCAACGCCATCACGTTGAGAAGCAGCAAAGAGCTAGAACCTCCGGTCTCTACTAAGAACAACGAGGACATTGTAATTCAAGAGGGGGAGCGTAAGCCTTCATCTGATGAAGAGATTAACTTTGACAACGTCTGGATCCAAGGGCCAAGAAGAGGAGACAGAGCAGTTGCTGAGAAGAAAGCTGAGCAAACTACTAAGAAGAAGAATGCTTATGTGCCTCCACCGTATGTACCTAAGCTGCCTTTTCCTGGCCGTTTGAAGAAGCAACTCATAGAGAAGCATAGAATCCTCTTTGCAAAGCATCTTAAGGACGTGGAGATCAAGCTACCTCTTGTTGACTGCCTTGCAATGGTGCCTAAATGCGCCAAATTCTTCAAAGACACTCTTGTGAAGAAGAATAAGTAAAGCAAGGAGGTGCTTGTTCTAAGTGAAGAGTGTAGTGCTGTGATACATAAGGAGATAGTCCCTAAGAAGTTAGGAGACCCTGGAAGCTTCACTATACCCTGTTCTTTAGGTCCCCTAGAGTTCAAGAGTTGCCTATGTGATCTCGGAGCTAGCATAAACCTGATGCCTCACTCCGTGGCTAAGAAGCTTGGCTTTACTCGTTTCAAAGACTGTAGGATCTCGTTAGTACTGGCTGATAGAAGTGTGAGGCTACCAGTGGGGCTGCTTGAAGATCTACTGGTGCGAATCAGTGGTGTGAACGTACCTACGGACTTCGTCGTGTTGGAGATGGATGAAGAGCCTAAGGACCCACTCATCCTAGGAAGACCATTCCTTGCAACCGCCAGGGCTATCATCGACGTCAAGAACGGGGAGATTGCCTTGCACTTGGGAAAGGATATAAGGCTGGACTTCGATATCAATGAGGTTATGAAGAAGCCGACCATAGAAGGACAAGCTTTCTACATTGAAACGATGGATGCCTTAGCGGATGAGTTGCTGGAAGAGCTGGCTCTGGAAGACCATCTGAAGCTGGCACTGACTAAGGAGCCAGGGGAGTTTGGCTATGTGGATCAGAGGACCCAGGAGTACGTCAACTTGCTGGATTCTAGGAAGATTATGAAGAAGGATGAAAGCTGCTGCCTAGAGATCGACCCCAAGATCGACGCTATCACTCGATCCAGGAGTCAGATCTACAAGGCAATCGAGAACACAACTCGATCCGGTGCAGCGATCGACAGACAAATCGAGAGGAATGATCGATCCGGAAAAACAATCGAGTCGACGATCGAGAGAGACCTCCCGATCATTTTGGGGTCCAATCAGGAGATCGACTCAGCGTCTCGATCCCTTACTCTATCCACATCAAATCTAGTAAGTGAATCGAGCGAAATTGCTCGATCTAGACGACATCGAGAGCAAGATCGACTGGAGGACTCGATTTCAGAAGGGATAGCGGTTGAGGAAAGCAGTCTTAAGGGCCATGCCTCGAGTTCTAAGGAGGGTTCCAAGGAGGAAAGCAATAACCACAGCCACGAGGATGACTGGAGCGAGCTGTTAGCCCCAAAGGTGGACCTTAAGGAGCTCCCAAAAGGGCTAAGGTATGCTTTCTTAGGGCATAATAACACATATCCCGTGATTGTGAATGAAAACTTAAGTGATGATGAGTTGCACTCGCTCCTGACTGAGCTGAAAAAGTATAGGAAGGCCATTGGGTACACTTTAAGTGACATCAAGGGCCTTTCACCAATGCTTTGCACTCACAGGGTTCACTTGGATAATGAGAACGCCTCTTCTATAGAACATCAAAGGCGTTTGAATCATAAATTGAAAGAGGTTGTTAAGAAAGAGATCCTTAAGCTTTTAGAGGCTGACGTGATTTATCCCATAAGTGACAGCACGTGGGTTTCTCCTGTACATGTGGTGCCTAAGAAGGGAGGGATCACGGTCATAAGGAATGAAAAGGATGAGCTTATTCCTACTAGAACCATCACTGGTCATAGGATGTGTATTGATTATAGGAAACTTAACCTTGCGACTTGGAAAGACCATTTCCCTTTGCCTTTTATTGATCAAATGCTTGAGAGACTTGCTAATCACCCTTACTACTGTTTCCTCGATGGGTATAGCGGTTTCTTTCAGATACTAATTCACCCAAATGATCAGGAGAAGACGACCTTCACATGTTGAAACATTGCTTGAACCGGATCAACTTGTTGTTGCATCGGTTGTTGTTGCTGAGGTGCAAAGCCCGGAGGGTAGTTAGGAGTATATCCCTTGTTCTGTTGTTGGTGCCCTTGGAAGTTGCTCTGCCCTTGACCTTGGAAACCACCACTCGGTTGAAAACCTTTGTTGTAAGGGATGAAAGGTTTAGCTTGCTGAGCAGGGTACACTGGGTCTTTAGGGTTGGCTACGTTGGTGCTTCGGTAAGAGAGGTTGTTGTTCTGGTAGCCTTGGTTGTAGCCTTGAGACTTGTAGTTGCTCTGTCCAGCCACCCAATTTGCTTCTTCTTGGCTTAGCTCTAACTCCTCTTGGTTCTCATCAGCTTCACCAACAAAGTGAACATGCTTCTGATTGGCTAACACCAGCTTATCAATCTACTCATGCAAAGATTTGAGCTCCTTCTTGTGAGACTCTAACTCTGATCCTCTTGGTGCACGGTCATAATCTTCAGCATAGTTTCCATCACTCAACGCCAAGTTTTCTATCAGCTCCATACCCTCTTCTACCTCCTGACCAAGGAAGTTCCCTTTGCTAGCTGTATCAAGCAACAACCTGATCTTTGGTGAAGCTCCACGGTATATGGTACTGAGTAGAGTCTCCTCGCTGAACCCGTGATGAGGACATTGGATCGTGTAATCTTTGAAACGCTCCATTGCCTCGTTGAATGTCTCGTTGTTCCTTTGAGTGAAACCGCTGATTTTGCTTCTCAATCGTGCTGTCCTGGTGCTTGAGAAGAACTTTGAGAGGAATGCCTTCTTACACTCAGCCCATGATGTGATGGTGCCTTGTGGGAGGCTCTTCTCCCAATGTCTAGCTTTGTCTCCGAGTGAAAAGGGGAAGAGACGCAGCTTGAAAGCATCTTCGGATATGCCATTGATCTTTATCATCCCACATACTTGCTCGAAATTGTCTAGGTGCTCCAACGGGTCTTCCATTGCTAAGCCGTGGAACTTGTTGTTTTGCACCATGGAGATGAAACCTGGCTTGATCTCGAAGTTATTTTTTTGTACCGGAGGAGGAGTGATCCCAAACCTATTGTGGTGGGTATTGGGAGCATCTCCGGCTCCTATGATCCTTGGGGGTCTAGCCGCGTGTTGGGGGTTTCCATTGCCCGTCCTGCTGGAGGAGGTCCTTCTGGATGCTCGTGTTCAGCCATACCTTCAAAGTTAACCAAACCGTGCTGAACAATCTCCTCAAAGGCTCTTGTTTGCTCTCTGACTCTCCTTTGCCGTGAGTGACCAAGTTGATGAATGTTGTGTAAGGGTTGTAGAAGATTGTTGTCTCCCCTTGAACGAAGATTCATGTACCTGAAAACACACGTTTGAGAGTAGAAGTATTAGTAACTTGAAAAAGGTAAAGACTTAGTCTTTGCTAAGACCCAAATCTCTATGTTCTCTAAACAGTCCTAGAATGGCAACGGCGCCATTTGATAAAGGGGTTTCTAAGCTCGGGTTATGATGCAGAGAGGTTATCAAACTCTAATGCAAGCAATGTTGTAGTACAGCAAGCAAGAGAGATTCAATCCACTTCTAGGAGATAGAGAATGCACAGAGAATGCAAGGACTAAAGCAAATCTAAGCAAAATGAGATAGTTTATGATAAAATCTCTAAAAACTAGATGCAGCAACTTAAACAGAGTGAAACCTATTTTAAAAATACTAAGTAAGAAACTACCATGAGAAACAAACAGATTAATTAAAGAAGAAAGCTTCGAATTATTAAAATTCGACTAGTGGATCGACCACGAGATCGACCACTAGATCGAGCAGTAACAATCGATCTCGTCTAAAAACTTAAGAACAGTAAAGCTAATGACCAGGATGCTATCAGATATCAAGCGAAAGATGAGAATAGACGTAAAGATGCTAAAGGAAAGGGCTTAGGATTGAGATTCATGGTTAGGGGTTTCAAAGGTTCGACCTTGGTTTTAAAACTTTAGATCGACTCACTTGGTGAGGATCTCTAAGCCTTGAAAACAAAACAAGATATATCCGTGGCTTTCGGTATAGATCACTTTTTCATCCTCTCCTCCAAACCCATGGCTTTTGGTGGAAAGAAAGGTCGAAAGGCAAGAAAAACAGATTTCAAACTAATGGCTTAACTAATCCCCCAAACTTCCATGGCTTTTGGGAAGGGGTAACTAGTCTCTAAGGTGTGATCTTCCGAGGCTCATGAATCCTGTCAAGGTAAGGAACCTCTCGGATAATGAAGCTCTTGGCGTGAGAGTCTTCAAGCACTAAGAACTCAACACCTTAGAAGAGATAGCCTTTAGAAAACGTTTAGAAAAACCCCAAGATCGAAACCCTTTCTACCCCTTAATCCTCTCAACCCCGAACCCAAAGGAACTACTCACTACACATAGAGTAAATCAAGCAAAGCATATGAAACGAGACGATGAACATGAAAGAAAAACTGGATTAAACAGAAACGATTCGAATACAAAAGCTTAAGAGAAAAACGAGTTTCAACAATGGTGTTCTTCACGAAAACGAGAGAGAAAACATAAGGAAAAAGATAAGGATCTAAAAATTTATCGAAAAAGGACGTCGCCGCCTTGCCCAAAATGCCCAAACAAGCCAATGGTCCCCCCTTCGCTAGCAGCCAAAAACGGTTGAAAGGACAGAGATCGACGTCAAGATCGAGTGGTTCTCTCGATCATATTCGGACATCGTGTCTTCGGCTTGATCTGGGTCTCGATCTTCATCGGCGAATCAAGTGTTGCATCCTATCTCGGTGTTGATCTTCGGCTGGATCGAGTGGTGTACTCGATCTGACCCTCGCTCTGCATGGCGTCATTTACGTCCGTACCGATTGATCGATTGCTTCACTCGATCTCCGTCTCGATCATTCTCCTTGGATCGCCTAGTTGGCTCGATCTTCTGGTCGATCAATTCCTAGATCGACCGGCCATGCTCGATCTGCTCCTCGATCTCTGGTCCTTAGCATATTTCCGAGCTCCCACGAACTGCTACATCAGCTTCAACACGTCCACAAACCTCCACGACTCCAAAGCAGCCAGAAACAACCTGAATGTGATGCAAAATGCAAGGAAAATGCGTATGTTGATGCAAGAATGCTCTAGGACCCTAAGTGATGCAATCTAACCTAAAATGTGATACAAATGCATGAAAAGCTAACTAATGAGTATGCAAAATGTATGCAATATGCAATAACATCAATGACACGCAAACAAGGTATACCACTACAGAGAAGGAGTTGCTTGCAGTAGTGTTCGCCTTTGAGAAGTTCAGATCATATCTTGTTGATTCCAAAACTATTGTCTACACGGATCACGCTGCTTTGCGATACATCTATTCGAAGAAAGACACTAAGCCTCGGCTCTTGAGGTGGATTCTCTTGCTCCAGGAGTTTGACATGGAGATTAAAGACAAGAAGGGAATAGAAAACGGAGTCGCTGTCCATCTCTCACGGCTAAGGATCAACGAGTCTCTCCCTTTAGATGACTCTCTTCCAGAAGAGCAACTTATGGCGATCACCACAGCTGTTTGTGGAAAGCTAGAGGGGCGGTTTGAAGAGGTGTTGAGTTTCAAAGAGGAGGATCTACCGTGGTATGCTGATGTAGTGAACTATTTAGCGTGTGGTGAGGAGCCAACACATCTCAACAGCTATCACAAGAAGCGGTTCATGAGAGAGGCTAGTGACAAATTTTGGGATGAGCCCTGCTTATACAAGAGAGGAGTGGACAGTTTGTACCAGAGGTGTGTTACAAAGGAAGAAGCTAGAGACATCCTCTATCATTGCCATGGCTCTTCCTACGGAGGACACTTCGCTTCATTCAAGACTGCCACGAAAGTGTTGCAAGCCGGTTTCTGGTAGCCGTCCATCTTTAAAGATGCACACGAGTTTGTGAAGAGCTGTGAGGCATGTCAACGAGCAGGGAATATCACTAAGAGGAACGAAATGCCTCAGGTTCCCATCTTCGAGGTTGACGTGTTCGACGCGTGGGGCATAGACTTCATGGGGCCATTTTCTTCTTCATATGGCAACAAATACATCTTAGTAGCAGTGGATTATGTCTCTAAATGGGTTGAGGCTATTGCTTCCCCTACAAACGACTCTAAGGTGGTAATCAGGCTGTTCAAGAGTATCATCTTCCCGAGGTTTGGGTACCTAAGGTGGTTATAAGCGATGGAGGAAGCCACTTCATAAACAAGGTTTTTGAGAACCTCTTGAGAAAGTATGGCGTTAAGCATAAGGTGGCTACACCGTATCAGCCTCAAACAAGCGGTCAAGTGGAAGTCTCCAACCGGCAAATCAAGGCTATACTGGAGAAGACTGTCGGAGAAACAAGGAAAGACAGGGCAGCGAAGCTGGATGACGCTCTTTGGGCCTATCGTACCGCCTTCAAAACACCGTTTGGTACAACCCCTTTCACTCTATTCTATGGAAAGGGCTGTCATCTCCCAGTTGAGCTGGAACACCGTGCGTTGTGGGCTGTGAAGAGGCTAAACTTTGACCTCAAGACTGCTCAAGAGAGGCGCCTTGTTCAGCTACATGAACTGGACGAGTTAAGACTGAACGCTTATGAGAGCTCTCGGATATACAAGTAGCGGACTAAGGAAGCTCATGACAAGAAGTTGGTTGCCAAGGAGCTTAAGGAAGGAGGTTTAGTGTTGCTGTACAACTCAAGACTCAAACTCTTCCCGGGAAAGCTGATGTAAAGGTGGAGCGGGCCGTTTGTGATCCAAGAAGTGCTGCCTTATGGAGCTGTTACATTGATGGGAAAGGGTGGCAGTGCATTCACCGTCAACGGACACAGAGTCAAGCCTTACTTGGCAGACAGCTATGACAAGGAGAGTACCTCGGTGCTTCTCCAAGACCCACCATCCGCCTAACCAAGTAAAGTCTAGCTAAAGACGTTAAAGAAAGCGCACTTGGGAGGCATTCCCATGTCTATCTTGTACATATTTCTGCTTTCTTTCTCTTTTGATTTTATGTTTTTATTTTGCAAGTGTGTAGGAACAGGTATGAGGAGTCTAAACCTCGATCTTGAAGTCCAAAAGAGGCGATAGGTTTAAGATAATGCTATAGATCGAGTGCTAGATCGACTGATCCTGACTCGATCTTTGCTAGATCGAGTCAGTGAATCGAGAGGAGCCAGTCGATCTAGACGAGAACGAGTGATAAGATCGACCTTCACGAAAAAGGATCGATCGATCCAAAATGGATCGACCGACCTAATTTCTCTCGGGAAAATCTGTTGAAAACAGATCGATCACTCGACTCGATCCATCACTCGATCTATGCCAAATCGACCCCTAAATCGAGGACATAGCTCGATCATGAGAACTTAGCCGTGGAGCCAACATCTCAATGATCGAGAGAGCCAATCGATCCAAGACTCGATAATCGAGTCTCAAATCGAGAAACCCTCTCGATCTAAGCCATTATGGGCATGAGATCGAGTCCTAGATCGACCAAATGGACTCGATCTCATGCCGAGGTAACATTTTCTTTCCCTCCTTTTTCCTCCAATTTTTAAATTCAAAACTTGGTCAAAGCAAGCATCTTTGACCCTGAAAGATGTGCCTTGACCAAGACTTTGTCAGAAAACCACCTTTACTACCCATGGTTTTGCTTTTTGCTAGTCATTAAATGTTTCAACAATTTCTCACCCTCTCATTCTTGTTTTCTTGAAAATTTTAAACAAATAGAGTGAGAGTTTTCGGTTTTCAGAGGCTAGCAAAGATTCTTTAACATTCTTGCAAAGGTATTTTCAGAGTTTAATGATTTATCTTTAGGAAAATTTCCTTTAAATTCGCAAGATATTGTTCTAGAAGATAGGGTCGGTTTTGATTTTTAAAATTTAGCTAAGTAAAAGGAATAATTCTAGATTTTCTAGTATATAAAGATTTGATTCTCCTTTATTTAGCTAAAATTTTTATTAATTCCCCAAAATTCTACGGTTGTATTTATAAGTTATCTCCTTTTCCTCTCTTATTCTCATCAAACCGCCGTTTTGCTTATCAAACTTCTTGAGAAAACTCGTTTCAGATACAATGGCCCCCAAGAGAACAAGAGAAGAGACAACACAAGAGGGAGAAGGACAACAGGTGGCGGTTCAAGAGAGGGTTATATGGACTAAGGATGAGAAGTGGGACAAGAAACGATTTGAAAGGCTCTGGTTTGAGCCTACCAAGTTTGCGGATCGAGAGTTGCTGTTCAAGCTAGGGATTCTTGGGGATTTCGACCAACTCCTCAAGAACATTGGCCTAAGATGTCTGTCACGGATGGATTGCCCAACCATTTCAGAAGTGACAATAGACTTCCTTGCCACGTTGGAGATCCGTTACGAGAATCCTAGCACACCCGTTCCTTCACAAGGTCGCACTACTTCAAGGTTGGACATCAAGCCTACGCCCTCTCCATCCCCGAGCTATGTCAAGCGTATGGTCTCAACGCGGATGCCAACAAGGTCGAGTTCCCCGCCTTCAAACGAGCAGACGACTTTTGGGACCTGATTAGCAACGAGGACTACAAAGCCAACACCGCCAAGATCAAGAGAGTGAGAAGCCCGGTGCTGAGGTACACTCTGAAGCTGATTGCCAACACGTTTAGCGGAAGATCAGTTGCTCCCACGGTCACAAAGACCAAGCTTTGCTTCCTGTTCCAAGGCGTGAAGCACTTGGTGTGTGATCCGGATGCAAATGAAGAGCCTATGGAGGATGAGCTCGGCGATGAGGTGAACTACGGATGTGTGCTTGCTGCCTCCTTGGTGAAATACAAGGCTTATGCCTTGCGGTGCAAGGCAACTTCTTCTTACATTGGCGGCTTCCTCACTCCTCTATTCATGCAAGCCGGTGTGCCTATACACGACTTCGCCCATGTACCAGCCAGAGCTTTCATGGATGAGGCCTACATGAGGAATACCGACAGCTTGGGACGCACGCCAGCAGAAGTGTTCTACGCTTACCTCTTCATAGACGACGAAGACAAGAAGAGAGTGTGCATCCTGCCAAACAAAGATGAGACCGAGCTGCTTGGTGTTGGGAACATCGAGTTCTTGCCCATGGAAGAGGAGTGCTTTGCTCCTCTAGGAGGACCACCTGCTTCGGCGATTGCTCCTCGTCAAAGGTCCGAGTCTCCAGCCACAGAAGATGAGATGCCCGAGGCCTACACACTTCCCAAGTTAGACTTTGAGCCGAGAACCAAAACAGAGAAGTTCCTAGCATCTGTTGTGGAGATGCAAAGGAAAATCAATAAGTGGCAAGGCAAAATGCTCAAGAAATTTGGCAAGAAAGTCAAGGCACTTCAAGGAGGCTCGCCTAAGAAGGATGCAAGTAAAGAGGTTCACCAACCCGAGAAGAGAAGGCTCTCAACCGGTGGAATTGTCATCCGCGAGGCACAAAGCAGCACCATTCAGCCGGCGCACCATTCTCTCCAAGAACCAGCCGACAAGGGCAAATCAACAATCTCTAGCTCCTCTGGAACATCCTCATGTTCCAGCTGAGACTAGACCAGAGGTAACAACCTTCTTCCATTGTACATAACAGCTCATATTTGCTTCTTTTTGCTTTGTGTTTTGGTGCTCCTTCGAATGAGTTTGCCACCGGGACGGTGTCAAGCAAGTTTGGGGGAGTACATGTGTAGTTTGACATGTGTTTTGTGATCTTATTTTCCTTTAGCATCCTTGAGTCTTTAGTTCATGAAAAATTGGTAAAATTTTTAAAATTTTTTCAAAGATTCATGTAGTTGCATTCATCTTGTCAAAACATGTTAGGATTGAGTCTAGAATTTCTCTTAGCATCTAGGTTGTTTGCATTTGCATAAGGGGTTAGAGTTTCTTAAAAAGGTGTTTTTACTTATGAATTGTTTCAATGCCCTAGTTAGTAGTTCTCTGATGCTTTGTATATGCTTTCAAAGTAAGTTCTTACCATGCTTGGATCACTTGCTAGGATTTTCGTGACTTGAATTGAACTCTCATGATTTGAAACTTATCCTAATAAGTGAGAACCTTAATTTGAAATTTTAATTATCATCCTTATGCATTTGAAAATGAACACATAGATTTTAAAATATTTAGGCTCTCTTCTTCCTTTTCACCACTCTTTGTGAGCCTAAGTAGAACTCCCACCTTGACCCTTACCCTTCTTTGAAGCCAAATATATTTCTTGTGTGACATCATTGTGAGGCCTTCTTTTCGGTTTTGAACTTAGCATAAAGTGTTAGGTTTAGGCGACATGATTTGGTTCTCATATGATTGCTAGCTTTGCATTTTGAAGCTCGGTATAGGCTTAGGATAAGTTTAGGGGTTCATTGGGGTTGTTTTTATTTCTATTTGTTCTCGGTTTTAAAGAGTTTGGTGATTGAAAGAAAGAAATGGGTTTTAAGTGAAAGGTTGTGTTTAAAAACTATGTATATGCTCTAATAAATTTCAGGAGGTAGCTCTCCCAATTAAAAAGAAAAAGAAAAGATAAAAAAAAAAGCCTAAGTGCCAAATAAAAATAAAAATAAAAGAGAAAAGAAAAAAAAATAAATAGGAGAGCTACCAATAAGAAATATTTAAAGAGCAAAATTATTTTCAAAACCTTTTCACTAGCCTAAAGAGTTTAAAAATGTTTTTATTTCGAATTGGGGATTGCTAAGTTTTGAGAAGAAAAAGGGTAGATTCTAAGTGGTGAGTGAGGATAAAAGTTGATAAATGAGAGGGGTTTAGGATCATTGATTAGTTTACATGGGTAGATGAGAATCTGATCATGTATGCATCAATTGTCTTTACCTTTAGCATTATGCATAAGTTCAACCATTTTTGAGAGAAACCCTTGTTTTAATTGTAAACCCTTTTCAAATGAGATCATGCTCATAACCTTCACCCTTAGCCAAATGTCTTTTGATTTAAAGTGCATAAGTTTGATTCATGGTTCAAATGTTAATGAATGTTAAAGGATGAGTTTCTTTGATTGTTAGGAATAGGAGAGTCATGATCTGAATTTCTTTGTGTGATGAGTAAGGCTAAGTTCTTTGGAGTATGAGTGTGAGCATAGCATTTTAGAACTGTTAACTAGGACATTGTGACTGATTCATTTGAAAGGCACCTTTGCAAGATGTTTAAACCCCCATTCGTTTTTCTTAAAACCTCTCTTCCTTACTTATTTTCTGTTGCTTGAGGGCAAGCAAGAAGTAAATTTGGGGGAGTTGATGTTACTGCATATTACATACATTTTGCATACTCATTAGTTAGCTTTTGATGCATTTACATCACGTTTTAGGTTAGATTGCATCACTTAGAGTCCTAGAGCTTTCTTGCAACAGCATACGCATGTTCCTTGCATTTTGCATCACATTCAGGTTGTTTCTGGCTGCTTTGGAGTCGTGGAGGTTCGTGGACGTGCTGAAGCTGTTGCAGCGGCTCGTGGAAGCTCGGATATTTACTAAGGATCAGAGATCGAGGAACAGATCGAGGGTGTGATCGACCAGAAGATCGAGAAGACCGGGCGATCCAAGGAGAATGATCGAGACGAGGATCGAGTGAAGCAGTCGATCAAACGGTACGGACGTAAATGACGCCATGCAGAGCGAGGGCCAGATCGAGTACACCACTCGATCCAACCGAAGATCGATACCAAGATCGGATGCAACGCTTGATCCGCCGAAGATGATCGAGACCCAGATCGAGCTGAAGACACGATGTTCGGAGATGATCGAGAGAACCGCTCGATCCCGGAGTTGATCTCTGTCCTTTCAACCACTTTTGGCCGCTAGCAAGGGGGGGGGGGACCATCAGCTTGTTTTGGCCATTTTGGGAAGGCGGCAATGTCCTTTTCCCACACAATTTTTCATCCTTATCTTTTTTTTTATGTTTTTCTCTCTGGTTTGGAAGAAGAACACTATTGTCGAACTTTGAGTTTTTTTTAGCTTTGTAATCGAATCGTTTTCAGCTTAATCTAGTTTTCTTTTCATGTTCATCGTTTCCTTTTCCATGCTTTTGCTTGATTTACTTTATGTGTAGTGAGTAGTTCATTTGGGTTCGGGGTTGAGAGGATTAAGGGGTCTAAAGAGTTTCGATCTTAGGGTTTTCTAAGCGTTTTAATGGCTATCTCTTCTAGGGTTTTGAGTTCTCAAAACTTGAAGACTCTCACGCCAAGAGCTTCATGATCCGAGAGGTTCCTTACCTTGACAGGATTCAGGGACCTCTGAAGATCACACCCTAGAGACTAGTTACCCCTTCCCAAAAGCCATGGAAGTTTGGGGGACTAGTTAAGCAACTCATTGAAATCTGTTTTCCTTGCCCTTCGACCTCTCTTTCCACCAAAAGCCATGGGTTTGGAGGAGTGGATGAAGGAGTGGTCTATACCGAAAGCCACGAATAGATCTTTCTTAGTTTTCAAGGCTTAGAGATCCTCACAAAGTGAGTCGATTTAAAGTTTTCAACCCAAGGTCGAACCTTTGAAATCCTTGACCATGAATCTCAACCCTAGGCCCTCTCTTTTAGCATCTTTACATCTTCTCTCGTCATTCTCTTGATCTTTGATAGCATCCTGGTCGTTAGTTTTACTGTTCTTGCATTTTTAGACGAGATTGATTGTTATTGCTCAATCTAGTGGTCGATCTCATAGTCGATCCACTAGTCAAATTTTAGTAATTCGAAGCTTTGTCCTTTAATTATTCTGTTTGTTCCTCATGGTAGTTTGATCATTCCTGGTAATTTTAAAATAGTTTTCATTCCATTTAGTTGCTGCATCTAGTTTTTAGGGATTTTCTCAAAACTCATCTTGTTTCGCTTAGATTTGCATAGTCCTTGCATTCTCTTTGCATTTTCTATCATCCTAGGTGTGGATTGACTCTCTCTTGCATGATGTACTACAACCTGTCTTGCATTTGAGTTTGATAACCTCATTGCATTCTCACCCTTGCAAACGAAGTGTTTATCAGTACAGACGTGAATGACGCCATGCAGAGTGAGAGCCGGATCGAGTCCATCACTCGATCCTCGAAAGATCGACTCCAAGATGTAACGAAGCACTTGATCCACCAAGGAAGATTGAGACAAAGATCGAGCTGAAGGCACGATGTTCGAAGATGATCGAGAGAGATGCTCGATCTCGAAGTCGATCTCAAGGTACTTTAACCGCTTTTGGCCGCTAGCGAAGGGGGGACCATCGAGCTGTTTGGCCTGTTTTGGCAAGGCGGCGAGCATGCTTTTGTGTGACACGCTTTCATTTTTATCTTTTTGTGTTTTTCTCTCTATTCGAAGGCGATTTCACCATTGTTAGACTTTGAAGCTCTGTGCTTGAATCTTTGAATCGCTTTAAGTTTAATCCATCGTTTTTCATGTTTATCCTTTCATCTTTCATGCTTTGCTTGGTTTACTTAATGTGTAGTGAGTAGTTTAATCGGGTTTTGGGGTTGAGCTGATTCAAAGGGGTCGAAAAGGTTTTCAAGTTTGGTGTTTTCTTGTTCTTAATGGCTTTCTCTTCTAGGATGTCGAGTTCTTAAGGCTTAAAGAGTCTCACGCCAAGATCATTATGATCAGAGAGAGCTCTTACCTTGACAGGATCCAGAGATCTCTGAAAATTGCTTCCTAGAGACTAGTTACCCTTTCCCAAACGCCATGGTAGTTTAGGGGACTAGTTAAGCCGCGTGTTTGGAATCTGATTTCCTTGCCCTTCAATCTCGCTTTCCGCCAAATGCCATGGGTCTGGAGGAGAGCATGAAGGAGTGATCCATACCACACGCCATGGATGGATCTTGTTTTGTTTTCAAGGCTTAGAGAATCTCACAAAGTGAGTAGATCTAGAGTTTTCAAACCAAGCTTGAACCTTTGAAACCCCTGAACGTGAATCTCAAACCTAGACCCTCTTTCCTAGTATTCTTACATGACCTAGACCCTCTTTCCTAGTATTCTTACATGTTTGCTAGTCATTCGCTTGTTACCTGTTACATCCTGGTCATTCGTTTCGTTGCATTTGAACTTTTAGACGAGATCGATCGTTGTTGCTCGATCTAGTGGTCGATCCCGTGGTCGATCCACTAGTCGATTTTTATAAATTCATAGCTTTGAATTTTAATCATTCTGTTTGTTCTTCGTGGTATTTCACTCGTTCCTAGTAATTTTAAAATAGGTTTTCCTTGCATTTAGTCGTTGCATTTAGTTTTTAGGATTTTTACAAAACCGTTCATCATTTGCCTAGCTTTACTCGATCCTTGCATTCTCATTGCACTTTCTAGCTCCTAGGTTGGATTGATTCCTCTTGCATTGTACTACAACTAAGTGCTGCTTGAGTTTTGATAACCTCATGTTGCATTGCATCACCCTAGATAAAAATCTTGTTATCAATGGGCCAAAAGCTGAAGTACTGAATTCCAAGGTTGAATAATAAGAATCAACTAAGGAAGCTAAAAGATGAAGATTGTTCGAAGAAATTTTGAAAAAGAACAAGTAGATAAGAAGTTACTCTAGAGAATGATTTCACGGTCATCTGAAGCAAGAATGACTCGGATACAAAATACCTGAGTGGGATATGGCACATTCCAACATTAATACGTGAATGAGAGACCATTATAAGCTGGAGAAAATAAAGATAGAAGATGAAATGATCGATGTCAAAAATTAACCAATGGGATGGTGGCACACGAGTAGTTGTCCGACATGGTTAATGGCCATGATAGGAGGTGTGTTGACATGGCAGGACGTGGGCTTGTCGATTATATAAATAATGAAAAAGGGTGGTTCAAGTCTTAGCCACTTAGTAAGGACCAATCACACGATTGCAATGGTGAATCTGTAAAGACGAATCAGCCGCCATTGAGGAAAAGTTCATTGAACAAACTATCTATAAGACAAAAACCGTGGCTGAAGGCATAACATTGCAGGGCCTACGAAGCTAGTAGTTAAACCTCTTGATTGTAGCTAAGGAAAGCCTAAGAATCAGTAGATAAGTTCAAACGGCTGCAGCAAATACCAAGAAAACACATGGCCTACAAAGCTAATCAGCAAGGACGAGAATGATAGCTGGGCTATGAGATGAGTCTTATGATTATAGTCATGCCAAAGGACAAGAACCATGACTATAGCCAATGACGAGACTACACACAAGATAAAAGATATAGAATAAGGGCTTCGTTAATCCTTATCACGGTTACAGCCAATAATGTGATAACACCCAAGCCTAAGAACTATAGGATACGATGGTACAAATCTCAAATGCTATGAAGCCTACCGTGCAGGCTATAGCATAGAGTTGAGGTGTGGAGAGCATGAAAGGCTCACCTATCCATCAGAAAACGTGTAGATATAAGGAGTTATCCTTGGTGAAGGGTTTTGTGGATCATTATCATGTCTATAGCCAATGGAATGGTACTGATGCAAGCTATTGAGCTAGTTCAATTACTCAACCTACAGTAGTCATTGCAGTACTGAGCTTTTATCAATCCATAGGCTAATGTGAAAACACCAAGAATGCAATAGATAATCTAATTCAAGCAGAAATAGCAAGATTATTTAGGCTATCAACCTAATGAACCGTCAACCAAACAAAACTAGCAAGAGCAATGATTAAGCAATGATCAAAGTAACTAAGACAAGTACTTAAGCAAATTCAAAATTCAATAAACTAAAAGCAAGGATCCTAGTTGAGGTTATGGAGTTAGGGGGATTCAAACACAAGACCAAGATGCTTTCAATCTCATTAACAATGTAGCAAGGCAAGTAATGCTAATTCCTAGGCATATAATTCAACTATCAAACAAGATAAACCCAATTCCTTGGTGATCATTGATAAACATGTTCTTTGCAAGGGTGAGTATGCAATGAGGTTATCAAACTCAAATGCAAGACAGGTTGTAGCACAGTATGCAAGAGAGAGTCAATCCACACCTAGGATGATAGAAAATGCAAAGAGAATACAAGGACTATGCAAATCTAAGCGAAACAAGATAGGTTTTGAGAAAATCCCTAAAAACTAGATGCAGCAACTAAATGGAATGCAAACTATTTTAATATTACCAGGAATGATCAAACTACCATGAGGAACAAACAGAATAATTAAAGGACAAAGCTACGAATTACTAAAATTCGAGTAGTGGATCGACCATGGGATAGACCACTAGATCGAGCAATAACAATCGATCTCGTCTAAAAATGCAAGAACAGTAAAACTAACGACCAGGATGCTATCAAAGATCAAGCGAATGACGAGAGAAGATGTAAAGATGCTAAGAGATAGGGCCTAGGGTTGAGATTCATGGTCAGGGGTTTCAAAGGTTCGACCTTGGGTTGAAAACTTTAAATCGACTCACTTTGTGAGAATCTCTAAGCCTTGAAAACTAAGCAAGATCTATCCGTGGCTTTCGGTATAGATGACTCCTTCATCCTCTCCTCCAAACCCATGGCTTTTGGTGGAAAGAGAGGTTGAAGGGCATGGAAAACAGATTTCAAACGAGTGGCTTAACTAGTCCCCCAAACGTCCATGGCTTTTGGGAAGGGGTAACTAGTCTCTAGGGTATGATCTTCAGAGGTCCCTGGATCCTGTCAAGGTAAGGAACCTCTCGGATCATAACGCTCTTGGCGTGAGAGTCTTTAAGCTTTGAGAACTCGACACCCTAGAAGAGATAGCCATTAAAACACTAGAAAACCCCAAGATCGAAACCTTTTTGACCCCTTAATCCTCTCAACCCCGAACCCATATGAACTACTCACTACACATAAGATAAATCAAGCAAAGCATGAAGAAAGAAGTGATGAACATGAAAAGAAACTAGATTAAGCTGAAACGATTCGATTACAAAAGCTTGAAAAACTCAAAGTTGACAATGGCGTATTTCTCCAAAACCAGAGAGAAAAACATAAAAAAGATAAGGATGAAAAGTTGTGTAGGAAAAGGACGTCGCCGCCTTCCCAAAATGTCGAAAACAAGCTGATGGTCCCCTCCTCGCTAGCAGCCAAAAGCGGTTGAAAGGACAGAGATCGACTCCGGGATCGAGCGGCTCTCTCGATCGTTTTCGGACATCGTGTCTTCAACTCGATCTGGGTCTCGATCATCTTCGGAGGATCGAGTGTTGCATCCGATCTCAGTATCGATCTTCGGTTGGATCGAGTGGTGTACTCGATCCGGCTCTCGCTCTGCATGGCGTCCTTTACGTCCGTACCGTTTGATCGATTGCTTCACTCGATCTTCGTCTCGATCATTCTCCTTGGATCGTCTGGTCTTCTCGATCTTCTGGTCGATCTCTGGTCCTTAGCGAATATCCGAGCTTCCACGAACCGCTACAACAGCTTCAGCACGTCCACAAACCTCCACGGCTCCAAAGCAGCCAGAAACAACCTGAATGTGATGCAAAATGCAAGGAACATGCGTATGCTGGTGCAAGAATGCTCTAGGACTCTAAGTGATGCAATCTAATCTAAAATGTGATGTAAATGCATGGAAAGCTAGCTAATGTGTATACAAAATGTATGTAATATGCAGTAATATCAACTCCCCCAAACTTACTTCTTGCTTGCCCTCAAGCAACAGAAAATAAGTAAGGAAGAGAGGTTTTAAGAAAAACGAATGGGGGTTTAAGCTTCTTGCAAAGGTGCCTTTCAAATGAATCGATCTCAATGTCCTAGTTACCAGTTCTAAAATGCTATTACACTCATACTCCAAAGAACTTAGCCATACTCATCACACCAAGAAATTCAGATCATGATTCTTTTATTCCTAACAATCAAAGAAACTCATCCAATAACATTCATTAACATCCGAACCATGAATCAAACTTATGCACTTTAAAACAAAATACATTTGGCTAA
This sequence comes from Thlaspi arvense, assembly GCA_911865555.2. NCBI lineage: Eukaryota > Viridiplantae > Streptophyta > Magnoliopsida > Brassicales > Brassicaceae > Thlaspi > Thlaspi arvense. The sequence goes on from OU466857.2 coordinate 48,227,499, forward strand.
GGGTGTAGGTTATGAGCATTGAATGATCTCATTTGAAAAGGGTTTTCAATTAAAACAAGGGTTTCTCTCAAAAATTGCAAGAACTTTATGCATAATGCTAAAGGTGAAGGCAATTGATGCATACTGATCAGATTCTCATCTACCCATGTAAGCTAACAATGATCCTAAACCCCTCTTATTTATTAACTTTCATCCTCACTCACCACTTAGAATCTACCCTTTTTCTTTTCAAAGTTTAGGATTCCCCAATTCGAAACAAAAACATTTTTAAAATCTTTAGGCTAGTGAAAAGGTTTTGAAAATAATTTTGCTCTTTAATTATTTCTTATTGGTAGCTCTCTTATTTATTTTTTTTCTTTTCTCTTTTTTTTTATTTTTATTTTTATTTTTATTTGGCACTTAGGCTGTTTTTTTTCTTTTTCTTTTTATTTTTATTTGGAAGAGCTACCTCCTGAAATTTATTAGAGCATATACATAGTTTTTAAACACAACCTTTCACTTAAAACCCATTTCTTTCTTCCAATCACCAAACTCTTTGAAACCGAGAACAAATAGACATAAAAACAACCCCAATGATCCCCCAAACTTATCCTAAGCCTATACCTAGCTTCGAAATGCAAAGCTAGCAATCATATGAGAATCAAATCATGTCGGCTAAACCTAACACTTTTTGCTAAGTTCAAAACCGAAAAGAAGGCCTCACAATGATGTCACACAAGAAATATTTGGCTTCAAAGAAGGGTAAGGGTCAAGGTGGGAGTTCTACTTAGGCTCACAAAGAGTGGTAAAAAGGAAGAAGAGAGCCTAAATATTTTAAAAACCATGTGTTCATTTTCAAATGCATAAGGATGATAATTAAAATTTCAGGTTAAGGTTTTCACTTATTACGACAAGTTTCAAATCATGAGAGTTCAATTCAAGTCACGAAAATCATAGCAAGTGATCCAAGCATGGTAAGAACTTACTTTCAAAGCATAAGCAAAGCATTAGAGAACTACTAACTAGGGCATTGAAACATTTCATAAGTATAAAACACCTTTTTAAGAAACTTTTAACCCCTTATGCAAATGCAAACAACCTAGATGCTAAGAGAAATTCTAGACTCAATCCTAACATGTTTTGACAAGATGAATGCAACTATATGAATCTTTGAAAAAATTTTAAAAATTTTACAAATTTTTCATGAACTAAAGACTCAAGGATGCTAAAGGAAAATAAGATCACAAAACACATGTCAAACCACACATGTACTCCCCCATACTTGCTTGACACCGTCCCTGTGGCAAACACATTCGAAGGAGCACCAAAACACAAAGCAAAAAGAAGCAAATATAAACGGTTATGTACAATGGAAGAAGGTTGTTACCTCTGGTCTAGTCTCGGCTGGAACTGGAGGATGTTACAGAGGAGCTAGAGACTACGGTTTTGCCCTTGTTGGCTGGTTCTTGGAGAGAAAGGCGCGCCGGTTGAATGTTGCTTCCTTGGGTCTCGCGGATGACAACTCCACCGGTTGAGAGCCTCCTCTTCTCGGGTTGGTGAACCTCTTCACTTGTATCCTTCTTAGGCGAGCCTCCTTGAAGTGCCTTGACCTTCTTGGCAAGTTTCTTGAGCATCTTGCCTTGCCACTTGTTGATTTTCCTTTGCATCTCCACAACAGATGCTAGGAACTTCTCTGTTTTGGTTCTCGGCTCAAAGTCTAACTTGGGAAGTGTGTAGGCTTCGGGCATCTCATCTTCCGTGGCTGGAGACTCGGAATTTTGACGAGGAGCAATCGCCGAGGCAGGTGGTCCTCCTAGAGGAGCAAAGCACTCCACTTCCATGGGCAAGAACTCGATGTTCCCAACACCAAGCAGATCGGTCTCGTTTTTGTTTGGCAGGATGCACACTCTCTTCTTGTCTTCGTCGTCTATGAGGCGGTAGGCGTAGAACCCTTCTGCTGGCGTGCGTCCCAAGCTGTCAGTATTCCTCATGTAGGCCTCATCCATGAAAGCTCTGGCTGGTACATGTGTGAAGTCGTGTATAGGCACACCAGCTTGCAAGAATAGAGGAGTGAGGAAGCCGCCAATGAAAGAAGAAGTTGCCTTGCACCGCAAGGCATAAGCCTTGTATTTCACCAAGGAGGCAGCAAGCATACATCCGTAGTTCACCTCGTCACCGAGCTCATCCTCCATAGGCTCGTCATTTTCATCCGGGTCACACACCAAGTGCTTCACGCCTTGGAACAGGAAGCAAAGCTCGGTCTTTGTGACCGTGGGAGCAACTGATCTTCCGCTAAACGTGTTGGCAATCAGCTTCAGAGTGTACCTCAGCACCGGGCTTCTCACTCTCTTGATCTTCGCGGTGTTGGCTTTGTAGTCCTTGTTGCTAATCAGGTCCCAAAAGTCGTTAGCTCTCTTGAAGGCGGGGAACTCGACCTTGTTGGCATCCGTGTTGAGACCATACGCTTGACATAGCTCGGGGATGGAGAGGCTGTAGGCTTGACGTCCAACCTTGAAGGAGAGGCGACCTTGTGAAGGAACGGGTGCGCTAGGATTCTCGTAACGGAACTCCACCGTGGCAGGGAAGTCTATTGTCACTTCTGGAATGGTTGGGCAATCCATCTGTGACAGACATCTTAGGCCAATGTTCTTGAGGAGTTGGTCGAAATCCCCAAGAATCTCTAGCTTGAACAGCAGCTCCCGATAAGCAAACTTGGTAGGCTCAAACCGAAGCCTTTCAAGCCGTTTCTGTTCCCTCTTCTCATCCTTACTCCATCTGACCCTCTCTTGAACAGCCACCTCTTGTCCTTCTCCCTCTCGTGCTGTCTCTTCTCTCGTTCTTTTGGGGGCCATTGTACCTGAAAGAAATTTCTCAAAAGTTTGATAAGCAAAACGGCTGTTTGATTAGAGAATAAGAGAGGAGAAGGAGAAAGCTTATAATTTCTACCCTAGAATTTTTGGGAATTAATAAAAATTATAGCTAAATAAAGGAGAATCAAATCTTTAGATACTAGAAAATCTAGAATTGATCATTTTACTTAGCTAAAATTTAAAATTCGAAAACAGTCCTATCATCTAGAACAATATCTTGCGAATTTAAAGGAGATTTTCCTAAAGATAATTCATTAAACTCTGAAAATATCTTTGCAAGAATGTTAAAGAACTTTGCTAGTCTTTGAAAACCGAAAACTCTCACTCTCTTTGTTTAAAATTTTCGAGAAAACAAGAATAAGAGGGTGAGAAGTTGTTGAAACATTTAAAGACTAGTAAAAGGCAAAACCATGGGTAGTAAAGGTGGTTTTCTGACAAAGTCTTGGTCAAGGCACATCTTTCATGGTCAAAGATGCTTGCCTTGACCAAGTTTTGAATTTAAAAATTGGAGGGAAAAGAATAAAGGAGGGAAAAAAAATATTGCCTCGGCATGAGATCGAGTCCGTTTGGTCGATCTAGGACTCGATCTCATGCCCATAATGGCTTAGATCGAAAGGGTTACTCGATTCATGATTAATGGAGTCTTGGATCGATTGGCTCCCTCGATCGTTGAGATGTTAGCTCCACGGCTAAGTCCTCATGATTGAGCTATGTCCTCGATTTGGGGGTCGATTTGGCATAGATCAAGTGATGGATCGAGTCGAGTGATCGATCTGTTTTCCACAGATTTTCCCGAGAGAAATTAGATCGGTCGATCCATTTTGGATTGATCGATCTTTTTTCGTCAAGATCGATCTTATCACTCGTTCTCGTCTAGATCGACTGGCTCCTCTTGATTCACTGACTCGATCTAGCAAAGATCGAGTCAGGATCAGTCGATCTAGCACTCGATCTCTAGCCTTTTCTTACCCCCTATCGCCTCTTTTGGACTTCAAGTTTAAGGTTTAGACTCCTCATACCTGTTCCTACACACTTGCAAAATAAAAACATAAAACTAAAAGAGAAAGAAAGCAGAAATATGTACAGGATAGACATGGGAATGCCTCCCAAGTGCGCTTTCTTTAACGTCTTTAGCTACACTTTACTTGGTTTAGGCGGATGGTGGGTCTTGGAGAAGCACTGAGGTACTCTCCTTGTCATAGCTGTCTGCCAAGTAAGGCTTGACTCTGTGTCCGTTGACGGTACATTCACTGCCACTCTTTCCCATCAATGTAACAGCTCCACAAGGCAACACTTCTTGGATCACAAACGGCCTGCTCCACCTTGACTTCAGCTTTCCCGGGAAGAGTTTGAGTCTTGAGTTGTACAGCAACACTAAACCTCCTTCCTTAAGCTCCTTGGCAACCAACTTCCTGTCATGAGCTTCCTTAGTCTGCTCCTTGTATATCCGAGAGCTCTCATAAGCGTTCAGTCTTAACTCGTCCAGTTCATGTAACTGAATGAGGCGCCTCTCTTGAGCGGTCTTGAGGTCAAAGTTCAGCCTCTTCACAGCCCAGAACGCACGGTGTTCCAGCTCAACCGGGAGATGACAGCCCTTGCCATAGAGAAGAGTGAAAGGAGTTGTACCAATTGGTGTTTTGAAAGCGGTACGGTAGGCCCAAACAGCATCGTCAACCTTTACTGCCCAGTCTTTCCTTGTTGCTCCGACAGTCTTCTCTAGTATAGCTTTGATTTGCCGGTTGGAGACTTCCACTTGACCGCTTGTTTGAGGATGATACGGTGTAGCCACCTTATGCTTAACGCCATACTTCCTCAAGAGGTTCTCAAAGACCTTGTTTATGAAGTGCCTTCCTCCATCGCTTATAACCACATTAGGTACCCCAAACCTCGGGAAGATGATACTCTTGAACAGCTTGATCACCACCTTAGAATCGCTTGTAGAGGAAGCAACAGCCTCAACCCATTTAGAAACATAATCCACTGCTACTAGGATGTACTTGTTGCCATATGAAGAAGGAAATGGCCCCATGAAGTCTATGCCCCACGCGTCGAACACGTCAACCTCGAAGATGGGAACCTGAGGCATTTCGTTCCTCTTAGTGATATTCCCTGCTCGTTGACATGCCTCACAGCTCTTCACAAACTCGTGTGCATCTTTGAAGATGGACGGCCACCAGAAACTGGCTTGCAACACTTTCGTGGCAGTTTTGAATGAAGCGAAGTGTCCTCTGTAGGAAGAGCCATGGCAGTGATAGAGGATGTCTCTAGCTTCTTCCTTCGTAAAACACCTCCGGTACAAACTGTCCACTCCTCTCTTGTATAAGTAGGGCTCGTCCCAAAAGTAGTCACTAGCCTCTCTCATAAACCGCTTCTTGTGATAGTTATTGAGATGTGTTGGCTCCTCACCACACGCTAAATAGTTCACGACATCAGCATACCACGGTAGATCCTCCTCTTTGAAACTCAATACCTCTTCAAACCGCCCCTCTAGCTTTCCACAAACAGCTGTGGTGATCGCCATGAGTTGCTCTTCTGGAAGAGAGTCATCTAAAGGGAGAGACTCGTTGATCCTTAGCCGTGAGAGATGGTCAGCGACTCCGTTTTTTATTCCCTTCTTGTCTTTAATCTCCATGTGAAACTCCTGGAGCAAAAGAATCCACCTCAAGAGCCGAGGCTTAGTGTCTTTCTTCGAATAGATGTATCGCAAAGCAGCATGACCCGTGTAGACAATAGCTTTGGAACAAACAAGATATGACCGGAACTTCTCAAAGGCGAACACTACTGCAAGCAACTCCTTCTCCGTAGTAGTGTACCTTGTTTGCGTGTCATCCAAGGTTCTTGAAGCATAGTAGATCACGTGTAGCTTCTTGTCTTTCTTCTGACCAAGAGCGGCTCCTACGGCGTAGTCACTAGCATCGCACATGATCTCAAAGGGTAGAGACCAGTCTGGTGCTTGAACGGTGAAGTTATCCATGAACACCTCTACCATCTCCTCTATTAGATCGGAGAAGATCGACATCATACACCGCTGAAACGTAGCCGGTGCATTACACAATCCAAACGGCATCCTTCGATACGCGAAGGTACCGTAGGGACATGTGAAGGTCGTCTTCTCCTGATCATTTGGGTAAATTGGTATCTGAAAGAAACCGCTATACCCATCGAGGAAACAGTAGTAAGGGTGGTTAGCAAGTCTCTCAAGCATTTGATCAATAAAAGGCAAAGGGAAATGATCTTTCCTAGTCGCAAGGTTGAGTTTCCTATAATCAATACACATCCTATGACCAGTAATGGTTCTAGTAGGAATGAGCTCATCTTTTTCATTGCTTATGACCGTGATCCCTCGCTTCTTAGGCACCACGTGTACAGGAGAAACCCACGTGCTGTCACTTATGGGATAGATCACGTCAGCCTCTAAAAGCTTAAGGATCTCTTTCTTAACAACCTCTTTCAAATTAGGATTCAAACGCCTTTGATGTTCTATAGAAGAGGCGTTCTCATTATCCAAGTGAATCCTGTGAGTGCAAAGCATTGGTGAAAGGCCCTTGATGTCACTTAAAGAGTACCCAATGGCCTTCCTATACTTTCTCAGCTCAGTCAGAAGCGAGTGCAACTCATCATCACTTAAGTTTTCATTCACAATCACGGGATAGGTGTTATTAGGCCCTAAGAAAGCATACCTTAGCCCTTTTGGGAGCTCCTTAAGGTCCACCTTTGGGGCTAACAGCTCGCTCCAGTCATCCTCGTGGCTGTGGTTGTTGCTTTCCTCCTTGGAACCCTCCTTAGAACCCGAGGCATAGCCCTTAAGACTGCTTTCTTCAACCGCTATCCCTTCTGAAATCGAGTCCTCTAGTCGATCTTGCTCTCGATGTCGTCTAGATCGAGCAATTTTGCTCGATTCACTTACTCGATTTGATGTGTATCGAGTAAGGGATCGAGACGCTGAGTCGATCTCCTGATTGGACCCCAAAATGATCGGAAGGTCTCTCTCGATCGTCGACTCGATTGTTTTTCCGGATCGATCATTCCTCTCGATCTGTCTGTCGATTGCTGCATCGGATCGAGTTGTGTTCTCGATTGCCTTTTCGATCTGACTCCTGGATCGAGTGATAGCATCGATCTTGGGGTCGATCTCTAGGCAGCAGCTTTCATCGTTCTTAACAATCTTCCTAGAATCCAGCAAGTTGACGTACTCCTGGGTCCTCTGATCCACATTGCCAAACTCCCCTGGTCAGTGCCAGCTTCAGATGGTCTTCCTGAGCCAGCTCTTCCAGCAACTCATCCGCTAAGGCATCCATCGTTTCAATGTAGAAAGCTTGCCCTTCTATGGTCGGCTTCTTCAGAACCTCATTGATATCGAAGTCCAGCCTTATATCCTTTCCCAAGTACAAGGCAATCTTCCCGTTCTTGACGTCGATGATAGTCCCAGCGGTTGCAAGGAATGGTCTTCCTAGGATGACTGGATCCTTAGGCTCTTCATCCATTTCCAATACGACGAAGTCCGTAGGCATGTTCACACCACTGATTCGCACCGGTAGATCTTCAAGCAGCCCCCACTGGTAGCCTCACACGCCTATCAGCCAGTACCAACAAGATCCTACAGTCTTTGAAACGAGTAAAGCCAAGCTTCTTAGCCACGGAGTGAGGCATCAGGTTTATGCTAGCTCCGAGATCACAAAGGCAGCTCTTGAACTCCAGAGGACCTAAGGCGCAGGGTATAGTGAAGCTTCCAGGGTCTCCCAACTTCTTAGGGACTATCTTCTTATGTATCACAACACTACACTCTTCACTTAGAACAAGCACCTCCTTGCTTTCCTTATTCTTCTTCACGAGAGTGTCTTTGAAGAATTTGGCGCATTTAGGCATCATTGCAAGGCAGTCAACAAGACTTAGCTTGATCTCCACGTCCTTAAGATGCTTTTCAAAGAGGATTTTATGCTTCTCTATGAGTTGCTTCTTGAAACGGCCAGGAAAAGGCAGCTTAGGTACATACGGTGGAGGCACATAAGCATTCTTCTCCTTAGTAGTTTGCTTAGCTTTCTTCTCAGTAACTGCTTTGTCTCCTCTTCTTCGCCCTTGGATCCAGACATTGTCAAAGTTAATCTCATCATCAGCTGAAGGCTTACCCTCCCCTTCTTGAATTACAACGTCCTCGTTGTTCTTAGTAGAGACCGGAGGTTCTACCTCTTTGCCACTTCTTAACGTGATGGCGTTGGCATACTCCTTAGGATTTTGCTCACACTTTCCCGGTAGGCTATTCTGACCACTTGTACTCGCTTTCCCCTTCTCTAACTGCTTGATCTTGTTGTTTAAGTTAGTGATCTGAGTGGAGAAGTCAGTGAGAGACGAATCTAGACGAGTGTTCATCTCGGCACACTTCTGGTTTGTGGAAGCTTGCCCTTGTATCAGCTGCTGAAACATGGCCTGAACCGGATCAACCTGTTGTTGCATCGGCTGTTGTTGTTGAGGTGCAAAGCCCGGAGGGTAGTTAGGCGTATAACCCTTGTTACTTTGATGTTTCCCTTGGAAGTTGTTTTGCCCTTGACCTTGGAAACTACCACTCGGATGAAAACCTTTGTTGTAAGGGATGAAAGGTTTTGCTTGCTGAGCAGGGTACACTTGGTCCTTAGGGTTGGCAACGTTGGTGCTTCGGTAGGAGAGATTGTTGTTCTGGTTCTAGCCTTGGTTGTAGCCTTGAGGTTTGAAATTGTTCTGTCCCGCCACCCAATTGGCTTCATCCTGGCTCAACTCAAGCTCCTCTTGATTCTCATCGGCTTCACCAACAAAGTGAACATGCTTGTGGTTGGCTAACACCAGCTTATCGATCTTCTCATGCAAAGATTTTAGCTCCTTTTTTTGAGACTCTAGCTCAGATCCTCTCGGTGCACGGTCATAGTCCTCGGCGTAGTTGCCATCACTCAATGCCAAGTTTCTATCAGCTCCATGCCCTCTTCTACCTCCTGACCAAGGAAGTTCCCTTTGCTAGCTGTGTCAAGCAACAACCTGATCTTTGGTGAAGCTCCACGGTATATGGTGCTGAGTAGGGTCTCCTCGCTGAAACCGTGATGAGGACATTGGATCGTGTAGTCTTTGAAACGTTCCATTGCCTCGTTGAATGTCTCGTTGTTTCGTTGAGTGAAGCCGCTGATTTCGCTTCTCAACCGTGCTGTCCTGGTGCTAGAGAAGAACTTTGAGAGAAAGGCCTTCTTACACTCGGCCCATGAGGTGATGGTGCCTTGTGGGAGGGTCTTCTCCCAATGTCTAGCCCTGTCTCCGAGTGAAAAGGGAAAGAGACGCAGCTTGAAAGCATCTTCGGATATGCCATTGATCTTGATCATCCCACATACTTGCTCGAAGTTATCAAGGTGCTCCAAGGGATCTTCCATTGCTAAGCCGTGAAACTTGTTGTTTTGCACCATGGAGATGAAACCTGGCTTAATCTCGAAGTTGTTGTTTTGTACAGGAGGAGAAGTGATCCCAAACCTATTGTGATGAGTATTGGGAGCATCTCCGGCTCCTACGATCCTTGGGGGTCTAGCCGCGTGTTGGGGGTTTCCATTACCCCTTCCCACTGCCCCGTGAGCTGGAGGAGGTCCCTCTAGATGCTCGTGTTCAGCCATAGCTTCAAAGTCAACCAAACCGTGCTGAACAATCTCCTCAAAGGCTCTGGCTTATTCTCTTACTCTTCTTTGCCGTGAATGACCAAGTTGATGAATGTTGTCCAAGGGTTGAAGTAGATTGTTATCTCCCCTTGAACGAAGATTCATGTACCTGAGAAGACACGTTTGAGAGTAGAAAGATTAGTAACTAAAAAAAGGTAAAGACTTAGTGTTTGCAAAGTCCCAAATCTCTATGTTTTCTAAACAATCCTAGGATAGCAACGGCGCCATTTGATAAACATATTCTTTGCAAGGGTGAGTATGCAATGAGGTTATCAAACTCAAATGCAAGACAGGTTGTAGAACAGTATGCAAGAGAGAATCAATCCACACCTAAGATGATAGAAAATGCAAAGAGAATGCAAGGACTATGCAAATCTAAGCGAAAGAAGATAGGTTTTGAGAAAATCCCTAAAAACTAGATGCAGCAACTAAATGGAATGCAAACTATTTTAATATTACCAGGAATGATCAAACTACCATGAGGAACAAACAGAATAATTAAAGGACAAAGCTACGAATTACTAAAATTCGACTAGTAGATCGACAATGGGATCGACCACTAGATCGAGCAATAACAATCGATTTCGTCTAAAAATGCAAGAACAGTAAAACTAACGACCAGGATGCTATCAAAGATCAAGCGAATGACGAGAGAAGATGTAAAGATGCTAAGAGATAGGGCCTAGGGTTGAGATTCATGGTCAGGGGTTTCAAAGGTTCGACCTTGGGTTGAAAACTTTAAATCGACTCACTTTGTGAGAATCTCTAAGCCTTGAAAACTAAGCAAGAACTATCTGTGGCTTTCGGTATAGATCACTCCTTCATCCTCTCATCCAAACCCATGGCTTTTGGTGGAAAGAGAGGTTGAAGGGCATGGAAAACAGATTTCAAACGAGTGGCTTAACTAGTCCCCCAAACTTCCATGGCTTTTGGGAAGGGGTAACTAGTCTCTAGGGTGTGATCTTCAGAGGTCCCTGGATCCTGTCAAGGTAAGGAACCTCTCGGATCATAAAGCTCTTGGCGTGAGAGTCTTTAAGCTTTGAGAACTCGACACCCTAGAAAAGATAGCCATTAAAACACTAGAAAACCCCAAGATCGAAACCTTTTTGACCCCTTAATCCTCTCAACCCCGAACCCAAATGAACTACGCACTACACATAAGATAAATCAAGCAAAGCATGAAGAAAGAAGCGATAAACATGAAAAGAAACTAGATTAAGCTGAAACGATTCGATTACAAAAGCTTGAAAAACTCAAAGTTCGACAATGGCGTATTTCTCCAAAACCAGAGAGAAAAGCATAAAACAGATAAGGATGAAAAGTTGGGTGGGAAAAGGACGTTGCCGCCTTCCCAAAATGTCGAAAACAAGCTTATGGTCCCCCCTCGCTAGCGGCCAAAAGCGGTTGAAAGGACAGAGATCGACTCCGGGATCGAGTGGCTCTCTCGATCGTTTTCGGACATCGTGTCTTCAACTCGATCTGGGTCTCGATCATCTTCGGAGGATCTAGTGTTGCATCCGATCTCAGTATCGATCTTCGGTTGGATCGAGTGGTGTACTCGATCCGGCTCTCGCTCTGCATGGCATCATTTACGTCTGTACGGTTTGATCGATTGCTTCACTCGATCTTCGTCTCGATCATTCTCCTTGGATCGCCTGGTCTTCTCGATCTTCTGGTCGATCTCATCCTAGATCGACCTGCCATGCTCGATCTGTTCCTTGATCTCTGGTCCTTAGCGAATATCCAAGCTTCCACGAACCGCTACAACAGCTTCAGCACGTCCACGAACCTCCACGACTCCAAAGCAGCCAGAAACAACCTGAATGTGATGCAAAATGCAAGGAACATGCGTATGCTGGTGCAAGAATGCTCTAGGACTCTAAGTGATGCAATCTAATCTAAAATGTGATGTAAATGCATGGAAAGCTAGCTAATGTGTATGCAAAATGTATGTAATATGCAGTAATATCAATCATCCCTTTAGTAATACAACCTAGCAAGAACTAATTCCCATTAGTGTTAGACTCATTAGCAAGCATGTTCAATCAATTCTATCAAGCCAAAATATCCCTTAAACAGTCAATCCCTTGACCTAAGATAGATAAATCCTCTAAAAGACAAGATCAGCATTTCATCAAAAACTTGGTGGGCATAAGAGAAAGCTAAAATCTAGGTTTGAGTGATCAAGAGAAACGTAGCATGTAAACAGTCTGATAAAGAGAAATCAATGATAATAAGAACAAACAAACAGTAATCAATGCATAGAATCCCCATAATCTACCCCACATAAGAGCCTTTAAGAGACTACTCACTAATCATGGTGAAAACCATCGAATCTATGAAGAAAGGGTGGTTAAACATGATTAGGGAGAGACATTAAAAAAGATTTAAGATTAGAAGTGCAAAAACTTAGATTAAAAGATGAAACTTTATTCTTTCAAATCACAAAAGCAAAGAGAAAGCAAGAACAAAAGATGAACAAAAAATGAAAAAAGGATGCCTAAAATTTTTAGGTCTTTAAGTATTTATATTAAGAGACATAAACTCCTAAAAGAGTGTTAATCTAGTAGATAATAAGACTTCTGGATGAGCACATATCGGGCTCCATGTGGAGCTCCTTCTGGTTCGGATGTCGGGCACTGATATCTCCAGTATTTACACCATTTAGGCTTGTATTTAGTACATGTTTTGGTTCTCTTTTGCATGTTTTCCTTATCTTTTGTCCCACTTTCTTCTCTTTTTAGACTTAGATTGTATTTAGGACATAGTTTGCATTTTCTATTCATTATGGATGTTTTTAGGTACTTATGAGCTAAGAGGAGCATTAGAGGAGCTTTGGGGATGATCCAGGAAGCTAGCTGGACCAAGAGGAGCAAAAGGGACCAAGGCAGACGATCTCTGCAGAGCCTATCGATCAAGGCACATGACCTATCGGTCATCCCTATCGACCAGTCCTGTCGGCCAGTGAAGTGACCGATAGCAGTGCACCGGTTATATTTCAGTCACCCTATCGGTCATCTTCCAGACCGATATGATCCCTATCGATCATTCCTATCGGTCACAACTGACTGATAGGAACCCAGTCCGAGCCTTGTTTTTATTACACTTTTACCATTACTTTAGGGCTTCCTTCTCTTTTATATAAATACCCATTTTCTGGGATTTTCGACAAGTCACTTCATAACACTGTTCTTGAGTTTATTTTCTGGGTTTGTAAGATAATTTCTTGCTTTATTTAATATAAGTTTGCATTTGCCATTAATTTCTCTCTAATCTCTCTTCTAATCATGATTAACATATTTTCCTCTTGTGGTTTGGTGTTAAATATTAGTTTTAGTGAGTAGTTTGCTTAGGATTTAGGGATTGATTAAGGTTTGTTTAGTGTTTAATTTCATGGGTTTCTCTCTATTAATCTGTTTCTAAAATAGATTTGTCTTGATCACACGCTTTCTCTTATGCCCACCATGTGTTTGATGAAATGCTGATCTTGTTTAATAGAGGATTTGCTGGCCTTGGCTCAAGAGATTGACTGTTTGAGGAGCATTTTGACATGAATATAGTTGGTTATTATTGTTTGTTAAATGTTTTAGCACTAATGAGAGTTATTTCTTGTTAAGGTGTTTAGCAAAGGGCTATTTTACAAGAGATTAGACTTAGCTTGCTTGATTGTGAACTCTATGCCTAGGAACCACCATTGCTAGCTTGTTTGCTTGATCAATGCTGTTTGAAACAACCTTAGTTAGTCTCTACATTCCCCAAAATCAATAACCACATCTAGGAACTTGCTTTCTCTTTTATTGAATTTCGAATTAGCTTAGTTCTCTGTTTATTTTGCTCTGTTTTACTTCTTGATCATTGCTAAACTGTCTTCTTTTGAATTCTCCTTGGTGATTGATCATTCTAGGTTGTTAGATAAGTTTCTTAGGCAACAAAAACTCTTCTTTGCTTTGCTTGACTTATAGATCTCTGCTCACAATTCTTCTGCTTTCAACAAACCCATTTGGATTGATATAAAACCCTTACTATTCTACAATTGATTAACATAGAGGGGTGGTTGACTTCTGAGAGTGCAACACCTCTGTGTCAGGCACCATGCTCGATGTGCTGCTTGATGTGGAGACAAAGACTCTTCCTGCTGGTGTATGTCGGGCATGTCTTGCTCGACATCCTACTCGATGTGGAGCTTTGGTTGTCTCTGCAAGGTTACATCGGGCACGCCTTGCCCGAAGTACAACTCGATTTGCTTGTCTGATCTCTCGGATATCAGACATGGTTGCCCGATGTGAACTATGTCCTTTGCTGCTCGTGGATGTTGGCCTATATGCCCGATGTGCAGCCCGACATCACATTTATCTCTATTTTCTACTATGAAAAGAATATTTTAAATATATTCTTAATTTTATTTAGTTATTACTTTTTAATAAACTTTTTAGTTTACAAATATACAAAGTTTACCATTTATTTTGTATTTTAACAAAAATAATTCATACAGTTATGAGTCTATTTAAATTAAAAGCTTACTTTACAAATAAAACTAGTTGTTGCTATTATAAATGTATTTAAATATATAAATAAAACTTATATTTTTTGTTTATTTATGTAACATTCTGATTTCAAGAGTATGAATGTATATGTGGAGAGACTTAAGATAATTGATTTAGTTACCTACGTCACCAAAAGTGTACTTATTTTTCTGGTCAATTGTCACGAGACAACTCTACAGTTAACGGTGCTTAAGTTGGAGTATGACTAGGATAGGTGGCCTTTCGGGAAATTATTCCACAAATTGTGTGAGTGAAGACAAAACACGGGATGGTGGGGGCGTTATTAGTGGAATCAGAGTATGGGAAGTCAAACTGGTTGTGTCGCAAGATTAGGATGGGTGACCTTCGGGGAAGTACTCTGCGGAATCGTGTGAGTGAGGTTAAAACACGGGGAAAGATCACGTGGTGATTGCAGGGTCAGTAAAGAAGTCGGTGGGGCCTCCGAGAAAATAATGCACCGGCCTTCACACAAGGGTGGGGCAGTCGGGGCGTTATAAGTAGTATCAGAGCCTGGAAAGTCAAGCTGGTTCTATCGTAGGAGACTGTATTAGGGTTTGGGGGTTAGGATTCATAATGTCCAGATCAGAATTCGGGGACGAAAACTCGTGTAGTGAGGGAGAATTATAACGACCTTGGCCAGTCTATTTGAATAATATTAAATGAATTCATTTGGCTACTACATATGTCATCAAAGTGCACTTACCTTTTTCGGTCACTTACCCCGAGAGAACTCCAGAGTAAAGCGTGCTTAAGCTGGAGTAGGACTAGGATGGGTGTCCTTCCAAGAAGTACTCTTCGCAACCGTGTGAGTGAGGCCAAAATACAGGAAAATGTCACGTGGTGATTGCAGAGTCAGTAAATAAGCCAGTCGGACCGTCAGACAGGAGTGGGGTTCATGGTCCTGAGGGAGGACGTGGGTGTGCTCACCGGTAGGGCGGTCGGGGCGTTATGCTATGATGGGTGACCTTTAGGCGGGAAGTAATTCCCAAAATCGTGTGAGTGAGGACAAAAAACTGGAAAATATTACGTGGTGACTGTAGTGTCAGTATTTCATGTCTTTCGAGCCTCCCGGCTAATGCACCGGCTGTCGGAGAAGGGTGGAGACCACGTGCCCGAGAGAGGAAGTGGGTGTGCTTACCGATAGAGATAATTAGAGCATTACAATTTACAAAATAGACACATATCAAAATTAAAGAAGTATTTTGTGAAAACAATTTCATTCTAAAAAAAAAAATCTTTGTAACTAACTCTAAATATAGAAATACAATTAGAGATCTCTATTTTTAGAGTATGATGTAGAATACCATTGAAGATGATTTTACTTTAAAAGTAGAGTTTAAAGGTAAAAATAAAGTTTTATTAGAAATGCTCTAACGCGTACTTTAGGTGTCAATGATAACAGATAGAAACACTTTTGGCATTTGAATTGATAATATTAACCTTATTTTTTTTCCTTATCTTTTTTTCCAACAAAATTTTATTTCTTTTTCTCTAATTTTTTTTTAATCTTATAAATATCTAATTGGAAACGAAGCTAATCTTTCTGCAATCTGCTTTAAATCTGTTTTTGTCAAAATCCCTAAATCAGTTAAGGCCCTGTTCGTTTGCTTGACGCCATCAGCTGCAGCTCTGGCTGCGGCACTGCGTCCAGATGCTGCATTTAGACGCAATGAGTGTTGTTCGTTTGGTCGCCGCGCGTCTGGGCGCAGTGTTTACCGCATGATTGTTCATTTTAAACCTTGTTCTTTTCATGGTCGCTGCAACCAACCGCAGCGATGGATATTAACACTGGCGAAGATGGTGGTGATGGATAAAAAAAGGAACCGCAACTGCTATGAAAAAGAGACACCGCTGACGTTAAGAAAAAGTAACTGATGCTGCTGTTATTTTTAGCGATCAAATCGGTCTCTATAAACCGCTGCAGCATTTCTAGTTATCAAAACCCGATTTATGATTTTTCCATTATTTATACCATTGTAGCTTGTATTTATCACTAGTTTTAGTCTTTAAACATGCATATTTTGCTTTTTCTTGTCTCATTCACATAAATTTATGAGTTAGTGTAGTTTTAGGAGCTGCATTGCATTTTCCATACATTTGGAGTTTTATTCAGATACTAGTTGGAGTGTGGAGGTCATGTGGTGCAATGGGTGTGAGTTGAGAATGGAGCAAGGCAAGAGACGAAGGCGGATGGACCAAAATCGTTGATGATATCGACATCATCTGATCGATACGGAGCATATCGATGGGAGTATCGACCATTTCAGCATCGATACAGTAAAGGCATGGTGAGAAGGAAGCATATCGACTAGGAGCCACCTCGATGCAACAGAAGGGAGTCCATATCGAGCAGTGTATCGACCTCCCACATCGATACACATGACAGGGCAATACGGAGGTGCCATATCGACTTGCTTGATCGATGAACCTTAACTAAAGGGCGATTGTATCGACTTCACACCATGGAGAGCCATACCGATAAAATATAAGGAGGCTTCTGTATCGACGTGCATATCGACCAAGGGACATCAATACAACCCAGAAGAAGAGATGATATCAACATCAACCCTTTAATCTATTCTTGTTTATTCTGCTTCCTAATCATGCTTAACCATTATTTCTCTTGGGTATTTGTGGTTTTGACTATGGCTAGCCAGTAGTCTTATTTAGGGTTTGCTATGGGATAGATTAGAGGGGTTTTAGGACTAGATTAGTGATGTCTTGTGATTAATATGATTGTCTTCTCTCTATTAGATGTGCTTAACACTAGATTAGTCTTGGCCAGGCTTGTTTAGTATCTTGGCTTTCTCTTGCGCCTGGTAAGTGTTTGATGAAATGCTGCTTAGAGTCTCTTAGAGGATTTATATGCTTAGCCTAAGGAATTAGATGTTTAAGGTGCATTTGGCTTTATAGGATTGGAGTTCTGTTCTGAATGCTTGCTGATCATGTGGGTTGAGTAAAGGGATTTATCTTGAATATGTGCTTAGCAAAGTGATTAGTGTCAAGAAATTGAGATATTTATTGTTGTTAATCTTATGCCTAGAAGATAGCATTGTTTGAATTGTTTTTAACCATCACTTGTTAGGTTCAAATCCCCTTTTAATCAATAACCCCCATCTTAGATCCTTACTTTATCTATTTCAATTTCCTGCTTTGCTTAGTTCAGTCTTTAGACTTGTTTAGTTTGATCAAAACTGCTTTCTTGAATTTAGTTTGACTTAAGTGATTTGATGTATTCAATGAGGACACTGAACTTTAGACTGGGGGGGAATACTTTTTGGCAGCTGACGCCAACCATGGAGTTTCAAAGGAAAAGTCTCTTGAAGGAATAGAAACTAAGGAAGAGGAGAAGAAGGGGCTACTTAAGGAGAGTCAAGCTGAGAAACAAACTGGGATCTATGATCATTCTCCTTACAAGCCAGCTCACCCCTTTCCTGGAAGGTTTAAGAAGCAGCTTATGGATAACTACACCACTCTCTATGCCAATCAGATGAAGCTTAGAGGTTTTGCTATTGGGACAGAGCTGAAGGAAGCCATTGCCAAGACTGAAGTATTGAACATCAAGAAGCTTGGAGATCCTGGATGCTTCACTCTGCCTTGTGAACTCAAGGGACAAACTTTCAAGAGTTGTCTTTGTGATCTTGGGGGCAAGTATCAACCTTCTCCCATCCTCTAGTGCTAAGGCGCTTGGCTACACTTAACTTTAAGAGAGTAATGTCTCTCTAACCATAGCTGATAGCACAGTAAAGGCACCACTTGGAGCTCTTAAAGATGTGGCAATGATGATTGAAGGAGTGGTCATCCCAACAGATTTCCTGGTCCTAGATGTTGAAGGGAAGATCAAGAACGCCATCATTCTAGGGAGGCCATTCTTAGCTTTAGCTGGCATAGTGTTTGATGCAAAGGAGTGCACAATAGAAATAAGGTTGACCAAGGAGAAAGTTCTGAAGTTTGACTCCAAAGAGAACAAGCTGGAAGATGAGCAAGTGATAGGGCTCAGGTTTTACCCAAATAAAACTACTGCAAGTGCACAACAAAGCAGTTGTAGTACAAGGGGTATTGAATCCCAAAGGAGTAATGCAGACTACACTATCGAAAGTAGGTTCAGATTAAGCTAAGCAGTATGTGATGTATGTGATGCGAATGATGAAATAATAGCAAGCAAGCGAATTTTAGTTGTTGATCTAAGTTCCAGAAGACTGAAAGCACTAAGTCAGTACAGTTCACAGGTTGAATCAGAGAATGTAGAATACATGAAATCAGGAATGATTAAGAACCGTTTTGAACATGAATAGTGATATACTCATATATTTCGCATATTTAGCATGCATTTAGAGTAGTTTTCTTGTATACATCTTCCATAATAGGCTAGTTTGCACCATTTATCTCATTTTAGATCCTAGAACACTTTGCATTAGAATTTTGCATATTTCTTGCATTCTTGCATCATATTCATGCTGTTTTGGATACACTGGAGCAATGGAGAGTGCGTGGACATGCTAAGGATCGAGAGGAGGCCTATGGATACGTGGAGGAACTCAGCCATGCAGCAAAGGAACCGAGATCGAGGCGCAGATCAAGCTAGGCAGGTCGATCTAGACAAGATCGACCAGAAGATCGAGATCAAGATAGACCAAGGTGATCGAACGCAAGTACAAACACGGGAACTAAGCCTGGGAAGAACGAGAGCCAGATCGAGGTCACGACTCGATCATCCGAGGATCGACCAGAAGATCGAGAAAAGCACTTGATTCAACCAACTGAATCGACCCAAAGATCCAGCGAAAGAAGACGCTCTACGAGGAAGACCGAGTGAAGAGATCGACAACTCAGGTCGATCTCTGAACCTTATCCGGACAGCTCATTTTTGGATTTTAGTGAGGGGACCATTTCTCTTGTCTACCCTATTTTGGGATCAGGAGAGAACAATACATATTGTCTCCTCCTTGTTTTAGTTTTCCATCTTATCTTTATCTATCTTTATGCTTTGAAAAACCGCCATAGTTTACTTTTTAATCTTTTGTTAATTTGTAGAACTTTAATCCGTTTTTAATCTAAGTATTTCTCTTAAATCTCTCTTGCTTACTAGTTTAATCATGTCTATCTTTTCTTCCTTTGCATTTTCGTGTGTTTTAATCATGTGTAGCGAGTAGTCATTTATGGGTTTAAGGTTGGGGTGATTAAGGGGTTTAAAGGTTTAAGATTTGGTCTTTTTCTTGTTCTTAACTTATTCTCTTCTTGGATTTCGGGAAATAATACCTAGAGACTCTTGAGAAAGATCTCTTTGATCTCAGGGATTTCCTTACCTTAGCACGATCCAGGAGATCCCTTAAACCCAAATCCAAGAGACTAGCTCATCCTTTCCCAAACGCCATGGAGTCTTAGGGAGCTAGTTAAGCCATTTTTGAGATCTATGCTTCATGTTCTTCACCTTTTCTTTCCAACATACGCCATGGGTTAAAAGGAAAGGTTGAGGAAAGGATTTATACCACACGCCATGGATAAATCTAGTTTACCTTCTCAAGGCTTAGAGATAGCACTAAATGTGTAGATCTATGCTTTCAAAACTCAAAGCTTGAATCTTGAACCACCTTAAGCATGACCCTCAACCTTGAATCCTCTTCTAGCATTTAAAAACTCAAAGTCATCAATTCCTAGTTATAAAGTTTGCATCTTTTGTCTTAGTTCCTTAAATATCATCCTAGGTTGTTAGAACTTTCTTTTTCTGTCTGTCTTTAGTTTTCGAATTTTAAAAACTAGTATGCATTTTAAATTCTTAGAAGTCATCTAGTAGTTGTTTAACACATCAGTAGGGATTTTAAAATAGTTTTCGTGGTCATTTAGTAGCTGCATTTAGTTTTTACAGATTTTCTCCTCAAATAATCCGGTTTTCACTTATATTTACAAAGTTCTTGCATTCCTAGTATCTTTCATCAACCTGAGCTGGATTGACACCTAGAGCACTCTATACTTACCATTATACTTGCTTTAGATTGATAAACTTGCCTTGCAAAAAAATACTGTTATCAAATAGCAAATATATAACTAATCAATTCTTATCGCAGAAGTTAACTATGTCTAGATCACAGAGTTTCAAATCTTTTTGCAAACCCTAACAACCTACAAATGCAATATGATCAAATTTAATTGTTCACAAAACTTCTAATCCAAATCTCCTTGCAGTAAGTTATTTTTCTCATCAAATACTAGTTCAGGTTATCAACAATGCTCTCACATATATTTAACAACCTATTAATTTTGGATTTCTAGATGATGTATCTAAGAAATTCGATTTTAAAGCAAGCAGAGATGAAAAACCAAAAGAAATTCCTAACAGGTAGCAATTCTACAAACTCTTCATCAACCTTTGAAAAAGCCCTAACTTAACTAACAAATTACTCAGACATGATCATGGAATCACAAAACATAACTGAAATAATTTGCATTAAGAGAATAGAATGAAAACAAAGGGGGTTCGAAATCTTCTCCAAAAAGAGTACAGGATTTGTCTTCCCAAAAGCTTTGAATAATATCCTCTCTAAAGCTCTCTGAATTCTCAAAAACTAAGATCAAAGCCAACAATGGCTGAAAAACCTAATAAATAGAGGCTAAACACGATCTGGGGCTTTCTTGTAAATATTGGAACTTCTGGGCCAATTCTGCAAATACTCTTCATACTTTTAATAAACCAGCCACGCTCCTTCCTTCATGGGTGACGAGCGTCACCATAGGTGGTGACGAGCGTCACCCATCTTTGATTTCGTCTACTGAGTTGTATGCTTCGTGGCTTCATCTTGAAATGATCCAAAAAGCTCCAATATCTTCGATTATGCTCCAGACATGCTATAACCTGCAAAGACTCTACTAGGACTCTAAAAAAACCAAAAAGACTCAATAAAAAGGACTTATATCATGGTTAAAAACCATAAAAACCATGATATATCAACTCCTCCAGACTTAGCTTTTGCTTGCCCTCAAGCAAATATCAGACGATGAAACAGGGTCGAAGTTTGAAACCAAGAAACAGTCAGTCAATCACCAGGGCACCACATCAGTTAGCATTTTCGAATCCACATACCACAGAGTCAACAAAAGATCAAATTTCAGTCTAATCATCACAAACTTAGCAAATCTCTCAAATCCAATCCAAATCCCTTCAAGAAATCCGAAATTTCTACTGTTAACTCCTTATTTTCATTTAAGTGTGATATCTCATAAAGGTTTGATCATCTCAATCACTTTACAGATTCTTTTCCCTTCCTAACAACTGAACAAACCAATCTCAACACAGCTCTCCTATTTTCTCTTCCCTGAATCTTTTCCTTTTTGAATTTTTTTTGTTTTTTCACTTCTTTTCTCATTTTTTTACAGTCTAAGATATGGTGCTACTCAATACTTGTGTTCCTTGTCAGGAGACAGGTTCTTGAGTGTGTTCATTACTGTTGTTCCTTGTGAGGAGATAGGGTCATGAATGCACAATTCTCTGGACTCAAACTCATAAAAACTACATCAGGGAAGACCAAAGAGAGACTGTATCTTAACTTTATTGTCAGTGCTAAAAGAAAGAATTAAGATCAATAAGAATCAAGCCCCAATACAAGAAGTTTAAAGTTCATTAAGGTGGAGCCAACAGCAAATTTTCCAGATTCTCTAAGAACTTAAACCTTCATTGCTAGACGAATCTACCTATGACTTTCAACTTAGTAAGACTTGTAATCAACTACTGTGGCAATGGTTCTTATAAGCAAAAATGTCCTATGGTTAGTTCCAAGAAAAACTGACAATTTCAAAATTTTGACTCTATAAAAACAGGTTTTTGACTCAACTTTAAGACTCTATAAACATGACACAAAGCACACAGCGTCAGTAACCACCTCCCCCAGACTTAAACAACATTGTCCCCAGTGTTATTAAGCCAAGAGTTGGTCAAAAAGATGAATGAGAACTCGAAAAACCAAGTTGAAAAAATGTTACCTAGCGAAGGGTCGGGTGACGAGCGTCACCACGACCTGTATTTCAGAATGCACAAGTTAGATGATTGTTAACGTATTGTTATTATATGTACTCTAAAGTCAGACTGTTAGAGCACTCAAACACACATTTAATAACATCCAAACATAGCAATAATAACCTGGTACAACAATCTCACAAAACATCATCAAAGTAACTGACAACTGACTCAAAGAAAACATAAAAATGACTCAAGAGAAAATAAAAGAAAAGAGAAATAAAAACATGTAACCAGATAGTAGAGGCTCAGTCCTCATCCTCGCAGGGCTCGGTGGTGTAATGTGGGCGGACACAACCACATTTGCTAAGTGTAGCAACAGCATCCCAGAGTCCCCCAAAGCTGTCAATGACATACTCCTGAAAAGCATCCATATCTATGGGTGTCTGTGGTCGTGGAGGACGCCTGAATGCAGTGGATGTAGTGGTCTGGCATCATGATGGTCCAGCATCAGCAGCAGTGGAAACGCCAGCTGTAGCAGCTCTAGCGGGACGCAGAGAGGGCGCAGCAGACTCCGATCAGGCAGGAAAAGCAGCTGGCGTGACACCCTGGATCGTCGTGAGCGCTCTCTGTGGCAACTTAATGCCAACATACTCTCCTGCGTAGTAGTAAATGTCCAGACAACTCCAGGCTTGAGCCACGTAACATAGTGCAGATGCTGGTCATCGATGAGGGATCTGTCACTGATGTTATTGCATATTGAATACATTTTGCATACTCATTGGTTAGCTTTTCATGCATTTGTATCACGTTTTAGGTTATATTGCATCACTTAGGGTCCTAGAGCATTCTTGCATCAGCATACGCATTTTCCTTGCATTTTGCATCACATTTAGGTTGTTTCTGGCTGCTTTGGAGTCATGGAGGTTCGTGGACGTGTTGACGCTGATGTAGCAGTTCGTGGGAGCTCGGATATATGCTAAGGATCAGAGATCAAGGAGCAGATCGAGCATGGTTGGTCGATCTAGGAGTTGATCGACCAGAAGATCGAGCCAACCAGACGATCCAAGGAGAATGATCGAGACAAGGATCGAGTGAATCAATCGATCAAACGGTACGGACATAAATGACGCCATGCAGAGCGAGAGTCAGATCGAGTACACCACTCGATCCAGCCGAAGATCGATACCGAGATCGGATGCAACACTCGATTCGCCGATGTTGATCGAGACCCAGATCGAGCCGAAGACACGATGTCCGGATATGATCGAGAGAACCACTCGATCTTGGAGTCGATCTCTGTCCTTTCAACCGTTTTTGGCCGCTAGCGAAGGGGGGACCATTAGCTTGTTTGGGCATTTTGGGAAGGCGGCGACGTCCTTTTTTATAGAACTTTTTAGATCCTTATCTTTTCCTTTATGTTTTTTCTCTCTCGTTTTCTTGAAGAACACCATTGTTGAACTCGCGTTTTTCTTAAGCTTTGTACTCGAATCATTTCCTTTCAATCTAGTTTTCTTTTCATGTTCATCGTCTCGTTTCATATGCTTTGCTTGATTTACTCTATGTGTAGTGAGTAGTTTACTTGGGGTTTTTCTAAACGTTTTCAAAGGCTATCTCTTCTAAGGTGTTGAGATCTCAATGCTTGAAGACTCTCACGCCAAGAGCTTCATGATCCGAGAGGTTCCTTACCTTGACAGGATTCAGGAGCCTCGGAAGATCACACCTTAGAGACTAGTTACCCCTTCCCAAAAGCCATGGAAGTTTGGGGGATTAGTTAAGCCATTCGTTTGAAATCTGTTTTCCTTGCCCTTCGACCTCTCTTTCCACCAAAAGCCATGGGTTTGGAGGAGAGTATGAAGGAATGATCTATACCGAAAGTCACAGATAGATCTTGTTTAGTTTTCAAGGCTTAGAGATCCTCACCAAGTGAGTCGATTTAAAGTTTTAAACCCAAGGTCGAACCTATGAAACCCCTGACCATGAATCTCAACCCTAGGCCCTTTCTCTTAGCATCTTTACATCTTATCTCATCTTTCGCTTGATCTCTGATAGCATCCTGGTCATTAGTTTTACTGTTCTTGCATTTTTAGACGAGATCGATTGTTACCGCTCGATCTAGTGGTCGATCTCATGGTCGATCCACTAGTCGAATTTTAATAATTCGAAGCTTTCTCCTTTAATTATTCTGTTTGTTTCTCGTGGTAGTTTCTTCCTTTCTAGTATTTTTAAAATAGGTTTCATTCTGTTTAAGCTGCTGCATCTAGTTTTTAGAGATTTTCTCATAAACCGTCTCATTTCGCTTAGATTTGCATTAGTCCTTGTATTCTCTGTGCATTCTCTATCATCCTAGAAGTGGATTGACTCTCTCTTGCTTGCTGTACTACAACATGTCTTGCATTTGAGTTTGATAACCTCACTGCAATATAACCGTACTAAAAGTGATTATCAAATGGCGCCGTTGCCATTCTAGGACTGTTTTGAGAACATAGAGATTTGGGTCTTAGCAAAGACTAAGTCTTTACCTTTTTCAAGTTACTAATCATTCTACTCTCAAACGTGTGTTTTCAGGTACATGAATCTTCGTTCAAGGGGAGACAACAATCTACTACAACCCTTAGACAACATTCATCAGCTTGGTCACTCACGGCAAAGAAGAGTCAGAGAACAAACAAGAGCCTTTGAGGAGATTGTTCAGCATGGTTTGGTTGACTTTGAAACTATGGCTGAACACGAGCATCCAGAAGGACCTCCTCCAGCTCACGGGGCAGCAGGACGGGGCAATGGAAACCCCCAACACGCGGCTAGACCCCCAAGGATCATAGGAGCCGGAGATGCTCCCAATACCCACCACAATAGGTTTGGGATCACTCCTCCTCCTGTACAAAACAACAACTTCGAGATCAAGCCAGGTTTCATCTCAATGGTGCAAAACAACAAGTTCCACGGCTTAGCAATGGAAGACCCCTTGGAGCACCTAGACAACTTCGAGCAAGTATGTGGGATGATAAAGATCAATGGCATATCCGAAGATGCTTTCAAGCTGCGTCTCTTCCCTTTTTCACTCGGAGACAAAGCTAGATATTGGGAGAAGACCCTCCCACAAGGCACCATCACATCATGGGCTGAGTGCAAGAAGGTTTTTCTCTCAAAGTTCTTCTAAAGCACCAGGACAGCACGGTTGAGAAGCGAAATCAGCGGTTTCACTCAAAGGAACAATGAGACATTCAACGAGGCGATGGAGCGTTTTAAAGACTACACAATCCAATGTCCTCATCACGGGTTCAGCAGGAGACACTACTCAGTACCATATACCGTGGAGCTTCACCAAAGATCAGGTTGTTGCTTGACACAGCTAGCAAAGGGAACTTCCTCGGTCAGGAGGTAGAAGAGGGTATGGAGCTGATAGAAAACTTGGCGTTGAGTGATGGAAACAATGCTGAAGATTATGACCGTGCACCGAGAGGATCAGAGTTAGAGTCTCACAAGAAGGAGCTCAAATCTTTGCATGAGAAGATAGATAAGCTGGTGTTAGCCAATCAAAAGCATGTTCACTTTGTTGGTGAAGCTGATGAGAACCAAGAGGAGTTAGAGTTGAGCCAAGAAGAAGCCAATTGGGTGGCGGGACAGAACAACTACAAGTCTCAAGGCTACAACCAAGGCTACCAGAACAACAACCTCTCTTACCGAAGCACCAACGTAGCCAACCCCAAAGATCAAGTGTACCTGCTCAGCAAGCAAAACCTTTCATCCCTTACAACAAAGGTTTTCAACCGAGTGGTGGTTTCCAAGGTCAAGGGCAGAGCAACTTCCAAGGGCAACATCAAAACAACAAGGGTTATACACCTAACTACCCTCCGGGCTTTGCACCTCAACAGCAACAACCGATGCAACAACAAGTTGATCCGGTTCAAGCAATGTTTCAACAGCTAATACAAGGGCAAGCCTCTACAAACCAGAAGTTCGCCGAGATGAACACTCGCCTAGACTCATCTCTCACCGACTTCTCCACTCAGATCACCAACTTAAACTACAAGATCAAGCAGCTGGAAAAAGGGAAAGCAAGTACAAGTGGTCAGAACAGTCTTCCGGGAAAGTGTGAGCAGAATCCCAAGGAGTATGCTAATGCCATAACGTTGAGAAGCGGTAAAGAGCTCGAACCTCCGGTCTCTACAAAGAACAACGAGGACGTTGTAATTCCAGAGGGGGAGGGTAAACCTTCGGCTGATGATTATGAGATCAACTTTGACAACGTTTGGATCTAAGGGCCAAGAAGAGGAGACAAAGCAGTTGCTGAGAAGAAAGCTGAGCAAACCACTAAGGAGAAGAATGCTTATGTGCCTCCACCTTATGTACCTAAGATGCCTTTTCCTGGCCGCTTCAAGAAGCAACTCATAGAGAAGCATAGAATCCTCTTTGAGAAGCATCTTAAGGACGTGGAGATCAAGCTACCTCTCGTTGACTGCCTTGCAATGATACCTAAATGAGCCATATTCTTCAAAGACACTCTCGTGAAGAAGAATAAGGAAAGCAAGGAGGTACTTGTTCTAAGTGAAGAGTGTAGTGCGGTTATACATAAGGAGATAGTCCCTAAGAAGTTGGGAGACCCTGGAAGCTTCACTATACCCTGTGCTTTAGGTCCTCTAGAGTTCAAGAGTTGCTTATGTGATCTCGGAGCTAGCATAAACCTGATGCCTCACTCCCTGGCTAAGAAGCTTGGTTTTACACGTTTCAAAGACTGTCGGATCTCATTGGTACTGGCTGATAGGAGTGCGAGGCTACTAGTGGGGCTGCTTGAAGATTTACCGGTGCGAATCAGTAGTGTGAACGTACCTACGGACTTCGTAGTGTTGAAGATGGATGAAGAGCCTAAGGATCCAGTCATCTTAGGGAGACCGTTCCTTGCAACCGCCGGGGCTATCATAGATGTGAAAAATGGGAAGATTGCCTTGCATTTGGGAAAGGAGATCAGGCTTGACTTCGACATCAACGAGGTTCTGAAGAAGCCAACCATTGAAGGGCAAGCTTTCTATATTGAAACGATGGATGCTTTAGCGGATGAGTTGCTGGAAGAGCTGGCTCTAGAAGACCATATGAAGCTAGCACTAACTAAGGAGCCAGGGGAGTTTGGCTACGTGGACCAGAGAACCCAAGAGTACGTGAACCTGCTGGATTCTAGGAGGATTGTTAAGAATGAAGAAGGTTGCTGCCTAGAGATCGACCCCGAGATCGACGCTATCACTCGATCCAGGAGTCAGATCGACAAGGTAATCGAGAACACAACTCGATCCGGTGCAATAATCGACGGACAGATCGAGAAGAACGTTCGATCAGGAAAAAAAATCGAGTCGGCGATCGAGAGAGACCTCCCAATCATTTTGGGGTCCAATCAAGAGATCGACTCAGCGACTCGATCCCTTGCTCGATCCATATCAAATCGAGTAAGTGAATCGAGCGAAATGGCTCGATCTAGACGACATCGAGAGGAGAATCGACCAGAGGACTCGATTTCAGAAGGGATAGCGATGGAGGAAAGCAGTCTGAAGGGCCATGCCTCGGGTTCAAAGGAGAGTTCCAAGGAGGAAAGCAACAACAACAGCCACGAGGATGACTGGAGTGAGCTGTTAGCCCCAAAGGTGGACCTTAAGGAGCTCCCAAAAGGGCGAAGGTATGCTTTCTTAGGGCCTAATAACACCTATCCCGTGATTGTGAATGAAAACCTTAGTGATGATGAGTTGCACTCGCGCCTGACTGAGCTGAGAAAGTATAGGAAGGCCATCGGGTACTCTTTAAGTGACATCAAGGACCATTCACCAATGCTTTGCACTCATAGGATTCACTTGGATAATGAGAACGCCTCCTCTATAGAACATCAGAGGCGTTTGAATCCTAATTTGAAAGAGGTTGTTAAGAAGGAAATTCTTAAGCTTTTAGAGGCTGACGTGATCTATCCCATAAGTGACAGCACGTGGGTTTCTCCTGTACACGTGGTGCATAAGAAGGGAGGGATCGCGGTCATAAGGAATGAAAAGGATGAGCTTATTCCTACTAGAACCATCACTGGTCATAGGATGTGTATTGATTATAGGAAACTTAACCTTGCGACTAGGAAATACCATTTCCTTTTGCCTTTTATTGATCAAATGCTTGAGAGACTTGCTAATCACCCTTACTACTGTTTTCTCGATGGGTATAGCGGTTTTTTTCAAATACCTATTCACCCAAATGATCAGGAGTAGACGAACTTCACATGTCCCTACGGTACCTTTGCATATCGAAGGATGTCGTTTGGATTGTGTAATGCACCGGCTACGTTTCAGCGGTGTATGATGTCGATCTTCTCCGATCTTATAGAGGAGATGGTAGAGGTGTTCATAGATGACTTCTCTGTCTATGGTGCGTCATTTCCTGCGTGTTTGTTGAATCTTTGCAGGGTACTAAAATGTTGTGAAGAGACAAACTTGGTGCTGAACTGGGAGAAATGCCACTTTATGGTTAAGGAAGGGATCGTGCTTGGTCATAAGATATCAGAGAAGGGCATTGAGGTTGATCAGGCTAAAGTGGAGGTCATGATGGGTCTTGAGCCGCCGATTAATATTAAGGGAGTCAGAAGCTTCTTGGGACACGCAGGGTTCTATAGACGCTTCATCAAAGATTTCTCCAAGATTGCACGCCCTCTTACACGGTTGTTGTGCAAGGAAGCTGAGTTTGTGTTTGATGAGGAGTGTTTGAAAGCTTTCGTGACCATCAAGGAAGCCCTTACATCAGCTCCTATAGTCGAAGCACCAGACTGGTCTCCTCCTTTTGAGATCATGTGTGATGCTAGTGACTACGCCGTAGGAGCCGTTCTTGGTCAGAAGAAAGACAAAAAGCTACACGTGATCTACTATGCTTCAAGAACCTTGGATGACACGCAATCAAGATACACCACTACGGAGAAGGAGTTGCTTGCAGTGGTCTTCGCCTTTGAGAAGTTCAGATAGTATCTCGTTGGCTCCAAGGTTATTGTATACACAGATCACGCTGCCTTGCGATACATCTACTCGAAGAAAGACACTAAGCCTCGGCTCTTAAGATGGATTCTCTTACTCCAGGAGTTTGACATGGAGATTAAAGACAAGAAAGGGATAGAAAACGGAGTCGCTGACCACCTCTCACGGCTAAGGATCAACGAGTCTCTCCCCTTAGATGACTCTCTTCCAGAAGAGCAGCTTATGGCGATTACTACGGCTGTTTGTGGAAAGCTAGAAGGGAGGTTTGAGGAGGTGTTGAGTTTCAAAGAGGAGGATATACCATGGTATGCTGATGTAGTAAACTATCTAGCGTGTGGTGAGGAGCCAACACATCTCAACAGCTATCACAAGAAGAGGTTTATGAGAGAGGCTAGTGACTACTTTTGGGACGAGCCCTACTTATACAACAGAGGAGTAGACAGCTTGTACCGGAGATGTGTTACAAAGGAAGAAGCCAGGGACATCCTCTATCATTGCCACGGCTCTTCCTACGGAGGACACTTCGCCTCATTCAAGACTGCCACGAAAGTGTTGCAAGCCGGTTTCTGGTGGCCGTCCATTTTTAAAGATGCACACGAGTTTGTGAAGAGCTGTGAGGCATGTCAACGAGCAGGGAATATCACTAAGAGGAACGAAATGCCTCAAGTTCCCATCTTCGAGGTTGATGTGTTCGACGCGTGGGGGATAGACTTCATGGGGCCTTTTCCTTGTTCATACGGCAACAAATACATCTTAGTAGCAGTGGACTATGTCTCCAAATGGGTTGAGGCTGTTGCTTCCCCTACAAATGACTCTAAGGTGGTAATCAAGCTGTTCAAGAGTATCATCTTCCCGAGGTTTGGGGTACCTAAGGTTGTTATAAGCGACGGAGGAAGCCACTTCATAAACAAGGTCTTTGAGAACCTCTTGAGAAAGTATGGAGTTAAGCAAAAGGTGGCTACACCGTATCATCCTCAAACGAGCGGTCAAGTGGAAGTCTCCAACAGGCAAATCAAGGCTATACTAGAAAAGACCGTCGGAGCAACAAGGAAAGACTAGGCAGTGAAGCTGGACGACGCTCTTTGGGCCTACCGTACCGCCTTCAAAACGCCGATTGGTACAACTCCTTTCACTCTACTCTATGGCAAGGGCTGTCACCTCCCGGTTGAGCTGGAACACCGTGCGTTGTGGACTGTGAAGAGGCTGAACTTTGACCTCAAGACTGCTCAGGAGAGGCGCCTTATTCAGCTACACGAACTGGATGAGTTAAGGCTGAACGCTTACGAGAGCTCTCGGATATACAAGGAGCGGACTAAGGAGACTCATGACAAGAAGTTGGTTGCCAAGGAGCTTAAGGAAGGAGGACTAGTGTTGCTGTACAACTCGATGCTCAAACTCTTCCCGGGCAAGCTGAAATCAAGGTGGAGCGGACCGTTCGTGATTCAAGAAGTGTTGCCTTATGGAGCTGTTACTCTGATGGGAAAAAGTGGCAGTGCATTCACCGTCAACGGACACAGAGTCAAGCCCTACTTGGCAGATAGCTATGACAAGGAGAGTACCTCGATCCTTCTCCAAGACCCACCATCCGCCTAAACCATGTAAGGTCTAGCTAAAGACGTTAAAGAAGCGCACTTGGGAGGCATTCCCATGTTTATCTTGTACAAATTCCTGCTTAATTTCCTTTTCAGTTTTATGTTTTTATTCTGCAAGTGTGTAGGAACAGATATAAGGAGTCTAAACCTTGACTTTGATGTCCAAAAGAGGCGATGGGGGTCAAGATAAGGCTAGAGATCGAGTGCTAGATCGACTGATCCTGGCTCGATCTTTGCTAGATCGAGTCAGTGAATCGAGAGGAGCCAGTCGATCTAGACGAGAACGAGTGACAAGATCGACCTTGACGAAAAAGGATCGATCGATCCAAATTGGATCGACCGATCTAATTTCTCTCACGAAAAACTGTTGAAAATAGATCGATTACTCGACTCGATCCATCACTCGATCTATGCCAAATCGACCCCTAAATCGAGGACATAGCTCGATCATGAGGACTTAGCCGTGGAGCCAACATCTCAATGATCGAGAGAGCCAATCGATCCAAGACTCGATTCACTATGAATCGAGTCTCAAATCGAGTAACCCTCTCGATCTAAGCCATTATGAGCATGAGATCGAGTCCTAGATCGACCAAATGGACTCGATCTCATGCTGAGGTAACATTTCCTTTCCCTCCTTAACTCTTTTCCCTCCAACTTTTGAATTCAAAACTTGGTCAAGGCAAGCATCTTTGACCATGAAAGATGTGCCTTGACCAAGAATTTTTCAGAAAAACCACTTTTGCTACCCATTGTTTTGGTTTTGCTAGTCTTTATATATTTCAACAACCTCTCACCCTCTCATTCCTGTTTTTCTCGAAAATTTTAAACAAAGAGAGTGAGAGTTTCAGTTTTCAAAAGCTAACAAAGATATTCTGCATTTCTCGTATAGGTATTTTCGAAAATTTAATGATTTAATTTTAGAAAATCTCCTTTAATATCGCAAGATCTTGTTCTAGAATATAGGATTGGTTTTGATTTTTTAAAAACTAGCTAAGTAAAAGGAAAAATTCTAGATTTTTTAGTATCTAAAGATTTGATTCTCCTTTATTTAGCTATGATTTTTATTTATTCCCCAAAATTCTAGGGTAGTTTTTATAAGTTCTCTCCTTCTCTTCTCTCATTCTCATCAAATCGCCGTTTGCTTATCAATCTCTTTAGAAACTTGTTTCAGGAACAATGGCCCCAAAGAGAACACGAGAAGAGCAAACACAAGAAGGAGAAGGACAAGAAGTGGCAGTTCAAGAGAGGGTCCGGTGGAGTCTTCGGTTGGAAAGGCTTCGGTTTGAAAGGCTTCGGTTTGAGCCTACCAAGTTTGCTGATCGAGAGGTGTTGTCTAAGCTAGGGATTCTTGGGGATTTCGACCAACTCCTCAAGAACATTGGCTTAAGATGTCTGTCACGGATAGATTGCCCAACCATTCCTGAAGTGACAATAGACTTCCTAGCCACCTTGGAGTTCCGGTACGAGAATCCTAGCGCACCAGTATCTTCCCAAGGTCGCCTCTACTTCAAAGTTAGACGTCAAGCCTATACACTCTCCATCCCTGAGCTATGCCAAGCCTATGGTCTCAACGCGGATGCATACAAGGTCGAGTTCCCAGCCTGCAAGAAAGCCGACGACTTTTGGGACCTGATCAGCAATGAAGACTACAAGGCCAACACCGCCAAGATCAAGCGAGTAAGGAGTCCGGTGCTGAGGTATACTCTGAAGTTGATTGCCAACACGTTTAGTGGAAGGTCTGTTGCTCCTACGGTCACGAAGACGGAGCTGTGCTTCCTGTTCCAAGGTGTGAAGCACTTGGTGTGTGATCCGGATGCAAACGACGAGCCTATGGAGGATGAACTCGGCGATGAAGTGAACTACAGGTGTGTGCTCGCGGCTTCTTTGGTGAAATACAAGGCTTATGCCTTGCGGTGCAAGGCAACTTCCTCTTACATCGGCGGTTTCCTTACTCCTCTGTTCGTGCAAGCCGGTGTGCCTACTCATGACTTCGCTCACGTCCCAACCAGAGCTTTCATGGACGAGGCATACATGAGGAATACAAACAGCTTGGGACGCACGCCAGCGGAAGGGTTCTACGCCTACCTCTTCATAGATGACGAAGACAAGAAGAGAGTGTGCATCCTCCCCAACAAAGCTGAAACCGAGCTGCTTGGTGTTGGGAATATTGAGTTTTTGCCCACGGAGGAAGAATGCTTTGCCCGTTTAGGAGGACCACCTGCTTCAGCGATTGCCCCTCGTCAAAGGTTAGAGTCTCCAGCCACGGAAGATGAGATGCCCGAGGCCTACATACTTCCCAAGCTAGACTTCGAGTCGAGGACAAAAACCGAGAAGTTCCTAGCATCGGTTGTGGAGATGCAAAGGAAGATCATCAAGTGGCAAGGCAAGATGCTCAAGAAGCTTGGAAAGAAGGTGAAAGCACTTCAGGGAGGCTCACCTAAGAAAGCTGCGAGCCAAGAGGTGCAACAACCCGAGAAGAGAAGGCTCTCAACCGGTGGAGTTGTCATCCGCGAGACCCAAGGAACCACCATTCAGCCGGCGCGCCACTCTCTCCAAGAACCAGCCGACAAAGGCAAGACCATAGTCTCTAGCTCCTCTGGAACATCCTCAAGTTCCAGCCGAGACTAGACCAGAGGTAACAACCTTCTTCCATTGTATATAACCGCTCATGTTTGTTTCTTTTTGCATTGTGTTTTGATGCTCCTTCGGATGAGTTTGCCACCGGGACGGTGTCAAGCAAGTTTGGGGGAGTACTTGTGTGATTTGACTTGTGTTCTTTGATCTTATTTTCCTTTAGCATCCTTGAGTCTTTAGTCATGAAAAATTGGTAAATTTTTTAAATTTTTTTTCAAAGATTCATGTAGTTGCATTCATCTTTTTTAAAACATGTTAGGATTGAGTCTAGAGTTTCCCATAGCATCTAGGTTGTTTGCATTTTGCATAAGGGGTTAGGATTTCTTAAAAAGGTGTTTTTACTTATGAATTGTTTCAATGCCCTAGTTAGTAGTTCTCTAATGCTTTGTCTATGCTTTGAAAGTAAGTTCTTACCATGCTTGGATCACTTGTTAGGATTTTCGTGGCTTGAATTGAACTCTCATGATTTGAAACTTGTCCTAATAAGTGAGAACCTTAATTTGAAATTCTAATTATCATTCTTATGCATTTGAAAATGAACACATGGTTTTAAAATATTTAGGCTCTCTTCTTCCTTTTTACCACTCTTTGTGAGCCTAAGTAGAACTTCCTCCTTGAACCTTACCCTTCTTTGAAGCCAAATGTTCTTGTGTGACATCTTTGTGAGGCCTTCCTTTCGGTTTGAACTTTGCATAAAGTGTTAGGTTTAGGCGACATGATTTGGTTTTCATATTGTTGCTAGCTTTGCATTTTGAAGCTAGGTATAGGCTTAGGATAAGTTTGGGGGATCATTGGGGTTGTTTCCTTTCCTATTTGTTCTCGGTTTCAAAGAGCTTGTGTTTTAAGAAAGAAATGGGTTTTAAGTGAAAGGTTTTGTTTTAAAAACTGAGTATGCTCTAATAAATTTCAGGAGGTAGCTCTCCCAAATAAAAATAAAAAAAAATAAAGAGAAAAAGAAATAAAAGAGCCTAAGTGCCAAATAAAAATAAAAAGAAAAAGAAAAAAAGAAAAAAGAAAAAAATAAATAATAAGAGAGCTACTAATAAGAAACATCTAAAGAGCAAAAATATTTTTCAAAACCTTTTCACTAGCCTAAAAATTTTGAAAACGTCTTTGTTTCGAAATGGGGATTGCTAAGTTTGTGAAGAAAATGTTAGACTCTTAAGTGGTGAGTGAGGATAAAATTTCTTAAATGAGAGGGGTATAGGATCGTTTGATAGTTTACATTGGTAGATGAGAATCTAATCATGTATGCATAAATTGTCTTTACTTTTAGCATTATGCACAAGTTCAGCTATTTTTGAGAGAAACCCTTGTTCTAATTATAAACCCTTTTCAAATGAGATCATTCAATGCTCATAACCTAAACCTTTAGCCAAATGTGTTTTGCTTTAAAGTGCATAAGTTTGATTCATGGTTCGAATGTTAATGAATGTTAAAGGATGAGTTTCTTTGATTGTTAGGAATAGGAGAGTCATGGTTTGAATTTCTTTGTGTGATGAGTATGGCTAAGTTCTTTGGAGTATGAGTGTAAGCATAGCATTTTAGAACTGTTAACTAGGACATTGAGATTGATTCATTTGAAAGGAACCTCTGCAAAAAGTTTAAACCCCCATTCATCTTTTTCTGAAAACTTATCTTCCTTACTTATTTTCTGTTGCTTGAGGGCAAGCAATAAGTTAGTTTGGGGGAGTTGATGTTATTGCATATTGCATACATTTTACATACTCATTGGTTAGCTTTTCATGCATTTGTATCACGTTTTAGGTTAGATTGCATCACTTAGGGTCCTAGAGCATTCTTGCATCAGCATACGCATTTTCCTTGCATTTTGCATCACATTCAGGTTGTTTCTGGCTGCTTTGGAGTCATGGAGGTTCGTGGACGTGTTGAGGCTGATGTATCAGTTCGTGGGAGCTCGGATATATGCTAAGGATCAGAGATCGAGGAGCAGATCGAGCATGGCCGGTCGATCTAGGAGTTGATCGACCAGAAGATCGAGCCAACCAGACGATCCAAGGAGAATGATCGAGACAAGGATCGAGTGAAGCAATTGATCAAACGGTACGGACGTAAATGACGCCATGCAAAGCGAGAGTCAGATCGAGTACACCACTCGATCCAGCCAAAGATCGATACCGAGATCGGATGCAACACTCGATTCGCCGATGTTGATCGAGACCTTGATCGAGCCCAAAGACACGATGTCCGGATATGATCGAGAGAACCACTCGATCTTGAAGTCGATCTCTGTCCTTTCAACCGTTTTTGGCCGCTAGCGAAGGGGGGACCATTAGCTTGTTTGGGCATTTTGGGAAGGTGGCGACGTCCTTTTTCATAGAACTTTTTAGATCCTTATCTTTTCCTTTATGTTTTTTCTCTCTCGTTTTCGTGAAGAACACCATTGTTGAACTCGCGTTTTTCTTAAGCTTTGTACTCGAATCATTTCCTTTCAATCTAGTTTTCTTTTCATGTTCATCGTCTCGTTTCGTATGCTTTGCTTGATTTACTCTATGTGTAGTGAGTACTTTACTTGGGTTTTTTCTAAACGTTTTCAAAGGCTATCTCTTCTAAGGTGTTGAGATCTCAATTCTTGAAGACTCTCACGCCAAGAGCTTCATGATCCGAGAAGTTCCTTACCTTGACAGGATTCAGGAGCCTCGGAAGATCACACCTTAGAGACTAGTTACCCCTTCCCAAAAGCCATGGAAGTTTGGGGGATTAGTTAAGCCATTCGTTTGAAATCTGTTTTCCTTGCCCTTCGACCTCTCTTTCCACCAAAAGCCATGGGTTTGGAGGAGAGGATGAAGGAGTGATCTATACCGAAAGCCACAGATAGATCTTGTTTAGTTTTCAAGGCTTAGAGATCCTCACGTGCCTACAGACTTTTTTGTGTTGGAAATGGATGAAGAACCAAAGGATCCACACATTCTCGGTAGACCGTTCTTAGCCACCGCCAAAGCTATCATAGACGTCAAGAACGGGAAGATTGCCTTGCACTTGGGTAAAAATATAAGGCTGGACTTCGATATCAATGAGGTTTTGAAGAAGCCTACGATAGAAGGGCAAGCTTTCTACATTGAAACGTTGGATGCTTTAGCGGATGAGTTGCTGGAAGAGTTGGCTCAAGAGGATCATTTGAAGCTGGCAATAACTAAGGAGCCAAGAGAGTTTGGTTATGTGGATCATAGAACTCAAGAATACGTCAATTTGCATGATTCAAGAAAGGTTGTGCTAGAAGATGAAGGGGTTAGCCTAGAGATCGACTCAGAGATCGACAGCATTACTCGATCCTGGAGTCAAATCGATAGTCAGATTGAGGAGGGTGATCGATCCTCGAAAACAATCGAGTCCAAGATCGAGAGAAGCCTTCCGATCAGTTTGGGGTCTAATCAGGAGATCGACTCTGCGTCTCGATCTCTCACTCGATCCACATTAAATCGAGTGAGTGAATCGAGCGAAACTGCTCGATCTAGGCGACATCGAGAGCAAGATCGACCTGACGACTCGATTTCAAAAGGGATAGCGGTTGGAGAAAGCAGCCTCAAAGGCCATGTCTCGGGTTCTAAGGAAGGCTCCAAGGAGGAAAACAACAGCAACAGCCACGAGGATGATTAGAGCGAGCTGTTAGCCCCAAAGGTGGACCTTAAGGAGCTCCCAAAATGGCTAAGGTATGCTTTCTTAGAGCTTAACGAAACCTATCCTGTGATTGTGAATGAAAACTTAAGTGGTGATGAATTGCACTCGCTCTTAACTAAGTTGAGAAAGTATAGGAAGGCCATTAGGTACTCTCTAAGTGACATCAAGGGCCATTCACCAATGCTTTGCACTCATAGGATTCACTTGGATAATGAGAACGCCTCTTTTATAGAAAATCAAAGGCGTTTGAATCCTAATTTGAAAGAGGTTTTTAAGAAAGATATTCTTAAGCTTTTAGAGGCTGACGTGATCTATCCCATAAGTGACAGCACATGGGTTTCTCCCATACACGTGGTGCCTAAGAAGGGAGGGATCACGGTCATTAATAATGACAAAGATGAGCTTATACCTACTAGAACAATTACTGGACACCGTATGTGTATTGATTATAGGAAGCTTAATCTTGCTAATCGAAAAGGTCATTTTCTCTTGCCTTTTATTGATCAAATGCTTGAAAGACTTGCTAATCACCCCTACTATTGCTTTCTTGATTGATATAGTGGATTTTTCCAAATACCAATCCATCCAAATGACCAGGAGAAGACGACCTTTACATGCCCTTATGGCACCTTCGCGTATCGAAGGATGCCATTCGGGTTGTGTAACGCACCGGCTACATTTCAGCGGTGTATGATGTCGATATTCTCCGATCTAATAGAAGAGATGGTAGAGGTGTTTATGGATGACTTCTCTGTCTTCGGAGCGTCCTTTTCTGCGTGTTTGTTGAATTTTTGCAGGGTACTAAATCGTTGTGAGGAGACAAACTTGGTGCTTAACTGGGAAAAATGCCACTTCTTGGTTAAAGAGGGGATCGTGCTTGGCCATAAGATATCGGAGAAGGGTATTGAGGTCGATAAGGCAAAGGTTGAAGTGATGACGAACATTCAATCGCCAGTTAATGTCAAAGGAGTGAGAAGTTTCTTGGGACACGCCGGCTTCTACAGGCATTTCATCAAAAAATTTCTAAGATTGCACGCCCTCTTACGCGGCTGTTGTGCAAGGAGGCTGAATTCGTCTTTGATGAGGAGTGTTTGCAAGCTTTCGCGACCATCAAGGAGGCCCTAGTATCTGCGCCTATAGTGCAAGCACCAGACTGGACTCTACCTTTCGAGATTATGTGTGATGCTAGTGACTATGCCGTGGAAGCCGTTCTAGGCCAAAGGAAGGATAAGAAGCTGCACGTGATTTACTATGCTTCAAGAACCTTGGATGACACGCAAATGAGGTATACCACTACGAAGAAGGAGTTATTGGCGGTTGTATTCGCCTTTGAAAAGTTCAGGGCTCACCACGTGGGTTCCAAGACCATTGTTTACACAGATCACGCGGCTTTGCGCTACATATATTCCAAGAAGGACACTAAGCCGAGGCTTTTGAGATGGATCCTCTTACTCCAAGAATTTGACATGGAAATCAGATACAAGAAAGGGATAGAGAACGGCGTTGCTGACCATCTCTTTCGGTTAAGAATTGACGAGTCTCTCCCTTTAGATGATTCTCTCCCCGAGGAACAACTCATGGCAATCACTACGGCTGTTTGTGGGAGCCTAGAGGGGCAGTTTGAGGAATTTCTGAGCTTCAAAGAGGAGGATCTCCCTTGGTACGTGGATATTGTGAACTACTTGGCATGTGGGGAGGAGCCTTCGCATCTTGACAACTACCATAGGAAGAAGTTCATGAGGGATGTGAGCCACTACTATTGGGACGACCCCTATTTATACAAGAGAGGCGTTGATAGCATGTACAGAAGATGCGTGACAAAGGAGGAAACAAGAGATATCCTCTTCCATTACCACGGTTCTTTGTATGGCGTGTACTTCGCTTCATTCAAAACCGCCACTAAGGTCTTGCAAGCCGGCTTCTGGTGGCCGTCTATCTTTAAAGATACCCATGAGTTCGTGATGAGTTGTGAAGCTTGTCAAAGAGCAGGGAATATCACTAAGACGAATGAGATGCCTCAAGTCCCCATATTTGAGGTAGACGTCTTTGACGCGTGGGGCATAGACTTCATGGGGCCGTTTCCTTCATCATACGGCAACAAGTTCATACTAGTAGCTGTTGATTACTTCTCTAAGTGGGTTGAGGCCATTGCTTCCCCAACAAACGACTCTAAGGTGGTGATCAAACTCTTTAAGAGCATCATTTTCCCGAGGTTTAGAGTACCCAAGGTGGTGATAAGCGACGGAGGGAGCCATTTCATCAACAAGCTGTTTCAAAATCTGCTAAGGAAGTATGGCGTGAAGAACAAGGTAGCTACGCCTTACCATCCTCAAACGAGTGGCCAAGTGGAGGTCTCTAACCGTCAGATAAAGGCGATACTCGAGAGGACTGTTGGAACAACTCGGAAGGATTGGGCGGTGAAGATAGATGACGCTTTGTGGGCCTACCGGACTGCTTTCAAGACACCCATCAGTACTCCTCCTTTCACTCGTCTCTACGGCAAAGGGTGTCACCTTCCTGTTGAGTTGGAACATAGGGCGTTGTGGGCTGTGAAGCGGCTGAATTTTGATCTGAAGACGGCTCAGGAGAAGCGGTTGATCCAGTTGCACGAGCTTGATGAGCTAAGGCTGGATGCTTACGAAAGCGCTAGGTTCTACAAGGAGCGTACCAAGGCTGCTCAAGACAAGAAACTGGTACCTAAGGAGCTTAAGGAAGGGAGTTTGGTGCTGCTTTACAATTCAAGGCTCAAGCTTTTTCCAGGGAAGCTATAGTCACGGTGGAGCGGTCCGTATGAAATCAAGGAAGTATTACCTTACGGAGCTGTTACATTGGTGGGCAAGAGTGGGAATGCATTCACAGTGAACGGGCACAGACTTAAGCCATACATGGCTAGTGCATTTGACAAGGAGAGCAGCTCAATGCTCCTCGAAGACCCACCATCTGCCTAAACCAAGTAAAGTCTAGTTAAAGAAAGTGCACTTGGGAGGCATTCCCATGTCTATCTTGTACATATTTCTGATTTATTTCTCTTTCAGTTTTCTGTTTTTATCTTCTGAGTGTGTAGGAACAGGTATAAGGGATTGCAGGCAAAGATCTTAGATCCAGAAGGAGTGAGAAGGGGCGAATATCGACTAGAGATCGAGTGCTAGATCGACTAATCCTAACTCGATCTATACTAGATCGAGTTAGTGAATCGAGAGGAGTCAGTCGATCTAGATGAGATCGAGTGATAAGGTCGATCTAGATGAGCACGGATCGATCGGTCTCATCTAGATCGACCGATCTAAAATGTCTCAGGAAATTCTTGGAGTTTAGAACGATCGATCCAAAAATGGATCGACCAATCTATTTTCTCTCGGGAAAATCCTTCAAAGACAGATTGATCACTCGACTCGATCCATCACTCGATCTAAATCGTATCGACCCCTAAATCGAGAACATGGCTCGATCACGCGGACTCAGCCTAGTTGACCAAAAGTCAAGGAACGAGGGAGTATAATCGATCTAAGACTCGATTCTAGTCCAGTCAAGTCACTGATCGATCAAATCTCTCGATCCAGCCATCATGGACATGAGATCGAGTCCTAGATCGACCGAAGGGACTCGATCTCATGCCGAGGTAACATAAATTTTTCCCTCCCTTTCACCTTTCCCTCTCTTTTTAATTTTGAATGGTGGTCAAGGCAGGAATCTTTGACCACGAAAGTTGTGCCTTGACCACATTTTGTCAGAAAGCCACTTTCATCATCCATGGTTTTAGATTTTTGTTACTTTTAAGTTTTCAACAATTTTACACTCTCTCATTTCTATTCCTATGAGTTTTTAATCGAGAGAGAGTGTTCTTACTCTTTTCCCAAAGGCATTTAGCTCTTGTCCTCGATCATGCAAGGTATTTCAAGATTTTTAATTAAATCTTTTTAATATTTCCTTTTATAACCGCTTGATCGATTTAAGTTGCTAAGAGTTTTATCGATTTTTTTCAAAGTACCTAGAAATCAGAAAATATTCTAGATTTAATCCTATCTCAAGATCTTCTTTTTCTTTCTCTAGATACAATTTTTATAAATCCCCCAAAAATATAGGGTGTTAGTTGTAGATTTTTCCTTCTCGCTAGTCTCTTTCTCGATTTCTCGCCGCCTTTGCTCACTCTTTGTTTGAGAATCGTGTTTCAGGCACCAATGGCACCTAAGAGAACCAGAGAAGAGGCTGCACAGAGAGAGGATGAACAATGAGTGGTTCAGGAAGAGGGAACTCAACAAGGTCAAGAGGAGGAACCTTAGCAAATTCATGAGAGGACCCGTTGGACTAAGGAGGAGAAGGCGACGAAGAAGAGGCTAGAGAGGCTGCGCTTCGAGCCTACTAAGTTCGTGAGCAGAGATTTGCTGGAAAGGATGGGTCTCCTAAGGGATTTTGACTCCCTTCTACAAAACAAG
This sequence comes from Thlaspi arvense, assembly GCA_911865555.2. Classification (NCBI taxonomy): domain Eukaryota; kingdom Viridiplantae; phylum Streptophyta; class Magnoliopsida; order Brassicales; family Brassicaceae; genus Thlaspi; species Thlaspi arvense. The sequence continues at coordinate 48,268,792 of OU466857.2, forward strand.
GGGCTTGCTTGCCTTTCAAGGATGGACTGTCCATCATATCCGCAAGTGACGATGGATTTCCTCTCTACCTTGGCGTTCTCCTATGAAAATCCGAGCCTCCCAACTCCCTCTCAAGGGCATATCAGCTTCACGGTCAAGAGGGGGAGGGTAAGCTTTCAGCCGATGATGAGATAAACTTTGACAATGTTTGGATTCAAGGACCAAGGAGAGGTGATAAAGCGGTTTTTGATAAGAAAGCGGAGCAAACTACTAAGGAGAAGGATGCTTATGTACCTCCACCGTATGTACCAAAGCTACCTTTTCCTGGCCGATTCACGAAGCAACTCATAGAGAAGCATAGAGTCTTGTTTGAGAAGCACCTTAAGGACATAGAGATCAAGCTACCTCTCGTGGACTGCCTTGCAATGACGCCTAGGTGCGCCAAATTCTTCAAAGACACTCTCGTGAAGAAGAATAAGGAAAGCAAGGAAGTGCTTGTTCTAAGTGAGGAGTGCAGTGCTGTGATACACAAGGAGATAGTCCCTAAGAAGTTGGGAGACCCTGAAAGCTTTACTATACCTTGCACTTTAGGTCCTTTGGAGTTCAAGAGTTGCCTTTGTGATCTCGGAGCTAGCATAAATCTGATGCCTCATTCCGTGGCAAAGAAGCTTGGCTTTACCCGTTTCAAAGATTGTAGAATTTCGTTGGTACTAGCTGACAGAAGTGTGAGGTTACCTGTGGGTTTGCTTGAGGACTTGCCAGTGAAGATCAGTGGAGTAAACGTACCTACGGACTTTGTTGTGTTGGAAATGGATGAAGAACCAAAGGATCCACACATTCTCGGTAGACCGTTCTTAGTCACCGCCGAAGCTATCATAGATGTCAAGAACGGGAAGATGGCCTTGCACTTGGGTAAAGATATAAGGCTGGACTTCGAGATCAATGAGGTTTTGAAGAAGCCTACGATAGAAGGGCAAGCTTTCTACATTGAAACATTGGATGCTTTAGCGGATGAGTTGCTGGAAGAGTTGGCTCAGGAGGATCATTTTAAGCTGGCACTGACTAAGGAGCCAGGAGAGTTTGGTTATGTGGATCAGAGAACTCAAGAATACGTCAATTTGCTTGATTCAAGAAAGGTTGTACTAGAAGATGAAGGCGTTAGCCTAGAGATCGACTCAGAGATCGACGGCATTCCTCGATCTAGGAGTCAAATCGATAGTCAGATCGAGGAGGGTGATAGATCCAGGAAAATAATCGAGTCCAAGATCGAGAGAAGCCTTCCGATCAGTTTGGGGTCTAATCTAGAGATCGACTCTACATCTCGATCTCTCACTCGATCCACATTAAATCAGTGAGTGAATCGAGCAAAACTGCTCGATCTAGACGACATCGAGAGCAAGATCGACCTAACGTCTCGATTTCAGAAGGGATAGCGGTTGGAGAAAGCAGCCACATAGGCTATGTCTTGGGTTCAAAGGAAGGCTCCAAGGAGGAAAACAACAATAACAGCCACGAGGGTGATTGGAGCGAGCTGTTAGCCCCAAAGGTGGACCTTAAGGAGCTCCGAAAAGGGCTAAGGTATGCTTTCTTAGGGCTTAACGAAACCTATCATGTGATTGTGAATGAAAACTTAAGTGATGATGAGTTGCTCTCGCTCTTAACTGAGTTGAGAAAGTATAGGAAGGCCATTGGGGACTCTCTAAGTGACATCAAGGGCCTTTCACCAATGCTTTGCCCTCATAGGATTCACTTGGATAATGAGAAAGCCTCTTCTATAGAACATCAAAGGCGTTTGAATCCTAATTTGAAAGAGTTTGTTAAGAAAGAGATTCTTAAGCTTTTAAAGGCTGACGTGATCTATCCCATAAGTGACAGCACGTGGGTTTCTCCCGTACACGTTGTGTCTAAGAATGGAGGGATCACGGTCATTAAGAATGACAAAGATGAGCTTATACCTACTAGAACAATTACTGGACACCGTATGTGTATTGGTTATAGGAAGCTTAATCTTGCTACTAGATAAGATCATTTTTTCTTCCCTTTTATTGATCAAATGCTTGAAAACTTGCTAATCACCCCTACTATTGCAAAATACCAATCCATCCAAATGACCAGGAGAAGACGACCTTTACATGCCCTTATGGCACCTTCGCGTATCGAAGGATGCCATTCAGGTTGTGTAACGCACCGGCTACGTTTCAGCGGTGTATGCTGTCAATCTTCTCCGATCTAATAGAAGAGATGGTAGAGGTGTTTATGGATGACTTCTCTGTCTATGGTGCGTCCTTTTCTGTGTGTTAGTTGAATCTTTGCAGGGTACTAAAGCGGTTTGAGGAGACAAACTTGTTGCTTAACTGGGAAAAATGCCACTTCTTGGTTAAGGATGGGATCGTGCTTGGCCATAAGGTATCAGAGAAGGGTATTGAGGTCAACAAGGCAAAGGTTGAAGTGATGATGAACCTTCAACCCCCAGTTAACGTCAAAGGAGTGAGAAGTTTCTTGGGACACGCCGGCTTCTACAGGCGTCTCATCAAAGATTTTTCTAAGATTGCACGCCCTCTTACGCGGCTGTTGTGCAAGGATGCTGAATTCGTCTTTGATGAGGAGTGTTTGCAAGCTTTCGCGACCATCAAGGAGGCCCTAGTATCTGCGCCTATAGTGCAAGCACGAGACTGGACTCTACCTTTCGAGATTATGTGTGATGCTAGTGACTATGCCTTGGGAGCCGTTCTAAGCCAAAGGAAGGATAAGAAGCTGCACATGATTTACTATGCTTCAAGAACCTTGGATGACACGCAAACGAGGTATACCACTACATAGAAGGAGCTAATGGCGGTTGTATTCGCCTTTGGGAAGTTCAGGGCTTACCTCGTGGGTTCCAAGACCATTGTTTACACAGATCACGCGGTTTTGCGCTACATCTATTCCAAGAAGGACACTAAGCCGAGGCTTTTGAGATGGATTCTCTTACTCCAAGAATTTGACATGGAAATCAGAGACAAGAAAGGGATAGAGAACGGCGTTGCTGACCATCTCTCTCGTTAAGAATCGACGAGTCTCTCCCTGTAGATGATTCTCTCCCCGAGGAACAACTCATGGTAATCACTACGGCTGTTTGTGGGAGCCTAGAGGGGCAGTTTGAGGAAGTTCTGAGCTTCAAAGAGGAGGATCTCCCTTGGTACGTGGATATTGTGAACTACTTGGCATGTGGGGAGGAGCCTTCGCATCTTGACAACTACCATAGGAAGAAGTTCATGAGGGACGTAAGCCACTACTATTGGGACGAGCCCTATTTGTACAGAAGATGCGTGACAAAGGAGGAAGCAAGAGATATCATCTTCCATTGCCACGGTTCTTTGTATGGCGGGCACTTCGCTTCATTCAAAACCGCCACTAAGGTCTTGCAAGCCGGCTTCTGGTGGCCGTCCATCTTTAAAGACACCCATGAGTTCGTGATGAGTTGCGAAGCATGTCAAAGAGCAGGGAATATCACTAAGAGGAATGAGATGCCTCAAGTCCCAATATTTGAGGTAGACGTCTTTGACGCGTGGGGCATAGACTTCATGGGGCCGTTTCCTTCATCATACGACAACAAGTTCATACTAGTAGCTGTTGATTACGTCTCGAAGTGGGTTGAGGCCATTGCTTCTCCAATAAACGATTCTAAGGTGGTGATCAAACTCTTTCTCCCGAGGTTTGGAGTACCCAAGGTGGTGATAAGCGACGGAGGGAACCATTTTCATAAACAAAATGTTTGAAAATCTGCTAAGGAAGTATGGCGTGAAGCACAAGGTAGCTGCGCCTTACCATCCTGAAACGAGTGGCCAAGTGGAGGTCTCTAACCGTCAGATAAAGGTGATCCTCGAGAGGACTGTTGGAACAACTCGGAAGGATTGGGCGGTGAAGTTAGATGGCGCTTTGTGGGCCTACCGGACTGCTTTCAAGACACCCATCGGTACTACTCCTTTCACTCTTCTCTTCGGCAAAGGGTGTCACCTTTCTGTTGAGTTTGAACATAGGGCGTTGTGGGCTGTGAAGCCACTGAATTTTGATCTGAAGACGGCTCAGGAGAAGCGGCTGATCCAGTTGCACGACCTTGATGAGCTAAGGCTGGACGCTTACGAAAGCGCTAGGTTCTACAAGGAGCGTACCAAGGCTGCTCATGACAAGAAACTGGTACTTAAGGAAGGGAGTTTGGTGCTGCTTTACAATTCAAGGCTCAAGCTTTTTCCAGGGAAGCTATAGTCATGGTGGAGCGGTCCTTATGAAATCAAAGAAGTATTACCTTACGGAGCTGTTACATTAGTGGGAAAGAGTGGGAATGCATTCACAGTGAACGGGCACAAAGTTAAGCCATATATGGCGAGTGCATTTGACAAGGAGAGCACCTCAATGCTCCTCCAAGACCCACCATCTTCCTAAGCCAAGTAAAGTCTAGCTAAAGACGTTAAAAAAAGCGCACTTGGGAGGCATTCCCATGTCGATCTTGTATATATTTCTGTTTTATTTCTCTTTCAGTTTTATGTTTTTATCTTCTGAGTGTGTAGAAACAGGTATAAGGGATTGCAGGCAAAGATCTTAGATCCAAAAGGAGTGAGAAGGGGCGAATGTCGGCTAGAGATCGAGTGCTAGATCGACTAATCCTAACTCGATCTTTACTAGATCGAGTTAGTGAATCGAGAGGAGTTAGTCGATCTAGACGAGATCGAGTGACAAGGTCGATCTAGATGAGCACGGATCGATCGGTCCCATCTAGAACGACCGATCTAAAATGTCTCGGGAAATTCTTGGAGTTTTGATCAATCGATCCAAAAATGGATCGACCGATCTATTTTCTCTCGGGAAAATCCTTCAAAGACAGATCGATCACTCGACTCGATCCATCACTCGATCTAAATCAAATCGACCCGTGAATCGAGAACATGGCTCGATCAGGCGGACTCAGCCTAGTTGACCAAAAGTCAAGGAACCAGGGAGTATAATCGATCTAAGACTCGATTCTAGTCCAATCGAGTCACTGATCGATCAAATCTCTCGATCCAACCATTATGGGCATGAGATCGAGTCTTAGATCGACCGAAGGGACTCGATCTCATGCGGAGGTAACAGAAACTTTTCCCTCCCTTTTTCTTTTCCCTCTATTTTTAATTTTGAATGGTGGTCAAGGCAGGAATCTTTGACCACAAAAGTTGTGCATTGACCACCTTTTGTCAGAAAACCACTTTCATGACCCATGGTTTTAGATTTTTGTTGCTTTTAAGTTTTCAACAATTTTACACTCTCTCATTTCTATTCCTACGAGTTTTTAATCGAGAGAGAGTGTTCTTACTCTTTTCCCAAAGGCATTTAGCTCTTGTCCTCGATCTTGCAAGGTATTTGAAGATTTTTAATTAAATCTTTTCAATATTTTCTTTTATAACCACTTGATCGATTTAAGTTGTTAAGGGTTTTATCGGTTTTTTTCAAAGTACCTAGAAAATCAGGAAATATTCTAAATTTAATCCTATCTCTAGATCTTCTTTTCCTTTCTCTAGATACAATTTTTATAAATCCTCCAAAAATCTAGGGTGTTAGTTGTAGATTTTTCCTTCTCGCTAGTCTCTTTCTCGATTTCTCGCCGCCTTTGCTCACTCTTTGTTTAAGAATCGTGTTTCAGGCACCAATGGCACCTAAGAGAACCAGAGAAGAGGCTGCACAGAGAGAGGATGAAAAACGAGTGGTTCAGGAAGAGGGAACTCAACAAGTTCAAAAGGAGGAACCTCAGCAAATTCATGAGAGGACCCGTTGGAATAGGGAGGAGAAGGCGGCGAAGAAGAGGCTAGAGAGGCTGCGCTCGAGCCTACTAAGTTCGCGAGCAGAGATTTGCTGGAAAGGATGGGTCTCCTAGGGGATTTTGACTCCCTTCTACAAAATATGGGGCTTTCTTGCTTTTCAAGGATGGACTGTCCAACATATCCGCAAGTGACGATGGATTTCCTCTCTACCTTGGCGTTCTCCTATGAGAATCCGAGCCTCCCAACTCCCTCTCAAGGGCATCTCAGCTTCACGGTCAAGAAGCGGTCCTTTGACCTTCCCATTGAGGAGCTTTGCCAAGCATACAGACTCAATGCCGTGGCTAAGCAAGTGGAGTTTCTGCCTCTCAAGAACGCAAACATCATATGGTACATGCTTTGCGATGAAGAGTACAAAGCCAACACGGCTAAAATCAAGAAAGTGAGGAATCTCGTTCTGCGGTACACGCTCAAGTTGTTGGCAAACACCTTCAGCGGACGAGTCGTGTCTCCCACGGTGACGAAGACCGAGCTGTGTTTCCTCTTCCAAAGGATCAAGGGGATACTATGCAGCAGCGAAGAGGAGAACCATGATCCGCTTATGGATGACCTCGGGAACGATGTCAATTAAGGGTGCATTCTAGCCTCCTCCTTGGTGCAGTACAAGGCTTACGCTCTTAGATGCAAGGCGAGCTCAACTTACATTGGAGGGTTTCTCACGCTGCTCTTCATCCAAGCTGGTGTACCACTTCAACGGTTCGAGCCTTGCGCGGACAGGTCATTCATAGACGAGACTTACATGTGAAATACCGATAGCTTGGGACCTACGCCAGCTCCAGGATTCTTCGCTTATCAGTTCTACAATGACGGAGGGAAGAAGAACGTTTGCATCTTATCAAATGTTGAGGAGACTACTTGGATAGCATCGGTATGATTCAGTTCTTCCCAACACACAAGGAGTGCTACGCCCCATTTGGTACGACAATGATGCCCATTCAGTCCACGCGAGAGCAGTCAGAGTCACCACCATCAGATGGCGCAATGCCAGCCCACTTTGAGCTTCCGAGGATGGATTTTGAGCCGCGGACCAAGGCTGAGAAGTTTCTTGCCTCAGTGTTGGAGATGCAGCAGAAGATAACTAAGTGGCAAGGAAAGATGATCAAGAAGCTTGCCAAGAAAGTCAAGGCGCTTCAAGGAAGCTCATCCGCGAGGTCTAAGGGGTCAAAGAGTGAAGAGGTTAACCAGCCCGAGAAGAAGAGGAGGTCAACTGGCGGTATTGTAATCCGTGAGCAGCAAGGAACCGCGCAACAAGCTCGACATTCCGTTCATGGTTTCCCCACCGAGGATAAAAGCTAGAACATAGCCCGACATTCCTCTAGCAAAAGCAGCTCAACTGGAACATCCTCAAGTTCCAGCCGAGTCTAGCTTCAAGGTACCAAACGACCTACCCTTGTATATACCGTTCATATTTTCTTTCTTTTTGCATTGTGTTTTGAGCTCCTTTGAATTTTTTTGCCACCGGGACGGTGTCATTCAAGTTTGGGGGAGTATGTGTGTGGTTTGACATGTTTATTCTGATCTTATTTTCCCTTTAGCATCCTTGAGTCTTTATTGCATGAAAAATTGGTAAAATTTTTAAAAATTTTAAGAAAAATTCATGTAGATGCATTCATCTTGTTAAGCATTTTAGGATTGAGTTTAGAATTTTTAAGCATCTAGGTTGTTTACATTTGCATAAGGGGTTAAAGTTTTCTTAAAAAGGTGTTTAAAGCTTATGAATGGTTTCAATATCTTAGTTGGTAGTTCTCTAATGCTTTGCTCATATTTTGAAAGTAAGTTCTTACCATGCTTGGATCACTTGTTTTGATTTTCGTGACTTGAATTGAACTCTCATGATTTGAAACATGTCCTAATAAGTGAGAACTTTAATCTGAATTTTCAATTATCATCCTTATGCATTTGAAAATGAACACATGGATTTTAAAATATTTAGGCTCTCTTCTTCCTTTTACCACTCTTTGTGAGCCTAAGTAGAACTCCCACCTTGACTCTTACCTTTCTTTGAAGCAAAGTTTTCGTGTGTGACATCATTGTGAGGCCTCTTCCGGTTTGAACTTAGCATAAAGTGTTACGTTTAGGCGACATGATTAGGTTCTCATATGATTGCTAGCTTTGCATTTTAAAGCTAGATGTAGGCTTAGGATAAGTTTGGGGGATCATTGGGATTGCTTTCGTGCTTTTATGCTTTCGGTTTCGAAAAGAGTTTGGTATTTGAAGTAAGAAAAAGTTTTTAAGTGAAAGGTTTTGTGCTTAAAAATGTATAATGCTCTAATAATTTCAGAAGATCACTCTCTCAGAATAAAAATAAATAAATAAATAAATAAAAGAGCCTAAGTGCCAAAAAGAAAAGAAAAAGAAAAGAAAAAAAAATATATAAGAGAGTTATCGATAAGAAAGAGTTAAAGAGCTCAGTATTTTCAAACCTTTTTCACTAACCTAAAAGAGTTAAAATGCTTTCTGTTTTGTTTTGGGGATTGCTAAGCTTTTGCTTTGGGAAAAAGGGTAGACTCTAAGTGGTGAGTGAGCTTAGATAAAAGTAATGGGAGGGGTTTTAGGATCGTTATTAGTTTACATGGGTAGATGAGAATCTGATCATGTATGCATCAATTGCATTTACCTTTACCATTATGCATAAAGTTTTTACCATTTTTGAGAGAAACCCTTGCCTTAAATAAAACCCTTTTTCAAATGAGATCATTCTATGCTCGTAGCCTATACCCTTAGCCAAATGTGTTCTGCTTTAAAGTGCATAAGTTTAATTCATGGTTCGGCTTTAATGAATGTTAAAGGATGAGTTTCTTTGATTGTTTGGAATAAGAGAGTCATGATCTGAAATTCTTTGTGCGATGAGTATGACTAAGTTCTTTGGAGTATGAGTGTGTGTATTGCATTTTAGAACTAGTAACTAGGACGTTGAGATTGATTCATTTGAAAGGCACCTTTGCAAAAAGCTTAAACCCCCGTTTGTTTTAAAACTTCTCTGCCTTTCTTATTTTATGTTGCTTGAGGGCAAGCAAGAAGTAAGTTTGGGGGAGTTGATATAACTGTATATTCCATGCATTTTGCATACATATAGTTTAGTTTCTCATGCAATTACATTGCATATTAGGTTAGTTTTCATAACTTTAGGTCCTAGAGTCTCTTTGCAACAGCATTCGCATGTTTCACGCATTTTGCATCACAATCAGGTTGCTTTCGGTTACTTTGGAGCTATGGAAGATTCGTGGACGTGCTGAGGCTCGTGAAGAGGTTCGTCGACACTTGGAGAAATCAGGATTGCACGCTAAGGACCTGAGATCGAGCAGCAGATCGAGCAAGGCAGGTCGATCTAGATGAGATCGACCAGGAGATCGAGCATGGAGATCGATTTGGAGTACGGACGTAGACGACGCCATGCAGATCGAGGGCCGGATCGAGCTTCCAACCCGATCATCACAAGATCGACTCGGGGATCGACCAAGAGCCGCTAGATTCAAGACATGATTGATTGCCAGATCGAGATTCGTGATCTATCCCAGACCAACCTTATCCGTCCAACCTGTTTTTGGACCGTAGCGAAGGGGGGGACCATTTGCGGTTTCGCCATTTTAGGTTTACTTTTGCTTAAACTTCTTTTTAGATCGATTGCTTTTGCTTGATCTAGTGATCGATCCCGTGGTCGATCTACTAGTCGAATTTTAGTAATAGTAGCTTTGCATTTTAATCATTCTGTCTTTTCGTCGTGGTAGCTAGCTCGTTCCTAGTATTTTTAAAATAGTTTTGCCCTGCATTTAATCATTGCATCTAGTTTTTAGGAATTTCACAAAACTGTCGATTATTTGCTTAGTTTTACAGGATCCTTGAATTCTCACTGATCTTTCTAGCTTCTAGGATTGAATTGATACTCGCTTGCATACTTTACTACAACTAAGTGTTGCATTTGAGCTTTGATACATCATTGCATACACTCTGCAAAATTTCTAGCTATCACTCATCCACATTAGGTAAGATGCATACGCTCTTCTTCTTGTCATAACTGTAGAACAGATAGGCGAAGAATCCTGGAGCTGGCGTAGGTCCCAAGCTATCGGTATTGCACATATAAGTCTCGTCCATGTATGATCTATCTGCGCAAGGTTCGAAGCTTTGAAGAGGTACACCGGCTTGAATGAAGAGCGGTGTAAGGAAGCCTCCAATGAATGCTGAATTCGCCTTGCACCTCAAGGCATACACCTTGTACTTCACCAAAGAGGATGCCAAGATACATCCATAATTAACATCATTCCCAAGCTCATCTTGCATCGGCTCGTGGTTCTCCTCTTCTCTGCTGCAAAGTATCCTCTTGATTCCTTGGAAGAGGAAGCACAGCTCGGTCTTTGTCACTGTAGGAGCCACGGACCGCCACTGAAGGTGTTGACTAGTAGCTTGAGAGTATACCTCAAAACAGGTTTCCTTACTTTCTTGATCTTAGCCGTGTTGGGTCTGTAGTCTTCATCACAAAGCACGTCCTATATATCGTTGGCGGTCTTGAGAGGAGGGAACTCTACTTGCTTAGCTGTGGCATTAAGACCATAAGCTTTGCAAAGCTCTTCAATGGAGAGATGATAAGCTTGCCTCTTGACCTTGAAGGTGAGATGACCTTGTGAGGGAGTGGGGAGACTCGGATACTCATAGGAAAACGCCAAGGTAGAGAGGAAGTCTAGAGTGACTTGTTGATATGTTGGGCAATCCATCCTTGATAGGCATGCAAGCCCCATGTCTTGTAGAAGAAAATCAAAATCTTCAAGAAGTTCCATCCTCTCCAACAGATCTCTACTAGCAAACTTAGTAAGCTCAAAGCGCAGCCTCTCTAACCTCTTCTTTGCCAACTTTTCCTCCTTTGTCCAACGAACCCTCTCTTGTACTTGCTGAGCTTCTTCTTCTTGAACCACTTGTTGCCCCTCTTCTCCTTGTGTTGTTTCTTCTCTCGTTCTCTTGGGAGCGATAGTATCTGAAACAAAATTCTCAAGCAAAAGAATGAGCAAAGGCGGCGAATGTTGAAAGAAAGACTAGTCAAGAAAGAAAAACTTATAACTAAAACACTAGATTTTTTGGGGAATTTATAAAAATTCAAGCAAGATAATAGAGAGGAAAATCTAGAGATAGGATCAAAACTTGAATTTTTCCTAATATCTAGCTGTTTTAAAAAAAATCGTTAAACCCCCTAACATCTAGTATTCAAGCAATGCAAATAAAAGGAAATTTTCCAAAAGATTTAAAACAAAGACCCGAAAATACCTTTGCAAAGTTTGAAAGAAGAAGTTGTTAGCCTTTAGAAAAGAAAAATCACACTCTCTCTTGGTTTAGAAATCTCGAAACAAAAATGGGAGAGAGTGTGTTGTTGCTTGAAAATATAAAGGCTAACAAAAAATCTAAAACTGTGAGCAAAATTAGTGGTTCTGACAAAAAGCTTGGTCAATGCACATCTTTCATGGTCAAAGATTCCTGCCTTGACCAAGATTTGAATTTAAAAACAGGAGGGAAAGAAGGAAAGAGGGAAAAGAAATTATTACCTTGACACGAGATCGAGTCCATTTGGTCGATCTAGGACTCGATCTCATGCCCATGTTGGCTAGGATCGAGAGGTTTCATCGATCAAGGACTCGATTCAAATTGCATCGAGTCTTAGATCGATTGTACCTTCTCGTTCCTTGACTTTTGGTCAACTAGGCTGTACTCCTTGGATCGAGCCACATGATCGATTTAGGGGTCGTTTTGGCTTAGATCGAGTGGCAGATCGAGTAGACTGATCGATCTATACCCGAGAATCGAGTGACTCGGTCGATCTACACCTAACGTATAGGTGGTTTATCCTCTCGTGATCGACCGTTCCACTCGATTTGTCTACTCGATCTCATCTAGATCGACTGACTCCTCTCGATTAACTAGCTCGATCTAGTAAAGATCAAGCTGGGATGAGTCGATCTAACACTCGATCTCTAACCTACACTTAGCCCTTCGCGCCTCTTTTGACTCCAAGATCACACCTGACAATCCCTTATCCTTTCACGTACACACTTGGTTTAGGCCTGAGGGGGGTCTTGGAGAAGCACGAAGGTGCTCTCCTTGCTGCAATCACTCGCCAGGTAGGGCTTAACCCTGTGTCCATTGACCGTGAAAGCATTACCGCTCTTGCCAACCAATGTAACCGCTCCATAGGGTAGAACCTCTTTGATCTCAAACGGTCCACACCACCTTGATTTGAGCTTGCCCGGGAACAGCTTCAACCTCGAGTCGTAGAGTAGCACCAGACTGCCTTCTCTTAACTCCTTGTGAACAAGCTTCTTGTCATGAACGGCCTTGGTCTGCTCCTTGTAGATCTTAGCACTTTCGTAGGCTTCCAACCATAGCTCATCAAGCTCATGTAGCTCCATCAACCGCTTCTCCTGAGTTGTCTTGAGGTTGTAGTTCAGTTCCTTCACTGCCCAAAGTGCTCTATGCTCCAACTCAACAGGAAGATGACATGCCTTGCCGTAAAGAAGAGTGAAAGGAGTCGTGCCTATAGGAGTCTTGAAAGTGGTTCGGTAAGCCCACAAAGCATCATCGAGTTTGACCGCCCAATCTTTCCTAGTAGCCCCAACTGTCCTCTCTAGTATCGCCTTGATCTGCCTGTTAGACACTTCTACTTGCCCACTAGTTTGAGGATGATATGGAGTTGCTACCTTGTGCTTTACGCCATACTTCCTTAAGAGACTTTCAAACACCTTGTTGATAAAGTGGCTTCCACCGTCGCTGATCACTACCTTTGGAACTCCAAACCGTGGGAATATGATGGTCTTGAAGAGCTTTATCACCACCTTAACATCATTGGTTGGAGAAGCTATAGCCTCAACCCACTTAGACACATAATCAACCGCCACCAAGATGAACTTGTTTCCGTAAGAAGATGGGAACGGTCCCATGAAGTCTATCCCCTATGCGTCAAAAACATCATCTTCAAAGATCGGCACCTAAGGCATCTCATTCCTCTTCGTGATGTTTCCAGCTCTTTGACATGCTTCACAAGCTTTAACAAACTCATGAGCGTCCTTCAATAACGATGGCCACCAAAAACCGGCTTGTAACACCTTCGTAGCAGTCTTGAAAGAAGCAAAATGACCACCATACGAAGAGCCGTGACAATGTAGAAGTATGTCCTTAGCTTCTTCCCTTGTTACACACCTTCTATACAAGCTGTCGACTCCTCTTTTGTACAAGTATGGCTCGTCCCAAAAGTAATGAGAGATGTCTCTCATGAACTTCTTCTTGTGATAATGATCAAGATGAGAAGGCTCCTCTCCACAAGCCAAGTAGTTTACTATGTCAGTGTACCAAGGCAAGTCTTCTTCTTTGAAACTCAAAACCTCTTCAAACTTGTCTTCAAGCTTCTCACATACCGCCGTGGTGATCATCATTAGCTGCTCCTCGAGAAGTGAATCATCTAACGGTAAAGCTTCATTGATCCTCATCCTAGAGAGGTGATCAGCAACACCATTATCTATCCCCTTCTTGTCCCTTATCTCCATATCAAACTCTTGGAGAAGGAGAATCCACCTTAAGATCCCCAGCTTGGTGTCTTTCTTCGAGTATATATACCTCAAAGCAGCATGATCCGTGTACACAACAACCTTGGATCCAACTAAATACGACCTGAACTTCTCAAAAGCAAACACAACGGCCAGCAGCTCCTTCTCAGTTGTAGCATATCTCACTTGCGTGTCATCCAAGGTACGGCTTGCGTAGTAGATAACATGCAACCGCTTGTCTTTCCTCTGACCAAGAACAACTCCTATGGCGTAGTCACTCGCGTCGCACTTGATTTCATACGGTAGACTCCAGTCTGGTGCTTGTACTATTGGCACGGATACAAGAGCTTCTTCGATAGTCTTGAAAGCATGAAGACCATCCTCATCAAACACAAAGTCAGCTTCGTTACACAACAGCCTCGTGAGGGGTCTAGCTATCTTGGAGAAATCTTTTATGAATCTCCTGTAGAAGCCCGCATGACCTAGGAAACTCCTTATACCCTTGACATTAACCGGCGGCTCAAGACTCATCATGACCTCAACCTTAGCTTTATCAACCTCTATCCCTTTCTCTGATATCTTGTGGCCAAGCACGATCCCTTCCTTCACCATGATGTGGCACTTCTCCCAATTAAGCACTAGGTTTGTCTCCTCACAACGCTTAAGTACCTTGCAAAGATTTAACAAACAAGCAGAAAAAGACACACCATATACAGAGAAATCGTCCATAAACACTTCTATCATCTTCTCTATAAGATCAGAGAAGATCGACATCATACACCGCTGGAATGTAGCGGGTGCATTACACAACCCGAATGGCATCCTTCGATATGTGAAGGTACCATAAGGGCATGTAAATGTCGTCTTCTCTTGATCGATAGGGTGGATTGGTATTTGAAAGAAACCACTATAACCATCAAGAAAGCAATAGTAAGGATTATTAGCAAGCCTCTCTAACATTTGATCAATAAAAGGAAGAGGAAAATGATCATTTCTAGTAGCAGAATTGGGCTACCTATAATCTATACACATACGGTGACCAGTTATAGTCCTAGTAGGTATCAATTTATCTTGTTCATTTCTAATGACTGTGATCCCCGCCTTCTTAGGCACCACGTGGACAGGAGATACCCACGTGCTGTCACTGATGGGGTAGATCACATCAGCCTCTAACAGTTTCAGAATCTCTTTCTTAACTACTTCTTTCAATTTCGGGTTTAATCGCCTTTGATGTTCAGTAGAAGAAGAGTTTTCATTATCTAAGTGAATCTTATGAGTGCAAAGCATTGATGAAAGGCCCTTGATGTCACTTAGAGAGTACCCAATGGCCTTCCTATACTTTCTCAGCTCATTTAGGAGCGAGTGCAACTCATCATCACTTATGTTCTCATTCACGATCACGGGAAGTATCATTAAGCCCTAAGAAAGCATACGCTAGCCCTTTTGGGAGCTCCTTTAGGTCCACCTTTGGGGCTAGCAGCTCGCTCTAGTCCTCCTCGTGGCTTGTGTTGGCGTTCCCGTCCTCAGTAGCCTCCTTAGAACCCGAGACATGAGCCTTAAGACTGCCTTCTTGAACTGTTGTTCCCTCAGAGATCGAGTCCTCTAGTCGATCTTCTACTCGTTCTAGTCCGGATTGAGCAACTTCACTTGATTCACCTACTCGATTTGATGTGGATCGAGCAGCATATCGAGTACTTGACTCGTTCTCTAAACTGATCGATTGGCTTCTCTCGATCTTCTCATCGTTCTCCTCTCTGGATTGACTAGTCTAGGCATGACCAAAATCAAACCGTTATCGTATTTTGGACCGTAACCATATCGTATTCAAACCGTAACCGGACCGTAACCCTATATAAAGTTAAAATCCGTAACCGTTAACCGTTAACGGTATAAATATATTAGTTAAAGTTAAAAGAACTTGTTAACTGTAACGTTAATTAACCGTAACCGGATCTAAACTGTTGGTTAACCGTATAATAAAATCCTTAACCGTAACCATTTAACTATACTTATATATAATTAATTAGTTTTCGGTAATTAATATTTATAGATAATAAATAAGAAATAAAACAGAAATCGTGCCATCATGTGACCTAAAATGTGGAATACAAGTTTGCAAGTGCAACGAAATCAAACACTAAAGACTATTAAGTTTCTAACTAATTTAGTGAGAATATATTATATTAGATATCATTTAATTAGGATTCAAAATTTTAATGATTTTAAAATGAATTACAGCTAACCGTTAAGTAATATTTAGATTAAAAGAAAACAAAGATTTTGACTTAGTATAGATAAAGTAGCCATTTTACTTTTAAGATTGCTTTAGAAAATTCTAAAGATTTTTATAGTTTGTTTCTTTCCACTTTTTTAGTAACTAAATCTTTTATAAATAGTGTTTCATATGTTCGTAAATGTTTCTCAAAACAATCATTATTGCCATTCATCAAATACTATTATCTATTCTTACTCTTTCTAGCTTTTGTTTTCTTTGATAATGTCTTCCAGTTCATTTTTTTCAAATGTTGGCACAGAAAGAGAAGATGCTAAATTGCCAACCATCAATACTCAAGAAAGTGCAACTGCAGCAACCCAAGAAGAAGCTAGCAGAAACATGGAAAAATCACGTTTGAATGCTTCCAATATTTTTAAGGTACACTTTCGAAAAGAAAATATTAATGGTGTAATGAAAGCATGTTGTAATTATTGCAATAAAAGCTTTTTCTGGAAAGCGGGTGCTGGATATGGCTCATATAAATATCATTCGCAAAAAATTCATCCTAAAAAATTTGGTGGAGAAAATAACCCAACTCATAATGCTTCTTCATGTAATCTTTCATCTTTTCATTATTCAGAAAAAAAAATCGAGAAGAATTAGAAAAATGTGTTGCAGTTGACCATCTTTCACTTAGTTTTGGTGAAAAATTAGGTTTTAATAACTATTGCAAAAAAGGTTTAAATTCTCAAACAAAGAGAGTTTTTAGAACTACTCTTATTCGTATTTTAAAATCACTTTATCGGAAAACAAAAAAAGATTTAGAAATTTTTTTTTCTAATTTTGAAAATAAAGTTTCAATATGTTGTGATATTTGGAGTGATCATTGTCAAATTCATCATTATATGAGTATTACATGTCATTAGATTGATACTGATTGGAATATTCAAAAAAGAATTATTGCTTTTCGAGTTTTTGATGAAAGACATACATCTGATAATATTTTTAAATTAATAAAACTTATTTTAGAAGAATATAATTTAACAACTAAAATATTTTCTATTTCATTTGACAATGCATCTGCTAACACAGCTTCTGTTTATGAATTAATAAATAATTGTAGTCCTATTTTAGGTGGAAAATATTTTAATGTTCGATGTATTTATCTAGTTTTAAATTTATGTGTTCAAGATGGTTTATTAGTTTCTTAAAATATTATTTTACCAATTAAAAATGCTTTAAATTATTTATGGGGGCATCCACAATTAATGAAACAATGGTTTCAATTTTGTAAAATAAATAATGTTCGTCCGAAAAGGTTTTTTCGAGATGTTCCTACTCGTTGGAATTCAACTTATGAGATGCTTATTGATTGAATTGGTTATAAAAATTTATTATGTAGTTTTATTCAACAAAATTGTAGTTCTTTAACATTGTGGCCCACTCATTGGGATGATTGTAGTGCACTTTTAAAATTATTAAAATGTTTTAATGATGAAACATATCTATTATCGGGTGTTTATTATTCTACTAGTCATTTACTTGTGTATGAATATGTTAATATTGCTGATGTGATGCATGAACATGAGAATAATATTGTTTTGTCATCGTGTATTGAAAATATGAGAGAAAAATGGATAAAATATTATTATGAAATTCCACCTCTTAATTTACTTGCATCTATTTTTGATCTCGCACAAAATTGGATGGTTTATCTGATTATTTCACCACATATTTTAATTTATTACAATCGTCTGAGAGCACTAATATTTCAAGTATTATTTCAAAATCCAAAAAAGAAATAGAGACTTTATATGATAAATATTATATATTATATAAACATATGGCACCACAAGTAGATGCATCATCTTTACAAAATAATATGTCATCAACGTCATTAAGTCTTGCGGAGAGAATGAGGCGACAAAAAGACAACGACCATCACAAGGTAATAATTCTGAACTTGAAAAATATTTATCAACTAATTTTGAGTTTAGTGATGTAGATGCACGTAATAACTTTCAAGTCTTTCAGTGGTGGAAGCTTCATCAATCTCATCTCCCGATTTTAGCTATGATTGCAAAAGATGTACTTTCTTCACCAGTTTCTACAGTTTCTGTCGAGCGTGCTTTTAGTATGGGAGGTCAAATTCTAGATGAAACAAGATCAAGAATGAGTCCAGATTCTCTCGAAGCTCAAACATGTCTTGACAACTCGACTAGAGCTGAATATAGACAACAAGAATTCATTCAAGATAATGAAGAAAAGTTAGAAGATTTTGATAGTGATGCATCAACAATAAGATCAGAAGATAGTGATTAAAATAATTTTTATTATTATAATATTTTAGTGATTAAAATAATTTTTATTATTATAATATTTTACTTTATTGTAATTGAGATGAAATTGTTATTTTGATATATTTTTTACCAAATAAATAAACTTTTAATTTTATATGTTTCATATTTAGTTATAAATATCACCATTAAAATAGCAATTTGTTTTTCATTAAAATGACCAATTTATATTTTTCTTACTATATTTTATTAAAGTGCATAAATAGTTATTTATACAAATTAAATGTTAATTATAATCATTAAATAATTCTAGTTGTATTTAATTATAACCGTACTAACCGGATCTATATTTAACCGTTTTAACTGTTTTAACCGTAACCGTTTTAATCATATATTAAATAATTAAGGTTATGGTTAAAAAAATTATAATCGTAACCGGCAGTTAAATAACCTAAACCATATTAACCGTAATCGTCGTCATGCCTAGACCAGCCTCTTCGATCTTCTTGTCGATTGTTGTCCTGGATCGAGTGATCTTCTCGATTTCTTGGTCGATCTCTAGGCTTCCGCCTTCATCTTCTTTGACAACTCTTCTAGAATCAAGGAGATTGACATACTCTTGGGTCTTCTCACTTAAGAAACCGTACTCCCCTTTCTCCTTAGTCAAAGCTAGCTTCAAGTGATCCTCCTATACCAACTCTTCTAGCAATTCATCCGCCAAAGCATCCAACATTTCTATGTGGAATGCTTGTCCTTCAATGGTCGGCTTCTTCAGGACCTCATTGAGATCACAATCCAGCTTAATATCTTTGCCAAGGTGCAGAGCTATCTTCCCAATCTTGACATCAATGATTGCTCCGGCGGTTGCAAGGAATGGTCTTCCAAGTATAAGCGGATCCTTAGGTTCTTCATCCATCTCAAGCACAACAAAGTCGGTTGGTACATTGGCATCGCTTATCCTCACAGGAAGATCCTCTAGCATACCCACTGGAAGTCATACGCTTCTGTCAGCTAACACAAGGGAGATCCTACACTCTTTGAAACGTGTGAAACCGAGCTTCTTTGCTATAGAATGGGGCACGAGATTTATACTTGCTCCCAAATTGCATAAGAAGCTCTCAAACTTCAATGGACCAAAGCACAAGGAATGGTGAAGGATCCTGGATCTCCTAGCTTCTTAGGCACTATTTCTCTGTGAATAATGGCACTACACTCTTCACTAAGCACCAGGACTTCTTTACTCTCCTTGTTCTTCTTTGTAAGAGTGTCTTTGAAGAACTTAGCACACTTCGGCATCATAGCTAGACATTCCACAAGAGGCAACTTGATCTCACCATCCTTTAGATGCTTCTCAAACAAGAGTCTATGCTTCTCTTGAAGCGGGCAGGAAAAGGAAGCTTAGGTACATACGGTGGAGGCACATAAACATCCTTCTCCTTGGTAGCTTGCTCCACTTTCTTCTCTACGGCTACTTCTTTTCCTTTTCTTGGTCTTTCAATCCACACATTATAAAAGGTAATCTCCTCATCAGCTGAAAGCTTACCCTCCCCCTCTTGGACTACAATGTCCTTATTGTCTTTAGGTGCAACCCTCGGCGGAAGCTCTTTACCACTCCTCAATGTGATAGCGTTTGCATACTCTTTCGGATTCTGTTTACACTTGCCCGGTAAGCTGTTCTGACCGCTTGTACTAGCCTTTCCCTTCTCTAACTACTTGATCTTGTTGTTCAGGTTTGTTATCTGAGTTGAGACGTCAGTAAGAGAGGAGTCAAGGCGGTTGTTCATCTCGGCAAACTTTTGATTAGTTGAAGCTTGACCTTGAAGCAACTGCTGAAACATTGCTTGAACCGGGTTCTTGAGGAGGCTGTTGCATCTGTTGTTGTTGAGGAACAAAGCCGAGAGGAAACATAGGAGTGTAACCTTTGTTGCCTTGCTGTTGCTGCTGACCTTGAAAGTTCCCTTGCCTCTGCCATTGAAAGCCACTATTCAGTTGAAAACCCTTGTTATAAGGTATAAAGGGCTTTGGTTGTTGAGGGGGGTACACCTGATCCTTTGGATTCTCAACGTTTGTATTCCTGTATGAGAGATTGTTGTTGGCTTGGTACCCTTGAGAATATCCCGGAGGCTTGTTGTAGTTCTGACCAGCAATCCAGTTAGCTTCTTCTTGACTCAAGTCTAGTTCCTCGGAGACATCTTCAGCTTCTCCCACGAAGTGAACATGCTTCTGATTAGCAAGCACTAGCTTGTCTATCTTCACATGGAGGGACTTAAGCTCTTTCTTGTGATACTTTAGTTCAGAACCTCGTGGTGCACGGTCCTCTACCAGCTCCATACCTTCTTCAACTTCTTGACCAAGGATGTTGCCCTTGCTTGCCGTATCAAGCAACATTCTGATCTTGGGTAATGCTCTTCGGTATATTGTGCTTAGGAGAGTCTCTTCACTGAAGCCGTGGTGAGGACACTGAATGGTATAGTCTTTGAATCTCTCCATAGCTTCATTGAATGTCTCATTCTGCCTTTGTGTGAAGCCACGTATCTCACTTCTCAACCGAGCTCTCTTGGTGCTTGAGAAAAACTTTGAGAGAAAAGCTTTCTTACATTCAGCCCAAGACGTGATGGTGCCTTGTGGAAGTGTCTTCTCCCAATGCCTAGCCTTGTCACGGAGAGAAAATGGGAAGAGCCGTAGCTTGAAGGCATCTTCCGAGATCCCATTGATCTTAATCATCCCACACACCTGCTCAAAGTTTTCAAGGTACTCTAAGGGGTCTTCCATAGCATGCCCGTGGAATTTGCTATTCTGAACCATCGAGATGAATCCAGGCTTTATCTCGAAGTTGTTATTCTCGACTGGAGGAGGAGTGATCCCAAAGCGATTATGATGCATATTAGGAGCATCTCTAGCGCCTATGATCTGTGGGGGTCTGGCTGCGTGGATGGTGGAGGTCCCTCAGGATGTTCTTGCTCAGCCATTGTTGCAAATTTTACTGAACCGGCTTGAACAATCTCCTCAAAGGCTCTAGCTTGCTCTCTTGCTCTTCTTGTTCTTGAATGTCTGAGTTTTTGAATATTGTCTAGGGGTGTAAGTAAGTTGTTGTCACCCCTAGAACGAAAATTCATGTACCTGAAAGACACAAGTGTGAAGATAAAGAGATTAGTAACCAAACTTAAAGTAAAGGCTTAGTGTTTACTAAACCCCAAATCTTAATGCTTCCTAACAATCCTAAGATGGCAACGGCGCCATTTGATAACAGGATTTTTCTATGCAAGCAGAGGTATTATCAAAGCTCAAGCAACCTATATGTGTAGTATAGTGTGCAAGATGTATCAATCCACACCTAGGATGCAGGAAGAGTCACTAAGAATGCAAGGATGAAGCAAATCTAAGAAAAATGGATGAATGATTGGTAAAATCAAGAAAAACTAAATGCAACGATCCAATGCAATGCAAAACAATTTTAAAATCCCTGGAAGAGGGTTAACTACCACTAGGAACAAGCAAAAGATTAAACATGCAAAGCTACTAAGAACTAAAAATCGACCAGTGAATCGACCACTGGATCGAGCACTAGATCGAGCAGAATGGATCGATCTAACAAGCAACTTAAAGGAAATGACTTCTAATGAACAGGATGCAACTTTATGACAAGCAAACGATTAACAGAGGTTTTAAAATACTAAAAAGGAGGGTTTAGGGTCGAGGGTCATATTCAAGGATCTCAAAGGTTTAAGCTTTGGTTTGAAAACATTTAAATCTACTCACTTGTGAGGTTTCTCTGAGCCTTGAAAACAAAACAAGAACCATCCAGGGCGTGTGGTATGGTTCACTTCCTCAATCTCTTCTCCAAACCCATGGTGTTTGGTGGAAAAAAGAGATCGAAGAGCAAGGAAAACAGATTTTAATATAATGACCTAACGAATCCCCTTTACAACCATGGCGTGTGGGAAAGGAAGATTAGTCTCTAGGATCTGGTTTTCTAGGATATCTGAATCCTGTCAAGGTAAGACAGCCCTGGAATCATAGAGACCTTTTCCAAGGCTCTCTAAGCCTTAAGACCCCAAGATCCTAGAAGAGAAGGTATGAAGAACAAAGAAAACACAAAACTTGAACCCTTTCAACCCTTTTTGAATCGCCTCAACTCTGAAAACCCAAAAAGACTACTCACTACACATTATTAAGACCGATTGAAAAGCAGTAAAGGATGAACTAAACATGATTAACAACCGATTAAAGGAAAAACTTGCTTAATATTAGAAAAATTCAAGGTTTCAAAAACTGAAAAAGCTTAGATGTTCTATACTGGCGATAAGCCTAAGGTAGAGAGAAAACAAAGCAAAAGACAGAATGGAGGATAATGAAAGCGATAGCTGCGGTTTGCCAATAATGGCTAAACCGCAAATGGTCCCCCTTTCGCTAGCTGCCAAAACCAGCTGGACGGATAAGGTTAGTCTGGAATCGACTCGGATCACTCGATCTCCGGCTCGATCTTCTCTTGGACTGGATGACTTCGCTCGATCTTTGAGTCGATCCTTTGATGATCGGGTTGGGAACTCGATCTGGCCCTCGATCTGCATGGCATGGCCCACGTTCGTACTCTCGATCGACCTCCTCACTCGATCGCATGCTCGATCTTCCTCTTGAATCGACTGGGGGTCACTCGATTTTCTGGACGATCTCGTCTAGATCGACCTGCCTTGCCCGATCCGCAACTCAATCTCAGGTCCTTTGCTGAATGGTTGAGTTCTCCAAGTGTCCACAAGCTTCCTCACGAGCCTTAGCATGTCCATGAATCCTCCACCGCTCCAAAGTGTCCAAAAACAACCTGAATATGATGCATAATGCAAGAAACATGCGCATGCTAATGCAAAAGTGCTCTAGGACCTAAAATGGTGCAAACTGGCCTATAATGCAAGATGAATGCATGAGAAACTATCCTAAATGCATGCAAAATATGCAAAATATATAGTAACATCAACTTCTGACGAGCAGGTTTTTGAACCTAAGGGTCAATACCCTAATATCGACTAAAACCCAATGTAGTGTAGCGATATGGGTTTAATCAATCCGTTAGGGAATTGTCTAATGCAATATGATTATCATTGTTCATTGAGGTCAAGCCAAATTAAAAGATAAGGATTGATAATACTAAGCTCTAAGCAAGATTCGGGGTTGTGTCACTCAAACTCAACAGAGAAATAACTAGAAGAGGCAAGCAGATTTAAACTATTGGCAAGTGAATAACAAAGAAAATATATAAATTTTAAGGAAAAAGGGGTTCAGATGGGAGTTTTAACGGGACTAGGAAACCACTCGTACTAGTACTTATATGGGAAGCTCTTTATCACACCAAGACATCGTCTTTGGTGATGAATCTTAGGTAAAGAGATCTACAAGTTAACTAGCCCATGGTGTTTTGGCCTAGCTCCTTTGCAATCTTTGCCACCATTGACTAGCTCTCGCAAAGCGGTACAGCATGAAAAGCAAGATGACAAACCGTCTCTATTGAACCGTAGAACCCCCTAGACATCTAATTTCTTAGGCTAGGAAGGGTTCTACTCTTGAACATGATTCTGGCTAATCTCACATATGATGTTCATGCAAGACGCCTAATGATAATAGCTAAAGTGATCAAGCTAATCTAAGCATTAAAAGCAATAATCAAGAAAGATCCAAGCTTTAAGCACAAAATAAGCTAGAAATCAAAGCCGAGTGACCTTTGGTCCCATTTAACCCATCCGAAACCCAAAAAGACTACTCAAGAACCATGAAAAGAGCTTCGAAATCCATAAGAACAAGAACACTCATTCTTGGCTTTGAGAGGGTAAGTGATAGCTTGAATGATTTCATCATATTAGACCTCATTTAGTGCATGTTTACTTCTTCATTTCACCCATTTCATTTTCTAAAGAGTTCCATTTGCATCTACATTTTGCATAGTGTCATTAGGATTAGAACCCCCTTCTAGGCTTAGTAAACAAACTTCTGTATCTTCTCTACACTATCCCCAATAAGAATTGATAACCTCTTGTGCTATAATGACATAATTTTAGACTTGAGGAATTGAGTCACAAGACATAAAAAGTCTTGTATCAATTTGGCGATGTTGCCGTAGTAGGATATTTATTGTATTGAAGTTTGAACATTTGTTTGGTCTAAGCTATTTATTTCCGTACTAATCTTCTTTAGGTACTTTGTTCTCACTTTCAGGTACAACATCTTCCTCTACAAGGAGCTGCAAACCTTGTTGAGTCTTTTGCCACTTCCATCCTTTGAAAGAGAAGCAGAAGCAGTTTGAGAAGGGTCTCGGCAACTACAGAAGCTGAGTATAAACGACCCTCAAGGTCATGATGGTCAAGGACCACATGAAGCGCATATTCAGGAGCAAAGAGCTCAGTTTCAATGGAACAAAGGAGCTATTCCATTTGCTGCACGATTTCAGGACAATGGTCCAAGGATAGTGAGCAAAATTGGAGCTCATGATTCACCAAACAGTCATGTCAACAGATATGGTATTGTCCCTCCTTCTCTTAGCAACAAAAACTTCGAAATCAAGAGTAGCCTCATCACTATGATTCAAGGCAATATGTTCCATGGGCTGCCAATAGAAAATCCTTTGGAGCACATAAATCAGTTTGATAGAGTTTGCAGCTTGACCAAGATCCAACGAGTTTCAGATGATGCTTTCAAGCTAAGGTTATTCCCATTCTCACTTGGACATAAAGCTCACCTTTGGGAAAAGAATCTACCACATGGCTGCATCACTTAATGGGATGAACGCAAGAAGGATTTCCTTGCTAAGTTCTTCAACAACTCGAGAACATCTAAGTTTAGAAATGACATTTCCAGCTTTACACAGCAGCATAATGAGCATTTTGTGATGCTTGGGAGAGGTTCAAATGCTACACAATGAAGTGCCTGCACCATGGTTTCTCCAATGAGGCATTGCTCAGCACTTTATACAGAGGAGTATCACCCAAATTTCAAATGATTCTGGACACAGCCAGCAATGGACACCTTTTAGGCATGCGTGTTGAAGAGGGTTTGCAATTAGTGGAGAACCTTGCCCAAAGTGATGAGAATTATGCTGATGAATATTACCACCTCTCAAGAGGAGACGCTGAAGACAAAGTAAGTGAAGAGATCAGATCACTTCATGTAAAGATTGATATGCTACTTTAAGGCAAGCCTAAGCAAATAAATTTTGTGGGAAACTATGATCAAGTTCAGCTTAGGGAGACATATTTTATTAGAGAAATACACCACATTGGTAACCATGGTAACCAACATAAAAGCTTCAACAACTATGGGAATCAGCAAGGGTACCAACAAAGAAGCAACATCTACACACCTCCTCCAACCCATGCCTACCAACAACAAAGCAACATCTACCAAGGGGTGCAACAAGACTATATTCCCAAAAACCACTTGCAAGGAACACAAGACACTTCTACACCTACTCAACAACATAGTGGCGCCTCCTTTGGTAATTATGAAGATTTGAAGACCATGCTACAACAGATTCTCCATAGCAATGATAACATGATATCTCATGCATTTACATTATTTAGGCTTGCATTTAATTCATGTTTTGGTTCTCTTTTGCATGTTTTCCTTCTCTTTAGTCCCATTTTCTTCTCCTTTTAGACTTAGGTTGCATTTAGGCTGTAGTTTGCATTTTCTATGTATCAAGGATGCTTTTAGGTACTTATGAAGCTTAATGGAGCAAGGAGGAAGTGTGGGAGTGAATCAGGGGGCTAGCCAAGCAAAGAAGGAGCAAAAGGAGCCAAGGAAAGCAATCTCTGTAAAACCATCGATCAAGACTTGAAGACCATCGGTCAAGAAGTGACCGATGGTAATGCAGCGAGTATACCATCGATCACATTCCTCAGGACCATCGGTCAGGAAGTGATCGATGGGATCCCAGCGCCTATACCATCGATCAAGCCATCGATCAACTCAAGACCGATAGGACACCATCGATCAAGACCATCGGTCAGGATATGATCGATGGGATCCCATACCAAACTTGATTTTATTTACCATTTTGCCATTATGTTAGGGCATTTATCTTTTAGTATAAAGACGTTGTTCTAAGAATTTTGAGACTAAGGTTTGGTTATCAGTTTTTGTTCTTGCTTGATTTTTCTGGGTTTGTAGGACACTTCTATCGTTGCTTAATCTAAGTTTGTATTTGCCTTTAATCTTCTCCTTAATCTTATTTTTAATAATGTTTAGCATCTTTTCACTTTGTGATTTCATGTTTAACATGGTGATTAGTGAGTAGTTACCTTAGGATTTCTAGATGTGGTAGATTAGGGGAATTTAGAGGCTTGATTAGGGTTTGTTAGTACTTAATATGATTGATTCCTCTCTATTATTCTGTTCTTAAGATAGATTTGTATTGATCACATGAATCTAGACCTAGGCTTCATTTTATGCTCACCAAGTGTTTGATGAAATGCTGATCTTGGTTAATAGAGGATTTATTGGCCCTAGCTCAAGAGATTGACTGTTTGAGGAGTATTTTGACTTGAATAGAGTTGGTTGTTCATACTTTTTGATTGTTCTAGCACTAATGAGAGTTAGTTCTTGTTAGGATGATTAGCAAAGTGTTATTTGTCAAGAGATTGAACATAACTTGCTTGATTGTGAACTCTATGTCTAGGATCCAGCATTGATAGCTTGTGTGCTTGATCAATGATGTTTGTAACAACCTTAGTTAGCATTTGAATTCCCTAAGGTCAATAACCACATATAGGAACTTGCTTTCTCTTTTCAAATCCTATCTATTGCTCTGTTTTTGCCTTGTTTCTTATTGCTTTCATTGCTCTTTGCTTGCTTACTTTTGTTTCTTGGGTGTTTGATCACTTAGGATTGCTAGTTTAGTTATGTTAAACAACAAAATCCCTTTGATTTCACCTGACTTAGAGCTTTCTACTTGCAACTCTTCTGTCATTCAACTTAACTCCCTTTGGACATAAAACCCAAATACTACAACTGACTAGTACAATAGGTGATTGACCAAGAGAGTCAAAACTCTTGTATCAATTTGGCGCCGTTGCCAGGGAATTTAGAGGCTTGATTAGGGTTTGTTAGTACTTAATATGATTGAATTCTCTCTATTAATCTGTTCTTAAGCTAGATTTGTATTGATCACATGAACCTAGACCTAGGCTTCATTTTATGCCGACCAAGTGTTTGATAAAATGCTGATCTTGGTTAAGAGAGGATTTGTTGGCCTTAGCTCAAGAGATTGACTGTTTGAGGAGTATTTTGAGTTGAATAGAGTTGGTTGATCATGCTTGTTAATTGTTCTAGCACTAATGAGAGTTAGTTCTTGTTAGGATGATTAGCAAAGTGTTATTTGTGCAGAGATTGAACTTAACTTGCTTGATTTGTACAAAGTGTTATCAATAGCTTGTTTACTTGATCAGTGATGTTTGTAACAACCTTAGTTCCCCAAGGTCAATAACCACATCTAGGAACTTGCTTTCTCTTTATTGAATTACGAATCTTATCTATTGCTCTGTTTTTGCTCTTTTTCTTATTGCTTTTATTGCTCTTTGCTTGCTTACTTTTGTTTCTTGGGTGTTTGATCACTTAGGATTGCTAGTTTAGTTGTGTTAAACAACAAAATACCTTTTGATTTCACCTGACATAGAGCTTTCTACTTGCAACTCTTCTATCATTCAACTTAACTCGCTTTGGATTGACATAAAACCCAAATACTACAACTGACTAGTACAATGGGTGATTGACCAAGAGAGTCAAAACTCTTGTATAAATTTGGCGCCGTTGCTATTGGGGTTACAGTTTGGATCATTAGAGTTTGTGGAATCTTTAAGATCAGGTTTTACTTGTATTTGGTTAGTAATCATCCTTGACTCTCATTGCTGTTTTTAAGGTTTATGAACTTAAGATCCCGAGGTTCTAGCAACTTATTTGGTCAGAGAGCAAGAAGAGAGCAGGAAAGACAGCAACACTTGGAGAGACTAGGGATGAACAATCAGGAGCCACATGTTGTGGATGATATGAGGTTCCAAGGTCCTCAAGGAGCAGCTGGTGCTCTAGGCCTTCAAGGTCAGCAAGGAGTTCAGGGCTTGTAAGGAGAGCAAGGCCCTAGAGGCGCAGCCCAGCTTCCAAGAGAAGTCAGACCCATAGGCGCAGGTGATGCACCAAACGGGTACAACAACAGAACAGGGATCATTCATCCAGTAGTTCAGAATAATAACTTTGAGATCAAATCTGGATTAATCTCAATTGTTCAGGGAAGCAAGTTCCATGGGTTACAACTTCAAGACCCTTTGGATCACTTGGATAACTTTGATAGGCTCTGCTCTCTAACCAAGATAAATGGGGTAAGTGAAGATGGCTTCAAACTAAGGTTGTTCCCATTCTCTCTTTGGGATAAAGCTCACCAGTGGGAGAAAAACTTGCCTCAAGGAAGCATCACTAGTTGGGATGAGTGCAAGAGAGCCTTTTTAGCAAAGTTCTTCTCTACTTCAAGGACCGCAAGGATCAGGAATGAAATCTCAGGGTTTGCACAGAGGAATAATGAAAGCTTTGGTGAAGCTTGGGAAAGATTCAAGGGCTACACACTGCAGTGTCCACACCATGGCTTCTTACAAGCCTCTCAGCTCTCAACTCTCTACAGGGGCGCCTTGCCTAAAATCAGAATGCTCTTGGACAGTGCAACAAATGGGTACTTCTTGTAAAAAGATGTGGATGAAGGATTGGAGCTTGTTGAGAATCTAGCTCAGTCTAATGTAAATTATAATGAAGAGTTTGACAGAGCACCAAGAAGTGCAAAGGATGAGCTAGAGTCTAGCAGGAAAGAGATAAAGGCTCTACATGAGAAGTTGAATTTGTTGCTAAGGGAAAAGAAGGAAGTTAACTTTGTTGGTGACTTGGTTCAGCTTGATGATGAGCAAGAGACTTGCCAAGTTATGGAGATGAACTATATTGGTAATCAAAGAGGCTACAATGGGTATGGCAACTACAGACCTAACTCAAACCTATCTTACAGAAGCAACAATGTTGGAAATCCTCAAAACCAAGTGTACCCACCTCAACAACAATAGCAAGCTGATCCAAGACCTTTTGTTCCCTACAATAACAGTCAAGGTTTTCAACAGAGGAACAACAACTTCCAGCCTAGAGCGCCCTAAAACCCTCCAGGATTCAATGCTGAAGCTCCAGCACAAGCTTTCTCAAGCTCCCAAGATCCTGAAGTCAATGTTCTGATGCAGCAAATGATCAACACTCAGGTTAACTGTTGTAACGGATGCGAGAAGAAAACAGTAAACGTAAATAACACGACACAGCTTTAACGTGGTTCACCAACGATGTGTTGGCTACGTCCACGGGCAAAGGAGACTGATTTATTAATGGAGGCAGAATGTTCAGAATACATACAGAAATTAGGTATACTAAGGTTATATATAGCTGACAGACCCTAAAAACCCTAATAGCATGTGAGTTGGGCTCGCACGCTGAAGCCCATATACTAAGCCTTTAGCTAACAGATGCGCGGCCCATATGCGTGCAGGCTTGTATGTTGATTATGCAGCCAGCAGACTTTAGCATTTCTCTAAGTAGACTGCAACATCCAACATGCAGAATGCAGCCTGCAACATCCTGCATGCAGCATGCATATTCATCATGCAGCATGAAGCTTCATCGTGCAGCCTGCAGATTCATCATCTTGCAGTCTGCACGCATCATCCAGCAGCATGCCAACATCAACGTCTATTCAAGCAGTGTGCAAACATCAACGCCTGCTTGATCAGCCTGCATGCATAATCAGATTCAAGGCATATTAACAAATCTCCACCTTGACTAGAATCCTCCTAACAGATGTACCAGATGCATCGCTACAATGCTAGATGTACCCGACTTCTCCCTTGCCTCAGATGTCCTTTCGGACCAGACGCCCCTTACGGAGCCAGATCAATAGTCTTTGATGTTCAACCAGTCCAAACAATGTTGGAACTTGCTGCGAGGAACTGGCTTCGTGAACATATCAGCAGGATTATCAGCTGTCCCTACCTTCTTCACACTGATCTTCTTCTCACCTCTCAGGAAGTGATACCTTACATCAATATGCTTGGTTCGTTCATGATGAACTTGATCCTTGGCTAAACACATTGCACTCAAACTGTCACAGTACACAGTAGCCTGATCATGATGCAGACCAAGATCACTAACCAAGCCCTTCAACCAGATACCTTCTTTACCTGCTTCGGTCAACGCCATATACTCTGCTGCAGTAGTAGGCAAAGTCACAGTTGGCTGTAAGGTTGCTTTCCAACTTACAACAGAATCGCCCAAGGTAAATACG
This sequence comes from Thlaspi arvense, assembly GCA_911865555.2. Taxonomy (NCBI): domain Eukaryota; kingdom Viridiplantae; phylum Streptophyta; class Magnoliopsida; order Brassicales; family Brassicaceae; genus Thlaspi; species Thlaspi arvense. The sequence goes on from OU466857.2 coordinate 48,298,974, forward strand.
TAGCCAGTCATTGATCTTCTGCTGTCTACATCTCCAGCATAATCAGAGTCAGAATACCCTGCAACCAGACAAGGTCTCTCACCTCCGTAGATGAGACCAATGTCATACGTACCACAAAGGTACCGGAAAATCCTCTTCACAGCTTGCCAGTGCTCTCTTCCTGGCTGTCCCATGAACTTGCTAACAACACTGACTGCGTGTGCAAGATCCGGCCTAGTGCAGACCATAGCATACATCAAACTTCCTACAGCGCTGGCATAAGGAACTCGAGACATATACTCTTTCTCTTCTTCAGACTGCGGTGCAAACATAGTGAGATGAATATTCGCAGCAAATGGAGTGTCAATAGGTTTGGCTGAAGACATACCAAACCTTGCTAGCACCTTCTGAATGTAACCTTTCTGCGATAAGAAAAACTTCTTTTTTTCTCTATCTCGAAGAATCTCCATTCCTAGAATCTTCTTAGCTGCACCTAAATCCTTCAACTCAAATTCTACGCTAAGCAGATCTTTCAACTCCTGAACGTCACACATACGCTTAGCAGCTATCAACATGTCATCCACATACAGTACCAGATAGATGTATGATTCATCTTTCAGCTTATTGTAGTAGACACAACAATCATAAGGATTTCGTGTGTATCCTAACTTGATCATATAGCTGTCCAACTTCTTATACCACTGTATGGAAGACTGCATAAGCCCATACAACGACTTATTCAGCTTGCATACATAATCTTCTTTACCTGGAACTTGGAAACCCTCTGGCTGGGTCATGTATATCTCTTCCTCTAGCTCGCCATGAAGGAAAGCTATCTTCACATCGAGTTGTTCAAGTTCCAGATCGTGACATGCCACTACTGCGAGCAGCACCCTGATGGAAGTGTGTCTGACCACTGGTGAGAAGATCTCATTGTAGTCTACACCTTCCATTTGACTGAAACCTCTAGCAACAACCCGAGCCTTATACTTGACTCTCTCTTCAGGTGATATCCCGTCCTTAATCTTGAAGATCCATTTGCATGTAACAACCTTTCTCCCTGGTGGTAGTACGACCAGATTCCATGTTTGACTCTTATCATGAGACTGCATCTCGTCTCCCATTGCAGCAAACCATTTCTCAGCCATTGAGCTTGAAACAGCTTCTCTGTACGTGGATGGCTCATAAGTATCCACCTCTTCTGCAACCGGCAGTGCATAACCAACCATATCCTCGAAACAATATCTCTTGGGAAGTTTAACATCTACCCTCTTAGGTCGATCTAAAGCAGTACTACGATGTTTAGTATTAGATGGTTGTCTGACTGCTGATGTAGGTTCTGACGGACTGTCTTCTTTTTGTTGCTCTTGACTGTCTTCACGTTTCTGCAAAACACTCTCTTCATGATTTGGATTCAGCTCCACCTGCTTGTCAGAGCTATCAATCTCTGCGGTAACTGTAGGCTCTGCATTGCATCTGAGCATTGAACTTTCATCAATGACCATGTTCCTGCTCAAAATGACTCTCTTCTCTGATGGAGACCAGATCCGGTATCCCTTAATGCCATCTCCATAGCCTACAAATACTCCCTTCTTTGCTCTTGGCTCTAGTTTACCTTCACTCACATGGTAGTAAACGGCGCAGCCAAAAATTTTAAGGTTTGAGTAGTCTGCAGGTTTTCCTGACCACAACTCAGTTGGCGTCTTGAACTTGATACTTGTGTGTGGTCCACGATTTATCAAGTAACAAGCTGTACTTACAGCTTCAGCCCAGAACCTTCGTTCTAAACCAGCATTAGAGAGCATGCATCTTGCTCTTTCCAGCAGCGTCTGATTCATCCGTTCAGCTACACCATTCTGCTGGGGTGTATTTCTGACTGTATGATGACGTGCAACACCTTCATCCTTACAGTACTGATTGAAATCAGATGAACAGAACTCCATACCATTATCAGTTCGCAGCCTCTTGATCTTCTTCCCTGTTTGATTCTCCACTAAGGTTTTCCACTCCTTGAAGCTCATGAAAGCATCACCTTTATTCTTTAGTATGATCACCCATGTCTTCCTTGAGTAGTCATCAATCATAGATACAAAATACTTGTGACCTCCTAACGACTCTACCCGAGCGGGACCCCAACAATCTGAGTGGATGTAATCCAGCGTGCCTTTGTTCTATGAATGGCCTTAGGAAACTTATTGCAGTGAAGCTTTCCAAAGACATAATGTTCACAGAACTCTAGACCCTTAACCTCATGGCCACCGAGAAGATCTTCTTTAGACAGAATTTGCATTCCTCTTTTACTCATATGACCAAGCCTCATATGCCATAGCTTTGTCATATCTTCCTTGCGAATTTCAGCAGTGGCAACATTCGGTGAACCTCTAACTGTAGATCCTTGCAGGAAATACAAGGTACCACGTATGACACCCTTCAAGATCACATCAGAACCCTTGTAGACATTCAGAACACCATCTCCACCTGAGTACTTGAAACCCCTGCTGTGAAGCAGACTCACGGATATCAAATTCTTCGTCATAGATGGAACATGCCTTACTTCATTCAGTGTGCAGAATCTACCATCATGCGTCCTGATCTTAGTGGAACCAATTCCAACAACCTTGCAAGTAACGCTGTTAGCCATCTTGATGCTACCATTATCTACCTGCTCGTATGTAGAAAACCACTCTCTCCTTGGACTCATATGGTAGGACGCTCCAGTGTCTAGAACCCATACATCGGAAGGGTGTGTTAGTTCATCAGCAACCAGAGCAATGTCCTATTCTGACTTGCTGTCATCCTCCGCTACAGTTGCAACAGCAGCAGAAGCTGATTGCTTCTTCTTCTTAGGACAGTCTGTTTTCCAGTGCCCTTTCTCCTTGCAGTAATTGCATATATCATCTCGCTTAGGACCCTTTGAGAATGACTTCTTCTCGTTCTTCTTCTTGTTATTTCCATGACCTTTGCCACCACTGGCAAACAGTCCAGAAGCATGATTATCTGCGCCTGCACCTGACGCTTTACGTCGCAACTCCCTGCTGTGAAGGGATGACCTTACTTCTTTCAAAGATATTGTATCCTTACCGTTTATAAACGATTGAACATAGTTCTTGTACGATAATGGTAAGGATACCAACAATAGCAAGGCGGCGTCTTCATCCTCTACCTTAACATCGATATTACGTAATTCTACTAATAACGAGTTCAGCCGATCTAAGTGATCTTTAAGCTGCGTGCCTTCCTGCATTCTTAGCGCGAACAGACGTTGTTTCAGAAGCAACTTATTCGTCAAAGACTTTGTCATGTAAAAAGACTCCAACTTCCCCCACAGACCAGCATCAGACTTTTCACTTGAGACTTCGATGATGATTTCATCAACAAGGCACAACAGGATTGTTGCATGTGCTTTCTCCTCCAGACTGGCCATCTCAGCAGCGTCGACCTTGTTGTCATTAACCAGCGGCGCCCATAAGCCTTGTTTCTTCAGCAACGCTTGCATCTTGATCTGCCATAGACTGAAACTGTTACTCCTTGTAAATTTGTCGATCTTCACGTTATTCTCGGACATCTTCTCACCAGACACGGAAACCCTAGAACCTGGATGTTCTGATACCAGTTTGTTGTTACGGATGCGAAAAGAAAACAGTAAACCTAAATAACACAACACAGATTTAACGTGGTTCACCAACGATGTGTTGGCTACGTCCACAGGCAAAGGAGACTGATTTATTAATGGAGGCAGAATGTTCAGAATACATACAGAAATTAGGTATACTAAGGTTATATATAGCTGACAGACCCTAGAAACCCTAATAGCATGTGAGTTGGGCTCGCACGCTGAAGCCCATATACTAAGCCTTCAGCTAACAGATGCGCGGCCCATATGCGTGCAAGCTTGTATGTTGATTACACAGCCAGCAGACTTTAGCATTTCTCTAAGCAGACTGCAACATCCAATATGCAGCATGCAGCCTGCAACATCCTCCATGCAGCATGCAGCTTCCTACATGCAGCATGCAGCTTCCTACATGCAGCCTGCAGCTTCATCATGCAGCATGCATATTCATCATGCAGCATCAAGCTTCATCCTGCAGCCTGCAGATTCATCATCCTGCAGTCTACACGCATCATCCAACAGCATGCCAACATCAACGTCTATTCAAGCAGCATGCGAACATCAACGCCTGATTGATCAGCCTGCATGCATAATCAGATTCAAGGCATATTAACATTAACACTACCTTGGAGATGAACAAGAAGTTTGCTGAGGTTCATAACAAGATTGATTCTGTGTATGTGGAGTTGACCAACAAGTTTGATGGCTTAGATGCAATGGTGAAAACCTTAGAGAACAACAAAGGAGTTGCAACAGCACCACGCCCTCAAGGTAATCTCCCTGGAAAATGTGAGATGAACCCAAAGGAATACTGCCAAGCTGTTGAATATCTTGATGCTTTCACCCCTGAGGAAGATGCTATAATAGATGATTTTCTGTCCATGATCAATGAAGACATTGATGAACAAAGTGAGGGGGAGGAACTTGTTCAAGTTTCTGATGCCAAGAAGGAAGCTCAAGCTGATGTATTCCCATCTTATAAACCTGACATTCCATTTCCAGGAAGGTTCTAGGAGCTGCAAGTCAAGAAGTATGAAACTCTCTATGCTGCTCAAATGGAAATAAGAGGTTTAAATGCCGCGGAGGAGCTTGGGAAACTGAGAGCTAAGGCTCAAGCATCAGAAGATAAATAGCTGAACATCAAGAAGCTTGGAGATCCAGGTTGCTTCACACTCCCTTGTGAGCTTAAAGGCAAGACCTTCAAGAGCTGTTTGTGTGATCTAGGAGCAAGCATTAATCTATTGCCAGCCTCTACAGCCAAAGAGTTAGGCTACAACAAGTTTTAAAAAAGTGATGTCTCTCTTACCATTGCCGATAGGACTGTGAAGATGCCATTAGGAGCTCTCAAGGATGTGCCTATGCAGATAGAAGGAGTGACTATACCAACTGACTTCTTGGTGCTGTATGTTGAGGGGCATATTAAGAATGCCATCATCCTTGTATGACCATTTCTAGCTTCAGCTGGAGCCATATTTGATGCTAGTGAAGGCACAACTGAGCTGAGGCTTACCAAGGATAAAGTCTTGAGGTTTGACAGCAAAGGCAACAAGGTGGAGCATGATCATGCTTTCTCTATGTAATTGAAAAAGTTGAAAGGAGGTGACAAGAACTGGCCAGAGTTTGACGGTTACCAAGGAGAGAGCTTTGATGGTTGCTGTTTGTCAAGGCTGTTTTAAGACACCACTGAAAAGGTGGTCCTTTAACTGGTTGGTTACAAGAGGTTGAATCAAATCATGTTGGTTACTGAAGAAGGAGGGGTGGTCTTGAATACATTTTGTTTTCAGGATGGTGAATTCTGCTACATGCTGGAGCAAGGAGGCAAATCTAAGCCCTTTGCTGAGATGAGGACTGATGGGGTCACCACCAAGATCAAGAGTTGCAATAAACCACCAAGGAGTTCCAAGACTCCTTCTCCATACCTCAACTAAAGAGGTAATCAAAGTCAAACTAAGTGACTTTAACCAAGCACACTTGGGAGGTAGTCCCATGGTATCCTTTATATATATTATAATTTTTAGTTCATGATTATGCTTTGTTAGTGTTTTTAGAAGCAGAAGTTTGGTTTGGGGCTTCAGAAGGTGTTTGGGGAAACAAAAACAGATGCATTCTGGCTAATATCGATCACTTAAATCAAGCTGAGCCGAGACCTTTTGTTCCTTACAACAACAATCAAGGTTCTCAATAGAGGAACAACAACTTCCAGCCTAGAGCGCCCTATAACCCTCCAGGATTTAATGCTCAAGATCCAGCACAAGCTTCCTCCAGCTCCCAAGATCCGGAACTCAAAGTTCTGATGCAGCAAATGATCAACAATCAGGTTAACACAACCTTGGAGATGAACAAGAAGTTTGTTGAGGTTCATAACAAGATTGATTCTGTGTATGTGGAGCTGACCAACAAGCTTTATGGCTTAGCTGCAAGGGTGAAAACCTTAGAGAACAACAAAGGAGTTGCAGCAGCACCACGCCCTCAAGGTAATTTCCCTGGAAAATGTGAGATGAACCCAAAGGAATACTGCCAAGCTGTTTAATCTCTTGATGCTTTCACCCCTGAGGAAGATGCTATAATAGATGAGTTTCTGTCCATGATCAATGAGGACATTGATTAACAAAGTGAGGGGGAGGAACTTGTTCAAGTTTCTGATGCCAAGAAGGAAGCTCAGGCTGATGTATTCCCAGCTTATCAACCTGACATTCCATTTCCAGGAAGGTTCAAGGAGCTGCTAGTCAAGCAGTATGAAACTCTCTATGCTGCTCAAATCGAAATTAGAGGTTTAAATGCTGAAGAGGAGCTTGGGAAACTGAGAGCTAAGGCTAAGGCATCAGAAGTTAAAGAGCTGAACATCAAGAGGCTTGGAGATCCAAGTTGTTTCACACTCCCTTGTGAGCTTAAAGGCAAGACCTTCAAGAGCTGTTTGTGTTATCTAGGAGCAAGCATCAATCTACTGCCAGCCTCTACAGCTAAAGAGTTAGGCTACACCAAGTTTCAATCAAGTAATGTCTCTCTTACCATTGCTGATGGGACTGTGAAGATGCCATTAGAAGATCTCAAGGATGTGCCTATGCATATAGAGGGAGTGACTATACCAACTGACTTCTTGGTGCTAGATGTTGAGGGGCAGATCAAGAATGCCATCATCCTTGGAATACCATTTCTAGCTTCAGCTGGGGACATATTTGATGCTAGAGAATGCACAACTGAGCTGAGGCTTACCCAGGATAAAATCTTGAGGTTTGACAGCAAAGGCAACAAGCTGGAGCATGATCATGCTTTCTCCATGAAACTGAAAAAGATGAAAGGAGTTAACAAAAACTGGCCGGAGTTTGAGGGCTACCAAGGAGAGTGCTTTGATGGTTGCTGTTTGTCAAGGCTGTTTGAAGACACCACTGAAAAAGAGGTCCTTGAAGTGGTTGGTTACAAGAATTTGAATGAGATCAAGTTGGTTACTAAAGGAGGAGAGGTGGTTTTGCAACCATGTTGTTCAAGAAGGGATGAGCTTTGCTTCAAGATGCAATAAGAGGGGAAGTTTATGCCTTTTGCTAAGATCAAGCTGAATGGAGTCACCACTAGACTCAAGGGGAGCAAGATAGCACCAAGGAGTTCCAAGACTCATTCTCCTTACCTCCACTAGTGAGGTAATTAAAGTCAAGCTAAGTGACTCTAAACAAGGACACTTGGGAGGTAATCCCATGGTATCCTTTGTATATATTATGCTTTTTAGTTTATGTATATGCATTTTAGTGTTTCTAGAAGCAGGAGTTCGGTTTGGGGCTTGAGAAGGTGTTTGGGGAAACAAAAAATGTATAAGGCATGGTTTCCATTGGCCAGCCCATCGGTCGGGAAGTGACCGATAGGACCCTATCGATCAATGCCATCGGTCTCAACTGACTGATGGAAACCAAGTGGATGCACCATCGGTCACTACCATCGATCAAAAGTGACCGATGGGATGGCAGCGCATAGGCCATCGATCAAGGCCATCAGTCAGGAGTGACCGATAGGACCTCATCGATCACTACCATCGGTCTCAAGTGACCGATGGTCCGGCGAGGTAAGTTCTCAAATTTTTTTTAAAAAAAATCCCTCTCTTTGCTTGGAGGCAAGGGAGTTTGAATGTGAATTTGTGGCTCCTCCCTGCCATCCTGCTCCACTTCTGAGCACTTTTGATTTTGTCCCCTACTTGTTTGATTCCTTTGGTTCCCCCTTAAGTCCTATAAAAGCCACCTAGCTCCTCTTCACTCTTCACACTTCATTTTCTCTCTTCTCTCAATTGTACCACGAAATTTCTAGCTCTTTCTCTCTTTCATTTGTCTTTCTTAAGTGCTCAGAAATCCTTAAAAGTTTGCTTTCTTAACTATTCATCTCTTGCTCTTATGCCTTATACTTGCTTAAAGTCTTTGAATCTTTTGCATTAAGAGCTAGTTTTGTTAAGTTTAAGGTGCTTGTTTTGATTTTTGCATGGTGGAATTTGTTAGCTAAACAAGTAGAATGTTTAGGATTTATTACTGTTCATATACTTAATCGCTTGCTTGCTTTGAATTCACTCTGCATAATCATGTTTAACTTTGTTTAGAGCCACCATGGTTCATATGCATATTAGATTAAACTTGTTGAGAACTCTAGCATGTTTATGACTTTTAGCTTCTGAATTCTCTTAGCTATTTAGAGGTTTAATCTTATTTAAATGCTAGTTTAACCTTATGTTGACAAGAGGGATCACTTCAAGGTCAGCCAAAAGCAGCACAAGATGCTATGGGAAGTGATTGGGGCTGACAAATACATGGCTGGAGTCACAAGGAATCAGCATTTGAAATATCCAGCTTTGAGATATGCTCACAAAGCTCTTTCAAACACATTCTTTGCAAGAAAGGAGACAACCAATCTCACAGCAAAGGAGAGAGACTTCATGTACAATGCAATGCAGCCAATAGTGAGCTCCAGCAAGAAAGGAGTACCTCTGGGCATACCAGCCAAATTCCCCTGTTATGTGACTATGTTTATGGAGCAGCTCTACTCCTATAGAGGCTGGATCTTGAACAAGGGCAAAAAGGGAGAAGAATCCCCAGCTGTACATTGGAGGAATTGTTACAGCCATCATGATGGCAAGTGTTGTGAACCTTGAGGAGCATAATAAAGATGCTTTGTAACCAATGTGGATAGATCTGGATTATCTCAAGAGGAGTCACTACCTTGAGAAGAGCATCCAAGGGAAGAATGTTTGCAAATCTCTCAAGGGATTTAAAGAGCGAGCAAGAGTCATTCTCCCAAATCCGCAGCTCACATCCATTATCATGGGGAATAATGACAGCTTTTGCCCAGATGAAAGTCAGCTTTACCATGGAGCCCCTTTAGCTGAAGAGAGAGAAGAAGACAGTGAGGAAGATGAGCAAGAAGAAGGTGAAGAAAACGATGAAGAGGTGGTACAAGAAGAAGTTTCTGTTGGCGCTGAAAGCCAAGAAGAATCACAAGAAGAAGAGCTAGATGAGAATGAGGTGCTGAAGTACAATACTAAGCAGTTCCACTCCAAGCCTTATGAGGTCCCAAGACCAGGAAGCTCTCTGAAGTTTGCTCATGAACACATCAACAAACTTCAGAAGTGGTGTAAATGGCAAGACAAGACCATCAAGAAGTTAGTAAAGCTGATCAAGGGAAAGTTCATGAAGGATAAATCCACATCAAGAGGAGCTTCCCATCAAAGCCATGATCATGAGTACACCTCTCACTATGATGAGCAAGTGCCACAAGCAGAACCTACTGAAGAAGAGGAAGCTATTTGGAACGGAGGCACTCCTTCCATGTGCAACCAACTGATCAATGGGCAGCTTGAGAACCTTCAAGAGTCTCATCTTATGAGCCAAGGTCCCAAACACCATCAGGATAGGAGGCGCCAGCTTACACTTCTTCTGAGGTCCACACAACATGGCAACAATGGGATACTCAAGGCAACTCATCTCAAGCTCAAGCTCAATGGACAAGTGGGGTTCTTCCACCTCAAGAAGCAGCAACCTCTTCACAAGGCAAGGAGAGGAGAAACAAGAGGAGAGCTAGTCATTCTCCACAGCCAGAGAATCTGGATCATCCCACCACTCCTCCTACAACAATTAAGGTACCACATCCTTACCATTGTATATACCATTGCATTATTTTTAAAGCTTTTGTAATATATTATGTTGCTTCTCTCTCTTATCCCTTTTATTACACAAGGGACTGTGTAATTTAAGTGTAAAGGAGGGATTTGGGGTCTGACCTTTCTTATTCTTTACTTTGTTTTTTATTTTCTTTCATCTTGAGTCACATGCATATCATGCATTCATTTAAGGCATAGAAAAATACAAAAAAAATCGAACAATTTGAAAAAACAATTGCATGTTTTTGCAAACCAAAAAGCAAGCATATAGTTGCATTTCATTTGCTTAGGAATGAGTCAAGTGTTTGCATATAGGATGCATTGCATTTGCGTAATGGCATAATGATGAATTTATCTTGTAAGTGCTTAGTGTTTAGAGATGATTTCAATGTTTAAGTGGTTAGTTGTTTGATACATCATGAGAAAGCTAGAAGTTAAGGCTGAACCATGCTTGAATTGCTAATTTTGATCTTCTCATCTCATACTGAAAGCATTTGTTCTTTGAAAATCAACTTTATCAACTTGAACTTTAATTTGATTTGTTAATTATCATGTTTGTGCATTGAAAACTGAATTCATTGCTACCATATATATATTTGGATCATCTTTTCCCTTCTTACCACTCTTGTTGATCCAAATAGCTGATCATCATACTTATGGGACAGTTAATCCACTCCCTTAACCAAACCTCCTTTTAAGCGTAAACACTATCTTGAGAATTGTGAGGTCTTTGCATATCATTTTTGAATTTTGTCTCGGCAAAAAGAGTTATGAATAAGGCTGGCAAAGAAAAGCTCTCTTGTAGATATCAACTTGCATCTTGAGCTTGATTCTTGGTTAGGAGTTTGGGATAAAAGGGTAGAGTTAAGTGGTCTTGAGTTTCATGTTTATATGCTCTAAAAGTAGAAAGAAAAGTTTGAAATGGTAGTATGGGGAAATAAGTCTAGATGTGGTTAAGTAAAGGGAAGAAAGAGCTCTAAGTGTTTAAAGAAGGAAGGCGCCAACAACTAAGCTTTGAAAGGGTCACTCAAAAGAAGAAATCAGACCCAAGGTAATCCACCAGAGGTGAAAAATGGCGCCAATTTAACAAGAAGGAGCAAGTCCCAACAAAAAGAAGCAGCCACACAAGCAAAGAGAAGAAGTTTCCCCAACCACGAAGAAGGAGAAAGGGTAGAGTTTAGGAAAAGGGTATACTTAGGGATTCTCTATGGGGTTTAGAAATGTTTTGGATTCATCTTTGGGTAAAAGGGTAGAAGAGAGCTTTGAATTGCATGCATAAGTGTGCTTTTACCTTTAGCATTTTGCCTAAGATAGAATTATTTTCATTAAGCAATCCCTTATTTTTATAAACCCTTTGCTTGAATGAGATCATTTTAATCTCATAACCTTACCCTTGAAACCGAATGTCTTCACTTGATTTGCACAAACTTGATTAATGGTTATGAGCTTAATAAATGTGAAAGAGTTGATTGATTTGAGCATTTGTCTAGGTTGAGATTTGAGATCATTTTGAAACATGATGAGCATTACTAGGTTCTTTAAAGTATAGCTGATTGTGCTTGCATCCTACAACTAGGCACTTAAGTGTTGATTCCATCTCTTTACCTTTGCACTTTTGGATTTGAATGCCCACTTTTAAACCTAATACTCCATTTGTCTTAGCTTGTTCGCTTGAGGACAAGCAAAAGACAAGTGTGGGGGTGTTGATATCTCATGCATTTACATCATTTAGGCTTGCATTTAGTTTATGTTTTGGTTCTCTTTTGCATGTTTTCCTTCTCTTTATTTCTATTTTCTTCTCCTTTTAGACTTAGGTTGCATTCTGACACAAGAATTTTTGACTCTCTTATGTTCAATCACCCTTTGCATTAGTCAGTTATAGTAAGGGTTTTATGTCAATCCATTGGGAAGAGTTAAAAGCAGAAGAGTTGAGAGTAAAGTCTCTAAGTCAAGCAGGCAGAGAATTGGTTTTGTTGCCTAAGCAACAGTTCTAGCAACCTAAGTGAAACAAGCAACAAACAAAGTAAAAGCAGAAGCAAACTAAGCAAGGAAAACATAGTAAAACAGAGCAAAACAGAGCAAATCTGAAATTCAAATAAGAAAAAGGCAAGTCTCTAGATGCGGTTATTGACTTTGGGGAATTTCAGACATTAACTAAGGCTGTTTCAAACTACATTGATCAAGCAAACAAGCATGCAATGTTGATTCCTAGACATAGAGTTCACACTTAAGCTAGTTAGATCCAATCTCTTGGCAAATAACCCTTTGCTAAACATTCTAACAAGAACTAACTCTCATTAGTGCTAAAACATCAAGCAAGCATGATTAAACAACTCTATTCATGTCAAAATGCTTCTCAAACAGTCAATCTCTTGAGCCAAGGCCAGCAAATCCTCTATTAAACATGATCAGCATTTCATCAAACACTTGGTGGGCATAAGAGAAAGCTAACAACTTAGACAAGTTTGATCATGACTAATCTAGTATAAATAACAGATTAATACAGAGGAATCCATAAACTAAAGCACTTAACAAACCTTAATCAAGCCTTGAATCCCCTTAATCTACCACATCTAGAAACCCTAAGATGACTACTCACTCATAATCATGTTTAACACCAAATCACAAAAGGAAAGGATGCTAATCATGATTAAAAGAAAGATTAAAGAAACATTAAAGCAAATACTAGATTATATTACACAAAGCAAAGAAATTGTCTTACAAACTTAATGAAAAAGCTCAAGAACAGTAAAATGATATGACCCCTCGAAAATCTGGAAAAATGGACTATTTATAGTTTAGAGAGGAAAACCCTAGAGTAATGGCAGAAATGTAATTAAAAACAGGTTCGGGCAGGGTCAGTATCGGTCAGTTGTGTCGATCTTCAGTGACCGAAATAGGTCCCTATCGGTCTGGAGTGATCGACACACATGACCAAAATTAATCCGGTGTGTTTGTGTCGATCACACTTGACCGATACTGGTGACCGATACGCTCTGTATCGGTCACCCTTGACCGAAACTCTCTATGCTCTGACCGAAAACTTCTGCAAAGATCTTCTGCTGTGATCCTTCTTGCTCCCTTTTGCCCAGCTAGCATCTTGTATCATTCCCAAAACTCCTCCAAGCTCCTTTAAGCTCCAAAAGCACCTAAAAACATCCAAAATGCAAAGAAAATGCAAACTATACTCTAAATGCAACCTAAGTCTAAAAAGAGAAGAAAATGGGACAAAAGCAAAGGGAAAACATGCAAAAGAGGATCAAAATCTGTATTAAATACAGTCCTAAATGGTGTAAATACAATGGATATCACATTTAGGCTGTATCCTGCATTTTCTATGCATCAAGGATGTTTCTAGGTACTTATAAAACTGAATGGAGCAAGGAGGAAGTGTGGGAGAGGATCAGGAGGCAAGACAAGCGAAGAAGGAGCAAAAGGAGCCAAGGAAAGCAATCTCTGGAAAACCATCGATCAAGACTTGAAGACCATCGGTGAAGAAGTGACCGATGGTAATGCAGCGAGTATACCATCAATCACATTCCTCAGAAACATCGGTCAGGAAGTGATCGATGGGAACCCAGCGAGTATACCATCGATCACATTCCTCAGGACCATCGGTAAGGAAGTAATCAATGGGATCCCAGCGCCTATACCATCGATCAAGCCATCGATTAAATCAAGACCGATAGGACACCATCGATCAAGACCATCGGTCAGGATATGATCGATGGGATCCCAGACCAAACTTGCTTTTATTTACCATTTTGCCATTATGTTAGGGCATTTGTTTTTTAGTATAAATACCTTGTTCTGAGAATTTTATACTATGTTTTGGTTATCAGTTTTTGTTCTTCCTTGAGTTTTCTGGGTTTGTAAGACACTTCTATCTTTGCTTAATCTAAGTTTGTATTTGCCTTTAATCTTCTCTTTAATCTCATTCTTAATTATGTTTAGCATCTTTTCTCTTTGTGATTTGATGTTTAACATGGTGATTAGTGAGTAGTTACCTTAGGGTTTCTAGATGTGGTAGATTAGGGAAATTTAGAGACTTGATTAGGATTTGTTAGTACTTAATATGATTGATTCCTTTCTGTTAATCTGCTCTTAAGCTAGATTTGTATTGATCACATGAATCGAGACCTAGGCTTCGTTTTATGCTCACCAAGTGTTTGATGAAATGCTGATCTTGGTTTATAGAGGATTTACTGGCCTTAGCTCAAGAGATTGACTGTTTGAGGATTATTTTGACTTGAATATAGTTGGCTGTTCATGCTTGTTGATTGTTTTAGCACTAATGAGAGTTAGTTCTTGTTAGGATGATTAGCAAAGTGATATTTGTCAAGAGATTGAATTTAACTTGCTTGATTGTGAACTTTATGTCTTGAAATCAGCATTGATAGCTTGTTTGCTTGATCAGTGATGTTTGTAACAACTTTAGTTAGCCTTTGAATTCCCCAAGGTCAATAGCCACATCTAGGAACTTGCTTTCTCTTTATAGAATTTCGAATCCTATATATTGCTCTGTTTTTGCTCTGTTTCTTATTGCTTTTATTGCTCTTTGCTTGCATACTTTTGGTTTTTGGGTAGTTGATCACTTAGGATTGCTAGTTTAGTTGTGTTAAACAACAATATCCCTTTGATTTCACCTGACTTAGAGCTTTCTACTTGCAACTCTTCTGTCATTCAACTTAACTCCCTTTGGATTGACATAAAACTCAAATACTACAACTAACTAGTAAAATGGGTGATTGACCAAGAGAGTCAATACTCTTGAATCATAACATCACCAACAAGATGGACTGCTCTTACAAAGATCTCCAATGCATGTATGAGACACTCAATTCCAAATTTAAAGAACTTGCTACTAAAAGTGTGACTCTTCCCTCCTATTTCCCACAACAATAAGCAGCAACCCATATCCTTCCACAAAAGAACCATGTTCAAGCAATCACCCTTAGGAGTGGCAAAGCACCCCCTCAAAGAAAAAATCCTATCCACATCAATGAGGACATTGAAAATAGGGTTGAGGAGATTGATGCTACAAACAAAGAGGGCATGGTAGTTAAAGATGAGATAAGAGCTAAGAAGGGCAAAGTTGTTGTTGTTGAGAAGACTAAGGAAGCTCTAAAGAACAAAGAAGTTGTCTTCACGCCTCCACCCTACAAACCTACTTTGCCATTTCCAGGAAGGTTTAAGAAGCAGTTGGTAAAGAAGTATCAACCCTTGTTTGATGAGCAGATAGAGAAGATAGAGATTACCATGCCTCTCCTTGATGAATTTATAATGGTTTGTCCTTATCAGAAGTTTCTCAAAGATGCAATATTGAAGAGAACCAAAGAGCTGCAAGGGATGATCATTCTTTCACATGAGTGCAGCACTATTATTCAAAGAAAGGAAGAACCAAGGAAGTTGGGAGATCCAGGAAGCTTTACTCTCCCCTATTCTCTAGGTCCTCTTGCCTTTAAAAACTGCCTATGTGATCTTGGGGGGTAGTGTTAGTCTAATGCTACTCTCTGTTGCTAACCGTCTGGGGTTCACTGATTTTAAGGAATGCATAATCACCTTGGTATTGGCAGTTCTCTCCATAAGATTGCCAGTTGGTTTGATTGATGATTTATCTTAGAGGATTGGCAATGTTGAGGTTCATACACACATTGTGGTTCAAGAAATGGATGAAGAGCCAAAGGATCCTCTTATCCTTGGGAGGTCTATCCTTGCAACAGCTGGCACTGTTATAAATGTGAAGAATGGCAAGATTGATCTCTATTTGGGCAAGAAACTTGTGCTTAAATTTGACACAACAAAGTTATGAAGAAGCCAACTATTGGGGGGCAACTTTCTATGGTTGAAGCAATGGACAAGCTTGCTGATAAGGTGTTGGAAGAGCTTGTTAGGAGCTCAACTTCAAGTTGCCGTGACAAAAGAGCATGGACAATGAGGTTATCTGCATGATGAGACCTTAGCCTACATGAAGCTGCTTGACTCATTCAGAGAGATAGACAGCAATGTCACAAACAAAGAGTTAGATGGCTCACAAGAAGAGATCCTCGCCTTGGCAACAAAGGAGACAGCCAAGGACGTCAGCAGCAAGGTTGAGGCAAGCTTGGATGATGACTGGTGCAAACTAGAGGAACCAAAGGTGGAGCTCAAGCCACTTCCAAAAGGCCTAAGGTATGCATTTCTGATAAGGCTCAGGTTTTACCCAAATAATTCACTGCACGTGCACAGCAATGCAGATGTAGTATATAGCGTTATCGAATCCCAAGGGAGTAAGTCAACTACACTAGCGATTATAGATTCGGATTAAGCTAAGCAATAAGTAATGAATATAACGTGAAACAGAAAAGTAAATGTAAGTGGGCGTTTTTTAGATTGTTCTTAAAGTTCAAAAAGATAAAGGTACTAAGTTAGGATAATTCGCAGGTTGAATCTGAGAGTGAAGAATGCATGCAATCAGCAATGAATTAAAACAGTCTTGAACATGAATCACAAAGATATAACTAATCAATTCTCATTGCAGAAGTTAACTATGCCTAAATCACAGAGTTTCAAATCTCTTTGCAAATCCTAACAACTTAAACATGCAGTAATGATCAGGTTCAATTGTTCACAAAACTCCTAAGCCAAATCTTTTTGCACTAGGGCGTTTTTCTCATCTAATACTAGTTCAGGTGATTAATAATGCTCTCACATCTATCAAACAACCTAGGGTTTCGAAATCCAGATGATGTGTCTTAGAAATCGATATGAATGCAAGCACAGATGAAGAACCAATGGATTTCCTATAAGTTTAGCAATTCTACAAACTCTTCTTCAACCTTTGAAAAGCCCTAACATAACTAAAAAACTACTCAAACATGGTGAATGAAACAAATATCATGAAAAGAATAGATTGCATAAAAGAAATAAGAAATAGAAATAAAGTAGTTCGAAATCTGCTCTGAAGGAGTCTGATTTGTCTCTCCAAAAGCTCTGCTACAAATCTGTCTCTAAAGCTCTCAAAAAGAATAAGATACAAGATAAAAGCCAACAATGGCTGAAAACCTAATATATACAAGCTAAAACGCGATCTGGGGCATTTTTGCAAATTCTATAACTTTTGGGCCAATACTGCAATTTATTCCCAAACTTTTAATAACCAGCCATGATCCTTCCTCTACGGGTGACGAGCGTCACCAGGTCAGTAACGGTCGTCACCCAAGCCAGAACAACGCTTCTGACTTGCTTCATTTGGGGTTATATCTTGCAATGCTCCAAAAAGCTCTAAAACTTCCAATTATGCTCCAGACATGCTTTAACCTGCAAAGACTCTACTAAGACTCTAAAAAGACCAAAAAGACTTAATAAAAAGGACTTATATCATGGT
The DNA here is from genome assembly GCA_911865555.2 of Thlaspi arvense. Lineage (NCBI taxonomy): Eukaryota > Viridiplantae > Streptophyta > Magnoliopsida > Brassicales > Brassicaceae > Thlaspi > Thlaspi arvense. Next base: position 48,316,059 of record OU466857.2, read on the forward strand.
TAAAAACCATGATATATCATCTCCCCCAGACTTAGCTTTTGCTTGCCCTCAAGCAAACATCAGACAGAGAACATGGTCGAGGTGTGAAAACAGAAACAGTCAGCTAAAAATCAGGAACACCACATTGATTAACACTTTCGTATCCGCATACCACAGAGCCAACACAAGTTCAAATTTCAGTCTAATCATCACAAGCTTAGCAAATCTCTCAAATCCAATCCAAATCCCTTCAAGAAATCTGAAATCTCTACTGCTAACTCCTTATATCTATCTAAGTGTGATGTCTCATCAAGCTTTTATCATCTCAATCACTTACAGATTCTTTTCCTTTCCTAAACTCTGAACAAAGCAATCTCAACACAGCTCTCCTATTTTCTCTTCCCTAGATCTTTTTCTTTCATTATTTTTGATTTTTCAACTTCTTTTTTTATTTTTTTACAGTTTAAGATATAGTGCTACTCAATACTTGTGTTCCTTGTGAGGAGACAGGTTCTTGAATGTATTCATTACTGTTGTTCCTTGTTAGGAGACTGGCTCATGAATGCACCATTCTATGGACTTAAACTCTTAAAAGCTGTATTAGGGAAGATCAAAGAGAGATTGTATCTTAACCTTATTGTCAGTGCTGAAAGAGAGAATCATGATCAATGAGAATCAAGCCCCAAGACAAGAAGTTTAAAGTTCATTAAGGTGGAGCTAACAGAAAATTTTCCAGATTCTCTAAGAACCTAAACCTTCATTGCTAGACTGATTCACCTATGACTTTCAACTTAGTAAGACTTGTAATCAACTACTGTGGTAATGGTTCTTATAAGCATAAACGTTATGTGGTAAGTTCCAAGAAAAACTGACAGTTTCAAAATTTTGACTCTATAAAACAGGTTCTTGACTCAACTTTAAGGCTCTAAAAATCAAACAGAATGCACACAACGTCAGTAGCCACCTCCCCCAAACTTAAACAACACTGTCCCCAATGCTATTAAACCAAGAGTTGGTCAAAATGAAGCATGTGAAGGTGTAGAACCAAGTGTGAAAAGTGTACCTCGCGAAGGATCGGGTGATGTGCGTCACCCAGCTGTGCTGACGATCGTCACCATCTCTGATACTCCAAAATCGACAAGTTGGATGTGTTAATGCAATGCCATCATGTGTACTCCGAAGTCAGACAGTGGGTTGCCTCCCACTAAGCGCTTGTTTAAAGTCATTAGCTCGACTTGGAATGCTGCTCTGACAGCTGGTGGAACAAAAGGTGGCATTGAATGTCTCCTCATCCATGGTGGTTTATAAGCAGTAGATGCATGAACTCTTCCAAGGAAGTGAGGAACATCAGTAGGGCGGGTTTTGATTATGGGCAGGATACTTCTTTTTCCTGCAGAATCATCAAAAGAACCACCAAGCTTTCTACGAGAATCTCGTTGCTTGCATAAGTGTGAAGCAGGTTTTGCATCTTTTAAGTTCTTATTGATGATTAGGAGGTTTGGAATTGGTTCCAGGAAGCGCATACCTTTGTTTAGTTGCAGGTTTCTGGGTTGTGGAATGTTGAATTTTCGGTTTGGCAACATAAGATGGACTTGTAGCTGAAAGATCATGTCGCTCCTCTGTGTCCATGTTGGTGACGAGCGTCACCAGTTCAGTGACGGTCGTCACTGACCCTGCAGTTCGAGTTTCTGTAGTTTTTATGCAATTCTTGCCTCCATCACAAACTTGTCCTCCTTCAGCAACTTGGCATTGATGGGAACCTCTTTTCCGAGCCTAGTCGCGCAGATATGATCTTCACTCCAATCCTCAAACCCAACAGGTTTTGCAGAAACATCAGATATTTCCTTGTTAATAACCATCTTGTTCACTTGCCCACTTATATCAGATTCACTGACATACCAAGCAGTAGTGTCTTCTGAATGCTGCATGACAGGCACTTCATCTCTGGAAATCTTTTACAGAAAAGGTCTGACCATCAATGGTAGAGCACCCTCTTAACTTATCCATGTTAAAATTCATGACAACATCTCCCAAATCAAGCTCTATGTTCCCCTTTTTCACATCAATGATGGTGCCAACAGTAGCCAAGAATGATCTTCCCAGAATAAGAGGATATTTAGGTTCTTCAGCATATTTCAGAACCACAAAGTCTGTGGGAATCATGCATCCTTTGATGTTAACAGGAACATCCTCTAAGATGCCTTATAGGGTCCTTATGGATCGATCAGCTAGGATAAGAGAGATCATATATGGTTTGAAATCAGTCATTCCAAGTCTAGCAGCAACAGAGGAAGGTATCAAGTTGATACTTGATCCTGGATCACAAAGAGAATGAGGAAAACGTCCTGCTGAGATTGAGCAATCAAGCACAAAGGTCCCTGCATCAGAAAGCTTCTCTGGAATTCTGCTTTGAATGATGACATTGACTTGTTCAGAAACAGTCACCTTCTTCTTCTTCTTTGGAGTTGTGCCTAAAAGGATAGCACTAATGTCTCTGGTAAGCAATGCTTCTTCCTCAGGGCTTACACCATTAACCACCATCCTCTTTACATACCTTCTTAGAGCTGGTGAAAGCTTGACTGCATCAACAAGAGGGATCTCAAACATCAGCTTGTCTATCATAGCTTTGCATATGGCTTCTTCTATCTCATGTTTCAACTTCCTAGGATGCTTGAGGAATGGTATCTTGGGTTTATACGCTTGCTCCTGGCCATTATTTGCAGTTACAAGCAAAGCAGTCTCGTTCTAGGGTTGGTGACGACCGTCACCAGGGTGGTGACGCTCGTCACTGATCTGGGACGAAATCATGTCGGGGCCTTGCAAATTGGGTGACGAGCGACACCCACCTTGGTGGCGCTCGTCACTAAACTTTCAGACTGCAAAATTTTCATCTTCAAACTCCATCTGCTGCACGATTTGCTCTGCACTCAGCCTCTTTTTCTGTACTGTTTCAAGCTCTTTTTCACTCCTGACTGTGATGGCATTAACTTGGTGCTTGGGATTGATATCAGTCCTTACAGGAAAGAATCCTTCTTGCCTTTGAACAGCTCCTGCAGTTTGAGCAACTTGAACATCTAGCTTCTTCATGTGAGAGTTCAGACTCTCAATTTTCACATTCAGGTCTTGATACAGCGAATCCAACTTGCCATTGAAGTTCACTGTCATCTTCTGCTGTCCATCAAGTATCTGCTCCAGCATAGCTTCCATCTTATTGTCTTGTGGAGGTGCATATTGGTAGGAAGAAGAACCATAATTTCTGTAGTTTTGGTAAGGTTTCTCAACTTCAGTCTTCTGGAACTGTGGCATTGGAGTATAACCAATTGCATTCTGGTTTCCTGTGAAGGTGCCCTTCTAATTATTGCTATTAAATCCTCTGTTCCGCTGCTGATTCCCAAACCTTTGGTTCTGAAAACCTCCATTGATGAAATTAACATCCTTTTGCTTAAATTCTTCAGAATTTTCGAAAGTATCCACCTCTGCAGCAAATTGGACAGATTTATTTCCCACTAGTAGGCTATGCATACTGTCTAACTTAGCTTTAACCTCAGCTATTTGGTTTCCTTCACTCAAATCAGCCTGTTGCAACCTCTAAAAATCTGCATTCTTGGTGTTGTTACTGCAGGCCAAGTTTTCATTCAATCTGATTGCTTCATCAGGAAGGTTTGTGTTGAAGTTCCCATTACTAGCAGCATCCAACGCCATCTGATACTTCCAGTCAATGCCTCTGAAGAAGATACCAAGCAGCTGCACCCTGTTGAAGCCATGATGTGGACAGTTCCTTTGATAAGACTTGAATCTCAACCAAGAAGCTTTAAAAGCTTCAGTAGGACCTTGGGAGAATGATGCAATTTTCGTCCTCAAGTCCTCTGATCTAGCATCATCAATAGCAGTTTTTCAGAAAAGCATTTTTGGTGTCCTACCAAGTGCTCAGCGAGCCAGGCTCTAGTTGCTTCAGCCAATATGCAACATCTCCTCTAAGTGAGTAAGGGAAAAGCTTGCAGAACAGGAAGTCATTGCTAACTCCCTTAGCTTTGACACTTGAAGGTAAATCTTCAAACCTTTCAATATGATCCATAGGATGCTCCTGAGGTAAACCATGGAAAGGATGCTGTCCCACCTACTGGTAATAAGCAGGCTTGAGCTCAAAATCATTCCTATGGAAAGCAGGAGGGCGGATTGCGGCTCTATTGGCATAGAACTGATCAGGTCTGTTGTAATCTCCTAGAGTCCGCTGAACAAAATGCCCAGCAGAGTTGTTAGCAGCAGCAGGTACTCCAGCGTCTTGTGCCACTTGTTGAACCAGCTGTTCAACTATGACGTTCCCATCTTGATCCAGACTCTGACATTCTTCATTCCTCCTGTTTCCCTCTCTATCAACTGATAAAGAAGATTGTTTTTGCAAGTCAGAATATCAAAGCTCAAGCAACCTATCACGATGTAGTATACTGCAAGAGAGTATCAATCCAGCCTGGGTAAAGAAAGAACACTAAGAATACAGATGCTAAGCAAATCTAAGTAGAATCGGGTAAATAGATGGTAAAATCGAGGAAAACTAAATGAAATGACTAAACTTCTACGAAATTTTTTTTAAAATCCCTGGAAGAGGGTTAACAACTGCTAGGAGAAAACAGAGAATTAAAAGAGCAAATCTACTAATAACTAAAAATCGAGAGCTAAAAAGGGTAAAACAGATCGATTCTAACAATTTAAGACAAATGACTTCTAATGATCAAGAATGCAACTTTATGACAAGAGAACGATAAACAGAGGTTTTAAAATGCTAAAAAGAGGGTTCAAGGTTGAGGGTCATGTTCAAGAGATTCAAAGGTTCAAGCTTTGGTTTGAAAACACCTAGATCTACTCTTTTGAAGAGCTATCTCTAAGCCTTAGGAAACTTAAACTAGGATCTTCCATGGCGTGTGGTAAGACCCCGTTCTCTGATCCTTCCTCCAAGCCTATGGCGTTTAGTGGAAATATAGGTCAAAGAACATTAAGCAAAGATCCTAAATAGTGGCTTAACTAACCCCCTCTTCAACCATGGCGTCTGGGAGAGGATAGATTAGTCTCTAGGATTTGGTTTTCAAGGATCTCTGAATCCGGTCAATGTAAGAGAAACCCTGGAATCATAGAGATCTTTTCCAAGATTCTCTAAGCCTTAAGACCCCAAATCCTAGAAGAGAATAAATTAAGAACAAGAAAAACACCAAAAGCTTAAACCTTTAAACCCTTGAATCGCCCCAACCTTTAACCCTAAAGAAAACTACTCACTACTCATTATTGAAATCGATTCAAATGCAAAGAAAGATAAACTAAGCATGATTAAGCAAGCGATTAAAGAAAAAGACTTAATGATTAACGAGATTCAAAGTTCAAAAACAAGAAAAGCTTAAAAAGTTTTCAATGGCGGAATCACCTAAGAGAAAGAACAGAAAAGATAAAAGCAAAGTGTGGATTCTGAAAGTGATCGCTGCCCTTTGCCGAAAATGGCCAAACATCCCTAATGGTCCCCTCACTACGTGATATCCCTTGTATTTACACCATTTAGGGCTGCATTTAGTACATATTTTGGTCCTCGTTTGCATGTTTTCCCTTAGCTTTTGTCCCATTTTCTTCTCCTTTTAAACTTAGGTTGCAATTAGAGTATAGTTTGCATTTTCCTTGCATTTTGGATGTTTTTAGGTGCTTTTGGAGCTAAACGGAGCTTGGAGGAGCTTTGGGGATGATCCAGGATGCTAGTTGGGCAAAAGGGAGCAAGAAGGATCGAAGCAGAAGATCTCTGCAGAAGTTTTCGGTCAGAGCACGGTGAGTATTGGTCAAGGATGACCGATACGGAGCAGTGTCGATCACCAGTATCGGTCAAGTGTGATCACTCCAGACCGATAGGGATCCATTTCGGTCACTGAAGACCGACACAACTGACCGATACTGACCCAGCCCGAACCTGTTTTTAATTATGCTTATGCCATTACTCTAGGGTTTCCTTCTCTAGGCTATAAATAGCCTCTTTTTCCAGATTTCGACATGTCTTGTCGAAATACTGTTCTTGAGCATTTTCTTTAAGTTTGTAAGACAATTTCTTTGCTTTGTTTAATATAATCAAGTATTTGCTTTAATCTTTCTTTAACCTCTCTTTTAATCATGATTAGCATCCTTTCCCTTTGTGATTTGGTGTTAAACATGATTATGAGTTAGTAGTTATCTTAGGGTTTCTAGATGTGGTAGATTAGGGGAATTTAAGGCTTGATTAAGGCTTCTTAAGTGTTTCAGTTTATGGGTTCCTCTCTATTTATCTGTTATTCATGCTAGATTAGTCTTGATCAAACTGGTCGAAGTTGTTAGCTTTCTCTCATGCCCACCAAGTGTTTGATGAAATGCTGATATTGTTTAATAGAGGATTTGCTAGCCTTAGCTCAAGAGATTGACTGTTTGAGGAGCATTTTGACTTTAATAGAGTTGTTTATTCTTGCTTGCTTGATGTTTTAGCACTAATGAGAGTTAGTTCTTGTTAGAATGTTTAGCAAAGGGTTATTTGCCAAGAGATTGGATCTAACTAGCTTAATTGTGAACTCTATGTCTAGGAATCACCATTGCTTGCTTACTTGCTTGATCAATGTAGTTTGAAATAGCCTAAGTTAATGTCTGAAATTCCCTAAAGTCAATAACCACATCTAGGAACTTGCCTTTTTCTTATTTGAATCTCGGATTTGCTCTGTTTTGCTCTGTTTTACTCTGTTTTTCTTGCTTAAAACTGCTTAGATTACTTTTGTTTTCACTTTCTTTGCTGCTTGTTTCATTTAGGTTGCTAGAACTGTTGCTTAGGCAACAAAACCTTTTCTCTGCTTGCTTGACATAGAGATTTTACTCTCAACTCTTCTGTTTTCAACTCTTCCTAATTGGATTGACATAAAACCCATACTACAACTGACTAGTACAAGGGTGATTGAAAACAAGTCACAAAAAGCTTGTATCAATTTGGCGCTGTTGCCATTAGGGAATTAAGTTTGAATCATTAGAGTTTGTAGAATCTTTAAGATCAAGCTTTTACTTTTCTTTGGATACTAATTCTCTTTGACTTTCACTTCTGTCTTTCAGGTATATGAACTTGAGATCCAGAGGTTCAAGCAATCTTGTGGACTTCATACACAACATCAATCTCCTGGATAGAGGACAGAGAGAAATGAGACAGCGAGAAAGGCAGCAACACTTGCAAAGACTTGGTATGAACAATCAGGATCAAGTCATGGATGACATCAGATTTCAGGGTCCTCCAGGAGCTACAGGCGCTCAGGGTATACAAGGACATCAAGGGGTTCAAGGCTTACAGGGTGAGCGAGGACCAAGAGGCGCTGCCCAAGCTCCAAGAGCAGCTAGACCTATTGGCGCAGGTGATGCACCAAATGCCTACAACAACAGGACAGGCATTATTCCACCAGCAGTCCAAAACAACAACTTTGAAATCAAGTTTGGACTGATTTCAATGGTTCAATGGGTTACCACTTGAAGACCCTCTAGATCATCTGGATAATTTTGATAGGCTGTGCTCACTCACAAAGATAAATGGAGTAAGTGAAGATGGCTTCAAGCTCAGGTTGTTTCCCTTTTCCCAAGGAGACAAAGCACATCAGTGGGAGAAAAACCTTCCCCAAGGAAGTATCACCAGCTGGGATAAATGCAAGAAAGCCTTTCTAGCAAAGTTCTTCTCCACTGCAAGAACTGCTAGGATAAGGAATGAGATTTCAGGGTTTGCATAGAGGAACAATGAAAGCTTTGGAGAAGCTTGGGAGAGATTCAAGGGTTACACATTGCAATGCCCTCATCATGGCTTCTCACAAGCCTCTTTGCTATCCACTCTCTACAGAGGAGCCTTGCCTAAGATAAGAATGCTTCTGGACACAGCCTCCAATGGGAACTTCCTGTCAAAAGATGTAGATGAAGGTTTGGAGTTAGTAGAGAACTTGGCTCAGTCTGATGGAAACTACAATGAGGAGTTTGACAGAGCACCAAGGAGTGCAAAGGATGAGTAAGAGTCTAGCAAGAAAGAAATCAAGTCTCTACATGTGAAGCTGGACTTGTTGTTAAGGGAAAAGAAAGAGGTTCACTTTGTGGGAGACATGGTTCAGCTTGATGATCAGGAACAATGCCAAGTTGAGGAGATGAACTATTTGGGTAACCAAGGTTGCTACAACAACTATGGGAACTACAGACCAAATCCCAACTTTTCCTACAGGAGCAACAATGTTGCCAACTCCCAAGATCAGGTTTACCCTCAACAGCAACATCAAGCTGCCCCAACACCTTTTGTTCCCTACAACAATCAAGGTTTTCAGCAGAGGAACAACAACTATCAGCCTAGCGCGCCCTACAACCCTCCAGGATTCAATGCCCAAGCACAAGGACAAGCTTCCTCTAGCTCTCAAGACACTGACCTCAAGACCCTCATGCAGCAAATGATCAACTCAAGTCACTACAACCTTGGAAATGAATAAGAAGTTTGCAGAGGTCCACAACAAAATTGATTCAGTGCATGTAGAGCTTACCAACAAGTTTTATGGATTGGCTGCAAGAGTCAAAACACTGGAGAACAACAAAGACATAGCTGGTCCCAAGCCACAAGGACAGTTTCCTGGAAAACCAGAAGCTAACCCAAATGAGTTCTGCAATGCTATTGTGCTAGAAGAAGAAAGCTTCTAAGCTGAAAAGGAGGCTATCATTGAAGAGTTCCTCTACTTGTTCACTGAGGACACTGAACCTCTAAGTGGGGGGGAAGAGTTCTTAGAAATTGAAAATGACCAAGGAGCTGTAGAAGAAGGACCCTTTGGAGATGGGGAAAACTCAGATGATGAAGAGTGGTGGGCGCCACATGAGGTTGTTGACAACACAAAGGATTACTTGATGGAAGCTGCTGATGATAAGGAGAAACCTCAAACAGCTACTCTTCCTGTCTATCAACCAACCATCCCTTTTCCAGGAAGGTTCAAGGAACAGCTAGTTCGGAGGTATGAAACTATCTATGCTGCTCAGATGGAATTGAGAGGATTGAATGGCCAAGAAGAACTTGAGAAGCTGAGGGTGAAGACTGGAACCCCTGAGTTTAAGAGCTCACTATCAAGAAACTTAGAGATCTAGGATGTTTTACTCTCCCATTTGAGCTTAAGGGGCAGACTTTCAAGAGCTGCCTTTGTGACCTTGGAGCAAGTATCAACCTTTTCCCATCCTCTACTGCTAAAGCTCTTGGCTACACTCAACTGCAGGAGAGTAATGTATCCCTTACTATAGCTGATGGGACAGTGAAGAAACCACTTGGGAGTCTCAAGGATGTGCCAATGATGATAGAAGGAGTAACCATTCCCACTGATTTCCTGGTGCTTGATGTGGAAAGGCATATAAAGAATGTTATCATTTTAGGAAGACCTTTCTTGGCCTTAGCTGGAGCAGTGTTTTATGCTAAGGAATGCACTATTGAGCTGAAGTTGACCAAGAAGAAGGTTCTAAGGTTTGACTCCAAGGAGAATAAGATGGAGAATGAGCAAGCCTTCTCAATGGAGATCAAGAAGCTGAAGCAGCTTGGAAAGAATTGGCCAAAGTTTGAAGGGTACCAAGGAGAGAGTTTTGATGGCTGCTGCTTGGTCAAGTTGTTTGAAGACACCACTGAAAAGGAAGTCCTTGAAGTGGTTGGTTACAATAATCTGAATGATGTTAAGTTGGTTACTAGCAAGGGAGAAGTGGTTTTGCAACCAAGTGTCTCTAAAAAGGGAGAGTTTTGCTTCAAGCTACAACAAGAGGGGAATACTACACTTTTTGCCAAGATCAAGGTGAATGGAGTCACCACCAAGGTCAAGAGAAGCAAGATGACACCAAGGAGTTCCAAGACTCCTTCTCCTCACCTCAACTAAAGAGGTAATCAAAGTCAATCTTAGTGACTTTAAACAAGCACACTTGGGAGGTAGTCCCATGGTATCCTTTTGTATATATTATGCTTTCTAGTTTATCTTTTATACTTTGTTTTAGTATATACAAACAGGATTTCGAACTGGGGTATGAGAAAGTCTGAAGGGGACAAAGAACATGTGTCTTCTCGCTGATATCGATCATTTGTATCGCTCATAACAGACCGATACACAGAGTTTTGGTCATCAGTATCGATCATGATTGATCGATATCAATGGAGCCAGTTTACACCAGTCAACATGCCGGTCACTTGTGTCCGATATGGAAAGAAGTTTTGAAGGCAGGACAAATTTCGATCATCCATATCGATCAGACTTGATCAGCATAAACACACCGGTTGATTTTCGGTCCAGTGTGTCGATCACTGTTGATCGATGAGATTCTTGGAATCATATCGGTCACCAGTATCGATCACTCATGACCGACACGATCACACCGGATGTATTTCGGTCAAGTGTGTAGATCAATGGTGACCGATATTAATCCCAGGAAGCACATCAGTCTCCAATATCGATCATTCATGACCGAAACTGCCATTTCGGTCAGTAATTTTGGTCATGAGTGATCTATATTCCATCTGAGGTAAGTATCTCAACTTTCAAAATTTTTTACCTCTTTTGGTTTGGATCCAAAGGAGTTTGAATTTTCACATGGGATTCCTTCTCACTTCTTTCTTAGCTTCTGAACACTTTTTTTTTTGTCCCCCACACTTTTGATTCCTTATGTTCCCTCACCAACCTTTGATTCCTTTGGTTTCCTCTCTTTTCTCTCTATTTAAACAACAACTTATTTCACTTCTCTTCACACTTAAACTCACTCTTCTTCTCACCTAAAGCTCGAAACTACTAGTTCTTTTTCACCTTTATTGCTTTCTTTAAGTGTTCAAAAGCACACTAAAGGTTTGCGTCCTAAATTATCTCTCTTTGCTCTTACTCTTTGCTTATGTTAAAAATCGCTTAGTAGAAGTTTGTTAGAGCAAGTAGTGTTTAGTTTTGATTGTTGTGCTATGGTTTTGCAATTTGGATTTGTTCTGAAATATCAAGCTAGATGTTGAAGTTCTGTTTCATATCCATTTATCTCATTGCTTGTTTATCTTCATCCATTTGCAAGATCATCATCTCTTTTACCTAGGAACCATTTTGCTAGAATGTCATGCATAACTGTTTATCTTTAATGCATTCTAGCTTATTTAGTTGCTAGTTTTTGATCTCTTTTTGCTTTGAATAAGTTTAAGCTTGTTGTTAGGACTTGTTAGACTTTTCTTAGCTTAAAGAGTTTCTCCATTAAAAGCTTTCAGCTATTTAGTTCTTCAGCTTTTATTCTTTCACTTACCTTGTTTTCAAGCTTTGCTTTTGAAGGTACCATGGGAAGAACAAACACAGTTGCTGGGAAAAAGGGAAAAGCACCCCAGGAAACACCAATCCAACCAAGAACTAAGAAAGATAAAGGAAAAGGCAGGGCTGATGAGCAATCCTCCAAAGCCGCTGGAAAGAGACCAGTTGGAAATGAGGGAGAAAATCAACAAAAGAAGGGCAATGCTGCTAGAGAACTCATGGAGGCTTTCAACCAGTGCACTTTCAAGCCAACAAGATATCCTTGCACCTCCACAATGAAGGTGCTGGGACTCTATGGTGACTGCAAAACCATATTTGAGCACATGAGCCTTGAAGCTTTTATGGAGATGCCTCTCCCATCGTACCAACAACTCACTTACCAATTCCTCTCCACACTCAAGGTGGTCTGGTATGAAGACAGTGAACTCTCTAATGGCGATGGATGGATTTCTTTTCGGATTGGCAAGGAAAAGTTAAGGCTCTAGATCTGAAGTCCCCTCCCCCCCCACCAAGATGAGCAGATTCGAAATCCCCAGTAAGCAACACATCAGGCTGTGGGGCATTGTTGGGGTTGGTCAATACACTCCTGGAAGATCAAGGAACCAACACCTGAGGCATCCAGCTGTGAGATATGTCCACAAGACACTTGCGAATACACTCTTTGCAAGGAAGGAGACAACATATCTCACATGAAGGGAGGCAGATCTGATATACCAAGGACTGTATGATCTTTTGGGAGGCGACGAGTATGGAGAACCTCTCAGAGCACCGAAACGCTACCCGTGCTATGTGTCTATGCTAATGGAACAGCTCTTATCCTACCAGAGCTGGGTTTTAAGTAAGACAAAGAAGGAGAGCAGCCCTCAAGTGCACATTGGGGGAGTTGTGACAGCAGTTCTACAAGCTAGTGGAGTAGGCCTTGAGAGACATGAAGGTGATGCGCTTGAGCCACTATGGATTGACATTGATTATCTCAAGAGGAGCCACTACCTTGAAAGAATCATTGGTGGAAAGCATGTGTACAACTTCATCACAGGCCTTGACACACCAGCAAAAGTCTTCCCCCCCCCAATCCAAAGCTTACATCCTTCATCAGAAAAGGAAACATCAGCTTCAACCCAAGCACTGAGGATCTCTACACAGGCGGCCCTGTTCCTGGAGAAGGAGAAGAAGACAATGAAGAAGAAGAGGAGCACACTGAAGAGATTAAAGAAGAAGAAGAAGAAGAAGAAGATCAATGGAATGCTACTGCTGGCGCTGAAGGCCAAGGAGGAACCTATGAAGAAGATGAGCTTGAAGAAGAAGAAGTGTTGAACTACACCTCAAAGCAGTTTCACTTCCAGCCCTATGAAGCTCCCAACCAAGGAAGCTCTTTGAGAGCAGCTCATGAACACATCAACACACTCCAAAAGTGGTGCAAGTGGTAAGACGAAGCCATCAAAGGGCTTATGAAAATGGTGAAAGGGAAGTTCAGAAAGAACAAGGCTACATCAGCAAAAACTTCCCCCCACAGCCACACCCATGAGCTCAACTCTCACCACGAAGAGCAACTTAACCAAGCTGAGCCAACTGAAGAGGAGAAAGTTATATGGAACCCCCATGGAAGACACTCATTCCATGCTCAACCAAGTGACCAATGGTGTACATGGGCACAACCAAGGGCCTCATCCTATGAGCCACGAGCCCATGTTCCATCAGCTTGGGAGACATCAAACCCCAACCCCTCTGAAGTTTAGGAGACATGGGAATGGGGCCCACAAGGGACTTCTTCACAAGCTGAGCAACTATGGTCAAGCTGGGTTCAACCACCTCAAGAAGCAGAGCATTCCACACAAGTTTATGAGAGAAGGAAGAGGAGAGCTAGCAAGTCTCCTCAAACCTCAGGATCATCCCACAACTCCTACCATTAAACCAAGTACCACATCCGTTCCATTGTTCTATACCATTGCATCTTTTTATTTCTGTAATATATTTTGTTGCTTCTCTCTTCCATTGCTTTCTTTACACAAGGGACTGTGTAATTTAAGTGTGGGGGAGAGATTTGGGGTTTGAATTTGTGTTCGGTTTTCTTAGGTTTTCTTTTTATTTTCACACTGAGTCTCATTAATATCATACATACATGTAAGGTATAGAAAACACACAAAAATCGAAAAATCTGAATTTTTTTTGCATTTTTGCAAACCAAAAAGAAAGCATGTAGTTGTATTTCATCCTTCTAAGATTGAGTAGTGTTGACATATAGGTTGCATTGCAATTGCATAGGGCATTATGATGAATTTTACTTGTAAAGTGCTTAGTGTTTAGATAGATGATTTCAGTTTTTAAGTGCTTAGTTGTTTGATGCATCATTTGATTGCTAGAAGTTAAGGCTGAACCATGCTTAGATTGCTAGATTTGGTCTTCTCATCTCATTCTGAAAGCATTTGTTCTCTGAAAATCAACTCTATCAACTTGAACTTTAATTTGGACTTTTAATTATCATGTCTTATGCATTGAAAAGTGAATTCATGGCTACAATATACATATTTGGATCATCTTTCTCCTTTCTACCATTCTTGTTGATCCAAATAGCTGATCCCCATAATTATGGGACAGTTACACCCTCACCCTTAACCAAAACCTCCTTTTGAGCCTAAACACTATTGTGAGAGCTGTGAGGCCTTTGCATTGCATTTTCGATTTTGTCTTGGAAAAAAGTGTTAGGAATAAGGCTGGCAATGATTAGCTCTCTTGTAGATATCAGCTTGGATTTTGAGCTTGATTCTAGGATAGGAGTTTTGGGGTTTAAAAGGGTAGATTTAAGTGGTTTGAGCTTAATTTTTATATGTTTTGAAAGAAAAGGAAAAGACCTGAAATGGTAGAAAAGGGGAAACAGTCTATAATTGTGGTTAAGTAAAGGGAAGAAAAGCTCTAAGTTCAAAAAGAAGAATTGGCGCCAACAACAAAGCTCAGAAAGCGTCCAAAGAAGAAAAATCAGACCAGGAGCAAGCCACCAAAGGTGATGAAGGTGCCAATACAACAAAGAAGAGCAAGTCCCAACCAAGAATAAACAACCACACAAGCAAAAAGAAGAAGTTTCCCCATCCATGAAGAACGGTAAAGGGTAGACTTAGAGGATTCACTCTTGGGTTTAGAAATGCTTAGGACTCATCTTTGGGAAATAAGGGTAGAAGAGAGCTTTGAATTGCATGCATAAGTGTGCTTTTACCTTTAGCATTTTGCCTAAGATGAAGTCATTTCATTGAGTGATCCTTTATGTTTTTAAAACCCTGTGCTTAAATGAGATCATTCTTATCTCATAACCTTACCCCTTTTCAACCAAATGTCTTCACTTGATTTGCATAAGCATGATTCATGTTGTGAACTTAATTGAATGTTAAAGAGTTGATTGATTTAAGCATTTGCCTAAGTTGAGATTTGAGATCATTTTGAAACATGATGAGCATGGCTAGGTTCTTTAAAGTATAGCTGATTATGTTTGCATCTTACAACTAGGCACTTAAGCACTGAAACCATCTATTTACCTTTGCACTTTTGGAATCTGAATGCCCACTTTCAAACCTCACTCTCCCATTTGTTCTTATTTGCTTAAGGACAAGCAAAAGGCAAATGTGGGGGTGTTGATATCCCTTGTATTTACACCATTTAAAGCTGCATTTAGTACATATTTTGGTCCTCTTTTGCATGTTTTCCCTTAGTTTTTGTCCTATTTTCTTCTCCTTTTAGACTTAGGTTGCATTTAGAGTATAGTTTGCAATTTCCTTGCATTTTGGATGTTTTTAGGTGCCTTTGGAGCTAAAAGGAGCTTGGAGGAGCTTTCGAGATGATCCAGGATGCTAGCTGGGCAAAAGGGAGCAAGAAGGATCGAAGCAGAAGATCTCTGCAGAAGTTTTCGGTCAGAGCACGGTGAGTATCAGTCAAGGATGACCGATATGAAGCAATGTCGATCACCAGTATCGGTCAAGTGTGATCGACACAAACACAACGGATGGATTTCGGTCTTATGTATCGATCACTCCAGACCGATAGGGATCCATTTCGATCACTGAAGACCGACACAACTGACCGATACTGACCCAGCCCGAACCTGTTTTTAATTACGCTTATGTCATTACTCTAAGGTTTTCTTCTCTAGGCTATAAAAAGCCTCTTTTTCAGATTTTTGACCTGTCTTGTCAAAATACTGTTCTTGAGCATTTTTTTTAAGTTTGTAAGACAATTTCTTTGCTTTGTTTAATATAATCAAGTATTTGCTTTAATTTTTCTTTAATATCTCTTTTAATAACGATTAGCATCCTTTCCCTTTGTGATTTGGTGTTAAAAATGATTATGAGTGAGTAGTTATCTTAGGGTTTCTAGATGTGGTAGATTGGGGGAATTTAAGGCTTGATTAAGGCTTGTTAAGTGCTTCAGTTTATGAGTTCCTCTCTATTAATCTGTTATTCATGCTAGATTAGTCTTGATCAAACTAGTCTAAGTTGTTAGCTTTCTCCCATGCCCACCAAGTGTTTGATGAAATGCTGATATTGTTTAATAGAGGATTTGCTGGCCTTGGCTCAAGAGATTGACTATTTTGGGAGCATTTTGACTTTAATAGAGTTGTTTATTCTTGCTTGCTTGATGTTTTAGCACTAATGAGAGTTAATTCTTGTTAGAATGTTTAGCAAAGGGTTATTTGCCAAGAGATTGGATCTAACTAGCTTAATTGTGAACTATATGTCTAGGAATCACCATTGCTTGCTTACTTGCTTGATCAATGTAGTTTGAAACAGCCTCAGTTAATGTCTGAAATTCCCCAAATTCAATAACCACATCTAAGAACTTGCCTTTCTCCTATGTGAATCTCGGATTTGCTCTGTTTTGCTCTGTTTTACGCTGTTTTTCTTGCTTAAAACTGCTTTGATTGGTTTTTTTTTCACTTTCTTTGCTGCTTGTTTCACTTAGATTGCTAGAACTGTTGCTTAGGCAACAAAACCTTTTCTCTGCTTGCTTGACTTAGAGATTTTACTCTCAACTCTTCTATTTTCAACTCTTCCCAATTGGATTGACATAAAACCCATACTACAACTGACTGGTACAAGGGTGATTGAAAACAAGTCACAAAAAGCTTCTATCACTACGCTCCAAAAATGAGCTGGCCGGATAAGGCTCCAGGGATCGATCTCGAGATCGAGAAGCTCACTCGATCTTCTTCATGGATTGCCTTCTATTGCTCGATCTTCAAGTCGATTTGGTTGGATGGATCGAGCACTTACTTTGATCTTCTACTCGCTCCTTGGGTGATCGAGTCGTAGTCTCGATCTCGCTCTCGTTCTGCATGGCGTCATTCACGTCTGTACTCACGATCGATCTTCTCTCTCGATCTTGGTCTTGATCCTTCTCCTTGAAATGACTTGTGTCACTCGATCTTCTGGTCGATCTCATCTGGATCGACCTGCCTTGCTCGATCCGCTACTCGATCTCGGGTCCTTTGGATGCATGGCTGAGTTCTCCAAGTGTCCACAAGCCTCCTCTTGATTCTATGCACGTCCACGCAACCTCCACAACTCCAGAGTGTCCCAAACAACCTGATAATGATGCAGAAGATGCAAGAAACATGCAAAATGCGAATGCAAAGTGATCTAGGACCTAAAATGCAACAAATGGTGGAAACTAGCCTATAATACAAGATGAATGCATGAAAATACTCTAAATGAATGCTACATATGCAAAATATATGGTAATATCAACTCCCCCAAACTTGCCTTTTGCTTGCCCTCAAGCAAACAAAGTACAAGAGAGGAAGAGAGGTTTTAAAAACGGGGGCTCAATTTCCTTGCAAAAGTGTTTTTCAAATGAATTAATTCAATGGTCCTAGTTCTTAATCCTAAGATACAATGCACACACTCATACTCCAAAGAACTTAGCCATATTCATCACATGTTGAATCTCAAATCATGACTCTCATATCCGAAACAATCCAAGAATCCTAACCTTTAACATTCATTAAGCTTAAAACCGTGAATCACACTTATGCACTTTAAAACCGAATACATTTGGCTAAGGGATAAAGGTTATGAGATGAGAATGATCTCATTTATAAGGGCGATTCAAACAGTGGGTTATCTCAAAGAATGGTTGAACTTATGCATAATGCTAAAGGTAAAGACAATTGATGCATACATGACTAGACTCTCATCTACCCATATACACTAACAATGATCCTAAACCCCTCTCATTTTTCTTATTTTTTTAAGCTCACTCAACCACCTAAAGACTACCCTTAACAACAAGGCAATTCGCCTAGCAAAACCCCAAATAAAAGCATCATTTTAAAACTCTTTTGGCTAGTGGTATGGCTATAAACATACTAAGCTCTTTTAAACACTTTGATAGCTCTCTTCTTATAATTTTTTTTCCTTTTAATTTGGCACTTAGGCTCCTTTGTTAGTCTCTTTTTTTTTCTTTTTTTCATTTTCTTTTTCTTTTGAGAGCTATCTTCCTTTTTAAAACATGAGCTTTTATTTTCAAACAAAAAGCCTACCACTTAAAACCATAAAACTTTTTATTCAACTTACAAACTTCAAACTCTTTAAACCGAAACAAAAACAGAATAACTCCCATGAATACCCGCCCTATCCTAAGCCTAAACTAGCTTCAAAATGCAAAGCTAACAACAATATCAAAGCCTAATCATCTCGCATAAACCTAACACTTTATGCTAAGTTCAACCGAAAAGTGGCCTCACAAATATTCGTCACACAAGAACATTGGCTTCAAAGGAGGGTAGGGTAAAGGTGGGGAAGTCTATTTAGGCTTACAAGAGAGTGATGAAAGGAAGAAGAAAGCCTAAATATGTATAAGTGATCCATGTATCCTTTTTCAAATGCATAAGTATGATACTTAAAAGTTCAAATTAAGGTTCTCACTTAGTAGGAAAGGATTCAATTCATGAATGTTCAACTTAAGCCACGAAAATCAAAACAAATGATCCAAATATGGTTAGAGCTTACTTTCAAAGTGTGAACAAAGCATCAAAGAACTACTAATGATGTTACTGCATATTGCATACATTTTGCATACACATTAGTTAGCTTTTCATGCATTTACATCACACTTTAGACTAGATTGCATCACTTAGGGTCCTAGAGCATTCTCGCACCAGCATACGCATGTTCCTTGCATTTTGCATCACATTCAGGTCGTTTCTGGCTACTTTGGAGTCGTGGAGGTTCGTGGACGTTCTGAAGCTGTTGTGGCGGTTCGTGGAAGGTCGGATGTTTGCTAAGGACCAGAGATCGGGGAACAGATCGAGCATGGCAGGTCGATCTAGATGAGATCGACCAGAAGATCGAGAAGACCGGGTGATCCAAGGAAAATTATCGAGACGAAGATCGAGTGTAGCAATCGATCAAACGGTACGGACGTAAATGACGCCATGCAGAGCGAGAGCCAGATCGAGTCCACCACTCGATCCAACCAAAGATCGATACCAAGATCGGATGCAACACTCGATCCGCCAAAGACGATCGAGACCCAGATCGAGTTGAAGACACGATGTCCGAAGATGATCGAGAGAGCCGCTCGATCCCGAGGTCGATCTCTGTCCTTTCAACCGTTTTTGGCCGCTAGCGAGGGGGGGACCATCGGGTTTTTTTCACCATTTTGGGAGGGCGGCGATGTCTCTTTCCACACACAACTTTTTCAGTCTTATCTTTTTATGCTTTTCTCTCTGATTTTGGAGATAATCCACCATTGTCGAACTTGAAGTTTTTCTTGCTTTGTATTCGAATCGTTCGAAGTTTAATCTAGTTTCTTTTCATGTTCATCGTTTCTTTCTTCATGCTTTGCTTGATTTATCTTATGTGTAGTGAGTAGTTCATTTGGGTTCGGGGGTTGAGAGGATTCAAGGGGTCAAAAAAAATTTCGATCTTGGGGTTTTCTAGTGCTTAATGGCTATCTCTTCTAGGGTGTCGAGTTCTCAAAGCTTAAAGATTCTCACGCCAAGAGCTTTATGATCCGAGAGGTCTCATACCTTGACATGATTCAGGGACCTCTGAAGATCACACCCTAGAGACTAGTTACCCCTTCCCAAAAGCCATGGAAGTTTGGGGGACTAGTTAAGCCACGCGTTTGAAATCTGTTTTTCCTGCCCTTCAACCTCTCTTTCCACCAAAAGGAGTGATCTATACCGAAAGCTACAGATAGATCTTATTTCATTTTCAAGGCTTAGAGATTCTCACAAAGTGAGTCGATTTAAAGTTTTCAACCCAAGTCCAAACCTTTGAAACCCCTGCCCATGAATCTCAACCCTATACCCTCTTTCTTAGCATTTTTACATCTTCTCTCGTCATTCGCTTGATCTTTGATAGCATCCTGGTTGTTAGTTTTACTGTTCTTACATCTTTAGACGAGATCGATCGTTGTTGCTCGATCTAGTGGTCGATCTTGTGGTCGATCCACTAGTCGAATTTTATTAATTCGTATCTTTGTCCTTTAATTATTCTGTTTGTTTCTCATGGTAGTTTGATCATTCCTGGTAATATTAAAATAGTTTTGTATTCCATTTAGTTGCTGCATCTAGTTTTTAGGGATTTTCTCAAAACTGATCTTTGTTCGCTTAGATTTGTAAAGCCCTTGCATTCTCTTTGCATTTTCTATCATCCTAGGTGTGGATTGACTCTCTCTTGCATAATGTGCTACAACCTGTCTTGCATTTGAGTTTGATAGCCTCATTGCATACTCACCCTTGCAAAGAAAATAGTTATCAAATGGTGCCGTTGCCATCCTAGGATTGTTTAGAAAACATAGAGATTTGGGACTTAGTAAAGACTAAGCCTTTACCTTGTTTTAGTTACTAATCATTCTACTCTCAAACGTGTGTCTCTCACGTACATGAATCTTCGTTCAAGGGGAGACAACAATCTACTTCAACCCTTGGACGACATTCATCAGCTTGGTCATTCACGGCAAAGACGTGTATGAGAACAAGCCAGAGCCTTTGAGGAGATTGTTCAGCACGGTTTGGTTGACATTGAAGCTATGGCTGAATACGAGCATCCAGAGGGACCTCCTGCAGCTCACGGGGCAGTGGGAAGGGGCATTGGAAACCCCCAACACGCGGCTAGACCCCCAAGGATCATAGGAGCCGGAGATGCTCCCAATACTCATCACAATAGGTTTGGGATCACTCCTCCTCCTGTACAAAACAACAACTTCGAGATTAAGCCAGGTTTCATCTCCATGGTGCAAAACAACAAGTTCCACGGCTTAGCAATGGAAGATCCCTTGGAGCACCTTGACAATTTCGAGCAAGTATGTGGGATGATCAAGATAAACGGCATATCCGAAGATGCTTTCAAGCTGCGTCTCTTTCCCTTTTCACTCGGAGACAAGGCTAGGCATTGGGAGAAGACCCTCCTACAAGGCACCATCACCTCATGGGCCGAGTGTAAGAAGGCCTTTCTCTCAAAATTCTTCTCCAGCACCAGGACAGCACGGTTGAGAAGCGAAATCAGCGGCTTCACTCAACGAAACAACGAGACATTCAACGAGGCAATGGAACGTTTCAAAGACTACATGATCCAATGTCCTCATCACGGTTTCAGCGAGGAGACCCTACTCAGCACCATCTACCGCGGAGCTTCACCAAAGATCAGGTTGTTGCTTGACACAGCTAGTAAAGGGAACTTCCTTGGTCAGGAGGTAGAAGAGGGCATGGAGCTGATAGAAAACTTGGCATTGAGTGATGGCAACTATGCTGAGGATTATGACCATGCACCGAGAGGGTCCGAGCTAGAGTCTCACAAAAAGAGCTGAAATCTTTGCATGAGAAGATAGATAAGCTGGTGTTAGCCAACCAGAAGCATGTTCACTTTGTTGGTGAAGCAGATGAGAATCAAGAGGAGCTTGAGTTGAGCCAGGGAGAAGCTAATTGGGTGGCGGGACAGAACAATTACAAACCTCAAGGCTACAACCAAGGCCACAACCAGAACAACAATCTCTCCTACCGTAGTACCAACGTTGCCAACCCTAAGGACCAAGTGTACCCTGCTCAACAAGGAAAACCTTTCATCCCTTACAACAAAGGTTTTCAGCCGAGTGGTGGTTTCCAAGGTCAAGGGCAGAAAAACTTCCAAGGGCAACATCAAGGTAACAAGGGTTATACGCCAAACTACCCTCCGGGCTTTGCACCTCAGCAGCAACAGCCGATGCAACAACAGGTTGATCCGGTTCAGGCCATGTTTCAGCAGCTGATACAAGGGTAAGCCTCTACAAATCAGAAGTTCGCCGAGATGAACACTCGTCTAGACTCGTCTCTTACTGACTTCTCCACTCAGATCACCAACTTAAACAACAAGATCAAGCAGCTAGAGAAAGGGAAAGCGAGTACAAGTGGTCAGAATAGCCTACCAGGCAAGTGTGAGCAGAATCCTAAGGAATATGCCAACGCCATCACGTTAAGAAGCGGCAAAGAGCTAGCACCTCCGGTTACTCCTAACAACAACGAGGATGTTGTAATTCAAGAGGGGGAGGGTAAGCCTTCAGCTGATGATGAGATTAACTTTGACAATGTCTGGATCCAAGGGCCAAGAAGAGGAGACAAAGCAGTTGCTGAGAAGAAAGCGGAGCAAACTACTAAGGAGACGAATGCTTATGTACCTCCGCTGTATGTACCTAAGATGCCTTTTCCTGGCCGTTTCAAGAAGCAACTCATAGAGAAGCATAGAATCCTCTTTGAGAAGCATCTTAAGGACGTGGAGATCAAGCTACCTCTCGTTGACTGCCTTGCATTGATGCCTAAATGCGTCAAATTCTTCAAAGACACTCTGGTGAAGAAGAATAAGGAAAGCAAGGAGGTGCTTGTTCTAAGTGAAGAGTGTAGTGCTGTGATACATAAGGAGATAGTCCCTAAGAAGTTGGGAGACCCTGGAAGCTTCACTATACCCTGCGCTTTAGGTCCTCTGGAGTTCAAGAGTTGCCTTTGTGATCTCGGAGCTAGCATAAATCTGATGCCTCATTTCGTGGCAAAGAAGCTTGGCTTTACTCGTTTCAAAGACTGTAGGATCTTGTTGGTACTGGCTGATAGGAGTGTGAGGCTACCAGTGGGGCTGCTTGAAGATTTACCGGTGCGAATCAGCGGTGTGAACGTACCTACGGACTTCGTAGTGTTGGAAATGGATGAAGAGCCTAAGGATCCACTCATCCTTAGAAGGCCATTCCTTGCAACTGCCAGGGCTTTCATCGACGTCAAGAACGGGAAGATTGCCTTGCACTTGGGAAAGGATATAAGGCTGGACTTCGATATCATTGAGGTTCTGAAGAAGCCGACCATAGAAGGGCAAGCTTTTTACATTGAAACGATGGATGCCTTAGCGGATGAGTTGCTGGAAGAACTTGCTCAGAAAGACCATCTGAAGCTAGCACTGACAAAGGAACCAAGAGAGTTTGGCTATGTGGATAAGAGGACCCAGGAGTACGTCAACTTGCTGGATTCTAGGAAGATTGTTAAGAAGGATGAAAGCTGCTGCCTAGAGATCGACTCCGAGATCGACGCTATCACTCGATCTAGGAGTCAGATCGACAAGGCAATCGAGAACACAACTCGATCCGGTGCAGCAATCGACAGACAGATCGAGAGGAATGATTGATTCGGGAAAACAATCGAGTCAAAGATCGAGAGAGACATTCCGATCAGTATGGGGTCTAATCAGGAGATCGACTCAGCGTCTCGATCCCTTACTCGATCCACATCGAATCGAGTAAGTGAATCGAGCAAAACTGCTCGATCTAGACGACATCGAGAGCAAGATCGACTGAAGGACTCGATTTCAGAAGGGATAGCGGTTGAGGAGAGCAGTCTTAAGGACCATGCCTTAGGTTCCAAGGATGAAGTCAACAACAACAGCCACGAGGATGACTGGAGCGAGCTGTTAGCCCCAAAGGTGGACCTTAAGGAGCTCCCAAAAGGGCTAAGGTATGCTTTCTTAGGGCCTAATAACACCTATCCCGTGATTTTGAATAAAAACCTAAGTGATGATGAGTTGCACTCGCTCCTGACTGAGCTGAGAAAGTATAGGAAGGTCATTGGGTACTCTTTAAGTGACATCAAGGGCCTTTCACCAATGCTTTGCACTCACATGATTCACTTGGATAATGAGAACACCTCTTCTATAGAACATCAAAGGCGTTTGAATCCTAATTTGAAAGAGGTTGTTAAGAAAGAGATTCTTAAGCTTTTAGAGGCTGACGTGATCTATCCCATAAGTGACAGCACGTGGGTTTTTCCTGTACACGTGGTGCCTAAGAAGGGAGGGATCACGGTCATAAGGAATGAAAAAGATGAGCTTATTCCTACTAGAACTATCACTGGTCATAGGATGTGTATTGATTATAGGAAACTTAACCTTGCAACTCGGAAAAATGATTTCCCTTTGCCTTTTATTGATCAAATGCTTGAGAGACTTGCTAATCACCCTTACTACTGTTTCCTCGATGGGTATAACGGTTTCTTTCAGATACCAATTCACCCAAATGATCAGGAGAAGACGACCTTCACATGTCCCTACGGTACCTTCGTGTATCGAAGGATGCCGTTTGGATTGTGTAATGCACCAGCTACGTTTCAGAAGAGATGGTAGAGGTGTTTATGGATGACTTCTCTATCTATGGTGCGTCCTTTTCTGCGTGTTTGTTGAATCTTTGCAGGGTACTAAAGCGTTGTGAAGAGACAAACTTGGTGATAAACTGGGAGAAATGCCACTTTATGGTTAAGGAAGGGATCGTGCTTGGTCATAAAATATCAGAGAAGGGCATTGAGGTTGATCATGCTAAAGTGGAAGTGATGATGGGTCTTGAGCCGCCGGTTAACGTTAAGGGAGTCAGAAGTTTCTTGGGACATGCCGGGTTCTATAGGCGCTTCATCAAGGACTTCTCCAAGATTGCACGCCCTCTTACACGGTTGTTGTGCAAAGAAGCTGAGTTTGTGTTTGATGAGGAGTGTTTGCGAGCTTTTGTGACCATTAAGGAAGCCCTTACATCAGCCCCTATAGTTCAAGCACCAGACTGGACACTACCCTTTGAGATCATGTGCGACGCTAGTGACTACGACGTAGGAGCCGTTCTTGGTCAGAGGAAAGACAAGAAGCTGCACGTGATTTACTATGCTTCAAGAACCTTTGATGATACGCAAACAAGGTACACTACTACAGAGAAGGAGTTGCTTGCAGTAGTGTTCGCCTTTGAGAAGTTCCGGTCGTATCTTGTGGGTTCCAAAGCTATTGTCTACACAGATCACGCGGCTTTGCGATACATCTATTCGAAGAAGGACACTAAGCCTCGGCTTTTAAGGTGGATTCTCTTGCTCCAGGAGTTTGACATGGAGATTAAAGACAAGAAGGGAATTGAAAACAGAGTCGCTGACCATCTCTCACGGCTAAGGATCAACGAGTCTCTCCCCTTAGATGACTCTCTTCCAAAAGAGCAACTCATGGCGATCACCACGGCTGTTTGTGGAAAGCTAGAGGGGCAGTTTCAAGAGGTGTTGAGCTTCAAAGAGGAGGATCTACCGTGGTATGCTGATGTCGTGAACTACTTAGCATGTGGTGAGGAGCCAACACATCTCAACAGCTATCACAAGAAGCGGTTCATGAGAGAGGCTAGTGATTACTTTTAGGACGATCCCTACTTATACAAGAGAGGAGTGGACAGTTTGTACCGGAGGTGTGTTACGAAGGAAGAAGCTAGAGACATCCTCTATCACTGCCACGACTCTTCCTACGGAGGACACTTCGCTTCATTCAAGACCGCCATGAAGGTGTTGCAAGCTGGTTTCTAGTGGCCGTCCATCTTCAAAGATACACAAGAGTTTGTGAAGAGCTGTGAAGCATGTCAACGAGCAGGGAATATCACTAAGAGTAACGAGATGCCTCAGGTTCTTATCTTCGAGGTTGACGTGTTCGACGCATGGGGCATAGACTTCATGGGGCCATTTCCTTCTTCATATGGCAACAAGTACATCTTAGTAGCAGTGGATTATGTCTCTAAATGGGTTGAGGCTGTTGCTTCCCCTACAAACGATTCTAAGGTGGTGATCAAGCTGTTCAAGAGTATCATTTTCCCGAGGTTTGGGGTACCAAAGGTTGTTATAAGCGATGGAGGAAGCCACTTTATAAACAAGGTCTTTGAGAATCTCTTGAGAAAGTATGGCTTTAAGCATAAGGTGGCTACACCGTATCATCCTCAAACAAGCGGTCAAGTGGAAGTCTCCAACCGGCAAATCAAGGCTATACTGGAGAAGATTGTCGGAGCAACGAGGAAAGACTGGGCAGTGAAGCTGGACGACGTTCTTTGGGCCTACTGTACCGCCATCAAAACACCGATTGGTACAACCCCTTTCACTCTGCTCTATGGCAAGGACTGTCATCTTCCGGTTGAGCTAGAACATCGTGCATTGTGGGCTGTGAAGAGGCTGAACTTTGACCTCAAGACTGCTCAAGAGAGGCGCCTCATTCAGCTACATGAACTGGACGAATTAAGACTGAACGCTTATGAGAGCTCTCGAATATACAAGGAGCGGACTAAGGAAGCTCATGACAAGAAATTGGTTGCCAAGGAGCTTAAGGAAGGAGGTTTAGTGTTGCTGTACAATTCAAGACTCAAACTCTTCCCGGGAAAGCTGAAATCAAGGTGGAGCAGGCCGTTTGTGATCCAAGAAGTGCTGCCTTATGGAGCTGTTACAATGATGGGAAAGAGTGGCAGTGCATTCACCGTCAACGGACACAGGGTCAAGCCTTACTTGGCGGACAGCTATGACAAGGAGAGTACCTTGGTGCTTCTCCAAGACCCACTATCTGCCTAAACCAAGTAAACTCTAGCTAAAGACGCTAAAGAAAGCGCACTTGTGAGGCATTCCCATGTCTATCTTGTACATATTCCTGCTTTATTTCTCTTTCAGTTTTATGTTTTTATTTTGCAAGTGTGTAGGAGCAGGTATGAGGAGTCTAAACCTCGATCTTGAAGTCCAAAAGAGGCGATAGGGGTTAAGAAAAGGCTAGAGATCGAGTGCTAAATCGACTGATCCTGACTCGATCTTTGCTAGATCAAGTCAGTGAATCGAGAGGAGCCACATATAATCTTGCAAAAGGTATTGTCGGAGTTTAATGAAATATTTTTTGGAAAATTCTCTTTTATTTCGCAAGATATTGTTTTAGATTATATGGCGGTTTTTGAATTTTAAAATTTAGCTAAGTAAAATGAATAATTCTTGATTTTCTAGTATATAAAGATTTGATTCTCCTTTACTTCGCTATAATTTTTATTAATTCCCCAAAATTCTAGGGTATTAGTTATAAACCTTCTTCTTCACCTTTCTTCTTCTCTCATCCGATCGCCGTTTTGCTTACCAAGTTCCTTGAGAAATTTGTTTCAGGTACAATGGCCCCTAAAAGAACGAGAGAAGAGACAGCACAAGAGGGAGAAGGACAAGAGGTGGCTGTTCAAGAGAGGGTCAGATGGAGTAAGGATGAGAAGAGGGGCAAGAAACGGCTTGAAAGGCTTCGGTTTGAGCCTACTAAGTTTGCGGATCGGGAGCTGCTGTTCTAGCTAGGGATCCTTGGAGATTTCGACCAACTCCTCAAGAACATTGGCTTAAGATGTCTGTCACGGATGGATTGGCCAACCATTCCAGCAGTGACAATAGACTTCCTTGCCACGCTGGAGTTTCGTTACGAGAACCCTAGCGCTCCCATCCCTTCACAAGGTCGCCTCTCCTTCAAGGTTGGACGTCAAGCCTTTCAGCCTCTCCATCCTCGAGCTATGTCAAGCGTATGGTCTCAACGCAGCTGCCACCAAGGTCGAGTTCCCCTCCTTCAAGCGAGCAAACGATTTTTGGGACCTGATTAGCAACGAAGACTACAAAGCCAACACCGCCAAGATCAAGAGAATGAGAAGCCCGGTGCTGAGGTACACTTTGAAGCTGATCGCCAACACATTTAGCGGAAGGTCAGTTGCTCCCATGGTCACGAAGACCGAGCTTTGCTTCCTGCTCCAAGGCGTGAAGCACTTGATGTGTGACTCGGATGAGAATGACGAGCCTATGGAGGATGAGCTCGGCGACGAGGTGAACTACGGATGTGTGCTTGCTGCCTCTTTGGTGAAATACAAGGCTTATGCCTTGCGGTGCAAGGCAACTTCTTCTTTCATTGGCGGTTTCCTCACTCCTCTATTCTTGCAAGCTGGTGTGCCTATACACGACTTCGCCCATGTACCAGCCAGAGCTTTCATGGATGAGGCCTACATGAGGAATACCGACAGCTTGGGACGCACGCCAGCAGAAGGGTTCTACGCCTACCTCTTCAAAGACAACGAAGATAAGAAGAGAGTGTGTATCCTGCCAAACAAGGACGAGACCAAGCTGCTTGGTGTTGGGAACATCGAGTTCTTGCCGACGGAAGAGGAGTGCTTTGCAACTCTAGGAGGACCACCTGCCTCGGCGATTGCTCCTCGTCAAAGGTCCGAGTCTCCAGCCACGGAAGATGAGATGCCCGAAGCCTACACACTTCCCAAGTTAGACTTTGAACCGAGAACCAAAACAGCGAAGTTCCTAGCATCTGTTGTGGAGATGCAAAGGAAAATCAACAAGTGGCAAGGCAAAATGCTCAAGAAACTTGCCAAAAAGGTCAAGGCACTTCAAGGAGGCTCGCTTAAGAAGGATACAAGTGAAGAGGTTCACCAACCCGAGAAGAGGAGGCTCTCAACCGGTGGAGTTGTCATTCGCGAGACCCAAGGGAGCAACTTTCAGCCGGCACGTCTTTCTCTCCAAGAACCAGCCAACAAGGGCAAAACCATAGTCTCTAGCTCCTCTGGAACATCCTCAAGTTCCAGCCGAGACTAGACCAGAGGTAACAACCTTCTTCCATTGTACATAACCACTCATATTTGTTTCTTTTTGCTTTGTGTTGGTGCTCCTTCGAATGTATTTGCCACCGGGATGGTGTCAAGCAAGTTTGGGGGAGTACATGTGTGGTTTGACATGTGTTTTGTGATCTTATTTTCCTTTAGCATCCTTGAGTCTTTAGTTCATGAAAAATTGGTAAAATTTTTAAAACTTTTTTTAAAGATTCATGTAGTTGCATTCATCTTGTCAAAACATGTTAGGATTGAGTCTAGAGTTTCTCTTAACATCTAGGTTGTTTGCATTTGCCTAAGGGGTTAAAGTTTCTTAAAAAAGTGTTTTATACTTATGAATTGTTTCAATGCCCTAGTTAGTAGTTCTCTAATGCTTTGCTTATGCTTTGAAAGTAAGTCATTACCATGCTTGGATCACTTGCTATGATTTTCGTGACTTGTATTGAACTCTCATGATTTGAAACTTGTCCTAATAAGTTAAAACCTTAATCTGGAATTTTAATTATCATCCTTATGCATTTGAAAATGAACACATGGTTTTTAAAATATTAAGGCTCTCTTCTTCCTTTTTACCACTCTTTGTGAGCCCAAGTAGAACTCCCACCTTGACCCTTACCCTTCTTTGAAGCCAAATATTTCTTGTGTGACATCATTGTGAGGCCTTCTTTTCAGTTTTGAACTTAGCATAAAGTGTTAGGTTTAGGCGACATGATTTGGTTCTCATATGATTGCTAGCTTTGCATTTTGAAGCTAGGTATAGGCTTAGGATAAGTTTGGGGGATCATTGGGGTTGTTTTTATTTCTATTTGTTCTCGGTTTCAAAGATTTTGGTGTTTAAAAGAAAGAAATGGGTTTTAAGTGAAAGGTTGTGTTTATAAGCTATATATGCTCTAATAAATTTCAGGAGGCAGCTCTTCCAAATAAAAGTAAAAAGAATAAGAAAAAAGAGCCTAAGTGCCAAATAAAAAAAATAAAAAAAAAGAAAAAAGAAAAAAAATAAATAAGAGAGCTATCAATAAGAAATAGTTAAAGAGCAAAAATTATTTTCAAAATCTTTTCACTAGCCTAAAGAGTTTAAAAATGTTTTTGTTTCGAATTGGAGAATGCTAAGCTTTGAGAAGAAAAAAGGTAGATTCTAAGTGGTGAGTGAGGATGAAAGTTGATAAATGAGAGGGGTTTAGGATCATTGTTAGTTTACATGGGTAGATGAGAATCTGATCATGTATGCATCAATTGCCTTCACTTTTAGCATTATGCATAAAGTTCTTGCCATTTTTGAGAGGAACCCTTGTTTTGATTGAAAACCTTTTTCAAATGAGATCATTCAATGCTCATAACCTACACCCTTAGCCAAATGTGTTTTGCTTTAAAGTGCATAAGTTTGATTCATGGTTCGGATGTTAATGAATGTTAAAGGATGAGTTTCTTTGATTGTTAGGAATAGGAGAGTCATGATCTGAATTTCTTTGTGTGATGAGTATGGCAAAGTTCTTTGGAGTATGAGTGTGTGCATAGCATTTTAGAACTGTTAACTAGGACATTGAGATTGATTCATTTGAAAGGCACCTTTGCAAGAAGCTTAAAACCCCATTCGTTTTTCTCAAAACCTTTCTTCCTTACTTATTTTATGTTGCTTGAAGGCAAGCAAGAAGTAAGTTTGGGGGAGTTGATGTTACTGCATATTACATACATTTTGCATACACATTAGTTAGCTTTCATGCATTTGCATCACATTTTAGATTAGATTTCATCACTTAGAGTCCTAGAGCATTCTTGCACCAGCATACGCATGTTCCTTGCATTTTGCATCACATTCAGGTTGTTTCTGGCTGCTTTGGAGTCATGGAGGTTCGTGGACGTGCTGAATGATAAACAATTTCTTTGCAAGGGTGAGTATGCAATGAATGCAACTACATGAATCTTTGAAATTTTTTTAAAAATTTTACCAATTTTTCATGATCTAAAGACTCAAGGATGCTAAAGGAAAATAAGATCAGAAAACACATGTTAAACCACATATGTACTCCCCCAAACTTGCTTGACACCGTCCCGGTGGCAAACAAATTCAAAGGAGCACCAAAACACAAAGCAAAAAAAAGCAAATATGAGCGGTTATGTACAATGGAAGAAGGTTGTTACCTCTGGTCTAGTCTCGGCTGGAACTTGAGGATGTTCCAGAGGAGCTAGAGACTATGGTTTTGCCCTTGTCGGTTGGTTCTTGGAGAGAAAGACGCGCTGGCTGAATGTTGCTGCCTTGAGTCTCACGGATGACAACTCCACCGGTTGAGAGCCTCCTCTTTTCGGGTTGGTGAACCTCTTCACTTGCAGCTTTCTTAGGCGAGCCTCCTTGAAGTGCCTTGACCTTCTTGGCAAGTTTCTTGAGCATTTTGCCTTGCCATTTGTTGATTTTCCTTTGCATCTCCACAACAGATGCAAGGAACTTCTCCGTTTTGGTTTTGGGCTCAAAGTCTATCTTGGGAAGGCTGTAGGCTTTGGGCATCTCATCTTACGTGGCTGGAGACTCGGACCTTTGACGAGGAGCAATCGTTGGGGCAGACGGTCCTCCTAGAGGAGCAAAGCACTCTTCTTCTGTTGACAAAAACTCGATGTTCCCAACACCAAGCAGCTTGGTCTCGTCCTTGTTTGGCAGGATGCACACTCTCTTCTCGTTCTCGTCGTCTATGAAGAGATAAGCGTAGAACCCTTCTGCTGGCGTGCGTCCCAAGCTGTCGGTATTCCTCATGTAGACCTCATCCATGAAAGGTCTAGCTGGTATGTGTGTGAAGTCGTGTATAGGTACACCAGCTTGTAAGAATAGAGGGGTGAGGAAGCCGCCAATGAAAGAAGAGGTTGCCTTGCACCGTAAGGAGCAACTGATCTTCCGCTAAACGTGTTGGCAATCAGCTTCAGAGTGTACCTCAGCACCGGGCTTCTCACTCTCTTGATCTTGGCGGTGTTGGCTTTGTAGTCCTCGTTGCTAATCAGGTCCCAAAAGTCGTTTGCTCGTTTGAAGGCGGGGAACTCGACCTTGTTGGCATCCGCGTTGAGACCATACGCTTGATATAGCTCGGGGATGGAGAGGCTGTAGGCTTTACGTCCAACCTTGAGGGAGATGCGACCTTGTAAAGGAACGGGTGCGCTAGGATTCTCGTAACGGAACTCCACCGTGGCAAGGAAATCTATTGTCACTTCTGGAATGGTTGGGCAATCCATCCGCGACAGACATCTTAGGCCAATGTTCTTGAGGAGTTGGTCGAAATCCCCAAGATTCCTTAGCTTGAACAGCAGCTCCCGATCAGCAAACTTGGTAGGCTCAAACTGAAGCCTTTCAAGCCTTTTCGTGTCCCTCTTCTCATCCTTACTCCATCTGACCCTCTCTTGAACAGCCACCTCTTGTCCTTCTCCCTCTCGTGCTGTCTCTTCTCTCGTTCTCTTGGGGGCCATTGTACCTGAAACAAATTTCTCAAGAGGTTTGATAAGCAAAACGGCGGTATGATGAGAGAATAAGAGAGGAGAGGAGAAAGCTTATAACTACTATCCTAGAATTTTGGGGAATTAATAAAAATTATAACTAAGTAAAGGAGAATCAAATCTCTAGATACGAGAAAATCTAGAATTATTCCTTTTACTTAGCTAATTTTTAAAAAACAAAAACAGCCCTATCATCTAGAACAATATCTTGAGAATTTAAAGGAAATTTTCCTAAAGATAAATCATTAAATTCTGAAAATACCTTTGCAAGAATGTTAAAGATCTTTGCTAGCCTTTGAAAACCGAAAACTCTCACTCTCTTTGTTTAAAATTTTCGAGAAAACAAGAATGAGAGGGTGAGAAGTTATTGAAATATTTAAAGACTAGCAAAATGCAAAACCATGGGTAGTAAAGGTGGTTTTCTGACAAAGTCTTGGTCAAGGCACATCTTTCATGGTCAAAGATACTTGCCTTGACCAAGTTTTGAATTTAAACATTGGAGGGAAAAGTATAAAGGAGGGAAGGAATATGTTACCTCGGCATGAGATCGAGTCCATTTGGTAGATCTAGGACTCGATCTCATGCCCATAATGGCTTAGATCGAGAGGGTTACTCGATTTGAGACTCGATTCATGATGAATCGAGTCTTGGATCGATTGGCTCCCTCGATCATTGAGATGTTGGCTCCATGGCTAAGTCCTCGTGATCGAGCTACGTCCTCGATTCAGGGGTCGATTTGGCATAGATCGAGTGATGGATCGAGTCGAGTGATCGATCTGTTTTCAACAGATTTTCCCGAGAGAAATTAGATCGGTCGATCCATTTTGGATCGATCAATCCTTTTTCGTCAAGGTCGATCTTATCACTCGTTCTCGTCTAAATCGACTGGCTCCTCTCGATTCACTGACTCGATCTAGCAATGATCGAGTCAGGATCAGTCGATGTAGCACTCGATCTCTAGCCTTTTCTTAACCCCTATCGCCTCTTTTGGACTTCAAGATTAAGGTTTAAACTCCTCATACCTGTTCCTACACACTTGCAAAATAAAAACATAAAACTGAAAGAGAAAGAAAGCAGAAATATGTACAGGATAGACATGGGAATGCCTCCCAAGTGCGCTTTCTTTAACGTCTTCAGCTAGACTTTACTTGGTTTAGGCGGATGGTGGGTCTTGGAGAAGCACCGAGGTACTCTCCTTGTCATAGTTGTCTGCCAAGTAAGGCTTGACTCTGTGTCCGTTGACGGTGAATGCACTGCCACTCTTTCCCAACAATGTAACAGCTCCATAAGGCAACACTTTTTGGATCACAAACGGCCCGCTCCACCTTGACTTCAGCTTTCCTGGGAAGAGTTTGAGTCTTGAGTTGTACAGCAACACTAAACCTCCTTCCTTAAGCTCCTTGGCAACCAACTTCCTGTCATGAGCTTCCTTAGTCTGCTCCTTGTATATCCGAGAGCTCTCATAAGCGTTCATTCTTAACTCTCCAGTTCATGTAACTGAATGAGGCGCCTCTCTTGAGCAGTCTTGAGGTCAAAGTTCAGCCTCTTCACAGCCCACAACGCACGGTGTTACAGCTCAACCGGGAGATGACAGCCCTTGCCATAGAGTAGAGTGAAAGGAGTTGTACCAATCGGTGTTTTGAAAGCGGTACGGTAGGCCCAAAGAGCGTCGTCAAGCTTCACTGCCCAGTCTTTCCTTGTTGCTCCGACAGTCTTCTCCAGTATAGCCTTGATTTGCCGGTTGGAGACTTCCACTTTACCGCTTGTTTGAGGATGATACGGTGTAGCCACCTTATGCTTAACGCCATACTTCCTCAAGAGGTTCTCAAAGACCTTGTTTATGAAGTGGCTTCCTCCATCGCTTATAACCACCTTAGGTACCCCAAACCTCGGGAAGATGATACTCTTGAACAGCTTGATCACCACCTTAGAATCGTTTGTAGGGGAAGCAACAGCCTCAACCCATATAGAAACATAATCCACTGCTACTAAGATGTATTTTTTGCCATATAAAGAAGGAAATGGCCCTATGAAGTCTATGCCCCACGCGTCGAACACGTCAACCTCGAAAATGGGAACCTGAGGCATTTCGTTCCTCTTAGTGATATTCCCGGCTCGTTGACATGCCTCGCAACTCTTCACAAACTCGTGTGTATCTTTGAAGATGGACGGCCACCAGAAACCGGCTTGCAACACTTTCGTGGCAGTTTTGAATGAAGCGAAGTGTCCTCCGTAGGAAGAGCCATGACAGTGATAGAGGATGTCTCTAGCTTCTTCCTTTGTAACACACCTCCGGTACAAACTGTCCACTCCTCTCTTGTACAAGTAGGGCTCGTCCCAAAAGTAGTCACTGGCTTCTCTCATGAACCGCTTCTTGTGATAGCTGTTGAGATGTGTTGGCTCCTCACCACAAGCTAAATAGTTCACGACATCAGCATACCACAGTAGATCCTCCTCTTTGAAACTCAACACCTCTTCGAACCGCCCCTCTGGCTTTCCACAAACAGCCGTGGTAATCGCCATGAGTTGCTCTTCTGGAAGAGAGTTATCTAAGGGGAGAGACTCGTTGATCCTCAGCCGTGAGAGATGGTCAGCGACTCTGTTTTCTATTGCCTTCTTGTCTTTAATCTCCATGTCAAACTCCTGGAGCAATAGAATCCAGCACAAAAGCCGAGGCTTAGTATCTTTCTTCGAATAGATGTATCGCAAAGCAGCGTGATCCGTGTATACAATAGCCTTGGAACCAACAAGATATGACCGGAACTTCTCAAAGGCGAACACTACTGCAAGCAACTCCTTCTCCGTAGTAGTGTACCTCGTTTGCATGTCATCTAAGGTTCTTGAAGCATAGTAGATCACGTGTAGCTTCTTGTCTTTCTTCTGACCAAGAACGGCTCCTACGGCGTAGTCACTAGCATCGCACATGATCTTAAAGGGTAGAGTCCAGTCTGGTGCTTGAACTATAGGAGCTGATGTAAGGGCCTCCTTGATGGTCACGAAAGCTCGCAAACACTCCTCATCAAACACAAATTCAGCTTCTTTGCACAACAACCATGTAAGAGGGCGTGCAATCTTGGAGAAATCCTTGATGAAGCGCCTATAGAACCCGGCGTGTCCCAAAAAACTTCTGACTCCCTTGACGTTAACCGGCGGCTCAAGACCCATCATGACTTCCACTTTAGCCTGATCAACCTCAATGCCCTTCTCTGATATCTTATGACCAAGCACGATCCCTTCCTTAACCATAAAGTGGCATTTCTCCCAGTTTAGCACCAAGTTTATCTCTTCACAACGCTTTAGTACCCTGCAAAGATTCAACAAACACGCAGAAAAGGATGCACCATAGACAGAGAAGTCATCCATGAACACCTCTACCATCTCCTCTGTTAGATCGCAGAAGATCGACATCATACACCGCTGAAATGTAGCCGGTGCATTACACAATCCAAAAGGCATCCTTCGATATGCGAAGGTACCGTAGGGACATGTGAAGGTCGTCTTCAACTGATCATATGGGTGAATTGGTATCTGAAAGAAACCGCTATACCCATCGAGAAAACAGTAGTAAGGGTGATTAGCAAGTCTCTCAAGCATTTGATCAATAAAAGGCAAAGGGAAATGATCTTTCCTAGTCGCTAGGTTAAGTCTCCTATAATCAATACACATCCTATGACCAGTAATGGTTCTAGTAGGAATAAGCTCATCTTTATCATTCCTTATGACCGTGATCCCTCCCTTCTTAGGCACCACGTGTACAGGAGAAACCCACGTGCTGTCACTTATGGGATAGATCACGTCAACCTCTAAAAGCTTAAGGATCTCTTTCTTAACAACCTCTTTCAAATTAGGATTCAAACGCCTTTGATGTTCTATAGAAGAGGCGTTCTCATTATCCAAGTGAATCCTGTGAGTGCAAAGCATTGGTGAAAGGCCCTTGATGTCACTTAAAGAGTACCCAATGGCCTTCCTATACTTTCTCAGCTCAGTCAGAAGCGAGTGTAACTCATCATCACTTAAGTTTTCATTCACAATCACAGCATAGGTGTTATTAGGCCCTAAAAAAGCATACCTTAGCCCTTTTGGGAGCTCCTCAAGGTCCACCTTTGGGGCTAACAGCTCACTCAAGTCATCCTCGTGGGTGTTGTTGTTGCTTTCCTCCTTGGAACCCTCCTTAGAACCCGAGGCATGGCCCTTAATACTGCTTTCTTCAACCGCTATCCCTCTCGATGTCGTCTAGATCGAGCAATTTCGCTCGATTCACTTACTCGATTTGATGTGGATCGAGTAAGGGATCGAGATGCTGAGTCGATCTCCTGATTGGACCCCAAAATGATCGGAAGGTTTCTCTCGATCCTCGACTCGATTGTTTTTCTGGATCGATCATTCCTCTCGATCTGTCTGTCGATTGCTGCACCTGATCGAGTTGTGTTCTCGATTTCCTTTTCGATCTGACTCCTGGATCGAGTGATAGCGTCGATCTCGGGGTCGATCTCTAGGCAGCAGCTTTCATCCTTCTTAACAATCTTCCTCGAATCCAGCAAGTTGACGTATTCCTGGGTCCTCTGATCCACATAGCCAAACTCTCCTGGCTCCTTAGTCAGTGCTAGCTTCAGATGGTCTTCCTGAGCCAGCTCTTCCAGCAACTCATCCGCTAAGGCATCCATCGTTTCAATGTAGAAAGCTTGCCCTTCTATGGTCGGCTTCTTCAGAACCTCATTCATATCGAAGTCCAGCCTTATGTCCTTTCCCCAGTGCAAGGCAATCTACCCGTTCTTGACGTCGATGATAGCCCCGGCGGTTGCAAGGAATGGTCTTCCTAGGATGAGTGGATCCTTAAGCTCTTCATCCATTTCCAACATGACGAAGTCCGTAGGCACGTTCACACCACTGATTCGCACCAGTAGATCTTCAAGCAGCCCCACTGGTAGCCTCACACTCCTATCAGCCAGTACCAACGAGATCCTACAGTCTTTGAAACGAGTAAAGCCATGCTTCTTAGCCACGGAGTGAGGCATCAGGTTTATGCTAGCTCCGAGATCACAAAGGTAGCTCTTGAACTCAAGAGGACCTAAGGCGCAGGGTATAGTGAAGCTTCCAGGGTCTCCCAACTTCTTGGGGACTATCTCCTTATGTATCACAGCACTACACTCTTCACTTAGAACAAGCACCTCCTTGCTTTCCCTATTCTTCTTCACGAGAGTGTCTTTGAAGAATTTGGTGCATTTAGGCATCATTGCAAGGCAGTCAACAAGAGGTAGCTTGATCTCCACGTCCTTAAGATGCTTCTCAAAGAGGATTCTATGCTTCTCTATGAGTTGCTTCTTGAAACGGCCAGGAAAAGGCAGCTTAGGTACATACGGTGGAGGCACATAAGCATTCTTCTCCTTAGTAGTTTGCTCAGCTTTCTTCTCAGCAACTGCTTTGTCTCCTCTTCTTGGCCCTTGGATCCAGACATTGTCAAAGTTAATCTCATCATCAGCTGAAGGCTTACCCTCCCCCTCTTGAATTACAACATCCTCGTTGTTCTTAGTAGAGACCGGAGGTTCTAGCTCTTTGCTGCTTCTTAACGTGATGGCGTTGGCATACTCCTTAGGATTCTGCTCACACTTGCCCGGTAGGCTATTCTGACCACTTGTACTCGCTTTCCCCTTCTATAGCTGCTTGATCTTGTTGTTTAAGTTGGTGATCTGAGTGGAGAAGTCAGTGAGAGACGAGTCTAGACGAGTGTTCATCTCGGCGAACTTCTGGTTTGTAGAGGCTTGCCCTTGTATCAGCTGTTGAAACATTGCCTGAACCGGATCAACTTGTTGTTGCATCGGCTGTTGCTGCTGAGGTGGAAAGCCCAGAGGGTAGTGAGGCGTATAACCCTTGTTACTTTGGTGTTGCCCTTGGAAGTTGTTCTGCCCTTGACCTTGGAAACTACCACTCGGCTG
This sequence comes from Thlaspi arvense, assembly GCA_911865555.2. Classification (NCBI taxonomy): domain Eukaryota; kingdom Viridiplantae; phylum Streptophyta; class Magnoliopsida; order Brassicales; family Brassicaceae; genus Thlaspi; species Thlaspi arvense. Next base: position 48,353,611 of record OU466857.2, read on the forward strand.
AAAACCTTTATTGTAAGGGATGAAAGGTTTTGCTTGCTGAGCAGGGTACACTTGGTCCTTAGGGTTGGCAACGTTGGTGCTTCGGTAGGAGAGATTGTTGTTCTGGTTGTAGCCTTGGTTGTAGCCTTGAGGTTTGTAATTGTTCTGTCCCGCCACCCAATTGGCTTCTTCCTGGCTCAACTCAAGCTCCTCTTGATTCTCATCCGCTTCACCAACAAAGTGAACATGCTTCTGATTGGCTAACACCAGCTTATCTATCTTCTCATGCAAAGATTTCAGCTCCTTTTTGTGAGACTCTAGCTCGGATCCCCTCGGTGCACGGTCATAATCCTCAGTGTAGTTGCCATCACTCAATGCCAAGTTTTCTATCAGCTCCATGCCCTCTTCTACCTCCTGACCAAGGAAGTTCCCTTTGCTAGCTGTGTCAAGCAACAACCTGATCTTTGGTGAAGCTCTGCGGTATATGGTGCTGAGTAGGGTCTCCTTGCTGAAACCGTGATGAGGACATTAGATCGTGTAGTCTTTGAAACGTTCCATTGCCTCGTTGAATGTCTTGTTGTTTCGTTGAGTGAAGCCGCTGATTTCGCTTCTCAACCGTGCTGTCCTGGTGCTAGAGAAGAACTTTGAGAGAAAGGCCTTCTTACACTCGGCCCATGAGGTGATGGTGCCTTGTGGGAGGGTCTTCTCCCAATGTCTAGCCTTGTCTCCGAGTGAAAAGGGAAAGAGACGCAGCTTGAAAGTATCTTCAGATATGCCATTGATCTTGATCATCCCACATACTTGCTCGAAGTTGTCAAGGTGCTCCAAGGGATCTTCCATTGCTAAGCCGTGGAACTTGTTGTTTTGCACCATGGAGATGAAACCTGGCTTAATCTCGAAGTTGTTGTTTTGTACAGGAGGAGGAGTGATCTCAAACCTATTGTGATGAGTATTGGGAGCATCTCCGGCTCCTATGATCCTTGGGGGTCTAGCCGCGTGTTGGGGGTTTCCATTGCCCCTTCCCACTGCCCCGTGAGCTGGAGGAGGTCCCTCTGGATGCTCGTGTTCAGCCATAGCTTCAAAGTCAACCAAACTGTGCTGAACAATCTCCTCAAAGGCTCTGGCTTGTTCTCGCACTCTTCTTTGTCGTGAATGACCAAGCTGATTAATGTTGTCCAAGGGTTGAAGTAGATTGTTATCTCCCCTTCAACGAAGATTCATGTACCTGAGAACACATGTTTGAGAGCAGAATGATTAGTAACTAAAACAAGGTAAAGACTTAGTCTTTGCTAAGTCCCAAATCTCTATGTTTTCTAAACAATCCAAGGATGGCAACGGCGCCATTTGATAAACAATTTCTTTGCAAGGGTGAGTATGCAATGAGGTTATCAAACTCAAACTCAAATGAGAGCCGCTCGATCCCGGAGTCGATCTCTGTCCTTTCAACCGCTTTTGGCCGCTAGCGAGGGGGGACCATCAGCTTGTTCTCGACATTTTGGGAAGACGGCGACGTCCTTTTCCCACACAACTTTTCATCCTTATCTTTTTTATGCATTTCGCTCTGGTTTTGGAGAAAGAGACCATTGTCGAACATTGAGTTTTCTTTAGCTTTGTAATCGAATCGTTTTGAGTTTAATCTAGTTTCTTTTCATGTTCATCGTTCCCTTTTCCATGCTTTGCTTGATTTATCTTATGTGTAGTGAGTAGTTCATTTGGGTTCGGGGTTGAGAGGATTAAGGGGTCAAAAATGTTTTGATCTTGGGGTTTTTCTAAGTGCTTAATGGCTATCTCTTCTAGGGTGTCGAGTTCTCAAAGCTTAAAGACTCTCACGCCAAGAGCTTTATGATCCGAGAGGTCTCTTACCTTGACAGGATTCAGGGACCTCTGAATATCACACCCTAGAGACTAGTTACCCCTTCCCAAAAGCCATGGAAGTTTGGGGGACTAGTTAAGCCACGCATTTGAAATCTGTTTTTCCTGCCCTTCAACCTCTCTTTCCACCAAAAGCCATGGGTTTGGAGGAGAGGATAAAGGAGTGATCTATACCGAAAACCACGGATAGATCTTATTTCGTTTTCAAGCCTTAGAGATTCTCACAAAGTGAGTCGATTTAAAGTTTTCAACCCAAGTCCAAACCTTTGAAACCCCTGACCATGAATCTCAACCCTAGACCCTCTTTCTTAGCATTTTTACATCTTCTTTCGTCATTCGCTTGATCTTTGATAGCATCCTGGTCGTTAGTTTTACTGTTCTTACATCTTTAGACGAGATCGATCTTTGTTGCTCGATCTAGTGGTCGATCTTGTGATCGATCCACTAGTCGAATTTTAGTAATTCGTAGCTTTGTCCTTTAATTATTCTGTTTATTTCTCATGGTAGTTTGATCATTCCTGGTAATATTAAAATAGTTTTGCATTCCATTTAGTTGCTGCATCTAGTTTTTAGGGATTTTCTCAAAACTGATCTTTGTTCGCTTAGATTTGCAAAGCCCTTGCATTCTCTTTGCATTTTCTATCATCCTAGGTGTGGATTGACTCTCTCTTGCATACTGTGCTACAACCTCTCTTGCATTTAAGTTTGAAAGCCTCATTGCATACTCACCTTTGCAAAGAAAATAGTTATCAACTAACTAGGGCCTTGAAACAATTCATGAGCTTAAAACACTTTTTAAGAAAAACTTTTGCCCCTTTTGCAAATGTAAACAACCTAAATGATTTTAAAAATTCTAGACTCAATCCTAAAATATCTAACAATGCAAATGCATACTACATGAACTTTTTTGAAAATGTTTTAAACATTTTATCATTTTTTGTATTTTTCTATGCCTTACATGATGCATGATGACTCAAAGATGATAACAGAAAATAAGATCAAAGAAAACATGTCAAATAACACACACACTCCCCCAAACTTGAATGACACCGTCTCGGTGGCAAACAAAGTTCAAGAGGAGTCAAAACACAAAGCAAAAAGCAAATGATGAATGGTATGTACAATGGTTCGGTTGTTGGTACCTTCGAGCTAAGTAAGGCTGGAGCTTGAGGTTGCTCCAGACTTCTTGCTCTTCTTAGGAGTGTCGTGGCTGACTCCTTGCCCTTCTCCTTGCTTGTTTCTTCGTGAAGAGAGTGCGCGTAGGTTGGGCGTTTCCTTGAGGCTCACGGATCTCAATATCCGGTTGATCTCCTCTTCTTCTCTGGCTGCTCAATCTCCTCGCTTGAAGACTTCTTAGGTGGGCTCCCTTTGAGCGCCTTGACCTTCTTGGCAAGTTTCTTGATCACATTGCTTTGCCATTTGTTGATCTTGCGCTTCATCTCAACGACTGAAGCAAGGAACTTCTCGGTTTTGGTTCTTGGCTCGAAATCAACCTTAGGGAGGACGAAGCTTTCGGGCATTTCAGCATCGGAGGGAGGTGACTCTGAACGTGGGCGAGCAGCTTGTGTGGGTGCGGCTGTGCCTTATAGAGGTGCAATTCCTCAACACTTGGCAGAAACTCAACGTTGCCAACACCAAGGAGTTCTGTTTCCTCTTTGTTTGGCAAGATGCACACTCTATTCTCATTCTCAGAATCGTAGAACAGATAGGCAAAGAAGCCTTCAGCAGGCGTGCGTCCCAAGGAGTCTGTGTTGTGCCTGTATGTCTCATCCATGAAGGCTCTCTCCGCGCAAGAGACAAAGTCTGGAAGGGGTACACCGGCTTGAACAAACAGCGGTGTAAGGAAGCCTCCTATCAACGCTGAACTCGCTTTGCACCTCATTGCCCACGCCTTGTACTTGAGCAAAGAGGAAGCCAAAAGGCATCCATAATTGACATCATCCCCAAGCTTGTCTTCCATCGGCTCGTCATTCTCCTTAGGATCACATAGAAGGTGCTTAACGCCTTGGAACAGGAAACACAGCTCGTTCTTGGTGACTGTGGGAGCCACGGACCTTCCACTACAGGTGTTGGCGATGAGCTTGAGCGTGTATCTTAGCACGGGGCTGCGGACTCTCTTGATCTTCGCCGTGTTTGCCTTGTAGTCATCGTTGCTGATTAGATCCCATACATCGTTGGCTTGAGTGAAAGGCGGAAACTCAACGAGCTGGGCACTATCTTTCAAACCGTAGGCTTGGTAGAGCTCGGGATGGAGATATGATAGGCTTGCCTCCTAATCATGAATGTGAGGTGACATTGTGATGGCGTAGGGAGGCTTGGATTCTCGTAGGTAAACTCCAAGGTGGCTAAGAAGTCTAGGGTTGCCTCGGGATAGGTTGGGCAATTCATCCTTGACAAGCACCAGAGCCCAATGTTCTTGAGAAGCTGATCAAAATCGCCCAATATCCCCATCTTTGCCAACAGATCCCTGCTCGCAAACTTTGTAAGGTCAAACCGGAGCCTCTCCAGCCTTTTCTTAGCTAGCTTCTCCTCCTTTGTCCATCTGACCCTCTCCTGAACCACTTCTTGAGCTTCTCCTCCTTGTGTTGTCTATTCTCTGCTTCTCTTAGGAGCCATGGTACCTGAAACACAAATCTCAAAGAAGAGAATGAGTATAGGCGGCGAATGTAAGAGAAAGACAAGGTAAGAGAGAAAAGCTGCTAACAATAATCCTAAATTTTTAGGGAATTTATAAAAATTACAGCTAAATACTAGGGGAAAATATCTAGAGATAGAATCAAATCTACTAATTTTCCTAATATTTAGCTGTATCTAAAAATTATCCTAACTCCATAACAAGTAACAATCACCCTAAGCTAATAAAAGGGAATTTTCTTAAAAAATAAGCAAGCATATTCTTAAACTCGAAAATACCTTTAAAGAGGGTGAATGCAGGATGCTAATAGCCTCAAAACAAAACTCACACTCTCTCTTTACTTTGGAAAACAGTTTGGAACTCAAAAAATGAGAGAGTGTGGTTGCATGTGAATATAAAGGCAAATAAAACTATGGATCATGCAAGCGGTTTCTGACAAAAGTGTGGTCAAGGCACATCTTTCATGGTCAAAGATGCTTGTCTTGACCATAATTCAAATTTAAAACTGGAGGGAAAGAAGAAAGGAGGGAAAAATTTTAACGTACCTCGGTACGAGATCGAGTCTATATGGTCGATCTAGGACTTGATCTCATACCCATGTTGGCTAGGATTGAGATGTTTGATTGATCAGGGACTCGATTCATATTGCATCGAGTCCTAGATGGAGTGTGCCCCCTCGTTCCATGATTCTTGCTCATTTAGGCTAAGCTCCTTGGATCGAGCCACATGATCGATTTGGAGGTCGTTTCGGCTAAGATTGAGTAGACTGATCGATTCAGATCGAGGATCGAGTGAGGTCAGTCGATCCACACCTCGTTCTAAACGCATTGGTGGGTTATCCTCTCATGATCGGCTGAATCACTTGATTGTCTACTCGATCTCATCTAGATCGAATGACTCCTCTCGTTTCACTAGCTCAATCTAGTAATGATCGAGCCAGGGTAAGTCGATCTAGCACTCGATCTCTAGCCCATACTTCTCCTTTCCTCGCCTCTTTTGACTCCAAGATCGTGATCTCCAATCACCTATCCTTTCACCTACACACTTAAACATAAAATGCGTAAAACCGAAATAGAAAGCAAGCAACAATATATACAAGATAGACATGGGAATGCCTCCTAAGTGCGCCTTCTTTAACGTCTTTAGCTAGACTTTACTTGGTTGAGGCCAGAGGTGAGTCCTGGAGAAGCATTATGGTGCTCTCCTTGCTGTAATCACTCGCCAAGTAGGTCTTGACTCTATGCCCATTAACCGTGAAAGCTTTTCCACTCTTGCCAACCAAAGTGACCGCTCCATAGGGCAGAACTTCCTTGATCTCAAACGGTCCACACCACCTTGACTTTAGCTTCCTTGGGAATAGCTTCAAGCGTGAGTTGTAAAGTAAGACCAGATCTCCTTCCTTAAGCTCCTTATGCATCAACTTCTTGTCATGAACCGCCCTGGTCCTTTCCTTGTAGATTTTGGCGCTCTTATAAGCTTCTAGCCTTAACTCATCTAGCTCATGGAGTTGAGTCAACCGCTTCTCCTGTGCCGTCTTGAGGTTGTAGCTCAGCTACTTCACGGCCCACAATGCTTTATGGTCTAGCTCCACAGGGAGGTGACATGCCTTGTCGTAAAGAAGAGTGAAGGGAGTGGCACCAATAGGGGTCTTGAAGGCAGTTCTTTACGCCCATAAAGCATCGTCTAGCTTACTTGCCCAATCCTTCCGAGTTGCTCCTACTGTCCTCTCTAAGATAGCCTTGATCTGTCTATTCGAGACCTCTACTTACCCAATAGTTTCTGGGTGATAAGGTGTAGCTACCTTGTGCTTCATGCCATACTTCATCAAGAGACTTTCAAACACCTTGTTGATAAAGTGGCTTCCACAGTCGCTGATCACTACCTTTGGTACTCCAAACACTGGGAAGATGATGGTCTTGAAGAGTTTAACCACCACCTTTGCATCATTGGTTGGGGAAGCTATAGCCTCAACCCACTTAGACACATATTCAACAGCCACCAAGATGAATTTGTTGCCGTAAGAAGATGGGAACGGTCCCATGAAGTCTATCCCCCATGAATCAAACACATCAACTTCAAAGATTGGCACCTGAGGCATCTCATTTCTTTTTGTGATGTTTCCAGCTCTTTGGCAAGCCTCACACGCTTTTACAAACTCGTGAGCGTCTTTGAATAGCGATGGCCACCAAAACCCGGTTTGTAAGACCTTTGTTGCCGTCTTGAAAGAAGCAAAATGTCCTCCATAGGGTGAACCGTGGCAGTGAAGAAGGATATTATGTACATCCTCTCTTGAAACACATCTTCTGTACAAGCTATCTACTCCTCTCTTGTACAAGTAAGGCTCGTCCCAAAAATAGTAGGAGATGTCCCACATGAACTTCTTCTTGTGGTAGTGGTCAAGATGAGTAGGTTCCTCTCCACAAGCTAAGAAGTTCACTATATCAGCATACCAAGGTAGATCTTCTTCTCTCAAACTCAAAACTTCTTCAAACCGATCCTCTAGCCGTGTGCATACAACAGTGTTGACCATCATGAGCTGCTCTTCCGGGAGTGAATCATCAAAAGGTAAAGGTTCATTCACTCTCATCCTAGAAAGGTGATATGCTACGCCATTCTCTATCTCCTTCTTATCCTTTATCTTCATATCAAACTCTTGTAGAAGAAGAATCCACCTTAAGAGCCTCGGTTTGGTATCTTTCTTTGAGTAGATATACCTCAACTCCGCATGATCAGTGTATACAACAACCTTAGAGCCCATCAAATATGATCTGAACTTCTCAAAAGCAAACACAACGGCCAGCAGCTCCTTCTCGGTTGTAGCATATCTCACTTGCGTGTTTTCCAAGGTACGACTGGCGTAGTAGATAACAAGCAACCTCTTGTCTTTCCTCTGACCTAGAACAGCTCCCACGTCGTAGTCACTCGCGTTGCACATGACCTCGAAGGGTAAGCTCCAGTCTGGTGCTTGTACTATAGGTGCCGTGACAAAAGCCTCTTTGATGGTCTTGAAAGCGTGAAGGCACTCATCATCAAACACGAACTCGGCTTCTTTGCATAACAGCCGTGTAAGGGGGCGTGCTATCTTGGAGAAATCCTTTATGAATCTCATTTAGAAGCCTGCATGACCTTAATCTTTGCTTTATCAACCTCTATCCTTTGCTCAGAAATCTTTTGACCGAGTACAATCCCTTCCTTCACCATGAAGTGACAGTTCTCCCAGTTCAGCACCAAGTTTGTCTCCTCACATCGCTTAAGTACCCTGCAAAGATTAGACAAACAAGCACCAAAAGAAGCACCATATACAGAAAAGTCATCCATGAAGACCTCTACCATCTCCTCTATAAGATCAGAAAAGATTGACATCATGCACCTTTGAAAGGTTGATGGAGCATTACATAATCGAAAAGGCATCCTTCGATATGCGAAGGTACTATAAGGGCATGTGAAAGTTGTCTTTTTCTGGTCATTTGGATGAATAGGGATTTGAAAGAAACCGCTGTATCCATCTAAGAAACAATAGTATGGATGATTAGCAAGTCTCTATAACATTTGATCAATAAAAGAAAGAGGAAAATGATCCTTTTTAGTAGCTGAATTGAGCTTCCTATAATCTATACACATTCGGTGACCAGTTACGGTTCTAGTATGAATCAATTCATCTTTTTCATTCTTAATGACTGCGATTCCCCCTTTCTTAGGCAACACATGGATTGGGGAAACCCACCTGCTGTCACTGATTGGGTATATCACATCAGCCTCTAACAATTTCAAGATCTCTCCTTAATTCTATTCTCACATTCTCTCTTGTTCTTCACTTGTTGTTCATCATTTCACTTAAACATTCCGCAAATATTCCAACACCAGATGCTTTCTTAACTACTTCTTTCAAATTCGGGTTTAAGCGTCTTTGATGTTCAATAGAAGAAGAGTTTTCATTTTCTAAGTGAATCCTATGAGTACAAAGCATTTGTGAAAGGCCCTTGATGTCACTTAGAGTGTACCCAATGGCCTTCCTATACTTTCTCAGCTCCTTAAGAAGTGAGTTTAACTCATCATCACTCAGACTTTCATTCACAATCACGGGATAAGTCTCATTAAGCCCTAAGAAAGCATACATTAGCCCTTTTGGGAGCTCCTTTAGGTCCACCTTTGGGGCTAGCAGCTCGCTCTAGTCCTCCTCGTGGCTTGTGTTGACGTCACTGTCCTCACTGCCTTCCTTAGAACCCGAGTCATGAGCTTTAAGGCTGCTATCTTGAACCGTTGTCCCCTTAGAGATCGAGTCATCCAGTCGATCTTCTACTCGTTCTGGTCCGGATCGATTGCACTCACATCGATCTCTTGCTCGATTTGATTTGGATCGAGTTGCTGAGTCGTTCTCTGAGCTGATCTAGTTGGTTCTCTCGATCTTCTTATCGATTTCTTTCCCGGATCGACCAACTTCCTCGATCTTTTTGTCGATCTTTGTCTTGGATCGAGTGAAGTCCTCGATTTCCTGATCGATATCTAGGCTATTGCCTTCATCTTCCTTCACAACCTTACGAGAATCAAGGATATGAACATACTCTTGGGTCTGCTCATTCAGAAAACCATTCTCCCCTGGCTCCTTAGTCAAAGCTAGTTGTAGGTGATCCTCTTGTGCCAACTCCTCAAGCAACTCATCGGCTAAAGCATCCAAAGTCTCAATGTAGAAAGCTTGTCCTCCAATGGTTGGCTTCTTCAAGACTTCATTAATATCGAAGTCTAGCTTAATGTATTTGCCCAAGTGTAGAGAGATCTTGCCATTCTTCACATCTATGATGGCTCCAGCGGTTGCAAGAAACGGTCTTCTAAGGATAAGAGGATCCTTTGGCTCTTCATCCATTTCTAAAACAATGAAATCTGTTGGCACATTAACTCCACTGATCCTCACGGGCAAATCTTCAAGCATACCCACAGGAAGCTTTATGCTTCTATCAGCTAGCACGAGAGAGATCCTACACTCTTTAAAATTTGTGAAACCGAGCTTCTTTGCAATGGAATGGGGCATAAGATTAATCCTTGCACAAAGATCACATAAGCAGCTATCAAACTTCAAGGGACCAAGAGCAGAAGGAATGGTGAATGACCCTGGATCTCCAAGCTTCTTTGGAACTATCTCTTTGTGAGTGATGGTGCTGCACTCTTCACTAAGCACCAAAACTTCTTCACTCTCCTTGTTCTTCTTAGTTAGTGTATCTTTGAAGAACTTAGCACATTTAGGCATCATGGCTAAACAATCAACTAAGGGCAGCTTGATCTCAACATATTTCAAATGCTTCTTAAACACTGCTCTATGCTTCTCTAGCAGCTGTTTCTTGAACCGGCCAGGAAAAGGAAGCTTCAGCTTGTATGGTGGAGGAACAAACGCATCTTTCTCTTTGCTCACCTCCTCTACCTACTTCTCTACAACCGCTTCTTTACCCTTTCTTGGTCTTTCAATCCACACATTGTCAAAGGTAATTTCCTCATCATTTGAAAGCTTACCCTCCCCCTCTTGAATCACAATGTCCTCATTGTCTTTAGGTGCAACTCTCGGCGGAAGCTCTTTCCCACTTCTCAAAGTAATATTGTTTGCATACTCCTTAGGATTTTGCTCACACTTGCCCGGTAAGCTGCCTTGACCGCTTGTACCAGCTTTGCCTTTCTCTAACTGCTTGATCTTGTTGTTTAGATTGGTGATCTGAGTAGAGACGTCAGTAAAGAAGAATCTAGCCGGTTGTTCATCTCAACAAACTTCTGATTTGTAGAAGCTTGACATTGAAGCAACTGTTGGAACATTGCTTGAACCGGATCCTCAGGTGGGGGTTGCATTTGCTGCTGACCTTGGAAGTTCCCTTGTCTCGGACCTTGGTACCCACTATTTTGTTGAAACCCTTTGTTGTAAGGTACAAAAAGCTTTGCTTGTTGAGGGGGGTACACCTGATCCTTTGGATTCTCAATTTTGGTGCAGAAAGAACACTAAGAATATAGATGCTAAGCAAATCTAAAAAGAATCGGGTAAATAGATGGTAAAATGGAGGAAACCTAAATGTAATGACCAAACTACTACGAAAACTATTTTAAAATCCCTGGAAGAGGGTTAACAACTACTAGGAGAAAACAGAGAATTAAAAGAGCAAATCTACTAATAACTAAAAATCGAGAGCTAAAACGGGTAAAACAGATCGATTCTAACAACTTAAGGCAAATGACTTCTAATGATCAAGAATGCAACTTTATGACAAGAGAATGATAAACAGAGGTTTTAAAATGCTAAAAAAAGGGTTAAGGTCGAGGGTCATGTTCAAGAGATTCAAAGGTTCAAGTTTTGGTTTGAAAACTTCTAGATCTACTCTTTTGAAGAGCTACCTCTAAGCCTTAGGAAACTTAAACTAGGATCTTCCATGGCGTGTGGTAAGACCCTTTTCTCTGACCCTTCCTCCAAACCTATGGCGTTTAGTTGAAAGATGGGTCAAAGAAAATTAAGCAAAGATCCTAAATAGTGGCTTAACCAACCCCCTCTTCAACCATGACGTTTGGGAGAGGATAGATTAATCTCTAGGATTTGGTTTTCAAGGATCTCTGAATCCGGTCATGGTAAGAGAAACCCTAGAATCATAGAGATCTTTTCCAAGATTCTCTAAGCCTTAAGACCCCAAATCCTAGAAGAGAATGAATTAAGAATAAGAAAAACTCCAAAAGCTTAAACCATTAAACCCTTGAATCGCCCCAACCTTTAACCCAAAAGAAAACTACTCACTACTCATTATTGAAATCGATTCAAATGCAAAGAAAGATAAACTAAGCATGATTAAGCAAGTGATTAAAGAAAAAGACTTAATAATTAACGAGATTCAAAGTTCAAAAACAAGAAAAGCTTAAAAAGTTTTCAATGGCGGAATCGCCTAAGAGAAAGAACAGAAAAGATAAAAGCAAAGTGTGGATTCTGAAAGTGATCACCGGCCTTTGCCTAAAATGGCCAAACATCCCTATTGATCCCCTCATTACGCTCCAAAAATGAGCTGGCCAGATAAGGCTCCAAGGATCGATCTCGAGATCGAGCAGCTCACTCGATCTTTTCCATGGATCGCCTTCTATTGCTCGATCTTCAAGTCGATTTGGTTGGATGGATCGAGCACTTCCTTCGATCTTCTACTCGATCCTTGGGTGATCGAGTCGTAGTCTCGATCTGGCTCTCGTTCTGTATGGCGTCATTCACTTCCGTACTCACGATCGATCTCCTCTCTCGATCTTGGTCTCGATCCTTCTCCTTGAAACGACTTGAGTCACTCGATCTTCTAGTCGATCTCTTCTGGATCGACCTGCCTTGCTCGATCCGCTACTCGATCTCGGGTCCTTTGCATGCATGGATGAGTTCTCCAAGTGTCCACAAGCCTCCTCTTGATTCTATGCACGTCCACGCAACCTCCACAACTCCAGAGTGTCCCAAACAACCTGATAATGATGCAAAAGATGCAAGAAACATGAAAAATGCGAATGCAAAGTGATCTAGGACCTAAAATGCAACAAATGGTGGAAACTAGCTTATTATGCAAGATGAATGCATGAAAACTACTCTAATGCATGCTAAATATGCAAAATATATGGTAATATCATCAACCAAGTGACCTTTTGCATCTTCAACCAAGATCAGTTGATTAACCATTGTAGATTGCTTCTTTGCTTTCATGATGGTCCTCTCCAACTTAGCTAGCTCGTCAATGCCTAAGGTCAAAAGCTCCTTCTCTTTGTTGCTTCTGCTACTGCGATTTGGCATACACCTGAAACCAGCACAAAGAAAAGTAGCAAATAAAAACTTAGACAAAATCCTAATACTAAAAATTGATAGGCAGCTATTACTCCCCGGCAACGGCGCCAAAAACTTGATAGGACTCAGGTTTTACCCAAATAATTCACTGCAAGTGCACATCAATGCATTTGTAGTATATAGGGTTATCGAAGCCCAAGGGAGTAAGTAAACTACACTAGCATTTATTGTTTCAGATTAAGCTAAGCAATAAGTAATGAATGTAATGCGAAACAGCAAAATAAATGTAAGTGGGCGTTTTTGAGATTGTTCTTAAAGTTAAAAAAGCTAAAGGAGCAAAGTCAAGACAATTCGCAGGTTGAATCTGAGAGTGAAGAATGCATGCAATCAGGAATGAATTAAAGCCGTCTTGAACATTAATCACAAAGATAAAACTAATCAAATCTCATTGCAGAAGTTAAGTATGCCTAAATCACAGAGTTTCAAATCTCTTTGCAAACTCTAACAACCTAAACATGCAATAATGATCAGGTTCAATTGTTCATAAAACTCCAAGGTAAATCTCTTTGCACTAGGGCGTTTTGCTCATCTAATACTAGTTCAGGTGATTAATAATGCTCTCACATCTATCAAACAACCTAGGGTTTCGAAATCCAGATGAGGTGTCTAAGAAATCGATATCAATGCAAGCACAGATGAAGAACCAATGGATTTCCTATAAGTTTAGCAATTCTACAAACTCTTCTTCAACATTTTAAAAGCCGTAACTTAACTAACAAACTACTCAGACATGGTGAATGAAACAAACATCATGAAAAGAATAGATTCCATAAAAGAAATAAGAAATAGAAATAAAGGAATTCGAAATCTGCTCTGAAGGATTCTGATTTGTCTCTCCAAAAGCTCTGATACAAATCTCTCTCTAAAGCTCTAAAAAAGAATAAAATACAAGATAAAAGCCAACAATGGCTGAAAACCTAATATATACAAGCTAAAACACGATCTGGGGCCTTTTTGCAAATACTGGATCTTCTAGTCCAAAACTGTAATTTCTTCCCAATCTTTTAAAAACCAGCCACGATCCTTCCACTACGGGTGACGAGCGTCACCAGGTCAGTGATGGTAGTCACCCAAGCCAGAACAACGCTTCTGACTTGCTTCATTCGGGGTTGTATCTTGCAATGCTCCAAAAAGCTCCAAAACTTCCAGTTATGCTCCAGACATGCTTTAACCAGCAAAGACTCTACTAGGGCTCTAAAAAGACCAAAAAGACTCAATATCAAGGACTTATATCATGGTTAAAAACCATAAAAACCATGATATATCAATTTCTAGGTCCCTACTATTCTTATCTTGTAATTGTGAATGAAAACTTGAGTAGTGATGAATTATCCTCCCTCCTTGTGATACAAGAGTTTTGAGTCTCTTTCTCAATCACCCAGCTTGTACTAATCAGTTGTAGTATAGCATAGAGTTTTTATCAATCTAAAGGAGTTATGAATATATGCCACTAGAATTGTGAGCAGAAAGCTTTAAGTCAAGTGAATCAAGCAAGATTGATGTTTACACAACTAAAACTATCAACCACCAAACGGAACTCAAAAGAGAAAAACTTAGCAATGATCAGAAGTAAAACAGAGCACATAAAGCAAAATTCAAAATTCAATAAGATAAAACAAGTTCCTAGATGTGGTTATTGACTTTGGAGAATTAAAAGGCAAGACTTATGCTGTTTAAAACATCATTGACAATGCAAATAAGTAATCAATGCTAATTCGTAGACATAGAGTTCACAATCAAGCAAGTTAAGTCCAATCTCCTGACAAATAAACCTTCCTAACAAGAACTAACTCTCATCAATGCTAGAAAAATCAACAAGCATGAAAAACCAACTCTATGCAAGTCAAAATACTCCTCAAACAGTCAATCTCTTGAGCTAAGGCCAGTAAATCTCCTATTAAACAAGATCAGCATTTCATCAAACACTTGGTGGACATAAGATGAAGCCTAAATATGGATTCATGTGATCAAGACAAATCTAGTCTAAGAACAGATTAATAGAGAGGAATCAACCTAAATAAGCACTAACAAAGCTTAATAAAGCCTCTAAATTCCTTTAATCTACCACATCTAAGAACCTTAAAAGAAAACACCAAATCACAAGAGTAAATGATGCTAAACATGATTAAGAGGGAGATTAGAGAAGAAATTAAAAGGCAAATACAAAACTTTAATTAAAATGATGATCTTGTTCTTACAAAGACTGAAAAACTCTTAAGAAACTAAGCAAGAACAAGACTTGGCTAAAAACCATTAGTCCAAGCCTATTTATAGTAAAAGACAAAAGCCCTAAAGCAATGGCAAAGTTGTAAATAAAAAGTAGTTCGGATTGGATCACATCGGTCTTAAGTGACCAATGTGGATGACCGATGCTCCCCTCTGGTGCTTGACATCGGTCAGCTGATGACGGATTCTGTTGACCGATGTGAATCTTCGGACTCTCGGCTCGGTTACATCGGTCAGTCTTGACCGATGCTTTTGACCGATGTGGGTGTCCTGTCTCTTTGCATCTGTCACAAGTGACCGATGTGGATGACCGATGTGATTCACCATCTTCTCGGCTGCTTTACATCGGTCACCATTGACTGATGTGCTCTGCTCTTTGACCGATGTTGCACAAGAAATCGCCTTCCTTGGTCCCCTTTGCTCTTTCTCAGCTTGGCCAACTCCTTGAACCATTCCCACACTTCCTCCTTGCTCCATAGAGCCTCTTAGGTACCTAAAAACATCCTTAATTCATAGAAAATACAAACTACAACCTAAATGCAACCTAAGTCTAAAAGAAAAGGAAAATGGGACTAAAGGGGAACGAAAACATGCAAAAGGAGACCAAAACATGAACTAAATGCAAGACTAAATGATGTAAATCTATGAGATATCAACACCCCCATACTTGCCTTTTGCTTGTCCTCAAGCAAACAAACTAAGAAAAATGGAGGGTGAGGTTTAAATGTGGGCACTCAAATCCAAAAAATCTACGGTAAAGAAATGAAGTCAATGTCTAAGTGCCTAAGTGTAGGATGCAAAACACAATCAGTTATATTTTAAAGAACTTACCCATACTCATGATGTTTCAAAATGATCTCAAATCTCAACCTAGAGAAATGCCAAATCAATCAACTCTTTAACATTCATTAAGCTTGTAACCATGAACCATGTTTGTGCAAATCAAGTGAAGACATTTGGTTCTAAGTGTAAGGTTATAAGATTAAAATGATTTCATTCAAGCAAATGATTCAGAAACATGAGGGATCACTCAATGAAAATGATTATATCTTAGGCAAAATGCTAAAGGTAAAATCACACTTATGCATGCAAATCAAAGCTCTCTTCTACCCTTTTACCCAAAGATGAATCCTAAGAACTTCTAAACCCCAAAGTGAACCCCTAAATTTACCATTTTTCCTAAATTCTAACCCTTCTCCTTCTCCATGATTGGGGAAACCTCTTCTTTTTTTGCTTGTGTGGTTGCTTCTTTTTGTTGGGGCTTGCTATTTTCTTGTTGATTAGGCTCCATTTTTCACATTTGGTGGATTGCTTTGGGTTTTATTTCTTCTTTTGATTGACCTTTCAAAGCTTTGCTGGTTTTTTGGCGCTCTTTATCTTAAACACTTAGAGCTTTTTCTTCCCTTTACTTAACCACAACTTAAACTTATTTCCCCATACTACCATTCCATACTTTTCCTTTATCTTTTAAAGGATATAATCATGAAACTCAAACCAATTAACACTACCCTTTTATCCCAAACTCCTAACCTAGAATCAAGCTCAAAATGCAAGCTGATATCTACAAGAGAGCTTTTCCTTGCTAGCCTTAATCCTAACACTTTTTGCCAAGATAGAATTCGAAAATGATATGCAAGGACTCACAACTCTCAAGATAGTGTTTAAGGTCAAAAGGAGGTTTGGTTAAGGGTGTAGAAACTGTCCCATAAGTATGAGGATCAGCTATTTGGATCAACAAGAATGGAAAGAACAACAAAAGATGATCCAAATATGTATATGGTAGCCATGAAATCACTTTTCGATGCACAAACATGATAATTAAAAATTCAGATTAAGGTTCAAATAGATAGAGTTGATTTTCAATGAACAAATGGGTTAAGCATGAGAATGAGAGAATCAAATTTAGCAATTCAAGCATGGTTCAGCCTTAACTTCTAACTTTTTCATGATGCATCAAACAATTAACCACTTAGATATTTAAATTAAACCTAAACACTTAGCATTTTACAAGGAAAATTCATCATCATGTCCTATGCAAATCCAATGCAGCCTATATGCAAACACTAGACTCAATCTTAAGCAAATGAAATGCAACTACATGCTCTCTTTTTGGTTTGCAAAACATGCAAAAAATTTCAATTTTTTCGATTTTCTTGTGTTTTTCTATGCCTTATATATGCATGAATGCATGGGACTCAAAGATGAAAGAAATCAAAAACTAAGAAAAGAATAAATAAAGTCAAACCCCAAATCCCTCCTCCACACTTAAATTACACAATCTCTTGTGTAATAAAAGGAGTGAGAGAGAAGCAACAGCAAAATAAAAACAGAAACTAAAAAAAAATGCAATGGTATATACAATGGAAAGGATGTGGTACCTTAGTTGTACCTTTTCCCAGAAGCTTTAGAGGATTGCCCTTTAGCAACACCTTTGCCCTTGTCTTTGATTGAAAGTGCAGTAGAGGGCGCCTTCTTCATAGGTGCTTGACTTTTGTTTCCAGCAGCTTCTTTGGTTCTCCCCATGGTACCTACAAGAACAAAGCTTGAAGATCCAATAAGTGAAAGAACAAAAGTTGAAAACCAATGATTTAAAGCTCTTAAAAAAAATTTCTCAAATCTAAGAGAGGTTTAACTAGCATTTAAACAAGGAAAACCTCTAAAGAACTAAGAGAATTTAAGAGCAAAAATCATAAACATACTAGAGTTCTAAACAAATTTCAAGTACTTATGCACATGAACCTAGCATGGTGGCCTTTAAACATAATGAAGCATGATTATGCAAAGTGAAATTAAAGCAAGCAAGCTATTTGATTTATGAACAGTAATCAGAATTAAACATTCTACTTGCTTAAATTAACAAATTCCACCATGCAAAAATCAAAACCAGCACTTTAAACAAATCAATACTAGTTCTTAATGCAAAAGATTCAAAACATTAAATAAACTCAAAGCATAAGAACAAGTGATGAAGAGATTAAGAAAGCAAACCTCTTTGGACTTCTGAGTACTTTGAAAAGACAAATAAAAGAGAGAAATAGCTAAGAAATTTTCGTGGTTTAGGTGAGAGAAGAGAGAATGTGAAGTGTGAAGAGTGAAGAGGGGTTAGATGGCTTAAATAGAGCTTAAGGGTGAACATAAGAAATCTAAGGAGTGGGAGACAAAACCAAAAGTTCTCAGAAGAGGGTCAGAATGGCAGGAAGGAGCCAAAAAATTTAAATTCAAACTCCCTTGGCTCCAAGCCAAGAGAGGGAAATTTTTTGAAAAATGAAGTTCATACCTCACTGACCACATTGGTCACTCTCCGATGCAAGTGACCGATGTGGTTGGCATCGGTCAATTTTGACTGATGCTGCTGACCGATGCAGCTTCCTGATCCTCCTGCCCATTGACATCGGTTACTCCTTTACCGATGCGAGTGACCCATGTGGGCCTTCAAACTCTTGGTCAGTTTACATCGGTCATTCCAAACTGATGTTCCTGACCGATACGAGTTTGTCTGACTCTCGGGCTGATTACATCGGTCCCTACTGTCTGATGCAAGTGACCGATGTGATCTACCCGAGACACTTCTTTTCCCACATCGGTCACAAAAGATCGATGTGGTTGCCCGGTGCTCTTATGGTTCTACAATATCGATCATTTTTGGCCGATGGACATGACCGATGGAACCAACATCAGTCTGGTATGACAGATGTTGATGATTGATGTTAACCAGAAGGCACCTATTTTGGTTCCCCAAACATGCTTCTAAGAACACCAGAAATGCATAAAATTAAACTAAAAAGTATAATATATACAAAGGATGCCATGGACTACCTCCCAAGTGTGATTGTTTAAAGTCACTTAGCTTGACTTTGATTACCTCTCTAGTTGAGGTAAGGAGAAGGAGTCTTGGAACTCCTTGGTTGTGTCCTGCTCCTCTTGATCCTTGTGGTGACCCCATCAATCCTCATCTCAGAAAAGGGCTTAGACTTGCCTCTTTGCTTCAGCTTGTAACAGATCTCACCATCATTAAAGAAAAAGGGTTTCAAGATCAGCCCTCCTTCTTCAGTAACCATCTTGAGTTCATTCATCTTCTTGGAATTAACAACTTCAAGGACCTCCTTTTCAGTGGTGTCTTCAAACAACTTTAACAAGCAACAGTGATATATCATGGTTTTATGGTTTTTAACCATGGTATAAGTCCTTTTTTATTGAGTCTTTTTGTCTTTTTAGAGTCCTAGTAGAGTCTTCGCAGGTCATAGCATGTCTGGAGCATAATTGGAGATATTGAAGCTTTTTGGAGCATTGCAAGATGAAGCCACGAAGTGTACAACTCGGAAGGCGAATGATGGCTTGGGTGACACTCGTCACCCTTAGGGGTGACGCTCTTCACCCGTAGAGGAAGAAGTCGCGGCTTTGTTTTCAAAAGATGAATAATTATTTGCAGAATTGGCCCATAAGTTCCAGTATTTACAAAAATGCCCCAGATCGTGTTTTAGCTTGTATATATTAGGTTTTCAGCCATTGTTGGCTTTTATCTCAGATTTTTTAGAATTCAGAGAGATAGAGAGAGGATTTTATTCAGAGCTTTTGGGGAGACAGATCTTGTACTCTTTTTGGAGAAGATTTCGAACCCCTTTATCTTTTATTCTATTCTTTCAATGCAATTTTATTCAGCTATGCTTTGTGATTCCATGATCATGTCTGAGTAGTTTGCTAGTTAAGTTAGGGCTTTTCAAAGGTTGATGAAAAATTTGTAGAATTGCTATCTGTTAGGAATATCTTTTGGTTCTTCATCTCTACTTGCTTTAAAACCGATTTCTTAGACACATCATCTAGAAATCCGAAAATCATAGGTTGTTTAATATATGTGAGAGCATTATTGATAACCTGACCTAGAATTGGCCCAAAAGTTTCAGTATTTACAAAAATGCCCCAGATCGTGTTTTAGCTTGTACATATTAGGTTTTCAGCCATTGTTGGCTTTTATCTCAGATTTTTTAGAATTCAGAGAGATAGAGAGAGGATTTTATTCAGAGCTTTTGGGGAGACAGATCTTGTACTCTTTTTGGAGAAGATTTCGAACCCTTTTATCTTTTATTCTATTCTTTCAATGCAATTTTATTCAGCTATGGTTTGTGATTCCATGATCATGTCTGAGTAGTTTGCTAGTTAAGTTAGGGTTTTTCAAAGGTTGATGAAAAGTTTGTAGAATTGCTATCTGTTAGGAATATCTTTTGGTTCTTCATCTCTGCTTGCTTTAAAACCGATTTCTTAGACACATCATCTGGAAATCCGAAAATCATAGGTTGTTTAATAGATGTGAGAGCATTATTGATAACCTGACCTAGCATTAGATGAGCAAAACGGTTTATTGGAAAGAGATTTGGCTTAGGATTTTTGTGAACAGTTGAACTTGATCATTACTGCATGTTTAGGTTGTTAGAGTTTGCAAAGAGATCTGAAACTCTGTGATTTAGACATAGTTAACTTCTGCAATGAGAATTGATTAGTTATATATATTTGCGATTCATGTTCAAGACGGTTCTTATTCATTCCTGATTTCATGCATTCTACATTCTCGGATTCAACCTGCGAATTGCCCTGACTTAGTGCTTTTAGTTTTCTGAGTCTTGAATCTAACAAATTTCGCTTGCTTCCTTTTATTTTGTTATCTCGCATTACATACGCTATTTACTGCTTAGCTTAATCTAAATCTATAATCGATAGTGTAGTTTACATACTCCTTTGGGATTCGATACCCCATATACTACATATGCTTTGATCATACTCCTTTGGGATTCGATACCCCATATACTACATATGCTTTGATGTGCACTGGCAGTAGTTTTATTTGGGTAAAACCTGAGCCCTGTCAAGTTTTTGGCGCCGTTGCCGTGGAGTAATAGCTGCCTATCGTTTTTTAGTATTAGGATTTTGTCTAAGTTTAAATTTTTTTACTAACTTTCTGCTACTTTTATTTGTGCTTGTTTCAGGTGTATCCCTAATCGCAGTACCAGAAGCAACAAAGAAAAGGAGCTTTTGACCTTGGGCATTGACGAGCTAGCTAAGTTGGAGAGGACCATCAAGAAAGCTAAGAAGAAATCTACAATGGTTAATCCACTGATCTTGGTTGAAGATGCAGAAGGTCACTTGGTTGACAGAGAGGGGAACAGGAGGAATGAAGAAGGGCAGAGACTGGATCAAGATGGGAATGTCATAGTTGAACAGCTGGTTCAACAAGTGGCAAAAGACGCTGGAGTTCCTGCTGCTACTAACAACGCTGCTGAGCGTTTTGTTTATAGGACTTTAGGAGATTACAACAGACCTGATCAGTTCTATGCCAACAGAGCTGCAATCCGCCCTCCTGCTATCCAGAGGAATTATTTTGAACTAAAGCCTGCTTATTACCAGCTGGTGGGACAGCATTCTTTCCATGGCTTACCTCATAAGCATCCAATGGATCATATTGAGAGGTTTTAGGATTTGGCTTCAAGTGTCAGAGCTAATGGAGTTAGCTATGACTTTCTGTTCTGCAAGCTTTTCTCTTACTCACTTGGAGGAGATGCTGCATATTGGCTGAAGCAACTAGAGCCTGGTTCACTGACCACTTGGGAGGACACCAAGAATGCTTTTTTGAACAATTTCTATGATGATGCTAGATCAGAGGACCTGAGGACGAAAATTGCATCATTCTCCCAAGGTCCTACTGAAGCTTTTAAAGCTTCTTGGCTGAGATTAAAGTCTTATCAGAGGGAATGTCCTCATCATGGTTTTAGTCAGGTGCAGCTGCTTGGGATTTTCTTCAGAGGCATTGACTGGAAGTATGAGATGGCGCTGAATGCTGCTAGCAGTGGGAACTTCAACACCAACCTTCCAGAACCTGCAATTACTCTGATTGAAAACTTGGCCTGCAACAACAGTACCAAGAATGCAGATTTTCAGAGGATGAAACAAGATTGTTTGAATGATGGGAATCAGATTGCTGAAGTCAAGGCTAAGCTGGACAGCATGCACAGCCTCTTGGTGGGAAAAAGGTAAGTCTACTTTGCTGCAGAGGTGCAGACTTTCAAAAATCCAAAGGAGATTGAGCAGGAAGATGTGAATTTCATCAATGCTGGAGGATTTCAGGGTCAAAGGTATGGAAATCAATAGTGGAACAGAGGCTACAACAACAATAATCAGAAGAGTACCTTCACAGGGAATCAGAGCTCGCCTAGTTACACACCCAAGCCTTAGTTCCAGAAGCCAGAGTTCCAGAAACCTTACCAGAACAGCAGCAACTTCAAAAGGAACTACGGTTCTTCTTCCTACCAATCTGTGATAAACTCATATATTTCACATATTTAGCATACATTTAGAGTAGTTTTCGTGCATACATCTTTCATAATAGGGCTAGTTTCCAGCATTTATCTCATTTTAGGTCCTAGAACACTTTGCATTAGCATTTGCATATTTCTTGAATTATTGCATCATACTCAGGTTGTTTTGGATACACTGGAGCTATGGAGGTGCGTGGATATGCTAAGGATCGAAATGGAGCATATGGATACTTGGAAGAACTCGGCCATGTAGCAAAGGAACCGAGATCGAGGTGAAGATCGTGCTAGGCAGGTCGATCTAGACGAGATCGACCAGAAGATCAAGACACTCAGGTCGTTTCAAGGAAGAAGATCAAGGTCAAGATAGACCAAGATGATTACGGACACAGAAACTAAGCCCGGGAAGAACGAGGGCCAGATCGAGGTCACGACTCGATTGTCTGAGGATCGACCAGAAGATCGATAGAAGCGCTCGATCCACCCGGCTGAATTAATCCGACGATCGGGCAAAAGAGGACGTTCTATGCGGAAGATCGAGTAAGAGATCGATGACTCAGGTCGATCTATAACCTTATCCGGACAGCTCACGTTTTGGAGTTTCGTAAGGGGACTGATACAAGACTTTTTGGAACTTGATTCAATTACCCAAGCTTGTACTAATCAGTTGTAGAATAGCATAGGGTTTTATCAATCCAAAAGGGGAGAATGAAACAGTAAGAATGCAATAGAGATCTTAATTCAAGCAGATAAAGATGGTTTTAGAAGTCTAACAACCTAAGTGATCAAGCAAAGAAGCAAAAGAAAGAAATTAAAGAGCAGTAATGGCAAAGAGAAACAGAGCAAAAACAGAGTAAAAGTTGAACTAAAACAGAGTAAAACTAAACTTCAAAGACTAAAAGATGGTTCAAGATCAAGACAATGGTGATAGGGTGATTCATGTTCATGTCTAGGGTGATCAAAACAAGCAATTCTAAACACTCAACCTTAGGTAAGGAACACTAATAAAGACTAATCCAATCTCTTGGCACTAATCCCTTTGCTAATCATATATTCAAGATAAATCTCTTTACTCAAACACATAATCATCAAGCATTAAAATCAAGTTCCATAAAAGCAATTAAAATGCTAGACATCTAATCTCTTAGACTAGGTTTACTAATCTCTTATATGATATATCAAACATCAACTCACATTCTCATGCATAATCAATGTCTAAAGGCAATTTCTCATCAATATGGTACTTGGCAATAAGCACATTCAAGCAAAAAATGATAGATGCAAAGACTCATGATTATCTAAACACCATTTTCAAGCATTGAACTTCATTCAGGAATTTCATCAAACACTTGGTGTGCATGGGAAAACCTAAAATAAACTTCTCCAACAAAGAGGTACTAGGCATTAAGCACAATCATATAAGAAAGGGAATGAGAAGATCTAAGCCCTAATCAACCTAAAAAATCACTAAAATCACCCCCATCTGCCATAATCTCAAACCTAAAGCAAACTACTCACTAACCATGGTGAAAACCATCAAATCTATGAAGAAAAGATAGTTAATCTTGACTAGAGAAACAAAACATTAAGGAAAATGCAAACTATTATTGAAATAAGCAAGGATTCAAGTTACAAAATTAAAAACCTAAAACAAAGAAGAAGAGACTGCGGGATAAAGAGATGTCTTCCCAGAAATTAGGGATTTCAAATATTTATAGGAGTCTAAGCGAAAATAGCAAAATTGTAAATAAATGGTCTTAAGTCTGGGTTTACATCGGTCAGTTACATTGGTCATCTGTGATCGATGTAAATCCCATCGGTCTGCTTCTGCTGGTCGATGCAGGTTGAACGGTTTCACGATAATTGCGATATCTGTAGAACGGCATATCAGAATGACCTCAAACCAAGTCCTCCTGAAAGCTAACTCACGTGGCTACAACTTGCATGAAGAGGTAAGATTGTTAATAGAGACGGAGGCTACTCGTCAGAGCTGATCTTCAAGTCGGTCAAGATCAACGGCAAAAATTCCAGATGGACATGTGCTCACTTTATTCGACATAACGCTTCAACCACTGATGGAAATAACTCGAAACTAAGACCAAACGAAAGCTAACTCAACTGGCTACAAAGTTAATGAAGAACGCCGAAGACAAATCGGAATGCAAACACCTCATCTGAGCTGATCTTCAGTCGATATGAATCCCATCAGTCAGGAGAGTGATCGATGCTGGTGACCGAAATTCATCCGCTGGGTTTACGTCGATCACTTCTGATCAATGCTGGTGACCGAAATTCATCCGCTGGGTTTATGTTGATCACTTCTGATCGATGCTGGTGACTGAAAATCTGGTATCGGTCACTCTTTGACCGATAGCCTTCGTGCACAGACCGATAGGGGTTGAGCGGTTTCACGAAAACTTCTGTAACTTTGTAAGCACTGATGGGAATGACCTTAAACCAACTTCAGACGCAAGCTAACTCACGGGCTACAACATTGGTGAAGACTGTTCAAGCTGAATCGTGTTGGAGATGCTTTGTCCGAGCCAGTGTTGTCAGGTGAAGTTTCTGGCCGCTTCAACAAGGTGCACCTTCTTCTTGGCTCTTTTCATGTCTTGTGCTGCACCCACCATCATCTCCCATGCTCCTTGTAGCCTAATGAGTACCTGTAAACATCTTTTATGCAAAGAAAATGAAAACTACACCCTAAATGCAACCTAAGTTTAAAAAGAGAAGAAAATGGGACAAAGGATAAGGAAAACATGCAAAAGAGAACCAAAACATGCACTAAATGCAGGCCTGAATGATGTAAATACAAGAGATATCAACACTCCCACACTTGCCTTTTGCTTGTCCTCAAACAAATAAGAACAAATGAGAGAGTGAGGTTTGAAAGTGGGAGCTCAAAACTAAAGGTGTTAATGGAAAAATTGAATCAATGCTCAAGTTATAGGTTCTAAGATGCAAAGAGATTGTTCTACTTTAAAGACTTTAGCCATACCCATCAAAGCAAATAATGAACTCTAGCTTAGCCTACACAAGCATTCAAATCAACCAACTCTTTAACATTCATTAATCAGTAACCAATGGATCATGTTTGTGCAAATCAAGAGAAAACATTTGGTCAAGGGACATGGTTATGAGATGAAAATGATCTCATTCAAATAAGGGTTCAGAGATTCAGAGGATCACTCAATGAAATGATTCTATCTTAGGCAAAATGCTAAAGGTAAAAGCACACCTATGCATGCAAGTTAAAGCTCTCTTCTACCCTTTTTACCCAAGATGAACCTAATAACTTCTAAAACCCCAAGTGAAACTCCTAAATCTACCCTTTCCCAAAGCACTTGATCTCTTCCATCTTCATATTTGGGGAAACTACTTCTTCTTTTGCTTGTGTGGTTGACTTCTTTTTGGAACTTGCTCTTCTTTGTTGCATAATTGGCGCCATTTTCATCACTTTTGGTGGATTGCTTGGTCTGATTACTCCTTTTGGATGACCTTTTGTAAGCTTTGTTGTTGTTGGCACCTTTCTTATTTAGCACTTAGAGCTTTCTTCCTAGTTAACTTAACCAAAAAATGAACTGTTCCCCCATACTACCAATCCCATACTTCTTGTTCTTCTCAAAGATGTAAAAATCTAAAGCTCAAACCACTTACACTACCCTTTCCCAAACTCCTAACCTAATACCAAGCTCAAAATGCAAGCTGTCTACAAGAGAGCTTCTCCTTGCCAGCCTTATTCCTAACACTTTTTGCCAAGATAAGATCGAAAATGATGCAATGCAAGGCCTCACAACTCTCAAAATAGTGTTTAGGTTCAGAAAGAAGGTTTGGTTTTAGGGTGTGGTTAAATGTCCCATAATGATGAAGATCAGCTACTTGGATTAACAAGAGTGGTAAGAAGGGAAGAAGATAATTCAAGTATGTTTATGGGTAGCCATGTAATCACTTTGAATGCAAAAACAAGATAATTCAAAGTCAGGATTATAGTTCTAATAAGATAGAGTTGGAATCGAATCAAAGCAACCTTCTGCATAAGACAAGAATATCAATGCAAGAGTTCAAGATATGGTGCAGCCTTAACTTCAAACTCACTACAATGCAATCAAACAACAGATAACCAAGGCATTGAAAACAATTCAAACATTAACATCTTGACAAGTGTTTATCATCTACTCCCTATGCAAATGTATGTAATCCTATATGAAATGCATCTAGACTCAATCTTAGTTATGTAAATGCAACTAAATGATCTTTTTGGCTCCAAAAAATTTGAAAATTTCATGGATTTTCAGTGCACATAGATGAATGCATGAATGCATGAGACTCAAGTATGTAAAAGAGAAAATAAGAAAACAGAACACAATGTTAAATACAATGCCCTCCCCCACACTTGAATTACACAGTCCCTTGGGTAATAGAAGCTTGAAGGAGGGTAATAAAAGATATTCAGAAGTATTCAGGAGCAAAGGAGCATGATTGTGTACCTTAGAGGGAGTTTGGTCAGACTGGGTCCCAACCTATGTCACGCATGGCCTCTTCCACAACCAATTCACCAAGCTCACAAGAGACTAGAAACTTTCCTGGATTACCAAGCTTCTTTATGTTCTGCTCCTTAACCTCAGATGCTCGAGTTTTAACCCTTAGTTTCTCAAGCTCCTCTTGACCATTCAGACCTCTCATTTCCATTTGAGCAGCATAAAGGGTCTGAAACATCTGTACTAGCTGCTTTTTGAATCTTTCTGGAAAAGGGATAGTGTGCTGATAAACAGGAAGGAGAGCAGCTTGAGTCTTCTCTTGAACATCAGGAACTTCAGTCAAGTATTCCTTGGTATCATCAACAAGTTCATGTGGCGCCCACCACTCTTCTTCTTCTGAGTTTTCCCCTTCGTCAAAGGGTTCTTCTTCTGCAAGAGTTCTTTGAGAGTGTGGTGCTGGTGAAGTTCCTTGTTTGACCTCCATGTCGGCTTCAACAACCTCAGCTTCAATGACTTTGTCTTTTTCATCAGCCTTGGCATCACTAGCTGAACTCAACTGAAAAGACTGATGGAAATGCAAAGCAAAGAAATATAAGCATGATTAAACAAGCTAGATTGAAGAAATACTTAATGATTAAAGCAAGATTAAGAGTTTACAAAACTAAAAACTTGAAAACTAGAACAATGGCGATAAGCCTAAAGGAAAGCTCGAAAAAGTAGTAGACAAAGCGTGGTTAAAGAAAGTGATAAGGTTTTATCGCCCAAAATAGGCCATCAAGAAAAATGGTCCCCTCACTAAAATCTAAAAGTGAGCTGTCCGGATAAGGTGTAGGGATCGAGCAGAGTAGTCGATCTGATCGCTCGATCTCCCGGCTAGAGCGTCTGCTTTTGCTCGATCCTTGGGTCGATTCGGTCAGATGGATCGAGTACTTCAATCGATCTGCTTGTCGATCCTCGGATGATCAAGTCGTGAACTCGATCTGGCTCTCGTTTTGCATGGCTTTAATCCACGTCTGTACTCACGATCGATCACCTCGGTCGATCTTGTCCTCGATCCCTTCCTTGAAACGACCCGGGCTTAGTCGATCTCATCTAGATCGACCTGCCTAGCTCGATCTTTCTCTCGATCTCTGGTTCTTTGCTGAATGGCTGAGTTCTCCCAAGTGTCCGCAAGCTCCTTCTCGATCCTTAGCATGTCCACACAACCTCCACAGCTCCGGTGTGTCCCAAACAACCTGAATATGATGCAAGAATGCAAGAAATATGCAAATGCTAATGCAAAATGCACTTAGGACCTAAAATGAGACAAATGGTGCAAACTAGCCTAAAATGTAAGATGAATGCATGAAAAACTACTCTAAATGCATGCTGAATATGCGAAATATATGAGTATATCAACTCCCCCAAACTTGCCTTTTGCTTGCCCTCAAGCAAACAAAATTCAAGAAAGGAAGAGAGGTTTTAAAAATGGGGGCTCAAATTCCTTGACAAGTGTTTTTCAAATGAATCAATTCAATGGTCCTAGTTCTTAATCCTAAGATGCAATGGAAAAACTCATACTCCAAAGAACTTAGCCATATTCATCACATATTGAATCTCAAATCATGACTCTCATATTTCAAACAATCCAAGAGTCCTAACCTTTAACATTCATTAAGATCAAACCGTGAATCACACTTATGCATTTTAAAACCGAATACATTTGGCTTAGGGACAAAGGTTATGAGACAAAGATGATCTCATTCAAGCGGGTAATTCAAACAATGGTTTATCTCAAAAAGGAATGAATTTATGCATAATGCTAAAGATAAAGGCAATTGATGCAAACATGACTAGACTCTCATCTACCCATATACACTAACAATGATCCTAATCCCTCTCTCAATCTTCTTTTCTTTTTCAAGCTCACTCACCCTCCTAAAGACTACCCACGTCAACAAGGCAAGTCGCCTAGCAAAACCCAAATAAAAAAGCATCATTTTAAAACCCTTTTGGCTAGTGGTAAGGCCATAATCATACTTAGCTCTTTTCAAAACTTTGATAGCTCTCTTCTTATAATTTTTTTCTTTTTTTACCTGGCCTTTTGGCTCTTTTATTAAACTCTTTTTTTTCTCTTTTTCTTTTTTTTTGAGAGCTATCTTCTTTTCAAACATGAGCTTTCATTTTAAAACACGGCCTACCACTTAAAACCATATATTTCCTTTAGTTCAAACCCCAAACATCAAACTCTTTTCAAACCGCAAACAAAAACAAAACAACTCCCATGAATCCCCGCCCCCAAACTTAAGCCTAAAACTAGCTTCAAAATGCAAAGCTAGCAATCATATGAGAGCATAATCATGTCGCCTAAACCTAACACTTTATGTCAAGTTCAAACCGAAAATAAGGCCTCGCAATGATGTCACACAAGAAAATTGGCTTGAAAGGAAGGTAAGGGTCAAGGTGGGAAGTTCTATTCAGGCTTACAAGAGAGTGGTGAAAGGGATAAGAAAGCCTAAATATGTATAAGTGATTCATGTATCCTTTTTCAAATGCATAAGTATGATAATTAAAAATTCAAGTTAAGGTTCTCACTTGGTAGGAAATGATTCAATTCATGAATGTTCAACTTAAGCCACGAAAATCAAAACAAATGATCCAAATATGGTCAGAGCTTACTTTCAAATTATATACAATGCATCAAAGAACTACTAACTAGGGCCTTGAAACAATTCATAAGCTTAAAACACTTTTCAAGAAAAACTTTTGCCCCTTATGTATATGCGAACAACCTAAATGATTAAAATTCTAGACTCAATCCTAAAATGTCTAACAATGCAAATACAAGCTACATGAATTTTTTGAAAATTTTTAAATCTTTTATGATTTTTTGTATTTTTCTATGCCTTAGATGATGCATGATGACTCAAGGATGATAATTCGAAATAAGATCCAAATAAAAAATGTCAAATAACACACACTCTCTCCCAAACTTGAATGACACCGTCTCGGTGGCAAACAAATTCAAGAGGAGTCAAAAACACAAAGCAAAAATGAAAAAGATGCATGATATTTACAAGGTTGTGTGTGGTACCTCGGAGCTAGGCACGGCTGGAGCTTGAGGATTCTCCAGACTTCCTGCTCTTTCTAGGAGTGTCATGGGTGATCGCCTTGCCCTTCTCCTTGCTTGCTCCTTCGTGTAGAGAGAGGCGTGCAACTTGGTTGCTTCCTTAAGGCTCACGGATCTCTATACCTCCGGTTGATCGTCTTCTCTTCTCCGGTTGCTCGACCTCCTCACTAGAAGACGCATCAGATGAGATTCCTTGTAGATCCTTGATCTTCCTAGCAAGTTTCTTGATCATCTTGCTCTGCCATTTGTTGATCTTGCGTTGAACCTCCACGACCGATGCAAGAAACTTCTCGGCTTTTGTTCTCGGCTCATAATCAAGCATTGGGAGGTCGAAACTCGCTGGCATCACGGCATCTGAAGGAGGCGACTCTGAAGGTGCACGAGGGATTTGAGGGGGAGCTGCTGCTGGTCCAAGGGCTGTGAAGCATTCCTCATTGCTTGGCAGAAACTCTATGGTGCCGACGCTTTCTAGGTGAGTTTCATCAGGGTTGGTAGGATGCAAACCTTCTTCTCAGTATCAGTGTGGGTGAACAAGTAGGCATAGAACGATGGAGCTGGCGTCGGACCTAAGGAATCCGTGTTGCTCATGTAGGTCTCGTCCATGTAGGCTCTCTCCGCGCAAGGCTCAAACTCCTGAAGAGGAATTCCGGCTTGTGTGAAGAGCGGTGTGAGGAAGCCTCCAATGAGTGTTGAGCTCGCTTTACACCTCAATGCCCACGCCTTGTACTTGACTAAAGAGGAAGCCAAGATACAACCATAGTTGACGTCGTTGCCAAGTTAATCCTCCATCGGCTCATCATTCTCCTTGGCATCGCAAAGGACCTTCTTAATCCCTTGGAAGAGGAAACACAACTCATTCTTGGTAACCGTTGGAGCCACGGATCTCCCACTGAAAGTGTTAGCTAAGAGCTTGAGGGCGTATATCAGCACAGGGTTGCAAACCTTCTTGATCTTGGCTGTATTGATCTTGTAGTCTTCATTGCAAATCAGGTCTCATTGATCATTGGCGGATGCGAACTGAGGGAACTCCACTTGCTTGGCCGCAGCATTAAGACCGTAGGCTTGACACAGCTCGGTGATGGAGAGGTGATAAGCCTGCTTCCTGATCTTGAACGTGAGGTGACCTTTGGAGGGAGCTGGAAGGCTTGGATCTTCATAGGAGAAGTCCAAGGTTGAGAGGAAGTCAAGAGTTACCTCGGGGTATGTGGGGCTGACAACTGGTTTCTTTGCAAGGGTGAGGATGCAATGAGGCTATCAAACTCAAATGCAACACTTAGGTTGTAGTACAGTATGCAAGTGAGAGTCAATCCATTTCTAGGAGCAAGGAAGATCAAAGAGAATGCAAGGGCTTTGCAAATCTAAGCGAATAAAGATCAGTTTTGAGAAAATCCCTAAAAACTAGATGCAGCAACTAAATGTAATGCAAAACTATTTTAGAATTACCAGGAATGATCAAACTACCATGAGGAACAAACAGAATAATTAAAGGACAAAGCTACAATTACTAAAATTCGACTAGTGGATCGACCACAGGATCGACCACTAGATCGAGCAACAACGATCGATCTCGTCTAAAGATGTAAGAACAGTGAAACTAACGACCAGGATGCAATCAAAGATCGAGCGAATGACGAGAGAGGATGTAAAAATGCTAAGAAAGAGGGTCTAGGGTTGAGATTCATTGTCAGGGGTTTCAAAGGTCCGAACTTGGGTTGAAAACTTTAAATCGACTCACTTTGTGAGAATCTCTAAGCCTTGAAAACGAAATAAGATCTATCTGTGGCTTTCGGTATAGATCACTCCTTCATCCTCTCCTCCAAACCCATGGCTTCTGGTGGAAAGAGAGGTTGAAGGGCAGAGAAAACAGATTTTAAACACATGGCTTAACTAGTCCCCCAAACTTCCATGGCTTTTGGGAAGGGGTAACTAGTCTCTAGGGTGCGATCTTCAGAGGTCCCTGGATCCTGTCAAGGTAAGAGATCTCTCGGATCATAAAGCTCTTGGCGTGAGAGTCTTTAAGCTTTAGGAACTCAACACCCTAGAAGAGATAGCCATTAAGCGCTAGAAAACTCCAAGATCGAAAACCTTTTTGACCCCTTGAATCCTCTCAACCCCGAAACCCTAATGAAACTACTCACTACACATAAGGTAAATCAAGCAAAACATGGAGAAAGAAACGATGAACATGAAAAAGAACTCAATTAAACTCAAACGATTCGATTACAAAAGCAAGAAAAACTTCAAGTTCAACAATGGTGGATAATCTCCAAAACCAGAGAGAAAAGCATCAAAAGATAAGATTGAAAAAGTGTGTGTGGAAAAAGACATCGCCGCTTTCCCAAAATGGCGAAAACAACCCGATGGTCCCCCCCCTCGCTAGCGGCCAAAAGCGGTGGAAAGGACAGAGATCGACCTCGGGATCGAGCGGCTCTCTCGATCATCTTCGGACATCGTGTCTTCAACTCGATCTGGGTCTCGATCATCTTCGGCGGATCGAGTGTTGCATCCGATCTTTGTATCGATCTTTGGTCGGATCGAGTGGTGGACTCGATCCGGCTCTCGCTCTGCATGGCGTCATTTACGTCCGTACCGTTTGATCGATTGCTCCACTCGATCTTCGTCTCGATCATTTCCCTAGGATCGCCTGGTCTTCTCGATCTTCTGGTCGATCTCATCTAGATCGACCTGTCATGCTCGATCTGCTCACCGATCTCTGGTCCTTAGCAAACATCTGACCTTCCACGAACCGCCACAACAGCTTCAGAACGTCCACGAACCTCCACGACTCCAAAGTGGCCATAAACAACCTGAATGTGATGCAAAATGCAAAGAACATACGTATGCTGGTGCGCGAATGCTCTAGGACCCTAAGTGATGTAATCTAGTCTAAAGCATGATGTAAATGCATGAAAAGCTAACTAATATGTGTGCAAAATGTATGCAATGTGCAGTAACATCAACTCCCCCAAACTTACTTCTTGCTTGCCCTCAAGCAACAGAAAATAAGTAAGGAAGAGAGGTTTAAAAACGAATGGGGGTTTAAGCTTCTTGCAAAGGTGCCTTTCAAATGAATCAATCTCAATGTCCTAGTTAACAGTTCCAAAATGCTATGCACACACTCATACTCCAAAGAACTTAGCCATACTCATCACACAAAGAAATTCAGATCATGACTCCCCTATTCCTAACAATCAAAGAAACTCATCATTTAACACATTAACATCCGAACCATGAATTAAACTTATGCACTTAAAAGCAGAACACATTTGGCTAAGGGTGTAGGTTATGAACATAGAATGATCTCATTTGAAAAGGGTTTTCATTTAAAACAAGGGTTTCTCTCAAAAGTGGCAAGAACTTTATGCATAATGCTAAAGGTCAAGGCAATTGATGCATACATGATCAGATTGTCATCTATCCATGTAAACTAACAATGATCCTAAACCCCTCTCAATTATTAACTTTCATCCTCACTCACCACTTAGAATCTACCCCTTTTTCTCAAAGCTTAGCATTCCCCAATTCAAAACAGAAAATATTTTTAACTCTTTAGGCTAGTGAAAAGATTGAAAATAATTTGCTCTTTAACCATTTCTTGTTGGTAGCTCTCTTATTATTTTTTTTTTTCTCTTTTTTTTTTCTTTTCTTTTTTTTTGGCACTTAGGCTCTTTTCTTTTTCTTTTTATTTTTATTTGAGAGAGCTACCTCCTGAAATTTATTAGAGCATATAAATAATTTTTAAACACAACCCTTCACTTAAAACCTATTTCTTTCTTTTAAACACCAAACTCTTTTAAAACCGAGAACAAATAAACATGAAAACAACCCCAATGATCCCCCAAACTTATCCTAAGCCTATACCTAGCTTCAAAATGCAAAGCTAGCAATCATATGAGAACCTAATCGTGTCGCCTAAACCTAACACTTTATGCTAAGTTCAAAACAGAAAAAGAAGGCCTCACAATGATGTCACACAAGAAATATTTGGCTTCAAAGAAGGGTAAGGGTCAAGGTGGGAGTTCTACTTAGGCTCACAAAGAGTGGTAAAAGAGCGAAGAGAGACTAAATATTTTAAAATCCATGTGTTTATTTTCAAATGCATAAGGATGATAATTAGAATTTCAGATTAAGGTTTTCACTTATTAGGACAAGTTTCAAATCATGAGAGTTCAATTCAAGTCACGAAAATCATAGCAAGTGATCCAAGCATGGTAAAAACTTACTTTCAATGTATAAGCAAAGCATTAGAGAACTACGAACTAGGGCATTGAAATAATTCATGAGTATAAAACACCTTTTTAAGAAAACTTTAACCCCTTATGCAAATGCAAACAACCTAGATGCTAAGAAAAGTTCTAGACTCAATCCTAACATGTTTTGACAAGATGAATGCAACTACATGAATCTTTGAAAATTTTTAAAAAATTTCACCAATTTTTCATGAACTAAAGACTCAAGGATGCTAAAGAGAAAATAAGATCAGAAAACACATGTTAAACCACACATGTACTCCCCCAAACTTGCTTGACACCGTCCCGGTGGCGAACAAATTCAAAGGAGCACCAAAACACAAAGCAAAAAGAAGCAAATATGAGCGGTTATGTACAATAGAAGAAGGTTGTTACCTCTGGTCTAGTCTCGGCTGGAACTTGAGGATGTTCCAGAGGAGCTAGACACTATGGTTTTGCCCTTGCCAGTTGGTTCTTGAAGAGAAAGACGCGCCGGCTGAATGTTGTTGCCTTGAGTCTCGCGGATGACAACTCCACCGGTTGAGAGCCTCCTCTTCTCTGGTTGTTGAACCTCTTCACTTGCATCTTTCTTAGGCGAGCCTCCCTGAAGTGCTTTGACCTTCTTGGCAAGTTTCTTGAGCATTTTGCCTTGCCATTTGTTGATTTTCCTTTGCATCTCCACAACAGATACTAGGAACTTCTCCGTTTTGGTTCTCGGCTCAAAGTCTATCTTGGGAAGGGTGTAGGCTTCGGGCATCTCATCTTCCGTGGCTGGAGACTCAGACCTTTGACGAGGAGCAATCGCTGGGGCAGGCGTTCCTCCTAGAGGAGCAAAGCACTCCTCTTCTGTTGGCAAGAACTCGATGTTCCCAACACCAAGCAGCTCGGTCTCGTCTTTGTTTGGCAGGATGCACACTCTCTTCTCGTTTTTGTCGTCTATGAAGAGATAAGCGTAGAACCCTTCTGCTGGCGTGCGTCCCAAGCTGTCGGTATTCCTCATGTAGACCTCATCCATGAAAGCTCTAGCTGGGACGTGTGTGAAGTCGTGTATAGGTACACCAGCTTGTAAGAATAGATGAGTGAGGAAGCCGCCAATGAAAGAAGAGGTTGCCTTGCACCACAAGGCGTAAGCCTTGTACTTCACCAAGGAGGCAGCAAGCACGCATCCATAGTTCACCTCGTCGCCGAGTTCGTCCTCCATAGGTTCTTCATTCTCGGCCGGATCACACAACAAATGCTTCACGCCTTGGAACAAGAAGCAAAGCTCGGTCTTCGTGACCGTGGGAGCAACTGACCTCCCGCTGAACGTGTTGGCGATCAGCTTCAAAGTGTACCTCAGCACCGGGCTTCTCACTCTCTTGATCTTGGTGGTGTTGGCTTTGTAGTCTTCGTTGCTGATCAGGTCCCAAAAATCGTTTGCTCGCTTGAAGGGAGGGAACTCGATCTTGGTGGCAGCTGCGTTGAGACCATACGCTTGACATAGCTCGGGGATTGAGAGGCTGAATGCTTGATGTCCAACATTGAAAAAGAGGCGACCTTGTGAAGGAACGGGTGCGGTAGGGTTCTCGTAACGAAACTCCAACATGGCAAGGAAGTTTATTGTCACTTCTGGAATGGTTGGCCAATCCATCCGTGACAGACATCTTAAGCCAATGTTCTTGAGGAGTTGGTCGAAATCTCCAAGGATCCCTAGCTTGAACAGCAGCTCCCGGTCCACAAACTTAGTAGGCTCAAACCGAAGCCTTTCAAGCCTTTTCTTGTCCCTCTTCTCATCCTTACTCCATCTGACCCTCTCTTGAACAGCCACCTCTTGTCCCTCTCCCTCTTGTGCTGTCTATTCTCTAGTTCTTTTGGGAGCCATTGTACCTGAAACAAATTTCTCAAGGAATTTGATAAGCAAAACGGCGATCGGATGAGAGAAGAAGAAAGGTGAAGAAGAATGTTTATAAATAATACCCTAGAATTTTGGGGAATTAATAAAAATTATAGCAAAATAAAGGAGAATCAAATCTTTAGATACTAGAAAATCCAGAATTATTCCTCTTATTTAGCTAAATTTTAAAATTCAAAACGGCCCTATCATCTAAAACAATATCTTGCGAAATAAAAGGGAATTTTCCAAAAAAATATTTCATTAAACTCCAAAAATACCTTTTGCAAGATTTTTAAAGAGTCTTGCTAGCCTTTGAAAACAGAAAACTCTCACTCTCTTTGCTTAAAATTTCCGAGAAAACAAGAATGAGAGGATGAGAAGTTGTTGAAATATTTAAAGGTTAAGCAAGAAAAAAAACCATGGGTAGGAAAGGTGGTTTTCTGATAAAGTCGTGGTCAAAGCACATCTTTCATGGTCAAAGATGCTTGCCTTGACCAAGTTTTGAATTTAAAAACTGGAGGGAAAAGAATAAAGGAGGGAAAGAAAATGTTACCTCGACATGAGATCGAGTCCGTTTGGTCGATCTAGGACTCGATCTCATGCCCATAATGGCTTAGATCGAGAGGGTTACTCGATTTGAGACTCGATTCATGATGAATCAAGTCTTGGATCGATTGGCTCTCTCGATCGTTGAGATTTTGGCTCCACGGCTAAGTCCTCGTGATTGAACTACGTCCTCGATTTAGGGGTTGATTTGGCATAGATCAGTGATGGATCGAGTCGAGTGATCGATCTGTTTTCAAAGGATTTTCCCGAGAGAAATTAGATCGGTCGATCCATTTAGGATCGATCGATCTGTTTTCGTCCAGGTCGATCTTATCACTCGTTCTCGTCTAGATCAACTGGCTCCTCTCGATTCACTGAGTCGATCTAGCAAAGATCGAGTCAGGATTAGTCGATCTAGGACTCGATCTCTAGCCCTTTTCTTAACCCATATCGCCTCTTTTGACCTTCAAGATCGAGGTTTAGACTCCTTATACCTGTTCCTACACACTTTGCAAAATAAAAACATAAAACTGAATGAGAAATAAAGCAGAAATATGTACAGGATAGACATGGGAATGCCTTCCAAGTGCGCTTTCTTTAATGTCTTTAGCTAGACTTTACTTTGTTTAGGCAGATGGTGGGTCTTGGAGAAGCACCGAGGTACCCTCCTTGTCATAGCTGTTCGCCTAGTAAGGCTTGACCCTGTGTCCGTTCTCGGTGAATGTATTGCCACTCTTGCCCATCAATGTAACAGCTCCATAAGGTAGCACTTCTTGGATAACAAACGGCCCGCTCCACCTTGACTTCAGCTTTCCCGGGAAGAGTTTGAGTCTTGAATTATACAGCAGTGCCAAACCTCCTTCCTTAAGCTCCTTGGCAACCAACTTCTTGTCATGAGCTTCCTTAGTCCGCTCCTTGTATATCCGAGAGCTCTCATAAGCATTCAGCCTTATTTCGTCCAGTTCATGTAGCTGGATGAGGCGCCTCTCTTGAGCAGTCTTGAGGTCAAAGTTCAGCCTTTTTACAGCCCACAGTGCACGGTGTTCCAGCTCAACCGGGAGGTGACAGCCTTTACCATAGAGCAGAGTGAAAGGGGTTGTACCAATAGGTGTTTTGAAGGTGGTACGGTAGGCCCAAAGAGCGTCATCCAGCTTTACTGCCCAGTCTTTCCTTGTTGCTCCGACAGTCTTCTCAAGTATAGCCTTGATTTGGCGTTTGGATACTTCCACTTGACCGCTCGTTTGAGGATGATACGGTGTAGCCACTTTATGCTTAACGCTGTACTTCCTCAAAAGGTTCTCAAAGACCTTGTTTATAAAGTGGCTTCCTCCATCGCTTATAACCACCTTAGGTACCCCAAACCTCGGGAAAATGATGCTTTTAAACAGCTTGATCACCACCTTAGAATCGTTTGTAGGGGAAGCAACAGCCTCAACCCATTTAGAGACATAATCAACTGCTACTAAGATGTACTTGTTGCCGTATGAAGAAGGAAATGGCCCCATGAAGTCGATTCCCCACGCGTCGAACACGTCAACCTCGAAGATAGGTACCTGAGGCATCTCGTTCCTCTTAGTGATATTCCCTGCTCGTTGACATGCTTCGCAGCTCTTCACAAACTCGTGTGCATCTTTGAAGATGGACAGCCACCAGAAACCAGCTTGCAACACTTTTGTGGCAGTCTTGAATGAAGCGAAGTGTCCTCCGTAGGAAGAGCCATGACAGTGATAGAGGATGTCTCTAGCTTCTTCCTTCGTAACACACCTCCGGTACAAACTGTCCACCCCTCTCTTGTATAAGTAGGGCTCGTCCCAAAAGTAGTCACTCGCCTCTCTCATAAACCGCTTCTTGTGATAGCTGTTGAGATGTGTTGGCTCCTCTCCGCATGCTAAATAGTTCACAACATCAGCGTACCAAGGAAGATCCTCCTCTTTGAAGCTCAACACCTCCTCAAACTACCCTTCTAGCCTTCCACAAACAGCCGTAGTGATCGCCATGAGTTGCTTTTCTGGAAGAGAGTCATCTAAGGGAAGAGACTCGTCGATCCTTAGCCGAGATAGATGGTCAGCGACTCCCTTTTCTATTCCCTTCATGTCTTTAATCTCCATGTCAAATTCTTGAAGCAAGAGGATCCACCTCAAAAGCCGAGGCTTAGTGTCCTTCTTTGAATAGATGTATCGCAAAGCCGCGTGATCTGTGTAGACAATAGCCTTGGAACCCACAAGATATGACCAGAACTTCTCAAAGGCGAACACTACTGCAAGCAACTCCTTCTCTGTAGTAGTGTACCTCGTTTGCGTGTCATCCAAGGTTCTTGAAGCATAGTAAATCACATGCAGCTTCTTGTCTTTCCTCTGACCAAGAACGGCTCCTACGGCATAGTCACTAGCATCGCACATGATCTCAAAGGGTAGTGTCCAGTCTGGTGCTTGAACTATAGGAGCTGATGTAAGGGCTTCCTTGATGGTCATGAAAGCTCGCAAACACTCCTCATCAAACACAAACTCAGCTTCCTTGCACAGCAACCGTGTAAGAGGGCGTGCAATCTTGGAGAAGTCCTTGATGAAGCGCCTATAGAACCCGGCGTGTCCCAAGAAACTTCTGATTCCCTTAACGTTAACCGGCGCCTCAAGACCCATCATGACTTCCACTTTAGCCTGATCAACCTCAATGCCCTTCTCTGATATCTTGTGACCAAGCACGATCCCTTCCTTAACCATAAAGTGGCATTTCTCCCAGTTTAGCACCAAGTTTGTCTCTTCACAACGCTTTAGTACCCTGCAAAGATTCAACAAACACGCAGAAAAGGACGCACCATAGACAGAGAAGTCATCCATAAACACCTCTACCATCTCTTCTATTAGATCGAAGAAGATCGACATCATACACCGCTGAAACGTAGCCGGTGCATTACACAATCCAAACGGCATCCTTCTATAAGCAAAGTTACCGTAGGGACATGTGAAGGTCGTCTTCTCCTGATCATTTGGGTGAATTGGTATCTGAAAGAAACCGCTATACCCATCGAGGAAACAGTAGTAAGGGTGATTATCAAGTCTCTCAAGCATTTGATCAATAAAAGGCAAGGGGAAATGATCTTTCCTAGTTGCAAGATTAAGTTTCCTATAATCAATACACATCCTATGACCAGTGATGGTTCTAGTAGGAATAAGCTCATCTTTATCGTTCCTTATGACCGTGATCCCTCCCTTCTTAGACACCACGTGTAGAGGGGAAACCCACGTGCTGTCACTTATGGGATAGATCACGTCAGCCTCTAAAAGCTTAAGGATCTCTTTCTTAACAATCTCTTTCAAATTAGAATTTAAACGCCTTTGGTGTTCTATAGAAGAGGCGTTCTCATTATCCAAGTGAATCCTGTGAGTGCAAAGCATTGGTAAAAGGCCCTTGATGTCACTTAAAGAGTACCTAATGGCCTTCCTATACTTTCTCAGCTCAGTCAAGAGCGAGTGCAACTCATCATCACTTAGGTTTTCATTCACAATCACGAGATAGGTGATATTAGGCCCTAAGAAAGCATACCTTAGCCCTTTTGGGAGCTCTTTAAGGTCCACCGTTGAGGCTAACAGCTCTCTCCAGTCATCGTCGAGGCTGTTGTTGTTGTTTTCCTCCTTGGAACTCTCCTTAGAACCCGAGGCATGGCCCATAAGACTGCTTTCCTTAACCGCTATCCCTTCTGAAATCGAGTCCTCCAGTCGATCTTGCTCTTGATGTCATCTAGATTGAGCAGTTTCGCTCGATTCACTTACTCGATTCGATGTGGATCGAGTAAGGGATCGAGACGCTGAGTCGATCACCTGATTAGACCCTAAAATGATCGGAAGGTCTCTCTCGATCGTCGACTCGATTGTTTTTCCGGATCGATCATTCCTCTCGATCTGTCTGTCGATTGCTTCACCGGATCGAGTTGTGTTCTCGATTGCCTTGTCGATCTGACTCCTACATCGAGTGATAGCGTCGATCTCAGGGTCGATCTCTAGGCAGCAGCCTTCATCCTTCTTAACAATCTTCCTAGAATCCAGCAAGTTGGCGTACTCCTGGGTCCTCTGATCTACATAGCCGAACTCTCCTGGCTCTTTAGTTAGTGCCAGCTTCAAATAATCTTCCTGAGCCAGCTCTTCCAGCAACTCATCCGCTAAGGCATCCATTGTTTCAATGTAGAAAGCTTGCCCTTCTATGGTCGGCTTCTTTAGAACCTCATTGGTATCGAAGTCTAGCGTTATATACTTTCCCAAGTGCAAGGCAATCTTCCCGTTCTTGACGTCGATGATAGCCCCGGCTATTGCAAGGAATGGCCTCCCAAGGATGAGGTCCTTAGGCTCTTCATCCATCTCCAACACGACGAAGTCCGTAGGCACGTTCACACCGCTGATTCGCACCGGTAGATCTTCAAGCAGTCCCACTGGTAGCCTCACACTCCTATCAGCCAGTACCAACGAGATTCTACAGTCTTTAAAACGAGTAAAGCCAAGCTTTTTGGCCACGGAATGAGGCATCAGATTTATGATAGCTCCGAGATAACAAAGGCAACTCTTGAACTCTAGAGGACCTAAAGCGCAGGGTATAGTGAAGCTTCCAGGGTCTCCCAACTTCTTAGGGACTATTTCTTTATGTATCACAGCATTACACTCCTCACTTAGAACGAGCACCTCCTTGCTTTCCTTATTCTTCTTCACGAGATTGTCTTTGAAGAATTTGGCGCATTTAGGCATCATCGCAAGGCAGTCAACGAGAGGTAGCTTGATCTCTACGTCCTTAAGATGCTTCTCAAAGAGGATTCTATGCTTCTCTATGAGTTGCTTCTTGAAGCGGCCAGGAAAAGGCAGCTTAGGTACAAACGGTGGAGGTACATAAGCATCCTTCTCCTTAGCAGTTTGTTCCGCTTTCTTCTCAGCAACTGCTTTGTCTCCTCTTCTTGGCCCTTGGATATAGACATTATCAAAGTTAATCTCATCATCAGCTGAAGGTTTACCCTCCCCCTCTTGAATTACAACGTCCTCGTTGTTCTTAGGAGTAACCGGAGGTTCTAGCACTTTGCCGCTTCTTAATGTGATGGCGTTGGCATATTCCTTAGGATTCTGCTCACACTTGCCCGGTAGGCTATTCTGACCACTTGTACTCGCTTTCCCTTTCTCTAGCTGCTTGATCTTGTTGTTTAAGTTGGTGATCTGAGTGGAGAAGTCAGTAAGAGACGAGTCTAGACGAGTGTTCATCTCGGCAAACTTTTGGTTTGTAGAGGCTTGCCCTTGGATCAGCTGCTGAAACATGGCCTGAACCGGATCAACTTGTTGTTGCATCGGCTGTTGCTGCTGAGGTGTAAAACCTGGAGGGTAGTTTGGCGTATAACCCTTGTTACCTTGGTGTTGCCCTTGGAAGTTGTTCTGCCCTTGACCTTGGAAGCCGCCACTCGGCTGAAAACCTTTGTTGTAAGGTATGAAAGGTTTTGCTTGCTGAGCAGGGTACACTTGGTCTTTAGGGTTGGCAACGTTGGTACTACGGTAGGAGAGATTGTTGTTCTGGTTGTAGCCTTGTTTGTAGCCGTGAGGTTTGTAATTGTTCTGTCCCGCCACCCAATTGGCTTCTTCCTGGCTCAACTCAAGCTCTTCTTGATTCTCATTAGTTTCACCAACAAAGTGGACATGCTTCTGGTTGGCTAACACCAGCTTATCAATCTTCTCATGCAAAGATTTCAGCTCCTTTTTGTGAGACTCTAGCTCAGATCCTCTTGGCGCACGATCATAATCATCAGCGTAGTTGCCATCACTCAATGCCATGTTTTCAATTAGCTCCATGCCCTGTTCTACCTCCTGACCAAGGAAGTTCCCTTTACTAGCTGTGTCAAGCAACAACGTGATCTTTGGTGAAGCTTCGCGGTAGATGGTGCTGAGTAAGGTCTCCTCACTGAAACCGTGATGAGGACATTGGATCGTGTAGTCTTTGAAACGTTCCATTGCCTCGTTGAATGTCTCGTTGTTTCGTTGAGTGAAGCCGCTGATTTCGCTTCTCAAACGTGCTGTTCTGGTGCTAGAGGAGAATTTTGAGAGAAAGACCTTCTTACACTCGTCCCATGAGGTGATGGTGCCTTGTGGGAGGGTCTTCTCCCAATGCCTAGCTTTGTCTCTGAGTGAAAAGGGAAAAAGGCGCAGCTTGAAAGCATCTTCTGATATGTCGTTTATCTTGATCATCCCACATACTTGCTCGAAATTGTCGAGGTGCTCCAAGGGATCTTCCATTGCTAAGCCGTGGAACTTGTTGTTTTGCACCATGGAGATGAAACCCGGCTTAATTTCGAAGTTGTTGTTTTGTACAGGAGGAGGAGTGATCCCAAACCTATTGTGATGAGTATTGGGAGCATCTCCGGCTCCTATGATCCTTGGGGGTCTAGCCGCGTGTTGGGGGTTTCCATTGCCTCTTCCCACTGCCCCGTGAGCTGGAGGAGGTCCCTCTGGATGCTTTTGTTCAGCCATAGATTC
The DNA here is from genome assembly GCA_911865555.2 of Thlaspi arvense. Classification (NCBI taxonomy): domain Eukaryota; kingdom Viridiplantae; phylum Streptophyta; class Magnoliopsida; order Brassicales; family Brassicaceae; genus Thlaspi; species Thlaspi arvense. Next base: position 48,396,178 of record OU466857.2, read on the forward strand.
AAAGTCAACCAAACCGTACTGAACAATCTCCTCAAAGGCTCTGGCTTGTTCTCGTACTCTTCTTTGCCGTGAATGACCAAGCTGATGAATGTTGTCCAAGGGTTGAAGTAGATTGTTGTCTCCCCTTGAACGAAGATTCATGTACCTGAGAGACACACGTTTTAGAGTGGAGATATTAGTAACTAAAAGAAGGTAAATGCTTAGTCTTTACTAAGCTCCAAATCTCTATGCTTTCTAAAACTCCTAGAATGGCAACGGCGCCATTTGACAACTGGTTTCTTTGCAAGGGTGAGGATGCAATGAGGCTATCAAACTCAAATGCAACACTTAGGTTGTAGTACAGTATGTAAGTGAGAGTCAATCCATTTCTAGGAGCAAGGAAGATCAAAGAGAATGCAAGGGCTTTGCAAATCTAAGTGAATAAAGATCAGTTTTGAGAAAATCCCAAAAAACTAGATGCAGCAACTAAATGGAATGCAAAACTATTTTAGAATTACCAGGAATGATCAAACTACCATGAGGAACAAACAGAATACTTAAAGGACAAAGCTACGAATTACTAAAATTCGACTAGTGGATCGAACACAGGATCGACCACTAGATCGAGCAACAACGATCGATCTCGTCTAAAGATGTAAGAACCGTGAAACTAACGACCATGATGTTATCAAAGATAGAGCGAATGACGAGAGAGGATGTAAAAATGCTAAGAAAGAGGGTCTATGGTTGAGATTCATGGTCAGGGGTTTCAAAGGTCCGAACTTGGGTTGAAAACATTAAATCGACTCACTTTGTGAAAGTCTCTAAGCCTTGAAAACGAAATAATATCTATCTGTGGCTTTCGGTATAGATCACTCCTTCCTCCTCTCCTCCAAACCCATGGCTTCTGGTGGAAAGAGAGGTTGAAGGGCAGAGAAAACAGATTTCAAAGTTCCATGGCTTTTGGGAAGGGGTAACTAGTCTCTTGGGTGCGATCTTCAGAGGTCCCTGGATCCTGTCAAGGTAAGAGACCTCTCGGATCATAAAGCTCTTGGCGTGAGAGTCTTTAAGCTTTAGGAACTCAACACCCTAGAATAGATAGCCATTAAGCGCTAGAAAACTCCAAGATCGAAAACCTTTTTGACCCCTTGAATCTTCTCAACCCCGAAACCCTAATGAAACTACTCACTACACATAAGGTAAATCAAGCAAAACATGGAGAAAGAAACGATGAACATGAAAAAGAACTCAATTAAACTCAAACGATTCGATTACAAAAGCAAGAAAAACTTCAAGTTCAATAATGGTGGATAATCTCCAAAACCAGAGAGAAAAGCATCAAAAGATAAGATTGAAAAAGTGTGTGTGGAAAAAGACATCGCCGCCTTCCCAAAATGGCGAAAACAACCCGATGGTCCCCCCCTCGCTAGCGGCCAAAAGCGGTTGAAAGGACAGAGATCGACCTCAGGATCGAGCGGCTCTCTCGATCATCTTCGGACATCGTGTCTTCAACTCGATCTGGGTCTCGATCATCTTCGGCGGATCGAGTGTTGCATCTGATCTTGGTATCGATCTTTGGTTGGATCGAGTGGTGGACTCGATCCGGCTCTCACTCTGCATTGCGTCATTTACGTCCGTACCGTTTGATCGATTGCTCCACTCGATCTTCGTCTCGATCATTTCCCTATGATCGCCTGGTCTTCTCGATCTTCTGGTCGATCTCATCTAGATTGACCTGTTATGCTCGATCTGCTCCCCGATCTCTGGTCCTTAGCAAACATCCGACCTTCTACGAACCGCCACAACAGCTTCAGCACGTCCACGAACCTCCACGACTCCAAAGTGGCCAGAAACAACCTGAATGTGATGCAAAATGCAAAGAACATGCGTATGCTGGTGCGAGAATGCTCTAGGATCCTAAGTGACGTAATCTAGTCTAAAGCATGATGTAAATGCATGAAAAGCTAACTAATATGTATGCAAAATGTATGCAATATGCAGTAACATCAGGGGCAGTCCATCCTTGACAAGCATGCAAGCCCCATGTCTTTGAGTAGCCTGTCAAAATCCTCCAGGAATCCGAGCTACTCCAAAAGGTCCCGGCTTGCAAACTTAGTGGGTTTAAACCGGAGCCTCTCTAGCCTCTTCTTAGCCTTCTTCTCCTCTTTAGTCCATATAAGCCTCTTTTCAACCACTTGTTGAGCTTCTCCTTGAGTTGAAGTTGCCACATCTCTTCTTCTCTTGGGTGCCATTGGTACCTGAAACACAAATTCTCAAAGAGAAGATGATTATAGGCGGCGGTTTAAGATAAAAAGACAAAGTAAGAGAGAAAAACTTTTAGCATAAATTCTAGAATTTTAGGGATTTTCGAAAAGTTATCACTAAATAGTAGAGGAAAATATCTTTAGATAAGATCAAATCAAGCAATTTTCCCTAATATTTAGATACTAAAAAAAATTATCCTAATCCCTTTCCAACTAACATTCATCATCCTAAGCCAATAAAAGGAAATTTTCAAAAATTTTAAACAAGCAATCCAATAAACTCGAAAATACCTTTGAAAATGATGAATGCAAGATGCTCTTAGCTTCAAAACCAAATTCACACTCTCTCTTTACTTTATAAAACAGTTTCAAAATACAAATGAGAGAGAGTGTGAATGCATGTGATTATAAAGACCAAGAAAACTATGGGCAAATGCAAGTGGTTTTTGAAAAAGTGTGGTCAAGGCACATCTTTCATGGTCAAAGATGCTTGCCTTGACCACAATTCAAATCGAGTCAATTTGGTCGATCTTGACCTCGATCTCATGCCCATGTTGCCTAGGATCGAGAGGGTTGATCGAATGGGGACTCTATTTGAATTGAATCGAGTCCTAGATCGAGTTGTCCCCCTCGTTTCAAGATTTCACGTGGTATTGGCCATGCTCAGAAGATCGAGTCCCTTGATCGATTTCGAGGTCGTTGGACAAGGATCGAGTGAGCTGATCGAGTAAACTGATCGATCCAGTTCGAGGATCGAGTGAGGTCAGTCGATCCACACCCCGTTTGCATTTCAAGCTAAACACGTGGGTGGGTCATCCTCTCACAATCAACTGGCTCACTCGATTGTCTACTCAATCTCATCTAGATCGAGTGACTTCACTCGATTCACTAGCTCGATCTAGTAAAGATCGAGCCAGGGTAGGTCGATCTATCACTCGATCTCTTGCCTATACGTCTCCTTTCCTTGCCCTTTTTGACTCTAAGATCATGATCTCCAGCTCTCTTATCCTTTCACCTACACACTTAAACTAAAAAAAAGCATAAAATTGAAACCAAATAGAGTAAAATATGTACAATGATAAACATGGGAATGCCTCCCAAATATGCTTATTTTACGTCACTAGATTGACTTTACTTGCTTTAGACTAGAGGTGGGTCTTGGAGAAGCAATGTGGTGCTCTCCTTGCTGCATTCACTCACCATGTAGGGCTTGACTCTATGCCCATTCACCGTGAAGCTCTCTCCATTCTTGCCAACCAATGTAACCGCCCTATATGGTAGTACTTCCTTGATCTCAAAAGGTCCGCTCAACCTAGACTTGAACTTTCCAGGGAAAAACTTCAAGCGTGAGTTGTAGAGCAGCACCAGGCTTCCCTCCTTGAGCTCCTTAAGCACCAGCTTCTTGTCATGAACCGCCTTGGTCCTTTCTTTGTAGATCTTGGCACTCTCATAAGCATCCATCCTTAGTTCATCAAGCTCATGGAGTTGCACCAGCCTTTTCTCTTGTGCCATCTTGAGATTGAAGTTCACTTGCTTCACGGCCCAAAGAGCTCTGTGCTCTAACTCAACAGGGAGGTAACAAGACTTGTCGTTGAGGAGGTTGAAAGGAGTAGTACCAATGGGAGTCTTGAAAGATGTTCTATACGCACATACAGCTTCATCAAGCTTGCTTGCCCAATCCTTTCTAGTTACCCCCCGCGGTTTACTCTAGAATAGCCTTGATTTGCCTTTTAGACACCTCCACTTGGCCGCTGGTTTGAGGATGATAGGGCGTAGCTACCTTGTGCTTAGCCCATACTTCTTCAAAATACTTTCAAAAACCTTGTTGATGAAGTGGCTTCCCCCATCGCTGATCACTACCTTTGGAACCCCAAATCTTGGAAAGATGATAGTCTTGAAGAGTTTGATCACAACCTTTCCATCGTTAGTTGGGGAAGCTATAGCCTCAACCCACTTAGACACGTAGTCTACAGCCACCAAGATGTATTTGTTGCCGTATGATGATGGAAACGGCCCCATGAAATCTATTCCCCAAGCATCAAACACATCCACTTCAAAGATTGGTACATGCGGCATCTCATTTCTCTTGGTAATGTTCCCAGCTCTTTGGCATGCTTCACACGACTTGACAAACTCATGAGCATCCTTGAAGAGTGTTGGCCACCCAAAACCCGGCTTGTAGAACCTTTGTAGCAGTCTTGAACGAAGCAAAGTGCCCTCCATAAGACAAACCATGGCAATGTAGAAGAATGTCTTTTGCCTCTTCTCTTGTTACACACCTTCGGTATAAGCTGTCCACACCCCTCTTGTAGAGATAAAGGTCATCCCAAAAGTAGTGAGAGATGTCCCTCATGAACTTCTTCTTATGACAATATCCGCATACCAAGGTCTGTCTTCTTCCTTGAAACTCAAGACCTCTTCAAACTTCTCATCTAGCTTCGCACATACCACTGTGTTGACCATCATAAGCTGCTCTTCAGGGAGTGAGTCATCCAAAGGTAAGACTTCATTCACTCTCATCCTTGAGAGATGATCCGCTACACCATTCTCAATCCCCTTCTTATCCTTGATCTCCATATCAAACTCTTGTAAAAGAAGGATCCATCTCAAGAGCCTCGGCTTGGTGTCTTTCTTGGAGTATATGTACCTCAAAGCGGCATGATCAGTGAATACAATGAACTTAGAACCCACCAAGTATGGTCTAAACTTCTCAAAAGCAAAGACAACGGCTAGTAGCTCTTTCTCGGTGGTAGCATACTTCACTTGCGTGTCATCCAAGGTACGACTTGCATAGTAGATCACGTGCAGCCTCTTATCCTTCCTCTGACCCAAAACAGCACCGACGGCGTAGTCACTCGCGTCGCACATTATCTCAAACGGCAGGTCCCAATCCACAGCTTGAACTATAGGTTCGGTGACTAGAGCTTCTTTGATGGTCTCAAAGGCTTGAAGACACTCATCATCAAACACGAACTCTGCTTCTTTGCAAAGTAGCGTTGTAAGGGGGCGTGCTATCTTGGAGAAATCCTTGATAAACCTCTTGTAGAAGCCTGCGTGACCCAATAAACTCCTTATCCCCTTCACATTAACCGGCGGCTCTAAGCTCATCATGACCTCTATCTTTGCTTTATCAACCTCAATCCCTTGCTCAGAAATCTTGTGCCCAAGTACAATGCCTTCCTTCACCATGAAGTGACACTTTTCCCAATTCAGCACCAAGTTTGTCTCCTCACATCTCTTGAGAACCCTGCAAAGATTTGACAAACAACCACCAAAGGAAGCACCATACACAGATAAATCATCCATGTAAACTTCCACCATTTCCTCTATGAGATCAGGGAAGTTAGACATCATGCACCTTTGAAAGGTTGCTGGTGCATTACATAACCCAAAAGGCATCCTTCGATAAGCGAAGGTACCATAAGGGAATGTGAAAGTTGTCTTCTCTTGGTCATTAGGATGAATGGAAATTTGAAAGAAACCACTATAGCCATCAAGAAAGCAGTAATATGGGTGATTAGCTAATCTCTCAAGCATTTGAACAATAAAGGGAAGAGGAAAATGATCTTTTCTAGTGGCTGAGTTAAGTCTCCTATAATCAATACACATTATATGTCCGGTTATGGTTCTTGTAGGAATTAACTCATTTTTTTTATTCTTAGTGACCGTGATACCCCCTTTCTTTGGTACCACATGGACCGGAGACACCCATGTGCTATCACTGATAGGGTATATCCCGTCAGCCTCTAAAAGTTTTAAGATCTCTTTCTTCACTACTCTTTTAAGTTTGCGTTCAAACGTCTTTGATGTGAATAGAAGAAGTGTTTTTATTCTCCAAGTGAATCCTGTGAGTACAAAGCATTGGTGAAAGCCCCTTGATGTCACTTAGAGAGTACCCAATGGCCATTTTATACTTCCTCAACTCCTTAAGGAGTGAGTTTAATTCATCATCACTCAGATTTTCATTCACAATGACAGGATAAGTGTCATTTGGTTCCAAGAAAGCGTACCTTAGCCCATTTGGGAGCTCCTTTAGGTCCACCTTTGGGGCTAGCAGCTCGCTCCAGTCCTCATCGTGGCTTGTGTTGACGTTGCCATCCTCATTAGCCCCTTTTGAACCCGAGTCATGAGCTTTCAGGCTGCCATCTTGAACCGTTCCCACCGCTGAGATCGAGTCTACCAGTCGATCACTCCCTCGTTCTTGGCCGGATCGATTGCACTCTCTCGATTCACTTGCTCGATTTGATGTGGATCGAGCAAGAGATCGATTGACTGAGTCGTTCTCTGAACCGATCGAGTTGTCTTTCTCGATCTTCTCATCGATCGTCTTCCTGGATCGAGTAATCTGATCGATCTCTGGGTCGATCTCTAGGCACTCGCCTTCTTCTTCTTTCACAACATTGCGAGAATCAAGGATGTGTACATACTCATGGGTCTGTTCACTCAGGAAACCATACTCTCCACACTCCTTAGTCAAAGCCAGCTGAAGGTGATCCTCTTGTGCCAACTCCTCAAGCAACTCATCAGCTAACTCATCCAAAGTTTCTATGTAGAACGCTTGTCCTTCAATGGTTGGCTTCTTCAAAACTTCATTGATGTCAAAGTTCAGCTTGATATCTTTACTTAAGTGCAGAGAGACCTTGCCATTCTTGACGTCTATGATGGCTCCAGCAGTTGCTAGAAATGGTCTACCAAGGATAAGAGGGTCCTTCGGTTCCTCAACCATTTCTAGCACTACAAAATCTGTTGGCACATTCACATTGCTGATCCTCATGGGTAGGTCTTCAAGCAAGCCTACAGGGAGCCTTATACTTCTATCAGCCAGAATGAGAGAGATTCTCCATTCCTTAAACTTGGTGAAGCCTAGCTTTTTGGCAATGGAGTGAGGCATAAGATTAATGCTTGCACCAAGATCACATAAGCAATTCTCAAACTTCAAAGGACCTAGAGCACAAGGTATAGTGAATGACCCTGGATCTCCTAGCTTCTTTGGTGCTATCTGCTTGTGGATGATTGCACTGCATTCTTGATTGAACACCAAGACTTCTTCACTCTCTTTATCCTTCTTAGCTAGGGTATCCTTCAAAAACTTAGCATACTTTGGCATCATTGCCAAACAATCAACCAAGGACAGCTTAATCTCAACATTCCTTATGTGCTTTTCAAACAAAGCCTTATACTTCTCAATCAGATGCTTCTTTAAACGTCCAGGGAAAGGAAGCTTTGGTATGTAAGGTGGAGGAACATAAGCTTCTTTCTCCTTGTTAACCTCCTCTACTTTCTTCTCTACAACCGCTTCTTGCCTTTCTTAGGTCTTGCAATCCAGACATTGTCAAACGTGATCTCTTGATCATTTGAACGCTTACTCCCCCCCCCCCCCCCCCCCCCCCCCCCTATTGAACCACAATATCCTCATTGTCTTCAGGTACTGGTCGAGATGGTAGCTCTTTCCCATTTCTCAAGGTAATAGCATTAGCATACTCTTTAGGGTTTTGCTCACACTTCCCGAGTAAGCTACCTTGACCGCTTGAACTAGCTTTGCCTTTCTCTAGCTGGCATATCTTGTTGTTGAGGTTAGTGATCTAAGTAGACACCTCAGTAAGAGAAGAGTCCAGCCTATTGTTCATAACAAACTTCTGATTTGTAGTCGCTTGGCCCTGAAGTAACTGTTGAAACATTGCTTGAACCGGATCTTGAGGTGGCGGTTGCACTTGTTGCTGTTGAGGCACGAAACCAGGAGGAAACACAGGAGAGTACTTCTTATATCCTTGCTGTTGCTGACCTTGGAAGTTCCCTTGTCTTTGCCCTTGGTACCCACTGTTTTGTGTAAACCCTCCTTTGTTATAAGAAACAAAAGGTTAGCCTTGTTGTGGAGGGTACACTTGATCTTTAGGGTTCTCCACATTGGTACTTCGGTAGGATAGGTTATTGTTGCCCTGATACCCTTAAGCATAGCACTGTGGCTTGTTGTAGTTCTTTCCTCCTATCCAATTCGCTTCCTCTTGGCTCAGCTCTAACTCATCTAGAACATCTTCAGCTTCTCCCACAAAGTGTACATGCTTTTGATTTGCAAGTACTAGCTTGTCTACCTTCTCATGAAGAGACTTCAGCTCCTTCTTGTTTACCTCAGGGTCAGATCCTCTAGGTGCCCTATCATAATCGTCAGCATAGTTCCCATCACTCAAAGCAAAATTCTCAATGAGCTCCATTCCCTCTTCTACATTTTGACCAAGAAAGTTTCCTTTACTCGCCGTGTGTAGGAGCATGCGAATCTTGGGAAGGGCTCCTCCATAGATGGTGCTCAAGAGTGTCTCCTCACTGAAACCGTGATGAGGACAAGCTATAGTGTAGTCTTTGAACCGCTCCATTGCTTCACTAAAGGTCTCATTCTGCCTTTGTGTAAAACCGCTTATTTCACTCCTTAGCCGAGCAGTTCTTGTGCTTGAGAAGAACTTTGAGAGAAACGCCTTCTTGCAATCAGCCCATGAGGTTATAGTCCCCTGAGGTAAGGTCTACTCCCAATGCCATTGATCTTTATCATTCCGCAAACTTGCTCAAAGTTGTCAAGATGCCCCAGCAAGACAATGGAACTTGTTGTTTTGCACCATTGAGACAAAGCCTGGCTTGATCTCGAAGTTATTGTTTTGCACCGGTGGAGGAGTGATTCCAAATCGGTTGTGATGTGTGTTAGGTGCATCACCAGCACCGATGATCCTTGGCGGTCTTGGGGCGTGGTTGGGGTTTCCATTACCTCTACCAACAGCTACGTGGTGATGTTGACCCTCAGCTTGGTCTTGCTCAGCCATACCCACATACTCCACAAAACTTGGTAGCTCCTCAAAGTCTTGTGCTTGTTGTCTCTCTCTTCTTAGCATTGCACTTCAAAGTTGATGAATGTTGTCTAGAGGTTGTAGTAGATTGTTGTTGATATATCATGGTTTTTGCTGGTTTTTTACCATGATATAAGTCTTGTTTATAGAGTCTATTTTTCGAGTCCTATAGAGTCTTTGCAGGTCTAGGTACGTTTGGAGCATAACTGTGGATTTTGGAGCCTTTTAGAGCTATTTGAAGCTGATGCTGAAAAGACCAAGTCGGAGAGCACTTTGAAGCAGGGTGTCGATCGACACCCACCACTTGGTGTTGATCGACACCGGTCGTGGTCGCGAGAAGAGTCTTTAAAACTCTTTTGAAGAATTGCAACTTGGCCCAGAAGTTTCCCACTATTTGCACTTTTGCCCCAATTCATATTTAGACTTGTATTTAGATTTTCTAAGCCATTGTTAGGCCATCATCTTGCTTTTTTCATTGAGAGTAAGAGAGAGATTTGATTGAGAGCTTTTAGAGAGACAAATCCATACTCTGTAGAGAAGAATTTCGAGCCCCTTCATCTTTTACTCTATTTCTTAATGCAATTTTATTCAGTCATGATTTGTGTTTCACTTGCTATGTCTGAGTAATTGATATACCTATATATTTAGCATATTTAGCATGCATTTAGGGTACTTTTCAAGCATTCATCTTGCATTATAGGTTAGTTTCTACCATTTGTTGCATTTTAGGTCCTAGATCACTTTGCATTCGCATTTTGCATATTTTCTTGCATTCTTGCATCATTATCAGGTTGTTTGGGACGCACTGGAGTTGTGGAGGTTGCATGGACGTGCATAGGATCGAGAGGCACCTTGTGGACACTTGGAGAACTCAGCTATGCATGCAAAGGACCCGAGATCGAGACTCAGATCGAGCAAGGCAGGTCAATCTAGACGAGATCGACCAGAAGATCGAGTAACTCAAGTCATTTCAAGGAGAAGGATCGAGACCAGGATCGAGAGAGGCGATCGATCGCGAGTACGGACGTAGATGACGCCATGCAGAACGAGAGCCAGATCAAGATCACGACTCGATCACCCAAGGATCGAGTAGGAGATCGAAAGAAGTGCTTGATCCATCCAACCAAATTGACTTGAAGATCGAGCAAAAGAAGGCTATCCATGGAGAAGATCGAGTGAGCTGATCGATCTCTGGGACCTTATCTGGCCAGCTCATTTTTGGAGCGTAGTGAGGGGACCATTCGGGATGTTTGGCTATTTTGGGAAGGAGGCGGCTATCACTTTCAGAACTTACACTTTGTCTTATCTTTTTTTGTTCTTCCTCTTAGGCGATTCCGCCATTGCAAAACTTTTTAAGCTTTTCTTGTTATTAAACTTTGAATCTCATTAATCATTAAGTCTTTTTTCATAATTGCTTGCTTAATCATGCTTAGTTTACCTTTCTTTGCATTTGAATCGGTTTCAATCATGAGTAGTGAGTAGTTTTCTTTTGGGTTTAAGGTTGGGGCGATTTGAGGGTTTAAAGGTTTAAGCTTTTGGGAGTTTTTCTTGTTCTTAGTCTATTCTCTTCTAGGATTTGGGGTCTTAAAGCTTAAAGAGTTTTGGAAAAAATTTCTATGATTCTAGGGCTTTCTTACCTTGACTGGATTCAGAGATCCTTGAAAACTAACTCCTAGAGACTAATCTATCCTCTCCCAAACGCCATGGATGTAGAGGAGGTTAGTTAGGCTACTTGTTGAGATCTGTTGTTCATGCTCTTTGATTTCTCTTTCCACCACAAGCCATGGGTTTGGAGGAGAGGTCGAAGAAGGCGTTCTTACCACACGCCATGGATGAACCTAGTTTAAGTTTCTCAAGGCTTAAGGAAAGCTCATCAAATGAGTACATCTATGTGCTTTCAAACCAAAGCTTGAATATTTGGACACTCTTGAATATAACCATCAACCTTGAACCCTCTTTTTAGCATTTGAAAACCTCTGTTTATCATTCTCTTGTCATAAAGCTCGCATCTTGATCATTAGAAGTCATTTGCCTTAAATTGTTAGAATCGTCCTGTTTTATCCGTTTTTGCAATCGATTTTTAGTTATTAGTAGATTTGCATTTTTAATCCTCTGTTTTCTCCTAGTAGTCATTAACCCTCTTCCAGGGATTTAAAATTTTTTTTCTTAGCAGTTTGGTCATTGCATTTAGTTTTCCTTGATTTTACCATCTATTTACCCGTTTCTGCTTAGATTTGCTTAGCACTTGTATTCCTAGTGTTCTTTCTTCACCCAGGCAGGATTGATACTCTCTTGCATATTGTACTACAACTATAGGTTGCTTGAGCTCTGATATTCTTGCTTGAACAAAAAATCCTGTCTATCAAATGGCGCCGTTGCCAACTTGGGTTTGTTAGGAAGCATTAGGATTTGGTGCATTAGCAAAGACTAAGCTTTTTCCTTTTATTTTGATTACTCATTGCTCTACCCTACTATCTGTCTTCTCAGGTACATGAATTTGCGCTCCAGGGGTGACAACAATCTGCTTAAAGCCCTGGACAATATTCACCAACTCAGAAGCGCAAGATCAAGAAGAGCAAGAGAGCAAGCTCAAGCTTTTGAAGAGATTGTGCAAGCCGGTACAGTAGACTCTGCAAGAATGGCTGAGCAAGAACATCCTGAGGGACCTCCACCAGCTCACGGTGCTATAAGAAGGGGTAATGGAAACCCCAACCACGCAGCTAGACCACCACAGATCATTGGTGCTGGTGATGCTCCAAATACACATCACAACCGCTTTGGGATCACTCCTCCACCAGTCCAAAACAACAACTTCGAGATCAAGCCAGGCTTTGTCTCTATGGTTCAGAACAACAAGTTCCACGGGCTGGCTATGGAAGACCCTTTGGAGCACCTTGACAACTTTGAGCAAGTGTGTGGGATGATAAAGATCAATGGGATCTCGGAAGATGCTTTCAAGCTACGGCTCTTTCCATTTTCTCTTGGAGATAAGGCTAGGCACTGGGAGAAGACCCTTCCACAAGGCACCATCACTTCTTGGGCTTACTGTAAGAAGACGTTCCTCTCAAAGTTTTTCTCGAGCACAAGAACAGCTAGGCTGCAAAGTGAGATCAGCGGATTCACTCAAAGGCAGAACGAGACATTCAGTGAAGCTATGGAGAGATTCAAAGACTATACAATTCAGTGTCCTCACCACGGCTTCAGTGAAGAGACTCTCTTGAGCACAATATACCGAGGAGCATTACCCAAGATCAGAATGTTGCTTGATACGGCAAGCAAGGGTAACTTTCTTGGTCAAGAAGTAGAAGAAGTTATGGAGCTCATAGAAAAGTAGGCTTTGAGTGACGGGAATTACACCAAAGATTATGACCGAGCACCTAGAGGTTCTGAGCTGGAGTCACACAAAAAAGAGCTCAAATCGCTCCATGAGAAGATACACAAGCTAGTGCTTGCAAATCAGAAGCAAGTACATTTCGTGGGAGAAGCCAAAGATGTCTTAGAGGAGTTAGAACTGAGTCAAGAAGAAGCTAATTGGGTTGCTGGTCAGAACTACAACAAGCCACAGGGCTACTCTCAAGGCTACCAGGGCAACAACAACCTTTCATACCGTCGCACTAACGTTGAGAATCCAAAGGATCAGGTGTACCTCCCTCAACAAGCAAAGCCTTTTGTACCCTACAACAAAGGGTTTCAACAAAACATTGGGTACCAAGGTCAGAGGCAAGGTAATTTCCAGCAGCAACAACAAGGAAACAAAGGCTACACTCCTATGTTTCCTCCTGGTTTCGTTCCACAGCAGCAACAAATGCAACCCCCACCTCAGGATCCGGTTCAAGCAATGTTTCAACAGTTGCTTCAAGGTCAAGCTTCTACAAATCAGAAGTTTGTTGACATGAACAACCGGCTAGACTCCTCTCTTACTGGCGTTTCTACACAGATCACCAATTTGAACAACAAGATTAAGCAGATAGAGAAGGGCAAAGCTAGTACAAGCGGTCAAGGCAACTTACCGGGCAAGTGTGAGCAAAATCCCAAGGAGTATGCAAACGCTATTACTTTGAGAAGTGGGAAAGAGCTTCCCCCAAGAGTTGCACCTAAAGCCAATGAGGACATTGTGATTCAAGAGGGGGAGGGTAAGCTTTCAAATGATGAGGAGATTACCTTTGATAATGTGTGGATTGAAAGACCAAGGAAAGGCAAGGAAGCCGTTGTAGAGAAGAAAGTAGAGGAGGTGAGCAAAGAGAAAGATGCATTTTTTCCTCCACCATACAAACCGAAGCTTCCTTTCCCTGGACTGTTCAAGAAGAAGCTGCTAGAGAAGCATAGAGCAGTCTTTGAGAAGCATTTGAAAGATGTTGAGATTAAGCTGCCCTTAGTTGATTGTTTGGCCATGATGCCTAAATGTGCTAAGTTCTTCAAGGATACACTTACTATGAACAGCAAGGAGAGTGAAGAGGTTTAGGTGCTTAGTGAGGAGTGCAGCGCCATTATTCACAAAGAGATAGTTCCAAAGAAGCTTCGAGATCCACGATCATTCACCATTCCTTGTGCTCTTGGTCCCTTGAAGTTTGATAGCTGCTTATATGATCTTGGTGCAAGCATTAATCTTATGCCCCATTCCATTGCAAAGAAGCTTGGGTTCACCAAGTTAAAAGAGAGTAGAATCCCTCTCGTGTTCGCTGATCGAGTGAGCTGATCGATCTCGAGATCGATCTCTGGGACCTTATCCGGCCAGCTCATTTTTGGAGCGTAGTGAGGGGACCATTAGGGATGTTTGGCTAATTTGGGAAGGAGGTGGCTATCACTTTCAGAACTTACACTTTGTCTTATCTTTTTCTGTTCTTCTTTTTAGGCGATTCCGCCATTGCAAAACCTTTTAAGCTTTTCTTGTTTATAAACTTTGAATCTCGTTAATCATTAAGTCTTTTTCTATAATCGCTTGTTTAATCATGCTTAGTTTACTTTTCTTTGCATTTGAATCGCTTTCAATCATGAGTAGTGAGTAATTTTCTTTTGGGTTTAAGGTTGGGGCGATTTGAGGGTTTAAAGGTTTAAGCTTTTGGGAGTTTTTCTTGTTCTTAACCTATTCTCTTCTAGGATTTGGGGTCTTAAAGCTTAGAGAGTCTTGGAAAAGATCTCTATGATTCCAAGGCTTTCTTACCTTGACCAGATTCAGAGATCCTTGAAAACAAAATCCGAGAGACTAATCTACCCTCTCCCAAACGCCATGGATGTAAAGGAGGTTAGTTAGGCCACTTGTTGAGATCTGTAGTCCATGCTCTTTGATCTCTCTTTCCACCACAAGCCATGGGTTTGGAGGAGAGGTCGAAGAAGAGGTTCTTACCACACGCTATAGATGAACCTAGTTTAAGTTTCTCAAGGCTTAGGGAAAGCTCATCAAATGAGTAGATTTATGTGTTTTCAAACAAAAGTTTGAATCTTTGGACACTCTTTAATATGACCTTCAACCTTGACCCCTCTTTTTAGCATTTTAAAACCTCTGTTTTTCATTCTCTTGTCATAAATCTCGCATCTTGATCATTAGAAGTCATTTGCCTTAAGTTGTTAGAATCGACCTGTTTTACCCGTTTTAGCTCTCGATTTTTAGTTATTAGTATATTTGCGTTTTTAATCCTCTGTTTTCTCCTAGTAGTCATTAATCCTCTTCCAGGGATTTTAAAATAGTTTTTTTAGCAGTTTAGTCATTGCATTTAGTTTTCCTTGATTTTACCATCTATTTGCCCGTTTCTGCTTAGATTTGCTTAGCACTTGTATTCCTAGTGTTTTTTCTTCACCCAGGCTGGATTGATTCTCTCTTGCATACTGTACTACAACTATAGGTTGCTTGAGCTTTGATATTCTTGCTTGAACAAAAAACCCTGTCTATCAGTATTCTGCTAGTTAGGTTTTGGGCTATTCAAAGGTTGATAATGAATTGTTAGAACTACAAAACTGGAAGGATAAATCATTTGGTTCTTCATCTAGATTGCTTTAACACTGGTTTTAAGATTGATCACCTAGAAATCAGATCTCAGGTGATTAAATAGATGAGGAAACATTATTAATCACCAAAACTATCTTAGATGAGCAAAATAACTAATTGCAAGGGAATTTGGATTAGTGATTTTGTGAACATATCAAACCTGAACTATAATGCTTGTTTAGGTTGTTAGAATTTTCAAAAGAATTTGGGATTCTAGAATCTGATCATAGTTAATCTCTGCGACGGAAATCGATTGGTTTTACATTTGTGTTTTCGAGTTCTAGAAAAGTTTTAATAAATATTCCTTTCAGTCCATAGTCTGCGATTTATGTCAACCTGCGAATTTTCCATTGCCAAGCGTCTTGTCTCTATTGATTTTAAGAACCTACAATCCGCCCCTGATTTCATTGTTTTCGTTGCTATTTTAGTTTTATTTATTATTGACTATTTAGCTTTATTTGAATCTAAAATCTGTTGAGTAGTAGCCTTAAGTCCTTGTGGATTCGATCCCTAAGTACTACAGTGATCTCTTAATTTGAGAGAGTAGCTCTAAGGGTTAATTTGAGCATATCAAATTTTGGCGCCGTTGCCGGGGACTTAGATATTACTTTCGGATTTTTAGTTTTAGAATTTTGACTAAGCTTTTATTTTCTGTTTACTAACTTTCTTCACTTCTCTGTTGTCTGTTTCAGGTGCATGCATAATCGCAGTACCAAGAGCAACAAAGAAAAAGAACTTGTGACTTAAGGCATAGACGAACTCGCCAAGCTAGAGAGAACCATCAGGAAAGCCAAAAAGCAGACTAAAATGGTTGGACGACCTGTTCTGAGGACAGTGATGTTACTGCATATTACATACATTTTGCATACACATTAGTTAGCTTTTCATGCATTTACATCACATTTTAGACTAGATTGCATCACGTAGAGTCCTAGAGCATTCTTGCACCAGCATACGCATGTTCCTTGCATCTTGCATCACATTCAGGTTGTTTCTGGCTACTTTGGAGTCGTGGAGGTTCGTGGACGTGCTGAAGCTGTTGTGGTGGTTCGTGGAAGCTCGGATGTTTGCTAAGGACCAGAGATCGGGGAACAGATCGAGCATGGCAGGTCGATCTAGGATGAGATCGACCAGAAGATCGAGAAGACCAGGCGATCCAAGGAAAATGATCGAGACAAAGATAGAGTGAAGCAATCGATCAAACGGTACAGACGTAAATGACGCCAAGCAGAGCGAGAGCCGGATCGAGTCCACCACTCGATCCAACCGAAGATCGATACCAAGATCGGATGCAACGCTCGATCTGCCGAAGATGATCGAGACCCAGATCGAGTTGAAGACACGATGTCTGAAGATGATCGAGAGAGTCGCTCGATCCCGAAGTCGATCTCTGTCCTTTCAACCGCTTTTGGCCGCTAGCGAGGGGGAGACCATCGGGTTGTTTTCGCCATTTTGGGAAGGCAGCGACGTCCTTTTCCCACACAACTTTTCATTCTTTTTTTTTTTTATGCTTTTCTCTCTGGTTTTGGAGATAATCCACCATTGTCAAACCTTGAGTTTTTTTGCTTTTGTAATCGAATCGTTTGAGTTTAATCTAGTTTTCTTTTCATGTTCATCGTTTCTTTCCCCATGCTTAGCTTGATTTATCTTATGTGTAGTGAGTAGTTCATTTGGGTTCGGGGTTGAGAGGATTTAAAGGGTCAAAAAGGTTTCGATCTTGGGGTTTTCTAGTGTTTTAATGGCTATCTCTTCTAGGGTGTCGAGTTATCCAAGCTTAAAGACTCTCACGCCAAGATCTTTATGATCCGAGAGGTTCCTTACCTTGACAGGATTCAGGGACCTCTGAAGATCACACCCTAAAAATTAGTTACCCCTTCCCAAAAGCCATGGAAGTTTGGGGGACTAGTTAAGCCACTCGTTTGAAATCTGTTTTCCTGCCCTTCGACCTCTCTTTCCACCAAAAGCCATGGGTTTGGAGGAGAGGATGAAGGAGTGATCTATACCGAAAGCCACGGATAGATCTTATTTAGTTTTAATGGCTTAGAGATTCTCACAAAGTGAGTCGATTTAAAGTTTTCAACCCAAGTTCGGACCTTTGAAACCCCTGACCATGAATCTCAACCATAGGCCCTCTCTTTCAGCATCTTTACATCTTCTCTCGTCATTCGCTTGATCTTTGATAGCATCCTGGTCGTTAGTTTTACTGTTCTTGCATTTCTAGACTAGATCGATCGTTATTGCTCGATCTAGTGGTCGATCCACTAGTCGAATTTTAGTAATTCGTAGCTTTGTCCTTTAATTATTCTGTTTGTTCTTCATGGTAGTTTGATCATTCCTGGTAATATTAAAATAGATTTGCATTCCATTTAGTTACTGCATCTAGTTTTTAGGGATTTTCTCAAAACCTATCTTATTTCGCTTAGATTTGCATAGCCCTTGCATTCTCTTTGCATTTTCTATCATCCTAGGTGTGGATTGACTCTCTCTCTTGCATATTGTGCTACAACCTGTCTTGCATTTGAGTTTGATAGCCTCATTGCTTACTCACCCTTGCAAAGAAAATGCTTATCAAATGGCGCTGGTGCCATCCTAGGATTGTTTAGAAAACATAGTGATTTGGGACTTAGCGACGACTAAGCCTTTACCTTGTTTTAGTTACTAATCATTCTACTCTCAAACGTGTGTTCTCAGGTACATGAATCTTCGTTCAAGGGGAGATAACAATCTACTACAACCCTTGGACAACATTCATCAGCTTGGTCATTCACGGCAAAGAAGAGTACGAGAACAAGCCAGAGCCTTTGAGGAGATTGTTCAGCACGGTTTGGTTAACTTTGAAGCTATGGCTGAACACGAGCATCCAGAGGGACCTCCTCCAGCTCACGGGGTAGTGGGAAGGGGCAATGAAAACCCCCAACATGCGGCTAGACCCCCAAAGATCATAGGAGCCGGAGATGCTCCCAATACTCATCACAATAGGTTTGGGATCACTCCTCCTCCTGTACAAAACAACAACTTCGAGATTAAGCCAGGTTTCATCTCCATGGTGCAAAACAACAAGTTCCACGGCTTAGCAATGGAAGATCCCTTGGAGCACCTTGACAACTTCGAGCAAGTATGTGGGATGATCAAGATCAACGGCATATCCGAAGATGCTTTCAAGCTGCGTCTCTTTCCCTTTTCACTCGGAGACAAGGCTAGGCATTGGGAGAAGACCCTCCCACAAGGCACCATCACCTCATGGGCCGAGTGCAAGAAGGCCTTTCTCTCAAAGTTCTTCTCTAGCACCAGGACAACACGGTTGAGAAGCAAAATCAGCGGCTTCACTCAACGAAACAACGAGACATTCAACGAGGCAATGGAACGTTTCAAAGACTACACGATCCAATGTCCTCATCATGGTTTCAGCGAGGAGACCCTACTCAGCACCATATACCGTGGAGCTTCACGAAAGATCAGGTTGTTGCTTGACACAACTAGCAAAGGGAACTTCCTTGGTCAGGAGGTAGAAGAGGGTATGGAGCTAATAGAAAACTTGGCATTGAGTGATGGCAACTACGCTGAGGATTATGACCGTGCACCGAGAGGATCCGAGCTAGAGTCTCACAAAAAGGAGCTGAAATCTTTGCATGAGAAGATAGATAAGCTGGTGTTAGCCAACCAGAAGCATGTTCACTTTGTTGGAGAACCAGATGAGAATCAAGAGGAGCTAGAGTTGAGCCAGGAAGAAGCCTATTGGGTGGCGGGACAGAACAATTACAAACCTCAAGGCTACAACCAAGGCTACAACCAGAACAACAATCTCTCCTACCGAAGCACCAACGTTGCCAACCCTAAGGACCAAGTGTACCCTGCTCAGCAAGCAAAACCTTTCATCCCTTACAACAAAGGTTTTCAGCCGAGTGGTGGTTTCCAAGGTCAAGGGCAGAACAACTTCCAAGGGCAACAACAAAGTAACAAGGGTTATACGCCTAACTACCCTCTGGGCTTTGCACCTCAGCAGCAACAGCCAATGCAACAACAGGTTGATCCGGTTCAGGCCATGTTTCAGTAGCTGATACAAGGGCAAGCCTCTACAAACCAGAAGTTCACCGAGATGAACACTCGTCTAGACTCGTCTCTCACTGACTTCTCCACTCAGATCATCAACTTAAACAACAAGATCAAGCAGCTAGAGAAAGGGAAAGCGAGTACAAGTGGTCAGAAGAGCCTACCGGGCAAGTGTGAGCAGAATCCTAAGGAGTATGCCAACGACATCACGTTAAGAAGCGGCAAAGAGCTAGAACCTCCGGTTACCCCTAAGAACAACGAGGACGTTGTGATTCAAGAGGGGGAGGGTAAGCCTTTAGCTGATGATGAGATTAACTTTGACAATGTCTGGATCCAAGGGCCAAGAAGAGGAGACAAAGCTGTTGCTGAGAAGAAAGCTGAGCAAACTACTAAGGAGAAGAATGCTTATGTGCCTCCACCGTATGTACCTAAGCTGCCTTTTCCTGACCGTTTCAAGAAGCAACTCATAGAGAAGCATAGAATCCTCTTTGAGAAGCATCTTAAGGACGTGGAGATCAAGCTACCTCTTGTTGACTGCCTTGCAATGATGCCTAAATGCGCCAAATTCTTCAAAGACACTCTCGTGAAGAAGAATAAGGAAAGCAAGGAGGTGCTTGTTCTAAGTGAAGAGTGTAGTGCTGTGATACATAAGGAGATAGTCCCTAAGAAGTTGGGAGACCCTGGAAGCTTCACTATACCCTGCGCTTTAGGTCTTATGGAGTTCAAGAGTTGCCTTTGTGATCTCAGGGCTAGCATAAATCTGATGCCTCATTCCGTGGCGAAGAAGCTTGGCTTTACTCGTTTCAAAGACTGTAGGATCTCGTTGGTATTGGCTGATAGGAGTGTGAGGCTACCAGTGGGGCTGCTTGAAGATCTACCGGTGCGAATCAGCGGTGTGAACGTACCTACGGAATTCGTCGTGTTGGAAATGGATGAAGAGCCTAAGGATCCACTCATCCTAGGAAGGCCATTCCTTGCAACCGCCGGGGCTATCATCGACGTCAAGAACGGGAAGATTGCCTTGCACTTGGGAAAGGACATAAGGCTGAACTTCGATATCAATGAGGTTCTGAAGAAACCAACCATAAAAGGGCAAGCTTTCTACATTGAAACAATGGATGCCTTAGCGGATGAGTTGCTGGAAGAGCTGGCTCAGAAAGACCATCTGAAGCTGGCACTGACTAAGGAGCCAGGGGAGTTTGGCTATGTGGATCAGAGGACCCAGGAGTACGTCAACTTGCTGCATTCTAGGAAGATTGTTAAGAAGGATGAAAGCTGCTGCCTAGAGATCGACCCCGAGATCGACGCTATCACTCGATCCAGGAGTCAGATCAACAACGCAATCGAGAACACAACTCGATCCGGTGCAGCAATCGACAAACAGATCGAGAGGAATGATCGATCAGGAAAAACAATCGAGTCGACGATCGAGAGAGACCTTCCGATCATTTTGGGGTCCAATCAGGAGATTGACTCAGCGTCTCGATCCCTTACTCGATCAACATCAAATCGAGTAAGTGAATCGAGCGAAACTGCTCGATCTAGACGACATCGAGGGCAAGATCGACTGGAGGACTCGATTTCAGAAGGGATAGCGGTTGAGGAAAGCAGTCTTAAGGGCCATGCCTCGGGTTCTAAGGAGGGTTCCAAGGAGGAAAGCAACAACAACAGCCACGAGGATGACTGGAGCGAGCTGTTAGCCCCAAAGGAGGACCTTAAGGAGCTCCCAAAAGGGCTAAGGTATGCTTTCTTAGGGCCTAATAACACCTATCCCGTGATTGTGAATGAATACTTGAGTGATGATGAGTTGCACTCGCTCCTGACTGAGATGAGAAAGTATAGGAAGGCCATTGGGTACTCTTTAAGTGACATCAAGGGTCAGAGGAAAGACAAGAAGCTACACGTGATCTACTATGCTTCAAGAACCTTAGATGACACGCAAACAAGGTACACCACTACAGAGAAGGAGTTGCTTGCAGTAGTGTTCGCCATTGAGAAGTCCGGTCATATCTTGTTGGTTCCAAGGCTATTGTCTACACGGATCATGCTGCTTTGCGATACATCTATTCGAAGAAAGACACTAAGCCTCGGCTTTTGAGGTGGATTCTCTTGCTCCAGGAGTTTGACATGGAGATTAAAGACAAGAAGGGAATAGAAAACGGAGTCGCTGACCATCTCTCACTGCTAAGGATCAACGAGTCTCTCCCCTTAGATGACTCTCTTCCAGAAGAGAAACTCATGGCGATTACCACGGCTGTTTGTGGAAAGCTAGAGGGGCGGTTCGAAGAGGTGTTGAGTTTCAAAGAGGAGGATCTACCGTGGTATGCTGATGTCGTGAACTATTTAGCATGTGGTGAGGAGCCAACACATCTCAACAGCTATCACAAGAAGCGGTTCATGAGAGAGGCTAGTGACTACTTTTGGGACGAGCCCTACTTATACAATAGAGGAGTGGACAGTTTGTACCGGAGGTGTGTTACGAAGGAAGAAGCTAGAGACATCCTCTATCACTGCCATCGCTCTTCCTACGAAGGACACTTCGCTTCATTCAAGACTGCCATGAAAGTGTTGCAAGCCGGTTTCTGGTGGCCGTCCATCTTCAAAGATGCACACGAGTTTGTGAAGAGCTGTGAGGCATGTCAACGAGCAGGGAATATTACTAAGAGGAACGAGATGCCTCAGGTTCCCATCTTCGAGGTTGATGTTTTTGACGCGTGGGGCATAGACTTCATGGGGCCATTTCCTTCTTCATATGGCAACAAGTACATCTTAGTAGCAGTGGATTATGTCTCTAAATGGGTTGAGGCTATTGCCTCCCCTACGAACGATTCTAAGGTGGTGGTCAAGCTGTTCAAGAGTATCATCTTCCCGAGGTTTGGGGTACCTAAGGTGGTTATAAGCGATGGAGGAAGCAACATCATAAACAAGGTCTTTGAGAACCTCTTGAGAAAGTATGGCGTTAAGCATAAGGTGGCTACACCGTATCATCCTCAAACAAGCGGCCAAGTGGAAGTCTCCAACCGGCAAATCAAGGCTATACTAGAGAAGACTGTCGGAGCAACAAGGAAAGACTGGGCAGTGAAGCTGGACGACGCTCTTTGGGCCTACCGTACCGCCTTCAAAACACCGATTGGTACAACCCCTTTCACTCTACTCTATGGCAAGGGCTGTCATCTCCCGGTTGAGCTGAAGCACCGTGCGTTCTGGGCTGTGAAGAGGCTGAACTTTGACCTCAAGACTACTCAAGAGAGGCGCCTTATTCAGCTACATGAACTGGACGAGTTAAGACTGAACGCTTATGAGAGCTCTCGGATATACAAGGAGCGGACTAAGGAAGCTCATGACAAGAAGTTGGTTGCCAAGGAGCTTAAGGAAGGAGGTTTAGTGTTGCTGTACAATTCAAGACTCAAACTCTTCCTGGGAAAGCTGAAATCAAGGTGGAGCGGGCCGTTTGTGATCCAAGAAGTGCTGCCTTATGGAGCTGTTACATTGATGGGAAAGAATGGCAGTGCATTCACCGTCAACGGGCATAGGGTCAAGCTTTACTTGGCGGACAGCTATGACAAGGAGAGTACCTCGGTGCTTCTCCACGACCCACCATCCGCCTAAACCAAGTAAAGTCTAGCTAAAGACGTTAAAGAAAGCGCACTTGGGAGGCATTCCCATGTCTATCCTGTACATATTTCTGTTTTCTTTCTCTTTCAGTTTTATTTTTTTATTTTGCAAGTGTGTAGGAACAGGTATGAGGAGTCTAAACCTTGATCTTGAAGTCAAAAAGAGGCGATAGGGGTTAAGAAAAGGCAAGAGATCGAGTGTTAGATCAACTGATCCGGACTCGATCTTTACTAGATCGAGTCAGTGAATCGAGAGGAGCCAGTCGATCTAGACGAGAACGAGTGATAAGATCGACCTTGACAAAAACGGATCGATCGATCCAAAATGGATCGACCGATCTAATTTCTCTCGGGAAAATCTGTTGAAAACAGATCGATCACTCGACTCGATCCATCACTCGATCTATGCCAAATCGACCCCCAAATCGAGGACGTAGCTCGATCATGAGGACTTAGCCGTGGAGCCAACATCTCAACGATCGAGGAAGCCAATCGATCCAAGACTTGATTCATCATGAATCGAGTCTCAAATCGAGTAACTCTCTCGATCTAAGCCATTATGGGCATGAGATCGAGTCCTAGATCGACCAAACGGACTCGATCTCATGCCGAGGTAACATTTTCTTTCCCTCCTTTATTCTTTTCCCTCCAATTTTTCAATTCAAAACTTGGTCAAGGCAAGCATCTTTGACCATGAAAGATGTGCCTTGACCAAGACTTTGTCAGAAAACCACCTTTACTACCCATAGTTTTGTCTCTTGTTTAGCCTTTAAATGTTTCAACAATTTCTCACCCTCTCATTCTTGTTTTCTCGGAAATTTTAAACAAAGAGAGTGAGAGTTTTCTGTTTTCAAAGGCTAGCAAAGTTCTTTAACATTCTTGCAAAGGTATTTTCGGGGTTTAATGAATTATTTTTAGGAAAATTTCCTTTTAATTCGCAAGATATTGTTCTAGTTGATAGGGCTGTTTTTGAGTTTTAAATTTTAGCTAAGTAGAAGGATTAATTCTAGATTTTCTAGTATCTAAAGATTTGATTCTCCTTTATTTAGCAATAATTTTTATTAATTCCCCAAAATTCTAGGATAGTAGTTATAAGTTTTCTCCTTCTCCTCTCTTATTTTCTCATCAAACCGCCGTTTTGCTTATCAAACTTCTTGAGAAATTTGTTTCAGGTACAATGGCCCCCAAAAGGACGAGAGAAGAGACAGCACAAGAGGGAGAAGGACAGGAGGTGGCTGTTCAAGAGAGGGTCAGATGGAGTAAGGATGAGAAGAGGGACAAGAAACGACTTGAAAGGCTTCGGTTTGAGCCTACCAAGTTTGCTGATCGGGAGCTGCTGTTCAAGCTAGGGATTCTTGGGGATTTCGACCAACTCCTCAAGAACATTGGCCTAAGATGTCTGTCACGGATGGATTGCCCAACCATTCCAGAAGTGACAATAGACTTCCTTGCCACGTTGGAGTTCCGTTACGAGAACCCTAGCGCACCCATTCCTTCACAAGGTCGCCTCTCCTTCAAGGTTGGACGTAAAGCCTTCAGCCTCTCCATCCCCGAGCTATGTCAAGCGTATGGTCTCAACGCGGATGCCACCAAGGTCGAGTTCCCCTCCTTCAAGCGAGCAAACGACTTTTGGGACCTGATTAGCAACAAGGACTACAAAGCCAACACCGCCAAGATTAAGAGAGTGAGAAGCCCGGTGCTGAGGTACACTCTGAAGCTGATCGCCAACACGTTTAGTGGAAGATCAGTTGCTCCCACGGTCACAAAGACCAAGCTTTGCTTCTTGTTCCAAGGCGTTAAGCACTTGTTGTGTGACCCGCATGAGAATGACGAGCCTATGGAGGATGAGCTCGGCGACAAGGTGAACTATGGATGTGTGCTTGCTGCTTTCCTGGTGAAATACAAGGCTTATGCCTTGCGGTGCAAGGCAACTTCTTCTTTCATTGGCGGCTTCCTCACTCCTCTATTCTTGCAAGCTGGTGTGCCTATACACGACTTCGCACACGTACCAGCCAGAGCTTTCATGGACGAGGTCTACATGAGGAATACCGACAGCTTGGGACGCACGCCAGCAGAAGGGTTCTACGCTTACCTCTTCATAGACGACGAAAACGAGAAGAGAGTGTGCATCCTGCCAAACAAAGACGAGATCAAGCTGCTTGGTGTTGGGAACATCGAGTTCTTGCCAACGGAAGAGGAGTGCTTTGCTCCTCTAGGAGGACCACCTGCCCCAGCGATTGCTCCTCGTCAAAGGTCCGAGTCTCCAGCCACGGAAGATGAGATGCCCAAAGCCTACACCCTTCCCAAGCTAGACTTTGAGTCGAGAACCAAAACAGAGAAGTTCCTAGCATCTGTTGTGGAGATGCAAAGGAAAATCAACAAGTGGCAAGGAAAAATGCTCAAGAAACTTGCCAAGAAGGTGAAGGCACTTCAAGGAGGCTCGCCTAAGAAGGATGCAAGTGAAGAGGTTCACCAACCCGAGAAGAGGCTACTCTCAACCGGTGGAGTTGTCATCTGCGAGACCCAAGGCAGCAACATTCAGCCGGCGCGCCTTTCTCTCCAAGAACCAACCGACAAGGGCAAAACAATAGTCTCTAGCTCCTCTGGAACATCCTCAAGTTCCAGCCGAGACTAGACCAGAGGTAACAACCTTCTTCCATTGTACATAACCGCTCATATTTGCTTCTTTTTGCTTTGTGTTTTGGTGCTCCTTCGAATGTGTTTGCCACCGGGACGGTGTCAAGCAAGTTTGGGGGAGTACATGTGTGGTTTGACATGTGTTTTCTGATCTTATTTTCCTTTAGCATCCTTGAGTCTTTAGTTCATGAAAAATTGGTAAATTTTTTCAAAGATTCATGTAGTTGCATTCATCTTGTCAAAACATGTTAGGATTGAGTCTAGAATTTTTCTTAGCATCTAGGTTGTTTGCATTTGCATAAGGGGTCAAAGTTTCTTAAAAAGGTGTTTTATACTCACGAATTGTTTCAATGCCCTAGTTAGTAGTTCTCTAATGCTTTGTTTATGCTTTGAAAGTAAGTTCTTACCATGTTTGGATCACTTGCTATGATTTTCGTGACATGAATTGAACTCTCATGATTTGAAACTTGTTCTAATAAGTGAAACCCTTAATCTGAAATTTTAATTATCATCCTTATGCATTTGAAAATGAACACATAGATTTTAAAATATTTAGGCTCTCTTCTTCCTTTTTACCATTCTTTGTGAGCCTAAGTAGAACTCCCACATTGACCCTTACCCTTGTTTGAAGCCAAATATTTCTTATGTGACATCATTGTGAGGCCTTCTTCTTTCGGTTTTGAATTTAGCATAAAGTGTTAGGTTTATGTGACATGATTTGGTTCTCATATAATTGCTAGCTTTGCCTTTTGAAGCTAGGTATAGGCTTAGGATAAGTTTGGGAGATCATTGAGATTGTTTTTATGTCTATTTGTTCTCGGTTGCAAAGAGTTTGGTGTTTAAAAGAAAGAAATGGGTTTTAAGTGAAAGGTTGTGTTTAAAAACTATATATATGCTCTAATAAATTTCAGGAGGTAGCTCTCCCAAATAAAAATAAAAAGAAAAAGAAAAAAAGAGCCTAAGTGCCAAATAAAAATAAAAAAAAATAAATAAAAAGAAAAATAAATAAGAGAGCTACCAATAAGAAATAATTAAAGAGCAAAATTATTTTCAAACCTTTTCACTAGCCTAAAGATTTAAAAATGTTTTTGTTTCGAATTGGGGAATGCTAAGCTTTGAGAAGAAAAAGGGTAGATACAAAGTGGTGAGTGAGGATGAAAGTTAATAAATGAGAGGGGTTTAGGATCATTGCTAGTTTACATGGGTAGATGAGAATATGATCATATATGCATGAATTGCCTTCACCTTTAGCATTATGCATAAAGTTCTTGCCATTTTTGAGAAAAATCCTTGTCTTAATTGTAAACCTTTTTCAAATGAGATCATTCAATGCTCATAACCTACACCCTTAGCCAAATGTGTTTTGCTTTAAAGTGCATAAGTTTGATTCATGGTTCGGATGTTAAAGAATGTTAAAGGATGAGTTTCTTTGATTGTTAGGAATAGCAGAGTCATGATCTGAATTTTTTTGTGTGATGAGTATGGCTAAGTTCTTTGGAGTATGAGTGTGTGCATAGCATTTTAGAACTGTTAACTAGGACATTGAGATCGATTCATTTGAAAGGCACATTTGCAAGAAGCTAAAACCCCCATTCGTTCTTTTTAAAACCTCTCTTCCTTACTTATTTTCGGTTGCTTGAGGGCAAGCAAGAAGTAAGTTTGGGGGAGTTGATGTTACTCCATATTACATACATTTTGCATACACATTAGTTAGCTTTTCATGCATTTACATCACATTTTAGACTAGATTGCATCACTTAGAGTCCTAGAGCATTCTTGCACCAGCATACGCATGTTCCTTGCATCTTGCATCACATTCAAGTTGTTTCTGGCTACTTTGGAGTCGTGGAGGTTCGTGGACATGCTGAAGCTGTTGTGGCGGTTCGTGGAAGCTCGGATGTTTGCTAAGGACCAGAAATCGGGGAACAGATCGAGCATGGCAGGTTGATCTAGGATGAGATTGACCAGAAGATCGAGAGGACCAGGCGATCCAAGGAAAATGATCGAGACAAAGATCGAGTGAAGCAATCGATCAAACGGTACAGACGTAAATGACACCATGCAGAGCGAGAGCCGGATCGAGTCTACCACTCGATCCAACCGAAGATCGATACCAAGATCGGATGCAACGCTTGATCCGCCGAAGATGATCGAGACCCAGATCGAGTTGAAGACATGATGTCCGAAGATGATCGAGAGAGCCGCTCAATCCCGAGGTCGATCTCTGTCCTTTCAACCGCTTTTAACCGCTAGCGAGGGGGGGACCATCGGGTTGTTTTCGCCATTTTGGGAAGGCGGCGATGTCCTTTTCCCACACAACTTTTCATTCTTATCTTTTTTATGCTTTTCTCTCTGGTTTTGGAGATAATCCACCATTGTCGAACCTTGAGTTTTTCTTGCTTTTGTAATTGAATCGTTTGAGTTTAATCTAGTTTTCTTTTCATGTTCATCGTTTCTTTCTCCATGCTTAGCTTGATTTATCTTATGTGTAGTGAGTAGTTCATTTGGGTTCGAGGTTGAGAGGATTTAAGGGGTCAAAAAGGTTTCGATCTTGGGGTTTTCTAGTGTTTTAATGGCTATCTCTTCTAGGGTGTCGAGTTCTCAAAGCTTAAAGACTCTCACGCCAGGAGCTTTATGATCCGAGAGGTTCCTTACCTTGACAGGATTCAGGGACCTCTGAAGATCACACCCTAGAGATTAGTTACCCCTTCCCAAAAGCCATGGAAGTTTGGGGGACTAGTTAAGCCACTCGTTTGAAATCTGTTTTTCCTGCCCTTCGACCTCTCTTTCCACCAAAAGCCATGGGTTTGGAGGAGAGGATGAAGGAGTGATCTATACTGAAAGCCACGGATAGATCTTATTTAGTTTTCAAGGCTTAGAGATTCTCACAAAGTGAGTCGATTTAAAGTTTTCAACCCAAGTTCGGACCTTTGAAACCCCTGACCATGCATCTCAACCCTAGGCCCTCTATTTCAGCATCTTTACATCTTCTCTCGTCATTCGCTTGATCTTTGATAGCATCCTGGTCGTTAGTTTTACTGTTCTTGCATTTCTAGACTAGATCGATCGTTATTGCTCGATCTAGTGGTCGATCCACTAGTCGAATTTTAGTAATTCGTAGCTTTGTCCTTTAATTATTCTGTTTGTTCTTCATGGTAGTTTGATCATTCCTGGTAATATTAAAATAGATTTGCATTCCATTTAGTTACAGCATCTAGTTTTTAGGGATTTTCTCAAAACCTATCTTGTTTCGCTTAGATTTGCATATCCCTTGCATTCTCTTTGCATTTTCTATCATCCTAGGTGTGGATTGACTCTCTCTTGCATACTGTGCTACAACATGTCTTGCATTTGAGTTTGATAGCCTCATTGCATACTCACCCTTGCAAAGAAAATGCTTATCAGACAGATGCTGAGGGTCATTTAGTTGACAGAGGAGGGAACAGAAGGAATGAGGATGGGCAGAGGATAGATGATATTGGCGTTGTGATTGAGGAGCAGAATATCCAATAACAAGCTTCTGGAGATGCTGTTGGGCGTCATCCACAGAGGACTCAGGGAGATTACAACAAGCCTGATCAGTTCTATGCAAATAGAGCTGCAATCCGCCCACCTGCTTTTCAGAGGAATGACTTTGAGCTAAAACCCAGTTACTATCAGCTTGTAGGTCAGCACCCCTTCCATGGGCTTCTACATGAACACCCAATGGACCATATAGAGAAGTTTGAAGACCTGGCTACAAGTGTTAAATCCATTGGGGTCACCAATGATTTCCTATTTTGCAAGCTTTTCCCTCACTCTTTGGAAGGAGATGCAGCACATTGGCTCAAACAGCTGGAATCTGGCTCTGTGACCACGTGGGAGGACACTAAATCTGCCTTCCTCAACAACTTCTATAATGAGGCAAGGTTAGAGGAGTTGAGGACAAAAATCGCCACATTCTCCCAAGGTCCAACAGAAGCTTTCAAAGCAGCCTGGGTGAGATTCAAGCTGTACTAGAGAGACTGTCCACACCATGGGTTCAATGAAGTACAGCTGCTGGGTATCTTCTTCAGAGGTGTTGTTTGTGATTAGTGATCACTAAGTTGCTGGTTAGGTTCACTATCGATGATATAGGCCAGATTTTGAATTTTCAAATTTTCGATATTTGGCCTGGTTTTGGAAATCTTTGTGTTCTTGGTTTTCTGAGTGCAGATGGCTCCACGAACCAACAAGAGATCACGCACTAAGACTGGAGAATCCTCCAACCCCGCACCAGCACCTCATATACCCTCTCTTCCACCATGGCCTCGGAGAGAAGGGTATATGATCCCAATGGAGAGGGTTTGGGAGGATACTCCGGCGGAGGAGGAAGCGAAACGCGCTTGTGTTTTCCGGGACATCAGTGAGCAGTGGAACGATTATGACATATTGTTCTACAATGCCTGGACCAAGATGAACTTTTCGCCTACACGCTTCGCCTGTCCAGATACATTGCGCAGACTCGGGCTCAAGGAGGAGGCTCTGCGAGTGTTGCAGAAGATTGGCTTGGGTACCATGGCGACCAAGCAGTACGATCTATACCTGGAGTTAGTGCGCCAGTTCATTGCTACAGCGAGGGTGTATTACACCAATGACATCGTGAGGAGAGCTGATGATGGCACTTTCACATTCACCATTAGAGGCATCAGGTACAGGATCAACTTCACTGCACTCTGTAACATCTTCGGGTTCGATTCAGCACACACTGGCGTCTCTCTCCCGACGCCATTTCCTGACCTGCAGAGTTTCTGGTCCCATTTTGGGAATCGGATGTATGACTCCAAGAGGTCTACTCAGACCGATGTGTGCCATCCGTTGCTGCGCTACCTTGTCCGCCTCTTCTCCACTACTCTCTTGTGCAAGTCTGAACTCGGGAAGATGAGAGTTTCTGAGCTGACTCTCCTGTATTACGGCATTGAGGATGTGTTGACAAAGGAGTATCCAGTTGACAGTGATGTCAACATGGGCGCCATCTTTGCCCATCACTTGGCTTCGCTGAAGACCAAGGTGTTCACTGGAGCTCAGGGCAAGCCCGAGAGTATTGGCAGTCTCCTCACTCCCATCATCCGCTACTGCCGCATCGATACTTCGACTTGCAGAGTTGTGACTGAGCGCCACCCCATAGACATGGACTACTTGAGGAGGACACACTGGATCACGGGAGATGAGCTGCTATGGAGTTTTGTCAGTCACACTGGTCAGCGCTGTCTGATTCCGCTACCACAGCTTGCTCTCACTACACTTCAGTCAGACTCCCTCAGCTTCCAGCCTGATGCTACTTTCCTGCGATCCGCGCCAGCTATTAGGCACAGAGGAGGATATTCCCGAGCTGCTGCTTCTTCTGCTGAGGATGCACCTGTTGAGGGCCTTGCTGGAGGTCCATCTCTTCGAGCGAGAGCACCACACACCTACACGCTGCCTGAGCCGATTGGTCAACATGAGCTTCTACCGATTCCAGACATTCCGATGGAGCAGGCCACTTTTCAGCGTTTCATGGTGCAGAGTGTTCAGGCGCTGTGAAATACCATCTCAGTGCTGTCTAACTGCGGTTGTGTTCGCCCACACTCACCTGATACTGAGGATGAGGATTAGTTCCTCTAGCTATCCTGGTTACTTTTTCTTTTCCCTTTGTTATTTTTCATTTTCTATTGAGTCAGTTTTTATGTTTTTGTTTTGAGTCAGTTTGTCAGCTTTGATTGTGTTTTGAAACTTGTTTCAAGTGATGATATTATGGATTATATTGTTGCTTTTAATTGTTTTCTTGAGTGTTTCTAACAGTTTTGACTTGGGAGAACTTCAGCTAACAATCTAACTTGCAACAAGTACACATGTTTGGGTCATCCCATTCTGTTTTTGGACAGGGTGTCGATCGACACCACGCGCAGTCACAGGTACCACTTTCTCATCTTTTTACAAACCGTTTCATTGTCTATTTTTTTCAACTCCTTGCTTAATAACACCGGGGACAGTGTTGTTTAAGTATGGGGGATGTCGTTGCTAACATTGTGTACATTGTTTTTGATTTATAGAGTCTCAAAGTTGAGTCAAAACCTATTTTATTGAGTCAAAATTTGTGAAATTGTCAGTTATTCTTGGAACCAACCACAAAAGAACCATTGCCACAGTTGTTGATTACAAGTCTTACTAAGTTGAAAGTCATAGGTAGATCAGTCTAGCAATGAAGGTTTAGGTTCTTAGAGAATCTGGAAAATTTGTTGTTAGCTCCACTTAAATGAACTTAAAACTTCTTGTCTTGGTGCTTGATTCTCTTTGATCTTGATTCTCTCTTCTAATACTGACAAGCATGTTAAAACACAGTTTCTCTTTGATCTTCCCTGATAGAGCTCTAAAAGTTTGAGTCAAAAGTATGGTGCATTCATGACCCTGTCTCCTCACAAGGAACAACAATAATGAACACACTCAAGAACCTGTCTCCTCACAAGGAACACAAGTATTGAGTAGTACCATATATTAGGCTGTAAAAGAATGAGAAAGAGCATATATATATATATATATATATCAGAAAGAAAAGATCAAGGGAAGAGAAAATAGGAGAGCTGTGTTGAGATAGCTTAGTTCAGATGTTTAGGAAGGGAAAAGAATCTATAAGTGATTGAGATGATAAAACCTTGATGAAACATAACTTAGATAGAAATAAGGAGTTTAGCAGTAGAGATTTCGGATTTCTTGAAGGAGCTTGAACTGAATTTGAAAGATTTTCTAAGCCTATGATGATTAGACTGAAATATGATCTTGTGTTGACTCTGTGGTATGTGGATTCGAAAGTGTTAATCAATGTGGTGTTCCTGATGTCTGGCTGACTTTTTGTGTGTTTTCAAACCTTGACTCTAGGTTCTGTCTGATGTTTGCTTGAGGGCAAGCAAAAGATAAGTCTGGGGGAGTTGATATATCATGGTTTTTGCTGGTTTTTGACCATGATGTAAGTCTTGTTTATAGAGTCTTTTTGGTATTTTCGAGTCCTATAGAGTGTTTGCAGGTCTAGGTATGTTTGGAGCATAACTGTGGATTTTAGAGCCTTTTAGAGCTTTGTTGAAGCTGATGCTGAAAAGACCAAGTCGGAGAGCACTTTGAAGCAGGGTGTTGATCGACACCCACCACTTGGTGTCGATCGACACCGGTCGTGGTCGCGAGAAGAGTCTTTAAAACTCTTTTGAAGAATTGTAACTTGGCCCAGAAGTTTCCCACTATTTGCATGTTTGCCCCAGTTCGTGTTTAGACTTGTATTTAGGTTTTCTAAGCCATTGTTAGGCCATCATCTTGTTTTTTTCATTGAGACTAAGAGAGAGATTTGATTGAGAGCTTTTGGGGAGACAAATCCATACTCTGTAGAGAAGAATTTCGAACCCCTTCATCTTGTACTCTATTTCTTAATGCAATTTTATTCAGTCATGATTTGTGTTTCACTTGCTATGTCTGAGTAATCTGCTAGTTATGTTTTGGGCTATTCAAAAGTTGATAATGAATTGTTAGAACTACAAAACTGGAAGGATAAATCATTTGGTTCTTCATCTAGATTGCTTTAACACTGGTTTTAAGATTGATCACCTAGAAATCAGATCTCAGGTTGTTTAATAGATGTGGAAACATTATTAATCACCAGAACTATCTTAGATGAGCAAAATAACTAATTGCAAAGGAATTTGGATTAGTGATTTTGTGAATATATCGAACCTGAACTATAATGCTTGTTTAGGTTGTTAGAATTTGCAAAGGAATTTGGGATTCTAGAATCTGATCATTGTTATCTCTGCGACGGAAGTCGACTGGTCTTACATTTTTGTTTTCGAGTTCTATAACGGTTTTAATAAATATTCCTTTCAGTCTGTAGTCTGTGATTTATGTCACCCTGCGAATTTTCCATTGCCTAGCGTCTTGTCTCTATTGATTTTAAGAACCTACAATCCGCCCCTGATTTCATTGTTTTCGTTGCTACTTTAGTTTTATTTATTATTGACTGCTTAGCTTTATTAGAATCTAAAATCTGTTGAGTAGTAGCCTTAAGTCCTTGTGGATTCGATCCCTAAGTACTACAGTGTTCTCTTAATTTGAGAGAGTAGCTCTAAGGGTTAATTTGAGCATATCAGTTGTCACCTGTAGACCTTAAATTCAGGTACCTGAGAAGACAAGCAGTAAGGTAGAGAAATGAGTAACCAAAGTAAAATAAAGGACTTAGTCTTTACTAAGCTCGGAATCCTAATGCTTTTTAATCAAACCCAAGTTGGCAACGGAGCCATTTGATAAACAGGATTATTGCAAGCTGTTTGAAGTCAAAGCCAAATGCACATGTTTATGATGTAGTATAGTGCAAGAGGTATCAAACCAGCCTAGGTTGATGAAAGTCACTAAGAATGCAAGAGCAATGTAAAGCTAAGTCAGATTCGGGTAAATTGATGAGAAATTCTATGAAAACTAAATGCAAGTACCAAATGACTGCGAAAAAAATTTTTAAAATCCTACTGAGGGGTTAAACAACCAGCAGAAGGCTTCTAAGAGATTAAAATGCACGACTACTAATTTATAAAAATCGAACACTAAAGGCAGAAAAACAGAGAATATCTAACAACCTAGAACAATGACTTTTAGAGCTAAAGATGCAAACTTGAAACTAAAGAATGATGATTTAAAGTTTTTAAAAGGCTAAAAAGAGGATCTAAGGTTGAGGGTCATATTAAGAAGGTTCAAGATTCAAGCTTGGGTTTTGAAAACATTAGATCTACACATTTTGTGCTATCTCTAAGCTTTGAGAAGCTAAAATAGATTTATCCATGGTGTATAGTATAAATCCCTTCCTCAACCTCTCCTCCTAACCTATGGTGTATAGTGGAAAAAGAGGTCGAAGAGCATAAATCATAGATCTCAAAAAGTGGCTTAACTAGCTCCCTAAGCATCCATGGTGTTTGGAAAAGGATGAGCTAGTCTCTTGGATTTGGTTTTAAGGGACTCCTGAATCCTGCTAAGGTAAGGAGATCTCTGAGATTATAAAGATCTTTCCCAAGACTCTCTAAGCATTAAGAGCCCAAATCCAAGAAGAGAATAGATTAAGAACAAGAAAAATCTCAAGCTTAAACCCTTTAAACCCTCTTAATCGCCCCAACCTTAAACCCAAAGGAAAACTACTCGCTACACATGATTAAAACCGATGGAAATGCAAAGCAAAGAAAGATAAGTATGATTAAACAAGCTAGATTAAAGAAATACTTAATGATTAAAGTAAGATTAAGAGTTTACAAAACTAAAAACTTGAAAACTAGAACAATGGCGATAAGCCTAAAGGAAAGCTCGAAAAAGTAGTAGACAAAGCGTGGTTAAAGAAAGTGATAAGGTTTTATCACCCAAAATCGGCCAACAAGAAAAATGGTCCCCTCACTAAAATCCAAAAGTGAGCTGTCCGGATAAGGTGTAGGGATCGAGCTGAGTAGTCGATCTGATCACTCGATCTCCCGGCTAAAGCGTCTTCTTTTGCTCGATCCTTGGGTCAATTCGGTCGGATGGATCGAGTACTTCAATCGATCTGCTTGTTAATCCTCGGATGATCGAGTCGTGAACTCGATCTGGCTCTCGTTCTGCATGGCTTTAACCCACGTTCGTACTCACAATCGATCACCTCGGTCGATCTTGTCCTCGATCCCTTCCTTGAAACGACCCGGGCTTGGTCGATCTCATCTAGATCGACCTGCCTAGCTTGATCTTTCTCTTGATCTCGGTCCCTTTGCTGAATGGCTGAGTTCTCCCAAGTGTCCGCAAGCTCCTTCTCGATCCTTAGCATGTCCACACAATCTCCACAGCTCCAGTGTGTCCAAAACAACCTGAATATGATGCAAGAATGCAAGAAATATGCAAATGCTAATGCAAAATTCACTTAGGACCTAAAATGAGACAAATGGTGCAAACTAGACTAAAATGTCAGATGAATGCATGAAAAACTACTCTAAATGCATGCTGAATATGCGAAATATATGAGTATATCACTATACCTGTTCCCTTTCAGTTTAGGAGACAAGGCACATCAGTGGGAGAAAAGACTTCCACAAGGATCAATCTCAACTTGGAATGAGTGCAAGACAGCATTCCTCAACAAGTTCTTCAGCTCAACAAGAACAGCAAAGCTCAGGAATGCAATCAGCAGCTTTATGTCTTACACATTACAGTGCCCTCACCATGAATTCACCAATCAGAGTTTGTTTTCCACGCAATATAGAGGAGTTACACCAAAGTATAGAATGCTCTTGGATTCAGCTTCCAATGGGAAGTTCATGGGGAATACTGTGGTGGATGGCCTTGCATTAGTTGAGAATCTTGCCTTATCAGATGGAAACTATGGTGAAAAGTATGGTAGAACAACAAGAGTTGTTAGAAGTGCTGAAAGTGAGAGTACAAAGAAGGATATCAAAGCTTTAAATGACAAGCTTGACAAGATATTGAGTGCATCATTCAAGAATGTAAGCTATGTGGGTGAAGTTGATGTACACAAGGAGAAGATGGGACAGTTATAGAAGAAGAAGCCTTCTATATGAACCAACAAGGAGGCGGTTTCAACAACTACAGAAATCACCCAAACTTTTCCTGCAGGAGCACAAATGTAGCAAACCCATAAGATCAGGTTTACCCATCACAAGGTGCTCAACAAACCTAAGGAGCCAAGCCTTTGTTCCTTTCAACCAACAGCAAAACTTTGCTCCAAGACCACCATTTCAGGGCGGATTCCAGCAATCAAATTTTCAGCAAAGACCAGCTTTTGGTCCACCAGGTTTTGGCAATGCACAAGGCTCTTCTAGCACTCAAGATGGTGAAAATCAGATGATGCAACAACTGTTAAATGGTCAAGCCAAGACCACTATAGAGCTGCATAAGAATTTTGCTGAAGTCAAAGAGTTAAGTCTCTAGAGAACAAAGGAGCTTCATCTTCAAAGCGTCAGAACCAATTACCAGGAAAGAGTTAGGCTAATCCTAAAGAATTCTGCTATTTGATTGCTGAAGAAGATGAAGAGTTTAATGATGATGAAGATGCTTCTTTGAAAGATCTTGGTATGATGATTCAAGAGATGTTACTCCATGTGGACATGGTGAAAGCTGAGTGTGGGGGGAATGTTTTGAATGTCACAATCGATTATCAAGAAGTTGTTGATGTGGAACAGTTCCTTCAAGGGTTAGATAGAAGCTTGGATAGAGAAGAAGAGCTTGCTATGAAGCAAGAAAGAGCTGAAAGAGAAGCTGCTGAAAAGGAAGAGGCTGGGAAAGCTGTAGTTGCTCCAAAAGAAGAAGCCACGCCAGAGCTAAGTGAAACTGATAAGGAGCTTGTAGAAACATACCACGCCTTGATGGTCCTTGCTAGAGAAAGTCCTGAAGACTTCAAAGAGCTGTATGAACGCCAAGTGGGGACTTCTTCAAGCAACAATGAGAAGGGTAAAGCTCCTGAGGTTCAAGCCTACAAACCACCAATTCCTTACCCCCACAATGCACTTCACAAAGGCTCAGATGGCAGTCTACTCAAAGTTTAGAAACGACATACAAGATGCTGGAATAAAGCTTCCTCATGGCACTACATTGCTTAAAGTGAAGGATTAAATCCGCTTTCTCAAGAAAGTCTTTGACAAGCTAGAGGTTGTGGAGCCAGTACTTGAGAATGTGGGAGCTAATTTGAAGAGGAGCAAGGAGCTGAAAACCTTAACCAAGATTCCCAATGCAGGAAAGTTTCTGATTACGTGTAAGCTTGGGATGTTAGACAATGTGGGAGCCTTGTATGATTCAGGATCAACTGTGAATGTTATGTCTCTCCACTTATGCCAAACCTTAAGAATCACAGAACTGGAGCCCTGCAAAGCCTCTATTACCTTTGTGGATAATACCTCAACAAGACCACTAGGGATGGTGAAGGATTTCCCTCTGAAGATTGGTAATTGCTTGATACCAACAGATTTTGTGGTTATGGAGAAGACATATTCAAGAGAGGTATCACTTCTACTAGGAACACCTTTCTTGGCTACAGCAGGAGCTCAAGTTGACTTCAAGAGAGGCTAAATGATCCTGAAGAATATTAATGAGTTCAAGGTGTACAAGATTGTATCACCTTCTATTGCTTTTTGTGGAACCATTGTTGAGAAAGAGAGTAAACAACAGCAACTTCCAGAGCGTGTGGAGCAAGCTATGAGCTTCACAATAAGCATGCTTATGAGAGATACTCTCCCTGATGAGCCAGAAGAGAAGCTTGACACTGAGGTGAAGCTTGAGGATGATCTGAAAGAAGAAGAGGAGAACAAGAAAGTCAGCTCGTGATAAGAAGAATCTGTTATCAGTTGGTACTTGGGTCTACATGAAGAAAGGAGAAGGAGCTTCTGCTCCATCTACTTCATCCCACTAAGTCTCCAACCATCAAAGTCAAGCTAGGTGACTTAAAACAAGCACACTTTGGGAGGTAAATCCATGACTATCCTTGTATATAATATTTTTTATTACTAATGTCTTTATTTAGTGTTTCAGAGGTCAAAGAATAGGT
Organism: Thlaspi arvense; assembly: GCA_911865555.2. Classification (NCBI taxonomy): domain Eukaryota; kingdom Viridiplantae; phylum Streptophyta; class Magnoliopsida; order Brassicales; family Brassicaceae; genus Thlaspi; species Thlaspi arvense. The sequence goes on from OU466857.2 coordinate 48,434,070, forward strand.
CCAAAGCTGTGTAGGGTTGTTTAAAAGCCAGGGAGAGAAGACTTTGTTTTCATATCGATGTACCATATTGGGCAGAACACCTGTTATTACTGCCCGATACAGTTTATCTCAAGGAAGGAGCAGTCCATACGTTGAGCAGATTGCATGATGGAGATTGTAACAGAGTCTTAGATCGAGCAAAACCTCCAAAGCCTTGCTCGATGTAATCGCTTCTGGAGCCCCAGACCGTACACCGAATAGAGCCGTACATCGACCAAATTGCACGGTGGTGATAACATCGGGATGTTACATCGAGCAGAGCCTCGCAAACTCTTGCTCGATACAATCACCCCGACCGTACATCGAGACCCCAGTCCGTACGTCGACGAAGAAGCCCGATGAAGCTGCACCGTGGTACAACATCGAGCAGAACTCTTAATGTTTTGCCCGATATGAGACCCTCGGCTGATTCGAGCACGGGACGATGGCCAGTACGAAGACTGATACTAGAGTTTTGAGCTCTTTCTCAATCACCCTTGTACTAATCAGTTGTAGCACAGCATAGGGTTTTAAATCAATTCAAGGGGTTAAGCTAAATTCCACTAGGATTATAGTAGAAAGCTTTAAGTCAAGTGAATCAAAGAAGAGATATGTTTAACACAACCAAACTATCAACCTAAAAGAAATATGAACCAAGCAGAACTAGTTAAAGCAATACCAAGCAATGATTCAAAGCAAAACAGGGCAAGCAAAACAGAACACTAAAGCAAATTCGAAATTCAACAATTAAAAGACAAGGATCATAGATGTGATTATTGACATTGGGGAATTCAAAGGCAAGACTAAGGCTGTTTCAAACATCATTGACAATGCAAACAAGCAAGCAATGTTAATTCCTAGGCATAGAGTTCACAATCAAGCAAGTTAAGTCCAATCTCTTGATAAATAACCCTTTGCTAATCACCCTAGCAAGAACTAACTCTCATTATTGAAATGATAAATAGCAAGAATTAAGACAATCTATCAATCCTATATTACCAAATCACTTCCTAGACAGTCAATCTCTTGAGCTAGGTTAATAAATTCTCTTGCAAAGCAGTACATACATTTCACCAAACACTTGTTGGGCATAAAATGAGCCTGAGATCCTAATCAACTTAGTTAAGGCTATCTAGGCGTTAACCAAATCAATCAAGAAAGGAAATGGAAGAATTAACACTAAGTAACAATAGATCAAACATCATATTCCCTAAACCTAACTCATCTCAAATCCCTAAAAGTAGTACTCACTAATCACCATTGAAACCATCAAATCAAAAAGAAATAGATAGCTAATCATGATTAGAAAGACTAAACAAGAAGGGAAATGCAAACTTATATTGAAATCAAGAAAAGATTCAAATTACAAAGTATGTTTAGAAACTAGAAAAGTAAGGACTGCTGGATAATAGGATGATCCCAGAAATTAGGGATTTTAAGTATTTATAGAAGTCTAAGCGGAGTGGCAAAGTTGTAAATAAATTGTCTTCAGACTGGGTCAACATCGAGCAAGCTTGGTCGATGCTAGTGATCGATGTGCTGACATCGATCTTGGTCTACTCGATGTAACTGATGGATGTGCTCCTCTGGTCCCTTTACATCGTGAATGCTTGATCGATGTAGATGATCGATGCAAAGTTCTTGTAGTCTTGGCCTTCTTACATCGTACGATGTCCTTGATCGATGCCAGTGTCCTGTCTCTTCGCATCGTGCTAGTCTGATCGATGCTAGTGATCGATGTAAACTATGTTCTTCTCTGCTTCACTACATCGTGCGATGTGGACTCCACAGTGATCGATGATAGGCCAAGTCTCCATTTTCTTGGTTCTTCTTGCTCCTCTTTGATTGTGGAAACTCCCTGGATAATTCTCACACCTCCTTCTTGACTTTAATGGCCTCTTAGGTACATAGAAATATCCCTTATGCAAAGAAAATGCAAACTATAACCTAAATGCGAGTTAAGTCTAAAGGGAAGGGAAAATGGGACTAAAGAGAAGGAAAACATGCAAAAAGAAACCAAAACATGAATTAAATGCAAGCCTAAATGATGTAAATATGATAGATATCAAGGACTCACATCGACGTTGATAGGGCTCAGGTTTTACCCAAATAATTTACTACTGCAAGTGCACAACAAAGCAGTTGTAGTATAAGGGGTTATCGAATACCAAGAGAGTATGTAAACTACACTAGCGATTGTAGATTTAGACTAAGCAAAGCAATAAGTAATGAATGTAATGTGAAACCATAAAATAAATGCAAGTGGGCATTTTATGCTTGTTCTTGATGTTCAGAAAGCTAAAGGCGCTAAGTCAGGATAATTCGCAGGTTGAATCTGAGAGTGTAGAATGCATGCAATCAGGAATGAATTAAAACCGTCTTGAACATGAATCGAAAAGGTATAACTAATCAATTCTCATTGCAGAAGTTAACTATGCCTAAATCACAGAGTTTCAAATCTCTTTACAAACCCTAACAATCTAAACATACGGTAATGATCAGGTTCAATTGTTCACAAAACTCCTAAGTCAAATCTCTTTGCACTAAGTTGTTTTGCTCAGCAAATACTAGTTCAGGTTATCAATAATGCTCTCACATATATTTAACAACCTATGATTTTCGGATTTCTAGATGGTGTGTCTAAGATATTCGATTTTAAAGCAAGCAGAGATGAAGAACAAGAAGATAATCCTAACAGGTAGCAATTCTACAAACTCTTCATCAACCTTTGAAAAGCCCTAACCTAACTAGCAAATTACTCAGACATGATCGTGGAATCAAAAAACATAACTGAATAAAATTGCATTAAGAGAATAGAATAAAAACAAAGGGGGTTCGAAATCTTCTCCAAAAAGAGTACAGGATCTGTCTTCCCAAAAGCTCTTAATAAAATCCTCTCTAAGCTCTCTGAATTCTCAAAAACTAAGATCCAAGCCAACAATGGCTGAAAACCTAATATATAGAAGCTAAAACATGATCTCGCGTGTTCTTGCAAATACTGAAACTTCTGGGCCAATTCTGCAAATAATCTTTGAACTTTTAATAAACCAGCCACGCCCCTTCCTTCATGGGTGACGAGCGTCACCATAGGTGGTGACGAGCGTCACCATAGGTGGTGACGAGCATCACCCAAATGCATACTTTCTTCTCCGAGCTGGACACTTCGTGGCTTCAACTTGCAACGCTCCAAAAAGCTTCAATATCTCCAATTATGCTCCATGCATGCTATATCCTCCAAAGACTCTACTAGGACTCTAAAAAGACCAAAAAGACTCAATAAAAAAGATTTATACCATGGTTAAAATCCATAAAAACCATGATATATCAACTCCCACAGACTTAGCTTTTGCTTGCCCTCAAGCAAACATCAGACAAAGAACAGGGTCGAGGTTTGAAAACAGAAACAGTCAGCCAAACATCAGGAACACCACATTAGTTAACACTTTCGAATCCACATACCACAGAGTCAACACAAGACCAAATTTCAGTCTAATCATCACAAGCTTAGCAAATCTCTCAAACTCAATCACAATCCCTTCAAGAAATCTGAAATCTCTACTGCTAACTCCTTATTTTCATCTAAGTGTGATATCTCATCAAGGTTTTATCATCCCAATCACTTACAGATTCTTTTCCCTTCCTAAACAACTGAACAAAGCAATCTCAACACAGCTCTCCTATTTTCTCTTCTCTTGATCTTTTCCTTTCTGATTTTTTTGATTTTTCTTTTCTTATTTTTTACAGTCTAAGATATGGTGCTACTCAATACTTGTGTTCCTTGTGAGGAGACAGGTTTTTGAGTGTGTTCATTACTGTTGTTCCTTGTGAGGAGACAGGGTCATGAATGCATCATTCTTTGGACTTCAACTCTTAAAAACTGCATCAGGGAATATCAAAGAGAGACTGCATCTAAACATACTTGTCAGTGATGAAAGAGAGAATCAAGATCATAGAGAATCAAGCCCCAAGATAAGAAGTTTACAGTTCATTAAGGTGGAGCTAACAGCAAATTTTCCAGATTCTCTAAGAACCTAAACCTTCATTGCTAGAGTGATCTACCTATGACTTTCAACTTAGTAAGACTTGTAATCAACTATTGTGGCAATGGTTCTTAGAAACAAAAACATTTTGTGGTTAGTTCCAAGACAAACTGACAGTTTCAAAATTTTGACTCTATAAAAACAGGTTTTTGACTCAACTTTAAGACTCTAAAAATCAAACACAAAGCACACAACGTCAGTATAACCTCCCCCAGACTTAAACAACACTGTCCCCAGTGTTATTAAGCCAAGAGTTGGTCAAAAGGAAGCATGAGAACTTGTAAAACCGAGTTGAAAAAGTGGTACCTCCCGAAGGGACGGGTGACGAGCGTGGTGACGATCGTCACCATGGTCTGAGACTTCAGAATCGTCTGTTTGAATGCTTAAACAATATGTAATCATTTGTACTCGAAAGTTAGACTGTTAGAGAACTCAAAACACACATCAAAAGCATCCAAACAAAGCATAACCCATGGTTTAACAAATTCACAAGACATCATCAAGGCAAACTAACAAACTGACTCTGTTTTTTTTTTTATGTAAAAACGAAAAAAGAAGCTAAGTATATGAATAAGAAAACTGACCAGTGGGTTGCCTCCCACTAAGCGCTTGTTTAAAGTCATTAGCTCGACTTTGAATGCTGCTCAGACAGCTGGTGGAGCAGAAGGTGGCATTGAATTCCTTAGAGAAGAATGTCTCATCATCCATGGTGGTTTATAAGCAGTAGATGGATGAACTCTTCCAAGGAAGTGAGGAACATCAGCAAGGTGGGTCGTGACTGTGGGTGGGATACTTCTTTTTCCTGCAGAATCATCAAAAGAAACACCAAGCATTCTACGAGAATCTCGTTGCTTGCATAAGTGTTAAGCATCTTTTGCACCTTTTAAGTTCTTATTGATGAGATTAGGAGGTCTGGAACTGGTTCGAGGAAGTGCATACCTTTGCTTAATTGCAGGTTTCTGGGTTGTGGAATGTTGAATTTTCGATTTGGCAACATAAAATGGACTTGTAGCTGAAAAATCACGTTGCTCTTTTGTGTCCAGGTTGGTGACGAGCGTCATCAGGTCAGTGACGGTCGTCACTGACCCTGCAGTTCGAGTTTCTGCAACTTTTTTGCAATTCAGCTCTGCAAGTCTTGCCTCCATCACAAAAACGTCTTCCTCCAGCAACTTGGCAAGAATGGGAACCTCTTCTTCAAGCATATTCATGAAGATATGATCCTCACTACAATCCTCAAACCCAACAGCTTTGGCAGAAGTTTCAGATATTTCCTCTTGAACAGCCATCTTATTCACTTGCCTACTTGAATCAGATTCAGTGACATAGCCAACAGTAATGTCTTCTGAATGTTCCATGACTGGCTCTTCATCTCTGGAAGTCCTTACAGAAAAGGTCTGACCATCAATGATAGAACTTCCTCTTAACTTATCCATGTCAAAGTTCATGACAACATCACCAAGATCAAGCTCAATGTTCCCCTTTCTCATATCAATGATGGCACCACCAGTAGCCAAAAATGATCTTCCCAGAATAAGAGAATCTTTAGGTTCTTCAGCATATTTCAGAACCACAAAATCTGTAGGAATTATGCAGCCTTCAATGTTAACAGGAACATCCTCTAAGATGCCTTCTAGGGTTCTTATAGATCGATCTGCTAGGATGAGAGAGATCTCAGCTGGCTTAAAATCAGTCATTCCAAGTCTAACAGCGACAGAGAAAGGCATCAAGTTAATACTTGACCCTAGATCACATAGAGAGTGGGGAAAACGTCCTGCAGAGATTGAGCAATCAAGAACAAAGGTCCCTGGAACAGATAGCTTCTCTGGAACTCTGCTTTGAATGATGGCATTGACTTGTTCAGAAACATCTTCTTCTTCTTTGAAACTGTACCCATGAGAATTGTACTAATGTCTCTGGTAAGCAATGCACCTTCCTCAGGGCTTACACCATTCACAACCATCCTTTTTACATACCTCTTTAATGCAGGTGAAAGCTTGACTGCATCAATAAGAGGAATCTCAACCATCAGCTTGTCTATCATAGCCTTGCATCTGGCTTCTTCTATCTCTTGTTTAGACTTCCTAGGATGCTTGGGGAAGTGTATCTTGGGTTATACGCGTGTTCCTTGCTGTTATTTGCAGTTACAGGCGAAAAATTTTCATTCTGGAGTGGGTGGCAACCGTCACCAGGGTGGTGACGATCGTCACTCACCTGTGATGATTCGGGATTTTCTGCTCGAAGTGGGTGACGAGCGTCACCCACCTGGTGTCGCTCGTCACCAGTTTGTGATAAAAATTTGTCGGGGTCTTGCAATTTGGGTGACGAGCGACACCCTCCTTGGTGACGCTCGTCACTGATCTCTGAGACTGCGAAATTTTCATCATCAAACTTCATCTGCTGCAGGATTTCCTCTGCACTCAGCCTCTTTTCCTGTACTGTTTCAAGCTCTTTTTCACTCCTGACTGTGATGGCATTAACCTGGTGCTTGGGATTGATATCAGTCCTTCCAGGAAGGAATCCCTCTTGCCTTTGAACAGCTCTTGCAGTTTGAGCAACCTGAACATCTAGCTTCTTCATGTGAGAGTTCAGACTCTCAATTTTCCCATTAAGGTGCTGATACAGCGATCCAACTTGCCATTGAAGTTCACTGTCATCTTCTGCTGTCCTTCAAGTATCTGCTCCAGCATAGCCTCCATCTTATTGTCTTAAGGAGGTGCAGATTGGTAGGAAGAAGAACCATAATTCATGCTGTTTTGTTAAGGTTTCTCAACTTCAATCTTCTGGAACTGTGGCATTGGAGTATAACCAGATGGATTCTGGTTTCCTGGGAAGGTGCTCTTCTGATTGTTGCCATTAAATCCTCTGTTCCACTGCTGATTCCCAAACCTTTGACTCTGAAAACCCCGTCCATTAATGAAATTAACATCTTTTTGCTCAAATTCTTCAGGATTTTTGAAAGTCTCCACTTCTGCAGCAAACTGGACCGATTTCTTTCCTGCCAAAAGGATGTGCATACTGTCCAGCTTAGCCTTAACCTCTGCAATCTGGTTTCCATCATTCAAACCAGCCTGTTGCATCCTCTGAAAGTCAGCATTCTTAGTGCAGTTACTGCAGGCCAAGTTTTCAATCAATGTTATTGCAGCATCAGGAAGATTTGTGTTCAAGTTCCCATTAGAAGCAGCATCCAACGCCATCTGGTACTTCCAGTCAACGCCTCTGAAGAAGATACCAAGCATCTGCACCTGATTGAAGCCATGATGAAGACAGTCCCTTTGATAAGACTTGAACCTCAACCAAGAAGCTTTAAAAGCTTCAATAGGACCTTGGGTAAATGATGCAATTTTCGTCCTCAGGTCTTCTGATCTGGCATCATCATAGAAATTATCCAGAAAAGCATTCTTAGTGTTTTCCCAAGTGGTCAGCGAAGTAGGCTCCAGTTGCTTCAGCCATATGCAGCATCTCCTCCAAGAGAGTAAGGGAAAAGCTTGCAGAACAGAAAGTCATTGCTAACTTCATTAGCTTTGACACTTGAAGCCAAATCCTCAAACCTCTCAATGTGGTCCATAGGATGCTCATGAGGTAAGCCATGAAAAGGATGCTGACCCACAAGCTGATAATATGCAGGCTTTAACTCAAAATCATTCCTCTGAAAAGCAGGAGGGCGGATTGCAGCTCTGTTGGCATAAAACTGATCAGGTCTGTTGTAATCTCCTTGAGTCCTCTGCACAAAACGTCCAGCAACGTTTACAGCTTCATCTGGAGCTTGCTGAATCTGCTGTTCAGCGATGACATTCCCATCCTGATCATGTCTATGCTCTTCTTCATTCCCCATGTTTCCATCTCTGTCAACCAAGTGACCTTCTGCGTTTCCGACCAAGACAAGTAGGGCAACCATTGTAGACTGTCTTAGCTTTCCTGATGGTCCTCTCTAACTTAGCGAGTTCGTCGATGCTCAAAGTCATAAGCTCCTTCTCTTTGTTGCTTCTGGTACTGCGATTAGGCATACACCTGAAACCAGCACAAAAAAACAGCAGAAAGTTAGTAAACAAATTAAAACTTAGACAAAATCCTAATACTAAGAATCGATAGGCAGCTATTACTCCCCAGCAACGGCGCCAAAAACTTGATAAGGCTCAGGTTTTACCCAAATAAATTACTACTGCAAGTGCACAGCAAAGCAGTTGTAGTATAAGGGGTTATCGAATCCCAAGAGAGTATGTAAACTACACTAGCGATTGTAGATTTAGACTAAGCTAAGCAATAAGTAATGAATGTCATGTGAAACCATAAAATAAATGCAAGTGGGCGTTTTATGCTTGTTCTTAAAGTTCAGAAAGCTAAAGGCGCTAAGTCAGGACAATTCGCAGGTTGAATCCGAGAGTGTAGAATGCATGCAATCAGGAATGAATTAAAACCGTCTTGAACATGAATCGCAAAGGTATAACTAATCAATTCACATTGCAGAAGTTAACTATGTCTAAATCATAGAGTTTCAAATCTCTTTGCAAATCCTAACAATCTAAACATGCAGAATGATCAGGTTCAATTGTTCACAAAACTCTTAGACCAAATCTCTTTGCACTAAGTTGTTTTGCTCATCAAATACTAGTTCAGGTTATCAATAATGCTCTCACATATATTTAACAACCTATGATTTTCGGATTTCTAGATGATGTGTCTAAGAAATTCGATTTCAAAGCAAGCAGACATGAAGAACAAGATAATCCTGACAGGTAGCAATTCTACAAACTCTTCATTAACCTTTAAAAAGCCCTAACCTAACTAGAAAATTACTCAGACATGATCATGGAATCACAAAACATAACTGAATAAAATTGCATTAAGAGAATAGAATAAAAACAAAGGGGGTTCGAAATCTTTTCCAAAAAGAGTACAGGATCTGTCTCCCTAAAAGCTCTTAATAAAATCCTCTCTAAGCTCTCTGAATTCTCAAAAACTAAGATCCAAGCCAACAATGGCTGAAAACCTAATATATAGAAGCTAAAACACGATATGGGGTGTTTTTTGCAAATACTGGAATCTGGGCCAATTCTGCAAATAATCTTCAAACTTTTAATAAACCAGCCACGCGCCTTCCTTCATAGGTGACGAGCGTCACCATAGATGGTGTCGAGCATCACCCAAATGCATACTTTCTTCTTCGAGTTGGACACTTCGTGGCTTCAACTTGCAATGCTCCAAAAAGCTTCAATATCTCCAATTATGCATCATACATGCTATAACCTGCAAATACTCTACTAGGACTCTAAAAAGATCAAAAAGACTTAATAAAAAGGACTTATACCATGGTTAAAAGCCATAAAAACTATGATATATCAGACGTGTAGCATCGAGCAAAACAATGCATACCACGTACATATCTTTCGCCGAGCAGTTCAATATTTCCCTCAGAGAACACCATCAGGACGACCAAGGACCTGCATCAGGATGTAGCATCGAGCAAAACACCAATACATTTGCTCGATGCAGAAGGTCCGAGCCAGTACGAGCATCCAGACGATACCATGCACTGTCCACGGGACGAATCATACAAGTCGAAGTGTCTCCCTTACATCGAGCAACAACATTGAGCAGAACACCTTCTGATTCTGCTCGATGCAAAATGTCCGGAGGAGAAGCTGACCAGAACGTTAAAACCCCGAGGCAGAGGAGCACGATCGCCGAGCCACATGACCCGACGTCCCCGATATGGTACACATCGGGGTGTCACATTGGGTGTTTTACTTGATATGACCCGTGTAAAAAAAAATTCAAATTTTTGCATGGATAAATCAAATAAAACCCTTTTGTGGACCTTGGTGTATCATAAAAGAATCTTTATTTCCCCCTCATAACAAATTTTAAATTTCAAACTAAGATTTTCTTGCAGTTTTCATTTATTTATTTAAGATTTTCCCATTTTATCTCTTTAAAAGTGCAATCTCTTCTCTCCACACATCCATATAGATATAAACACCTCTCTCTAGTTCCAGCAAAACCTTTGTCTCATCTCTTTCATTCTCACTTTGCATTTTCATGTTTTTCAAAGATTAAAGGTACTTATGCTTTAATTTCTCATTTCTTTGGGTTTATTCATTGAAAACTAGGTTGCAATGCATTAGAATGTTAGTCATAGATATTTTTCATGAATGAGAATGTGTTTTTCTGTTCATCACCATTGTTGCATGATTAGTTCAAGGATTTATGGTTAAAATGTTTGGGAAATGCTTATTTTGTTCTTAATTTGGAATATTGTTTAGATTTTGGCTAAATATAAGCATGTTATTATTTTTCCAGCATGTTAACCATTTAAATACCTCATATTAGAGTAACATTGATGAATCTGATGCATGTTTATAATTTGGTAGAGAGAAGATGATATTTTTGCTGCATATGCTTGAATTTGACTAAATCGCTGCTAGTTTCTATTTGAATTTTAGTTTTTAATATATTCGTCCTTTTGAGCTGAAAGTTTTTGCTAAATTCGACTCTGTTTTTTACCAATCGGTGTGAATTTTTATAGAATTTTCCTGTCCATGCTTGAGTTTTGGGAAATAATTTTCTGCACTGTGCTCAAAGGAAACAATATGCTAATTTTGCTTCAAGCCTTGCATTTTCAGGTACTATGTTGAGCACTAAAGGTGATGAGGAAATCTTGGACTCAATTGCACATGCAAGAGACAGAGCAGAGGGTAAAAGGCCTGTTGAAGAAGCAGAGCAAGTCCAAGATGCAGCACCTAAGCTTAAGGACTATATGAAGGCGATGAGGAGAGAGGATTTTGCTCCAACAAGATATGCTTGCCCTGGTCTGTTGGAAGAGATGGGAATCGAGTCAGAAGTGGATGAGCTGATAAGAAACATTGGGCTTGAGAAGTTTGCTAGTCTTGGATATCCCACATACAAGCAACTTTCTTGTGAAATCCTTGCAGGTTTCAAGGTATACTTCTACAAGTATGATGAGGAGTATGATGAGGGTGAAGAATACTATGGCAATGGATTCATCAAGTTCAGAGCCAGGAGATCATGGTACACTATGGGATTCACTTAGCTTGAGGAGCTTCAAACACAATGAGCTCAAGCATGTTTGGGAGGAGATAGCGAATGATGCATACAAGGCTGGTCATCTCAGAAGTGCAAGCATCTGCCATCCTGCTATCAGATATGTTCATAGGGTCATCACAAGCACACTCTTCTACAGAAAAGAGCAAAACATGGCCAAGGAGGAAGAGATAGGATTGCTAGTGAATGGCTTGAAGAATATCATGATGGAGACAAGGCATGGTAAGATACATGGAGAGCGCTTAGAAGTTGGGCTTGTCACTATACTGATGAAGCAGTTCCTTACATGCAAGCAATGGACTTTCAAGACCAGAGAAAGGAAGCCTAAGATAGCCATTGGAGGCTTGATCACTCCCATCTTGCTTAGTGCTGGAGTTGAGCTTGGAACACAAGATGTGAGTATGATCTTCATTGGTGTTCCCTACCTCCGCAAGATTGGCTACCTCTCAGGAGCTGTGGAAACTGGATTTGCTTATCAGTTTGAGCTTGAAGACCAGAAGAAGAAGATCTTATTGCCCAACTCGCGCCTTACAAACTTCACCTCTTATGAGAATATCCGATTTATACCAACTGAAGATGAGCTCTATGATCCTAGAACTGATCCACCATTGATGAGGCCAAGCAAAGTCAAGAACATGAGCACAATTAGAGACTTAGATGTGGAAGAAGACATTGAATAGCAGCATCAAGAACAAGAGGTTCAGCATCAAGGAAGAGTGGCGCTTGAACATGAAGATTATGACAGCCGCCCTTATGCATTTGATCCTTATGATGTGATCTGCACATCTGAAGCCTTAAGAGCTGCTCATTAGCACATAAGGCTACTTCAGAGGTGGAATAACTTTTAGGACAAGGCAATCAGAGGCTTACTGAAATCAGTTAAGGCAAGCAAGAAATCTTTGAAATCTTTAAAGAAGAAGGTGAAGAAGCTAAAGGAGAAGTTGGGAGGATCAACAAAGAAGGCTGATCAAGCGGTTCATACAGAGCCACAAGGAGGAGGATCAGATGCTGGTAACATGTATGAGGATACACCAGAATCCACAGTCCAGGAGAGACACTCCTTTCGTATCAGTGACCGGCCAAGAACGAAATGTAGCTGCACCAGCAAGAAACTCCTCTCATGTGCCATCTTCAAGGAGCAAAGGAAGGAAGAGAAAGACTAGATAGCAAACTCCATCTGAGGAAGAAGCCTTTCCTTCCCATAACATTGAGAGTTCAGACTCTCACTATTCCTTCACCTGAAGTAAGGTACACCACAGTAACCATTGTACATACCATATTTTTTTAAGTTTTTATGTGATTGTTTGCTTGCTGTTTATGAGCATTCTCCTCAGCATTTTAATTACACAGGTACTGTTTTATTTTAAGTGTGGGAGAGGGTGTATGGTTTACTGATGCTTCCACTTGCATTTGCATAATAGATTAGAAACCATGCATCACATTTGCATAGCATCTATGGCATAAAAAAAAACCAAAAAAATTGAAAATTTTTCGAAAATGCTTCACAAAAAGAGTTTTATTTTTATGCATCCATATAATCTCACTTGCACTTAGAATCAACATTGCATGCATTTAGCTTATGATTGCATACATATGCATATATTTGCATGTTTGTGGTATTTCTCATGTGTTTTTGGAGTTTCTTGGAGTTTGGGGAGGAGATGGAAGCAGCTCATGTTCGAAGAGATGCCAAAGAAGAAGATTTACCAAGTCTGGTCCCTTATCGAGATGGAGCATCGAGCAAAACCTATGTGTAGTCTGCCCGATGCAAGCCAAAATGCGTGAAGAAGTGGTCTGATTCGTGGAGCCTAAGGCAATGTCTGCATTGAGGTGCTGCATGGGCAGGGAAAGCAGGAACAAGCCGATACAAGCTGCACGAACCATATCAGGGTGGTGCATCGAGCAAAACACCGTCTATAACACCCTGATACAACATATCCGCGAGTTTGACCGGATTTTATCGTAGACCTTATCCTATTTTTAGGTTTTTCCTTCCTTTTTGGCTCCCAACTATAAAAGGGAAGCCACCAAACTATATCATTATGTCATCTTGATTCTAAAACCTTATCTTATCTCTTGCTTAGCCAAAAAGGGCGATTTGCCCAATCTTGTAAACACTTTTATTTTCTTCAATCAAATTTGCATTTTTATGGTTTAATCTTGTCTTCTGATCTTTAATTTAGCATCCTCGTAGTTTAGTTTTCATTTATCTTGCATTTAATCTCATATAGTCATGTTTAACTGTAATAAAATGGGATTAAATATGATTAGTGAGTAGTTTACCTTATCTTTAGGGTTCTAAGTAGAGAAAGTGGTAATTGGGATGTGATTAAGGGGTGATTAAGCTTGATTAGTTGTTCTCTGGTGTTTCCTTCTCTTGCAAAGTGATTATTGATCATAAAGCTTTTCCCTTTTGATTGAGTATGGTATTGTTGATGCATATGGTTCACTTGATGGTTTGAAATCTTGGTTTTTGCATGATTCGCCTAATTTGCTTGATAGTCTTAGCTTGGTCTACGTCTCTTTTGTTCAGTGACACCAACGTGATAGTTCACATTGCTAGATGATTCGCTTAGGGCTAGATAGTGCATGATCTGAGATTCTTGTCTGATGGTTACATAGTATGCATTATAAGAACATGCTTTTGCTTGAAGTCCTGTTCATTGCTAGATATTGTTAGGATTCGCAACTATGAGCTTACTTCTATGTTCTTGATTGGTGTTTGGCTACCTAGGTCCCTATATGGTTCAAAAGATTGATAGGATGATCTGAATTCTTGGTTGAGTGAGAGATATTTACTTGACTAGTTCATCTTTTAAGCTCTATGGTTCTGTTCTTAATGCTCATGATTATAAATACACCATCAAAAGTGGGTTTGTCAATCTAGTTTTGTTGAATTGGGTTTGCCTATTAACCACTAGGAAGATCATTCATTAAATACCTTGTTTAGGATTACAACATTGAGAATTGTGTTGCTTGTTTGATGCTTGATGATTGCCTTTTCTAGAAATCCCCTTTGTCACTCTTGAAAACCACTTGACCACTATTGCTTAGAACCTTGAGTTTTGCTTTCCTTTAATTGTCTTACAACCGCTTTGCTTAGTTTCTTTTACTTGCTTAATTTCAGTCTTCATATTGCTTAGTTTCATTCCTGCTTAGTTCTTGCTTTAAATTCATCTTGCTTAGTCTTTGTTTACTTGCATTTCAGTTCTGTTTTCATCTATTACATTGCTAGGTTGTTAGAGTTACTCTTGCATAATCAAACCCCATATTGCTTAGATTATAGCATTGTTTGCATCTCACATCCACAAGTGTATTTGACACCTGATCTCTATACTACAACTGATTAGAGAGTTGGGATTATTTTGCTTACAAAGGCCTCAAAAACCCTTGTTTCATTCACACTCAAAAGCAATCAAATGCAAACAAGTGACAATGGAAACCAAAACATAAAAACTAAAAGAAAATGATTTAAAACTAAGCAAGAGCAATATGATGATCAATCAAAACATAGCATAACAGAGCAATGACTTGCCAAATTCGAAATATTAAAGGCAAGGTTCAAGACTAAGGCAATGTAGCTTAGGTGGTTCCAAATAATGTTTAAGGTGTGAAAGAAACAATCAATGCATTAATCTTTAAGCAAAGCCTACTAATATAGACTGATCTAATCCATTGGCACTAATCCTTTTGACTAATCATACTCCTAACTCACGGTCAATGGTAGAAACATAATCAGCAAGCTTTAAATAACAAAGTCTATAGAGCCAATAAGCACCTTAGACAACTAATCCCTTAGGCTAAGCATGCAAATCTCTTATGCAATTGATCAAACATCAACTCACATTCCCATGCATAATCAATGTCTTATGGCGATTTTGCTATCCCTAAAGTATTCTAGCATTAAGCTCAATCATGCATGAAATGATAAATGCAATGATTCATGACAGTCAAAACATCATTTTCAAGCAATAACTTTATTCAAACATTTCATCAAACACCTAAGTGGCAACAATATTTCTAGGATCTATTTCAGGCAAAAGAGAGATACTTGGCATTAAGAACAATCATACAAGAAGAAATAAGGAAAGATCTAACATCCTAACACTCTAACAATCATTGAAACCACCCTAATCTATCTTAATCTTAAACTTAAAGCTGACTACTCACTAACCATGATTATTAGTAGATAAGTAAGAAAGTTAAACAGGCAAATGCAAAACTTGATTAAATATAAACCTCAAAATCCAAACTTTGATCTTGAGAAAAAGAGGAAGATTTTGTTGCAAGAAGGAAAGATAAGAGTAGATAAAGCTTAAAAGATTACAATGATGCATAAGATCATGCGTTTTTCAGGCCAGGCCTATTTATAGGAGAGTCCCAAAAATAGGCTTGGTCAACTAAATAAAACCTAGTCAAGAGATGGTCAGCACTTCTCTCAGATTCGTCCATATCGAGCAGGTCAGGCAAGTGCCATCCTCGATACGCTTGCTCGATCTGTCTGGAAAATGCTGTGTCGGATCCTTGGCTCGGATAACCCCTCGGTCTTTGTACGCACCATGCAGTGCTTGGTATGCTCTCCTCAGTGCCCCTCCCCCATATGGGTCCTGAACGCATTGATCTCTTGCTTCCAGCTTGGTCTTCCTTCTCCACTCGATCAACCATCTCCTAATGCCCTCCTTAGTGATATCTCATACATTTGCATCATTTAGGCTTGCATTTAGTGCATGTTTTGGTTCTCTTTTGCATATTTTCCTTATTTTTAGTCCTATTTTCTTCTCCTTTTAGACTTAGGTTGCATTTAGGATGTAGTTTGCATTTTCTTTGCTTCAAGGATGTTTTTAGGTGCTTATGGAGCTAAAAGGAGCAAGGAGTAAGTGTGGGAGTGGATCAGGAAGCTAGCCAAGCCAAGAGGAAGCAAGAGGAGCCAAGGAAGATGTTTTTTTGGAGTCCCACCGGTCAAGCTATCGATCAAGTCAGGACCGATAGGGAGCTGTCGATCAGACCATCGGTCAAGGAGTGACTGCTGGGAATGCAACAGACGTATCGGTCACCCTATCGATCGGACTATGACCGATATAAACAAATCGGTTGTATTTCGGTTACCCTATCGATCACCTTCAAGACCGATGGCCATTCTATCGATCACCCTATCGATCACTTATGACCGATGGGATCCAGTCCGAACATGCTTCTATTTACCATTTTGCCATTATGTTAGGGCATTTGTCTTTTAGTATAAATACCACGTTTTGAGAATTTCTAAACAAAGTCTCTTTCCAATTTACAGTCCTTGGTTGATTTTCTGTTTTTGTAAGAAAAATTCTATCTTTGCTTAATCTAAGTTTGTATTTGCCTTTAATCCTGTCTTAATCTTTCTCTTAATCATGTTTAGGATCTCTTCTCTTTGTGATTTGATGTTTAATATGATGATGAGTGAGTAGTTACCTTAGGGTTTCAAGATGTGGTAGATTAGGGGAATTTAGAAGCTTATCTAAGATTTGTTAGTGCTTAATAACATTCGTTCCTCTCTATTAATCTGTTCTTAAGCTAGATTTGTCTTGATCACATGAATCTAAATTTAGGCTTCATTTTATGCCCACCAAGTGTTTGATGAAATGCTGATCTTGGTTAATAGAGGATTTACTGGCCTTAGCTCAAGAGATTGACTGTTTGAGGAGTATTTTGACTTAAATAGAGTTAGTTATTCATGCTTGTTGATTGTTATAGCACTAATGAGAATTAGTTCTTGTTAGGATGATTTGCAAAGTGTTATTTGCCAAGATATTAGATTTAACTTTCTTGTTTGTGAACTCTATGTCTAGAAATCAGCATTGATAGCTTGTTTGCTTGATCAGTGATGTTTGTAACAACTTTAGTTAGCCTTTGAATTCCCCAAAGTCAATAACCACATCTAGGAACTTGTCTTCTCTTTATTTGAATTTTGAATTTCCCAATTACTCTGTTTATTTGCTCTGTTCTTGCTTTATATGATCATTGCTAAGTGTTCTCTTTGAGTCCTGTTGGTGTTTGATCATCTTAGGTTGTTAGTTTGGTTGCTTTGCAACACAATCTTCTCTGTTTCACCTAACTTAGAGCTTTCTACTTGAAACTTTTCTGTTATTCAACTTAACTCCATTTGGATTGACAAAAAAACCCAAACACTAAAACTGACTAGTACAATGGGTGATTGACATAAGAGGTTAAAACTCTTGTAACAATTTGGCGCCGTTGCCATTAGGGTTACAGTTTGAATCATTAGAGTTTGTAAAATCTATAAGATCAGGTTTTTTTTGTTTTTGGTTACTAATCTTCCTTGACTCTCATTGCTGTTTTTCAGGTTTATGAACTTAAGATCCAAAGGTTTTAGCAACTTAGTGGACTTCATAGACAACATCAATCTCTTGGAAAGAGGTCAAAGAGTAAGAAGACAGCAGGAAAGACAGAAACATTTGGAGAGACTAGGGATGAACAATCAGGAACCACATGCTATGGATGACATGATGTTCCAAAGTCCTCAAGGAGCAGCTGGCGCTCAAGGTTTACAAGGTCAGCAGGGTGTTCAGGGCTTGCAAGGTGAGCAAGGACCTAGAGGAGCAGCTCAAGCTCCAAGAGCAGTCAGACCAATAGGAGCTGGTGACATCCCAAATGCTTATAACATCATAACAGGGATCATTCCTCTAGCAGCTCAGAACAATAACTTTGAGATCAAATCTGGATTGATCTCAATGGTTCAGGGAAGCAAGTTCCATGGGTTACCACTTAAAGACCCTTTGGATCACTTGGATAACTTTGATAGAAGTGAAGATGGCTTCAAACTAAAGTTGTTCCCATTATCTCTTGGCGATAAAGCTCACTAGTGGGAGAAAAACTTGCCTCAAGGAAGCATCACTAGTTGGGATGAGTGCAAGAGAGCCTTTTTAGCAAAGTTCTTCTCTACTTCAAGGACTGCAAGGATAAAGAATGAGATCTCAGGGTTTGCAGAGAAGAACAATGAAATCTTTGGTGAAGCTTGGGAAAGATGCAAGGGGTACACACTGCAATGCCCTCACCATGGCTTCTCAGAAGCCTCTCTGCTCTCCACTCTCTACAGAGGAGCATTGCTTAAGATAAGAATGCTCTTGGACACTGCATCAAATGGGAACTTCTTGTCAAAAGATTTGGATGAAGGATTGGAGCTTGTTGAGAATCTAGCTCAGTCTGATGGAAATTATAATGAAGAGTTTGACAGAACTCCAAGGAGTACTAAAGATGAACTGGAGTTAAGAAAGAAAGAGATCAAAGCTCTGCATGAAAAGATGGATCTACTGCTAAGGGAAAGGAAGGAAGTTCACTTTGTTGGTGACATGGTTCAGCTTGATGATCAAGGGACTTGCAAAGTTGAGGAGATGAACTATCTTGGTAACTAAGGAGGCTACAATGGGTATGGCAACTACAGACCTAACCCCAACCTATCATACAGAAGCAAAATGTTGCAAATCCTCAAGACTAAGTGTACCCACCTCAACAACAACAGCAAGCTTCTCCAAGACCTTTTGTTCCCTACAACAACAATTAAGGTTTTCAACAGAGGAACAATAACTTCCAGCCAAGAGCGCCCTACAACCCTCCAGGATTCACTGCTCTAGCACCAGCTCAAGCTTCTTCAAGCTCCCAAGATCCTGAACTCAAGAGTATGATGCAGCAAGTGCTTCAGAATCAGGTCAACACAACCTTGGATATGAACAAGAAGTTTGCTGAAGTTCATAATAAAACTGATTCAGTTCATGTGGAGTTGACCAAAAAATTCGATGGTTTAGCAGCAAGGGTAAAGACTCTAGAGAACAACAAAGGAATAGCAACAGCACCACGTCCTCAAGGTACTCTTCCTAGCAAATGTGAGAACAATCCAAAAGAATATTGCCAAGCTCTTAAGTCTGCAGTTGCCTTTACTCCTCTTGAAGAAGAATCTATCATTGAAGACTTCCTTTCTTTAATCAATGAGGACATTGACATTCAGAGTGGGGGAGTGGAGCTTATTGAAGCTTATGCCACTAAGGAGAACTCTCTTGAAGAAGGAGCCAACAAGGAAGAAGAGAAGTGGACGCCACTTGAAGTTGCTGATGCTAAAATGGAAGACCTTGTTGAGGTCTCTGATGCTAAGAAGGAAACTCAATCTTCTGTTCTCCCTATCTACCAGCCTGATATCCCATTCCCTGGAAGATTCAAGGAGCAGCTAGTCAAGAAGTATGCAACTCTCTATGCTGCTCAAATGGAGATGAGAGGTCTTGATGTTGAAGAAGGGTTGAAAGAGGCACTTGCCAAGGTTGAGGAAAGAAAGGTTGAAAAGCTGAGCATCAAGAAGCTTGGAGATCCAGGTTGCTTCACACTCCCTTGTGAGCTTAAAGGCAAGACCTTCAAGAGCTGTCTGTGTGATCTAGGAGCAAGCATCAATTTGTTACCAGCTTCTACTGCTAAGAATTTAGGCTACACTAAGTTCCAGCAAAGCAATGTCTCTCTTACCATTGCTGATGGGACTGTGAAGATGCCTTTAGGAGCTCTCAAAGATGTTCCTATGCAGATTGAAGGGGTAACCATCCCTACTGACTTCTTGGTGCTGGATGTGGAAGGGCAGATAAAGAATGCTATCATTCTTGGAAGGCCATTTCTAGCTTCAGCTGGCGCTGTATTTGATGCTAGAGAGTGCACTACAGAGCTAAGGCTTACCAAGAACAAGGTTTTGAAGTTTGACAGCAAAGGCAACATGTTGAAGCATGATCATGCTTTCTCTATGGAACTGGAAAAGGTGAAAGGTGACAAAAACTGGCCAGAGTTTGAAGGCTACCAAGGAGAGAGTTTTGATGGCTGCTGTTTGCCAAGGTTGTTTGAAGACACCACTGAAAAGGAAGTCCTTGAAGTGGTTGGTTACAAGAATCTGAATGAAATTAAGCTGGTTACTAAAGGAGGGGAGGTGTTTTTTGCAACCATGTGGCTCAAAGATGGGTGAGGTTTGCTTCAAGATTCAGCAAAAGGGGAAGACTATGCCTTTTGGTAAGATCAAGCTGAATGGAGTCACCACCAGAGTCAAGGGGAGCAAGATTACACCAAAGAGTTCCAAGACTCCTTCTCCTCACCTCAACTAAGGACGTAATCAAAGTCAAGCTAAGTGACTCTAAACAAGCACACTTGGGAAGTAGTCCCATGGTATCATTTGTATATATTATGCTTTTTTTAGTTCATTTTTAAGCTTTGTAGTGTCTTTAGAAGCAGGAGTTCGGTTTGGGGCTTGAGAAGATGCTTGGGAACACAAGAACAGATGCATCTTGGCTACCATCAATCACCGTATCGGTCAAGGCCAGATCGATACAGACCTATCGGTCATGAAGTGATCAATGGTTGTGGAGCCAAAGATGCATTAGTCAACCTATCAGTCAGTTATAACTGATAGGGGAAAGGAAGTGCAAAGTATAGATCATATCGGTCATCCTATCGATCAGAATGTGACCGATGGGAATGCATCGGTTGTATATCGGTCACACTATTGATCTGGATGTGACTAATGGGATTTGGCAGGAGAGCCATCGGTCAGGCCATCGGTCTCCAGGTGATCGATAGCACTGTATCGATCAAGCTATCGGTCATAAAATGACCGATAGTCCCTCGAGGTCAGTCCTTCATTTTTCAAAAACAATTATCTTTCTTGGCTTGGAGCCAAGAGAGTTTAAATTTGAAATTTTTGGCTCCTTCCTGCCACCCAGCTGCACTTCTGAGCACTTTTGTTCTTGTACCCCACCCATTTGATTCCCTTGGTTCCCCATTAAGCTCTATAAAAGCCAACTAGCTCATCTTCTCTCTTCACACTTCATTGTCTCTCTTCTCTCACCTAAACCACGAAATATTTAGCTCTCTCTCTCTCTCTCTCTTTCATTTGTCTCTCTTAAGTACTCAGAAGTTCCACAAAAGTTTGCTTTCTCAACTGTTAATCTCTTGTTTTTAAACTTTGAGTTTGTTTAAAGTTGTTGAATATATGGCTTTAAAAAGTATATTTAGTTAGTTCAAGGTGTTTTGCTTTGATTTTGCATGGTGGAGATGATTAATCTGAGCAAGTAGGATGTTTAAGTGCTGTCTACTGTTCATAAATCTAACTTCTTGCATGTTTTAATCTCACTTTGCATACTCATCTTTAGCTTTGTTTAGAGCCACCATGCTAGGTTCACATGCATAAAAGGTTGAATCTTATTAAGAACTCTAGCATGTTTATGACTGTTAGCTTATGAATTCTCTTAGTGCTTTGAAGGTTTAATCTTTTTTAAATGCTGGATTAAACTTCTTTTAGCTTTGAGAGATTCTTTTCAAAGCTTTTGGTCATTGTTTCTCAACTTTTGTTCTTTTACTCATAGCATCTTCAAGTTTTGTTCTTGTAGGTACAATGGGGAGAATAAAAACTGCTGCTGGAAATAAAGGGAAAGCACCACAAGAGGAAGCGCCAACTTCTCCAAGCACTAGAAGACACAAGGGAAAAAGTGTTGCTGATGGGCAGTCATCAAAGGCTGTTGGAAAGAGGCCTGTTGGGAACAAAGCTGCCAAGCCGAAACGAAAGGGAAAAGCTGTAGAAGAAGAAGTCTCATACAAGGAGCCAAGTGCTAGAGAACTCATGGAGCACTTCAACAAATGTATGTTCAAACCTACAAGACATCCCTGTGTCTCCACAATGAAGGAGCTTGTGATCTATGTGGATTGCAAGACAATATTTGAGAA
The DNA here is from genome assembly GCA_911865555.2 of Thlaspi arvense. NCBI lineage: Eukaryota > Viridiplantae > Streptophyta > Magnoliopsida > Brassicales > Brassicaceae > Thlaspi > Thlaspi arvense. The sequence goes on from OU466857.2 coordinate 48,455,924, forward strand.
CATTGGGCTTGGTGACTTTATAGGGAAACCACTTCCCTCCTACAAGCAGCTCACCTATCAGTTCCTCTCCACTTTCAAGGTGGTGAGATATGAAGAGAGTGAGCTTCCCAATGGAGATGGGTGGATATCATTCAATCTTGGCAAGCAAATGTTCACAGAAACCTTCTTTGAGCTCTCTCAAGGCATTGGTATGATCCATTATGCTACCAAGAGGGACAAGTTCTTAATCAACCAAAGGCAGCACAAGATGCTATGGGACGTGATTGTGGCTGGCAAGTTCATGGCAGGAACCACAAGGAATCAACATCTGAAGCATCCTGTTTTGAGATATACCCACAAGGCTCTTGCAAACACATTCTTTGCAAGAAAGTAAACAACCAATCTCACAGCAAAGGAGAGGGACTTCATCTACAATGGAATGCATTCACTTGTGGTTGCCAGCAAAGATGGAACACTTCTAGAGCCACCAAGCAGATACCCATGCTATGTGACTATGTTGATGTAGCAGCTCCACTCCTATAGGAGCTGGGTCTTGAACAAGGTAAAAAGGGAGAGGAACCCTCAGCTCCATATTAAAGGAGTTATGACAGCCATTTTGATGGCAAGTGTTGTGAACCTTGAGGAACATGATGAAGATGCTCTGGACCCATTGTGGATAGATCTGGATTATCTTAGAAGGAGCCACTACCTGGAGAAGAGCATCCAAGGAAAGCATGTTTACAAGTTCCTCACAGATCTTGAAGAGCCAGCAAGATTCCTTCTCCCAAATAATCAGCCCACGTCTCTTGTCATGAGAAGCAACATTGGTTTTTGCAAGGATGAGAGTCAGCTTTACCATGGAGGCCCTGTCACATAAGAGAGAGGAGAAAATAGTGAGGAAGATGGGCAAGAAGAAGGTGAAGAAAACAGTGAAGAGGAGGTACAAGGAGATGTTGCTGTTGTCGCTGAAAGCCAAGAAGAATCCCAAGAAGAGGAGCTAGATGAGAATGAGTTGTTGGACTACACAAATAGATTCTACTTCAAGCCTCAAGAAGTCCCAAGCCAAGGGAGCTCTCTGAAGTTTGCTCATGACCATATGAACAAACTTCAGAAATGGTGCAAATGGCAAGACAAGACCATCAAGAAGTTAGTAAAGATGGTCAAGGGGAAGTTCAAGAAGGATAAAGCTACATCAAGAGGAGCTTCCCATCAAAGCCATAGTCATGAGTACACTTCTCACTTTGAAGAGCAACAACAAGAGGAATCTAATGAAGAAGAGCAAGCTGTGTGGATGCCCAAGGGGAGACACTCCTTTCAAGTGCTACCAACTGATCAATGGGGAATATGGGAAAAACCAAGGGCTTCATCTTATGAGCAAAGGTCCCATACACCATCAGCATGGGAGGCGCCAGCTTACACTACTTCTGAGGTCAACACTACATGGCAACAAGGGGATACTCAAGGCAACTCATCTCAAGCTCAAGATCAATGGACAGGTTGGGTTCTTCCACCTCAAGAAGCAGCAACATCTACACAAGGCAATGAGAGGAGGAACAAGAGGAGAGCTAGTCAGTCTCCACAGCCAGAGACATCTGGATCATCCCACCACTCCTCCTACAACAATTAAGGTACCACATCCTTACCATTGTATATATCATTGCAATTTTTTTAAGCTATTGTAATATATTATGTTGCTTCTCTCTCTCATTCCTTTTATTACACAAGGGACTGTGTAATCTAAGTGTAGGGGAGAGATTTGGGGTTTGACCTTGTTTATTCTTTTCTTAGTTTTTCATTTTCTTTCATCTTGAGTCACATGCATATCAAGCATTCATCTAAGGCATAGAAAAACACACAAAAAAAATCGAAACTTTTGAAAAAAATTTGCATGTTTTTGCAAACCAAAAAGAAAGCGTATAGTTGCATTTCATTTTCTTAGGATTGAGTCTAGTGTTTGCATATAGGTTGCATTGCATTTGCATAGGGCATAATCATGAATCCTCCTTGTAAATTGCTTAGTGTTTAGAGATGATTTCAGTGTTTAAGTGGTTAGTTGTTTGATGCATCATGAGAAAGCTAGAAGTTAAGACTGAACCATGCTTGAATTGTTAAATTTGATCTTCTCATCTCATAATGAAAGCATTTGTTCTTTGAAAATCAACTCTATCAACTTGAACTTTAATTTGAATCTCTAATTATCATGTTTGTGCATTGAAAAGTGAATTCATGGATACCATATACATATTTGGATCATCTTCTTCCTTCTTACCACTCTTGTTGATCCAAGTAACTTTTCCACTCCCTTAACCAAACCTCCTTTTGAGCTTAAACACTATCTTGAGAGTTGTGATGCCTTTGCATATCATTTTTGACTTTTCTCTTGGCTAAAAGTGTTAGGAATAAGGCTGGCAATAAAAAGCTCTCTTATAGACATCAGCTTGCATCTTGAGCTTGATTCTAGGTTAGGAGTTTGGGATAAAAGGATAAAAGCTAAGTGGTTTGGGTTTTCATGTCTTTATGCTTCAAAAGAAGAAAGAAAAGTTTGAAATGGTAGTATGGGGAAATAAGTCTAGAATTGTGGTTAAGAAAAGGGAAGAAAAAGCTAAGTGTATATAGAAAGAAGGCGCCAACAACTAAGCTTTGAAGGGTCAATCATAAGAAGAAACCAGACCCAAGGCAATCCACCAAAGGTGAAAAATGGCACCAATTCAACAAGAAGGAACAAGTCCCAACAAAAATAAGCAGCCACACTAGCAAAAAGAAGATGTTTCCCCAGCCATGAAGAAGGAGAAAGGGTAGAGTTTAGGAAAATGGTAGATTTAGGGATTCACTTTGGAGTTTAGAAATGTTTAGGATTCATCTTTGGGTAAAAGGGTAGAAGAGAGCTTTGAATTGCATGCATAAGTGTGCTTTTACCTTTAGCATTTTGCCTAAGATAGAATCATTTCCATTGAGTGATCCCTTGTGCTTTTAAACCCTTTCCTTGAATGAGATCATTTTAATCTCATGACCTTACCCTTTGAACCAAATGTTTTCACTTGATTTGCACAAACTTGATTCATGGTTTTGAGCTTAATGAATGTTAAAGAGTTGATTGATTTGAGCATTTGTCTAGGTTGAGATTTGAGATCATTTTGAAACATGATGAGCATGGCTAGATTTTTTAATGTATAGCTGATTATGTTTGTATCCTACAGCTAGGCACTTAAATGTTGACTCTATCTCTTTACCTTTGCACTTTTGGATTTGAATGCCCACTTTTAAACCTAATACTCCATTTGTCTTAGCTTGTTCGCTTGAGGACAAGCAAAAGACAAGTGTGGGGGTGTTGATATCTCATACATTTGCATCATTTAGGCTTGCATTTAGTACATGTTTTGGTTCTTTTTGCATATTTTCCTTATCTTTAGTTCCATTTTCTTCTCCTTTTAGACTTAGGTTGCATTTAGGACGTATTTTGCATTTTCTTTGCATCAAGGATGTTTTTAGGTGCTTATAGAGCTGAAAGGAGCAAGGAGTAAGTGCAGGAGGTGATCAGGAAGCTAGCCAAGCCAAGAGGAAGCAAGAGGAGCCAAGGAAGATATTTTCTGAAGTCCCACCGGTCAAGCTATCGATTAAGTCAAGACCGATAGAGAGCTATCGATCAGACCATCGGCCAAGGAGTGACTGATGGGAATGCAACGGACGTATCGGTCACCCTATCGATCGGACTATGACCGATAGAAATAAATCGGTTGTATTTCGGTCACCCTATCGATCACCTCCAAGACCGATGGCCATCCTAGCGATTACCATGTCGATCACTTATGATTGATGGGATCCAGTCCGAACATGCTTCTATTTACCATTTTGCCATTATGTTAGGGCATTTGTCTTTTAGTATAAATACCATGTTTTGAGAATTTTTAGACAAAGTCTCTTTCCAGTTTTAATATGATCTCCCAAAGATCCTGACTTTGAAAGCTAAGATGATGGTGTGAATTGTTGTAAATGAGTGAATGATCCATAGTGAACAAGGATGGTGCTGCATGGTGAAATGATGAACGGTTGTGATGAATATGAATGGTTTAACGAGAAGGTGGGACGATGGTAGATAGTGGAGTTTAGCAAGAGATGTGAAAAGCTCTTGATAAACAACTTGAGGTTTTCAAGGATATGACGCATCAGGAAAACAACAAGGGTTCTTCGGATATGACACACCAAAGGATGATCTATTCTTAAAGGAGTTTTGATAGAAAAGATAGATCAAAATATTTGTGAAACAACTAAGCAATATAAAGAGATCAGTCTTGGTACAAGCACCGAAGACTATCTCGTAAAAACAAAACAATAAAGAGGTGGAGCGTCTTATTTAAAAAGAACTAAAGATATCTTTGAACTTTAAAACTGAGTGAAGGGAGGTGGAATGGGCTTGGGTCTTCTGATTAGTTTTATGGGCAAAGACAATGTAATGCAATGGCCTCGTTAAAAACCTTAGTGGGAAAACCCAATGGGACAAAACTCACTAAGGGAAAAAGAGCACACATTGCACTACAAACCCATAAACTAATCGGCTTGAATACAAACTAAAGAGGTAAGCATAGCCTTGTCTTCATTGATCTTGACTTGATTGAGTAGAACCTCTAAGTCATTATGAAATGCCTTAGTCTTTGAACGCGTCATTGGACCACCTTGAACTTCAAGAGCTTCATCAGCTACATGCTTGCCTTGTTCTTGTTTCTCCTCGGCTACAAGCTCGTCATTGTCCTCCATGATTATATCATCCCCTCTGTCTTGAAAAGGATTTGACCTCAAATCCGAATCATCTGCAAAATAAGCAACTAGGTCAGTAATGTTAAAACTAGATCTTATAGCATACTTACCTAGGAGATCAAGCTGATAAGCGTTGTTGTTGATCCTTGATATCCCTTGTATTTACACCATTTAGGGCTGCATTTAGTACATATTTTGATCCTCTTTTGCATGTTTTCCCTTTGCTTTTGTCCCATTTTCTTCTCCTTTTAGACTTAGGTTGCATTTAGAGTATAGTTTGCATTTTCTTTGCATTTTAGATGTTTTTAGGTGCTTTTGGAGCTTAAAAGAGCTTGGAGGATTTCTGGGAATGATGCAAGATGCTAGCTGGGCAAAAGGAAGCAAGAAGGATCACAGCAGAAGATCTCTGCAGAAGTTTTCGGTCAAAGCACAGAGAGTTTCGGTCAAGAGTGACCGATACGGAGCATATCGGTCACCAGTATCGGTCAAGTGTGATCGACACAAACACATCGGATTAATTTTGGTCATTTGTGCCGATCACTGAAGACCGATAGGGACCCATTTCGGTCACTGGAGATCGACACGACTGAACGATACTGACCCAGCCCGAACCTGATTTTAATTACAACTATGCCATTACTCTAGGGTTTTCCTTTCTAGGCTATAAATAGCCTCTTTTCCAGATTTTCGACAAGTCATGTCAAAATACTGTTCTTGAGCATTTCTTTTAAGTTTGTAAGACAATTTCTTTGCTTTGTTTAATACAATCAAGTATTTGCTTTAATCTTTCTTTAATCTTTCTTTTAATCATGATTAGCATCCTTTCTCTTTGTGATTTGGTGTTAAACATGATTAGGAGTGAGTAGTTATCTTAGGATTTCTAGATGTGGTAGATTAGGAGAATCTAAGGCTTGATTAAGACTTGTTATGTTCTTCATTCTATGGGTCTTGATCAAACTTGTTATTCAAACTTGTTATTAATCTGTATTAATCTGTTAATCTGTTATTCATGCTAGATTAGTCTTGATCAAACTTGTCTAAGTTGTTAGCTTTCTCTTATGCCCACCAAGTGTTTGATGAAATGCTGATCATGTTGCTGGCCTTGGCTCAAGAGATTGACTGTTTGAGGAGCATTTTGACTTGAACAGAGTTGTTTAATCGTGCTTGCTTGATGTTTTAGCACTAATGAGAGTTAGTTCTTGTTAGAATGTTTAGCAAAGGGTTATTTGCCAAGAGATTGGATCTAACTAGCTTAAGTGTGAACTCTATGTCTAGGAATCACCATTGCTTGCTTGCTTGTTTGATCAATGTAGTTTGAAACAGCCTTAGTTAATGCCTGAAATTTCCCAAAGTCAATAACCACATCTAGAGACTTGTCTTTCTCTTATTTGAATCTCGGATTTGCTCTGTTTTGCTCTGTTTTACTTTGTTTTTCTTGTTTAAAACTGCTTAGTTTGCTTTTGCTTTCACTTCTTTTGTTGCTTGTTTCACTTAGGTTGCTAGAAATGTTGCTTAGGCAACAAAACCAATTCTCTGCTTGCTTGACTTAGAGATTTTACTCTCAACTGTTCTGTTTTCAACTCCTCCCATTGGATTGACATAAAACCCATACTACACTACAACTGACTAGTACAAGTGTAAGGGTGATTGACATTCAAGAGCCTCAAAAACTCGTGTATCAATCTGGCGTCGTTGCCATTTGGGAATTAGTTTGAATCATTAGAGTTTGTAGAATCTTTAAGATCAAGTTTTTACTTTTCTTTAGTTACTAACTCTGTTTTCAAGTGTTTTCATTTTAGGTGAGTTGCATCAACACTTCAAGATGGTGCACTTTGAAGACACTACCTACAGCAACTTCTGCCAAGAGCCTTTACCTCTGCACTACTTTGAAGAGAGCTACACTCCTTCACACACTCAAGACCAACCCTACATTCCTCCATCTGGATCAGATGACATTAGGAGCATGATCATGGTCAACATCAACCTCCAAACCATTGGAAACATGGAGATGAACAAGAGATTTTCTGAGCTCACCAACAAGATTGCTTATGTTCATGATGACCTTCATGCCAAATTTGAGGATCTAGACTCAAGGATACATCTCTTAGAGAACAGCCAAGATGAGGCACACACACAAAGACTTCAGTACACTCTTCCTCAACAAGCTGCACACAAAACTCAGGAATACTGCCACTTACTTACTGAAGAGGCAGAGGAAGCAGAAGAGGAATTCACTGATGAAGATGCTTCATTGGAAGAGCTAGGCATCATGATCGAAGAAATGCTGATGCACATAGACAGGATGAGGGTTGAGTATGGAGGAGAATCCAGAAGAAGAAACATCAGTGATGAAGAAGCTCAGGAAGTTGTAGGGACGTTCCTCCTTGGCTTTGATGAACACTTGAACAGAGAAGAAGAACAGGAACGAGAGCGGGCTGAGGAAACCCCAACCGCTACAGAAGAGACCCCCACACCAGAACAACCTGATGCTGAAGAAGAGGAACTAGAGACACACCATGCTTTGATGGTTTTGTCTCACAACACTCCTCAGGAATCTAAGGAACTCTACCATAATCAAGTGGGTAATTCTTCAAACACTACTGCAAAGGGTAAAGAACTCTCAGCTCCAGTCTGTAAACCACCATTCTCCTACCCCACAATGCACTTCACCAAAGCTAGAATGGAGATGTACACAAAGTTCAAACAAGACATAGAAGATGCTGGAATACAACTCCTACATGGCACCACTCTGATGGAGGTGAAACATCAAATCAGGTTCCTGAAAGAAGTTTTTGACAAGCTGGAAATGGTGGAACCAATCCTTGAGAATGTGGGGGCTAACATGAAAAGAAGCAAGATGATGAAGTCATTGCCAAAACTCCCAAACCCAGGCAAGTTCCTCATCACTTGTGAGCTGGAAATGCTTGACAATGTTAAGGCCCTATATGACTCAGGATCAACTGTCAATGTTATGTCTCTCTATCTTAGCCAAACTCTGGGGATCAAGAAACTAGTGCCGTCCAGGACCTCCATCACCTTTGTAGACAACACTTCCACAAAACCTTTAGGCATGGTGAAGGACTATCCTGTGAAGATTGGAGAATGCCTAGTTCCAACAGACTTTGTGGTCATGGAAAAAACATATTCCAGAGAGGTGCCACTTTTTCTAGGTACTCCATTCTTGGTAACAGTAGGAGCTCAGCTGGACTTCAAGAGAGGTTCTGTCATTTTGAAGAATGTTGATGAGTTCAAGGTCTACAAGATTGCCTCTCCTTCCATAGCTTTCTGTGGAGCAGCTGAGCAAGAGGATTACTACTGGAAACTCCCAGATAGTTTGGAGGATGCTATGAACCCCCACTATGAGCATGTTGTTGAGTGATGTTTTCCTTACTGAACCAAACAAGAGTCAGACCACCATGTTGAAGCTTGAAGAAGGTTTGAAGGATATTGACTACTCAACAACCAAGGAGGTGACAACTTCAGCCATACCACATGTCAAGAACAAAAGGCATAGGATGTCAGCTCAAAAGAAACACAGGCAACTATCAAAGGGAACATGGGTCTGGAGGAAGAAAGAGGTAGGAGCACCAGCTCCATCCACCTCTACTCACCTCAACTAAAGAGGTAATCAAAGTCAAGCTTAGTGACTTTAAAAAAGCACACTTGGGAGGTAGTCCCATGGTATCCTTTTGTATATATTATGCTTTCTAGTTTATCTTTTATGCTTTGTTTTTGTGTATAGAAACAGGATTTCGAACTGGGGCTTGAGAAAGTATGATGGGGACAAAGAACAGGTGTATTCTGGCTGATATCGGTTATTTGTATCGGTCATGACAGACCGATACACAGATTTTCGGTCATTAGTAGCGATCATGATTCCGATATCAGTGGAGCCAGTTTATACCAGTCAATATATCGGTCACTTGTGACCGATATGGAAAGAAGTTTGAAAGAGGAATAGATTTTCGGTCATCAGTATCGATCATGCATGATCGACATAAACACACTGTTCTAATTTCGGTCTAGTGTGTCGATCATTGGTGATCGATAAGATTCTTGGAAACATTTCGGTCACCAATATCGATCACTCATGACCGACATAAACACACCGTGTTATTTTCGGTCAAGTGCGTCGATCACTGATGACCGATATTAATCCCAGGAAGCATGTCAGTCTCTAGTATTGATCACTCATGACCAAAAATGCAATTTCGGTCAGTAATATCGGTCATGAGTGACCGAAACTCCATCCGAGGTAAGTGTCTCAACTTTCAAAATTTTACCTACTTTGGTTTGGAGCCAAAGTAGTTTGAATTTTTAAATGGAATTCCTTTTGACCTCTTTCCTAGCTTCTGAACACTTTTTTTTTTGTCCCCCACACTTTTGATTCCTTATGTTCCCTCACCAACCATTGATTCCTTTGGTTTCCTCTCCATTCTCTCTATATAAGCAACAACTCTCTTCACTTCTCTTCACACTTAAACTCACTCTTCTTCTCACTTAAAGCTCGAAATCACTATTTTTTTTTCTCTTTTATTGCTTTCTCTAAGTGTTCAGAAGTCCACTAAAGGTTTACTTCCTAAACTATCTCTCTTTGCTCTTACTCTTAGCTTAAGATAAAAATCGCTTTTATGAAGTTTTTAAGAGCAAGTAGTGTTTAGTTTTGATTGTTATGCTATGGTTTTGCAATATGGATTTGTTTTGAGATAACAAGCTAGATGTTGAAGTTCTGCTTTATATCTATCTATCTCATTGCTTGCTCATCTTCATCCTTTTGCAAAATCATCATCTCTTTTGCCTAAGAACCATTTTTGCTAGAATGTCATGCATGACTGTTTATCTTTTGTGCATTCTAGCTTATTTAGTTGCTAGCTTTTGATCTCTTCTTGCTTTGAATAAGTTTCAGCTTGTTGTTAGGACTTGTTAGACTTTTCATTAGCATTGAAGAGTTTGTCATTTCAAAGCTTTCAGCTATTTGGTTCTTCAGCTTTTATTCTCTCACTTACCTTGTTTTCAAGCTTTGCTTTTGAAAGTACCATGGGAAGAACAAAAATAGCTGCTGGGAAAAAGGGAGAAGCACCTCAGGAAGCATCAACACCTCCAACAGTAAGGCAAGAAAAAGGAAAAGGCAAAGCTGCTGAGACTTCATCCAAGGCCGCTGGGAAGAGGCCAGCTAAGGATAAAAGCGCCAAGCAGAGAGGCAAGGGAAATGCTGTTGAGGAAGAGACTCCACCCATGAAGTACAGTGCTAGGGAACTCATGGAGGGATTCAGTAGATGTACCTTCAAGCCAACAAGATATACTTGCCCCTCCACAATGAATGAGCTGGGAATCTATGAAGACTGCATCTGCACCTTTGAACAGATGGGGCTTACAGAGAGCTATTACAGCCTCTCCCATCCTATGAGCGCTTCACTCATCAATTCCTCTCCACCCTCAAGGTGGTTTATTATGAGAAGAGTGAGCTCTCTGACCATGATGGATGGATCTCTTTCAAGCTTGGAAAACAGAAGTTCAAAATCACATTCCAAGAACTCTCTATGGCGCTGGGGCTGAGCACCTACTTTCAAAGAGGGAAGAAGTTCTTAATCCATGAAACACAGTACATAAGGTTTTGGGAGGCAATTGGAGTAGGGGAATTCAAAGCTGGGGCTACAAGGAACCAACACTTGAAGCATCCTGCAGTTAGATACACACACAAGGTGCTTGCAAACACATTCTTTGCAAGGAAAGAAACCTCACACCTAACTGGCAGGGAGAGAGACTTCCTCTACAATGGATTGTACACTGGTCCAGGCACCAGCAGATGTGCAGTGAAAGTTCCTCCACCTAGCAAGCTCCCATGCCTTGTAAGGCTGTTGATGGAGCAGCTGCAAACATACCAGAGCTGGATTGTCAACAAGGGAAGAAGGGAGAAGAATCCACAACTGCACATTGGAGGAGTTGTGACAGCAATTTTACTAGCCTGTGATGTGAACCTTGAGGAGCATGTTGAAGATGCTCTAGCTCCTGTCTGGATAGATATGGACTACCTGAAGAGGAGTCATTTTATTGAGAAGAGCATCCAAGGCAAGTATGTTTATCAATTCCTCAACAACCACTTGGAGCATATGAGAGTCCTTCTCCCAAACCCAAGGCTGACCTCCTTCACCACAACATCAAACATCAACTTCAACTTGAGTAAGGAGGAGCTCTACACAGGCGGCCCTATTCCTACAGTAGAAGAAGAAGAAGACAGTGATGAAGAAGAGGAGCACACTGAAGAGATCAGAGAAGAAGAAGAAGTGTTGAACTACAGCTCAAGGCAGTTCCACTTCCAGCCCTATGAAGCTCCCAACCAAGGAAGCTCTTTGAGAGCAGCTCATGAGCACATTAACACACTACAGAAGTGGTGCAAGTGGCAGGACAAAGCCATCAAAGGGCTTATGAAGATGGTGAAGGGGAAGTTCAGAAAGAACAAGGCTACATCAGCAAAAACTTCCCACCACAGCGACACCCAAGAGCTCTACTCTCAACAAGAAGAGCAACTTAACCCATATGAGCCAACTGAAGAGGAGGAAGCTGTATGGAACCCCCATGGAAGACACTCATTCCATGCTCAACCAAGTGACCAATGGGGTACATGGGCACAACCAAGGGCTTCATCTCATGAGCCAAGATCCCATGTTCCATCAGCTTGGGAGGCGCCAATCCCCAACCCCTCTGAAGTTCAGGATACATGGCAATGGGGCACACAAGAGACTTCTTCACAAGCTGAACAGCTATGGTCAAGCTGGGTTCAACCAACTCCAGAAGCAGAGCATTCCACTAAAGTCTATAAGAGAAGGAAGAGGAGATCTAGCAAGTCTCCACAAACCTCAGGATCATCCCACAACTCCTACCATTGAACCAAGTACCACATCCCTTCCATTGTTCTATACCATTGCATCTTTTTATTTTTGTAATATATTTTGTTGCTTCTCTCTTCCATTGCTTTCATTACACAAGGGACTGTGTAATTTAAGTGTGGGGGAGAGATTTGGGGCTTGACTTTGTTTTCTGTCTTCTTAGTTTTTCTTTTTCTTTTCACTTTGAGTCTCATGCATATCATGCATACATGTAAGGCATAGAAAAACACAAAAAATCGAAAAAATTTGAATTTTTTTGCAATTTTGCAAACTAAAAAGAGAGCATGTAGTTGCATTTCATTCTTCTAAGATTGAGTCTAGTGTTGACATGTAGGTTGCATTGCATTTGCATAGGGCATTATGATGAGTTTTCCTTGTAAAGTGCTTAGTGTTTAGAGATGATTTCAGTTTTTAAGTGCTTAGTTGTTTGATGCATCATTTGATTGCTAGAAGTTAAGGCTGAACCATGCTTAGATTGCTAGATTTGGTCTTCTCATCTCATTCTGAAAGCATTTGTTCTCTGAAAATCAACTCTATCAACTTGAACTTTAATTTGGACTTTTAATTATCATGTCTTATGCATTGAAAAGTGAATTCATGGCTACCATATACATATTTGGATCATCTTTCTCCTTTATACCACTCTTGTTGATCCAAATAGCTGATCCTCATAATTATGGGACAGTTACATCCTCACCCTTAACCAAAACCTCCTTTTGAGCCTAAACACTATTGTGAGAGCTGTGAGGCCTTTGCATTGCATTTTTGATTTTGTCTTGGCAAAAAGTGTTAGGAATAAGGCTGGCAATGATTAGCTCCCTTGTAGATATCAGCTTGCATTTTGAGCTTGATTCTAGGATAGAAGTTTTGGGGTTTAAAAGGGTAGAGTTAGGTGGTTTGAGCTTAATGTTTTTATGTTTTGAAAGAAAGAGAAAATATCTGAAATGGTAGAAAAAGGGGAAACAGTCTAGTATTGTGGTTAAGTAAAGGGAATAAAAGCTCTAAGTTTAAAAAGAAGGTTTGGCGCCAACAACAATGCTTAGGAAGGTCCAAAAGAAGAAAAATCTGACCAAGAAGCAATCCACCAAAGGTGATTGAAGGTGCCAACACAACAAAGAAGAGCAAGTCCCAACCAAAAAGAAGCAGCCACACAAGCAAAAGAAGAAGTTTCCCCAGCCATGAAGATGGGTAAAAGGTAGAATCTAGGAAAGGGTAGACTTAGAGGGTTCACTCTTGGGTTTAGAAATGCTTAGGACTCATCTTTGGGAAGTAAGGGTAGAAGAGAGCTTTGAATTGCATGCATAAGTGTGCTTTTACCTTTAGCATTTTACCTAAGATGAAGTCATTTCATTGAGTGATCCTTTATGTGTTTTGAACCCTTGTACTTAAATGAGATCATTCTTATCTCATAACCTTACCCTTTTTCAACCAAATGTCTTCACTTGATTTGCATAAGCATGATTCATGTTCTGAATTTAATTGAATGTTAAAGAGTTGATTGATTTGAGCATTTGCCTAAGTTGAGATTTGAGATCATTTTGAAACATGATGAGCATGGCTAAGTTCTTTAAAGTATAGCTGATTATGTTTGCATCTTATAACTAGGCACTTAAGCACTAAAACCATCTCTTTACCTTTGCACTTTTGGAATCTGAATGCCCATATTCAAACCTCACTCTCCCATTTGTTCTTGATTGCTTGAGGACAAGCAAAAGGCAAGTGTGGGGGTGTTGATATCCCTTGTATTTACACCATTTAGGGCTGTATTTAGTACATATTCTGATCCTCTTTTGCATGCTTTCCCTTTGCTTTTTTCCCATTTTCTTCTCCTTTTAGACTTAGGTTGCATTTAGAGTATAGTTTGCATTTCCTTTGCATTTTGGATATTTTTAGGTGCTTTTGGAGCTTAAAGGAGCTTGGAAGAGTTCTGGGAATGATACAAGATGCTAGCTGGGCAAAAGGGAGCAAGAAGGATCACAACAGAAGATCTCTGTAGAAGTTTTTGGTCTTGGCTCAAGAGATTGACTGTTTGAGGAGTATTTTGACTTGAATAGAGTTGTTTAATCATGCTTGCTTGATGTTTTAGCACTAATGAGAGTTAGTTCTTGTTAGAATGTTTAGCAAAGGGTTATTTGCCAAGAGATTGGATCTAACTAGCTTAAGTGTGAACTCTATGTCTAGGAATCACCATTGCTTCCTTGCTTGCTTGATCAATGTAGTTTGAAACAGCCTTAGTTAATGCCTGAAATTCCCCAAAGTCAATAACCACATCTAGAGACTTGTCTTTCTCTTATTTGAATCTCGGATTTGCTCTGTTTTGCTATGTTTTTCTTGTTTATAACTACTTAGTTTGCTTTTGCTTTCACTTCTTTTGTTGCTTATTTCACTTAGGTTGCTAGAACTGTTGCTTAGGCAACAAAACCAATTCTCTGGTTGCTTGACTTAGAGATTTTACTCTCAACTCTTCTGTTTTCAACTCCTCTCATTGGATTGACATAAAACTCATACTACACTACAACTGACTAGTACAAGTGTAAGGGTGATTGACATTCAAGAGCCTCAAAAACTCGTGTATCAATCCTCTTAGTGATTTTGAATGGGCCATCTATCCGCGGCATCAACTTAGACTTTCTTTCAGCCGGGAACCTCTCTTTCCTCAAATGTACCCATACTTGATCTCCAACCTCAAAAATATTTTCATGGCGTCCCTTGTTGGCATGTTTAGCATATAGTTTTGTCTTTTCTTCCAAGTTCTTCTTTGCATCTAAATGAATTTGCTGTACCAGCTCTGCTTTCTTCTTGCCATCCATGCTAGCTCTTTCACTCAAAGGTAACAGCATTAAATCCAAAGGAGATATGGGACTAAACCCATAAACAATTTGAAAAAGGGAGTACTTAGATGCTGAATGCACGGCATGATTATATGCAAATTCTATATGTGGCAAGCATTCTTCCCATGACTTAAGATTTTTTTTTATTAATGCACGCAAAAGAGTACTTAAAGTTCTATTGACTACTTTTGTCTGGCCATCCGTTTGAGGGTGGTAAGTAGTAGAGAACATGAGCTTAGTGCCTAACTCAGACCATAACGTCTTCCAAAAGAAACTTAGAAACTTAGTATCCCTATCAAAGACAATAGACTTAGACATGCCATGAATGCTGACTATCTCCTTAAAGAACAAGCTTGCTACATGTAAAGCATCATATGTCTTATGACAAGCAATGAAGTGAGCAATTTTAGAGAATCTATCTACAACTACAAAGATAAAGTCCTTACCTGTCTTTGTTCTAGGCAAGCCACGGATGAGATTGTATGGGTAAAGGGGAATACAAACCGTGATGTTGTACTTTGGACTTAGCTTGTTTGCAAGTGTTGCACCTTCCACATATTCTCTCAACGTCACATCTCATATGTGGCCAATAAAAGTGATCTTTCATCACCTCTAAGGTCTTAGCAATGCCAAAGTGTCCCATCAACCCACCACTATGTGCTTCTCTGATAAACAAATCCCTCATAGAACAGTTAGGTACACAAAGACGGTTCTCAAAGATGAGAAACACATCTTGTTTATAAAATTTACCCGAAGGAGACTTAGAGCAAGCCATAAAAATAACTGAAATATCATCATCAACTTTATACAGCTCTTTCAGCTGATCAAATCCTAGCAACTTAGCTTCTAAAGTAGAGAGTAAGGTGTACCTTCTTGACCACATTATCTTTACCTTGCTTATACTTTATAACATATGGAAAGGTCTCTATAAATTCAACACACCTTGCGTGCCTTTTATTTAGCTTTTGCTGACCTTTGAGATGTTTTAAGGACTTATGATCGGTGTGAATGACAAATTCTTTTGGCCATAGGTAGTGCTGCCACGTTTGTAGAGCCCTCACCAAAGCGTATAGCTCCTTGTCGTACGTTGGGTAGTTGAGCATAGCACAACCAAGTTTTTCACTGAAAAAGGCTATTGGTTGCTTCTCTTGCATCAGAACCGCTCTAATACCTATCCATGATGCATCACACTTAATCTCAAAAGTTTTCAAGAAGTTAGGTAAGATAAGGACAGGGGCGTTAGTAAGCTTCTCTTTCAGGCTTTGAAAAGCCTCCTCTTGAGCCGTTTCCCACTTAAAGCCTACGTCCTTTTTGATGATCTCGGTAAGTGGTGCTGCTATTGTGCTGAAGTCCCTCACAAATATCCAATAAAAGCCGGCTAAACCATGGAAACTCCTCACTTCTCCCACGGTCTTAGGGCTTGGCCAGTCACGAATAGCTTTAACTTTCTCCTCGTCCACTTTGACTCCTTCTGAGCTCACTATAAAACCGAGAAAAACAAGACTAGAAGTGCAAAAAGTACACTTCTTCAGGTTAGCGTACAACTTCTCCTTTCTAAGCAAATCAATAACTAGTCTAATATGCTCTACATGCTCTTCTAGGCATTTGCTATAAACAAGAATATCATCAAAATAAACTACCACAAAGATGCATATATATGCCCTAAGAACATGATTCATCAAACGCATAAAAGTGCTAGGGGCATTAGACAAGTCGAATGGCATAACCAGCTATTCATATAAACTATGCTTAGTTTTGAATGCGGTTTTCCACTCATCCCCTTCTTTCATTCTAATCTGGTGGTAGCAACTCTTTAAATCTATCTTAGAAAATATGTTAGAGCCATGTAATTCATCCAACATATCATCTAATCTAGGAATGGGGAGGCGATACTTCACTGTTATATTGTTGATTGCACGGCAGTCAACACACATCCTCCAGCTACCGTCTTTCTTAGGAACTAGGAGCACCGGCACAGCACAAGGGCTCATGCTTTCACGGATATGACCCTTAGTCATTAGCTCATCCACTTGCTATTGTAGCTCCTTAGTTTCTATGGGATTGGTACGGTAAGCGGGACGGTTTGGTAAAGAGGCTATGGGGGTGAAGTCTATTTGGTGCTCAATGCCTCGGATGGGAGGTAGACCAGTTGGAGTTTCTTCTGGAAAGACGTCCTTAAACTCCTGTAAAAGAGCTTGCCTTGCATTTCACTTGGATATACCGGTGTAAGATCAGCCATGGTGGTTAGTGTTTCTTTAAGAACAAATAAAAGCATAGGAGTTTCAGAATGAAAAGCTTTCTTAACCTCTCCGGCTTTAGCAAAGAAGTTTAATTGTTTGGCTGACCTCAGAGTTTGTTTCTGATCGTTGTAGAACTCTTGAGGGGTCATGGGAACCAATACATTCTTCTTACCTTTAAACTCAAAGGAGTGTCGGTTTGAAAAGCCATCATGTGTCACTCGGCGATCAGACTGCCACGGCCTTCCTAACAGAATATGACTTGCTTCCATAGATAGCACGTCACATAGTATCTCATCTTTGTATTCTCCAATCGCCAAGGGAACTAACACTTGCTCGGTAACCTTCATTTCTCCTTTCTCATTTAGCCAATGCAGCTTATAAGGGCTTGAATGAGGAGTAGCTTGCAAACCCAACTTTCTGACCATGATATTACTCGCAACGTTGGTACAACTTCCACCGTCTATGATTAAGCTGCAAACCTTTCCCTGAACTAAAAAACGGGTGTGGAATAGGTTCTCTCCCTGATCTTGTTCCTCCGGTTTACTTTGCACTGTCAACGTCCTTCTGGCTACAAGTAACTCTCCTTGGACTGGTAGCAACTCATTTTCCCTCTTGCTTTTCATCTTCTGATTCTATATCACCGTTTTCAAGCAAGACCATGACTCGTTTGTTTATACACTCATTGGCATAATGCCCTCGGCCTTGACACTTAAAACAATTCACATCATGTGTCTTAGTACGAGCTTCCTTAGGTTTCCCATGTAAAGATGTAGCTTCTGGTTTTGGAACGGATGACCTGTTCTCTCTCGGGTGGTTCTTATCGTCCTACGGGTAGACTGACCGGTAGGGGTTTTTCTCGTCACACGGATAAACTGACCAGTTTTTTGTACCGGTGCCAGGACCAGTACGATACGACCCTTTCCTCTTCACTTGTTGCCCGGACAAAACGGCCTTATGTAGCATTTCTTCCAAGTCTACGTAGTGTTGGGTCTCAAGGCGATCCTGAATTTCACGGTTAAGCCCTCTGAGGAACCTAATCATCGTGGCCTCCCTATCCTTCAATATGTCCGCCCTAAGCATGAGAATTTCCATCTCCTGAAAGTATTCTTCCACGGTAAGGTTGCCTTGTGTCAATCTCCTAAGTCTTTGATGTAACTCCCGGTGGTAATGACTCGGAACAAACCGCTTCCTCATCAAGTTTCTCATCTCATTCCACGTAGTAACCGGGTACTCTTGGTTACGCCTTCTAGTCGTGACAAGCTGATCCCACCAACTCAAGGCGTAGTCATAGAACTCTGTGGCTGCTACATTAACTCTGCTCTTCTCTGTATAGTGCTGCACGTTGAAGACTAATTCTATCTTCTTCTCTCATTCAAGGTAAGCATCCGGATCACACTTGCCATGGAAGGAGGGAATTTTCAACTTAAGCCCGACTAAATAGTCCTGCATACGGTCCCTGCCTTGTCTAGAGCCTCTCCGGCCACTCCTTGAAGATCCACTGCCCTTGTAGTATTGATCTGTATGATGTCCGCTGGCCTGATCCTCCTGATCATCTTCTCTTGCAGTTACTTTGCCCGAACGTCTATTGACTGGTTCTCTTTGTTCAAAATCCTGTCTGATCTTCTCCACTTCTGAGTGTAACATCTTTTTCAACTCGGTTGTGAGGGCCTCGATCAATATCCTTTGACTTCTTCCCATTTGACTCTCCGGATCCTCTTCTCCGGCCATGGTACCTGAAAAAATGATGAACAACTCGCATTAAGTAGTTCTTTGATAGTTTAAAAACATTTCGTGAGGTGCAAACAACTAAATCCATGATGAGAAAATTTTTAAAAATTCTCAAAGATTTTTGAAATGAAATAGATCAACAAATCACAATTAAACTTGTATAGATCGAATAAAACCACGCCATGATTGAAAGTAGATGAAGATACAAAAATATGAAACTCAAAAATAAGAATGATCGGATCAAAATACTTAGCTTTTCAAAGCTTGCTCTGATACCACGTAATATGATCTCCCAAAGATCCTGACTTTGAAAGCTAAGATGATGGTGTGAATCGTTGAAAATGAGTGAATGATCCGTAGTGAACAAGGATGGTACTCCGTGGTGAAATGATGAATGGTTGTGATGAATATGAATGGTTTGACGAGAAGGTGGGACGATGGTAGATAGTGGAGTTTAGCAAGAGATGTGAAAGCCTCTTGATAAACAACTTGAGGTTTTCAAGGATATGACGCACCAGGAAAACAACAAGGGTTCTTTGGATATGACATACCAAAGGATGATCTATTCTTAAAAGATTTTTGATAAAAAAAGATAGATGAAAATGTTTGTGAAACAACTAAGCAATATAAAGAGATCAGTCTTGGTACAAGTACCGAAGACTATCTCGTAACAACAAAACAATAAAGAGGTGGAGCGTCTTATTTGAAAAGAACTAAAGATATCTTTGAACTTTAAAACTGAGTGGAGGGAGGTGGAATGGGCTTGGGTCTTCTGATTAGTTTTATGAGCAAAGACAATGTAATGCAATGGCCTCATTAAAAACCTTAGTGAGAAAACCCAATGGGAAAAAACTCACTAAGGGAAAAAGAGCACACATTGCACTACAAACCCATAAACTAATCGGTTTGAATACAAACCAAAGAGGTAAGTATAGCCTTGTCTTCATTGATCTTGACTTGATTGAGTTGAACCTCTAAGGCATTATGAAATGCCTTAGTTTTTGAACGCGTCATTGGACCACCTTAAACTTCAAGAGCTTCATCAGCTACATGCTTGCCTTGTTCTTGTTTCTCCTCGGCTACAAGCTCGTCATTGTCCTCCATGATCATATCAAGTTTACTGTTCTTGGTTGATTTTCTGTTTTTGTAAGACAAATTCTATCTTTGTTTAATCTAAGTTTGTATTTACCTTTAATCATGTCTTAATTTTTCTCTTAATCATGTTTAGCATATCTTCTCTTTGTGATTTGATGTTTAACATGATGATGAGTGAGTAGTTACCTTAGGGTTTCTAGATGTGGTAGATTAGAGAAATTTAGAAGCTTATCTAAGATTTTTTAGTGCTTAATAACATTAGTTCATCTCTATTAATCTGTTCTTAAGGTAGATTTGTCTTGATCACATAAATCTGGATGTAGGCTTCATTTTATGCCCACCAAATGTTTGATGAAATGCTGATCTTGGTTAATAGAGGATTTACTGGCATTAGCTCAAGATATTGACTGTTTGAGGAGTATTTTGACTTAAATAGAGTTGGTTATTCATGTTTGTTGATTGTTCTACCACTAATGAGAATTAATTCTTGTTAGGATGATTTGCAAAGTGTTATTTGCCAAGAGATTGGATTTAACTTGCTTGTTTGTGAACTCTATGTCTAGGAATCAGCATTGATAGCTTGTTTGCTTGATCAGTGATATTTGTAACAACCTTAGTTAGCCTTTGAATTCCCCAAGGTCAATAACCACATCTAGGAACTTGTCTTCTCTTTATTTGAATTTCGAATTTCCCAATTACTCTGTTTATTTGCTCTGTTCTTGCTTTATATGATCATTGCTAAGTGCTTTCTTTGAGTTCTTTTGGTGTTTGATCATCTTAGGTTGTTAGTTTGGTTGCTTTGCAACACAATCTTCTCTGTTTCGCCTGACTTAGAGCTTTCTGCTTGCAACTCTTCTGTTATTCAACTTAACTCCTTTTGGATTGACATAAAAACCCAAATACTACAACTGACTAGTACAATGGGTGATTGACATAAGAGGTCAAAAATCTTGTATTACTTAGCTCCTCAATAGCCCTGAAAAACACTCAACAAACAAAAATGTATGCATTCCTAATCTATATGCATTGTAAGTCTAATATGGATGCAAATGGGACACTTTTGGCTACAAATGGATGAGATGAAATGAAATCCTATACTAAATGAGACCTAATATGATGTAATAATGCATGCTATCAAAAGGTTCGACCGAGACGCTCACCTGAAAAGAGTAAAGGCCCTGACAGCCTTAGCGGTGGTGACCAGCTGGCTCGGGCATATGTTGGCCAGTTATAGAAATCGGCCAAGATTGCCAGAAGTCGGCAATGGAGGTCATTCGACCAATAATCAGCATATAACATGATACAGCCCACAAGAGCCCGATGTTCAGACATTGTATGGTCAAAAATAAGCGGCAAGACTATATGGGAGGACATCCTGTTGCAGCGACAGAAAGTAGGCGGAAGAATCCTCCACATCAAAACTGTTCTTCTTAGAGCCGCGAGCGGCCAGCCTTACCTGCACGCGTCTCGCCGGCTTCAGGCCAGAAGATAGTGGAGGAGGATAGGTGAATCCCCCCTCCAGAAGCGGACATCCAAACTCGTAGTTGGACAAACAACTAGTACGGTCCTCATCAGACCCAGGAGATACCGCTCTCTCCAGAGACTCGTGGATAATCAAGGCCATAAAGTGATATGGGGATCAAGGGAAAAAAGGCTAGAAAGATTGCGAGTGATGCGTCGTGGTGGGTCCCAAAGGAAACCAAAACATAGAAACTAAAGGCAAATGATAACACGTCGCAATCTTTTTTTGGACCTACCACAGTGCACCAATCGAGGTGGGGCTTAGACCTCAAACATCGCCTCCAAGGGCTAGCCCTCCGGGGAATATCCTTCGGGAATTATCCTCTGGGATCGCCTCCAGGGGCTCACCCTTTAGAAATTATCCTTTGTGATCGCCATCAAGGGCTCGCCCTCCGGGGAACATCCTCTAGGAAGTATCCTCCGGGATCACCTCCAGAGGCTCGCCCTCTGGAGAACATCCTGTGGGATCGCCTTCAGGGCTCGTCCTTCGGGGAACATCCTTCAGGAATTATCCTCCGGGATTGCCTCCAGGGGCTCGTCCTCCAGGGAACATCCTCCGGGAATCATCCTCCGCGAAACATCCTCCGAGAGTCATCTTCCGAGATCGCCTCTCGAGGCCTACCTTCTCTAGGGGATCCATCTGCGGATGTCGAGATTGATATCTCTCATAATTGCATCATATAAACTTTTATTGATTTTATGTTTTGGTCTTCTCGTGCATGTTTTCCTTTGCTTTAGTCCCATTTTCATTTGGTTTCAGAATTAGGTTGCATTTAGGTTGTAGTTTGCATTTGCTTTGCATAAAGGATGTTCTTAGGTACCTAAAGAGCCATTAAAGACAAGAAGGAATCATGGGAATAATTCAGGGAGTTGCCCCAGCCAAGGAGGATCAAGAGGATCTAAGGAAGTGGACTTTTGGATCGACATCAAGCTTCGCACAAGCCACATCACACGATGTAGTGTACTCGAGAAGGAAGAAATCTATGTTGAAGCGGCCAGAAACTTCATCTGACAAACCGGCTCGGACAAAGCATTTATATCACGATTCAGCTTCAGTAGTATTCATTAATGATGTAGCCTCATGAGTTAGCTTTCGTCTGCAATTTGTTTCAGGTCATTCCCATCAGCGGTTATAAAGTTAGAGAAGTTTTTGTGAAACCGCTCAACCTAACATCGAGCTACGACATCCCGCGACGTAAGCAACCCGAGACTCCGAAGTCAGCACATCAAGCTCAAACATCGACCTAGCTTGCTCGATGTTGTCCCAGTGCAAAGACCACTTAATTACAACTTTGCCACTCCGCTAGGACCCCTATAAATACTTAAAATCCCTAATTTTTGAGAACATCTCTTTATCCAATAGTTCTTCTTTTGTTTTTCTCTTTTGAAAAAAATTGTATTTGAATCTTGGTTTATTTCAATAATAGTTTGCATTTCTCTTGATCTTTAATCTCCCTAATCATGATTAACTATATTTTCTTTATAGATTTGATGTTTTTCATCATGATTAGTGAGTTGTTTGTTTTAGGTTTGAGATTAGGGCAGATTGGGTGATTTTAGTGATTGTTTAGGGTGATTAGGGCTTAGATCTTCTCATTCCATTTCTTATATGATTGTGCTTAATGCTTAGTACCTCTTTGTTGGAGAAGTTGATCTTAGATTTTTACTTTCTTACTAAGTGTTTGATCAAATGTCTGAATGAAGTTCAATGGTGTTTAGATAGTCATGAGTCTTTGCATCTATCATTTCTTGCTTGAATGTGCTTATTGCTTAGTACCACATTTATGGGAAATTGTCTTTAAATGTTAATTATGCATGAGAATGTGAGTTGATGTTTGATCTGTTATATAAGAGATTAGTAAACTTAGCCTAAGAGATTAGATGTCTAGCATGCTAATTGGTTTTATGGAACTTGCTTTTCATGTTTGCTTGTAATAGATACACCACTAACCATGGGTTTGAAATGTGATAAGTCAAAGGGATTAGTGCCAAGAGATTGGATTAGTCTTTATTAGTGTTCCTTACCTAAGGTTGAGTATTTAGAATTGCTTGTTTTGATCACCTTAGACATGAACATGAATCACCCTATCACCATTGCCTTGATCTTGAACCATCTTTTAATCTTTAAAGTTTAGCTTTTACTTTGTTTTTGCTCTATTTCTCTTTGCCATTACTGCTCTTTAATTGCTTTCTTGTTTGTCATTAGGTTGTTAGATAACAAAAACCCTTCCTTATTAGCTTAGCCTAGCAAAGTTCTCAGCATGTCAATTATCATTATCTTTCCAAGTGGATTGACACCACAAGTACTACAATGACATGTGTGTTTGAGGATTGATCTAAGGATTAAGAATCTTAACATCAGAGATCTAAAAAGATAACGAGATATGAGTAACAAGTTTGCATTAACTCCCTTCATCGTTTCAGAAACCTTGCGGACATCAAAGACGAGTGGGGTGGACTTCCGGACCTCCCCGAGGCATCTTCGAAAGTCGGAGGCATATGTTGGGCCACAAATTACGATGTGGCCCATTAGGCTTAATGCGTGGGGAACAGATGCTGCGGGAACCCGTGGAGAATTAAATACTTCTTCTCTTCTGACCACATGCGTAAGGAAGTCTAGTCAGTTCCGAGAAGATCAAGAAGGACGATTTAAAGGTTAATAGCATGAGCTCGGCCTGAGGGACTTGGAGCCCTGTCTCGGATCGGACCCGTAACCAGGAAATTCCCTATAAATACCTTCTTCGCACTGACAGTAGGAGGAAGAGAATTCTAAAGAGATAAAGTTTATCTTCTAACTTCATTTAAACATCAAAAAACTTTATCAAGATTCTCTCGAATTGATAAAACACCCATCTCTTTTCCCTCTACCGATATTTCTATACTCTTTCGACCAGTTTCTTTCATGTCTAATTCTGACTTGAGTGTTGGAGAATAATTGGAAAGACAATTCCGTTTCATCGCACCACGTTTCCTTCTTCTTCCTAGCAGGTTGACCGTTCTTCTAGAATTAGAATCTTCCCGGCAGGCTTGTCTGCCTATCAGAACATTGTACGTAAGTATCCAGAAATTTGATCTCGACATATACAGTAATAAGAACAACTGAATAAATATCTTACAACAATTTTCTTTTTAAGGTATAATTTATAACTCAGATAGTTTCTTCATCCTCGTAAAAGGTGACCATAAATACTAGTATATATGATCGATTTGACGAGATCGGTTGCAATAAGATTTGATTTTGTAAACAAGAATTCAAAATAACTAACCGGCTTCTGCATCCAATGTATATGTTATTTTCGTAACAGTTAGACCAAAAAGATTTAACGCTCAATCAACCAACGGAAATATTACGACTCTCTCTAATCAACTAGCAAAGACAGAAGAATGGGAGATATCAGTAATAACGCTAATGCAATTCAAAGGGAAAGGGGTTGCCATGTGTGGGCCACGAACACGTGCGTATGATTAGAGATTTAGTTGGTTGGATTACATTTACGAATTGGTAATGATTGATGAAATATTATTATAGCACCGATTGCTCCACTTAGATGTTACTCTCGACTTCATTCACTTTCTCTTTTGTTTCAATCATTCTCTCCTTCGTCCCTTTGACCATCCCAATTTCTCTATCGCATCTATACACAATTGCACATCTACTTTTACAGTATTTTTTAGTGAATGATACTAGTAGCCAAACAGTGCCACGAGTCCACGACAACTTCGCCATCTCACCCACTTTCTTTTATGTAATATTAAAATTAAAAAAAAACACAATGTCGTGAAAGCTTAATTGATCTAGAGAATTTTTTTAACCACTTTAAGGAAAACAAAATCTTAACAACATTTTGTTATTTGTATTGAACCAAAAAATCATCACTAAAGAGTTGATTAACAGTTGTGGATTTTGGAGAATAAAATATTTTATTAATAGCTTTAAGACGAAACAATTACAAGAGATGGCTTAACCGAGAGGTTATGTCGAAGTGAAAAGAAAGTGTTTGCGAAGTAAGCTAGAAAGCCTTTTAAGAAATGTGCTCATTTCCCCTCTAACAGTAAGTCCCCCCCCCTCCCCTCCCCCCCCCCCCCCCCCCCCCCCCCCCCCCCCCCCCCCCCCCCCCCAGTTCGGCGAGACTGATTGTAAATCAGGTCGGCGGACTTCATGAAATTAAATGGGTTTGATCTTGCAACAATCGCGAGCTCGTCAAGAGCGTTTCTTCGTGATGGCCAGCTCGGCCCGTTTTTACGTGGATTTGACACGTGGTGCTTCTTTTGAATAAATTATTAGATATTTTGACCCATTAGGGTTTTGCTTCAAGCAGGAAAGGCAAAAGGTTTGCATACGGCGAGATTGTGCGAATCTCGACACGCGTCCCTTTAGGAAACTGTTGATATTTCCTTTCTGAGTTTATTTCTTTGTCTTCTAGCTTATTCTCCTCAAATCGGTTCTTCTCCGCGATAATCTCATTTGCTCAACGATCTTCCTTCTTCTTCTTTCGATTTTGAATCTCGGTTGAGCGCGTCTTTTTAGAGGCATGGGGTTAAGGAAGAGAGACAAGATTCCTTCGTTGGACATTGACATCCCTGATTTTTCTCCGAATAAGAAGCCCAGATCGGAGGCTCCATCGCAGGATCCGACCGTCGTTGAAGATATTCTGCTAGATAAGCCTGATGTGGCTGTCGTGCACGCGCGATCACCTCCAAGAAATTCAACGGAGCATCCGGAGATCGTATCGCCAATCAAGGAGCAAGACTCTATCTTTGTGATGGCGGAGGAGCAAGAAACTAATTCGCCAGGTCCGACGAGCAGCTTGCCGAGGGACCCGGAGGGTATCGATGAGGATCCCGGTTTTAATCCTCACCAGATCTTGCTTCGCTGGAGCGGGGATTCCCCAGTGAGGCTCAACGAATATTTTGCAGTGAATTTAGTCTGGCAATGTAGGGTGAAGCCGAACCAAGGGATGTTGGTGGAAAAGCTGAAGCGGTTTGCCTGCTCTTCCGGAATGGCTCAGCGTTTCGTGCAGAGTTTGGGTTTTATGTGCGTCCCTAATCGAGACGTATTATAAAGAATTTTCACAAGAGGAGAATAAAGCCGAGGAGCTAATAACCAAAGATCGAGAGCTTTGTAATGCATCGGCGAGGATTAAAGAGCTAGAGCGTGAAAAGATCAATTTAAAACTTAAGCGTCAGGCTCTTAAGGTCAAATCCGCCAAAGAAAAGCAGCTCCACATGGAAAGTTTGGAGAAGAGGGTGGCCGAAGAAACCAAGAAGGCAGCTGTCGCCGAGAAAGAGTTCCAAGATCAACAGCACAAGTCTATTGAGCATGTTGTCGACCTGATGTACCGACGTTCTCATGAGTTGTATGATCCCCGTATTGAGCAGATTAAGGCTTTTATGGAGCAGGAGCCCAACATCCATCGGCCCGAGCTTAAGATCGTTGATGCCGAGGCGAGGGCGGATTGCTACAAACAGCTGAGGCCGGCGGGACACGAAGTTCCGGTTAAGGAACTTCTGTCCCACTCTGCTAGCGCCGACCGTTTGAAGATGGAGCGTCATGGGATCAAGGATGCTCCGCTTACTAAGGACGACTTCGCCGCTCCAACACGAGTTCATATGCGACCTTCTGACGCTGAGTTGGAGGCGGCTGGGATTCAAGTGCCGAAGCGGCATTGAGCTTTTTTATTTTTGTAATGATTTTCATAATTGTTGTTTTGTTTTTTTTGTTTTTGAAAAATGTATGTGAGATAAACGCTCTCTGCCTCTCTCTCCTTTTCTTTTAATGAAAAGAAATAATTCAGATCAGAGTAATGTCGCAATGCTTTTGTTATCACTCGTTGACGAGGTGACCCTTATCTCTGAGGGTTTTGCGAAGTCAGAAAGTTTCGTTCGTCTTGCGGTGCGGAGGCATTCTTTAGGCCGGTGCTGGAAGCAAGATTCATTCGCTCATCTTATACCAAACGATAATCGAGATTGAATACCAAGCTTTCCGGGATTCTCTTCGGCCCAAAAAGGTATGATCAGGGATCGTGCGAGTATTGTCCTCGACTTTCGTCTTATCCACTTTGGAAGTAATTAAATTGAACCGAAGTATCAAAAAAGTGGTGATCAGCCACTAATTTAATTTTTGCTATTTGCTTTTTTGAATCGACTGTTTGGCCAGAACATCGATTCAGCAAGATGCATCTGCATAAGGGAAGATTGTTCTATACGCCGAACTGATTTTATGGTCGTTTTGGACCAGTAGTTGTTTCTTACTCTGACCGCCGAGCTGGTTATCAAAGATAAAGCTAATTTTATTAAAATAGTGATTGGACCCGAAAGCTGCCTACGTACCCAAAGCAGGATCAAGTCATCCATAGTTCTTGTTAACAAATTCTCATGCCGAGCTATGGTTTTCAAGGATAATATTTCTGTAAATTCATTGAATTTCGAGCTCGCTCTACTGGTTCTCCGTCCATGTCTTCCAGTCTATAGACGCCTGGTTTGACGATTTTGGTTATGCGGAATGGACCTTCCCAGTTTGCCTAGAGTTTTGTCGGGTTTATAGCTCTTTGTAAGACGAGGTCATGCAGCGAGAATAGTTGGCTTCGGACTTTCTTGTTGTAATATCTAGAGACTTGCTGCTGGTTATTCTGAATACGCTATCAAGCCATATCGAAAAGTTCCTACGCGTTGTCTAGAGTATTGATTAGCTTTTCTTCGTTTAGCTGAGGGTTCTGAACCATTGAAGTTTGCCGAGCACTCGGTACATGCAATTCTGCAGGTGCTAAAGCCTCACAGCCTTGAGACAGTGGAAAAGGGGTTTCTCTTGTTGCCGTTCGAGGAGTAGTTCGGTGAGACCAGAGGACCCCATCTAGTTCATCTGACCAACTTCCCTCTAGGTCAGTTAGGCGTTTCTTGAGGCCGTCAAGGATAGTTTTATTAGAAGCCTCCGCTTGTCCGTTCCCTTGTGGGTAGCAAGGCGTTGAATAACTTATGTGTATTCGCTAGCCCTCACAAAAATTTCAGAAAGTTGACGCAATGAATGGCGGGCCGTTATCTGTGACGATCTCGTACGAGAGGCCGTACCGGCATATGTATTCCTATACGAAAATTTGGACATCAATCGCTTTTATAATGGGGTATGCTTTAGCTTCGACCCACTTTGTGAAGTAATCAGTTATGACCAGGATGTGTTGATTGTGACATGATTTAGGCATCGGGCTGATTGCATCCATTGACCACCTCATGAAGGGGTAAGGCGGGATGGCGGTTTGGAGGAGCTCGGTGGGTGCGTTGATGATGGGCGCGTGTTTCTGACACGGTTCGCACCGTAGTACGTATTGTTCACAATCCTGGATCATTCTAGGCCAGAATAATCCATGCTTCTTTATTTTTAGGGCTAATGCTCTTCCTCCCGGATGGTTTCCACTTGCTCCTTCATGATTTTCTACCATTACCTTCTTTGCTTGTGCTTCGTCGCAGCATCGTAGTATTACTTTGTTTGCCGTCCATCGGAACAGGTTGCCGTCTTGAATGAAGTATTGTGATGCTTTCTTCCGAAGACGTCTAGCTGTCCATCTATCTTGCGGGACTGTTTATTCATATAGGTAGGACTTAATCTCATCCTGCCAAGGTGGTTTTTGTTGTTCGGTATCTACTTCCATTGGGTCGTCCACTTCATCCTCTTGGTGTAGCACCGCGTTGCAAGATCTTTTAGATAGCTGAATGCTGGGTTGCTCGATGATTTCTACCGGAATTGTGCGGCGAAGTGCAGGATCCGTCGTTGATGCCAATGCTGCCAGCGCATCGGCGGCAGTGTTTTTGATTCGCGGGATCTTTGTTAGTTCGAAAGAGTCAAATTGCCTTGTTATTTCTTAGACCTGCTTTAGGTAGACATCGATTCGTTCGTTTTTTGCATCGTAATCTTCTTTGAATTGACTGGCGACGAGCTGGGAATCGCAAAAAGCATGAATATTTTTCGCTCCTACTTCCTTGGCGAGCCGAATTCCTGCGAGTAAAGATTCGTACTTGGCTTCATTATTCGAGGCAGGGAAGTCGAGCTTGAATGATTGTTCAAGGACTTCTCCTGTTGGCGATTTTAAACAGATGCCGACTTTAGATCCTTACTTCGAGGACGCGCTGTCGACATATAACTTCCAACGGTTTTCTGTTGGTGTTTCGTCTTTCAATAGGTCTGGCGATATTTCGATCATGAAGTCTGCTAAGACTTGAGATTTGGCGCTTGTGCGAGCTTGGTATTCGATGTCGTATTCGGACAGTTCTATTGCCCACTTAGCCATTTGGCCGGATTGACTAGGACTGTGCAGGATGCTCCGAAGTGGTTGACTAGTGAAGATGACGATAGTGTGAGACTGGAAGTAGGGTCGTCATTTCCGCACCGAGATAATTACTGCATAAGCGAGTTTTTCCAGAGCCGGATAAGGAATCTCGGCTCCATCCACAGTTTTGCTGATATAGAAGAACGGTTTTTGTTCGCCGCGGTCTTCTCTGACAAGGACGCCGCTTACTGCCGATATCGAAACTGCGATGTAAAGGTACAGGGTCTCGCCATCCTCCGGTTTTGCTAATATCGGCGGGGTGGTTAGGTACTGCTTCAATTGTGTGAACGCCTCCTCGCATTTGTCGTCCCAGTCAAAGCCCTTATTACTGCGAAGTAATTGATAACGACGAGACATTTATCCGTTAAACGCAAGATGAATCTGTTTAGCGCGGTAATTCTCCCGGTTAGTCGTTGTACTTCGCGTGTATTCTTGGATGACAGTAGATCCAGTATCGTCGAGATTTGTTTTAGGTTTGCTTCTATTCCTCTTTGGGTGACAATGTAACCTAGGAATTCTCCTGAAGTTACTCCGAATGTGAATTTGGCTGGATTTAATTTCATTCCATATTTCTCGAGTGTTTTGAAACACTCCTTGAGGTGGCCGACGTGATCTTTAGCGACTGCAGATTTTACTAGCATATCGTCGATGTAAACTTCCATGGTGCGGCCGAGCTGGCTTGCGAACATTTTGTTGACTAACCGTTGGTAGGTGGGTCTTGTGTTTTTTAGTCCGAAAGGCATCACTTTATAGCAATATGTTCTGCGATCGGTGATGAACGCTGGTTTCTCTCTATCGTCGGGATGCATGAAGATTTGATTATACCCGGAGAAGACGTCCATAAAGGATAGCAGTTTATTTCCAGCTGTTGATCCGACCAGTCGGTCAATGTGAGGGAGTGGAAAGCAATCCTTTGGGCAAGCTTTATTGAAATCGGTGAAGTCTACGCAGACTCTCCACTTTATGTTCTTCTTTTTAACGACAACGGGGTTGGCTAGCCAATCGGGATATTGAACTTTGGTAATTGATCTGGCTCCGAGTAATTTTTCTACTTCATCGGTTACTGCTTGTGCTTTTTCGGGGCTGAGCTTGCTTCGCTTTTGTTTAACTGGTTTGAACGTAGGGTCTACGTTTAGCTTATGCGATGTGATTCTGGTGTTGATTCCCTTCATGTCCTCCATAGACCAAGCGAATAAGTGCACGTTGTCTCGTAAAAGTTTGACGAGCTCTGTTTTTATATCTTCTGCGAGATCGCCGCCGATGCTAACGGTTCTTTCGGGGTGTTGCTCGTCAATGCTTACCTGTATAACCCGCTCATGCTTTGGTCTTTTGTGGAAGGGAAGGCGTGGATCTAAGTCCTTGTTTACCATGCATGTAGTCGCCGTTCTGATTTTTCTTTTGCTAAGGAGGCACATTCGTGTTGTTGACTGATCGCCTTGCAAAGTGAACGTGCCGGTAGATGTTGGGAACTTGATGCATTGATGGTATGTTGAGATGACGGCCTTCATGCTGCGGATCCACGGGGTCCCAAGTATGATGTTATAGATAGGTGGGCAGTCGATGACTGCAAATTTCACCTTTTTGGTTACGCTGCCGATGTAAGTGAGTAAATGTATCGAGCCGATACTATAGGAGGTGTCGCTTATAAATCTCGTCAGTGCTTTTGCCGTTGTTGCTATCTCGCTTTCGTTGATGCTCGTCCTTGCTAATGTGTCTTTAAAGATAATGTTGATGGTACTCCCACTGTCAACCAAAGCTTTCGCGACTGTGCTTTCGTGAATTTGTAAAGTTATTACCAATGGGTCGACATGTGGTGTGTGCAAGCTGCGTAGATCTTCTGCTGTGAAATCCAATGGTGCTTCGTTTTTCGGAATGGTCGGGTTGCGCTTTGCTTCTACTGCTTTTTCTTCGTAATGCCTAATTTTTTTAAGCGAACTGGGGTCGTCGAATATCCCCCCTAAGATCATGTAGGAATCGTCGAACGTCACGTGTTTTCCCGTGGAAAGTAGGATCGCGGTGATAAGGTTCCCGTGTTCGTCGAGAACAGGTGTACCAGTGCGCATGGTGGTGTCCTCGTTGTTGAGTGTGAGGTCGCTGCTATCAAACGGCAGACTCATCGCTTTGGATCTTCAGTTGCTAGTTTTAAGAATTTATTCTCCTAGTCCCTACAGTCGGCGCCAACTGTTGAACCAGAGAATCACCACTAAAGAGTTGATTAACAGTTGTGGGTTTTGAAGAATAAGATCTTTTATTAATAGCTTTAAGACGAAGCAATTACAAGAGATGGCTTAACCAAGAGATTATGCCGAAGTGAAAAAACCTAGAAAGCGTTGGAGTTCTTGGTTTTAGCTCTGCTGTTCTCTAGATTGTATGAGTTGTTCTCTTGTGCTTTGGGGTCTCCTTATTTATAGGAATAGGGGGTCGGTTGCTCCGACCTCTTTTTTTTTCTCCTTTGGTGAATATTTCCATATTTGTGATATGGAAATATCTCTTATTCTCTGAAAAATATGAAATTTTCTTTTATCCTTTGAGTTATTCTGATGCTTCCGGACTTCAAAAATTATCCTTAAGAATTTTCCTTTTATCCGAGTTAAGTCGGCACAGTCTTCTTAACCTTGAGAGGTTTAGATTATTACTAGAA
Source organism: Thlaspi arvense (assembly GCA_911865555.2). Classification (NCBI taxonomy): domain Eukaryota; kingdom Viridiplantae; phylum Streptophyta; class Magnoliopsida; order Brassicales; family Brassicaceae; genus Thlaspi; species Thlaspi arvense. Next base: position 48,487,916 of record OU466857.2, read on the forward strand.
AAAGCTTTTTAAGAAACGTGGTTATTTCCGTTCTAACAATTTGGTCAAAGGCTAAAATCCGTTGCAAATTATATAATGCACAATTGCACATCTACTTTTACAGTACTTTTAAGTGAATGATACTAGTAGACAAACTGTGCCACGAGTCCACGACTACTTCGCCATCTCACCCACTTTCTTTTATGTAATATTAAAAAACACAATGTCATGATGTACGCTTAATTGATCTAGATAGATTTTTTAACCACACTTTAATGAAACAAAATCATAACATTATATTGTTATTTGGTCAAAGGCTAAAATCCGTTGCCAAATTATATATATAGTAGTTGACCGGAAAATATATATGAGAAACATTTTTGAGTAAAATTAATCTGAGGCTATAGACTAAGAAATCATTAGTTGCTGAGATATTTTCTAAAATTTTCTATAATCTCTCTATAGTAAATTAGTAACCATTTAGTTACTAATTAATTACGACTTATTGAGTGACCAAATAAATTAATAATATTAGTTTTTCCGTTAACATTTGGGAATATAATTTTTATAGGTGATAGTGATTATTGTTATTTGATAATAATCATTAGCATTAGCTTTTACTACATTTAACTTTGGATTAATACGGTAGCAATGGACTCGGTCTAAGCTTTGATCTTTTCGCTTAGATCTGCCAACGATTCTTTACCAGACTGTTCCTCACCAGTTGGTAAACTTTCCAAATCAAAAATATACTGAATCAGCTCACCTGCTCTTACCTTGCACCGCATTGATGGAACGGATCAAGAAAAAAGGTACATAAAAAAGAGATCAAGACCAAAGGAAAATAGGATCTAAGATCCGATCAGAGAAAATAGATTGGAGGAAAAGGCTGGATCTGAGACTAGTTCTAGAGAAAGAACACACCAAAATAAATAGGTAAAGAAAAGAGATGGCCAATCTTGACCTCACTCGAGCTTGCCTCGGCTCCGGTCATCCAGCAAGATTGAAGAGAGTACGCTTGTCGTCCCTCGGAAGGAACGCCAGCCAAGATAAATCTTCTGTTTCCCCCTACTCCTCTGTTTTAACATCCATGTCGAGATAGCTCTTACCCCGCTCTGGTCATGGCCCACCTTTCACACTTCCATCCTTACCAAATATCAGACATGTATCACGATCCCCGAACAGGTTATCCAAACCGTAAACATCATCACAAATCTATCTTTCCGAGTACATGTTCCTACAATAGGACGTAATTTAACTTGAGCGTCAGAGAACCTACGGGAAGAAAACCTCTTTTCGGTCTTCCTGGAGGCCCGACTTACTCATTTGCCAGTATATGCAGAAATTCATCAGACTTTCGCCTCAAAGCCGCATACCGCTCATCTCCAAATGACAAAACTCGGATACACAACTTCTCTATCCGGACGATCACACACTCCTTATAAACATCCTGCAAAATGTTTCAGAACAATTATAAATTAAATTTATAAACAAATTTAATATTTTTTAATTATTGTCCATTAACAATTTTTTATAATTTTTATGTGTAAGATCTATAAACTCAAATTTTTTTGATAAATTTTTCTCTATCACTAATATATATATGTATATATATATAATTGTAATTTTTTCTAATATTTTCCAAAAAACAGAAATTTCTCTATTAAAATTATAATTTATATTAAAATTAAAAAAAAAAGTTAAAAAGAAACATAAGTATTATACACATATTATTTAATAGTTAATTTTATGTTAGATTAATAATTTTCTATTTTTTTAAATAAGAAATTTTTTAATAATTTTAATAATTATAATATATTTATATTATTATTTTATTTTTAACCATTAGGTTTAATAACACAATTAATCACAGCTACTCAATTCCACAAACTTTTGCACCCCAACCTCAATCACTACATTTAAATTCGTCAGATTCTAAAATATGGTTACCAATGCATATAGATATAAAAGATTGTATAGAAAATGATGTTATCACTCAAAATTAATGGTTAAAAGAAATTATCACTTAAAATTAATGGTTAAATATATTTATCGTTGATGGCTAATTAGCGATTTCTTATATGTGGCTAATGATCATGATTATTAATTTGGTTAATGTGTTTGTTTAAGAACATTTTTTGGGATGTTTATATGGGATGTGTGAGCATATTAATAGTATGGTTGTTTCCGAATTTTATTATTTTTGGATGATGAGTGATATATAGCTCCAAAGTAAAAGGCTGGTGAGATCCTGTATACACTAGCAAACAAGTCAGTCAAGGTTTTAAGAGGACCGAACATAATTTTTTTTCCCAAAGATTCTTCAACGCTCAAATTAAATCATGCCTTACTAGAAACAGATACTCGGAAGAGTAGATTTGGTGATGGTGGTTAAAGTTTGGATATCTAGTCCAAAAATCACGATATTTGTTTGATGTTTAGTACGGATGGAAAATGGAAGGATAAAAAATGAAAGTAATTAGATAGACAGTCGTAAGAATGTGATTTAAACTCTCTCGACACAAATGTTAAAGCAGGAATAGGGGGAAGTTGAAAGCTTATCCCAGTTCTTTCCAGAAAATGACAAACATACTTCTTTTAGTCTTACTGTGTGACCGAGGCCGGGATGAGCTTGGATGAGGTCAAGATTGCCCATCTCTTCTCTATTTTAACGTATTTTTTCTTTAGAATTGATCTCAGACATTTTCTCTTAGATTGGATTGGATGGAATCTGAACCTTTTTGTTCTTTTGGTCTTGGCCTCCTTTTTATACATTTTGTTTCTGATCTGTTTCATCAATGCAACATATAGCGGAAGCAGATGAGCTGGTTCAACATACTTTTAATTTAAAAAATTTGCCAACTACCTAAAAACAATATACTATATAACTGTTTACAGATAGTCCACTGCTGATATATCAACTCATAATTGGACACGAATCCAATAATATCACAATTTGACAAATAATTTGGCCGATTTGTCTTCGTGACTATATAAGTATATATGGCGAGAAATTATTCGACGTTAGTATCCATCACTTAGTCAACAATAATAAAATAGGTGTCTAAATGAAATTAGCACACTATTATAAAAAAAAAAGTTCCACATTCTTTCTTTTTAATTCTTTTGTTTCATTTTCAATTATCTCGCTAATTCATGCTATCCTAATTACGTGAGATTTGAATCTAAAGAGAAAGCAAATAATGTATATGGATGGGTGTAGTGTCAAACTTGATATGATTACCCCCACGCACCATCTCTAGATAGAATGACACTTGTCCTTTCACTTTTTTCAATTAACATGATTGTCTTTTGTCATTGTACTAGCTTTTAATGAAATTATTTTCCAACAATCAGAATTACCTATCGTACCAACCGTAACGGTTGTGTGTAACAATCCATGTTTTATCCATTTGAATAAGTTTAAATAGATTGATTTGGCTATTTATGTTATTGTGCAGTTATTTTGTTGGTTAGTAAGTCTGAGAAAACTCCAGAATTAAGCAGGCTTGAGCTAGAGTAAGATTAGGATAGGTGATTTTTCGGGAAGTGATTCTCCAAACCGTATGAATAAGGCTAATCTCTAGAAAAAAAATCATATGATGATTGAATGGTTAGTAAATAAGTCGGTTGAGCTCCGAGAAAAATAACGCACCGGCCGTCGAAAAAGCTGACAGATCCGAAAAAGAAAGTGGGTGTGCTCACCAGAGACGGTCAGAGGTGTTACAGTGTGCGTCAAAAAAATAACAAAGATCACGTTAGCAACCTGTTAAAATAGAGAGATTGGAAACACCAAACTTTGCCGCCAATGATACAAAATAGAGCTGCAGTCGTTGAAATTCACGGACGACAATTTAATCAATTTGTATTCTACTAGCGGCAGTCACCGGCGAAACAACAATACGGACATTATATTTCTTTTTGTTGTTTGTTAATTTTTGACGTTCACCCCTGCAGCTGCCTAAGGAAAACGAACAGGACTGTTGTTGAAGATAGGCATTAGCAAAATGACTAGGAAAAATGTTATAAAAGCACTTAAGGATAACGATATTTGGATGATTGAGACGAGGGAAGAAAGCTATTGGATTTAAATGCGATATTATATCGCATTAATTATAAATATAAGATTGATGGCATAATATGAGGTTTGTTCTCTTTGGGAAATCAAACGGAGAAACAACCCATAGTTTTTTTTTTCTTTTGCGACTCGCCTATTTTTTGAAAAATGAAGAAACAACCTATGATGATGTCACGTTCTTAGGCCAAAGTTGTATACCATTTCATGCTGGATACAATTAGTGAGCATCTTTGGCTAAAGAACTTGCTTTTGCCTCTGGTATTGTTTTATCCTAAGACGTACCTCTTCATTGTGATAGGATGTTCGCAATATATCTTAGTGCACGAGCAGATTAAGGTACACTTAGGTCGATATTCATTTCATTTGAAATTAAATTATCTGCGAAATATCTAGCATAAATTCTTATCAAAATGCAATTGAGAAGAAGGAAGTTGATGGTTTTCTTTTCAAAATTGGATATTTGCTGTTCTTTACACTCCAACCTAAGGGAGCAGAGGTATTAAGAATGTGATACTAATTTGGATATGTATGTGATACTGTCTTGGCCCACGTATATTTAACTTATGTCCTAGTCTATTTTAATAATCTCTATTCTATTAGGGCACCGTTTAAGGTTTAAGGGCAAAAAGGAATTTTGTAAGATACGTACTACTCCATTAGTAAAATACCATTGACTTGGGAAATTGAATTCTTCAATTCCCAATGTACAAGAAGAACTACAATACAATACTCTAAGCGAACGTGAATGCGACGCTTCACATTACTAAGCCAAACCATGCTTTCGTATTAATAACAAATAAAAGTAATTCATAGTGTTATATCATCTTATAGCATGACATTAATATTTTTAGCCTTTTCTTTTCAGCATAAAAGTCTGGCCTGGCTCATTATAAACTACCACTAACATAGGCAAAATCCGTATCTTAACAAAAGTAGTGAGAGCAATTTCCAGTATTGGGATTGGAAGACACCTTTTTTCTCTTATTCATTCTTCTTCTTATTCTTCTTTTCTCTAAATAAAGTAGTTGTGACTTGAGAGCCACCGAAAAGCATTCGACATCTTATTATCATTAAAGCTAACTTTTTCTATCTTTTATTTCTACAATAATTTCTTGAAATAAAGAAAAGGTGAGAGAGAAATTATGTCCCTACAGGCTACAGCTTGTAGAATGAAAGATTTTACCAAACGTTGGTTTGAGATTTTTTCTAATCAATCACATGCATTTTTGAAAAATTGATCCAAAAAAATCCAAACCTAAATTCTGTAAAAGCAAACCTATAGGCTCGTGGGTCAATAATGTCAATCTCAATGAATAGAGAAGTCTTTTGGTATCACGACATATTTAGCGCCTCAACATTCCGCCTAAATTATAGGAGCTAAAGACAGACCAACTAGTCAAAATATTTTCTTTTATATGTAAATGTGGTAATTGATTTTAGTTATATTCCTTTTTACCCATTCCCGATTCACACGCATGAGAGTATTCACATGGAATTACTTTAATTTGGTGGGTACAATATAATGCATAGTTCAGAGTAGTGCTCCATGCAGAAATGAACTCATCACACGTACGCATGTCTTACGTGTATTAGACACATGTACGCATGTATTCACACGATGAGATTTCTCTTTCTCAAATAAACCAAAAAAAAGACTATGAAACAAATTCAGAGATTTCACTATCTTAAATTAGTTTGAAATTTGTTCTTCACTATTGCTTTTATTTCCGAATAATTTATATTTACAATAAAGACAAGGAGATTTAAAATGATAAAAAGTCAACCACAACCCATCATTTGGTCTTTGGTTTCCCGACGTCCCACTTTTGTAAAAACAATCATCTGTTCATTTTCCATTCTTTTTCCTACCCAACTGGATATCACCAATTGTCATCATTCATTACACATCAACATTCTACAAATCCATTCTATATATACATAAGCCAAGTCTTGTAACGAGAGCGACACAACATTTGCTAAATTAAATATATAGCAATGAAGGTTCATGGGTTTTCCAATGGCTTTTCTTCGTGGGATCAACATGACTCGTCATCATCCCTTAGCCTAACCTGCAAACGCCTCCGTCCTCTCGCCCCGAAGCTCTCCGGCAGTCCTTCCTCCCCTCCTTCTTCTTCCTCCGTCATCACTTCCGCCACTTTCGACCTCAAGAGCTTCATTAAACCCGATCAAACCGGTCCAAAAAATTTCGAATACCCTCTTGAGCACAGAATTGACCATCCTCAAGTCAGTTCCCTTATCTTACATTCGAAATTTTATTTTGACACTACAAGATTATTGACAAAATATCCAGATACCTACAACATTAACATTTTTAGCAAATAGATATATAGGTTCTTATCTTGTATATTATATTGTGTTTTTTCTTTCAACTAACATTTGACATGCTAGGTGGAGACGCACCCGGGAGGGACAAGGTGGAACCCGACTCAAGAACAAATAGGGATACTTGAGATGTTGTACAAAGGTGGAATGCGTACTCCTAATGCTCAACAGATCGAGCAGATCACATCTCAACTAGGTAAATACGGGAAAATAGAAGGGAAGAATGTGTTCTACTGGTTCCAAAACCACAAAGCCCGCGAGAGACAGAAACAGAAGAGGAACAACCTCATCAGCCTAAGTTGCCAAAGCAGCTACAAAACCACTTGTGTCTCTAACCCAAGTGTAATAATGAAGACAACAACATCATCATCACCAGAGACCAGGGTATGTATTACTTAGGGATGTTGTATATATAGTTTTTATGTGTTTTAAACTATAATTAAGGGTTTTGTTTGATGTTTTGGTAGAGAGAGTCCATGGGGGAGAAGGAGAAGTTGGTGGAAGAAAATGAGTACAAAAGAGCATGTAGGAGCTGGGGATTTGAGAACTTGGAGATAGAGAGCAGAAGAAACATAAATAGTAGTACTAATGCTACAATGACAACTACTTTTAATAAAATCATTGACAATGTAACCCTTGAGCTTTTCCCTTTGCACCCTGGAGGTTGGTGAAGAAGATGAGGCAGAAAATGTGGAATTCTTATGTAGATCTGGTTTAGGCTCAGACGGAGTAGTTGGTATCTAGAAATTCCAAAAAAAAAAAACGACAAAATAATAATAGTAATAAAAAGTTTCTGAATTTACATAATCTACTTAAGAATTCCCTTGTAATCTGCGAGACTGATGTATCATGTGTAGATCTTTGCGATGTATTCTTAACTATGAAACATTAGTTTAATTAATCTATTTAATTTCGTCTTTGTTCTTAACAAACTATAAACTCTACAGCTTTTGTACTGTTATAACGACTCACGAACATATATATCTTAATATTATAGAATATTGAAAACTCTTATAACAGGACTTAATAAAATATATGCTAAATTATACTAATATGAGATTTAGTTTTGATAAATATGTACATTTATCAGATTGTAATAACAGTAGTCTTGTTCAGTCAATTTGTATTTCCGATGATAATTTTGGAATGTGTACATAGATATCACTAGACATCAATGTACATGTAAGCTGTGGTGTGTATGTGGTTAGTTGTTTGTCTGATGCTTTATTGACTCTCGCAATTGTTTTTCTTGTATTTTGGTTTAAACAAAGAGAGTGAGAAAGAGAGTGCTTTTTAGGTTAAAAGCTAAAATGACATTATATAAGACACACTCACTGAAGTCCATGCACTCGCTTTCCCGCTACATTGCATGCTAGCTAGCTGTACCTATGTTCATATTTGTATATATTGCATATTTTATTTTTTGGAACCTTTTCGAATATATTATATATTTTTCCCACTTAATCATTGTACATGACAATGATTTTCTCTTCTTTTTTTAGTGCAAAATAGTGACATATATATTGACACCAAAACCCAAAATAATATTCAAATTTTTCATAAAAAGCGGATACTATATATATTTTTTATATGAATGTTAAGAAGATATTATATTATTGCTACTTAAAATGTTTAGAATGGTTAAAAGAAATATGCTATTCGTTGTTTGGTTGAATTTGTTCTCCGGTTTCAGGACTGGCCATGGGTTAAGTTATATGAAACATTTTTTTTGGTTCTCAAAATTGTTTAGATTATTAATATTAAAAATAAGTTTCAAAATTTTATTTTAGTTGCAATAAAGAGTCTTACATTTTATAAAATTAATATTTATAATTATTTAAAAAAATAAATTTAATAATTCCCAATTTTATTTTTATTTTTTTTGTTTGAGCCCCTAAATTTTCAGGATTGGCCCTGGTTTTGAGAGCACATGGCGAGTCTTTACCACTTAAAACAACACCATTGGCTCTTCTACTTTGGTTATTATTCCTATGTTCAAATGATAAAGTGGAATTTCCATTAGTGTTTACATAAAAAAAAATTAGACACATCACTCATGCAAAAATGATATTACGTATGCATAATTTAAATAAATTCAGAAGAAGATTCTCAAATGATTATTTGCCATGGATTATGAATTAGTGCCCATGGGGTTATGGCGTTCCATTTCTAATAATCTTGGAGGGAAGCGAGATTGAAATTTAGAAATAAAGAACTTTATTCATTTGGTTATATAAAGTAACATTTTTCCACCACCTCAACATTTACGTTATTAATTATCTTTTACTTATTTTTTTTCAAAATAAAAATTAACATAATATTCAATATAAAAATAGCAACTATTAAAAATATACAAATTAACATTAACATTTAATATAAAAAATAATAAATATTAAAAGATAATAATAATATGTTTGATGTTTGTCAAAAAATTAAAAATTTACAAAACTAAAATTTTAAAAACAACCAAAATAATAATATACATTAACTCTGAATATCTTAAAATATAAAATAAAAATTTACTAGTGTGTGACGGGAATTGATAATTATAAAAAAATCTAATAAAAATGGAACAAGACATTCAAATAATAAAACGGTGTTGGGACCGATTTTACCACTTCCAATGATAGTGCGACATGTGGACACCAAACCACCTTAGACACTGATATCGATAAGCTAACTCGGCCAACAACTCCCAAAGACTGTTTCCGGACAGTTGGCGAGCTTCTCCGAACACACATGAATCATTAGCCCTACCTGTTCCACTAGCGTGCCGAATGGAGAGGACAGGACGGAGAGAGACATATATAAAAGGAAGAGATCCATACGAAAGAGAAAGGGGAGGCCTTCTGGAGAATCCGATCGGAGGAGCGACCTCGAACCGGCTCTTACTACCAAACAGCATAATCGAGAGGGAATCACCCTGTTTCCTAAACAAAACTGTAGAGATTTATTTTTATTTTTATTTCTACTTCTTATATATATATTTCTTTTTTCTTTTTTATAATTTATTTTTTCATCTGGTTACATTGCGTTTTATTTCTTGATCTCAAATTCTCGATCTACAAGTATACGAGTATGATATAAACTTTTAATTTATCTAAAAAAAGGATAAGAGATCAAATGAGATGGTAATATAAGCTCTGCAAATTCCACAAAATGTTAAAAATTATATACAAATAATAATATATAATACTCTTAACATTATTAATATATAGTGTATATCCCCTATATATTAAAAAGAAGTATTTTTAGAAAATAACCTTAATTTTGTAAAATATTACAGTGGTGCCATTTTGCTGATTTGTCATCACCAGAATCATTTTCAGCAAAGTTATAAAAATAGACTTATGTTACTAGATTAATTACATGTTATGCCACTCATATTAATTTGGTTATACATTAGTTTATATCAATTATATTGATGATGATTCATCAAGATATTCTCTTTTCTATTTCTTACCAAAAATATATTATATTTATTAATTATTTAAATACTATATTTTATCTCTTATTTTTATAGAAAAATAAATCATCACATCATTCATATAGTAAAATATATATAGTGTTATAATTCGAATTTCATAAAACAAATATAAATTACTCAATGATTAATAAATAAAAGTATCTTTTAAAAGACTAAAATTAAAAATAAGGATGTGTAGATAGATGATTCATAAATCAATATAAAAATACATAAATGATAAAAAAAACAGGAAGCTTAATCTAATAGATATTATTATTATAATTATTTTTGGTTTCATTTGGTTTTAGAGCCATATAAATTAACCAAATAATATAAATATTTAAACTTTATAATAAGTACAAAATATTAATAAAAAGTTGAACTATAAAAAATAGTTGAATATGTTAATAGAATATAATATTATAAATATTTTATTTGATTAAAATATATCATAAATTTTTAATTTATACAACAAAATAACTTGGTAAAAATTAAAATATCTTTGTAAAGATATTATATAATAATTTTACTAAAATTTTTGATATTAAAAATATTTTTATTGAATCAAAAAGTTAAGAATGCATAAATATTGACTCAGTTATATATAATTTTAGATAATTTATTAAAAACATTAATCTATTTTTATATAATCTTTATGTATATTTAGTATTTAAAATCAATTTCACAGTAATTTCCTTTTCTTAAAAGTTAATATTCTTATGACTATAGATTTTGCGGGTTAATCTAAATATGCATTTACATTCTTATAAGAAATATTGAAATCGATTATAAAATCCTATAACCAAATTTTATTTTTATAATTTTAATACTCTCTATTTCAAAATATAAGTTGTTTTGCATCAAAGCACAAAGATTAAAAAGTAAATTTTCTTTAAAAAAGGTAATCATTTAGTATATAAATTATATATAATTCAACTAATTATGAAAAATTAAAAAATATAATCGGTCACATAGTATTCATAGAAAGTAGTAAAAAAAATGAAAACAACTATATTGTGAACCAAAACAAAACCTTAATAAAAAACTAATATTATGAAACAGAGGAAGTAGTAATTTTTTTATTATTATCATAACGCATTAGATACTTAATAATTTGATCAAAATATATTCCTTCTATTTTTTTTAAATTTTAAAATCATGTTATTAATCATGGTTATAGAAAATATAAAGAGCAACTTCCTATTTCAGTCCAAATTGTGCATATTTATTTAAATTTTAAAACTAATTTACATCAGAATTAAATTACCCTATGTTTCATAAAATAAACAAAAAAATTATTTTGTCAATATTACAGCATAATGTTATAAATATCTCATATAAAATCAATTGTATTTTGTTATATAATTTGAAAATCAATTGTATTTTACTATATTAAATAAATAATTATTATTTCACTCTCCACAAGGTGCGGATTATTACCTAGTACTATCTTATTGGATAATTTATTATTATTTTCCTATATAAAAATATATATTGGTTGTAAAAATTTTGTGATCATATTTTATGCAATATATTATGAATATATGTAAAAAAAATTGAAATCATAGTAATTAATATTTTTTTGTTAATTTAAATTTATTATTTTTAATGTTATAATTTAGTGTATTTATGTTATAATTTTATAATTTATTTAATTATAATTCAACCAATCAAAATATTTCGTTTATTTTAGGAAATTTTCCATGTCACATTTCAATGTCACCATTAATTTACACTAACTTTTGCTAACTTGATGACACATCAGATTTTTTCATTAAACATGCTTCTTAAATAATAGTTAAGATTTATTATTTTTAGTGTTATAATCTATTGTATTTATGTTATAATTTTATAATTTATTTAATTATAATTCAACCAATCAAAATATTTCGTTTATTTTAGAAAATTTGCCTTTTTATATTTCCATGTCACCATTAATTTACACTAACTTTTGATAAAGTGATGACACATCAGATTTTTTTATTAAACATGTTTCTCAAATAGTAATAATTAAAATTTCTTTAAAATATATTAATTAATAGCCCATCTATACTATTAAAAGAGAATCATTCTTAATAAATGTTCAAAAGCTACCATGGTATTTACAATATATGCTACTACATTTACTAGACAATTTCATTAATTTAGCCATAACATTAAATTACAAAATAATATATTAAATTAAATTAAATTATATTAGTTTGTTAACAGATAATACCAATTAATTATATCTGATATTAATAAAATATTAAAATTCAAATTAATTTAATTTCGAAATTATTTCAAAATCTTTCAAAATATCTTAACATAACTACCACAAATATATATGACATGAATAACTAATATAATTATATATATTATATTATAAATTAAATATATATTATATTATAATCATTTTTTTCTCTATACAATTAAAAGAAAATCACTACTTTAAAATGTCTAAAAGCTAATATGATATTTATTAAATATGACAATTTATATTCAATGATGAATATGTAATCATTATTATTTATTACATATATACATATTATGAAAAAAAAAGATTATGTAAATAATTTTTTTTTCTGGTTTGTTAATGATTTTTGGCCGGAAATCATGGGTTTGCGGATTTGACAAATACAAATTTGTAGATTTTACGGGTTTTACAAGTTTTAGCGGGTTTTATAAGTTTTAGCGGGTTTTATAAGTTTTAACGGAAAATATACTTTTACGAAAAAATACCGGTTTGGCAAGAAATGTGCTTTTGTAGACTTAGCAGAAACACATGATTTTAAAATTTTGGTCGTAAATCATGATTTTGCAGATTTTATGGGGTTTACGGGAAAACACAGGTTTACAGAATGCAAATAAAGCAATTTTGCGGATTTTACAGGTTTTAGCTGGAAAATATAGTCACACGGGAAAATGCGGGTTTGTGGGTTTGAAACTCGATTTTGCAGAAACACATGAGTTTAGAAATTTGGTCGTAAAACATGATTTTACGGATTTTACTATTTTATGGAAAATATGGGTTTGTGGATTTGGCCGGAAACGTGATTTTACGGATTTAATGAAGTTTACATATTTAGCGGGGTTTATAGGTTTTGATGGAAAATGCAGGTTTGCGGGTTTGATGAGAAATGTAATCTTGCAGGTTTGACAAAAACACATAATTTTAGAAAGTTGGCCATAGAATATGGTTTTATGGTGTTGGGAAAAATATAAATTGTGGTTTTGTTAAAAAATGTGGGTTTACAGTTTTGGAAGAAAAATACAGTTTGATGAAAAATGCTATTTTTACAGTTTCTACGGGAATTCCTGATTTAGGTACAATAATATGATTTTAGTAATTTTTTATTGTGTTAAAAAATGTGGGTTTACAGTTTTGGCAGGAAAATAATGTTTGATGGAAATGCTATTTTTACAGTTTCCAGAGGAATTCCCAATTTTGGTACAACAACGTTTTTTTAGTATTTTGCAGGAAAATGCGACTTTTTTCCAATAGAAAACTCTGATTTTATGGCTTTGACAAAGAAAAAACTTGATTTTATGGTTTAAATTAAAAGGTGTTTTGGCCTTTTAATTTTTGAGATTCAATTGCTGCATCCAAATTTTATTTTTTTAGCATTTTAAATATTCAAATTTTGAGATATTAAAAATTATATATCCAGATATTTAAAAGAACAATATTTGAACATTTACATCCAAATAAGTATATGGATAAAACAAACAAAATCTAAATAAATATAAAATCTTTCTTGCATTATAAAACATAATATTTTGAAAATATTTGTTACAAAATTTAACCAAAAATTCGCTAATCAAAATATTTTTTTTTAGATAATCAAGATAAAATAATCTTAAAAGCGTAAAATCATAATATAAAAATAGTTTATATAATCTAATAAAAAATTGTTTGGGCCATAATTTTAGATTTAATAATATAAGATAATTTTTTTAAACAAAATTTTAATATAAACCAATTTTTGGTATAACTTAAAAATATTTTATGAAAAGAAACCTGTGCAATTGCGCAGATCCAAAATCTAGTTAATTTTATTTCTACTTATAGCTTATTGATTGTCAGTGCCGGACTGCCGGGTCTGGTTCGAAGTTGAGCTCTAGTTATCCTATTTCAAAAATGATGAATGTTTTAAAAAAAGAGTTTTTGGTAAAATATAAATTGTGACGTCAATATAAAGAGTTGTTTCAAAAGGAGATCTATTCTTTATCTTCTCTGCGTATTAGCTTCATATTTCTTTTTATGTCTTTAGTTATTTTTTTATTGATTTTTTTCTCTTTATGACAATAATGAATAAAGTTGAAATTGTCGTTTATAAAAGTTTCTTAATATCTATGAAAAATCCAAAACATACATCGAATTAAAAACTACATTGACAACATTGAAAAAATTAATAATGGAAGGTAGACTTTGTTTCAAATTATTTGAGGACTTGAACATACCTATTTTTGCTAAACCCAACTTTGGTGTTATTATTTTAGTAATTTTCACCCTCCAAGTCGAAGACGGCTATCAAACCTTATTTTGGTTCGACCACAGATAAAGATCTCAATTGTTTTTTTTTTTTTTTACCTCAGCATGTTAATTCGTATTTTTCGGTGGGCAAATTATTTTATCCATTGTGTCAAAAAAAAAATACTTTTTTTCCTGTGATTCTAACATCTTATAATATCTATATTATTATTAGTGAAGTCAGAAACGTACCACAACTCTTCTTAGAGGGGTTAGTGTCTTCTGCCCCTGGTGGAAATATTCTGATTGGTTTGGTTTGGTTCTTATTTGGAAATCGACTGTAGTAATTTAAACCTTATCAGTTGGCCTTTTTGAAATTGGTATCCAATGGACCATTTGAAAAAGTCGGCTGCTTCTCAAAATTATATTACAAAATGAAAACTCTAAAATTTTAATAGCTATATATACTCGCATATATCTCATTCATCTAAACAACTGCTTAAGTTTATTTATTGATTATTGACGTGTAGGTCATAGTTTAGGGTTTAGTTTTTGTTTCATGCATTGTGTTTGTTTCTTACGGTTCTGATTTTTTCTTCTTGGGTTTTTGTTGTGTCGCAGGTAGCTTGCAAGAGAGGATAGTTGAATAGGTTTCATCGTTTCGTTTTGGTGATAGAGCTTCCAGGCTTATGTCTGCTGATGGTCGTGAGTTCAGTTTGCATAAAAGGTATTGCTTCTTAAACTTTTTTCCATTTGGATTCATCGTATGTTGATTACAACTAATGCTTTGTTATAAAATTTGGTTTTGATTTGTTTATTATGTTGTTTTCCTCATGATGCTGTTTATTGCTTTGACTTTTTCGTTTTGGTTATATATCTATTTTTTGTTTTATATTTATATCTCAATTTATGTTCTCGGTTGCTCTATGATCTTTGTTTCTTTGTGTATCTTAATTTTTTTTGTTTTATACAGTAAGCATACTCCGATCACTATCTTGCCTTTCCATCTACCGAAGAACCAGGATATCATTTTCTCGGAAGATTTTTCACCACCTGATCCTTGATATTATTCTCAAAGGTCTCAATTTCAGGGTTAGATGGAATACAACAAACACCATCCAGACTCGAGGCATCTTCTGTATACTGAATTCCCGATTTGGTTTTTTTGGCATAAGAACATCAGAAAATGGCTACCGCGACGTCGTTGTAGGTCTAAGAAAAATGCGGTAGGACTTCCCTATGTGAAGCCAGAATGTGGTGAGCTCTATTACCTCGGGAGGTTGTTAGCTGTTGTCAGAGGACCAACGTGTTTTGAAGATATCAGAACGATTAATGATGTTTTATATTCATCGTTTGCTGGGGCCATTAGAGTCTGTTATTATTTGGGATTAGTCGAGCGACATTTTCTTACAAAATAACGAATATTATGGTGTTGGGTTTTGCGTTTATGTATTTTTATTATGTGGTCTGTGGTTGGAGTTTTTTTATTCTGGTATCTAATAAATAATATTTTAATTTACTTTCTTATTATGTATGCCATTGTCGATAATCATTTTACCATGTAATTTATACAGTATGGTTATGTGTTGTTTTTGGTTTATATGATTGTGTTTGGTTGAAAAAGATGAGACCCATCGTATTGGCTTGGTATAACTTTTGACGTAAGTTTTATGAGACTGTAAAAATATTATCGTTGGAACGTATAAATGTTAACATGAACTCTGGCATGCAGATTTTTGGTTTGGATTAAGACTCTATGATATTTGATTCTGGTATCTCGAGTTTTGGCTTCAATATAAACTATATGATATTTGTAACTTAACTTCGAGAATATTTGTGTCATGCAACATTTTGAGAATATGCTGTGACATGTGTTATATATATATTAAGATTTGTTTCAATCTTTAGTTTTATCGAAAATATTATTCTTTTTATTTTATGGGTATATGTGTTATCGTGAGAAGGTATAAATGCTAACATTAGATATGGCGTATAGAAATTTTGATTCAATTAAGACTATGATATTTAAGACTTTTCTTATGTGGATGATATTTGTAATACGTCTTCAAGAATATTTTGTATTATGCAAAATTTCGAGTATATTCTGTAACATGTGTTATATACATATATATTAAGATTTGTTCAAACCTTTATCCTTATCGAAATTGTTACTTTGTAAGTGTTATCCTTATCGGACTTTCTCTATAAATGTTATATATTAATACTAAGGATATTGGTCTTATATATATAATGTATTAGGAAATATACTTTGTCGGTTATAATTAATGGCGAATATTTAAATCAAATAAAAATGTTAGGGTAATAGCGTAGCTGAGTAGAGCATTGACAAATATCATGTATCGTGCCTTATAGATATTTTAAAATTTTATTCCAATATTCATCCTTACTGATATTGTTACTTTGTGCATGTTTGGCATTAATAAATTTTTTTTACAAAATATTGTATATCTATGTTCGAGATATATATCGTATATTTACAATATTTTAGAAAATATACTATAAGTCTTAATGTCGGTCATAATTAGTTACTTAATTCTTTGGTAATTATTTGTTATGAAATAATTTGTGATAATGGCATAATTGTTTAGAGTCGTTGGCCTTTGAATATATATATCTTGCAACTCTGGCTATAAGATACCAAGAAACACGATAAAAAAATTTTACTTTTATTTTGAGAGCTTATAGAAAGCCCTGGGTTATTAGGTTGATATTTACAAAGAGATTTTACATCGTTCAGGTTGGATAATGTCTATTTTCAAGAGAAAGCCTGGTTCTTTCGTTAACTTAAAATATTTGACTCCACAGACTGATCGCTATAAGATAAAGGTTTGTGTACTCAAGCTTTAGGTTAGAGTTGGGCATATGATGGATGTCGTGTTCGTTGATGCACATGTGAGTTTTTTTATGATTTTTTCTGATCAAATTATTATCGTTTTACTGTGCTGCATCTTCTTAAATATATGTTCGATTAACACTCCTAAATAATTATCAAGGGTGAGCACAAACATGCTACTCTTGATAAGAAGTGTGTCAAGAAATTTCAGGATAAGCTGATTTATGGTAGTGTATACATCGTCGATACATTCAAGGTCGTCGAGTACAAGAGTGACTATCGGACAAGTCGTCATCCTTATAAAATTTATTTTTATCACACCACGTAGTTGAGTGATTGTCATAATTTTCCGAAAACCATTCCTGAGAAATATTTTAGGACGTTCGGTGAGATTTTGTCTACCGATTTGGATAAGTCATACTTGATTGGTAAGTATTTGAAAGCAGTTATTATGTTGGTTACGTATCCTTATGATTGCTCAGGTTTCTTTAATTCGTATTTTGCATCTTTTCTTTAATTATATAGCATGTCTATGGAATGGTTAATATAATTAATTGTGATATTGATTTAGGGATTGAAAATTCATGTTTATGTGATCACCGATGAAAGTCATGATTTAGTAAGTAGAATCTTTGTTGGGGACTGGTTTGGTATACGTCGGTTCGCCATTGTAAACACCAATGGCGAGTTTGGTTATACATCTCATATTAATAAGATTATCTTGCATGCATCTACTACTGTACACCCAAGTCTGCGTATGTGTGATAACAATTATTTTGAGTTTATTCAATTTGAATGAATATACGATCACATCAGTAAACCTTAACACTTAGTAGGTTAGTTCGTGTTCGTATTGGTAAATCATTATTTAAACTAATAATATTGTTAACTCTCTTTATTATTAATTTAACTATATTCTTCTAAAATTATTCAAGATTTGATGGGTAAAGTTGTTGAAGTTCAAATTCGTCATGGTAATCGTCTCGACATAAATGGTAGCGACGGATTTCATGTGCAATCTATCTCTTTTTATCTCCAGAATATCAGGTCGAACTACGTAGTTATTTAGTATTCATGGTGTCATCATTATTTAGTATTCTTGGTGTCATTACTATCTAATAATTTTTAAAACTGGTTTGTTCGTTTCAGGAACAAGCTGCTTAGATGTGAATTGTCTGGATCGTGGGCATTAAGCTTTTATCGAGATTGGTCGCGTTGGCCTCCTACTGATGTTATATGTGTTATTCGATGGGCGGTAGTCGTTACCTTTGACGGTGGGTTACATATATACTGTAATATTTTTTAAAATCAAAATAACATTATAACTTTATTTATTATAGTTTTCTTCGATTTGTGCTCAAGTGGATTGGTTGTTACATCTACGTATCCTACTCTGATATTTGTGAATCCTAAAATTCCAGAAGTTAACGTTTTCCGTGCAGTGTAAATAAATTATACATTGTCTTGCTATGTTCACATGCCATGAAACCTATTACTAAATTATTGTGTGTTTTTTGTTTTTGCAGTATTCCTCAATAACCAGGACCATGTGGACAACTTTAGGACTTTGGATTTTGTGCGATTATTTACTGTGATTTGGGTTTGGAATTTGGCATATATCTTATTCTTATTGCTTACTGGGTTTTAATTGAAATAATTGTTTTAAATTATCGATTATAAGTGATATATAACACATTCATGATAATTCTTAATCATTATTAAGAAACTATATAAATAGATATATATATTGTGTATGTTGTTGATATATGCAAGATGAAGTTTAGTATTTATTATCAGAATTTATACTTATAGAATAATACTAAATTATGTAATACTATGGCGGTCTGAAAAAAAAAATTTAACTTTTGTTAGAACTGATATTTATCAAGATTTATGTATCTATATATAATATTTTCATAATCATTGAATTTAGACTTTAGCAATCTGGAAGAATGGCTCATCTTTTTTCTGCTTCTATACATTGAGCATATAGTTCTTTCATGATTAATGTTTCACAGGTGGATCCTTTGAAATTTGTTTGGAATGCTAAAGTGAAGATATTACGAAAGTTTTATCATATATACGGGGTGAATGAGTCCCTCAATCTCATATTAGTTGATATAAATGTAAGCTGACTCTTATGACTTTTACATTAATCTTCTTATACACAACCGTTTCTCGCCTAATATATTTTGTATTTTTGGACAGGGTGATAAAATTCAAGCAATTATTGAGAATGCATATATCGAAAACTTTGGTAACACTCTACTGGAGGGTAATTGGATCATTATCAAAAAAAATTCTTTGAATCCAGCAGAAAGATCATTCCGAATTGTGCCGCATCCGTTTGTTATCGAATTCACTGAACACACGGAATGCTATATAACATACAATAATATCTCAACGAGCTATTTCACTTTTGTTCGTTTAGAGGATATTAAAAATAGAGATCTCGATCCAGATTTATCTGTTGGTATGTATATATAAATACATGTTTCGTAATCCTTATGTTTGATAGAATCTAATAATATTTATTATGTTGTTTAGATCTGATTGGGATGATTATAAACGTCGGAAATTTTTTACAGCGTAAAGATTCTTTCATGATTTCGGAATCAAAAATTATATATTTTGATCTTGTGAACCCTATGTACACTCCTAAAAAAATATTCCTTATTTTGATATGTTATATGATATAACAAAATTACTAATATTTATTTGTTTACAGAAATTGTCATACCATGTCGCTTAACAGGGGACTATGCTTCTAAGTTTCTTTCTTCATTTGGAAGTAGCCATAGAGATAACATTATTTGTGTCATCAAATTTTCGAGAATTGAATTTCGTAAAGGTTATCCTCAACTTACGATGTTTCAAAAACTAACTATAACTGAATGTTTATAGAGTAACTAAAATATTTGTTCTATTATGCGCAGGTGTTTGTATTGTAACAACAGCGTGTAATTGTACACAAGTTTTTATTGATCCATCTTTTACAGAAGTCCATGAGTTTAGAAGTTCATTCGTTGAGGATACAACATACACACTTTCCCATAGCTTATTAAAGTTCAAATATTTAGAATTACTGCAATAAAATTATATATAGTGTTATATATAAAGAGTTTTAATTGCTGACTTTCTTATGTATATTCATTTATTCATTGGTGATTTGATGTTATATACAATAATTAATCTTTACATTAGTCATATCATTGATGTTAATTTGATTACTCTTAATTATAAATAAAATACATACTCTGGAACAATTATTGATAATAATTATAAACTTTAGTACTCTAAATTATAAATAAATATAGAGATTACTATATATACTCTGGAATAAAATACATACAAGGAATTCAATGATTAATATCTATATTTTTCTCAATGCTATGTAACGAAAAGATACACTTGCAGTATAATAAGTCTATATAAAGATCATAAACTCTTACTTGGTCTTATTATATAACTAAATAATAATGTGTGATGATCCGCGCGCCTATTTTTTCACCAAGTCACACGTTTATGCAATTGATGCTTTCCCGATCATGTAGATATTTTATGAAATCAATACAATTTATGTAATGCTTAAAATAAGCATCAATTGCGTATGAAACAAATAATGGAACCGTTATATTAATAACATAAATACAGTTATCCGAGAACTATATATGTATATATATGCTTACATTTTTGTTTATTTTGTTTACAGAAATAGTTTATTGTATAGTACCTAATTTTGTAATTATGACGACCTTTTCATAAATAGATACATATATGGATATATAATATTTTTATATTATACAAAGAGACATCATTTACGTCTTTTCATTAATAGGTTCAATGAGAATTCAAATTTTGAATTTGAGATACATCGTTTTGATATCATCG
The DNA here is from genome assembly GCA_911865555.2 of Thlaspi arvense. Taxonomy (NCBI): domain Eukaryota; kingdom Viridiplantae; phylum Streptophyta; class Magnoliopsida; order Brassicales; family Brassicaceae; genus Thlaspi; species Thlaspi arvense. The sequence continues at coordinate 48,508,980 of OU466857.2, forward strand.
AAAACCCTGATTCTTCAAACTCTATAAATAATACTTCATATAGGAATAAGGTGTTATCACCCGAAACCTACTACTTCTTTTTCCTGTCTTTAAAACCGTCAATTTTAGATTTTTGTTAAGGATGGATCTTTTGTTTCACAATATCAAGGATCTCAATCAGTGGAGATCTAACTGGCACATCCGTGTCATGGTTTTCAAGTGTTGGGAATCCCATTCTCAAGGTGAAACCGAAGTGTTAAACTTCATATTCGTCGATGAAGAGGTATATTTTATTTCATCCTTTTCGATATTTTAGTTTACTTTTGATTATATGTTTTTCTAATTTACGGTTTAATAAAATTTGGTAGGATGATAAAATACATGCTATATGTGATGATCTCCAAAACCAGCCATATTATAGAACGAATCTAATTGTTGGAAAATGATTTAAATTACATCATTTACGGTCTTTGAAAGTGAGACAGTTAATCGTTTGATCGATTGTAAGTGAAAAATTCGTCTACTCGATAACACTGACGTGAGGAAGGAGTATGATGTAACCGACAAACACTACATAAAATTCACAAGTTTCAATGATGTTATCAATGGAAGATTCAATCATGATGTACCAGTTTGTTAGTATTTTTGTTTTTGTTTCTAAGTTAGATATATTTGTGTACTTAATGATGAGTTAGCAGATTAAGTTTTTTTGCCTTATTTTCAGATGTCTTAGGTCGGATATCTATGCTTACGGATATTGTCAAAGTAAAAGATACTGACTTTGGGCCTATGTGTCCTGCCAACACATGCCAGCTCTCATTTGCTATCCAGAACACACAATACGTTTTAATTTAAAGTTGAATGAATATATATGGATGATATTATTTCGGTATTTATCCTGAAGCATCTAAAAGTGCTCTATCTTTGTGAATATTTACATTACTTATCACAGAGGGACAAATCTAAGTTGTGTTGCTCATGGAAAACTTGCACTTTAAATTACTAAGAAATGGTGGAACTTCAACTCAAATAACATGGTTTGTGTCCTAGGTGATTTTCTTGTGGTCAATGTTAGAGGTATGTTTACATATAAATTTTGATGTTAATTTATATTTTTAAACTGTACCATTTTATTTAGCGAATAATATGTGATCCTTTTATATAGAACTTGTTCAGCTAGTGGATGCTGGAGAAGTATCGAGGGTTTTGTATGATCCAGACATTTCCGAGGCTAGAAGATTCAAGGGTGCATTGTAAGTAGAATAAAGCTTGAACTGTGTTTTACCTTCTTATTCATAATTCTCAAGACCAACTATTTATATTGTTTTTATTCTTTCAGGAATGGTAATGACGAACACTCTGACTAAGATATCTATTATGTTTCACAATTTCTCATCAGAAGGTTTTTTTATAAAAAAATGTTATGTTGTCTTCAACTTTTTAATTATGGATTTATGTTTTTGAAACAATTTTATATTTTCGGCAATGAAGACCATAATTTATCCAGTTTAATTCTTGCTATTTCTTTAAAAGTATTATGTTTGAGGTGAAGTAATATAAATATTTTATATTAAGAGACAACCTGACTTTTGTCATACATAATATAAGCTTATTGTTTGGTAAATAAAGACTAATTTTAGGACAAACCTTTGATTAAGTAATCTTCGTCCTTCAGTTTCTCACAAGATACATTTTCTTTTTTCAAACCTGTAAATAGTTTAGTCAGACAATCTCATAATCAGATACCTAAAAATAATGTACTTCTCTTAATCCGATTATCCGATGATGAACAAGATATCCAAATAAAAAAAATTATATATCGGAATCAATAAAATATTATTTCTTCCATATCCATGCATCATAAAACAATTTGAGATCCGAAATTTAAAATCCAGTTCTGGAAATTTTTAAGTGAAAACACTCTCGATATTTCCATATATCCCATAGAACCGAACGATTTTGTACCCACTAACATTCAATCATATCTAGGACTTACTTGGTTTTATCTGAATAGGATCTATCGGAGATCTAAGATTTTTTTTTTGGTTTCCCAATCACTTTAGACAGAGTATGCTTAGGAAACCGAAGAGTTAGAAAAAAGTCTTAGTTTATCGTCGATTTTGGGCCAAGAGAGGAGTAATAACTGGCCGAAAAACATGATACATATACGCAAAAGTAATTTGTTTCGACCCAACAATTTAAAAATCGTTTTCTTTGGAAAAATATATTATCATGTTATTAATTAATTCGATCGTATTATTCTTGGTCCATACTACTTTATAAGACCTCTTGGTTTGTATGCACATGCTTAAAGTTTCTTTAAAGTTAATAGTGAATAAATTATCGTTATCAAAAAATCATAGCCGCGATATATATTAATATCATTCCTATTTTTATAGTTTACAAAATAAACTAAATATTCTATAATAATAAGCTTTACTACTTATATCAGACACTAATGTTAAACTTCCCGAAATTGATATTCTTTTAATAGAGTTTGATATATTATAGAAAATAACTGGATGTTTTCCATATATTATGATATAGATATATATGAATTAAACAATATATGTATTGTAATTTATAGTTATTATCCCATGAATATTTGAAATATTTAAGAAACCCTAATTCATCTGCGATATAAAAACGCATTCTTGGTTGATTGTTCTGCATGCATTCGGAAAACTAGCTTTCATTGATCTCATGGAATGGTTCTTTATATGTATTTTTCTCGATGTTACGTACCTCGCAAACATACGTTTTCTGACAATGGTAATCGATTACTGATTTGTAATTTTAATTCTGGTACTCACATGCTCTTATTATTGTCTAAACATAATTAAAATTATTTTTTTGTTAAGAATTATTGCTGGAGGAGACTTGCCACTGTTCTAAGAATAAGTATCGAGAATATAATACGATTTACCAGTTTAACCAGGGTAATAAAATATTGCTTACTGTATTATCTTTCAAGTATATATAATACTTTTGCATTAGTATCTTATATGTAACTTTATACTTTAATGGAAAATATAGTTACTACTGGTGATGATGACTTCGATATGGATACATCGTCAGGAGCCTCATCCATAGATTATGACAGTGATGATGATTATGATATGGATCTGGATTTTGAGTATGATGAAGATGTGGACGATGACGAAGATGACGATGATGATTTGGAAGGTCTTGATGAAGAGGTAGTTAGTGATGGGTGTCCTGATGACTCTGCTGACGAAAGTTCTGATAGTGATGGTTATACTTCTGATTCTGATATCGACGAAGATACTGATTATGAACCAAATGTCGATACAAAAACATCAAACATTGTTCTTCTTGCTTGCCATGTAACCCCTATCAAGTCTGAGAGTGGGTTTCTTGAATATGGTAAAATTCTTCCTGACCCTATTCGCGATGCACCTGTTGAAAATGTTAGGCCTCGATCAGTTGTTTCCCTTATACATCCTGGAATGTTTGAGTCTTCGATTACAGTAAAGATATTGCGTGTCTGGACACATGCTACACATCCGAGCAGTAAAAGAATGGAGGTTATTCTGAGTGACGATAAGGTATTGTTCATGACTTTGTAATCTCTATGTTTTCGTTGTTATCATATTTATACTAATAAATATTTGCAATTTGTTGATAGGGTGTTTGGATACAAGGCACGATACCCACTCTGCACTATAAGGGTTTCTTTATACTCTTGAGCGAAGGCATGTGGGTTACTCTACGAAAATTCGTGGTAGTAGATGAAGTTGGAAAATATCATGCTACCACTCATCTTAGTAGAATATTCTTTTTAGACACAACGATTGTCGATGAACAACGACAAACTTTTTGTGCTAGAAATTTTTTTCATTTTGTTGATTTTTGTATGATCTTAGATCGAGTTCAGAGCGACGATTACTTAGTTGGTAAGTTTACGTACATATATTTATTGTTTTTTATCGCTTTAATTATTTATTTGGAAAGTTTTGTTGCAGATATAATTGGTCGGGTTGTCAATGTTAGAGGATATAACACATGGGGTGGGCATGTACCTGATATGAGTATCACTAGTGGAACTGTTACATTCGAGATGGAAATTAAAAAGTTGGCTATTACTATTGGTATTTTTGTTATTGATGTATAATTTATAAACTCTTATTTGATTGTAGTTTGTTTCGATTGTAGCAATGTTCGTTTGAAGTGTGAGTTCATTGATGAGATAGCCGTCGGTTTCTTTAAGGAACGGTTGGACTGTTGTACTGGTGCCGTTGTCTGTGTGATTCGATGGGGCATTATCAGTGTTCATGCAGATATAATCTCGACTTATTTTTTAATGTTTCTCTATATCCATAAATATTTGTTTTCGAGAACAACATTATAGCTCAACAAATGTTTTAAGAATTGTGACTATAAAAACAGTTGGCCCTACGCAATTCTTACTAAACCCCTCTATTAAAGAGGTCGAGGAATTCAGATCAAAGTGAGTATATCATATAACTTTATGTTGGTCCTCTAATTTTTATGAATTCTGTAGCTTATATGTAGCTTACTGATGCTATATTTATATAATATATTGATATATAGTTTGCTGAACAAGTAACGGATGAGATGGTGTTTGTCACTGCATGGAGATCTCCATCACGTAATGTTTTTTCGTAGCAAATAAAGTGATTCATTATTTAAAATACATTAATTAGTAGGGTTTCTTATCTAGGTTTGGGTATCTTTTATTTTTCAAGATGTTATTATGCTTAAAGTTCTAAATTTTATAACTATGTTTCGGTATTTATTCTTAATAAATATAATGAAGTAATGATCACTTTTACGTTTATACATCAGTATCATTTAAACACGAATGTTATAACATAATATACAAGTCATACATGTGACAATAAAATTTCAAATAACATATTACTTATAAAAAAATAACTATTATAAAAATATATTATCAGCTTAAGATAATTTACATGTTGTTCGATTAAATATAATAATCTTAAATTATGAATGTTGTATAAAATAATAAGATTAATATATTTGCAAAAATTAGAATGAATATTGTAAACTTTGTCAATTGTAATAGGATAATAAGACGTTAGTAAATTAAAGATTTTTAGTTCAATATATTATTATTTATCGAATAAATAAAACCAAAAATATAGAAAACCATAAATTATAATTATCTTAGGTATTCAGTAAACGCATCGAGATAATAGATAATTAAAAATCCAGTAAAACCCAAACATAACATAGGTAGGTTTATCCTTCTTCTCTCAGGCGTCGAGAGCTTCTATTAATCCTACTGCAATATATGCTTTCACAAACGTTGGGTATGTAACACCGTCTACTGTTCTGATATCTTCGAAGCATGTTGGTCTTTTTCATACCTGTAGCAGTGTTTTAAGGTAGAAAAGTTCACCACATTCTTCAGCGACGTCTTGAAGTTGTATATCATATGGAACATTGTTTCTTCTATCGCGTTTACGAGGGAGCCACTTTCTAATCCTTTGATGCCAAACCCACTTGGTTGGAGACTCTGTGTACAGATAACGAGTCACTTCGTAATTCTCACGATTAGCGTCCATCCAGCCTTGGAGTTTTGTTTTAGCCATATTCAGCTTAGGTAGGTGGATTGGTAGAATTGTCGTCATTCGATATACTCTGAGTTAGAGTTCTATTTTCTGAAAGCCGTGAAGTATTTAGTGGTTTATTATATAAGGACATGATGGTTGAATTCCTTTATTTACTTTATTTGGGCTGGATACACAAATTTCATAAAATTGTTGGGCTTAACTTTACATAAATATACGCTTTGGTTATATAAATGGCTGTTAGAGGAGAACAGTTTATTATGATTTATCGGTAATATAAAGTTAGATTTTTGCTGACATATCAGTATTCATAATGTTGTACATTTTTAAAGCTTATTATATGTTTCCAACATTTACCTCGGTTTTTGCAATTTATATACAATCGATATCACGAACACAGTATATCTAAATAATAATATTTTAATGGTCGATATACTAGATGTCTATGCTAAAAACTGTTTCCCTTCTCTTAACTTATTTACTGATAAAGTGACTTGCCATAGTCATCCGTCGCAAAATTACTTCGTTTCTTCAGTATTTTTCATTCTCATAATTGTTTTAAGATGTCGTGGTTCTTAAAAATCTCTGAAATAGATCATTTGGTTGTTGATCCTGCTCTTGATGTTATGCTGCTCAAGAAATGGCATGAGAAAGATAAACATCGCCGAAATAAACTAAAGCTGATCTTCGTTGATATTCATGTAAGTTTATTGATCAAATCTGTAATTAAATGTTGCTTCTTTTTATATATTATACGGTTTATTCATGGCCTGTTTGAATCTTGCATGATTATTCAGGGGTCTAAGATACAAGCTTCCATTGGACATAAATACATCTATTTATTTGAACATGAACTTATAATAGGTCATTGGAGTCTTTTGAGTGGTTTTGTAGTTAAGACTTCGAATGCTATAACTCGTGTAGTAAGGCGTCCTTTTAAGGTGAAGTTCGTTACCAATACGACGTTTCTTACTGATATATCATGGTTTTTGCTGGTTTTTGACCAAGATATAAGTCTTGTTTATAGAGTCTTTTTGGTATTTTTCGAGTCCTTTAGAGTCTTTGCAGGTCTAGGTACAAATGGAGCATAACTGTGGATTTTGGAACCTTTTGGAGCTATACTGAAGCTGATGCTGAAAAGACCAAGTCAGAGGGCATTAAAGAGCAGGGTGTCGATCGACACCCACCACTTGGTGTCGATCGACACCGGTCGTGGTCGTGAAGAAGCATAAAAACTTATTGGAAGAAATTGCAACTTAGCCTAGAAGTTTCCCACTATTTGCATTTTTGCCCCAGTTCGTGTTTAGACTTGTATTTAGGTTTTCTAAGCCATTGTGAGGCATCTATCTGGTTATCATTGAGACAGAGAGAGAGATTAGATTGAGAGTTTTGGGGAGACAAATTCATACTCTGTAGAGAAGAATTTTGAACCCCTTCATCTTTTACTCCATTTTCTTAATGCAATTTTATTCAGTCATGATTTGTGTTTCAGTTGCTATGTCTGAGTAATCTGCTAGTTAGGTTTTGGGTTATTCAAAGGTTGATAATGAATTTGTAGAACTACAAACCTGGAAGGATAAATCATTTGGTTCTTCATCTAGATTGCTTTAACACTGGTTTTAAGATTGATCACCTAGAAATCAGATCTTAGGTTGTTTAAGAGATGTGGAAACATTGTTAATCACCAAAACTATCTTAGATGAGCAAAATAACTAATTGCAAAGGAATTTGGATTAGTGATTTTGTGAACATATCGAACCTGATCTATAATGCATGTTTAGGTTGTTAGAATTTGCAAAGGAATTTGAAATTCTAGAATCTGATCATAGTTAATCTCTGCGATGGAAGTCGATTGGTTTTACACTAGTGTTTCGAGTTCTAGAACGGTTTTAATAAATATTCCTTTCAGTCTGTAGTCTGCGATTTATGTCAACCTGCGAATTTCCCATTGCCTAGCATCTTGTCTTTATTGATTTTAAGAACCCACAATCCGCCCCTGACATCATTGCTTTCTTTGCTATTTTAATTTCATTTCATTATTGACTACTTAGCTTTATTTGAATCTAAAATCTATTGAGTGATAGCCTTAAGTCCTTGTGGATTCGATCCCTAAGTACTACAGTGATCTCTTAATTTGAGAGAGTAGCTCTAAGGGTAAATATGAGCATATCAAATTTTGGCGCCGTTTCCGGGGACTTAGATATTACTTTCAGATTCTTAGTTTTAGAATTTTGACTAAGATTTTATTTTCTGTTTACTAACTTTATCCACTTCTCTGTTGTCTGTTTCAGGTGCATGCATAATCGCAGTACCAGGAGCAACAAAGACAAAGAACTTGTGACTTTAGGCATCGACAAACTCGCCAAGCTAGAGAGAACCATCAGAAAAGCCAAGAAGCAGGGTAAGATGGTTGGACCAATTGTTTTGAGGACAGATGCTGAGGGTCATTTAGTTGATATAGAAGGGAATAGAAGGAATGAGGATGGTCAGAGGATAGATGAAGATGGCGTTGTGATTGAGGAACAGGATGTGCAACCAGTTGTGCGAAATGTACAACAACAAGCTGCTGGTAATGCTGTTGGGCGTTTTCCACAGAGGACCCTGGGAGATTACAACAGGCCTGATCAGTTCTATGCAAATAGAGCTGCAATCCGCCCACCTGCCTTTCAGAGGAATGACTTTGAGCTGAAACCCAGTTACTATCAACTTGTGGGTCAACATCCCTTCCATGGGCTGCCACATGAACACCCAATGGACCATATAAAGAAGTTTGAAGACTTGGCTACAAGTGTTAAAGCCAATAGAGTCACCAATAACTTCTTATTCCGTAAGCTCTTCCCTCATTCTTTGGAAGGTGATGCAGCTCATTGGCTTAAACAGCTGGAGCCTGGCTCTTTCACCACATGGGAGGACACCAAATCTGGCTTCCTCAACAACTTTTATGATGATGCAAGATTAGAGGAGTTGAGGACAAAAATCGCCACTTTCTCCCAAGGTCCAGCTGAAGCTTTCAAAGCAGCCTGGGTAAGATTCAAGTTGTACCAAAGGGATTGCCCACACCAATGAGGTACAACTGCTGGGTATCTTCTTCAGAGGTGTGGATTGGAAGTGCCAGATGGCTCTAGATGCAGAAAGCAATGGGAACTTCAACACTGAATCCCAGCTGATGTCATCAAACTGATAGAGAACTTGGCTTCCAGCAACAACACAAAGAATGCTGATTTTGAGAGGCAGAAAAACGCTGGTAGTGCAGAGAGCAATCAGTTTGCTGCTGAGATGAAGGCTAAACTGGATTCTGTTCACAACTTCATGATGGGTAAGAAGTCTGTTCAGTTTGCTGCTGAGGTTAAAATATTTGAACTAGCTGAGGAGTTTGAAGAAGAGGATGTCAACTACATCAATGGAGCTGGTTTTCAGGGACAAATGTACAACAATCAGCAGGGAAACAGAGGATTCAGTGGGAATATGCAGAGAAACAACTTCACAGGAAACCAGAGTTCCACTGGCTACACTCCCAAGCCTCAGTTTCAGAAGCATGAGTACCAGAAGCCTTACCAGAACAGCAACTTCAACATGAATTATGGTTCCTCATCTTATCAGCCTGCACCAGCACCATCAGCTTCAAGCAAAATGGAAGCCATGCTTGAGCAGTTGCTAGAAGGTCAGCAGAAGATTATAGTTGACTTCAATGGCAAGATTGACGCCCTGTATCAAAATTTGAATGGGAAAATCGAAGCTCTGAACACTCATGTGAAAACTTTGGATACTCAAGTGGCTAAAACTGCTGGAGCTATGAAAAGGCAGGATGGATTCCTTCCAGGAAGGACAGACACCAACCCAAGACACTTTGTTAATGCCATCACGCTGAGGAGTGGAAAGAATCTGCAACCAGTGCAGAAAAAGGGTCTTAGTGCAGAAGATTTCGAGCAACTGCAGGAGTTTGAAGATGAGGATTTCGAAAATTTTGAAGGGTGTCGATCGACACCTACCACTCAGTGTCGATCGACACCAGAGGAAATTCATCGTTCTTCGACTCGAAGCGAACAGATATCGACCGAGGTCGACAAGCAGCTCGACACCCGATCGACACCATTTCCAGGAGCTAGTGTCGATCGACACACACCCCCTGGCATCGATCGACGCCCACCACAGAAGCAAACTCTGAATTCTCAGACTCCAGAAAGTGCAGAAGAAAGGGTCTATAAGCCAAAGGTACCTTATCCAAGGAACCAAAGGAAGACTAAGCAAGAACTGGAGGATGCTAGGATCAAAGCTATCATAGATAAGCTTGTGGTGGAGATACCTTTGATAGATGCTATAAGGACTACTCCCGTGATAAAGAGATATGTGAAAAGAATGATGACCAAGAATCTGGGACTGGAACAAGGGACAATGCTGATTTCAGAGCAAGTGAGTATAGTGATTCAGAACAAGATACCAGAAAAGCTGACTGATCCTGGGAGCTTTGTTCTATATTGCACAATCTTTTCTCAAAAAGGTTTGAGAGGCCACTCTGTGATCTGGGGTCAAGTGTCAACCTGATGCCTCATTCAGTTGCTGTCAGCTTGGGTATGACTGATTTTCAGCCAACCAGAATATCTCTTATCTTAGCAGACAGGTCTGTAAGGATTCCAGAAGGCATTCTAGAAGATGTACCAGTCAAAGTGGGAGATTGTGTGATTTCCACAAACTTTGTGGTTCTGGCTTATGGTGAAGAACCAAAGGATCCTTTGATTTTGGGAAGACCATTTCTAGCTACTGCAGGCGCCATTATTGATGTCAAAAAAGGGAGCATTGCTTTGAATGTGGGCGATTTGGTGATGCAATTTGACATGGATAAGTTGATGCAGAGACCAATAATAGATGGCCACACATTCTATGTAGACTCCCTCACCAGTCTTGCAGAAGAGATCTTCCAAGAGATGCATCCTGCAGACCCTTTGGAGAGGGCATTAACAGTCTCTACAGAAGCAACATAGCATCTAGACAACATTGCTGCTGGTTATGTCAGAATGATGGATGCAAGTGAGCAGGTCATGCAGCTAGTAGCACAACAGGAACTGGTTGGAATATATGTAAAAGCTGCAAAGCTAAGCGATTGGAGTGAAGAAAAAGCTCCCAAAATCGAACTCAAACAGCTTCCTGCAGGTCTAAGGTATGCTTTTCTAGCACCTAACTCTACATATCCTGCTATAGTTAGTGCTACCTTAACCAATGCAGAGCTCACTTTACTGCTAAGCAAGCTGCGCATTTTTCGTAAGGCTCTTGACTATTCTCTTGATGACATTTCAGGTATCTCTCCAGAGTTGTGCATGCATAGGATACACCTTGAGGATAAGTCAAAGTCATCGATTGAGAACCAGAGGAGGCTGAATCCGAATTTGCAAGATGTGGTTAAGAAAGAGATCATGAAGGTTCTAGCTGCTGGGATCATCTACCCCATTTCAGACAGCACTTGGGCCAGTCCAGTACATGTGGTTCCAAAGAAGGGAGGAGTCACAGTGGTGAAAAATGAGAAGAATGAGCTGATTCCCACAAGGACCATCACTGGGCACAGGATGTGTATTGACTACAAGAAGCTCAACGCTGCTACAAGGAAGGATCATTTCCCACTGCCATTCATTGATCAGATGCTAGAGAGGTTGGCGAATCACTCCTATTACTGCTTCCTGGATGGCTACTCTGGCTTCTTTCAGATCCCCCATCCACCCAGATGACCAGGAGAAGACGACATTTACTTGTCCTTATGGCACATTTGCATATCGCAGAATGCCATTTGGACTCTGTAATGCTCCTGCGATATTTCAGAGGTGCATGCTTTCCATCTTTACATACATGATTGAGAAGTATATGGAGGTCTTCATGGATGACTTCTCAGTGTATGGATCCTCCTTTAAAGACTGTCTTGACAACCTTTGTCAAGTGCTTGCAAGGTGTGAAGAGAAGCATCTAGTTCTGAACTGGGAAAAATGCCATTTTATGGCCAGAGATGGGATTATGCTTGAGCATCGAGTTTCTGGAGAGGGTATTGAGGTAGACAGAGCCAAGATCAAAGTAATGACCAGCTTACAGCCACCAGATTGTGTGAAGTCAGTCAGGAGCTTTCTAGGACATGCTGGATTTTACAGGAGGTTCATTAAGGATTTCAGTAAAATTGCAAGACCACTAACAGCTCTGCTTTGCAAGGATGTGAAGTTTGAATTTACTGAAGAGTGTCATTCAGCCTTCCAGCAAATCAAGCAGGCATTAGTGAGCGTCCTTATTGTGCAGCCTTTTGACTGGGATCTACCATTTGAGGTGATGTGTGATGCTTCAGACTTTGCAGTGGGCGCTGTATTGGGTCAGAGGAAGGAAAATAAGCTTCATTCAATCTACTATGCAAGCAGAACCTTAGATGATGCTCAGAAAAATTATGCAACTACAAAGAAGGAATTGTTGGCTGTAGTATTTGCATTTGAGAAGTTCAGGCAGTACTTGGTTGGAGCTAAGGTCGTTGTGCATACTGATCATTCTGCTCTCAAGTTCTTGATGCAGAAGAAATATGCAAAACCAAGACTGTTAAGATGGATTTTGCTGCTCCAAAAATTTGACATTGAGATAATGGACAAAAAAGGGATTGAGAATGGAGTAGCAGATCATCTCTCAAGAATCAGGATTGAAGACAGCGTCTCCATTGATTATTTCCTGCCAGAGGAGAATATATGCCTCATTGAGGCAAGGTTGCAGTCTTCAGATGTGGAAGAACTGCAGTTTTCTCGAACTGCAGATAGGGTCTCGATCGACACCCACCACTTGGTGTCGATCGACACCAATCTCGACGCGAGCCATAATCGAGCAGGATCGACATCGTCCTCGTCACCAAGCCGACACAGACTTGGTGTCGTTCGACACACCCCATCTGGTGTCGATCGTCACCAGTTCCGAACTGCAATTCTCCTTCAACATATCCTGCTTGATGTTTTCTCTCAGCCTATCTTCACAGTTGCAACCTCTTCTAGGCCTTGGTATGCTGATATCCCTGACACTCTCAAAGGATATGAGAAGAAGAAATTCATGAGAGAACTAAGGAGATATTACTGGGATGAGCCTTACTTGTACAAGCACTGTTCAGATAGAATCTATAGAAGATGTCTTGCAGAAGCTGAGGTTCAGAATGTGCTGTTCTATTGTCATGGCTCTGAGTATGCAGGACATTTTGCTACCTTCAAGACTGTCTCCAAAGTTCTACAAGCAGGTTTCTGGTGGCCTACAATGTTCAAGGATGCTCAGACATTCATCTCACAATATGATGTCTGCCAAATGAGAGGGAAGATCAGTAAAAGACATGAGATGCCACAAAACTTCATACTTGAAGTTGAAGTCTTTGACTGCTGGGGTATCGATTTCATGGGACCCTTTCCTTCATCCTATGAGAACAAATACATCCTGGTTGCAGTGAGCTATGTCTCCAAATGGGTGGAAGCAATTGCCAGTCCACACAATGATGCTGCAGTGGTCCAGAAACTGTTCAAAACCATCATTTTTCCCAGGTTTGGAGTGCCACGGATTGTGATCAGTGATGGTGGGAAACACTTTATCAATAGAGTGTTTGAGAAGCTGCTGCAGAAGTATAGAGTTCATCACAAGGTTACTACACCTTATCACCCTCAGACAAGTGGTCAGGCTGAAGTTTCCAACAGGCAAATCAAGGAAATCCTGGAGAAGACAGTAGGGAAAACAAGAAAGGATTGGTCTGCCAAGTTAGATGATGCACTTTGGGCCTACAGGACAGCATTCAAGACACCACTTGGCGCCACACCATTCCATTTGCTTTATGGGAAAGCATGTCACCTTCCAGTGGAGCTTGAACACAAGGCAAATTGGACTGTCAAGAAGATGAACTTTGACTGGAAATCTGCAGCAGAGAGGCGCCAAATACAGCTCAATGAGTTAGATGAGATCATGCATCATGCTTATGAGAACTCAAAGTTGTACAAGGAGAGGACTAAAGCTTACCATGACAAAAAGATCCTTGCCAGACACTTTGAACCAAATGACCTGGTACTTTTGTATAACTAACGTTTACAATTATTTCCTGGAAAATTGCGTTCTCGTTGGTTAGGTCCCTTCACAGTCAAGGAAGTCAGATCATATGGCGCAATTGTTCTATCAACTCCAGAGGGCAGGGAGTTTGTTGTCAATGGGCAAAGGGTGAAACATTACTGGGCGCAAGCCGCGATTCCCGAAGGACAGATTGTACCTTTGGCAGATGCACCCACAACCTGATCTTGAGGACAGTCAAGCTAATGACGTTAAACGAGCACTTAGTGGGAGGCAACCCACTGGTAAGTGTACATACTTAGTCTAATTTTTGATTTTTACTAACTTATTTTCGTGTTATTTAGTCAAAAAAAAAACAGGAAGGGTGTCGAGGCGAGCACATGTCGACCACGCTCGACACCCTTGTCGACACCCTCATTAATCAGGTAAGTCTTTTTATCCCATCGGGTTTCTTCCTCTTCCTCATTCTTCTCTTAAACCCGAAAACCCACAAATTTTTCTCCAAATCACAACTTCCTTGTTTTTTAACGGATTCGAGTGATTCAAAAGCCGATCTTGGGCGGAATTTCGTGCTGATTCTGAATATATAACTCATTCCTCCGATCTGCAAGGTATGACACTCGAAACTCAATTTTTCAGTTCGACCCTAAGGTTTGAAACTTCCGATTTGACCTGTTTTAGCTTGATTTAGTACTTGAATCATGTTTCTCTAGGTTGTTTAGGAGGTATTAAACCTTGCCCCTCACTTATTAGAGCTTGTTTTGCAAAATTTTGAAATTTTCTGATTGATGATCAATTTTGCAAAAATAGGTCCGAATTTAGAGATTTAGACTGGAATTGTTTGTGATTATAGATCATTAAGTTGCTGGTTAGGTTCGCCATTGATGATATAGGCCAGATATTGAATTTTCAAATTTTCGATTTTTGGTCTGATTTTAGAAATTTTTGTGTGTTCTTGGTTTTCTGAGTGCAGATGGCTCCACGAACCAACAAAAGATCACGCACTGAGACCGGAGAATCCTCCAACCCAGCACCTGCTACACCAGCTCTTCCTCCATGGCCTCGGAGAGAGGGGTTGAGGATCCCGATGGAGAGGGTTTGGGAGGATACTCCGGCGAAGGAGGTAGCAAAACGTGCTTGCGTTTTCCGAGACATCAGTGAGCACTGGGACGATTATGACACATTGTTCTACAATGCCTGGCTCAAGATGGACTTTGCGCCTACATGGTTCGCAGATGAGGCTACACTTCGCCGCCTCGGGCTCAAGGAGGAGGCTCTGTGAGTGCTGCAGAAGATTGGCTTAGGTACCATGGCGACCAAGCACTACGACTTATACCCGGAGTTAGTGCGCCAGTTCATTGTCATGGTGAGGGTGTATTACACCAATGACATCGTGAGGAGAGCAGATGATGGCACTCTCACATTCCTCATCAGAGGCGTCAGGTACAGGATCACATTCCCTGAGCTCTATACCATCTTCGGGTTCGATTCAGAGCGCACCAGCGTCGCTCCCGAAGACGTTTCCTGACCTGCAGAGTTTCTGGTCCCATTTCGGGAATGGGATGTATGACTCCAAGAGGTCTACTCAGACTGATGTGCGCCTCCCTTTGCTGCGCTACCTTGTCCGCCTCTTCTCCACTACTCTCCTGTGCAAGTCTGAGCCCGGGAAGATGAGTGTTTCTGAGCTGACTCTCCTGTATTACGGCATTGAGGATGTGTTGACAGAGGAGTATCCGGTTGACAGCGATGTCAACATGGGAGCCATTTTTGCCCATCACTTGGCTTCGCTAAAGACCAAGGCGTTCACTGGAGCTCGGGGCAAGCCCGAGAGTATTGGCAGTCTCCTCACTCCCATTTTCCGCCACTGCCGCATTGACAATTCGACTTGCAGAGTTGTGTCTGAGCGCCACCTCATAGACATGGATTACTTGAGGAGGACACACTGGATCACAGGAGATGAGCCGCTATGGAGCTTCGTTAGTCACACTGGTCAGCGATGCCTTATTCCGCTGCCACAGACTTCTCTCACTACACTGCAGACAGATTCTGTAGCATCTGTATCCGAGAGAATTCGGAATGATTGGACCGGACAGGGCATTGTCCGAGGAATGATCGAGCCAAGGGTCGGATATTGGTTGGGAAATGGAGGTTCGGACTATGGTCGGGTGAGGACCGGGGAAATAGTCGGATGGTTGGCTGGATAGCTGAGCCGGATGGACCGTATCCGAGGGAAATAGGGTCCAGTCCGTGGGAAATGGGATTTATCCCGGTGTAGTGGGATTTATCCGAGAGTCTGGGAGGTTAGTCCGAGTGTCAGTGGACTGTCTCTGAGGGAAAAAGGAAAACCTCCGAGAGAAAGTAAGGATTAGCCGAGGTGGGACAAGTTGTCCGAGAGAAAAAGGAATACCCGGGTGAAAAATGGAAAACACCTCGGATAAGGGCGGTTTATCCGAGTGGGAAAGGATTTGGGCCATAGGCTAAGTGTTAGGTTGGCTATTTTGTGGTTTATTGAGTGAATGGTCGAGCCGGTACAGGGAATAGCCGACAAAATCGAATCAGACCGGGATAAAACCTACTGGAACCAGGAAAACGTCGGATAAGTCCGAGTTACCTAGGGTTTTGCGAGTATATAAGGGATTTTGAGGCTTAACTCAAGGGTGTTGCGTTTATTTGAGCAAAATAAAGCAAAGAGAGAGTTTAGTCGAGAAAAAACCCTAAAAAAAACAGTTTATCCCGAGGACATCCGAGAGAGATCAGGTTATCGCCGAGCAGATCCGACCATCGCCGAGATAAACTGGTAAGCGATCGGATATTTCCCTAAGTGTTGAGTTTTCATCGGATAACCTTAAGCTAATAGCCTTGTTTTGTGGGGTTTCTGAGAGTAAACAGAGTTTGGCTCGAAGAAAGGTGAACGGATCGAGAGATAGCCAAAGGGAAAGGGATCGGATCGTACAGACAGCCGAGAGATTCTTTAGAGTGATCGGATATCTTCGTTTTGGTGCGAGTTTCATCGGGATTTCTTCTGACCAATCTGTGTCCAGCCTTGTTTAAGGTGAGTGCGTGACTGTGGTTGGTGTCTAGAACCGTAGGATTGCTAGGGTTGAATGTTTGCATGTTTGATTGTGTAATTTTCATGTTTTGTGTTTAGAACTGATAAGCGATTTCATGTTATGATATACTGAGGTGTTTACCGTGGCATAGATGATATCTAGCTAACCTCGGGGTAATCCGGATCATGTACTAGCTTAGGGGATGTGGGATTCTCGTTGAAGTAGACATGGATCTTAAAAAGGGATTGAACTTGGTTGGTTAGGTTAGATGATCATAGCCGTTTGATATAAGTGTTATGTCTATTGCTAATTAACTGTGTGGAATGTTGAATCCGAAAGTATGATTGCGTGTTTGGTACTGACCAGGTGTTACGGGATGGCCGTACTCACTAAGTATTTATGAAATACTTATGCCTCTCTTCTTAAGTGTGCAGGTACTAAACAGTAAGGGGGCGAGACCAGGCGGCAGTGATGGATATGGATGGATCGGGACTAGGTTTTATTTATTTTTAAGACGTTGTGCTTTGTCTTATGGCTTTGGTGTTTGACCGTTTAGGTTACTAGATGATCAGTTGTAATCGTTAGCGAACCTTGTGTTTTGGTATTTGATAACTCCGAATCTTGTTTAAGTGATTTATGAAAGTTAAATGCATAAGATGAGTTGTTTTATAATCTGATGTGTATTGATAAGAAAGAATAAGTTTAAAGAAAAAGTTTAAAATTTGGCTAAGTATAGAACCGGACTTAGAGGATGTAGTGGGACACAGCCGCGGTACTGTTACCGGGTTGGGTTACCACAAGTTGGTATCAGAACGTTTCAACGCTTCTAGGACTGAAATTGGTGACTGCTGTTGTTTGCATGTTTGGGGTTTATGAGGGTCCGATCCATTCTTCAGTGCCAAGGTCTCGCGGTAAGTTGTTGTTTGGTGTTGTGAAACACGTTTTGAGTTAGCTTTGGCTAACTGGCATTATTGTACTTGCAGGTGGTTTATACCAGAAGAACCGTGAGAAACAATAGGGACAACAGGGCGGCTGGGTATGTTAACTCAGTCAACGGTGATGTCGTGAGAGGGCAAGGGAAGCGGAGAGACAGGCAGCTGCGGTTGCAAATGAGGCGGCTAGAGTGGCAGCCGAGGAAGTTGCAAGGAATGCTGCGGATGCTGAGAACGTGGCAAGGAATGCTGTGAATGTAGCACCAGTGGGGTTAGAGATTGTGCTTGGGATGTTAGCACAGGTACTAGCTAGGCTACCTGCGGTGGCTCCTGCTCTGGCGGTTGCAGCAGCACCACATGTAGTACCACCGGTGGGGGTTAATGCGGATGTGATTGGGGAGGAAGCGGACCAAGTGGAGAGGGTTCCGAGTTACCAAGTTCTTTGCTGGAGGTTCTACACCGATTGAGGCAGATGAGTGGAGGATGAGACTGGAACGGAATTTTGAGTCTATCCGATGTCCAGAGGGTTACAAGAGAGACATAGCAGTGCACTACTTGGAGGGTGATGCACACACGTGGTGGAAAGGAATCATTGGAAGGCTGGTGAATGCGAATTGTTCATATGAGACGTTTTCAGTGATGTTCAGGAGTAAGTACTTCCCACAGGAAGCTTACAACGAGTTGGAGAAGGCGTTCTTGTACCTTAGTCAGGGGACGCTTACAGTGAGGTAGTATGAGACTCAGTTTAACCAGCTGAGGAAGTATGTGTCTCATGAGTTTGACATAGAAGGAAGCTGATTCGTAGGTTTATGAGTGGGCTGCGAGTTGAGCTAAGGAATGGGTGTGTTGTTCATGACTTCAGGACCGTGGCTGAGCTTGTTGAGAAGACTGCATTGTTGGAGTCAGGACAGGCGGAAGCTGTTTTGATGTCAGCTGGGGCTAGTACAGCCGTGACCAAGGCGGGTCAGTCTAGTGGACAGAACCGGAAGTTTGGGAAAGGAGTACCGAACAAAGGATTTGGGGGACGCAGCATGTGCAGCAAGTGTGGAAAGGCTCACGTTGGCGAGTGTAGGCGCGGTGGTAGTGGATGCCACAGGTGCGGGAGTTTAGAGCATCGGGTACGAGACTGTCCGGAGGAGGATCAGCGAGTGGTTCGTGTGTCCGGCAGCAATGGTGCAGTTCGGGTTTGCTACGGTTGTGGAGAACCAGGGCATTTCCAGCATGAATGTCCTAAGGCAGGAGTGGTGGAGCAAGCCATGGCTCAAGGGAAGAGAGCAGGGGAGGCGCTTGCATCACAGGCCAAGAGACAGGCCATTATGCCGAGGGTGTACACAGTGAGTGCAGCAGCAGCCGAGGAACCGAGCACTTCTCATCCGATTACTGGTACATGTGGTAAATAGTATTTTCGTAAATTGCTTTTGCGTGTTGTGTGTTAGTATAGAGTCTTAGCATTCTAGGGAATGAATGTGTAGGGACCTTGCTAATGGGTGAGGTTGAGACCCATGTTCTGTTTGACTCGTGAGCGAGTCATTGTTTTGTTAATCCGAACATGATCGGAAAGGGAGAGTTCCGGAAGGAATCCGGAGAGGACTTTGGGTTAGTTCAAGCGGCTGGAGGCCAAGTGATGTTTTCATTAGGAACGGTCAAGAATGTTCCAGTGATGTTTGGCGAAGTGAACATGCCAGCGGATCTAGTGATCTGTAGAGTTAAGTCCTACAATGTCATTTTGGGAATGGACTGGTTAGGCAAGCACAGATCTCACTTGGATTGTCACCGTGGAAGGGTGCGGTTTGAGAGAGACGGAGAGGTCTTGGTTTATCAGGGAGTTAGACCAACCTCGGGAAGTTTGGTGGTTTCAGCTATTCAAGTAGAACGACTGATAGAGAAGGGTTGTGAGGCGTATCTAGCAACGATCACTACCACGGAAGGAGGACCAGAAGTAGACTTGGGCAGTATACCGGTGGTGCAAGAATTTGAGGATGTTTTTCAGGCGTTGGCTGGACTGCCACCAGCTCGTTCAGATCCGTTCACGATTGAAATTGAGCCGGGGACAGCTCCGTTGTCCAAAGCACCATACCGGATGGCGCCAGCGGAGATGGCTGAACTGAAGAAGCAGCTAACAGAGTTGTTGGACAAAGGGTTCATTAGGCCAAGCAGTTCACCATGGGGAGCGCCAGTGTTGTTCTTATAGAAGAAGGATGGGAGCTTCAGGCTTTGCATTGATTACCGCAGATTGAACCGTGTGACGGTGAAGAACAAGTATCCATTTCCCAGGATAGACGAGTTGTTGGACCAACTCAGGGGAGCTACTTGGTTCTCTAAGATCGATTTGGCATCAGGGTACCATCAAATACCCATAGAGGAGACAGACGTGCGTAAGACTGCCTTTAGGAAAAGGTATGGTCATTACGAGTTTGTGGTCATGCTATTTGGTTTGACGAATGCGCCAGCTGCATTCATGAAGTTAATGAATGGCGTATTCAGGGAGTACCTAGATGAGTTTGTGATCATTTTCATAGATGATATTCTAGTATACTCTAAGGATGAGGAAGATCATAGGAGTCATTTGTGGACTGTTCTGGAGAAGTTGAGAGAACAGAAGTTATATGCCAAGCTCAGTAAGTGTAGCTTTTGGCAACGGCATATAGGGTTCTTGGGTCACATTGTATCGGATAAGGGAGTGTCCGTGGACCCAGAGAAGATTCAGGCCATTACGGATTGGCCTAGGCCAGAGAACGCTACAAAGATAAGGAGTTTTCTCGGACTAGCTGGTTACTACAGGCGGTTTGTCAAAGGTTTTGCAAGCATGGCTCAGCCAATGACAAAACTGACTGGTAAGGACATGGAGTATGTCTGGAAGGATAAGTGTGAAGAGTGCTTCTCAAAGTTAAAGGAGTTACTCACTAGTGCAGATATACACGGACCATAAGAGTTTAAAGTACATCTTTACTCAACCGGATTTTAACTTGAGGCAGCGTAGATGGATGGAGTTGGTAGCGGACTATGATTTGGAGATAGCACACCACCCAGGAAAGGCCAACTTGGTGGCGGATGCGTTGAGTAGGAGAAGGGCTAGCGTGTCATCAGAACAGAATGTTGGGAGCATTGTGAACATGCTAAGGACATTTCAGCTGAATGCAATAACAGGAGGGGTTGAACCGTTGGGTTTGGAAGCTGCGGATAGAGCTGACTGGTTGACTAGGATTCAGATTGCTCAGGAGCAGGATGAGAATTTGAACAAGGTGTCACAGTATGATAAGACGGAGTATCAGACTTCAAACAATGGGACCATTGTTGTGAATGGACGGTCTGTGTTCCAGATGTAAAGGAGTTAAGGGATGAGATCCTGAAGGAGGCACATCAGTAAAGGTTTTTTGTTCAACTGGGAATGACAAAGATGTATCAGGATTTGAAACGGTACTATCATTGGGTTGGGATGAAACGTGATGTGGTTAAGTGGGTAGCTGGATGTGAGACGTGCTAATTGGTTAAGGCAGAGCATAAGTTTCCGAGTGGTTTGTTGCAAACGTTGCCAATGCCAGAATGGAAATGGGACATAATCACCATGGACTTTGTACTGGGTTTACCAAAGACTAAGAAGTTGCATGACGGGATATGGGTCATTATGGATTGTCTGACCAAGTCTGCTCACTTCTTAGCAATGAAAAAGACGGATGGAGTACCAAAGTTGGTGGATATGTACATTGACCAGATCGTGAAGTTGCATGGGGTGCCAGTAAGTATCATCTCAGATCGTGATCCGAAGTTTACTTCCAGGTTCTGGAAAGAGTTCCAGGAAGCGTGTGGAACGCGGTTGCATATGAGTACAGCGTATCATCCTCAGACTGATGGGCAATCAGAACGAACGATTAGGACACTGGAGTACATGTTGAGAGCGTGTGTACTGGACTGGGGTGGTAGTTGGGAAGACTACTTACCGCTGAATTTGCATACAACAATAGTTACCAAAGGAGCATTGAGATGTCTCCGTATGAGGCCTTGTATGGCAGGTCGTGCAGGACACCATTGTGTTGGACACAAGTGGGGGAGCGTAGCGTAATGGGGCCAGCAGTGGTCGAGGCTACTACGGAAAAGATCAGATTCTTAAAGGTTAAACTGAAAGGGGCTATGGACAGGCAGAAAAGTTATGCGGACAAGCGTCGCAGGGATCTGGAGTTCAGTGTGGGTAATATGGTTTATCTTAAGGCACTGACTTATAAGGGAACGGACAGGGCAGCTAAGAATGCCAAGTTGAATCCAAGGTACATGGGGCCGTACCGGATACTGGAAAGAGTTGGCGCAGTGGCTTACAAGTTGGACTTGCCATCAGAAATAGGAGCGTTCCATAATGTATTTCATGTGTCACAGCTAAGGAAGCATATAATTGGACGTGAAACGGTTATAGAAGAGCCGCCAGCAGACTTGCAAGAGGACCTCGCAGTAGTGGCTAGGCCGGTTCGGGTGATAGATTGGAAAGAAGAGACTAAGCGCGAGAAGCTGGTCAGAATGGTTCAGGTCGTACGGGACTTTGACGGGCATGAACAGGTTACTTGGGAAAATGAGGCTAGGATGAAAGCTGAGTATCCCAAATGGTTTGACAAGTTACAAACGGATGAGTCAGATTCG
Organism: Thlaspi arvense; assembly: GCA_911865555.2. NCBI lineage: Eukaryota > Viridiplantae > Streptophyta > Magnoliopsida > Brassicales > Brassicaceae > Thlaspi > Thlaspi arvense. The sequence goes on from OU466857.2 coordinate 48,531,186, forward strand.
AGGACGAATCCAGAACGGGTGGGGGAGAGTTGTAGCATCCGTATCCGAGAGAATTCTGAATGATCGGACCGGACAGGGCATTGTCCGAGGAATGATCGAGCCAAGGGTCGGATATTGGCTGGAAAATGGAGGTTCAGACTATGGTTGGGTGAGCACCGGGGAAATAGTTGGATGGTTGGCTGGATAGCCGAGCCGGATGGACCGTATCCGAGGGAAACAGGGTCCAGTCCGTGGGAAATGGGATTTATCCCGGTGTAGTGGGATTTATCCGAGAGTCTGGGAGGTTAGTCCGAGTGTCAGTGGACTGTCTCCGAGGGAAAAAGGAAAACCTCCGAGAGAAAGTAAGGATTAGCCGAGGTGGGACAAGTTGTCCGAGAGAAAAAGGAATACCCGGGTGAAAAATGGAAAACACCTCGGATAAGGGCGGTTTATCCGAGTGGGAAAGGATTTGGGCCATGGGCCAAGTGTTAGGTCGGCTATTTTGTGGTTTATCGAGTGGATGGTCGAGCCGGTACAGGGAATAGCCGAGAAAATCGAATCAGACCGAGATAAAACCTACTGTAACCAGGAAAACGTCGGATAAGTCCGGGTTACCTAGGGTTTTGCGAGTATATAAGGGAATTTGATACTTAACTCGAGGGTGTTGCGTTTATTGAGCTAAATAAAGCAAAGGGAGAGTTTAGTCGAGAGAAAACCCTAAGAAAAACAGTTTATCCCGAGGACATCCGAGAGAGATCAGGTTATCGCCGAGCAGATCCGATCATCGCCGAGATAAACTGGTAAGCGATCGGATATTTTCCTAAGTGTTGAGTTTTCATCGGATAATCTCGAGCTACTAGCCTTGTTTTGTGGGGTTTCTGAGGGTAAACAGAGTTTGGCTCGAAGAAAGGTGAACGGATCGAGAGATAGCCGAAGGGAAAGGGATCGGATCGTACAGACAGCCGAGAGATTCCTTAGAGTGATCGGATATCTTCGTTTTGGTGCGAGTTTCATCGGGATTTCTTCTGACCAATCTGTTTCCAGCCTTGTTTAAGGTGAGTGCGTGACTGTGGTTGGGTCTAGAACCGTAGGATTGCTAGGGTTGAATGTTTGCATGTTTGATTGTCTAATTTTCATGTTTTGTGTTTAGAACTGATAAGCGATTTCATGTTATGATATAATGAGGTGTTTACCGTGGCATAGATGATGTCTAGCTAACCTCAGGGTAATCCGGATCATGTACTAGCTTAGGGGATGTGGGATTCTCGCTGAAGTAGACATGGGTCTTAAAAAGGGATTGAACTTGGGTTGTTAGGTTAGATGATCATAGCCGTTTTATATAAGTGTTATGTCTATTGCTAATTAACTGTGTGAAATGTTAAATCCGAAAGTATGATTGCGTGTTTGGTACTGACCAGATGTTACGGGATGACCGTACTCACTAAGTATTTATGAAATATGTATGCCTCTCTTCTTGAGTGTGCAGGTACTATGCAGTAAGGGGGCGAGACCAGGCGGCAGTGATGGATATGGATGGATCGGGACTGGGTTTTATTTATGTATAAGACGTTGTGCTTTGTCTTATGGCTTTGGTGTTTGACCGTTTAGGTTGCTAGATGATCAGTTGTAATCGTTAGCGAACCTTGTGTTTTGGTATTTGATAACCCTCGAATCTTGTTTAAGTGATTTATGAAAGTTAAATGCATAAGATGAGTTGTTTTATAATCCGCTGTGTATTGATAAGAAAGAATAAGTTTAAAGAAAAAGTTTAAAATTTGGCTAAGTATAGAACCGGACTTAGAGAATGTAGTGGGACACAGCCGCGGTACGTTTACCGGGTTGGGTTACCACATACTCCCTCAGCTTCCAGCCTGATGCTACATTGCTACGATCCGCACCAGCCACTAGGCGCCAAGGAGGATTTTCCCGAGCTGCTGCTTCTGCTGCTGAGGATGCGCCTGTTGAGGGCCTTGCTGAAGGTTCCTCTCGTCAAACGAGCACACCACGGACCTACACGCTGCCTGCGCCGATTGGTCGACATGAGCTTCCACCGACTCCTGACATTCTGATGGAGCAGGCCACTTTTCAGCGCTATATGGTGCAGAGTATTTAGGCGTTGTGGAACGCTGTCTCGGTGATCTCCAACTGCGGTTGTGTTCGCCCACATTCACCTGATCCTGAGGATGAGGATTAGTTCCTCTAGCTATCCTAGTTACTTTTTCTTTTCCCTTTGTTATTTTTCATTTTCTCTTGAGTCAGTTTTTATGTCTTTGTCTTGAGTCAGTTTGTCAGCTTTGATTGTGTTATGAAACTTGTTTGAACTGATGAGATTATGGATTATGTTGTTGACCTTTAATTGTTTGCTTGAGTGTTCCTAACAGTCTTGACTTGGGAGAACTTCAGCTAACAATCTAACTTGCAACAAGTACATATGTTTGGGTCATCCCATTCTGTTTTCGGACAGGGTGTCGATCGACACCAACCATGTGGTGTCGATCGACACCACGTGCAGTCCCAGGTACCACTTTCTCATCTTTATACAAACCGTTTCATTGCCTCTTTTTACCAACTCCTTACTTAATAACACTGGGGACAGTGTTGTTTAAGTCTGGGGGAGGTCGTTGCTGACATTGTGAACATTGTTTTGTATTTATAGAGTCTCAAAGTTGAGTCAAAACCTGTTCTATTGAGTCAAAAATTTTGAAATTGTCAGTTTTTCTTGGAACCAACCACAAAACATTGATGCTTATAAGAACCATTGCCACAGTTGTTTACTGCAAGTCTTACTAGGTTGAAAGTCATAGGTAGATCAGTCTAGCAATGAAGGTTTGGGTTCTTAGAGAATTTAGAAAATTTGATGTTAGCTCCACTTAAATGAACTTAAAACTTCTTGTCTTGGTGCTTGATTTTCTTTGATCTTGATTCTCTCTTCTACCATTGACAAGTATGTTAAAAACACAGTTTCTCTTTGATCTTCCCTGATAGAGTTTTAAAAGTTTAAGTCAAAAGAATGGTGCATTCATGACCCTGTCTCCTCACAAGGAATAACAGTAATGAACTCATTCAAGAACCTGTCTGCTCACAAGGAACACAAGTATTGAGTAGCACCATAACTTAGACTGTAACAGAATGAAAAAGAGCTTAAAATAAAAAAAATTATCAGAAAGATAAGATCAAGGGAAGAGAAAATAGGAGAGCTGTGTTGAGATTGCTTTGTTCATCTGTTTAGGAAGGGAAAAGAATCTATGAGTGATAGAGATGATAAAACCTTGATGAGACATCACTTATATAGAAATAAGGAGTTTAACAGTAGAGATTTTGGATTTCTTGAAGGAGCTTGAACTGGATTTGAGAGATTTGCTAAGCCTGTGATGATTAGACTGAAATTTGATCTTGTGTTGACTATGTGGTATGTGGATTCGAAAGTGTTAATCAATGTGATGTTCCTGATGTCTGACTCACTTTTTCTGTGTTTTCAAACCTCTACTTTTGGCTATGTCTGATGTTTGCTTGAGGGCAAGCAAAAGATAAGTCCGGGGGAGTTGATATATCATGGTTTTTGCTGGTTTTTGACCATGATATAAGTCTTGTTTATAGAGTCTTTTTGGTATTTTTTTATTCCTTTAGAGTCTTTGCAGGTCTAGGTACAAATGGAGCATAACTGTGGATTTTGGAACCTTTTGGAGCTATACTGAAGCTGATGCTGAAAAGACCAAGTCGAAGGGCATTAAGGAGGACGGTGTCGATCGACACCCACAACTTGGTGTCGATCGACACTGGTCGTGGTCGCGAAGAAGCATAAAAACTTATTGGACAAAATTGCAACTTAGCCCAGAAGTTTCCCACTATTTGCATTTTTGCCCCAGTTCGTGTTTAGACTTGTATTTAGGTTTTCTAAGCCATTGTGAGGCATCTATCTGGTTATCATTGAGACTAAGAGAGAGATTAGATTGAGAGCTTTTGGGGAGACAAATCCATACTCTGTAGAGAAAAATTTCGAACCCCTTCATCTTTTACTCTATTTTCATAATGCAATCTTATTCAGTCATGATTTGTGTTTCACTTGCTATGTTTGAGTAATCTGCTAGTTAGTTTTTGGATTATTCAAAGGTTGATAATGAATTTGTAGAACTACAAAACTGGAAGGATAAATCATTTGGTTCTTCATCTAGATTGCTTTAACACTGGTTTTAAGATTGATCACCTAGAAATCAGATCTTAGGTTGTTTAAGAGATGTGGAAACATTGTTAATCACCAGAACTATCTTAGATGAGCAAAATAACTAATTGCAAAAGAATTTGGATTAGTAATTTTGTGAACATATCGAACCTGATCTATAATGCATGTTTAGGTTGTTAGAATTTGCAAAGGAATTTGGAATTCTAGAATCTGATCATAGTTAATCTCTGCGACGGAAGTCGATTGGTTTTACACTAGTGTTTCGAGTTCTAGAACGGTTTTAATAAATATTCCTTTCAGTCTGTAGTCTGCGATTTATGTCAACCTGCGAATTTCCCATTGCCTAGCGTCTTGTCTTTATTGATTTTAAGAACCCACAATCCGCCCCTGACATCAATGCTTTCGTTGCTATTTTAAGATCATTTTATTATTGACTGCTTAGCTTTATTTGAATCTAAAATCTGTTGAGTGATAGCCTTAAGTCCTTATGGATTCGATCCATAAGTACTACAGTGATCTCTTAATTTGAGAGAGTAGCTTTAAGGATAAATTTTAGCATACCACTTACGGTTAGCGAACGTATAAAATCCCTGTTTTTATCATTCGCTGATTTTGGAGATGTTCTTGGAGGCCGTCTGGATGACACGTATAATATCGGTAACTTCTTCATTTATGAATAATAGAGCCGATTACGATAAACGGTGAGAAAGAGTTACTGAAATTTGACTACCTAATTTCTACAGAATTGATAGGTGTTTTTATGAATGTTGGTGAGCTCGAGATTTTTGATGAGACGAAGATACAAGAAGATTACCTGTCATTCCTTTTGAGCTTCAAGATGACAGGTAAATGAATTGAATATTCAGCCTAAACAATATCAATGTATCTCATTGCTTGAACATTTTATTGTCTAGAAAACGTGTGATCGAGTGTTATGATATGGGGAAATTGGCTGAAGATTTTGCATTGCAATGGAAACAAATTCACAGTGTAGAAGTTATCTGTATCCTGAGGTGGTGGATTATCAATAAAAATTATGACGGTATTGCCTTATTACATACATCTGGTATTGTTCACTTATTACAATAGAGTACTCTCCAGTGAATTACTGTATTAAATCTTTGTAATAGGTACTTTTAATGTCATCGCAAGAAACTGTTGTTAATAAAGAAGAGAAAGTCAAGTGGAGAAAAATCTCTCTAAGACACGAGTCTCGATGCGGTAGTGACTAGCGTTATATCCCCTGAGAAAAGAGAATGGCTGTAGCATCTGTCCTTTTAACCACCGGGTAAAGAGGTACACTACCGCAACTATCTCCTTATCTTTTGGGTAAAGTGATTCACCACCGCAAGTTTCCACCTCCGACATACCTTCCAATAAGGTTTCTTGATCCCCCTCCCCACCAAGGCTATGGCTGGCTGGATCTTCAAGATTCCACTGAAGCAACAAGTCTGCTAGCTCAAAGGAAGCTTCTTTGAAGACAGGATCCCACTCTCCTCTGCTACTGCGGACTGCAGTTTCCCTCTGTCTCTACGGTTTTTACCTCGCTTTTGAGGTTTATCTCTCACCGAGCTCCTCCTGTTTTCAGCTCCTCTCGACAACATCAGCAGTTTCACCATGTCTCAACGGGCGTCTCGAGCAGAAAAGGAAAAATGGGTGGAAAGTTTCAAAAGATCTGCACGCAAAGCTCTGGTCCGTATCCCGGAAAGCGATAACTCAGGCCTTATCGATAAGCACAAGCTTACTCTCATCGGTAGAGTTACCAACCCTAGAATGCAAAACACTAGGGCTCTGGTAGACTTCTTTTTACAACACTGGAATGTGGTAGGCACTATTACAGGACGAGATCTGGGGCCGGAACTCTTTAAGTTTTGCTTTGAAACAGAGCAAAATTTACAAGCCATTCTCAACAAGGCACCCTTCCATTTTAAAAAATGGATGGTCATAATCCAGCGATGGGAACCAATAGTGTCTGAAACCTTCCCTTGCCTCATCCCTTTTTGGATCAGAATTCATGGGATCCCTCTCCATTATTGGTCAGATCAAACCATCAGAACCATCGGTTTTGAACTAGGACACTTTAAAGACCGAGATGTGGAAAATGGACGCATTCGAGTCCACATAAACGGTCTTCGCCCGCTGGAGATGAAGCTAGATATTGAGCTTCCGACGGGAGAAATAAAGAAGGTGGAGCTCGAGTATGAGAAACTCAAAAAGCACTGCTTTAACTGCCTCTCCCTTTCTCACGAGAAGAAAAAGTGTCATCTGCTTCTGTCAGTCAAGGACATTCCCTCCAGCTCTCTCGGCATTAGCCAGCGCAACACGCTGGAAAAGATAGAAGCTGATAGGAAAAGACAGGATGATAGAAGAGTGCAACATCTCCCTCGTTATGAGCCGCCTCGCCGATCCCAGAGTCTCAGAGTATCACTAGAGAAAACAGAGGCAGAGTTTCAGAGTATCGCCCCGCAAGATCAGATGTGAGGGATTTCTTACCCCGAGATAGGCAAACTCAGGGTCAGTATCAGGATCACCCTCGCCCCCACTCAGAGGACAGAGGTGGGAGAAGAGACCTTCCAACTGCATCCCAGCGCTCGTCCCCAAAGCTCACTATGAGGGACCATGAAAACTTCTCTGCATCTAGGTCCCAAGGAATCTCTGGGAGACCCTCTGGAAAATATGGGTCAAGTGTCAGCAGAAGCTCTCACACCCGGCCTACACACGCGGCTCACTCGCAAGTGTCTTATACTCCTCCACCGAGACCTCAACGGGAACTTATGGACCCTCCCTATCAGGCATCTTTGGAAGGATCCCTCTCGTCTAAGGAAAGAAGACCAGCCTTAGCATGCCTGTCGCTTCCCTTTACTAAAGATCACGCTCCTATTACGAGTGAGGGCCAATCTGACACTGGAAGACTTCAGGATGTGGAAGTCCGATATCTGGAGGATACCTTGGGAGAGCATTTGGGTACCTAAGCTACAGGACAATCCGGATCAAGACCTCCCATCCTAGCTTTAGAAGAGAGGACTATATCGCCGATCAGAACCCTCAGCGAGGATCGATTGCACATTTCCCACCACCTGGGACCCCGATCAGGAAGCTCCGAACAAGCCTCAGGTAAGGCGAACTCAGCGCAGCATCTCAAAAACGGCAGTAAAGAAACCTGTACGAACTACAGAAAAGAGGAAAACCTCCAGAACAACCTCAAAGAAGAGAGTTAATAAAAGCCCTCTGCAAGGAGTAAGCCTAAAGAAGCGCCGGGTTTCAAGGGCACAAAACTCGCCAAGAAGACGACTCGTGGTGGATAACCCGAGTGGATCACTACCTCAGAATGAGGATTCTATTGTATCAGTCCATGTGACTGACCCTCCGATCAACATTATTCCCGCGATTAGTAGGAAGGTGGGGAATTTTCGGTCCCTCCCAAACCCTATTCCTTAGCCTGTTTGTCTTGGAACTGTCAAGGGATTGGAAACCCCCTTACAGTTCACAGACTGAGGGAAATTTGATCCAGATACTCCCCAGATGTAATTTTCCTTATGGAGACAAAAAATAAAGACGAACAAGTTCTCAAACATTTCCAGGGCACTGATTTCACGAATCACTTTACGGTTCCCCCAATGGGCTAAGTGGAGGTCTCTCCCTCTCGTGGAAGGGGGAGGTTGATTTGGAGATTCTAGACTCCTCGCCAAACATTATTGACACACGACTACAAACTCCCTCTGGCACGGTCTTTGTTTCTTTTATCTACGGTTTTCCACAAAAAGAAAACAGAGGCCTCTTTTAGGAAAAGCTTTCCCAAATCGGCGAATCTAGACAGGAAGCGTGGCTGCTCTCAGGAGATTTCAACGACATTCAAGACAACTCAGAGAAAGTGGGAGGCCCCTTACGGTGGGAGGGTTCCTTTGTCGCCTTCTGCAGTTTTGTTACGCAACACGGCTTATGGGATGTTCAACACTCTGGCAACCCGCTCTCGTGGAGAGGAACCAGATACAATCACTTCATCCAGTCCCGTCTGGATAGATCCTTGGCCAACTGCTCTTGGTCAGAATGCTTCCCGGCGGGGAGAAGCGAATACCTCCGTTTTGAGGGTTCGGATCATCGACCTCTGATGACCTTTTTTGATGACTCTAAGCGACGTAATGATAACAACTTTCTTTGCAAGGGTAAGGATGCAATGAGGCTATCAAAACTCAAATGCAACACTTAGGTTGTAGTACAGTATGCAAGTGAGAGTCAATCCATTTCTAGGAGCTAGGAAGGTCAAAGAGAATGCAAGAGCAGTGTAAAGCTAAGCGAATGACAGGCGATACTGTGAAAATCCTAAAAACTATGTGCAACGACCGAATGGAATGCAAAACTATTTTAAAATTACCAAGAGTGATTGAACTACCACGAGGAACAAACAGAATAATTAAAATGCAAGGCTATGATTTAACAAAAATCGACTAGTGGATCGACCACTAGATCGAGCAGTTTGGATCGATCTTGTCTAAAAATGCAAGTATGAAGAAACTAATGACCAGGATGCTGCGAATATCAAGCGAATGACTAACGAAGATGTAAGAATGCTAAGAAAGAAGGGTCTAGGGTTGAGATTCATGTTAGGGGTTTCAAAGGTCCAAGCTTGGTTTGAAAACTCTAAATCTATTCACTTTGTGAGATTCTCTAAGCCTTGAAAACAAAACAAGACCCATCCATGGCGTGTGGTGTGGATCACTCTCTCATTCTCCCCTCCAGACCCATGGCGTTTGGCGGAAAAAAAGATTGAGAGGCAAGGAAAACAGATTTCAACCACGCGGCTTAACTAGTCCTCTAAACTACTATGGCGTTTGGGAAAGAGTAACTAGCCTCTAAGATGTGATTTTCAGAGATCTATGGATCCTGTCAAGGTAAGAGCTCTCTCTGATCATAAAGATCTTAGCGTGAGACTCTTTAAGCCTTAACAAGAAAAAGAAAACACCAAGCTTTGAAAACCTTTTCGACCCCGTGAATCCTCTCAACGCCGAAACCCAAATGAAACTACTCACTACACATTAAATAAACTAAGCAAAGCATGAATAATGAAACGATAAACATAAGAACGATGGATTAAACTTAAACGATGCAAAATATTCAAGAGCAAAGCTCAAAGTCTAACAATGGTGGAACGTCTCCAAAACCTGAGAGAAAAAGCATAAAAAGATAAGAATGAAAAGTGTGTGGGAAAAGATCATCGCCGCCTTCCCAAAATGGGAAAAACAGCTCGATGGTCCCCCCCTCGCTAGCGGCCAAAAATGGTTGAAAGGACAGAGATCGACTTCAGGATCGAGCGGCTCTCTCGATCACTTTCGGACATCGTGTTTTCTACTCGATCTGGGTCTCGATCTTCTTCGGCGGATCGAGTGTTGCATCCGATCTTGGTATTGATCTTCGGTCGGATCGAGTGGTGGACTCGATCCGGCTCTCGCTCTGCATGGCGTCATTTACGTCCGTACCACTTGATCGATTGCTTCACTCGATCGTCGTCTTGATCGATTCCCTTGGATCGCCTGAGCTTCTCGATCTTTTGGTCGATCTCATTTAGATCGACCTGCCACGCTCGATCTGCTCCCCGATCTCTGGTCCTTAGCAAACATCCGACGTTCCACGAACCTCCACACTAGCCTCAGCACGTCCACGAACCTCCACGACTCCAAAGTAGCCAGAAACAACTTGAATATGATGCAAAATGCAAGGAACATGCGTATGCTGGTGCAACAATGCTTTAGGACCTAAAGCGATGCAATCTAGCCTAAAGTGTGATGTAAATACATGAAAAGCTAACTTATATGTATGCAAAATGCATGCAATATGTAGTGACATCAACTCCCCCAAACTTACTTCTTGCTTGCCCTCAAGCAACAGAAAATAAGAAAGGAAGAGCGGTTTTAAAACGAACGGGGGTTTTAAGCTTCTTGCAAAGGTGCATTTCAAATGAATCAATCTCAATGTCCTAGTTACTAGTTCTAAAATGTAATGCGCACACTCATACTCCAAAAAACTTAGCCACACTCATCACACAAAGAAATTCAGATCATGACTCTCCTATTCCTAACAATCAAAGAAACTCATCCTTTAACATTCATCAAAGACCGAACCATGAATCAAAATTATGCACTTTAAAGCAGAACACATTTGGCTAAGGGTGCAGGCTATGAGCATAGAATGATCTCATTCGAAAAGGGTTTTTTATTTAAAATAAGGGTTTTTCTCAAAAAATGGCAAGAACTTTATGCATAATGCTAAAGGTGAAGGCAATTGATGCATACATGATCAGATTTTCATCTACCCATGTAAACTAATGATGATCCTAAACCCCTCTCATTTATTATCTTTTAAGCTCACTCACCACTTAGAATCTACCCTTTTCTCAAAGCAAAAGCTTAGCATTCTCCAATTCAAAACAGAAAGCATTTTTAACTCTTTAGGCTAGTGAAAAGGTTGAAAATAATTTGCTCTTTACATATTTCTTATTGGTAGCTCTCTGTTTATTTATATTAATATTTTTTTTTCTTTTTCTTTTCTTTTATTTTGGCACTTAGGCTCTTTTCTTTTTCTTTTTATTTTTATTTTGAGAGAGCTACCTTCTGAAATTATTAGAGCATAAAAATATTTAAACACAAACCTTTCACTTAAAACCTTTTTTTTTCTTTCAAATACCAAACTCTTTTGAAACCGAGAGCATAATAACATGAATACAACCCATTAAACCCCCAAACTTATTCTAAGCCTAAGTCTAGCTTCAAAATGCAAAGCTAGCAAACATATGAGAAACTAATCATGTCGCCTAAACCTAACACTTTATGCTAAGTTCAAACCGGAAAAAGGCCTCACAATGATGTCACACACGAAAACTTGGCTTCAAAGAAAGGTAAGGGTCAAGGTGGGAGTTCTACTTAGGCTCACAAAGAGTGGTAGAAGGTAGAAGAGAGCCTAAATATTTTAAAATCCATGAGTTTATTTTCAAATGCATAAGGATGATAATTGAAATTTCAGATTAAGGTTTTCACTTATTAGGACAAGTTTCAAATCATGAGAGTTCAATTCAAGTCACGAAAATCATAGCAAGTGATCCAAGCATGGTAAGACCTTACTTTCAAAGTATGAGCAAAGCATTAGAGAACTACTAACTAGGGCATTGAAACAATTCATGAGTTTAAAACACCTTTTTAAGAAAAACTCTAACCCCTTATGTGAATGTGAACAACCTAGATGCTTTAAAATTCTAGACTCAATCCTAAAATGCTTAATGAGATGAATGCAACTACATGAATTTTTGAAAAAAATTTAAAAATTTTACCAAATTTTCATGCAATGAAGACTCAAGGATGCTAAAGGGAAAATAAGATCAGAATAAACATGTCAAACCACACACATACTCCCCCAAACTTGCTTAACACCGTCCCGGTGGCAAACAAATTCAAAGGGGCACCAAAACACAAAGCAAAAAGAAGCAAACATGAGCGGTATGTACAATGGAAGAAGGTTGTTACCTCGGGTCTAGTCTCGGCTGGAACTTGAGGATGTTCCAGAGGAGCTAGTTGCTACGGCTTTGCCTTTGGAGCCTGGCTCTTGAAGAGAGAGATGCGCCGGTTGAATGTTGCTGCCTTGAGTCTCACGGATGACAACTCCACCGGTTGAAAGCCTCCTCTTCTCGGGTTGTTGAACCTCTTCACTTGCAACTTTCTTAGGCAAGCCTCCTTGAAGTGATTTGACCTTCTTGGCAAGTTTCTTGAGCATTTTGCCTTGCCATTTGTTGATTTTCCTTTGCATCTCCACAACAGATGCTAGGAACTTCTCCGTTTTGGTTCTCGGCTCAAAGTCTATCTTGGGAAGGGTGTAAGCCTCGGGCATCTCATCTTCCGTGGCTGGGGACTCAGACCTTTGACGAGGATCAATCGCTGGGGCAGGCGTTCCTCCTAGAGGAGCAAAGCACTCCTCTACAGTTGGCAAGAACTCGATGTTCCCAACACCAAGCAGCTCGGTCTCGTCCTTGTTTGGTAGGATGCATACTCTCTTCTCGATTTTGTCGTCGATGAAAAGATAAGTGCAGAACCCTTCTGTTGGCGTGCGTCCCAAGCTGTCGGTATTCCTCATGTAGACCTCATCCATGAAAGCTCTAGCCGGGACGGGTGTGAAATCGTGTATAGGTACGCCAACTTGTATGAATAGAGGAGTGAGGAAACCGCCAATGAAAGAAAAGCTTGCCTTGCACCACAAGGCATAAGCCTTGTACTTCACCAAAGAGGCAGCAAGTACGCATCCATAGTTCACCTCGTCGCCGAGTTCATCCTCCATAGGCTCTTCATTCTCTGCCGGATCACAAAACAAATGCTTCACGCCTTGGAACAAAAAGCAAAGCTCGGTCTTCGTGACCGTGGGAGCAACTGACCTTCCGCTGAATGTGTTGGCGATCAGCTTCAAGGTGTACCTCAGCACCGGGCTTCTCACTCTCTTGATTTTGGAGGTGTTGGCCTTGTAGTCTTCATTGCTGATCAGGTCCCAAAAATCGTCTGCTCGCGTGAAGGAGGGGAACTCGATCTTGGCGGTGGCTGCGTTGAGACCATATGCTTGACACAACTTGGGGATTGAGAGGCTGAAGGCTTGACGTCCAACCTTGAAAGAGAGACGGCCTTGTGAAGGAACGGGGGCGCTAGGGTTCTCGTAACAAAACTCCAACGTGGCAAGGAAGTCTTTTGTCACTTCTGGAATGGTTGGGGAATCCATTCGTGACAGACATCTTAAGCCAATGTTCTTGAGGAGTTGGTCGAAATCTCCAAGGATCCCTAGCTTGAACAGCAGCTCCCGGTCCGCAAACTTAGTAGGCTCGAACCGAAGCCTTTCCAGCCGCTTCTTATCCCTCTTCTCGTCCTTACTCCATCGAACCCTCTCTTGAACAGCCACTTCCTGACCTTCTCCTTCTTGTGCCGTCTCCTCTCTCGTTCTCTTGGGGGCCATCGTGCCTGAAACAAGTTTCTCAAGCAAGGTAATGAGCAAAACAGCGATAGGATGAGAGAAGAAGAGAGGCAAAGAAGAAAACTTATACTTAATACCCTAGAATTTTGGGGAATTTATAAAAATTATAGCAAAATAATAGAGAATCAAATCTAGAGATACTAGAAATCCAAAATTTTTCCTATTATTTAACTAAATTTAAAAATCCAAAACCGCTATAGCATCTAAAAAAAATCAATTGCAAAATAAAAGGAGATTTTCCTAATGATTTTTATCAAATATCTGAAAATACCTTTTGCAAATATTGTTAAAGAAACTTGCTAGCCTTTAGAAACAAATAACTTTCACTCTCTTTGCTTAAAAGTTCGAGAAAACAAGAATGAGAGAGTGTGAAGTTGTTGGAAACATTTAAAGGCTAACAAGAAACAAAACTATGGGTAAAAGAAGTGGTTTTCTGACAAAAGTCTTGGTCAAGGCACATCTTTCATGGTCAAAGATGCTTGCCTTGACCAAGTTTTGAATTTAAAAACTGGAGGGAATATAATAAAGGAGGGAAAGAAAATGTTACCTCGGCACAAGATCGAGTCCCTTTGATCGATCTAGGACTCGATCTCATGCCCATAATGGCTTGGATCGAGAGGGTCACTCGATTTAGGACACGATTCGATTTGAATCGAGTCATGGATCGATTGGCTCTCTCGTTCCTTGAGTTTTTGAAATCGCGACAAAGTCCTCGTGATCGAGCCATGCTATCGATTAAGGGGTCGATTCAGCTTGGATCGAGTGATGGATCGAGTTGACTAATCGATCTGTCTATGAGGGACTTTCCCGAGAGAAAATAGATCAGTCGATCCATTTTTAGATCGATCGATCTAAGCTCCAAGAATTTCCCGAGACATTTCAGATCAAGTTCGCCACTCGATCAGTCTACTCGATCTCGTCTAGATCGACTGCCTCCTCTCGATTCACTAGCTCGATCTAGCAAAGATCAGGCAAGGATGAGTCGATCAAGCACTCGATCTCTAGCTCATATATGCCCCTTTCTTACTCCTTTTGGAACTCGGATTATGGCTTGCGTCTCCCATACTTTTTCCTACACACTCACAAGACAAAAACATAAAACTGGAAAAAGAAATAAAGTAAAAATATGTACAGGATAGACATGGGAATGCCTCCCAAGTGCGCTTTCTTTAACGTCTTTAGCTAGACTTTACTTGGTTTAGGCAGATGGTGGGTCTTGGAGAAGCATTGAGATGCTCTCCTTGTCAAATGCACTCGCCATGTACGGCTTAACTCTGTGCCCGTTCACCGTGAATGCATCTCCACTCTTGCCGACCAACGTGACAGCCCCGTAAGGTAGTACTTCCTTGATCTCATACGGACCGCTCCACCGTGACTTCAGCTATCCTGGAAAGATCTTGAGCTTCGAGTTGTAAAGAAGCACCAAACTCCCTTCCTTAAGCTCCTTAGGTACCAGCTTCTTGTCATGAGCAGCCTTGGTACGTTCCTTGTAGATCCGAGCGCTTTCGTAGGCATCCAGCCTCAGCTCATCAAGCTCGTGCAGTTGGATCAAACGCTTCTCCTGAGCCATCTTCAGATCAAAATTCAGCTGCTTCACAGCCCACAATGCCCTATGCTCCAGCTCAACAGGAAGGTGACAGCCTTTACCGTAGAGAAGAGTGAAGGGAGTGGTACCAATAGGCGTCTTGAAGGCAGTCCGGTACTCCCACAAAGCGTCATCTAACTTCATAGCCCAGTCCTTCCGAGTAGTCCCAACTGTTCTCTCGAGTATCACCTTGATCTGACGGTTAGAGACCTCCACTTGGCCACTCGTTTGAGGATGGTAAGGCGTAGCTACCTTATGCTTCACACTATACTTCTTTAGCAGATTTTCAAACAGCTTGTTGATGAAATGGCTCCCTCCGTCGCTTATCACCACCTTGGGAACTCCAAATCTCGGAAAAATAATGCTCTTAAAGAGCTTGATCACCACCTTAGAGTCCTCTGATCCACATAACCAAACTCTCCTGGCTCCTTAGTCAGTGCCAGCTTCAAATGATCTTCCTGAGCCAGCTCTTCCAGCAACTCATCCGCTAAGGCATCCAACGTATCAATGTAGAAAGCTTGCCCTTCTATCGTAGGCTTTTTCAAAACCTCATTGATATCGAAGTCTAGCCTTATATCTTTACCCAAGTGCAAGGCAATCTTCCCGTTCTTGACGTCTATTATGGCTCCGGCGGTAGCTAAGAAAGGTCTACCGAGAATGAGTGGATCTTTTGGCTCTTCATCCATTTCCAAAACAACGAAGTCTGTAGGCATGTTCACTCCATTGATCTTCACTGGCAAATCCTCAAGCAATCCTACGGGTAACCTCACACTCCTATCAGCTAGTACCAACGAGATTCTACAGTCCTTGAAACGGGTAAAGCCGAGTTTCTTTGCCACGGAATGAGGCATCAGATTTATGCTAGCTCCGAGATCACAAAGGCAACTCTTGAACTTCAAAGGACCTAAAGCGCAGGGTATAGTGAAGCTTCCAGGGTCTCCCAACTTCTTAGGGACTATTTCCTTGTGTATCACAGCACTACACTCCTCACTTAGAACAAGCACTTCCTTACTTTCCTTATTCTTCTTCACGAGAGTGTCTTTGAAGAATTTGGCGCATTTAGGCATCATTGTAAGGCAGTCCACGAGAGGTAGCTTGATCTCTACATCCTTAAGATGCTTCTCAAACAAGACTTTATGCTTCTCTATGAGTTGCTTTTTGAAACGGCCAGGAAAAGGCAGCTTAGGTACATACGGTGGTGGTATATAAGCATCCGTCTCCTTAGTAGTTTGCTCCGCTTTCTTCTCAACAACCGCTTTGTCTCCTCTTCTTGGCCCTTGAATCCAGACATTGTCAAAGTTGATCTCATCATCAGCGGAAAGCTTACCCTCCCCCTCTTGAATTACAACGTCCTCGTTGTTCTTAGGAGTGACCGTAGGTGCTAGCTCTTTGCCGCTTCTTAACGTGATGGCGTTGGCATATTCCTTAGGATTCTGCTCACACTTGTCCAATAGGCTATTCTGACCACTTGTACTCGCCTTCCCCTTCTCTAGCTGCTTGATCTTGTTGTTTAAGTTGGTGATCTGAGTAGAGAAGTCAGTGAGAGACGAGTCTAGATGAGTGTTCATCTCGGCAAACTTCTGGTTTGTAGAGGCTTGCCCTTGAATCAATTGTTGGAACATAGCTTGGACAGGATCAACTTGTTGTTGCATCGGTTGTTGCTGCTGAGGTACAAAGCCCGGAGGGTACATTGGCGTATAACCCTTGTTCCCTTGCTGTTGTCCTTGGAAGTTGTTCTGCCCTTGCCCTTGGAAGCCACCACTCGGCTGAAAACCTTTGTTGTAAGGTACGAAAGGCTTTGCTTGCTGAGCAGGGTACACTTGATCCTTGGGGTTTGCTACATTGGTGCTGCGGTATGAGAGATTGTTGTTCTGGTTGTAACCTTGTGAATAGCCTTGAGGTTTGTAGTTGTTTTGACCCGCCACCCAATTGGCTTCTTCTTGGCTCAACTCAAGCTCCTCTTGGCTCTCATCCGCTTCACCAACAAAGTGAACATGCTTCTGATTTGCCAAAACCAACTTGTCAATCTTCTCGTGTAATGATTTCAACTCTTTCTTGTGAGACTCTAGCTCAGAACCTCGTGGTGCACGGTCATAATCTTCAGCATAGTTGCCGTCACTTAGTGCTAAGTTCTCAATCAGCTCCATGCCTTCTTCTACCTCTTGACCAAGGAAGTTCCCCTTACTGGTCGTGTCAAGCAGCAACCTGATATTTGGTGAAGCTCCGCGGTAGATAGTGCTTAGAAGAGTCTCTTCGCTGAAACCGTGGTGAGGACATTGGATAGTATAGTCCTTGAATCGTTCCATGGCTTCATTGAAGGTCTCATTATTCCTTTGCGTGAAGCCGCTGATCTCGCTTCGTAGCCTTCCCGTTCTGGTGCTAGAGAAGAACTTTGAGAGGAAAGCCTTCTTACACTCGGCCCATGAAGTGATGGTGCCTTGAGGAAGTGTTTTCTCCCAATGTCTAGCCTTGCCTCCAAGAGAGAATAGAAAGAGACGCAGCTTGAAAGAATCTTCGGATATGCCGTTTATCTTGATCATCCCACATACTTGCTCAAAATTGTCGAGGTGCTCCAAGGGATCTTCCATTGCTAAACCGTGGAACTTGTTGTTTTGCACCATGGAGATGAAACCTGGCTTAATCTCGAAGTTGTTATTTTGTACAGGAGGAGGAGTGATCCCAAACCTATTGTGATAAGTATTGGGAGCAACTCCGGCTCCTATGATCCTTGGGGGTCTAGCCGCGTGTTGGGGGTTTCCATTGCCCCTTCCCACTGCCCCGTGAGCTGGAGGAGGTCCCTCTGGATGCTCGTGTTCAGCCATAGCTTCAAAGTTAACCAAACCGTGCTGAACAATCTCCTCAAAAGCTCTAGCTTGTTCTCGTACTCTTCTTTGCCGTGAATGACCAAGTTGATGGATGTTTTCCAAGGGTTGAAGTAGATGGTTGTCTCCCCTGGAACGAAGATGCATGTACCTGGAAGAAACACGTTTGAGAGTAGAGAGACTAGTAACTTAAACAAAGTAAAGCTTAGTATTTACTAAGCTCCAAATCTCTATGCTTTCTAACACTCCTAGAATGGCAACGGCGCCATTTGATAACAACTTTCTTTGCAAGGGTAAGGATGCAATGAGGCTATCAAAATTCAAATGCAACACTTAGGTTATAGTACAGTATGCAAGTGAGAGTCAATCCATTTCTAGGAGCTAGGAAGGTCAAAGAGAATGCAAGAGCAGTGTAAAGCTAAGCGAATGACAGGCGATACTGTGAAAATCCTAAAAACTATGTGCAACGACCGAATGGAATGCAAAACTATTTTAAAATTACCAAGAGTGATTGAACTACCACGAGGAACAAACAGAATAATTAAAATGCAAGACTATGATTTAACAAAAATTGACTAGTGGATCGACCACAGGATCGACCACTAGATCGAGCAGTTTGGATCGATCTCGTCTAAAAATGCAAGTATGAAGAAACTAATGACCAGGATGCGGCGAATATCAAGCGAATGACTAACGAAGATGTAAGAATGCTAAGAAAGAAGGGTCTAGGGTTGAGATTCATGTTAGGGGTTTCAAAAGTCCAAGCTTGGTTTGAAAACTCTAAATCTACTCACTTTGTGAGATTCTCTAAGCCTTGAAAACAAAACAAGACCCATCCATGGCGTGTGGTATGGATCACTCTCTCATTCTCCCCTCCAGACCCATGGCATTTGGCGGAAAAAGAGATTGAGAGGCAAGGAAAACAGATTTCAACCACGCGGCTTAACTAGTCCTCTAAACTACCATGGCGTTTGGGAAAGAGTAACTAGCCTCTAAGATGTGATTTTCATAGATCTCTGGATCCTGTCAAGGTAAGAGCTCTCTCTGATCATAAAGATCTTGGCGTGAGACTCTTTAAGCCTTAAGAACTCAACATCTTAGAAAAGAAAGCCATTAAGAACAAGAAAACACCAAGCTTTGAAAACCTTTTCGACCCCGTGAATCCTCTCAACCCCGAAACCCAAATGAAACTACTCATTACACATTAAATAAACTAAGCAAAGCATGAAGAATGAAACGATAAACATAAGAACGATGGATTAAACTTAAACGATTCAAAATATTCAAGAGCAAAGCTCAAAGTCTAACAATGGCGGAACGTCTCCAAAAACCAGAGAGAAAAAGCATAAAAAGATAAGAATGAAAAGTGTGTGGGAAAAGATCATTGCCGCCTTCCCAAAATGGAAAAAACAGCTTGATGGTCCTCCCCCTCGCTAGCGGCCAAAAACAGTTTAAAGGACAGAGATCGACTTCGGGATCGAGCGGCTCTCTCGATCACTTTCGGACATCGTGTCTTTTACTCGATCTGGGTCTCGATCTTCTTCGGCGGATCGAGTGTTACATCCGATCTTGGTATCGATCTTCGGTCGGATCAAGTGGTGGACTCGATCCGGCTCTCTCTCTGCATGGCGTCATTTATGTCCGTACCACTTGATCGATTGCTTCACTCGATCTTCAACTCGATCGATTCCCTTGGATCGCCTGAGCTTCTCGATCTTCTGGTCGATCTCATCTAGATCGACCTGCCATGCTCGATCTGCTCCCCGATCTCTGGTCCTTAGCAAACATCTGACGTTCCACGAACCTCCACACTAGCCTCAGCACGTCCACGAACCTTCACGACTCCAAAGTAGCCAGAAACAACCTGAATATGATGCAAAATGCAAGGAACATGCGTATGCTGGTGCAAGAATGCTCTAGGACCTAAAACGATGCAATCTAGCCTAAAGTGTGATGTAAATGCATGAAAAGCTAACTTATATGTATGCAAAATACATGCAATATGTGGTGACATCACATAGGAAAGGACTATTCAGATTTGATCGGCGCTTAAGAGAGAAGCCTGAGATCAGGAAACTTGTGGTGGATGAATGGCCTACTGCGATTCAGGAGTCAGTTGTCTCCAAAATCTGCAGAGTTCGAGTGAAGCTGATTGGGTGGACGAAGCAACAGAATGCTAAGACAGTTGCTCAACTGAGAGCTTCACATGATGCCTTAGAGGTAGCCCTCTCGGATCCGACTCCGGATACGGTTCTCATAGAGTCCCTCTCATCCTCCTTGGCAAAATCTTATGAAGAAGAAGAGTTGTTTTGGCGACAAAGAAGCAGAATACAATGGCTACAGAGTGGGGATAAAAACTCGTCGTTTTTCCATGCTGCTACTCGAGAAAGGAGAGCAAAAAACAAACTCTATGTAATGGAGGATGAGCAGGGACAGGCAGTCTATGAGGAAAGCAAGATCGCCCGCACGGTGGCGGATCATTATAGGAGGCTCTTCAGTTCTACGTCTAGTAACAATCTGGAAATAGTCGACGAAGCCATCTCACCGAAGGTCTCACCAGAGATGAACCGGGAGTTAACAAAGATACCGGATGATATCAAGATCACACAAGCTGCATTTTTTATCAACTCAGACAAGGCTCCGGGGTCTGATGGTTTCTCAGCGGGTTTTTATCAATCCTTTTGGGACATAATATGGCATGATGTCTCAAAGGATATCAGACTGTTCTTCGAAACAGGATCACTTCACCATCGTCAAAACGAGACACATGTCTGTCTCATCCCAAAGGTTAAAGATCCACGAAAAGTTTCGGAGTATCGCCCCATTGCTCTCTGCAACTCCCACTACAAAATCATTGCCAAGATTCTGACAAAACGACTGCAGCCGCTCCTCCCTCTGTTAATCTCCAAGCAGCAATCCGCCTTCGTTCCAAAACGAGCCATCTCGAATAATGTGTTGATCACTCATGAAGTACTTCACTTTCTACGTGTTTCAGGAGCAACAAAACGATGTTCGATGGCAGTTAAAACGGACATGAGCAAGGCGTATGACAGGATTGAATGGTCTTTCCTACAGAATGTGCTTGACAGATTTGGTTTCCACGAGAATTGGATAGCTTGGATCATGGAGTGTGTGCGCACAGTCTTGTATTCCTTCCTCATAAATGGCACACCTCACCAAAGAGTTCACCCGTCTAGAGGGCTAAGGCAAGGCGACCCTCTGTCGCCATATTTATTCATCCTCTGTACGGAGGTCTTATCGGGTTTATGCACCAACGCCCAACTGAACGGATCACCTCCGGGAATCAAAGTGGCCAGAGGATCTCCACCCATTAATCATTTACTCTTTGCGGATGACACTATGTTCTTTTGCAGGAGTGACCAAGCAACCTGCAACACTCTCAAGACGATTCTGAATCGTAATGAAGCAGCTTCGGGACAGAGCATCAGCCTGGGTAAATCAACTATTACCTTCTCTTCCAAGATTCCTCTCGAAGCAAAGAGGAGAGTTAAACAGGATCTCCAAATCTTCAATGAGGGAGGCATTGGCAAATACTTGGGACTCCCGGAACACTTCGGAAGGAAGAAAAGAGATATATTTGCAAGTATCGTGGACCGCATCCGCCAGAAAGCTCATAGCTGGTCTTCAAAATTCCTCTCTGCAGCAGGAAAACAAATCCTCCTCAAGGCGGTCCTTTCGGCTATGCCATCCTACGCCATGTCATGCTTTAAAATCTATGTATCCTTGTGCAGGCAAATTCAATCGATACTTACTCGCTTCTGGTGGGACAGCAAACCAGATAAGAAGAAGCTTTGTTGGATATCCTGGGACAAACTGACGCTTCCAAAAGGAGAAGGAGGCCTGGGTTTTCGAGAAACCAAAGCTTTTAATGATGCCTTGCTGGCAAAGCTTTCTTGGAGGATCCTAAAGGAACCAGAGTCGCTGCTTTCTCAAGTATTGTTAGGCAAATATTGCCACTCTTCCTCCTTCATAGAGTGTACTACTCACCCAGCTTCCTCTCATGGCTGGAAGGGCATTTTAGCCGGACGAGAGATCCCGAAAAAAGGGCTCGGTGGATCATAGGTGATGGCGCTAGCACGAAAGTGTGGGGAACCAATACATCTCAACCGCTGGCTCCTATGGGTCCCCCATCTTCCGAGAACAAAGATTTTGTGGTCAAAGATCTCCTGCTATCGAACTCTTCGTCCTGGAATCTAGCAACTATTCGGCTTCACTTACCTCAGTATGAGAAACGTATTCTAAAGATAAAGCCTAGCGACTTTCGCATGGCGGATGAGCTCTCTTGGCTACCCGTAAAATCAGGGGTTTACTCTACAAAATCTGGATATGTGATTGCAAAGTTACACGCTGTGACAGCCCCAGCACCACCCTTCCGCTGGCTTCAATGTGTTTGGCGAGTCAAAACCTCCCCAAAGCTAAAGACATTCCTTTGGAAGATCAAGAACAGAGCCCTGCCAGTCGAAGAAACACTGGCTACGCAGGGAATCATAGTCGATCCTACGTGTAAACGTTGCGGAGCGGCTGAGAATGAGCTTCACTTTCTCCTCCAATGTCCGTTTGCAGTGAGAGTGAGGGATCGTCTTCCAGTAACCCATAAACCATCTGCTACAGATCCAACCACTATCCCGCAGCTCCTGCAAGATTGCTGTCGAATGATCAACCTGCCTCCCACAGGAATGGCCTCCACTCCCCTCTATCCTTGGGTTTTCTGGAATCTCTGGACGTGTCGGAACCAGCTTCTGTTTGAGGGTAAGGACTACACATCGAAGGAAGTGGCGGACAAGGCATGCTCGGATGCAAAGGCATGGCATGTAGCACAAGAAGCCCTCACCCAGCAAAAAAGAGAAGTCAAGCTCACCAAACCCTGCCCCTCTACCATCTCCCCTGCGTCTCTCACTTGTTTTGTAGATGCGGCCTGGGATAATTCGACTGGTTGTAGTGGGCTGGGGTGGGTCCTAAAAGACAACTCGAACACCACTCTGTTCCAGAACTCTAGAATTCAACGCTTTGTCAGCTCGGCTCTCGTAGCAGAAGCTCTAGCGCTCAAAGCCGCACTACAGGATGCAGCGTCGTCAGGTATCAAGGAGCTGAACTGTCACTCAGACTCCAAAAACCTCATTTCTCTCATCAACGGAAATGGCAACTCCGTCGACCTTCAGGGAATCCTCCACGACATTCGCGTGTTGAGTCGATCCTTCTCTTCTATCAATTTCTCTTTTATTCCTCGTTTGAACAATGCTGCTGCGGATTATGTAGCGAAAGTAGCTCTAGCCCTGGCTAAAATTACTCCTTTCGTGGAGGTGTAGACTCTGTTTCGTTTTCAATCAATGCAAGGTTTGACCAAAAAATGTCATCGCAAGAAAGAAGTATTGTGAATTTATTTTCATTGAATACATTCCGGATGTTCATCGGTTTCGTGATAGGTAATATTACTATATTCAGAAATTTTAATTAGATTACCTAATGTATCTTTAGTAATATAATAGATCTAATTGCAGGCTACAATGTGATGAAGAGGTTTCCACTGCAAGATGTGTTTCGAGATATCCATAGACAGAGAATCTATGACTCATGGAAAGGAATGGTTTTACTTTATATGTTAGTTTGAGTGTGTTTTTCTTGGTGGAGTTATTATGTTTCTTTTGCTTGATTCTACATTTGAACAAAAGAAATGAAAATGGTAATGTCTATTACCAAATATTATATTTGAATTTAAACGCATGAACGAATTTATTAGCTTATTTATTAATTTTTACTTGATTCAGTTGGAAATAAGCAATACAACGGTTACGGTTTGGACCAACTAAAATTTGTAACGACTACAACAGCCCAGTAATAAAAAAGCCGTTTGGGCTATGTCTTTTCTAAAAATCAAGCAAGGACGGTAGGCCTGGTGACTATGAATTTTCAAGTTCTAAAAATGAATATTAGATGAAACGTTACTATTCTAATTTCTGAATTTTAATGACTAAAACCTGTCTTAAAGAATGCGAACTGTCACGAATAACAAAAACTCTGAACCGTTTGATTCTTTTCATTTATTCTATACATGCACAATGATTCAAATTTTGACAATGTAGGTTTTCGGTATCCGACTTCTTTTCGAGACTCTACTATAAAGAAGCAATGGGCGCAGTCAGTTCGTAGCATAACAGACTAAAATACTTTTGATATATACAGAGAAAAAAATATCTTTAATCAAATTTTGTCTGTTTTCTGAAATCTTATAATGGCTGGTATCTCTAGAATTAGTGAGTTGGGTTCTTCAAGAACTGATTAGACTATAAGAGTAATGGTTTATAAAAGATGGGTTGAATTGATACCAGATGGTGGCGATGTTCTTCATTTCATTCTCCTTGATGACCAGGTAATTCTTCTTACTAGATTTTTGCTTGCTTTTGTTTATTTCAATTTGGGTTTTTTATTTGTAAAAAAAAAAATTGTGTATGTTATAGGGTTCAAAAATTCAAGCAACAGTAGGAAGTGAAGAAATGATTCTTTTTTTTTAAAGAGGCTCCATGAGGGGGGCATATGGAAAAGAATACGAAATTTTAATGCAGTATCCGCGAGATCGGCGAGACAAATGACAAAGAATTGTTTGAAGATTGAGTTTCAATCTAACACTCGAATCTTGGAAGATTTCACAACTGGAGATTTCTACAATGGAGGTTATCCACATATGCAGATTCTTTGTTACGAGAATTTCTATCTTGGCAACTTTCAACGAAATTGTCCTGTTGGTGACTCTTCCTCAATATTACTCATTATAATTTTAGATCGACAATTCCATTTTAAAGATGTTTTTTTCTGAAATAATACTTACAGATTTAGTTGGTGCTGTTGAATCGGTTGGCGAACTTGAGGTGGTTAGAGATCGTTCGTTTGAAGTTTTTGAGTCAAAAATGACATCAAAGATTGAGTTTACATTGATAGATGAAACGTAAGTGTTTATTTAGATTTTTGTAATAAATCTACTTAGTTTTATTGTGTGGAACAACTCAATCTAATATTGTTTTAGTGAACGAATGATAACATGTTATGCACATGGAAAATTGGCTATTGAGTTCAATGACAGATGGTGTTGTTGTAATGAACAACAGTTGGTTATTTGTGTTCTAAGTGACTGGCGAGTCGTTATACGCAATGGAACCATCTCAAGTTTATTTATTTAATACTTTATAAAATTGTGATCTTTAATGATCTCTAACCATATCAATACTTTTTTGTAGAGGAATATCACGTTTCTGATCAAGCCGACATCTCAAGGGTTTTGTTCAACCCTGATCTTCAAGAGGCACTTGAGTTACAGGATATGCTGTAAGATAACTATATTTTTAAAATAAATATTATCTACAATGTACGATAATGATCAATTGTTGTCGTAACTAATCTGTTTGTATATGCTTGAATAAGATTTGAGATAGTGAACAAGAGGATGTAGACGAAGAAGAAAACTATTTGGATATCGATTAGTAAGGATTTGATTTGTGCAACTCTTATAATATTATTTGTCTTAATTTCTTCTTTATATTTAAAGTGATATCATCGGATAGTCAATAATGCTACTTTATAAATATATAATGACGTGAAATATGTTAATTATATGATCACTCATAGCTAAATTTCTCTTTTAAATGTGTTGATATACAAACTTAATAAATATTCATTGTCCGTGCCAGGTGCGGACCATCACGTAGTCAAAGTTTATTTGAGAACGGTCGTTAGTTAGGAAGTCCCAAATGGCCGAATTATAAAGATATGAGAAAAGGCCTATCTTTATGTGGCCCAAATGGCCGAATTTTTAATGTAGATAGTCCATTAGAAATTCTGAGGGCTTCTCTCCTTCGGCAACTAAACTGGCAAAAATGGCCAATTTTGTTTGCTCCCCCATTGGAGAACTTCACTATTATGAAAGTTCTGATTCGTCGTGGTAATAGTAATTTTGTGAAAATGTGTCTTTTACACGAATGTCACACAGTTATAAATTATTATTGCTGGAAAAAGTGTTTTCCAAAATGAAACAAATGTTGTGGATAGGTTCAATAAGGCCCAAAATGAAAAATAAATCAAATGAGAGGAGTAATTTTACAACTTTTGTTTTTGTCAGCACTAATACTCCCATGTTTGAAAAAATAATGGAAAAAGGAACAATAAATACAAAAATGAAAATTTCGGGGAACCAGAAACTGGGAAAATGATGACGCGGATGGATCCGAAAAAAGAAAGAGAACAAAACATAAGCAAAAAGAAGAAGACGAGAAAGCATTAAATAAAGGGATTAATAAACTCGATCGGTCCGATACACATGAAAATTTCGAAAATGCATAAAGTAACCTAAAAGCCTATCTACATTAGACATCACTGACATTCTCATTTTCCTGAGACACAACAAGCCCAGAAATCAAAACAAAACAAAAAGGAAAAAACTAAAAAGGAAAAATAAAAAGAAAGATTAGAAGAAAGATTATTAATTAATCAGAGAAACAAAACAAACAAAAAAAAAAGATAAAGTCCTTAAGATTGATACAACATTACTGTTAATAATGCTGATACTTAATCCAAAAATAAAAAGAAAGACTCTTAATTAACGTGTAGAAGCAGTCATGAGATTCAATCCAAGATCTGACTTATCCAACACAAGTCTTGTTTTGCTACTTTGATCTGTGAAATGATGTGATCTCTTCTTCGAAGAAGGTAACGAGACCCCAAAAAGCTTCGTCTTTCTAGTATTACTGTCGTGATTAGTATCGTCTTCAAGAACAGTAATGGAGCTTTGAGAAGTAGGAGGAGAGTTCAAGGCATGGAGACTAGTGACAGTGGCATTATTGTAATAATCTAGTTGTGGAGGAGGAGGTTGTTGTTGTTGCTGTTTCTTGAGGAAAGAGGATAAGTAAGAGTTACTTGGAGCAACAGGCTTGACATGATTCTGAACAAAGTAGATAATGTCGTTGTAGAGTTTCTTCATATGAGCAAGCTCCGACATTAGAACGGTGTTGCTCCGTCGTAATCTCTCGTTGTCTTCGGTTAATGCCGTGACCGTTGCTTCCACGGTGGTTGGTACGACTCGTGGTCTCGGCGGCGGAGATTCGCTCCAGTAAATGTCGTCCTCACGCGCTGGTAAAGGGAAGAAACTTGGGCCGCCGCCGGCAGAGGAGAATGGAATCTGCGGCGGAGGAGGATGGTGAGTTATGAACGGAGAGTGTTGGTTTGGTATCATCTGAGATGTTTTTCTCCGGTGGATTTCGCAGAGTAAATGCTTCTCTCCTCTCTTGAAAAACTCGTTCGCGAATTCCCATCTGTCTGGAACAATCTTTCTGAAACCCTAAAAAACAAAATCAAAAGAAGGATAATCACAAAATCAGAAATCAAATCGATCAAATCAAGACAAAATCGGAAAACCCCAAATCGATTATCGGTATAAAAATGGATTTTTTAAAGACTAATCGACAAAACTCAAAAACCCAAATCTTTTTTCGTAAAAAAATTGCATCTTTAGTGACAAATCGATCAAAACTTAAATACCCAAATCGCATCTGTGTATAAAAATCATTTCTTTAACCTCAAATCGATTAAAAAAAATCGCTTTAGTGTATAACAATCGTTTCTTAAAGAAACCCAAATCGTTTTTCGTATAAAATTTTTATCTTTAATGACAAATCGATCAAAACTCATAAACCCAAATCGTTGTAGTGTATAAAAACCGTTTTTTATGAAACACGAATCGTTTTTGACAAAAATCTAAGAACCCAAATCGTTATTTGCTTCACTTACGTAAGTATTGAGCTGACGAACGAAGCTAGAGAAGTTGTTGTGTTTAAAGTAATTAGGAAGAAGGTCACGAGCAAACTCCGGTGGACGCCAAACGATGAAGGTGGTGTCATCGTCTCCCCAAGAAACAACATGATCCGTCGCTGGATCGTCGACAAGCTGATAAGTTTTGGTCAGAAACGGCGCCGGAACCGCCTTGCCTTGACCTTCCACCATTAACTGTATCCTTTCTCCGGTGCCTCCACCACCGTAACTATAGCTATTCTCCACCATCATCGCCATTAGAGAAAGAGAAAGAAAGGAAGAGAGAGGAAGAGAGAGACGATTTGTGTTTGTTTTGTATCGGTGGGGTTTTTGATAAAAATGGAGCCTGAGGCGGTACTCTAGTACTGAGTAGTGAGTGAGTACCAATTTTTTTTTTTTTTGAGGTTAAAAGATCGTACGTGTGTATCTGTCCTCATGTGTAACTACTATTATTAAGTAGTGACTTTTTATTTAATTATATATCTTTTTATTATTTATAATAGTGTATGGATATTTCTCCTGGTATATATGAAATTTGGAAGATCTGTGTGATCTACCTTTGCATGCACACACTCACAAAAAATAATGATGGTTAAAAAAATTGAGTTGAAAATATGTGGTTGATAGAACGAAAAAATGATAGATATGTAGCAATAACAAATGTAAATGATTTTAAATGATCATCAAATGATTAAGCTTTGATTCAGAAAGGAAATGTCATGGATGTGGCATGCAAGTGAATAGACTTATTGTTGTCTGTTGACCCATACGTGAGAGAGATTCTACTTCTACTTGAATGGTTTTAATTTTTTTTTTCTTAACGCCAAACACATATACAGAATGTAGCACCACTTATTCACCTGATTAAATGTTGCACTGTTTCTTTACGTTTTACGTTAACTAGGTAAAGTTGTGTTTTTTTTTTTTTTTTGGACAAATAGTGTTGTTTGCCTTCTCTTTTTTCATCAAACATGTAATTTGAAAATCATATCACCATATTTGCGATATTACCTTTCAATTATTGAACTTGCAGCTCGCTCACCACACATTGTTCGGTGATAACATCCCATATAATCCTTAACTATTTCGAAATGAAATGTCTTGCTGAAATGTTTTGGTCCAAGCGATTGATTTGCACACTGGTCATGAAGTTTTGATGCACCATATTGATTAGGAAGCTAAGGTCGCAATATCTCCAACTCCTATTTTATTTTTGTTTTCTTACCCTCAGTGTCGTATGGAACTGTCTCTACCCCAATGATCGTCGTAGTTATCACTTGTCAATGTCATGTGGGAAATTAGAATTCCTGGATTATCAGTTGCGGTAAAATCATACATATTAATAGGTTTTCCGTGTCTAGGCACTTTCCTTTTTGTAGAATTGTCAACAGAACACAAAAGACAATGAGATGTGAAAAAATAGCTAAATTCATTGGTTCCAAAGATTTTTGTATCATGTCAAAATCATACAAAGAAGACAATGAGATGTGAAATCACATATCTTGTCACAGGAGAAGAACACGTTGTGTGTGTGTATAATTTATATGATAAAATAAATATAATGCGGTTTTACATGTATATAATAAGAAAAGTTAGACTACCATAAAATTGTATCAATTTGAATTATAACCATACCTCACTATACAATCCCGCTGATGATACTAATTGGTAAAATTTGTTTAGTGAAAAAAAAAAGAATATCGGAATATATAGAAGACATAAAAATTAGCAGTACACAAAAAAACTGATGAAGAAGATATCATTTTCAATAATGCTAATTATTAGTATTGTTTATGTGATTAATAACAATTAAAATTAGTGTATAGTACTTATTTATGCTGTAAAAAGGTATCAAGAGCATCTCCAATGTATCACACTATTTTCCAATCTCAAAATAGAATGATTGTAAAATAGAATTGCATTTCTCTCTAATTTACAATTTTATTTTTTTATTTTTTTATTAATTATTAATTGATCCATAATTTCTTCAAAATTTATAAATTGATCTAATAATTCTTTTTCAAAACTTTTATAAATTATATTATTCTTGGGTTTTGATTATTTTAATAAAAATATATATTACACCACATAAAAGTGACAAAAAAATAAAAAAAAATTTAATTTTGATTTATGTCATTATATTTTCAATTAATTAATTGTTATTTGAATTTGAATTTTAAAAATTCAAGTGTATTAAATTTTATAATTATTAATAAAAGAAGTTAACAACAAAATAATAAATTATAAATCTGATAAATAAAATTATTCGATATTTAAAGAACTAGTTTATAAATAAAAAAGTTTAATTCTAAAATAGAATGTGATATATGATAGTTTCAAATTTGGAAGAAAAATAGCACCATTCTATTTTCAAATCAAAAATAAAATATGATTGGAACACATTTCATTGTAAAATAGAATTTAGCACCAGATTTAGAATATGATTGAAAATGCTCAATATCTATAATTTATCTGTAATTTTCGGGAAAAAAAATCATTTAATTAGGCTCGCTTTTTTTGAAAAGTAACAATAATTTTGTTTTTAAGTACCACAATTTTAAATAATCGGAAAGAAAAACAACAAACATATCCTAAATTCGTTCCGACTGTGATGTAAGTAAAGGTTGTGTTAGAATTCAAACTTTTCTTGGACTATTAGAAAAACAAAAACTCAAATGTAATAAAGGTTCTAAAAGTTTAATTTAGATTTTAATGGAGGGGCAGTAAAACAAACAAAAAGAAAGGAAAAAAGTGTGTGTGAAAATGTAAAAAACAATTTGGAAGTTAGCAACCTCGATTAATGAGAAGATGGAGGGGAATATGTGTCTGAGTGTCTGAAATTAAAATAAATAAAATAGAAAAGAAAAAGTGGCTTTCAAGGCAAACCCGTGACCCTTTCTTCCTTCTTTTCTTTTCTGACACTACGATCCCTTCCCTCACCCACCACTTCCTTCTCTTACTTTCTTAAACAATCATTTCTTCTTCTTTTCTTTCGTTCTTTCTATTTATTCCAATAATTACAACTTTAGTATATACCATTTCATAAATTTTCAATTACTTCTGTATTTACTTCCCCCTTTTTTTATTCCTGTTTAATTTTGTTTATTGGTCAACACTTTTTTCTCTATGAGGTTTCTTCTCTGTTCTTCTTTAGTGCAACTATTCTCAACTTATTGTTATTACTGGAAACTTTCTCTGCATGCAATGCATCTCTTTGTTTCTTCTTCTCACAACAAACTTTTGCTTTCTTCCATTCCCTCAAATAATCAAAATATAGCTTTCTTCTCACAATGCATCTCCTTTATTTGAATACTTTAGTCCATATATATTTATTGAGAAAACTCTCTCACAGACACATACAAAATGTCTGAAGTCTTATATATAAATATATCATACATAATTTTTTTTGTGTGCAACCTATATCATACATAATAATAAGCAATTTGTTTGAATGAAGTGTTCATTGGTCACTTAAAAATCCATAAGAGCTCTTTTTTTTTCTGGATCTTGCAAACTGCAAAGTGTAACTTTATTGATTAAATCTGACTTACAGATTCATGTGGAAACCATAAATGGTGTAATTAAAAAATAAAGAAGGTGATGTGTATAACCCTCTTTTCTTTTAATTTCCTAGGTCGTGTGTAAGTCACATGAGGCTCTGCTTCTCCTCGGGCAACTAGCACTTGTCTCTCCTTCATATTATTTGCATCACGAGTAAATCGTAAATATACTCGTATTAGTTAAAACATTTTACTTCGTATTTTATCTTTGTTTATGAAGTTAAAGAGAGAAAAATGAGTCCTCTTTTTTTATGCAAAATAATCCTTTACATTTAAACTTGAGCTTTTTAAGAGAATCATTTTCCTCCGTATGTACTAACGAATGAAAGCCTTAGAACAAGAAACAAAAAAAGTTCCTCAAATTCAACACATTAAGAGAAATAAAACTCTGATTCTTCACTGGACAAATGACTGCTATAAGAACAAAATATTGAACAAAAAGACTCAAGAATAAGTGCTTCCAACATCACGTAAGAATGTACGATGTTATAACAATATCCATAGAAGAAAAGCTAGACAAAATGTGGAATTAGATCAAAAGAAGAGGAGAAGATATACTTAGGTCGATGAATCTAAAACGTTCAACAAAATATATGAATTTGATAAGTATAAAAAGTGCAAGACTACTGAAATATTATCGCTTGCTTTTATATAACTCAGACAAAGATGAAATTATATATAATGTGTACAATATTATGTTGATGGAATCATGGAATAGAAATAGAACACTGCATATACTTTTAGAAGAACTTGTAAAATAACTCCTTTTTGTATTTATCCCATACAAATTTAGGAATTAAGATGATCTCTTTATCTAGTCCATACTTAGACAAGCAAATATTTTTAAGAAAAATACTAGTTTAAACTGAGAACTTTTTCTTTGTATTTATCCTATTAATTTTCACTCTTCTAATATATAGCTCTCATATAGAAATTTGGAACCTTATATGAAATTAACGAAATTTGATATTAGGTTAAAGACTAAAAAGAAACTATAGCCTTAATTAATATACTACTTGATCAACAAAACGAAAAGAGAGAATCTCGAAGTATGAGACAATTTGAATATATACCTTACCCTTCTATTTAGAGGTTAAAATAGAAGCGTAAGGTGTTACTAATTAAGACAATTTTACACCTTATCCTCCTCCATAGCATAAACAATTTGAATAATTGACCACCCTCATCAGTTAAATGAATCTTATTATTTTAATATATATCATTATTATAATTATTAAAACATAGAATATACTCGCTTCTGCGTAATTATTTATTTCGTTATTTTGTTTTGTAGGTTCTCAAAAGAAAGATTGAGGTTTCCAATGGAGAAACAGACATACTCCAAACTCTTCTTGCAAAACTATTCTTCTCTTCGAGCCCTTTCATGATTTCGATATTTGGTTCACATATATCACTGAATAGACTAGTTCTGGGCATTCGGGTATTCGGTTCGGTTTCGGATAGGAACCGATCGGTTCCGGATCTTTCGGGTAGAAGAGTTTTTTACCCACATAGGTACCAAAAACATTTCGAGTCGGGTTCGGTTCGGTATCTATCGGTTCCAGGTCGGTTCGATTTTTAAATCTCAGAACCGTTTAAAACCCGAAAAACAGTTTTTTTTTATAATTTCGGTTCGGTTCGGATTTTTTTTACCCGATTAGACCCGAAATCGTTAAAAATGTAACCATATACCCGAAATGTAACCAAATACCCGAAAAACAACTGAACTTTTTTCAAAATACTGATTTTTTCTTCAACTTTAAAACTGATTTCCGGATTTAATATAACTCAGAATCAGTAACGGAAAGAAGATCTGGATAGCTGACTGCGAGACCTACGTAACGGTATGTAGATCGACCTCTGGGTCCATCTAGTTCGTCAGAAAATCGCTCTACAAAACTCTAAGTACATAACAAAATTTTATTTCGGTTAACCGATCGGGTATCGGGTAGGAACCGGAACCGACCCGATACCCATGGTTCCTAAATTTAATACCCATCAGGTAAATAGCCAATAACCGAACTCGATCCGAACCGGTTATTTTAGGTCGGTTTCGGTTCCGGTTTTCGGGTTCGGTTTTTTTGCCCAGGGCTAGACCCTAGCTTATTTGGTGATCAAAGAATAACCAGCATAGTTAGATATACTTAGGCAATTTGACTGTTGTATAATAAAACAATTACAAATCATATTTAAAAGTAGATATAATAAATCTGTATTTTGAACAACTAAGAAACATTTAAACATTAGTTTTTCTGCATTATTTATGGATGGTAAGAGCATATGTCTTACAAGAAATCAAATTAAAAACTATATGTTATATGTGTAGTGTACGTATTATTTATTACCATTCTATTCTAATATGCTAGAATCTTTTACCATGTAAAGTTTGAATAACGGCTTAATTAAGTTCTCATTAGCCATAAAACTCAAAGACATATAATGTCACTGATATTATTTTGCAAACCTGTAAAAAGATGCCATTGAAAAAATGTTTTGACGAACTTATAACGATAACTTTTTGGAGTTAAATATACCCATCGATCATGAAGTGCATATAGGTCGCGATGATCACAAACGAAATACTAAAAAAAGAGAGAGAGACGAAGATCTAATGGACCAGATGAGGAAATCGTTTGATGTAATTAAAAATAAAAAATGGCATCGATACCTAGAATGGATCTAAGATCTAATCAAGAATTACAATATCAAGTATTGGAGGAGTTGTATACATTCGTATCACTACTATAAGAATACTAATCAGAAAAATCAAGAGAAGCTCAGACCATATTTTGTTTCTTGTTTCTTGTTTTTGTTTTTGTTTAGATGAGTTAGTTTCTCCATGCACTGTAATCTTGTGTAAGATCAATCAGCTTTTTTGAGTCTCCACCAAAACAATATGGAGATTGAAAATTAGTATATATTGTTAGCATTAGAAATATCTGAGGGGGAAATAACTTAACCATTGTTATTTTTAAAAATATATACTTTCATGGACTAATTTATCAAGGTGGAATATTAGGAAACCAAGGTACGTGGAATATTAAAAACCATTAGTCGCTCTAGACAATAGACATTGTCTCTAATTGGTAATACTACTGAATGGAAATTTGTGGAAATAATGTATAATGAAATATCACAGTTATAATAAGAAAAAAATAAATTAACCAAAAAATCGTGACATAACATATTTCACGAATCTTGCGAAATATTGTAATCGATAAATAAAATTTGTTATTCCGCAAAAAACGTTTGTTACTAAAGTTCAACATAATCATGTAGTAATCTTAAACTCCATCAATTTATGGAATTACCAATCAAAATTATTAATTACTGAATTATCATAAAGTTCGAAACTTGAATTTTTTTTTCATGTCCACGTCCTATGATTATGAAGATGTTTTTCATGCATGACTTCGCCTTAATATAACATGCATTATTTTGTTGGGCTCTCGATTATTGCCTACGCATCACCTTTTGGCGATAGTGGTCTCATATATAGAAAACTTTATATGTGAGTGTGTGCATTGACATGGCCCTATGGTGTATGGGAGAGCTAGAAGATTCTATTCTCATTTATAAAGTGAACTGAAGTTTGAATACCACGAATATCTTCTTTCTTCACATGATTTCTCTTATTTCTTCTAAAGACGTATATTTAGAATAATAATTCATATTCCTGTTTTCAATATTAGAACGTGAAGGATAAAACAAAGAGAAAAATACAAATCGAATGGCGTGAAACTATAAGTCTAATTTATCACCCGAGACACGTGAATTTCCAAGAGCGACCACAGAGCGAATAAGGATAAAAGGAAACATCTGCACCCAAAAGTTCTTTTTTAATTAAACATACATTTCTTTATTTATTTCCGCAAGATGCTCAGATCGTTCTATCTTTTTCTTTGGTTTAATTATATTTATAGTAAAAAAAAGAAGGTTATTTATCTACACTATTTTTGAAATTAATATTTGAGAAAGAATCAAAATCCTGTGGTATATACGACAAGTTGGGTACCCCTACAAGGTTCTCTCTTGTGTCTCTTCTACTTGCTTTCTTCTTTTGTCTCATTCCAGAACTTATTTCACTTGCACGAGATTACAAACCAGGTTTTCTAACAAATTGGTCTTATTAGATGTTTTGAGAAATACTTATTTGTACTATATATACAGGCTTTGATAAATTCAAACATGAACTCAGACGCATGAAACGAATTTTTATATTACTAAAAGTTTTATTTTGTAATAAGATATATTTCATACGAAATTAGACGCATGAATTAAAAATTTTATATATATATTACCCCCAAATAATTATAACTTAAATAATATCGAAGAGAATTCATGGATTTGATATATGAATTTATCAAATTAAAGTCTTCCCAAATTTGAAAAATACTATTAAGTTATGCATCAAATGAAAATGTAAATGAGGATCAGCATTAGAGTGGAATTGTTAGTTCCAAACTTCCTTTAGATTTAAATTTGGGTGGATCGTACGTTGGACCTCAATCTACGCGTCAGAAATAATAGACCGTTAGGTTGTGTGTATGATATAATTATTTGCATGAACCATATCGAATAAATGCCTTTTGTTTCATGTCCTAATTACATCAGGAGCTTTGCGAGAGAGTTATCTATATGTAAAGAAAGAGGAGAAAGTTTGAGATCGCTAACTAGTGATTTCTCTTGCTTTTGAATGTTTTTTTTTTGGTAAACTCTTTTATTTATATATCATATATGATTTGTGTATTTCACATGAATCCTTTCTATATATATATACAGTGGATGAGAAAATCTTGGTTGAGATTATCTTCAAGCTTTCAGAAAATAAAAACAATTTTATTATACGAAATTTTGAATTATCCATAGACTTCTCTTTCCTGAAACCGTAGTTATAACCATTTCTTTATTATACGTAGCCTAGTCTTACGCACAAAGGGTCCGTGGCCATTAACAAATCTACCAACACCTTTTTTTGGCACCAGCTTCCAAGTAACAACTTTGCAAATATTAAATATTCCATGCACGTATCGGCCAATAGATAAACACCAGTTCATCATTCATTTGTTATCTTCGTGGCCAAAACCATATGGACGTCTTAATTTTAGTCAAATCGGTTTAAAAGTTTGTTAAGAGAAAGATAAAATGATATTTTTTGGAAGTAAATTACGGATTTTTTTTTTTTTCAAATGAATAATTTGAAAAACTATTGAATCTAATAACTAATTGTAGAGTTAATCGTTCGGATCTTTCAATTTATAGATGTGTATTTTAAACCTACAAATGATTTTTTTTTTACTGGTAATTATTACAAAACAAGATTAATTCTGTAATAAAACCACTCATGTCCGGTAATGCAACAGAAGTCATTAATAAGATAGTGAACATTGTAATTTTGATTGTAGCCAATAAAATAGAAAAATTTATGAATAAAAAATATTTATTTTAAATTATAAGTATCTAGATATATTGATAGAAGGGTGTGTGTTTGTTCGAGTGATGGAGCTGAATCTTCTAGTTTTGTCTTCTAAGGAATGAGCAATATGCGGTCTTTAAGTGAAAGTTTGATTGAGTCCTGCAAACACTAAAAACATGTAAGCCGAACCTCCAGGAGATACCGGAAAAAGGTTTCTCTCTCGAAGGTTCTCTGACGCTCAAATTTAACACCCCACAAGAAAGGTATTCGGTAGGGTGGATAAGTGGTGATGGTATTACAGTTTGGATATCCCATCCGAGGATCGTGATACCCGCCTGCTATTTGGTGAGGGTGGACGTGTAGTAAATAGACCATTGAGAGAGTGGGGTTAGAGCTCTCTCTCGATGTTGGATAAAGAAGAGGTTAGGGGGAGAATGGAAAGCTTATCTCGATTGGCAGTGTAATGACCTGGATGAGAGCAGAGAACGACCGAGCGGAATGGCCAGGAGAGACAACTTTTGCCGAAAAACCAAAATCATGGAATCGACTCAAGGACGACTTGGATTGATAGCCTAGGCCAAAATTAACCTTATGACCGAAGCAGCAGAAGAAAAGCTCGAATGCAATCTAAGATGGACAAGAGAATACCATTGCGGACATAGAGATGGCCGAGAGAAGACAAGCCAAAAGCCGAAGTTCCAGCTTCAAGGAGAAGTTGATTTGGATTGACTAATGAAGCTAAAATATGAAGAATGCTCGAAGAAAATCTGAAAAAGATCAAGTGAATGAAGAGTTACCTGAGAGAGTGGCAAGATGGTCGTATCGGACCTTACTGGCGCCTCGACCAGAATGAGATATTGTTTAGATCATTTGGTCAAGGAATAATATCTCAGAAGATGAAGAGTTGACACACTTAGAATAATAAATCTAAGTGATTGGTCAAAAGAAGTCTGAAGAATTATCAAAAAAATCTACAAGCATTCGAAGAAGAAGCAAAATGGTAATCTGAAGCTCAAAAGGCTCGGATAGAAGATTAACAAGATGACTAAGCTTCATTCCAACAGTGGCACGTGAATAGGAGACATTTATTTGTCAAGAAAATGAATTTTGAAGAAGAAGTAGTCGAAGTCAAAATTCGACCAATCAGACAGCGACACCCAAGCAGCTGCTTCACCAGCTTATAATCGCAGGAAGAGGTGTCACGGTGTGACTAGTTTGCGTTACTGTGGATCACATATATAATGACAAAGGAAGTCTCAAGTCTTAGCCACCCAGGACGGACCAATCATGATGGCCAAAGCTGAATCTATAAAGACGAAACCAAGGGTGGATCTATAAGGACGAAACCAGCCAACATTGTGGACCAGTCATGGATGGACGTGGAATGAGTCATCTATGGGACAAAAAACGTGGCTGTAACCATGAGAAGGGATAGGCTACTAATCTAAGAGATAAGTCTCGTGATTATAGCCTATGGATCAGAAGATAAGATCAAACGACACAGCCAATCCCGCAAGAACACCCAATCTGAAAAGGAGATCAATGAAGACAAAACCGTAACCAGGCTATGGGATAAGCCTCGTGACTATGGTCAGAGCAGAAGATAAGGGCCGTGATTATGGCCAATGGAGAGACAACACACGGGATAAAAGCTTGAAGATAAGGGTCTTGTTGATACTTATCCCGATTTCAGCCAATAATGCGAAAACACCCAAACTGAAGAGATAAAGAGATGAGCATGGACTCCTATTTCGTTTTTTGTGGATAAAGAGATAAGAATGGACTCCTATTACGTCCATATAGATGAAGAGATGAGCTTGTACTGCTGTTTCGTCTTCTTTGGTTCGAGGATAAGCATGGACTGCTGTTTCGTCTTCACTGGTTAGTAGATAGGAACGAATGAGTGTCACGTAACCATTGGATGAGCTACCCACGTCCAAGGCACTCCTTCCCCTATAAATACCCCCCTGAGGCCATTCTTTCAAACCATTCTCAGCCACAACAAAGGTAAAACGAAAATTCTAGAGAGAGAGAGAGAGATAGAGAGAGAGAGAGAGAGAGAGAGAGAGAGAGAGAGAGAGAGAGAGAGAGAGAGAGAGAGAGTAGTGAAGAGCTAGTACGCTCAGAGAAGAGTAGAGCTTAGGCGATCTAAAGAGGAAGGATTCCACTAAGCTAGGAGAGTCCAAGGTGAGTCCCGATAGTATAGATTCATGCTAATGAATTCTTATACAGGTTATAAAGTAAGGATGAAACACTATGTGTGTTCATCTTATGTTATTGTTGTTTGGTAGAGGTTCTGCTTTATAACTTTCACAAATAGGAGAGTTTTGTGAAGAGTTATGCTGCAGAAATTTTATTAGGATTGCTGTATTAACTTTCACAAAAGAGGAGTTTTGTGAAGAGTTATGCTGCAAAAATTGTGAATAAGTATGCCGCATTAACTATGAAGAGTTATGCCGCAGAAATGGTTGTGATAAGTATGCCGCATTAACTATGAAGAGTTATGCCGCATAAATTGTTGTACTACATGTTGGTACATGTAGTGGAAGCATGATGGTGCGTGAAAGCCCATATGCTTGGAACGGATCATGTGGTGTGATCATTCACATGATCTTGTAGTGTTGTGAGTCCATCTGGTGTGATCATTCACATGTGGTTAGGGGGGTGTATCGGCAGTCCCGCTTTCCAAACTGATTGGATACGAGAAACCCTCGGTTCATGACGGGAGGAAGACTCGGAGTGACTTGGGTAGCGCCCATGGCCGAGTAATGCATGACGATGCATGATCGATTGTCACGAAGGATAATACGGGCCGACTGTCAAGGCAAGGACATGTCGGATTGATGTGCCGGTCTATGGTCCTTTGTGGTAAGTAGGCACGGAGCTGTGAACCGATACACCGTAGAGGCCTCGTTACCCGTCTTGTGCCTCTCAAGCATAGCCAATAGAGCTATGGTCATGATTTAGGCCTAGTGTAGTGTGTGCCTCTCATGCATAGCCAGTGGGCTAAGGTCATGATTGAGGCCTAGTGTAGACATGCATAGCCAGTGGGCTAGGGTCATGTTTGTGGTTTAGGCTTAGTAACTGGGTTACTATAGCCTCAGCCTGCATAGTAACCGTGAGGTTACTATGGACATGCCACCCTTGATTGAGTTTCCGCTTGTGTTATTGCTTTGATATTGTTGCATGGTGTAAGCATGCATTGCATTGTTTATTTTTGGGTTTTGGGTTGGGGAATTAACTGTTGTATAGAGGGTCCTGGACTCACTGGATAATCTTAGATTGCTCATGCCTCACCTATTTGTTTCAGTAAATCTCTAGGAGATCAGTAGGAGGCGTACGGAACGAGTCCGGAGTAGATTGGCGTTGGCTTTTGTAAAACCGGTTGGTTGTATAATATATGTATAATATTTTGGCTCTAGGCCTTGGCCGAAACTTATACTATGTTTGTAAGAATCCTTATTTTGGAATGGTATAATATATAGAGAATGTTTTGTGAAAATGGCTTGTGTTAAATGATATTAGCTTTGTCCAAACTAACACAACTCGAAACCTTGGTACGGGTTGAAAAACCTTAGGCCGAAGGTGTATTGCTGAAAGTATTTAGGATTTAGTCTTTGATTCGTTCTTAGTACTAGGACCTGAATGCTCTCGGTGATCATATTGTGGCGCTTTCGGTTTATCTATGTCTAGATCAAACCGGGGGTGTTACAGGCAGCCCCCCCCAGGAAACGTTGAGCATATCCGCTTCAGTCTTGCTGTTGGGTATGGCCGGCCCGTCGGGTTCCGATGTGGGTTTTGTGCTCTAGCGGTTTCTTCTCTTTGGTTTTAGGCGTTTCTCTTTCTTTTGGTGGTTTTGCTGTTCTTGCTCATCTTGTCCTCCCCTGTCTCTCGGCCTCTTGAGCCTCTCTGCCCCTTATCGTCTTAGCCTTCACTCCCTCTTTATACTTCCTTTACTATGATACGTC
Source organism: Thlaspi arvense (assembly GCA_911865555.2). Taxonomy (NCBI): domain Eukaryota; kingdom Viridiplantae; phylum Streptophyta; class Magnoliopsida; order Brassicales; family Brassicaceae; genus Thlaspi; species Thlaspi arvense. The sequence continues at coordinate 48,571,503 of OU466857.2, forward strand.
CCATCGGTGTGGTGTATGACAGGAGCAAGTGTGCTATCGCAGCACGCCTTCGACCAAATGCATGTGAACAGTTAGCTAGTGAGCTGTTGGGCAGGCCTAGACAAGGAATTAATCATTACAGCCAGGTCCACTGCTGATGTGTTGCCTCCTGGTAGGGTGCAATGAAAGTGGGGCCAACAATTACCCCCGACTTCTCAACTAATTGGAAATGAGTCATAAAGTCGACCCTTACGCCGTTCCTGCAAAATATTCCAAGCTTTGTTTTCTTTGATACCCGAAGATTTTGGAATATTCGGTGCCGCGTTAGAGCGATTCACCCCTGATCTTGCCATGCTTCCTGAAAGAGTACGAGTCTAGCCGAGATGAAACAAGGTTTCCAGAGAAACATGTAGGTTTTCAGAGAGACATTTAGATGGCTCATATCTCTGCTCGGCGTGCATCCCAGGAGAGTACACGCTTGCTCAAGATAGGAGAGAGTTAGATTCCTAGAAGAACAATTGGTCGCCCACGGATGAACATCTCACCAGAGGAATTTTGCTTCTTGCTTCGTGAGGCACTAAATAAGGAGCCATTTTCCTTCCCCATTAACTCTATGAAGAAGTTAGAGCCTTACAAGACAATATGGATCAATATAAGACAACGATGCGGTTTGAGACATCTGCTCAAGAACCACGGATGGCGCCTTGAGAAGGAGAAAAGATTATCCTTGTGCGTTGGTCGCTAACACGAGGGGGAGCTGTCACTTTTGTGCGGCATGTGCGAGCCAGCTAATGGTAAACAGGGTATTTCCCGGAGGCTTTACCCCAACTCCCTTATTGCCTGTACAGTCTTTGCGTTGTGCTTACGAGGAAAGTTTTATGGTTTTAGAATCATGCTTGCATCTTCCCTGGAGGAAAAGATTGAGAATTTAGGGAAGAGAAAGCTCCAGGAAAAGGCGATCTTGATTACCAGTGGTGCCATAGAAGACAAGCAAGTCTTTGGAAAGAGCCTGCTGTTTGAAATATGGATGAAGGAATTTTGATGGAAACGAATCACAAGAGTGATGCCCCCGGAGGATAAGATAATATGGACGAGGATAAGTATCACAGCGTCAAGCTAGGTAAACTTAAAGTCCTTTGATTCTTACGAATGGCCATCCGACGAGGGCTCTTGAATATCGTAGTCTCGCAAGATAAACAATAACAAGGAAGGATGAACAAATAGTTCTAGGTTTTATTCAATAATTGAGATGGGTTTTTAATCTTACAAAGAAAGCAAACTTATATAATAATGCAAAACCCTAGCAAAAAAGGAAAAGCTCATGCGTAGGATAAAAAGAAATTAAGAAGTAAAACCAAAGCCTAAGTATAAAGTCCAATATGTAAATAGTAAAGATAGATTGTACACAAGTCGTTTCGAATGGTGTTTAATGGAAACAATGTGCTGCATCAGGTTCGTCCTGCTAAGAAAAGATTCGGCTCTGAATGTGAACTGTTGTTGTCACCGAGATACTTCTTGAGATACTTGACGTTGAACACATTAGCTGTCTTTATGTCCAGTGGAAGTTGTAGTCAATAAGCATTATTATTAATCCGTTCCAACACCTGGACAAGATCGATCTTACGAGAATTTAGCTTGTTGTATTCACGTAACAATATGCGATTTTTGGTCAATACTACCCATACTAAATCACCTGGTTCAAATATCACCTCACGTTGTTTTGAATCAGCTCGCGCCTTATACTTCTGCGCTGATTAGGATAAGTTGGCTGATACCAACTCATGTGTCGCTTTCAAGGCATCAACATAATCAGCAGAAACTCCATGTGCACGAGAAGGATCAGGTACCGCAGTCAAGTCTAACAAACCCCGAGGTACGATGCTATACACTACTTGAAAAGGACTAAAACCCGAGATTCAATTAGTAACATGATTGTGGGTAAATTCTGCCTGACACAAACACATCTCCTAAGCTTTAATGTTATCACCTACAAGGCTCTGTAACATATTACTAAGAGCACAATTGGTGACTTCTGTTGACCATCTGTCTGAGGATGATCGGCGGTGTTCATGTCAATCTTGGTATTCAACATCTTCCATAATGAATACCAGAATTGACATAAAAAGCGAGTATCACAATCAAAGACAATAGAAGTTGGCCATCCATGAAGGCGATAGATCTCTTGAAAGAATAACTGCGCTACCTTAACGACATCGATAATTCTTTTACAAGGAATAAAATAAACCATTTTGGAGAACTTGTCAACAACGACAAAGATAGAATCATTACCATGATTTGTTCACGGAAGTCCCAGCACAAGTCCATGCTCACATCAGTCCATGGTTGAGTCGGTAATGGCAAGGGTAGGTAGAGTCCGGCTTTAGTTGCCTATCCCTTAGCTAGTTGGCATGCTCAACATCTCTTGACGAAATGCTCCACGTCTCTGCGTAAAGATGTCCAGCAATAAGAAGAAGTCACCATTGGTAAAGTGCGATCTCGTCCCACGTGACCTTCAGAATGGAGTTCTTCAATCACATGCAAGCGCAAGTTACAATTAGACATACACAGCTGGACACTACGAACGAGGAAGCCATCTACAAGTGTGAAATCATCATGGATGCCAGCGTGAACCATACAACTAAAGAAAGGATCCAAACCATACAATTATGAAAAGTGATATACTGCATTTTTAAGGCTTTGTAACCCATGGTTTTCAATGGATTTTCGAGTCAAAGTGTGCTTATCCAAATAACTGCTTTCCAAATAGTTTTAACCCTATAACCCTATTTATGTCTAATTGATATATTGAGTTTTTGAGGCTTTCCAACCTAAGATTTTCAATGATTTTTCGAGTCAAAGTGTGCTTATAGAGTCTTTTAGTCTTTTTATTGAGTCTTTTCAGGTTTTGGGTCGCTTTGGGAGAAAATGAGCCGTTTTGGGTGCAAACGAACATATGTGGATGCAGGACTATGCAAGAACGTCCAAAGATTGGCATTAGTTGAAGTACTTACCACCGATGGATCGAGCTGAAATTTGGATACAAGCTATATCTTCGAGTTAGCTTTCATTTGGAAGTGGTTTTAAGTCAATCCAACGGTGCGATCAAAAGTTATGCCAGTTTTCATGAAAGCAGTCCAGTCTGGCGCGCACAGAAGACCGAAGAATTTCCCGAGAGAAATTAGATCGATTGATCTAGATTTGGATCGATCGATCCGAGAGGCCATGGATTTCCAGGAGGATTTAGATTGATCGATCCAATCCAGGATCGATCGATCGTGGGTTTTAACTAACCGGTTTGGTCGCGCAGAAATAAGGAAACTTCGAGTTTTTCCTATTCTGACTTGCTTTTCGATAATCTCTCATCCAATTCGTGTCTTGACCTATAAATAATTGTTTTTCAGCCATTATTCAGGCACCCTCTTCTTTTATATTAATACTCTTAGGTTTTGTGCTTTGTAAGCTGCTTGGAGAGAAGAATCTCTACATCTTTTAAGAAGATTTCTGAACCCCTTTGGATTTCTTTTTTATTAGTTATGAATTTCTCTTCATCTTCTTGTTAGTTCTCTGCTTTCTTGTCTGAGTAGTTTCATAGTTAGGTTTAGAGTTTTCAAATGATTCATGAATCAATGAACTAGACATAAATAGGGTTATTCATCTAATGTCTTCGCCTATTGTTGTTCTCGTTGCTTAGATTAATTTGACCACTTAATCTCTGATTTATGGTTTAATCTATTCATGAAAGTGTTTTAGATTGCTTGATAGAACATAGGTGAGCAGATTGTCCTTAGCCAACGAAAGCTGATGTTAAGGCAATCTGTGAACAAATCGAACCTGTTCATTAATGCTTGTTTAGAATTTTAATTTCAAACGAAAGCTTAGATACTTAGGTTGCTAGACAAAGTCTTTGATGCCACGAAAATGGATTAATTATACCTTTATGTTTGAGTTCTAGATTGTTCTATAAACTGCCCTGAATAACTGTCTGGTTCTTAATCTCTGAATTCCTGCGAAATACCTAGACCTAGTGCTTTCTTTTACTGTCTTTAAACCGCTTTTATTTGCTATTTTTGTTTTACATTACATTCAACAACCATATTCTTGTCTTAGCTTAGTTTCTTTCATTAAGATTTGCAGTGTGACACTTGGTCCTTGTGGGTTCGATCCCTACTTTACTATATCATTTGCTGTGCACTTGCAGTAGTTCTATAGGGTTAAAACTCTGTGTATCAAGTTTTTGGCATCGTTGCCGGGGACCAATATCGTTACCTCTGAATCTAGGACTGAAGTTTAGTCTAAGGTTTACTAACTAGTTTCTTCTTTCACTCTTTTGGATTCAGGTGCATGCATAGAAGAAGTGAAGGTTCTGACAACCTCCTTCATCTAAACAACCAGGAACTTGCAATAGTAGAAAAGACTAACAACAAAGGAAGGAAAAAGAAGTCGAACCAAGTCACGATGGGTGATAATACCGACAATCAAGGCCTGCTGGAAGCTCAAGCTAACCAAGCTACAGAGCTCCAACGCATGCAACAGCAGCTGAATAGGTTGTTGCAAAAACAACAGTAGCAGCAAGAGCAGCAAACTATTGGGGATGTGGATACACCTCACACCTTTTATAGGAACAGAGTTGCCATATGCACACCAGCTATTGAAAGAGCAGATTATGAGATAAAGCCACAGATGATTGCACTTGTAAAGCATCATATGTTTCATGGCCTTTCTGCTGAGCTTCCAATGGACCACATTGAGAACTTTGAAGAGATCTGCAGTACAACAAAGTCAAATGGGGTACCTTCTGACTACCTCAAATGTAAACTCTTCCCATTCTCTTTGGCTGACAAAGCACAGAGATGGCTCAAATCCCTTCCTCCTGGATCTTTGACAAGCTGGGGACAATGCAGAGCAGCATTATTGGACCACTTCTACACTAAGTCCAAAACTGCCTCTTTGAGGAACAAGATCACTACTTTCCAGCAACATTCAGGAGAGTCTTTCTTTGAAGCTTGGGAGAGATTCAAAGAGTACCGCAGAGAATGCCCTCATTATAGGTTTTCAGATGAGCAGCTGCTTTGCATCTTCTATGATGGAGTTGATTGGGAATATAAGAACAACCTCAATGCTGCAAGCAATGGAGATTTCATGACCAAGAGTATTACAGGAGAATACCAACTGATAGAGAACTTGGCTGCAAGTTCGAACAATCGTTGCCCAGAGTATGATAGGTCTAGACGAGTCAGCAGTGTTGAATCACAGAAGATTGATGAGCTTACTGCAAAAGTGATTATGCTGCTGAAAGGAGACTAGAGAAGTGTGCAGCTCTGTGAAGAGAGAAGAGATGCAGTTTTCTGTCAGAATTTTGCTGCAAATGAGACTGATCAGCTGCAGGAAGTCAACTATGTGAAAGGACAGAGATTCACACAAAATAGAGGATTCAACCAGAACTACAGATTTCAGAGTGGGTCTCAGCAGCAGCCTTTCAACACATTCCAAGCAGCAGAATCCGTCCCATTTCAAGCTCCATTAAATGGTTCTCAAGATGAGCTGAAGGTCCTTATGCAGCAGCTCTTACTCAACCAACAGAAATCTGATAATGAGATCAATGTCAAAATGGATCACATATACAATGATCTCAATAGCAAGTATGAAGCAGTGAGTGCTGATGTGAAGAAGCTAGATACTCAGGTTGCTCAGATTGCAGAGGCCAACAAGAGACAACTTGAAAATCTTCCGAGAAAGGTTGAGACAAATCCAAGAGAGCATTGCAATGCAGTAATGGATCACGAGACTGCACCAGAGTTGGAGGCACAAAAGGTTGTTAAGACTGTTGCTGATTCAGATGAGAGGTCTATTTACATAGCTACACCGTCATACACTCCTAAAGTCCCATATCCGATGCCACCTAAACATTTAAGGAGTTCTATCAGTAAAGGGAATCTGGCTGGTTTTAACAAGATGGTGAGAAGGATCCCAAATCAAGTCTCGTTTGCTGAAGCTTGGAAAAGTTATCCCTTGTGTGATTTCTTTAGTTCATGCAGAGAGAGTCTAGCAGAGATTGAGGAACTCTTTAGCAAAGCAAGGATTACACCACCATCAATGAGGAAATTGCTTACGGTAGAAGATCCTGGGAAGTTTGTTGTTCCATGCTCTATTGCAGGAGTTGAGTTTGAGCAATTCCTGTGTGATTCTGGATCTAGTGTGAATACTAATGTCAAAAGACATTGCAGAGAAGTTGGGAATAACAGTTATGAACCCTCCTCAGATGACTTTCACATTCACCAACTCTTCCACCACAACACCTTATGGTACCATTCCAGACTTATTTGTTGAGGTTGGAAATTGTATAGTGCCTACTGATTTTCAGGTTGTCGAGATGGGCAAGAATTCTGATATGCCTCTGATTCTAGGAAGACCATTATGGCCACAGTGGGGGTAATTGTTGATATGCCTAATAAGAGAACCTCATTCTCTAACATTGCGAAAAAGGTTTTCTATAAGGCTGTCCCTACTGTTGGAACTGCAATCATGTCTCTTGCATTGCTGAAGCCACTATTGATAAGTTGTCAGATGTTTCTGAGGACAAACATTGTGATAAAAGTGGAGTTAAAGGCGAAAACACTCACAAGAGAATGGAGGACGCCAATAACATGGCCAAGGTGAATGAGAAGGTGGAGAGCAAAATGATCAAGGGAGATCCTCAAGTGACTTTAATACCTCAGAGTTGTGATGGAAACACAATTGAGTATAAGGTGAAGTGCAAAGGAATCCCAAAGCCTTTCTCTAAGTTTTACAGCAGTTCTTACATCTGAGATGAAGAGAAAGGACACGATGCTGTGAAAGAATTAATGAGCAGAGTTTTAAAGCTGAAAGTGTCTGAATGTGGAGCTTGTTTTGAAACAAGTTCTCATGATCAACCTGACTAACGCCAACATCCCAAGTCAAGCTAGTGACTTAAAACAAGCGCTTGGTGGGAGGCAGCCCAATGATAAGTGTATATATATTTCGCTCTCTCTTTATTTTCTAACTTCTAATTTTAGTTCTAAGTGTTTCAGATCAAAAAAAAAAAAAAAACGCCCAGAACCACCCTCACATCCCTTTCACCCATGTCCATGTAAGTTTTCTCCTCTCTTATCTAGTTCTTCATCCTTACCATATTCTTTTTTCTTTCTTCACACTGGGACAGTGTGATTTAAGTCTGGAGGAGGATGTTCATCCCTAACTAACACCATTTTCCTATGTTTTATTTTCTTTGAGTCAGTTCAAGTTGTTTTATTGAGTCAAAATCTTGTTGGGAACTGTAAGCTTTTGTTGGAACTAACCACATTGCATTGATGCTTGAAGAACCATTACTACAGCAATTGATTGCAGATTTTACTAGGTAGAAAGCTGTGAGCGGATCAATCTAACAGAGAAAGTTCATGTTTCTGGAGAGTATGAAGGATCCAAAGTTGACTTCGCCCAAATGAACTTTTATTTTCTCATCTTGAGGCTTGGTATACATTGAACCTGATTCCTCTTCCAGCACTGTCAAGATAAGTTTAGATGCAATCTCTCTTTAATCTTCCCTTAATAAAGAAATAAAAAATGTCTTAAGTCTAAGAATGGTGCACTCACGAATCCGTCTCCTCACAAGGAACACAAGTAGTGAGCACTCTTGAACATGTCTCCTCACAAGGAACACAAGTAAAGAGTAGTACCACTTTTAGGCTATAAAAGAAAAGAAAGTCGATAAAGATATAGAAATGACACCCTAAAAAAGTAGGGAGAAATCAACTAAGGGAGGAGAAAATAAGAGGGTTGTACCGAGATGGTCTATATTCAGGAGCTTGCAAGGGAAAGAATCTATAAGTTCTTTGATCGATACTCCCTTGATGTGACTGCACACCTAAATGAAATAAAGGGGTCAACAATGGAGAATTCGGATTTCTCTAAGGGATACTCAACCGTATATGGGACGATTGCTAAGCTTGTGGTAAGTATACTGACATATTATCTAATGTTGATTCTGTGGTATGTGGGTTCAAGATTGTTGATCAATGTGGTGTTCCAGAGAGTTCATAAGTCCCTGTATTTTAAAACCTCGACTCAGTTCTTAGTATTTGCTTGAGGACAAGCAAAATGCTAAGTCTCGGGGAGTTGATATACTGTGTTTTTAAGGCTTTGTAACCCAAGGTTTTCAATAATTTTTTCGAGTCAAAGTGTGATTTTAGAGTTTTTTAGTCCTTTTATCGAGTCCTTTCAGGATTTAGGTTGTTTTAGAAGAAAAGAAATCATTTTGGGTGCAAACACGCATATGGAGACGCAGAACTATGCAGAGACGCCTGACGTTTGGAAATTTTGAGGCACTTCCCACTGATGGATCGTGCTTATATTTGGACACAAGCTATATCTCTGAGTTATAATTCATTTGGAGGCGGTTTGAAGGCGATCCAACGGTTCGATCTAAAGTTATGCTAGTTTTTGTGAAGACTGTCCAAACCGACCGGTTCATTAATGCAGAAAAAGGAAATTCTGAGTTTTCCTATTTTGACTCGGTTTTGGAAGGAATTCGACTTAAAACGATCTAGGACCTATATATACTTATTTTTGGCCATTGTTGCAGCCACCTTTTATTTTCTATTCAGACTTTGAGCTTTTTTCTATTTGTGAGTTTTGGGGAGAAGATCTTTCTACACTGCATCTCTGAGAAGATTTCTGAACCCCAATTAATTTATATTTTATTTATTATTATGAATTTCTCTTCATCTCTTTGCTGTTATTCTTTTTCCATGTCTGAGTAGTTCCGTGGTTAGGTTTAGGGTTTCAAAGGAATTATGAATCATTGAACTGGACATAGATAGGGATTTATTCATCTGTTGTCTTCATCTATTGTTGTACTCACTACTTAGACTGAATTGATCACTTAGTGTCTGATCTAGAGTTTAATCTATCTATGAAAGTGTTTTAGATTGCTTGATAGAACATAGATTAGCAGATTGTCCTTAGCCAACGAAAGCTGATATTAAGGTAATCTGTGAACAAATCGAACCTGACCATTAATGCTTGTTTACAATTATAAGTTCAGACGACAGTTTAGAATCTTAGGTTGCTAGATCAAGTCTCTGATACCATGAAAGTGGATTAGTTATACATTCATATTTGAGTTCAAGACTGTGCTTATTTGTTCCCTGAATAATTGTCTCGTTCATGATCTTTGATTTCTGCAAATTGCCCTTGACCTGACGCCTGTTTTAATTGATCTTTTACCAAGTTTATTAGCTATTTTCGTTTTACAACCATCCAACAACCCATATTCTTGTCTTAGCTTCACTTCATTCATTAAGAATCATAGTGTAACCTTGGTCTCTGTGGATTCGATCCCAACTATATTACTGCGATTGTCTGTGCACTTGCAGTTTTTTATTTGGGTAAAACCAGAGTGTATCAAAAAGTAAGCAAACCTGGTGACGGAATTGTGCAGAATGGCCAGAAGACTGTGTTATCGGCTTAAAGCATCAACCACGCGATTGAGTTTTCCCGACTTATGGCAAATGGTAAAGGTGAACTGCTGTAATAAATTATCCAAGCTGCATGTAGCCGACACCTTCACATGACTTTCAAGATGATTCACTGCGTCATGATCGGTGAAGAGGATGAAATCACAATGTACCAGATATAAAACTCGACATCATACGTACTATAGCAACCTCGTGCACCTGAAAGCTTCTCGTTATAGAAAACAATTGGGCGAGGTAATTGGCTCAAAACTGGTATGATCCCCAACTTAGAGGCATCACAATGTAGCTCAAAAATGATGGAGAAATCAGGAAGAACATGAACTGGTGCAGTCGTTAACTTTTGCTTGATTAAAGTGAAAGCTTCAACCACGGGAGAAGTCTATTCGATCTTATTATCTCGCATACAATCAGTGATGGTGCCATGATTGTGCTAAAATGAGAGACAAACCTCCTGTAAAATGGGGCCAAGCTGTGAAAAATCCTCACCTATAAGACGGTTTGCGGTTCGGGTCAGGAACGTATCGCGTCAACTTTGCTCAATTCCATGGATAACCCCTCGCTTGTAATAACATAACTCAAGAACAACACACGATTAAAACCCAAACTCACACTTCTGTCGCACCACGAAAAGATTTTCACGCTGTAAAACCAGAAAAACTTCATGTATATGTTGAACATGGGCATCCATAGAAGCGCTAAAAACAAGAATATCATCGAAGTACACGACAACAAACTTGCCAATATATGGTCGCAATGCCTGATTCATCACCCACATGAAAGTACTTGGTGCATTAGACAGACCAAGCGGCAGGACCATCCATTCAAACAACCTTTCTCTCGTCTTAAAGGCTGTCTCTCATTCATCTCCAGGGCGAATCCGAATTTGATGATTATCACTCTTGAGATCCAATTTAGAGAACCCTACTGCATGGCCAGTCTGATCAAGTAAGTCATCTAACCATGGTGTAGGAAAACGGTAATGAACTATGATTTTGTTGATGGCTTGACTATTTACACACATCCTCCAAGAACCATCCTTCTTGGAGATAATAAGCACATGTACTGTACAAGGACTTAAGCTTTACCAAATGTGACCCTTTGCGATTAACTCTTCTACTTGTTTGCGCAATTCTTCATGCTTCAATGGGCTCATGTGATAGTGAGGACGGTTAGGTAAGACCACACTAGATACCAAGTTAATATGGTGTTGAATGTCACGTAAAGGTGGTAACTGCTTCAGAAAATCTTATGGAAAAATGTCTGCGAATTCTTCCAACAATGTAAGCAGCGGTGGAGCCAATAGAACCAGTGCAGAAAACGAAAGTGGTTTGCTAATCCAAGCCAACGCAAAACCCGCCTCTTTAAATGCTGTTTCAAAGTGTGCCTTAGAACAAAACAAAATCTGTTTTTATATGACCACCAGAACAGATTTGTCAAGATTCGTTGTTGTGAATGATGAAGACAATGTCATAGAGTCTGGATTTGATGCAAGCATGATTTTCCAGTTGTCGAAAACAAAATTATAGATGTTACTCTTGCCATTGTAGGAGACATCTCTATCATATTGCCACAGACAATCAAGTAGCAAGTGACTAATGTCCATAGGAGCAATATCACAATCTATGTATAAAACACCAATATAGAATAACATTAATGCTCGTTGTGTGACTGCAAGTTTGATCCCATCTTTTAACCACATGAGTTTATATAGAGTAGGGTGACCCTTACGCTTCAAATCCAGATTCTCTGTAGCTTCATCAGAAACCACATTCCTGCTACTACTAGAATCAATAACAAAGTGATAAAGTTTCCCTTTGATTGTGCAAGCAGACTGAAATTATTAGAATGCAACCACGGTTCTTCAACACGTATTGGTGTAAAACATATACATCACAACATCAAAAGGGTTTGAACTTCTCTGCTAGTACGATCAACCGGAAGCTCCCCTTCAAGTTCCTCTGTGCCATCTGCATCATAATCATCCCACTTCATCTCCTCGGTAAAGATACTACGCCATGTCTGTTTGGGACATACTGTTTCTCAGTGAACTGATTCGCCACACGCGAAACAACATAGAGCTTTGGGTTGTGAGGAACGCCGAAGCGTTTGTTCGCCACCAACAGATCCTTTCGGACCCGAAGGTTGTACACAAGCGGAGGCAGAAATATCTCCGATCTTCTTTCCACCGACATTGTTCTGTGCTACGTCACTTCTCGGTTTGACGGCGGTCTGGCAACGATTTGTCCCTGCATTCCATGTCAAAGAGCAGACTTAAATTGCATCTCGAATGCAATAGCCCTCTTATGCGCTTCAGCCACTGTCATTGGATCAAATTGTGCAATAGCGTTTTAGATCTGAGGATGGAAACCACCAATGAAGCGAGATACAAGCTGAATTTCACTATCAAACAATTCATTCCTCCTCAAAAGAGGAGAAAATTCTTCCATGTAATCATCAACTGAATGTGTTACTTGATGCAGATTTTGAAGACGAGTTAACATTGTTCTATCAAAATTAAAAGGGAGAAAACTTTCTCGGAGGAATTTGTGCAACTTTGCCCAAGTCGTGATCTTTGCTTTACCTGCATGAGAGCGAGAAGCTTTAACTTGGATCCACCACGATGCTGCTTTACCTTGAAATGGTGTTGCAACCAAAGCTACTTGTCTCTCTTCTGGTACTTGTTGAACTCTAAAATGTTCGTCCACTGCCAGGAGCCAATCAAGGAATTCTTCACCTCTCACGCCACCATGAAACTCTGGGATCTCAAGCTTAAACCTGGTTTCCCAACGACGATCGTCTTGGTTAACTTCTCGAAATCCACCTCTGTTTCCTTTATACGAACGATCATGCACAAAAGGATTCTCCTCCTCCGTCGATACTCCCTCCAATTCTTAGCTCTGTTGTACGTGTTGCTGAAGAACAATTTCCGCCAACTCCTGAATGGAAGTACGAATCATATATTGTATGTTCTCTTTCATCGCCAAAACTGTTCGTTCAGCCCATTCGTTTATTGGCTCGTCATTACGTTGAAGCATGTTTCTTTTCGGTTCCATGAACATATATAGAACACCAAACATGAACGTCGCTTGCTCTGATAATCAAAGTCTGTTGATTCTTACGAATGGCCGTCCGACGAGGGTTCTTGAATATCATAGTCTCGAAAGATAAATGATAACAAAGAACAAAAAGTTCTAGGTTTTTTTTTCAATAATCAAGATGTTTTTGAATCTTACAAAGAATGCAAACTTATATAAGAATACAAAATCCTAGAATAAAAGGAAATTAAGAAATAAAACCTAAGCCTAAGTATAAAGCCCAATATGTAAATAGTAAAGATATATTGAACACATGTTGGTTTGAATGGTGTTCAATGAAAACGATGTGCTGCATCAATAAGCAACTGAATCAGAAGTGCGATAAGTAACATGGCAAGGGTAAAGTTAAAAGCCACGAGGACTCAAACGATCAAGCAATCGAATAAGCATGCGAGCAAATAATCGAGCAATCATGCAAGCAAGAAATCACGCAATCATGCACACATTCATTCATTCGAGCAAAGAATTATGTGGACAAGCACATATGGGGGAATGATGGCCAACTGGCCCACGATGATTACCTTGTAGGCAAAGACCGCCTTAGCGGGCTACCAGTCCCTGTAAATTTCAGAGGTTCATACCATTACGTTATGACCTGCCGGGGTTGGAGGTGATTACGTGGTGGTCCTCCAGGAACTCCGCTGATTTCATGCCGCTCTTTGGATTGGATGTCGCGATACTCTTGGTCGGGGCAGGCTTCCTCGCATATGTAATAATTTGTTGCAGCTGTCAGGGCACACTTCATTCCTCAGTGCGGTAGGTTACATGACAGATTTTTATTTGCTTGCCGTGTGGAAAGTAGCACCGCACTGTTTCCTTTGCTTCTCACAAACTGGTTCTTTATCACTTCCATAGGTCAAGATGCGTTGTGTTGTCTACCCCATTAAAGAGGTGTCCCTTTGGTGTGCGGTTTGAGGCAGAGTTAAATGCAACCTTGACTCTTGATTTTTATCGTCCTCTAATTTTAACCCGGAGGTTGCAAATGCCTTTTTATCTCTTGCTGATTTCATAAAAAGGCACAGAAAAGGGTTACATTTTACTTCACCTTTGTAGCAAACCTTGCTCAATATTTTTCTTATTTCTTCTTCTTTTCTTCGGCTCTGCTGCCTTTTGCAGACCTCGGCGAAATGATTGACGAGGACTTTTCTTCTTTGGACGTTGAAGCACGGCTCGTTAGGCGTCGGTCAATGTCAGCCTGTCTTCAATTTCTGGAAGGTGCTCCTAGACTTAGGGTGTCCCCTTTAGCTCTAGAAGTAGGACCAGCCGCAAGCGTTCCTGCTGTTTGAGGCACGAACCTCTTCTTGGGATGACTAGCGTCTTGTGGTCACTTCTTCCTCACACTCCACGACATTGTCTTCATGAGAGATCCAAGGCCTTTTCAGGTTACTGTGGGACCTGGGGGAAGGCACTCTCGCCGAAGGAGCCTTGGGGCTTCGATGTGACAGGCGGGCACGTTCGGCTGATCTGACCATTGACGGTCTGGCGAAGGCTATCAGATCAGTAACATAGCTATGTGACTCTTTCATGTGGGTACTTGAACGAGAGGACATGGTCATGGAGGAGATGCAGCGGGTGCGTCTTAAAAAGAGGTCTCAGGATGAACCGCGAGGTGATTCTTCCATCGCTGGGGAGGTTGCCTCAGGTTCCCAGGCGAGAACCGGGTTTCCTTCCCTTGAAAAGCAATTGATTGCGGAACGCCGCTGGGTAGATTCCATAACGGCGGAGATCTGGATGCTTCGGGAGCGAATGGTCTCACTTTCCAATCAGGCAGCCCCGGCCGTGCAGACATCCCGCAAAGGTTCATCGCTAGGGGCGACATCAAACAGTGATTGCAGACGACGTGTAGAAGAACCAGATCTCCTGGAAAATTTAAAGGAGAGCGCGACTCTGGTACAGATATCCGGGCGGCCAACACGGACTGCAGGGTAAGCGGTCTGAACTTTGGGTGCACATCCGGACTCTGGAGCTTACATGGGTACTGGAGGTTTGAGCACCGAGGAGAATTCACCCTTGTGCTCCCGTGTCGCCTTCCTTGACAACATATTTTTCCTGAATGCTAGCATGGATGAGCCTCACGTGCGATGGCTCATCTTCTGATGCGGTCTACATGTGCCATTTTTCTCTTTGGCTTAGTCTTTTCGGCCGACTTCGCTCTTTCGGATGTTCGCCTTTAGAGATTTCGCCTCCTTTTCATTATCCACCTTGTCACGTGTGATGGGTGTAGCCCTCCGAGTCTTGTTATATTCTTTATCCCTTTAGAATTCACAATATGAAAAACCTAATTTACTTCAGTGTCTTTCTTCAACCTCTTACTACGCCGGCTCCCATGGAACTTGACCACTTTGAAAAACGACCCGTTTACTTGGGTCTGGGGGAGAGTACTCGAACTATCCCTGGTTGCCTTATAATTAACTTCCAATCGGGATATCTCACTTTAGTATATCGTAATTTCAGGAAAGGAGAGAGCCGTCAAACTCGGCCTTTCATGATCTTTTTGCCCCGGCGTCAGGATTGGCCCAGGGTGTAAGGACTTCTCCGGTTAAGGATGGCGTCCTTAGTGATTGAGGATTTTGACTTCGGCTGGGTGACACTCTTTAACGCACACTGAGACGTGGACACTGTCAACCGGATGAGACCCCATACCTCGATGGGGGTTGGCCCCATCCTCCTCGATGCCTACAAGGGCAGAGGTTTTGGAACAGGCCAGTCCGAGAGCGACGACTCCAAGTGGTGGCCCTTCCTGACTTCGGAAGCAGGGGTATCCTCCCCACTCTACTTTGTCTTTCGGCTCACTTCATGCCAAGTCTCCTGGATGGCTCCGCCTTCTCGAGCCTTGGTGGGTTTTCGATTATGCCGGCAGTCAGTCGCTTTGTAGTACTGCCGGCTACTTTCTCATCAGATAGCATACCAGTCTAGTCCCCTCCTTCTACCGCCAATTGTTTGGGGGGGGGGGGGGGGGGGGGATTACAATTTACTTACAGGGGGTGTGTGTTCATCTAAGTGATGTGTGTTCGTCCGAGTGATGTGATATGTATATAATTTACCCAATTTATATTACTACCGCAAGTGCACATCAATGCAGTTGTAGCACAAGAAGTTATCGAATCCCAAGGGAGTAGCCTACTTCACTACAAATTTTAGATTCAAATTATGCTAAGTCAAATCAAATAAATGTAAATCAAAACAACTAAACAAAACAGTAGCAAGCGATTGATTGAATGTTCTTAAAATTCAAGAGACTAAAAATGCTAAGCAAGGGTAAGTCGTAGGTTGAATCCGAGAATGCAGATTGAATACAATTAGGATATTATGAAGATCCGTTCTAGAATTCGAAACACAATTGTAAAACCAATCAACTCTCGTTGTAGAGATGATCTATGTCTAAATCCTAGAATTCTAAATATCTTGCAAACTCAAATAATTCAGACAAGCATTCGATTCAAATTCGATTGTTCACATAATATGTAAACCAAATCTCTTTGCAGATAGATATTATGCTGATCTAAGATAGTTTTGGTGATTAATAATGTTCTCACATCTATTAAAAAACCTAAGATCTGAATTCTAGGTGACCAAACTAGAACTAGCTTTTGGTACAATTATCCTAACATAAACTCAATTCTAACAATTCATCTTCAACCTATGAATAACCCTAAAACTAACAAGGAAACTACTCAGACATTGTGATTGAAACAAATATCACGAAAAGAATAGAGTACGTAAAAGATATAAAGGGGTTCAAATTCTTCTCTCAGAAGAATAGAGTCTCAGAATTGTCTCCCTAAAATCTCTCTCTCTCTCTCTCTTTCTCTCGCTCTCTCAATAGTATAAAACTTAGATGCCCAACAATGGCTGTAAAAACCTAAATATAGTCTAAAACACGAACTGGAGCTAAAGTGAAAATAATGAAATTTCTGGGCCAAACTTGTAAATCTTCAGAAGTCTTTTAAGACACGGGCAACAACTGGTTTTGGAGGGTGACGAGCGTCACTAGAGTGAGTGATGGCCGTCACCCCTTGAGAACTTCGTCTACTTGTTTGGAAGATCTTCAGTTTTGCTCCAGAATGCTCCAAAATCTCCATATGAGCTCCAAACGTACTTCAGCCTATAAAGACTCAAATAAGACTATAAAAGACCAAAAGACTATATAAATAAAACTTATATCATGGTTAAAAACCATAAAAACTATGATATATCATGATGGAGCTGAGTCTCCTAGTTTCGTCTTCTGGGGAGGGATGAGCGGTATACAGCCCTGGGATGAAAGTCAGACTGGATCACTAAAAACAATTAAGCTGGACCTCCGGGAGAACCGAAAATGTGTTTTCTTCTTGCAAATTCTCCGGCGCTTAAATTAGATAACGCTCCACTGGAAATCGGTACTCGGCAGGGTTGATAGGCGGTGATGGTATAACGGTTTGGGTATCCCGTCCGAAGATACCCGTCTGCTATTTGGTCAGGGGTGGATGTGTAGTAAATTGATCATTGAGAGAGTAGGGTTAGAGTTCTCTCTCAATGGGGATAAAAAAGCGGTTAGAAGGAGAAGATAAAGTTTATCTCGGTTGACAGTCTCTCTGGGGAACGTTGAACGTATCCTCTTCAATCTCGCTGTTGAGTTTGGCTAGCCTATCAGGTTCCAATATGGGTTTGGTGCTCCGACAGTTCCTTTTCTTTAGGTTTAGGTCTTTCTCTCTCTCTCTCTTTTAGTGGTTTTTTCCGTTCTTGGCCATCTTGTCCTCTCTCGTCCCTCCGCCTCTCGGGCCTCTCTGCCCCCTTTTCCTTTTAGTCTTCACTCTCTTTTTATACTTTCTTCACTTTGACCCGTTTCATCGGTGCAGCACATAGTAAGAGCAGATGTATTATTGCAGCACGTTTTCAACTTGGGAGACTTGCCAACTACCTAAAAATAGTTAATTAAAAAACTTTTGTGCAGATCAAAATAAAAATTTTATCATTACAGTTAGGTCACTACTAGTAAAATTAATTAATATATGAATTAATTAATATTTTTATATTTGTAAATATTTTTAAACAAAAGATATGTTGATTAATATTAATATATTTATAAATTTTTTAAAACAAAAGATGGAAATAGATCAACAATATATCTATTTAATGTTATATTTTTGTATTTTTACAATAATTAAATAAATAATGATACTACGGAAAACAAATCACAGATCACTCCATGATTAATTCGTTAATTAGACACTAGGCGCTGCCTGAGCATCCAATTAGCACCTATCAAAATTTTGATCAATGAGCATGATTGTAATTAAAGTTGGTTTGAGTTGTGCTATATGAAATCAAAATTTGGAGGAAAAATAAAACGTAAAAATTTATGAGAAGAGATTGGGTCAACAAAATGAGGTTAAAGGGAAGATCGAAAGGGACAGATAATTAATAAAGGAGAATGGAGGAAGAGGTAGAAGAATGGTCAGTCACGAGATTTAGTTTCACGAGAAATTGTTTTTCTGTGTTATCTAATGAAAAGGGTTCTGTGTTTATCTAATGAAAAGGACAAGCTTCTTCTTCATTTTGTCTTTTTGCATTACTTACCTCTTTTTTTTTCTTTTCTTATTTGTTTCGATACAGTAAGCATTAACTGTAACGTTCTTATTTACATGCATCTGTTCCTGTCTATGTTCATTATGTGTAAATGTGCACGTATATATACATATTTATTAGATACATATATATATATATACATTCGTAATATGTATAACAGAAGGGTGTATTTCACACCCAAAATAGAATTTTCTTTCTTAGATTGAAGTCCACTTGTAGTAACCATTCTTTTTGATGGGTTGTATCCACCAAAATGAAGGGCAGCCGTTTTCTTAATTTAGATGAAACTATTAATTATTATTATTCTTCTTGTATATATATTTTTTCTAATATGCATTCGTTCCTGATTTCCTAATTTCATTTGGTTATGATTGGTTATTTATGGTTGAACTATATGGTGCAAGGAACAGATTAACTTTATTTTATAATAAATTTTTTGATGTTAAAATTTTATTCTAAAAAAATAGGATTATTGATGTTAAGGTAACTATTGAAGGAAAAATAATTTATTTATTTTTTGTTTACGGTGATCCGGTTTCTAAATTTTGGGAACAAGTTTGGGAACGGTTAACAAGAATGGGATTGACGAGAAAAGAACCATGGTTACTTATTGGAGATTTTAATGAAATCACTGGCAATCCTGAAAAACAAAGAGAAAATATTAGACAAGTTTCTTCATTTACAATTTTTAATACAATGATTAGTATTTGTGGTTTACTTGAGTTTCCAAACCGTGGATATACACTATCTTGGAAAAGAAGACGGGACGGGCAAAATATTTGGTGTAGACTAGATAGGGATCTTGCCACAGAAGAATGGCATGACATATTTCCCTTTTCTGATGTGAAATATTTACGCATGATTGGATCTGACTATAGACCAATCGTTGCAATAATAGAAACAAAAAAACCCATACGGAGAAGACAATATATGCCTCGTTCCAAAAACGGAATGACCAACAAGGATGACAGATTTACGATCCATTAGTCTTTACAACGTCGATTATAAAATTATATCAAATGTCTTATGCCAAAGACTGTGACGAATGTTACCTAGACTGGTTTCTGAGACACAATCAGCTTTTGTACAAGGCAGACTTGATATTACTGCATATTTCATATGTTTTGCATACATAATAGATAGTTTCTCATGTATTTACCTTGCACTTTAGGCTAGTTTGCATCACTTTAGGTCCTAGAGTACTTTTGCACCAGCATTTGCATGTTTCTTGCATTTTGCATCACAATCAGGTTGTTTTCGGTTACTTTGGAGCTATGGAAGATTTGTGGACGTGCTAAGGCTCGTGAGGAAGTCCGTGGATACTTGGAGAAATCAGGATTGCATGCTAAGGACCTGAGATCGAGTAGCAGATCGAGCAAGGCAGGTCGATCTAGACGAGATCGACCAGAAGATCGAGTGTGGAGAACGATCTAAAGTACGGACGTAAACGATGCCATGCAGATCGAGGACCGGATCGAGCTTCCAACCCGATCAGCACAAGATCGACCCAGAGATCGACCAAGAGCCATCCGATCCAAGACGTGATCGAGTGCCAGATCGAGCTTCGTGATCGATCCCAGACCAACCTTATCCGTCCAGCCTGTTTTTGGACCGTAGCGAAGGGGGGGGGGGGGGGGGGGGGGGGGGGGGGACCATTGGCGGTTTGGCCATTTTTTGCAAAGAGCAACGATCCCTTTTCATTATTCCACCCTGTCGACTACTTTTCTATCATCTCTCTCGTTTTAGGCGATTCGCCATTGTAGACTTTCGAGCTTTTTCTTACTTTTATGTTTTGAGTATTGGATCTTTGCTTTTAATCAATCGTTTTTCATGTTTAGTTCATCATTTATTGCATTTCGTTCGGTTTACTTTATGAGTCGTGAGTAGTTTCATCAGTTTTTCGGGGTTGAGGGGATTCAAAGGGGTTGAAAAGGTTTAAAGTTTGGTGTTTTCTTGTTCTTCATCACCTTCTCTTCTAGGATTTGAGCGCTTAAGGCCTAAAGACTCTCAAGCCAAGATCTTTATGATTAGAGGGATATCTTACCTTGACGGGATTCAGATGTCCTGGAGAAGTCAAATCCTAGAGGCTAATCCTTCCTTTCCCACACACCATGGTCGTTTAGGAGATTAGTTAGGCCGTGTGTTTAAAATCTGTGTTTTTTGCCTTTCAATCTCTTTTTCCACCAAAAGCCATGGGTTGAAGAAGAGAATGAAAGAGTGATCCATACCACACGCCATTGATGGATCTTGATTTGTTTTCAAGGCCTAGAGACTCTCACAAAATGAGTAGATCCAAAGTTTTCAAACCAAGCTTGAACCTTTGAAACCCTTGAACATGATTCTCAACCATGGACCCTCTTTCTTAGTATTTTATCGTCTCTGTTAATCATTCGCTTGCTATTTGTTCGCATCTTGGTCGATTAGATTCATTCCTGTTCAAGCTGTTTAGTAGATCGATCGTTGTTGCTCGATCTAGTGGTCGATCCCGTGGTCGATTCACTAGTCGATTTTTATTAATTCATAGCTTTGCATTTTAATCATTCTGTTTGTTCCTTGTGGTAGTCTACTCGTTTCTAGTATTTTTAAAATAGTTTTGCTTTGCATTGGACTGTTGCATCTAGTTTTTAGGAATTTTACAAAACCGTTCATCATTTGCTTAGTTTTGCATGATCCTTGCATTCTCATTGCACTTTCTAGCTCCTAGGTTGGATTGATTCCTCTTGCACTGTACTACAACTGTGTGCTGCTTGAGTTTTGATAACCTCCTGTATTGCTTGCTTCTATAGACGATAAAAAAGTAGTTATCAAATGGCGCCGTTGCCGTCTTAGGAGTGTTTAGAAAGCATTGAGATTAGGGTTTTAGTAAAGACTAAGCCTTTGTTTTTCTTTTGGTTACTGATTTCTCTACTCTCAAACTTGTGTCTTTCAGATACATGAATCTACGTTCAAGGGGAGACAACAATCTACTTAAACCCTTGGACAACATTCATCAACTCGGCCATTCAAGACAAAGAAGAGTTAGAGAGCAAGCTAGAGCTTTTGAGGAGATTGTTCAGCAAGATTCAATGGATTTTGAAGCAAAGGCTGAGCACGAACATCCTGAGGGACCTCATGAAGCTGTGGGAAGGGGTAATGGAAACCCCCACCACGCGGCTAGACCCCCACGCATCATTGGAGCGGGAGATGCTCCCAATACTCTCCATAATAGGTTTGGGAATACTCCTCCTCAAGTGCATAACAATAATTTCGAGATCAAGCCAGGGTTTGTTCTGATGGTGCAAAACAATAAATTTCATGGGTTAGCTTTGTAGGACCCATTGGTACATCTAGACAACTTTGAGCAGCTTTGTGGAATGCTCAAGATAAATGGCATCTCGGAAGACAGCTTCAAGCTGCGCTTGTTCCCCTTTTCCTTAGGCGTCAAAGCACGACATTGGGAGAAGACTCTTCCACAAGGCACTATCACTTCTTGGGAAGATTGTAAGAAAGCTTTCCTCTCCAAGTTTTTTTCAAGCTCTCGGACAGCAAGGTTGAGAAGCGAGATCAGTGGTTTCACTCAGCGTCAGAATGAGTCATTCAACGAGGCTATGGAGCGCTTTAAAGATTACACAATCGCTTGCCCTCACCATGGTTTCAGTGAAGAGACCTTATTGAGTACTATCTACCGCGGAGCACTTCCAAAGATCAGGCTACTACTTAACACGGCAAGCAAAGGAAACTTCCTTGGTCAAGAGGTTGAAGAAGGCATGGAGCTAATTGAAAACTTGGCATTAAGCGATGGAAACTATTCAGAGGACTATGACCGTGCCCCAAGAGGAGCTGATCTTGAAGCCAACAAGAAGGAAATGAAGTCTCTACATGAGAAGATAGATAAGTTCATGATTGCTAACCAAAAGCATGTCCATTTTGTTGGTGAAGCCGCGGATGTCTTGGATGAGCTAGAGCAATGCCAAGAAGAAGAAGCTAGTTGGGCAGCTGGTCAGAACAACTACAAACCTCAAGGATGTTCACAAGGCTACAACCAGAATAACAATCTCTCCTATAGAAGCACCAATGTCGTGAACCCTAAAGATCAAGTGTACCCTGCTCAGCAAGCAAAACCATTCGTTCCCTACAACAAAGGTTTTCATCCGAGTGGTGATTTCCAAGGGCAAGGCAACTTCCAAGAAAACAAGGGCTATACACCAATGTACCCTCCGGGCTTCACTCCTCAACAACCGATGCAACAACAACAAGTTGATCCTGTCCAAGCCATGTTCCCACAATTAATTCAAGGGCAAGCATCTACAAACCAGAATTTTGCCGAGATGAACACTCGCTTAGACTCCTCCCTCACTGACTTCTCTACTCAGATTACAAACTTGAATAACAAGATCAAGCAGCTAGAGAAAGGAAAGGCAAGTACAAGTGGTCAGAATAGCTTACCAGGCAAGTGTGAGCAGAATCCCAAGGAATACGCCAACACTATTACACTAAGGAGTGGGAAAGAGCTTGCACCTACGGTTACTCCTAAGAACAACGAGGACGTTGTAATTCAAGAGGAGGAGGGTAAGCTTTCAGCTGATGATGAGATCAACTTCCACAATGTTTGGATTGAGAGACCAAGAAAGGGTAAAGAGGTTGCTGTAGAGAAGAAAGTGGAGTAAGCTGTTAAGGAGCAAGCTAGAAAGGCAGTTTGAGGAGGTTCTGAGCTTCAAAGAGGAGGATCTTCCTTGGTACGCTGACATTGTGAACTACTTGGCATGTGGGGAAGAGCCTTCGCATCTTGACAACTATCACAGGAAGAAGTTCATGAGGGACGTAAGCAACTACTTTTGGGACGTGCCCTATTTATACAAGAGAGGTGTTGACAGCCTATACAGGAGATGCGTGACAAAGGAGGAAGCAGAGACATCATCTTTCACTGCCATGGCTCTTCATATGGCGGGCACATTGCTTTATTCAAGACCACCACTAAGGTCTTGCAAGCCGGTTTCTGGTGGCCGTCCATCTTCAAAGACACCCATGAGTTCGTGAAGAGTTGCGAAGCTTGTCAACGGGCAGGGAACATCACTAAGAGGAACGAGATGCCTCAGGTTCCCATCTTTGAGGTTGACGTCTTTGACGCATGGGGCATAGACTTCACAGGGCATTTCCCTTCTTCCTACGGCAACAAATTCATTTTGGTGGCTGTTGACTACGTTTCTAAATGGGTTGAGGCCATTGCTTCCCCTACAAACGACTCTAAGGTGGTGATCAAGCTCTTTAAGAGCATCATATTCCCGAGGTTTGGAGTACCCAAGGTGGTGATAAGCGACGGAGGAAGCCATTTCATCAACAAGTTGTTTGAAAACCTTCTAAGGAAGTATGGCGTGAAGCACAAGGTAGCTACGCCTTACCATCCTCAAACGAGTGGCCAAGTGGAGGTCTCTAACCGGCAGATCAAGGCGATACTTGAGAGAACAGTTGGGATAACTCGGATGAATTGGGCAGTGAAGTTAGACGACGCTTTATGGGCTTGCCGGACTGCTTTCAAGACACCCATTGGTACTACTCCTTTCACTCTTCTCTACGGTAAAAGATGTCACCTCCCCGTTGAGCTGGAACATGGAGCATTGTGGGCTGTGAAGCGGCTGAATTTTGATCTAAAGACGGCTCAGGAGAAGCGCTTAATCAAGCTACATGAGCTTGATGAGCTAAGGCTGGATGCTTACGAAAGCGCTATGATCTACAAGGAGCGCACCAAGGCTGCTCATGACAGTAAGTTGGTGCCCAAGGAGCTTAAGGAAGGGAGTTTGGTGCTGCTTTACAATTCAAGGCTCAAGCTCTTTCTAGGGAAGCTGAAATCTAAATGGAGCGGTCCATATGAAATCAAGGAGGTATTACCCTACGGAGCTGTCACGTTGGTAGGAAAGAGTGGGAATGCATTCACAGTGAACGGACACAGAGTTAAGCCATATATGGCGAGTGCATTCGACAAGGAGAGCACCTTAATGCTTCTCCAAGACCCACCATCTGCCTAAACCAAGTAAAATCTAGCTAAAGACGTTAAAGAAAGTGCAATTGGGAGGCATTCCCATGTCTATCTTGTACATATTTTTGTTTTATTTCTCATTCAGTTTTATGTTTTTATCTTCTGAGTGTGTGGGAACAGGTATAAGGGATTGCAGGCAATGATCTTAGATCCAAAAGGAGTAAGAAGGGGCAAATATAGGCTAGAGATCGAGTGCTAGATCGACTCATTCATGCTCGATCTTTGCTAGATCGAGCTAGTGAATCGAGAGGAGTCAATCGATCTAGGCGAGATTGAGTAGACAAATCGAGTGGAACGGTCGATCATGAGATGACAATTCACCAATGCGTTCAGCCTGAAAAGCGAACGAGGTGTAGATCGATTGAGTCACTCGATCCTTGAAAAGATCGAGCAGTCTACTCGATCTGCCATTCGATCTCAGCCAAATCGACCCCCGAATTGATCCAAGGAGTACAGCCTAAATGACCAAAAGTCAAGGAACGAGAGAGTATAATCGATCCAAGACTCGATTCTAATCCAATCGAGTCACTAATCGATCAAATCTCTCGATCCAGCCAATCTGGGCATGAGATCGAGTCCTAGATCGACCAAAAGGACTCGATCTCATGCCGAGGTAACCAAAAATTTTCCCTTCCTTTCTCTTTTCCCTTGCTTTTTAAATTTGAATGGTGGTCAAGGCAAGAATCTTTGACCACGAAAGATATGCCTTGACCATACCTTTTGTCAGAAAACCGCTTTCATCACCCATGGTTTTAGATTTTTGTTGCTTTTATGTTCTCAACAACTTCACACTCTCTCATTTCTGTTCTTGCGAATTCTAAATCGAGAGAGAGTGCTTTTCTTCTTTTCCTAAAGGCATTTAGCTCCTACTTTCAATCCTGCAAAGGTATTTTTAGATTTTTAATTAAATCTTTTCAAAAATTCCTTTTATCATCGCTTGATCGATTTAAGTTGCTAAAGGTTTTAACGATTTTTTAAAAATAGCTAGAAATCAGGAAATATTCTAGATTTAATTATATCTCTAGATTTTTTTTTTCCTTTATCTAGTTACAATTTTTATAAATCTAGCAAAAATCTAGGATATTAGTTGCGAATTTCTTCCTCTTCCTTGTGTTTTTTTTTGTATTCGCCGCCTACTCTAACTCTCTCTTCTGAGAATTACCTTTCAGGAACCAATTGCACCTAAGAGAACCAGAGAAGTGGCTACACAGAGAGAAGAAGAGCAACAAGTGGTTCAAGAGGAAGGAACTCAACAAGTTCAAGAGGAGGAACCTCAGCAAGTTCACGAGAGGATCCGTTGGACTAAGGAGGAAAAGGCAGCGAAGAAGAGGTTAGAGAGGCTGCGCTTCGAGCCTACCAAGTTTGCGAGCAGAGACTTGTTGGCAAGAATGGATCTCCTAGAAGATTTTGACTTTCTTCTCCAAAACATGGGGCTCGCTTGCTTTTCAAGGATGGATTGCCCAACATATCCGCAAGTAACCTCTCTACCTTGGCGTTTTCCTACGAGAATCCGAGCCTCCCTACTCCCTCACAAGGACATCTCGCTTTCAAGGTCAAGAAGCGGTCCTATCACCTTTCCATTGAGGAGCTTTGTCAAGCATATGGACTCAACGCCGCAGCTAAGCAAGTGGAGTTCCCCCCTCTCAAGAACGCCAGCCTCATATGGGACGTACTTTGTGATGAAGAATACAAAGCCAACACGGCTAAAATCAAGAAAGTGAGGAATCCCGTTCTGAGGTACAATCTCAAGTTGCTGACAAACACTTTCAGCGGGCGGGCCGTGTCTCCTACGGTGACAAAGACCGAGTTATGCTTCCTTTTCCAAGGGATCAAGAGGATACTATGCAGCAGCGAAGACGAGAACCATGATCCGCTGATGGATGACCTTGGAAATGATGTTAACTACGAGTATATCCTAGCATCCTCCTTGGTGAAGTACAAGGCGTATGCTCTGAGGTGCAAGGCGAGTTCAGCTTACATTGGAGGGTTTCTCACGCCACTCTTTATCCAAGCCGGTATACCCCTTCAACGGTTCGAGCCTTGCGCGGACTGGTCATTCATGGACGAAACCTACATGCGCAATACCGATAGCTTTGGACCTACGCCAGCTCCAGGATTCTTCGCCTATCAGTTCTACAATGACTCAGGGAAGAAGAGTGTGTGCATCTTACCCAATGTTGCGGAGACAAACTTGGACAGCATCGGTACGATCCAGTTTTGCCCAACCCACGAGGAGTGTTACGCCCCACTTGTTGCAACCATGATGCCTATTCAGTCCGCGCGTGAGCAGTCAGAGTCACCACCATCAGATGGCGCAATGCCAGCCCACTTTGAGCTTCCCCGGATGGATTTTGAGCCGCGGACCAAGGCTGAGAAATTTCTTGCTTCAATGGTGGAGGTGCAGCGAAAGATAACTAAGTGGCAAGGGAAGATGATCAAGAAGCTTGCCAAGAAAGTCAAGGCGCTTCAAGGGAGCTCATCCGCGAAGTCTAAGGGGTCCAAGAGTGAAGAGGTCAACCAGCCCGAGAAGAGGAGGTGATCAACTGGCGGTATTGTCATCCGTGAGAAACGAGGCACCTCGCAATAAGCACGTCATTCCGTTCATGGTTTCCCCACCAAGGATAAAGGCAAGGACATAGCTCGACGCTCCTCTAGCAAGAGCAGCTCCGCTGGAACATCCTCAAGTTCCAGCCGAGTTTAGCTCCAAGGTACCAACAACCTTCCCTTGTATATACCGCTCACTTTCTTTGTTTTTCCTTGTGTTTTGGAACTCTCTCAAGTTTGTTTACCACCGGGACGGTGTCATTCAAGTTTGGGGGAGTGTGTGTGTTATTTGACATGTTTATTTTGCTCTTATTTTCTATTTGCATCCCTTGAGTCTTGCATACATTCTAAGGCATAGAAAAGAACAAAAAAAATGGTAAAATGTTAAAAATGTTTCAAAAAACTTCATGTAGTTGCATTCATTTTGCAAGCATTTTAGGATTGAGTCTAGAATTTTTAAGCATCTAGGTTGTTTACATTTGCATAAGGGGTTAAAAAGTTTCTTAAAAAGGTGTTTTAAGCTCATGAATTGTTTCAATGCCCTAGTTAGTAATTCTCTAATGCTTTGCTCACGCTTTGAAAGTAAGTCCTTACCATGCTTGGATCACTTGTTTTGATTTTCGTGACTTGAATTGAACGTTCATGATTTGAAACTTGTCCTAATAAGTGAGAACCCTAATCTGAATTTTTAATTATCATTCTTATGCATTTGAAAATAAACACATGGATCTTATACATATTTAGGCTCTCTTCCTCCTTTTACCACTCTTTGTGAGCCTAAGTAGAACTCCCACCATCACCCTTACCTTTCTTTCGAGCCAAGTGTTCTTGTGTGACATCATTGTGAGGCCTCTTTTCGGTTTGAACTTAGCATAATGTGTTACGTTTAGGCGACATGATTAGGTTCTCATATGATTGCTAGCTTTGCATTTTGAAGCTAGTTGTAGGCTTAGGATATGTTTGGGGGGTTTGATGGGATTGCTTTCTTCTTTATATGCTTACGGCTTCAAAAAGTTTTGGTATTTGAAGTGAATAAAAGGTTTTAAGTGAAAGGCTTTGTTTTCAAAATGTATAATGCTCTAAGTATTTCAGAAGATAGCTCTCTCAACAAAAATAAAAAAAAATAAAAAAAGAGAAAAGAGCCTAAGAGCCAAAATAAAAAGAAAAGAAAAAGAAAGAAAGGAATAAGAGAGCTATCAATAAGAAAAAAAATAAGGAGCTAAAATATTTTCAAGCCTTTTCACTAGCCTAAAGAGTAAAGATTTTTTTTTTATATTTATTTTGGGTTTGAGCTTAATAAAGGTAGTCTCTAAGAGGGTGAGTGAGCTGAAAAGAAAAGAAAATGAGAGGGGTTTTAGGATCATTGTTAGTGTACAAGGGTAGATGAGAATCTAATCATGTATGCATCAATTGCCTTTACTTTTAGCATTATGCATAAAGTTCATACCATTCGTGAGAGAAACCCATTGCATTGTGAAATCCTCTTTAAAATGAGATCATTTTATGCTCATAGCCTTCACCCTTAGCCAAATGTGTTTTGCTTTAAAGTGCATAAGTTTGTGATGTAAGCATCAAGGCTCACACAACCGGAGCAAGCAAGGAAAGGAACAAAGGAACTAAACCAGGAGAAGCATTGCTTGTAGCTGAGGATTCAAGAGGATTCCAAGGAGTATCAACGAACCAGAGAGGATTTATATGTCAAGAGGGGTCCTTTATTCAACCAAAGGAACCGCCAGTTCTATTTAAACCAGGAGAGAACCAAGATCAAACCACCAGAAGAGCAAACCGGGCGCCTAGAACCAATTGGGAGCCGTTTAAGGAAACTTGGAGGAGAAGCACATTTTATTCGACCCACCCTCCTATTCTATATTCCCAGAAGACATCAGAAGATATACAAGCCATTATACAAGCTGGAAACCGGAGCCTAACCAAAGGAGAATCATCAAATCCACCTAAACCGCCAAATCAAGCCAATGGAGCATTATTGGAGTCATCTATGGAAAGTTCGGATTTATATTCTATGAAACCATCATTCAACCGTCCTTTGATGATTACTGAAGCTGTGAAGATCCCTAAACCGCCAGACCAAGTCAATAGCCAAGCCCAAACCAGCCTAAACCAAGAAGATATCAAAGGAGAGCTACTTACCAAAGATGGAACCAACTTTATTGGTTCAAGAAGAAAGCAAGGAAAGAAGGACCAACGACTACATCAGCCACTCAATCTCGACCCTTCATCATCACCAGAAGATTCAGGGCATTCATTTCGTGCCAAAGACCTTCAAGAGTTACCCCATTCAGCGCCAAAGACAAGGATCCTCCCATTTAAGCCTAACGGCTAGTTGAAGATTATTTCTTGATCTTTACTTCACTTTTATGTTTATGACCGTTTTATATCATTTATTTGAGCCTTATATAAGCTCATTACATTGTATTTTCATAATCACGAAATCATCAATCAAAGAAAGTTGTTTTGTTTCAAAGAAAAGTATCTCTTTGTTTACATTCTTGTTCCTGCTTTTTATTAAGTTCTTTTGAGGGATTCAAAGAGCTTGTGAGAAGTGTAGAATCTAGTTGTTCTTGTGAGGATTAGCCCTTGAAGAACTAGAGTCTAACCTTTGGAGTTTGTGGTCATCAAGCTTCAACCAGACTTTCAATCATTCAAGTCTTCATTCCACCCCTTTAAGCTAGAAGCAACGATTTCAAGGGAACATTACTTGAAGTGATTTCGAGTCTTGTGTCAGTTTGATTCACGGTTCGATCGTTAATGATTGTTAAAGGATGAGTTTCTTTGATTGTTTGGAATAGGAGAGTCATGATTTGAAATTCATTGTGTGATGAGTATGGCTAAGTTCTTTGGAGTATGAGTGTGCGCATTGCATTTTAGAACTAGTAACTAGGACGTTGAGATTGATTCATTTGAAAGACACCTTTGCAAGAAGCTTAAACCCCCGTTTGTTTTAAAACCTCTCTCCCTTCTCGACTTTTGTTTGCTTGAGGGCAAGCAAAAGACAAGTTTGGGGGAGTTGATATTACTGCATATTTCATGTGTTTTGCATACATAATAGATAGTTTCTCATGCATTTACCTTGCACTTTAGGCTAGTTTGCATCACTTTAGGTCCTAGAGTACTTTTGCACCAGCATTTGCATGTTTCTCGCATTTTGCATCACAATCAGGTTGTTTTCGGTTACTTTGGAGCTATGGAAGATTTGTGGACGTGCTAAGGCTCGTGAGGAAGTCCGTGGATACTTGGAGATATCAGGATTGCACGCTAAGGACCTGAGATCGAGTAGCAGATCGAGCAAGGCAGGTCGATCTAGACGAGATCGACCAGAAGATCGAGTGTGGAGAACGATCTGAAGTACGGACGTAAACGACGCCATGCAGATCGATGACCGGATCGAGCTTCCAACCCGATCAGCACATGATCGACCCAGAGATCGACCAAGAGCCATCCGATCCAAGACGTGATCGAGTGCCAGATCGAACTTCGTGATCGATCCCAGACCAACCTTATCCATCCAGCCTGTTTTTGGACCGTAGCGAAAGGGGGGACCATTGGCGGTTTGGCTATTTTTGGCAAAGAGCAACGATCCCTTTCATTATTTTACCTTGTCGACTACTTTTCTATCATCTCTCTCGTTTTAGGCGATTCGCCATTGTAGACTTTCGAGCTTTTTCTTACTTTTATGTTTTGAATAATTGATCTTTGCTTTTAATCAATCATTTTTCATGTTTAGTTCATCGTTTATTGCATTTCGTTCGGTTTACTTTATGAGTCGTGAGTAGTTTTATCGGGTTTTCGGGGTTGAGAGGATTCAAAGGGGTTGAAAAAGTTTAAAGTTTGGTGTTTTCTTGTTCTTCATCACCTTCTCTTCTAGGATTCGAGCGCTTAAGGCCTAAAGACTCTCAAGCCAAGATCTTTATGATTAGAGGGATATCTTACCTTGACGGGATTCAGATGTCCTGGAGAAGTCAAATCCTAGAGGCTAATCCTTCCTTTCCCACACGCCATGGTCGTTTAGGGGATTAGTTAGGCCGTGTGTTTGAAATCTGTGTTTTATGCCTTTCAATCTCTTTTTCCACCAAAGGCCATGGGTTTGGAGAAGAGAATGAAAGAGTGATCCATACCACACGCCATTGATGGATCTTGATTTGTTTTCAAGGCCTAGAGACTCTCACAAAGTAAGTAGATCCAAAGTTTTCAAACCAAGCTTGAACCTTTGAAACCCTTGAACATGATTCTCAACCCTGGACCCTCTTTCTTAGTATTTTATCGTCCCTGTTAATCATTCGCTTGCTATTTGTTCGCATCTTGGCCCATTAGATTCATTCCTGTTCAAGCTGTTTAGTAGATCGATCGTTGTTGCTCGATCTAGTGGTCGATCCCGTGGTCGATTCACTAGTCGATTTTTATTAATTCATAGCTTTGCATTTTAATCATTCTGTTTGTTCCTCGTGGTAGTCTACTCGTTACTAGTATTTTTAAAATAGTTTTACTTTGCATTGGACTGTTGCATCTAGTTTTTAGGAATTTGACAAAACCGTTCATCATTTGCTTAGCTTTGTATGGTCCTTGCATTCTCATTGCACTTTCTAGCTCCTAGGTTGGATTGATTCCTCTTGCACTGTACTACAACTGTGTGCTGCTTGAGTTTTGATAACCTCCTGCATTGCTTGCTTCTATAGACGATAAAAAAGTAGTTATCAAGACTTATTTCAGATAATATTTTGATAAGGATTAACAATTCCTGTAAGAAAGACTACATGGCGGTAAAAACATATGTGAGTTAAGCATATGCTAGAGTTGAATGACCGTTCACAGAACAATTATTAAGAAAAATGGGGTTTGCAGAGAAATGGATAACATGAATGATGTGGTGTATTGAATATGTGTAATATAAGGTTCTAATTAATGGTCATCCACGTGGAAGTATTAAACCAAATAGAGGGCTCCGGCAAAGAAACCCTCTATCTCCATATATTTTTATTTTATGCATCGAGGTACTAATAGCCAATTTGAAGAAAGCTGAAAAAGAAAAACTACTTACGGGACTGAAAATAGCTCGGGCAAGCCCACCGGTATCTCACATGTTTTTATACGGATGACAGCTTATTTTTTTGTAAAGCCACACATGAGGAGTCCAATATGTTACTCAAAATTCTAAAACAATATGAGTATGTATCAGGTCAGCAGATAAATTTTGATAAATCATATGTGCAATTTGGACATAAGGTAGACATGACGATAAGAGGAGCCATTTACCAAACAATGGGTATCACAAATATCTGGGAAATGGGAACTTATGTGGGAATACCAGAGAGTCTAGGAGGGGCAAAAAAAAAGATTTTTAATTTTTTTTTAGAGAGGCAGCAAAAACTTGTAAAGGGATGGACATCAAAATTATTATCGAAAGGGGGTAAGAAGGTTCTTATTAAGTCAGTGGCAACAGTAGTACCAACATATGCTATGTCCTGTTTCCGGTTACCTAAGGCGATAATGACTCAGCTCACAAGTACAATTGTAAACTTCTGGTGGAGTACTAATGGACAAAGAAGAGGTATGGATTGGCTAGCATGGCATAAACTATGTACACCTAAGTGCGAAGGGGGACTTGATTTTCGAGTGATAAAGGATTTTAATACTGCATTACTTGCTAAACAGCTATGACGGCTCATCGATCACCCAAAATCCTTATTTGCAAAGGTTATCAAGGGTCGATATTTTCGACAGGCCACTCCTCCAGATCCGATACAATCATATTCTCCATAGTGTGGGTGGAAGAGCATTATCTCAGCTCGATCTCTGGTACAAAAGGGCTTATCAAAAGAGTTGGTTCAGGTCATTCGATATCAGTTTAGAACGACCCCTGGATTCCATCCTCACGTCTGAGATCAGCATCATGCAGATGGTACAATTATTACCCCGAGCTGATAGTCAATCAATTGATAGACCCTTTAACATCAACATGGAATGTACAACTAATTAAACGATTAATTATTCCGGAGGATATACCGCTAATTACGGGGATGGAAATGACTAAGGAACATATACCGAATTTGTTAAGTTGGGGCTTTACAAAAACAGGGCGATACACGGTCAAGTCTGGATATATTACTGAGCAAATGTTTCCCAGGTTAATGTTATCTCCAGTTATCATGGGCCATATGCCAGTAAATTATAGGAACAGGCCTGGAAGGCCAAATGCCCACCAAAAATGAAACATGTTTTGTGGCAAATCATCTCCGGATGCATAGCGGTAATGCATCGGCTACGCAGTAGAGGTGTCAACTGTGATCCTCAATGTAGTAGATGTGGCGCAGAGAGGGAAACTATTACTCATACACTCTTTTTGAATGTCCACCTGCTTTCCAAGTATAAGCACTATCACTGATTCCTACTCCTCCACAATGGTTTTCAACGGATACCTTATATTCGAATATGGCACATTTATATCAGCATTTACCAGATGTATCCTTGGTTATTATGGTATATTTGGACAATGTGTAATGAAAAGGTTTTTTCAAACATTAATCGATATCCTCCCGAGGTGGTTCGAATGGCGATAACAGATGCAAAGGCATGGGAGATGGCTCAGGTGGATCAAATAATGGTCGACATGCCTTAAGGTATCCAGGCAGCGCCAGAATCAGCCTATAGTGGATTCATTTGTCATATAGACGGATCATGGAAAGAGTCAGTAACAAATGCAGGGATTGGATGATTTTGTCAGGGAGTTGGCACAATGGGAACCTTAATGGGTGAAAATATGCCAGACGGTGTTTATCAGCACAGTATTCAGAATTAGAAGCATTAATATTGGTGATGCATAGTATGCTTAAAGCTAGAAGATTGACAGTGAAGTTTGTCATAGACTGTTCCAAGTTGGTGAAGATGGTCTCTAATCCAGTGGAGTGGCGAGCTTTCACATTGCATTTGGAGGAATATGATAGAAGTAAAAGAGAATTCGGTTCTTTCTCGATATCACACATTCAACGCACGCATAACACAAAGGCAGACAAGAGAGCACGAGGTATTCAAGACTACCTTTATCCGCTACATTATGTAAACTTATTTACACCGGTTTAGATTTCTAATCCGTTCTAGGAAAATGAGGCTGTTGAGAAAAAAAAAATTAGAACGAAAGAAATATATTAGTAAATAAAATAAAAAAGAAATGATTTTTAAATACAACATTTATTGTGATTATCTAAAAAAAAGAAGTGAAGCGTAACATTTATAAATGAATGAAAATAACACTATTTCTACCAAATATTAGATTATAATACGCGTGTATGCGCAAAATAAATATTTTTATTATATTTTTTATATTAAATAAAAAATATAGCTAAACTTTGTGCAGTTGAAAATATAAATAAAATATGAAATATGTGAAATCGAGTATAATTTTATATATGTTTAGTGTTTATTTGTTTTTGGATAAAATATATTTTTAGAAATTAAGGTTTTATATGTTGATAGTTTTTTTTATCTAAAATATTGATAGGTTTTTTTGGTGTAAAACATAAAAAAATTAATAATTTCAAATTTTATATATTATTTGATAAACATGTTTAGTGAAAAAGCTGAGGTGACAAAAAGAGAAGAAAAGTTAGTGTATTTTAATGTTAACATGGAAATGATAAATTTCTTAAGATAAAAAAAATATTTTGATTCGTTAAGTTAAAACTAAATTAATATTATTTTTAAATAAGAAAAAGATTATATCATATGTGAATGTATTCTTATTATAAAAAAAGAATTCGAAATTATAAATGAAACAAAAAAGTAAACGGATAAAAAATTAATGTTTCTGACTGGTTTAAACGCTGCGGTTACGGAGGGTTTGTGGAAGCAAGCGATTGCCAGCTACAAAAATTTTGGACGAAGAGATGAGCGGAGAGCTATCAGAAAATTTTGTACAACATTGAAAAATAAGAAATTTTGATTAAATACAAAACGATAGAAACAGTTTTAGTGATTGTTGTTAAATGCTAAAAACTTCATCGTGCAAAAACATAATTTTTACGAAAAAATATCAGAAAACTAACCAACATCTAAATATTATAAGTCACTTATTTATAACTCATACTTTCATGTATAAATATATGTATTTTTGTCAAAAACAATTTAACCATACATTATAAAAACATATTACAAAACATATACTTCGTTATTTTCTTTTAACACATAAAAACCATTTGATTTTTTTTTTTACAAATGTATGTGTAGATATAAATATTAATTGGGCAAAAGTCAAAGCCGCATGCAAACTTGTCATGCATACTTTTTGTTAACTTCGATTACAGTCCAATTTTAGTTTTAGTTATTAGATAATTTATATATTTTTTTTAAAAAAATCTCTATATGTCATAAAAAGCGGTGATGTGGTTGGTCTTTGGAACTCCCTACATTCTCCCGGATTTCCGTATCAACATAACACCCTGGAATTTTCTGAATGTATTGACTGAACACCCCGATACGTTTGCCCAATACGTTTATGCCTCCTTTAATATCAAGCTGATGCCCGATACACCATCACGATTCTCCTTGGATCCTTCTTCTTCCTCCTTGGCTCTTTAACTAGCAAACCTGAGAACACACAACACTAAAAATAGAAAAATTAAAAGCAAAAGCAAGTACATACGATGATAACATGGGAATGCCTCACAAGAGTGCTTGTTTTACATCTCTAGGCTTGATGTGTTACCCAGTTCTTTTAGTTGGGGAATGGAGTTAGAGAACTCTTTGCGGATCCTTGTGGAAAAACCTTTGTGACTAATGGTGGGAACTGCTATCTCTGGGTTACGCGTCAGATCCGCCCCATTAGACCCGCCCTGCTGCGGGTTTAGATTATTTTTAACCAAAAAAAGACTTGTTGGATCCACGAGTTATAGATCTGAGACCTGCACCCGCCCCGCATTTATCAAGCGGTTTTGGCGGATAGCCCGTTTGATAGTGATTTTTTTTGTTACCAAACATTAAAAAATTTGCATAGAAATGAGAGATGAGATAGAGAGAAAGATAGATAAAATGGATTATTTCAGAGAAAGAAGATTTGATTAAAGAGGATTAGATCATATATCTAGTATTTGAGAGGTAAGAGAGAAAATGAAAGAAAGATGAAAAAAAGAGACGGTGCGGCTGCTTAAGAGAGAAGAAGTGGAAGAGACATTATGTTTTTTTGTTTTCTTTTAAACAACACACAGTTTTTTAGAAACTACATGCAGTTATAATTTAAGACAACATACACAAAAAAAAAAAACATAACGGCACACACATACAATAAAAAAATGGCACACTATCACTTATATGCAGGTCCCACAAATCCGCCTTCTCAAATGTCATGACCTGCACCCGCTTTGCCATATATAAACTCTGACCCGCACTCGCTTTTGTTTATTTAAAATTTTAATTTGGTTGACCTGCACCCCCCTGTAGCGGGTTTAGCGGAGCGGGACCTGCGGTTAATGATCCAAATTCCCAGCGCTAGGAACTGCTCATTCAAGTGGGTAGAGTGTGCTTCTTCAGCACTTGCATTATACCCATGGATTCCTTGGATGGTGTTGATTGACTTAACAAATGCAAAAAGCTGAGGTTTGCCTTTGCACTTGACCTTGTACACCACTCTTTCATCAGTTGAGCTTAGCATCTACAAGCTCAAACCTTCAGAGAGAAGACTCAGTGTGGATTCACCTCTTTTGGCTTCCTTTGGAAGCTCCCGGGATGCCTTCTCCTTTAGTGTGGGCTGGGGTTCTTCAATGAGAGTAGGCAAGCAGCATCCATCAAAGCTTATCCCATCATACGTATTGATGAGAGGTCAATTCTTAGCTCCTGCTTGTTCTCTTTCAACCTCTAGTGAATAAGCTTGCTCCTCAGCTCCACACTTTGCTCCATTTGTACCAAACTTAAGAACTTCATCATCACTCAGTCTTAGCTCAATCAGGATTTTCTTCACATCAAATAGTGCTCCAGCTGAAGCTAAGAATCGCCTATCCAAAATGATTGGATTCTTTATTTCACCTTCCAAATCTAGTACCACAAACTTTGCTGGTACTTTCACCTTTTCTATCATAATATGCAAGTCCACTAGCAAACCATCAGGGCTTCTCCTTGTTCCATTAGCTAAGACTAGAGAAATGCCATTTTCTTTAAAGCTTGTGTAGCCTAAACTCTTGGCTGTTGAGAGAAGCATCAGCTTTATGCTGGCTCCAAGATCACACAAACAGCTTTTAAATGAGAGGGTTCCCACAGCACAAGGCAGAGTGAAGCATCCTGCATCTCCAAGTTTTTTAATGACAATGATTTCTTCAGCTTCTTGTGGTGCAGCTTCTGGAGTTAACAAGTTGTATCTACTCAGCTCTTTTGCTTTGGCCATAAGTTCATCCTTGTTGGCTATTAGACTAGGAGGAAGCTTATGTGGTTCAACAAGCATCTGAAAACTCTTCTCAACCTCTTTCATAGATTCAGGAAAAGGCTTGTTGTTCAGCTACATTCTCCTTCTTAAACCTCCCTGATAATGGAAGAGCAGATTTGTAAGGTGGAGGAGGTATGCAGGCAGCTCCTACTCTTCAGTAATCAGCTTCTGCTTCTCCCTACACTTACGAGTTCAATGTCCACATTGAGTAGAGCAGGTTTGACTGGTGAAAAGGGGTAGATATGATCAGGACCATAGAGGAGTCTCTTTAATTCAGCAATAAAGGCTTCATTATCTGCCCGACTTGGCAACTCAACTCAAGAGATTGCATTACAGAATTCATTTGGGTTAGCTTCAGGCTTTCCAAGAAGCTGACCTAGGGATCTTGAGATTGATGTTATACCCTTGTTGATTTCCAAAGTCTTGACTCTAGCATTTAGATTTTCAATCTTGGTGGAAAGTTCACCATACTGGCTGTCTATTTTATTGTGGACATCAGCAAACTTCTTTGCCATTTCCATCACATTGGTAGCTTGACCTTGTAGAAGTTTGTGTAACACCCCTTTAATCTCTGTATCAGAAGGAGTGGAGGTAGAACATTGTCCCTAAGTCGCAAAACCTGAAGGAGCAAAGGTATGCTTAGGCTGAGAGATGTTCTGGTTCTCTTGAAATGTATTTTTGGGAATAAAACCTTGGATGATTGTAGCTAACAAGAGGTTTTTGCTCCATGTCTTGGCCTTGAGGAGGGTAAACCTAATCTTGAGGATTGGCTACATCGTTGTTCCTATAGGAAAGATTGGGATTCCTGAAGTTGGTGTAACCCTCTTGTCCTCATAAGTAATTGATAGCATTCATTTCTCCTTCATATTAGGAGTCATATAGTATAGGTTTTGCATTACATTTTATCCTTTAAAGTCCAAAAGTGTCTCTTTTACATCCATTTCATGCATAGCATGCATCTAGCTTAGGATTGCATTTTGCATACACTTTGAGAGTGTTTTCAGGACTTTATGGAACTAAGAAGGCATTGGGCAAGAGGATGGACCAAGCAAAGGAAGGAGCTTCAGCAAGGAGAAGCAGTTCCAGGCGAAGAAGTGTTCATACCAGCCAAGTGTACCGTGGAGAACAATCCTGTTCTTCCACAGTACGATCTGCACCGAGCAACGCGTGTCCGTAAAACGAGGAGTTTCATCGGAGGCGAGTGATACCAACGAAGAGGCAGTCGCACACTGATGAGTTTGCCTGGTATGAGGAACTTCAAGACATCCCGATGTACTGCACCGAGGAGAACAAGCACTCACCTTCCTCGGTCTTGGCTATTTCCAAAGTGTTGACCTTCTGTTGACTAGGTCTATTTTGGGGTTTTCCTATAAACAGCCTAAGTAAAAAACACCACTTTATCCAGTTTTTACTTTATCCTTATCTTATTTAAGCTTTTGCACCAAAAACCTTCCTTTGTAAGATCTTGCCAAGAGATCATTGATCTTGAGGTTCATTTGCTTAAGTATTGTTATTTTCTTTGCATATATTGTCTTTTACCTTCATCTAATCATGTTTACCCTTAATCTTGAGGATCTAAACATGTTTAGTGAGTAGTCTACTTTTAAACTTTAAATTAAGGTAGATTAAGGTGGTTTAATGATTGATTAGGGTGCTAGGTTATATCTTTGTTAATCTTTTCTCTTGTGATTGTTTTTAATGTGTTGTACATCCTTTATTGAGAAAAAGAAGTTAGGGGTGTTTGACTTGCATGTAAGGGTTTGTTGAAATGCTTGAATGAAGTTTGTTGCATGAAAACAGTGTTTAGATAGCCATGAGTCTTTGCATCTATCATTTATTGCACACTTGTTCTTAATGCTTTAGTACTTAAGTAAAAGGGAACTGATTTTGAATACTGATTATGCATGGGAGTGTGAGTTAGTATTTGATCCATTGCTTGAGAGATAAGTAAGCTCAACAGTTCTAGGATGCTTATTAGGCTTTAAGGACCTTGTTCTTAATGCTTATTAGTTGTATTTCCACAATTGAAAGTGGGTTAGGAGTTTGATTAGTAAAGAAATTATTGCTAATGGATTAGATTAATCTTTATTAGTGATCTTGCTTAGAGATTAGACATTGATTGTTTGTTTTGTACCCTAGTCATGATTTAAACCACCTAGATCACATTGCCTTAGTCTTGATCCTAGCATTTAATTATATTTCGAATCATGATTAGTATTGCTCTGTTTTGCTTTGTTTTATTGCATTTAGAATTGTTCTGTTTTGCTTTTGTCACTTGGTTACTTGATTACATTCTTTCTTGCTTGAGTGTGATTGATTGTAAAACCCTTTTTGCTTAGCTCTTCAAGATGGTTGCATCTTCTTTAACTTCCTCTTGTTTGGATTGGTTAACTCATTGCTACTATACTATACCTAGTGCAATGAGGTTGCACTACAAGGCAAAAAAAGCCTTGTGTCAGTAATTCACTTCCTCAACCTGCTGATAGGGCTCAGGTTTTATCCAAAAAAAACTACTGCAAGTGCACAGCAATGCAATCGTAGTATAAGGGGTATCGAATCCCAAAGGAGTATGTAA
This sequence comes from Thlaspi arvense, assembly GCA_911865555.2. NCBI lineage: Eukaryota > Viridiplantae > Streptophyta > Magnoliopsida > Brassicales > Brassicaceae > Thlaspi > Thlaspi arvense. The sequence continues at coordinate 48,611,191 of OU466857.2, forward strand.
ACTACGCTTTCGATTATAGGTTCAGATTAAGCTAAGTAGTAACTAGCGTATGTAATGCGAAATAACAAAATAAAAGTAAGCAGGCGAAATTTGTTTGATCTAAGACTCAGAAAACTAAAAGCGCTAAGTCAGGACAATTTGCAGGTTGAATCCGAGAATGTAAAATGCATGAAATCAGGAATGAATAAGAACCGTCTTGAACATGAATCGCAAATATATAACTAATCAATTCTCATTGCAGAAGTTAACTATGTCTAAATCACAGAGTTTCAAATCTCTTTGCAAACCCTAACAATCTAAACATGCAGTAATGATCAGGTTCAATTGTTCACAAAACTCCTAAGCCAAATCTCTTTGCACTAAATCGTTTTGCTCATCTAATGCTAGATCAGGTTATCAATAATGCTCTCACATCTATTAAACAACTTATGATTTCTGGATTTCAAGATGATGTGTCTAAGAAATCGATTTTAAAGCAAGCAGAGATGAAGAACCAAAAGATAATCCTAACAGATAGCAGTTCTACAAACTCTTCATCAACCTTTGAAAAGCCCTAACTTAACTAGCAAATTACTCAGATATGATCATAGAATCACAAAGCATAGCTGAATAAAATCGCATTGAAAGAATGAAATAAAAGACAAAGGGGTTCAAAATCTTCTCCAAAAAGAGTTCAAGATCTGTCTCCCCAAAAGCTCTGAATAAAATCCTCTATAAAGCTCTCTAAATTCTTTAAAACTAAGATAAAAGCCAACAATGGCTGAAAACCTAATATATACAAGCTAAAACACGATCTGGGGCGTTCTTGTAAATACTGAAACTTCTGGGCCAGTTCTGCAAACAAATCTCCATCTTTTAAAAACAAGGCCACGACTCCTTCCTCTACGGGTGACGAGCGTCACCCAAGTCCACATTTTCCTTCCGAGTTGCACACTTCGTGGCTTCATCTTGCAATGCTCCAAAAGGCTTCAATATCTCCAATTATACTCAGACATGCTATAACCTGCAAAGACTCTACTAAGACTCTAAAAAAACCAAAAAGACTCAATAAAAAAGAATAATATCATGGTTAAAAACCATAAAAACCATGATATATCAACTCTCCCAGATTTTGCTTTTGCTTGCCCTCAAGCAAACATCAGACAAAGAACAGGGCCGAGATTTGAAAACAAGAAACAGTCAGCTAAACATTAGGAACACCACATTAGTTAACACTTTCGAATCCACATACCACAGAGTCAACACAAAATCAAATTTCAGTCTAATCATCACAACCTTAGCAACTCTCTCAAATCCAATTCAAATCCCTTCAAGAAAACCGAAATCTCTGCTGCTAACTCCTTATTTTTATCTAAGTGTGATATCTCATCAACGTTTTATCATCTCAATCACTTACAAATTCTTTTTCCTTCCTAAACAACTGAACAAAGCATTCTCAATACAGCTCTCCTATTTTCTCTTCCCTTGATCTTTTCCTTTTTGATTTTTTCGATTTTTCAACTCTTTTCTCATTTTTTTACAGTCTAAGATATGGTGCTACTCAATACTTGTGTTCCTTGTGAGGAGACAGGTTCTTGAGTGTGTTCATTATTGTTGTTCCTTATGAAGAGACAGGGTCATGAATGTACCATTCTTTTGACTCAAACTCTTAAAAACTACATCAGAAAATATCAAAGAGAGACTGCATCTAAACATACTTGTCATTGTTGAAAGAGAGAATCAAGATCAATGAGAATTAAGCCCCAAGATAAGAAGTTTAAAGTTCTAAAGGTGGAGCTAACAACAATTTTTCCAGATTCTCTAAGAACCTAAACCTTCATTGCTAGACTGATCTACCTATGATTTTCAACTTAGTAAAACTTGTAATCAACTACTGTGGCAATGGTTCTTATAAGCATAAACGTCCTATGGTTAGTTCCAAGAAAAACTGACAGTTTCAAAATTTTGACTCTATAAAATCAGGTTTTTGACTTAACTTTAAGACTCTAAAAATCAAACACAATGTACACAACGTCAGTAACCACCTCCCCCAGACTAAAACAACACTGTCCCCAGTGTTATTAAGCTAAGAGTTGGTCAAAATGAAGTATGAGAACGTGTAGAACAGAGTTGAAAAAGTGGTACCTCGCGAAGGGACGTGTGACGAGTGTCACCACGTCTGAAACTCCAAAATCGATAAGTCAGGTGTATATAAACGTTATGTTATCATTTGTACTATAAAGTCAGACTATTAGACCACTCTAACACACATTTAATAACACCCTAACGTAGCAATAAAGACCTGGTTTCAACAATCTCACAAAATATCATCAAAGTAACTGACAACCGACTAAAAGAAAACATAAAAATGACTCAAGAGAAATAAAAGAAAAGAGAAACAGAAACAAGTAACCAGATAGTAGAGGCTCTAGTCCTCATCCTCGCAAGGCTCAGTAGTGTAGTGTGGGCGGACACAACCACAATTGCTAAGTGTAGCAACAACATCCAGTAGTCCCTCAAAGCTGTCAATGACATACTCCTGAAAAGCAGCCATGTCCATGGGTGTCTGTAGTCGCGGAAGGTGCCTGAAAGCAGTGATCTGGCGTCTGGATGGTCCAGCAGTAGCAGCAGTGGAAGCGCCAGCAGTAGCAGCTCTAGCTGGACGCTGAGGAAGTGGACGCAGCAGACTCGGATCTGGCAGAAAGCGTGCTGTTTGGCAACTGTATGCCAATATACTCTCCAGCAGTGGTAGTGAATGTCCAGAGAACTCGCGGCTTGAGCCAAGTAGCATTGCGTAGATACTGCTCATATATGAGGGCTCTGTCATTGCAAATGCTGCAAGGTGATACATCGATCTGAAAGTGCTGGAAGATCGGTGTCAGGAGGCTACCTACGCTCTCAGTCTTCTTCCCCGGACTGGTGAATGACTTGGTCTTCAAGGAGACCAAATGCTCAGCGAAAATAGCGTCAAAGTTGGCGCGGATCATGCTCTCCATAGGTATCTCATCAGCCAGCATATCAACGAAGCCGTAGTAGAGCAGAAACAGCTCACTAACACGCGTCTTGCTCGGCGCAGACTTGCACAAGATGGTGTTACCAAGAAGGCACATAATGTACCTCATAACTGGGTGTCGAACGTCTGTTTGCATGCTCGTCTTGCTGTCATAGACTCCATTCCCGAACTTGGACCAGAATGTCTGCATGTGGGTCCACTGTGATGGAAGGAGAACGCCTGTAGGGTGGTCAGAGAAACCATAAATCCCGCAAAGCTCCATCAAACTGATCCTGTAGCGAATCCCGCGGATCAGCAAAGTCAACGTGCCTTCCTGCGCACGCTTAGTCATCTCGTTCGCGTAGTACACGCGAACAGGTGAGAAGAACTGTCGAACCAGGTCTGGGTACACATCGTACAGCTGTAATGTCATAGTGCCCATCCCGATCCTCTCGAGAGTCTCCAGAACCTCATCCAGAATACCCATATTCTGCAGCACGGTGGTGTCCGTAAATCTGGTGGGTTTAATCTTCACCTCCTGCCACGCATTGTAGAATAGCGTTTCATACTCATCCCACTCCTCCTGAATGTCACAGAATACACAGGTGTCCTGTGCTATCTCCAGCTTCGGAGTTCCTGCCGAAGCCATTCCTGAAGTGATGTTCCGATCCTCTTGCTTTGGCCATGGAGGCCTGCAAACTAGGTAGTTCCTCTTTGACTGCGCGGAACCTGAGTGCTCGAAGACGAGCCTCGCTGTCTCTTCTAATGTCGAGGCATCTGAAAATTCAAACCAAAGATCAACAAAAACATCACCAAAATTAGTCAATTTTCAAAATTTTGAAAAATCAATGAATTAAGGTGAAACAACCGATGGCGATTAACAACAGTATTACCAAGAACCCAGTTCAAGAACCAGTTCATCCGAAATCACCCAAAATTTCTAGATTTGTGCAAATTTCATCATGAACTCGAAATTTCAAAAACTTGCAATTCAACCGATAAAATCACATATGGATGGTATCATTCATGTAATACAACCTAACTAATCATGATTCAACAGTTAAATCAAGCTAATCAAGTTGAAAATTGAATTTTACCAAATATATGACGGACTGAAAATTGGGGATTCCGAACACATACCTTGCGAATCTTGAAAACTGAGTTGAGATTGTGAAAGAGCACTAAAATCCGCACAGATTAGGCTTTTGAATCACTCAATTTGGTTAACAAAATTAAAAGTTATGATTTGAAGAAAATTTGCTATGTGTTTGTTATTTCTGAATTATGTCGCGAGGAAGAAGAAGAGAAAAGCGTAAATTGCGTACCTGGTCCGGATGGGTGATGAGCGTCACCTTAAGGGTGACAAGCGTCACCCATTTTTTTGTCTGGTCGTCTTTTTTTTAACTAATTAATAAATATATTTACACAAAAATAAATCACTAAGTACAGAAAATAAAACTTACCAATGGGTTGCCTCTCACTAAGCGCTTGTTTAACGTCATTAGTTCGACTTTGATTGGCTGTTTAGATAGCTGGTGCATCATCCAGATACACAATGTGTCCTGCTGAAATCTCGACTTGCGCCCAATAATGCTTCACCCTCTGTCCATTGACAGTGAACTCTTCTCTTTTGGAGTTAATTAGGACAATGGCGCCATGTGGTATAGCCTCTTTGACAGTGAAAGGACCTGACCATCGAGAACGCAGTTTGCCAGGAAAACGCTGTAAACGAGAGTTGTAAAGGAGTACCTGTTCATTGGGCTCGAAATGTCTGGAGATGATCTTCTTGCCATGATATGCCTTTGTTCTCTCCTTGTATAACTTGGAGTTTTCATAGGCTAGATATCTGTATTCATTCAGTTCATTGAGCTGAATCAAGCGCCTCTCTGCAGCAGGCTTCAGATTGAAGTTCAGCTTCTTGATAGCCCATTCTAATTTGAACTCTAGCTGCACTGGTAGATGGCACACCTTGCCATATATCAGATAAAATGGTGTTGTTCCCAGAGGCGTTTTGTATGCTGTCCTGTAAGCCCACAATGCATCATCCAGTTTTGCTGACCAATCCTTCCTTGTCTTCCCAACTATCTTCTCTAGAATCTGCTTGATCTGTCTGTTGGAAACCTGAACTTGTCCACTGGTCTGGGGGTGATAAGACGTGGCCACTCTGTGCTGTACACAATACTTCTTCAGCAGCTTGTCAAAGACCTTGTTGACAAAGTAAGAACCACCATCACTTATGACAATTCACGGGACACCAAATCTGGGGAAAATAATGGTTTTAAACAGCTTCAAAACCACTGCAGCATCATTAGTAGGAGTGGCTAACGCCTCTACCCACTTAGATACATATTCAAAAGCAACCAGAAGGTATATATTCCCATAAGATGAGGGAAAAGGGCACATGAAGTCAATGCCCCAACAATCAAAGACTTCAACTTCAAGGATAAAGTTCTGTGGCATCTCATGTCTTCTGCTGATCTTTCCTCTTCTCTGACAAGTATCACAGCTTGTAATGAATGCTTGGGCGTCCCTGAACATAGTAGGCTACCAAAAACCAGCTTGGAGAACCTTGGAGACTGTTTTGAATGTGGCAAAGTGTCCAGCATACTCTGAGCCATGATAGTGAAACATGACATCTTGGACCTCTTCTTCTGCTATGCATCTCCTGTAAATCCCATCAGCACAATGTCTGTAAAGATATGGCTCATCTCAATAGAATCTCCCAAGTTCTCTCAAGAACGTCTTCTTAGCATAGCCCTTGAAATCATTTGGTTCATCCTCTGCAGCAAGATAATTAGCAATATCAGCATACCAGGGCCTCTTTGGATCATTCAAAGCATAAACTTGCTCTTGAAAAGCTGTTCCCAAGCTTGCACAAATCGTAGTCAGAGTTTGAGATTGGTGACGAGCGTCACCGTCTTCATTCAAAAAGTGGGTCGTGACTCTGCTTTGTTGGTGACGAGCGCCACCCCCCTGGTGTCGCTCGTCACTGCCTTGCAGTTTCGTGAAAACTGCAGGTTTTCAACACTTTCTTCCTGTAGTCTAATTTCTACCAAGTAGACGTTCTCTTTAGGCAAGAAATCATTTATTGGGACATTATCTTCAACCTGAATCCTGGATAGATGATCAGCAACCCCATTCTCAACTCCTTTCTTGTCTTTCACTTCAATGTTAAATTCTTGAAGAAGCAGAATCCATCTTAACAACCTTGGCTTTGCATCCTTCTTCTGCATCAGATACTTCAGTGCTGAATGGTCAGTATGGACCACGACCTTGGAACCAACAAGATACTGCCTGAATTTCTCAAATGCAAAGACAACAGACAACAGTTCTTTCTCAGTTGTTGCATAGTTCTTCTGAGCTTCATCCAATGTCATACTGGCATAGTAGATGGCGTGGAGCTTCTTGTCTTTCCTCTGTCCCAGCACTGCTCCAACTGCAAAATCGCTGGCATCACACATCACTTCAAAAACTAAGTCCCAATCTGGAGGCTGCACAATATGAGCTGTAACCAAAGCCTGTTCGATCTGTTCAAAAGCAGACTTGCATTTTTCTGTGAACTCAAACTTCAAATCTTTACAGAGGAGAGCAGTAAGAGGTCTTGCAATCTTGCTGAAGTCGTTGATAAATCTTCTGTAGAACCCAGCATGACCCAGAAAACTCCTCACGGCTTTGACTGAATCAGGTGCTTGCAGACTTGTCATCACTTCAATTTTTGCCCTATCCACCTCTATACCATCTCCTGAGACTCTGTGACCAAGAACAATGCCATCTTGTACCATATAATGGCACTTCTCCCATTTCTGAACCAAGTGCTTCTCTTTACATCTCTGTAGAACTGCACACAAGTTGTCCAAACAGCTCTTGAAGGAAGACCCATAAACTGAGAAGTCATCCATGAAAACCTCCATAAACCTCTCAATTATGTCAGTGAAAACCGACATCATGCATCTCTGGAAGGTTACAAGAGCATTACACAGTCCAAAAGGCATTCTGCGATGTGCAAAGGTGCCATAAAGACAGGTATAAAGTGGTCTCCTCCTGATCATCTGGATGGATGGGTATCTAAAAGAAGCCTGAGTAGCAATCAAGGAAGCAGTAATACTTGTGATACACCAGCCTCTCCAGCATATGATCGATGAAAGGGCAGAGGGAAGTGGTCTTTCCTTGTGGCTGCATTCAGCTTCCTGTAATCGATGCACATCATGTGTCCTGTCACAGTTCTGGTTGGAATCAACTCATCCTTGTCATTCTTCACCACTGTAACTCCTCCCTTCTTAAGGACCACGTGCATGACACTAACCCAAGTACTGTCTGATATGGGATAGATGATTCCAGCACGCAGCAGCTTCATAATATCCTTCTTGACCACATCCTGCAGATTCGGATTCAGTCTCCTCTGGTGCTCCACTGACGATTTCGATTCATCCTCTAAATGTATCCTATGCATGCACAAGTCTGGAGAAATCTCTGAAATATCATCAAGAGAATAGCCAAGAGCTTTGCAAAATTTGTGCAGCTTACTTAACAAAAGAGTGAGCTCTGCATTGTTCAATGAAGCATTAACAATAACAGGATAAGTGGAGTTTTCTCCAAAGAATGCGTACCTTAACCCTGCAGGGAGCTGTCTAAGCTCAACTTTTGGTGCTTTTGCTGCACTCCAGTCACCCATTGCAGCAGCTTTCGCAGATGTGGTGACAAGCTCATCCTGTGCAACCAGTTGCATCACATGTGCAGTAACATCCATCATCTTTGTGTAGCCTGTAGCAGCTGCATCCAGATGTTCATACTCTGCTGTAGAAGTGATCAACGCCCTCTCCAAGGGGTCTTCTTATCTCATCTCATGAAAGATCTGATCAGCAATGTTGGTAAGAATATCCACATAGAAAGTCTGTCCATCTATGGTTGGCCTCTTCATCAGCTTGTCCATTTCGAGTTGTATTACCAAATCACCAACATTCAGCTCTATTCTACCCTTCCTGATGTCAGTAATAGCTCCGGCAGTAGCCAGGAAAGGCCTGCCAAGAATCAAAGGGTCTTTGGGTTCTTGTCCATACTCCAGAACCAAAAAATCAGTAGGAATCATGCAGTCTCCTACTTTGATAGGAACATCCTCTATCACACCTTCAGGAACTCTGACTGATCTATCAGCTAGGACAAGAGATATCCTTGTAGCCTTAAAATCTGTCATCCCTAAGTTCTTGGCAACAGAATGAGACATAAAGTTCACACTAGAACCAAGATCACATATTGATCTCTCAAACCTGCCAGAAAAGATTGTTTAGTCTAAAACAAAGCTCCCAGGGCCTGAAAGCTTCTCTGGCACTCTGTTCTGAATCACTGCACTAATCTGCTCGTTGATCATCATTGCTCCAGCCTCTAAGCTCAAGTTGTTGGTCACCATCCTCTTCACATACCTCCTTATAACAGGAGTAATCCTCACATCATCAATCAATGGTATCTCTATGACCAACTTGTCCATGATATCCTTTCATTTAACATCTTCAAGCTCTTTTTTAGACTTCTTAGGATGCTTAGGATAGGGTATCTTAGGCTTATACACCTTCTCCTTAGCATTATGTGAAGTTTCAGTCAAAACTGCAGTTGGTCGCAATGGGTGAAGAGAGTCACTGGATTGGTGACGAGCGTCACTCATTTTGGACAAATTGTGAAAGTCTGCTCGAGCTAGGTGACGAGCGTCACCCAGCTGGTGACGATCGTCACCAATTTGTGAAGAAAAATCGTCGGGGTCTTGCTCAGTGGGTGACGAGCGACACCCATCATGGGTGATGAGCGTCACCCGTGGTTTTTCAGCACAGATTTCATCATCTTCATACTCTTCAAATCCAACGAAATCTCTTGAGCTCGAATCCTTATGCAACACTGGTTGCAGGTTCTTTCCACTTCTCAATGTGATGGCATTTACATGGTGTTTAGGATTAGCATCAATCCTTCCTGGAAGGAATTCCTCTTGCCTCTGAACTGCTCCTGCAGTTTGAGCAACTTGAACATCAAGCTTCTTCATATGAGAGTTCAGACTCTCAATTTTCCCATTCAAGTCTTGATAGAGAGAATCCATCTTGCCATTGAAGTCCACTGTCAGCATCTGTTGTCCCTCTAGGATCTGTTCCAGCATAGCTTCCATCTTGTTCTCTTGTGGAGGTGCAGATTGGTAGGAAAAAGAACCATAGTTCCTGTTGAAGTTGCTGCTATTCTGGTAAGGTTTCTGGAACTTTGTCTTCTGGAACTGAGGCTTGGGTGTGTAACCAGGCGAGTTCTGATTCCCTGTGAAGGTACTCTTCTGTTATTGTTGTTGTATCCTCTGTTCCACTGTTGATTTTCATACCTTTGCCCCTGAAATCCTCCAGCATTGATGAAATTCACATCTTCCTGCTCAATCTCCTCTGGATTTTCGAAAGTCTCTACTTCTACAGCAAAGTGGACTGACTTCTTTCCCACCAAGAGGCTGTGCATACTGTCCAACTTAGCCTTGACTTCAGCAATCTGATTCCCATCATTCAAACCAGCTTGTTTCATCCTCTAAAAATCTGCATTCTTGGTGCTGTTGCTACAGGCCAAGTTTTCAATTAATCTGATTGCTTATTCTGGTCTGTTGATGTTGAAGTTTCCAGTGCTAGCTGCATCCAGCGCCATCTGATACTTCCAGTCAATACCTCTGACGAAAATCCCAAGCAGCTGCACCTGACTGAAACCATGATGAGGACAGTCCCTTTGATAAGACTTGAATCTCAGTCAAGAAACCTTAAAAGCTTCAGTAGGACCTTGGGAGAATGATGCAATTTTTGTCCTCAGGTCCTTTGATCTAGAATCATCATATAAATTATTTAGAAAAGCATTCTTGGTGTCTTCCCAAGTAGTCAGCGAACCAGGCTCCAGTTGCTTCAGCCATATGCAGCATCTCCTCCAAGTGAATAAGGGAAAAGCTTGCAGAACAGAAAGTCATAACTAACTCCATTAGCTTTGACACTTGAAGCCAAATCCTCAAACCTCTCAATATGATCCATGGGATGCTCATGAGGTACGCCATGGAATGGATGCTGTCCCACCAGCTGATAATAAGCAGGCTTGAGCTCAAAATCATTCCTCTCGAAAGCAGGAGGGCGGATTGCAGCTCTGTTGGCATAGAACTGATCAGGTCTATTATAATCTCCTAGAGTCCTCTGAACAAAACGCCCAACAGCGTTGTTAGTACAACAGGGACTCCAGCGTCTTGTGACATTTGTTGAACCTGCTGTTCAACTATGACATTCCCATCTTGATCCAGTCTCTGCCCTTCTTCATTCCTCCTGTTTCTCTCTCTGTCAACCAAGTGACCTTCTGCATCTTCAACCAAGATCATTGGATTCACCATTGTAGATTGCTTCTTAGCTTTCATGATGGTCCTCTCCAACTTAGCTAGCTCATCAATGCCTAAGGTCAAAAGCTCCTTCTCTTTGTTGCTTCTGGTACTACGATTAGGCATACACCTGAAACAAGCACAAAGAAAAGTAGCAGAAAATTAGTAAACAAATTAAAACTTAGACAAAATCATAATACTAAATATCGATAGGAAGCTATTACTCCCCATCAAACCTGATAGGACTCAGGTTTTACCCAAATGAAACTACTGCAAGTGCACAGCAATGCAATCGTAGTATAAGGGGTATCGAATCCCAAAGGAGTATGTAAACTACACTATCAATTATAGGTTCAGATTAAGCTAAGCAGTAAGTAGCGTATGTAATGCGAAATAACAAAATAAAAGTAAGCAGGCAAAATTTGTTTGATCTAAGACTCAGAAAACTAAAAGCGCTAAGACAGGACAATTCGCAGGTTGAATCCGAGAATGAAGAATGCATGAAATCAGGAATGAATAAGAACCGTCTTGAACATGAATCAAAAATATATGACTAATCAATTCTCATTGCAGAAGATAACTTTATCTAAATCACAGAGTTTCGAATCTCTTTGCAAACCTTAACAATCTAAACATGCAGTAATGATCAGGTTCAATTGTTCATAAAGCTCCTAAGCCAAATCTCTTTGCACTAAATCGTTTTGCTCATCTAATGCTAGATCATGTTATCAATAATGCTCTCATATTTATTAAATAACCTATGATTTTCGGATTTCTAGATGATGTGTCTAAGAAATCGATATTAAAGCAAGCAGAGATGAAGAACCAAAAGATAATCCTAACAGAAAGCAGCTCTACAAACTCTTCATCAACCTTTGAAAAGCCCTAACTTAACTAGAAAATTACTCAGACATGATCATTGAATCACAAAGCATAGCTGAATAAAATTACATTGAAAGAATGAAATAAAAGACAAAGGGGTTCGAAATCTTCTCCAAAAAAAGTACAGGATCTGTCTCCCCTAAAGCTCTGAATAAAATCCTCTCTAAAGCTCTCTGACTTCTCCAAAACTAGAATAAAAGCCAACAATGGCTGAAAACCTAATATATACAAGCTAAAACACGATCTGGGGCATTGTTGTAAATACTGGAACTTTTGGGCCAATTCTGCAAATAAGTCTCCATCTTTTAAAAACAAGGCCACGACTCCTTCCTCTACGGGTGACGAGCGTCACCCGAGTCCACATTTTCCTTCTGAGTTGCACACTTTGTGGCTTCATCTTGCAATGCTCCAAAAGGCTTCAATATCTCCAATTATGGTCCAGACATGCTATAACCTGCAAAGACTCTACTAGGACTCTAAAAAGACAAAAAAGACTCAATAAAAAGACTTATATCATGGTTAAAAACCATAAAAACTATGATATATCACCTGCACCTCTTCATCATTCGGGTTCTGAACAAACTCCACAACATAATGAACCTCTTTCTGATTTGACTGGAGCAGCTTGTCAAGTTTCTCATTGAGTGCTTTGATCTATTTCCTATTGTACTCCAGCTCATCCTTTGAACTCTTTGGTGCCCTGTCAAAAGCTTCCCCATAGTTGCCATCACTTTGAGCAAAATTCTCCACCAGCACCAGACCTTCTTCTACATCCTTTCCTAGGAAGTTACTGTTGCTTGTTGTATTCAAGAACATACTGATCTTAGGTAACACACCTCTGTAAAGAGTATAGAGTAGGGACTCGCTAGAAAAACCATGATGGGGGCATTGTATAGTCTACCCCTTAAATATCTCCTATGCTTCACATAAGCTTTCTTTGGATCTTTGAGTGAAACCTGAGATCAGATTACTCAGTATAGCTGTTTTGGAGTTGGAGAAGAATTTTACCAAGAGGGCTTGCTTACACTGCTCCCATGAGGTGATGGTTCCCCTGTGGTAAGTTCTTCTCCCACAAGTGTGATTTGTCACTCAAGAGAAGGGGAACAACCTGAGTTTGAAGCCATCTTTAGAGATTCCATTTATCTTTTTCATTGAGTATATTCTGTCAAACTGATCCAGATGATCAAGTGGGTCTTCCAAGGGGAGTCTATAAAACTTGTTATCTTGGACCATTGAAATGAGGCTGCTCTTGATCTCAAAATTATTGTTTGCCACTGGAGAAGGTGTGATCCCATGCCTTGTGACGTGGGTGTTGAGAGCATCTCCTGCACCAATTACACTTGCTGGTCTAGGAGGATGTACTAGAGCTCTTCCATTAGCTCTTATAACACCAACTAAACCATGAGGACCTTGTGGACCCTGTGGACCATGTGGACCTCGGACACCCAGTGGTCTTTGTGCACCTTGTGCGCCAGCATCACCTTGTTGGTTATCCATGTTGAGTCCAACAGCAGGATTGGCTCTATGTGCCCTTGTTTTGTCTCTTCTCACAAGCTGCTCAATATTATCCAAAAGAGGCAGAAGATGTTCTGCTCCTTGAGATCTAAGGTTCATACACCTGAAAGGACAGATTCAAAGCGATTCAAGTAAGTAAACAAAGCAAGCAAAATACTTAGTCTCACAGAAAATCAAAATCTTTATGAACAAACTATCCTCAAAAGGCAATGGTGCCAAATTGACAGTAGTGTTTTTAATGTGCTACTACACAATCAACTCAACCACTAATCAGATGTAGTATAGCATATGGTATTTTATCAATCCAAATGGGGAGATCTTGTGCACAAAGAATACATGATATTTAGTGAGTTAAGCCAAGCAAAGAAGGTTCGTTTTGAGACTAACAACCTAAGTGATTTCCAAACAGCAAAGAACTAAATGAAACATGACCATATGCAATGAGTTAAACAAGTAAATTCAACTATGAATCAAGCAAACAGAGAGCAAAACAGATTAAATAAAACAAGATGCTCAAACAATCAGGGTTCTAGGATGGGGTTATTGATCTAGGATGATCCTCAGCTTCAAACAAGATGCTCAAACAATCAACAAATGCATTATCATTTAGCATAGAACACAGATAATGTAAATCAATCCACCCTCATGACAATGATTCCCTTGACAACATCCTAATCAAGATATAATTCTCATTAGTGATCAAGACATCATCAAGCATGAAGAAACAGTTTTATAAAGCCAATAAACTGCCTTGCCAATAATTTCGAGATCAAGCCAGGGTTTGTTCTGATGGTGCAAAACAATAAATTTCATGGGTTAGCTTTGTAGGACCCATTGGTACATCTAGACAACTTTGAGCAGCTTTGTGGAATGCTCAAGATAAATGGCATCTCGGAAGACAGCTTCAAGCTGCGCTTGTTCCCCTTTTCCTTAGGCGTCAAAGCACGGCATTGGGAGAAGACTCTTCCACAAGGCACTATCACTTCTTGGGAAGATTGTAAGAAAGCTTTCCTCTCAAAGTTTTTCTCAAGCTCTCGGACAGCAAGGTTGAGAAGCGAGATCAGTGGTTTCACTCAGCGTCAGAATGAGTCATTCAACGAGGCTATGGAGCGCTTTAAAGATTACACAATCGCTTGCCCTCACCACGGTTTCAGTGAAGAGACCTTATTGAGTACTATCTACCGCGGAGCACTTCCAAAGATCAGGCTACTACTTGACACGGCAAGCAAAGGAAACTTCCTTGGTCAAGAGGTTGAAGAAGGCATGGAGCTAATTGAAAACTTGGCGTTAAGCGACGGAAACTATTCAGAGGACTATGACCGTGCCCCAAGAGGAGCTGATCTTGAAGCCAACAAGAAGGAAATGAAGTCTCTACATGAGAAGATAGATAAGTTCATGATTGCTAACCAAAAGCATGTCCATTTTGTTGGTGAAGCCGCGGATGTCTTGGATGAGCTAGAGCAATGCCAAGAAGAAGAAGCTAATTGGGTAGCCGGTCAGAACAACTACAAACCTCAAGGATGTTCACAAGGCTACAAGCAGAATAACAATCTCTCCTATAGAAGCACCAATGTCGCGAACCCTAAAGATCAAGTGTACCCTTCTCAGCAAGCAAAACCATTCGTTCCCTACAACAAAGGTTTTCATCCGAGTGGTGATTTCCAAGGGCAAGGCAACTTCCAAGGAAACAAGGGCTATACACCAATGTACCCTCCGGGCTTCACTCCTCAACAACCGATGCAACAACAACAAGTTGATCCTGTCCAAGCCATGTTCCCACAATTAATTCAAGGGCAAGCATCTACAAACCAGAATTTTGCCGAGATGAACACTCGCTTAGACTCCTCCCTCACTGACTTCTCTACTCAGATTACAAACTTGAATAACAAGATCAAGCAGCTAGAGAAAGGAAAGACAAGTACAAGTGGTCAGAATAGCTTACCGGGCAAGTGTGAGCAGAATCCCAAGGAATATGCCAACACTATTACACTAAGGAGTGGGAAAGAGCTTGCACCTACGGTTACTCCTAAGAACAATGAGGACGTTGTAATTCAAGAGGAGGAGGGTAAGCTTTCAGCTGATGATGAGATCAACTTCCACAATGTTTGGATTGAGAGACCAAGAAAGGGTAAAGAGGTTGCTGTAGAGAAGAAAGTGGAGCAAGCTGCTAAGGAGAAAGACGCTTATGTGCCTCCACCGTATATACCCAAGCTACCTTTTCCTGGCCGCTTCAAAAAGCAACTTATAGAGAAGCACATAATCTTGTTTGAGAAGCATCTAAAAGACGTAGAGATCAAGCTACCTCTCGTAGACTGCCTTGCCATGATGCCTAAATGTGCAAAAATTTTCAAAGGCACGCTTGCAAAGAAGAATAAGGAAAGCAAGGAAGTGCTAGTACTTAGTGAAGAATGTAGCGCCGTAATACACAAGGAGATAGTTCCCAAGAAGTTGGGAGATCCTGGAAGCTTCACTATACCTTGCGCCTTAGGTCAATTGGAGTTCAATAGTTGTCTTTGCGATTTGGGGGCTAGTATAAATTTGATGCCTCATTCTATAGCAAAGAAGTTGGGATTCACGAGATTTAAAGATTGTAGAATCGCCTTGGTGCTAGCTGACAGAAGCGTGAGGTTACCCGTGGGTTTGCTTGAGGACTTGCCAGTGAGAATCAGCGGTGTAAACGTGCATACGGACTTCATTGTGTTGGAAATAGATGAAGAACCTAAGGATCCGTTCATTCTCGGTAGACCGTTCTTAGCCACCGCTAAAGCCATCATCGACGTCAAGAATGGGAAGATAGCTCTGCACTTGAGTAAGGATATAAGGCTGGACTTTGATATCAATGAGGTTTTGAAGAAGCCTACGATAGAAGGGAAAGTTTTCTACATTGAGACATTGGACGCTTTGGCGGATGAGTTGCTAGAAGAGTTGGCTCAGGAGGATCATTTGAAGCAGGCATTGACTAAGGAGCCAGGAGAGTTCGGTTACTTGTATCAGAGGACTCAGGAATACGCTAACCTGCTGGATTCTAGGAAGATTGTCAAGGAGGATGAAGGCGCTTGCCTAGAAATCGACTCCGAGATCGACGACATTACTCGATCCAGGGGTGAAATCGACATTCAGATCGAGGAGGGTGATCGATCCAGAAAATCAATCGAGTCCAAGATCGAGAGATGCCTTCCGATCAGTTCAGGGTCCATTCTGGAGAATGACTCGGCAGCTCGATCTCTCACTCGATCCACTTTAAATCGAGAGAGCGAATCGAGTGAAACTGCTCGATCTAGACGACATCGAGAGCAAGATCGACTGGATGACTCAATTTCAGAAGGGACATAAGTTCAAGAAAGCAGCCTTAAGGGTCATGTGTCGGGTTCTAAGGAGGCTACTGAGGATGGAAACGTCAACAACAGCCACGGGGACGATTGAAGCGAGCTGCTAGCCCCAAAGGTGGACCTTAAGGAGCTCCCAAAAGGGCTAAGGTATGCTTTCTTAGGGCTTAACGAAACATATCCTGTGATTGTGAATGAAAACTTAAGTGATGATGAGTTGCACTCGCTCCTAACTGAGCTGAGAAAGTATAGGAAGGCCATTGGGTACTCTCTAAGTGACATCAAGGGCCTTTCACCAATGCTTTGCACTCATAGGATTCACTTGGATAATGAGAACGCCTCTTCTATAGAACACCAAAGGCGTTTGAATCCGAATTTAAAAGAGGTTGTTAAGAAAGAGATTCTTAAGCTTTTAGAAGCTGACGTGATCTATCCCATAAGTGACAGCACGTGGGTTTCTCCTGTACACGTGGTGCCTAAGAAGGGAGGGATCACGGTCATTAAGAATGATAAAGATGAGCTTATACCCACTAGGACTATTATAGGACACCGTATGTGTATTGACTATAGGAAGCTTAATCTTGCTACTAGAAAGGATCATTTCCCTTGCCTTTTATTGATCAAATACTTGAAAGACTTGCTAATTACCTCTACTATTGCTTTCTTGATGGATATAGTGGTTTCTTTCAAATACCAATCCATCCAAATGATCAGGTGAAGACGACTTTTACATGCCCTTATGGCACCTTCGCATATCGAAGGATGCCATTCGGGTTGTGTAATGCACCGGCTACGTTTCAGTGGTGTATGATGTCGATCTTCTCCGATCTAACAGAAGAGATGGTAGAGGTGTTTATGGATGACTTCTCTGTCTATGGTGCGTCCTTTTCTGCGTGTTTGTTGAATCTTTGCAAGGTACTAAAGCGTTGTGAGGAGACAAACTTAGTGCTTAATTGGGAGAAATGTCACTTCATGGTGAAGGAAGGGATCGTGCTTGGTCACAGGATATCAGAGAAGGGCATTGAGGTTGATAAAGCTAAGGTTGAGGTCATGATGAGTCTTGAGCCGCCGGTTAATGTCAAAGGAGTGAGTAGTTTCCTAGGCCACGCTGGTTTCTACAGGCTCTTCATCAAAGATTTTTCCAAGATTGCACGCCCTCTTACACGGCTGTTGTGCAAGGAAGCTGAATTTGTCTTTGACGAGGAGTGTTTGCAAGTTTTCAAGACCATCAAGGAAGCTCTCGTCACGGCACCCATAGTTCAAGCACCAGACTGGAGTCTACCGTTCAAGATTATGTGTGATGCTAGTGACTATGCCATGGGAGCCGTTCTAGGTCAAAGGAAAGATAAGAAGCTGCACGTGTTTTACTATGCTTCCAGAACCTTGGATGACACGCAAACAAGGTACACTACTACGGAGAAGGAGCTATTGGCAGTAGTGTTTGCCTTTGAGAAGTTCAGGTCATACCTCGTGGGTTCCAAGGCCATTGTCTACACAGATCACGCGGCTTTGAGGTACATCTATTCCAAGAAGGACACTAAGCCGAGGCTTTTGAGATGGATTATTCTTCTTCAGGAGTTTGCATGGAGATCAAAGACAAGAAATGAATAGAGAACGGGGTCGCAGACCACCTCTCTCGGTTGAGAATCAACGAGTCTCTACCCTTAGATGATTCGCTTCCCGAGGAACAACTCATGGCGATCACTACAGCTGTTTGTGGAAAGCTAGAAAGGCAGTTTGAGGAGGTTCTGAGCTTCAAAGAGGAGGATCTTCCTTGGTACGCTGACATTGTGAACTACTTGGCATGTGGGGAAGAGCCTTCGCATCTTGACAACTATCACAGGAAGAAGTTCATGAGGGACGTAAGCAACTACTTTTGGGACGTGCCCTATTTATACAAGAGAGGTGTTGACAGCCTATACAGGAGATGCGTGACAAAGGAGGAAGCAAGAAAGGTTTTGCAAGCCGGTTTCTGGTGGCCGTCCATCTTCAAAGACATCCATGAGTTCGTGAAGAGTTGCGAAGCTTGTCAACGGGCAGGGAACATCACTAAGAGGAACGAGATGCCTCAGGTTCCCATCTTTGAGGTTGACGTCTTTGACGCATGGGGCATAGACTTCATAGGGCCTTTCCCTTCTTCCTACGGCAACAAATTCATTTTGGTGACTGTTGACTATGTTTCTAAATGGGTTGAGGCCATTGCTTCCCCTAAAAACGACTCTAAGGTGGTGATCAAGCTCTTTAAGAGCATCATATTCCCGAGGTTTGGAGTACCCAAGGTGGTGATAAGCGACGGAGGAAGCCATTTCATCAACAAGTTGTTTGAAAACCTTCTAAGGAAGTATGGCGTGAAGCACAAGGTAGCTACGCCTTACCATCCTCAAACGAGTGGCCAAGTGGAGGTCTCTAACCGGCAGATCAAGGCGATACTTGAGAGAACAGTTGGGACAACTCGGATGAATTGGGCAGTGAAGTTAGACGACGCTTTATGGGCTTACCGGACTGCTTTCAAGACACCCATTGGTACTACTCCTTTCACTCTTCTCTACGGTAAAAGATGTCACCTCCCCGTTGAGCTGGAACATGGAGCATTGTGGGCTGTGAAGCGGCTGAATTTTGATCTAAAGACGGCTCAGGAGAAGCGCTTAATCCAGCTACATGAGCTTGATGAGCTAAGGCTGGATGCTTACGAAAGTGCTATGATCTACAAGGAGCGCACCAAGGCTGCTCATGACAGGAAGTTGGTGCCCAAGGAGCTTAAGGAAGGTAGTTTGGTGCTGCTTTACAATTCAAGGCTCAAGCTCTTTCTAGGGAAGCTGAAATCTAAATGGAGCGGTCCGTATGAAATCAAGGAGGTATTACCCTACGGAGCTGTCACGTTGGTAGGAAATAGTGGGAATGCATTCATAGTGAACGGACACAGAGTTAAGCCATATATGGCGAGTGCATTCGACAAGGAGAGCACCTTAATGCTTCTCCAAGACCCACCATCTGCCTAAACCAAGTAAAATCTAGCTAAAGACGTTAAAGAAAGCGCAATTGGAAGGCATTCCCATGTCTATATTGAATATATTTTTGTTTTATTTCTCTTTCAGTTTTATGTTTTTATCTTCTGAGTGTGTGGCAAATATAGGCAAGTATAAGGGATTGCAGGCAATGATCTTAGATCCAAAACGAGTAAGAAGGGGCAAATATAGGCTAGAGATCGAGTGCTAGATCGACTCATTCATGCTCGATCTTTGCTAGATCGAGCTAGTGAATCGAGAGGAGTCAGTCGATCTAGGCGAGATTGAGTAGACAAATCGAGTGGAACGGTCGATCATGAGATGACAATTCACCAATGCGTTCAGCCTGAAAAGCGAACGAGGTGTAGATCGACCGAGTCACTCGATCCTTGAAAAGATCGAGCAGTCTACTCGATCTACCATTCGATCTCAGCCAAATCGACCCCCGAATTGATTCAAGGAGTACAGCCTAAATGACCAAAAGTCAAGGAACGAGAGAGTATAATCGATCCAAGACTCGATTCTAATCCAATCGAGTCACTAATCGATCAAATCTCTCGATCCAGCCAACCTGGGCATGAGATCGAGTCCTAGATCGACCAAAAGGACTCGATCTCATGCCGAGGTAACCAAAAATTTTCCCTTCCTTTCTCTTTTTCCTCGCTTTTTAAATTTGAATGGTGGTCAAAGCAAGAATCTTTGACCACGAAAGATGTGCCTTGACCATACCTTTTGTCAGAAAACCGCTTTCATCACCCATGGTTTTAGATTTTTGTTGCCTTTATGTTCTCAACAACTTCACACTCTCTCATTTCTGTTCTTGCGAATTCTAAATCGAGAGAGAGTGCTTTTCTTCTTTTCCTAAAGGCATTTAGCTCCTACTTTCAATCCTGCAAAGGTATTTTCAGATTTTTAATTAAATCTTTTCAAAAATTCTTTTTATCATCGCTTGATCGATTTAAGTTGCTAAAGGTTTTAACGATTTTTTAAAAGTAGTTAGAAATCAGGAAATATTCTAGATTTAATTATATCTCTAGATTTGTTTTTCTTTTATCTAGTTACAATTTTTATAAATCTAGCAAAAATCTAGGGTATTAGTTGCGAATTTCTTCCTCTTCTTTGTGTTTTTTTTTGTATTCGCCGCCTACTCTAACTCTCTCTTCCGAGAATTACCTTTCAGGAACCAATGGCACCTAAGAGAACCAGAGAAGAGGCTACACAGAGAGAAGAAGAGCAACAAGTGGTTCAAGAGGAAGGAACTCAACAAGTTCAAGAGGAGGAACCTCAGCAAGTTCACGAGAGGATCCGTTGGACTAAGGAGGAAAATGCAGCGAAGAAGAGGTTAGAGAGGCTGCGCTTCAAGCCTACCAAGTTTGCGAGCAGAGACTTGTTGGCAAGAATGGATCTCCTAGAAGATTTTGACTTTCTTCTCCAAAACATGGGGCTCGCTTGCCTTTCAAAGATGGATTGCCCAACATATCCGCAAGTAACCTCTCTACCTTGGCGTTTTCCTACGAGAATCCGAGCCTCCCTACTCCCTCACAAGGACATCTCGCTTTCAAGGTCAAGAAGCGGTCCTATCACCTTTCCATTGAGGAGCTTTGTCAAGCATATGGACTCAACGCCGCAGCTAAGCAAGTGGAGTTCCCCCCTCTCAAGAATGCCAGCCTCATATGGGACGTGCTTTGTGATGAAGAATACAAAGCCAACACGGCTAAAATCAAGAAAGTGAGGAATCCCGTTCTGAGGTACACTCTCAAGTTGCTGACAAACACTTTCAGCGGGCGGGCCGTGTCTCCTACGGTGACAAAGACCGAGTTATGCTTCCTTTTCCAAGGGATCAAGAGGATACTATGCAGCAGCGAAGACGAGAACCATGATCCGCTGATGGATGACCTTAAGAATGATGTTAACTACGGGTATATCCTAGCATCTGCCTTGGTGAAGTACAAGGCGTATGCTCTGAGGTGCAAGGCGAGTTCAGCTTACATTGGAGGGTTTCTCACGCCACTCTTTATCCAAGCCGGTGTACCCCTTCAACGGTTCAAGCCTTGCGCGGACTGGTCATTCATGGACGAAACCTACATGCGCAATACCGATAGCTTGGGACCTATGCCAGCTCCAGGATTCTTCGCCTATCAGTTCTACAATGACACAGGGAAGAAGAGTGTGTGCATCTTACCCAATGTTGCGGAGACAAACTTGGACAGCATCGGTACGATCCAGTTTTGCCCAACCCACGAGGAGTGTTACGCCCCACTTGGTGCAACCATGATGCCTATTCAGTCCGCGCGTGAGCAGTCAGAGTCACCACCATCAGATGGCGTAATGCCAGCCCACTTTGAGCTTCCCCGGATGGATTTTGAGCCGCGGACCAAGGCTGAGAAATTTCTTGCTTCAATGGTGGAGGTGCAGCGAAAGATAACTAAGTGGCAAGGGAAGATGATCAAGAAGCTTGCCAAGAAAGTCAAGGCGCTTCAAGGGAGCTCATCCGCGAAGTCTAAGGGGTCCAAGAGTGAAGAGGTCAACCAGCCCGAGAAGAGGAGGAGATCAACTGGCGGTATTGTCATCCGTGAGCAACAAGGCACCTCGCAACAAGCACGTCATTCCGTTCATGGTTTCCCCACCAAGGATAAAGGCAAGGACATAGCTCGACGCTCCTCTAGCAAGAGCAGCTCCGCTGGAACATCCTCAAGTTCCAGCCGAGTTTAGCTCCAAGGTACCAACAACCTTCCCTTGTATATACCGCTCACTTTCTTTGTTTTGCCTTGTGTTTTTGAACTCTCTCAAGTTTGTTTGCCACCGGGACGGTGTCATTCAAGTTTGGGGGAGTGTGTGTGTTATTTGACATGTTTATTTTGCTCTTATTTTCTATTTGCATCCCTTGAGTCTTGCATACATTCTAAGGCATAGAAAAGAACAAAAAAATTGGTAAAATGTTTAAAATGTTTCAAAAAAATTCATGTAGTTGCATTCATTTTGCAAGCATTTTAGGATTGAGTCTAGAATTTTTAAGCATCTAGGTTGTTTACATTTGCATAAGGGGTTAAAGATTTTCTTAAAAAGGTGTTTTAAACTCATGAATTGTTTCAATGCCCTAGTTAGTAATTCTCTAATGCTTTGCTCACGCTTTGAAAGTAAGTCCTTACCATGCTTGGATCACTTGTTTTGATTTTCGTGACTTGAATTGAACGTTCATGATTTGAAACTTGTCCTAATAAGTGAGAACCCTAATCTGAATTTTTAATTATCATTCTTATGCATTTGAAAATAAACACATGGATCTTATACATATTTAGGCTCTCTTTTTCCTTTTACCACTCTTTGTGAGCCTAAGTAGAACTCCCACCATCACCCTTACCTTTCTTTCGAGCCAAGTGTTCTTGTGTGACATCATTGTGAGGCCTCTTTTCGGTTTGAACTTAGCATAACGTGTTACGTTTAGGCGACATGATTAGGTTCTCATATGATTGCTAGCTTTGCATTTTGAAGCTAGTTGTAGGCTTAGGATATGTTTGGGGGTTTGATGGGATTGCTTTCTTCTTTATATGCTTACGGTTTCAAAAAGTTTTGGTATTTGAAGTGAATAAAAGGTTTTAAGTGAAAGACTTTGTTTTCAAAATGTATAATGCTCTAAGTATTTCAGAAGATAGCTCTCTCAACAAAAATAAAAAAAAAATAAAAAAAGAGAAAAGAGCCTAAGAGCCAAAATAAAAAGAAAAGAAAAAGAAAGAAAAGAATAAGAGAGCTATCAATAAGAAAAAAAATAAGGAGCTAAAATATTTTCAAACCTTTTCACTAGCCTAAAGAGTAAAGATGTTTTTTTTTTTATTTATTTTGGGTTTGAGCTTAATAAGGGTAGTCTCTAAGAGAGTGAGTGAGCTGAAAAGAAAAGAAAATGAGAGGGGTTTTAGGATCATTGTTAGTGTACAAGGGTAGATGAGAATCTAATCATGTATGCATCAATTGCCTTTACCTTTAGCATTATGCATAAAGTTCATACCATTCGTGAGAGAAACCCATTGCATTGTGAAATCCTCTTTAAAATGAGATCATTTTATGCTCATAGCCTTCACCCTTAGCCAAATGTGTTTTGCTTTAAAGTGCATAAGTTTGATTGACGGTTCGATCGTTAATGAATGTTAAAGGATGAGTTTCTTTGGTTGTTTGGAATAGGAGAGTCATGATTTGAAATTCATTATGTGATGAGTATGGCTAAGTTCTTTGGAGTATGAGTGTGCGCATTGCATTTTAGAACTAGTAACTAGGACGTTGAGATTGATTCATTTGAAAGACACCTTTGCAAGAAGCTTAAACCCCAGTTTGTTTTAAAACCTCTCTCCCTTCTCGACTTTTGTTTGCTTGAGGGCAAGCAAAAGGCAAGTTTGGGGGAGTTGATATTACTGCATATTTCATGTGTTTTGCATACATAATAGATAGTTTCTCATGCATTTACCTTGCACTTTAGGCTAGTTTGCATCACTTTAGGTCCTAGAGTACTTTTGCACCAGCATTTGCATGTTTCTCGCATTTTGCATCACAATCTGGTTGTTTTCGGTTACTTTGGAGCTATGGAAGATTTGTGGACGTGCTAAGGCTCGTGAGGAAGTCCGTGGATACTTGGAGATATCAGGATTGCACGCTAAGGACCTGAGATCGAGTAGCAGATCGAGCAAGGCAGGTCGATCTAGACGAGATCGACCAGAAGATCGAGTGTGGAGAACGATCTGAAGTACGGACGTAAACGACGTCATGAAGATCGATGACCTGATCGAGCTTCCAACCCGATCAGCACATGATCGACCCAGAGATCGACCAAGAGCCATCCGATCCAAGACGTGATCGAGTGCCAGATCGAACTTCGTGATCGATCCCAGACCAACCTTATCCATCCAGCCTGTTTTTGGACCGTAGCGAAAGGGGGGACCATTGGCGGTTTGGCCATTTTTGGCAAAGAGCAACGATCCCTTTCATTATTTTACCCTGTCGACTACTTTTCTATCATCTCTCTCGTTTTAAGCGATTCACCATTGTAGACTTTCGAGCTTTTACTTACTTTTATGTTTTGAATAATTGATCTTTGCTTTTAATCAATCATTTTTCATGTTTAGTTCATCGTTTATTGCATTTCGTTCAGTTTACTTTATGAGTCGTGAGTAGTTTTATCGGGTTTTCGGGGTTGAGAGGATTCAAAGGGGTTGAAAAAGTTTAAAGTTTGGTGTTTTCTTGTTCTTCATCGCCTTCTCTTCTAGGATTTGAGCGCTTAAGGCCTAAAGACTCTCAAGCCAAGATCTTTATGATTAGAGGGATATCTTACCTTGACGGGATTCAGATGTCCTGGAGAAGTCAAATCCTAGAGGCTAATCCTTCCTTTCCCACACGCCATGGTCGTTTAGGGGATTAGTTAGGCCGTGTGTTTGAAATCTGTGTTTTATGCCTTTCAATCTCTTTTTCCACCAAAGGCCATGGGTTTGGAGAAGAGAATGAAAGAGTGATCCATACCACACGCCATTGATGGATCTTGATTTGTTTTCAAGGCCTAGAGACTCTCACAAAGTGAGTAGATCCAAAGTTTTCAAACCAAGCTTGAACCTTTGAAACCCTTGAACATGATTCTCAACCCTGGACCCTCTTTCTTAGTATTTTATCGTCCCTGTTAATCATTCGCTTGCTGTTTGTTCGCATCTTGGCCCATTAGATTCATTCCTGTTCAAGCTGTTTAGTAGATCGATCGTTGTTGCTCGATCTAGTGGTCGATCCCGTGGTCGATTCACTAGTCGATTTTTATTAATTCATAGCTTTGCATTTTAATCATTCTGTTTGTTCCTCGTGGTAGTCTACTCGTTACTAGTATTTTTAAAATAGTTTTACTTTGCATTGGACTGTTGCATCTAGTTTTTAGGAATTTTACAAAACCGTTCATCATTTGCTTAGCTTTGTATGATCCTTGCATTCTCATTGCACTTTCTAGCTCCTAGGTTGGATTGATTCCTCTTGCACTGTACTACAACTGTGTGCTGCTTGAGTTTTGATAACCTCCTGCATTGCTTGCTTCTATAGACGATAAAAAAGTAGTTATCAAGACTTATTTCAGATAATATTTTGATAAGGATTAACAATTCCTGTAAGAAAGACTACATGGCGGTAAAAACATATATGAGTTAAGCATATGCTAGAGTTGAATGACCGTTCACAGAACAATTATTAAGAAAAATGGGGTTTGCAGAGAAATGGATAACATGAATGATGTGGTGTATTGAATCTGTGTAATATAAGGTTCTAATTAATGGTCATCCACGTGGAAGTATTAAACCAAATAGAGGGCTCCGGCAAAGAAACCCTCTATCTCCATATATTTTTATTTTATGCATCGAGGTACTAATAGCCAATTTGAAGAAAGCTGAAAAAGCAAAACTACTTACGGGACTGAAAATAGCTCGGGCAAGCCCACCGGTATCTCACATGTTTTTATACGGATGACAGCTTATTTTTTTGTAAAGCCACACATGAGGAGTCCAATATGTTACTCAAAATTCTAAAACAATATGAGTATGTATCAGGTCAGCAGATAAATTTTGATAAATCATATGTGCAATTTGGACATAAGGTAGACATGACGATAAGAGGAGCCATTTACCAAACAATGGGTATCACAAATATCTGGGAAATGGGAACTTATGTGGGAATACCAGAGAGTCTAGGAGGGGCAAAAAAAAAGATTTTTAATTTTTTTTTTAGAGAGGCAGCAAAAACTTGTAAAGGGATGGACATCAAAATTAGTATCGAAAGGGGGTAAGAAGGTTCTTATTAAGTTAGTGGCAACAGTAGTACCAACATATGCTATGTCCTGTTTCCGGTTACCTAAGGCGATAATGACTCAGCTCACAAGTACAATTGTAAACTTCTTGTGGAGTACTAATGGACAAAGAAGAGGTATGTATTGGCTAGCATGACATAAACTATGTACACCTAAGTGCGAAGGGGGACTTGATTTTCGAGTGATAAAGGATTTTAATACTGCATTACTTGCTAAACGGCTATGACGGCTCATCGATCACCCAAAATCCTTATTTGCAAAGGTTATCAAGGGTCGATATTTTCGACAGGCCACTCCTCCATATCTGATACAATCATATTCTCCATAGTGTGGGTGGAAGAGCATTATCTCAGCTCGATCTCTGGTACAAAAGGGCTTATCAAAAGAGTTGGTTCAGGTCATTCAATATCAGTTTCGAACGATCCCTGGATTCCATCCTCACGTCTGAGATCAGCATCATGCAGATGGTACAATTATTACCCCGAGCTGATAGTCAATCAATTGATTGACCCTTTAACATCAACATGGAATGTACAACTAATTAAACGATTAATTATTCCGGAGGATATACCGCTAATTACGGGGATGGAAACGACTAAGGAACATATACCGAATTTGTTAAGTTGGGGCTTTACAAAAACAGGGCGATACACGGTCAAGTCTGGATATATTACTGAGCAAATGTTTCCCAGGTTAATGTTATCTCCAGTTATCATGGGCCATATGCCAGTAAATTATAGGAACAGGCCTGGAAGGCCAAATGCCCACCAAAAATGAAACATGTTTTGTGGCAAATCATCTTCGGATGCATAGCGGTAATGCATCGGCTACGCAGTAGAGGTGTCAACTGTGATCCTCAATGTAGTAGATGTGGCGCAGAGAGGGAAACTATTACTCATACACTCTTTTTGAATGTCCACCTGCTTTCCAAGTATAAGCATTATCGCTGATTCCTACTCCTCCACAATGGTTTTCAACGGATACCTTATATTCGAATATGGCACATTTATATCAGCATTTACCAGATGCATCCTTGGTTATTATGGTATATTTGGACAATGCGTAATGAAAAGGTTTTTTCAAACATTAATCGATATTCTCCCGAGGTGGTTCGAATGGCGATAACAGATGCAAAGGCATGGGAGATGGCTCAGGTGGATCAAATAATGGTCGACATGCCTTAAGGTATCCAGGCAGCGCCAGAATCAGCCTATAGTGGATTCATTTGTCATATAGACGGATCATGGAAAGAGTCGGTAACAAATGCAGGGATTGGATGATTTTGTCAGGGAGTTGGCACAATGGGAACCTTAATGGGTGAAAATATGCCAGACGGTGTTTATCAGCACAGTATTCAGAATTAGAAGCATTAATATGGGTGATGCATAGTATGCTTAAAGCTAGAAGATTGACAGTGAAGTTTGTCATAGACTGTTCCAAGTTGGTGAAGATGGTCTCTAATCCAGTGGAGTGGCGAGCTTTCACATTGCATTTAGAGGAATATGATAGAAGTAAAAGAGAATTCGGTTCTTTCTCGATATCACACATTCAACGCACGCATAACACAAAGGCAGACAAGTTAGCACGAGGTATTCAAGACTACCTTTATCCGCTACATTATGTAAACTTATTTACACCGGTTTGGATTTCTAATCCGTTCTAGGAAAATGAGGCTGTTGAGAAAAAAAAAATTAGGACGGAAGAAATATATTAGCAAATAAAATAAAAAAGAAATGATTTTCAAATACAATATTTATTGTGATTATCTAAAAAAAAGAAGTGAAACGTAACATTTATAAATGAATGAAAATAACACCATTTCTACTAAATATTAGATTATAATATGCGTGTATGCGCAAAATAAATATTTTTATTATATTTTTTATATTAAATAAAAAATATAGCTAAACTTTGTGCAGTTGAAAATATAAATAAAAAATAAAATATGTGAAATCGAGTATAATTTTATATATGTTTAGTGTTTATTTGTTTTTGGATAAAATATATTTATAGAAATTAAGGTTTTATATGTTGATAGTTTTTTTTATCTAAAATATTGATAGGTTTTTTTGGTGTAAAACATAAAAAAATTAATAATTTCAAATTTTATATATTATTTGATAAACATGTTTAGTGAAAAAGCTGAGGTGACAAAAAGAGAAGAAAAGTTAGTGTATTTTAATGTTAACATGGAAATGATAAATTTCTTAAGATAAACAAAATATTTTGATTCGTTAAGTTAAAACTAAATTAATATTATTTTTAAATAAGAAAAAGATTATATCATATGTGAATGTATTCTCATTATAAAGAAAGAATTCGAAATTATAAATGAAACAAAAAAGTAAACGGATTAAAAATTAATATTTCTGACTGGTTTAAACGCTGCGGTTACGGAGGGTTTGTGGAAGCAAGCGATTGCCAGCTACAAAAATTTTGGATGAAGAGATGAGCGGAGAGCTATCAGAAAATTTTGTACAACACTGAAAAATAAGAAATTTTGATTAAATATAAAACGATAGAAACAGTTTTAGTGATTGTTGTTAAACGCTAAAAACTTCATCGTGCAAAAACATAATTTTTACGAAAAATATCAGAAAACTAACCAACATCTAAATATTATAAGTCACTTATTTATAACTCATACTTTCATGTATAAATATATGTATTTTTGTCAAAAACAATTTAACCATACATTATAAAAACATATTACAAAACATATACTTCGTTATTTTCTTTTAACACATAAAAACCATTTGATTTTTTTTTTACAAATGTATGTGTAGATATAAATATTAATTGGGCAAAAGTCAAAACCGCATGCAAACTTGTCATGCATACTTTTTGTTAACTTCGATTACAGTCCAATTTTAGATTTAGTTATTAGATAATTTATATTTTTTTTTAAAAAAAATCTCTATATGTCATAAAAAGCGGTGATGTGGTTGGTCTTTGGAACTCCCTACATTCTCCCGGATTTCCGTATCGACATAACACCCTGAAATTTTCTGAATTTATGTATTGACTGAACACCCCGATACGTTTGCCCAATACGTTTATGCCTCCTTTAATATCAAGCTGATGCCCGATACACCATCACGATTCTCCTTGGATCCTTCTTCTTCCTCCTTGGCTCTTTAACTAGCAAACCTGAGAACACACAACACTAAAAATAGAAAAATTAAAAGCAAAAGCAAGTACATACGATGATAACATGGGAATGCCTCACAAAAGTGCTTGTTTTACATCTCTAGGTTTGATGTGTTACCCAGTTCTTTTAGTTGGGGAAAGGAGTTAGAGAACTCTTTGCGGATCCTTGTGGAAAAACCTTTGTGACTAATGGTGGGAACTGCTATCTCTAGGTTACGCGTCAGATCCGTCCCATTAGACCCGCCCTGCTGCGGGTTTAGATTATTTTTAACCAAAAAAAGACTTGTTAGATCCGCGAGTTATAGATCTGAGACCTGCACCCGCCCCGCATTTATCAAGCGGTTTTGGCGGATAGCCCGTTTGATAGTGATTCTTTTTGTTACCAAACATTAAAAAATTTGCATAGAAATGAGAGATAAGATAGAGAGAAAGATAGATAAAATGGATTATTTCAGAGAAAGAAGATTTGATTAAAGAGGATTAGATCATATATCTAGTATTTGAGAGGTAAGAGAGAAAATGAAAGAAAGATGAAAAAAAGAGACGGTGCGGCTGCTTAAGAGAGAAGAAGTGGAAGAGACATTACGTTTTTTTGTTTTCTTTTAAACAACACACAGTTTTTTAGAAACTACATGCAGTTATAATTTAAGACAACATACACAAAAAAACAAAAAAACATAACGGCACACACATACAATAAAAAAATGGCACACTATCACTTATATGCAGGTCCCACAAATCCGCCTTCTCAAATGTCATGACCTGCACCCGCCTTGCCATATATAAACTCTGACCCGCACCCGCTTTAGTTTATTTAAAATTTTAATTTGGTTGATCCGCACCCCCCTTGTAGCGGGTTTAGCGGAGCGGGACCCGCGGTTAATGATCCAAATTCCCAGCGCTAGGAACTGCTCATTCAAGTGGGTAGAGTGTGCTTCTTCAGCACTTACATTATACCCATGGATTCCTTGGATGGTGTTGATTGACTTAAAAAATGCAAAAAGCTGAGCTTTGCCTTTGCACTTGACCTTGTACACCACTCTTTCATCAGTTGAGCTTAGCATCTACAAGCTCAAACCTTCAGAGAGAAGACTCAGTGTGGATTCACCTCCTTTGGCTTCCTTTGGAAGCTCCCTGGATGCCTTCTCCTTTAGTGTGGGCTGAGGTTCTTCAATGAGAGTAGGCAAGCAGCATCCATCAAAGCTTATCCCATCATACGTATTGATGAGAGGTCAATTCTTAGCTCCTGCTTGTTCTCTTTCAACCTCTAGTGAATAAGCTTGCTCCTCAGCTCCACACTTTGCTCCATTTGTACCAAACTTAAGAACTTCATCATCACTCAGTCTTAGCTCAATCAGAATTTTCTTCACATCAAATAGTGCTCCAGCTGAAGCTAAGAATCGCCTATCCAAAATGATTGGATTCTTTATTTCACCTTCCAAATCTAGTACCATAAACTTTGTTGGTACTTTCACCTTTTCTATCATAATATGCAAGTCCACTAGCAAAACATCAGGGCTTCTCCTTGTTCCATTAGCTAAGACTAGAGAAATGCCATTTTCTTTAAAGCTTGTGTAGCCTAAACTCTTGGCTGTTGAGAGAAGCATCAGCTTTATGCTGGCTCCAAGATCACACAAACAGCTTTTAAATGAGAGGGTTCCCACAGCACAAGGCAGAGTGAAGCATCCTGGATCTCCAAGTTTTTTAGTGACAATGATTTCTTCAGCTTCTTGTGGTGCAGCTTCTGGAGTTAACAAGTTGTCTCTACTCAGCTCTTTTGCTTTGGCCATAAGTTCATCCTTGTTGGCTATTAGACTAGGAGGCAGCTTATGTGGTTCAACAAGCATCTGAAAACTCTTCTCAACCTCTTTTATAGATTCAGGAAAAGGCTTGTTGTTCAGCTACATTCTCCTTCTTAAACCTCCCTGATAATGGAAGAGCAGGTTTGTAAGGTGGAGGAGGTATGCAGGCAGCTCCTTCTCTTCAGTAATCAGCTTTTGCTTCTCCCTACACTTACGAGTTCAATGTCCACATTGAGTAGAGCAGGCTTGACTGGTGAAAAGGGGTAGATATGATCAGGACCATAGAGGAGTCTCTTTAATTCAGCAATAAAGGCTTCATTATCTGCCCGACTTGGCAACTCAACTCAAGAGATTGCATTACAGAATTCATTTGGGTTAGCTTCAGGCTTTCCAAGAAGCTGACCTAGGGATCTTGAGATTGATGTTATACCCTTGTTGATTTCCAAAGTCTTGACTCTAGCATTTAGATTTTCAATCTTGGTGGAAAGTTCACCATACTGGCTGTCTATTTTATTGTGGACATCAGCAAACTTCTTTGCCATTTCCATCACATTGGTAGCTTGACCTTGTAGAAGTTGGTGTAACACCCCTTTAATCTCTGTATCAGAAGGAGTGGAGGTAGAACATTGTCCCTAAGTCGCAAAACCTGAAGGAGCAAAGGTATGCTTAGGCTGAAAGATGTTCTGGTTCTCTTGAAATGTATTTTTGGGAATAAAACCTTGGGTGATTGTAGCTAACAAGAGGTTTTTGCTCCATGTCTTGGCCTTGAGCAGGGTAAACCTAATCTTGAGGATTGGCTACATCGTTGTTCCTATAGGAAAGATTGGGATTCCTGAAGTTGGTGTAACCCTCTTGTCCTCATAAGTAATTGATAGCATGCATTACTCCTTCATATTAGGAGTCATATAGTATAGGTTTTGCATTACATTTTATCCTTTAAAGTCCAAAAGTGTCTCTTTTACATCCATTTCATGCATAGCATGCATCTAGCTTAGGATTGCATTTTGCATACACTTTGAGAGTGTTTTCAGGACTTTATGGAGCTAAGAAGGCATTGGGCAAGAGGATGGACCAAGCAAAGGAAGGAGCTTCAGCAAGGAGAAGTAGTTCTAGGCGAAGAAGTGTTCATACCAGCCAAGTGTACCGTGGAGAACAATCCTGTTCTTCCACAGTACGATCTGCACCGAGCAAAGCATGTCCGTAAAACGAGGAGTTTCATCGGAGGCGAGTGATACCAACGAAGAGGCAGTCGCACACTGATGAGTTTGCCTGGTATGAGGAACTTCAAGATATACCGATGTACTGCACCGAGGAGAACAAGCACTCACCTTCCTCGGTCTTGGCTATTTCCAAAGTGTTGACCTTCTGTTGAATAGGTCTATTTTGGGGTTTTCCTATAAATAGCCTAAGTAAAAAACACCACTTTATCCAGTTTTTACTTTATCCTTATCTTATTTAAGCTTTTGCACCAAAAACCTTCCTTTGTAAGAACTTGCCAAGAGATCATTGATCTTGAGGTTCATTTGCTTAAGTATTGTTATTTTCTTTGTATATATTGTCTTTTACCTTCATCTAATCATGTTTACCCTTAATCTTGAGGATCTAAACATGTTTAGTGAGTAGTCCACTTTTAAACTTTAGATTAAGGTAGATTAAAGTGGTTTAATAATTGATTAGGATGCTAGGTTATATCTTTGTTAATCTTTTCTCTTGTGATTGTTTTTAATGTGTTGTACATCCTTTATTGAGAAAAAGAAGTTAGGGGTGTTTGACTTGCATGTAAGGGTTTGTTGAAATGCTTGAATGAAGTTTGTTGCATGAAAACAGTCTTTGCATCTATCATTTATTGCACACTTGTTCTTAATGCTTTAGTACTTAAGTAAAAGGGAACTGATTTTGAATACTGATTATGCATGGGAGTGTGAGTTAGTATTTGATCCATTGCTTGAGAGATAAGTAAGCTCAACAGTTCTAGGATGCTTATTAGGCTTTAAGGACCTTGTTCTTAATGCTTATTAGTTGTATTTCCACAATTGAAAGTGGGTTAGGAGTTTGATTAGTAAAGGAATTATTGCTAATGGATTAGATTAATCTTTATTAGTGGTCTTGCTTAGAGATTAGATATTGATTGTTTGTTTTGTATCCTAGTCATGATTTAAACCACCTAGATCACATTGCCTTAGTCTTGATCCTAGCATTTAATTATATTTCGAATCATGATTAGTATTGCTCTGTTTTGCTTTGTTTTATTGCATTTAGAATTGTTCTGTTTTTCTTTTGTCACTTGGTTACTTGATTACATTCTTTCTTGCTTGAGTGTGATTGATTGTAAAACCCTTTTTGCTTAGCTCTTCAAGATGGTTGCATCTTCTTTAGCTTCCTCTTGTTTGGATTGATTAACTCATTGCTACTATACTATACCTAGTGCAATGAGGTTGCACTACAAGGCAAAAAAAGCCTTGTGTCAGTAATTCACTTCCTCAACCTGCTGATAGGGCTCAGGTTTTATCCAAAAAAAACTACTGCAAGTGCACAGCAATGCAATCGTAGTATAAGGGGTATCGAATCCCAAAGGAGTATGTAAACTATGCTTTCGATTATAGGTTCAGATTAAGCTAAGTAGTAACTAGCGTATGTAATGCGAAATAACAAAATAAAAGTAAGCAGGCGAAATTTGTTTGATCTAAGACTCAGAAAACTAAAAGCGCTAAGTCATGACAATTTGCAGGTTGAATCCGAGAATGTAGAATGCATGAAATCAGGAATGAATAAGAACCGTCTTGAACATGAATCGCAAATATATAACTAATCAATTCTCATTGCAGAAGTTAACTATGTCTAAATCACAGAGTTTCAAATCTCTTTGCAAACCCTAACAATCTAAACATGCAGTAATGATCAGGTTCAATTGTTCATAAAGCTCCTAAGCCAAATCTCTTTGCACTAAATCGTTTTGCTCATCTAATGCTAGATCAGGTTATCAATAATGCTCTCACATCTATTAAACAACTTATGATTTCTGGATTTCAAGATGATGTGTCTAAGAAATCGATTTTAAAGCAAGCAGAGATGAAGAACCAAAAGATAATCCTAACAGATAGCAGTTCTACAAACTCTTCATCAACCTTTGAAAAGCCCTAACTTAACTAGCAAATTACTCAGATATGATCATAGAATCACAAAGCATAGCTGAATAAAATTGCATTGAAAGAATGAAATAAAAGACAAAGGGGTTCAAAATCTTCTCCAAAAAGAGTTCGAGATCTGTCTCCCCAAAAGCTCTGAATAAAATCCTCTCTAAAGCTCTCTAAATTCTTTAAAACTAAGATAAAAGCCAACAATGACTGAAAACCTAATATATACAAGCTAAAACACGATCTGGGGCGTTCTTATAAATACTGGAACTTCTGGGCCAGTTCTACAAATAAATCTCCATCTTTCAAAAACAAGGCCACGATTCCTTCTTCTACGGGTGACGAGCGTCACCCAAGTCCACATTTTCCTTCCGAGTTGCACACTTCGTGGTTTCATCTTACAATGCTCCAAAAGGCTTCAATATCTCCAATTATGCTCAGACATGCTATAACCTGCAAAGACTCTACTAAGACTCTAAAAAGACCAAAAAGACTCAATAAAAATGACTTATATCATGGTTAAAAACCATAAAAACCATGATATATCAACTCCCCCAGACTTTGCTTTTGCTTACCCTCAAGCAAACATCAGACAAAGAACAGGGCCGAGGTTTGAAAACAAGAAACAGTCAGCTAAACATTAGGAACACCACATTAGTTAACACTTTCGAATCCACATACCACATAGTCAACACAAAATCAAATTTCAGTCTAATCATCACAACCTTAGCAACTCTCAAATCCAATTCAAATCCCTTCAAGAAAACCGAAATCTCTGCTGCTAACTCCTTATTTTTATCTAAGTGTGATATCTCATCAAGGTTTTATCATCTCAATCACTTACAGATTCTTTTCCCTTCCTAAACAACTGAACAAAGCATTCTCAATACAGCTCTCCTATTTTCTCTTCCCTTGATCTTTTCCTTTTTGATTTTTTCGATTTTTCAACTCTTTTCTCATTTTTTTACAGTCTAAGATATGGTGCTACTCAATACTTGTGTTCCTTGTGAGGAGACATGTTCTTGAGTGTGTTCATTATTGTTGTTCCTTATGAGGAGACAGGGTCATGAATGTACCATTCTTTTGACTCAAACTCTTAAAAACTACATCAGAGAATATCAAAGAGAGACTGCATCTAAACATACTTGTCATTGTTGAAAGAGAGAATCAAGATCAATGAGAATTAAGCCCCAAGATAAGAAGTTTAAAGTTCTAAAGGTGGAGCTAACAACAAATTTTCCAGATTCTCTAAGAACCTAAACCTTCATTGCTAGACTGATCTACCTATGATTTTCAACTTAGTAAAACTTGTAATCAACTACTGTGGCAATGGTTCTTATAAGCATAAACGTCCTATGGTTAGTTCCAAGAAAAAACTGACAGTTTCAAAATTTTGACTCTATAAAATCAGGTTTTTAACTTAACTTTAAGACTCTAAAAATCAAACACAATGTACACAACGTCAATAACCACCTCCCCCAGACTAAAACAACACTGTCCCCAGTGTTATTAAACTGTCCCCAGTGTTATAAACGTTATGTTATCATTTTTACTATAATGTCAGACTATTAGACCACTCTAACACACATTTAATAACACCCTAACATAGCAATAAAGACCTGGTTTCAACAATCTCACAAAATATCATCAAAGTAACTGACAACCGACTAAAAGAAAACATAAAAATGACTCAAGAGAAATAAAAGAAAAGAGAAACAGAAACAAGTAACCAGATAGTAGAGGCTCTAGTCCTCATCCTCGCAAGGCTCAGTAGTGTAGTGTGGACGGACACAACCACAATTGCTAAGTGTAGCAACAACATCCCATAGTCCCTCAAAGCTGTCAATGACATACTCCTGAAAAGCAGCCATGTCCATGGGTGTATGTGGTCGCGGAAGGTGCCTGAAAGCAGTGATCTGGCGTCTGGATGGTCCAGCAGTAGCAGCAGTGGAAGCGCCAGCAGTAGTAGCTCTAGCTGGACGCTGAGGAAGTGGACGCAGCAGACTCGGATCTGGCAGAAAGCGCGTTGTTTGGCAACTGTATGCCAACATACTCTCCAGCAGTGGTAGTGAATGTCCAGAGAACTCGCGGCTTGAGCCAAGTAGCATTGCGCAGATACTGCTCATATATGAGGGCTCTGTCATTGCGAATGCTGCAAGGTGATACATCGATCTGAAAGTGCTGGAAGATCGGTGTCAGGAGGCTGCCTATGCTCTCAGTCTTCTTCCCCGGACTGGTGAATGGCTTGGTCTTCAAGGAGACCAAATGCTCAATAAAAATAGCGCCAAAGTTGGCGCGGATCATGCTCTCCAAGGGTATCTCATCAGCCAGCATATCAACGAAGCCGTAGTATAGCAGAAACAGCTCACTAACACGCGTCTTGCTCGGCGCAGACTTGCACAAGATGGTGTTACTTAGAAGGCACATAATGTACCTCATAACTGGGTGTCGAACGTCTGTTTGCATGCTCGTCTTGCTGTCATAGACTCCATTCCCGAACTTGGACCAGAATGTCTGCATGTGGGTCCACTCTGATGGAAGGAGAATGGCTGTAGGGTGGTCAGAGAAACCATAAATCCCGCAAAGCTCTATCAAACTGATCCTGTAGCGAATCCCGCAGATCAGCAAAGTCAACGTGCTTTCCTGCGCACGCTTAGTCATCTCGTTCGCGTAGTACACGCGAACAGATGAGAGGAACTGTCGAACCAGGTCTGGGTACACATCGTACAGCTGTAATGCCATAGTGCCCATCCCGATCCTCTGAGAGTCTCCAGAACCTCATCCAGAATACCCATCTTCTGCAGCACGGT
The DNA here is from genome assembly GCA_911865555.2 of Thlaspi arvense. Lineage (NCBI taxonomy): Eukaryota > Viridiplantae > Streptophyta > Magnoliopsida > Brassicales > Brassicaceae > Thlaspi > Thlaspi arvense. The sequence continues at coordinate 48,647,960 of OU466857.2, forward strand.
GGTGTCCGTAAATCTGGTGGGTATAATCTTCACCTCCTGCCATGCATTGTAGAATAGCGTTTCATACTCATCCCACTCCTCCTGAATGTCACGGAATACACAGGTGTCCCGTGCTATCTCCAGCTTCGGAGTTCCTGCTGAAGCCACTCCTGAAGTGATGTTCCGATCCTCTTGCTTTGGCCATGGAGGCCTGCAAACTAGGTAATTCCTCATTGACTGCGCAGAACCTGAGTGCTCGAAGACGAGCCTTGTCGCTGTCTCTTCTAATGTCGAGGCATCTGAAAATTCAAACCAAAGATCAACCAAAAACATCACCAAAATTAGTCAATTTTCAAAATTTTGAAAAATCAATGAATCAAGGTGAAACAACCGATGGCAATCAACAACAGTACTACCAAGAACCCAGTTCAAGCACCAGTTCAACCGAAATCACCCAAAATTTCCAGATTTGTGCAAATTTCATCATGAACTCGAAATTTCAAAAATTTGCAAATCAACCGATAAAATCACATATGGATGGTATCATTCATGTAATACAACCTAACTAATCATGATTCAACAGTTAAATCAAGCTAATCAAGTTGAAAATTGAATTTTACCAAATCTATGACGGACTGAAAATTGGGGATTCTGAACACATACCTTGCGAATCTTGAAAACTGAGTTGAGATTGTGAAAGAGCACTAAAATCCGCACAGATTTGTCTTTTGAATCACTCAATTTAGTTAACAAAATCAAAAGTTATGATTTGAAGAAAATTTGCTAAGTGTTTGTTATTTCTGAATTATGTCGCGAGGAAGAAGAAGAGAAAAGCATAAATCGCGTACCTGGTCCGGATGGGTGATGAGCGTCACTTTAAAGGTGACAAGCGTCACCCATTTTTTTGTCTGGTCGTCTTTTTTTAACTAATTAATAAATATATTTACACAAAAATAAATCACTAAGTACAGAAAATAAAACTTACCAATGGGTTGCCTCTCACTAAGCGCTTGTTTAACGTCATTAGTTCGACTTTGATTGGCTGTTTAGATAGCTGGTGCATCATTCAGATACACAATGTGTCCTGCTGAAATCTCGACTTGCGCCCAATAATGCTTCACCCTCTGTCCATTGACAGTGAACTCCTCTCTTTTGGAGTTAATTAGGACAACGGCGCCATGTGGTATAGCCTCTTTGACAGTGAAAGGACCTGACCATCGAGAACGCAGTTTACCAGGAAAACACTGTAAACGAGAGTTGTAAAGGAGTACCTGTTCATTGGGCTCGAAATGTCTGGAGATGATCTTCTTGCCATGATATGCCTTTGTTCCCTCCTTGTATAACTTGCAGCTTTCATAGGCTAAATATCTGTATTCATTCAGTTCATTGAGCTGAATCAAGCGCCTCTCTACAGCAGGCTTCAGATCGAAGTTCAGCTTCTTGATAGCCCATTCTACTTTGAACTCTAGCTGCACTGGTAGATGGCACACCTTGCCATATATCAGATGAAATGGTGTTGTTCCCAGAGGCGTTTTGTATGCTGTCCTGTAAGCCCACAATGCATCATCCAGTTTTGCTGACCAATCCTTCCTTGTCTTCCCAACTATCTTCTCCAGAATCTGCTTGATCTGTCTGTTGGAAACCTCAACTTGTCCACTGGTCTGGGGGTGATAAGACGTGGCCACTCTGTGCTGTACACCATACTTCTTCAGCAGCTTGTCAAAGACCTTGTTGACAAAGTAAGAACCACCATCACTTATGACAATTCGCGGGACACCAAATCTGGGGAAAATAATGGTTTTAAACAGCTTCAAAACCACTGCAGGATCATTAGTAGGAGTGGCTAACGCCTCTACCCACTTAGATACATATTCAAAAGCAACCAGAATGTATATATTCCCATAAGATGAGGGAAAAGGGCACATGAAGTCAATGCCCCAACAATCAAAGACTTCAACTTCAAGGATAAAGTTCTGTGGCATCTCATGTCTTCTGCTGATCTTTCCTCTTCTCTGACAAGTATCACAGCTTGTAATGAATGCTTGGGCGTCCCTGAACATAGTAGGCTACCAAAAACCAGCTTGGAGAACCTTGGAGACTGTTTTGAATGTGGCAAAGTGTCCAGCATACTCTGAGCCATGATAGTGAAACATGACATCTTGGACCTCTTCTTCTGCTATGCATCTCCTGTAAATCCTATCAGCACAATGTCTGTAAAGATATGGCTCATCTCAATAGAATCTCCCAAGTTCTCTCAAGAACTTCTTCTTAGCATAGCCCTTGAAATCATGTGGTTCATCCTCTGCAACAAGATAATTAGCAATATCAGCATACCAGGGCCTCTTTGGATCATTAAAAGCATAAACTTGCTCTTGAAAAGCTGTTCCCAAGCTTGCACAAATCGTAGTCAGAGTTTGAGATTGGTGACGAGCGTCACCGTCTTCATTCAAAAAGTGGGTCGTGACTCTGCTTTGTTGGTGACGAGCGTCACCCCCCTGGTGTCGCTCGTCACTGCCTTGCAGTTTCGTGAAAACTGCAGGTTTTCAACACTTTCTTCCTGTAGTCTAATTTCTACCAAGTAGACGTTCTCTTTAGGCAAGAAATCATTTATTGGGACATTATCTTCAACCTGAATCCTGGATAGATGATCAGCAACCCCATTCTCAACTCCTTTCTTGTCTTTCACTTCAATGTTAAATTCTTGAAGAAGCAGAATCCATCTTAACAACCTTGGCTTTGCATCCTTCTTCTGCATCAGATACTTCAGTGCTGAATGGTCAGTATAGACCACGACCTTGGAACCAACAAGATACTGCCTGAATTTCTCAAATGCAAAGACAACAGACAACAGTTCTTTCTCAGTTGTTGCATAGTTCTTCTGAGCTTCATCCAATGTCATACTGGCATAGTAGATGGCGTGGAGCTTCTTGTCTTTCCTCTGTCCCAGCACTGCTCCAACTGCAAAATCGCTGGCATCACACATCACTTCAAAAACCAAGTCCCAATCTGGAGGCTGCACAATATGAGCTGTAACCAAAGCCTGTTCGATCTGTTCAAAAGCAGACTTGCATTTTTCTGTGAACTCAAACTTCAAATCTTTACAGAGGAGAGCAGTAAGAGGTCTTGCAATCTTGCTGAAGTCGTTGATAAATCTTCTGTAGAACCCAGCATGACCCAGAAAACTCCTCACGGCTTTGACTGAATCAGGTGCTTGCAGACTTGTCATCACTTCAATTTTTGCCCTATCCACCTCTATACCATCTCCTGAGACTCTGTGACCAAGAACAATGCCATCTTGTACCATATAATGGCACTTCTCCCAGTTCAGAACCAAGTGCTTCTCTTTACATCTCTGTAGAACTGCACACAAGTTGTCCAAATAGCTCTTGAGGGAAGACCCATAAACTGAGAAGTCATCCATGAAAACCTCCATAAACCTCTCAATTATGTCAGTGAAAACCGACATCATGCATCTCTGAAAGGTTACAAGAGCATTACACAGTCCAAAAGGCATTCTGCAATGTGCAAAGTTGCCATAAGGACAGGTATAAAGTGGTCTCCTCCTGATCATCTGGATGGATGGGTATCTAAAAGAAGCCTGAGTAGCAATCAAGGAAGCAGTAATACTTGTGATACACCAGCCTCTCCAGCATCCGATCGATGAAAGGGCAGAGGGAAGTGGTCTTTCCTTATGGCTGCATTCAGCTTCCTGTAATCGATGCACATCATGTGTCCTGTCACAGTTCTGGTTGGAATCAACTCATCCTTGTCATTCTTCACCACTGTAACTCCTCCCTTCTTAAGGACCACGTGCATGGGACTAACCCAAGCACTGTCTGATATGGGATAGATGATTCCAGCACGCAGCAGCTTCATAATCTCCTTCTTGACCACATCCTGCAGATTCGGATTCAGTCTCCTCTGGTGCTCCACTGACGATTTCGATTCATCCTCCAAATGTATCCTATGCATGCACAAGTCTGGAGAAATCTCTGAAATATCATCAAGAGAATAGCCAAGAGCTTTGCGAAATTTGCGCAGCTTACTTAACAAAAGAGTGAGCTCTGCATTGTTCAATGAAGCATTAACAATAACAGGATAAGTGGAGTTTTCTCCAAGGAATGCGTACCTTAACCCTGCAGGGAGCTGTCTAAGCTCAACTTTTGGTGCTTTTGCTGCACTCTAGTCACCCATTGCAGCAGCTTTCGCAGATGTGGTGACAAGCTCATCCTGTGCAACCAGTTGCATCACATGTGCAGTAACATCCATCATCTTTGTGTAGCCTGTAGCAGCTGCATCCAGATGTTCATACTCTGCTGTAGAAGTGATCAACGCCCTCTCCAAGGGGTCTTCTTATCTCATCTCATGAAAGATCTGATCAGCAATGTTGGTAAGAATATCCACATAGAAAGTCTGTCCATCTATGGTTGGCCTCTTCATCAGCTTGTCCATTTCGAGTTGCATTACCAAATCACCAACATTCAGCTCTATTCTACCCTTCCTGATGTCAATAATAGCTCCGGCAGTAGCCAGGAAAAGCCTGCCAAGAATCAAAGGGTCTTTGGATTCTTGTCCATACTCCACAACCAAAAAATCAGTATGAATCATGCAGTCTCCTACTTTGATAGGAACATCCTCTATCACACCTTCAGGAACTCTGACTGATCTATCAGCTAGGACAAGAGATATCCTTGTAGCCTTAAAATCTGTCATCCCTAAGCTCTTGGCAACAGAATGAGGCATAAAGTTCACACTAGAACCAAGATCACATATTGATCTCTCAAACCTGCCAGAAAAGATTGTTTAGTCTAAAACAAAGCTCTTAGGGCCTGAAAGCTTCTCTGGCACTCTGTTCTGAATCACTGCACTAACCTGCTCGTTGATCATCATTGCTCCAGCCTCTAAGCTCAAGTTGTTGGTCACCATCCTCTTCACATACCTCCTTATAACAGGAGTAATCCTCACATCATCAATCAATGGTATCTCTATGACCAACTTGTCCATGATATCCTTGCATTTAACATCTTCAAGCTCTTTTTTAGACTTCTTAGGATGCTTAGGATAGGGTATCTTAGGCTTATACACCTTCTCCTTAGCATTATGTGAAGTTTCAGTCAAAACTGCAGTTGGTCGCAATGGGTGAAGAGAGTCATTGGATTGGTGACGAGCGTCACTCATTTTGGACAAATTGTGAAAGTCTGCTCGAGCTAGGTGATGAGCGTCACCCAGCTGGTGACGATTGTCACCAATTTGTGAAGAAAAATCATCGGGGTCTTGCTCAGTGGGTGACGAGCGACACCCATCATGGGTGATGAGCGTCACCCGTGGTTTTTCAGCACAGATTTCATCATCTTCATACTCTTCAAATCCAACGAAATCTCTTGAGCTCGAATCCTTATGCAACACTGGTTGCAGGTTCTTTCCACTTCTCAATGTGATGGCATTCACATGGTGTTTAGGATAAGATTCAATCCTTCCTGGAAGGAATTCCTCTTGCCTCTGAACTGCTCCTGCAGTTTGAGCAACTTGAACATCAAGCTTCTTCATATGAGAGTTCAGACTCTCAATTTTCCCATTCAAGTCTTGATAGAGAGAATCCATCTTGCCATTGAAGTCCACTGTCAGCATCTGTTGTCCCTCTAGGATCTGTTCTAGCATAGCTTCCATCTTGTTCTCTTGTGGAGGTGCAGATTGGTAGGAAAAAGAACCATAGTTCCTGTTGAAGTTGCTGCTATTCTGGTAAGGTTTCTGGAACTTTGTCTTCTGGAACTGAGGCTTGGGTGTGTAACCAGGCGAGCTCTGATTCCCTGTGAAGGTACTCTTCTGATTATTGTTGTTGTATCCTCTGTTCCACTGTTGATTTTCATACCTTTGCCCCTGAAATCCTCCAGCATTGATGAAATTCACATCTTCCTGCTCAATCTCCTCTGGATTTTCGAAAGTCTCTACTTCTACAGCAAAGTGGACTGACTTCTTTCCCACCAAGAGGCTGTGCATACTGTCCAACTTAGCCTTGACTTCAGCAATCTGATTCCCATCATTCAAACCAGCTTGTTTCATCCTCTAAAAATCTGCATTCTTGGTGCTGTTGCTACAGGCCAAGTTTTTAATTAATCTGATTGCTTCTTCTGGTCTGTTGATGTTGAAGTTTCCAGTGCTAGCTGCATCCAGCGCCATCTGATACTCCAGTCAATACCTCTGACGAAAATCCCAAGCAGCTGCACCTGACTGAAACCATGATGAGGACAGTCCCTTTGATAAGACTTGAATCTCAGTCAAGAAACCTTAAAAGCTTCAGTAGGACCTTGGGAGAATGATGCAATTTTTGTCCTCAGGTCCTCTGATCTAGAATCATCATAGAAATTATTTAGAAAAGCATTCTTGGTGTCCTCCCAAGTAGTCAGCGAACCAGACTCTAGTTGCTTCAGCCATATGCAGCATCTCCTCCAAGTGAGTAAGGGAAAGCTTGCAGAACAGAAAGTCATAACTAACTCCATTAGCTTTGACACTTGAAGCCAAATCCTCAAACCTCTCAATATGATCCATGGGATGCTCAGGAGGTAAGCCATGGAATGGATGCTGTCCCACCAGCTGATAATAAGCAGGCTTGAGCTCAAAATCATTCCTCTCGAAAGCAGGAGGGCGGATTGCAGCTCTGTTGGCATAGAACTGATCAGGTCTATTATAATCTCCTAGAGTCCTCTGAACAAAACGCCCAACAGCGTTGTTAGTACAACAGGGACTCCAGCGTCTTGTGCCATTTGTTGAACCTGCTGTTCAACTATGACATTCCCATCTTGATCCAGTCTCTGCCCTTCTTCATTCCTCCTGTTTCTCTCTCTGTCAACCAAGTGACCTTCTGCATCTTCAACCAAGATCATTGGATTAACCATTGTAGATTGCTTCTTAGCTTTCATGATGGTCCTCTCCAACTTAGCTAGCTCATCAATGCCTAAGGTCAAAAGCTCCTTCTCTTTGTTGCTTCTGGTACTACGTTTAGGCATACACCTGAAACAAGCACAAAGAAAAGTAGCAGAAAATTAGTAAACAAATTAAAACTTAGACAAAATCATAATACTAAAAATCGATAGGAAGCTATTACTCCCCATCAAACCTGATAGGACTCAGGTTTTACCCAAATGAAACTACTGCAAGTGCACAGCAATGCAATCGTAGTATAAGGGGTATCGAATCCCAAAGGAGTATGTAAACTACACTATCAATTATAGGTTCAGATTAAGCTAAGCAGTAAGTAGCGTATGTAATGCGAAATAACAAAATAAAAGTAAGCAGGCAAAATTTGTTTGATCTAAGACTCAGAAAACTAAAAGCGCTAAGTCAGGACAATTCGCAGGTTGAATCCGACAATGAAGAATGCATGAAATCAGGAATGAATAAAAACCGTCTTGAACATGAATCGAAAATATATGACTAATCAATTCTCTTTGCAGAAGTTAACTTTATCTAAATCACAGAGTTTCGAATCTCTTTGCAAACCTTAACAATCTAAACATGCAGTAATGATCATGTTCAATTGTTCACAAAACTCCTAAGCCAAATCTCTTTGCACTAAATCGTTTTGCTCATCTAATGCTAGATCATGTTCTCAATAATGCTCTCATATTTATTAAACAACCTATGATTTTCGGATTTCTAGATGATGTGTCTAAGAAATCGATATTAAAGCAAGCAGAGATGAAGAACCAAAAGATAATCTTAACAGAAAGCAGCTCTACAAACACTTCATCAACCTTTGAAAAGCCCTAACTTAACTAGAAAATTACTCAGACATGATCTTTGAATCACAAAGCATAGCTGAATAAAATTACATTGAAAGAATGAAATAAAAGACAAAGGGGTTCGAAATCTTCTCCAAAAAAAGTACAGGATCTGTCTCCCTAAAAGCTCTGAATAAAATCCTCTCTAAAGCTCTCTGACTTCTCCAAAACTAGAATAAAAGCCAACAATGGCTGAAAACCTAATATATACAAGCTAAAACACGATTTGGGGCGTTGTTGCAAATACTGGAACTTTTGGGCCAATTCTGCAAATAAGTCTCCATCTTTTAAAAACAAGGCCACGACTCCTTCCTCTACGGGTGACGAGCGTCACCCGAGTCCACATTTTCCTTCTGAGTTGCACACTTTATGGCTTCATCTTGCAATGCTCCAAAAGGCTTCAATATCTCCAATTATGGTCCAGACATGCTATAACCTGCAAAGACTCTACTAGGACTCTAAAAAGACCAAAAAGACTCAATAAAAAGACTTATATCATGGTTAAAAACCATAAAAACCATGATATATCACCTGCACCTCTTCATCATTCGGGTTCTGAACAAACTCCACAACATAATGAACCTCTTTCTGATTTGACTGGAGCAGCTTGTCAAGTTTTTCATTGAGTGCTTTGATTTATTTCCTATTGTACTCCAGCTCATCCTTTGAACTCTTTGGTGCCCTGTCAAAAGCTTCCCCATAGTTGCCATCACTTTGAGCAAAATTCTCCACCAGCACCAGACCTTCTTCTACATCCTTTCCTAGGAAGTTACTGTTGCTTGTTGTATTCAAGAACATACTGATCTTAGGTAACACACCTCTGTAAAGAGTATAGAGTAGGGACTCGCTAGAAAAACCATGATGGGGGCATTGTATAGTGTACCCCTTAAATATCTCCTATGCTTCACATAAGCTTTCTTTGGATCTTTGAGTGAAACCTGAGATCAGATTACTCAGTATAGCTGTTTTGGAGTTGGAGAAGAATTTTACCAAGAGGGCTTGCTTACACTGCTCCCATGAGGTGATGGTTCCCCTGTGGTAAGTTCTTCTCCCACAAGTGTGATTTGTCACTCAAGAGAAGGGGAACAACCTGAGTTTGAAGCCATCTTTAGAGATTCCATTTATCTTTTTCATTGAGTATATTCTGTCAAACTGATCCAGATGATCAAGTGGGTCTTCCAAGGGGAGTCCATAAAACTTGTTATCTTGGACCATTGAAATGAGGCTGCTCTTGATCTCAAAATTATTGTTTGCCACTGGAGAAGGTGTGATCCCATGCCTTGTGGCGTGGGTGTTGATAGCATCTCCTGCACCAATTACACTTGCTGGTCTAGGAGGATGTACTAGAGCTCTTCCATTAGCACTTATAACACCAACTAAACCATGAGGACCTTGTGGACCCTGTGGACCATGTGGACCTCGGACACCCAGTGGTCTTTGTGCACCTTGTGCGCCAGCAGCACCTTGTTGGTTATCCATGTTGAGTCCAACAGCAGGATTGGCTCTATGTGCCCTTGTTTTGTCTCTTCTCACAAGCTGCTCAATATTATCCAAAAGAGGCAGAAGATGTTCTGCTTCTTGAGATCTAAGGTTCATACACCTGAAAGGACAGATTCAAAGCGATTCAAGTAAGTAAATAAAGCAAGCAAAATACTTAGTCTCACAGAAAATCAAAATCTTTATGAACAAACTATCCTCAAAAGGCAATGGTGCCAAATTGACAGTAGTGTTTTTAATGTGCTACTACACAATCAACTCAACCACTAATCAGATGTAGTATAGCATATGGTATTTTATCAATCCAAATGGGGAGATCTTGTGCACAAAGAATACATGATATTTAGTGAGTTAAGCCAAGCAAAGAAGGTTCGTTTTGAGACTAACAACCTAAGTGATTTCCAAACAGCAAAGAACTAAATGAAACATGACCATATGCAATGAGTTAAGCAAGTAAATTCAACTATGAATCAAGAAAACATAGAGCAAAACAGATTAAATAAAACAAGATGCTCAAACAATCAGGGTTCTAGGATGGGGTTATTGATCTAGGATGATCCTCAGCTTCAAACAAGATGCTCAAACAATCAACAAATGCATTATCATTTAGCATAGAACACAGATAATGTAAATCAATCCACCCTCATGACAATGATTCCCTTGACAACATCCTAATCAAGATATAATTCTCATTAGTGATCAAGACATCATCAAGCATGAAGAAACAGTTTTATAAAGCCAATAAACTTACTATTCATCCATTCTCATGTGCTAGGTAAGTAAATCCATAAAGAGGCTGGTTCAGACATTTCAACAAACACTTTTGATGCAAAAGAAAGCCTACTATCGAAACTCACATGATCAGGGCAAGTCAAGCATTAAGAACATCAAATAATGAAGGATCTAGCAGCATCTACACCTAAGCATCAAGTTTTTAGCATCATATCAACCTAGATCTAACCTATCCTGAAACCCAGAAATGACTACTCACAAATCATAATTGATCTCTCAAAATCTAGATAGATGATGAAAGAAACCATGATCAAAAGCAATATATAGAAGATAAAGGACAAGAAATGCATACTTAGATTAAAAATTGAAATTGTTGCTCACAAATCTCAAAATTAGGAAATTGCTTAAAAACAAGAAAGAGAGAGTTTAGAGATAAGGTTTTCTGCTAAAAAGATATAATAAACGTTAACAAACTAAAAAGATAAGGTTTTACTTTTATAGTTAAAGGGTCAAAGCTTGGTCAAACCCTTAATCACAAGAGTTGACCAAAGTCAAAGTCGCCTGGGAAGGAGCCTGGTATCGGCCAGCACTTTGATACGGACAGTCAATATGATTTTCCATCTCTTTATATTGGGATGTTTTCCCGATAAAAATAGCTGATACTGGGACTAGCAGGAAGCGGTTCTTCTCTGGTTTTTCTGTATCGGGCTGCTGCTCGATATACTTGGCCGACATGATCTTCCATGCTTTTGTATCGGGTTGCTGCTTCCTTAGCTTGTCCAAGTGCTTCTTCTTGCCTCAGCTATATCCCCACTCGTCAAGTGATCCTCCTAAGCCTCCAAGGTACCTAAAACACACTCTAAAATGCACTTAATATGCAATGTTTAGTATGAGACTCACTAACTCTTAAATGAATGCAAAAGGGACCTAGAATATAAATGAATACAAGATGATGAACTAAAAAGATGTAAATATGCATACTTAAATGCAGTAAATATGATGCCCATCAATGATCGATTTTTCGAGTGTTGTAGAACATATCTAAAAGTTATATGTTATTCATCTTTTTGGACTTGACGTTTGAAATCTATTGAAATTATTTTTTTAGATCAATTTATAATATTAAAAATAAAGCTCAAAAAGTTCAAAGTATTTCTAACTTGATACAAGTGATGCAGATACAAAAGCTACTTTAACCTGGCCGTCGTGTAGACGATTTGAATTTCTAGTAACAAAAGAGAAGGAGATAAAATATAAATTTGCAAAAAAAATGTTAATATCAGAGAGGATTCTGTATCTGTTACCAATGTTGATTGTTCGAAACAGCATTTAAGAATCTTATTTGAGACAAATTTTGGTGGTGCCAAGAATGATTGCATGTTAAAAGGCTTCTCAAACAGCAAGAGCTTTGACCATGAGAGGAAATCTAATAAATTTCTTCGATTAGAATCCCTGAGTTAAGCGTCTTCCAGTTTGGTCATGAAAGATCCAACCTAGAAATGAATCCCATTTGTCATGATCTTCGAATTAAAGATGTTTTTATATTTAAATACTCTCTATAACACGGTAATTCTTCATCTTAACGTTTGTAATCATATAAAGAAAGCTTGCTTGCTTTTTCTTTGATCAATGTATATATTTTTTATTTTTTAGCTAACTAATACATAGAAATTTGGAAAAAGAATAAAATAGAGCTTTTAACACTAAATTAAATTTCATTTACGCTTTAAGAATATAAAATTTAAAAGAAAAAAAAAACCAAAACTTGGGTTGCGGAATTTTAATTTAAAATATCTCTCATTGGTTATATCATTTTTCTATATTTCGTACACATTAATCTAATCTACCTATACAATTAATAATTCACATCAAGAAAAAAAGAAAAAAAAAATAGTTGTGTTGAATATAGCTCAAAATTAAAAACAACTTTCATATTTGCACTTCAATCATTCTTTCGCATAGTCTACTTTGTAAAGCTGCTCTTCCTCTTCCATATTCCTTTATTGAAAAAGAAAATGTATTTTTTATTCTGTTTTTGGTTTTGTTTTTTTTTATCATTTCAATAAATAAAAAATTACAAAAAGCTGAGAAAATTTTGATCCAATTCATTTTTAAAACCTTAAAATCTTTGCCAGTTAATTTATTTTCAAACCCTTTTTAATTTTTTTTAATTAACTAGGTACGTAGTATGTCGTCATTGGTTATATCATTTTTCTGTACTTCGTACACATTAATCTAATCTACCTATACAATTAATAATTCACATCAAGAAAAAAAGAAAAGAAAAGTAGTTGTGTTGAATATAACTCAAAATTAAAGACAATTTTCATATTTGCACTTCAATCATTCTTTCGCATATTCTACTTTGTAACGCTGCTCTTCCTCTTCCATTTCCCTTTATAGAAAAAGAAAATATATCTTTGCCTGTTATTTTATAACTGTAAACGAGATCAATAAAGGAAATGGTGCGTTCATCAGCTTTTTTTTTTGTGCAACACGTTTATCACTTAAAATGCATCTTGTTTTTATAAACAAACCGCATATGTTTGTTTTGGGCTATTTTTTCCATGAACATACATGGCATTGTTCGAGGAATAATCGAGCCAAGGGTTGGATATTAGCTGGAAAATGGAGGTTTGGACTATGGTCGGGTAATGACCGAGGAAATAGTCGGGTATGGGCTGGATAGCCGAGACGGATGGACCATATCCGAGGGAAAATAGGGTCCAGTCCGTGGGAAATGGGATTTATCCGAGTGCAGTGGGATTTATCCGAGAGTCTGGGAGGTTAGTCCGAGTGTCAGTGGACTGTCTCCGAGGGAGAAAGGGAAACCTCCGAGAGAAATAGAGGATTAGCCGAGATTGGGACAAGTTGTCCGAGAGAAATAGGAATATCCGGATGAAAAATAGAAAACACCTCGGATAAGGGCGGTTTATCCGAGTGGGAAGGGATTTGGGCCGTGGGCCAAGTGTTTGGTCGGCTATTTTGGGGTTTATCGAAGGAATGGTCGAGCTGGTACAGGGAATAGCCGAGAGAATCAAATCGGACCGGGATAAAACTTACTGGAACCAGGAAAACATCGGATAAGTCCGGGTTATCTAGGATTTTACGAGTATTTAAGGGATTTTGAAACTTTTCTCGGGAGAGTTGTGTGTATTCGAGAGCAATAAAGCAAAGAAAGAGAATTGTCGAGAGAAAACCCTAAGAAAAACAGTTTATCCCGAGGACATCCGAGAGAGATCAGGTTATCGCCGAGCAGAACCGACCATCGCCGAGATAAATTGGTAAGCGATCGAATATTTCCCTAAGTGTTGAGTTTTCATCGGATAACCTCGAGCTAATAGCCTTATTCTGTGGGGTTTCTGAGGGAAAACAGAGTTTGGCTCGAAGAAAGGTGAACGGATCGGGAGATAGCCGAGGGGATAAGGATCAGATCATACGGACAGCCGAAAGATTCTTAGGGAGATCGGATATCTTCGTTTTGGTGCGGTTTTCATCGGGATTTCTTCTGACCAATCTGTTTCCAGCCTTGTCTAAGGTGAGTGCGTGACTGTGGTTGGTGTCTAGGACCGTAGGATTGCTAGGGTTGAATGTTTGCATGTTGATTGTGTGATTTTCATGTTATGTGGTTAGAACTGATAAGCAATTCTTATGTTATGATATATTGTGGTGTTTACCATGGCATATATGATGTTTAGCTAACCTCAGGGTAATCCATATCATATACTAGCTTAGGGGATGTGGGATTCTCGCTGAAGTAGACATGAGTCTTAAAAAGGGATTGATCTTGGTTGGTTAGGCTAGATGATCATGGCCGTTTGATATTGTTATGTCTATTGCGAATTGATTGTGTTGAATGTTGAATCCGAAAGTATGATTGCGTGTTTGGTACTGACCAGGTGTTACGGGATGACCGTACTCACTAAGTATTTATGAAATACTTATGCCTCTTATCTTGAGTGTGCAGGTACTAAGCAGTAAAGGGGCGAGACCAGGCGGCAGTGATGAATATGGATAAATCGGGACTTGGTTTTATTATGTTTAAGATTGTGTTTAGGGTCTTATGGCTTTGGTGTTTGACTATTTAGGTTGCTAGATGATCGTTTGTATTCATTAGCGAACCATTGTGATTTGTTTAAGTTAGCCCCGAATCCTGTTTAAGTGTTTTATGAAAGTTAAATGAATGAAATGAGTTGCTTTATATTCCTCTGTGTATTGATAAGAAAGAATAAGAATGAAGAAAAAGTTTAAAAATATGGCTAAGTATAGAAACGGACTTAGAGGATGTAGTAGGACACAGCCGCGGTACAGTTTACCGGGTTGGGTTACCACAAGTTGGTATCAGAGCGTTTTGAAGCTTCTAGGACTGAAATTGGTGACTGCTGTTGTTTGTTTGTTTGGGGTTTATGGGGGTCCGATCCATTCTTCACTGCCAAGGTCTCGCAGTAAGTTGTTGTGTGGTGTTGTGAAACACGTTTTGAGTTAGCTTCGGCTAACTGGCATTGTGTACTTGCAGATGGTTGATACCAGAAGAACCGTGAGAAACAATGGGGACAACCAGGCTGCAGGGTCTGTGAACTCAGTCAACGGTGATGTTGCTGAGAGGGCAAGGGAAGCCGAGAGATAGGCAGCTGCGGTTGCAAATGAGGCGGCTAGAGTGGCAGCCGTGGAAGCAGCAAGGAATGCTGCAGATGCTGAGAACGTGGCTAGGAATGCTGCGGGTGCAGCTGGGGTTGCTGCGAATGTGGCACCAGTGGGGTTAGAGGCTGTGCTTGGGATGTTAGCACAGGTACTAGCTAGGCTACCTGCGGTGGCTCCTGCTCCGGCGGTTTCAGCAGCACCACAAGTAGTACCACCGGTGGGGGTTCACGCAGATGTGATTGGGGAGGAAGCGGACCAAGTGGAGAGGGTTCCGAGTTACCTCAAGGTTTTGGATCACATGGTGCGGTTGGGAACCAAGTTCTTTGCTGGAGATTCTACACTGATTGAGGCAGATGAGTGGAGGATGAGACTGGAATAGAATTTTGAGTCTATCCGATGTCCAAAGGGTTATAAGAGAGACATAGCCATGCACTACTTGGTGGGTGATGCACACACGTGGTGGAAAAGAATCGTTGGAAGGCTGGTGAATGTGAATTGTTCTTATGGGACATTTTCAGCGATGTTCAGGAGTAAGTACTTCCCACAGGAAGCTTACAACGAGTTGGAGAAGGCGTTTCTGTACCTTAGTCAGGGGATGCTTACAGTGAGGCAGTATGAGACTCAGTATAATCAGCTGAGGAAGTATGTGTCTCATGAGTTTGACACGGAAGAGAAGCTGATTCGCAGGTTTATGAGTGGACTGCAAGTTGAGCTAAGGAACGGGTGTGTGGTTCGTGACTTCAGGACAGTTGCTGAGCTTGTAGAGAAGGCGGCATTGTTGGAGTCAGGACAGGTGGAAGCTGCGTTGATGTCAGCTGGGGCTAGTACAGCCGTGACCAAGGCGGGTCAGTCTAGTGGACAGAACCGGAAGTTTGGGAAAGGAGTATAGAACAAAGGATCTGGGTGATATATCATGGTTTTTATGGTTTTTAACCATGATATAAGTCCTTTTTATTGAGTCCTTTTGGTCTTTTTAGAGTCCTAGTAGAGTCTTTGCAGGTTATAGCATGTCTGGAGCATAATTGGAGATTTTGGAACCTTTTGGAGCATTCTGAGTTGAAGCCACAAAGTATCCAACTCGGGAAGAAAAGTATGCATATGGGTGACGATCGTCACCCCTTTAGTGACGCTTATCACCCACCAAGGAAGGAGGTCGTGGCCTGTTTTTAAAAGATTGGGAAGAAATTGCAGTTTTGGCCCAAAAGTTCCAGTATTTGCAAAAAGACACCAGATCGTGTTTTAGCTTGTATATTAGGTTTTTCAGCCATTCTTTTGGCAGATATCTTGTATCTTATTATTTTTGAGAGCTTTAGAGAGAGATTTGTAGAAGAGCTTTTGGAGAGACACATCAGACTCCTACAGAGCAGATTTTGAACTCCTTTATTTCTACTTCTTATTTCTTTTATGCAATCTATTCTTTTCATGATGTTTTCTCAAATCACCATGTCTGAGTAGTTTGTTAGGGCTTTTCAAAGGTTGAAGAAGAGTTTGTAGAATTGCTAAAAACTTATAGGAAATTCATTGGTTCTTCATCTGTGCTTGCATTCATATCGATTTCTTAGACACATCATCTGGATTTCGAAACCCTAGGTTTTTGATAGATGTGAGAGCATTATTATTCACCTGAATTAGTATTAGATGAGCAAAACGTCCTAGTACAAAGAGATTTGGCTTAGGAGTTTTGTGAACAATTGAACCTGATCATTACTGCATGTTTAGGTTGTTAGGATTTGCAAAAAGATTTGAAACTCTGTGACTTAGACATAGATAACTTCTGCAATGAGAATTGATTAGTTATATCTTTGCGATTCATGTTCAAGACGGTTTTAATTCATTCCTGATTGCATGCATTCTACACTCTCGGATTCAACCTGCGAACTGTCCTGACTTAGCGCCTTTAGCCTTCTGAACTTTAAGAACAAGCATAAAAACGCCCTCTTGCATTTATTTTACTGTTTTGCATTACATTCATTATTTATCGCTTAGCTTAATCTGAATCTATAATCACTAGTGTGGTTTACATACTCCCTTGGGATTCGATAACCCCTTGTACTACAACTGCTTTTGCTGTGCACTTGCAGTAGTTTTATTTGGATAAAACCTGACCCTATCAAGTTTTTGGTACCGTTGCCGGGGACTAATAGCTGCCTATCGATTTTTAGTATTAGGATTTTGTCTAAGTTTTTTATTTGTTTACTGATTTTCAGCTACTTTTCTTTGTTCCTGTTTCAGGTGTATGCCGATCGCAGAACCAGAAGCAACGAAGAGAAGGAGCTTGTGACTTTAAGCATCGACGAGCTTGCTAGGTTGGAGAGAACTAACAGGAAAGCTAAGAAGCAATCTACAATGGTCGCTCCACTTATCTTGGTTGAAGATGCAGAAGGTCACTTGGTTGACAGGGAAGGAAACAGGAGGAACGAAGAGGGGCAGAGAATTGATCAAGAGGGGAATGTCATTGTTGAACAGCAGGTTCAGCAAGTGGCTGAGAACGTGGGGGTCCCTGCTGCTGTCAATAACGCTGCTGGGCGTTTTGTTCAGAGGACTCTAGGTGACTACAACAGACCTGATCAGTTCTATGCCAACAGAGCTGCAATCCGACCTCCTGCTTTCCAGAGGAACGATTTTGAGGTTAAACCAGTCTACTATCAGCTGGTTAGCCAGCATCCATTCCATGGCTTACCTCATGAGCATCCTATGGATCACATTGAGAGGTTTGAGGACTTGGCTTCCAGTGTCAAAGCTAATGGAGTCAACAATGATTTCCTGTTCTGCAAGCTTTTTCCTTACTCTCTTGGAGGAGAAGCTGCATATTGGCTGAAGCAACTGGAACCTGCTTCATTGACCACTTGGGAAGACACTAAGAACGCCTTTATGAATAACTTCTATGATGATGCAAGATCAGAGGACATGAGGACGAAAATTGCTTCCTTTACACAAGGCCCTACTGAAGCTTTTAAGGCTTCTTGGATCAGGTTTAAGTCCTATCAAAGGGACTGTCCTCATCATGGCTTCAGTCAGGTGCAATTACTTGGGATCTTCTTCAGAGGCATTGACTGGAAATATCAGATGGCGCTGGATGCAACAAGTAGTGGAAACTTCAACACCAACAGACCAGAAGAAGCTGTAAGATTGATTGAAAACTTGGCCTGCAGTAACAGCACTAAAAATGCAGATTTTCAGAGAAAGCAGCAGGCTGGTTTGAATGATGGAAACCAAATAGCTGAAGTTAAGGCTAAGTTAGACAGCATGCACAGCCTTCTGGTGGGAAAGAAGTCAGTTCAGTTTGCTGCAGAAGTGGAGAGTTTCGAAAATCCTGAAGAATTTGAGCAGAAAGATGTTAATTTCATGAATGGAGGGGGTTTTCAGAGCCAAAGGTTTGGAAATCAGCAATGGATCAGAGGCTACAACAGCAATAATCAGCAGAGTACCTTTACAGGAGGACAGAGCACGCCTGGTTACACTCCTAAGCCCCCATTCCAGAAGACTGAAGTTGAGAAACCTTACCAAAACAGCAGGAATTATGGTTCTTCTTCCTACCAAACTGCACCTCCACAAGACAATAAAATGGAAGCTATGCTGGAGCAGGTACTTGAAGGACAGCAGAAGATGACAGTGAACTTCAATGGCAAGCTAGATTCGCTGTATCAAGACCTGAATGGAAAAATTGAGAGTCCGAACTCTCACATGAAGAAGCTTGATGTGCTGGTTGCTGAAACTGCAGAAGCTGTTCAAAGGCAAGAGGGATTCCTTCCTGGAAGGACTGACATCAATCCCAAGCATCAGGTTAATGCCATCACAGTAAGGAATGAAAAGGAGCTTAAAACAGTGCAGAAAAAGAGGTTGAGTGCAGAGCAGATCGTGCAACTGATGGAGTCTGAAGATGAAAATTTTTCTGTCTCAGAGGTGAGTGACGAGCGTCACCAAGGAGGAGTGACGCTCGTCACCAACCTACAAGGGTATCGGGGGTTGTCACAAGTGAGTGACGAGCGTCACCCCCCTGGTGACGGTCGTCACCCACCCCAGAACGAAGCTGCTTCGCCTGTAACTGCAAATTATGACCAGGAACGTGTCTATAAACCCAAAACACCATTCCCCAAGCATCCTAGGAAGTCTAAACAAGAGATAGAAGAAGCCAGAGGCAAAGCTATGATAGACAAGCTGATGCTTGAGATCCCACTTGTTGATGCAGTCAAGCTTTCACTAGCTCTAAGAAGGTATGTAAAGAGAATGGTGGTGAATGGTGTAAGTCCTGAAGAAGGAGCATTGCTTACCAGAGACATCAGTGCAATTCTCTTAGGCACAGTTCCAAAGAAGAAGAAGAAGGTGACTGTTTCTGAACAAGTCAATACCATCACTCAAAGCAGAATTCCATAGAAGCTATCTGATCCAGGGACCTTTGTGCTTGATTGCTCAATATCTGCAGGACGTTTTCCACACTCTCTATGTGATCTAGGGTCAAGTATTAACTTGATGCCTTTCTCTGTTGCTGCTAGACTTGGAATGACTGATTTCAAGCCAGCTGGGATCTCTCTCATCCTAGCAGATCGATCCATAAGGACCCCAGAAGGCATGTTAGAGAATGTTCATGTTAACATTGAAGGCTGCATAATTCCTACAGATTTTGTGGTTCTGAAATATGCTGAAGAACCTAAAGATCCTCTTATTCTGGGAAGACCATTCTTGGCTACTGCTGGAGCCATCATTGATGTGAGAAAGGGGAACATTGAGCTTGATCTTGGTGATGTTGTCATGAACTTTGACATGGATAGATTAAGAGGGAGTTCTACCATTGATGGTCAGACCTTTTCTGTAAGAACTTCTAGAGATGAAGAGACTGTCATGGAGCATTCAGAAGACACTATTGCTGAGTGTGTCAATGAATCAGATATAAGTGGGCAAGTGAGCAAGATGGCTGTTGAAGAGCCAATATCTGAAACTTCTGCAGAAGCTGTTGGGTTTGAGGATTGCAGTGAGGATCATATCTTCATGACTAGGCTTGAAAAAGAGGTTCCAATGAATGCCAAATTGCTGGAGGAAGACGTGTTTGTGATGGAGGCAAGACTTGCAGAGCTGAATTGCAGGAAAACTGCAGAAACTCAAACTGCAGAGTCAGTGACGAGTGTCACTGACCTGGTGACGCTCGTCACCAATCTGGACACAAAGGAGAGACGTGATATTTGCTCTACAAGTCTATCATATGTTGCCAATCCGAAAATTCAACAGTCCAAAACCCAGAAACCTGCAACTAGGCAAAGGTATGCATTTCTCGGAACCAAATCCAAACCCCCTAATCTCATCAATAAGAATTTAAAAGGTGAAAAAGCTGCTTCACACTTATGCAAGCAACGAGATTCTCGTAGAATGCTTGGTGTTTCTTTTGATGATTCTGCAGGAAAACGAAATGTCCCACCCACACTCACGACCCACCCTGCTGATGTTCCTCACTTCCTTGGAAGTGTTCATACATCTACTGCTCGTCACCAGGTCCTTTGCGAGGTACCACTTTTCCACCTTGGTTTTACACGTTTTCATGCTTCATTTTGACCAACTCTTGGCTTAATAACACTGGGGACAGTGTTGTTCAAGTCTGGGGGAGGTGGTTACTGACGTTGTATGCTTTGTGTCATGTTTCTAGAGTCTTAAAGTTGAGTCAAAAACCTGTTTTTCTAGAGTCAAAATTTTTGAAACTGTCAGATTTTCTTGGAACTAACCATAGGACGTTTTTGCTGATAAGAACCATTGCCACAGTAGTTGATTACAAGTCTTACTAAGTTGAAAGTCATAGGTAGATCAGTCTAGCAATGAAGGTTTAGGTTCTTAGAGAATCTGGAAAATTTACTGTTAGCTCCACCTTAATGAACTTTAAACTTCTTGTCTTGGTGATTGATTCTTATTTATCTTGATTCTCTCTTTAAGCACTGACAATAAGGTTAAGATACAGTCTCTCTTTGATCTTCCCTGATGTAGTTTTTAAAAGAAATTAAGTCCAAAGAATGGTGCATTCATGACTCTGTCTCCTCACAAGGAACAACAGTAGTGAACACACTCAAGAACCTGTCTCCTCACAAGGAACACAAGTATTGAGTAGCACCATATCTTAGACTGTAAAAGTTGAGAAAAAAGAAGTGAAAAATCGAAAATATTCAAAGGAAAAGATCAAGGGAAGAGAAAATAGGAGAGCTGTGTTGAGATTGATTTGTTCAGTTGTTAGGAAGGGAAAAGAATCTGTAAAGTGATTGAGATGATAGAACCTTGATGAGATATCACACTTAGATAAAAAAAATAAGGAGTTAACAGTAGAAATTTCAGATTTCTTGAAGGGATTTGGACTGGACTTGAGAGATTTGCTAAGCTTGTGATAATTAGACTGAAATTTGATCTTGTGTTGACTATGTGGTATGTGGATTCGAAAGCTCTAACTAGTGTGGTGTTCCTGATGACTGACTGACTGTTTCTTGTTTTCAAACCTCGACCTTGTTCTTTGTCTGATGTTTGCTTGAGGGCAAGCAAAAGCTAAGTCTGGGGGAGTTGATATATCATGGTTTTTATGGTTTTTAACCATGATATAAGTCCTTTTTATTGAGTCCTTTTGGTCTTTTTAGAGTCCTAGTAGAGTCTTTGCAGGTTATAGCATGTCTAGAGCATAATTGGAGATTTTGGAACCTTTTGGAGCATTCTGAGTTGAAGCCACGAAGTATCCAACTCGGGAAGAAAAGTATGCATATGGGTGACGATCGTCACCCCTTTAGTGACGCTCGTCACCCACCAAGGAAGGAGTTCGTGGCCTGTTTTTAAAAGATTGGGAAGAAATTGCAGTTTTGGCCCAAAAGTTCCAGTATTTGCAAAAAGACCCCAGATCGTGTTTTAGCTTGTATATTAGGTTTTTCAGCCATTCTTTTGGCAGATATCTTGTATCTTATTATTTTTGAGAGCTTTAGAGAGAGATTTGTAGAAGAGCTTTTGGAGAGACAAATCAGACTCCTTCAGAGCAGATTTTGAACTCCTTTATTTCTACTTCTTATTTCTTTTATGCAATCTATTCTTTTCATGATGTTTTCTCAAATCACCATGTCTGAGTAGTTTGTTAGTTAAGTTAGGGCTTTTCAAAGGTTGAAGAAGAGTTTGTAGAATTGCTAAAAACTTATAGGAAATTCATTGGTTCTTCATCTGTGCTTGCATTCATATCGATTTCTTAGACACATCATCTGGATTTCGAAACCCTAGGTTTTTGATAGATGTGAGAGCATTATTATTCACCTGAACTAGTATTAGATGAGCAAAACTCCCTAGTACAAAGAGATTTGGCTTAGGAGTTTTGTGAACAATTGAACCTGATCATTACTACATGTTTAGGTTGTTAGGATTTGCAAAGAGATTTGAAACTCTGTGACTTAGACATAGATAAATTCTGCAATGAGAATTGATTAGTTATATCTTTGCGATTCATGTTCAAGACGGTTTTAATTCATTCCTGATTGCATGCATTCTACACTCTCGGATTCAACCTGCGAACTGTCCTGACTTAGCGCCTTTAGCCTTCTGAACTTTAAGAACAAGCATAAAAACGCCCTCTTGCATTTATTTTACAGTTTTGCATTACATTCATTATTTATCGCTTAGCTTAATCTGAATCTATAATCGCTAGTGTGGTTTACATACACCCTTGGGATTCGATAACCCCTTGTACTACAACTGCTTTTGCTGTGCACTTGCAGTAGTTTTATTTGGGTAAAACCTGACCCTATCAAGTTTTTGGACAGAACCGGAAGTTTGGAAAAGGAGTATAGAACAAAGGATCTGGGGGACGCAGCGTGTGCAGCAAGTGTGGCAAGGCTCACATTGGCGAGTGTAGGCGCGGTGGTAGTGGATGCCACAGGTGCGGGAGTTTAGAGCATCGGGTACGAGACTGTCCGTAGGAGGATCAGAGAGTGGTCCGTGTGTCCGGCAGTGATGGTGCGGTTCGGGTTTGCTACGGTTGTAGAGAACCAGGGCATTTCAAGCGTGAGTTACCTAAGGCGGGAGTGGTGGAGCAGGCTGTGGCTCAAGGGAAGAGAGCAGGGGAGGCGCTTGCATCACAGGCCAAGAGACAAGCCATTATGCCGAGGGTGTACACGACGAGTGCAGCAGCAGCCGAGGAACTAAGCACTTCTCATCCGATTACTGGTACGTGTGGTACACAGTGTTTTCTTTAAAATGCTTTTGCGTGATGTGTGTTAGTATAAAGTCTTGGCATTCTAGGGAATGAATGTGTAGGGACCTTGCTAATGGGTGAGGTTGAGGCCCATGTTCTGTTTGACTCGGGAGCGAGTCATTGTTTTGTTAATCTGGACATGATCAGAAAGGGACAGTTTTGGAAGGAACCCGGAGAGGACTTTGGATTAGTTCAGGCGGCTAGAGGCCAAGTGATGTTTTCATTAGGAACGGTTAGGAATGTTCCAGTGATGTTTGGCGAAGTGAATATGCCAGCGGATCTAGTGATCTGTAGAGTTAAGTCCTACGATGTCATTTTGGGAATGGGTTGGTTAGGCAAGCACATAGCTCACTTGGATTGTCACCGTGGAAGGGTGCGGTTTGAGAGAGACGGAGAGGTCTTGGTTTATCAGGGAGTTAGACCAACCTCACGAAGTTTGGTGGTTTCAGCTATTCAAGCAGAACAGCTGATAGAGAAGGGTTGTGAGGCGTATCTAGAAACGATCACTACTACAGAAGAAGGACCGGATGTAGACTTAGACAGTATACCGGTGGTGCAGGAATTTGAGGATGTTTTTCAGGCGTTGGCAGGACTGCCACCAGCTCGTTCAGATCTATTCACGATTGAACTTGATCCGGGGACAGCTCCATTGTCTAAAGCACCATACCGGATGGCGCCAGCAGAGATGGCGGAACTGAAGAAGCAGCTAACGGAGTTGTTGGACAAAGGTTTCATTAGACCAAGTAGTTCACCGTGGGGAGCACCAGTGTTGTTCGTGAAGAAGAAGGATGGGAGCTTCAGCTTTGCATTGATTACCGTGGATTGAACCATGTGACCGTGAAGAACAAGTATCCACTTCCCAGGATAGACGAGTTGTTGGACCAACTCAGGGGAGCTACTTGGTTCTCTAAGATCGATTTGGCATCAGGGTACCATCAAATACCCATAGAGGAGACAGACGTGCGTAAGACTGCCTTTAGGACAAGGTATGGTCATTACGAGTTTTTGGTCATGCCGTTTGGTTTGACGAATGCGCCAGCTGCATTCATGAAGTTGATGAATGGCGTATTCAGGGAGTACCTAGATGATTTTGTGATCATTTTCATAGATGATATTCTAGTATAATCTAAGGATGAGGAAGAGCATAAGAGTCATTTGCGGACTGTTCTGGAGAAGTTAAGAGAACAGAAGTTATATGCCAAGCTCAATAAGTGTAGCTCTTGGCAACTGCATATAGGGTTCTTGGGTCACATTGTTTCGGATAAGGGAGTGTCCGTGGACCCAGAGAAGATTCAGGCTATTGCGGATTGGCCCAGACCAGATAATGCTACAGAGATAAGGAGTTTTCTCGGACTAGCTGGTTATTACAGGCGGTTTGTCAAAGGTTTTGCAAGAATGGCTCAGCCAATGACAAAGCTGACTGGTAAGGATGTGGAGTATGTCTGGACGGATGAGTGTGAAGAGTGCTTCTCAAAGCTAAAGGAATTACTCACTAGTGCACCAGTATTGGCGTTACCAGAACCGGGTGAGCCATACGTGGTATACACATATGCATCCAGGAAAGGACTAGGTTGTGTTCTGATGCAGAATGGCAAGGTGATAGCTTATGCTTCGCGGCAGCTATGGAAGCATGAAGGAAACTACCATATGCATGATTTAGAGATGGCAGCTGTGGTATTTGCACTTAAGATATGGAGATCTTACTTGTATGGGGAGAAGGTGCAGATAAACACAGACCATAAGAGTTTAAAGTACATCTTTACTCAACCGGATTTGAACTTGAGACAGCATAGATGGATGGAGTTGGTAGCGGACTATGACTTGGAGATAGCATACCATCCAGGAAATGCCAACTTGGTGGCGGATGCGTTGAGTAGGAGAAGGGCTAGCGTATCATCTGAACAGAATGTTGGGAGCATTGTGAACATGCTAAGGACATTGCAGCTGAATGCAATAACAGAAGGGGTTGAATCGTTGGGTCTGGAAGCTGCAGATAGAGCTGACTTGTTGACTAGGATTCGGATTGCTCAGGAGCAGGATGAGAATCTGAAAAAGGTGTCACAGAATGATAAGACGGAATATCAGACTTCAAACAATGGGACCATTGTTGTGAATGGACGGGTCTGTGTTCCAGATGTGAAGGAGTTAAGGGATGAAATCCTGAAGGAGGCACATCAGTCAAGGTTTTCTGTTCATCCGGGAATGACCAAGATGTATCAGGATTTGAAACGGTACTATCATAGGGTTGGGATGAAACGAGATGTGGCTAAATGGATAGCTGGATGTGAGACGTGCCAATTGGTTAAGGCAGAGCATCAGTTTCCGAGTGGTTTGTTGCAAACGTTGCCAATGCCGGAATGGAAATGGGACATGATCACCATGTACTTTGTACTGGGATTACCTAAGACTAAGAAGCTGCATGACGGGATATGGGTCATTGTGGATCGTTTGACCAAGTCTGCTCACTTTTTAGCAATGGAAAAGACTGATGGAGTACCAAAGCTGGTGGAAATGTACATTGATCAGATCGTGAGGTTGCATGGAGTGCCAGTGAGTATCATCTCAGATCGTGATCCGAAGTTTACTTCAAGGTTCTGGAAAGAGTTCCAGGAAGCGTGTGGAACGCGGTTGCATATGAGTACAGCGTATCATCCTCAGACTGATGGGCAATCAGAACGGACGATCAGGACATTGGAGGATATGTTGAGAGCGTGCGTACTGGACTGGGGCAGTAGTTGGGAAGACTACTTGTCGTTGGCTGAATTTGCATACAACAATAGTTACCAAAGGAGCATTGAGATGTCTCCGTATGAGGCGTTGTATGGCAGGCCGTGCAGAACACCATTGTGTTGGACACAAGTGGGGGAGCGTAGTGTAATGGGGCCAGCAGTGGTCGAGGCTACTACAGAAAATATCAGATTGTTAAAGGTTAAGCTGAAAGAGGCTATGGACAGGCAGAAAAGTTATGCGGACAAGCGTCGCAGGGATTTGGAGTTCAATGTGGGTGATATGGTTTATCTTAAGGCACTGACTTATAAAGGAACAGATAGGGCAGCTAAGAGTGCCAAGTTGAATCTGAGGTACATGGGGCCGTACCAGATACTGGTTGGCGCAGTGGCTTACAAGTTGGACTTGCCATCAGAAATGGGAGCGTTCTATAATGTATTTCATGTGTTACAGCTGAGAAAACACATTACCGAACGGGAAACGGATATAGAGGAGCCACCAGCAGACTTGCAAGAGGATCTTGCAGTAGTGGCTAGGCCGGTTCGGGTAATAGGTCGGAAAGAAAAGACTAAGCATAGGAAGCTAGTCAGAATGGTCCAGGTCGTATGGGACTACAACGGACAGGAACAGGTCACTTGGGAGAATGAGACTAGGATGAAAGCTGAGTATCCCAAAGGGTTTGACAAGTTGCAAACGGATGAGTCGGATTCAAGGACGAATCCAGAACGGGCGGGGGAGAGTTGTAGCATCCGTATCCGAGAAAATGTGGAATGATCGTACCGGACAGGGCGCTGTACGAGGAATAATCGAGCCAAAGGTCGGATATTGGCTGGGAAATGGAGGTTCGGACTATGGTCGGGTGATGACTGAGGAAATAGTCGGGTATGGGCTGGATAGCCAGGCCGGATGGACCATATCCGAGGGAAAATAGGGTCCAGTCCGTGGGAAATGGGATTTATCCGAGTGCAGTGGGATTTATCCGAGAGTCTGGGAGGTTAGTCCGAGTGTCAGTGGACTGTCTCCGAGGGAGAAAGGGAAACCTCGGAGAGAAATAGAGGATTAGCCAAGATGGGACAAGTTGTCTGAGAGAAATAGGTATATCCGGATGAAAAATGGAAAACACCTCGGATAAGGACGGTTTATCCGAGTGGGAAGGGATTTGGGCCGTGGGCTAAGTGTTTGGTCGGCTATTTTGGGGTTTATCAAATGAATGGTCGAGCCGGTACAGGGAATAGCCGAGAGAAACGAATCAGACCGGGATAAAACTTACTGGAACCAGGAAAACGTCGGATAAGTTCGGGTTATCTAGGGTTTTGCGAGTATTTAAGGGATTTTGAAACTTTTCTCGGGAGAGTTGTGTGTATTTGAGAGCAATAAAGCAAAGAAAGAGAATAGTCGAGAGAAAACCCTAAGAAAAACTGTTTATCCTGAGGACATCCGAGAGAGATCAGGTTATCGCCAAGCAGAACCGACCATCGCCGAGATAAATTGGTAAGCGATCGGATATTTCCCTAATTGTTGAGTTTTCATCGGATAACCTCGAGCTAATAGCCTTATTATGTGGGGTTTCTGAGGGAAAACAGAGTTTGGCTCGAAGAAAGGTGAACGGATCGGGAGATAGCCGAGGGGATAAGGATCGGATCGTATGGGCAGCCGAGAGATTCTTAGGGAGATCGGATATCTTCGTTTTCGTGCGGTTTTCATCAGGATTTCTTCTGACCAATCTGTTTCCAGCCTTGTCTAAGGTGAGTGCGTGACTGTGGTTGGTGTCTAGGACCGTAGGATTGCTACGGTTGAATGTTTGCATGTTGATTGTGTGATTTTCATGTTATGTGGTTAGAACTGATAAACAATTCCTATGTTATGATATATGTGGTGTTTACCGTGGCATATATGATGTTTAGCTAACCTCAGGGTAATCCGGATCATGTACTAGCTTCGGGGATGTGGGATTCTCGCTGATGTAGACATGAGTCTTAAAAAAGGATTGATCTTGGTTGGTTAGGCTAGATGATCATGGCCGTTTGATATTGTTATGTCTATTGCGAATTGATTGTGTTGAATGTTGAATCCGAAAGTATGATTGCGTGTTTGGTACTGACCAGGTGTTACGGGATGACCGTACTCACTAAGTATTTATGAAATACTTATGCCTCTCATCTTGAGTGTGCAGGTACTAAGCAGTAAAGGGGCGAGACCAGGCGGCAGTGATGGATATGGATGGATCGGGAATTGGTTTTATTATGTTTAAGACTTGCGTTTAGGGTCTTATGGCTTTTGTGTTTGACTATTTAGGTTGCTAGATGATCGTTTGTATTCATTAGCGAACCATTGTGATTTGTTTAAGTTAACCCTGAATCATGTTTAAGTGTTTTATGAAAGTTAAATGAATGAAATGAGTTGCTTTATATTCCGTTGTGTATTGATAAGAAAGAATAAGAATGAATAAAAAGTTTAAAAATATGACTAAGTATAAAAACGGACTTAGAGGATATAGTGGGACACAGCCGCGGTACGGCTTACCGGGTTGGGTTATAACAGTTTTTCTTGTGATTTTGGTTCATCCGAAGAAAACGATGGTCATTTTGGTCAATGTGGCCTTCATCATTCCCATAAAAACAGAAATCACTATACTATAGATCTGTCACCAATCACAAAATCCACAAGAACAAGCAAATCTTATAAAAGTTAGTAGATGGCTCATAGACGCAAAAATTGTTAGAATGGTATTAGAAAGATATTGAGGTTCCAACGAGGATATTTTTTTCATTAGAAAATTGTTAGAATGGTATTAGAAAGATTTTTGTGATATTTTCATTAATAAAAAGTTTAATTAGACACAAAATTTAGTGTACTAATAATGATAGTCACTTTATTTGCAAGGGTGAGAATGCAATGAGGTTATCAAAACTCAAATGCAAGACATGTTGTAGTACATCAAGCAAGAGAGAGTCAATCCATACCTAGGATGATAGAAAATGCAAAGAGAATGCAAGGACTATGCAAATCTAAGTGAAACAAGATAGATTTTAAGAAAATCCCTAGAAACTAGATGCAGCAACTAAATGGAATGCAAACTATTTTAATATTACCAGGAATGAACAAGCTACCATGAAGAACAAACAGAATAATTAAAGGACAAAGCTTCGAATTACTAAAATTCGACTAGTGGATCGACCATGAGATCGACCACTAGATCGAGCAATAACAATCGATCTCGTCTAAAAATGCAAGAACAGTAAAACTAACGACCAAGATGCTATCAAAGATCAAGCAAAAGACGAGAGAAGATGTAAAGATGCTAAAAGAAAGGGCCTAGGGTTGAGATTCATGATCAGGGGTTTCAAAGGTTCGACCTTGAGTTGAAAACTTTAAATCGACTCACTTTGTGAGGATCTCTAAGCCTTGAAAACTAAGCAAGATCTATCCGTGGCTTTCGGTATAGATCACTCCTTCATCCTCTCCTCCAAACCCATGGCTTTTGGTGGAAAGAGAGGTTGAAGGGCAAGGAAAACAGATTTCAAATAAGTGGCTTAACTAGTCCCCCAAACTTCCATGGCTTTTGGGAAGGGGTAACTAGTCTCTAGGGTGTGATCTTCCGAGGTCCCTGAATCCTGTCAAGGTAAGGAACCTCTCGGATCATGAAGCTCTTGGCGTGAGAGTCTTCAAGCATTGAGAGCTCAACACCCTAGAAGAGATAGCCATTAAAACACTTAGAAAACCTCAAGATCGAAACCCTTTTAGACCCCTTAATCCTCTCAACCCCGAACCCAAGTAAACTACTCACTACACATAAGGTAAATCAAGCAAGGCATGGAAAAGGAAACAAAGAACATGAAAAGAAAACTAGATTAAGATGAAAACGATTCGATTACAAAGCTTAAAAAAAACTCAAAGTTCGACAATGGTGTTCTTCGTCAAAACCAGAGAGAAAACATAAAAAGATAAGGATGGAAAAGTGTGTGGGGAAAGGATGTCGCCGCCTTCCCAAAATGGCTAAAACAAGCTGATGGTCCCCCCCTCGCTAGCGGCCAAAAGTGGTTGAAAGGGCAGAGATCGACTCCGGGATCGAGCGGTTCTCTCGATCATCTCCGACCATCGTGTTTTTGGCTCGATCTGGGTCTCGATCATCATCAGCGGATCGAGTGTTGCATCCGATCTCGGTATCGATCTTTGGTTGGATCGAGTGGTGTACTCGATCTGGCTCTCGCTCTACATGGCGTCATTTACGTCCGTACCGTTTGATCGACTGCTTCACTCGATCCTCGTCTCGATCATTCTCCTTGGATCGCCTGGTCTTCTCGATCTTCTGGTCGATCACATCCTAGATCGACCGGCCATGCTCGATCTGCTCCTCGATCTCTGATCCTTAGTAAATATCCGAGCTTCCACGAACTGCTACAACAGCTTCAGCACGTCCACGAACCTCAACGACTCCAAAGCAGCCAGAAACAACCTAAATGTGATGCAAAATGCAAGGAACATGCGTATGCTGGTGCAAGAACGCTCTAGGACTCTAAGTGATGCAATCTAACCTAAAATGTGATACAAATGCATGAAAAGCTAACTAATGAGTATGCAAAATGTATGTAATATGCAGTAACATCAACTCCCCCCAAACATACTTCTTGCTTGCCCTCAAGCAACAGAAAATAAGTAAGGAAGAGAGGTTTTAAGAAAAGTGAATGGGGGTTTAAACTTCTTGCAAATGTGCCTTTCAAATGAATCAATCTCAATGTCCTAGTTATCAGTTCTAAAATGCTATGCTTACACTCATACTCCAAAGAACTTAGCCATACTCATCACACAAAGAAATTCAAATCATGACTCTTATTCCTAACAATCAAAGAAACTCATCCTTTAACATTCATTATCATTCGAACCATGAATCAAACTTATGCACTTTAAAGCAAAACACATTTGGCAAAGGGTGAAGGTTATGAGCAATGAATGATCTCATTTGAAAAGGGTTTACAATTAGAACAAGGGTTTCTCTCAAAAATGGCTGAACTTATGCATAATGCTAAAGGTAAAGACAATTGATGCATACATGATTAGATTCTCATCTACCCATGTAAACTAACAAATGATCCTAAACCCCTCTCTTTTATCAACTTTTATCCTCACTCACCACTTAGAGTCTACCTTTTTTCTTCTCAAAACTTAGCAATCCCCAATTCGAAACAAAAATATTTTTAAACTCTTTAGGCTAGTGAAAAGGTTTTGAAAATAACTTTGCTCTTTAAATATTTCTTATTGGTAGCTGTCTTTTTTTTTTTTCTCTTTTCTCTTGTTTTTTTATTTTTTTTTATTTGGCACTTAGGCTCTTTTATTTCTTTTTCTTTTATTTATTTTTCTTTATTTGGGAGAGTTACCTCCTGAAATTTATTAGAGCATATACTTAGTTTTTAAACACAACATTTCACTTAAAACCCATTTCTTTCTTTAAAACACCAAACTCCTTGAAAACGAGAACAACTAGAAATGAAAACAACCCCAATAATCCCCCAAACTTATCCTAAGCCTATATCTAGCTTCAAAATGAAAAGCTAGCAATCATATGAGAACAAAATCATGTCGCCTAAACCTAACACTTTATGCCAAGTTCAAAACCGAAAAGAAGGCCTCACAATGATGTCACACAAGAAATATTTGGCTTCAAAGAAGGGTACGGTTCAAGGTGGGAGTTCTACTTAGGCTCACAAAGAGTGGTAAAAAGGAAGAAGAGAGCCTAAATATTTTAAAACCATGTGTTCATTTTCAAATGCATAAGGATGATAATTAGAATTTCAAATTAAGGTTCTCACTTATTAGGACAAGTTTCAAATCATGAGAGTTCAATTCAAGTCACGAAAATCCTAACAAGTAATCCAAGCATGGTAAGGACTTACTTTCAAAGCATAGACAAAGCATTAGAGAACTACTAACTAGGGCATTAAAACAATTCATAAGTAAAAACACCTTTTTAAGAAACTCTAACCCCTTATGCAAATGCAAACAACCTAGATGCTATTAGAAACTCCAGACTCAATCCTAACATGTTTTGACAAGATGAATGCAGCGACATGAATGAAAAAAAATTAAAACTTACCAATTTTTCATGAACTAAAGACTCAAGGATGCTAAAGGAAAATAAGATCACAAAACACAAGTCAAACCACACATGTACTCCCCCAAACTTGCTTGACACCGTCCCGGTGGCAAACTCATTCGAAGGAGTATGATAAACGTTTTCTAGCTCGGGTTTATGATGCAGAGAGGTTATCAAACTCTAATGCAAGCAACATCGTAGTATAGCAAGCAAGAGAGAGTCAATCCACTTCTAGGAGATAGAGAATGCACAGAGAATGCAAGGACTAAAGCAAATCTAAGCAAAATGAGACAGTTTATGAGAAAATATCTAAGAACTAGATGCAGCAACCTAAACAGAATGAAACCTATTTTAAAAATACTAGAAAGGAAGCAACTACCACGAGAAACAAACAGATTAATTAAAGGGAAGAGCTTCAAATTATTAAAATTCGACTAGTGGATCGACCACGAGATCGACCACTATATCGAGCAGTAACAATCGATCTCGTCTAAAAACGCAAAAACAGTAAATCTAATGACCAGGATGCTATCAGATAACAAGCGAATGATGAGAATAAACGTAAAGATGCTAAAAGAAAGGGTCTAGGGTTGAGATTCATGGTTAGGGGTTTCAAAGGTTCAACCTTGGGTTTAAAACTTTAGATCGACTCACTTGGTGAGGATCTCTAAGCCTTGAAAACAAAACAAGATCTATCTGTGGCTTTCGGTATAGATCACTCTTTCATCCTCTCCTCCAAACCCATGGCTTTTGGTGGAAAGAGAGGTTGAAAGGCAAGGAAAACAGATTTCAAGTAAATGGCTTAACTAGTCCCCCAAACTTCCATGGCTTTTGGGAAGGGGTAACTAGTCTCTAAGGTGTGATCTTCCGAGGCTCCTGGATCCTGTCAAGGTAAGGAACCTCTCGGATCATGAAGCTCTTGGCGTGAGAGTCTTCAAGCTTTAAGCTTTCAACACCTTAGAAGAGATAGCCTTTAAAAACGTTTATAAAAACCCCAAGATCGAAACCTTTTCTACCCCTTAATCCTCTCAACCCCGAACCCAAAGGAACTACTCACTACACATAGAGTAAATCAAGCAAAGCATAAGAAACGAAACGATGAACATGAAAGAAAAACTAGATTAAACGATAAGGATTCGAATACAACAGCTTAAGAGAAAAACGAGTTTCAACAATGGTGTTCTTCCGAAAACGAGAGAGAAAACATAAAAGAAAAGGATAAGGATCTAAAAATTATCGAAAAAGGGCATCGCCACCTTACCTAAAATGCCCAAACAAGCCAATGGTCCCCCCTTCGCTAGCAGCCAAAAACGGTTGAAAGGACAGAAATCAACTCCAAGATCGAGTGGTTCTCTCGATCATATCCGGACATCGTGTCTTCGGCTCGATCTGGGTCTCGATCTTCATCGACGAATCGAGTGTTGCATCCGATCTCGGTATCGATCTTCGGCTGGATCGAGTGGTGTACTCGATCTGTCTCTCGCTCTGTATGGCGTCATTTACGTCCGTACCGATTGATCGATTGCTTCACTCGATCTCCGTCTCGATCATTCTCCTTGGATCGCCTAGTTGGCTCGATCTTCTGGTCGATCAACTCCTAGATCAACCGGCCATGCTCGATCTGCTCCTCGATCTCTGGTCCTTAGCATATTTCCGAGCTCCCACGAACTGCTACATCAGCTTCAGCACGTCCACGAACCTCCACGACTCCAAAGCAGCCAGAAACAACCTGAATGTGATGCAAAATGCAAGGAAAATGCGTATGTTGATGCAAGAATGCTCTAGGACCCTAAGTGATGCAATCTAGCCTAAAACATGATATAAATGCATGAAAAGCTAACTAATGAGTATGCAAAATGTATGCAATATGTAATAACATCAACTCCCCCAAACTTACTTCTTGCTTGCCCTTAAGCAACAGAAAATAAGTAAGGAAGAGAGGTTTTCAGAAAAAATGAATGGGGTTTTAAACTTTTTGCAAAGGTGCCTTTCAAATGAATCAATCTCAATGTCCTAGTTATCAGTTCTAAATTGCTATGCTTACACTCATACTCCAAAGAACTTAGCCATACTCATCACACAAAGAAATTCAAATCATGACTCTCCTATTCCTAACAATCAAAGAAACTCATTCTTTAACATTCATCAACATTCGAACCATGAATCAAATTTATGCACTTTAAAGCAAAACACATTTGGCTAAAGGTTAAGGTTATGAGCATAGAATGATCTCATTTGAAAAGGGTTTATAAATAGATTAAGGGTTTCTTTCGAAAATGGTTGAACTTATGCATAATGCTAAAGGTAAAGACAATTTATGCATACATGATTAGATTCTCATCTACCCATGTAAACTATCAAATGATCCTATACCCCTCTCATTTAAGAAATTTTATCCTCACTCACCACTTAAGAGTCTACCCTTTCCTTCACAAATTTAGCAATCCCCAATTCAAAATAAAGACATTTTTAAACTTTTAGGCTAGTGAAAAGGTTTTGGAAAATACTTTTGCTCTTTAGAAATTTCTTATTGGTAGCTCTCTTATTATTTTTTTTTTCTTTTCATTTTTTTTCTTTATTTGGCACTTAGGCTTTTTTTTTTTTATCTTTTTCTTTTCTTTTCTCTTTTTTTTTATTTTTTATTTTTTATGGGAGAGCTACCTCCTGAAATTATTAGAGCATACTTATGTTTTAAAAACAACCTTTCACTTAAAACCTCATTTCTTTCTTTAAAACACAAAGCTCTTTGAAACCGAAAACAAATGATCAAGAAAGCAACCCCAATGATCCCCAAACTTATCCTAAGCCTACACCTAGCTTCAAAATGCAAAGCTAGCAACAATATAAAAACCAAATCATGTCGCCTAAACCTAACACTTTATGCCAAGTTCAAACCGAAAGGAAGGCCTCACAAAGATGTCACACAAGAACATTTGGCTTCAAAGGAGGGTAAGGTTCAAGGAGGGAGTTCTACTTAGGCTCACAAAGAGTGGTAAAAAGGAAGAAGAGAGCCTAAATATTTTAAAACCATGTGTTCATTTTCAAATGCATAAGAATGATAATTAGAATTTCAAATTGATGTTTTCACTTATTAGAATGAGTTTCAAATCATGAGAGTTCAATTCAAGCCACGAAAATCCTAACAAGTGATCCAAGCATGGTAAAAACTTACTTTCAAAGCATAGACAAAGCATTGGAGAACTACCAACTAGGGCATTGAAACAATTCATAAGTAAAAACACATTTGTAAGAAATTCTAACCCCTTATGCAAAATGCAAACAACCTAAGTGATATGAGAAACTCTAGACTCAATCCTAACATGGTTTAAAAAAAAATATGAATGCAACTACATGAATCTTTGAAATTTTTTTTAAAAATTTACCAATTTTTCATGAACTAAGACTCAAGGATGCAAAAAGGAAAATAAGATCAAAGAACACAAGATTAAATCACACAAGTACTCTCCCAAACTTGCTTGACACCGTCCCGGTGGCAAACTCATCCGAAGGAGCATCAAAACACAATGCAAGAAACAAATATGAGTGGTTATATACAATGGAAGAAGGTTGTTTACCTCTGGTATAGGCTTGGCTGGAACTTGAGGATGTTCCAGAGGAGCTAGAGATCGTTGCTTTGCCTTTGTCAGCTGGTTCTTGGAGAGAGTGGCGGGCCGGCTGAATGTTGTCTCCTTGGGTCTCGCGGATGACAATTCCTCCGGTTGAGAGCCTTCTTTTCTCGGGTTGTTGCATCTCTTGACTTGCAGCTGGCTTAGGCGTGCCTCCCTGAAGTGCTTTGACTTTCTTCCTAAGCTTCTTCAGCATCTTGCCTTGCCACTTGTTAATCTTCCTTTGCATCTCTACCACCGATGCTAGGAACTTCTCGGTTTTTGTCCTCGGCTCAAAGTCTAGCTTGGGAAGTGTGTAAGCCTCGGGCATCTCATCTTCCGTGCCTGGAGACTGATCTTTGACGCGGGGCAATGGCTGAAGCAGGCGGTCCTCCTAAAGGGGCAAAGCATTCTTCCTCCGTGGGCAAGAACTCGATGTTCCCAACACCAAGCAGCTCGGTTTCATCTCTGTTGGGAAGGATGCACACTCTCTTCTTGTCCTCGTCATCAATGAAGAGGTAGGCATAGAACCCTTCTGCTGGCGTGCGTCCCAAGCTATCAGTATTCCTCATGTATACTTCATCCATGAAAGCTCTGTTTGGGACGTGAGCAAAGTCATGAATGGGCACACCGGCTTGCACGAACAGAGGAGTAAGGAAGCCACCAATGTAAGAGGAGGTTGCCTTACACCGTAAGGCATAAGCCTTGTACTTCACCAGAGAAGCCGCGAGCACACAGCCGTAGTTCACTTCATCGCCGAGTTCATCCTCCATAGGCTCGTCGTTTGCATCCGGATCACACACCAAGTGCTTCACGCCTTGGAACAGGAAGCACAGCTCTGTCTTTGTGACCGTAGGGGCAACAGACCTTCCACTGAACGTGTTAGCAATCAGCTTCAGAGTATACCTCAGAACCGGGCTCCTTACTCGCTTGATCTTAGCGGTGTTGGCCTTGTAATCTTCATTGCTGATCAGGTCCCAAAACTCGTCGGCTTTCTTGAAGGCTGGGAACTCGACCTTGTATGCATCAGCGTTGAGACCGTAGGCTTGGCATAGCTCAGGGATGGAGAGTGTGTAGGCTTGACGTCCAAATTTGAAGTAGAGCCGGCCTTGGGAAGGGACGGGCACTAGGATTCTCATACCGGAACTCCAAGGTGGCAAGGAAGTCTATTGTCACTTCAGGAATGGTTGGGCAATCCATCCGTGACAGACATCTTAAGCCAATGTTCTTGAGGAGTTGGTCGAAGTCCCCAAGAATCCCGAGCTTAGACAACAGCTCTCGATCAGCAAACTTGGTAGGCTCAAACCGGAGCCTCTCTAGCCGCTTCTTATCTCTCTTCTCATCTTTGGTCCATCTAACCCTCTCTTGAACTGCCACTTCTTGTCCTTCTCCTTCTTGTGCTTGCTCCTCTCTTGTCCTCTTTGGGGCCATGGTTCCTGAAACAAATTTCTAAAGAAATCGATAAGTACACGGCGGTTTGATGAGAATGAGAGAAGTGAAGGAGAGAATTTATAAAAGGCTACCCTAGAATTTTGGAGAATAAATAAAAATCAAAGCTAAATAAAGGAGTATCAAATCTTTAGATACTGAATAATCTGGAATTATTCCTTTTACTTAGCTAGTTTTAAAAATTCAAAACCAATCCTATATTCTAAAACAAGATCTTGCGGATTTAAAGGAGATTTTCTAAAATTAAATCATTAAATTTTTGAAAATACCTTTGCAAGAAGTTCAGAATATCTTTGCTAGCTTTTGAAAACTTAAACTCTCACTCTCATTGTTTAAAAATCTCGAGCAAAACAGGAATGAGAGGGTGAGAGGATGTTTGAAATATTTACAGAGTTAGCAAAACCAAAACAATGGGTAGTCAAAGTGATTTCTGACAAAGTCTTGGTCAAGGCACATCTTTCATGGTCAAAGATGTTTGCCTTGACCAAGTTTTGAATTCAAAAGTTGGAGGGAGTAAAGGAGGGAAAGAGAAATGTTACCTCGGCATGAGATCGAGTCCATTTGGTCGATCTAGGACTCGATCCCATGCCCAAAATGGCTTAGATCGAGAGGGTTACTCGATTTGAGACTCGATTCATGGTGAATCGAGTCCTGGATCGATTGGCTCTCTCGATCATTGAGATGTTGGCTCCTCGGCTAAGTCCTCATGATCGAGCTACGTCCTCGATTTAGGGGTCGATTTGGCATAGATCGAGTGATGGATCGAGTCGAGTGATCGATCTGTTTTCAACAGATCTTCCCGAGAGAAATTAGATCGGTCGATCCGATTTGGATCGATCGATCCTTTTTCGTCAAGGTCGATCTTGTCACTCGATCTCGTCTAGATCGACTGGCTCCTCTCGATTCACTGACTCGATCTAGCAAAGATCGAACCAGGATCAGTCGATCTAGCACTCGGTCTCTAGCCTTATTCTAACCCCTATTGCCTTTTT
Organism: Thlaspi arvense; assembly: GCA_911865555.2. Classification (NCBI taxonomy): domain Eukaryota; kingdom Viridiplantae; phylum Streptophyta; class Magnoliopsida; order Brassicales; family Brassicaceae; genus Thlaspi; species Thlaspi arvense. The sequence continues at coordinate 48,685,642 of OU466857.2, forward strand.
AAGACCTCAAAGTCAAGGTTTAGACTCCTTATACCTGTTCCTACACACTTGCAAAATAAAAACATAAAACTGAAAGGGAAATAAAGCAGAAGTATGTACAAGATAAACATGGGAATGCCTCCCAAGTGCGCTTTCTTTAACGTCTTTAGCTAGACCTTACTTGGTCTAAGCGAATGGTGGGTCTTGGAGAAGTACTGAGGTACTCTCCTTGTCATAGCTATCTGCCAAATAGGGCTTGACTCTGTGTCCGTTGACTGTGAATGAACTGCCACTTTTTCCCATCAGAGTAACAGCTCCATACTGCAAGACTTCTTGAATCACGAACGGTCCGTTCCACCTTGATTTCAGCTTGCCCGGGAAGAGCTTGAGCCTCGATTTGTACAGCAACACCAGTCCTCCTTCCTTGAGCTCCTTGGCAACCAACTTCTTGTCATGAGCCTCCTTAGTCCGCTCCTTGTATATCCGGGAGCTCTCGTAAGCATTCAGCCTCAACTCGTCCAGTTCGTGTAGCTGAATAAGGCGCCTCTCCTGAGCAGTCTTGAGATCAAAGTTCAGCCTCTTCACAGCCCACAACGCACGGTGTTCCAGCTCAACCGGGAGGTGACAGCCCTTGCCATAGAGTAGAGTGAAGGGAGTTGTACCAATCGGCGTCTTGAAAGCGGTACGGTAGGCCCAAAGAGCATCGTCCAGCTTCACTGACCAATCTTTCCTTGTTGCTCCGACGGTCTTCTCTAGGATAGCCTTGATTTGCCTGTTGGAGACCTCCACTTGACCGCTTGTTTGAGGATGATACGGTGTAGCCACCTTATGCTTAACCCCATACTTTCTCAAGAGGTTCTCAAAGACCTTGTTTATGAAGTGGCTTCCTCCATCGCTTATAACAACCTTGGGTATTCCAAACCTTGGGAAGATGATACTCTTGAACAGCTTGATCACCACCTTAGAGTCATTCGTAGGGGAAGCAACAGCCTCAACCCATTTAGAGACATAATCCACAGCTACTAAGATGTATTTGTTGCCGTATGAAAAAGGGAACGGGCCCATGAAGTCAATCCCCCATGCGTCAAACACGTCAACCTCGAAGATGGGAACTTGAGGCATTTCGTTCCTCTTAGTTATATTCCCTGCTCGTTGACATGCCTCACAGCTCTTCACAAACTCGTGTGCATCTTTAAAAATGGAGGGCCACCAGAAACCGGCTTGCAACACCTTCGTGGCTGTCTTGAATGAGGCGAAGTGTCCTCCGTAAGAAGAGCCATGGCAATGGTAGAGGATGTCCCTGGCTTCTTCCTTTGTAACACATCTCCGGTACAAGCTGTCTACTCCTCTTTTGTATAAGTAGGGCTCGTCCCAAAAGTAGTCACTAGCCTCCCTCATAAACCGCTTCTTGTGATAGCTGTTGAGATGTGTTGGCTCCTCACCACACGCTTGATAGTTCACCACATCAGCATACCATGGTAGATCCTCCTCTTTGAAACTCAGCACCTCCTCAAACCTCCCTTCTAGCTTCCCACAAACAGCCGTAGTAATCGCCATAAGCTGCTCTTCTGAAAGAGAGTCATCTAAGGGGAGAGACTCGTTGATCCTTAGCCGTGAGAGGTGGTCAACGACTCCATTTTCTATCCCTTTCTTGTCTTTAATCTCCATGTCAAACTCCTGGAGTAACAGAATCCATCTTAAGAGCCGAGGCTTAGTGTCTTTCTTCGAGTAGATGTATCGTAAGGCAGCGTGATCCGTGTATACAATAGCCTTGGAGCCAACGAGATATGATCTGAACTTCTCAAAGGCAAAGACTACTGCAAGCAGCTCCTTCTCCGTAGTGGTGTATCGTGATTGCGTGTCATCCAAGGTCCTTGAAGCATAATAGATCACGTGTAGCTTCTTGTCTTTCTTCTGACCAAGGACGGCTCCTACGGCGTAGTCACTAGCATCACACATGATCTCAAAGGGAAGAGACCAGTCTGGTGTTTGGACTATAGGAGCTGAAGTAAGGGCTTCCTTGATGGTCACGAAAGCCTTCAAACACTCCTCATCGAATACAAACTCAGCTTCCTTGCACAACAGCCGTGTAAGAGGGCGAGCAATCTTGGAGAAATCCTTGACGAAACGCCTGTAGAACCCTGCGTGCCCCAAGAAGCTTCTGATTCCCTTGACATTAACCGGCGGCTCAAGACCCATCCTGACCTCCACCTTAGCTTGATCAACCTCAATACCCTTCTCTGATATCTTGTGACCGAGCACGATCCCTTCCTTAACCATGAAGTGGCATTTCTCCCAGTTCAGCACCAAGTTTGTCTCTTCACAACGTTTAAGTACCTTGCAAAGATTCAACAAACACGCAGGAAAGGACGCACCATACACAGAGAAGTCATCCATGAATACCTCTACCATCTCCTCTATAAGATCAGAGAAGATCGACATCATACACCGCTGAAATGTAGCTGGTGCATTACACAATCCAAACGGCATCCTTCGATATGCAAAGGTACCGTAGGAACATGTGAAAGTCATCTTCTCCTGATCGTTTGGGTGAATAGGTATTTGAAAGAAACCGCTATAGCCATCAAGAAAACAATAGTAAGGGTGATTTGCAAGTCTCTCAAGCATTTGATCAATAAAAGGCAAGGGGAAATGGTCTTTCCTAGTCGCAAGGTTAAGCTTCCTATAGTCAATACACATTCTATGACCAGTAATGGTCCTAGTAGGGATAAGTTCATCCTTTTCATTCCTTATGACTGTGATCCCTCCCTTCTTAGGCACCACGTGTACAGGGGAAACCCACGTGCTGTCACTTATGGGATAGATCACGTCAGCCTCTAAAAGCTTAAGGATTTCCTTCTTAACAACCTCTTTCAAGTTAGGATTCAAACGCCTTTGATGTTCTATAGAAGAGGCGTTCTCATTATCCAAGTGAATCCTATGAGTGCAAAGCATTGGTGAAAGGCCCTTGATGTCACTTAAAGAGTACCCAATGGTCTTCCTATACTTTCTCAGCTCAGTTTGGAGTGAGTGCAACTCATCATCACTAAGGTTTTCATTTACTATCACGAGATAGGTGTTATTAGGCCCTAAGAAAGCATACCTTAGCCCTTTTGGGAGCCCCTTAAGGTCCACCTTTGGGGCTAACAGCTCACTCCAGTCATCCTCGTGGCTGTTGTTGTTGCTTTCCTCCTTGGAACTCTCCCTTGAACTCGAGGCATGGCCCTTCAGACTGCTTTCTTCCATCGCTATCCCTTCTGAGATCGAGTCCTCCAGTCAATTCTCCTCTCGATGTCGTCTAGATCGAGCCATTTCGCTCGATTCACTTACTTGATTTGACAGGGATCGAGTAAGGGATCGAGATGCTGAGTCGATTTCTTGATTGGACTCCAAAATGATCGGGAGGTCTCTCTCGATCGTCGACTCGATTGTTTTTCCTGATCGAGCATTCTTCTCGATCTGTCCATCGATTGTTGCGCCGGATCGAGTTGTGTTCTCGATTGACTTAATGATCTGACTCCTGGATCGAGTGATAGCGTCGATCTCGGGGTCGATCTCTAGGCAGCAACCTTCTTCATTTTTGATAATCCTCCTAGAATCCAGCAGGTTCACGTACTCTTGGGTTCTCTGGTCCACAAAACCAAACTCCCCTGGCTCCTTAGTTAGTGCTAGCTCTTCCAGCAACTCATCCGCCAATGCATCCATTGTTTCAATATAGAAAGCTTGTCCTTCAATGGTTGGCTTCTTCAGAACTTCGTTGATGTCGAAGTCAAGCCTGATCTCCTTTCCCAAATGCAAGGCAGTCTTCACATTCTTCACATTTATGATAGCCCCGGCGGTTGCAAGGAACGGTCTCCCTAAGATGAGTGGGTCTTTAGGCTCCTCATCCATTTCCAACACGACAAAGTCTGTGGGTACGTTCACACCACTGATTCGTACCGGCAAATCTTCAAGCAGCCCCACTGGCAACCTCACACTTCTATCAGCCAGCACCAATGAGATCTGACAGTCTTTAAACCGAGTAAAACCAAGCTTCTTAGCCACGGAGTGAGGCATCAAGTTTATACTAGCCCCGAGATCACACAAGCAGCTCTTGAACTCTAGAGGACCCAAAGCACAGAGTATAGTGAAGCTTCCAGGGTCTCCCAGCTTCTTGGGGACTATCTCCTTGTGTATAACCGCGCTACACTCTTCACTTAAAACAAGTACCTCTTTGCTTTCTTTGTTCTTCTTCACAAGGGTGTCCTTGAAAAACTTGGCGCACTTGGGCATCATAGCTAGACAATCAACAAGAGGCAGCTTGATTTCCACGTCTCTCAGGTGCTTCTCAAACAAGATTTTGTGCTTCTCAATGAGCTGCTTTTTGAAACGACCGGGAAATGGCAACTTTGGTACGTAAGATGAGGGCACGTAAGAGTTCTTCTCCTTGGTGGTTTGCTCACTTTTCTTCTCAGCAACCGCCTTATCTCCTCTCCTCGGCCTTTGGATCCAAACGTTGTCAAAGTTTATCTCATCATCATCAGCCGAAAGTTTACCCTCCCCCTCTTGAATTACAATGTCCTCGTTGTTCTTTGTAGAGACCGGAGGTTCTAGCTCTTTGCCACTTCTCAATGTGATAGCATTGGCATACTCCTTGGGATTCTGCTCACACTTTCCCGGAAGGCTGTTCTGACCACTCGTGCTTGCTTTCCTTTTCTCCAGCTGCTTGATCTTGTTGTTTAGGTTGGTGATCTGAGTGGAGAAGTCGGTTAGAGATGAGTCTAGGCGAGTGTTCATTTCAGCGAACTTCTGGTTGGTAGAGGCTTTCCCTTGTATTAGCTGTTGAAACATTGCTTGAACCGGATCAACTTGTTGTTGCATCGGTTGTTGTTGCTGAGGTGTGAAGCCTGGAGGGTAGTTAGGAGTATAACCCTTGTTGTTTTGTTGTTGCCCTTGGAAGTTGCTCTGCCCTTGACCTTGGAAACCACCACTCGGTTGAAAACCTTTGTTGTAAGGGATGAAAGGTTTAGCTTGCTGAGCAGGGTACACTTGGTCTTTAGGGTTGGCTACGTTGGTGCTTCGGTAAGAGAGGTTGTTGTTCTGGTAGCCTTGGTTGTAGCCTTGAGACTTGTAGTTGTTCTGTCCAGCCACCCAATTTGCTTCTTCTTGGCTTAGCTCTAACTCCTCTTGGTTCTCATCAGCTTCACCAACAAAGTGAACATGCTTCTGATTAGCTAACACCAACTTATCAATCTTCTCATGCAAAGATTTGAGCTCCTTGTTGTGAGACTCTAATTCTGATCCTCTTGGTGCACGGTCATAATCTTCAGCATAGTTTCCATCACTCAACACCAAGTTTTCTATCAGCTCCATACCCTCTTCTACCTCTTGACCGAGGAAGTTTCCTTTGCTAGCTGTGTCAAGCAACAACCTGATCTTTGGTGAAGCTCCACGGTATATGGTACTGAGTAGTGTCTCCTCGCTGAACCCGTGATGAGGACATTGGATCGTGTAGTCTTTGAAGCGCTCCATTGCCTCGTTGAATGTCTCGTTGTTCCTTTGAGTGAAACCGCTGATTTCGCTTCTCAACCGTGCTGTCCTTGTGCTTGAGAAGAACTTTGAGAGGAATGCCTTCTTACACTCAGCCCATGATGTGATGGTGCATTGTGGGAGGGTCTTCTCCCAATGTCTAGCTTTGTCTCCGAGTGAAAAGGAGAAGAGGCGCAGCTTGAAAGCATCTTCGGATATGCCATTGATCTTGATCATCCCACATACTTGCTCGAAGTTGTCTAAGTGCTCCAAGGGGTCTTCCATTGCTAAGCCGTGGAACTTGTTGTTTTGCACCATGGAGATGAAACCTGGCTTGATCTCGAAGTTATTGTTTTGCACCGGAGGAGGAGTGATCCCAAACCTATTGTGGTGGGTATTGGGAGCATCTCCGGCTCCTATGATCCTTGGGGGTCTAGCCGCGTGTTGGGGGTTTCCATTGCCCCGTCCTGCTGGAGGAGGTCCTTCTGGATGCTCGTGTTCAGCCATAGCTTCAAAGTCAACCAAACCGTGCTGAACAATCTCCTCAAAGGCTCTTGTTTGCTCTCTGACTCTCCTTTGCCGTGAGTGACCAAGTTGATGAATGTTGTCTAAGGGTTGTAGAAGATTGTTATCTCCCCTTGAACGAAGATTCATGTACCTGAAAACATACGTTTGAGAGTAGAAGTATTAGTAACTTGAAAAAAGTAAAGACTTAGTCTTTGCTAAGACCCAAATCTCTATGTTCTCTAAACAATCCTAGAATGGCAATGGCGCCATTTGATAAACGTTTTCTAGCTCGGGTTTATGATGCAGAGAGGTTATCAAACTCTAATGCAAGCAACGTCGTAGTATAGCAAGCAAGAGAGAGTCAATCCACTTCTAAGAGATAGAGAATGCACAGAGAATGCAAGGACTAAAGCAAATCTAAGCAAAATGAGACAGTTTATGAGAAAATATCTAAGAACTAGATGCAGCAACCTAAACAGAATGAAACCTATTTTAAAAATACTAGAAAGGAAGCAACTACCACAAGAAACAAACAGATTAATTAAAGGGAAGAGCTTCGAATTATTAAAATTTGACTAGTGGATCGACCACGAGATCGACCACTAGATCGAGCAGTAACAATCGATCTCGTCTAAAAACGCAAGAACAGTAAATCTAATGACCAGGATGCTATCAAATAACAAGCGAATGATGAGAATAGACGTAAAGATGCTAAAAGAAAGGGTCTAGGGGTTTCAAAGGTTCGACCTTGGGTTTAAAACTTTAGATCGACTCACTTGGTGAGGATCTCTAAGCCTTGAAAACAAAACAAGATCTATCTGTGGCTTTCGGTATAGATCACTCTTTCATCCTCTCCTCCAAACCCATGGCTTTTGGTGGAAAGAGAGGTTGAAAGGCAAGGAAAACAGATTTCAAGTAAATGGCTTAACTAGTCCCCCAAACTTCCATGGCTTTTGGGAAGGGGTAACTAGTCTCTAAGGTGTGATCTTCCGAGGCTCCTGGATCCTGTCAAGGTAAGGAACCTCTCGGATCATGAAGCTCTTGGCGTGAGAGTCTTCAAGCTTTAAGCTTTCAACACCTTAGAAGAGATAGCCTTTAAAAACGTTTAGAAAAACCCCAAGATCGAAACCTTTTCTACCCCTTAATCCGCTCAACCCCGAACCCAAAGGAACTACTCCCTACACATAGAGTAAATCAAGCAAAGCATAAGAAACGAAACGATGACATGAAAGAAAAACTAGATTAAACGATAAGGATTCGAATACAAAAGCTTAAGAGAAAAACGAGTTTCAACAATGGTGTTCTTCCGAAAACGAGAGAGAAAACATAAAAGAAAATGATAAGGATCTAAAAATTATCGAAAAAGGGTGTCGCCGCCTTGCCTAAAATGCCCAAACAAGCCAATGGTCCCCCCTTCGCTAACAGCCAAAAACGGTTGAAAGGACAGAAATCGACTCCAAGATCGAGTGGTTCTCTCGATCATATCCGGACATCGTGTCTTTGGCTCGATCTGGGTCTCGATCTTCATCGGCGAATCGAGTGTTGCATCCGATCTCGGTATCGATCTTCGGCTGGATCGAGTGGTGTACTCGATCTGTCTCTTGCTCTGCATGGCGTCATTTACGTCCGTACCAATTGATCGATTGCTTCACTCGATGTCCGTCTCGACCATTCTCCTTGGATCGCCTAGTTGGCTCGATCTTCTGGTCGATCAAATCCTAGATCGACCGGCCATGCTCGATCTGCTCCTCGATCTCTGGTCCTTAGCATATTTCCGAGCTCCCACGAACTGCTACATCAGCTTCAGCACGTCCACGAACCTCCACGACTCCAAAGCAGCCAGAAACAACCTGAATGTGATGCAAAATGCAAGGAAAATGCATATGTTGATGCAAGAATGCTCTAGGATCCTAAGTGATGCAATCTAGCCTAAAACATGATATAAATGCATGAAAAGCTAACTAATGAGTATGCAAAATGTATGCAATATGTAATAACATCAAAGTATCAAAACACAAAGCAAAAAGAAGCAACTATGAGCGGTTATGTACAATGGAAGAACGTTGTTACCTCTGGTCTAGTCTCGGCTGGAACTTGAGGATGTTCCAGAGGAGCTAGAGATTGTTGCTTTGCCCTTGTCTGCTGGTTCTTGGAGAGAATGGCGCGCTGGCTGAATGGTGCTGCTTTGTGCTTCGCGGATGACAACTCCATCGGTTGAGAGCCTTCTCTTCTCGGGTTCTTGAGCCTCTTTACTTGCATCCTTCCTAGGCGAGCCTCCTTGAAGTGTCTTGACTTTCTTTTCAAGTTTCTTGAGCATTTTGCCTTGCCACTTATTGATCTTCCTTTGCATCTCCACAACAGATGCTAGGAACTTCTCGGTTTTTGGCCTTGGCTCAAAGTATAACTTGGGAAGTGTGTAGGCCTCGGGCATTTCATCTTCCATGGCTGGAGACTCGGACCTTTGACGAGGAGCAATCGCTGAAGCAGGTGGTCCTCCTAGAGGAGCAAAGCACTCTTCCTCCATGGGCAAGAACTCGATGTTCCCAAAACCAAGCAGCTTGGTTTCCTCTTTGTTTGGCAGGATGCACACTCTCTTCTTGTCTTTGTCGTCTATGAAGAGGTAGGCGTAGAACCCTTCAGCTGGTATGCGTCCCAAGCTGTCGGTATTCCTCATATATGCCTCATCCATGAAAGCTCTAGCTGGTACATGGGCGAAGTCGTGTATAGGCACACCAGCTTGCAAGAATAGAGGAGTGAGGAAGCCGCCAATGTAAGAAGAAGTTGCCTTGCACCGCAAGGCGTAAGCCTTGTATTTCACCAAGGAAGCAGCAAGCACACATCCGTAGTTCACCTCGTCGCCGAGCTCATCCTCCATAGGCTCTTCATTTGCATCTGGGTCACACACTAAGTGCTTCACGCCTTGGAACAGGAAGCAAAGCTCGGTCGTTGTGACCGTGGGAGCAACTGACCTTCCGCTAAACGTGTTGGCAATCAACTTCAGAGTGTATCTCAGCACCGGGCTTCTCACTCGCTTGATCTTGGCGGTGTTGGCTTTGTAGTCCTCGTTGCTAATCAGGTCCCAAAAGTCGTCTGCTCGTTTGAAGGCGGGAAACTCGACCTTGTTGGCATCCGCGTTGAGACCATAAGCTTGACATAGCTCAGGGATGGAGAGGGTGTAGGCTTGACGTCCAACTTTGAAGTAGAGGCGACCTTGTGAAGGAACGGGTGTGCTAGGATTCTCGTAACGGAACTCCAACGTGGCGAGGAAGTCTATTGTCACTTCTGGAATGGTTAGGCAATCCATCCGTGACAGACATCTGAGGCCAATGTTCTTGAGGAGTTGGTCGAAATCCTCAAGAATCCCTAGCTTGAACAGCATCTCTCGATCAGCAAACTTGGTAGGCTCAAACCGAAACCTTTCCAGCCGTTTCTTGTCCCTCTTCTCATCCTTAGTCCATCTGACCCTCTCTTGAACTGCCACCTCTTGTCCTTCTCCCTCTTGTGCTGTCTCTTCTCTTGTTCTTTTGGGGGCCATTGTACCTGAAACAAGTTTCTCAAGAAGCTTGATAAGCAAAACGGCGGTTTGATGAGAATGAGAGAGGAGAAGGAGAAAACTTATAAGTACTACCCTAGAATTTTGGGGAATTAATAAAAATCATAGCTAAATAAAAGAGAATCAGATCTTTAGATACTAAAATATCTAGAATTATTCCTTTTACTTAGCTAGTTTTTAAAAATCAAAACCGATCCTATATTCTAGAACAATATCTTGCGAGTTTAAAGGAAATTTTTCTAAAGATAAATCATTAAATTTTGAAAATACCTTTGCAAGAAATGTAAAAGATCTTTGCTAGCCTCTGAAAACCGAAACCCTCACTCTCTTTGATTAAAATTTTTCGAGAAAAACAAGAATGAGAGGGTGAGAGGTTGTTGAAACATTTAAAGACTAGCAAAGAGCAAAACCATGGGTAGTAAATGTGGTTTTCTGACAAAGTCTTGGTCAAGGCACATCTTTCATGGTCAAAGATGCTTGCCTTGAACAAGTTTTGAATTTAAAAAATTGGAGGGAAAAGAATAAAGGAGGGAAAGAAAATGTTACCTCGGCATGAGATCGAGTCCATTTGGTTGATCTAGGACTCGATCTCATGCCCATAATGGCTTAGATCGAGAGGGTTACTCGATTTGAGACTCGATTCATGATGAAACGAGTCTTGGATCGATTGGCTCCCTCGATCATTGAGATGTTGGCTCCACGGCTAAGTCCTCATGATCGAGCTTTGTCCTCGATTTAGGGGTCGATTTGGCATAGATCGAGTCGAGTGATCGATCTGCTTCCAACAGATTTTCCCGAGAGAAATTAGATCGGTCGATCCATTTTCGTCAAGGTCGATCTTATCACTCGTTCTCGTCTAGATCGACTGGCTCCTCTCGATTCACTGACTCGATCTAGCAAAGATCGAGTCAGGGTCAGTCGATCTAGCACTCGATCTCTAGCCTTGTGTTAACCCCTATCGCCTCTTTTGAACTTCAAGATCAAGGTTTAGACTCCTCATACCTGTTCCTACACACTTGCATAATAAAAACATAAAACTGAAAGAGAAATAAAGCAGAAATATGTACAAGATAGACATGGGAATGCCTCCCAAGTGCGCTTTCTTTAACGTCTTTAGCTAGACTTTACTTGGTTTAGGCGGATGGTGGGTCTTGGAGAAGCACCGAGGTACTCTCCTTGTCATAGCTGTCTGCCAAGTAAGGCTTGACTCTGTGGCCATTGACGGTGAATGCATTGCCACTCTTTCCCATCAGTGTAACAGCTCCATAAGGCAACACTTCTTGGATCACAAACGGCCCACTCCACCTTGACATCAGCTTTCCCGGGAAGAGTTTGAGTCTTGAGTTGTACAGCAACACTAAACCTCCCTCCTTAAGCTCCTTGGCAACCAACTTCTTGTCATGAGTCTCCTTAGTCCGCTCCTTGTATATCCGAGAGCTCTCATAAGCGTTCATTCTTAACTCATCCAGTTCGTGTAGCTGAATAAGGCGCCTCTCCTGAGCAGTCTTGAGGTCAAAGTTCAGCCTCTTCACAGCCCACAACGCACGGTGTTCCAGCTCAACCGAGATATGACAGACCTTGCCATAGAGTAGAGTGAAAGGGGTTGTACCAATCGGTGTTTTGAAGGTGGTACGGTAGGCCCAAAGAGCATCGTCCAGCTTCACTGCCCAGTCTTTCCTTGTTGCTCCGATAGTCTTCTCTAGTATAGCCTTAATTTTCCGGTTGGAGACTTCCATTTGACCGCTTGTTTGAGGATGATACGGTGTAGCCACCTTATGCTTAATTCCATACTTTCTCAAGAGGTTCTCAAAAACCTTGTTTATGAAGTGGCTTCCTCCATCGCTTATGACCACCTTAGGTACCCCAAACCTCGGGAAGATGATTCTCTTGAACAGCTTGATTACCACCTTAGAGTCATTTGTAGGAGAAGCAATCGCCTCAACCCATTTAGAGACATAATCCACTGCTACTAAGATGTATTTGTTGCCATATGAAGAAGGAAATGGCTCCATGAAGTCTATGCCCCACGCGTCGAACACGTCAACCTCGAAGATAGGAACTTGAGGCATTTCGTTCCTCTTAGTGATATTCCCGGCTCGTTGACATGCCTCACAGCTCTTCACAAACTCGTGTGCATCTTTAAAGATGGACGGCCACCAGAAACCGCCTTGCAGCACTTTTGTGGCAGTCTTGAATGAAGCGAAGTGTCCTCCGTAGGAAGAGCCATGGCAATGATAGAGGATGTCTCTAGCTTCTTCCTTAGTAACACATCTCCGGTACAAACTGTCTACTCCTCTCTTGTATAAGTAGGGCTCGTCCCAAAAGTAATCACTAGCCTCTCTCATAAACCGCTTCTTGTGATAGCTGTTGAGATGTGTTGGCTCCTCACCACACGCTAAATAGTTCACCATATCAGCATACCACGGGAGATCCTCCTCTTTGAAACTCAACACCTCTTCAAACCGCCCTTCTAGCCTTCCACAAACAGCCGTGGTAATCGCCATGAGTTGCTCTTCTGGAAGAGAGTCATCTAAGGGGAGAGACTCGTTGATCCTTAGCCGTGAAAGATGGTCAGCGATTCCGTTTTCTATTCCCTTCTTGTCTTTAATCTCCATGTCAAACTCCTGGAGCAAGAGAATCCATCTTAAGAGCCGAGGCTTAGTGTCTTTCTTCGAATAGATGTATCGCAAAGCAGCGTGATCCGTGTATACAATAGCCTTGGAACCAACAAGATATGATCTGAACTTCTTAAAGGCGAACACTACTGCAAGCAACTCCTTCTCTGTAGTGGTATACCTTGTTTGCGTGTCATCCAAGGTTCTTGAAGCATAGTAGATCACGTGTAGCTTCTTGTCTTTCTTCTGACCGAGAACGGTTCCTACGGCGTAGTCACTAGCATCACATATGATCTCAAAGGGAAGAGACCAGTCTGGTGCTTGGACTATAGGAGCTGATGTAAGGGCTTCTTTGATGGTCACGAAAGCTCTCAAACACTCCTCATCAAACACAAACTCAGCTTCTTTTCATAACAACCGTGTAAGAGGGCGTGCAATCTTGGAGAAATCTTTGATGAAGCGCCTATAGAACCCGGCGTGTCCCAAGAAGCTTCTGACTCCCTTAACGTTAACCGGCGGCTCAAGACCCATCATGACTTCCACTTTAGCCTGATCAACCTCAATGCCCTTCTCTGATATCTAATGACCAAGCACGATCCCTTCCTTAACCATAAAGTGGCATTTCTCCCAGTTCAGCACCAAGTTTGTCTCTTCACAACGCTTTAGTACCCTGCAAAGATTCAACAAACACGCAGAAAAGGATGCACCATAGACAGAGAAGTCATCCATGAACACCTCTACCATCTCCTCTATTAGATCGGAGAAGATAGACATCATACACCGCTGAAACGTAGCCGGTGCATTACACAATACAAACGGCATCCTTCGATATGCGAAGGTACCGTAGGGACATGTGAAGGTCGCCTTCTCCTGATTATTTGGGTGAATTGGTATCTGAAAGAAACCGCTATACCCATCGAGGAAACAGTAGTAAGGGTGATTAGCAAGTCTCTCAAGCATTTGATCAATAAAAGGCAAAGGGAAATGGTCTTTCCTAGTCGCAAGGTTAAGTTTCTTATAATCAATACACATCCTATGACCAGTGATGGTTCTAGTAGGAATAAGCTCATCCTTTTCATTCCTTATGACCGTGATCCTTCCCTTCTTAGGCACCACGTGTACAGGAGAAACCCACGTGCTGTCACTTATGGGATAGATCACGTCAGCCTCTAAAAGCTTAAGGATCTCTTTCTTAACAACCTCTTTCAAATTAGGATTCAAACGCCTTTGATGTTCTATAGAAGAGGCGTTCTCATTATCCAAGTGAATCCTGTGAGTGCAAAGCATTGGTGAAAGGCCCTTGATGTCACTTAAAGAGTACCCAATGGCCTTCCTATACTTTCTCAGCTCAGTCAGGAGCGAGTGCAACTCATCATCACTTAGGTTTTCATTCACAATCATGGGATAGGTGTTATTAGGCCCTAAGAAAGCATACCTTAGCCCTTTTGGGAGCTCCTTAAGGTCCACCTTTGGGGCTAACAGCTCACTCCAGTCATCCTCGTGGCTGTTGTTGTTGCTTTCCTCCTTGGAACCCTCCTTAGAACCAGAGGCATGGCCCTTAAGACTGCTTTCCTCAACCGTTATCCCCTCTGAAATCGAGTCCTCCAGTCAATCTTCCTCTCGATGTTGTCTAGAATGAGCCATTTTGCTCGATTCACTTACTCGATTTGATGTGGATCGAGTAAGGGATCGAGACGCTGAATCGATCTCCTGATTGGACCCCAAAATGATCGGGAGGTCTCTCTCGATCGTCGACTCGATTGTTTTTCCGGATCGATCATTCCTCTCGATCTGTCTGTCGATTGCTGCACCGGATCGAGTTGTGTTCTCGATTACCTTGTCGATCCGACTCCTGGATCGAGTGATAGCGTCGATCTCGGGGTCAATCTCTATGCAGCAGCTTTCATCCTTCTTAACAATCTTCCTAGAATCTAGCAAGTTGACGTACTCCTGGGTCCTCTGATCCATATAGCCAAACTTCCCTGGCTCCTTAGTCAGTGCTAGCTTCAAATGGTCTTCTAGAGCGAGCTCTTCCAGCAACTCATCCGCTAAGGCATCCATCGTTTCAATGTAGAAGGCTTGCCCTTCTATGGTCGGCTTCTTCAGAACCTCATTGATATCAAAGTCTAACCTTATCTCCTTTCCCAAGTACAAGGCAATCTTCCCGTTCTTGACGTCGATGATAGCCCCGGCGGTTGCAAGGAATGGTCTTCCTAGGATAAGTGGGTCCTTAGGTTCTTCATCCATCTCCAACACGACGGAGTCTGTAGGCACGTTCACACCACTGATTCGCACCGGTAGATCTTCAAGCAGCCCCACTGGTAGTCTCACACTTCTATCAGCCAGTACCAATGAGATCCTACAGTCTTTGAAACGAGTAAAGCCAAGCTTCTTAGCCACGGAGTGAGGCATCAGGTTTATACGAGCTCCGAGATCACATAGGCAACTCTTGAACTCTAGAGGACCTAAAGCGCAGGGTATAGTGAAGCTTCCAGGGTCTCCCAACTTCTTAGGGACTATCTCCTTATGTATCACAGCACTACACTCTTCACTTAGAACAAGTACCTCCTTGCTTTCCTTATTCTTCTTCACGAGAGTGTCTTTGAAGAATTGGGCGCATTTAGGCATCATTGCAAGGCACTCAACAAGAGGAAGCTTGATCTCCACATCCTTAAGATTCTTCTCGAAGAGGATTCTATGCTTCTCTATGAGTTGCTTCTTGAAACGGCCAGGAAAAGGCAGCTTAGGTACATACGGTGGAGGCACATAAGCATTCTTCTCCTTAGTAGTTTGCTCAGCTTTCTTCTCAGCAACTGCTTTGTCTCCTCTCCTTGGCCCTTGGATCCAAACGTTGTCAAAGTTAATCTCATCATCAGCTGAAGGCTTACCCTCCCCCTCTTGAATTACAACGTCCTCGTTGTTCTTAGTAGAGACCGGAGGTTCTAGCTCTTTGCCGCTTCTCAACGTTATAGCGTTAGCATACTCCTTAGGATTCTGCTCACACTTGCCCGGAAGACTATTCTGACCACTCGTACTCGCTTTCCCCTTCTCTAGCTGCTTGATCTTGTTGTTTAAGTTGGTGATTTGAGTGGAGAAGTCAGTGAGAGACGAGTCTAGACGAGTGTTCATCTTGGCGAACTTCTGGTTGGTAGAGGTTTGCCCTTGTATCAGCTGTTGAAACATTGCTTGAACCGGATCAACTTGTTGTTGCATCGGCTGTTGCTGCTGAGGTGCAAAGCCCAGAGGGTAGTTAGGCGTATAACCCTTGTTACTTTGATGTTGCCCTTGGAAGTTGTTCTGCCCTTGACCTTGGAAACCACCACTCGGCTGAAAACCTTTGTTGTAAGGGATGAAAGGTTTTGCTTGTTGAGCAGGGTACACTTGATCCTTAGGGTTGGCAACGTTGGTGCTTCGGTTAGGAGAGGTTGTTGTTCTGGTTGTAGCCTTGGTTGTAGCCTTGAGGTTTGTAGTTGTTCTGTCCCACCACCCAATTGGCTTCTTCCAGGCTCAACTCAAGCTCCTCTTGATTCTCATCAGCTTCACCAACAAAGTGAACATGCTTCTGATTGGACAACACCAGCTTATCTATCATCTCATGCAAAGATTTCAGCTCCTTTTTGTGAGACTCTAGCTCTGATCCTCTCGGTGCACGGTCATAGTCCTCAGCGTAGTTGCCATCACTCAATGCCAAATTTTCTATCAGCTCCATACCCTCTTCTACCTCCTGACCAAGGAAGTTCCCTTTGCTAGCTGTGTCAAGCAACAACCTGATCTTCGGTGAAGCTCCACGGTATATGGTACTGAGTAGTGTCTCCTCGCTGAAACCGTGATGAGGACATTGGATCGTGTAGTCTTTGAAACGCTCCATTGCCTCGTTGAATGTCTCATTGTTTCGTTGAGTGAAGCCGCTGATTTCGCTTCTCAACCGTGCTGTCCTGGTGCTAGAGAAGAACTTTGAGAGAAAAGTCTTCTTACACTCGGCCCATGAGGTGATGGTGCCTTGTGGGAGGGTCTTCTCCCAATGCCTAGCCTTGTCTCCGAGTGAAAAGGGAAAGAGACGCAGCTTGAAGGCATCTTCGGATATGCCATTGATCTTCATCATCCCACATACTTGCTCGAAGTTGGCAAGGTGCTCCAAGGGATCTTCCATTGCTAAGCCGTGGAACTTGTTGTTTTGCACCATGGAGATTAAACCTGGCTTGATCTTGAAGTTGTTGTTTTGTACAGGAGGAGGAGTGATCCCAAACCTATTGTGATGAGTATTGGGAGCATCTCCGGCTCCTATGATCATTGGGGGTCTAGCCGCGTGTTGGGGGTTTCCATTGCTCCTTCCCACTGCCCCGTGAGCTGAAGGAGGTTCCTCTGGATGCTCATATTCAGCCATGGCTTCAAAGTCAACCAAACCGTGCTGAACAATCTCCTCAAAGGCTCTGGCTTGTTCTCTGACTCTTCTTTGCCGTGAGTGACCAAGCTGATAAATATTGTCCAAAGGTGGAAGTAGATTGTTATCTCCCCGTGAACGAAGATTCATATACCTGAGAACACGCGTTTGAGAGTAGAATGATTAGTAAGTTAAATAAGGTAAAGACTTAGTCTTTGCTAAGACCCAAATCTCTATGTTCTCTAAACAATCCTAGGATGGCAACGGCGCCATTTGATAGTCACTTTATTTGCAAGGGTGAGAATGCAATGAGGTTATCAAACTCAAATGCAAGACAGGTTGTAGTACAGCATGCAAGAGAGAGTCAATCCATACCTAGGATGATAGAAAATGCAAAGAGAATGCAAGGACTATGCAAATCTAAGTGAAACAAGATAGATTTTGAGAAAATCCCTAGAAACTAGATGCAGCAACTAAATGGAATGCAAACTATTTTAATATTACCAGGAATGAACAAGCTACCATGAAGAACAAACAGAATAATTAAAGGACAAAGCTTCGAATTACTAAAATTCGACTAGTGGATCGACCATGAGATCGACCACTAGATCGAGCAATAACAATCGATCTCGTCTAAAAATGCAAGAACAGTAAAACTAATGACCAGGATGCTATCAAAGATCAAGCGAAAGACGAGAGAAGATGTAAAGATGCTAAAAGAAAGGGCGTAGGGTTGAGATTCATGGTCAGGGATTTCAAAGGTTCGACCTTGAGTTGGAAACTTTAAATCGACTCACTTTGTGAGGATCTCTAAGCCTTGAAAACTAAGCAAGATCTATCTGTGGCTTTCGGTATAGATCACTCCTTCATCCTCTCCTCCAAACCCATGACTTTTGGTGGAAAGAGAGGTCGAAGGGCATGGAAAACAGATTTCAAATAAGTGGCTTAACTAGTCCCCCAAACTTCCATGGCTTTTGGGAAGGGGTAACTAGTCTCTAGGGTGTGATCTTCCGAGGTCCCTGAATCCTGTCAAGGTAAGGAACCTCTCGGATCATGAAGCTCTTGGCGTGAGAGTCTTCAAGCATTGAGAGCTCAACACCCTAGAAGAGATAGCCATTAAAACACTTAGAAAACCTCAAGATCGAAACCCTTTTAGACCCATTAATCCTCTCAACCCCGAACCCAAGTAAACTACTCACTACACATAAGGTAAATCAAGCAAGGCATGGAAAAGGAAACAATGAACATGAAAAGAAAACTAGATTAAGATGAAAACAATTCGATTACAAAGCTTAAAAAAACTCAAAGTTCGACAATGGTGTTCTTCGTCAAAACCAGAGAGAAAACATAAAAAGATAAGGATGGAAAAGTGTGTGGGGAAAGGACGTCGCCGCCTTCCCAAAATGGCCAAAACAAGCTGATGGTCCCCCCTTTGCTAGCGGCCAAAAGTGGTTGAAAGGACAGAGATCGACTCCGGGATCGAGCGGTTCTCTCGATCATCTCCGACCATTGTGTCTTCGGCTCGATCTAGGTCTCGATCATCTTCAGCGGATCGAGTGTTGCATCCGATCTCGGTATCGATCTTTGGTTGGATCGAGTGGTGTACTCGATCTGGCTCTCGCTCTGCATGGCGTCATTTACGTCTGTACCGTTTGATCGACTGCTTCACTCGATCCTCGTCTCGATCATTCTCCTTGGATCGCCTAGTCTTCTCGATCTTCTGGTCGATCACATCCTAGATCGACCGGCCATGCTCGATCTGCTCCTCGATCTCTGATCCTTAGTAAATATCCGAGCTTCCACGAACTGCTACAACAGCTTCAGCACGTCCACGAACCTCCACGACTCCAAAGCAGCTAGAAACAAGCTAAATGTGATGCAAAATGCAAGGAACATGCGTATGCTGGTGCAAGAACGCTCTAGGACTCTAAGTGATGCAATCTAACCTAAAACGTGATACAAATGCATGAAAAGCTAACTAATGAATATGAAAAATGTATGTAATATGCAGTAACATCAAATAACTAAATCTGGAATGATTCGCCAGATACATTAGGAATGGCCTGATATTATTATTCATCTATATGGGTAATGGTAGATGTACTTTGGACTGAATGTGATGATTTTAATACATATATATATATATATATATAATACTATAGATAATATTATATTATATATATTACATTTACTATAGTTCTGTCGTGGACCACAATAACTTTCGATATAGACACACACACATATATATATATATATTATAATATTATATTCATATGGAATATATGCACATATATTTTTAAATATTTCAGTAGGCAAAATTATAATAACAAAATCATATTGATCAAATCATTTACTTAATAATTCATACTTTTTGTAAAGGCGGTGCACCATTTACGTGCACATATGTTTTCACATACTTTTATTGACAAAATTATAATAACCAAATAAGATATTATTGTGATCTTCTGTAGAACATTCAAAATTTAAAAGCATTAGTTTAGTTTAAAAATAATAACAAATATAAATATAAGATTTCGATTTAATAAGCCTCTACATTATTTTTCGTAACAAAAGTTGAATATCCTAAGAAATCAACGTGCATCTAATGAAAAATCAAAATCATTATCTATTATTTGAAAAGTTTAATCCATTTAATAAAAACCAAAAAGATCCATATAAAATCATGTTCATCCTAAATAACTAATGAAAAAGTTAAATACTCGGATCCTTATATAAAAAAACATCACAACACATATGATTATCAAACAAATCAAACCACAACTCAAAGTGCGGGCATGACAATTCTACCAATACATTTATCTAAATCGAATATGGCTAAAATGAAACTTGAAGGTTGTATAGACTCCAATCGTGAGTGTAATGAAGCAAGGTTTTATCGCTACACTGAATTTCTAAACAAATGGGTTTGACATCAAAAAAATTAAGAAGTGGCTCCCTCGCAACGGTAAAACAATGTTCCCTAAGATGTCAGCCTTCAGAAAGTCTCAGAAGAATATGGTGAGCTTTTCTACCTTAAAATGTTGCTAAATGTTCAGAGAAGACCAGTATGTTTCAAAAAATAATAGGACAGTAAACAGAGTTTTATATTCAACCTTCGCTGAAACATGTCTTGCAATAGGGTTAATTGAAACACTTTGATGCTTAAGTGGAGATGGTCTTGCAATTATTTGTAGAGCCTACTTGATAAAATTATAAGTAGAAAAATCGCACATATGAGTAGATCGAGACCAACAATGATGGAATCATTGAAGAAATAATGCTTTAAATTGAGGAAGATTATAGGAAGACAAAGAAAATAAAAAACTTTTGTTCAAAAAATAAAAGACAGAGAAGATAAAATTTGCATCTTGATCCGCAAATCTGAAGAAGGTAACCAGCTATTCACGGGTTTGATCCATTTGACCATCTAACATAACAGGTCAAGTTTTACAAAGTCTGATCATGGAAAAATAAGTTTTGTATTTTCCAAATTTAATTATTATTTTTCAAGTCTATCTCAAAATATAAACGAACCTTTTGTTATAATAAAATGTTTAGTTAAAATTAGATCATATTTTACTACTTAATTTAAAGTCTTATAATTCAAAACACCGACCTTGAGTTTCATATCCTACAAAAATTAAAATATTTAAAACGGATTTAGATATTGTATTTAGATAATTACATTTTTAAAATTGTTCATGCCCGCACATGCGTGCAGGTCAATATCCTAGTCTACCTATACAATTAATAATTCACATCAAGAAAAAAAGAAAAGAAAAGTAGTTGTGTTGAATATAGCTCAAAATTAAAGACAACTTTCATATTTGCACTTCAATCATTCTTTCGCATATTCTATTTTGTAAAGCTGCTCTTCCTCTTCTATTTCCCTTTATAGAAAAAGAAAATGTATACTGCTCTTCCTCTTCTATTTCCCTTTATAGAAAAAGAAAATGTATATTTGCCTGTTAATTTATAACCGTAAACGAGATCAATAAAGGAAATGGTGCGTTCATCAGTTTTTTTTTTTGTGCAACACGTTTATCACTTAAAATGCTTCTTGTTTTTATAAACAAACCGCATATGTTTGTTTTGGGCTATTTTTCCATGAACAGAATTTTTATTCTCGAGGGTTTTTCTCGTGATTTTGGTTCATCCGAAGAAAACGATGGTCATTTTGGTCAATGTGGCCTTCATCATTCCCATAAAAACAGAAATCACTATACTATAGATCTGTCACCAATCACAAAATCCACAAGAACAAGCAATTCTTATAAAAGTTAGTAGATCGCTCATAGACGCAAAAATTGTTAGAATGGTATTAGAAAGATTTTGAGGTTCCAACGAGGATATTTGTTTCGTTAGAGAATGTTAATAGCGTTTTTGAGTTTGCAGTAAACGCTAAAAGTAAAAATAGTGGATTGAATAGTTTTTATAACAATAATATACTTCTCTGTGGAAGCACGAAAACACGTTTGCGTATCTTTTTCAGTGGTCACCACATAATGATAGCATTGTGTAAACATTGGTTGTTTTTTCAAAAGTGTTACAATTATACAGTAATAAGCGTTGATTAAATGTGAACGTTCAAAATCGAAGGTAAATAACTAACATGGAGAGATCAATTCAATCAATTATAATGTAATCCGTACCGACTCATCTACCTATATTCCTATTTATTTGGTTATCATTATATATTCATGTTCTTTTTTTCCGAATTATGTTGACATAAATATAATTGGTTTCCTGACTTATATGCTTTTTCTTATGTTGACATATATATAATTGGCTTCCGACTTATCTCAGATTGGATCTATTTTTACATGGTGGAATAATCAGCCTAGAAACTTTATTGGCAACTCCGGCCGCAAACTTGTCGCAAATGGCCAGTAGTATCGAATTTGCAATGTAACCAAAAATATCGCAATCGCTTAGCAACAAATCAAAATCAAATGCAAATTGGTTGCAAAAATTGCGATGGACAGTATACTATGTTAGTTAGTCAAAAATTGCAACGGAAACAGTTCGTCGTAAATTTTGCAGGCAACAAGGGAAGATATAAGCACGACGTAAATCAGGTTGGTCACAAAAATTACAACAGATTTGTGTTGAACTCATTTTCCTCGCAAAGTGGTTGTCACAAAAACATTGCAAATTCTGCAAAAAAATTTGTCGCAAATCCATTGCAGTTTTAGGGATAAACACGTAGCAAAGTAGTCGTAATTTCTGAAAATAGGTTGTCGCAAATCTGTAGCAGTTTTAAAATTATATAATTTTTATAAAATTATAATTATAGTTAATATAAATTGAAACGAAGTTATAATTAAAATGAAATTGTAATTTAAAAAAAAAAAGTAAATACATTACAAAATTAAAAGTTTGATTCATACAAAACAAGTAAATTAAAATAAAAGACATATAAATAACTAAGACTAGTTATTTTAATCTTGAGAAGAGTCTCCCGTGCTTCCCATAGTACGGGCTCGTAATTCTGCAAATTTTGGATCTTTATCAGCCAAATAATCAAACATCATGTCCTAGCTCTGCATCTTCTCAGAATGAGTCACAATCAAACGGGATTAAGACTGAATATTAGTCTTCAAAGCCTTCGTCTTGTATTGCGATGAAGAAAAAGCAAATGCAGCTGAAGAGTCAATCTGAGATTGCACAAAACCGACTCCAAATATTCTTCCATTTTGACGGAGATCAATCTAAAAACTAAAAGAATATGTTAAAAAATGTAAATTGGATCAAAAATAAAATACCCAAATTTATAAAAAACTTACCTTAACAAAGATTTTATTCTTCTCAGCTGGAGTAAATCCGCCAGATGTCATACTCTCTGGATCATCCGGATTATCCTAAGTCATCTCTACCATCTTCGAGGTGATGTCATTATAAATTATTTCCGAAGTCCATTGACAAAAGATCCATCAGGCCTGTGTTTAGTCTCCTCGAGGATAGCGAGCAAGTACATAACATCTGCTCCAATCCGTTCACCCTAAAAATATATTATATTTTAAAAATATTAAAAAATTTGAATTAAGACAAAAATAAATAAATTAAGTCATAAAAACATACTATTTTTCGCATTCGGGCTTTGAACGGCATCTGACTAGAACGATGCTTAAAAATCCTATATCCATCGGGATCACTATATCAGGCATTGTGGCAATTGACACTCTTCTTAATGTTTGCAGGATCTAACTAATACCGAACAAGACCCTCCTAGACTTTTGGACAAAGCCAATTTGGCCTCGTATCATCTCTTATATGCTTCAACTTAGTCTTCCACTGTCCAATCTGATCTATCATCTGCTTCTTTAATTTTTGGTTCAACATATAATTCATTTCCCTATTGATGCCTCATTCCCAATGATATCTTTGCTACAAGAAAACATAAATTCAATATTTTAAAAATATTAAATTAGTTTAGAACAAAGAAAAATATAAGAAATTTAATTAAATAAAAAAAATTGTAAAACATACAGCATATTGTTCTTACCACCATCTGATGATGGCATCTGCAGTTGTGGTAAAGTTAACTTTCGCGTCTTTGGGATCTCTCTCAAAGATCGAGCCAGCCAAGCAACTATCATCATCAAACTTGAAAAACTACATATTATATGAAATAAAATATAACAAATAGCAATATAAATAAAATATTAAAAAAGAAAATAAATTATACCATAATGTACCAGGTCTTGCGCCTGGTACGAGGTGTGATAGTTTGTCATGATCAGGACTCTCCAAAAGATCTCGAACGCATAAATCATTAGCAATATCCTATGGAAGGTCCATCTATGGGTGTAGCTGGAGTGGATTGCGTCTCACTTATATGCTTCAACTTTGTCTTCCACTGTCCAATCTGATCTATCATCCGCTTCTTTAATTTTTGGTTCAACATATAATTCATTTCCTTATTGATGCATCATTCCCAATGATATCTTTGCTACAAGAAAACATAAATTCAATATTTTAAAAATATTAAAATTAGTTTAGAACATAGAAAAAATATAAGAAATTTAATTAAGTAAAAAAAATTGTAAAACTTACAGCATATTGTTCTTACCACCATCTGATGATGGCATCCACATTTGTGGTAAAGTTAACATTCGGGTCTTTAGGATCTCTCTCAAAGATCGAGCCAGCCAAGCAACTATCGTCATCAAACCTGAAAAATTACATATTATATAAAATAAAATATAACAAATAGCAATATAAATAAAATATTAAAAAAGAAAATAAATTATACCATAATGTACCAGGTCTTGCGCCTGGTACGAGTTGCGATAGTTTGTCATGATCAGGACTCTCCAAAAGATCTCGAACGCGAAAATCATAAGCAATATCCTATGGAAGGTCCATCTATGGGTGTAGCTGGAGTGGATTGAGTCTCAGGATTAGCACTAGAAGTCGTCTGAGAACTGGAACCGTCAGAAGTAAGCCGAGACCGAAACGCAAATTGAGAATAAATATTTTGTGTCATCTGGAAAAAACAAATCATTTTACAAAAAAGTAAATATTAATAAAAGTCATACAAAAAGTTAAAATGTCCAAAAAATAAATGTAAATATTAAAAATTAATAAAATCAAATATAAAATTATAATATAACAATAAAAATCGACTAATTTCAACAAATCAAAAATTGTATATTAACATTTTACAAAAAACTAACAACCTAAATAAATGTAAAAATATACTAAAATCTAACATCCTAAATAACTGAAATCAAATAGGAAAAACTAAAACAAATTTCAAGAAATTCTAAATTTCAAGAAATTCTAGATTTCAAATCTAATAATTCACAATAAATTCATCAAAAATTCTACCAATCCACAAAATATTCAAATCTAACAACTAAAATTACAAATCTTATGCTAAAATCTAACCACCTCAATTCTAACAACCTAAGACTACAATTCTAACAATTGTCATATGTACCTTTGGAAGAGGAGAGAGGGAGACAGATCAGTCGGCAGCAGAGGAAGAGAGAGAGAGACAGAGCCGAACAACGGAGGGAGAGGGAGGGAGGGAGAGAGAGAGAGAGAGAGAGAGAGAGAGAGAGAGAGAGAGCTGTGGCGGCGATAGAGGGAGAGAGAGGGAGCTTTGGCAGCGACGGAGGGAGATAGAGAGAGCGGCGGCAGCAATGGAGGGAGAGAGAGAGAGAGGCGGCGGCAACGGAGGGAGAGAGTGAGCGGTGGCCACAAACGGAGGGAGAGAGAGAGAGAGCTCTACTGAAAGAGATTGAATCCATAAGGATTGGTTCGCAGGGGAAGAAGAGGAAGTTTTGGAAATATTATAAGGAGTCGTCGCACATTCGTTGCAATGGGGCGGTTCAATAAAATTTTGCACCTACTATTGCGACTATTTTGCGATGGCACCACACAAATCCGTCGTAAAGTTCATAATTATTTAAAATTTTGAGTCTAAATATCTTGAAAGTTCACGAACTTTTGACGAAAATATTTAAATAAATTAGACACCACGAGAGCTTAGCGACGTACCCATGGAAAACATGTCGCAAATCCGTCACATATTAAAAAAAATGGTTTTGAGCTTAGTAGGGTAATTGTGGAACAAGCTTAAAGTGCGACGAACTTGCGACGGCTATGCAACAAACTGTCACAATTCCGTCACAAATACGAATATCTTATATTTTCCAAAATAGATATAGATATGCATCAGGTTTGATACTAATATTAGTGATACATCTTATAATTCAATAATAAATAGTTAAATATGCAGTTGCATATAATTTATAACTTTCTAAACTGATTATCATATAACTCTTATACTTAAAATATTCATTCTATATCACTACACTTTAAAGTTGCACTATATATAACTGTTTCATTTCAATATGTTGCTCCTGCGATATGAAATATGAGTGTATAAAAAAATGATCTTTTATAAGCATCATACAATAGGAACATTAGTGAGTTCAAATGTTTTGTTTTGTAAACCTTAACAGATAAACTATAATTCTTGAACGGTCAATACATTGCTGCTGTGAAATGAAATATGATTTTAGGAATGAAGAGATATTTTACACGCATCATACATTAAAAACATTTGT
This sequence comes from Thlaspi arvense, assembly GCA_911865555.2. Lineage (NCBI taxonomy): Eukaryota > Viridiplantae > Streptophyta > Magnoliopsida > Brassicales > Brassicaceae > Thlaspi > Thlaspi arvense. Next base: position 48,711,265 of record OU466857.2, read on the forward strand.
GAATTCAAAGAATTTGTTGTCAGCCCAATACCTTAAACATTAAACCCTAACCCTAACTCTTGATGTGTTATAAAGTGCACGAACTTGCGCCGCAATTTGCGATGAGACTGCGACTGTTTGGTCGCAAAGCTGTTGTAATTTTGGTAAGTTATTTTTTTTTAGTAAAAAATAGAAAAATTATTGAAAATAATAGTATATGAAAAGGTGTTCATTCAGATTGATTGTCGTCTGAAATTTGCTCATCCCTATCTTCTGCTTCATCAGTCTCGTCAAACTCGTTTGATCCTGATGTTACTGCATATTGCATGTATTTTGCATACATATTAGTTAGCTTTTCATGCATTTACATCACACTTTAGACTAGATTGCATCACTTAGGGTCCTAGAGCATTCTCGCACCAGCATACGCATGTTCCTTGCATTTTGCATAACATTCAGGTTGTTTCTGGCTACTTTGGAGTCGTGGAGGTTCGTGGACGTGCTGAAGCTGTTGTGGCGGTTCGTGGAACGTCGGATGTTTGCTAAGGACCAGAGATCGGGGAGCAGATCGAGCATGGCAGGTCGATCTAGATGAGATCGACCAGAAGATCGAGAAGCCCAGGCGATCCAAAGGAAATGATCGAGATGAAGATCGAGGGGAGCAATCGATCAAATGGTACGGACGTAAATGACGCCATGCAGAGCGAGAGCCGGATCGAGTCCACCACTCGATACGACCGAAGATCGACACCAAGATCGGATGCAACACTCGATCCGCCGAAGAAGATCGAGACCCAGTTCGAGTAGAAGACACGATGTCCGAAAGTGATCGAGAGAGCCGCTCGATACCGAAGTCAATCTCTGTCCTTTCAACCGTTTTTGGCTACTAGCGAGGGGGGGGGATCATCGAGCTGTTTTCACCATTTTGGAAAGGCGGCGATGTCTTTTTCCACACACACTTTTTCGTTCTTATCTTTTTATGCTTTTTCTCTCTGGTTTTGGAGACTCTCCGCCATTGTTAGACTTTGAGCTTTGTTCTTGAATATTTCGAATCGTTTAAGTTTTAAGTAATCGTTTTCATTTTCATCGCTTCATCTTTCATGTTTATTTCGGTTATTCTCATGTGTAGCGAGTAGTTTCATCTGGGTCTCAGGGTTGAGAGGATTCACGGGGTCTAAGGGGTTTTCAAGCTGGTAGTTTTCTTGTTCTTAATGGCTTTCTCTTCTAGGATGTTGAGTCCCTAAGGCTTAAAGACTCTCACGCCAAGATCTTTATGATCAGAGAGGTCTCTTACCTTGACAGGATCCAGAGATCTCTGAAAATCACATCCTAGAGACTAGTTACCCTTTCCCAAAAGCCATGGAAGTTTAGGGGACTAGTTAGGCCGTGTGTTTGAAATCTGAGTTCATTGCCCTTCAACCTCTCTTTTCACCAGAAGCCATGGGTTTGGAGGAGAGGATGAAGGAGTGATCCATACCAAAAGCCACGGATGGATCTTGTTTTCGTTTTCAAGGCTTAGGGAATCTCACAAAGTGAGTCGATTTAAAGTTTTCAATCCCAACTTGGACCCTTGAAACCCCAGACCATGAATCTCAACCCTAGACCCTTCTTTCTTAGTATTCTTACATCTTTGTTAGTCATTCGCTTGTTATTCGCCACATCCTGGTCATTAGTTTCTTCATACTTGCATTTTTAGACGAGATCGATCCAAACTGCTCGATTTAGTGGTCGATCCTGTGGTCGATCCACTAGTCGATTTTTGTTAAATCATACCCTTGCATTTTAATTTTTCTGTTTGTTCCTCGTAGTAGTTCAATCACTCTTGGTAATTTTAAAATAGTTTTGCATTCCATTCGGTCGTTGCATATAGTTTTTAGGATTTTCACAATATCGCCTGTTATTCGCTTAGCTTTACACTGCTCTTGCATTCTCTTTGATCTTCCTAGCTCCTAGAAATGGATTGACTCTCACTTGCATACTGTACTACAACTAAAGTGTTGCATTTAAGTTTGATAACCTCATTGCATCCTCACCCCTTGCGAAGAAAGTAGTTATCAGATCCTCTGCCTTCTGTTGAATCATCGATGATGTCTTCAATCTATATATTTTGTGGATCAATATGTATGATATCTTCTGTTGTTGCTATTGGGATGGAGATTGCTTCTACAATTTCAGCTTGCTTAGCGACATCATCATTTTGCGGGACAATACGGCAATGCAGATTCACTTTTATCACTTATAACCATCTTTCACGTTTGACATTAATCCGAGAATGTGAAATAAAACACACTTGCTCCTCTTATGAGGCTAAACAAAAGGATTCGAATTTTGAAAAATGTCTGTTTGCACTAACGTCGATCATTCCTAAGCTGTTCGCACGGACTCCTCGAGCACTTGGATTATACCAGTTACATTTGAATAAAATGCATCTCAAACTGATGGTTCTTGACTTTTATTATGTCCTGCAACATGCCGTAGAAGTCCTTCACCTTTGATGTGGATTCTATAATTTTCAGTTGACCTCTTTGATCCATGTTTATGCGTATGAAATATGTTTCCATGGGTGAAGTACATCAGAGCATTGGTATATGTTCCTCAACATGTTCGTGCAACCATAATGGACAAGGCTCAGTCGAACATTGCTTAATCTGAACAAACACATTTAGGAAAATTATATATAATTTTATAAAATTTGTTAAACTGCTTAAGAAATATCGATATATGTGTGTAGATCTTACATAATATTTTTGCCACCCAACAAAATCACGTTCGTTCTACTTCTCGTACTTCTTTTCTTCTAAGCAAGGATAATGTTCTCAAACCTGAGATTTGAATAACCTAAAGTACTCACGAGTCAGATCGAGCAAATGGTTAATAGAAAAATAATTTAAGTAAAGAACGTACTCAGTAATTAACTTATACCTCTCAAATAGCTATACATACTCACAGTTCCGCAATATGTAATTATGAGCCGCACAATAATGATCATTATCCTCCCACCTAACTTCTTTGACCTTTCCAGCATATCTAGATAAACATATCTGGCACTTCAACATGATAAGTCAGTGGTACCCCTCCATCATCGTATCTGTTTAGTGGCGGTCTTTTTCGTTTGCACCGTTGGACTGAAGTAGTATGACGTGAAGTGAGAAGTTTCATTGGTCAAACTTCCTGCAACAATCGATCCCTCCACCTTAGCAAGGTTTTTAGCCTTCCTTTTAAGATTTCCCATGAATCTCTCAAACGGGTACATCCATCGGAATTGCACAAACCCCTATAGCACTGCTTCTTGTGGTAGATGGATTGGAAGGTATTTCACGACATCAAAAATGAAGGAGGAAAAACCTTTTCTAAGTTACAAAGCAACACAAAGATTTTTTCTTCTAGCTGGGCGATACCGTCCTCAGTCAATGTTCACGTGCATAAATCCCCGAAAATGTTCCAATGCCTACAAGTTTATCCGAATATATATATCTTAATAACTTACACAAATAACATTTTCATTCTTCATTACTTATAAGAAAAACATTATTTATTTTCATATTTTACATGAAATAGCTAGTGGATTTGTTTTGCCAAGAGCTCGGTTAATACAAAGGATAGCAGTAACTGCATGAATACATGGCAATCATAGCTCTTCATGCCTGAGAATTTTTGGCCTCGCTCAACACAACTTCAGAATTTGAATACATATCCATCTGAAAACTTTACATCAGAATCAACCCACTCCAATAATGTCCCCTTCGCCTCTCTGGATAATCAAAAGTTTGGAACATGTAATTTTCTCTCTTTTGTTATATGCAACTCGGATCTTACACATACTTCAGGCAAGTCCAACCTTGATTTAAATTTTTGTCTTTTCTCCTTCCCTTGACATTCAAGATTGTATTCGCAATGTTATCAAAATTGTTTTTCTCGATATACATCACATCAAGATTGTGTTGTAAAAGGAGATTCTTCCAAAAAGGAAGCTCCCAAAATATACTCTTTTTGTGTCAATTATGAGATGCAATATATCTGTCATGCATGTTAGCCGGTGTGTGCTAATTTTCCCTAACTTTACATGTTTCCTAAGAACCATAGTATTTCAATTTGCTCATATAAATCATTGCATGGATGATAAACAGTGGGAGGGAAACGCACAACCTTGTTCCTTCTAAGCAACCTCTTGTTGCTCCGGTATGTATGACTCAACAGAAGAAATCTACGATGGCAATCAAACTAACATGGCTTCCTTCTATCCTTTATTGGAAAGGCATCAGATCTATCCAGACAATATCGACAAGATAATCTTCCATGCGTAGTCCAGCCCGATAACATTTTGTACGCTGGGAAGTTATTGATAGTCCACAATAACACTGTACATATGTTGAAGTTCTGTTGCTGCGAGTTATCAAATGTGTGAACACTCGGATACGATAATTATTTCAACTCATGAATCGAAGGTTGTAAGAATACACCAAGGGCGTGCTTTGGATGCTTAGGACCAAGAACTAGAATACTCACGAACAAAAACACTCTTTGCATGCACATATCTGGAGGAAGATTGTATGGTGTCAAGATAACAAGCCATAGAGAATATTTTCTCTTAGATATACCAAATGGAGTAAACCCATCCGTGCAAAAACCAATATAAACATTTCTACACTAACAAGAAAAGACTGAATATACCGTCTTAAAGTGTTTCCATGCCTTTGCATATGAAGGATGTGTAGTTTCTCCATCCTCTATGGAATGTTATGCATGTCATCTCATTGCCGACGCCATCCGTTTTGAGTGCTATAACCGCTTCAATTTATCAATGATTGGTAAGTATAACACACATTGATATGGGACACGAGTCCTTCTAGTAGTTTCTTGATATTTTAACTTCCCACAAAATCGACATTTCTACAGCTTGTCATCGTCTTTCCAGAAAATCATGCAATTGTTAATGCTTACATCAATCATTTATGATGGTAAGCCAAGACCCGCAACCAACCTCTGTATTTCATAATAATTTACAGCAAAAAGATTATCAGATGGAAAGTACTCTTTGAAAAATTCAGCCCACAAATTCATGCAAACCTGAGTTAGATTATTATTACTTTTAATTTAGACTGCCCGTCTCTATATCCATTGTAGATAGGCTGATTTGCAGCATCTAACATATCATAAAATGTTTTGCATTTACATTAGATTCTTTCCTAATATTATCAGCAAATGAGGCTGGTGAAGCTTCATGCATTGCATCTACAACCATATCATGAAACCTATTCCCTTCTTGATACTTTTCATCAATATTTCCAATTATATTATGCCTATAATCATAGTTAGCATTATAACTTGGTTTCTCGAAATCCTGACCCATACTACAAGTTTTTGCATGGAGAAAATTGTAGTGCAAGAATCCTGTATTATATAAATGCTTTTTCACATTAGAAGTTTGGCATAAATCCTCTATTATATACATGCTTCTTCACGGTATTAATTTATATATATGGCTCATTCTTGCACTTTCTACATGGATAGAATATTTTATTGTGTAGCCTTGTAAATGATTGGTTTGTCGCCTGGCACAAGAATCCTTGCAACCCTTCCCGATACTCTTTCCTCACCTCAACAGTCTCAGGATCTCGGTGGTTGTACATCCATGATTGTCATGCACCTCGACAGTCTCAGGATCTCGGTGGTTGTACATTCATGATTGTAATGCACATATCTCATGTTCTGAAGACATTCTTAATATCTTCTTTCAAAATCTTTTTTTCACTATTCTATATCTAATCTTTTTTTTTTCTCTATTTTCAGATCTATCTAGATCTTTTCTAAAACACTTTTCTTTCTAAAAAAAATATTCACTCTTCTTAGTTTTCTTTTCTTCTTGTATTTTGAGTTGTGATACTATAGTATCTCACAGGGCTATTTATATATTTTCAAAACCACTGCGACGGTTTTATGACGCTAATACGATGAGCAATAATATTACGACGTATTTGTGATGAAGTTGTGATGGATGCATGAGTAATTTACGACTAAGTAACTAATCAGACGGACATGTAGGAATTGAGTCTACAACTTGATTTACCTAATTTGCCAATCCTCACAAATGCATCGTAATTATTGCTACGAAGATGTGTTCTCATTATGTCATCACAACTTGGGATAGAATTTGCGACAGCGTCTATAAATCGTCGCAACTTTGCATAGGGGTTGCAAGTTAGCCGCGAATTCGTCGCAACATTGCAGCTCTTTTGTGACGGTGTCTGCACGAAGACTCGAGTTGTAGCAAAGCCGCTGCAACGCCATTGCAAATTTGCGACTGATTGGCGCCATCGCAAATTTCCAACGAAAATTGACTATTTCTTATAGTGCCTGATTAATGGAGTGTGGCTAAGTTGGATTTTCCCAATAGTATGCTAATTTTGATGCGGATGGCGTTTCTGATAATGCACCATGTCTGGTAAGAATTTTGTAGCAAGTTCAAGACACGAGAAAACCGTTTAATTTCTTCATCTACCTTACGGACCATTAACAATTCATTCCTACAGTAATGCATAACTGGCTATCCCATGCTCCATTGCACTATTCCAGAGCGGCGTTGTATTGGTTCCATCAGCAGTTGAAACTCCTAAAACATGACATTCGAGTGCTTAATAAAACCAAATACAGAGATTTACTAACTCAAACAAAGCAGGCTTACGAGGACATGATGAATAAACCAAATATAATATTGGTTGATCCTATAGAGGATGCTGTCCTAGCTGCGGCTTCTACCTTTAATCAATGGAATCACCTAGCTCATGTGGAGAAGAACTTCTTTAAACAGAAATCTTGCATTTTGTGGCTGAAAGTTAGGGATAGGAACACAAATTTTCACCATAGTTATGCAGCTGGTAGGGCAGGAAAAATTCTATCATGTACCTTGAAACAGTAACAGGCCAGGTACTCACTACTCTGCCAATGATCAAACGAGAGGCAGTTTCACACTTCCAGTGATTTCTTCAAACGCAGCCTTCTAATTCAGTAGAGGTCTCAGTAAAGAATTTGCAGAACATGCTAGATTACCATTGTCATGGATAAATAACAGCGTCTCTAGTAACATCTACTTCTGCAGTAGAGATTCAAACTGCATTGCACTCCCTCCCAAATGATAAAAGTTCCTGGTCTGGATGGCTACATGAAAGAATTTTATGTTTCTGCATGGAGCGTCATTAGCAGGGACTTCACCACGACAGTCCAATCATTTTTCCTTTTCGGCTTTCTTCCGAAGAGTGTTAATGCCACCATTTTTACCTTTTCCAAAAATAAAGTCGGCTAAGACCATGAAGCACTACCGGCCAATCGCTTGTTGTAATCTACTCTACAAGATAATATCTAAAATCCTTGCCCATATATTAAAAACACTGCTCCTTGTTGCTATTTAACCGAACCAGAATGCATTTATAAAGGGTAGGCTGCTAGCGAAGAATGTATTGCTCGCCTCTGAGTTAGTGATATCTCATGCATTTACATCATTTTTTGGTTCTCTTTTTCATGTTACCCTTCTTTTTAGTCCTATTTTTTTGTTCTTTTAGACTTAGGTTGTATTTAGGTTGTAGTTTGCATTTTCCATGCATTAAAGATGTTTCTAGGTACTTAAGAAGTTAAAAAAGCAAGGAGGAGTTGTGGGAATGAGCCAAAAAGCTAGCCAAGCTAAGAGGGAGCAAGAGGAGCCAAGGAAGACATTTTCTGGGGGCCTATCGATCAAGCTATTGGTCAAAGAGTGACCGATAGGAATGCATTTGGGGGCCTATCGGTCAAGCTATCGGTCAAGGAATGACCGATATGAATGCAGCGAGTGTATTCCGGTCACCCTATCGGTCACCTTCAAGACCGATAGGAGCCTCTTGGCCAGGCTTATTTAGTATCCTGGCTTTCTCTTGATGTCTAAGGAATTAGATGTCTAAGGTGCATTTTGGCTTTATAGGATTGGAGTTCTGTTCTGAATGCTTGTTGATCATGTGTTTGAGTAAAGAGATTTATCTTGAATATGTGCTTAGCAAAGTGATTAGTGTCTAGGAATTGAGCTAGTTATAGCTGTTAATACTATGCCTAGAAGATAGCATTCTTTGAATGGTTTTGACGCATCACTAGTTAGGTTCTAATCCCCTCTTAATTAATAACCCCCATCTTAGATCCTTATTTTATCTATTTGAATTTCCTGCTTTGCTTATTTCAGTCTTTAGACTTGTTTAGTTTGATCAAAACTGTTTTCTTGAATTTAGCTTGACTTAAGTGATTTGCTGTATTCCTGATATCTTAAGAACTTAGATGGATTGATACCTTACATGCTGCAATGACATGAGTGTGTTTAGATTTTCTTAACTAGTCAAATACAAGCTATCAATTTACACTCTCTACAATCTTCCATCATTAACAACGTATATTATTGACCATTGCGTCCGGTCGCAGCGACCATGAAACGAACATAGCTTTTGTGACACATGTAGCTGGGTTGATCGCATCGTCTGATTGCGAGGTCCTTCGTTTGACAGACGCCAGTGGCTTCGATTCTTTTTTATTGTTTTCAATTCAATTCAAATTTTAATTTTTACAACTTTGTAAATTTATTTTTGTTAATATTAAATTCAGCAGTTAAATTAATTTTAACATAAATATTTATAATAAAATTTCAAAATAAATTAAAACAAAACTTATAGATTACTAAAATTTAGACAAAAGTAATATATCAAATTAATAATAAAATATGACAAAACAAAAATAATAAATCAAGCCATAAACCAAAATAAACAAAATTATAAATTTAAATTCATTTTTTTATTAGGCAAAGTAATAAACTAAACCACTAACTAAAATATCTAATAAGGTAATCGACTTTTTCTATCATATTTATTTGTGATAGTATCACATAAAGCATCCATCGCTCTATCACCAGTCGGCTCATATGCAATATGTCCACTATGATCATCATCACCGTCATTATCATCATCTGCTGCTTCTCCTTCTTCTTCATCACAATGAGTGATATTCTTATGAGTTTTGCCAACATACAAAATCTGAATGCTCCCGATGTGGATCACGTATAAGGTTGTGTAGTGCCATGGCCGCTGTGACAAGCTTAATTCAGTTAGTCAAACCGTACTTTGAATGCTTACAATCCAAAAACCTCTATTTTGCTTTTCAAACTCTAAATGTTCTCTCAATCAATGAATGTAAACCTGAATGCTTTTGGTTAAACAACTCTCGAGAGTTTCTTGGTGGTCCTCCTCTAGGAAATTGATCAAGATAATATCATACCCTACGATGCGGATCAAGATACCCTGTCCTGGTGGGATATTCGTAGTCAACTAGATAATACTTTCCGTTAGGCGGATGTGGAAAATAAGGTTCATTCCTCGCACAATGAGTCAATACCTTTGTGTCATGTGCTCTACTTGGTACACCAACATATGCATATATGAACTACATATCGAAGTTGTATATAGCAAGAGCATTCATGGTAGGTTCCCGCTTTCTAACTCTATACGCTTCTGTAGTTCGACTAGGAGGGCGAACTGGGACATGACTTCCATCAAGTGCTCCAATACAATTTTTAAATGTCGAATACTGATCATCATCGCTCAAAACAGCTCTTGTAAACTCACCGTCTTCTAGTTTTAGCGTATCTGCTGCAATTTTGAGGAGAACTCTCAAAACATCATCAAGTTTCCTTTTCACTGTATCCAAAAACTGTTGATATCTTTCAGCTATAACCCGCATAGTTTTATCCTGACCAACCACCTCAAGAAACATGGCAACTGATTCCTCAATGTAGATATTTTCATACTCCTGTAACCCATATCGCCTACCTAGCATCTTACATAAACTTTCAAATGCGTTTTGATTCATTCGAAGTATAGCATAACATTGTTGGTTTGATCCATGCATATAAGCTGTTGAATATGACGCCAACCTTCTCCTCAATCAGTCTATCTCTCAGCAGTAAGAAAATCAAACAAACCAACTCCATCATCATCATCGTCGTCATCATCATCATCATCAAATATCCATTTTTTAGCCATCTGAAGCAGAACTCATGTATATCAAAGCCATAACTTATGTTTAACAAAAGGCATAATCATATTTATCAAAGACAAAACAAAACTCATAAATATCAATGACAAAGAAGTCGTAGCATAGAACTTATATTTAACAAAACACAGAACTCATATTTATCAAAGACAAAGAAGTCGTAGCATAGAACTCATATTTAACAAAACAGAGAACTCATATTTATCAAAGACAGATCTCACATTTAACAAAACACATAACTCATATTTAACAAAAGTCACCATCAAACCTATCAAACAAGTACTAGCAACATAATCCAAAAAGCATTATCATATTCATCTTCCAACGTATCAAACAAGTACTATGCTCTAGACCACAAACAAAAGTCATCATCAATCATAGAGTTGTTTTCTGGTCCTATGCTCCAAGTAGCTAATCTTGTCTTCGAAACTAGCAAACACTAGAAAACCTCTGCGGTTTGCTTCATTAGCTAGAAGTTGGTCAACAGTTGCTCAGTGAAACAAAAACTACTTTCTTACCCCATGCAATTCATTAAGCACCTCTACTACACGCTCAACACTACAAGCATACTCTCGCTCACAATTCTCTAACATCTTTTCTGATATTTTATTCTTCTGAGCTAGAAAATTATTGCATGTAACAATTATCTCGATAACTACATCTTTCTCTCTACGCCTTCTCTTTGCTCTTGCATTTCCAGACTAGGTTTGTGTCTCAACATCTTGGGTTTGCGTCTCTGTCACTTATGTATCCATAGAATCAACTTCATCCTCATCTCCATCTACTCGAGAATCTATACTAGCTTCTTGTTGGGCACTCCATCCTTCTGTTCCAGTTACAGAAATAGCACAAAGTTCCTCTTCATACACATCCATATTAGGAAATAAGCCCTCTATTATGAGTTAAGTTCTTGAATCTGACATATGCTTTTTTCCTAGAATCATACTTATTCTTGAATTCTTCCCATACTAGTCCTTTCTCAAATCTCTCTTCAAACTTCTTCATAATAAAGTCTTTGCCAGTTTGATTCATCCCAAGTTTTGTTTTGTTGCCTTTCTTTTTCTCACCCGAATAGAGATGAAAAAGTTCAAAATTGTTCATCGGTCCAATTCTAAAGAACAATTAATATATGTCATCCTAACCATACTACTTACATGTCATCCAAACCATATCTAAAGAATAAATCTAAATAACACGAAAATACTTACATCAATAGCCATGACTTGTCTATCTCTGATCCTTGTGGAGAAATCTCTCTCTCTAACAGCAGAAGCAAACAAAACACATCCAATAGCTGAAAATATGAAACAAAGAAACATATATTAGAAAGCTTGAGTGACATTTCTTAAATCCTACAAGCTTTAACTGAAACTGCAAAGTTAACTGCAATCCTAAACACTTTGAGATCACATTTTAATCACATTTCAAAGCTGCATAACACATGATAGTTATGAAGTATAATAAAACATCAAACTGTTGCAACTTTGAAGCCATGATACGAAAAGGATCCTATGAAAATGAAGACAAATCAAATCAAATCAAATCTCATTTATCTAAGCTAAATATCTATTTTTTGGGTAGAGCTAAATATCTATTTCAAAGCTGTACAACATTATACATATTAAGTCTCACTTCTTCTAATGAACGTCCTTTCAGTAGAGCTATATCCAGACAAAATCTCATTTCTTCTAATGAAGATCATAAAATCGTAGCAAAAGAAAACCCATTTGAATATAAGCTAAACATAATTTCAGGACCAAAAAATAGAACTATAGATACATCTCTATCAATCTCATTAGAAATTAAAGTAATAAGAGAGGACACTGAGCAAATTCTGCAAAATACACAAAACCCACATCTCTTAGGCAAATTGAAGTGATGATAAATCAAAAATCAAGACAGAGAGCACAAATTCCACAAACATAGAAGTTATCGGAGATTAAGATAGAAGGCAAGAGAGAAGGATATTTTCCGATGATCGTCTGAGAAGAGTCGACAAAACTGCACACACACAAATATACATCAAATCGAAGTGAGAGTGAGCAACTGAACTTCGGCTTGAGATGGAGATCGATGGTGGTTTCGGCTTGAGATGGAGATCGATGGTGGTTTTGTATTTGAGATGGAGATCGATGTGCTTCGGCGAAGAGAAGAGAGCATGACGATATTCTATGGTTTAGGTTTTGTTTTGTAATTCTCAAAAACTAATAAGGCTAATTTTGCCTTTTGCAGGTTTAATCGCAACAGTGTCTGACGCACCACTGAATTTCACTTGCGGCCAAAAAAATAAAACACTGGCCGCAGCGTCTGACCGCAGCGCTTAATAGCATTGTGCCGCAACAAAGAAACAAACAGCAACTAGACGCATACCGCAACCGCAACCACAGCCTTCTGCGTCAGGCAAACGAACAAGGCCTTAAAAGGTATTTCTAATCTTTTTCCCTCCATGTTTTATGTAAATTTGTTTGATTTCTTAATAGGTGTTCATAAATTTCCGGCTATTGGGTAGATCTGTTATGATTTGTATTCTGTTTTTCATAAACTTTTATAATCAGAAGTCCTAGAATTGAGATCTCAACAAATGGCAGCAGCATGTGAGAAACAGAACAACACGTTTTTTTGTCCACAAAATTTTGTCCATTCTATTATGTCCATACTATTGTGTATTTGTCTTTGTGTGAAATTTTGTCCATACTATTTGTTTTCATTAAATTCATGCTATTTGTATTCATAATAGACTTATTGTAAAACAGTTTTGTATGGATATGTTAACATGGATATAGTTTTATGGACATGTGGCCTTGTTATGATTAGGTGATATGAATTGTCAATCAAGTTAATGTTTGTATATATATATATATATGACGATTGCACACAAAATGCATGTACACAAATGCGTGGATGCTTTGTGTTCATGTAAAAAAATCATATATGTAAAAAGATGGTATATACATAGGCATAGCTACGTGTATAATAAACAATATCAGGTGGATAAAAAATGAAAACAAACATACACAACGAAAAACCAATGGAAAATTGATAATGGAGGGATTGCGATAGACAACAAACCAGATCAAGAATCCAAATTCAATAATTGAAGATCGATTTTTATTTTTGATTTTGTCCACAAGACAATATTATTAAGGATTGGCTACTTACTGTATGAACGGGTTGCAATGGACAACAAACCAGATCAAGAATCTAAAATCGATGATTGAAGATCGATTATTACTTCTGAATTTGTCCACGAGACAATCTCCACACGGTAATTCTGGATATGAACAATAATTGATATGTATAACTTTGGATGGACAATTGGCAATAGACGATGTGCGATGGACAATAATCAAGATCAAATAGCTAAATCAATGATTGAAGATCAATTCTTAATTTTGATTTTATCCACAAAACAATATCTACGTAGACAGGATTGTTAGGAATTAGCTACTTACTGTTTTATGTTCGTCATTATTGTTTTCTGTTTGTCCAACTAGGGATAATCTTCGGTGGTCACTCATTTTTTCACTTTATGATCAACATGTAAACCATTTTAACATCAACAACATTTTATATGTATAATTTTTAATGGACATGGTGTGGTGACAAAAGAATCAGATCAAGATGTCAAAATCGATGATTAAATATCAATTTTTATTTCTGATATTTGAAGAAGAATTGGCTAAGCAAGCTCTACATGTTAGTATCTCTCTCTCTCTCTCTCCTCTTTCCCACAAATACCGGGTAAGCAGGCTCTAATTTATCAAATCCAAATGCTTATCACATAATTTTCCATAAACTCTGAAATCTAGAAACTCATATACTATCTCCGATTCAGATTCAGTAAGAAGGAGTAAGATAAAAAAAAGTTTAGATTTTTAGGTTAAAAATTATTAAGGGTAGTTTCAGTTTTTAATACACTTCACACAAATACAAAAACTCCAAAAAGTGTCTTAGTAGGGGTTATTGATTGTATGAATTTAATGGATTTTAAACAATTCACCAAATCTAGGGTTAGTGTTATTGGTTCTATGATTTTAAAATTTATATTAAAATCATGTGATATTGGTTATATAATTTTAAAATCTATATTTAAATCATGGGTTAATGGTTCATAATTTTAAAATCATGTATTTGATTTTAAAGTGGATTTTTGTGGATATGAAAGGATTTTCATGTTATAAATACAAAGAATAAAATCTGAAATTAAACCTATGATATTGTAAAATCAACATGTTAGATTTAAAACTCAATAAAATTTACAAAAATTAAATGAATTCTTAACTCAATCAAAATACATAAATCAATAACACCTTAGTTTCAAAAAGTGCCTATTTTATAAGGGCAAAGACATAAAGTGCTTTTATATGTAAATAATTCATTAATGTTTTTCTTTTAATGTGAGATATGAGAAAGCAAGGCCATGGCTTTGCGACCACATAATTACCAATTATAGCAATCCAAAGTATGGAAAAGTGGAACAAGCAACCTAAAGTATGGGAAAGTTTAAAGCTTCGGGTCTCGATGGTTATCAACTAGTGTTTTATCAGAAATGTTGGGAGATTGTAGGCAAGTTAGTAGTTGGCTTCGTGCTTGAGTTCTTTGAAACTGGTACATTACCGAGAAATGCAAACAATGCATTGATGGTCCTCATTGCTAAGGTAACTAAGCCTAAAAAGATAACCCAATTTTGACCTATTAGCTCGTGTAATGTGTTGTTCAAAACAGTTACCAAGACAATGGTGAATAAGGTGAAATACGTCATGACTAAACTGATAGGACCAGCACAGGCAAGCTTCATATCGGGAAGGCTTAGTACAGACAATGTTGTGGTAGTACAAGAAGCGGTTCACTCTATGAGGAGAAAGAAGGGTAGGAAAGGGTGGGTGATCCTGAAACTGGACCTAGAGAAGCCATATGGTAGAATTCGGTGGGATTTTTTGAAAGATGCAGTCATAGATGCGGGTCTATCTACCGAGTGTGTTAGATGGATTCTACAATGCATGTCGGGGCCAGAAATGAATGTGTTGTGGAATGGGGAGAACACATAAGCCTTTAAACCTTCCTGAGGGTTTAGACAAGGAGACCCGTTATCTCTATATCTATTTGTCTTATGTATGGAGAGGCTGTGTCACTTAATTGATCAAGATGTTGCAGATAAGAATTGGAAGACAATTAGTTTGTCAAGAGGAGGCCAGAAGCTATCTCATATTTGTGTTGCCGATGATTTAATCTTGTTCGCCAAGGCATCCATGACTCAAGTTCGGGTGATAAAGAGTATCCAGGAAAAGTTTTGTATAGCTTCGTGTCAGAAGGTTAGTTTGGAGAAGTCTAAAATCTATTTCTCTGAGAATGTGTCGAAAGAGTTGGGTTAAAGGATAAGCGAGGAGAGTGGGATCAGATTAACTTGAGATTTGGGGAAGTATATACCGATGCCAGTACTCCTGAAGCGCATAAACAAGGAGACATTTGGTAAGATTCTGGAGAGGATCTCATTGAGATTGGCAGATTGAAAGGGTCGTGTTCTAAGTTTTGCAAGGCCGCTCACACTGGCCAAAGTTGTGCTAATATCTATCCTAGTGCACTCGATGAGTATGATAGTACTACCAAAGTCTACGTTTGAGGGTCTAGACAGGGTATCAAGAGATTTTTTATGGGGTAGCACCGAGGGAAGGAATAAGCAACACATGTTGGCATGGAAGAGAGTGTGTTTACCAAAATGGGAGAATGGACTTGGAATACCTGCACCAAGAGACATAAATACATCATTAGTAGCAAAGGTGGGTTTGCGGCTCTTACATGACGAGGTTAGTCTATGGGCCCGTGTGGTGAGCAAATACAGAGTAGGTGTTATACATGATCTCACATGGACTATAACTAAAAGCAACTGGTCCTTGACATGGTGCAGTGTGATGGTTGGCTTCAGTGAGGCAGTTGACTAGGGTCAGAGTTGGATTGTTGGGGACAGGAGATGAGTTCACTTTTGGACAGACCGATGGGTCACAAAGAAACAACTAATAGAGGGGGTGACAGGGGAACCACTCAAAAATTATGAGACTCTGTTGGTCAGGAACATGTGGCGTGATGGCACGGGATGGGTAATAGAGAAGATTGCTCCGCATATTTCAGATAATATAAAACTGGAAATCTTGGCAGTGGTCATGGACAATGTGACAGGGGCTAAAGATCGAGTGTCTTAGGCTGGTTTCTCTGATGGTGGCTTTCCTGTGAAATTAGCTTATAATTTGTTGGCAAGGGATGATTCACCGAGACAGAACATGGAGGGCTTATTTCATCGAGTGTGGCTGGTGGTCACACTAGAGAGGGTAAGAGTGTTCCTATGGCTAGTCGAGAACAAAATGATCATGATCAATGAGGACATACAGCAGAGGCACTTGTCAGACACGAATGTTTGCCAGGTATGCAAAGCTGGTGTGAAAACTATCATACACATTCTGCGTGATTGCCCCGTTATGGCAGGAAAATGGACTCGGATTGTTCTCCTGCGAAAGAGACAAACTTTTTTCTTGGGTCTGTTTTATTGTGGCAATAAGAATATATGGGTGTAGAGGATTTCGTGGATGGGGTTCCTTGGTCTACAACGTTTGCAATTGCTGTTTAGTGGGGATGGAAATGGAGGTGTGGGAACGTTTTGGGTGAGAATGGAAAGTGCAGAGACAAAGTGCACTTTTTTCAAGGACTTAGCAATAGAGGTGTTTACAGCAAACTCAGCCAAGAAAGAACAGATATTGATAAGGGCTCGGTTTTGCAGTAAACATAGGGCGATGTACTGCACCAGTAACGGAACTGAGGGGGGTCTATTATGGGTTATATTTCGCTTGGGAGAAGCGAGTTTCGAGACTAGGGGTAGAAGTAGACTCTGAGCTGGTATTGAAATTTCTTGCGACAGGGATTAGTGAGTCGAATCTATTGTCTTTCCTGGTACGCATGTGCCATGGTTTTCTTTCAAATGACTGATTAATCCAAATTTCCCACGTGTATAGAGAAGCTAATCATCTTGTCGATGGATTAGCAAACTATACTTTCTCTCTTCCTTTGCGGTTTCATGCTTTGGATTCGGTACTGGTTAGCTTAGTTCTAGTCTTTAGAGATGATGAGGAGGAGATTGTGCACGCACGACAAATTTATGTATAATTGAATTATGGTTCTTAGTTTCGAATAAATTTGGGAGAATAACATCTCCCAACACTTTGACCAAAAATAAACAAGGATTTTAATTCTCTATATATTGGTGGGAAATGTTTCAAATTACCAAAATAAAAAAAATTACTTAGGTAATTTATAAAAAAAAAAAAAGTCTTTTAAGTAATGATATATATAGAGGGAATTGTTGAATATGACTCAAAACTTGAGTTGAAATGCAAAACTAGACCCTCTATTGCATGTTTGGCAAAAATAGCTCACATGAGTAGTGAAGTTACAACATTAACCCTTATGACCAAACAAAAAAACGCGAGCCTCAATTACTGTCTTATCTCAGAGAAGTTTTCTCTCTAATTTGATAAAAAAAATTTGGATACATAACACAAATATATACTTTTTACACCTATTAAAAATAATATTTGACATAAAATAATTAATTTAAATCATCATAGATAAATTATGTTAGAAATCAATACTAAGTAGATTTTTCGAGTAGACTTCTTGGGTTCTCAAGTAGACTTCTCGAGTAGACTTCTTGGAGAAGTCTACTCTCTAATAATTTCTTTACCATTAATTAAAAAAATCATGAAAAATAATTTCGTAAAAAAATTACAAACATGACAAAAACATATACTTTTTACACCTATAAAAATAAGATTTGATACAAAATAATCAGTTTAAGTCATCGTGGATAAATTAGGTCAGAAATTAATACTAAGCAAACTTCTCGGGTTCTCGAGTAGGCTTCTTGGAAAAGTCTACTCTCTAATAATTTCTTGACCATTAATTAAAAAAATCATGAAAAATAATTTCGTAAAACAATTATGTACACAACTAAATCATATACATTTAGCATCTAAATAAAATAAAATTTCATGAAAATGAATCAGTTTATAAGTTTCATGAGTATATAATTCAAAAGTGTTAGGGTTGAGGTTTAGGGTTTAGGGTTTAGGGTATAAGAATGTAATTCTTAGGGTTTGCACAAATTCTATATGAATCATAATTTATGGTTCAGTTAATGAATCATGGTTCAAATATTTGTTATTTTAACTATGAGTTGTCAATATGGTAAGTAAATTAATGTTTTCATATAAGTTTTAATAAAAAAAATTTGATTTAGGGTTTAGGGTTAAGTAAACTTCTCAAGTAGACATCTCGGACCAAAGTAGACTTCTCGGACCGAATTAGACTCAAAAGTAGACTTCTTTGACCGGATATGTCCGAGTAATATAGAAGCACTCCAACTGAACCAAACAATTTTTACTAACCCATTATTAACCGGCCTATATATTACCACAAAGAGCAGCATTTACTTTTTTTTATTGCACAAACCCTAGTTTCTCTGAACTCGTAACCAAAGTTTGGGGGATTTTTGTCGCCATTTCAGTTACCGACTTCGCCGCCGCTGCTTGAACTCGTCACCGCCGTTTGGAAATTGTCAACGAAGGTAATCTATGTTCCTCTCTCTCAGTTCTCTCACTTCTGTATATCTCTTTATCTGTATATTGACCTTAATCGATTTCGTTCATCTCTTTTCATCGCGGCCTCTGTTGCTTGGTCGCCTCGTCACCTCGTTACTGCTGGTAATTCTGTCCTTATTTCTCTTTGTCCGGAATCTGTTAGATTCAATTTTTTGCCCTAGATATCATTGCCGCCGCTAATTTTACAAATTTTTGTTTGGATTTATAGATGTCGATGACACTGTTGGTAGTCTCCGCCGGATTTCAGTGTTCGCAAAGGTAATTTATGTAACTAGTGGTTTATTTTAGAATTCGTATCAGACTTCTCGAGTAGACTTCTCTTTCGAGTAGACTTCTCTTTCAAGTAGACTTCTCTTTCGAGTAGACTTCTCTATCGAGTAGACTTCTCTTTCAAGTAGACTTCTCTTTCAAGTAGACTTCTCTTTTAAGTAGACTTCTTTTTAAGTAGACTTCTCTTTCAAGTAGACTTCTCTTTCAAGTAGACTTCTCGGAGAAAAGTAGACTTCTCGGAGAAAAGAGACTTCTTTCTGAACTAGAATTCTGGGTTTTGCAAATAATTATATAATTCCTGCATGTTTATGTCGTCCTTGGTTTTGCAGGATGGAGATGCCCAAGTTTCCAAGGAGATTATTCACAAAGGGCGAGGATCCCCAACATGGAAAAAGTATAGCCTATTACAGCGACGATAGGAAGCTGTTTCCTGCATTGGAAGCAGTACTGGAAGAAGATATATGGGAAGAGCTTTTGAAATCAAGGCTCAGTGTTTTTCTACAGTTTTACAAACTGAATTTTGGCTGGGCGTCGAGGATGGTGCAGTTTATACTCGTTTTTCAGCTGGACTACAAGAAGAAGTATGAGATATGGAGTCTCATAAATGCAACCCCACTGCGGTTTTCACTCAATGAGTTTGAACAACTCACCGGTCTCAACTGTGAGAATGTTGAGGAACCGGAGGAAGCAGAAGTTACTCCTGAGATGAAACTTTTTTGGGAGAAGCTTGGCGTTAGTGTAGATGTTGGCCCCACCGTTGACGATCTTACAGAAGCATGTAAGCGTGCTGGGGAGTGAACAAGGGATGAGAAGTTTAGTATAGGATATTCATCCATCTTTGCTGGATTTATTGAGGCAAAGAAAAGGGATTCACCCACACGGTTGAACTATGTCAGGCTAGTCATGGATGTCGAGGCATTTGCAAATTACCCGTGGGGAAGAGTGGCTTTCAAGACCCTCAAAGAGTCTGTCAAAATTGCGGATTTGATGAAGACAGTTATTCTTTATGGGTTTGCCAAAGTGCTCCAAATTTGGGCGTATTATGCTATGCCAGATTTCGGGAGGCAATAGGGAAATCCCTTTCCTAACAACCCAACTTCACCGGTGCTGGCTTACAGCAGTTGCCGAGGACGAAAATACATCAAAGAAGCTATGTTGAAACAGGTAATCCCAAACTATATTTGCTTCTAGTGTAGACTTCTCGAGTAGATGATATGCTCAAATTAACTCTTAGAGCTACTCTCTCAAATTAAGAGATCACTGTAGTACTTAGGGATCGAATCCACAAGGACTTAAGGCTATCACTTAATAGATTTTAGATTCAAAGGAAGCTAAGCAATAAATAATGAAATGAAAATAAAATAACAACGAAAGCAATGATGTCAAGGGCGGATTTTAGGTTCTTAAAATCAGAAGACAAGACGCTAGGCAATGGGAAATTTGCAGGTTTACATAAATCACAGACTACAGACTGAAAGGAATATTTATTAAAACCGTTCTAGAACTCGAAACACTAGTGTAAAACCAATCGACTTCCGTTGCATATATTAACTATGATCAGATTCCAGAATGCGAAATCCCTTTATAAATTCTAACAACCTAAACATGCATTATAGATCGGGTTCGATATGTTCACAAAATCACTAATCCAAATTCCTTTGCAACTAGTTATTTTGCTTATCTAAGATAGTTCTGGTGATTAACAATGTTTTCACATCTGTTAAACAACCTAAGATCTGATTTCTAGGTGATCAATCTTAAAATCAATATTAAAGCAATCTAGATGATGAACCAATTGATTTATCCTTCCAGTGTTGTAGTTATAACAATTCATTATCAACCTTTGAATAACCCAAAACCTAACTAGCAGATTACTCAGACATAGCAAGTGAAACACAGATCATGACTGAATAAAATTGCATTAAGAAAATAGAGTAAAAGATGAAGGGGTTTGAAATTCTTCTCTACAGAGTATGGATTTGTCTCCCCAAAAGCTCTCAATCTAATCTCTCTCTTAGTCTCAATGATAATCAGAATGATTGCCTAACAATGGCTTAGAAAACCTAAATACAAGTCTAAACACGAACTGGGGCAAAAGTGCAAATAGTGGGAAACTTCTGGGCCAAGTTGCAATTTCTTCCAATGAGCTTTTATACTTCTTCGCGACCACGACCGGTGTTGATCGACACCAAGTAGTGGGTGTTGATCGACACCCTGGTCCTTAATGTCCTCCGACTTGGTCTTTTCAGCATCAACTGCAGCATAGCTCCAAAAGGTTCCAGAATCCACAATTATGCTCCATTTGTACCTAGACCTGCAAAGACTCCATAGGACTCGAAAAATACCAAAAAGACTCTATAAACAAGACTTATATCATGGTCAAAAACCAGCAAAAACCATGATATATCAACTCCCCCAGACTTATCTTTTGCTTGCCCTCAAGCAAACATCAGACACAGCCTAGAGTAGAGGTTTGAAAACACAGAAAAAGTCAGTCAGACATCAGGAACACCATATTGATTAACACTTTTCGAATCCACATACCACAGAGTCAACACAAGATCAAATTTCAGTCTAATCATCACAGGCTTAGCAAATCTTTCAAATCCCGTTCAAGCTCCTTCAAGAAATCCGAAATCTCTACTGGTAAACTCCTTATTTCTATCTAAGTGATATCTCATTAAGGTTTTATCATCTCTATCACTTATAGATTCTTTTCCCTTCCTAAACAACTGAACAAGCAATCTCAACACGGTTCTCTTATTTTCTCTTCCCTTATCTTTTCTTTCTGATATAATTTTTTTTTATTTTAAGCTCTTTCTCATTCTTTTATAGTCTAAGAATTGGTGCTACTCAATACTTATGTTCCTTGTGAGGAGACAGGTTCTTGAGTGTGTTCACTACTATTGTTCCTTGTGAGGAGACAGGGTCATGAATGCACCAAACTTCTGACTCAAAATCTATTAAGCTCATTCAGGGAAGATCAAAGAGAAACTGTGTCTTAACATACTTGTTAGTGTTAGAAGAGAGAATCAAGATCAAAGAGAATCAAGCACCAAGACAAGAAGTTTTAAGTTCATTTAAGTGGAGCTAACAACAAATTTTTCAGATTCTCTAATAACCTAAACTTTCATTGCTAGACTGATCAACCTATGACTTTCAACTTAGTAAGACTTGCACTCAACAATTGTGGCAATGGTCCTTATAAGCATCAATGTTCTGTGGTTTGTTCCAAGAAAAACTGACAATTTCAAAAATTTTGACTCAATAAAATAGGTTTTCACTCAACTTTGAGACTCAATAAATACAAAACAATATAAACAATGTCAGCAACGACCTCTCCCAGACTTAAACAACACTGTCCCCAGTGTTATTAAGCAAGGAGTTGGTAGAAAGAGGCAATGAAACGGTTTGTACAGAGATGAGAAAGTGGTACCTGTGACTGCGCGTGGTGTCGATCGACACCACATGGTTGGTGTCGATCGACACCCTGTCCGAAAACAGGATGGGATGACCCAAACATGTGTATGTGTTGCACGTTAGATTGTTAGTTGACGTTCTCCAAAGTCAAGACTGTTAAGAACACTCAAGCAAACAATTAAAAGCAATAATATAATCCATAATCTCATCAGTTCAAACAAGTTTCATAACACAATCAAAGCTGACAAACTGACTCAAGACAAAGACATAAAAACTGACTCAAGAGAAAATGAAAAATAACAAAGGGAAAAGAAAAAGTAACCAGGATAGCTAGAGGAACTAATCCTCATCCTCAGGATCAGGTGAATGTGGGCGAACACAACCGCAGTTGGAGATCACCGAGACAGCGTTCCACAACGCCTGAATACTCTGCACCACATAACGCTGAAAAGTAGCCTGCTCCATCGGAATGTCGGGAGTCGGTGGAAGTGTATGTCAACCAATCGGTGGAGGCAGCGTCCGTGGTAGAGATGGGTAACGAGAGGAACCTCCAGCAAGGCCCTCAACAGGCGCATCCTCAGCAGCAGAAGCAGCAGCACGGAAAGATCCTCCTCTCACCTAGTAGCTGGCGCGGATCGTAGCAGTGTAGCATCAGGCTGGAAGCTGAGGGAGTCTGTCTGCAGTGTAGTGAGAGCAGTCTGAAGCAGCGGAATAAGGCATCGCTGACCAGTGTGACCAACGAAGCTCCATAGCTGCTCATCTCCTGCGATCCAGTGTGTCCTCCTCAAGTAATCCAGGTCAATGAGGTGGCGCTCAGACATAACTCTGCAAGTCGAAGTGTCGATATGGCAGTAGCGGAAGATGGGAGTGAGGAGACTGCCAATACTCTCGGGCTTTCCCCGAGCTCCAGTGAATGCCTTGGTCTTCAGCGAGGCCAAGTGATGGGCAAAAATGGCTCCCATGTTGACATTGCTGTCAACCGGATACTCCTCTGTCAACACATCCTCAATGCCGTAATACAGGAGAGTCAACTCAGAAACTCTCATCTTCCCGGGCTCAGACTTGCACAAGAGAGTAGTGGAGAAAAGACGGACCAGGTAGCGCAGCAGCGGATGGCGTACATCAGTCCGAGTAGACCTCTTGGAATCATACATCCCATTCCCGAAATGGGACCAGAAATTCTGCACGTCAGGAAACGGTGTCGGGAGGGAAATGCCAGTGCGCGCTGAATCGAACCCGAAGATGTTACAAAGCGCAGTGAAGTTGATCATGTACCTAATGCCTCTAATGATGAATGTGAGAGTGCCATCATCTGCTCTCCTCACGATGTCATTGGTGTAATACACCCTCGCTGTGGCAATGAACTGGCGCACTAGCTCCGGGTATAGATCGTACTGCTTGGTCGCCATGGTACCCAAACCAATCTTCTGCAGCACTCGCAGAGCTTCCTCCTTGAGTCCGAGGCGGCGAAGTGTGGCCTCATCTGCGAACCGTGTAGGTGCATAGTCCATCTTGACCCAGGCATTGTAGAACAATGTGTCGTAATCGTCCCACTCCTCACGGATATCCCGGAAGATGCAATCGCGTTTCGCCACCTCCTTCGCCGGAGTATCCTCCCAAACCCTCTCCATCGGGATCCTTAACCCCTCTCTCCGAGGCCATGGAGGAAGAGCTGGTATAGCAGGTGTTGGGTTGGAGGATTTTCCGGTCTCAGTGCATGATCGCTTGCTGTTTCGTGGAGCCATCTGCCCTCAGAAAACCAAGAACACAAAAATTCCCAAAATCAGGCCAAAAATTGAATTTTGAAAATTCAAAATATGGCCTATATCATCGTTGGCGAACCTAACCAGCAACTTAGTGATCACTAATCAAAAACAATTCCAGTCTATAACCCCAAATTCGGACCTATTTTTGCAAAATTTATCATCAATCCAAAAATTTCAAAATTTTGCAAAACAAGCATTAATAACTGAGGGGCAAGGTCGAATTCCTCCTAAACAACCTAGAGAAGCATGATTCAAGTCCTAAATCAAGCTAAAACAGGTAAAATCGGAAGTTTCAAACCTTGGGGTCGAACTGAAAAATTGAGTTTCGAGTGTCATACCTTGCAGATCGGATGAGTGAGTTAGATATTCAGAATCAGCAAGAAATTCCGCCCAGGATAGGCTTTTTAATCACTCAAATCCGTCAACAAACAAAGAAGTTGCGAATTTGTGGAAATTTTGAGAGTTTTCGGTTTTGAGAAGAAAGTGAGGAAGAAGAAGAAACCCGACGAGTTAAAAGGACTTACCTGATTAATGAGGGTGTCGATCGACACCAGGGGGTGGGTGTCGATCGACACTGGTCAGTGTCGACCAGGGTGTCGACCTTGGTCGACAGGTGCTCGCCTCGACACCCTGAACGTTTTTTTTTTCAAGACTAAATACACGAAAATGAGTTAGTAAAAATCAGAAATTAGACTAAGTATGTACACTTACCAGTGGGTTGCCTCCTACCAAGCGCTCGTTTAACATCATTAGCTTGACTGTCCTCAGGATCAGGCTGTGGGTGCATCTGCCAAAGGTACAATCTATCCTTCGGGAATCGCGGCTTGCGCCCAGTAATGTTTCACCCTTTGCCCATTGACAACAAACTCCCTGCCTTCTAGAGTTTACAGAACAACTGCGCCATATGGTCTGGCTTCCTTGACTGTGAAAGGACCTGACCAACGAGAACGCAATTTTCCAGGAAATAATTGTAAATGTGAGTTATACAAAAGTACCTGGTCGTTTGGTTCAAAGTGTCTGGCAAGGATCTTCTTGTCATGGTAAGCTTTCGTCCTCTCCTTGTACAGCTTTGAGTTCTCATAAGCGTGATGCCTGATCTCATCTAACTCATTGAGCTGTATCTGGCGCCTCTCTGCTGCAGATTTCCAGTCAAAGTTCATCTTCTTGACAGCCCAATTTGCCTTGTGTTCAAGCTCCATTGGAAGGTGACATGCTTTCCCATAAAGCAGATGAAATGGTATGGCGCCAAGTGGTGTCTTGAATGCTGTCCTGTAGGCCCAAAGTGCATCATCTAACTTGGCAGACAAGTCCTTTCTTGTCTTCCCTACTGTCTTCTCCAGGATTTCCTTGATTTGCCTGTTGGAAACTTCAACCTGACCACTTGTTTGAGGGTGGTAAGGTGTAGCAACCTTGTGATGAACTCCATATTTCTGCAGCAGCTTCTCAAACACTCTATTGATAAAGTGTTTCCCATCATCATTGATCACAATCCGTGGTACTCCAAACCTGGGAAAAATGATGGTTTTGAACAGTTTCAGGACCACTGCAGCATTATTGTGTGGACTGGCAATTGCTTCCACCTATTTGGAGACATAATCCACTGCAACCAGGATGTACTTGTTCCCATAGGATGAAGGAAAAGGTCCCATGAAATCTATGCCCCAGCAGTCAAAAACTTTAACTTCAAGTATGAAGTTCTGTAGCATCTCATGTCTTCTACTGATCTTCTTTCTCTTTTGGCAGACATCACATTGTGAGAAGAATGTCTGAGCATCCTTGAACATTGTAGGCCACCAGAACCCTGCTTGTAGAACCTTGGAGACAGTTTTAAAGGTAGCAAGGTGTCCTGCATACTCAGAGCTATGACAGTGGAAAAGCACATTCTGAACCTCAGTTTCTGCAAGGCATCTTCTGTAGATTCCATCTGAACAGTACGTGTACAAGTATGGTTCATCCCAGTAATATCTCCCTAGTTCCCTCATGAATTTCTTCTTCTCATACCCTTTGAGAATGTCAGGGACCTCATCTGCAGCTAGGTAGTTGGCAATATCAGCATACCAAGGCCTAGAAGAGGTTGTAACTGTGAAGATAGGCTGAGAGAAAATATCACGCATGATCTGTTGAAGCACAGTTGCAGTTCGGGACTGGTGTCGATCGACACCAGATGGGGTGTGTCGATCGACACTGGTCAGCGTCGACCAGGGTGGCGAGGGAGATGTCGATCCTGCTCGATTATGGCTCGCGTCGAGATTGGTGTCGATCGACACCGGGTGGTGGGTGTCGATCGACTCCCTGTTTGCAGTTCGAGAAAACTGCAGTGCATCCGTATCTGAAGTCTGCAATCTTGTCTCAATGAGACATATGTTCTCCTCTGGCAAGAAATCATCAATGGGGACGTTGTCTTCAATTCTAATTCTGGAGAGATGGTCTACTACTCCATTCTCAACCTTTTTCTTATCCCTTATCTCAATGTCAAATTCTTACAGCAGCAAAATCCATCTCAGCAGTCTTGGTTTTGCATCTTTCTTCTGCATCAAGAACTTGAGAGCAGAGTGATCAGTGTGCACAATTACCTTAGACCCAACCAAGTACTGTCTAAACTTCTCAAATGCAAATACTACAGCCAACAATTCTTTCTCTGTAGTTGCATAGTTCTTTTGAGCATCATCTAGTGTTCTGCTTGCATAGTATATTGCATGAAGTTTTTTATCCTTTCTCTGACCCAATACAGCGCCCACTGCAAAGTCTGAAGCATCACACATCACCTCAAATTGTAGATCCCAATCAGGAGGCTGCACAATAGGGGCACTCACTAAAGCCTGCTTGCTTTGCTGGAAGGCTGAATGACATTCTGCAGTAAATTCAAACTTCACATCCTTGCAAAGTAGAGCTGTGAGTGGTCTTGCAATCTTACTGAAATCCTTAATGAACCATCTGTAAAATCCAGCATGTCCTAGAAAGCTCCTGACTGACTTCACACAATATGGAGGATGTAAACTGGTCATCACTTCGATCTTGGCTCTGTCTACCTCAATACCCTCTCCAGAAACTCGATGCCAAAGCACAATCCCATCTCTGACCATAAAATGGCATTTTTCCCAGTTCAGAACTAGATGCTTTTCTTCACACCTTGCAAGCACTTGACAGAGGTTGTCAAGGCAGTCCTTAAAAGATGATCCATACACTGAGAAGTCATCCATGAAGACCTCCATATACTTCTCAATCATGTTAGTGAAGATGGACAGCATGCATCTCTGGAATGTCGCATGAGCATTACAAAGTCCAAATGGCATTCTGAGATATGCAAATGTACCATAAGGACAAGTAAATGTAGTCTTCTCCTGGTCATCTGGGTGGATGGAGATCTGAAAGAAGCCAGAGTAGCTATCCAGGAAGCAATAATAGGAGTGATTCGCCAACCATTCCAGCATCTGATCAATGAATGGCAGTGGAAAGTGATCCTTTCTTGTAGCAGCGTTGAGTTTCCTGTAGTCAATACACATCCTGTGCCCAGTGATGGTCCTTGTGGGAATCAGCTCATTCTTCTCATTTTTCACCACTGTCACTCCTCCCTTCTTGGGAACCACATGTACTGGACTGACCCAAGTGCTGTCTGAAATCGGGTAAATGATCTCAGCAGCCAGAAGCTTCATGATCTCCTTCTTCACTACATCCTGTAAGTTCAGATTTAGCCTCATCTGGTTCTCGATTGACGACTTCGACTCATCCTCAAGATGTATCATGTGCATGCACAACTCTGGAGAGATACCTGAAATGTCATCAAGAGAATAGCCAAGAGCCTTGCGAAAAGTGCGCAGCTTGCTTAGCAGTAAAGTTAGCTCTGCATTGTTTAAGATAGCACTAACTATGACAGGATATGTAGAGTTAGGTCATAGAAAAGCATACCTTAGACCTGCAGGAAGCTGTTTGAGTTCGATTTTGGGAGCTTTTTCTTCACTCCAGTCACCTAACTTTGCAGCTTTTACAGATGTCCCAACCAGCTCTTGTTGTGCAACCAGCTGCATGACCTGCTCATTTGCATCCATCATCTTGACATAGCCAGCAGCAATGTTGTCTAGATGCTCTGTTGATTCTGCAGAAACTGTCAATGCCCTCTCCAAAAGGTCTGCAGGATGCATCTTTTGGAAGATTTCTTCTGCAAGACTGGTGAGAGAGTCTACATAGAATGTGTGTCCATCTATTGTTGGCCTCTGCATCAACTTGTCCATGTCAAAATGCATCACCAAATCGCCCACATTCAAAGCAATTCTCCCTTTTCTGACATCAATGATGGCGCCTGCAGTAGCCAGAAATGGTCTTCCCAAAATCAAGGGGTCTTTTGGTTCTTCATCATAAGCCAGAACCACAAAGTCTGTGGGAATCACACAGTCTCCCACTTTGACTGGTACATCTTCTAAAATGCCTTCAGGAATCCTCAGAGACCTGTCTGCTAAAATAAGAGATATTATGGTTGGCTGGAAGTCAGTCATACCCAAGCTAACAGCAACTGAATGAGGCATCAGGTTGACACTTGACCCTAGATCACATAATGACCTCTCAAACCTTTCAGAAAAGATTGTGCAATCCAGAACAAAGCTCCCAGGATCAATCAGTTTCTCTGGTATCTTATTTTGAATCACTGCACTTACTTGTTCTGAAATCAGCATTGTTCCTTGCACCAGCCCCGGATTCTTGGTCATTATCCTTTTCACATATCTCTTTATCACAGGAGTAGTCCTTATGGCATCTATCAAAGGAATCTCAGCCACAAGCTTATCTATGATAGCTTTAATCCTAGCATCCTCCAGTTCCTGTTTAGACTTCCTCTGGTTCCTTGGATAAGGCACCTTTGGCTTATAGGCCCTTTCTTCTGCGTTTTCTGGAGTCTGAGAACTCGGAGTTTGCTTCTGTGGTGGGCGTCGATCGACACAAGGGGGTGGGTGTCGATCGACACTGGTTCCTGGGAGTGGCATCGATCTGGTGTCGGGCAGCTTGTCGACCTCGATCGATATCCGTTCGCTTCGATTTGAGGAGTCGCGAATTTCCTCTGGTGTCGATCGACACTGAGGGGTTGGTGTCCATCGACACTCTTCGAAATTTTCGAAATCTTCATCTTCAAACTCCTGCAGCTGCTCGAAACCTTCTGCACTAATGCCTTTTTTCTGCACTGGTTGCAGATTCTTTCCACTCCTCAGCGTAATGGCGTTAACAGAGTGTCTTGGGTTGGTGTATGTCCTTCCTGGAAGGAATCCGTCCTGCCTTTTCACAGCCCCAACAGTTTGAGCCACTTGAGTATCCAAATTCTTCACATGAGTGTTCAGAGCTTCGATTTTCCCATTCAAATCTCTATACAGGGCGTCAATCTTGCCATTGAAGTCAACTGTAATCTTCTGCTGACCTTCTAGCAACTGCTCAAGCATGGCTTCCATTTTGCTTGAAGCTGATGGTGCTGGTGCAGGCTGATAAGATGAGGAACCATAGTTCATGTTGAAGTTGCTGTTCTAATAAGGCTTCTGGTACTCAGACTTCTGAAACTGAGGCTTGGGAGTGTAGCCAGTAGAACTCTGGTTTCCTGTGATGTTGTTTCTCTGCATATTCCCACTGAATCCTCTGTTTCCTTGCTGATTGTTGTACCTTTGTCCCTGAAAACCAGCTCCATTGATGTAGTTGACATCTTCCTCTTCAAACTCCTCAGCTGGTTCAAATGTTTCAACCTCAGCAGCAAACTGAACAGACTTCTTCCCCACCAGGAGATTATGCACAGAGTCCAGCTTGGCTTTCATCTCAGCAACAAACTGATTACTTCCTGCACCCCCAGCATTTTTCTGTCTCTCAAAATCAGCATTCTTTGTGCTGTTGCTGGAAGCTAGGTTCTCTATCAGCTTGATGGCATCAGCTGGGACTCTTGTGTTGAAGTTCCCATTGCTTGCTGCATCCAGAGCCATCTGGTATTTCCAATCAACACCTCTGAAGAAGATTTCCAGCAGATGTACTTCATTAAACCCATGATGTGGGCAGTCTCTTTGGTACAGCTTAAATCTCATCCATGCTGCTTTAAAAGCTTCTGTTGGACCTTGGGAGAATGTGGCGATATTTCTCCTCAACTCTTCTGACCTTGCATCATCATAGAAGTTGTTGAGGAAAGCAGATTTGGTGTCCTCCCATGTAGTCAAAGAAACTGGTTCCAATTGTTTGAGCCAATGTGCTGCATCTCCTTCCAAAGAGTGAGGGAAAAGTTTGCAGAATAGGAAGTCATTGGTGACTCCATTGGCTTTAACACTTGAAGCCAGGTCTTCAAACTTCTCAATATGATCCATTGGGTGTTCATGTGGAAGCCCATGGAAAGGATGCTGACCTACAAGCTGATAGTAACTGGGTTTCAGCTCAAAGTCATTCCTCTGAAAGGCAGGTGGGCGGATTGCAGCTCTATTTGCATAGAACTGATCTGGCATGTTGTAATCTCCCAGAGTCCTCTGTGGATGACGCCCAGCAGCATCTCCAGCAGCTTGCTGTTGTATATTCTGCTCCTCAATTACAACGCCATTGTCATCTATCCTCTGCCCATCCTCATTCCTTATGTTCCCTTCTCTGTCAACTAAATGTCCCTCAACATCTGTCCTCAAAACAAGTGGTTCAACCATTTTAGTCTGCTTTTTAGCTTTCCTGATGGTTCTCTCTAACTTGGCGAGTTCGTCGATGCCTAAAGTCACAAGTTCTTTGTCTTTGTTGCTCCTGGTACTGCGATTATGCATGCACCTGAAACAGACAACAGAAAAGTGAAAGACGTTAGTAAACAGAAAATAAAAGCTTAGTCAAAATTCTAAAACTAAAAATCTGAAAGTAATATCTAAGTCCCCGGCAACGGCGCCAAAATTTGATATGCTCAAATTAACCCTTAGAGTTACTCTCTCAAATTAAGAGATCACTGTAGTACTTAGAGATCGAATCCACAAGGACTTAAGGCTATCACTCAACAGATTTTAGATTCAAATGAAGCTAAGCAATAAATAATCAAATGAAAATAATATAACAACGAAAGCAATGATGTCAGGGGCGGATTGTAGGTTCTTAAAATCAGAAGACAAGACGCTAGGCAATGGGAAATTCGCAGGTTGACATAAACCGCAGACTACGGACTGAAAGGAATATTTATTTAAAACCGTTCTAGAACTCGAAACACTAGTGTAAAACCAATCGACTTCCGTCGCAGAGATTAACTATGATCAGATTCCAGAATTCCAAATCTCTTTTCAAATTCTAACAACGTAAACATGCATTATAGATCGGGTTCGATATGTTCACAAAATCACTAATCCAAATTCCTTTGCAACTAGTTATTTTTCTCATCTAAGATAGTTCTGGTGATTAACAATGTTTCCACATCTGTTAAACAACCTAAGATATGATTTCTAGGTGATCAATCTTAAAATCAGTATTAAAGCAATCTAGATGATGAACCAATTGATTTATCCTTCCAGTTTTGTAGTTCTAACAATTCATTATCAACCTTTGAATAATCCAAAACCTAACTAGCAGATTACTCAGACATAGCAAGTGAAACACAGATCATGACTGAATAAAATTGCATTAAGAAAATAGAGTAAAAGATAGGGTTTGAAATTCTTCTCTACAGAGTATGGATTTGTCTCCCCAAAAGCTCTCAATCTAATCTCTCTCTTAGTCTCAATGATAATCAGAATGATTGCCTAACAATGGCTTAGAAAACCTAAATGCAAGTCTAAACACGAACTGGGGCAAAAGTGCAAATAGTGGGAAACTTCTGGGCCAAGTTACAATTTCTTCCAATGAGCTTTTATACTTCTTCGCGACCACAACCGGTGTCGATCGACACCAAGTAGTGGGTGTCGATCGACACCCTGCTCCTTAATGTCCTCTGACTTGGTCCTTTCAGCATCAACTTCAGCATAGCTCCAAAAGATTCCAGAATCCACAATTATGCTCCATTTGTACCTAGACCTGCAAAGACTCCATAGGACTCGAAAAATACCAAAAAGACTCTATGAACAAGACTTATATCATGATCAAAAACTAGCAAAAACCATGATATATCAGTAGACTTCTTCTCGAGTAGACTTCTTCTCGAGTAGACTTCTTCTCAAGTAGACTTCTTCTCGAGTAGACTTCTTCTCGAGTAGTCTTCCTCTCGAGTAGACTTCTTCTCGAGTAGTCTTCTTCTCGAGTAGACTTCTTCTCGAGTAGACTTCTTCTCGAGTATATATCTTTGCGTAGACCTCTGTAACATATATATCCCAATTGTTTGCAGGTTAGCTTCAACAACTTTTCATTCAAGGAATGGGAGGAGATGTTCCCTACCTGGGATGATGAGGTAGATGATGTCCTTACCGAGAACGTTGTCAAAGCCATGTTTGGGGAGTTTAGTGGTGCTTGTTGAAAGTGGAAGCCCAGTGATTGGCGGTCCAAAGGGGTTAAAGAGTGGTCCGTCGTGAAGTTAGAGGCCACAAATGGCCAAAAAAGAAAAGTTAAAGACGATGAAAGCCGTGTTGACCCATACGTTGAAAGCCGGAAGAAGACTTGTCCAGTGCCTCCTTCTGCCATAGAAGAGGAGGGTTTGAAGATTCTGGCCGAGGCGATGAAACAACATTTCTCAGAATGCAAAACATTGTCTAGGGAAACGAAGGCTGGGTTTGAGGCGTTCGATAAGAAATTTTACCTCCTCTCTGAAAAGGTTGTCGCCTCGGAGCATATTGTTGCCAAGATTAAAGAGGCAAAGGATGAGGAGCATGTCAAGTCAAACAATGGTCGGGTTAGTACCGATCCCTCTCTCAAATCTACTAAAAAGACTTCTAAGACTGCTAAGACTGCTATTCCTTCGTTGAGTCCAGTCGTTAGGCTTACTAGGGCAAGAGCGAGGACTTGTAAAAACAACTAAATGTTGTTGTATTTTTGTATGTCTTCAAAATTTTGTACATGTACCCTGTACTTTGACTTATGTTTTATTACTTGAACCAATTCCAATAAATAAAGCTGTTTATTATGTCATGTTGTTCTTCTCAGTGACATGTACAATGCATTATTTCAGAAAAAAACCATGTGAGAGTGTCAACCGCGAGGATGTGGATGCAGAACCAAGTGTCATCTATGTAGGGAAGCGGAAACAAACTAAAGAGAATGTGGATAAGCAGTTAAGGAAACAGATGTCCAAGAAGGTCGCTGCATAAATTTTGTCATGAGTAGATTTTTCAAGGTAGATTTCTTTTCGAGTAGACTTCTCTAGTAGACTTGACTTCAGTTTCTGACTTTCTTGACTTCAGTTTCTGACATTCTTGACCTCTATCTGGCTATGTAGCACATGGATGCCGTCATCAACCTGTTGAGATATCGATTCACAGAACATCCACAATGGTTTAGGAGAAATAGTATCTGCTTCTTTGATACGATTTTGAGCAAGATGTGGCGTAACAAATACGTGGATTTTCATGCCATCAAACCGAATCTCGATGGCTCAGGTAGAATGCTGCCGCCTGGTGCCTATGATTATTACAACGGTGAGACACCGGTGTACTGCAAAACAGGCAAGACATGAGGGGTCGAGTTCGATGACATATATACACCCTTGAATATAAATAATGATCATTGGGTTGCTATGTGTATCTCAATACCTCAAAGTCACATTCTCATTTGGGACAGTCTCGTTGGTCATTGCAGCGCTGAAGAAATAGCAAAAGCAGTTGAGCCTATTACAGTCATGCTGACTTATTTGCTTCGGGAAATGGCTACCCAAGAAGATAAAGACAAGTTACCAGCTGACGCTTTCACGCACACACAGATAGAAGCAAAGGAGGTGCCACAGCAAGGGCCAGGTGGTGATTGTGAGTTTATTGCCTTAAGTTTATAGAATATCATCCTCTTGGACTGCCATTTCCTTCGTCATTATGGGCCGCCAACATGAAAGTTATCAGACAAAAACTTTCGGTGGATATACACCACGAGACCAAGTGCCACGGATCTTCAAACCAGGACTGGGCGAATATTGGGTTATACGAAGGCACCTGACTTCTCGAGTTATCTTTGTGAAGTGTATTATATTTTTGTAATGAACTAATTTTGTAACTGGTTGATGTGGTTTGAAAGTTTTTGGTGTAACCCGTCATAGAACAGAATATGTAACCCGAATATGTAAGTTAACATATAACATGGATTGTGTTGAATTCTTCAGCAGACTTATCTTTCGAATAGAATTCTCTTGTCTCAAGTAGACTTCTCTTGTCTCTAGTAGACTTCTCTTTTAAGGTGATTCAGATGGACATTCCCTCATTTATATAACATAACTTGTCAACCGAGTAGAATTCTCGTGTCTCGAGTAGACTTCTCGTGTCATGAGTAGACTTCTCGTGTC
The DNA here is from genome assembly GCA_911865555.2 of Thlaspi arvense. Lineage (NCBI taxonomy): Eukaryota > Viridiplantae > Streptophyta > Magnoliopsida > Brassicales > Brassicaceae > Thlaspi > Thlaspi arvense. The sequence continues at coordinate 48,745,776 of OU466857.2, forward strand.
ACGAGTACACTTCTTCTCGAGTAGAATTCTCTTGTCTCGAGTAGACTTCTTAAGGACAATAATTTTACATAACTTAAAGGTGATTCAGATGGACATTTCCCCCATTTATATTACATAACTTATCAACCGAGTAGACTTTTCGTGTCACGAGTAGACTTCTTCTCGAGTAGACTTCTCTGTTTTGAGTAGACTTCTTAAAGACAATAATTATGCATAACTTAAAGGATTCAGAGGGACATTTCCCCCATTTATATTACATAACTTATCAACCGAGTAGACTTTTCGTGTCACGAGTAGACTTTTCTTATCTCTAGTAGACTTCTTAAAGACAATAATTATACATAACTTAAAGGTGATTCAGAGGACATTTCCCCATTAATTTTACATAACTTATCAACCGAGTAGACTTCTCTTGTCTCGAGTAGACTTCTTAAAGACAATAATTTTACATAACTTAAAGATGATTCAGAGGGACATTTCCCCATTTATATTACATAACTTGTCAAGCGAGTAGACTTCTCTTGTGTCGAGTAGACTTTTCAAGTAGACTTCTCGAATTTTTTAGATTTAATCAGCACCATCATCGAATCTCTACATGTGATTTTATTGAAATCAGACTATATAATGACTTGGCAGGAGATAAAACAATTCACAACTAGTACAATGTAAAGATTAACATACACAATAGGGGCGAGTATGACCATGTTGCTTGAACTTGTCGCAACTGTATTGCTTATGCGTCTTTCTTGGTCTTGTGCCTTTCTTCCTTGAATTTCTAGCCAAGTTTGCCATCTAAATTTTTTCTTTCTTCCAGGAGGAATCTTCATGACTGGAACACCATATGGTTCCTTTTTGACATCATTTTCAACAGAAACAGGAGGGTTAATGGGATGGGAGTAGGCCGCATATAATAATTACCGTGAGTAAGATGGACACACAAGTGTTGACAGTTTCACGTTGGCCTCTTCTTCGGCTGCAATAACATATGAGCAAGGTATTTTTTCGACATCATACAGACCACAAGAACACTTCCTTTGTTCCAAATCAACAATACAATCTCGTGCTCCACTCTTAACAAAGAAATGCCAGCCATCTATGGGTTCTACCTTCAAATCTCCCGCCTCATGTTCCCGAATTACCAATAGATAGTCTACTCCACGGGCATGGCTCGTTGTGAGACTTAGAGCATATTCACGCCTTTTATGACACCATCTCCCGAGTTTTGCTCTTATAAACTCCAACAGAAATGTGATGGGAAACCCTTTGACTTCCTTAACAGCCGTATTGATCGATTCTGCAATGTTGCTAGTCTTTATGTTGTATCTGTCTCCCGGGAAATGAACTCGTGACCATAACCTCGGGTCCGCAGTCTCTAAATATTAAGCAAGTCTAGGGTTTACCTCTCAGATTGCGTCCATGTATTGATTATTATCGTAAGTCGTATGTGCATATGCAGCACCTTTCACCAAGTACAGGAGTTGCTTCCCCGTGAAACTTTGTCACAATGTTTTGCTGTAGATGACAGTAATATATACCTGTGTTGCCCATGCTATGACATTCTTACATGCATCAGCGATGGAGTCGTGCCGGTCAGAAACTAGGACAAACAGATACCCATCTCAGAAACATTTACTCAATTTGGTGAAAACCCAATTTCATGAATCATTACTGATGTAATACTCAGATGAGAGTGTTACATGGTTCAGAATGGGCGGAATGATGGAGTCCACACACTGGCTTTGACGCTCTCTTGTGTTGACTGATGGGTGAGAATGATAGAACAAGGCGTGAGGAACACTCCTTGAGCCGAGATGGGATCTTTCAAGCTGGCTATAACGCTCTCTCTTGAGGGATCAGTTGAATGGGGAAACGTAGTGGATTGATGGCACCACAGAGAGGATGGATAGCTCTCTGATACAGCAAACACTTAGTTTTGAACGAATCTCACGCACAAGAACAAGCAAGAACAAAGGTTAAAGCGGCGGCTTTAACTTTGAAGAAAGTTCGGTTTTTATTGATAATCAAGGGTAAAAAAATGATACAACGCTGCAGGGTAGCTTTATAATAGCCCGTCAGCTAGCCCTATGGCCGAAATAAAAGCATAAAACGACAACAGAAAATGAAAAGAAAAGCTACAAAACGCTTAAGGCGCAAAGACATCAAAATAGCAAAGTTCACTTAAACTAAAAGAAAATAAAAACTAAACTAGGCCGACTCTCTTGTGGCTCGAACTGATGATTCCTTGGCATGTTGTGATGTTTAAGAACCATTGAGGCAAGGCTCATTATCTGCACAAATTGTATAAATTGAGAATACCTGGTTTTGGCACGCATGATGCTTGTTTGGCAAGTCGATGAATGCTTCTTGTGCCGATCCTGTTAGGGTGAGTTCCTCGGCGTTCCCTTTGTACTGATGTCCATTGAGGTCAAGCTGGTAAGTGTCTTTGAGAGTTTCTCCACGTTCGAGGCTTGAATCATCTTCTTGCTCCAATGGTGCTCTCTCGGCTACTATGCTTGTACTTGATGTATCTCGCGGCTCTGGTACAGCATTGGTGAAAGTCTTGTTGTTCTGATCTCCATTTCCTGTCAAGTAAACACTCATACCTTGTTTGTAGTGGTACGGTCATCTTTGAGGCTCATCTTGGCAAAGCCCTCGGCGATGTCTATCTCGGGTGCAATGGGGGTCGGTTGGGGGTTAAGTATGTTGTCCACGTTCATGTTGGTCAAAAGTGACTGTATGGCCTCATTGAATCCTTCTCTTAACCTCCTTGTCTTAGAGCACATCATGGGTGAGCCGTGTACCTGTGGTATGGTGGTGTGTCCTGGCTCCTCTCGTCCTGGTACGAACAGCTGGTCATTGTTCTCGTCAGCCGGTACGTTCAGCGGTTCGATGTCCTCATCAATTACACTCAGAATCCACAACTGCAAAAGCCAAAGGAAATATCTAAAAGTTACCGTCCTGTCCAACTGCCACTAGCAAAACACCTCCATACTTCCAAGTTAGATGAGTCCCATCTACAACAATCACTCGCCTCAAGTACTGAAAACCAGCTATGGAAGCTCCAAATGAAATAAACAGGCACTTAAATCGATCCATCTCATCGCATACAAGGTCCGTGACACTTCCCGGATTAGCTCTCTCAATTTGACGCAAATAAGAAGGCAGCTTCTCATATCCATCTTCTGATGTTCCTCTAACCAATTGTTGGACATATATCAAAGCTCTATAAGATGTGGTGTAACTGAGGTTTAGACCAAACATCACCTTCATAGAATCTCTGATATGCTTTGGCACAATTCCATCGCTTATGCCAACTCATTCTACAAACAGAGCCCCAATGTACTTAGGTGTACAATGTCTACGATGAGCTGATCAGTCTAACATAGATCATGTATGATCCTTCAGATACTTTGTCGCCCAGAATGTGTTTGCTTCATTCTTCACCCCGCTCTAACCATACAAACGCATCCTTTAACAGAACATTTTGCCACAAACAAAACCGTCGTAAACTTATATACTTTAAAAGCAAATCTCTTCATAACTGCCATCAATCGCAACTCAGATAGAAGCTTCTTCTTGCTAGGAAAACTCTGATTAACAAAGATTTTAGAGGACTAACTAGTATCCAGTCGATCGAAACTACCACAACGCTCTCTTACACCCTCAAATTCATCCTCATCTTTAACTTTCCCGTACTCACTGTCATCCACATCTGAGTCATCATACTTTTCTTTCATATTCTGATCAACTTCAACTTCATTCGGTCTATCACCTTCATCCTTATTTTTAACGTTTCCATCCCAATATTCAGCGTCTTCATCTCAATCTTCTTCAGCATCATAGCACTTATCCGCATGTCCATCTACATCATCATTCTCATGGTCCACTATCCTACTCGAAATACAAAGGCGTACACCATGCATCTTACTTAACTCAATCAAGCTCTGAACGTGTCTATCGTTTGTGACATACATAGGCGGAGAATCAAGAGGCATTTGTTGAAGCATCAGAGGTGGTAAGAGATAGGATAACTCCACCACCTTTGTTTCCTTTTCAAGCATATAATCCTCTTGCACCATTCCAAGAAGCTCACCATGTGTGCAACCAACTCTTAAGAACAGCATTCGCCCTCCTTTGCTATTATCCACCTCGAACTGCCACACTGATTCACTCCTCACCTATTCTCCATAAACAGCGGGTATATATGTGAACCATTCTCTGTAAAAAAAAAAATCCGAACCACATTAGAAATCAAAATTGAATAATTAGACTTCTCTGAAAGTCGGAAGAAGTACTTCGCGTGTAGACTTCTTGGAGAAGTCTACTCTTAATAAGCTAAGTATCATATAAAACATAAAAACTGATTCGACTATACCTATTTACGGAGAAGTCTACTCAGGAAAGTAGACTTCTCAAAGTTCTTTTTTGCAATTGACCAAAAAGTCAAAGATTTCTCCGAGAAGTCTACTTTTCTTAGAGAAGTCTACTCTGAAAATTCAAAGGTTGGTCAATTGCAAAAATGACCTGCTTCTAAAGAAGTCTACTTGAGAAGTCTACTCTATTTTTTTGTTATCAAAGGAAATTGAGTAGACTTCATTCGGACCAAAAAAAGTCTACTTTTTTTCATGCGGTCAATTGCAAAACTAACATGGGCGTTGACTAGTAGACTTCATTCGGACCAAGAGAAGTCTACTTTCGCAGCCCAAAACTGAAAAACACGAAAATTGACTGAAAATTTCACTTACCACTAGTCTTTAGCTTCTTTTCTGGTCGAGATCTTCGTTTCTAGCCACCATGAAAGAGACACAACAGCAAAAAACGACCAACTCGCCGGAATATAAAAATATATATATGAACTTCAACTTTTTAGTAGTCAAATTATAGAGTTTTTGGAAAGAAAATAGAGAGAAAGTTGAAGTATAGAAGCTTAAGAGAAAGATAATAAGCTATACAAACACAAAAATAGGTTTTTGGTGCCATTAAAGCTCGAAATTGGTTGAAAATGGTGGTTAGGTAAATTGATGATGATGGCATTTTCGTAAATAAGTGAGGAAGATGAGGATTATTTGGTCAATTGGATATCCAAAAATAAAAGAAATTAATTTGAAATAATGGCAATTTCGTAAATAATTGGAACTGAGTAGGATTGTTTGGATCCAAAATGACTAATATTGAGAAGGTGATTTTTGGAGGTTAGATTTGCATTTCAACTCAAAATTTTGATTCATTTTTGCAAGTATCCCATATATATACCGAAAAAAAGATGGACATGAAATTTAACTCCCAATTTTGTTTATTATAATTTTACTTCTTTAATATCTATAGTTGCCAATTTTAACGATGAACAAATTAAATAATACCAGCTAGTATAGTAGACACTTCGATATACAAAAGCAAAACACATTACATTAAGAAAATAATAGGACTTCAAATATGTATAAACACATGTGTGAGAAATTCGCTTTTAACTTATTATTGTTTTATCTCTAGAGAAATTGTAAGGAATGGACTCAATTAATATCAAAATTAATTGACCATTTCTGATAGCTTTTTCACCACACTGTTGTACATAAAAAGACGAATGAATTCTTCTATCTTATCTAATTGCTTTTGACTCACAATTTTTTTTTTTATTCATTTTTTTCACATGTTTTCTCTTCACATCTATTTAAAATAAAAATAAAAAAAATCAAGATAAAAAAATAATGTTGATCGTGATTGTTGGTAGCGGTAGTGGTGGTGATAAAAGTGTTGATGGTGGTGGTGGCAAGTGTGGTGATGCCGGTGATGGTCGATGATGGGGATAGTGTTAGTGGTGGTGTTGGTGATGGTCGGTGGTGGTTGCGGTGGTGGTGGTGTTGGAGTCGCCGGTGGTGGTGGTGGTGGTGGTGGTGGTGATGGTAATGGTGTTGTCGATAGTGGTGGTGGTCGGTGGTGTTGATGGTTGCGGTGTTGGTGATGGCGGGTCGGTGGTGGTGGAAGTGATGGTGATGCTGGTGGTGGTGGTGGTGGTGGTGTTGGTGATGGCGATGGTGGTGACAGTGTCGGTGGTGGTGGTGATGGGGTGAAAGAAGATGTTATCAACGTTAACACGATAGTTAGCATACTCACAATGTTAGTATGATAAAATTTTGATACGATAACATTATTAGCATGATAATTTTGCATAACTTATACAGTTAACAAATTTGATTCCTATTTTTCATGAAATAATAGCAACATTAACACGATAGTTATCATATTAACTCGATATTCGTACAATGTGCTAATCGAACAAAGTTAAGTCTTATTTTTCATGAAATAATAGCAACATTAACACAATTGTTATCATGTTAACTTGATTTTTATACAATGTGCTAATCGAGTATCATATTAGTTAGCATGGTTAACACAGTTATCACGATATCATATTAGTTAGTATGATAATCGAATTATTATCTATCCGAACCATATCAAATAACTATAAGGGCAAAATAGTCATAATTTTTATGTATAATATGTATCGACCTAATTATCAATTATTGGCTCCGAATCTTTAATTTTTCAATTAACTTAGGCCATTCCCTCAATTTTCCCTTATCTCTATAGATAAGAACAAGGATTCATTCTTCCCAAGAAAAAAAAAATTTTAATTGCTAAGAAACGAACTCCTAACACTAACCACCACATTTGGAGGTGGGCATTTGGATTACTAGATCAGATCAGATCGAGTATTTTAGGTTTCGGATATTCTGGGACTATTGATTTTAATATCGATCAGGTATTTATAAATTTTGGAGGTATACTATTTTGGATCTGATGTTTCTTGGATTTTTTCGGGTTCGGTTTGAGTTCAGATACTTCTACCTAAAAGTAACTAAAAGTAACCACAAATAACTGAAAAAACCAAAAATCTAAATATTAAAATTCAATTTAAAGTAACTAAACTTTCATCCATTCTTAAGCAAAATAAACATGTAAGTTCTGCAAATTAAAATAGTCACCAATGAACAAAAGTACAAAGAAAATCAAACATCCTACTACATAAAACCAAACAAAACAAGTTGTGCCTCAAAGTAGAAAACATCTTGCAAAGTAAAAGCTTGTGTCTCGAAATAGAAAACTTCAGTTTTTCCATGCCAAAAACACAGTAAATCGAGACAAAAGAAGAAAATTCAAACTAAAACTAAAAGCACGAAACACAAACACAAGAAGAAATCAATATATTTGGATGGAGTAGGAGAGAGATTCTTACATGAGACTGTGGTTGATATCTTGACGTCGCAGGGGAAAGGGTGGCTGCAGAGAAACGATTTTTGGATTCCAGATTTTCGAAAATAGGAATGGATGCTTTCTAATATTTGGCTTCAAAATCGGGAAGAAAGTAAATTGTTTCTGATTTCTAGCTTTAAAATCGAAAATGCATCAACGTGAATCATCTCACATAAGATAGGGGTTACGGATTAGAGTAAAAAAATGGATGCTTCGGATAATAAATTTGAGTATTAGATCTGTCCAGATAATATCCAGTATCCAAAATGCAAAAACAAAACTCCCAATAAACTGTTATAAGATAGTTTTAGATTGGATTTGGATCAGATTTTCAATTCTCTATTGAATTTTTTGATCCGGATAAAATGCCCACCCCTCCACACTTTTAATTGTAAATATTATTATAACCATATTCTTATCTGCTGACATTATTCTAATTTAATTATATTAGTAGTACGGAGAGTCCTATCAACTAAACACAATCATATAAATAATTCCTTAGCAATTATTCGATATTCGCAATCTTAATTATATTGGTCAAACTAGGACTGTTGGTGACTCTTCATATCTTTTTAGACTTTCTGGAACTATGGATCGTTGTATCAAAATGAAAATTACCATTTAGACTCTTTATTTTTTTACAAATCACTACCGACCCTTTCCAAAAATATTTTGTTTCAACCTGCATAACATACAAAATGTTTCCAAATAAGTGAAAATTCTAAGACTTCATCGGCCAATACAATTAACCTTAGAACTATAACGGAAAAACCAAAAATGTACTTGTTGGTAATTTATTTATTAGGGTTAGGCAAAATGCTTGTTAGAATCATTTCAATCTATTATCTGTTTCGATACAATTCATATATAAAATATGATTATCCATAACTTTACAAAGAAAAAAACAAATACTAATATTTAATATTCATTTAAAACAAGTCAAATTACAAATACTTTTTTTCTATAAAAAAAAAACAGATGTGTGCTCCACTATTCTGTATATATGCATATATCTTTTTTTATAACCAATATATATATATATATAAATTTTATGATTTCAGTTCATAAAACTACTTATTATAAATGTTTTCTATTTAATGAATTGTTGCTATCTGTTTCTCTAATTTTTGAATTTTAATAATATTTTGGAAAGGTTTACGGAATAGATAGGATAACTGATAAACATATGGAATAAACATATGGACTTTGGTGGATATCTACACACCAGATATCCGATTAGTTGCTAATACGGATAAAAAAACGATCATCAGTACAGAACATAACATAACAAAATACCACCAAAACTCATAATATCAATTTTGTGCCTACCTCTATAAATTTTTAGACGACACTGGTTCTGTTGACTGTTTGTTGCACACTGTATCCGTTTTCATTGATAAAGTATTTTCTTGTCACAATTTCAGAATTTCTGTCTCACTCTATTTGGTTTTTAATAGAAGGAACACCAAACACAACATTTCAGAAAAAAAGATGTCGGAGGCAAGAAAAATAAAATAACATTTTTTACCAAAGAATAAACAATCATGCATTCCCTCAATTGTCTCGATTATATAATCTATATACTTTAAAGTAATTTATATGGAAGATTCGCGTTTTGGTAGCTAGCAGTGGAAAATAAAGTTGTGAGTGAGCAAAATTATCATGGCTTTTTGGGCACTCAAACTCACTCTGTCACCCACCTTCAGTTTAATTTGCTATCTTTTCTTTTTCAATTTCTCTCCTTTTTATTTTCTTGAGAAAGAGAGAAAAAAGAGGGAATGAATTGAAAAGGGTTAAAGTGAATGAGTGACATAATGATCGCATGGCGAGTCAATCGTCAAAGTCATGTAAGGCTAAAGTTGCTACAAAATTTGCATCCACAAATCTCTTCTTCCGTCTATTCTTTGTCGAGAACACTCGATTCTTTTTCCCAACTTTCTTTATTACTTTCATTTTCACCCATAGTTACCAATTTTATCCAAACTGAAAAACCTAATACTAGTAGTAATTAAGTAGCTGATAAGTTGTCAAGTTGTTAGGTTGATAGTTATTTAGCTTTTAGTGACTAATCACTCTTCACTCATAATATAAGAACAATGTATATTTAGTTTATCATTAATGAGAATAATGCTCTTTTTATATATGCTTTGCTTAATCTTTATCTACATTTATCGAATTCTATACGGCATCAAGGCGAAATTAATTTTTTTAATGCCGTATTGATTACACCTTTCTTTATCGATTTGTGGTTGGATGACTGCTTCACGGTATTGAATTGATAATGAATGACTTAGAAAGAGGTTATATTTTAGTATATCTAAACAAGCTTGGACAATCTTAGAAAATCGAACCTGTCTTTTTTCCAAACTATATAAAGCTCGTTTATTTTAGAGATTATGATTTCATGGAGACTAAAGCACGTACGTACCAATCACATGGATCGTGTAACACCCGCACTCCCGTCGGTTGTAAATTAGTAGTGATGGGGTTAAGATAACTGTCCACGCTAGGAACAAGATGTGTTACCTTTTTACAATTACTAAGCGATTAAACATCAAACAAGTGGAACACGTAGCAATCAATCATATCAACGTGATATACAAGTAATGTTCACTTTAATGTTCTGCAACTTTAGTTTCGAGAACCCTAACACATCTAGATGATCAACACAATCAAACAGCAACCTAAACAAGACCTAATTAGGACTCAGTTTTAAAGCAAAAAATAGTTTATGCTTGGTTTAACTCCAAACTAGGTATCACAAAAAGCGAGAACACAATAGTCTAATACAGATTCATTCTCACCTTGGCCTAGGAGGCGAGGAGAGATAAGGAGAAGTAAAGGAAGCTAGGTGCTCTACGGCGGAAAACCGCGCCGGGTTGATCTTCCTTCCGGGCTGGTCGAGATGGGGACGGTGGGTACATGCACGGGGCTCGTTGTTGACGTAGAATACCAGGACAGATCGCTCGCCGGAGCTGCCACGGGTCCGTCGCGAACATGGTGGACACGGTGGCTCTTGGCGGGCGCTGCGGGGGAAGGCGTCCGGTCTGAGAAGAGGCTATGCCTTCTTGGACGGCTGCTGCGAGCATCGGATGGCTGTGAAAGAGACGAGGGTGATCAGCGAGACATCACAGTGACTAAGGGGAGAGTATGACAGTGAAAAGAGAGAAGGAAGAGAGAGAAAGTGACGGTGGCGGCGAGAGAGAGAAACTCGGCTGCCGGGAAAAGAAAGAGAGGAGAGTTCTAGGGTTGTCAGAGAAACTGAAAATTTTGGTTGAAGAAAATAATAGAAGGAGTTCTCTATTTACACACAAGAGCCACAAAAAGGAAAGATAATTATGAGAAAATGGTATTTACAAATCTTTTTAGGAATAGATTCATTAATATCACATTAAAAAGTAATATTACCAAGAAAATGAAATATTTATCTCTCGAAAGAAAAAAAAATATCGAGAAATAGAAATTGGGCTTCAAACCGTTCCAGGTCGAGGTTGAATACCAAACAGGCCTAGTTTGAAAAAAACAGGATCGTTACAGATGGGCTTCTATTTTACACGGGATTCATTTCCTCAAGAACGGTTCGTGTGTTATTATTGGCAACGGCAAACAAACGAAGATATATAAGGACAACTTGATCCCGACTCATCTTCCAAGATGGACTCATGCGGTTACAATGAATAATGATATAACCGTCCATGTGAGCATATTAAAGAGATGCAACTATCAATCATGGAATGAAGATGCCATGACTACATTGTTAGCAAAAGAAGATAGAATACAGTGTCTAATATTTTCCTCAATGTCCGTTTTCTTCACCATTTTCTCTTTCCAAAAACATTGAGAAAAACATTAGACATATCAATGATATCCAAACTGTGCAACGACTTAGTAAATATCAAAACTATTGCCTTTTTGGATCTCTTGACGGATGTGGAAATTATGATATATCTTTATTATTAAAAAGCAAAGAATCAACAATGGTAAATACTCTTTCAGAATAGATCTCGGTCTCCGCTACCCAAAATATAATACGGAATCGTTCGATGACCCTTAAGAACTTGTCATGGAGCGTGGTTCTCAAGAAAATCTCAATAATTATGATGCAATGTTTCATCAAAATTCCGGGACAACGACATATGGATGGCTTTTGTGTGATGGTCAAGGAGGAGCAAAACATTGGGGATCTAGAACTCTGATATAAGATTGGAAATCACTCCACAATCTTAGAACAAAGAGTGATCAAAACTGATCAAATAAGCTTGGCGTGGAAGAGGGTGAAGGTAGAGATAGTGGTGGAACTTTGATTGACTCTCTTAATCGGTGGGTTGATTGACTCTCTTAATCCTTGGGCCAACTGCCTCACTCAGTCATTGGAGATGTAGATTTGTTTGAATCACACAAACAATTTTAATCCTATAATCTAAAGAATCAGATGAATCTCTCAAATGAAACTAAAGAAAAATTGTTTAAACAAGGACATTATTTGAGTAAAACAAAAATACTTTGTATTATACATTTTTGATGATTGAAAGGTTCATTTACAAATGAAACAACTAATAAACTCATATAGGTTCAGTACATGTCCATGTTATTAACTGTAAGAGAAAATTATGCAAGAATCATAGAAAGATCAAAAGGAGAAATTAATGGGATTTTGACCCATGTGATGAGTGATGACGGGGTTGGCTTGAATCATGGGATTATTTGCTGACTTTGTATCTGGATGGATTAGGGGTATATGCGAGATTCTTTAGGACGTTTAGGATTCTCAAATAATCATGCAAAAGGCTGAAGTTTCTGATAAAATGTAGCTGTTGTAGTTTGATTGAAATCTGATCCAAATATGGTAAGTTGGTAAACAGTTGACCTGGCCTAATCCTGTGGTTGCTGGTGTATGGAACGGTTCTGACTGACTCTTCTGGATGGTTGGATAAGTCTCCTCAATGCCTTGATGTATCTCCTGGTCGCCAAAGTTTTGTTTGTAAGTGATGAAACTTGTGAGGCAAGCTGATTAACCTCTGGATTAGAAGTTGAATAACTTTTAAACCGCAATTAATTTTGGCATGAATCCAATTCTATGTGTGCTTATGATGAGTTGAAAATCCAAATCACTTAGATTTGTTTCTTGTTTCATCATGTTCTGACCGGAATGATTTTATTAGTGATCGCTTATCTCCACTGGATCCACTGAAGATCTGTCAAATTGTATCTTTGATATCTTCTTTATATAGAATCTTTTTTAGCTGATTCTTCTTCATGGTGAACTATATGAGCTAAGTATGATTTTTAAGTCTTATTTGAGTGGAATGTTTATTTTTGGCCTCCATTTGACCTAGACAAAGCTCATATCATGCTTTCTTCTTCATGTTTTATGGTTTTGTGCTCTTTGGCTGATGATGACTTTATATCCTCAGCAGGTTCTACATATAACTTTATCAGCTTTGGAAGTAGAGAGTCAAACGCTCCTTGTTGCAATTCAGAAATACTTATAGTGTGGGTTTTGGTTCAATCTGCTTGAGTGTGATTGTTTGACTATAGTAAACTTGTTGAATATCACAGACTAATCTTTTCTAAGATATTCAAGACTGGTTGCAAATCGGGATGAATCATTTCAAAGGGGAATGTAACGAAGCAGCATATATGCTAGCTAGAAAAAGATCACCAAATAATTTATTTATTTTCAGGATGCTATCCGCCTTATTGGCTGATTCAAACTTTAATTTCACATCAACGCTGTTTCTAAAATCTTGATCACTGGCAAATTTGGTTTAATTAAGAAAAACTTAATGGGTGTGTGATTCTTATGAAATTTAAAGTTAGGTTACTAACGATTTGGGAAGAGGAATACTTGGGAACATCAATTCAACAAATAATTACATGCATGAGGTGCATTTATATATATTAATAAGCATTAAATCGTCACCTTTTCTTAATAAATTGCATTTTTACTGTTTCTTATATGTGTATTTGTACATTTAGTATGCCATGCTTAAAGTTTTTGGAAACTTTCATGGAGGCCAATCGGTTATAAATGTGTGGAACCCTTATGTGCAAGCGCCAAAAGAATTCAGCATCACACAAATGTGGCTTTTGGCAGGCCTTACTAATGAAGTTAACCCCATAGAAGTTGGCTGGCAGGTCCTAATTTTGTCTTTTACTCATATTCTTCGTCTTTTTATATATTTTGGTTTCTCATTGTTACTAATTAATTTTTTTTTGTTTTTTTGTTATCTGAGTAATATTAGAGAAACAAAGTGAATCGATTAGAATGAAGCAAAAGCGTATTAAGATCTCTTTCTTCACGAAAATGGAAATGGGTTATTTATTATCATTCATCTAAGTTGAATTTCATTAGTTTCAATCACGAAAAGACAAAAAAAATTATTAGTCTAAGTCGTTCATTTGCATTCATTCTAGTTTCCATTTATAAAACCGTATCACCAATCAACCATTTGCGTATTAATTCGTAGTATTGCATTATCATACTATCATCTTTGGACCGTGTTGTATTAAATCAAAACTTTAATCAAATTCTATTTTTGGTTTAAGGTGCTTGAATCAAAACCACATGGGAGAAGAAGCTAGCAATGCAAATGATCCAGTCAGCCAAATGATGAATATGATGAGGGAAGAGTTTCAAGCCTTTAGGCAAGAAGTGGGAGAACGGCTCACCCGAGTGGAGCAAACCCCACGAACCCCCCCAAGAAGTCCGTGTTCCCCATGCCTCTAACAGTTTTAAGATCTCTTTCTTCACTACTTCTTTCAATTTTGGGTTCAAACGTCTTTGATGTTCAATAGAAGAAGTGTTTTTATTCTCTAAGTGAATCATGTGAGTACAAAGCATTGGTGAAAGACCATTAATGTCACTTAGAGAGTATCCAATGGCCTTTATATACTTCCTCAACTCCTTAAGGAGTGAGTTTAACTCATCATCACTCAGACTTTCATTCACAATGACCGGATAGGTCTCATTAGGTCCCAAGAAAGCGTACCTTAGCCCATTCGGGAGCTCTTTTAGGTCCACCTTTGGGGCTAGCAGCTCACTCCAGTCCTCCTCGTGGCTTGTGTTGACGTTGCCATCCTCATCAGCCTCTTTTGAACCCGATTCATGAGCTTTCAGGCTGCTATCTTGAACCGTTCCTTCCTCAGAGATCGAGTCATCCAGTCAATCTTCCCCTCGTTCTGGTCCGGATCGATTGCACTCTCTCGATTCTCTTACTCGATTTGATATGGATCGAGCATGAGATCTAGTTTTTGAGTCGTTCTCTGAACTGATCGAGCTGGCTCTCTCGATCTTCTCATCGATTTTTTCTCTGGATCGAGCAGCCTTCTCGATTTTCTTGTCGATCGTTGTCCTGGATCGAGTGATCTCGTCGATTTCCTGGTCGATCTCTAGGTATCCGCTTTCATCTTCTTTCACAACCTTGCGAGAATCAAGGATATGAACATACTCCTGGGTCTGCTCGCTCAGGAAACCATACTCTCCACACTCCTTAGTAAAAGCTATATGTAGGTGATCCTCTTGTGCCAACTCCTCAAGCAACTCATTGGCTAACTCATCCAAGGTTTCAATGTAGAAAGCTTGTCCACCAATCGTTGGCTTCTTCAAGACGTCATTGATGTCAAAGTCTAGCTTGATGTCCTTTCCCAAGTGTAGAGAGATCTTGCCATTCTTCACGTCTATGATGGCTCCAGCGGTTGCTAGAAACGGTCTACCAAGGATTATAGGATCCTTTGGCTCTTCATCCATTTCAAGAACAACCAAATCAGTTGGCACGTTCACACCACTGATACTCACGGGCAAGTATTCAAGCATACCTACAGGAAGCCTTATACTTCTATCAGCTAGCACAAGAGAGATTGTACACTCTTTAAACTTTGTAAAGCCTAGCTTCTTTGCAATGGAGTGAGGCATAAGATTGATACTTGCTCCTAAATCACACAAGCAACTTTCAAACTTCAAAGGTCCAAGAGCACAAGGGATGGTGAATGATTCTGGATCTCCTAACTTTTTAGGAACTATCTCCTTGTGGATGATTGCACTGCGCTCTTCACTCAACACCAAGACCTCTTCACTCTCCTTGCGTTTCTTAGTGAGGGTATCCTTGAAAAACTTGGCGCATTTTGGCATCATGGCCAAACATTCAACTAAAGGCAGTTTGATCTCAACATCCTTCAAGCGCTTCTCAAAGACTGCTCTATGCTTCTCAAGCAGCTGCTTCTTGAACCGTCCAGGGAAAGGAAGCTTCGGTTTGTAGGGTGGAGGCACATAAGCTTCTTTTTCTTTGCTAACCTCCTTTACCTTCTTCTCTACAACCGCTTCTTTGCCCTTCTTAGGTCTTGCAATCCACACATCGTCAAAGGTGATCCCTTGATCATTCGAAAGCTTACCCTCCCCCTCTTGAACAACAATGTCCTCATTGTCTTCAGGTGCAGACCTCGGTGGTAGCTCTTTCCCACTTCTCAAGGTAATAACGTTTGCATACTCTTTGGGGTTTTGCTCACACTTCCCGGGTAAGCTGCCTTGACCGCTTGAACTGGCTTTGCCTTTCCCTAATTGTTTGATCCTGTTGTTTAGGTTGGTGATCTGAGTAGACACGTCAGTTAGAGAAGAGTCCAGCCTGTTGTTCATGTCAACAAACTTCTGATTTGTGCTTGCTTGTCCCTGAAGCAATTGTTGAAACATTGCTTGAACCGGATCTTGAGGTGGCGGTTGAGCTTGTTGCTGTTAAGGCATGAAACCAAGGGGAAACACAGGAGAGTAACTCTTGTTTCCTTGCTGTTGCGGACCTTGAAAGTTGCCATGTCTCTGCCCTTGATATCCACTGTTGCTTGTAAACCCGCCTTTGTTATAAGGGACAAAGGGTTTGCCTTATTGTGGAGGATACACCTGATCTTTAGGGTTCTCCACGTTAGTGCTTCTGTAGAAAAGATTGTTGTTTCCCTAATAACCTTGAGCGTAGCCTTGTGGCTTGTTGTAGTTGTTGCCTCCAACCCAGTTGACCTCTTCTTGGCATTGCTCTAGCTCATCTAATACATCCGCGGCTTCTCCTACATAATGCACTTGTTTTTGATTCGCAAGCACTAGCTTATCAATCTTCTCATGGAGCGACTTCAGCTCCTTCTTGTGAGCTTCTAGATCAGCTCCTCTTGGTGCTCGGTCATAATCCTCAGAATAGTTCCCATCGCTCAAAGCCAAATTATCTATGAGCTCCATTCCTTCTTCAACATTTTGCCCAAGAAAGTTTCCCTTACTTGCTGTATCTAGCAACATGCGAATCTTGGAGAGTGCTCCTCTATAGATTGTGCTCAAGAGTGTCTCTTCACTGAAGCCATGATGAGGGCAAGCTATAGTGTAGTCCTTGAACTGCTCCATTGCTTCACTAAAGTTCTCATTCTGCCTTTGTCTGAAGCCGCTGATCTCACTTCTTAGCATTGCTGTTCTTGTGCTTGAGAAAAACTTTGACAGAAAGGCTTTCTTGCAATCAGCCCATGAAGTGATGGTCTCCTGAGGTAATGTCTTTTCCCAATGTCTTGCTTTATCCCCAAGAGAGAAAGGGAAAAGTCTTAGCTTGAAGCTGTCCTCCGAGATAACATTGATCTTTATCATTCTACAAACTTGCTCAAAGTTGTCAAGATGCTCCAAAGGGTCCTCCATTGTAAGACCATGGAACTTGTTGTTCTGCACCATTGAGACAAAGTCTGGCTTGATCTCGAAGTTGTTGTTTTGCACCGGTGGAGGAGTGATTCCAAATCGGTTGTGGTGTGTGTTTGGAGCATCACCAGCACCAATGATTCTTGGCTGCCTTGGAGCGTGGTTGGGGTTTCCATTGCCCCTGGCACCAGCAGCACGGTGAGGTGGAGCTTCTTCTTGGTCTTGCTCAGCCATTATCCAAAATTCAGCTAGAGCAGGTTGCTCTATCTCCTCAAAGTTCTGTTCTTGCTCTACTGTCCTTCTATGCCTTGCACTTCCAAGTTGGTGAATATTGTCTAGTGGTTGTAGTAGATTGTTGTCACCACTGGACCTCAAATTCATGTACCTGAGAAGACAAACAGTAAGGTAGAGCAATGAGTAATCAAAAGAAAAGTAAAAGGCTTAGTCTTTACTAAGCTCCAAATCCTAATGCTTCCTAATCAAACCCAAGTTGGCAACGGTGCCATTTGATAAGCAGAATATTTCTAAGCTGTTTGATTCAAAGCCCCAGACCAAGATAATGATGTAGTATAGTGGTAAGGGGTATCAATCCAGCCTAGGTTGTAGAAAGACACTAAGAATGCAAGAGCAATGCAAAGCTAAGCAGATTCGGGTAAATGAGGGAGAAATTCTACAAAAACTAAATGCAATGCGAAGTGAACAAAAAAACTATTTTAAAATCCCTGGAAAAGGGTTAACAACTACTAAAAGAAAACTGAGAATTTAAAAATCAAAACTACTAATTACTAAAAATCAAGATCTAAAGGGGGTAAATAGAGAACTTCTAGCAACTTAAAGTGATATGCAATGAAACTAAAGTGAAGATGCGAACTTTAAGACTTGGAAATTAAAACTTGAGGTTTTGAAATGCTAAAAGGAAGATCTAAGGTTGAGGGTCATAATAAGAATGTTAAAGATTCAACCTTGGGGTTTGAAAACATAAATCTACACTTTTTGTGCTATCTCTAAGCCTTGAGAAATTAAAATAGATCTATCCTTGGTGTATGGTATAGATCCCTTCCTCAACCTCTCCTCCTAATCCATGGTGTATAGTGGAAAAAGAAGACGAAGAGCATAAATCATAGATCTCAAAAAGTGGCTTAACTAGCTCCCTAAGCATCCATGGTGTGTGGAAAAGGATGAGTTAGTCTCTTGGATTTGGTTTTCAGAGACTCCTGAATCCTGCTAAAGTAAGGAGATCTCTAAGATCATAAAGATCTTTCCCAAGAATCTTTAAGCATTAACCCCTCAAATCCAAGAAGAGAATGAGTTAAAAACAAGAAAAACTCCCAAGCTTAAACCCTTAAACCCTCTTAATCGCCCCAACCTTAAACCCAAAGAGAAACTACTCACTACTCATGATTAAAACCGATGGAAATGTAAGGAAAAGAAAGCTAAACATGATTAAAAAAGATAGATTAAGCAAATACTCAATGATTAAGGAAAGATTAAGGTTTTAAAAACAAGAAAAGCTTGAAATCGTAACAATGGAGGTTTTTCGCCTTAGACAATAAGAAAAGCTAAAAAGGTCCAAGACAAATCGAATGGATGAGAAACGATTGCCTAAAATGGCCAAAACATCAAAATGGTCCCCCCACAAGAGTCCAAAAATGACTTGGCCGGATAAGGTTGTAGAGATCGAGCTGAGTCGTCGATCTGGTCACTCGATCTCTCGGCTAGAACGGCTGCTTTTGCTCGATCCTTGGGTCGATTCATGAGGGTTAATCGAGTGCTTCAGTCGATCTTCCAGTCGATCCTCGGATGATCGGGTCATGAACGCGATCTGGCTCTCGTTCTGCTTGATTCACGTCCGTACACACGATCGATCACCTTGGTCGATCTTGAACTCGATCCCTTCCTTGAAACGATCCGGGCTTAGTCGATCTTCTGGTCGATCTCATCTAGATCGACCTGCCTAGCTCGATCTACCTCTCGATCTCAGTTCCCTTGTAGCAAGGCTGATTTCTCCTAAGTGTCCACGAGCTCCTCTTTGATCCTTAGCATGTCCACAAACTCTCCACAGCTCGAATGTGTCCAAAACAACCTGAATATGATGCAAAAATGCAAGAAACGTGCAAATGCTAATGCAAAAGTGCTCTAGGACCTAAAATGGTGCAAACTAGCCTATTATGCAAGATGAATGCATGAAAACTACACTAAATGCATAATAAATATGCTAAATATATGAGTATATCATGCTACTTTGAATCTTTGCTTCTAGCTTAAGGGGATGGAAGGATGACTTGAATGATGGAAAGTCAGGTTGAGCTTAATGACCACAAACTCCAAAGATTAGTTTCTGCTATCTCAAGGGCTAATCCACGCAAGATTATAAAAGATTCTACACAAATCTTCAAAGCTGATTCCACAACACTTAGAAGAAAAGCAGGAACAAGTTTATGTTGCAAAGACTTTCTTTGTAAACAAAAACAAATGGGTTTTAATTTCATTAATAATTCTTGGGTGACTTGAAAATACAAATGTTTGAGCTTATATAAGGCTCAAACTTAGGTAAATAAAACGGTAATAATCTTTAAAAACAAAGCAAAGAAAGAGGCATAAGTGATGGGAAATGTTAACTAGCCATTTGGCTTAAATGGGGATGATCTTGACTTGGGTGCTGAAAGAGGGTTTGTTGATGGGTCTTTGGCAAGAAATAAATGTGTTGAATCTTCTAATGATGATGAATGTTTGGTATTAAGTGAGAGATGTGGTCGCTGGTCTTCAAGAATCCTTAAACCAAGATAATTGGTTCTAAGAAAGGAAACTTTCTTCTTGGTGAGATCTTCTTGGTTCTGGTTTGATTGAGCTCGGCTATTGACTTGGTCTGGTGGTTTGAAACCTTTGGTATCTTCTGTGGACGTCAGGGAAGGCAAATGATAAGTGGTGATATAAGATATGCTCATGTTTTTCTTAAATGACTCTGGATATACACATCTAGGTCCATGTGCATATATGAATGTCTTGAAAGGTTTCTCCTGGTTATTGGCGTGGTTTAATGATTCTGAAGTCTTGAAATGTCTCCTGGTGGCTGAATATAATGGTGAGTCGAATATAATGGCATGTGGTTCCTCCTTTCCTTAGATAACTCTAATGTAGCTCCATTTGGTGGTTTAAAGCAATTTGGTGGTTCTCCTTGGTTAAGTGACGACTTGTATTGAACCAGCTCATCTTTGGATTGATCAGAAGGCTCCTTTTGATGATCAGAATGATGGCATTTTGATATATACTCCTTAGCTTCTTCAAATACAGCTACAAGTCTCTCATTCTCCACAGCTACAAGCAAGCTTGGCTCCAGTTTGGTATTTAAATGTCCTCCAATGTCTAACGGAGATTAGATGGTACTGATTCTTACATCA
The DNA here is from genome assembly GCA_911865555.2 of Thlaspi arvense. Classification (NCBI taxonomy): domain Eukaryota; kingdom Viridiplantae; phylum Streptophyta; class Magnoliopsida; order Brassicales; family Brassicaceae; genus Thlaspi; species Thlaspi arvense. Next base: position 48,766,080 of record OU466857.2, read on the forward strand.
AAAGATGCATGATGAAAGTCTGAAAATAATCCGCCTCGCGTTCCTTATGTGAGTTGAATTGTTGCCACTGCATCGCGATCTATAAACCGGGGAGCCACAACTCCAGGTCTTTGGTTACATTGTAGTACGTCAATTTTAGTTTTATGGCATTGCCGAGATGGACATTCGTGATGCAGAGTGCGAAAGGGATTCTCTGTGTGTATGCCAAGATCTTGGCAATCTTTGGTGCCAAGCTGGTTACGCGGTGTATCTAGGACCTGATAACATCAATTCTTTGATGTAGCTTAGCTACTTCAGCATCCACTTCAGCTGGTGGCGTCTCTACTACTTGGCATGTGGCATTTCTGCCGTGATGTCCAAGGTTTGTTGTTGCTCCTACTGTCCAAACGTTTGGTGTATCGCCAAGTCGAGTCTGTGCCCAATGGGGGTCCTTGGTCCTTCGGTTACCATGAGATTCAGCTGCTCTTTATGCATGGCTTGCTGATTTTGCAAGTTTTCCAATTTGAAGGTGATGTCTTGGGTGATTCGCTGTAGAGCTGCTTGGATCGAGGCGGTAAGATCGGCGGTGGTGATTGGTGTAGGTGGTCTGCGACCGTTGGTAGCATGCGTTCTTCCTTTATCACCAGATTACTGTGCTTGTCCATGGCGTGGGATTTGGTTTTCTTCATTGTTTCTGAAGTAGATATCTTTGAACTCTTTTTTACTTTTAAGACTTTATTCTTCGGTACCCCCTCCCAGGAATGTCAATTGTTGAACTAGGATAAAACCTTAGTAACTAAATAATAAATGGTTTAGAGTTTAAGAGAAAATATCTTTATTAAGCTTCCAAATATTTGAAGTGTTTACAAGAAAATAAAGAGATTTAGGTAAAAAAAAATCAAAGTAAGAATTTTTGAACTGAAACGATGTAATTCTAAGCCTTATTCTTCGAGTTCTCTTAGTAATTGTCTGTGTCTTCTTCATTCCTTCAACTCTCCTATTTATAGCCTCCTCATAAGTCGGCTCCATATGATCATTCTTCCTTTTTTTATTATGTAAAACTTCTCCATTAGAATAAGGAATCGTCCTGTTTCCTTTATTTCCTCAGATCTTTCAATATCTTCGAGTAGATTTCTTTTATTCGAGGAGGTTCACTTGATGAACTCCGTATTAATGGATTATCTTTAATGGGAAAGAGCTTTTTAAAGAATATGCTTATTCCAGTCCTAACAATAGATAAACTTGTGATATATATGTAACCCTAGCACGGGTCACAACTTAAGTTTATCTAACGTGAGAGCAAAGAAAATTGATATAAGAAGTTTTTTCTGGTTTGATCCGATCAAGAAACCACTCAAGGTTTTGTGCATGGCTGTAACAAAAGTATAGACAACAAGTTAACTGCAAGGAGCATCAAGTTCTGACGATAGGGAAAGGAGAAGCGTCGTGGAGAAAGATAGAATGTTCATTCCTGCATTACCCTAAAGGATACAGAAATGGGATATGCATCAATGGGGTTTTGTATTGCTTAGCTCGGATCAATACAACTAGGATGGTATCATTCTTTGATGTTGTGTCTGAGAAATTTAGTTTTATCGTGACATACGAAAGTGTTAGATAAGTTGAGATCAAAGGCATTGAAGAGAAGTTATGGGCCAAGATCGGCCTAAACACTCTCCACCTTCTCAAACTATGTTGAGACTTTGATGTTTTTCCAATAAATCTATGTTAAGAATGTGTTTGGTTCTAACTTTTTTTTTACTTTTATGCAATAAATTTGATGTTTATGCAATAAATCAAAAGTCTTTTCTTCATTTTTTTTATGTGTTTGCGACTTGATGGATCTGAAGATTATATATGAAATTGAGTACAACAACAAACAATAAAACTAAGACAACTACCAAATATGTACAATTTTCATTTGTGAAGGAAACAACATGATCCAAGTAATTGCTGTGAACAAAGGCCAAATCAAGAGCTTGCTCGTTTTCTCGAAGTGCAAGTTACTAGACTCATCCCACTGAACAACCCAGATCACGATTTGAAATAACCCGACCGGCTTCTACTGCTCGACGTGATTGCAGGTACCACGATCTAGCTATTCAAATGAGGGAACTCGACTCCGAGTTCTTGTAACCCTCCTTCAACGGTTGCTTCTTCATGATGTTCTTGCGGTTCCACGGTGTCTGCATTCACCGAGAGCGCAAGCCTAACCGATCTTAACCAGTATGCGCAACTGCCCATCACTCCTCTACACTTCTTAATCTTAACTTTAGTTAAAACCGGGACATCCATTTGCAAGATTCTCGATTCCAATATCGGAAATTGGACAGTTCTTAATACATAGTTTCCTCAAACTCGGGCATTTCGCAGCGATGCAAGAAAGCTCAGGATCACCAAACGTATCGCAACCACAAAGTGCTAATCTTTCAAGACTCTGACATTTCTCAGCCAAGATTCCTAAACTTAACGTTGTTGGATTCACTCCAATGAGAACCAGTTCTTGTAACTTAGAGCTAAACTTAGCCACAGACAAAAGCCCTTCGTCTCCAATCAAATTGGCTTTCCATCCATCGATATGAAGCTTACGCAATAGCTTACACTTCTCTGCAATCGCGGTTAATCCGAAATTCGTGCATTCAGGTGTCTTCACAAGGTGCAAGATCTCGAGGCTTGAGCAATTAGAGATTGCAGATAATGCAAGATCACTCACTTGCATCCTTTCAAGATGTATCTCCACTATGCCATGATCCTTGACAGTCATCTTCGGAAGAAGCTTATCCCAATCACCAGAACACCTGAATAGCTTTAAAGATCTGAGATTCTTCGCGCCCGCGATCATCAGACCAAAGCACTGACCATTGTAAAGCTCCTTCAAGCAAATCGACTTAAGAGAAGAAACAGCCACTCCTGGCCCCATTAACTCCAGAGCTATGTCGGTGAATCAACGGAGACGTTTCAATGATAACTCCTCGAGAGAGGCGCAATGATCAAGCACAGCCTTCAAGCCTTTAGCTCCAAAATCACAAGATCCACAAGAGAGGATCTTCAAATCCTTGCAATTCTCAGCGAAAGCAGACATACCTGTGTCAGTGAGCTTATGGCAAGCTATGAGCTTCAGCCTTATCAGGTTTCGACACCGGAGAGAGATTTTGACGAGCGCTTCGTCGCCGATACTCACAGATATACGGTCGCATTTAAGCAAGAGCTTCGTGACAGAATCAAATCGAGAGAAGATGAAAGGGATCGAGGGGAGCAGATCTGAGTGAGAGTGGAGAGATAGACAGTAACGATTCTGTCCTTCGACGATCATCCACCGTCGACAAACGAGAGCACATCTTTTCCGATTACCAGAATTCAGGAACTGGAACACTAACGCTAAGCACTCGTCGGATAAACACAAGGTGTAGTCTGGTGAAACCTCGGATTCGTTGGTTTCGAACGGGAATCTCGAAGAAAGGGATTCGATTCTATGTCGATTAAGAATGGAATTGCCGGCGGCGGAGGTTGATAGGCCCATCCATGGAAGTCTCCGGTCATCAACGGCGGAAGAAGAAAATTCTCGATTTTGGAATATGTCGGTTTGTGGGAGGAGCGTGGTTATAAAGGTAAAGTTGGGAATTAGTTTTTGGAGGATTGTATTGAGTGGCATTGTTTTTTTTTTAGTTCGGTTAATTCTGTTTTGGGCTGTGAATTTTTGTTGTTACAGTAAAACCTCTATAAATTAATAATGTTAGGAATTTAAAAATTTATTAATTTATAGAGTTATTAATTAATCGATAAATTAATAATTATTAATTTATCGAGAAATTAATATTTTATTAATTTATAGAGAGATATTTCAGTTCAAATTCAAAATATTTTTCAAAAAATGAAATAAAATGTTTTCAACAATGTAAAATTTATTCAGAAATTATCATTTCAGTGAATTTGAATAACAAGTCAAATAATTTTTATAAACATGAAACAATAAGATAATTATATTTTACTATATTATATTATTTATATATGCTTGAATGTATAATTATTAATTTATCTAATTATTGAGACTATATTTTTACATAGGAATTTCAAAAAAATTATTGTTTTATTATCTTATCAAAATTTGCTAATTTTTACACTGACCCGATTTGGAACCCGCAAAAATTATTAATTTATAGTAATTATTAATTAATCGAGTATTAATTTATAGAGATTCTACTGTATTGTATGGTTTTTTCATCGGTTTTAACAAGATGGTTCTCTTTGTTGATGTTAGGTTGAGAAATTTGACTTTATTGAAGACGGAGAATGCTTTCTTAAGATTGGAAAAATGGTAAACTATAACGGTAAATTAGGTCTTATTAACTGCAATTATCAAGTCGATGAGTTGTGTTTGTGCATTCTGGAGAATGCTGAGAAAACGGGAATGGTCAAAACATGTCTACAATTTGGCAGAGTGTAGTCGTTGATCTCCGCAAATTTTCTGTTGTTGGAATGACTGCTACAGGTGATATTGTTTTGTGGATATATAATGCATCTTGTTTTTGTTTTTGATCAACATTGATTGATTCCATAACTGGATCTATCAGTCGTTCAATGTTGATCAAAAACAAAGACAAGAACACAATGGTTCTAAAGACAAGAACAAATTACTGCAATTTTCTATTCATATTGATTCAATAATACAATGGTCTTATATACGCAGTAGAAGAAATAAACTAACTGCCGATTACTACAACTATAACACCTAACTAGTGGAAGACAGATAAGCTCCATCGTGTTTACGTACGTAAGAGGAAGAATCAGTTGCCAGAAGCAGAGGAAAGTCAACACGGGTCAATGGATGACGTGGAATGAGCTGTGATGGCAGCTGAGTTGACACATGCGGACGGAGAAGTGTACGTGTAAGAGAAGAAGATGAATCGAAGAAGACGTATAAATAGTATTCGTTGATTCATTAGAAAGATTATCCAGAAATTTGCAGTTGTAACAGAATTGGCCTGTGAGCAGTTCTCCAGATTCTTATGTGAATTTGGTGATCTCGATCGCATGTGATCGACGATCTACTTCTGTAATTATTCATATACATTCTTTCATTCAATAAAAGAATCAATTCTGAGAAGATCGAGTATCGTTACTCTATCATTGGTGCGGCGAAACTGTGATCGAATCAAACGCAAAACGATGCCACCGTGACAAGCTGAAACAAGTCGTTGGATCAACGGAGGAATATGATTCCGGCAATGAAGAAGCAACGGAGTCAGCGACAATCGATCGAGTCGAGATTCTACACGAAGGATTCAAACATTTATGGGAATCGAAGGTGGAGGCGGAAGCGAGAATGGCGGATATGGACAGGAAGCTGAATAAGGTGCTTTCATTCATCGAATCGCTGGATCCAGATGCAATTCAGAAGGAGAAGCGTTTGCGAACAGATCCAGGACCGTCATCTCCGCGAAATGAGGTAAATCGATCTCACTTGGAATCAAACCGGGATGAGATGCGAGTGCTTTCCGGGAAACATCCGTATGTGTGAATTACAGATGTGGAAAGATTCTTTTGCATCGGCCGGTATTCAGATGCAGAGAAGCTTGATTTGGTAGCTCTGAGTTTAGAAGGGAGAGTCCGTAAGTGGTTTGGTTGGGAGCTGAAACGCAAAGGATTTCGTAGCTGGACAGCGTTTAAAGAGAAGCTGGTATTGCGTTTTACTGAAACGATTGAAGAAGAGCCGGCGATTAGACTATTCAAGATCAAACAAACAGGATCAATTGGGGATTACATTAGTGAGTTTGAAGAACTGTCAGAACTGGTATCAGGATTGGATGATGATCACCTCATCAAGATTGTCTACAACGGATTGAATCAAGAGATGAAAGAAGTGATCAGAATGAAAGAACCAAAGGGCTTAGAGAATCACATTGCAGCAGTTCTGCGGATGGAATCGAGTGCCTTCTGCAAGGTGGTGAGCGAGTCAGCAGTGGCAGAAAAGGGAGAACATAAGACAGTTCATGCGAATCCACTGAAATCATCATCAACATATAACTCTCGCCGTCAATATTTTACACCGGATAACAGAGTGGTGATGAGTAATAATCAACAAACGCAACACAGCCAACAGAAACACGTGTCTACAGGACAACAAAGATATATTGAGGATAGACCGAAACAGAAGTTTACTCCAGAAGAGTTAGATCAGATACGCAAAGACTTCAAATGTAAAGCCAAAGATTGGACCTGAGCTCACAAGTATGGCAACAGGGAGATAAGGGTGTTGACTGTGGTTAATGGGATGGAAATGGAAGTATTGGATGATGGTGACTCAGATGAAGAGGAAGAAATCATCTTATTACAAGCCGCACAGGAGTTGAGAGTGCTATCGTTGAACTCTTTCTTGCGAATAAGTTCACCAAAGACAACAATGCTTAACGACAAGATACACAAAACTGACGTGATTGTGATGCTTGATAGTGGCGCATCACATAACTTCATCACACCTGAGTTAGTTACCAAACTACGGTTAGCAGTGTGTGAAGACCCAAGCCTAGACATATTGTTAGGCAACAGGGTAACAGTGAAAGGCATATGAATGTGTCCCTCTGTTATGTTTCAGTTAGCAGAAACTGATTTCACGTCAGACTTTATAGAGTTGGAATTGGGTATGATTGATGTTATTTTAGGAATTCAATGGCTCGAGACATTAGGCAAGTGTGAAGTGGATTGGAAGAAGCAGGAATTTTCGTTTGTCTATGAGGGCAAGAGGGTGGAATTATTCGGAGATCCTACCATTCACACTTCCAAATTCTCAATGAAGACATTGTCTCCTATCTCCGGTAATGGTTCAAAAGGAAGAGTAGAGCTTTTGTCATTACAAAAAGAGGTAACACCAATCATTCCAGCTATTCCTGGAGCGCTAATACCACTACTAGAGGAATTCGAACATGTGTTTCCTTTGCCAACGGGATTACCACCATTCAGAGGCAAAGAACACGCCATTAATCTCTATTCAGACGTTACAATAATTTCAGTACGTCCGTATCGATATCCTCACGCGACTAAAGTGGTAATGGAGAAGATGGTATTGGAAATGCTAGAATTCGGCATTATCGGACCTAGTACTAGCCCATTTTCAAGCCCAGTACTATTGATAAAGAAGAAAGATGCTTCGTGGCGACTTTGTATCGACTACAGGGCATTAAATAAAGCAACTATTCTGGAAAAGTTTCCCATACCGGTGATTGATCAGCTCCTTGATGAATTGTACGGAGCCACCATCTTCTCAAAATTGACTTTAAGATCTGGGTATCATCAGATACGAATGGAAGAAAGAAACATTGTAAAAACAACATTCAAAACTCTCGAAGGTCACTACGAGTTTTTAGTGATGCCATTTGGACTGACAAATGCACCAGCCACATTTCAAGCTCTTATGAACAAGATATTCAAACTGTTTCTACGCAAGTTCATTCTGGTCTTCTTCGATGACGTCTTAATTTACAGCAAGACGATTCAGGAACATGCAGAACATTTGAAAGTGGTACTAAAGATTTTTGAAGAGCAGAGCCTATTAGCCAATAAGAAAAAGTGGTCATTCGGGCTGATGAAAGTAGAGTATTTGGGTCACATCATATCTAAAGAAGGTGTGACAACAGACTCAACTAAGACGTCGGCAAAGAAGGAGTGGCCAGCACCAAAAACTGTGAAGCAGTTGAGGGGTTTTTTGGGTTTGACAGGGTATTACCGCAAGTATGTGAGGGGCTATGGCTCGATTGCAAAGCCTTTAACAGAGTTGCTCAAGAAAGACAGTTTTCAGTGGTCAGCACAAGCGCAAGAAGCATTCGAGGCATTGAAACAAGCGATGATTTCAACACCTGTGTTGGCGTTACCGGATCTTGAGAAGAAGTTTGTGATTGAATCAGATGCTTCAGAGTTCGGATTGGGAGCAGTGTTGATGCAAGATCGCAAGCCAATTGTGTTTTTTAGCCATGCATTAACAGCGAGAGAGCAACTGAAACCGGCGTATGAAAGGGAGTTAATGGCAGTAGTGTTGGCCATTCAGAAATGGAAACATTACCTGTTAGGCAGAAAATTTGTGGTTCACACGGATCAACGCAGTCTCAAGTTTCTTCTGGAACAGAAAGAGGTCAATATGGAGTTTCAGCGTTGGTTAACAAGATTACTGGGGTATGATTTTGAAATAGTGTACAAGCCGGGGTGTGACAACAAAGTGGCAGATGGATTGTCCAGGATTGAATCTCAGGGAACCACAGAAGTGTTGTCTACATTACTGGCATTGACAAGTCTGACAGTGATACAATTACAATACTTGTACCGAGAAATTGCAGAGGATAATCGGATTCAGCAACTAATTCAAGACGTATCTACAGGAAAGATTGCTAGTAAACATTATACAGTGAGGAATGGACGTTTATGGTACAAGCGACGATTGGTGATTCCGAAGTCGTCTTCAATAATACCCATACTGCTACATGAATACCACGATGGCCAGATTGGGGGACATTCAGGGATGTTGAAAACGCTGAAAAGAGTTCAGGCAATATTTCACTGGGAGGGGTTGCGTAAGCAAGTGCAACAGTATGTACTCGAATGTGCAGTGTGCCAGACGCATAAATATTCTACTCTGTCTCCTGCAGGTCTACTGCAACCGTTGCCATTACCAGAGAGGATTTGGGAGGATATTTTACTGGATTTTGTTGAGGGATTGCCCACGTCACGAGGAGTTAATGTGATTGTGGTAGTGGTAGACAGATTGAGCAAATATGGTCATTTCGTGGGTTTGAGACATCCGTTTACAGCAGTTGAAGTGGCACACAAGTTCATGACAGAGATTGTTAAACACCACGGGTTTCCACAGTCGATTGTGTCCGATAGAGATGCATTTTCTTGAGCGGGTTTTGGAAAGAATTGTTTCGTCTATCGGGAACAAAGTTGAAGTATAGCACAGCATTCCATCCACAATCAGATGGACAAACAGAGGTGCTAAACAGAACAGTGGAAACATACTTACGATGCTTTGCGTCGGATCAGCCACGAACGTGGTTCAAATTTTTACCTTGGGCTGAGTTGTGGTATAATACATCATTTCATACTGCGCTCAAGACGACCCCATTTCAAGTGGCTTATGAACGTTCTCCACCGTCTATAGTTCGTTTTGAGGAAGGATCCACAAACAACTTTGATCTCGAAGAGGCGCTTCGTGAAAGAGATGCAATGTTGGACCAGATTCGCCATAATCTAACTCGAGTTCAGGAGCTGATGAAAAATCAAGCAGATAAGCATAGACGAGTTGGAGTTTCAAGTGGGAGATATGGTGTACTTAAAACTCAAACCGTATAGGCAAAACTCGGTAATCAAACGCTTTTGCTTGAAGTTGTCAGCTAAGTTCTTCGGTCCGTATAAAGTGTTGGAACGTATTAGGAAGGTGGCATATCGTCTGAGGTTACCCAATGAGTCCAAAATACACCCCGTGTCTCATGTATCTTAGCTAAAAGCAGTGGTGGGTGTGGGTTATCAAGCGCAACAAACTCACCCTTCTCCTGCGGATTTGGAAACCATCTCTCTAGAACCAGAAAAAAGTGCTGGCTTCTCGAGCCACCGACACGGGTGTAGTGGAGCTACTGGTGCAGTGGAAAGGTTTACCCGAGCATGAGCATTCGTGGATACCAACTCGTGAATTTGTTAATTCTGACTTTCAAGCTTGAGGGCAAGCTTGCGGCGGACAAGGGGAGTATTGATAAGCTCCATCGTGTTTACGTACGTAAGAGGAAGAATCAGTTGCCAGAAGCAGAGGAAAGTCAACACGGGTCAAAGGATGACGAGGAATGAGCTGTGATGGCAGCTGAGTTAACACGTGCGAACGGAGAAGTGTACGTGTGAGAGAAGAAGATGAATCGAAGAAGACGTATAAATAGTGTTCGTTGATTCATTAGAAAGATAATCCAGAAATTTGCAGTTGTAACAGAATTGGCCTGTGAGCAATTCTCCAGATTCTTATGTGAATTTGGTGATCTCGATCGCATGTGATCGACGATCTACTTCTGTAATTCTTCATATACATTCTTTCATTTAATAAAAGAATCAATTCTGAGAAGATCGAGTATCGTTACTCTATCAAAGACAATCCCATTAAAACATGAGCATAATACCATATCCCATATCTTGGTATACTCTGGTTATGTTTGGTTTACTCCGGTTATGCTCTTATCACATTTGAGATGCGTCATGTTTACACCTTTGTAGACCATGTAGAGGATGTTAATATTAGCGATGTAAAGCTACTAGATTCAAGCATCTTCTCTTCCAGGAACAAACGTAGCCTAGATATGATTGATTACAAAAAGGCCAAACGAAAGTAGGGGTATGATGATGTTATGAGTAGGGAGAAGAAATACAGAGAGGGAAACGGCTGACATTGGGGAAGATGAAGAAGATGCAATGAAGATATGAGAGATAGAGAGAGGCGTATGGAGACTCGAAGTGATGGAGACGATCCTTGGAGTGGTAAGTGGAGGAGAAGAGAGCGAGGCAAAGAGAGATGGGGTATAGATAAAAGCAATGGGGATTGTCGTTTTGTGCTCTTTCTATGCGTTTTGTTTTCTTTGTTTACATACAACTTCTAGTAGTTATTTTGGTTGCGAGTGTGACTTCTCATATACAAGTTTCATGTTTATGTCCTGATAGTGTTTTATCCCTATTGTGTATTCATAAAACTCTTTTTTGGTAATGTTAATATTCTCTGCTATGAGATATGAAACATTTTGATTAGCGACGGGTGTAAGAGATACATTGGTTTTTATGAAACAACAGGTGCAGAACCAGGTTTTTCGGCTGAAAAGTTGAGATTTCTCTTCTTTCATTTTTTAAACAGCATTTTATAAGAATACCCGCTTATCAGATCTGGGTTTCTGATAAATTTGTTCATGGTTCTTTGTGAAAGGTTAAAACTTATTACGAGAGAGAAAGTGACAATTTACAATGTTGACAAGCATCAAGTTGCTCGGATCTCTTAGCAAAAAAAAAAAAAGTTGCTTGGATGTAATATGTCTGTGACTTTCTACTTGGGTCTATTATCGGTTGATCGGTACTTGAGGTTTGTAGCCATTTCCATGTTCTATTGACATCTGTTGGACAGTAGGTGAAACAATCATACTGGTTTAATAGACTCCACCGGTATGATAAAGGATTATGCTTTTTGCTTACTTAAACTCCAACAAGAACAGTACACATGAAGAAATTTACTTTTTTCTCGATTTCATGTGCTTAAAATACGAAGATAGATAAGCTGGTACAGAGTGCTCCACATTATTCTTTTTTCTTTAATTGAGTTATGTACACTCGATTATACAGCTCTTAAATTTTCTAAATCATTTTAAAAGTTGAGACTGTTATTAAAAAAAAATCTCAGAATCCTAACTTTTTCCTTTTTTAAAACAACACTAACCTTAATGCAAAAAGTTAGTAATTTTCACATGCTATGTGCCTTGCACGATACATAAAATTGAGCATAGAAATACTAGAGCGGGGGCTTTCTCTAAGTTTTTCTATGCTTATATATGTAGTCTGTGATTTCTGATTTGTATTAATTCATATATATCTCTTCATCTGATCAGAAAATAAAACGATCATGAATAGAGGAGAAGCTTCAGATTCCATCCCGAATGATCTTGATAAGAACAAACTGCTTTATTACTTATCAATCAACGATTACAGAGTAAACCGAACGAATCTCACAAGCTGAGATCTCGTTCCTCTCAGTTTCACAATGTAATCTTTCTCCCTCTCACGAAAATACAATTTGATGGTTCAAAACAATTGTTTCTTTCATTTATTTATACTAATGAAGACTCTTCGAAACCTCTGGTCTTCTCATAGTGTTTGTTTGTTGACTTTCTTCTCTTCACACTTTAGCATTCTCCTCGTCAACTCACACTCTGTTTTTCTTCAAGTCACTCTGTTTTTCTTCAAGACGTAGACTCTCCATGGTTTATCAATACCCCCCTCGGCAAAACTCAGCTTGCCCTCAAGCTGGAAATTAGGAAGCTGATGCTTGAGCTCACAGATTAATAGCCACGAACTCTCATGAGCAGGCAAGCCTTTCCACGATACGAGAACCTCCAAATGACCGTCGCTCGTATAACGTGTGTCCAAGATGTCCTGAGGTTCAATGACAAACTCATCATTCTCGGAGAGGGTGGTCGGTAGGGGATTGACTTCGTGATGAACACCCAAGACCTGTTTCAACTGAGACACGTGAAACACTGGGTGAATGCGAGAGTGATCCGGTAACTGAAGGCGATAAGCAACCGCACCAATACGTTCCACAATTTTAAACGGCCCGTAATACTTCGCTGCCAGCTTTTGACACCAATGTTTTGCCACTGTAGATTGTCGATACGGTCTTAACTTCAAAAACACCAAAGACCCGACATCATAGACAACGTCTCTTCTCTTCTTGTCCGCGTTATCTTTCATGATGGCTTGAGCTTTAGACAAATGCTCCTTAATCTCCTTCAGCATTCTGTCTCTTTCGCGTAATAATGACTCAAGTTCACCATTGTTTGTTGACCCTTCTTCAAATTGTAACAAACGTGGAGGTGCCCGACCATACACCACGTGAAACAAAGTCGACTTAATGGCAGTATGATAAGTGGTGTTATACCACAACTCAGCCCAACAGAGGAATTGAGACCAACGACGAGGGTGCGCTGAAGTAAAGCATCGGAGATAAGTTTCCAAACAGCGATTAAGCACTTCAGTTTGGCCATCTGTTTGTGGATGATATGCCGTACTGAACTTCAACTGTGTGCCCATCTGTCTGAACAATTCCTTCCAGAAGCGCTCTGAAAAATACGATCTCTATCACAGATAATCGATTTAGGCACCCCATGTAGCCGTATAATCTCCTTTACGAACTTAGCCGCAACATCAACTGCAGTGAAAGGATGGCGTAAGCCAATGAAGTGAGCAAATTTAGAGAGTCTATCCACCACTACTAATATCACATTTACGCCCTGTGAGAGAGGCAATCCCTCAATGAAGTCCATGGACACGTCCTCCTAGATTTGATCAGGAATTGGCAACGGTTGTAGAACCCAGCTGGTGCAAGCGTTGAGTATTTACTTGTTTGACACACTTGACACTGAGCCACATAGTTTTGAACCGTCTTTCGCATTCCAGACCAATATATCGAAGCTTGAATACGCTTCAGCGTTTTTAAAACTCCTGAATGTCCACCCAACAAACTATCATGACATTCTTTCAAAATCAAAGCTATCTGGGTTGAATCAGGGGGAATAACCAGCCTCTTCTTGTACATCAACTGACCATTCACTACAGTATACCCTGGTTTCACTACTTCACCCGCTATCACTTGTTGACGTAATCTTTGAATAGGCTCACACAGCTCAATTTCTTTCAACAAATCCTGCAGCTGCAATGTTTGAGGCACTGTCAAAGCTAAAAGTGAAGTACTAGTTGACGAAGCTATTCTCGACAATCCATCTGCAGCTTTATTCTCAACCCCGGGTTTAAACACAATATCAAAATCATAGCCCATCAGCTTGTGGAGCCACTTTTGATATTCTATATTGACCTCTCGCTGTTCCAGTAAGAACTTCAAACTCTTCTGATCTGTTCGAACTAGGAACTTCTTCCCTAACAAGTAATGGCGCCAACGTTGAATGGCCATAACAATCGCCATTAGCTCCCTCTCGTAGATTGGCTTTAACCTCTCTTTCTCAGTCAAACCATAACTGAAGTAAGCAATCGGGTTCAAGTTCTGCATTAAAACGGCTCCCAGACCAAAACCTGAAGCATCCGATTCTACAATAAAAGGTGTTGAGAAATCTGGTAACGCCAGGACAGGAGCATGAAGCATCGCATATTTCAACTTCTCAAATGCAGTTTGAGCCTCTTGAGACCAAGCAAATTGATCCTTTTTCAGCAACGCAGTTAATGGTTTTGCAATCACCCCATAACCTTGTACAAATCTCCTGTAATAGCCAGTTAATCCCAAAAAACCACGCAATTCTTTGACTGTCTTTGGAGTTGGCCAATTCTCCATAGCCTCTGTCTTGCTCTTATCAGTTTCTACACCTCTAGCTGATATGACATGACCAAGATACTCCACTTGCGTCTGCCCAAAGGAGCATTTTTTTTTGTTTGCAAACAAGCTATGCGTAGTGAATAACGAAAGAACCACTGTTAAGTGTTCTACATGAGTTTCCAAGTCCGAGTTGTAAACGAGGATATCATCGAAGAACACAAGGACAAACTTTCAGAGATACGGCCTGAATATTTCATTCATCAAAGACTGAAACGTGGCATGAGCATTTGTCAAGCCAAAAGGCATGACCAGAAATTCATAGTGTCCGTCATGTGTCCGAAAGGCTGTATTCTCTACATCACTCTCAACCATACGTATTTGATGATACCCAGATCGTAAATCTAGTTTTGAAAAAACCGCAGCTCCATATAACTCATCAAGTAACTGATCTATAACTGGGATGGGAAAACGATCAGCAATTGTAGCTCTGTTAAGGAATAAAGAACAAACTGCTTTATTACTTATCAATCAACGATTACAGAGTAAACCGAACGAATCTCACAAGCTGAGATCTCGTTCCTCTCAGTTTCACAATGTAATCTCTCTCCCTCTCACGAAAATACAATTCGATGGTTCAAAACAATTGTTTCTTTCATTTATTTATACTAATGAAGACTCTTCGAAACCTCTGGTCTTCTCAGAGTGTTTGCTTGTTGACTTTCTTCTCTTCACACTTTAGCATTCTCCTCGTCAACTTACACTCTGTTTTTCTTCAAGTCACTCTGTTTTTCTTCAAGACGTAGACTCTCCATGGTTTATCAGATCTCATCATCGAGATATTCCCACAGAGTCAATCGCCAGGTTTAGTTGCTTGTTGTTGTCGAAGTTATGAGGTTCCACGTTTCATCGTCCCATATTTCACCGAGTTATTCTTGACCAGATCCTTGGCCCGTCCACGTCTCTTATTTGTGATCGAAAGATACAGTGAGTGCCTGAGTGGAGCTTCTACTCGTCGTCTCTTGTAGTTCATATGAAGTTACCACGACACAATTCATATGAGAAGCATACGGCTATTACATGGTGCTATGCCTCTGGTTTGATCTATTCCTCTTGTATGCGGATTTCAAAGAAGGCCTCCTAGAAGGAAAAAAAAAACACATCAATATATGAATATTTTGAGACCGAAATGATTAAAAAGCTACATCATATTCAACCAAATATGGGAAATTCGATTGTTTCATGTGCAGATTTCTGCGTTCACATGTGAATAAAACTTCTTACTTACACAAAAATAGCATTTGTAAGTTTTTCATAACATACTTTTGTAAATGCAAATACCAAACAGAGTTTCTTCTCTGATTAGATTTGGCATTTGCAGTTCACATTTTCAGAAAATATGAACATTTTGAGACCTAAATAGTTAAAAAGCTACTTCATATTCAACCAAATATGTGAAATTTGATTGTTTCATGCGCCAATTCATGCGCTTACAAGTGAATAAAACTTCACATCTACAAAATATATATATATATATATATATATATAGCATTTGTATGTTTTTGATGAATACTTTTTGTAAATTGTAAACACAAATGCCAACCATAGTTTTCTCTGATTATATTTGGCATTTGCAGTTCACAATTTCAAAAATTAATAACATTTTTTAAATTTTATGTAAGATACTTTATTGTAAAATGTATACGCAAAACATAGTTTCTTCTTCAATTTTGCATTTGACATTTACAATTAATAAAAGAATTGAAAACACAGAAGTTAATGGATTTATTTGGATAAAAAGCATAGCTGTACCATTAAGTTTTAAGACCATCTCCAATAGTCCCTCATTTTGAGGGAAAACATCAAAAAATGAAGGAAAATCTTCTTAAATGATACCTCATTTTGAGAGAAAAAATGAAGAGATGAACAGTATCCCTTCAAATTTGAAGGAATGCTATCATCATCCTCATTTTTACTGTTTAACTTTATTTATTTAGAAATTGGTATCTAAACTTTTATATGATAGTATTTTATATCCAAAATAAAGTGGAGTA
Source organism: Thlaspi arvense (assembly GCA_911865555.2). NCBI lineage: Eukaryota > Viridiplantae > Streptophyta > Magnoliopsida > Brassicales > Brassicaceae > Thlaspi > Thlaspi arvense. Next base: position 48,782,154 of record OU466857.2, read on the forward strand.
TTTATATTTAATATTTAAATAAACTTTTTACGTTTTTATTTTATTATTAATAAAAATTTATAAATAAAAATAGTTAAATATATTTTTTAAAATTAAAAATACAATAATATTATAACTAAAAAAATAAGTATATAAAATAATTTGTGGAATTTTAGAAGTTAAAAGATCTTTTACTTAATTGATGATAAAGTAATAAAAAAATATACTTAGAATATTCCATTTTAAAGGAAAAAATGAAAAAAACTGTTGGAGATGCTCTAAAGTTGTAGGCAAAAATAAAGGGATTATGTATCATAATTTATGACAAATACAGTATATATAAATGTAGATAAAAAACTAACAAAGATGTTGTATTGGTAAACAAAACAAAACAAATCTAACAAAAGTGTATGTTAAAAAGAAAACTAACAAAATTAGTAAAAAAAATGAAGACAAAATCAATAATATGGAATAATTGATTTATTATTATTAATAACGCAAAGCTAATATTTTTTTTTTATTATTCACTCTATTAACAAACTAGAGCATATAATTAATATCTATCTCGAGAGTAGTGATGGACTGGGCTTTCTGATTTCATGTGAGAAATATTCACAAGCTGTATATTTATCAAAATACTACATAAACATAATTGTAAATATAGCTTATTCAAATTCGTATAATTTTTTTGACATAGGCGAATGTTTCTTTTGTTTCTACGTAGGCACGGCCTTCATAAAAAGCTACATCCAAAAGCAAACGCAAAACAGAGTTTCTCTTTCCATTTTGCATTTGACATTTACAATTAAAAAAAGATTTGAAGAAAACAGAAGGTAGGTAGTGTGAAGTTAATGCAAACGAAAATGAACAGATCAGGATATTGTTAAACTCCCTAAGAACTATGTTAACATGGTTAAATCAATTCTAATTGAGGCTATCATTAGACTCCACAAACTTTGTTAACATGGTTAAAAATTTAAAATTCAAATCACAGAGCTGGAAAGCACGACCACCATCTTCAATTGCGACGGCGATGGGTTGTTTAGAAAGTGCTTTCTTCAGGGATCCCTCGTTGTTAGCTGGTACATCCTAATATGTGTTGATTGTGACAACTTTAGCGTTTTTCTGCAACAAGAAACCAACAAAAAGTGATATATGAATTATCCATAGGTTGTTAAGAATAAAATCTAATTCGTGATCAAAACAAAAAAACTAATGTATTAACTCTGTTTGTAGCCATTTTCATTCTCTGTTAATAAGATATTGAAACAAGACATTTACAGGTTTAAACTCAAATGTTCTTAGCTTCTAATCAGTTGTAGAATATAGATCATATATCAATTTATTTGTGGAAGATGAGATGCAAACAATGCCATAAGCTAAACAATGATGGGGTTTTGATTGAACAAGGACAAGTCTAACAATCTAACAATGAAATGGAAAGAAAGCATAAACTAAATGCAAGTGGACAAAACTAAACAATAAGCTTAAAACAATGACTAAGCAAGAATTTAAGCAAGTTGACTACTAAAGCAAGAACTAAGCAAGATGATCTTAAAGACAAATAATTAAAAAGCAAGACTCAAGGTTCTAAACAATTTTGGGACAGTGGCTTTCAAGAGTGAAAATGGGGATTTCTAACAAAGGCAATCATCAAGCATTCATAAGCAAGCAATTCTCAATGTTGTACTCCTAGACAAGGTATCTAAAAGAAACTAACTTGACGTCAATAAGCAGTTCATATTTGACAAGATTGAAGTGTCAGACCCACTTGTGATGGCGTATCCTTCAACCACGAGCATAAAGATCAGAACCATTCTAGCCTAAGAGATGTACTAATACAGCAATCATTCTCTCACCCAAGCAAGAATTCAGATCAACTTATCAATCTTGTGAACCAATAAGGACCTAGCTAGCTAAACACTAATCAAGAACATATATTTAAGCACACAGTTGCAACATCCTAACAAAACTAAGCAATGAACATGAATGAGGCAAAGGCAAGATCTTTTAATGCATAATATCTAACCATCAAGCAAGAATCTCAAAACCAGCACTATCTAGCCCTAAGCGAATCATCTAGCAATGGTGAACTATCACTTTGGTGTCACTGAACAAAGGAAACATAGACAGCGCCAAACTATCAAGCCAAATAAGCGAACCATGCTTAGAAAAGAGATAACAAGCCATTTAGTGAACCATATGCATCAATCAATACCATATTCAGTTAAAAGGAGCAAGCTTTATGAACAATAACCACTTTGCAAGAGATGGAGACAACAGATAATAGTTAAATAAGCCTGATCACCCCTTAATCACACCCTAATCACCACTTTCCCTACTTAGAACCCTAAATCTAAAGAAGACTACTCACTAATCATGTTTAATCCCATTTGTTTGGAGTTAAACATAACTAAATCAGATTAAAATGCAAAGATGATAAATCTAAACTACCAAGGTGCAAGAACAAAGATTAAAAGACAAGATTAAACCATATAAATGCAAACTTTACTAAAGATTAAGATCCTTAAGGCAAATCGCCCTTTAAGATTTAGAGAAGAGAGAGTTTTTGATAAAAAGCTAAACTTTGATAAAGATAATGTTTTGTGGCTTCCCTTTTATAGTAGGGAGCCAAAAGAAGCATAAAAAACCTAAAAATAGGATAAGGTCAAAGAAAATAAAGTGGTCAATGTCCGGATAAGTTGCATCGAGGTCGTACAGACGATGTTCTGCTCGATATGCGACCTCGATATGGTATGTGCAGTGCCCATCGGTTTCCTTCCTGGATGCTGGTCCTCGATGCAGACCAACGGCTTGGAATCCTCGTGCTGATCCTCTTCTGCTCGCCCTGCTGCTTACATCGAGCATACGATCAACACCCCCACACTTAGATTTTGCTTGCCCTCAAGCAAACAAACACTTAACATGGTGATGAGGTTTTAAATGGGAACTCAGGCCTTTGAAAATGCTAACAATAAATCAAAATGAAGTCCATGTTCTCAATTCTAAAGTGCACTTGATGGAAGAATACTTTAAACACTTAGCCACTTTCATCACAAAACAAGAATGATCACAAAACTATCAACCTACACACGCTCACCAAATCAAACAACCTTTTTAACATTTAATTATACTCAACCTTTTTAACATGGGAACTCATGCCTTTAAGGTTTAGAGAAGAGAGAGTTTTTGATAAAAAACTAAACTTTGATAAAGATAATGTTTTGTGGCTTCCCTTTTATAGTAGGGAGCCAAAATAAGCATAAAAAACCTAAAAATAGGATAAGGGTGCGGACAAGTTGCATCGAGGTCATACAGACGATGTTCTGCTCGATATGCGACCTCGATATGGTCTGTGCAGTGCCCATCGGCTTCCTTCCTTGATGGTGGTCCTCGATGCAGACCAACGGCTTAGAATCCTCGTGCTGATCCTCTTCCGCTCGCCCTGCTGCTTGCATCGAGCATACTCCACGGGTGTTCTGCTCGATATGCTTGCTCGATATGGACCAGACTTTGCAAGAGCTCCATTTATGACATATTCTTTGATCATGAGCTGCTTTCATCTCCTTCCTAACTCCAAGAAACTCCAAAAAAACCTGAAAACCACTACAAAAATGCACATGTATGCAAATGTATGCAATACTAAACTAAAAGCATGCTAATGTTGATTCTAAATGCAAATGATGCTAAAATGCTAAACTATAATGCAAAAACAGAGGAAAAAATGCATGAAATGCAGCCTAAAATGGTCTAAAATAGCAAGCTATCAACACCCCCACTCTTCGATTTTGCTTACCCTCAAGCAAACAAACACTTAACATGGTGATGAGGTTTTAAATGGGAACTCAGGCCTTTGAAAATGCTAACAATAAATCAAAATGAAGTCCATGTTCTCAATTCTAAAGTGCATTTGATGGAAGAATACTTTAAACACTTAGCCACTTTCATCACAAAACAAGAATGATCGCAAACTAACAACCTACACATGCTCACCAAATCAAACAACCTTTTTAACATTCAATTATGCTCAACCTTTTTAACATGGGAACTCAGGCCTTTAAGGTTTAGAGAAGAGAGAGTTTTTGATAAAAAGCTAAACTTTGATAAAGATAATGTTTTGTGGCTTCCCTTTTATAGTAGGGAGCCAAAAGAAGCATAAAAAACCTAAAAATGGGATAAGGGTGCGGACAAGTTGCATCGAGGTCATACAGACGATGTTCTGCTCGATATGCGACCTCGATATGGTCTGTGCAGTGCCCATCGGCTTCCTTCCTTGATGGTGGTCCTCGATGCAGACCAACGGCTTAGAATCCTCGTGCTGATCCTCTTCCGCTCGCCCTGCTGCTTGCATCGAGCATACTCCACGGGTGTTCTGCTCGATATGCTTGCTCGATATGGACCAGACTTTGCAAGAGCTCCATTTATGACATATTCTTTGATCATGAGCTGCTTTCATCTCCTTCCTAACTCCAAGAAACTCCAAAAAAACCTGAAAACCACTACAAAAATGCACATGTATGCAAATGTATGCAATACTAAACTAAAAGCATGCTAATGTTGATTCTAAATGCAAATGATGCTAAAATGCTAAACTATAATGCAAAAACAGAGGAAAAAATGCATGAAATGCAGCCTAAAATGGTCTAAAATAGCAAGCTATCAACACCCCCACTCTTCGATTTTGCTTACCCTCAAGCAAACAAACACTTAACATGGTGATGAGGTTTTAAATGGGAACTCAGGCCTTTGAAAATGCTAACAATAAATCAAAATGAAGTCCATGTTCTCAATTCTAAAGTGCATTTGATGGAAGAATACTTTAAACACTTAGCCACTTTCATCACAAAACAAGAATGATCGCAAACTAACAACCTACACATGCTCACCAAATCAAACAACCTTTTTAACATTCAATTATGCTCAACCTTTTTAACATGGGAACTCAGGCCTTTAAGGTTTAGAGAAGAGAGAGTTTTTGATAAAAAGCTAAACTTTGATAAAGATAATGTTTTGTGGCTTCCCTTTTATAGTAGGGAGCCAAAAGAAGCATAAAAAACCTAAAAATGGGATAAGGGTGCGGACAAGTTGCATCGAGGTCATACAGACGATGTTCTGCTCGATATGCGACCTCGATATGGTCTGTGCAGTGCCCATCGGCTTCCTTCCTTGATGATGGTCCTCGATGCAGACCAACGGCTTGGAATCCTCGTGCTGATCCTCTTCCGCTCGCCCTGCTGCTTGCATCGAGCATACTCCACGGGTGTTCTGTTCGATATGCTTGCTCGATATGGACCAGACTTTGCAAGAGCTCCATTTATGACATATTCTTTGATCATGAGCTGCTTTCATCTCCTTCCTAACTCCAAGAAACTCCAAAAATACCTGAAAACCACCACAAAAATGCACATGTATGCAAATGTATGCAATCCTAAACTAAAAGCATGCTAATGTTGATTCTAAATGCAAATGATGCTAAAATGCTAAACTATAATGCAAAAACAGAGGAAAAAATGCATGAAATGCAGCCTAAAATGGTCTAAAATAGCAAGCTATCAACACCCCCACTCTTCGATTTTGCTTACCCTCAAGCAAACAAACACTTAACATGGTGATGAGGTTTTAAATGGGAACTCAGGCCTTTCAAAATGCTAACAATAAATCAAAATGAAGTCCATGTTCTCAATTCTAAAGTGCATTTGATGGAAGAATACTTTAAACACTTAGCCACTTTCATCACAAAACAAGAATGATCGCAAACTAACAACCTACACATGCTCACCAAATCAAACAACCTTTTTAACATTCAATTATGCTCAACCTTTTTAACATGGGAACTCAGGCCTTTAAGGTTTAGAGAAGAGAGAGTTTTTTGATAAAAAGCTAAACTTTGATAAAGATAATGTTTTGTGGCTTCCCTTTTATAGTAGGGAGCCAAAATAAGCATAAAAAACCTAAAAATAGGATAAGGGTGCGGACAAGTTGCATCGAGGTCATACAGACGATGTTCTGCTCGATATGCGACCTCGATATGGTCTGTGCAGTGCCCATCGGCTTCCTTCCTTGATGGTGGTCCTCGATGCAGACCAACGGCTTAGAATCCTCGTGCTGATCCTCTTCCGCTCGCCCTGCTGCTTGCATCGAGCATACTCCACGGGTGTTCTGCTCGATATGCTTGTTCGATATGGACCAGACTTTGCAAGAGCTCCATTTATGACATATTCTTTGATCATGAGCTGCTTTCATCTCCTTCCAAACTCCAAGAAACTCCAAAAAAACCTGAAAACCACTACAAAAATGCACATGTATGCAAATGTATGCAATACTAAACTAAAAGCATGCTAATGTTGATTCTAAATGCAAATGATGCTAAAATGCTAAACTATAATGCAAAAACAGAGGAAAAAATGCATGAAATGCAGCCTAAAATGGTCTAAAATAGCAAGCTATCAACACCCCCACTCTTCGATTTTGCTTACCCTCAAGCAAACAAACACTTAACATGGTGATGAGGTTTTAAATGGGAACTCAGGCCTTTGAAAATGCTAACAATAAATCAAAATGAAGTCCATGTTCTCAATTCTAAAGTGCATTTGATGGAAGAATACTTTAAACACTTAGCCACTTTCATCACAAAACAAGAATGATCGCAAACTAACAACCTACACATGCTCACCAAATCAAACAACCTTTTTAACATTCAATTATGCTCAACCTTTTTAACATGGGAACTCAGGCCTTTAAGGTTTAGAGAAGAGAGAGTTTTTTTGATAAAAAGCTAAACTTTGATAAAGATAATGTTTTGTGGCTTCCCTTTTATAGTAGGGAGCCAAAAGAAGCATAAAAAACCTAAAAATGGGATAAGGGTGCGGACAAGTTGCATCGAGGTCATACAGACGATGTTCTGCTTGATATGCGACCTCGATATGGTCTGTGCAGTGCCCATCGGCTTCCTTCCTTGATGATGGTCCTCGATGCAGACCAACGGCTTGGAATCCTCGTGCTGATCCTCTTCCGCTCGCCCTGCTGCTTGCATCGAGCATACTCCACGGGTGTTCTGTTCGATATGCTTGCTCGATATGGACGAGACTTTGCAAGAGCTCCATTTATGACATATTCTTTGATCATGAGCTGCTTTCATCTCCTTCCTAACTCCAAGAAACTCCAAAATACCTGAAAACCACCACAAAAATGCACATGTATGCAAATGTATGCAATCCTAAACTAAAAGCATGCTAATGTTGATTCTAAATGCAAATGATGCTAAAATGCTAAACTATAATGCAAAAACAGAGGAAAAAATGCATGAAATGCAGCCTAAAATGGTCTAAAATAGCAAGCTATCAACACCCCCACTCTTCGATTTTGCTTACCCTCAAGCAAACAAACACTTAACATGGTGATGAGGTTTTAAATGGGAACTCAGGCCTTTGAAAATGCTAACAATAAATCAAAATGAAGTCCATGTTCTCAATTCTAAAGTGCATTTGATGGAAGAATACTTTAAACACTTAGCCACTTTCATCACAAAACAAGAATGATCGCAAACTAACAACCTACACATGCTCACCAAATCAAACAACCTTTTTAACATTCAATTATGCTCAACCTTTTTAACATGGGAACTCAGGCCTTTAAGGTTTAGAGAAGAGAGAGTTTTTGATAAAAAGCTAAACTTTGATAAAGATAATGTTTTGTGGCTTCCCTTTTATAGTAGGGAGCCAAAATAAGCATAAAAAACCTAAAAATAGGATAAGGGTGCGGACAAGTTGCATCGAGGTCATACAGACGATGTTCTGCTCGATATGCGACCTCGATATGGTCTGTGCAGTGCCCATCGGCTTCCTTCCTTGATGGTGGTCCTCGATGCAGACCAACGGCTTAGAATCCTCGTGCTGATCCTCTTCCGCTCGCCCTGCTGCTTGCATCGAGCATACTCCACGGGTGTTCTGCTCGATATGCTTGCTCGATATGGACCAGACTTTGCAAGAGCTCCATTTATGACATATTCTTTGATCATGAGCTGCTTTCATCTCCTTCCTAACTCCAAGAAACTCCAAAAAAACCTGAAAACCACTACAAAAATGCACATGTATGCAAATGTATGCAATACTAAACTAAAAGCATGCTAATGTTGATTCTAAATGCAATTGATGCTAAAATGCAAAACTATAATGCAAAAACAGAGGAAAAAATGCATGAAATGCAGCCTAAAATGGTCTAAAATAGCAAGCTATCAACACCCCCACTCTTCGATTTTGCTTACCCTCAAGCAAACAAACACTTAACATGGTGATGAGGTTTTAAATGGGAACTCAGGCCTTTGAAAATGCTAACAATAAATCAAAATGAAGTCCATGTTCTCAATTCTAAAGTGCATTTGATGGAAGAATACTTTAAACACTTAGCCACTTTCATCACAAAACAAGAATGATCGCAAACTAACAACCTACACATGCTCACCAAATCAAACAACCTTTTTAACATTCAATTATGCTCAACCTTTTTAACATGGGAACTCAGGCCTTTAAGGTTTAGAGAAGAGAGAGTTTTTGATAAAAAGCTAAACTTTGATAAAGATAATGTTTTGTGGCTTCCCTTTTATAGTAGGGAGCCAAAAGAAGCATAAAAAACCTAAAAATGGGATAAGGGTGCGGACAAGTTGCATCGAGGTCATACAGACGATGTTCTGCTCGATATGCGACCTCGATATGGTCTGTGCAGTGCCCATCGGCTTCCTTCCTTGATGATGGTCCTCGATGCAGACCAACGGCTTGGAATCCTCGTGCTGATCCTCTTCCGCTCGCCCTGCTGCTTGCATCGAGCATACTCCACGGGTGTTCTGTTCGATATGCTTGCTCGATATGGACCAGACTTTGCAAGAGCTCCATTTATGACATATTCTTTGATCATGAGCTGCTTTCATCTCCTTCCTAACTCCAAGAAACTCCAAAAATACCTGAAAACCACCACAAAAATGCACATGTATGCAAATGTATGCAATCCTAAACTAAAAGCATGCTAATGTTGATTCTAAATGCAAATGATGCTAAAATGCTAAACTATAATGCAAAAACAGAGGAAAAAATGCATGAAATGCAGCCTAAAATGGTCTAAAATAGCAAGCTATCAACACCCCCACTCTTCGATTTTGCTTACCCTCAAGCAAACAAACACTTAACATGGTGATGAGGTTTTAAATGGGAACTCAGGCCTTTCAAAATGCTAACAATAAATCAAAATGAAGTCCATGTTCTCAATTCTAAAGTGCATTTGATGGAAGAATACTTTAAACACTTAGCCACTTTCATCACAAAACAAGAATGATCGCAAACTAACAACCTACACATGCTCACCAAATCAAACAACCTTTTTAACATTCAATTATGCTCAACCTTTTTAACATGGGAACTCAGGCCTTTAAGGTTTAGAGAAGAGAGAGTTTTTGATAAAAAGCTAAACATTGATAAAGATAATGTTTTGTGGCTTCCCTTTAATAGTAGGGAGCCAAAAGAAGCATAAAAAACCTAAAAATGGGATAAGGGTGCAGACAAGTTGCATCGAGGTCATACATACGATGTTCTGCTCGATATGCGACCTCGATATGGTCTGTGCAGTGCCCATCGGCTTCCTTCCTTGATGATGGTCCTCGATGCAAACCAACGGCTTGGAATCCTCGTGCTGATCCTCTTCCGCTCGCCCTGCTGCTTGCATCGAGCATACTCCACGGGTGTTCTGCTCGATATGCTTGCTCGATATGGACCAGACTTTGCAAGAGCTCCATTTATGACATATTCTTTGATCATGAGCTGCTTTCATCTCCTTCCTAACTCCAAGAAACTCCAAAAATACCTGAAAACCACCACAAAAATGCACATGAATGCAAATGTATGCAATCCTAAACTAAAAGCATGCTAATGTTGATTCTAAATGCAAATGATGCTAAAATGCTAAACTATAATGCAAAAATAGAGGAAATGATCCATGAAATGCAGCCTAAAATGGTCTAAAATAGCAAGCTATCAACACCCCCACTCTTCAATTTTGCTTACCCTCAAGCAAACAAACACTTAACATGGTGATGAGGTTTTAAATGGGAACTCAGGCCTTTGAAAATGCTAACAATAAATCAAAATGAAGTCCATGTTCTCAATTCTAAAGTGCATTTGATGGAAGAATACTTTAAACACTTAGCCACTTTCATCACAAAACAAGAATGATCGCAAACTAACAACCTACACATGCTCACCAAATCAAACAACCCTTTTAACATTCAATTATGCTCAACCTTTTTAACATGGGAACTCAGGCCTTTAAGGTTTAGAGAAGAGAGAGTTTTTGATAAAAAGCTAAACTTTGATAAAGATAATGTTTTGTGGCTTCCGTTTTACAGTAGGGAGTCAAAAGAAGCATAAAAAACCTAAAAAGGGGTAAAGGTGCGGACAAGTTGCATCGAGGTCATACCGACGATGTTCTGCTCGATATGCGACCTCGATATGGTCTGTGCAGTGCCCATCGGCTTCCTTCCTTGATGATGGTCCTCGATGCAGACCAACGGCTTGGAATCCTCGTGCTGATCCTCTTCCGCTCGCCCTGCTGCTTGCATCGAGCATACTCCACGGGTGATCTGCTCGATATGCTTGCTCGATATGCTTGCTCGATATGGACCAGACTTTGCAAGAGCTCCATTTATGACATATTCTTTGATCATTAGCTGCTTCCATCTCCTTCCTAACTCCAAGAAACTCCAAAAATACCTGAAAACCACCACAAAAATGCACATGTATGCAAATGTATGCAATCCTAAGCTAAAAGTATGCTATGTTGATTCTAAATGCAAATGATGCTAAAATGCTAAACTATAATGCAAAAACAGAAGAAAAGATGCATGAGATACAGCATAAAATGGTCTAAAATATCAAGCTATCAACACCCCCACTCTTAGATTTTGCTTGCCCTCAAGCAAAAAACACATAACATGGTGATGAGGTTTTAAATGGAAACTCAGGCCTTTGAAAATGCTAACAATAAATCAAAATGAAGTCCATGTTCTCAATTCTAAATTGCACTTGATGGAAGAATACTTTAAACACTAAGCCACTTTCATCACAAAACAAGAATTATCACAATACTAACAACCTACACATGCTCACCAAATCAAACAACCTTTTTAACATTCAATTATGCTCAACCTTTTTAACATGGGAACTCAGGCCTTTAAGGTTTAGAGAAGAGAGAGTTTTTGATAAAAAGCTAAACTTTGATAAAGATAATGTTTTGTGGCTTCCCTTTTATAGTAGGGAGCCAAAAGAAGCATAAAAACCCTAAAAATAGGATAAGGTCAAAGAAAATAAAGTGGCCAATGTACGGATAAGTTGCATTGAGGTCGTACAGACGATGTTCTGCTCAATATGCGACCTTGATATGGTCTGTGTAGTGCCCAACGGCTTCCTTCCTTTATGATGGTCCTCGATGCAGACCAACGGCTTGGAATCCTCGTGCTGATCCTCTTCTGCTCGCCCTGCTGCTTGCATCGAGCATACTCCACGGGTGTTCTGCTCGATATGGACCAGACTTTGCAAGATCTCCATTTATGACATATTCTTTGATCATGAGCTGCTTCCATCTCCTTCCTAACTCCAAGAAACTCCAAAAATACCTGAAAACCACCACAAAAATGCACATGTATGCAAATGTATGCAATCCTAAGCTAAAAGCATGCTATGTTGATTCTAAATGTAAATGATACTAAAATGCTAAACTATAATGCCAAAATAGAGGAAAAAATGCATGAAATGCAGCCTAAAATGGTCTAAAATAGCAAGCTATCAACACCCCCACACTTAGATTTTGCTTGCCCTCAAGCAAACAAACACTTAACATGGTCATGAGGTTTTAAATGGGAACTCATGCCTTTGAAAATGCTAACAATAAATCAAAATGAAGTCCATGTTCTCAATTCTAAAGTGCACTTGATGGAAGAATGCTTTAAACACTTAGCCACTCTCATCACAAAACAAGAATGATCACAAAACTATCAACCTACACATGCTCACCAAATCAAACAACCTTTTTAACATTCAATTATGCTCAAACCGTGAATCATGCTTATGCAAATGCGAAAGTGTCATTTGGCTAAGGGACAAGGCTTAGTGGAATAAAAATGAACCCACTTCACAAACTGGTCTTGGTGTTTAAAGGGTTCTCATAAGGAAAAGCATGGTTGTGCTTTGGCAAAATGCTAAGGGTCAAAGAACAACTTACACATACAAAAGAAGACTCCCATCTACCCAAGATCTATAAGATTTGTTCCTAACTCTAGCCTATTAGTGTACCCACCTATGTTACCCTCTTTTCAAGAATTTAAGCCCTTTTAAAAACCCAAAAACCTTTCTCCTTCAAGCGCTTTGGAGGACACTTCTTCTTTTGAACTTCAAGTGGTGGCGATTTGCTTCTTTTGAATTTGGCTCCTTTATTTGGTGATGCTGGTGCTTGATTCGCCTTTGGCTTTTTGATTTACTTGTTTTTCACTTCTTGCATCTTCTTTTCTTTTTTGAACATGAGCCTTCTTTCTTTGAGTTTAGAATCGCTATTTCCACCCTTTTGCTTGTGTCACACTCCTTTTTCTTTTGTGCCTTGACTTCTTTTCTTCTTTAACTCTCTTACAAACTAATTCCAAGATAAACCCAAACCATTCCCCAAACATTCTAGCCTATCTAACTCAAGAGTGAGCTAGTTCTAAAATGGGAATACTTCCCTTGTAGTTCCAACCCAACAATTTTTGCTAAGCAACAACCATGATGGAAGAGGCCTCACAAATCACACACTATTAATGTCTTGGCTTGAAAGAAGTTTTAGTTAAGGGTGGGGAAATCTAAATGGATCTTTTAGAGAGTGGCAAAAGAGAATAAGAAGATCCAAATATTTTAAACTATCCATGACATTAATCACAAAAGCATAAGGCATGATAATTGAGAATTCAAATTAGGTTCCACTTAGGAGGCATATTGGATTAATAATTTGGATAAATCCAAATCTATGAAGATTTGAACGAATTTAAAGTTTTAAAACAATTTAAACAAATCCTGTCTCCTAAATTCTCTCAAATACCAACATATGAGGTGGTATTTCAATCTATATATTTCTAACTCTAAATTACCTTTTAAATCATCCCGAATCATTTTTAAAAATAACTCATTAATGAAATCCCAATTTTCCAATAAGGCAAAATTTTAATGAATTTGTATAAATGACTAATCCAATAACCTTGGATTTTAAGTAACTTTTTTAAATGCTACATCCAATAAGAAGGGATTTGAAAAAAAAAACAAAATCATCCCAAATCATTAATCTAATACACCCCACTTAAACAAATGTTGAAATCATTTCAAAGCATGCTTCAGTCTCAAGCAAAGCTCACACAGATGCAAATTCCAAAAGTGGTTCAGCTTTATTTCTAGTTTAACACCATATGCACCAAAGGATTAAAAACAAGGACTTCATTTTTATAAATCACTAGCATTAACAAAGATGTACTATCATAGTTCCCAATTTAAAGAAGAAAACTAGTCCTATATGAATGCATGAAGTCTAAGTCCTACAAGAATGCATGAAAATCAAACTCTTTTTGGGAAGCAATTTTTGGAAAAAAATTCAATTCTTTTGGGTTTTTTCTATGCCTTAGAAGCTATGAAATCATGATGCATGGTTACTACTCTAATATGCAAATGCAAGTGAAAGCATCAGTTCATAATACACCCTCCCCCACATTTAAATTACACAGTGCTTGTGTGATAAAAATGCTAAGGAGAGTGTTCACAAACAGCAAGCAAACAATCGCATGAAACTGAAACAAAAATGTGTGGTATTTACAATAGTTAGTGTGGTGTACCTTACTTCAGGTGGTGGAGTGGTGAGAGTTTGAACTCTCAATGGCATGTGAGGGTGAAACTTCCTTCTCTGATGGAGTTTGCTGTCTAGCCCTTCTCTTCCTTCCTTTTCGCATTGGAGCAGCTACATGAGATGAATGCCTGGCCGGTTGAGAAGCATATGTCCTTGGCCACTCACTGATGTGGAATGAGTGTCTCTCTTGGACTGTAGCCTCTGGTGTGTCCTCAGATATGTCCTCATCAGATCCTCCTCCTTGTGGCTCTGCTTGGGCCGCTTGATCAGTTCTCTTAGCTGATGAAGATCCTCCCAACTTCTTCTTGAGCTTCCTCATTTTCTTCTTCAATGAGCCAACCGATTTCTTGCTTGCTTTGACTGTCTTCAGCAAACCTCTGATGGCTTTGTCCTGTAAGTGGTTCCACCTCCGAAGAAGCCTAATGTGCTTATGTGCAGCCTTTGAATGTTCAGATGTGCAGATCACATCATAAGGGTCAAATGCATAAGGGCGGCTATCATAGTCTTCATGCTCATTCTCCTCCATCCCTTGATGCTGAACCTCTTGTTCTTGATGCTGCTCTTCAATGTCTTCTTCCACATCTGAGTCTCTGATGGTGCTCATGTTCTTCACTTTGCTTGGCCGCATCAATGATGGGTCGGTCCTTGGGTCATAAAGCTCATCTTCTGTTGGCATGAATCGGATGTTCTCATAGGTGAGGAGTGGTGAGATTTTGAACTCTCAATGGCATGTGAGAGTGAAACTTCCTCCTCTGATGGAGTTTGCTGTCTAGCCCTTATCTTCTTTCCCTTTCGCTTTGGAGCAGCTACATAAGATGAATGCCTGCCCGGTTGAGGAGAATGTGTCCTTGGACGCTCACTGATGTAGAATGAGTGTCTCTCTTGGACTGTAGCCTCTGGTGTGTCCTCAGACATGTCCTCATCAGATCCTCCTCCTTGTGGCTCTGCTTGGGCTGCTTAATCAGTTCTCTTGGCTGATGAAGATCCTCCCAACTTCTTCTTGAGCTTCCTCACTTTCTTCTTCAATAAGCTAACCGATTTCTTGCTTGCTTTGACTGTCTTCAGAAAACCTCTGATGGCTTTGTCCTGGAAGTGGTTCCACCTCTGAAGAAGCCTAATGTGCTCATGTGCAGCCTTTGAAGCTTCCGATGTGCAGATCACATCATAAGGGTCAAATGCATAAGGGCGGCTATCATTGTCTTCATGCTCATTCTCCTCCATCCCTTGATGTTGAACCTCTTGTTCTTGATGCTGCTCTTTAATGTCTTCTTCCGCATCTGAGTCTCTGATGATGCTAATGTTCTTCACTTTGCTTGGCCTCATCAATGGTGGGTCGGTCCTTGGGTGGCATGAATCGGATGTTCTCATATGATGTGAATTTGGTTAAGCGCTGCTTGGGCAAGATTATCTTCCTCTTCCTGTTTTCCAGCTCAAACTGATAGCCAAATCCTGTCTCAACAGCTCCTGAAAGGTATCCAATCTTACTGAGATAAGGAACATCTAGGAAGATCATTGTAACATATGGTGTGCCAAGCTCAACTCCAGCACCAAGCAATATAGGAGTGATCACGCCTCCAATGGCTATCTTTGGATTCTTGTCTCTGGTGTTGAAAACCCATTGCTGGCATGCTAGAAATTGCTTCATTAGGATTGTCACAAGACCAACTCCTAAACGCTCTCCTTGGATCTTCCCATGCCTTGTTTCAACCATGATGTTCTTCAAGTCATTCACAAGCAACCCCATCTCTTATTCTTTGACCATACTTTGCTCTTTCCTGTAGAAGAGTGTGCTGGTGAGGACTCTATGAACATATCTGATAGTTGGATGGCGGATGCTAGCACTCTTTAGATGACCAGCTCTATAAGCATCATTCGCTATCTCCTCCCACACATGCCTTAGCTCATCATGCTTGAAGCGCATGTTTTGTGCTCTTGAGCCTTGATCAAATTCAAAAATTTCTTCAAGCTGAGTGAACCCCATGGTGTACCATGCCTTGTTGGCTCGAAAATTGATTAATCCATTGCCAAAGTCTTATTATCCTTCATCATATTCTTCATCAAATTTGTATAAGTAGACTTTGAAGCTTGCAAGGAACTCACAAGAAAGTTGCTTGTAAGTTGGATAGCCAAGACTAGCAAATTTCTCCAGTCCAATGTTGCTCAACAGCTCATCCACTTCAGTCTTGATTGCTAGCTCTCCCAACAGACCAGGATCAGCATATCTTGTAGGAGTGAAGTTTACTCTCCTCATCGCTCTCAAGTAGTCCTTTAGCTTTGGTGCTGCATCTTGGACTGGTTCTTCTTCAACAACTGGCCTTTTTCCCTCAGCCCTGTTTCTTGTAGCAGCATTTGAGTCAGAAATCTTCTCATTTCCCCTAGTGTTCGTAATAGTACCTGAAAATGCAATCATTGAAGCAAAAATTTGTATACTATCCTTTGAGAGAACTGTGCAGAAAATTAATTTTCAAAATTCAAGCAGGCACTGGAAAAGTCTGTAAAAATTCACACTGATTACCAACAAACAGAGTTGAATTTAGCGAAACATTTCCCACAGTAACAAGCGGCGACTAGAGCAAATTCAAGCATATGCAGCAAAAACATTATTCTCTCTCCACCAAACTATGAAAATGCATCAGATCCACCATTACTAGTCTAATAATAAACATTTCAATAGTCAATATGCTGGAAAACAATAGCATGCCTAGATTTGCCAGAATCTAAACATAATGTCAAACTAAGCACAAAAACAGCAATTCTCAAACATTTCAACCATATATATTCAAAGAAGAGCAACAATGGTGACATGCAA
Source organism: Thlaspi arvense (assembly GCA_911865555.2). Taxonomy (NCBI): domain Eukaryota; kingdom Viridiplantae; phylum Streptophyta; class Magnoliopsida; order Brassicales; family Brassicaceae; genus Thlaspi; species Thlaspi arvense. Next base: position 48,798,841 of record OU466857.2, read on the forward strand.
ATCAAAACCGTAAAAAAATTGTGCAAAACAACCTTAATCAATCATTCTAATGCATCCTACTTCAATTTGCAAAGATTAAACTCAAGAAACAAGGAATCTAGCAAAGTTTACCTTAATTCTTGAACAAAAAGATGAAGTTCTAGGACAAAGAATGCAAGAGAGAAAGAAAAGATGTTTGCCAGTGGGTGTTTAGCTCGATATGGATGTGTGGAGAGAGATGAAAATGCTAGTTTTAAGGCAAGAGGATAAGGGAAATCTAAAATAACTAAGGATAATGCAAGAAAATCTCATTTAAAATTCAAAAAATGCATGTGAGGGGGAAAGAAAAGATTCTTATACTAGCCATCAAGGCCCACAAAAAGGTTTTACTCGATTTACCCATGTAAAAATTTCAAAAATGTTTTACACGGATCATATCGAGCAAAACACTCGATGTGGTACCTCGATGTGTACCATATCAGGGACGTCGGGTCTTGTGGCTTAGCGATGATGCTCCTTTGCCTAGGGGGTTCCGTGTTGTGGTCAGCTTCCCTTTCAAGGCACCTTGCATCGAGCAGTCTCAGTAGGTGTTCTGCTCGATGCTGTTGCTCGGTGTAGGGAGACACTTCGGCTTGCATGATCCTTCCCGTGGGCAGTGCATGGCATCATCTGGATGCTTGTTCTTGGCTTGGCAATTCTGCATCGAGCAAACATGTTGGTGTTTTGCTTGATACTACACCTCGATGTGGAACGTCTCGTACTCGGTTGCAGTTTTCCTCGGTGGTTATCGTACTGGACGTCGTCTTGCATCGAATTGGCTGATAGCACCCATATCGAGCAGAACCTTGGATGTTCTGCTCGATGCTACTCCTCGATGTGATCTCCACCGTGCATCTTGGTCAATGTGCAGTCCACGCTCCTCGGTATACGGACTGGGGTTTCAGGAGCGATTACATCGAGCAGGGCTTTTGGTGTTTTGCTCGATGCTACACCTCGATGTGATCTCCAGGGTGCAATCTGCTTGGTGTACAAACTGCTCCCTCCCCGAGATAAGCTGTATCGAGCAGCAATGACAAATGTTCTGCTCGATATGGTACCTCTGTATGAAAACAGAGTTTTCTTTCCTTGGCCTTTAAACGATTCTACACATCTATGGACCTATTCTTTGACTTCTGAAACACTAAATAAAGACGTTAGTAATGAAAGAAAGCATATATTTACAAGGATAGTCATGGGATTACCTCCCAAGTGTGCTTGTTTTAAGTCACTAAGCTTGACTTTGATGGTTTGAGGGCTAGTGAGAAGAAGTTGATGGAGCTGGTGCTCCTTCCTCTTTTTTTTTTTAAATCCAAGTGCCCACTGACATCAGTTTCTTCTTGTCACGAGCTGTCTTCCTGTTTCTCCTCTTCTTGACACTTGGTGTGATCAAAAGCTTCACTTCTTTGGTGATCAAGCCTTCATCCTCTTTCAAACCATCTTCAAGCTTCAACTCAGTGTCAAGCTTCTGCTCTGGCTCATCAGGGAGAGTGTCTCTCATCAGCATGTTCATTGTGAAGCTTATAGCATGCTCCACACGCTCTAAAAGTTGCTGTTGCTCACTCTCATCTTCAACAATTGTTCCAGAAAAATCTATAGAGGGAGAGACAATCTTGTAGACCTTGAACTCATCAACATTCTTCAAAATCACAGAGCCTCTCTTGAAGTCTAATTGAGCTCCTGCTGGTTCCAAAAATGGTGTTCCTAGAAGAAGTGGCACCTCTCTTGAATATGTCTTCTCCATAACCATAAAATCTGTTGGCACCAAGCAATTCCCAATCTTCAAAGAGAAATCCTTTACCATGCCCAAGGGTTTTGTTGAGGTGTTATCCACAAAAGTGATAGAGGCTTTGCAGGGCTTCAACTCCTTGATTCCTAAGGTTTGGCTTAAGTGGAGAGACATGGCATTCACAGTTGAACTTGAATCACACAAAGCTCCAACATTGTCTAGCATCTCAAGCTCACAAGTGATGAGAAACTATCCTAGATTGGGAAGCTTTGTCAATGTCTTCAGCTCCTTTTTTCTCCTTAGATTAGCCTCCACATTCTCTAGAATTGGTTCCACTACTTCCAGATTGTCAAAGACTTCTTTGAGGAACCTGATTTGATCATTCACTTCAAGCAAAGTGGTGCCATGAGGAAGCTTTATTCCAGCGTCTTATATGTCCTTCCTGAACTTTGAATAGACTGCCATCTGAGCCTTTGTAAAAAAGCATTATGGGGTAAGGGATTGGTGGTTTATAAGCTTGAAATTCAGGAGCTTTACCCTTCTCATTTCTGCTTGAGGAACTGCCCTTTTGGCGATCATACAACTCCTTGAAGTCTTCAGGGCTTTCTCTTGCCAAGACCATCAAAGCGTGGTATGTCTCTACAAGCTCTTTATCAGCTTCACTGAGCTCTGGTTTGGCTTCTTATTCTGGAGCAACTAAGGCTTTCACAGCCTCTTCCTTCTCAGCAGCTTCTTTTGCAGCTCTTTCTTACTCTTCTTCTCTGTTCAAACTTTCATCTAGCACTTGGAGGAACTTCTCTACAATAGCAACAGCTTCTTGATCATCAATGGTGACATTGATGACATTCCCCCCATACTCAGCCTTTAACATGTCCACATGTAACAGCATCTCCTGAAGCATAATGCCAAAGTCTTCCAATGAAACATCTTCATCATCAAACTCTTCATCCTCTTCAGCAAGCAAGTGGCAGAATTCCTTAGGATTGGCTTCACTTTTTCCTGGTAACTGATTCTGAGGTTTTGAAGATGAAGCTCCTTTTCTCTCTAGAGACTTGACTCTTTAGTTCAGAGCATCTAACTTGCAATTCAGGTCGTACGTAGTGGCGTCTATCTTGTTGTGCACTTCAGCAAACTTCTTGTGCAGCTCTATTGTCGTGTTGGCTTGATCAGTTAACAACTGTTGCATCATCTGCTTCAAATCAACATCTTGAGTGCTATAAGAGGTTTGTGTATTGCCAAAACCTGGTGGGACAAAAGCTGGTCTTGGCTGAAAGTTAGCTTGTTGAAAATCGCCCTGAAATGGTGGTCTTGGAGCAAAGTTGTTCTGCTGGTTGAAAGGAAAAAAAGGTTTGGTTCCTTGGTTTTGTTGAGCAGCTTGTGATGGATATACTTGATCCTGAGGGTTAGCCACGTTCGTGCTTCTATAAGAGAAGTTGGGATGATTCCTGTAGTTGTTAAAACCGCCTCCTTGTTGATTCATGTAGAAGGCTTCTTCTTCCACTACTGTCCCATATTCCTCTTGTGTAGCAAGACTATCACAAACAAAACTGACATTCTTGAAGACACACTCAGCAGCTTGTCTAACTTGTTACTCAAAGCTTTAATCTCCTTCTTTGTTGTCCTCTCACCTTCAGCACATACAACAGCTCTAGATGTTCTGTCATATTCATCACCATAGTTTCCATCAGAAAGTGCCAAGTTCGCCACAAGAGCTAGACCATCAACAACAGTATTTCCCATGAAATTTCCATTTGATGCTGTATCTAAGAGCATCCTGTACTTTGGCGTCATTCCTCTATACAAAGTAGACAACAAGCTTTCATTTGTGAAACCAACCGCTCCCAAGCTTCAGCGAATGTCTCATTCCCATGCTGAGTGAAACTGCTTATGGTGTTCCTTAGCTTTGCTGTTCTGGTGGAGTTGAAAAAATTGTTGAGGAAAGCTGTCTTACATTCATCCCAAGTAGATATAGAGCCTTGTGCAAGTGTCTTCCCCACTGATGTGCTTTGTCACCTAAACTGAAAGAAAACAAGCGCAGCTTCAAAGAATCTTCAGAGACTCCTTGAATCTTGGTCATACCTGATAGAGAACTTTTTTCACAGTTCTAAATATCAATCCTAAAGCCTCTTGGTGTTGCTGTAGTATTTTAGGTGTCAATCCAGCCTAGGATGATGAAAGATACTAGGAATGCAAGAGCAAAGTAAATCTAAGTCAAATTCGGGTAAATGGATGAGAAATTTAACAAAAACTAAATGCAATACGAAATGAGCAAGAAAACAATTTAAAAATCCCTCTTAAGGGTTAGCAACTACTAGAAGAAAACTAGGAATTTAAAGTGCAAGACTACTAATTATGAAAATTCGAAATCTAAAAACAGGCAAATGAGGCTATTTCTAGCAACTTAGAATAATAACTTTTAAATCTAAAAGAGAAAGCTTTTGAAATTACTTAAATGATAAATAACTGATTCAAGGATGAGGTTCATGCTTAGAGAAGCTCAAGGTTCGATCTTGGTTTGCAAAAAGTAAATCTACACATTTCTAAATGAGCTATCCTTAAGCCTAAGAAGCAATCTTCCCATGGCTTGTGGGTAAGATGAGTTCCTCTCATCATTCATCCTCTCCAAACCCATGGCTTGTGGTGGAAAAGGATGGTTGATGGAGCTGAAGCACGGATCTTAGCTTAGCCTAACTAGCCCTCACTTGCCACTTCCGTGGTCTTTAAGGCATACTAGTCTCTTGGTTTGGACATAAGAGATTTCCTAAATTCTTATGAGATAAGGAAATCTCTTGGATCATAAAGCCTCTCTCAAGGTCTTTAAGCATTTGATACTCCAAACCAAGAAATGATAAAGTTAAGAACAAGAAAATACCAAGATCTAACCTTTAAAACCTTCCTAATCACCTCATCCTTAAATCCTAAAGAACTACTCTATTATCATTTTCAAATCCCTCTTAATCATGAGATAAGAGGAGTTAAATATGATTAAGATAACAAGAAAGAAAGATTAAAGCTTAAAGAGAAGTTCTTAAATTCAAAATCAAAGTTTTTACAAAAGATAAAGCTTGAAAAATGGAAAAATATGTTTTAATGGTGATCCACAAAACCAAAAAATAGGGATGGAGACTGTAAAATTCGTGGATGCCTCTAAAATTTAGGTCTAGACTGTTCATAAAGGACCACAAAAATGGTCCCCTCACTAAAAGACAAAGTGTGAGCTGTCCAAGGAAGGAAGCAGAAATCTGGACCGAAGATCGACCTGCCTAGTCGATCTGGTGGTCGATCTGAGCTGGAACGAGTGGCCTTGGTCGATCTGGTGGTCGATCTGAGCTGGATCGAGTGGCCTTGGTCGATCTGGTGGTCGATCTAAGGGTTGATCTCAGGCTGAAACGACTTGGATGGTCGATCTGTGGCTCGATCTCAGCCTACTTCTTTTTGACTGAACTTTTTCTTGACTCCCAGCAACTCCTAAGCTCTTCTTTTGACTCCTTGTCCATGCTCAGCATCCAACACAGCTCCATGTACTCCATATTACCTAAAAACAATGCATATATGCAAGAAATATGCAAATGCTAATGCAAATATGTCTAAAAACTAAAATGGAGCAAAAGTTGCAAATAATCTAAATATGAATGCAAAATCTATCATAAATGAGTGCTAAAATATGCTAAATTATGAGTTTATCAACTCCCCCAAACTTGCCTTTTTGGTTGTCCTCAAGCAAACAAAGACAAATCCGAGAGAGAGGTTTAAAAATGGGGGTTCAAATTTCTTGAAAAAGTGTTTTTCAAATGAATCATCTCAATGATCCTTGTTCTTAATTCTAGGATGTAGTATACAAACTCTACTTCAAAGAACTTAGCCATATTCATCACATGTTGAATTTCAGATCATGACTCTCATATTCCAAACAATCCAAGAATCCTAACCTTTAACATTCAATTAATGATCAAACCGTGAATCACACTCATGCACTTAGAACAGAATACATTTGGCTAAGGACAAGGTTATGAGACAAAGATTATCTCATTCAAGTGGGTAATTCAAACAATGGGTTATCTCAAAAAGGATTGAACTTATGCATAATGCTAAAGGTAAAGACAATTGATGCATACATGACTAGACTCTCATCTACCCATATACACTAACAATGATCCTAAACCCCTCTCATTTTCTTTCTTTTTCAAGCTCACTCACCCTCTAGAAACTACCCAAACAACAAGGCAAGAAGCCAAGCATAACCCACAAAAACAGAAAACATCTTTACTCTTCTTAGGCTAGTGGTGGTCAAACACAAACTTAAAGCTCTTTCTTTAAATCTTGGTAGCTACATGAATTTTTTTCGAAAAATTTTGAAATTTTTTCTGATTTTCTATGCAAATTTATATGCATCAAGACTCAAATATGCTTAAAGGGAAAATAAGAAAACAAAACACAAAATTAAATCTCTCAACCTCTCCCCCAAAACTTAAATTACACAGTCCCTTGTGTAATAAAAGTTCAAGAGAGACCATCAACAAGAAATAAAATTCAAAAAGCCAAGAATTCATGATATATACAAGGTTTTGGAATGGTGTACCTTGGGCTGTGTTGTGGATCGAGCTGGAGGATCGATCTGTGGGTCGTTCTGGGCAGAAGATCGAGTGTATGTACTCGATGTATCTCTCGATCCTGTCCTGAATCGACCTTGGCCGGTCGATCTAGCCATCGATCTTCCGGACATGCTTCAGTTTCTTGCCTTTTAGAGTTTCCAAGAACGTGCCTTTGAATCTCCATCTTCCTTGGTCATGTTGAGGCTTGTATCACCAGGCTCATACTCATCATAGAACCATCCCTCAAATGTGTGCATCCTTATCTCCTCACAGGGTAGCTTCCATGGATCCTCAAGGCTCTCTTCCTCGGTCATGTTGAGGTTTGTATCACCAGGCTCATACTCATCATAGAACCATCCCCCAAATGTGTGCATCCTTATCTCCTCAAAGTGTAACTGCCGTGGATCCTCAATGCTTTCTTCATTGGTGAGGGTGAAACCGAGATGCTTGGCAAAAGGTTGTTCTATTGGAGATTCTTCTTCTTCACTCTCCTTGGAGGCTACTGCAATGGGACTCTCCTTTGTATCCTTCCTGGGAATGAGTTGCATTTGTGTTTCTTTCTTGGTGGGGGGCTCTTGCTCAACAAATGAGCTCTCACTAGCATCCTCTAAACATTCAACAACCGAACTTTCTTCACAAGGATCTTCAAATCTTTGCTCAAGATGTTCATCAACAATGTACCTAAGAAGAGCTTCAAGTTCTTCAGCTTCTTGTTGGAATTCATCATTGGTGAGAGCTTTATCCTCTTGTTCCCCATTCCCTTGTATGATTTCGGTGTTGATAGACTCCACATGTGTTGTTGCAGCAACTCTTGAAAATGTAGCAGGAGAGCCTAGTTCGAAGTCAAGCATGCTAATGCTCTCATTAAGCTGTTCTTGCTGCTCTAAAAGCAGCTTCATCATGTTGAGAGTTTCTTCCTCTTTAGAGATGTAAGAAGAATAGGCTGCTCCTTGCTGCTCCAAAAGCAACTTCATCTTGTTGAGAGTTTCTTCCACCTTAGAGATGTGGGAAGAATAGGCTGCTCCTTGCTCGTCCTCCATGTCCCAAGATTGGTATCCCTCACCATATTCATAGTGAATCTCTTGAGCAGAATGTTCATCCATAAGCCCTCTTAGATAAGTGGATGACTTTTCAAATCCATGGTTACTTGTTGGGTCCCAAGCCATCATTCTCTCTTGATTCGCTAATAAAGCCTCAAACATTGATGCTATATCCGAATCCATACTGTCTTCCTTGTGATTGTGCCTTGCAAAAAGAACACACTTGAAAGAGAGTTAGTAACCAAAATGAAAAATAAAAACATAGTCTATACTAAGCTCCAAATCCTAGTAATTTCAGCAAAACCTAAGTTAGCAACGGCGCCAATTGATAGAGAACTTTTTTCACAGTTCTAAATATCAATCCTAAAGCCTCTTGGTGTTTCTGTAGTACTTTAGGTGTCAATCCAGCCTAGGATGATGAAAGATACTAGGAATGCAAGAGCAAAGTAAAGCTAAGTAAAATTCGGGTAAATGGATGAGAAATTTAACAAAAACTAAATACAATATGAAATGAGCAAGAAAACAATTTTAAAAATCCCTCCTAAGGGTTAGCAACTACTAGAAGAAAACTAGGAATTTAAGACTACTGATTATGAAAATTCGATATCTAAAAACAAGCAAATGAGGCTATTTCTAGCAACTTAGAACAATAACTTTTAAATCTAAAGGAGAAAGCTTTTGAAATTACTTAAATGATAAATAACTGATTCAAGGATGAGGTTCATGCTTAGAGAAGCTCAAGGTTCGATCTTGGTTTGCAAAAAGTAAATCTACACATTTCTAAATGAGCTGTCCTTAAGCCTAAGAAGCAATCTTCCCATGTCTTGTGGGTAAGATGAGTTCCTCTCATCATTCATCCTCTCCAAACACATGGCTTGTGGTGGAAAAGGATGGTTGATGGAGCTGAAGCACGGATCTTAGTTTGGCCTAACTAGCCCTCACTTGCCACTTCTGTGGTCTTTAAGGCATACTAATCTCTTGGTTTGGACATAAGAGATTTCTTAATTCTTATGAGATAAGGAAATCTCTTGGATCATAAAGCCTCTCTCAAGGTCTTTAAGCATTTTATACTCCAAACCAAGAAAGGATAAAGTTAAGAACAAGAACATACCAAGATCTAACCTTTAAAACCTTCCTAATCACCTCTTCCTTAAATTCCAAAGAACTACTTTATTATCATTTTCAAACCCCTCTTAATCATGAGATAAGAGGAGTTAAACATGATTAAGATAACAAGAAAGAAAGATTAAAGCTTAAAGAGAAGTTCTTAAATTCAAAATCAAAGTTTTTACAAAAGATAAAGTTTGAAAAATGGAAAAAGATGTTTTAATGGTGATCCACAAAACCCAAAAAATGGGAATGGAGGCTGTAAAATTCTTGGATGCCTCTAAAATTTAGGTCTAGAGTATTCATAAAGGACCACAAAAATGGTCCCCTCACTAAAAGACAAAGTGTGAGCTGTCCAAGGAAGGAAGCAGAAATCTAGACCGAAGATCGACCTGCCTGGTCGATCTGGTGGTCGATCTGAGCTGGAACGAGTGACCTTTGTCGATCTGGTGGTCGATCTGAGCTGGATCGAGTGGCCTTGGTTGATCTGGTGGTCGATCTAAGGGTCTATCTCAGGCTGAAACGACTTGGATGGTCGATCTGAGGCGCGATCTCAGCCTATTTCTTTTTGGCCGAACTTTTTCTTGACTCCCAGCTACTCTTAAGCTCTTCTTTTGACTCCTTGTCCATGCTCAGCATCCAACACAGCTCCATGTACTCCATATTACCTAAAAACAATGCATATATGCAAGAAATATGCAAATGCTAATGCAAACATGTCTAAAACCTAAAATGGAGCAAAAGTTGCAAATAATCTAAATATGAATGCAATATGAATGCGAAATCTATCCTATATGAGTGCTAAAATATGCTAAATTATGAGTTTATCAATACCACACACCTTATCAAACTGGTCCAGATGATCCAAAGGGTCTTCATTGGGCAGGCCATGGAATATGTTGCTTTGCACCATTTTGATCAGCCCAAGCTTGATCTCAAAGTGGTTTTGATGCACAACTGGAGCGTGAATGCCATTCCTATTGTGGTGGGTATCAGTCGCATCACCAGCTCCTATTGGTCTTGCAGCTCTAAGTGCGTGAACTGGTACTCGCAATCCCCGAACTCCAGCCGCTTGGTTCAAAGCATCTTATGCTTCATCTATGTGTGCTGCAGTTTGTTGTAATGGTGCTTGTCCAAAAACACCAACATGTTGTAACTGAGCTTCTTGCTTTGCCATCCTCTGTCCTTATTTCTCTTGAACTCTTTGTCTTACAGCTCTTCTCCTATAAATGTTTTCAATGAAAGGAGTCAGATTTGATTAGCCTTTAGACCTTAACTTGCTTGATTGTGAACTCTATGTCTTGGAATCAGCATTGATAGCTTGTTTTCTTGATCAGTGATGTTTGAAACAACCTTAGTTAGCCTTTGAATTCCCCAAAGTCAATAACCACATCTAAGAACTTGCCTTCTCTTATTTGAATATCGAATTTTGTTAAGTGCTCTGTTTTGTTCATTGGTCATTGCTAAACTGTTATTCTTTGAGTTCTCTTTTGTGTATGATCATTTAGGTTGTTAGTTTAAGTTGTGTAAGCAGCAAATCTTCTTTAAATCCACCTGACTTAGAGTCTTCTGCTTGCAACTCTAGTGTTATTCATCATAACCCCTTGGATTGACATAAAAACCTATCTATGCTGCAACTGACTAGTACAAGCATTTGGTGATTGCCACCAAGACATAAAAAGTCTTGTATCAATTTGGCGCCGTTGCCATAGGGGTTACAGTTTGGATCATTAGAGTTTGTGGAATCTTTAAGATCAGGTTTTACTTGTATTTGGTTACTAATCATCCTACACTCTCATTGCTGTTTTTCTGGTGTATGAACTTAAGATCCAGAGGTTCTAGCAACTTAGTGGACTTCATAGACAACATCAATCTGTTGGACAGAGGTCAGAGAGCAAGAAATCAGCAGGAAAGACAGCAACACTTGGAGAGACTGGGGATGAACAATCATGAGCCATATGATGTGGATGATATGAGGTCCCAAGGTCCTCAAGGAGCAGCTGGTGCTCAAGGTCTACAAGGTTAACAGGGAGTTCAGGGCTTGCAAGGAGAGCAAGGCCCTAGAGGCGTAGCTCAGCCTCCAAGAGTAGTCAGACCCGTAGGCGCAGGTGATGCACCGAATGCCTACAACAACAGAACATGGATCATTCCTCCAACAGTTCAGAACAATAACTTTGAGATTAAATCTGAATTGATCTCAATGGTTCAGGGAAGCAAGTTCCATGGGTTACCACTTGAAGACCTAATTTTGATAGACTCTGCTCTCTAACCAAGATAAATGGGGTAAGTGAAGATGGCTTCAAACTAAGGTTGTTCCCATTCTCTCTTGGGGATAAAGCTCACCAGTGGGAGAAAAACTTGCCTCAAGGAAGCATCACTAGTTGGGATGAGTGCAAGAGAGCCTTTTTAGCAAAGTTCTTCTCTACTTCAAGGACTGCTAGGATAAGGAATGAAATCTCAGAGTTTGCACAGAGGAACAATGAAAGCTTTGGTGAAGCTTGGGAAAGATTCAAGGGCTACACACTGCAGTGCGCACACCATGCCTTCTCACACGCCTCTCTGCTCTCAACTCTCTACAGGGGCGCCTTGCCTAAAATCCGAATGCTCCTGCACACTGCATCAAATGGGAACTTCTTGTCAAAAGATGTGGATGAAGTATTGGAGCTTGTTGAGAATCTAGCTTAGTCTGATGGAAACTATAATGAAGAGTTTGACAGAGCTCCAAAAAGTTCTAAGGATGAGCTAAAGTCTAGCAAGAAGAAGATCAAGGCTCTACATGAGAAGTTGGATCTGTTGCTAAGAGAGAAGAAGAAGTTAACTTTGTTGGTGACTTGGTTCAGCTTGATAATCAAGAGACTTGCCAAGTTGAGGAGATGAACTATCTTGGTAATCAAGGAGGCTCCAATGGGTATGGCAACTACAGACCTATCTTACAGAAGCAACAATGTTGCAAATCCTCAAGACCAAGTGTACCCACCTCAAGAACAACATCAAGCTGATCCAAGACCTTTTGTTCCCTACAACAACAATCAAGGTTTTCAACAGAGGAACAACAACTTCCAGCCTAGAGCGCCCTATAACCCTCCAGGATTCAATGCTCAAGCTCCAGCACAAGTTTCCTCAATCTCCCAAGATCCTGAACTCAAAGTTCTGATGCAGCAAATGATCAACAATCAGGTCAACACAACCTTGGAAATGAACAAAACATTTGCTGAGGTTCATAACAAGATTGATTATGTGCATGTGGAGTTTACCAACAAGTTTGATGGCTTAACTGCAAGGGTGAAAACCTTAGAGAACAACAAAGGAGTTGCAACAGGACCACACCATCAAGGTAATCTCCCTGGAAAATGTGAGATGAACCCAAAGGAATACTGCCAAGCTGTTGAATTTCTTGATGCTTTCACCTCTGAGGAAGATGCTATTATAGATGAGTTTCTGTCCATGATCAATGAGGACATTGATGAACAAAGTGAGGGAGAGGAACTTGTTCAATTTTCTGATGCCAAGAAGGAAGCTCAAGCTGATATGTTCCCAACTTATCAACCCGACATTCCATTTCCAGGAAGGTTCAAGGAGCTGATAGTCAAGATGTATGAAACTCTCTATGCTGCTTAAATGGAAATGAGAGGTTTAAATGCTGAGGAGGAGCTTGATAAACTGAGAGCTAAGGCTAAAGCATCAGAAGTTAAAGAGCTGAACATCAAGACGCTTGGAGATCCAGGTTGCTTCACACTACCTTGTGAGCTTAAAGGCAAGACGTTCAGGAGCTGTTTGTGTGATCTAAGAGCTAGAATAAATATACTGCCATCCTCTACAGCCAAAGAGTTAGGCTACACCAAGTTTTAACTAAGTAATGTCTCTCTTACCATTGCTGATGGGACTGTGAAGATGCCACTAGGAGCTCTCAAGGATGTGCCTATACAGATAGAAGGAGTGACTATACCAACTGACTTCTTGGTGCTAGATGTTGAGGGGCAGATTAAGAATGCCACCATCCTTGGAAGGCCGTTCCTAGCTTCAGATGGCGCCATATTTGATGCTAGAGAATGCACAACTGAGCTGAGGCTTACCAAGGATAAAGTCTTGAGGTTTGACAGCAAAGGCAACAAGCTAGAGCATGATCATGCTTTCTCTATGGAACTGAAAAATGTGAAAGGAGGTGACAAAAACAGGCCAGAGTTTGAAGGTTACCAAGGAGAGAGCTTTGATGGTTGCTGTTTGTCAAGACTGTTTGAAGACACCACTGAAAAAGAGGTCCTTGAAGTGGTTTGTTACAAGAAGATGAATCAAATCAAGTTTGTTACTGGAGAAAGAGGGGTGGTCTTGAAGCCCTTTTGTTCTAAGGATGGTGAATTCTGCTACATGCTGGAGCAAGGAGGCAAATCTAAGCCTTTTGCTGAGATGAGGACTGATGGGGTCACCAACAAGATCAAGAGGAGCAAGAAACCACCAAGGAGTTCCAAGACTCCTTCTCTTTACCTCAACTAAAGAGGTAATCAAACTCAAGCTAAGTGACTTTAAACAAGCACATTTGGGAGGTAGTCCCATGGTATCCTTTGTATATATTATGCTTTTTAGTTCAATTTTATGCTTTGTTAGTGTTTTTAAAAGCAGGAGTTTGGTTTGGGGCTTGAGAAGGTGTTTGGGGAAACAACATATGCATTATGGCTAGTGATCACTTTTATCGATCAAGCCAGATGGATACAGGCCTATCGGTCATGACCATCGATCAAATGTGATCGATACTGTTGGACCAGAGGTGCATCGGGCAACTCCATCGATCAAAAGTGATCGATGGAGGGAAAAAGACGCCCGCAGGGTTTCCATCGATCACACCTATCGATCAAATTTGATCGATGGGAAACCATTGGATGTAGTATCGATCAAGTGTATCGATCAAATATGATCGATGGAAACAAAACGAGTGCACCATCGATCAGATGCATCGACCAAAAATGACCGATGGGAATGGGCAAGTGCCTATTGATCACATGTATTGATAAAAAATGATCGATACCAGCCTATCGATCACTTCCATCGATCAAAAATGATCGATAGGCCGTGCGAGGTTAGACTTCTGATTTTCAAAAAAATTTCCCTCTCTTGGCTTGGAGCCAAGGGAATTTGAGTTTAAATTTTTGGCTCCTCCCTGCCATTCTGACCCACTTCTGAGCATCTTTTGTTTTTGGCCCCCATTCATTTGATTCCTTTGGTTCCCCACAAGGCTCTATATAAGCCATGTACACCCTCTTCACTCTTCACACTTTATTTTCTCTCTTCTCTCACTTAGCCAAGAAAATTTCTTAGCTTTTCTCTCTTTCATTTGTCTCTTTTAAGTGCTCAGAAGTCCTTAAAGATTTGCTTTCTTAAACTATTCAGCTCTTGTTTTTATGCATTGATCTTGTTTAAAGCTTTTGAATATTTTGTATTAAGAGCTAGTTTTGTTTAGTTTAAGGTGCTTGTTTTGATTTTTGCATGGTGGAATTTGTAATGTTTATGATTGATTACTGTTCATATACTTAATTGCTTGCTTGCATTGAATTCACTTTGCATAATCATGTTTAACTTTGTTTAAAGCCACCATGCTAGGTTCATATGCATAATGATTTGAACTGGTTAAGGACTCTAGCATGTTTATGACTTTTAGCTTCTGAATTCTCTTAGTTCTTTAAAGGTTTGATCTTGTTTAATTGCTAGTTTAACCTCTATAGATTTGAGAAATTTTTTTTAAGAGCTTTTAGTCATTGCTTTTCAACCTTAGCTCATCTACTTATTGGTTCTTCAAGCTTTGTTCTTGTAGGTACCATGGGGAGAACTACAACTGCTGCTGGGAACAAAGGCAAATCACCACAAAAGGAAGCGCCCTCTTCTCCACTTACCAGAAGACACAAGGGAAAGAGTGTGGCTGATGGGCAATCATCAAAGGCAGCTGGAAAGAAGCCTGTTGAGAGCAAGGCTGCCAAGTCTAAAGGGAAGGGAAGGGCTGCGGAAGAAGCCTCATCCAAGGAGCCAAGTGCAAGAGAACTCATGGAGCACTTCAATCAGTGCACTTTCAAGCTTACAAGATTTCCTTGTGCTTCCAAAATGAAGACACTTGTGATATATGTAGATTGCAAGAAGATCTTTAAAAACATGGGGCTTGGCGATTTCATGGAGAGACCACTTTCTGCCTACAAGCATCTCAATTATCAGTTTCTTTCCACTTTCAAGGGGGTGAGCTATGAGGAGAGTGAGCTTCCCAATGGATATGGCTGGATCTCTTTCAAGCTTGGCAAGCAAAGGTACACAGAAAAATTCTTTGAGATCTCTTAAAGCCTTGGGATGTACCCTTTTGTTGATAAGAGAGACCACTTCAAGATCAGCATGAGGCAGCACAAAATGCTATGGGAAGTCATTGGGATTGGCAACTACAAAGCAGGAGTTACAAAGAACCAGCACCTAAATCATCTAGCTATGAGATATGCTCATAAGGCTCTTACAAACACATTCTTTGCAAGGAAAGAGCCTAGCAATTTAACAACAAAGGAGCTGGACTTCATGTACAATGCAATGCAGCCACTTGTGAGCTCCACCAAGGATGGAGTACCTCTGGGGCCGCCAAGCAAGTACCCTTGCTATGTGACTATGCTGATGGAGCAGCTCTTTACCTATAGAAGCTGGGTCTCGAACAAGGGGAAGAAGGAGAAGATTCCCCAGCTGCACATTGGAGGAGTTGTGACAGCCATCATGTTGGCAAGTGGTGTGAACCTTGAGGAGCATTCTGAAGATGCTTTGGAACCACAATTGATTGATCTAATGTATCTCAGAAGGAGTCACTTCCTGGAGAAGAGCATCTAAGAGAAGCATGTTTACAAGTTCCTCAGATGATTCCGAGAGCCAGCAAGATTCCTCCTCCCAAATGTGCAGCACAAATCCATCATCATGAGGAGTAACATTGATTTTGGCCCAGATGAAAGCCAGCTCTACCATGGAGGCCCTGTAACTGAAGAGAATGAAGTGGGAGATGAAGAAGATGTATAAGAAGAAGGTGAAGAGAACAGAGAAAAAGAGATGCAAGAAAAAGCTGCTGTTAGCGCTGCAAGCTTGGAGGATTCCCTAGAGGAAGAGCTAGATGAGAATGAGTTGCTGAACTATGACACCAAGAAGTTCCACTCCAAGCCTTATGAGGTCCCAAGCCAAGAAAGCTCTCTGAAGTTTGCTCATGACCACATCAACAAACTTGAGAAGTGGTGTAAATGGCAAGATAAGACCACCAAAAAGTCTGGTCAAGGGGAAGTTCAAGAAGGATAAGTCTACATCAAGAGGAGCTGATATATCATGGGTTTTATGGTTTTTAACCATGGTATAAGTCCTTTATATTGAGTCTTTTTTATCTTTTTGGAGTCCTAGTAGAGTCTTTGCAGGTTATAGCATGTGTTGAGTACAATTGGTGATTATGGAGCTTTTTGGAGCATTGCAAGATACAACCACGAAGTGTGCAACTCGGAAGACGAATACAGAGTTGGGTGACGCTCGTCACCACTCAAGGGTGACGCTCGTCACCCGTAGAGGAAGGAGTCGCGACTGGTTTTATAAAAGATAAGGATTATTTGCAGTTTTGGCCCAGAAGGTCCAGTATTTGCAAAAAGGCCTCAGCTAGTGTTTTAGCTTGTATATATTAGGTTTCCAGCCGTTGTTGGCTTTTTATCTTAGGTTTTAGAATTCGTAGTGCTTTAGAGAGGATTTTATTCAGAGTTTTTGGGGAGACATATCATGTACTCTTTTTGAAGAAGATTTCAAACCATTTTATCTTTTATTCTATTCTTTCATGCAATTTTATTCAGCTATGATTTGTAATTCCATGATCATGTCTGAGTAATTTTGCCAGTTAAGTTAGGGCTTTTCAAAGGTTGATGAAGAGTTTATAGAATTGCTACCTGTTAGAAATATATTTTGGTTCTTCATCTCTGCTTGCTTTAAAATCGATTTCTTAGACACATCATCTAGAAATCCGAAAATCATTGCTTGTTTAATAGATGTGAGAGCCTTATTGATAACCTAATCTAGCATTAGATGAGCAAAACGATTTAGTGCAAAGAGATTTGACTTAGGAGTTTTGTGAACAATTGAACTTGATCATTACTGCATGTTTAGATTGTTAGGGTTTGCAAAGAGATTTGAAACTCTGTGATTTAGACATAGTTAACTTTTGCAATGAGAATTGATTAGTTATATATTTGCGATTCATGTTTAAGACGGTTCTTATTCATTTCTGATTTCATGCATTCTACATTCTCGGATTCAACCTGTGAATTGTCTTGACTTAGCGCTTTTAGTCTTCTGAGTCTTAGATCAACCAATATCGATTGCTTTCATAATTTTAGTTACTTTGCATTACATTCACTATTTATTGCTTAGCTTAATCTGAATCTATAAATCGCTAGTGTAGTAAGCTCACTCTCTTGGGATTCGATAACCTTTTATGCTACAACTATTTTGCTGTGCACTTGCTGTAGTTAATTAATTGGGCAAAACCTGAGCCCTATCAAGTTTTTGGCACCGTTGTCGGGGAGTAATAGCTGCATATCGATTTTTAGTATTAGGATTTTGTCTAAGTTTTTATTTATTTACTGACTTTTGCTACTTTTCTTTGTGTTGGTTTCAGGTGTATGCCCAATCGCAGTACCAGAAACAACAAAGAGAAGGAGCTTTCGACCTTAGCAATTGACGAGCTAGCTAAGTTGGAGAGGACCATCAGGAAAGCTAAGAAGCAATCTACAATGGTCAATCCACTGATCTTGGTTGAAGATGTAGAAGGTCACTTGGTTGACAGAAAGGGAAACAAGAGGAATGAAGAAGGGCAGAGACTAGATCAAGATGTGAATGACATAGTTGAACAGCTGGTTCAACAAGTGGCACAAGACGCTCGGGCTCCTGTTGCTGCTAACAACGCTGCTGGGCATTTTATTCAGAGGACTCTAGGAGATTACAACAGACCTGATCAGTTCTATGCCAACAGAGCTGCAATCCGCCCTCTTGCTTTCCAGAGGAATGATTTTGAGCTCAAGCCTGCTTATTATCAGCTGGTGGGACAGCATCCTTTCCATGGCTTACCTCATGAGCATCCTATGGATCATATTGAGAGGTTTGAGGATCTAGCTTCAAGTGTTAAAGCTAATGGAGTTAGCTATGACTTTCTGTTCTGTAAGTTGTTCCCTTACTCACTTGGAGGAGATGCTGCATATTGGTTGAAGCAATTGGATCCTGGTTCGCTGACCACTTGGGAGGACACCAAGAATGTATTTCTGAAAAATTTCTATGATGATGCTAGATCAGAGGACTTGAGGACGAAAATTGCATCATTTTCCCAAGGTCCTACTGAAGCTTTTAAGGCTTCTTGGCTGAGATTCAAGTCTTATCAAAAGAACTGTCCTCATCATGGTTTCAATCAGGTGCAGCTGCTTGGTATCTTCTTCAGAGGCATTGACTGGAAGTATCAGATGGCTTTGGATGCTGCTAGTAATGGGAACTTCAACACAAACCTTCGTGATGGTGCAATCACACTGATTGAAAACTTGGCCTGCTGTAACAGCACCAAGAATGCAGATTTTCAGAGAATGAAACAGGGGGGTTTAAGTGATGGAAATCAGATTGCTGAAGTTAAGGCTAAGCTGGACAGTATGCACAGCCTTTTGGTGGGAAAGAAGTCAGTTCACTTTGCTGCAGAGGTAGAGACTTTTGCAAATCCAGAGGAGATTGAGCAGGAAGATGTGAATTTCATCAATACCGGAGGATTTCAGGATCAAAGGTATGAGAATCAGCAGTGGAATAGAGGCTACAACAACAATAATCAGAAGAGTACCTTCATAGGGAATCAGAGCTCGCCTGGTTACACACCCAAGCCTCAGTTCCAGAAGACAGAGTTCCAGAAACCTTATCAGAACAGCAGCAACTTCAACAGGAACTATGATTCTTCTTCCTACCAATCTGCACCTCCACAAGAGAATAAGATGGAAGCTATGCTGGAACAGATCCTAGAAGGACAGCAGAAGATGACATTGGACTTCAATGGCAAGATGGATTCACTATATCAGGACTTGAATGGAAAAATTGAAAGCCTCAACTCTCACATGAAGAAGCTGGATGTTCCAGTTGCTCAAACTACAAGAGCTGTACAGAGGCAAGAGGGATTCCTTCCAGGAAGAACTGATGCTAATCCCAAACACCATGCGAATTCCATCACATTGAGGAGTGGAAAGAACCTGCAACCAGTGTTGCAGAAGGATTTGAGCTCAGGAGAATTCGTTGGGCTTGAAGAGTTTGAAGATGATGAGATTGCTGCTGAAAAACCACGAGTGACGATCGTCACCCACATTGCAAGAGCCCGACCCCTTTTCTTCACAAACTGGTGAAGACCATCACCAGGTGGGTGATGCTCGTCACCCACTTCGAGCAGATATTCACGATTTTTTCAAAACGAGTGACGATCGTCACCAATCCAGTAACGCTCGTCACCAACAGCGGTTAACAGATGCTTCGCCTGAGACTTCAAACAATGCTAAGGAAACGGTATATATGCCTAAGGTACCCTTTTCTAAGCATCCTAAGAAGTCTAAACAAGAGCTTGAAGATGCTAAATGCAAGGCTATTATGGACAAGTTGGTCATTGAGATTCCTTTGATTGATGCTGTGAGGATTAATCCTATTATAAGGAGGTATGTGAAGACGATGGTGACCAACAACTTGAGTTTAGAAGCAGGAGCAATGATGATCAACGAGCAGGCCAGTGCAGTGATTCCGAACAGAGTACCAGAGAAGCTTTCAAACCCTGGGAGCTTTGTTTTAGACTGCACAATCTTTTCTGACATGTTTGAGGGATCATTTTTTGATCTTGGTTCTAATGTGAACCTTATGCCTCATTATGTTGCCAAGAGCTTAGGGATGACTGATTTTAAGGCAACAAGGATATCTCTTGTCCTAGCTGATAGATAAGTTAGAGTTCCTGAAGGTGTGATAGAGGATGTTCCTATCAAAGTAGGAGATTGCATGATTCCTACAGATTTTGTGGTTCTAGAGTATGGAGCAGAACCCAAAGACCCTTTAATTCTTAGCAGACCATTCCTGGCTACTGCAGGAGCTATTATTGATGTCAGGAAAGGAAGAATTGAGCTGAATGGTTGTGATTTGGTGATGCAATTCAAAATGATCAAGCTGATGAAGAGGCCAACCATAGACATACAATTTATGTGGATGTTCTGACCAACCTTACTGATCAGATCTTTCAAGAGATGAGATCATAAGACCCCTTGGAGAGGGCATTGACCACTTCTATAGCAGAGTATGAGCATCTGGATGTGATAACAGGTTTCTTATATGGATGCAAGCAGGAGGTTATCTAAACTCAAACAACACATAGTCGTAGTATAGCAAGAGGTATCAATCCATTCCTAGGGAACAGGAAGAGCAATAAGAATGCAAGGATCTAATAAATATAAGCAAATATGATAAATGATTGGTAAATTCAAGGAAAACTAAATGCAACTACTTAATTCAATGCAGAACAATTTTTAAAATCCCTGGAAGAGGGTTAACTACCATTAGGAAAAAGCAAAAGATGAAAAATGCAAAGCTACTAAAAACTAAAAATCGACCAGTGAATCGACCAGATGATCGAGAACTGGATCGAGCAGAATGGATCGATCTAACAAGCAACTTAAACAGAACGACTTCTAATGATCAAGAATGCGACTTGATGACAAGCAAATGATTAACATAGGTTTAAGAATACTAAAAAGAGAGGGTTTAAGGTCGAGGGTCATATCAAAGGGTATCAAAGATTCAAGCTTTGGTTTGAAAACATTTAGATCTACTCTTTTAAGAGATTTCTTTAAGCCTTGAAAACAAAACAAGAACCATCCATGGCGTGTGGTATGGTTCACTTCCTCAATCTCTTCTCCAAACCCATGGTGTTTGGTGGAAAAAGAGATCGAAGAGCAGGGAGAACAGATTTCAAACAATGACCTAACTAATCCCCTAAACAACCATGGCGTATGGGAAAGGAAGGATTAGCCTCTAGGATCTGGTTTTTCAGGACATCTGAATCCTGTCAAGGTAAGACAGCCTTTAGATCATAGAGACCTTTTCCAAGGCTCTCTAGCCTTTAAGTTCCCAAGATCCTAGAAGAGAAGGTATGAAGAACAAGAAAACACAAAGCTTTGAACCCTTTGAACCCTTTCGAATCGCCTCAACCCCAAAAACCCAAAAAGACTACTCACTACACATGTTTAAGATCGAATCAAATGCAATAAATGGTAAGCTAAGCATGATTAACAAACGATTAAAGAAAAACTTGCTTGATAATAAATTATTCAAAGGTTCAAAAACTGAAAAAGCTTAAGGTATCCAACAATGGTGAATCGCCTAACTTAGAGAGAAAACGAAGAGACAGAATGAAGATAGTGAAAGCGAATGGCTGCTTTTGCCAAAAATGGCTAAACCGTTAGCTGGTCCCCCCCTTTGCTAGCCGCCAAAGACAGCTGGACGGATAAGGTTTTTCTGGGATCGGGTTGGAAGCTCGATCTGGCTCTCGATCTTTGTCTTGGATCAGATGGCTTTGGTCGATCTCTGAGTCGATCTTGTGCTGATCGGGTTGGAAGCTCGATCTGGTTCTCGATCTGCATGGCATCATTCACGTCCCTACTCCAGATCGATCTCCTCTCTCGATCTTGGTCTCGATCCTTCCTCTTGAATCGACTTGGTGCACTCGATCTTCTGGTCAATCTCATCTAGATCGACCTGCCTTGCTCGATTCGCTACTCGATCTCGGATCCTTGGTATGCACTCCTGAGTTGTCCAAGTGTCCACGAGCTTTGTTGTGATCCTCCTCCGTCCACATAACCTCTGCGACTCCTTAGTGCTCCAAACAACCTGATAATGATGCATATATGCAAGAAACATGCAAAAAGCGAATGCAAAGGGATCTAGAACCTAAAATGCAACAAATAGAACAAACTAACCTATAATGCAAGATGAATGCATGAAAAACTACCCTAAATGTATGCAAAACATGCAGAATATATGGCAATATCAACTCCCCAAAACTTGCCTTTTGCTTGCCCTCAAGCAAACAAAATTCAAGAAAGGAAAAGAGGTTTGAAAGTGGTAGCTCAAAACGAAAGATGTTAATGGAGAAATCGATTCAACGCCTAAGTTATAAGTTCTAAGATGCAAAGAGGTTGTTCTAGTTTAAAAACTTTAGCCATACCCATCAAAGCAAGCAATGAATCCTAGCTTAGTCTACACAAGCATCCAAATCAACCAACTCCTTAACATTCATTAGGCGTAAACCAATGGATCAAGTTGTGCACATCAAGCGAAAGCATTTGGTCAAAGGGGTGAGGTCACAAGATGAAAATGATCTCGTTTTAAGAAGGGTTTTAAAAATCAGGGGATCACTCAATGAAAGAATCCTATCTTTGGCAAAATGCTAAAGGTAAAGGCACACCTATGCATGCAAGTTAAAACTCTCTTCTACCCATTTTACCCAAGAGGATCATAGAAACTTCTAAAACCCAAAGTTAACCCCTAAATCTACCCTTTCCCAAAGCGCTTGATCATCTTCACTCTTCACAATATGAGAAAATTCTCTTGGCTTTGCCGTGTTGTTGACTTCTTCTTTTTGAACACAACCTGAATGGCATCCTTCGATATGCGAACGTGCCATAAGGGCATGTAAAGGTCGTCTTCTCTTGATCGTTTGGATGGATTGGTATTTGAAAGAAACCGCGATAACCATCAAGAAAACAGTAATAGGGATGATTAGCAAGTCTCTCAAGCATCTGATCAATAAAAGGTAAAGGAAAATGATCCTTTCTAGTAGCCGAATTAAGCTTCCTATAGTCTATACACATATGGTGACCTGTGATAGTCCTAGTAGGAATCAATTCATCTTTATCATTCTTAATGACCGTGATCCCTCCCTTCTTAGGCACCACATGTACAAGAGAAACCCATGTGCTGTCACTTATGGGATAGATCACGTCAGCCTCTAACAACTTAAGAATCTCCTTCTTAACTACTTCTTTCAAATTCGGGTTTAAACGCCTTTGATGTTCAATAGAACAAGAGTACTCATTATCTAAGTGAATCATATGAGTGCAAAGCATTGGTGAAAGGCCCTTGATGTCACTTAGAGAGTACCCAATGGCCTTCCTATACTTTCTCAGCTCATTTAGGAGCGAGTGCAACTCATTATCACTCAGATCCTCATTCACAATCACAGGGTAAGTATCATTAAGCCCTAAGAAAGCATACCTTAGCCTTTTTGGGAGCTCCTTTAGGTCCACCTTTGGGGCTAACAGCTCGCTCCAGTCCTGCTCGTGGCTCTTGTTGACGTTCCCATCCTCATTAGCCTCCTTAGAACCCGAGACATGAGCCCTTAGACTGCTTTATTGAACCGTTGTCTCCTCCGAGATCGACTCATCCAGTCGATCTTGCACTTGTTCTGGTCCGGATCGAGCTACTTCACTCGATTTACCTACTCGATTTGATGTTGATCGAGTAGGAAATCGGGTCCCCGTCTCATTCTCTGAACTATCTTCCCATCGATTGTTTTGCTGGATCGACCAGTGTCCTCGATCTTCTTCTCGATTGCTATCTTGGATCAAGTGATCTTCTCGATTGCTTGATTGATCTCTAGACATCCGCCTTCATCTTCTAACACAACTTTTCTAGAGTAAAGGAGATTAACGTACTCCTGAGCCCTCTGATCCAGGAAAACGTACTCTCCTCTCTCCTTAGTCAATGCCAGCTTCAAGTGATCCTCTTGTGCTAACTCTTCAAGCAGTTCATCGGCCAAAACATCCAACGTTTCAATGTAGAATGCTTGTCCTTCTATGGTTGGCTTCTTCAGAACCTCATTGATGTCAAAATCCAGCTTTATGTCTTTGCCAAGGTGCAGAGCTATCTTCCCATTTTTGACATCGATGATTGCTCTGGCGGTTGCAAGGAATGGTCTGCCTAGTATAAGCGGATCTTTAGGCTCTTCATCCATCTCAAGCACAACAAAGTCAGTTGGTACATTGACATCGCTTATTCTCACTGAAAGATCTACTAGCAAACCCACTGGAAGTCTCACGCTTCTATCTGCTAACACAAGGGAGATCCTACATTCTTTGAACCGTGTAAAACCAAGCTTCTGTGCTATATAATGGGGCATGAGATTGATACTTGCACCCAAATCGCATAAGAAGCTCTCGAACTTCAATGGACTGATATTGCTGCATATTTCATGTATTTTGCATATATATAAGATAGTTTCTTATGCATTTACCTTGCACTTTAGGCTAGTTTGCATCACTTTAGGTCCTAGAGTACTTTTGCACCAGCACTTGCATATTTCTTGCATTTTGCATTGCATTCAGGTTGTTTTCGGCTACTTTGGATCTATGGAGGATTCGTGGACGTGCTAAGGCTTGTGAGGAAGTTCATGGAGACTTGGAGAGATCAGGATTGCATGCTAAGGACCCGAGATCGAGGAGCAGATCGAGCAAGGCAGATCGATCTAGATGAGATCGACCAGAAGATCGAGTAGCCGAGTCGATGCAAGGAAATAGATCGAGACCAAGATAGAGACGGGAAATCGATCTGAAGTACGGACGTAAATGACGCCATGCAGATCGAGGACCGGATCGAGCTTCCAACCCGATCAGCACAAGTCGACTCAGAGATCGACCAAAGTCACCCGATCCCAGCCGAAGATCGAGAGCCAGATCTTCGAGCTGTTTGCCCATTTTTGGGAAGGTGGCGATCCAGCTTTCACACACACGTTTTCACTTTATCTTTTTCGAGTTTTTCTCTTTGTTCGAAGGAGATTTCGCCATTGTTAGACCTTGAAGCTTTTTCTTGCCTTGTTCTTGAATATTGAATCGTTTAAGTTTAAAGCAATCGTTTTTCATGTTTACTAGATCATCTTCTATGCTTTGCTCGGTTTACTTTATGTGTAGCGAGTATTTTTTTCGGGTTTTGGGGTTGAGAGGATTCAAAAGGGTCGAAAAGGTTTTAAAAGCTTGGTGTTTTCTTGTTCTTCATTGCCTTATATTCTAGGATTTCGAGTACTTAAGGCTTAGAGAATCTCATGCCAAGATCTCTAAGATCCAAAGGGCCTCTTACCTTGAAGGGATCCAGAGGTCCTGGAAAATCGAATCCTAGAGGCTAGTCTACCTTTCCCAAAGTAGTTTAGGGGACTAGTTAGGCCATGTGTTTGAAATCTATGTTTTATTCCTTTCAATCTCTTTTTCCACCAAACGCCATGGGTTTGGAGAAGAGAATGAAGGAGTGATCCATACCACGCGCCATGGATGGATCTTGTTTTGTTTTCAAGGCCTAGAGAATCTCACAAAGTGAGTAGATCTAAAGTTTTCAAACCAAGCTTGAACTTTTGAAACCCTTGAACATGAATCTCAACCCTGGACCCTCTTTCTTAGTATTTTTGCATCTCTGTTAATCATTCGCTTGCTCTCCGTTTGCATCCTGGTCGTTAGATTCATTTCTGTTGAACTGTTAGACAAGATCGATCGTTGTTGCTCGATCTAGTGGTCGATCCTGTGGTCGATCCACTAGTCGATTTTTAGTAATTCATAGCTTCGCATTTTAAGTATTCCGCTTGTTCCTCGTGATAGTTAACCCTCTTCCAGGGATTTTAAAATTGTTTTTTGCATTTGACACTTGCATTTAGTTTTTAGGGATTTTACCAACCATTTTCATATTCTGCATAGATTTGCTCATTCCCTTGCATTCTTAGTGATCTTGCTACCCCTAGGTGTGGATTGATTCCTCTCTTGCTCACTATACTACATCTCTGTGTGCATTAGAGTTTTGATAACCTCTCTGTTGCATCTTGACACCATCTTTGCATCATAGAAAAAATACTGTTATCAAATGGCGCCGTTGCCATCTTAGGGGATAGGAAGCATTGAGATCTGGGGTTTAGTAAAGACTAAGACTTTGTTTTTCTTTTGGTTACTGATTTCTCTACTCTCAAACTTGTGTCTTTTAGGTACATGAATCTACGTTCAAGGGGAGACAAAAACTTACTTCAACCCTTGGACAACATTCATCAACTCGGACATTCAAGAACAAGAAGAGTTAGAGAGCAAGCCAGAGCTTTTGAGGAGATTGTGCAGCAAGGTTCACTGGATTTTGGAGCAATGGCTGAGCACGAACATCCTGAGGGACCTTATGAAGCTGTAGGAAGGGGCAATGGAAACCCCGTACACGCAGCTAGACCCCCACGGATCATAGGAGCTGGAGATGCTCCTAACACTCATCACAATAGGTTTGGGATCACTCCTCCTACTGTACAGAACAACAAATTCGAGATTAAGCCAGGATTCATCTCAATGGTGCAAAACAATAAGTTCCACGGGCTAGCAATGGAAGATCCCTTGGAGCATCTTGACAACTTCGAGTAAGTATGTGGGATGATCAAGATTAATGGCATATCCGAAGATGCTTTCAAGCTGCATCTCTTTCCATTTTCTCTTGGAGACAAGGCTAGACATTGGGAGAAGACCCTTCCACAAGGCACCATTACCTCTTGGGCTGAGTGTAAGAAGGCGTTCGTCTCAAAGTTCTTCTCTAGCACCAGAACGGCAAGGTTGAGAAGTGAAATCAGCGGCTTCACTCAAAGGAACAATGAGACGTTCAATGAAGCCATGGAGCGGTTCAAGGACTACACCATTCAGTGTCCTCACCACGGCTTTAGTGAAGAGACTCTACTAAGCACAATATACCGCGGAGCTTCACCTAAGATATGCTTGCTACTTGACATGGCTAGTAAGGGAAACTTCCTTGGTCAAGAGGTAGAAGAAGGCATGGAGCTGATTGAAAACTTGGCATTGAGTGACGACAACTATGCTGAAGACTATGACCGTGCACCGAGAGGTTCTGAGCTAGAGTCTCACAAGAAGGAGCTTAAGTCATTGCATGAGAATATTGACAAGCTGGTGTTGGCTAACCAGAAGCATGTTCACTTCGTTGGTGAATAGGATGAGACCTTAGAGGAGCTTGAGTTGAGTCAAGAAGAAGCCAATTGGGTGGCGGGTCAGAACAACTACAAACCTCAAGGGTATTCACAAGGCTACAACCAAAACAACAATCTCTCTTATAGAAGCACCAATGTCGCGAACCCTAAAGATCAAGTGTACCCTGTGCAGCAAGCAAAGCCATTCGTTCCCTACAACAAAGGTTTTCAGCCGAGTGGTGGTTTCCAAGGGCAAGGAAACTTCCAAGGCCAACAGCAAGGAAACAAGGGTTATACGCCAATGTACCCTCCGGGCTTTGTTCCTCAACAACAACCGATGCAACCGCAACAAGTTGATCCGGTACAAGCCATGTTTCAACAACTGATTCAAGGGCAAGCCTCTACAAACCAGAAGTTTGCCGAGATGAACACTCGCTTAGAATCCTCTCTCACTGATTTCTCTACTCAGATTACAAACCTCAATAACAAGATCAAGCAGCTAGAGAAAGGAAAGGCGGGTACAAGTGGTCAGAATATCGTACCGGGCAAGTGTGAGCAGAATCCCAAGGAATACGCCAACGCCATTACACTAAGGAGTGGGAAGGAGCTTGCACCTACGATTACTCCTAAGCACAACGAGGACGTTGTAATTCAAGAGGAGGAGGGTAAGCTTTCAGTTGACGATGAGATCAACTTCCACAATGTTTGGATTGAGAGACCAAGAAAGGGTAAGGAGGTTGCTGTAGAGAAGAAAGTAGAGCAAGCTGCTAAGGACAAGGATGCTTATGTGCCTCCACCGTATGTACCCAAGCTACCTTTTCCTGGCCGCTTCAAGAAGCAACTTATAGAGAAGCGCAGAATCTTGTTTGAGAAGCATCTAAAAGATGTAGAAATCAAGCTACCTCTCGCAGATTGCCTTGCCATGATGCCTAAATGTGCAAAATTTTTCAAAGACACGCTTGCAAAGAAAAATAAGGAAAACAAGGAAGTGTTGGTTCTTAGTGAGGAATGTAGCGCTATAATACACAAGGAGATAGTTCCCAAGAAGTTGAGAGATCCTGGAAGCTTCACTATACCTTCCGCTTTAGGTCCATTGGAGTTCAAGAGTTGTCTTTGCGATTTGGGAGCTAGTATAAATCTGATGCCTCATTCTATAGCAAAGAAGTTGGGATTCACGCGATTCATAGATTGTAGAATCTCCTTGTTGCTAGCCGTGGGTCTACTTGAGGACTTGCCAGTGTGAATCAGCGGTGTGATGTGCCTACGGACTTCGTTGTGTTGGAAATGGATGAAGAACCTAAGGATCCGCTCATCCTTGGTAGACCGTTCTTAGCCACAGCTGGAGCCATCATCGACGTTAAGAATGGGAAGATAGCTCTACATCTAGGCAAGGACATCAGGCTTGATTTTGACATCAATGAGGTTTTGAAGAAGCTTACTATAGAAGGGCAAGCTTTCTACATTGAGACATTGGACGCTTTAGCTGATGAGTTGCTAGAAGAGTTGGCTCAGGAGGATCATTTGAAGCTAGCATTGACTAAGGAGCCAGGGGAGTTTGGTTACTTGGATCAGAGGACTCAGGAATACGCTAACCTGCTGGATTCTATGAAGATTTTCAAGGAGGATGAAGGCGCCTGCCTAGAGATCGACTCCGAGATCGATGACATTACTCGATCCAGGGGTCAAATCGACAAGACAATCGAGAACACAACTTGATCCGGTGCAACAATCGACAGTCAGATCGAGGAAGGTGATTAATACAGGGAATCAATCGAGTCCAAGATCGAGAGATGCCTTCCGATCAGTTCAAGGTCCATTCCGGAGAATGACTCGGCATCTCAATATCTCACTCGATCCACATTAAATCAAGTGAGCAAATCGAGTGAAAATGCTCGATCTAGACGACATCGAGAGCAAGATCGACTGGATGACTCGATCTCAGAAGGGACATAGGTTCAAGAAAGCAGCCTTAAGGATCATGTCTCGGGTTCTAAGGAAGGTTCCAAGGAGGAAAACAACAACATGAGCCACGAGGAGGACTGGAGCGAGCTGCTAGCCCCAAAGGTGGACCTTAAGGAGCTCCCAAAAGGGCTTAGGTATGCGTTCTTAGGGCCTAATGAAACCTATCATGTGATTGTGAATGAAAACTTAAGTGATGATGAGTTGCACTGGCTCCTAATTGAGCTGAGAAAGTATAGGAAGGCCATTGGGTACTCTCTAAGTGACATCAAGGGCCTTTCACCAATGCTTTGCACTCATAGGATTCACTTGGATAATGAGAACGCTTCTTCTAAAGAACACCAAAGGCGTTTGAATCCTAATTTGAAAGAGGTTGTAAAGAAAGAGATTCTTAAGCTGTTAGAAGCTGACATGATCTATCCCATAAGTGACAGCACGTGGGTTTCTCCCATACACGTGGTGCCTAAGAAGGGAGGGATCACAGTCATTAAGAATGATAAAGATGAGCTTATACCGAGTAGGACTATTACAGGACACCGTATTTGTATTGACTATAGGAAGCTTAATATTGCTACTAGAAAGGATCATTTCCCTTGCCTTTTCTTGATCAAATGCTTGAAAGACTTGCTAATCATCCCTACTATTGCTTTCTTGATTGATATAGTGGATTTTTCCAAATACCAATCCATCCAAACGATCAAGAGAAGACGGCCTTTACATGCCCTTATGGCACCTTCGCGTATCGAAGGATGCCATTCGGGTTGTGTAACACACCGGCTACGTTTCAACGGTGTATGATGTCGATCTTCTCCGATTTAATAGAAGAAATGGTAGAAGTGTTTATGGATGTCTTCTCTGTCTATGATTCGTCCTTTTCTGCGTGTTTGTTGAATCTTTGCAAGGTACTAAAGCGTTGTGAGGAGACAAACTTGGTGCTTAATTGGGAGAAATGTCACTTCATGGTGAAGGAAGGGATCGTGCTTGGTCATAAGATATCAGAGAAGGGCATTGAGGATGATAAGGCTAAGGTTGAGGTCATGATGAGTCTTGAGCCACCGGTTAATGTCAAAGGGATCAGGAGTTTCTTGGGGCACGCCGGCTTCTACAGGCGCTTCACCAAGGATTTCTCCAAGATTGCACGCCCTCTCACCCGGCTGTTGTGCAAGGAAGCTGATTTTGTCTTTGATGAGGAGCGCTTGCAAGCTATCAAGATCATTAAGGAAGCTCTTATCACGGCACCGATAGTTCAAGCACCAGACTGGAGTCTACCGTTTGAGATCATGTGTGATGCTAGTGACTATGCTGTGGGAGCTGTTCTAGGGCAGAGAAAAGACAAGCGGCTGCATGTGATTTACTATGCCTCAAGAACCTTGGATGACACGCAAAAAAGATACACTACTACGGAGAGGGAGCTATTGGCAGTAGTGTTTGGCTTTGAGAAGTTCAGAGCTTATCTAGTGGGAGCCAAGGTTGTTGTCTACACAGATCATGCGGCGCTTAGATACATCTACTCCAAGAAAGATACTAAGACAAGGCTCTTGAGATGGATACTTCTTCTTCAGGAGTTTGACATGGAGATCAAGGACAAGAGAGGGATAGAAAACGGCGTTTCTGACCACCTCTCTCGATAGAGAATCGACGAGTCTCTGCCCTTAGATGATTTGCTTTCGGAAGAACAACTTATGATGATCACTACAGCCGTATGTGGAAAGCTAGAAGGGCGGTTTGAGGAGGTTTTGAGTTTCAAAGAAGAGGATCTTCCTTGGTACGCTGACATTGTCAACTACTTGGCATGTGGAGAAGAGCCTTCGCATCTCGACAACTATCACAAGAAGAAGTTCATGAGGGACGTATGCCACTACTTCTGGGATGAGCCCTATTTATACAAGAGGGGGCGTGGACAGCTTATACAGAAGATGTGTTACAAAGGAAGAAGCTAAGGGCATTCTCTCTCACTGCCATGGCTCTTCATATGGCGGACACTTTGCTTCGTTCAAAACCGCTACAAAAGTCTTACAAGCCGGTTTCTGGTGGCCGTCCATCTTCAAAGACGCCCATGCATTCGTGAAGAGTTGTGAAGCTTGTCAACGAGCCGGGAACATCACGAAGAGGAATGAGATGCCTCAGGTTCCTATCTTTAAGGTAGACGTGTTTGACGCATAGGGCATGGATTTCATGGGGCCTTTCCCATCTTCCTACGGCAACAAGTTCATCCTAGTGGCGGTTGACTACGTTTCTAAATGGGTTGAGGCCATTGCTTCTCCTACAAACGACTCTAAGGTGGTGATCAAGCTCTTTAAGAGCACCATATTCCCGAGGTTTGGAGTACCCAAAGTGGTGATAAGCGACGGAGTAAGTCATTTCATCAACAAGTTAAGGAAGTATGGTGTGAAGCTAAAGAAGTATGGTGTGAAGCACAAGGTAGCTACACCTTACAATCCTCAAACGAGTGGCCAAGTGGAAGTCTCTAACTGGCAGATCAAGGCAATACTTGAGAGAACAGTTGGTACAACTCGGAAGGATTGGGCAGTGAAGTTAGACAACGCTTTGTGGGCTTACCGGACTGCTTTCAAAACGCCCATTGGTACTACACCTTTCACTCTTCTCTATGGCAAGGGATGTCACCTCCCTGTTGAGATGGAACATAGATCATTGTGTGCTGTGAAGCAGATGAATTTTGATCTAAAGACAGCTCAGGAGAAGCGCTTGATCCAGCTGCACGAACTTATGAGCTAAGGCTAGATGCTTACGAAAGTGCTAGGATCTACAAGGAGCGCACTAAGGCTGCTCATGACAAGAAGTTGGTACCCAAGGAGCTTATGGAAGGGAGCTTGGTGCTGCTTTACAATTCAAGGCTCAAGCTCTTTCCAGGAAAGCTGAAGTCACGATGGTGCGGGCCTTTTGAGATCAAAGAGGTATTGCCTTATGGAGCGGTCACCTTGGTCGGCAAGAGTGGGAATGCATTCACGGTGAACGGACAAAGGGTTAAGCCATACATGGCGAGTGCATTTGACAAGGAGAGCACCTCAATGCTTCTCCAAGACCCACCATCTACCTAAACCAAGTAAAGTCTAGCTAAAGACGTTAAAGAAAGCGCACTTGGGAGGCATTCCCATGTCTATCTTGTATATATTTTTGCTTTATTTCTCTTTCAGTTTTATGTTTTTATCTTATGGGTGTGTAGGAACAGGTATAAGGGATGGCATAGCATAATCTTAGACCCAAAAGGAGTAAGAAGGGGCGAATATAGGCTAGAAATCGAGTGCTAGATCGAGCTAGTGAATCGAGAGGAGTCAGTCAATCTAGACGAGATCGAGTAGACAGATCGTGTGACACAGTCGATCACGAGAGGACGAATACCCTATACGCTTAGCCTGAAAAGCAAACGAGATGTGGATCGACTGAGTCACTCGATTCTCAAGGCTAGATCGAGTAGTCTACTCCATCCAAGCCCATATCGACCCCTGAATCGAGGACGTGGCTCGATCACGAGGACTTAGCCGTCGTGCCAAAAACTCAAGGAACGAGAGGTGTTATCGATCCAAGACTCGATTCAATTCGAATCGAGTCCCAAATCGAGCAACCCTCTCGATCCAAGCAATTATGGGCATGAGATCGAGTCCTAGATCTACCAAATAGACTCGATCTCGTGCCGAGGTAACATTTTCTCTTCTCCCTTTCCCATTTTCCCTCCAATTTTTAAATTTAAAACTTGGTCAAGACAGAAATCTTTGACCATGAAAAGTGTGCCTTGACCAAACTTTATGTCAGAAACCACTTCTTTTACCCATGGTTTCATGTTTTGTTAGCCTTTATATATTTTCAACTACTCTCACACTCTCTCATTTCTGTTTTCACGAATTCTTAAGCAAAAGAGAGTGTGAGTTCCTTGTTTTCCAAAGGCTAACAACATCTTTTTTTCAATTCTTGCAAAAGTATTTTCGAATCTTCAAGAAAATCTTCAGGAAAATCCCTTTTTATTCGCTGTAATTGTTTTAGATGCTAGAGCGGTTTGAATTTTTAAAAACTAGCTTGATGATAGTAAAAAATCTGGATTTCACTATATCTCTAGATATGATTCTCTATTATCTTGCTATAAGTTTTATAAATCCCCCAAAATTCTAGGGTATTAGTTATAAGTTTTCTTTCTTGCTTCTCCCTTTCTCTCTACAATCGTTGATTTGCATATTCTCTTGCTTGAGAATCTTGTTTCGGGAACTATGGCACCCAAAAGAACAAGAGAGGAGACAACACAAGAGGGAGAAAATCAAGAAGTGGCTGTTCAGGAGAGGGTTCGTTGGAGTAAGGATGAGAAACGAGACAAGAAGCGGCTGGAAAGGCTTCGGTTCGAGCCAACTAAGTTCGCGGACAGAGGATTGCTCTCTAAGATGGGGATTTTGGGAGATTTTTATGAACTCCTCCAGAAGATAGGGCTACAGTGTTTGTCACGGATGGATTGCCCAACCTTTCCCGAAGTGTCAATTGACTTCCTTGCCACCTTGGAGTTTGCGTACGAGAATCCTAACATCCCAACTCCATCTCAAGGCCGCCTCTCTTTCAAGATCAAACGTCAAGCGTTCAGCCTCTCAATCCCCGAGTTTTGCCAAGCTTATGGTCTCAATGCTGCTGCCACGAAGGTTGAGTTTCCCTCTTTCACTCAAGCATACGATCTTTGGGACCTCATAGCCAACGATGACTACAAGGCGAATACCGCGAAGATCAAGAGGGTGAGGATTCCAGTGCTGCGTTACACTTTGAAGCTGATGGCCAACACCTTCAGCGGACGATCAGTAGCCCCCACGGTCACCAAGACGGAGATTTGCTTCTTGTTCCAAGGCATTAAGCATCTCGTGTGTGATCCGGATGAGAATGATGAGCCGTTGGAAGACCAGCTCGGAGATGACGTGAACTACGGGTGCATCCTGGCTGGTTCATTGGTGAAATACAAGGCCTATGCCTTGAGGTGCAAGGCAAGCTTGTCACTCATTGGAGGCTTCCTCACGCCTTTGTTCGTGCAAGCCGGTGTACCGCTTCAAGACTTCACTCCCGTTTCGGATAGAGCTTTCATGGATGAGACATACCTAAGGAAAACAGACAGCTTGGGACGCACGCCAGCTGAGGGTTTCTTTAAATACCTATTCATTGACGGGGAGAATGAGAAGAGGGTGTGTATCCTGCCAAACAAGACCGAAACCGAGCTGTTGGGAGTTGGGAACATCGAGTTTCTCCCAAGCATAGAGGAGTGTATGGCTCCTCTAAAAGTCACAGCCGCCATTCGCCAAGCTACTCGGCCAAGATCGGAGTCTCCAGCCACGGATGATGAGATGCCCGAAGCCTTTGTCGTCCCTAAGCTCGACTTTGAGGCGCGAACCAAGACAGAAAAGTTCTTTGCTTCAGTTGTGGAGATGCAAAGGAAGATCAACAAATGGGAAGGCAAAGTCATCAAGAAGCTTGCCAAGAAAGTCAAGGCGCTTCAAGGAGCTTCGCCAAAGCAGGCTGCAAGTGAGGAGGTTCAACAGCCCGAGAAGAGGAGGCTTTCAACCGGTGGAGTAGTCATTCATGAGACTCAAGGAAGCAACATCCAGCCGGCGCGTCTCTCTCTCCAAGAACCAGCCACCAAAGGCAAAGCCATAGTATCTGGCTCGTCTGGAACATCCACAAGTTCCAGTCGAGACTAGATCCGAGGTAACAACAACCTTCCCTTGTAAATACCACGCATTCTTCTTCTGTTTTTGCTTTGTGTTTTTGAGCTCCTTTGAATTTGTTTGCCACCGAGACGGTGTGATTCAAGTTTGGGGGAGTGTGTGTGTTATCTGACATGTTTATTTTTCTCTTATTTTCTCTTTGTATCCCTTGAGTCTTCATTGCATCTAAGGCATAGAAAAGAACAAAAAAATTGGTAAAATTTTTAAAAATTTTCCAAAAAAAAAAAAAATTCATATAGTTGCATTCACATTGTTAAACATATTAGGATTGAGTCTAAAATTTTTAAGCATCTAGGTTGTTTACATTTGTATAAGGGGTTAAAGATTTTCTTAATAATGTGCTTTAAGCTCATGAATGGTTTTAATATCCTAGTTAGTAGTTCTCTAATGCTTTGCTCACGCTTTGAAAGTAAGTCCTTACCATGCTAGGATCACTTGTTTTGATTTTCGTGACTTAAATTGAACACTCATGATTTGAAACTTGTCCTAATAAGTGAGAACCCTAATCTGAATTTGAAATATCATTCTTATGCATTTGAAAATGAACACATGGATCTTTTACATATTTAGGCACTCTTCCTCTTTTTACCACTCTTTGTGAGCCTAAGTAGAACTCCCACCATTACTCTTACCTTTCTTTCAAGCCAAGCATTCTTGTGTGACATCATTGTGAGGCCTCCTTTCGGTTTGAACTTAGCATAACGTGTTACATTTAGGCGACATGATTAGGTTCTCATATGTTTGCTAGCTTTGCATTTTGAAGCTAGTTATATGCTTAGGATAAGTTTGGGGGTTTGATGGGATTGCTTTCTTGTTTATATGCTTACGATTTCAAAAACGTTTGGTAATTGAAGTGAATAAAAGGTTTTAAGTGAAAGGCTTTGTTTTCAAAATGTATAATGCTCTAAGTATTTCAGAAGATAGCTCTCTCAAGTAAAATAAAAAGAAAAGAAAAGAGCCTAAGTGCTAAAATAAAAAGAAAAGAAAAAGAAAGAAAAGAATCGAGAGCTATCAATAAGAAAAAAAAATAAGGAGCTAAAATATTTTCAAGCCTTTTCACTAGCCTAAAGAGTAAAGATGTTTTCTGTTTTGATTTGGAGTTTACTAAGCTAATGCTTTGTTTATAAGGGTAGTATCTAAGAGGGTGAGTGAGCTTAAAATAAAAGAAATGAGAGGGGTTTTAGGATGATTGATTAGCGTATAGGTAGATGAGAATCTGATCATGTATGCATCAATTGCATTTACCTTTAGCATTATGCATAAAGTTCATACCATTCTTGAGAGAACCCCATTGCATTGAGAAACCCTTTTTAAAATGAGATGATTCTATGCTCATAGCCTTCACCCTTAGCCAAGTGTGTTCTGCTTTAAAATGCATAAGTTTGATTCACGGTTTGATCATTAATGAATGTTAAAAGATGAGATTCTTTGATTGTTTGGAATAGGAGAGTCATGATTTGAAATTCATTGTGTGATGAGTATGGCTAAGTTCTTTTGAGTATGAGCATGTGCATTGCATCTTAAAACTAGTAACTAGGACGTTGAGATTGATTCATTTGAAAGGCACCTTTGCAAGAAGCTTAAACCCCCGTTTGTTTTAAAACCTCTCTCCCTTCTTTAATTTTGTTTGCTTGAGGGCAAGCAAAAGATAAGTTTGGAGGAGTTGATATTGCTGCATATTTCATGTATTTTGCATACATATAAGATAGTTTCTCATGCATTTACCTTGCACTTTAGGCTAATTTGCATCACTTTAGGTCCTAGAGGACTTTTGCACCAGCACTTGCATGTTTCTTGCATTTTGCATCGTATTCAGGTTGATTTCGGCTACTTTGGAGCTATGGAGGATTCATGGACGTGCTAAGGCTCGTGAGGAAGTTCATGGAGACTTGGAGAGATCAGGATTGCATGCTAAGGACCCGAGATCGAGGAGCAGATCGAGCAAGGCAGGTCGATCTAGATGAGATCGACCAGAAGATCGAGTAGCCGAGTCGATGCAAGGAAATGGATGGAGACCAAGATCGAGACGGGAAATCGATCTGAAGTACGGACGTAAATGACGCCATGCAGATCGAGGACTTGATCGAGCTTCCAACCCGATCAGCACAAGATCGACTCAGAGATCGACAAAAGTCACCCGATCCCAGCCGAAGATCGAGAGCCAGATCGAGCCTCCTGCTCGATTCCAGACTACTTTGACCGTTTTTGGCTTCTAGCAAGGGGGGGACCATCGAGCTGTTTCCCCATTTTGGGAAGGCGGCGATCCAGCTTTCACACACATGTTTTCACTTTTTCTTTTTCGAGTTTTTCTCTCTGTTCGAAGGCGATTTCACCATTGTTAGACCTTGAAGCTTTTTCTTGCCTTGTTCTTGAATATTGAATCGTTTAAATTTAAAGCAATCGTTTTTCATGTTTACTAGATCATCTTCTATGCTTTGCTTGGTTAACTATATGTGTAGCGAGTAGTCTTTTCGGTTTTTGGGGTTGAGAGGATTCAAAAGGGTCGAAAAGGTTTTACAAGCTTGGTGTTTTCTTGTCCTTCATTGCCTTCTCTTCTAGGATTTCAAGTGATTAAGGCTTAGAGAATCTCATGCCAAGATCTCTAAGATCCAAAGGGCCTCTTACCTTGACGGGATCCAGAGGTCCTGTAAAATCGAATCCTAGATGCTAGTCTACCTTTCCCAAACGCCTTGGTAGTTTAGGGGACTAGTTTGGCTGTGTGTTTGAAATCTATGTTTTATGCCCTTCAATCTCTTTTTCCACCAAACGCCATGGGTTTGGAGAAGAGAATGAAGGAGTGATCCATACCACACGCCATGGATGGATCTTGTTTTGTTTTCAAGGCCTAGAGAATCTCACAAAGTGAGTAGATCTAAAGTTTTCAAACCAAGCTTGAACTTTTGAGACCCTTGAACATGAATCTCAACCCTGGACCCTCTTTCTTAGTATTTTTGCATCTCTGTTAATCATTCGCTTGCTATCCGTTTGTATCCTGGTCGTTAGATTCATTTCTGTTGAACTTTTAGACGAGATCGATCGTTGTTGCTCGATCTAGTGGTCGATCCTGTGGTCGATCCACTAGTCGATTTTTAGTAATTCATAGCTTCGCATTTTAAGTATTCTGCTTGTTCCTCGTGATAGTTAACCCTCTTCCAGGGATTTTAAAATTGTTTTGCTTTGCATTTGACACTTGCATTTAGTTTTTAGGGATTTTACCAACCATTTTTCATATTCTGCTTAGGTTTGCTCATTCCCTTGCATTCTTAGTGATCTTGCTACCCCTAGGTGTGGATTGATTCCTCTCTTGATCACTATACTACATCTCTGTGTGCATTAGAGTTTTGATAACCTCTCTGTTGCATCTTGACACCATCTTTGCATCATAGAAAAAATACTGTTATCATGGACCCAAAGCACAAGGAATGGTGAAGGATCCTGGATCTCCTAGCTTCTTAGGAAAAATCTCCTTGTGAATGATGGCACTACACTCTTCACTAAGCACCAAGACTTCTTTACTCTCCTTGTTCTTCTTTGTAAGAGTGTCTTTGAAGAACTTAGCACACTTCGGCATCATAGCTAAGCAATCGACAAGAGGAAGCTTGATCTCTACATCCCTTAGATGCTTCTCAAACAAGAGTCTATGCTTCTCTATAAGCTGTTTCTTGAAGCGGCCAGGAAAATGAAGCTTAGGCTCATACGGTGGAGGCACATAATCATCTTTCTCTTTAGTAGCTTGCTCCACTTTCTTCTCTACGGCTACCTCTTTACCCTTTCTTGGTCTCTCATTCCATACATTATCAAAGTTGATCTCCTCATCAGCTGAAAGCTTATCCTCCCCCTCTTGAACCACAATGTCCTCATTGGTCTTACGAGCAACTCGCGGTGGAAGTTCTTTGCCACTCCTTAGTGTAATGGCATTGGCGTATTCCTTGGGATTCTGCTCACATTTGCCCGGTAAGCTGCTCTGACCGCTTGTAGTAGCCTTTCCCTTCTCTAACTGTTTGATCTTGTTGTTCAGGTTTGTTATCTGAGTTGAAACGTCAGTGAGAGAGGAGTCAAGGCGGTTGTTCATCTCGGCAAACTTCTGATTAGTTGAAGCTTGACCTTAACTGCTGGAACATAACTTGGACCGAGTCTTGTTGTTGCGGTTGCATTTGTTGTTGTTGAGGAACAAAGCCGGGAGGAAACATAGGATTGTAACCTTTGTTGCCTTGCTGCTGCTGCTGACCCTGAAAGTTTCCTTGCCTCTGCCCTTGAAAACCACTATTCGCTTGAAAACCTTTGTTGTAAGGAACAAACGGCTTTGCTTGCTGAGGGGGGTACACTTGAAAGCCGCTATTCGCTTGAAAGCCACTATTCGCTTGAAAACCTCTTCTTGGCTTAAGTCTAACTCTTCCAAGACCTCTTCTTGTTCATCCACAAAGTGTACATGCTTCTGGTTTGCAAGCACCAACTTGTCAATCTTCTCATGCAAGGACTTAAGCTCTTTCTTGTGAGACTCTAGAGTCTCTTCACTGAAACCGTGGTGAGGACACTGAATGGTATAGTGTTTGAATCTCTCCATGGCTTCATTGAATGTCTCATTCTGCCTTTAAGTGAAGCCGCTGATCTCGCTTCTCAACCTTGCTGTTCTTGTGCTAGAGAAGAACTTTGAGAGGAAAGCCTTCTTACATTCAGCCCAAGAGGTAATGGTGCCTTGTGGAAGTGTCTTCTCCCATTGTCTAGCCTTGTCTTCGAGAGAAAATGGAAGGAGACGCAGCTTGAAAGCATCTTCGGATATGCCATTAATCTTGATCATCCCACAAACTTGCTCAAAGTTGTCAAGATTCTCCAAGGGGTCTTCCATTGCTAGCCCATGGAACTTGCTATTCTGGACCATAGAGATGAATCCTGGCTTTATCTCGAAGTTGTTGTTCTGAACCGGTGGAGGAGTGATCCCAAAACGATTATGATGCGTATTAGGAGCATCTCCAGCACCAATGATCTGTGGGGGTCTAGCCGCGTGGATGGGGTTTCCATTGCCCCTTCCTACAGCACCGTGAGCTGGTGGAGGTCCTTCAGGATGTTCTTGCTCAGCCATTGTTGCAAAGTCCACTGAACCGGCCTGAACAATCTCCTCAAAAGCTCTAGCTTGCTCTCTAACTCTTCTTGATCTTGCGTGTCCAAGTTTATGAATAAATGTCTAGGGGTGTAAGTAAGTTGTTGTAACCCCTAGAATGCAGATTCATGTACCTAAAAGACACAAGTTTGAAGGCAGAGAGATTAGTAACCAAAATGAAAACAAAGGCTTAGTCTTTACTAAACCCTAAATCTTAATGCTTCCTAGCAACCTAAGATGGCAACGGCGCCATTTGATAACAGGTTTCTTATATGGATGCAAGCAGGAAGTTATCAAAACTAAAGCAACACACAGTCGTAGTATAGCAAGAGGTATCAATCCATTCCTAGGGAGCTGATACAAGGGTTTTACCCCTTGTAGGACAATTGCCCTAGCTTGTACTAGTCAGTTGCAGTATAGCATAGGGTTGTATCAATCCAAATGGGAAGAGTTGAAAGACAGAAGAGTTGAGAGTGGAATCTCTAAGTCAAGCAAGCCATGAAAGGGGTTTTGTTGCCTAAGCAACAATTCTAACAACCTAAGTGAAACAAGCAGCAACAAGGTGAAAGCAAAAGCAAACTAAGCAATTCTAAGCAAGGAAAACATAGTGAAACAGAGCAAAACAGAGCAAATCCGAAATTCAAATTAGAGAAAGATAAGTTCCTAGATATAGTTATTGACTTTGGGGAATTTCAGGCATTGATTAAGGTTGTTTCAAACTACATTGATCAAGCAGGTAAGCAAGCAATGGTGGTTCCTAGACATAGAGTTCACAACTAAGCTAGTTAGATCCAATCTCTTGGCAAATAACCCTTTGCTAAACATCTTAACAAGAACTAACTCTTATTAGTGCTAAAACATCAAGCAAGCAAGACTAATCAACTCTATTCAAGTCAAAATGCTCCTCAAACAGTCAATCTCTTGAGCCAAGGCCAGCAAATCCTCTATTAAACAGGTTCAACATTTCATCAACCTAGACCAGTTTGATCAAGACTAATCTAGCATGAATAACAGATTAAAAGAGAGGAACCCATAAACAGAAGCACATAACAAGCCTTAATCAAGCCATAGATTCCCCTAATCTACCACATCTAGAAACCCTAAGGTAACTACTCACTCATAATCATGTTTAACACCAAATCACAAAAGGAGAAGATGCTAATCATGATTAAAAGAAAGATTAAAGAAAGATTAAAGCAAATACTTGATTGTATTAAACAAAGCAAAAAAATTGTCTTACAAACTTAAAGAAATAGCTTAAGAACAGTATTTTGACAAGACCTCTCGAAAATATAGAAAAATGGGCTATTTATAGCCTAAGGGAGAAAATCCTAGAAAGGTGGCAAAAGTGTAATTAAAAACAGGTTCGGGCTGGGTCAGTATCGGTCAGTTGTGTCGACCTCCAGTGACCGAAATTTATCTGTATCGGTCATCAGTGATCGACACACACGACCGAAATTAGAACAGTGTGCTTGTGTCGACCACATCAGACCGATACTGGTGATCGATACTGCTCCATTTCGGTCACCAGAGACCGAAAATCACCAGGTTCTGACCAAAAACTTCTGCAGAGATCTTCAGCTTTGATCCTTCTTGCTCCCTTTTGTCCAGCTAGCGTCCTGGATCATTCCCAAAGCTCCTCGAAGCTCCTTTAAGCTCCAAAAGCACCTAAAAACATCCAATATGCAAGAAAAATGCAATCTAAACTCTAAATGCAACCTAAGTCTAAAAGGAAAAGAAAATGGGACAAAAGCTAAGGGAAAATATGCAAAAGAGGACCAATACATGTACTAAATGCAGCCTTAAATGGTGTAAATACAAGGGATATCAACACCCCCACACTTGCCTTTTGCTTGTCCTCAAGCAAGTAAGAACAAATGGGAGAGTGAGGTTTGAAAGTGGGCATTCAGATTCCAAAAGTGCAAAGGTAAAGAGATGGTTTTAATGCTCAAGTGCCTAGTTGTAGGATGCAAACACAATCAGCTATACTTAAAAGAACCTAGCCGTGCTCATCATGTTTCAAAATGATCTCAAATCTCAACTTAGGCAAATGCTCAAATCAATCAACTTTTTAACATTCAATTAAGTTCAGAACATGAATCATGCTTATGCAAATCAAGTGAAGACATTTGGTTGAAAAGGGGTAAGGTTATGAGACAAGAATGATCTCATTTAAGCACAGGGTTAAAGACATAAAGGATCACTCAATGAAATGACTTCATCTTAGGCAAAATGCTAAAGGTAAAAGCACACTTATGCATGCAATTCAAAGCCCTCTTCTACCTTTACTTTCCAAAGATGAGTCCTAAGCATTTCTAAACCCAAAAGTGAACCCTCTAAGTCTACCCTTTCCTAAACTCTACCCTTTTCTTTCTTCTTATTCATGGTTGGGGAAACCTTCTTCATTCTGCTTGTGTGGTTGCTTCTTCTTGGTTGGGACTTGCTCTTCTTTATTGTAATGGCACCTTCATCACCTTTGGTGGATTGCTCCTGGTCTGATTTTTCTTCTTTGGACCCTCTCTGAGCTTTGTTGTTGGCGCCAATTCTTCCTTTTGAACTTAGAGCTTTTCTTCCCTTTGCTTAACCACAATACTAAACTGTTTCCCTTTTATCTACCATTTCAAATCTTTCCCTTTTCTTTTCAAAAGATAAAAAACATTAAGCTCAAACCACCTAACTCTACCCTTTCAAACCCCAACCTATCCTAGAATCAAGCTCAAGATGCAAGCTGATATCTACAAGAGAGCTAATCATTGCCAGCCTTATTCCTAACACTTTTTGCCAAGACAAAATCGAAAATGCAATGCAAAGGCCTCACAGCTCTCACAATAGTGTTTAGGCTCAAAAGGAGGTTTTGGCTAAGGGTGGGGATGTAACTGTCCCATAAGTATGAGGATCAGCTATTTGGATCAACAAGAGTGGTAGAAAGGAGAAAGATGATCCAAATATGTATATGGTAGCCATGAATTCACTTTTCAATGCACTAAGACATGATAATTGAAAGTCCAAATTAAAGTTCAAGTTGATAGAGTTGATTTTCAGAGAACAAATGCTTTCAGAATGAGATGAGAAGACAAAATCTAGCAATCTAAGCATGGTTCAGCCTTAACTTCTAGCAATCATATGATGCATCGAACAACTAAGCACTTGAAAACTGAAATCATCTCTAAACACTAAGCACCTTACAAGGAAAATTCATCATAATGCCCTATACAAATGCAATGCAACCTATATGTCAACACTAGACTCAATCTTAAAGGAATGAAATGTAACTACATGCTTTCTTTTTAGTTTGCAAAAAATGCAAAAGATTTTCAAATTTTTTTGATTTTTTTGTGTTTTTCTATGCCTTACATGTATGCATGATTTGCATGAGACTCAAAGTGAAAAGAAAAAGAAAAACTAAGAAAACAGAAAACAAAGTCAAACCCCAAATCTCTCCCCCACACTTAAATTACACAGTCCCTTGTGTAATGAAAGCAATGGAAGAGAGAAGCAACAAAATATATTACAAAAATGAAAAGATGCAATGGTATATAACAATGGAAAGGATGTGGTACTTGGTTTAGTGGCAGGAGTGGTGGGATGATCCTGAGGTTTGAGGAGACTTGCTAGCTCTCCTCTTCCTTTTTTCATAAACAATAGTGGAATGCTGAGCTGCTTCTGGAGTTGGTTGAACCCAGCTTGACCATAGCTGTTCAGCCTGTGAAGAGGTTCCTTGTGAGCCCCATTGCCATGTTTCCTGAACTTCAGAGGAGTTGGGGTTTGGCGCCTCCCAAGCTGATGGAACATAGGCTCTTGGCTCATAAGATGAAGCTCTTGGTTGTTCCCATATACCCCACTGGTCACTTGGTTGTGTATGAAATGAATGTCTTCCATGGGGGTTCCATATAGCTTCCTCCTCTTCAGTTGGCTGAAGTTGCTCTTCTTGTTGAGAGTTGAGCTCATGGGTGTGGCTGTGGTGGGAAGTTCTTGCTGATGTAGCCTTGTTCTTCTTGAACTTCCCTTTCATCATTTTCATAAGCCCTTTGATGGCTTTATCCTGCCACTTGCACCACTTCTGGAGTGTGCTGATGTGCTCATGAGCTGCTCTCAAAGAGCTTCCTTTGTTAGGTGCTGCATAAGGGTGGAAGTGGAAGTGTCTTGAGCTGTAGTTCAACACTTCCTCTTCTCCAAGCTCATCTTCTTCATGGGTTCTTCCTTGAAAATCAGCGCCATCATTAGCATTCCCTTGATCTTCTTCTTCTTCTTCTCTGATCTCTTCAGTGTGCTCCTCCTCTGCATCACTGTCTTCTTCTTCCTCTCCAGGAACAGGGCCGCCTGTGTAGAGCTCTTCAGTGCTTGGGTTGAAGCTGATGTTTCCTTTTCTGAAGAAGGATGTAAGCTTTGGATTGGGGAGGAGGACTTTTGCTGGTGTGTCAAAGCCTGTGATGAAGTTGTACACATGCTTTCCACCAATGGTTCTTTCAAGGTAGTGGCTTCTCTTGAGGTAATCAATGTCAATCCATAGTGGCTCAAGTGCATCACCTTCATGTTTGTCAAGGTCTATTCCACTAGCGTGTAGAACTGCTGTCACAACTCCCCCAACGTGCATTTGAGGGCTCTTCTCCTTCTTTGTCTTACTCAAAACCCAGCTCTGGTAGGATAGAAGCTGCTCCATCAACATAGCCACATAGCAGGGGTTGCTTCTCAGTGCTCTGAGAGGTTCCCCATACTCATCGCTTCCCAACACCTCATACAGTCCTTGGTATATCAGATCTGTCTCCTTTCCTGTGAGATATGTCGTCTCCTTCCTTGCAAAGAGTGTATTCGCAAGTGCTTTGTGGACATATCTCACGGCTGGATGCTTTAGGTGCTGGTTCCTTGATCTTCTAGGAGTGTATTGACCAACCCCAATGAGACCCCACAGCCTAGTGTGCTGCCTACTTGGGATTTC
Organism: Thlaspi arvense; assembly: GCA_911865555.2. Taxonomy (NCBI): domain Eukaryota; kingdom Viridiplantae; phylum Streptophyta; class Magnoliopsida; order Brassicales; family Brassicaceae; genus Thlaspi; species Thlaspi arvense. Next base: position 48,843,026 of record OU466857.2, read on the forward strand.
GAACCTGCTCAGCTTGGTGTGGTGGGACTTCAGCTCTAGATCCTTGGCGATCTCTGTGAATGTTGAGGAGAACTCTTACTTTCCAATCCTAAAAGAGATCCATCCATCGCCATTAGGGAGCTCACTGTCTTCATACCAAACCACTTTGAGTGTGGAGAGGAATTGGTAAGTGAGCTGTTGGTAAGATGGGAGTGGCATCTCCATGAAAGCTCCAAGACCCATGCGCTCAAACGTGGCTTTGCAGTCAGTATAGAGTCCAAGCGCCTTCATTGTGGAAGTGCATGGATATCTTGTTGCCTTGAAAGTGCACTGGTTGAAAGCCTTCATGAGTTCTTTAGCAGCACTGCCCTTGTTTTGTTGATCTTCTCCCTCATTCCCAACCGGTCTCTTCCCAGCGGCTTTGGAGGACTGCTCATCAGCTTTTCCCTTTCCTTTTTCTTGCCTTGCTGGTGGTGATGTGGTTGCTTCTTAAGGTGCTTTTCCCTTTTTCCCAGCAGCTGCTTTTGTTCTTCCCATTGTACCTTCAAAAGCAAAGCTTGAAAACAATGTAAGTGAAAGAACAGAAGTTGAAGAACCAAATAGCTGAAAGCTTTTAAATAAAAAGCTCCTTAAGCTAAGAGAAGTCTAACAAGTCCTAACAACAAGCTTAAACTTCTTTAAAGCAAAAAGAGATCAAAAGCTGACAACTAAATAAGCTAGGATGAACAGAAGATAAGCAGTTATGCATGACATCCTAGCAAAGCGGTTCCTAGGCAAAGAGATGATGATCTTGCAAAATGGATGAAATTAAACAAGCTATGAGATGAATAGACAATTAAGCATAACTTTAACAGTCTAGCTTGATATTTCAACAAAAATCCAAAATGCAAAATCATAGCACAACATTTAAAACTAAACACTACTTGCTCTTAAAAACTTCTTACTAAGCGATTTTTAACATAAGCAAAGAGTAATAAAAACTTCTTACTAAGCGATTTTTAATCATGTTTAACACCAAATCACAAAGGGAGAAGATGCTAATCATGATTAAAAGAAAGATTAAAGAAAGATTAAAGCAAATACATGATTGTATTAAACAAAGTAAATAAATTATCTTACAAACTTAAAGAAATAGCTTAAGAACAGTATTTTGACAAGACCTCTCGAAAATATAGAAAAAGGGGCTATTTATAGCCTAAGGGAGAAAACCCTAGAAAGGTGGCAAAAGTGTAATTAAAAATAGGTTCGGGCTGGGTCAGTATCGGTCATCAGTGATCGACACACACGACCGAAATTAGAACGGTGTGTTTGTGTCGACCACATCAGACCGATACTGGTGATCGATAATGCTCCATTTCGGTCACCAGAGACCGAAAATCACCAGGCTCTGACCAAAAACTTCTGCAGAGATCTTTTGCTTTGATCTTTCTTGCTCCCTTTTGTCCAGCTAGCCTCCTGGATCATTCCCAAAGCTCCTCCAAGCTCCTTTAAGCTCCAAAAGTACCTAAAAACATCCAATATGCAAGAAAAATGCAATATAGACTCTAAATGCAACCTAAGTCTAAAAGGAGAAGAAAATGGGAAAAAAGCTAAGGGAAAATATGCAAAAGAGGACCAAAACATGTACTAAATGCAGCCCTAAATGGTGTAAATACAAGGGATATCAGGAGCAGGAAGAGGAATGAGAATGCAAGGATCTAATAAATCTAAGCAAATATGATAAATGATTGGTAAATTCAAGGAAAACTAAATGCAACTACTTAATGCAATGCAGAACAATTTTAAAATTCCTGGAAGAGGGTTATCTACCACTAGGAAAAAGCAAAAGATGAAGAATGCAAAGCTACTAAAAACTAAAAATCGACCAGTGAATCGACCATAGGATCGAGCACTGGACCGAGCAGAATGGATCGATCTAACAAGCAACTTAAACAGAACGACTTCTAATGATCAAGAATGCGACTTTATGACAAGCAAATGATTAACAGAGGCTTAAGAATACTTAAAAGAGAGGTTTTAGGGTCGAGGGTCATATCAAAGGGTATCAAAGATTCAAGCTTTGGTTTGAAAACATTTAGATCTACTCTTTTAAGAGGTTTCTCTAAGCCTTGAAAACAAAACAAAAACCATCCATGGCGTGTGGTATGGTTCACTTCCTCAATCTCTTCTCCAAACCCATGGCGTTTGGTTAAAAAAGAGATCGAAGAGCATGGAGAACAGATTTCAAACAATGACCTAACTAATCCCCTAAACAACCATGGCGTATGGGAAAGGAAGGATTAGCCTCTAGGATCTGGTTTTCCAGGACATCTGAATCCTGTCAAGGTAAGACAGCCTTTAGATCATAGAGACCTTTTCCAAGGCTCTCTAGGCTTTAAGTTCCCAAGATCCTAGAAGAGAAGGTATGAAGAACAAGAAAACACAAAGCTTTTAACCCTTTCAACCCTTTTGAATCACCTCAACCCCCAAAACCCAAAAAGACTACTCACTACACATGTTTAAGATCGAATCAAAAGCAATAAACGATAAGCTAAGCATATTTAACAAACGATTAAAGAAAAACTTGCTTGATACTAAAAGATTCAAAGGTTCAAAAACTGAAAAAGCTTAAGGTATCCAACAATGGCGAACCGCCTAACTTAGAGAGAAAACAGAAAAGACAGAATGAAGATAGTGAAAGCGAATGGCTGCTTTTGCCAAAAATGGCTAAACCGTTAGCTGGTCCCCCCTTCGCTAGCCGCCAATGACAGCTGGACGGATAAGGTTTGTCTGGGATCGGGCTGGAAGCTTGATCTGGCTCTCGATCTTCGTCTTGGATCGGATGGCTTTGGTCGATCTCTGAGTCGATCTTGTGCTGATCGGGTTGGAAGCTCGATATGGTTCTCGATATGCATGGCGTCATTCACGTCCGTTCTCCAGATTGATCTCCTCTCTCGATCTTAGTCTTGATCCTTCTTCTTGAATCGACTTGGTGCACTCGATCTTCTGGTCGATCTCATCTAGATGGACCTGCCTTGCTCGATCCGCTACTCGATCTCGGGTCCTTAGCATGCACTCCTCAGTTCTCCAAGTGTCCACGAGCTTTGTTGTGATCCTCCTCACGTCCACATAACCTTTGCGACTCCTTAGTTCTCCAAACAACCTGATAATGATGCATATATGCAAGAAACATGCAAAATGCGAATGCAAAGGGATCTAGAACCTAAAATACAACAAATGGAACAAACTAACCTATAATGCAAGATGAATGCATGAAAAACTACCCTAAATGTATGCAAAACATGCAAAATATATGGCAATATCAGGATGCAGCTGCTACTGGCTACACAAAGATGATGGATGGTACTGCACATGTGATGCAACTGGTTGCACATGATGAGCTAGTCACTTTATCTGCGAAAGCTGCTACAATGGGTGATTGGAGTGCAGCTCCCTGCAAGGCTAAGGTACGCCTTTCTTGGAGAAAACTCCACTTATCCTGTTATTGTTAATGCTTCATTAAACAATGCAGAGCTCACTCTTTTGCTAAGTAAGCTGCGCAAATTTCGCAAAGCTCTTGGCTATTCTCTTGATGATATTTCAGGGATTTCTCCAGACTTGTGCATGCATAAGATACATTTGGAGGATGAATCGAAATAATCAGTGGAGCACCAGAGGAAACTGAATCCGAATCTGCAGGATGTTGTCAATAATGAGATCATGAAGCTGGTGCAAGCTGGGATCATCTATCCTATATAAGAGAGTGCTTTGGGACAGTCCAGTGCACATGGTCCCTAAGAAAGGAGGTGTTACAGTGCAGTTACAGTGCAGTCATGGATGAGTTCTCAGTTTATGGGTCTTCCTTTAAGAGTTGTTTGGACAACTTGTGTGCAGTCGTGCAGAGAAGCATTTGGTTCAGAATTGGGAGAAGTGTCATTTTATGGTACAACATGGCATTGTTCTTGGTCACAGAGTCTCTGGAGATGGCATAGAAGTAGATAGGTGATATATCGTGGTTTTTTTATGGTTTTTAACTATGATATAAGCTCTTTTTATTGAGTCTTTTTGGTCTTTTTAGAGTCCTAGTAGAGTCTTTGCAGGTTGTAGCATGTATGGAGCATAATTGGAGATATTGAAGCCTTTTGGAGCATTGCAAGATGAAGCCACGAAGTGTGAAACTCGGAAGGAAAATGTGGACTCTGGTGATGCTTGTCACCCGTAGAGGAAGGAGTCGTGGCCTTATTTTTAAAAGATGGAGACTTATTTGCAGAATTGGCCCAGAAGTTTTAGTATTTGCAAGAACACCTCAGATAGTGTTATAGCTTGTATATATTAGGTTTTCAGCCATTGTTGGCTTTTATCTTAGATTTTGAGAATTCAGAGAGCTTTAGAGAGAATTTTATTCAAAGCTTTTGGGAAGACAGATCTTGTACTCTTTTTGGAGAAGATTTCAAACCCCTTTGTCTTTTATTTCATTCTTTCAATGCAATTTTATTCTTTATGTTTCCATGATCATGTCTGAGTAATTTGCTAGTTAAGTTAGGGCTTTTCAAAGATAGATGAAGAGTTTGTGGAATTGCTATCTGTTAGGAATATCTTATGGTTCTTCATCTCTGCTTGCTGTAAAACTGATTTCTTAGACACAGCATCTAGAAATCCAAAAATCATTGGTTGTTTAATAGATGTGAGAACATTATTTGTCACCTGATCTAGCTTTAGATGAGCAAAACGATTTAGTGCAAAGAGGTTTGGCTTAGGAGTTTTGTGAACAGTTGAACCTGATCACTACTGCATGTTTAAATTGTTAGGGTTTGCAAAAAGATTTGAAACTCTGTGATTTAGACATTGTTAACTTCTGCAGTGAGAATTCATTAGTTATATATTTGCGATTCATTTTCAAGATGGTTCTTATTCATTCCAAATTTCATGCATTCTACATTCTCGGATTCAACCTGCGAATTGTCCTGACTTAGCGCTTTTCGTTTTCTGAGTCTTAGATCAACCAAATTTCACCTGCTTACTTTTATTTTGTTATTTCACCTTACATACACTACTTCTTGCTTTACTTAATCTGAATCTATAATCGATAGTGTGGTTTACATACTCCTTTGAGATTCGATACCCTTTATACCACGATGGCATTGCTGTGCACTTGCAGTAGTTTTATTTGGATAAAACATGAGCCCTATCAATAAGGCGAAAATTAAAGTGATGACGAGTCTGCAAGCGCCTGATTCGGTCAAAGCTGTGAGGAGTTTTCTGGGTCACGGTGGGTTCTACAGACGATTCATCAAGGACTTCAGCAAGATTGAAAGACCTCTTACTGCTCTACTCTGCAAGGATGTGAAGTTTGAATTCACAGAAGAATGTAAATAAGCTTTTGAGCAGATCAAACATGCCTTAATTACAGCTTCTATTGTGCAGCCACCAGACTGAGATTTACGTTTTGAGGTGCTGTGTGATGCCAGCGATTTTGCAGTAGGTGCAGTGCTAGGACAGAGGAAAGACAAGAAGCTACACGCCATCTACTATGCAAGTAGGACATTGGATGAAGCTTAGAAGAACTATGCAACAACTGAGAAGGAACTGTTAGCTGTAGTCTTTGCCTTTGAGAAGTTTTGCTAGTATCTTGTTGGCCCCAAGGTCATGGTCCACACAGACCATTCACCACTGAAGTATCTGATGCAGAAGAAGGATGCAAAGCCAAGGTTGTTTAGATGGATTCTGCTTCTCCAAGAGTTTGATATTGAAGTCAAGGACAAGAAAGGGGTAGAGAATGGTGTTGCTGATCATCTCTCCAGGATCAGGATTGAAGATGACGTGCCAATCAATGATTTCTTGTCTGAGGAGAATGTGTATCTGATAGAGACTCGATTCCAGGAAGAAAGTATTGAAAATCTGCAGAGTTCTCGCAACTACAGGGCAGTGACGAGCGACACCAGAGGGGTGACGCTCGTCACCAACAAAGCAGAATCACGATGCAGTTTGTTCACGAAGCCGGTGACGCTCGTCACCCAGCCTGGTGACGCTCGTCACCAATCTTAGACTAGCTACGATTTGTGCAAGCCTGGGAACAGGTTTTGCAGAGCATGTGTATGCCACTACTGATCTCCAGGGACCCTGGTATGCTGATATTACCAATTATCTTGCGAGGATGAACCACATGATTTCAAGGGATATGCAAAGAAGAAGTTCTTGAGAGAACTTAGAAGATTTTACTGGGATGAGCCATATCTTTACAGACATTGTGCTGATGGGATTTACAGGAGATGCTTAGCAGAAGCAGAGGTTCCAGACGTCTCGTTTCACTGTCATGGCTTAGAGTATGCTGGACACTTTGCCACATTCAAAACGGTCTCCAAAGTTCTTCAAGCTGGCTTCTGGTGGCCTACTATGTTTCAGGATGCATAAGCCTTCATCACCGCAGTGATACATGTCAGAGGAGAGGGGAGATCAGCAAAAGACATGAGATGCCACAGAACTTCATCCTTGAGGTTGAAGTTTTTATTGTTGGGGCATTGACTTCATGGGTCCTTTTTCTTCATCCTATGGGAATATATACATTTTGGTTGCTGTTGACTATGTATCTATGTGGGTAGAGGCGTTGACTACTCATACTAATGATGCTGCTGTGGTTTTGAAGCTGTTTAAGACCATTATTTTCCCTAGATTTGGTGTCCTGCGAATTGCTATCAGTGATGGTGGTTCTCACTTTGTTAACAAGGTCTTTGGCAAGCTGCTGACGAAGTATGTTTTACAGCACAGAGTGGCCACGCCCTATCATCCCTAGACCAGTGGACAAGTTGAGGTTTCCAACAGACAGATCAAGCAGATTCTGGAGAAGACAGTTGGGAAGACAAGGAAGGATTGGTCAGTAAAACTGGATGATGCATTGTGGGCTTACAGGAGAGCCTACAAAACGCCTCTTGGGACTATGCCATTCCATATGCTCTCTAGCAAGGCGTGCCATCTACCGATGGAGCTAGATTTCAAAGCAGAATGGGCTATCAAGAAGCTGAACTTCGATCTGAAGCCTACTGCAGAGAGGCGCTTGATTCAACTCAATAAACTGGATGAAATCAGATATCTGGCCTATGAAAACTCCAAGTTATACAAGGAGAGGACAAAGACATATCACGATAAGAAGGTCATCTCCAGACACTTTGAGCCCAATGACCAGGAACTCCTTTACAACTCTCGTTTACAGCTTTTTCCTGGTAAACTGTGTTCTCGTTGGTCAGGTCCCTTCACTGTCAAAGAGGCTAGACCACATGGCGCCATTGTCCCGATCAACTCCAAAGGAGAAGAGTTCACTGTCAATGGACAGAGAGTGAAACACTATTGGGCACAAGCCGAGATTCCAGCAAGACACATTGTGTTTCTGGATGATGCACCAGCTGTGTGAGCAGAAATCAAAGTCGAGCTAATGACTTTAAACAAGAGCTTGGTGGGAGGCAACCCACTGGTAAATTCTCTGGTTTTCATACTCTAGTCTATTTTCATTTTCTATTCTTTAAAAAAAAGTGGATTTCTTTGAGCAGACCCGAGCTCACAACTTGGTGACGATCGTCACCAGTAGTGGGTGACGCTCGTCACCCCATCCTACGCGAGGTAACACTTTCAGACCCTTCTCATTGCGTTCTGTTTCTACTTTTTGACCAACTCTTGGCTTAATAACACTTGGGACAATGGTTGTTATGTATGGGGGAGGTGGTTACTGACGTTCTGTATATTCAGTTTTTCTTGGAACTAACCACATAACGTTTGTGCTTATAAGAACCATTGCCACAGTAGTCGATTACAAGTCTTACTAAGTTGAAAGTCGTAGGTAGATCAGTCTAGCAATGAAGGTTTAGGTTTTTAGAGAATCTGGAAAATTTCTTGTTAGCTCCACATTAATGAACATTAAACTTCTTATCTTGGGGCTTGATTCTCATTGATCTTGATTCTCTCTTTCAACACTGATAAGTATGTTTAGATGCAGTCTCTCTTTGATCTTCCCTGATACAGATTTTAAGAGTTTAAGTCAAAAGAATGGTGCATTCATGACTCTGTTTCCTAACAAGGAACAACAGTAATGAACACACTCAAGAAGCTGTCTCCTCACAAGGAACACAAGTATTGAGTAGCACCGTATCTTAGATTGTAAAAAAAAAATGAGAAAAGAAGTTGAAAAATCGAAAATATCCAAAGGAAAAGATCAAGGGAAGAGAAAATAGGAGAGCTGTGTTGAGATTGCTTGTTCAGTTGTTTAGAAAGGGAAAAGAATCTGTAAGTGATTGAGATGATAAAACCTTGATGATACATCACACTTGAAGGAGATTCAACTTGATTTTAGAGATTTGCTAATCTTGTGATGATTATACTGAAATCTGATTTTGTGTTAACTCTATCGTATGTGGATTCGAAAGTATTAACGTATGTGGTGTTCCTGATGTTTAGCTGACTGTTTCTGTTTTCAAACCTCGACCCTGTTCTCTGTCTGATGTTTGCTTGAAGGCAAGCAAAAGCTAAGTCTGGGGAAATTGATATATCATAGTTTTTATGGTTTTAACCATGTGATATACTCGTTATTTACACCATATTAGCATACATTCTGCATTGTTTTATAGTCTTTCAACATTTATTTTTGCTTGTTTTTGTCCAATTTGCATTCAATTAGGACTTAGTGTAGATTTAGGGTGAGCATTGCATGTTTTGTGCATTTGAGGAGTTTGGCAGGTATGTTTGGAGATTTTTGAGACTACAAGGAGCATGGGAGATATGGTGGGTGCAGCACAAGACATCAAAAGAACCAAGAAGAAGGTACACTTTGTTGAAGCGGACAGAAACTTAACCTGACAAAACTGGCTCGGACAAAGCATCTCCACCCCGATTCAGGTTCAACAGTCTTCATCACTATTGTAGACCCGTGAGTTACCTTGCGTCTATAGTTGGTTTCAGGTCATTCCCATTAGCGGTTAGAAAGTTACAGAATTATTCGTGAAACCGCTCAATCAGGCTATCGGTCAAGGAGTGACCAGCACAAGCCATATCGATCAAAGCTATCGGTCAAAGAGTGACCGATAAAAATTATATCAATCAAAGCTATCGGTCAGGAAGTGACCGATACAAATGCACCGAGTATATTTCGGTCACCATATCGGTCACCTTCCAGACCTATAAGATTCATATCGATCAAGCCTAGACCGATACAACTGACCGATAGGATTCATATCGATCAGCCTAGACCGATACAACTGACCGATATGAATGCAGTCCGAGCCTGTTTTATTTACACTTTTGCCATTACTCTAGGGCTTCCTTCTTTTGCATATAAATAGCCCATTTTTCTGGGATTTTCGACAAGGGTTGTCAATTTACTGTTCTTAAGCATTTTCTTTGAGTTTGTAAGACAAATCTTTCGCTTTATTTAATATAAATTTCCATTTGCCTTTAATCATTCTTTAATCTCTCTTTTAATCATGATTAGCATCTTTTCCTCTTGTGATTTGGTGTTCAACATGGGTATTAGTGAGTAGTTTGCTTAGGATTTCTAGATGTGGTAGATTTGGGGAATTTAGGGCTTGATTAAGGTTTGTTTAGTGCTTCATTATATGGGTTCCTCTCTATTTATGTGTTCTTAAACTAGATTTGTCTTGATCACACTTATCTAGAATTTAGGCTATCTCTTATGCCCACCAAGTGTTTGATGAAATGATGATCTTATTTGTTAAAGGATTTGCTGGTCTTGGTTCAAGATATTGACTGTTTGAGTAGCATTTTGAATTGAATAGAGTTGTTTATTAATGCTTTCTGAATGTTTTAGCACTAATGAGAGTTAGTTCTTGTTAAGGTGTTTAGCAAAGGGCTATTTTACAAGACATTGGATTTAACTTGCTTGTTTGTGAACTCTATGTCTAGGAATCACCATTGCTAGCTTGTTTGCTTGATCAATGCTGTTTAAAACAACCTTAAATAGTTCTTGAATATCCCAAAGTCAATAACTACATATAGGAACTTGCCTTTCTCTTTATTGAATTTCGAATTTGCTCTGTTTTGCTTGCTTAATCTTGTTTAAACAGTCTTTCTCTTTATTCTCTTTGTTGCTTGATCATCTTAGGGTGTTAGATTGGTTGCTTAGGCATCAAAAACTCTTCTTTGTTTTGGTTGACTTATAGATCTCTTCTCACAACTCTTCTGCTTTCAACAAACCCATTTGGATTTATATAGAACCCTATGCTATGCTACAACTGATTAACATACAGGGGTGATTGGCTTGAAACATAAAAAACCTTGTGTCAATTTGGCGCCGTTGCCATTTGGGTATTCTGTTTGAATCATTAGAGTTTGTAGAATCTTTAAGATCAAGTTTTTAGTTTTATTTGGTTACTCACTCCTTTCCAAGTATTTCCATTTCAGGTACATCTCTACAAGTACAGAAGATGCTCTGTTTTGAAACTCCAAGGTGCAACAACTTCTACCAAGAGCTTCTGCCTATGAACTACTTTGCAGACAGCTCAATACCCACCCACAGTTTCCATCCACGCCTGCTCTCCCTCAAGCTCAGCTTAATGCTTCTACCTATACTGCAGCTGATATCAAGAGTATGCTCACTCAATTGCTCAACTTACAACTCCTTGCAACATTGGAGATGAACCAGGGATTTGCTGAGTTGCATAACAAATCAGACTCTGTTCATGCTGAGCTCAACACCAAGTTTGATGATTTGGATTCAAGGATACAGACCTTGAAGACCACATATGAGTATTGCCAAGCTGTTGAGTCTGCAGTTGCCTTTACTCCTCTTGAAGAAGAAGATATCATTGAAAACTTCCTTTCCTTAATCAATGAGGACATTGACATTCAGAGTGGGGGGGGGGGGGGGGGGGGGGGGCCACTGAGGAGAACTCTCTTCAAGAAGGAACCAACAAGGAAGAAGAGAAGTGGTGGGCGCCACATGAAGTTGTTGATGCTACAATGGAAGACCTTGTTGAAGTCTCTGATGTTAAGAAGAAATCTCAAGCTGCTGTTCTCCCTATCTACCAGCCCACTATCCCTTTTCCAGGAAGATTCAAAGAATGATCAAGAAGTATGAGACCCTTTATGCTGCTCAAATGGAAATGAGGGGTCTGAATGGTCAAGAGGAGCTTGAGAAATTGAAAGCTAAAGCTGGAGCACCTGAAGTTAAGGAGTTGAACATCAAGAAGCTTGGAGTTCAAGGTTGTTTCACTCTTCCTTGTGAGCTCAAAGGCAAGACCTTCAAGAACTGTTTGTGTGATCTAGGAGCAAGTATCAACCTGTTACCAGTTCTACTGCTAAGGAATTATGCTACACTAAGTTCCAGCAAAGCAATGTCTCTCTTACCATTGCTGATGGGACTGTGAAGATGCCTTTGGGAGCTCTCAAGGATGTGCCTATGCAGATAGAAGGAGGAGCCATCTCTACTGACTTCTTGGTGCTGGATGTGGAAGGACAGATTAAGGATGCTATCATTCTTGGAAGGCCATTTCTTGCTTCAGCTGGCGCTGTATTTGATACAGGAGCTTGCACAACAGAGTTGAGGCTTACCAAAGACAAGGTTCTGAAGTTCGACAACAAAGGCAACAAGCTGGAGCATGATGATGCTTTCTCTATGGACATTAACAAGGTGAAGAGCATTAACAAAAACTGGCCAGAGTTTGAGGGGTACCAAGGAGAGAGTTTTGAAGGCTGCTGTTTGCTAAAGTTGTTTGAAGACACCACTGAAAAGTAGGTCCTTGAAGGGGTTGGTTACAAGAATCTGAATGATATCAAGTTGGTTACTAACAAAGGAGAGGTGGTTTTGCAACCAAGTGTCTCTAAGAGGGGAGAGTTTTGCTTCAAGCTTCAGCAAGAGGGAAAGACTACCTTTTGCTAAGATCAGGATGAATGGAGTCTCTGGTAGAGTCAAAAGGAGCAAAACAACACCAAGGAGTTCCAAGACTCCTTCTCCTCACCTCCACTAAAGAGGTAATCAAAGTCAAGCTAAGTGACTTTAAACAAGCACACTTGGGAGGTAGTCCCATGGTATCCTTTTGTATATATTATGCTTTCTAGTTTATTTTTATGCTTGGTTAATGTGTATAGAAGCAGGAGTTCGATTTGGGGGTTGAGAAAGCCTCTAAGGGACAAAGAACAGGTGCATTATGGCTGCTATCGATCAACTATATCGGTCAAGACGAGACTGATACAGACCATATCGGTCATTTATATCTGTCATTTGTGATCGATAGCAGTAGAGCTGGATTGCACCAGTCGACCTATCGATCACTTTTGATCGATAGGGAAGGGAGTCTGAAAGTGAAATCCGTATCGGTCATTCCTATCGATCAAACACTGATCGATACAAATCCATCAGATATATTTCGGTCAGTGTATCGATCAGATGAAGACTGATAGGATTCACAGGAAGGGTATCGGTCATTGCTATCGATCACTTGTGATCGATACGCAACCTATCGGTCTGGGAGAGACCGATAGACCCCTCCAGTATGCCAAAAACTCTTCTAAGGTACCTAACTCCTCTTCTCTCTTTATGCATTCTTTTGCAATCATTTTTAGTTTGTTTTATTCACCTCCTTCAAGCTTCTATTACACAAGGGGCTGTGTAATTTAAGTGTGAGGGAGGGCATTGCATTTAACCTTGTGTTTTGTTTTCTTATTTTCTCTTTTACGCACTTGAGTCTCATGCATTCATGCATTCATCTATGTGCACTGAAAATCCATGAAATTTTCAAATTTTTTTGGAACCAAAAAGATCATTTAGTTGCATTTACATAAATAGGATTGATTCTAGATGCATTTCATATAGGTTTGCATACATTTTCATAGGGAGTAGATGATAAACAATTGTCAAGATGTTAATGTTGGAATTGTTTTCAGTGCCTTGGGTATCTGCTGTTTGATTGCTTTGTAGTGAGTTTAAAGTTAAGGCTGCCCTATATCTTGACTACTTGCATTGATATTCTTGTCTTATGCTGAAGCTTGCTTTGATTTGATTCCAACTCTATCTTATTAGAACCATAATACTGACTTTGAATTATCTTGTTTGTGCATTGAGAGTGATTACACGGCTACCCATATACATACTTTGATTATCTTCTTCTCTTCTTACCACTCTTGCTAATCCAAGTAGCTGATCCTCATACTTATGGGACAGTTAATCCACTCCCTTAACCAAAACCTCCTTTTGAGCTTAAACACTATCTTGAGAGCTGTGAGGCCTTTGCATATCATTTTCGATTTTGTCTTGGCAAAAAGTGTTAGGAATAAGGCTGGCAATAATGAGCTCTCTTGTAGATATCAGCTTGCATCTTGAGTTTGATTCTAGGATAGGAGTTTGGGGTTAAAAGGGGTAGAGTTAAGTGGTTTGAACTTCATGTTTATATGCTTTGAAAAGAAGAGAAAAAGTTTGAAATGGTAGAAAAAGGAAAACAGTTTAGCATTGTGGTTAAGTAAAGGGAAGTAAAAGCTCTAAGTGTTTTGAAAGAATGGCGCCATCAACTTAAAAGTTTTGAAGGGTCAATCCAAAGAAGAAATCAGGCCCAAAACAATCCACAAAAGGTGATGAAGGTGCCAATGCAACAAAGAAGATCAAGTCACAACCAAAGAGAAGCAACCACACAAGCAAACAGAAGAAGTTTCCCCAACCATGTAGAAGGGTAAACGGTAGAGTTTAGGGAAAGGGTAGACTTAGGGGTTCACTTTGGGTTTAGAAGTGTTTATGATTCATCTTTGGGTAGAAGAGAGCTTTGAATTGCATGCATAAGTGTGCTTTTACCTTTAGCATTTTGCCTAAGATAGAATCATTTTCATTGAGTGATCCCTTATGTTTGAAAACCCTTTATTTGAATGAGATCATATTCATCTCATAACCATGTCCCTTGACCAAATGTTTCTCTTGATTTGCACAAACTTGATCCATTGGTTACTATTAATGAGTGTTAAAGAGTTGGTTGATTTGAATGCTTCTGTAGGCTAAGCTAGAGTTCATTGTTTGCTATGATAGGTATGGCTAAAGTTTTTAAATTAGAACAATCTCTATGCATCTTAGAACCTATAACTTGGACATTGAATCAGTTTTTCCATTGACGTCTTTAGTTTTGAACTCCCACTTTCAAACCTCACTCTCTCATTTGTCCTTGTTTACTTGAGGACAAGCAAAAGGCAAGTGTGGGGGTGTTGAAATACTCATTATTTACCCTATATTAGCATACATTCTGCATTGTTTTATAGTCTTTCAACATTCATTTTTGCTTGTTTTTGTCCCATTTGCATTCAATTAGGACTTAGTGTAGATTTAGGGTGAGCATTGCATGTTTTATGCATTTGAGGAGTTTGGCAGGTATGTTTGGAGAGTTTTGAGACTACAAGGAGCATGGGAGATATGGTGGATGCAGCACAAGACATCAAAAGAACCAAGAAGAAGGTGCACCTTATTGAAGCGGCCAGAAACTTCACCTGACAAAACCGGCTCGGACAAAGCATGTCCACCCCGATTCAGCTTCAACAATTTTCATAACTGTTTTAGTCCCGTAAGTTAGCTTGCGTCTAGAGTTTGTTTTAGGTAATTCCCATTAGCGGTTATAAAGTTAGAGAATATTTCGTGAAACCGCTCAACCCATATCGATCAGGCTATCGGTCAAGGAATGATAGATACAAGCCATATCGATCAAAGCTATCAGTCAAGGAGTGACCGATACAAACCATATCGATCAAATCTATCGGTCAGGAAGTGATTGTTATAAATGCACCGAGTGTATTTCGGTCACCATATCGGTCACCTTCCAGACCGATAGGATTCATATCGATCAAGCCTAGACCAATACAACTGACCGATATGATTCATATCGATCAGCCTAGACCGATACAACTGACCGATATGAACCTAGTCCGAGCCTGTTTTATTTACACTTTTGCCATTACTCTAGGTCTTCCTTCTTTTGCCTATAAATAGCCCATTTCTGGGATTTTCGAGAAGTCTTGTCAATTTACTGTTCTTAAGCATTTTCTTTGAGTTTCTAAGACAAATCTTTTGCTTTATCTAATATAAATTTGTATTTACCTTTAATCTTTCTTTAATCTCTCTTTTAATCATGATTAGCATCTTTTCCTCTTGTGATTTGGTGTTAAACATGGGTATTAGTGAGTAGTTTGCAGAGGGTTTCTAGATGTTGTAGATTAGAGAAATTTAAGGCTTGATTAAGGTTTGTTTAGTGCTTCATTATATGGGTTCATCTCTATTGATCTTTTCTTAAACTAGATTTGTCTTGATCACACTTATCTAGAATTTAGGCATTCTCTTATGCCCACCAAGTGTTTGTTGAAATGCTGATCTTATTTGATAGAGGATTTGCTGGCCTTGGCTCAAGATATTGACTGTTTGAGGAGCATTTTGACTTGAATAGAGTTGTTTATTAATGCTTGTTGAATGTTTTAGCACTAATGAGAATTAGTTCTTGTTAAGGTGCTTAGCAAAGGGCTATTTTACAAGATGTTGGATTTAGCTTGCTTATTTGTGAACTCTATGTCTAGGAATCACCATTGCTAGCTTGTTTTTTTGATCAATGCTGTTTGAAACAACCTTAATTAGTTCTTGAATTCCCCAAAGTCAATAACCAGATCTAGGAACTTGCCTTTCTCTTTATTGAATTTCAAAATTTGCTCTGTTTTGCTTGCTTAATCTTGTTTAAACAGTCTTTCTCTTTATTCTCTTTGTTGCTTGATCATCTGAGGGTATTAGATTGGTTGCTTAGGCAAAAAAAATTCTTCTTTGCTTTGCTTGACTTATAGATCTCTGCTCACAACTCTTCTGCTTTCAACAAACCCATTTGGATTTATATAAAACCCTATGCTATGCTACAACTGATTAACATACAGGGGTGATTGGCTTGAGACCTAAAAAACCTTGTGTCACCATGGTATAAGTCTTTTTTATTGAGTCTTTTTGATCTTTTTAGAGTCCTAGTAGAGTCTTTGCAGGTTATAACACGTCTGGAGTACAATTGGAGATTATGGAGCTTTTTGGAGCATTGCAAGATACAACCACAATGTGTGCAACTCGGAAGACGAATACCGAGTTTGGTGATGCCCGTTACCACTCAAGGGTGACGCTCGTCACCCTTAGAGGAAGGAGTCGCGACTGGTTTTATAAAAGATGAGGATTATTTGCAGTTTTGACCCAGAAGTTCTAGTATTTGCAAAAAGGCCCCAGCTCGTGTTTTAGCTTGTATATATTAGGTTTTCAGCCATTGGCTTTTATCTTAGATTTTAGAATTCAGAGATCTTTAGAGAGGATTTTATTCAGAGCTTTTGGGGAGACAGATCCTGTACTCTTTTTGAAGAAGATTTCGAACCCCTTTATCTTTTATTCTATTCTTTCAATGCAGTTTTATTCAGTTATGCTTTGTGATTCCATGATCATGTCTGAGTAATTTGCTAGTTAAGGTAGGGCTTTTCAAGGGTTGATGAAGAGTTTATAGAATTTCTACCTGTTAGGAATATCTTTTGGTTCTTAATCTCTGCTTGCTTTAAAATCAATTTCTTAGACACATCATACAGAAATCCGAAAATCGTAGGTTGTTTAATAGATGTGAGATCATTATTGATAACCTGATCTAGCATTAGGTGAGCAAAACATTTTAGTGTAAAGATATTTGGCTTAGGAGTTTTGTGAACAATTAAACTTGATCATTACTGCATGTTTAGATTGTTAGGGTTTGCAAAGAGATTTGAAACTCTGTGATTTAGAAATAGTTAACTTTTGCAATGAGAATTGATTAGTTATATATTTGCGATTCATGTTTAAGATGGTTCTTATTCATTCCGGATTTCAGGCATTCTACATTCTTGGATTCAACCTGCGAATTGTCCTGACTTAGCGCTTTTAGTCTTCTGAGTCTTAGATCAACAAATATCGATTGCTTTCATAATTATAGTTACTTTGCATTACATTCACTATTTATTGCTTAGCTTAATCTGAATCTATAAATCGCTAGTGTAGTAAGCTCACTCCCTTGGGATTCGATAATCTTCTATGCTACAACTGCTTTGCTCTGCACTTGCAGTAGTTAATTAATTGGGTAAAACCTGAGCCATATTAGGAGCTTCCCATCATAGCCATGATCATGAGTACACCTCTAACTATGAAGAGCAAATGCCACAAGCAGAACCTACTGAAGAGGAGGAAGCTATTTGGAACCCCCAAGGGAGACACTCTTTCCATGTGCAACCAACTGATCAATAGGCACCTTGGGAACCTTCAAGAGCTTCATCTTATGAGCCAAGGTCCCAGACACTATCAGCATGGGAGGCGCCAGCTTACACTTCTTTTGAGGGTTACACAATATGGCAACAATGGGATGCTCAAGGCAATGCAACTCAAATGCAAGTTCAATGGCCTAGTTGGATTCCTCCACCACAAGAAGCAGCAACTTCTTCACAAGGCCAGCAGAGGAGAACCAAGAGGAGGGCGAGTCAGTCTCCAAAACCAGTGACATCAGGATCATTCCAGGATCCAGGAGAGACTGAGGAACTCTCTTCCTTGTATATACCACAGCATTGTTTTTTAAGTTTTGTAATATAGTATGTTGCTTCTCTCTCTCATTCCTTTCATTACACAAGGGACTGTGTAATTTAAGTGTGGGGGAGAGATTTGGGGTTTGACATGTTTGTTCTTTTCTTAGTTTTTCATTTTCTTTCATCTTGAGTCACATGCATATCAAACATTCATCTAAGGTATAGAAAAACACAAAAAATCAAAAAGTTGGAAAAAATATTTGCATGTTTTTGCAAAAACCAAAAAGAAAGCATATAGTTGCATTTCATTTGCTTAAGATTGAGTCTAGTGTTTGAATATAGGATGCAATGCATTTGCATAGGGCATAATGATGAATTCTCCTTGTAAAATGCTTAGTGTTTAGAGATGATTTTAATATTTAAGTGGTTAGTTGTATGATGCATCATGAGAATGCTAGAAGTTAAGGCTGAACCATCTTTGGATTGCTAAATTTGATGCTCTTATTTCATACTAAAAGCATTTAGTCTTTGAAAATCAACTCTATCAACTTGAACCTTAATCTGATTTGTTAATTATCATGTTTGTGCATTGGATAGTGAATTCATGGCTACCATATACATATTTGGAAAATCTTTTCCCTTCTTTCCACTC
Source organism: Thlaspi arvense (assembly GCA_911865555.2). Classification (NCBI taxonomy): domain Eukaryota; kingdom Viridiplantae; phylum Streptophyta; class Magnoliopsida; order Brassicales; family Brassicaceae; genus Thlaspi; species Thlaspi arvense. The sequence goes on from OU466857.2 coordinate 48,861,153, forward strand.
TTGTTGATCCAAATAACTGATCCTCATACTTATGGGACAGTTAATCCACTCCTTTAACCAAACCTCCTTTTGAGCTTAAACACTATCTTGAGAGTTGTGAGGCCTTTGCATATCATTTTTGAATTTTTTCTTGGCAAAAAGCGTTAGGAATAAGACTGGCAATGAAAAGCTCTCTTGTAGATATCAGCTTGTATCTTGAGCTTGATTCTAGGTTAGGAGTTTGGGATAAAAGGGTATAGTTAAGTGGTCTTGAGTTTCATGTTTATATGCTTTGAAAGAAGAGGGAAAAGCTTAAAATGGTAGTATGGGGAAACAAGTTAGCATTGTGGTTAAGTAAAGGGAAGAAAAAGCTCTACGTGTTCAAAGAAAGAAGACGCCAACAACAAAGCTTTGAAGGGTCATTCAAAAGAAGAAACCAGACCCAAGGCAATCCACCAAGGTGAAAAATGGCGCCAATTCAACAAGAAAGGAGCAAGTCCCAACAAAAAGAAGCAACCACACAACAAAAATAAGAAGTTTCCCCAGCCATGAAGAAGGATAAAGGGTAGAGTTTAGGAAAAGGGTAGACTTAGGGGTTCACATTGGGGTTTCAAGAGTTTATAGGATTCATGTTTGGGTAAAAGGTTAGAAGAGAGCTTTGATTTGCATGCATAAGTGTGCTTTTACCTTTAGCATTTTGCCTAAGATAGAATCATTTTCATTGAGTGAGCTCTTATGTTTATGAACTATGTGCTTGAATGAGATCATTTTAATCTCATAACCTTACCCTTAAAACCAAACGTCTTCACTTGATTTTCAAAAACTTGATTCATGGTCATGAGCTTAATTGAATGTTAAAGAGTTGATTGATTTGAGCATTTGTCTAGGTTGAGGTTTGAGATCATTTTGAAACATGATGAGCATGGCTAAGTTCTTTAAACTATAGCTGATTGTGTTTACATCCTACAACCAGGCACTTAAGTGTTGATTCCATCTCTTTACCTTTGCATTTTTGGATTTGAATGCCCACTTTTAAACCTCATCCTCCATTTTTCTTAGTTTGTTTGCTTGAGGACAAGCAAAAGACAAGTGTGGGGGTGTTGATATCTCATACATTTACATCATTTAGGCTTGCATTTAGTTGATGTTTTGGTTCTCTTTTGCATGTTTTCCTTCTCTTTAGTCCTATTTTCTTCTCCTTTTAGACTTAGGTTGCATTTAGGTTGTAGTTTGCATTTTCTATGCATCAAGGATGTTTTTTAGGAACTTAAAGAGCTGAATGGAGCAAGGAGGGAGTGTGGGAATGGTTCAAGAAGTTAGAAAAGCTGAGAAGGAGCAAAGAGAGCTAAGGAGGGCAATTTCTGGTGTTCCATCGATCAAAACTTCAAGGCGATCAATCAAGGAGTGATCGATGGGAAACCAACGAGTGCTCCATCAAGCAAGACTTGAAGCTATCGATCATGGAGTGATCGATGGGAATGCAATGGATGCATCATCGATCACTGCCATCGTCACTCAAGACCGATGAGAGACAGGACAAAGCCATCGATCAAGTGTATCGATCATAGGGTGATCGATGGGAATGCAATGGATGCACCAACGATTAAACCCATCGATCACTCTAGATCGATACAGACCAGCCCGAAATTGCTTTTATTTACACTTTTACCATTATGTTAGGGCATTTGTCTTTTAGTATAAATAGCTTGTTCTAAGAATTTTCATCATCAAGTTTTGTTCTTGCTTAAGTTTTCTGGTTTCCTTTGAGTTTGTAAGAACAAATCTGTCTTTTTAATCAAAGTTTGTATTTGCTTTTTAATCTTTTCTCTAATCTTCTTTTTAATCATGATTAGCATCTTTTTCCTTTGTAATTTGGTGTTAACCATGGTGATTAGTGAGTAGTTATCTTAGGATTTCTAGATTTGGTAGATTATGGGAATTTAGAGGCTTGATTAGGGTTTTTTAGTGTTTAATATGATTGATTCCTCTCTATTAATCTGTTCTTAAGCTAGATTTGTCTTTATCAAATGAATCTAGAACTAGGCTTCATTTTATGCCCAACAAGTGTTTGATGAAATGCTGATCTTGGTTAATAGAGGATTTACTGGCCTTAGCTCAAGGGATTGACTGTTTGAGGTGTATTTTGACTTGAATAGAGTTGGTTATTTATGCTTGTTGATTGTTCTAGCACTAATGAGAGTTAGTTCTTGTTAGGATGATTAGCAAAGTGTTATTTGTCAAGAGATTGAACTTAACTTGCTTGATTGTGAACTCTATGTCTAGGAATCAGCATTGATAGCTTGTTTGCTTGATCAGTGATATTTGAAACAACCTTAGTTAGCCTTTGAATTTTCCAAAGTCAATAACCACATCTAGAAACTTGTCTTCTCTTATTTGAATTTCGAATTTTGTTAAGTGCTCTGTTTATTTGCTCTGTTTTGTTCATTGGTCATTGCTAAACTGTTCTTCTTTGAGTTCTGTTTGGTGTATGATCATTTAGGTTGTTAGTTTAAGTTGTGTAAGCAACAAATCTTCTTTAAATCCACCTGACTGAGAGTCTTCTGCTTGCAACTCTAGTGATATTTATCTTAACCCCTTGGAATGACATGAACACCTATGCTATGCTGCAACTGACTAGTACGAGCATTTGGTGATTGACACCAAGACATAAAAATTCTTGTATCAGCGAGCCGCGGGACAGCTTTAATAGATGTCAACTCCGACCTTATTCGCATTTGGGCGAGTACGTTATTGGCCAAAGGAATTACACTTCCGGGGGATGTTGTTTAGGATATTAAGCCTTAAATCAATCCTCAAACACACATGTCATTGCAGTACTTTAGGTGTCAATCCAATCCAAAGGTTAAGGAACAATCAAAATGCAGAAAACTTGCTAAGCTAGGCCTAAACATAAAAAGGGGAGTCTGATCTAACAACCTAGAACAAGAAATGCAAACTAGAAAACAGAGATTCAAGACTAATGAATAACAAGGTGAATCTAAAAACATGATCAAGGTGAAAGAAACAATCAATGCACTAATCTCTAGGCAAGGACTACTGATATAGACTAGCCCAATCTCTCAGTACTAGTCGCTTATCTAATCACATATTCAAGATCAATCATTTTACTCAAACACATGATCATCAAGCATGAAGGTCAAAGTCCATAGAGCCAAAAAGCATGCTAGACATCTAGTTTCCTATGCTAGGTTTACTAATCTCTTGTGCAATAGAACTAATATTAACTCACACTCTCATGCATAATCAATGCCTAAAGAACAATTTCCCACCAATGTGGTGTTAAGTACTTATGGACAAGCTATGCAAGACATGACATCAACCATAACTTCTTTCAAGCATTTCAGCAAACACCTTAAGTGCAATACTAGAAAGCCTAGGATCTACTTATCCAACAAAGAGGTACTAAGCATGAAGAACAGTCACACAAGAAGAGATAATCAAAGATCCAACATTCTAGCACCTTACCAATCATTAGAAACACATTTGTTCTTCAAAAACCAAGAATCTCAAAAACTGAAGAACACAGATTCGAAAATAATAAAGGCAATAACAAATGGAAAACAAGAATAGAAGATGAAAGACTTAAGATTAAAAAATGAAAGACATAAATAAAAAGTATTTACAATGATCCAATCTCAACCCACAAAGGGTTTGTTCTTGTTCTATAAAAAACCAAAGCAATGTTTTGGGGAAGAGAAATGATAAGAGAAAATAGATCTAGGTTTAGCTGTTTTGTCAAAGATGGTTCTCGGACCAAAACCCATCGATCAGAAGGAATGAGGTCTGATAAACATGGTTTTATGCAAGTCAGAATATCAAAACACAAGCAACCAATGGATGTAGTATAGTGTGAAAGAGGTATCAATCCAACATAGGAAGCAGGATGAGCAATATGAATGCAAGGGTGAAGCAAATCTAAGCAAATCTGAAAATGATTGGTAAAATCGGTGAAAACTAAATGCAGTGACCAAATGAAATGCAAAACAATTTTAAAATCCCTGGAAGAGGGTTAATGACTACTAGAAGAAAACAGAGACACTAAAATGCAAATCTACTAAAAGCTAAAAATCGAGCACTGAATCGGGTAAAACAGATCGATCTAACAACATAAATGCAAATGACTTCTAATGAACAAGATTGCAACTTTATGACAAGATAATGATAAATAGAGGTTTTAAAATCCTAAAAGAGGGTTCAGGGTCGAGGGTCATATTCAAGATTGTTCAAAGGTTCAAGCTTTGGTTTGAGAACACATAGATCTACTCATTGATGAGCTTTCACTAGGCCTTGAAAACAAAACAAGAACCATCCATGGCGTGTGGTATGATTCACTTCCTCAATCTCTTCTCCAAACCCATGGCGTTTGGTGAAAAAAGAGATCAAAGAGCAAGAAAAACAGATTTCGACTAATAGCCTAACTTACCTCCTCTACATCCATGGTGTTTGGGAGAGGGTCGATTATTCTCTAGGATCTGGTTTTCTAGGACATCTGAATTCGGTCAAGGTAAGATAGATTTGGAATCATAGAGATCTTTTCCAAGACTCCCTAAGCCTTAAGACCCCAAGATCCTAGAAGAGAAGGAATGAAGGACAAGAAAAACACAAAACTTAAACCTCTTAAACCCTTGAATCGCCTCAGCCCTTTACCCAAAGGAAAGCTACTTGCTACTCATGATTGAAACCGAATGAAATGCAATAAAAGAGAAACTAAGCATGATAAAAGCAATCGATTAAGGAAAATACTTAGGTTAATGCAAGATTAAGAAGTTCTAAAACATAAAAAGCTTCAAAAGTTCAACAATGGCTAAAATCGCCTAAAGGAGAAAGCAAAAACTAAGTTGATCTCGACAGAATAAAGGGATCCGATGGAATATGCCCAAAATGGCATAACAAAATGGTCCCCTCACTACATGCCAAAAATGAGCTGGCCGGATAAGGTCCCAGAGATCGAGTTGGATGATCGATCTCTGGCTCGATATTCTGCTGGATCATTTCCATTTGCTCGATCTTCTACTCGATCCTTTAGTCGATCGAGTCGGGAACTCGATCTGGCTCTCAATTTGCATGGCATGGCCCACTTCTGTACTCGCGAATGATATCCTCTCTCGATCTTGGTCTCGATCCTTCCTCTTGAATCGACTTGGGTCATTGATATTACTATATATTTTGTATATTTTGCATGCATTTAGGATAGATTCTCATGCATTCACCTTGCATATTAGGCTAGTTTGCACCATTTTAGGTCCTAGAGCACTTTTTCATTAGCATTCGCATGTTTCTTGCATTATGCATCATATTCAGGTTGTTTTTGGACACTTTGGAGCTTTGGAGGATTCGTGGACGTGCTAAGGCTCGTGAGTAAGCTTATGGACGCTTGGAGAACTCAACCATTCAGCTAAGGAACCGAGATCGAGTAGCGGATCGAGCAAGGCAGGTCCATCTAGATGAGATCGACCAGAAGATCGAGTGCACCAAGTCGATGCAACAGGAAGGACCGAGATCAAGATCGAGAGAGGAGATCGATATAAAGTACGAATGTAAATGATGCCAACCAGATCGAGCTCCCAACCCGATCAACACAAGATCGACTCATAGATCGACTAAAACCATCCGATCCAAGACAAAGATCGAGAGCCAGATCGAGCTTCCAGCCCGATCCCAGACGAACCTTATCCATCCAGCTATCTTTGGCGGCTAGCGAGGGGGGGACCAGCTAACAGTTTAGCCATTTTTGGCAAAAGCAGCCATTCGCTTTATCAATCTTCATTCTGTCTTTTGCTTTTTGTTATCATCTACCTTAGGCGATTTCGCCATTGCAACTTAAGCTTTTTCAGTTTTTGAACCTTTGAATCTTTTAATATTAAGCAAGTTTCCCTTTTAATCTTTCGTTGATCATGCTTAGCTTTCTGTTTAATGCTTTTGCTTCGATCTTAAACATGTGTAGTGAGTAGTCGTTTCGGGTTTTGGGGATGAGGTGATTCAAAGGGGTTGAAAGGGTTTAAAGCTTTGTGTTTTCTTTGTTCTTCATACCTTCTCTTATAGGATCTTGAGATCTTAAAGCCTAGAGAGCCTTGGAAAAGGTCTCTATGATCAAAAGGCTGTCTTACCTTGACAGGATTCAGATGTCCTGGAAAATCAGATCCTAGAGGCTAATCTTTCCTTTCTCACAAGCCATGGTTATTTAGGGGATTACTTAGGTCAATATTTGAAATCTGTGTTTCTTGCTCTTCGATCTCTTTTTCCACCAAACGCCATGGGTTTGGAGAAGAGATTGAGGAAGTGAACCATACCACATGCCACAGATGGTTCTTGTTTTGTTTTGAAGGCCTAGAGAACCTCACAAAGTGAGTAGATTTAAATGTTTTCAAACCAAAGCTTAAACCTTTAAAACCATTGAATATGGCCCTCGACCCTGAACCCTCTCTTTTAGTGTTTTAAACCTCTGTCAATCATTCGCTTGTCATTTAGTTTGCATCCTGCTCGTTAGAAGTCATTTGCTTGAAGTTGCTTGTTAGATCGATCCCTTTTACTCGATCCAGTACTCGATCCTGTGGTCGATTCACTTGTCGATTTTTAGTTTTTAGTAGCTTTGCATTTTTAATCTTTTATTTGTTTCTCGTGGTAGTTAACCCTCTTCCAGGGATTTTAAAATTTTTTTGCATTGCATTAGATCGTTGCATTTAGTTTTCCTAGAATTTACCAATCATTTTACTATTCTGCTTAGCTTTGCTCATTCCCTTGCATTCTTAGTGTACTTCCTGCTCCTAGGTGTGGATTGATAACTCACATGCATGCTATGCTACATCTCAGTGTTGCATTTGAGTTTGATAAGCTCTCCTGCTTCCATTGCTTAGTAGAAAGCATGTTATTAAATGGCGTGATATCCCTTGTATTTACACTATTTAGGGCTGTATTTAGTACATATTTTGGTCCTCTTTTGCATGTTTTCCCTTTGCTTTTGTCCCATCTTCTTCTCCTTTTAGACTTAGGTTGCATTTAGAGTATAGTTTGCATTTTTTTGCATTTTGGATGATTTAGGTGCTTTTGGAGCTAAAAGGAGCTTGGAGGAGTTTTGGGAATGATACAAAATGCTAGCTGGGCAAAAGGGAGCAAGAAGGATCACAGCAGAAGATCTCTGTAGAAGTTTTCGGTCAGAGCACGGTGAATATCGGTCAAGGATTACTGATACAAAGCAGTATCGATCACCAGTATCAGTCAAGTGTGATCGACACAAACACACCTGATGGATTTCGATCATATGTATCGATCACTCCAGACCGATAGGGATCCATTTCGGTCACTGAAGACCAACGTAACTGACCAATACGCTGCCAGACTGAAGGCCTTTTATTTACAATTTGCCATTTTTGCATAGACTCCTATAAATACGAAAAATCCATAATTTCTGGGAACAAGCTTTTACTCAGCAGTTCTTTCTTTCTTGTTTGGACCCTTGGGTTTTGTAATTTGAATCTTTGCTTCATTTTTAATAAAAGTTTGCATCTTTCATCTTGTTTAAGCTTTCTAATCATGATTAGTCATCTTTCTCTCTTTGATTTGGTGGTTTTAATGGTGATTAGTGAGTAGTTCTTTTTAGGGATTTGAGATGGGTTAGATTTAGGGAATTTGAGACTCTATCTGTGATTGCTTAGTCTTAATTCTTCCATTTCCTTTCTTGATTGCTGTGTTTAATGCTTAATTAGCCCTAGCTAAGTTGATTAAGATCTTAGGCTCATTTTATGCCCACCAAGTGTTTGATGAAATGCCTGAACTGCTTTGCAAGAGAATTGCTTATCCTAGCTCAAGAGATTGACTGTCTAGGGAGTGATTTGGCAATATAGGATTGATAGATTTGTTTTAATTCTTGCTCTTTATCATTTTACTAATAAGAATTAGTTCTCGACTTGGTAATTAGCAAAAAGATTAGTGCCAAGAGATTGGATTAGTCATATAAATGAATCCTATGCATAAGGAATCGCATTGTGTGAGTTTGTAAGCATCATAGCCTGAGTCAGGAGTTCTTTATTACCAATTATCTCATCTCAAGTCTCATCTTTTCTCTGTTTTAAGCTCTGTTCTGAATCTGCTCTGTTTTTGCCTTTACTTTGGTTGCTTTGCTTCTCTTCTTCCTTACTTTGTGTTTATTTGGTTTCTGCTTGATCACTTAGGTTGCTAGATATTCTAAACCCCCTTTTATATCTGCTTGAATTAGGAAATCTACTATAATCCTGCTGTTGCAATCTTCCCCTTAGGATTGACATTAAAACCCAATGCTACAATGATTAGTACAATGGGTGATTGACATAAGAGAGTCAAAAATCTTGTATCAATTTGGCGCCGTTGCCATTAGGGGAAAGCTTTGTTCAGTAGGATTTGTAGAAATCTTGAGATCAAGCTTTGTTATTTTCGATTTTGATTACTGATTTCTCTTTTAGTCTAGAATTTCTTTTGTAGGTACCACAACACTTGCTCCTAAGTGTCTACAGCTACATCTGAAGTTCAAGGTCATGAATTTGAGGTTTGCTAAGTCAGAATTCAGTTGTTGAAGCATGGAAGAACATCAGTATGCTGCTGGTTTTGGTCCACAAGGTCCACAAGGTCTTTAAGGGATCCAAGGCTTACAAGGACAGCAAGATCAAGTTGGTCTACAAGGAGCTGTTGTTCAGAGACCAAGAAGACCCATTGGTGCTGCTGATATACCCTCCAACTATGCTTCAAGGCAAGGAATTCTTCCACCAGTGGAAACTGAGCAATACTAGATCAAGAGCAGTCTCATCAAAATTATCCAAGAAAGGCAGTTCTTTGGATTGCCAAACCAATACCCTTTAGAGTACCTGGATCAGTTTGAGAGGATATGCACTCTAACAAAGCTTAGTGGAGTATCAGATGATGGTTTGAAGCTCAAGCTATTTCCATTCTCACTTGGTGATAGAGCTAGGTTATGGGAGAAATTTCTAGCCCAAGGCAGCATCACTATTTGGGAACAATGTATATGTGCTTTCTTAACCAAATTCTTCTCTCCCTCAAGAACTGTACACTTCGGAAATGAGATCACAAACTTCAGGCAGTGGTCTAATGAAAGCTTTGGAGACACTTGGGAGAGGTTCAGAGGTTTCACTCATCAATGCCCTCATCATGGCTTCACTAAGGAAATTCTTCTATTCACACTTTATAGTGGTGTTCTCCCAAAGATCAGAATCCTTCTAGAAACAGCAAGTAATGGCTATTTTCTTGGGAAAGATGTTGATGAGGGCTGGATACTAGTGGAGAACATGGCACTCAGCAATTGGGACTATGTGGATGATAAAGAGCAACATTCCAAGGAACTAGCAACAACATTGTCTGAGATGAAAGCTCTGCAGAAAAAGTTGATCTACTACTCAATGCAACCACTAAACTCCTACCCAATGATCTCTCACCATACCTTTACAAGGAACACCACGTCAAGGCTCTCCATCAACAAGAGGCGCCACTGATGCATCATGACCATGACGCCTGTATACACCAGCACATTGAAGACACTCACTCTCCACAGCATCAAGCTTCCTCTTCTCAAACAGCTGGTATCAATCACTCTTCACCTTCACATAATCTGGATTATAAAGAGATGCTCCTCCAACTCCAACAACTTCACAATGGAGGACTGCAACAGATGATGGCTGTTGAGATTCAAAAGAATTTCACTGATATTCAAAGAAGTATGACTGATGAAATACACAAGGACATTGACTCAAAACTTCAGTCACCCATAGCTCCTATCAACATCAAGATCAGCAAACTAGAAACCATGTCTACCCCTTCTACCTCTTCACTCACACAAGAATATGTCAAAGCTGTCACACTCAGAAGTGGAAAGCAGCTTCCCCCAAGAGTAGCTCCTTCTACACCCAATGAGGACATTGAGGAACAAGAAGAGGGGGTGGAGGTCAAAGAAAAGGAGGACACTCCAGAAGATGAAATGATTGAAGCTGAAAAGATTTCAGAAAAAGCCAAAGACAAGGAGGTTACTAAAGGCAAGGTAAAGGCGGCTTCTAAGGAGTTAGCCAAGGAACCAAGATATATACCTCCTCCTTATCAGCCCACATTACTTTTTCCTGGAAGGTTTAAGAAGCAGCTGGTTGCTAAATACAAATTACTCTTTGATGAACAGATGAAGAAAGTCCAGCTCACAATGCTACTGTTAGATGCCTTTATTTTAGTCCCTCCTTATCAGAAATTCTTGAAGGATGCTGTTTCTGAAAGAACCAAGGATCTGCAGGGAATGGTAGTCCTCACACATGAATGTAGCGCCATTATTCAGCAGAAGAGATTGACTCCCAACAAGCTAGGAGATCCAGGGAGCTTCACCTGACACTGCTCTATAGGTCCACTCCTGTTTGACAAATGTTTGTGTGATCTTGGAGCTAGTGTCAGCTTGATGCCCTACTCTGTAGCACAGCGCATAGGCTTCACCAAGTTCAAGGACTGCAGAATCTCTTTTGTATTGGCTGATAGGTCAGTAAGACTTCCCAAAGGTTTGCTTGAAGATGTACCACTAAGGATTGGGAGTGTAGAAATACCTACTGATTTTGTAGTTTTGGACATGGATGAGGAGCCTAGAGATCCTCTTATTCTTGGGAGACCATTCCTAGCCACAACAGGAGCCGTCATTCATGTTAAGAAGGGAAAGATTGACCTAAAGTTTGGCAAGGATATGTCTTTGAAGTTTGACATCAAGAAGATTATGCAGCAGCCTACTATTGAAGGTCAAGTATTCCAGATTGATATTCTAGAGAAGCTGAATGATGAACTTCAAAAGGAGCTGTGTTGTGGAGACAAGCTCCAAGTGGCTTTGACAAGTGAGCATGTAGATGATGGGTACTTGGATAAGGAAAGCTTGGGCTATCAGCTGAGATTGGACTCTCACAGGTTCTTTGAGGAGGAAGAGCCATTTGAAAGCTTGGAGTACACAAGAAAAGAAGTCTTCTCAGCTCAGGAGACTGGTTCCCCAAGCAAGGAAGCTGACGCCAAGAAGCAAGGCAGCTCAGATGAGGACTGGAGCGAACTCAAGGCACCAAAGGTGGAACTCAAACCACTTCCTCATGGGCTAAGCTATGTTTTCATAGGTCCTATCTCCACTTACCCTGTTACCCTATTTTCCAAAGATGTATGACTTCTATCTTTTCTGACTTACTTGAAGAAATGGTGGAGGTATTCATGGACGACTTTAGCGTCTATGGATCCTCCTTTGGTGTCTGCTTGTCTAACCTTTCTCAGGTTCTCCAAAGGTGTGAAGACACAAAACTGGTCCTGAATTGGGAAAAGTGTCACTTCATGGTGCAAGAAGGAATTGTTTTGGGTCATTAGATTTCAGAGAAAGGAATAGAGGTGGACAAAGCTAAGATAGAGGTCATGATGCACTTAGAACCTCCAACCACTGTCAAAGGGATCATAAGTTTTCTGGGCCATGCTGGCTTCTACAGAAGATTCATCAAGGACTTCTCAAGGATTGCAAGACCCTTGACAAGATTGTTGTGTAAGGAGGCAGAGTTTGTGTTTGATGAAGACTGTCTTCAAGCCTTTCTTACTCTCAGACAAGCTCTGATATCAGCACCAATAGTTCAAGCCCCAAACTGGGATCTGCCATTTGAAATAATATGTGATGTTAGTGACTATGCAGTTGGAGCAGTTTTGGGGCAGAGAGTTTACAAGAAACTTTATGTTATCTACTATGCCAACAGAACTATGGATGAGGCTCAGTCAAGGTATGTTACAACTGAGAAAAAGCTTTTGGCAGTTGTCTTTGCATTTGAAAAGTTCAGGAGCTACCTAGTAGGCTCCAAAGTAATTGTTTATACTGACTATGCTGCGCTGAGACACATCTATGCTAAGAAGGACACCACACCAAGGCTTCTTAGATGGATTCTTCTACTACAGGAGTTTGATATGGAGATTGTGGATAAGAGAGGCATTGAGAATGGAGTTGCTGACCACCTCTCAAGACTGGGGATAGATGACTTTGTCCCAATCAATGATACCCTACCAGAAGAACAGTTGCATGCTTTAGGAGTCAGGAAAGCAGAAGTGGAAAGCCTAGAAGAAGATAAACTACCTTGGTATGCTGACTTTGTAAACTTTTTGGTGGTTGGACAGATACCACAGACCATCAACTCTCATCAGAAGAAGAAGTAAAATGATTTCGCCAAGACTTTGACTTTGAAAGTTAAGAATATGCATATGGACGGTTTGGGGGGGAAATGGTGAAAGAAGTTTGAGAGGAAAGTCTACAAAAGATGTGAAAGTCTTCTGCAAACCAAGCTGAACACCTTAAGGATATTACATACCATAAGATGAACATGATTTCTTTGGATATTACACACCAAAAAGATGATCTATTTTAAAAGAGATTTTTATTAAAAAGATAGATGATTTTCGGCCAAAGTACAAGGGGGGATTATAAAGAGAAGAAAAGAAGCAGAAAACAAAGAAACAAGTCTTGGAACATGCTCCTTGACTTGTCTAGAAAATAACAAGAAATTAAAACAAGTTTGAACCTAAAAATATGACCCTTGATCTTCTATTTTCGTCACTTCTCTTGACCAGCAAAATAAGCACTTGGTTTGGACTCTTCTTGGGCTTGTAATGGGCATAAAATGCACTGGTCTTGATAGTATTTCCATTGGGTCGAATTCTGAATGCCATGCCTTGGTCTGGATCAACAAATGAGTGATTTGAATGTGTAACATTTGCGTCATTAAAAACCTTGTCAAGAAAACACATTGGGACAAAACTTGACAAGGGAAAAAGAGTGCAAGTGAGACACATGCCCATTTGATGATCATGTATCAAAACCAATGAGGTTAAGATAACATCTTTTCCATACTCATTTTCCACTCCAAAAGCATCCTCAGCTACAAGCTGCTCCTCTGGTTCATGCTGCTTCACTGGTTCAAGCTCTTCTCCATGTTCCAAGCTCCTTATGCTATCCATGATCATATCATCCCCTCCCTCTTGAAAAGGATTTGACCTCAAATCCATTTTATCTGCAAGAGAATAGATCAAATTAATACCAATATATTCTGAAAGGGTTAGAGAGATACATCCATATTGGGTTTGGCTTGGTTTTGGCTTGTTTGCGGCATCTGGTGGCTCTTCTTTTATCAGCATGAAAAAACTGACGTCATGGTGTTGATCCTGATTCAAATCAGGTGGTTTAAATCGATTGTCTTCCTCCCTCTTGCTCTTTCTTCTTGTGAGCTTCAAAGCTGTCTTTAAACCTGTAAATGGCACTTTTGGCAAAGACAAGTGAATTATATCTGTGTGATCAAAGATAAAATAATCTTTTTCATAAATTTCATTCACTTTGTCACAAATCAAAATGTGATTAGAACTCCAAAAATCACATAAAACATTTTGTTCCCTTTTAGAAAACGTTTTGACAAATTCAAACTCAGCCTTAGAAGTGTTGCTAAACAAAGAAATTCTCAAAGAAGGTTGAAATTCACAACATTTTTCAACTAAAAATTCTTTTGGCTCAAAGAACTTTTCACTTTTAATGGTTTCAAAAACTGGAATCATTTTGTTAAACATAGACTTTGAAACACAAAATTCTTTCACAGTTTCTAAACCAAAACATTTTTCAGCTTGAGCAGAAACCATTAAAAACAAATTAGGCTCAGTCCTAACCAAATCAAATTCCTTACATTGCTTTCTTGAGTGCTCTTTTGGAAATGGTTTAGGGACTGGTTTTGACATAATGCTGATTGGCTGCTCCACTTCAGTAATCAATGGCAAACTCTTTTGCTCTTTTTCTGGTGATTCTTCTTCTGCATTATGATTAAACACATTAGTTTTAATTAAAAACGGATCTAGACACTTACCTTGCACACCAATGCTTAAATGAGATTGTATGGACGCTTCTGGCTTTGTTTTCTCAAGCAATATGGGGTGTATTGTGTCTGCAGCTTGTTTCTGGTCCATTGCACGTTTCACTTCTGGTGACTCTTCTCCTTTGGACGCCTGAACCTTTCTTTGATCAATGCTTTCAAAAAAACCACTCTTCTGATCTTGATGGTAGTGAGAGGCGTGCTTCTGAGCCTGCTGATCCCTTGGAGCATACTTGTTCCTCAATAATTTCCTAAGTTCTCTCCAAGTGGTGATTCTTGGCTTATTGTAAGACCAGCGCTCATCTTTTTCTTTTATCCACCATCTATGGGCTTTTCCAGTAAGGAAACTGATAGCATAATCAAGCTTATGCTCCCTCAGGATGTGGTTGTTGTAGAACCAATCATCAGGGTCTTTTTCCCACTTTAAGTAGTCTTCTTCTCCTGAAAAAGAGTTGAGTTGAATTTTTTTAGGAGCTTGATAATCATAATTGAAATAAACCTTTGACTTAGAAGTGTGAGAAGCATGATGTGGTCTGCTCTGAGTTTTGTCTGGCTTCTTGGGCTTCATATCTTCATGTCTGGCGGATTTTTGCTTTGATGCTTGATTTCTCTCCTCTTGAAGTGCTGCAGAAGTTTTGTTCATCTCCTGTAAATACTTAGTGAATTTTTGTAGTAGGAACTTATCCTTTTCACTGAGTTTATCTTCAAGTACAGACTCCATCCTGTAATAAACAGAAACAACAACACCAGTAAAAAGTTCCAAACGAAAATCTCAACAAAAAAAAAATCAGAAGATGAACACCCAAAATTCGCTAAAATGGTCAGATGAACAGAAAAACTTTTTTTTTTTAAATGCAAATTCGAACACAGATGATGAAAAATCAAACAAGAAAAATTGTAACAAAATTAAAATAAAATAGAAATAAAAATAACAAAAATATAAACACAAATTATGCAAATAAAAGGGATAGAAAAACTTAACTTTCAAAGCTTGCTCTGATACCAAATAATATGATTTCGCCAATACCTTGACTTTGAAAGTTAAGAATATGCATATGGACGGTTTGAGGGGGGAAATGGTGGAAGAAGTTTGAGAGGAAAGTCTACAAAAGATGTGAAAGTCTTCTGCAAACCAAGCTGAACACCTTAAGGATATTACACACCATAAGATGAACAGGATTTCTTTGGATATTACACACCAAAGAGATGATCTATTTTAAAAGAGATTTTTATTAAAAAGATAGATGATTTTCGGCCAAAGTACAAGGGGAGATTATAAAGAGAAGAAAAGAAGCAGAAAACAAAGAAACAAGTCTTGGAACATGCTCCTTGACTTGTCTAGAAAATAACAAGAAATTAAAACAAGTTTGAACCTAAAAATATGACCCTTGATCTTCTATTTTCGTCACTTCTCTTGACCAGCAAAATAAGCACTTGGTTTGGACTCTTCTTGGACTTGTAATGGGCATAAAATGCACTGGTCTTGATAGTATTTCCATTGGGTCGAATTCTGAATGCCATGCCTTGGTCTGGATCAACAAATGGGTGATTTGAATGTGTAACATTTGCCTCATTAAAAACCTTGTCAAGAAAACCCATTGGGACAAAACTTGACAAGGGAAAAAGAGTGCAAATGAGACACATGCCCATTTGATGATCATGTATCAAAACCAATGAGGTTAATATAACATCTTTTCCATACTCTTTTTCCACTCCAAAAGCATCCTCAGCTACAAGCTGCTCCTCTGGTTCATGCTGCTTCACTGGTTCAAGCTCTTCTCCATGTTCCAAGCTCCTTATGCTATCCATGATCATATCAAGAAGTTCCTAAGAGATGTCTCCTATTACTTTTGGGATGAGCCCTATTTGTACAAAAGAGGGAGTGATGGGCTGTTCAGAAAGTGTGTAGCTGAGGAAGAGATTCCAGGAATCCTGCACCATTGCCATGGCTCAGCCTATGGAGGACATTTTGCAACATTCAAGACATCCTCCAAGGTCCTCCAAGCTGGTTTTTGGTGGCCTAGTCTGTTCAAGGACTGATGTTACTGCATATTACATACATTTTGCATACACATTAGTTAGCTTTTCATACATTTACATCACATTTTAGACTAGATTGCATCACTTAGAGTCCTAGAGCATTCTTGCACCTGCATACGCATGTTCCTTGCAACTTGCATCACATTCAGGTTGTTTTTGGCTACTTTGGAGTCGTGGAGGTTCGTGGACGTGCTGAAGCTGTTGTGGCGGTTCGTGGAAGCTCGGATGTTTGCTAAGGACCAGAGATCGGGGAACAGATCGAGCATGGCAGGTCGATCTAGGATGAGATCGACCAGAAGATCGAGAAGACCAGGCGATCCAAGGAAAATGATCGAGACGAAGATCGAGTGAAGCAAACGATCAAACGGTACGGACGTAAATGACGCCATGCAGAGCGAGAGCCGGATCGAGTCCACCACTCGATCCAACCGAAGATCGATACCAAGATCGGATGCAATGCTCGATCTGCCGAAGATGATTGAGACCCAGATCGAGTTGAAGACACGATGTCCGAAGCTGATCGAGAGAGCCGCTCGATCCCGAGGTCGATCTCTGTCCTTTCAACCGCTTTTTGCCGCTAGCGAGGGGGGGACCATCAGGTTGTTTTCGCCATTTTGGGAAGGCGGCGACGTCCTTTTCCCACACAACTTTTCATTCCTATCTTTTTTATGCTTTTCTCTCTGGTTTTGGAGATTATCCACCATTGTCGAACCTTGAGTTTTTCTTGCTTTTGTAATCGAATCGTTTGAGTTTAATCTAGTTTTCTTTTCATGTTCATCGTTTCTTTCTCCATGCTTCGCTTGATTTATCTTATGTGTAGTGAGTAGTTCATTTGGGTTCGGGGTTGAGAGGATTTAAGGGGTCAAAAGGGTTTCGATCTTGGGGTTTTCTAGTGTTTTAATGGCTATCTCTTCTAGGGTGTCGAGTTCTCAAAGCTCAAAGACTCTCACGCCAAGAGCTTTATGATCCGAGAGGTTCCTTACCTTGACAGGATTCAGAGACCTCTGAAGGTCACACCCTAGAGACTAGTTACCCCTTCCCAAAAGCCATGGAAGTTTGGGGGATTAGTTAAGCCACTCGTTTGAAATCTGTTTTTCCTGCCCTTCGACCTCTCTTTCCACCAAAAGCCATGGGTTTGGAGGAGAGGATGAAGGAGTGATCTATACCGAAAGCCACGGATAGATCTTATTTCGTTTTCAAGGCTTAGAGATTCTCACAAAGTGAGTCGATTTAAGGTTTTCAACCCAAGTTCGGACCTTTGAAACCCCTGACCATGAATCTCGACCCTAGGCCCTCTCTTTTAGCATCTTTACATCTTCTCTCGTCATTCGCTTGATCTTTGATAGCATCCTGGTCGTTAGTTTTACTATTCTTGCATTTTTAGATGAGATCGATCGTTATTGCTCGATCTAGTGGTCGATCCCATGGTCGATCCACTAGTCGAATTTTAGTAATTCATAGCTTTGTCCTTTAATTATTCTGTTTGTTCCTCATGGTAGTTTGATCATTCCTGGTAATATTAAAATAGTTTTGCATTCCATTTAGTTGCTGCATCTAGTTTTTAGGAATTTTCTCAAAACCTATCTTGTTTCGCTTAGATTTGCAAAGCCCTTGCATTCTCTTTGCATTTTCTATCATCCTAGGTGTGGATTGACTCTCTCTTGCATACTGTGCTACAACCTGTCTTGCATTTGAGTTTGATAGCCTCATTGCATACTCACCCAATGCTTATCAAATGCTTATCAAATGGCGTCGTTGCCATCCTAGGATTGTTTAGAAAACATAGAGATTTGGGACTTAGCGACGACTAACCCTTTACCTTGTTTTAGTTACTAATCATTCTACCAAACGTGTGTTCTCAGGTACATGGATCTTCGTGCAAGGGGAGACAACAATCTACTACAACCTTTGGACAACATTCATCAACTTGGTCATTCACGGCAAAGAAGAGTACGAGAACAAGCCAGAGCTTTTGAGGAGATTGTTCAGCACGGTTTGGTTGACTTTGAAGCTATGGCTGAACACGAGCATCCAGAGGGACCTCCTCCAGGTCACGGGGCAGTGGGAAGGGGCAATGGAAACCCCAAACACGCGGCTAGAGCCCCAAGGATCATAGGAGCCGGAGATTGTAACACCCCTGGTTTGATCTAGACATAGATAAACCGAAAGCGCCACAATATGATCGCCGAGAGCATTCAAGTCCTAGTACTAAGAACGAATCCAAGACTAAATCCTAAATACTTTCAGCAATCGAACCTCTACACCTTTGGCCTATGGCTTTTCAACCCGTACCAAGGTTTCGAGTTGTGTTAGCCCGGACTAGGCTAATACCATTGAATACAAGCCATTTTCATAAAACATATTCCATATATTAAACCATTCCAAAATAAGGATTCTTACAAATATTATAAGTTTCAGCAGAGGCCTAGAGCCAAAATATTATACATATTATACAACCAACCGGTTTTACAAAAGCCAACACCAATTTACTCCGGTTTCGTTCCGTAAGCCCTTACTGATCTCTTATAGATTTCCTGAAACAAATTGGTGAGGCATGAGCAATCTAAGATTACCCAGTGAGTCCAGGACCCTCTAAACAACAGTTAATTCCCCAACCCAAAACCCCAAAATAAACAATGCAATGCATGCTTACACCATGCAATAATATCAGAGAAATAACACAAGCGGAAACTCAAACAAGGGTGGCATGTCCATAGTAACCTCACTGTTACTATGCACGCCGAGGCTATAGCAACTGCAGAGCCTAACCGTTGAACATCATCCTAGCCTCAACGCTAGGTATGCTCAACACCACACAAAACGCCGAACAAGTCCCTTAGCACTCACGCTAAGGGTATTCGACTCTCACCTCAACACCGAAACAAGACACATAGCACGCATGCTACGCAGGTTCGATGCTGATAGAGTTTTTCGAGATCTCTAGGTGTATCGGATACGGTTGCCCAAATACTACACTTGAACACCCGCACCTACTTACCACAAAGGACCATAGGTCGGAACATCAACCCGACCTGTCCTTGCCTTGACAGTCGGCCCGAATTGCCCTTGCCTCGACAATCGGATGCATCGTCATGCATTACTCGGCCAAGGGCGCGACCCAAGTCACTCTGAGTCTGCGGGACCGCCGATACACCGCCCTAACCATCACACGTGGTCTTCGACCCATGTGATCCACTCATAACAATTCACAACATTTCTGCAGCGTAACTCTTCATAAAGTCCGTCTTATGAAAGTTAACGCGGCATACTTATCCACAATATTTCTGCAGCATAACTCTTCACAAAACTCACTTTCTGTGAAAGTTATACAGCATACTTATTCACAACTTTTGCAGCATAACTCTTCAAAAAACTCCTATTTTGTGAAAGTTAATACAGCAATCCTACTAAAATTTCTGCAGCATACCTCTTCACAAAACTCTCCTATTTGCGAAAGTTATAAACCAGAACCTCTAAAAAACAACAATAACTTTAGATGAACACACACATAGTGTTTCATCCTTAAGCTACAACCTGTATAATAATTCATTAGCATGAATCTAAACTACCGGGACTCACCTTTGATTCTCCTAAGCGGTCGCTCTCTCTTTCTCTTCTAACACTTCTCTCTCTAAACTTTTTCTCTTCTCTCTAAGACTTTCTCTCTAGCTTTGAACGTGAGGGAATAAGTTAGGAATGGAACTAGGAATGGCTATTTATAGGGGAAGGAGTGCCTTGGACGTAGGTTGCTCATCCAATAGCTACGTGACACTCATCGTTCCTATCTACTCATCCTTGAAGACGAAACAGCAGTCCATGCTTATCCTCGAATCAATGGAGACAAAACAGCAGTCCAAGCTTATCTCTTCATGCATAAGGACGTAATAGTAGTCCATCCTCATCTCCTTATCAACAAGAACGAAACAGGAGTCCATGCCCATCTCGTTATCCTAAAGACGAAATTGGAGTCCATGCTTATCTCTTCATCTTTAAAGACGAAATGCTTTCTCGCCTGGTTTGTGTTTATCTCATCACCTTTAAGGACGAAATACCTTGACCAAATTCGTCCTCATTCATGAATCCATCAAAAAAAAATAGTTCTTGATAAGATTCGTGCATATCCCTTAATCTGTAAAGCCAAAATAGCTCCTTACCAGACTCATGCTTATCCATGAATCTATAAAGACGAAATAGCTCTTTAACCAGATAAATGCTTATCCATGTATCAATAGGGACGAAATAGCTAAGGGATATGTCATGCATATCTAGGTCGTTGACTGACCCACTTATGTTTGCAACCGGCCTTCATACGACACCTCGTGCTTACTTGGTCTGCGGTTGGCTGCGATGTTTAGTCATGCGACTTTACGCCCTGGCTGCTCCAGCTTTTTCACCTCGTGTGTTTTGAGTGACTGAAATAATGGTCCGCGTCTATCTCTGGATTCATTCTTCTATGACCAATACTTACTTTGGCCAATCTCGTCGATCCAAACTCCTTTTGAGTAGATTCTTCACCACCGAATTTTAGACCATTATTTGGCCAAAATTTTTCTCTCGGCCGTTCTTTGACCAGCCG
Source organism: Thlaspi arvense (assembly GCA_911865555.2). Taxonomy (NCBI): domain Eukaryota; kingdom Viridiplantae; phylum Streptophyta; class Magnoliopsida; order Brassicales; family Brassicaceae; genus Thlaspi; species Thlaspi arvense. Next base: position 48,881,634 of record OU466857.2, read on the forward strand.
TCCTCATCGCTCATCAGGGTTATTACATTCTCCCCCCCTTATTAGAATTCGTCCCGAATTCTGCTAAGGTCGCGATGACTCTCCATGCTCCATGGTTGTTGTCTCGATAAAGAACTCCGGATATTCTCTTCGAAACCTCTCCTCGTCTTCCCACGTGACAACCATACGATTCTGTCTGCCCAGACGACTTGAATCTGTGGAATCTCTCTGTTCTTGAGTTTTCTTACTCGTCGATCCCCAATTCGTATTGGTCCCTCGGGATATGTCAGATTCGTCTGAAGTTCTTCAACTCTTTCGGGTTCAATGGCATTAGGGTCGCGTACATGCTTTTGAAGCATTGACACGTGAAACACCGGATGGAGGTTCATGTCCGGTGGTAACTCCAATCTATATGCCACTTCCCCCACTCTTCCTCTTACTTTAAATAGACCAATATATCGAATGGCAAGTTTCCCGACTTTACCGAAAGATCTTTTCCTTTATGTGCTGAAACCTTGAGATATACAGAATCTCCTGGCTCGAAGGTCACTTCTCTTCGCCTCTGATCTGTATACTTCTTTTGTCGGTCTTGTGCTCTTCTCATATTCTCCTGATAAGATGTAACTTATCCATAGTTTCTTCAACAATTGGCGGTCCGAACATTCTTCGTTCTCCGACTTCTGTCCAACACAAAGGTGTTCGACATGGTCTTCCATAGAGTGCTTCGTAGGGTGACATACCAATACTCACGTGATGGCTATTGTTATAAGAAAACTCCACTAATGGCAAGTAATCTTCCCAAACGCCAGCCCAATCTAATATGCATGTTCTAAGCATATCTTCCAAAGTACGAATGGTTATTTCTGTCTGACCATCCGTCTTTGGGTGAAATGCTGTGCTCATGTGCAACTCTGTTCCCAAAGAACCTTGAAGTGCTCTCCAAAATGCCGCCGTAAATCTCGGATCTCTGTCAGATATGATATTGGCTGGTACTCCATGTAACTTCACGATTTGACTAACGTAAAGCTCAGCCAATATTTCCACCTTATCCGAGTCTCGAATAGCTAACAAGTGTGCTACCTTGGTTCGACGATCTACAATTACCCAGATGGCATTGTTCATTCTTCCTCTTGCTATGGGCAACCCCGTGATCATATCCATAGCAATTGAGTCCCATTTCCACTCTGGTATGGGTAGGCTTTGTAATAATCCGCCAGGTACTTGATGTTCCGTCTTCACTTGCTGACACACTTGACATCTTGCCACCCATTCTGCAACTGATTGCTTGATTCCTGTCCAATGGTAGTACTTCCGAATATTTCTATACATCTTGGTACTACCTGGATGGATGCTTAACACCGCCTGATGTGCTAGCCTCAAGATCTCTTTTCTTAGGCCATCTCCCTTTGGTACTGTGATACTTCCTTTAAGTAAGAGTGTACCATCTTCCGCTAAATGGAATTCGCTTGCACCAACTTCGTCTGGATTTAAAAGCTTCTCGATAATCTTGCAGATCTTCTCATCCCTTCGTTGCTCTTCACGAATTCTCTGTATCAAACAGGCCTGATTTACTGCCTGAAGTCCTAATGGTTCGTTTGTTTCCCCTTCCAAGGCTGACAAACTTACCATTCTTAACTCGTGGCTTAAAGACTCTAGCTCCTTCTCCATACTTACGTCTACCTTTCGCCGACTCAAAGCATCAGCCACTACATTTGCTTTGCCTGGATGATATTGGATCTTTACGTCATAATCTGCAATGAACTCCGTCCACCGTCTCTGTCTCAAGTTTAGGTCTGCTTGTGTGAACAAGTACTTTAGGCTTTTGTGATCCGTAAAGACTTGTACGCTTTCTCCATAAAGGTATGATCTCCATTTCTTCAATGAAAACACAACAGCTGCCATCTCCAAATCATGGGTAGGATAGTTCTGCTCGTGTTTTCGCAGTTGCCTTGATGCATCGGCAATCACCTTATCTTTGGATTAGGACACATCCCAACCCCACTCTTGATGCGTCCGTATATACCAAATATGGCTTCCCTGATTCTGGTAGAGCCAATACTGGTGATGTTGTCAAAGCTTCTTTTAACTTGGTAAATACCTCCTCCGTTTCTTTACTCCATTCAAAGGGAACTCCTTTACCAGTCAGTTTGGTCAAAGGTTTCGATATGGATGAAAAACCTTTTACAAACTTTTGGTAATAGCCGGCCAATCCAAGAAAGCTCCGGATCTCTGTCACCGTGGTAGGTCGCGGCCATTCTTGAATTACTGCTATCTTTTCAGGATCGGCGGACACGCCTTGCTCCAAAACACGATGTCCCAAAAATCTAATCTCTCTTTGCCAAAACCGGCACTTGCTAAACTTTGCATAGAGCCTTTGACTTCGTAGTCTCTCTAATACCTTTCTCAAATGCTTCTCGTGCTCTTCTTCACTTCGTGACTAAATGAGGATGTCATCGATGAATATGATCACGAAACTATCTAAGTAATCGTGAAACACTTCATTCATCAATCGCATAAAGGCCGCCGGTGCATTGGTTAGCCCAAAAGGCATTACGACAAACTCGTATTGCCCATATCTTGTGTTGAACGCCGTCTTCATCACGTCAGGTTCGGAAATAGAGATTTGGTGATATCCGGATGCCAAATCTATCTTCGAGAACCAGCTAGCTCCTCTTAACTGATCCAACAATTCATCAATCCTAGGAAGTGGATATTTGTCCTTGATTGTGATGTTGTTGATCCCTCGATAATCAATACACAACCTCATGCTGCCATCCTTCTTTTTAACAAATAGGACTGGAGCACCCCATGGTGAAGAACTTGGTCGAATGAATTCCTTTTCCAATAGATCTTCTAACTGAGTTTTCAACTCCGCCAACTCCGCTGGGGCCATACGATATGGTACCTTTGCGATAGGTGCTGCTCCTGGTTCCAGGTTTATTGTAAACGGGTTGTTCCGTACCAGAGGCAACTCCGTTAACGACTTAAACACATCTTCAAACTCCTTTACCACTGGAATATCCTCCACATTCAAGTCTTTCTCCACTTCTTCGGTGATGACGTTGATAGAAACTAAGTAGGCCTCTCCTTTTCTTAATTGTTCTTCAATTCTTGCTGCGATATTATGGATATGACCGAACTTGGACTTATCCCATAATATGCGATTGTCGGCTGAATTCCACCAAACGTGATCCTTCCATGACCACAATCCAAGTTCACTTGGTAACTAGATAGCCAGTCCATTCTTAAGATTACCTCAAACCGTTCTAGGGATACTACTATAAGACCAGCCCTAAAGACTCTCTCCTGGATCTCTATAAGTATTCCTAACACCACACTCGAAGCTTCTAGGGTTTGATTCCCAGGGGTTAATACGGAAATACTCACCTCCCTCACAAGGTACTCATCCCTAAACTTAGAAGCCACCTCAGGAGTCACAAAACTATGTGTCGCTCCCGAGTCAAACAAAACGTGTGTGGGACTACCACCAACACGTAATGTCCCTACCATAACACATCCAATACCATACGTATTCTCAATACGTAGAACCAACAACCAATGACTAAACTATCAATCATGCAATAAATTAAACACGCAATAGAGGGTTAGCGCCCAAACAAACCTGTAATGGGAGCTTTCTCCGGTCCCGGCTGGCTGAACATCTCTGCATCAAATAGTTAAAACTCAACAACAATCCTAAAATGTACGGAACGTACCGGATTATCCTAGTTGGCTTTTGCGACTCTTTTTGACTCGATAAAACATTGAAGGCTTGTCCCGTGAGCATGATCATAAACCATGCTCTGATACCACCATTTGTAACACCCCCGGTTTGATCTAGACATAGATAAACCGAAAGAGCCACAATATGATCGCCGAGAGCATTCAAGTCCTAGTACTAAGAACGAATCCAAGACTAAATCCTAAATACTTTCAGCAATCGAACCTCTACACCTTTGGCCTAAGGCTTTTCAACCCGTACCAAGGTTTCGAGTTGTGTTAGCCCGGACTAGGCTAATACCATTGAACACAAGCCATTTTCATAAAACATATTCTATATATTAAACCATTCCAAAATAAGGATTCTTACAAACATTATAAGTTTCAGCTGAGGCCTAGAGCCAAAATATTATACATATTATACAACCAACCGGTTTTACAAAAGCCAACCCCAATCTACTCCGGTTTCGTTCCGTAAGCCCTTACTGATCTCTTATAGATTTCCTGAAACAAATAGGTGAGGCATGAGCAATCTAAGATTACCCAGTGAGTCCAGGACCCTCTAAACAACAGTTAATTCCCCAACCCAAAACCCCAAAATAAACAATGCAATGCATGCTTACACCATGCAACAATATCCGAGAAATAACACAAGCGGAAACTCAAACAAGGGTGGCATATCCATAGTAACCTCACTGTTACTATGCACGCCGAGGCTATAGCAACTGCAGTTACTAAGCCTAACCGTTGAACATCATCCTAGCCTCAACGCTAGGTATGCTCAACACCACACAAAACGCCGAACAAGTCCCTTAGCACTCACGCTAAGGGTATTCGACTCTCACCTCAACACCGAAACAAGACACATAGCACGCATGCTACGCAGGTTCGATGCTGATAGGGTTTTTCGAGATCTCTAGGTGTATCGGACACGGTTGCCCAAATACAACACTTGAACACCCGCACCTACTTACCACAAAGGACCATAGGTCGGAACATCAACCCGACCTGTCCTTGCCTGGACAGTCGGCCTGAATTGCCTTTGCCTCGACAATCAGATGCATCGTCATGCATTACTCGGCCAAGGGCGCGACCCATGTCACTCCGAGTCTGCGGGACCGCCGATACACCGCCCTAACCATCACACGTGATCTTCGACCCATATGATCCACTCATAACAATTCACAACATTTCTGCAACGTAACTCTTCATAAAGTCCGTCTTATAAAAGTTAACGCGGCATACTTATCCACAATATTTCTGCAGCATAACTCTTCACAAAACTCACTTTCTGTGAAAGTTATACAGCATACTTATTCACAACTTTTGCAGCATAACTCTTCACAAAACTCCTATTTTGTGAAAGTTAATACAGCAATCTGACTAAAATTTCTGCAGCATCTCTTCACAAAACTCTCCTATTTGCGAAAGTTATAAAGCAGAACCTCTAACAAACAACAATAACTTAAGATGAACACACACATAGTTTTTCATTCTTAAGCTACAACCTGCATAAGAATTCATTAGCATGAATCTAAACTACCGGGACTCACCTTTGATTCTCCTAAGCGGTCGCTCTCTCTTTCTCTTCTAACACTTCTCTCTCTAAACTTTTTCTCTTCTCTCTAAGACTTTCTCTCTAGCTTTGAACGTGAGGGAATGAGTTAGTAATAGAACTAGGAATGGCTATTTATAGGGGAAGGAGTGCCTTGGACGTAGGTAGCTCATCCAATAGCTACGTGACACTCATCGTTCCTATCTACTCATCCTTAGCAGTCCATGCTTATCCTCGAATCAATGGAGACGAAACAGCAGTCCAAGCTTATCTCTTCATGCATAAGGACGTAATAGTAGTCCATCCTCATCTCCTTATCAACAAGAACGAAATAGGAGTCCATGCCCATCTCGTTATCCATAAAGACGAAATTCGAGTCCATGCTCATCTCTTCATCTTTAAAGACGAAATGCTTTCTCGCCTGGTTTGTGTTTATCTCATCACCTTTAAGGACGAAATACCTTGACCAAATTCATCCTCATTTATGAATCCATCAAAAAAAATAGTTCTTGATAAGATTCGTGCATATCCCTTAATCTGTAAAGACGAAATAGCTCCTTACCAGACTCATGCTTATCCATGAATCTATAAAGACGAAATAGCGCTTTAACCAGATAAATGCTTATCCGTGTATCAATAGGGACGAAATAGCTAAGGGATATCTCATGCATATCTAGGTCGTTAACTGACCCACTTATGTTTGCAACCGGCCTTCATACGACACCTCGTGCTTACTTGGTATGCGGTTGGCTGCGATGTTTAGTCATGCGACTTTACGCCCTGACTGCTCCAGTTTTATCACCTCGTGTGTTTTGAGTGACTGAAATGATGGTCCGCGTCTATCTCTGGATTCATTCTTCTATGACCAATATACTTACTTTGGCTAATCTCGTCGATCCAAACTCCTTTTGAGTAGATTCTTCACCACCTAATTTTAGACCATTATTTGGCCAAAATTTTTCTCTCGGCCGTTCTTTGACCAGCCGTCCTCATCGCTCATCAGGGTTATTACAGAGATGCTCCCAATACTCATCACAATATGTTTGGGATCACTCCTCCTCCCGTACAAAACAACAACTTCGAGATTAAGCCAGGTTTCATCTCCATGGTGCAAAACAACAAGTTCCACGGCTTAGCAATGGAAGATCCCTTGGAGCACCTTGACAACTTCGAGCAAGTATGTGGGATGATCAAGATCAACGGCATATCCGAAGATGCTTTCAAGCTGCGTCTCTTTCCCTTTTCACTCGGAGACAAGGCTAGGCATTAGGAGAAGACCCTCCCACAAGGCACCATCACCTCATGGGCCGAGTGTAAGAAGGCCTTTCTCTCAAAGTTCTTCTCTAGCACCAGGACAGCACGATTGATAAGCGAAATCAGCGGCTTCACTCAACGAAACAACGAGACATTCAACGAGGCAATGGAACGTTTCAAAGACTACACGATCCAATGTCCTCATCACGGTTTCAGCGAGGAGACCCTACTCAGCACCATATACCGCGGAGCTTCACCAAAGATCAGGTTGTTGCTTGACACTAGCAAAGGGAACTTCCTTGGTCAGGAGGTAGAGGAGGGTATGAGGCTAATAGAAAACTTGGCATTGAGTGATGGCAACTACGCTGAGGATTATGACCATGCACCGAGAGGATCCGAGCTAGAGTCTCACAAAAAGGAGCTGAAATCTTTGCATGAGAAGATAGATAAGCTGGTGTTAGCCAACCAGAAGCATGTTCACTTTGTTGGTGAAGCGGATGAGAATCAAGAGGAGCTAGAGTTGAGCCAGGAAGAAGCCAATTGGGTGGCGTGACAGAAAATTTACAAACCTCAAGGCTACAACCAAGGCTACAACCAAGGCTACAACCAGAACAACAATCTCTCGTACCGAAGCACCAACGTTGCCAACCCTAAGGACCAAGTGTACCCTGCTCAGCAAGCAAAACCTTTCATCCCTTACAACAAAGGTTTTCAGCCGAGGGGTGGTTTCCAAGGTCAAGGGCAGAACAACTTCCAAGGGCAACATCAAAGTAACAAGGGTTATACGCCTAACTATCCTCCGGGCTTTGCACCTCAGCAGCAACAGCCAATGCAACAACAGGTTGATCCGGTTCAGGCCATGTTTCAGCAGCTGATACAAGGGCAAGCCTCTACAAACCAGAATTTCGCCGAGATGAACACTCGTCTAGACTCGTCTCTCACTGACTTCTCCACTAAGATCACCAACTTAAACAACAAGATCAAGCAGCTAGAGAAAGGGAAAGCAAGTACAAGTGGTCAGAATAGCCTACCAGGAAAGTGTGAGCAGAATCCTAAGGAGTATGCCAACGCCATCACGTTAAGAAGCGGCAAAGAGCTAGAACCTCCGGTTACCCCTAAGAACAAGGAGGACGTTGTGATTCAAGAGGGGGAGGGTAAGCCTTTAGCTGATGATGAGATTAACTTTGACAATGTCTGGATCCAAGGGCCAAGAAGAGGAGACAAAGCAGTTGCTGAGAAGAAAGCTGAGCAAACTACTAAGGAGAAGAATGCTTATGTGCCTCCACCGTATGTACCTAAGCTGCCTTTTCCTGGCCGTTTCAAGAAGCAACTCATAGAGAAGCATAGAATCCTCTTTGAGAAGCATCTTAAGGACGTGGAGATCAAGCTACCTCTTGTTGACTGCCTTGCAATGATGCCTAAATGCGCCAAATTCTTCAAAGACACTCTCGTGAAGAAGAATAAGGAAAGCAAGGAGGTGCTTGTTCTAAGTGAAGAGTGTAGTGCTGTGATACATAAGGAGATACTCCCTAAGAAGTTGGGAGACCCTGGAAGCTTCACTATACCCTGCGCTTTAGGTCCTCTGGAGTTCAAGAGTTTCCTTTGTGATCTCGGGGCTAGCATAAATCTGATGCCTCATTCCGTGGCGAAGATGCTTGGCTTTATTCATTTCAATGACTGTAGGATCTCGTTGGTACTGGCTGATAGGAGTGTGAGGCTACCAGTGGGGCTGCTTGAAGATCTACCGGTGCGAATCAGCGGTGTGAACGTACCTACGGACTTCGTCGTGTTGGAAATGGATGAAGAGCCTAAGGATCCACTCATCCTAGGAAGGCCATTCCTTGCAACCGCCAGGGCTATCATCGACGTCAAGAACGGGAAGATTGCCTTGCACTTGGGAAAGGACATAAGGCTGAACTTCGATATCAATGAGGTTCTGAAGAAGCCGACCATAGAAGGGTAAGCTTTCTACATTGAAACAATGGATGCCTTAGCGGATGAGTTGCTGGAAGAGCTGGCTCAGGAAGACCATCTGAAGCTGGCACGGACTAAGGAGCCAGGGAAGTTTGGCTATATGGATCAGAGGACCCAGGAGTACGTCAACTTGCTGGATTCTAGGAAGATTGTTAAGAAGGATGAAAGCTGCTGCCTAGAGATCGACCCCGAGATCGACGCTATCACTCGATCCAGGAGTCAGTTCGACAAGGCAATCGAGAACACAACTCGATCCGGTGCAGCAATCGACAAACAGATCGAGAGGAATGATCGATCCGGAAAAACAATCGAGTCGACGATCAAGAGAGACCTTCCGATCATTTTGGGGTCTAATCAGGAGATCAACTCAGCGTCTCGATTTCTTACTCGATCAACATCAAATCGAGTAAGTGAATCGAGCGAAACTGCTCGATCTAGACGACATCGAGAGCAAGATCGACTGGAGGACTCGATTTCAGAAGGGATAGCGGTTGAGGAAAGCAGTCTTAAGGGCCATGCCTCGGGTTCTAAGGAGGGTTCCAAGGAGTAAAGCAACAACAACAGCCACGAGGATGACTGGAGCGAGCTGTTAGCCCCAAAGGTGGACCTTAAGGAGCACCCTAAAGGGCTAAGGTATGCTTTCTTAGGGCCTAATAACACATATCCCGTGATTGTGAATGAAAACTAAAGTGATGATGAGTTGCACTCGCTCCTGACTGAGCTGAGAAAGTATAAGAAGGCCATTGGGTACTCTTTAAGTGACATCAAGGGCCCTTCACCAATGCTTTGCACTCACATGATTCACTTGGATAATGAGAACGCATCTTCTATAGAACATCAAAGGCGTTTGAATCCTAATTTGAAAGAGGTTGTTAAGAAAGAGATCCTTAAGCTTTTAGAGGCTGACGTGATCTATCCCATAAGTGACAGCACGTGGGTTTCTCCTGTACACATGGTGCCTAAGAAGGGAGGGATCACGGTCATAAGGAATGAAAAATATGAGCTTATTCCTACTAGAACCATTACTGGTCATAGGATGTGTATTGATTATAGGAAACTTAACCTTGCGACTAGGAAAGATCATTTCCCTTTGCCTTTTATTGATCAAATGCTTAAGAGACTTGCTAATCACCCTTACTACTGTTTCCTCGATGGGTATAGCGGTTTCTTTCAGATACCAATTCACCCAAATGATCAGGAGAAGACGACCTTCACATGTCCCTACGGTACCTTCGCATATCGAAGGATGCCGTTTGGATTGTGTAATGCACTGGTGATATATCATGGTTTTGACCAGTTTTTGACCATGATATAAGTCCTTTTTATAGAGTCGTTATGGTATTTTTCGAGTCTTTGTAGGTTCAGGTACGCTTGGAGCATAACTGGAGATTTTGGGACCTTTTGGAGCTATGTTGAATATGATGCTGAAAAGACCAACCCGGAGAGCATATTGGAGTTGGGTGTCGATCGACACCACTCCTTGGTGTCGATCGACACCAATCGTGGATACAAAGAGACGCGTGTTTCAGCACTTTTGAAGAAAAGAAAACTTGCCCAGAAGTTCACTTATTTACAGTTTTGCCCCAAAAAGTGTTTGGGCATTATAAATAGGATTTTAAGGTCATTGTTTAGAGCTAAGCTTTATTTTATTGAGAGATTAAGAGAGAGATTTTGAGAGAGTTTTTGGAGAGATAAATCATTCTCCTTTAGAGAGGATTTTGAACTCTCTTATTTCTTCTATTGATTTTTCTTATGCTTTCTATTCAAATTATGATTTCTGTTTCATCGATAATGTCTGAGTAGTTTGCTTGTTAGGTTTAGGGTTTCTCAAAGATGATGATGAATTGCTAGGTTGAATTGAATTGTTAGGGTAAAATGATTAGAGTTCTTCATCTGGATTTGTGCTTAATGCTTATTCTAGCTTCATGACCTAGAATTTGATCTTAGGTTGTTTAATAGATGTGGAAACATTGTTAATCACCAGAACTAATCTTAGATGAGCAAAATTCCTATTTGCAAAGGAATTTGGTTTAGGATTTTGTGAACAATTGAACCTGATTTTAATGCTTGTTTGAATTAATAGGATTTACAAAGGAATTTGGGATTCTAGGATTTAGACATAGATAATCTCTGCAGCGGAAGTTGATTGATTTTATATTAGTGTTTCAAGTTCAAGAACAGTGCTGAATAAACTCCTAACATTCTGTCTAGATTTGCAATTCGGATTCACCTGCGAATTTCCCAAGGCCTAGTGTTTCTCTCTTTGCTTTAAAACCTCCTCACAATCGATTTGCTGCTTTATTTTTATTACTTGCATTACATTTATTTAGTTTTCCTTAGCTTGATTTGAACCTAGAATCTAGTGTGCAACAATCTAAGTCCTTGTGGATTCGATCCCTAAGTACTACTGTGATCTCTTAATTTGAGAGAGTAGCTCTAAGGGTTAATTTGAGCATATCAAATTTTGGCGCCGTTGCCGGGGACTTAATTGTTGCCTATAGATTTTAGTTTTAGAATCTTGTCTAAGTTTTTATTTTTATTACTGATATTTTCTTGTCTGTTTCAGGTGCATGCCTAATCGCATTACTCGAAGCAACAAGGAAAAGGAGCTGATCGATTTGGACAACCAGACGCTAGCACGTTTAGAGCGAACAAACAGGAAAGCAAACAAACCTGTTAAGATGGTAGCTCCATTGGTGCTGATTCAAGGTGAAGATGGTCTGTTGTATGATGCAGAGGGCAACATGCGAAATTAAGAAGGACAGCGACTTGCTGATGATGGCGCTGTGATTGAGGAACAAGCTGTGCCACCAGTTGCGCAGAATGTGCAACAACAAGCTGCTGGGAATGCTGCTGGGCGTTTTCAACAGAGGACTCTTGGAGATTTCAATAGGCCTGATCAGTTTTATGCAAATAGAGCTGCAATCCACCCTCCTGCCTTTCAGAGGAATTACTTTGAAGTGAAGCCTGCTTATTACCAGCTAGTAGGACAGCACCCTTTCCATGGTCTTCCACATGAGCATCCTATGGATCACATAGAGAGGTTTGAGGATTTGGCTTCAAGTATCAAGGCTAATGGAGTTAGCAATGACTTCCTGTTCTGCAAGCTGTTTCCTTATTCTCTAGGAGGAGATGCAGCTTATTGGCTGAAACAACTAGAGCCTGGCTCTTTGACTACTTGGGAGGACACCAAGAACACCTTCCTCAACAATTTCTTTGATGATGCAAGGTCTGAAGATTTCAGAACGAAAATTGCCTCCTTCTCTCAAGGACCAGCTGAAGCTTTCAAGACTGCTTGGTTGAGATTCAGGTCATATCAGAGAGACTGTCCACACCATGGTTTCAATCAGGTGCAGCTACTTGGCATTTTCTTCAGGGGCGTTGATTGGAGGTACCAGATGGCTCTAGATGCTGCTAGCAATGGGAATTTCAACACCAGGATTCCAGCAGATGCAATCACATTGATTGAGAACTTGGTATCTAGCAATAGCACCAAGAATGCAGACATTGATGAGATTCTCCTAAGATCGTCACTTTGAAAGTAAGCAGGGATAGATTTGAATCCAAGAAACACAAGGAATCAAGGAGACAAATAGATAGATCGTTTGGTCACACAAGAGTTGCGGAATGGCTCTTGATTTACCGGTGGATTGAAGGGTCACACAAAAGCTATGAAAGGGCCTTTGATTTACCACATGATCTAACATAAAGGTTTTAGAATAAAAATGATAGATGATTTTCCGCCAGAGTACAAGAGGGGGTTATAAAGAGAAGAGAAAGAGCAGAAAACAAAGAAATAAGTCTTGGAACATGCTCCTTGACTTGCCTAGGAAATAACAAGATAATTAAACAAGTTTGAATATAAAAAATGACCCTTCAACTCTTTATTTCGTGGCCACAAAATGAAATGGGCCTTTGGGTCTTGATCAACAAATGGATGATGTGAAAGTGATCCATAAGCCTCATTAAAAACCTTCCTTGGAAAACCCATTGGGACAAAACCAAAGGTAAGGGAAAAAGAGTGCATATGAACCACTTGTCCATTTGTTGATATTCTTGGATCAAAAACCAGGGAGGTTTAGGATCATGTCTTCTCCATGGTGCTTCAAGATTAACTCCAGGACGAGCTGCTTCCTCAGCTACAAGCTTCTCCTCAGCTACAAGCATATTTCCATCAGGTTCATGCAGCTCCGCTTTAGGAAAGGCTTCGAGAATTTGGATCATTGGGCCTTTAGGAAAGGCTTCCAGAACACCAATGCCTTTGTTATCTTCACATCCTTCCTCAGCCACAAGTCCTTCTTCTTTAGCATGGGCCATGATCATATCATCCCCTCCTTCTTGAAAAGGATTTGACCACAAATCCATTTTATCTGCAAGAGAATAAATCAAATCAGTACAAATGTAATCACAAAGGGTTAGAGACATACCTCTTTTTTGGTTTTTGCTTGGTTTTGGCTTGTATGTTGTATCTGGTAGTTTATCTATGAACATTAACGTGTCTTCAACGCCATGCTCCTGTTCTGAAACAATAATCACCAGAGCTGCCATTTCTTCTTTTTGGATAGTTTCAGCTCCATTTGTTCCTGTACCTAATTCAGCTTCCTTTGGACTAGACAAGTGCATCAATACAGTCATGGAATCAACAAAAACATATGGAGAAAGTTTAGTTTGTACCTCTTTAGAAGCTGAAACTATTTCTTGTTTCTTGTTTTCAGGAAGTACATCCTCTTTTAGCTCCATTGCAAAGCTTGCTGATTCTGGCTTTTCTCTTTTGGGCGTGTGCTCTTCAAGAGTACCTGTTTCAGCCCTTTCTTGGCAGTAGATAGGCGTGTGCTTCTGAGCTTTCTGATCCTTTGGAGCATACTTATTCCTCAATAATCTCCTAAGTTCCCTCCAAGTGGTGATTCTTAGCTCATTGTAAGACCAGCGCTCATCTTTTTCTTTTATCCACCATCTATGGGCTTTTCCAGTAAGAAAACTGATAACATAATCAAGCTTATGCTCCCTCAGGATGTGGTTGTTGTAGAACCAATCATCAAGGTCTTTTTTCCACTCCAAGTAGTTTTCTTTTCCTGAAAAAAAATAAAGTTGAGTGTTATTAGTATAATGATGATCAGATTTAAAACAAACCATATGATCAGGAGGGTGAGGAGTTTGATATGAGTTTCTCTGATTTTTCTCTGGTTTCTTGGGCTTCAGCTCGCCAAGGCTTGTAGCTTTTCCTTTTGATGCTTGGTTTTTCTTCTGTTGAAGTGCTGCAAATGTGTTGTCCAACTTTTGTTCCATTTGCTTAGTAAATTCTTTGAGTAGGAGCTTCTCCTTTCCACTGAGTTTGGCTTCAAGTTCAGACTCCATCCTGTAATCAACAGAAACAACAACACCAGTAAAAAAATTCCCAAACGAAAATTTACAACTAAAAATCAGAAGACGAACAGCCAAATTCGCTGAAATAATCACATGAACCAAAAACAATTTTTTTTTTAAATGCAAATTCGAAAAGAGATAAACAAAAATCAAACAAAAACCATTGCAGAAAATTAAAATAAAAATATGAAACGAAAATATAAACAAAAAAAATGCAAAAATAAATAGCTAGAACACTTAACTTTCAAAGTGGTGCTCTGATACCACTTGATGAGATTCTCCTAAGATCGTCACTTTGAAAGTAAGCAGGGATAGATTTGAATCCAAGAAACACAAGGAATCAAGGAGACAAAGAGATGGATCGTTTGGTCACACAAGAGTTGCGGAATGGCTCTTGATTTACCGGTGGATTGAAGGGTCACACAAAAGCTATGAAAGGGCCTTTGATTTACCACATGATCTAACAACAAGGTTTCAGAATAAAAATGATAGATGATTTTCGGAAGAGGGGGTTATAAAGAGAAGAGAAAGAGCAGAAAACAAAGAAATAAGTCTTGGAACATGCTCCTTGACTTGCCTAGGAAATAACAAGATAATTAAACAAGTTTGAACATAAAAAAATGACACTTGAACTTTTTATTTCGTGGCCACAAAATGAAATGGGCATTTGGGTCTTGATCAACAAATGGATGATGTGAAAGTGATCCATAAACCTCATTAAAAACCTTCCTTGGAAAACTCATTGGGACAAAACCAAAGGTAAGGGAAAAAGAGTGCATATGAACCACTTGTCCATTTGTTGATATTCTTGGATCAAAAACCAGGGAGGTCTAGGATCATGTCTTCTCCATGGTGCTTCAAGATTAACTCCAGGACGAGCTGCTTCCTCAGCTACAAGCTTCTCCTCAGCTACAAGCATATTTCCATTAGGTTCATGCAGCTCCGCTTTAGGAAAGGCTTCGAGAATTTGGATCATTGGGCCTTTAGGAAAGGCTTCCTCAACACCAATGCCTTTGTTATCTTCACATCCTTCCTCAGCCACAAGTCCTTCTTCTTTAGCATGGGCCATGATCATATCAGACATTGAGAAGAAGAAGCTTGCTGGAAGTGTGGATAGTAATCAGTTTGCTGCAGAAGTGAAGGCTAAGTTGGACTCTGTTCATAACTTTCTGGTGGGTAAGAAATCAGTCCAAATTGCTGCTGAAGTGGGGCAATTCGAACCAGCTGAGGAAGAAGCTGTTAACTTCATCAATGGAGCTAGTTTTCAAGGTCAAAGGTTTGGCAATTACCAGAAGCCTTTTCAGAGCAATAATTTCACTAGGAACTATGGTTCCTCTTCTTATCAGCCACCTCCTGCACCATCTGCCTCAAGTAAGATGGAAGCTATGCTTGAACAGCTGCTAGAGGGTCAGCAGAAGATCACTGTGGACTTTAATGGGAAGATTGATGCCTTGTATACTGATTTGAATAGCAAGGTTGAGTCTTTGAACACCCATGTCAGGAAATTGGATTCTCAAATTGCCCAAACTGCTGAGTCTATCAAGAGACAAGATGGTTTTCTTCCTGGAAAGACTGATACCAACCCCAGGCGTCATGTCGATGCCATCATGGTGAGAAGTGCAGAGAATTTCGTGGGATTTAAAGACTACAAAAAGGACGACATTGCTGTTTCAGAGCTAGTGTCGATCGACACCAAGGATGGGTGTCGATCGACACCAGTAAAAATTTGCGAATTTTTGAACTTTGACTAAGGATTATCAACCAGGGTCGACACAGATCAATGCGAACCGTCGACACCAGCTAGTGTCGATCGACACCCACCTAGTGTCGATCGACACCCTTCGCAAACAGAGCCAAACCGTCCTGAAACTCCTAAACCAGCTGAAGAGAGAGTCTACCAGCCTAAGATTCCTTACCCAAGAGCTCCTAGGAAGTCTAAACAGGAGATAGAAGAAGCCAGGTGCAAGGCAATGATAGACAAGCTGATAGTTGAGATGCCCACAGTTGATGCAGACAAGCTTTCACCTGCACTGAGAAGATATGTCAAGAGAATGGTTGTGAATGGTATAAGTCCTGAGGAAGGAGCTTTACTGACCAGAGACATTAGTGCAGTTCTCTTGGGAACAGTTCCAAAGAATAAAAAGAAGGTGATTGCTTCTGAGCAAGTCAGTGCTGTTATTCAGTACAGGATTCCAGAGAAGTTACAAGATCTAGGAAACTTTGTGCTAGATTGCTCAATTTCAACAGAAAGGTTTCCTCAATCTCTTTGTGATCCAGGTTCAAGCATCAACTTGATGCCTTCCTCTGTTGCTGCTAGACTTGGAATGACTGATTTCAAGCCAGCTGGGATCTCACTTATCTTAGCTGATCGATCAACAAGGACCCCAAAAAGTGTCTTAGAAGATGTTCCCATCAAGATTGAAGAAAGCTTAATTCTCATAGATTTTGTAGTTTTGGACTATGATGAAGAACCTACAGATCCTCTTATCCTGGGAAGACCATTCTTGGCTACATCTGGTGCCATCATTGATGTGAGGAAGGGGAAGATAAACCTTGATTTGGGTGATGTTATCATGAGTTTTGACATGGACAAGCTAAGAGAGAAATCCACCATTGATGGCCAGACTTTCTCTGTGAGGACTTCCAGAGATGATGAACCAATCTTGAGGCATTCAGAAGACATTACTACTGGGTATGTCAATGAGTCAGATGCTGGTGAGCAAGTGAACAAGGTGATTAATCAAGAGGCAATGTCTGAAACTTCTGAGAAAGCTGTTGGGTTTGAGGATTGTGGTGAAGATCATATCTCCAAGACTAGGCTCGAAGAAGAGGTTCTAATCACTGACAAGTTGTCTGAGGAAGACAAACTTGTGATGGAGGCAAGGATTGCAGAGTTGAAATGCAGGAAAATTGCAGAAACTCAAGTTGCAGAACTCAGTGTCGATCGACACCCACCTAGTGTCGATCGATACCCTCCGCAGAGTCACCCAAAATCGCCCAAAACAAAAGATTTTCGGAAGGCTTCTTGTCGTGAAGGCCAAAGAAGTATCCCACCCAAAGTTATAGCCCGCCCTTCTGTTGTTCCTCACTTCCTTGGAAGAGCTCATGCACCTAATGCTTATACACCACCATGGATGAGGAGACATTGTTCCCAGAAGCATTCACTGCCACTCTCTGATCCACCAGATCTCTGAACCCCGACAAAGTCAAGCTAAAGACTGAAAACCAGCGCTTAGTGGGAGGCAACCCACTGGTAAGTGTACATATGTAGTCTTATTTTTTTCGTTTTTACTAACTGATTATGGTGTTTCTGTTCAAAAAAAAAAAAAATTGACTCAAGACGGACGGATATCGACCGAGGTCGACACCTTGGTCGATAGTGAACAGTGTCGATCGACATCGACCTAGTGTCGATCGACACCTTGACTGGACTGCAACTCCAAAAGCTCAATCATCCATAACTTTTGCGTTTCTTGAGCTTTTTGAATGATTCAAATGCCTAAACTGGTTGGATTTTTGTGCTCTTTCACATTCTATGACTCATTCATCCGACCTACAAGGTATGTTTCTCGAAAACCTCTGTTCACTGAGTTCTGATTCTTCTTTTCACCTACTTCAGGCTTGATAACACTAGGGACAGTATTGTTTAAGTCCGAGGGAGGTAGTTGCTGATGTTGTGTTTGTTTTTGAGAGTCAGTTTTGAGTTAGTCCAAAATTTGTTTTATTAAGTCAAAACTAGTGACCATTGCTGCATGATTGTTTCAGTTTGAGAGTCATTATTGAGTCAGTTTGTGCTGATTGTTTCATCTGAGTGACCATTGCTGCATGATTAATACCAGTTTCTGACTAATGAAAAATCCTTAGGCCGACCAGTTAACTAGAAACATCCATAGTTCCAGCAAAGTCCACTTAACTTAAGCTTCAAAAAGGCTAAGTTAGTAAGTCTGATATTCATAGAGCTTGATTCCTCATTCATACCTAATAAATTGCCTGCAATATTTGAAAAGTGATGGTACTCCTCTCCCTTGATAGTTAAAGAAAAAAAAAGAAAGAAATAATTTGATAAATTTTGAAAGTCTGAGATGATTCTCTTTAAGTGAAGGGTAGAAAAATTTCCAATGATCCCAGTATTTCATTTTAAAGAGATGATCACAGGTGGAAATAAGGTTAGGATTATCCCGTGATACCATTATTTACTTACACCTGAATAATATAATAAGTCTGGAGGAGAGAAAGAGTACCAAAGGTTGATAGATTGCAGTGCAAATTATATTTAGGTATAGTATGGGAATGAATCTAGAAGGTTCTTGAATATTTAGACTGCTAATGAGGTTTATCAATGATAGTTATTGGACAATGCTGTGAATTTATGTTTTGAATCTGGGATGTTGTGAATGTCTAAGGAGAAGTACATGGTGGTTCGATTTGGTTTCAGAAATGCAGTGTGTGGATTACAAGATGAACAGTCAAAGCAATGATCTATGAGAAGGTGAGTTCCCACGTTTTCAAACCTCGACTATGTATTTAGTTTTCTGTTTGCTTGAGAGCAAGCAAAAGCTAAGTCTGGGGGAGTTGATATATCATGGTTTTGACCAGTTTTTGACCATGATATAAGTCCTTTTTATAGTCGTTATGGTATTTTTCGAGTCTTTTAGAGTCTTTGTAGGTTCAGGTACGCTTGGAGCATAACTGGAGATTTTGAGACCTTTTGGAGCTATGTTGAAGATGATGCTGAAAAGACCAACCCAAAGAGCATATTGGAGCAGGGTGTCGATCGACACCACTCCTTGGTGTTGATCGACACCAATCGTGGATACAAAGAGACGCGTGTTTCAGCACTTTTGAAGAAAAGAAAACTTGCCCAGAAGTTCACTTATTTACAGTTTTGCCCCAAAACATGTTTGGGCATTATAAATAGGATTTTGAGATCATTGTTTAGAGCTAAGCTTTATTTTATTGAGAGATTAAGAGAGAGATTTTGAGAGAGATTTTGGAGAGATAAATCATTCTTCTTTAGAGAGGATTTTGAACTCTCTTATTTCTTCTATTGATTTCTCTTATGCTTTCTATTCAAATTATGATTTCTGTTTCATTGATCATGTCTGAGTAGTTTGCTTGTTAGGTTTAGGGTTTCTCAAAGGTGATGATGAATTGCTAGGTTGAATTGAATTGTTAGGGTAAAATCATTAGAGTTCTTCATCTGGATTTGTGCTTAATGCTTATTCTAGTTTCATGACCAAGAATTTGATCTTAGGTTGTTTAATAGATGTGGAAACATTGTTAATCACCAGAACTAATCTTAGATGGCAAAATTCCTATCTGCAAAGGAATTTGGTTTAGGATTTTGTGAACAATTGAACCTGATTTTAATGCTTGTTTGAATTAATAGGATTTACAAAGGAATTTGGGATTCTAGGATTTAGACATAGATAATCTCTGCAGCGGAAGTTGATTGATTTTATATTAGTGTTTCAAGTTCAAGAACAGTGCTTAATAAAATCCTAACATTCTGTCTAGATTTGTAATTCGAATTCACCTGCGAATTTCCCAAGGCCTAGCGTTTCTCTCTTTGCTTTAAAACCTCCTCACAATCGATTTGCTGCTTTATTTTTATTACTTGCATTACATTTATTTTGTTTTCCTTAGCTTGATTTGAACCTAGAATCTAGTGTGCAACAATCTAAGTCCTTGTGGATTCGATCCCTAAGTACTACTGTGATCTCTTAATTTGAGAGAGTCGCTCTAAGGGTTAATTTGAGCATATCAACCGGCTACATTTCAGCGGTGTATGATGTCGATCTTCTCCAATCTAATAGAAGAGATGGTAGAGGTGTTTATGGATGACTTCTCTGTCTATGGTGCGTCCTTTTCTGCGTGTTTGTTGAATCTTAGCAGGGTACTAAAGCGTTGTGAAGAGACAAACTTGGTGCTAAACTGGGAGAAATGCCACTTTATGGTTAAGGAAGGGATCGTGCTTGGTCATAAGATATCAGAGAAGGGCATTGAGGTTGATCAGGCTAAAGTGGAAGTCATGATGGGTCTTGAGCCGCCGGTTAACGTTAAAGGAGTCAGAAGTTTCTTGGGACACGCCGGGTTCTATAGGCGCTTCATCAAAGATTTCTCCAAGATTGCACGTCCTCTTACACGGTTGTTGTGCAAAGAAGCTGAGTTTGTGTTTGATGAGGAGTGTTTGCCAGCTTTCGTGACCATCAAGGAAGCCCTTACATCAGCTCCTATATTTCAAGCACCAGACTGGACTCTACCCTTTGAGATCATGTGGGATGCTAGTGACTACGCTGTAGGAGCCGTTCTTGGTCAGAGGAAAGACAAGAAGCTACACGTGATCTACTATGCTTCAAAAACCTTGGATGACACGCAAACAAGGTACACCACTACAGAGAATGAGTTGCTTGCAGTAGTGTTCGCCTTTGAGAAGTTCCGGTCATATCTTGTTGGTTCCAAGGCTATTGTCTACACGGATCACACTGCTTTGCGATACATCTATTCGAAGAAAGACACTAAGCCTCGGCTTTTGAGGTGGATTCTCTTGCTCCAGGAGTTTGACATGGAGATTAAAGACAAGAAGGGAATAGAAAACGGAGTCGCTGACCATCTCTCACGTCTAAGGATCAACGAGTCTCTCCCCTTAGATGACTCTCTTCTAGAAGAACAACTCATGGCGATTACCACGGCTGTTTGTGGAAAGCTAGAGGGGCGGTTCGAAGAGGTGTTGAGTTTCAAAGAGGAGGATCTACCGTGGTATGCTGATGTCGTGAACTATTTAGCGTGTGGTGAGGAGCCGACACATCTCAACAGCTATCACAAGAAGCAGTTCATGAGAGAGGCTAGTGACTACTTTTGGGACGAGCCCTACTTATACAAGAGAGGAGTGGACAGTTTGGACTGGAGGTGTGTTACGAAGGAAGAAGCTAGAGACAACCTCTATCACTGCCATGGCTCTTCCTACGGAGGACACTTCGCTTCATTCAAGACTGCGGATCGAGCAAGGCAGGTCCATCTAGATGAGATCGACCAGAAAATCGAGTGCACCAAGTCGATGCAACAGGAAGGACCGAGATCAAGATCGAGAGAGGAGATCGATATAGAGTACGAATGTAAATGATGCCAACCAGATCGAGCTCCCAACCCGATCAACACAAGATCGACTCAGAGATCGACCAAAACCATCCGTTCCAAGACAAAGATCGAGAGCCAGATCGAGCTTCCAGCCCGATCCCAGACGAACCTTATCCATCCAGCTATCTTTGGCGGCTAGCGAGGGGGGGACCAGCTAACAGTTTAGCATTTTTGGCAAAAACAGCCATTCGCTTTATCAATCTTCATTCTGTCTTTTGCTTTTTGTTATCATCTACCTTAGGCGATTTCGCCATTGCAACTTAAGCTTTTTCAGTTTTTGAACCTTTGAATCTCTCAATATTAAGCAAGTTTCCCTTTTAATCTTTCGTTGATCATGCTTAGCTTTCTGTTTATTGCTTTTGCTTCGATCTTAAACATGTGTAGTGAGTAGTCGTTTCGGGTTTTGGGGATGAGGTGATTCAAAGGGGTTGAAAGGGTTTAAAGCTTTGTGTTTTCTTTGTTCTTCATACCTTCTCTTATAGGATCTTGAGATCTTAAAGCCTAGAGAGCCTTGGAAAAGGTCTCTATGATCAAAAGGCTGTCTTACCTTGACAGGATTCAGATGTCCTGGAAAATCAGATCCTAGAGGCTAATCTTTCCTTTCTCACAAGCCATGGTTATTTAGGGGATTACTTAGGTCAATATTTGAAATCTGTGTTTCTTGCTCTTCGATCTCTTTTTCCACCAAACGCCATGGGTTTGGAGAAGAGATTGAGGAAGTGAACCATACCACATGCCACGGATGGTTCTTGTTTTGTTTTGAAGGCCTAGAGAACCTCACAAAGTGAGTAGATTTAAATGTTTTCAAACCAAAGCTTAAACCTTTGAAACCATTGAATATGGCCCTCGACCCTGAACCTTCTCTTTTAGTATTTTAAACCTCTGTCAATCATTCGCTTGTCATTTAGTTTGCATCCTGTTTGTTAGAAGTCATTTGCTTGAAGTTGCTTGTTAGATCGATCCCTTCTACTCGATCCAGTACTCGATCCTGTGGTCGATTCACTTGTCGATTTTTAGTTTTTAGTAGCTTTGCATTTTTAATCTTTTATTTGTTTCTCGTGGTAGTTAACCCGCTTCCAGGGATTTTAAAATTTTTTTGCATTGCATTAGATCGTTGCATTTAGTTTTCCTAGAATTTACCAATCATTTTACTATTCTGCTTAGCTTTGCTCATTCCCTTGCATTCTTAGTGTACTTCCTGCTCCTAGGTGTGGATTGATAACTCACATGCATGCTATACTACATCTCAGTGTTGCATTTGAGTTTGATAAGCTCTCCTGCTTCCATTGCTTAGTAGAAAGCATGTTATTAAATGGCGTGATATCCCTTGTATTTACACCATTTAGGGCTGTATTTAGTACATATTTTGGTCCTCTTTTGCATGTTTTCCCTTTGCTTTTGTCCCATCTTCTTCTCTTTTTAGACTTAGGTTGTATTTAGAGTATAGTTTGCATTTTTTTGCATTTTGGATGATTTAGGTGCTTTTGGAGCTAAAAGGAGCTTGGAGGAGTTTTGAGAATGATACAAGATGCTAGCTGGGCAAAAGGGAGCAAGAAGGATCACAGCAGAAGATCTCTGCAGAAGTTTTCGGTCAGAGCACGGTGAATATCGGTCAAGGATTACTGATACAAAGCAGTATCGATCACCAGTATCAGTCAAGTGTGATCGACACAAACACACCTGATGGATTTCGATCATATGTATCGATCACTCCAGACCGATAGGGATCCATTTCGGTCACTGAAGACCAACGTAACTGACCGATACGCTGCCAGACTGAAGGCCTTTTATTTACAATTTTGCCATTTTTGCTTAGACTCCTATAAATACGAAAAATCCCTAATTTCTGGGAACAAGCTTTTATCCAGCAGTTCTTGCTTTCTTGTTTAGACCCTTGGGTTTTGTAATTTGAATCTTTGCTTCATTTTTAATAAAAGTTTGCATCTTTCATCTTGTTTAAGCTTTCTAATCATGATTAGTCATCTTTCTCTCTTTGATTTGGTGGCTTTAATGGTGATTAGTGAGTAGTTCTTTTTAGGGATTTGAGATGGGTTAGGTTTAGGGAATTTGAGACTCTATCTGTGATTGCTTAGTCTTAATTTTTCCATTTCCTTTCTTGATTGCTGTGTTTAATGCTTAATTAGCCCTAGCTAAGTTGATTAAGATCTTAGGCTCATTTTATGTCCACCAAGTGTTTGATGAAATGCCTGAACTGCTTTGCAAGAGAATTGCTTATCCTAGCTCAAGAGATTGACTGTCTAGGGAGTGATTTGGCAATATAGGATTGATAGATTTGTTTTAATTCTTGCTCTTTATCATTTTACTAATAAGAATTAGTTCTCGACTTGGTAATTAGCAAAGAGATTAGTGCCAAGAGATTGGATTAGTCATATACATGAATCCTATGCATAAGGAATAGAATTGTGTGAGTTTGTAAGCATCATAGCCTGAGTCAGGAGTTCTTTATTACCAATTATCTCATCTCAAGTCTCATCTTTTCTCTGTTTTAAGCTCTGTTCTGAATCTGCTCTGTTTTTGCCTGTACTTTGGTTGCTTTGCTTCTCTTCTTCCTTACTTTGTGTTTATTTGGTTTCTGCTTGATCACTTAGGTTGCTAGATATTGATAGGGTCAGGTTTTACCCAAATAAAACTACTGCAAGTGCACAGCAAAAGCAGATGTAGTATAAGGGGTATCGAAATCCCAAGAGAGTAATGCAGACTACACTATCGAATATAGATTCAGACTAAGCTAAGCAAAATATAATGTATGTAATGCGAATGAATAAATGGAAGTAAGCAAACGAATGTGTGAAGTTATCTAAGTTCAAGAAGATTAAAAGCGCTAAGCCAAGGTAATTCGCAGGTTTGAATCCAAGAATGTATGATGCAGGAAATCAGGAATGATTAAGAACCATTTTAAACATGAATCTCTAATGCATAACTAATCAATTCTCATTGCAAAAGTTATCTATACCTAGATCACAGAGTTTCAAATCTCTTTGTAAACCCTAACAACCTAAGCATGTAGGAATGATCAGATTCAGTTGTTTACAAAACTCCTAAGCCAAATCTCTTTGTACTAAGTTGTTTTGCTCATCAAATACTAGTTCAGGTTATGAATAATGCTCTCACATATATTTAACAACCTATGATTTTCGGATTCCTAGATGATGTGTCTCAGAAATTCGATTTTAAAGCAAGCAGAGATGAAAAACCATAAGATATTCCTAACAGATAGCGATTCTACAATCTTTTCATCAACTTTTGAAAAACCCTAACTTAACTAGCAGATTACTCAGACCTGATTATGAGATCATAAAACATAACTGAATAAAATTGCATTAAGAAAAAGAGTAAGAAACAAAGGGGGTTCGAAATCTTCTCAAAAGAATACAGGATTTGTCTCCCCAAAAAGCTCTGAATAAATCTCTCTCTAGCTCTCTGAATTCTCAAAAACTAAGATAATAGCCAACAATGGCTGAAAAACCTAATAAATAGAAGCTAAACACGATCTGGGGTCTTCATGTAAATAAAGGAAACTTCTGGGCCAATTCTGCAATTGTTCTTGATACTTTTAATAAAACGCCACGCTCCTTCCTTAGTGGGTGACGAGCGTCACTAAAGGGGTGACGATCGTCACCATTTGTGAATACTTTCTGCTTCGAGCTTGGTACTTCGTGGTTTCCACTCAGAATGCTCCAAAAGGTTCCAAAATCTCCAATTATGCTCCAGACATGCTATAACCTGCAAAGACTCTTCTAGGACTCTAAAAATACCAAAAAGACTCAATAAAAAGGACTTATATCATGGTTAAAAACCATAAAAACCATGATATATCAACTCCCCCAGACTTAGCTTTTGCTTGCCCTCAAGCAAACATTAGACAAAGAATAAGGTCGAGGTTTGAAAACAAGAAACAGTCAGTCAGTCATCAGAAACACCACACTAGTTAAAGCTTTCGAATCCACATACCACATAGTCAACACAAGATCAAATTTCAGTCTAATTATCATAAGCTTAGCAAATCTCTCAAATCCAGTCCAAATCCCTTCAAGAAATCCGAAATTTCTACTGTCAACTCCTTATTTTTTTATCTAAGTGTGAAGTCTCATCAAAGCTCTATCATCTTAATCACTTTACAGATTCTTTTCCCTTCCTAACAACTGAACAAATCAATTTCAACACAGCTCTCCTATTTTCTCTTCCCTTAATCTTTTTCCTTAGGATATTTTCGATTTTTCACTTCTTTTTCTCAACTTTTTCAGTCTAAGAAATGGTGCTACTCAATACTTGTGTTCCTTGTGAGGAGACAGGTTCTTGACTGTGTTCACTACTGTTGTTCCTTGTGAGGAGACAGGGTCATGAATGCACCATTCTTTGAACTTAAGCTTTTAAAAACTACATCAAGGAAGATCAAAGAGAGACTGTATCTTAACCTTATTGTTAGTGCTTAAAGAAAGAATCAAGATCAATAAGAATCAATCACCAAGACAAGAAATTTAAAGTTCATTAAGGTGGAGCTAACAATAAATTTTCCAGACTCTCTAAGAACCTAAACCTTCATTGCTAGACTGATCTACCTATGACTTTCAACTTAGTAAGACTTGTAATCAACTACTGTGGTAATGGTTCTTATCAGCAAAAACGTCCTATGGCTAGTTCCAAGAAAAACTAACAGTTTCAAAAATTTTGACTCTAGAAAAACAGGTTTTTGACTCAACTTTAAGACTCTATAAACATGACACAAAGCACACAACGTCAGTAACCACCTCCCCCAGACTTAAACAACACTGTCCCCAGTGTTATTAAGCCAAGAGTTGGTCAGAAAAATGAATGAGAAGTCGAAAAACCAAGTCAGAAAAGTGTTACCTCGCGTGGGGTCGGGTGACGAGCGTCACCAATCTGGTGACGAGCGTCACCACGACCTGTATTGCCCAAATCTTATGTTAGATGTTAATTAACGAAGTGTTTGCATGTGTACTCGAAAGTTAGACTTTTGAGCATTCAAACACATAATTAACAACATCCAAACATAGCAATAATAAGCTGGTTCAACAATCTCACAAAACATCATCAAAGAAACTGACAACTAACTCAAAGTAAACATAAAAATGACTCAAGAGAAAGAAAAATTAAAGGGAAAAAGGAACAAGTAACCAGATAGTGAAACCTCAATCCTCATCCTCACAAGGCTCAGTAGTGTAGTGGGGGCGGACACAACCACAGTTGCTAAGTGTAGCAACAGCATCCCAGAGTCCCTCAAAGCTATCAATGACATACTCCTGAAAAGCAGCCATATCCATGGGTGTCTGTGGTCGTGGAGGACGCCTGAAAGCAGCAGAAGAGCCACTCTGGCGTGTAGAAGGTCCAGCATCAGTAGCAGCAGTAGTAGAAGCAGAGGGACCAGCTGTAGCAGCTCTAGCAGGGTGCAGAGTCAAGGGGCGCAGAAGAGTCTGCGCTGGCATGAAGAATAGCTGGCGTGGGTCTGTCTGGATAGTAGTGAGGGCTCTCTGTGGCAACTTAATGCCAACATACTCTCCAAAAGTAGTAGTGAAAGTCCAGACAACTCCAGTCTTCATCCAAGTGACATGGCGCAGATACTGGTCATCCATAAGCGATCTATCACTGCGCAGACTGCAAGGAGTAACATCAATCTGGAAATGATGGAAGATCGGTGTCAACAAGCTGCCCACACTCTCAGTCTTCTCCCCTGGACTGGTGAATGGCTTGGTCTTCAAAGAGACCAAGTGCTCAGCGAAAACAGCACCTAAGTTGGCGCGAACCATACCATCAACTGGTATCGAATCATCCAGCATCTCATAAAGTCTGTAGTAGAGGAGAATCAGCTCACTAACTCGAGTCTTGCTGGGCGCAGACTTGCACAGAATGGTATGACCAAAGAGGCGCAGAAGGTACCTCAAAACCGGATGTCTAACCTCTGTCTGCGTGCTGGTCTTGCTATCATAGACTCCATTCCCGAACTTGGACCAGAATGTCCTCATATGGGTCCACTGAGAGGGAAGGAGAACGCCTGTGGGATGGTCAGAAAAGCCATAAATCCCACAAAGCTCCATCAGACTGATCCGGTATCGAATCCCTCGGATCAGAAATGTCATAGTGCCTTCCTGAGCACGCTTCGCCAGCTCATTCGCGTAGTAGACGCGAACTGTAGAGAGAAACTGGCGGACCAAATCTGGGTACAGATCGTACTGCTGGAATGGCATAGTCCCCATGCCAATGCGCTCCAGAATCTCATAAACCTCCTCAAAGATCCCCATCTTCTGCAGAACAGCAGGATCCGCGAGTCGAGTGGGGATAATCTTAACTCCCAACCACGCATTGTAGAACAGCGTGTCATACTCATCCCACTCCTCTTGAATATCACGGAATACACATGTATCCCGAGCCACTTCTTGCTTCGGAGTCCCTGTCCAAGCCACTCCTGAGGCTATTTTCCGATCCTCTCGTTTGGGCCATGGGGGCCTGCAAACCGGGTGCTGACTGAAGGAATCTATAGACCCTGTTGCAGTGCTGGAAGACGAGCTTTGTCTTGGTCGTTTCTCCTGACGAGGCATCTGAAAATTGGACACCAAGATCGACCAAAACCATCTCAAAAATTAGCAAACGAAAAATCAACCAAACAGGATGAAATAGCTGATGGCGATTAACTACTGCACTACCAGGAACACAATTCAACCGTCAGTTCAACCTAAATCACCCAAAATTTCCAGATTTTTGCAACTTTCATCATGAACTCGAAAATTCAAAACAATGCAAATCAACCGATAAAAGCTCACAAAGATGGTTCCATTCCTCTAATACAACCTAACTAACCATGATTCAACAGTTAAATCAAGCCAATCAAGTCAAAAATCGGATTTTACCAAACCTAAGGCGGACTGAAAATTGGGGATTCCGAAAACATACCTTGCAGATCGTAAAAACTGAGTTGATATTCAGAAAGAGGAGTAAAATCCACACGGATTAGACTCTTGAATCACTCAATTTGGTTAAGAAAATCAAAAGTTATGAAATTCCTATTTTCTAACTAGTTTTGGTTATTTTGCAGGTTTGCTCGAGGAAGAAGAAGAGAAAAGCTTAAGTCCCGTGTTTGATTCTGATGGGTGACGAGTGTCACCATAAGGGTGACGATCGTCACCGCTTTTTTTTTTTTTTTTTTTTTTTTTTTTTTAACTGAATAAAATTCTAACTAATAATCCTAAGCACGAAAATAAATACTAAGTATTATATCTACAACTTACCAGTGGGTTGCCTCCCACTAAGCGCTCTTTTAAAGTCATTAGCTTGACTTTGGTTGGCTGTTTAGACAGCTGGTGCCTGATTCAGAGACACAATGTGTCCTGCTGGAATCTCTGCTTGTGCCCAGTAATGCTTCACCCTTTGTCCATTGACAGTGAACTCCTCTCCTTTGGAGTTAATCAGGACAATTGCACCATGTGGGCGAGCTTCTTTGACAGTGAAAGGACCTGACCATCTAGAACGCAGTTTACCAGGAAAAAGCTGTAAACGAGAGTTATAGAGTAGTACCTGGTCATTGGGCTCGAAATGCCTGGAGATGATCTTCTTATCATAATATGCCTTTGTCCTCTCCTTGTATAACTTGGAGTTTTCATAGGCTAGATATCTGATCTCATCCAGTTCATTGAACTGAATCAAGCGCCTTTCTGCAGCAGGTTTCAGATCGAAATTCAGCTTCTTGATTGCCCATTCTGCTCTGAACTCCAGCTCTATTGGTAGATGGCACGCCTTGCCATAGAGAAGGTGGAATGGAGTAGTCCCAAGTGGCGTTTTGTAGGCAGTCCTGTAGGCCCATAATGCATCATCCAGCTTTGCAGACCAATCTTTCCTTGTCTTCCCAACTGTCTTCTCCAGAATTTGCTTGATCTGTCTGTTGGAAACCTCAACTTGTCCACTTGTTTGGGGGTGATAGGGCGTGGCCACTCTGTGCTGTACACCATATTTCTTCAACAGCTTGTCAAAAACCTTGTTGACAAAGTGAGAACCCCCATCACTTATGACAATCCGTGGGACACCAAATCTGGGAAAGATAATGGTCTTAAACAGCTTCAAAACCACTGCAGCATCATTAGTAGGAGTAGCCAACGCCTCTACCCACTTAGATACATAATCAACAGCAACCAGAATGTATCTATTCCCATAAGATGAGGGAAAAGGTCCCATGAAGTCAATACCCCAACAATCGAAAACTTCAACTTCCAGAATGAAGTTCTGTGGCATCTCATGTCTCCTGCTGATTTTTCCTCTTCTCTGACAAGTATCACAGCTTGTGATGAAGGCTTGGGCGTCCCTGAACATAGTAGGCCACCAAAATCCAGCCTGCAAAACCTTAGAGACAGTCTTGAATGTAGCAAAGTGTCCAGCATAGTCTGATCCATGACAGTGAAAGAGCACGTCCTGAACTTCTTCTTCTGCTAAGCATCTTCTGTAAATACCATCAGCACAATGCTTGTAGAGGTATGGCTCATCCCAATAGAATTTCCTAAGTTCTCTCAAGAACTTCTTCTTAGCATAGCCTTTAAAATCATGTGGTTCATCCTCTGCAGCAAGATAATTGGCAATATCAGCATACCAGGGTCTCTTTGGATCATGTAAAGCATAAACAGGCTCTTCAAAAGCTTTCCCCGAGCTTGCACAAATCGCAGATAAGTGTGGAGATCGGTGACGAGCGTCACCTCTCTCGTATACTTTTGTCGCGAATGGTCTTGGTTGGTGACGAGCGTCACCCTCCTGGTGTCGCTCGTCACTCCCCTGCAGTTTCGTGAAAACTGCAGGTTTTCAACACTTTCCTCCTGGTCTCTGGTTTCCACTAAGTAAACATTCTCTTCAGGCAAGAAATCATTGATGGGAACACTGTCTTCGACCTGAATCCGGGATAAATGGTCAGCAACTCCATTCTCCACCCCTTTCTTGTCCTTCACTTCAATATCAAATTCCTGAAGAAGCAGGATCCATCTTAACAGCCTTGATTTTGCATCCTTCTTCTGCATTAGGTACTTCAGTGCTGAATGGTCAGTATGAACCACGACCTTGGAGCCAACAAGATACTGCCTGAACTTCTCAAAAGCAAACACAACAGCTAACAATTCCTTCTCAGTTGTTGCATAATTCTTCTGAGCATCATCCAAAGTCCTACTTGCATAGTAGATGGCGTGGAGTTTCTTGTCTTTCCTCTGTCCCAGCACTGCTCCAACTGCAAAATCGCTGGCATCACACATTACCTCAAAAGGTAAGTCCCAATCTGGAGGCTGCACAACAGGGGCTGTAACCAAAGCCTGTTTGATCTGTTCAAAAGCAGATTTGCACTCTTCTGTGAACTCAAACTTTACATCCTTGCAGAGGAGAGCAGTAAGTGGGCGTGCTATCTTGCTAAAATCTTTGATGAACCTTCTGTAGAAGCCTGCATGTCCCAGAAAACTCCTCACTGCTTTGACGGAATCAGGTGCTTGCAGACTTGTCATCACCTCAATTTTCGCCCTATCCACCTCTATACCGTCTCCTGAGACTCTGTGGCCAAGTACAATACCATCCTGCACCATAAAATGACACTTCTCCCAGTTTAAAACCAAGTGCTTCTCTTCACATCTCTGCAGAACTGCACACAGATTATCCAAACAGCTCTTGAAAGAAGATCCATAAACAGAGAAGTCATCCATGTACACCTCTATAAACTTATCTATCATGTCTGTGAAAATCGACATCATGCATCTCTGGAAGGTTGCAGGAGCATTACACAGACCAAAAGGCATTCTGCGATATGCAAAAGTGCCATAGGGACAGGTAAAAGTGGTCTTCTCCTGATCATCTGGATGGATGGGGATCTGAAAGAAGCCTGAATACCCATCAAGGAAGCAGTAATACTTGTGATTCACCAGCCTCTCTAGCATCTGATCGATGAAAGGTAGAGGAAAATAATCCTTCCTTGTTGCTGCATTCAGTTTCCTGTAGTCTATACACATCTTGTGTCCTGTCACAGTCCTGGTTGGAATCAGCTCATCCTTGTCATTCTTTACCACGGTGACACCTCCTTTCTTAGGCACCACGTGCACTGGAGTCACCCAAGCACTGTCTGAAATAGGATAGATGATACCAGCCTGCAACAACTTCATGATCTCTTTCTTGACCACATCCTGCAAATTCGGATTTAGCCTCCTCTGGTGCTCAACTGATGATTTCGACTCATCCTCCAAGTGTATTCTATGCATGCACAAGTCTGCAGAGATACCTGAAATGTCATCAAGAGAATAGCCAAGAGCTTTGCGAAATTTTTGCAGCTTACTTAGCAATAGGGTGAGCTCTGCATTGTTCAATGAAGCATTAACAATAACAGGATAGGTGGAGTTTTCTCCTAGAAATGCATACCTTAGCCCTGCAGGGAGCTGTTTAAGCTTAACTTTTGGTGCTTTTGCTGCTGACCAGTCACCCATTGTGGCGGCTTTTGCAGATGTGGAGACAAGTTCATCCTGTGCAACCAGTTGCATCACTTGTGCAGTAGCATCCATCATCTTTTTGTAGCCTGTTGCAGAAGCATCTAAATGCTCATACTCAGCTGTAGAAGTGGTCAACGCCCTTTCCAAGGGGTCCTCTGAACTCATCTCATGGAAGATCTGATCAGCAATGTTTGTGAGAACATCAACATAAAAAGTCTGTCCATCTATGGTTGGCCTCTTCATCAACTTATCCATTTCGAATTTCATCACTAAATCGCCAACATTCAGCTCTATTCTACCCTTCCTGACGTCAATAATAGCTCCTGCAGTGGCTAAGAAGGGTCTGCCAAGAATCAAGGGGTCTTTGGGCTCTTCTCCATACTCTAGAACCACAAAATCAGTAGGGATCATACAATCTCCTATTTTGATAGGAACATCCTCTATCACCCCTTCAGGAACTCTAACTGATCTATCAGCTAGGACAAGAGATATTCTTGTAGCTTTAAAATCGGTCATCCCCAAACTTTTGGCAACAGAATGAGGCATGAGGTTCACACTAGACCCAAGATCACACAATGACCTCTCAAACTTGTCATTGAAGATGGTGCAGTCTAAAACAAAGCTTCCTGGGTCTGAAAGCTTCTCTGGAACTCTGTTCTGAATCACTGCACTGACCTGCTCGTTGATCATCATAGCCCCAACCTCAAGACTCAAGTTATTGGTCACCATTCTCTTCACATACCTCCTAATAACAGGAGTTATCCTTACAGCATCAATCAATGGGATCTCTATTACCAACTTGTCCATGATAGCCTTGCATCTTGCATCCTCAAGCTCCTGCTTAGACTTCTTAGGATGCTTAGGATAGGGTATCTTAGGTTTATACACGGTCTCCTTAGCATTATCTGAAGTCTTAGGCGAAACTGCAACATGTGGTGTCTGGTGACGGGCATCACTGGATTGGTGACGAGCGTCACTCACTTTGGACGAGTCGGGGTCGAGTACTGGATATGGGTGACGAGCGTCACCCCCTTGGTGACGGTCGTCACCAATTTGTGAAGAATCGGGGTCGGGGTTGTCCTCAATGGGTGACGAGCGACACCCATTACTGGTGACGAGCGTCACCAATGGTTCTGCAGTAAAATTTTCTTCATCTTCATACTCTTCCATACCCACGAAATTTCTTGAGGTTAAATCCTTCTGCAACACTGGTTGCAAGTTTCTTCCACTACTCAATGTGATGGCATTCACGTGGTGTTTGGGATTAGCATCAGTTCTTCCTGGAAGAAATCCTTCTTGCCTCTGAACAGCTCCTGCAGTTTGAGCAACTTGAACATCAAGCTTCTTCATATGAGAGTTCAGACTCTCAATTTTCCCATTCAAGTCCTGATAGTGCGAATCTATCTTGCCATTGAAGTCCACAGTAAGCTTCTGTTGTCCTTCCAAGATCTGTTCTAACATTGCTTCCATTTTGTTCTCTTGTGGAGGTGCTGGTTGATAGGAAGTAGAACCATAGTTTCTGTAATTTCCACTGTTCTGGAATGGCTTCTGATACTCTGTCTTCTGGAAAGGGGGTCTAGGAGTGAAACCAGGCGTGTTCTGTCCTCCTGTAGGGGTGTTTTTCTGATTGTTGTTGCTGTATCCTCTGTTCCCCCGCTGATTCCCATACCTTTGTCCCTGAAATCCGCCAGAATTGATGAAATTTACATCCTCCTGCTCAACTTCCTCTGGAGCTTCGAAAGTCTCTACTTCTGCAGCAAAGTGAACTGACTTCTTCCCTACCAAAAGGCTGTGCATATCATCCAACTTAGCTTTAACTTCAGCAATCTGATTTCCATCAGCTACACCAGCTTGTTTCATTCTTTGAAAGTCTGCATTTTTAGTGCTGTTGCTGCAGACCAAGTTCTCAATCAGTCTCACCGCCTCCTCTGGTCTGTTGGTGTTGAAGTTCTCTGCACTTGCTGCATCCAGCGCCATCTGATATTTCCAGTCAATGCCTCTGAAAAAGATCCCAAGTAATTGCACCTGACTGAAACCATGATGAGGGCAGTCCCTTTGATAAGACTTGAACCTGATCCAAGAAGCCTTGAAAGCTTCAGTATGGCCTTGTGTAAATGATGTAATTTTCGTCCTCATGTCTTCTGATCTGGCATCATCATAGAAATTATTCAGAAAGGCATTCTTGGTGTCCTCCCAAGTAGTTAATGAAGCAGGTTCTATTTGCTTCAGCCAATATGCAGCTTCTCCTTCAAGAGAGTATGGAAAAAGCTTGCAGAACAGAAAGTCATTGCTAACCCCATTAGCTTTGACACTGGAAGCCAAGTCTTCAAATCTCTCTATGTGATCCATAGGATGCTCATGAGGTAAACCATGGAAGGGATGCTGTCCAACCAGCTGATAGTAGACAGGTTTAACCTCAAAATCGTTCATCTGGAAGGCAGGAGGTCGGATTGCAGCTCTGTTGGCATAGAACTGATCAGGTCTGTTGTAATCACCTAGAGTCCTCTGAACAAAACGCCCAGCAGCGTTATTGACAGCAGCAGGGACTCCCACGTTCTCAGCCACTTGCTGAACCTGCTGTTCAACAATGACATTCCCCTCTTGATCAATTCTCTGCCCCTCTTCGTTCCTCCTATTTCCTTCCCTGTCAACCAAGTGACCTTCTGCATCTTCAACCAAGATCAGTGGAGCGACCATTGTAGATTGCTTCTTAGCTTTCCTGTTAGTTCTCTCCAACCTAGCAAGCTCGTTGATGCTCAAAGTCACAAGCTCCTTCTCTTTGTTGCTTCTGGTTCTGCGATTAGGCATACACCTGAAACAGGAACAAAGAAATGTAGCTGAAAATCAGTAAACAAATAAAAACTTAGACAAAATCCTAATACTAAAATTCGATAGGCAGCTATTACTCCCCGGCAACGGCGCCAAAAACTTGATAGGGTCAGATTTTACCCAAATAAAACTACTGCAAGTGCACAACAAAAGCAGATGTAGTATAAGGGGTATCGAAATCCCAAGAGAGTAATGCAGACTACACTATCGAATATAGATTCGGACTAAGCTAAGCAAAACATGATGTATGTAATGCGAATGAATAAATGGAAGTAAGCAAACGAATGTGTGAAGTTATCTAAGTTCAAGAAGATTAAAAGCGCTAAGCCAGGGTAATTCGCAGGTTTGAATCCAAGAATGTATGATGCAGGAAATCAGGAATGATTAAGAACCGTTTTAAACATGAATCTCTAATGCATAACTAATCAATTCTCATTGCAAAAGTTATCTATACCTAGATCACAAAGTTTCAAATCTCTTTGTAAACCCTAACAACCTAAGCATGCAGGAATGATCAGATTCAGTTGTTTACAAAACTCCTAAGCCAAATCTCTTTGTACTAAGTTGTTTTGCTCATCAAATACTAGTTCAGGTTATGAATAATGCTCTCACATATATTTAACAACCTATGATTTTCGGATTCCTAGATGATGTGTCTCAGAAATTCGATTTTAAAGCAAGAAGAGATGAAAAACCATAAGATATTCCTAACAGATAGCGATTCTACAATCTTTTCATCGACCTTTGAAAAACCCTAACTTAACTAGCAGATTACTCAGACATGATTATGAGATCACAAAACATAACTGAATAAAATTGCATTAAGAGAAAGAGTAAGAAACAAAGGGGGTTCGAAATCTTCTCAAAAAAATACAGGATTTGTCTCCCCAAAAAGCTCTGAATAAATCTCTCTCTAGCTCTCTGAATTCTCAAAAACTAAGATAATAGCCAACAATGGCTGAAAAACCTAATAAATAGAAGCTAAACACGATCTGGGGTCTTCATGTAAATAAAGGAAACTTCTGGGCCAATTCTGCAATTCTTCTTGATACTTTTAATAAAACGCCACGCTCCTTCCTTAGTGGGTGACGAGCGTCACTAAAGGGGTGACGATCGTCACCATTTGTGAATACTTTCTGCTTCGAGCTTGGTACTTCGTGGCTTCCACTCAGAATGCTCCAAAAGGTTCCAAAATCTCCAATTATGCTCCAGACATGCTATAACCTGCAAAGACTCTTCTAGGACTCTAAAAATACCAAAAAGACTCAATAAAAAGGACTTATATCATGGTTAAAAACCATAAAAACCATGATATATCAGATATTCTAAACCCCCATTTATATCTGCTTGAATTAGGAAATCTACTATAATCCTGTTGTTGCAATCTTCCCCTTAGGATTGACATTAAAACCCAATGCTACAATGATTAGTACAATGGGTGATTGACATAAGAGAGTCAAAAATCTTGTATCAATTTGGCGCCGTTGCCATTAGGGGAAAGCTTTGTTCAGTAGGATTTGTAGAAATCTTGAGATCAAGCTTTGTTATTTTCGATTTTGATTACTGATTTCTCTTTTGGTCTAGAATTTCTTTTGTAGGTACCACAACACTTGCTCCTAAGTGTCTACAGCTACATCTGAAGTTCAAGGTCATGAATTTGAGGTTTGCTAAGTCAGAATTCAGTTGTTGAAGCATGGAAGAACATCATTATGCTGCTGGTTTTGGTCCACAAAGTCCACAAGGTCTTCAAGGGATCCAAGGCTTACAAGGACAGCAAGATCAAGCTGGTCTACAAGGAGCTGTTGTTCAGAGACCAAGAAGACCCATTGGTGCTGCTGATATACCCTCCAGCTATGCTTCAAGGCAAGGAATTCTTCCACCAGTGGAAACTGAGCAATACTAGATCAAGAGCAGTCTCATCAAAATTATCCAAGAAAGACAGTTCTTTGGATTGCCAAACCAAGACCCTTTAGAGTACCTGGATCAGTTTGAGAGGATATGCACTCTAACAAAGCTTAGTGGAGTATCAGATGATGGTTTGAAGCTCAAGCTATTTCCATTCTCACTTGGTGATAGAGCTAGGTTATGGGAGAAATTTCTAGCCCAAGGCAGCATCACTATTTGGGAACAATGTAAATGTGCTTTCTTAACCAAATTCTTCTCTCCCTCAAGAACTGCACACTTCGTAAATGAGATCACAATCTTCAGGCAGTGGTCTAATGAAAGCTTTGGAGACACTTGGGAGAGGTTCAGAGGTTTCACTCATCAATGCCCTCATCATGTCTTCACTAAGGAAATTCTTCTATTCACACTTTATAGAGGTGTTCTCCCAAAGATCAGAATCCTTCTAGACACAGCAAGTAATGGCTATTTTCTTGGGAAAGATGTTGATGAGGGCTGGATACTAGTGGAGAACATGGCACTCAGCAATTGGGACTATGTGGATGATAAAGAGCAACATTCCAAGAAACTAGCAACAGCATTGTCTGAGATGAAAGCTCTGCAGAAAAAGTTGATCTACTACTCAATGCAACCACTAAACTCCTACCCAATGATCTCTCACCATACCTTTACAAGGAACACCATGTCAAGGCTCTCCATCAACAAGAGGCGCCACTGATGCATCATGACCATGACGCCTGTATACACCAGCACATTGAAGACACTCACTCTCCACAGCATCAAGCTTCCTCTTCTCAAACAGCTGGTATCAATCACTCTTCACCTTCACATAATCTGGATTATAAAGAGATGCTCCTCCAACTCCAACAACTTCACAATGGAGGACTGCAACAGATGATGGCTGTTGAGATTCAAAAGAATTTCACTGATATTCAGAGAAGTATGACTGATGAAATACACAAGGACATTGACTCAAAACTTCAGCCACCTATAGCTCCTATCAACATCAAGATCAACAAACTAGAAACGATGTCTACCCCTTCTACCTCTTCACTCACACAAGAATATGTCAAAGCTGTCACACTCAGAAGTGGGAAGCAGCTTCCCCCAAGAGTAGCTCCTTCTACACCCAATGAGGACATTGAGGAACAAGAAGAGGGGGTGGAGGTCAAAGAAAAGGAGGACACTCCAGAAGATGAAATGATTGAAGCTGAAAAGATTTCAGAAAAAAGCCAAAGACAAGGAGGTTACTAAAGGCAAGGTAAAGGCGGCTTCTAAGGAGTTAGCCAAGGAACCAAGATATATACCTCCTCCTTATCAGCCCACAATACCTTTTCCTGGAAGGTTTAAGAAGCAGCTGGTTGCTAAATACAAATTACTCTTTGATGAACAGATGAAGAAAGTCCAGCTCACAATGCCACTGTTAGATGCCTTTATTTTAGTCCCTCCTTATCAGAAATTCTTGAAGGATGCTGTTTCTGAAAGAACCAAGGATCTGCAGGGAATGGTAGTCCTCACACATGAATGTAGCGCCATTATTCAGCAGAAGAGATTGACTCCCAACAAGCTAGGAGATCCAGGGAGCTTCACCTTACCCTGCTCTATAGGTCCACTCCTGTTTGACAAATGTTTGTGTGATCTTGGAGCTAGTGTCAGCTTGATGCCCTACTCTGTAGCACAGCGCATAGGCTTCACCAAGTTCAAGGACTGCAGAACCTCTTTTGTATTGGCTGATAGGTCAGTAAGACTTCCCAAAGGTTTGCTTGAAGATGTACCACTAAGGATTGGGAGTGTAGAAATACCTACTGATTTTGTAGTTATGGACATGGATGAGGAGCCTAGAGATCTTCTTATTCTTGGGAGACCATTCCTAGCCACAACAGGAGCCGTCATTCATGTTAAGAAGGGAAAGATTGACCTAAAGTTTGGCAAGAATATGCCTTTGAAGTTTGACATCAAGAAGATTATGCAGCAGCCTACTATTGAAGGTCAAGTATTCCAGATTGATATTCTAGAGAAGCTGAATGATGAACTTCAAAAGGAGCTGTGTTGTGGAGACAAGCTCCAAGCGGCTTTGACAAGTGAGCATGTAGATGATGGGTACTTGGATAAGGAAAGCTTGGGCTATCAGCTGAGATTGGACTCTCACAGGTTCTTTGAGGAGGAAGAGCCATTTGAAAGCTTGGAGTACACAAGAAAAGAAGTCTTCTCAGCTCAGGAGACTGGTTCCCCAAGCAAGGAAGCTGACGCCAAGAAGCAAGGCAGCTCAGATGAGGACTGGAGCGAACTCAAGGCACCAAAGGTGGAACTCAAACCACTTCCTCATGGGCTAAGCTATGTTTTCCTAGGTCCTATCTCCACTTACCCTGTTATAGTCAATGACAGCCTCAATGATGATGAGATCCTGGCCCTTGTCAAGGTGTTGAAGAGGTTTAGGAAATCTATTGGGTATTCACTAGATGATATCCAAGGCATATCTCCTAACCTCTGCACTCACAGGATCCATCTAAAGGATGAGACAAGAACTTCTATTAAACTTCAGAGAAGGCTGAATCCTCATTTAAAAGAAGTAGTGAAAAAGGAAATCTTGAAGTTGCTTGAAGGAGGAGTGATCTATCCCATCTCAGATAGCACATGTGTTTCACCAGTCCATGTGGTACCTAAGAAGGGAGGGATCACTGTTGTTAAAAATGAAAATGATGAGCTAATACCAACTAGGACAATCACTGGCCATATAATGTGCATTGATTACAGAAAACTTAATTCAGCTTCTAGGAAAGATCACTTCCCTTTGCCATTTATAGACCAAATGCTAGAAAGATTAGCAAATCATAAGTATTACTGTTTTTTAGATGGTTATAGTGGATTCTTTCAGATCCTTATCCATCCCAATGATCAGGAAAAAACTACTTTTACTTGTCCATATGGAACTTTCACTTATAGGAGAATGCCTTTTGGTTTATGCAATGCTCCTGCTATTTTCCAAAGATGTATGACTTCTATATTTTCTGACTTACTTGAAGAAATGGTGGAGGTATTCATGGACGACTTTAGCGTCTATGGATCCTCCTTTGGTGTCTGCTTGTCTAACCTTTCTCAGGTTCTCCAAAGGTGTGAAGACACAAAACTGGTCCTGAATTGGGAAAAGTGTCACTTCATGGTGCAAGAAGGAATTGTTTTGGGTCATTAGATTTCAGAGAAAGGAATAGAGGTGGACAAAGCTAAGATAGAGGTCATGATGCACTTAGAACCTCCAACCACTGTCAAAGGGATCATAAGTTTTCTGGGCCATGCTGGCTTCTACAGAAGATTCATCAAGGACTTCTCAAGGATTGCAAGACCCTTGACAAGATTGTTGTGTAAGGAGGCAGAGTTTGTGTTTGATGAAGACTGTCTTCAAGCCTTTCTTACTCTCAAACAAGCTCTGATATCAGCACCAATAGTTCAAGCCCCAAACTGGGATCTGCCATTTGAAATAATATGTGATGCTAGTGACTATGCAGTTGGAGCAGTTTTGGGGCAGAGAGTTTACAAGAAACTTTATGTTATCTACTATGCCAACAGAACTATGGATGAGGCTCAGTCAAGGTATGTTACAACTGAGAAAGAGCTTTTGGCAGTTGTCTTTGCATTTGAAAAGTTCAGGAGCTACCTAGTAGGCTCCAAAGTAATTGTTTATACTGACCATGCTGCACTGAGACACATCTATGCTGAAGGACACCACACCAAGGCTTCTTAGATGGATTCTTCTACTACAGGAGTTTGATATGGAGATTGTGGATAAGAGAGGCATTGAGAATGGAGTTCCTGACCACCTCTCAAGACTGGGGATAGATGACTTTGTCCCAATCAATGATACCCTACCAGAAGAACAGTTACATGCTTTAGGAGTCAGGAAAGCAGAAGTGGAAAGCCTAGAAGAAGATAAACTACCTTGGTATGCTGACTTTGTAAACTTTTTGGTGGTTGGACAGATACCACAGACCATCAACTCTCATCAGAAGAAGAAGTAATATAAT
This sequence comes from Thlaspi arvense, assembly GCA_911865555.2. Taxonomy (NCBI): domain Eukaryota; kingdom Viridiplantae; phylum Streptophyta; class Magnoliopsida; order Brassicales; family Brassicaceae; genus Thlaspi; species Thlaspi arvense. Next base: position 48,921,836 of record OU466857.2, read on the forward strand.
TTCGCCAAGACCTTGACTTTGAAAGTTAAGAATATGTATATGGACAGTTTAGGGGGGAAATGGTGAAAGAAGTTTGAGAGGAAAGTCTACAAAAGATGTGAAAGTCTTGTGCAAACCAAGCTGAACACCTTAAGGATATTACACACCATAAGATGAACAGGATTTCTTTGGATATTACATACTAAAGAGATGATCTATTTTAAAAGAGATTTTTATTAAAAAGATAGATGATTTTCGGCCAAAGTACAATGGGGGATTATAAAGAGAAGAAAAGAAGCAGAAAACAAAGAAACAAGTCTTGGAACATGCTCCTTGACTTGTCTAGAAAATAACAAGAAATTAAAACAAGTTTGAACCTAAAAATATGACCCTTGATCTTCTATTTTCGTCACTTCTCTTGACCAGCAAAATAAGCACTTGGTTTGGACTCTTCTTGGGCTTGTAATGGGCATAAAATGCACTGGTCTTGATAGTATTTCCATTGGGTCGAATTCTGAATGCCATGCCTTGGTCTGGATCAATAAATGGGTGATTTGAATATGTAACATTTGCCTCATTAAAAACCTTGTCAAGAAAACCCATTGGGACAAAACTTGACAAGGGAAAAAGAGTGCAAATGAGACACATGCCCATTTGATGATCATGTATCAAAACCAATGAGGTTAAGATAACATCTTTTCCATACTCTTTTTCCACTCCAAAAGCATCCTCAGCTACAAGCTGCTCCTCTGGTTCATGCTGCTTCACTGGTTCAAGCTCTTCTCCATGTTCCAAGCTCCTTATGCTATCCATGATCATATCATCTCCTCCCTCTTGAAAAGGATTTGACCTCAAATCCATTTTATTTGCAAGAGAATAGATCAAATTAATACCAATATATTCTGAAAGGGTTAGAGAGATACATCCATATTGGGTTTGGCTTGGTTTTGGCTTGTTTGCGGCATCTGGTGGCTCTTCTTTTATCAGCATGAAAAAACTGACGTCATGGTGTTGATCCTGATTCAAATCAGGTGGTTTAAATCGATTGTCTTCCTCCCTCTTGCTCTTTCTTCTTGTGAGCTTCAAAGCTGTCTTTAAACCTGTAAATGGCACTTTTGGCAAAGACAAGTGAATTATATCTGTGTGATCAAAGGTAAAATAATCTTTTTCATAAATTTCATTCACTTTGTCACAAATCAAAATGTGATTAGAACTCCAAAATCACATAAAACATTTTGTTCCCCTTTAGAAAACGTTTTGACAAATTCAAACTCAGCCTTAGAAGTGTTGCTAAACAAAGAAATTCTCAAAGAAGGTTGAAATTCACAACATTTTTCAACTAAAAAGTCTTTTGGCTCAAAGAACTTTTCACTTTTAATGGTTTCAAAAACTGGAATCATTTTGTTAAAAATAGACTTTGAAACACAAAATTCTTTCACAGTTTCTAAACCAAAACATTTTTCAGCTTGAGCAGAAACCATTAAAAACAAATTAGGCTCAGTCCTAACCAAATCAAATTCCTTACATTGCTTTCTTGAGTGCTCTTTTGGAAATGGTTTAGGGACTGGTTTTGACATAATGCTGATTGGCTGCTCCACTTCAGTAATCAATGGCAAACTCTTTTGCTCTTTTTCTAGTGATTCTTCTTCTGCATCATGATTAAACACATTAGTTTTAATTAAAAACGGATCTAGACACTTACCTTGCACACCAATGCTTAAATGAGATTGTATGGACGCTTCTGGCTTTGTTTTCTCAAGCAATATGGGGTGTATTGTGTCTGCAGCTTGTTTCTGGTCCATTGCACGTTTCGCTTCTGGTGACTCTTCTCCTTTGGACGCCTGAGCCTTTCTTTGATCAATGCTTTCAAAAAAACCACTCTTCTGATCTTGATGGTAGTGAGAGGCGTGCTTCTGAGCCTGCTGATCCCTTGGAGCATACTTGTTCCTCAATAATTTCCTAAGTTCTCTCCAAGTGGTGATTCTTGGCTTATTGTAAGACCAGCGCTCATCTTTTTCTTTTATCCACCATCTATGGGCTTTTCCAGTAAGGAAACTGATAGCATAATCAAGCTTATGCTCCCTCAGGATGTGGTTGTTGTAGAACCAATCATCAAGGTCTTTTTCCCACTTTAAGTAGTCTCCTTCTCCTGAAAAAGAGTTGAGTTGAATTTTTTTAGGAGCTTGATAATCATAATTGAAATAAACCTTTGAGTTAGGAGTGTGAGAAGCATGATGTGGTCTGCTCTGAGTTTTGTCTGGCTTCTTGGGCTTCATATCTTCATGTCTGGCGGATTTTTGCTTTGATGCTTGATTTTTCTCCTCTTGAAGTGCTGCAGAAGTGTTGTTCATCTCCTGTAAATACTTAGTGAATTCTTGGAGTAGGAGCTTATCCTTTTCACTGAGTTTGTCTTCAAGTACAGACTCCATCCTGTAATAAACAGAAACAACAACACCAGTAAAAAGTTCCAAACGAAAATCTCAAAAAAAAAAAATCAGAAGATGATCACCCAAAATTCGCTAAAATGATCCGATGAACAGAAAAACTTTTTTTTTTTAATGCAAATTCGAACAGAGATGATGAAAAATCAAACAAGAAAAATTGCAACAAAATTAAAATAAAATAGAAATAAAAATAACAAAAATATAAACAAAAATTATGCAAATAAAAGGGATAGAAAAACTTAACTTTCAAAGCTTGCTCTGATACCAAATAATATGATTTCGCCAATACCTTGACTTTGAAAGTTAAGAATATGCATATGGACGGTTTGAGGGGGGAAATGGTGGAAGAAGTTTGAGAGGAAAGTCTACAAAAGATGTGAAAGTCTTCTGCAAACCAAGCTGAACACCTTAAGGATATTACACACCATAAGATGAACAGGATTTCTTTGGATATTACACACCAAAGAGATGATCTATTTTAAAAGAGATTTTTATTAAAAAGATAGATGATTTTCGGCCAAAGTACAAGGGGGGATTATAAAGAGAAGAAAAGAAGCAGAAAACAAAGAAACAAGTCTTGGAACATGCTCCTTGACTTGTCTAGAAAATAACAAGAAATTAAAACAAGTTTGAACCTAAAAATATGACCCTTGATCTTCTATTTTCGTCACTTCTCTTGACCAGCAAAATAAGCACTTGGTTTGGACTCTTCTTGGGCTTGTAATGGGCATAAAATGCACTGGTCTTGATAGTATTTCCATTGGGTCGAATTCTGAATGCCATGCCTTGGTCTGGATCAACAAATGGGTGATTTGAATGTGTAACATTTGCCTCATTAAAAACCTTGTCAAGAAAACCCATTGGGACAAAACTTGACAAGGGAAAAAGAGTGCAAATGAGACACATGCCCATTTGATGATCATGTATCAAAACCAATGAGGTTAAGATAACATCTTTTCCATACTCTTTTTCCACTCCAAAAGCATCCTCAGCTACAAGCTGCTCCTCTGGTTCATGCTGCTTTACTGGTTCAAGCTCTTCTCCATGTTCCAAGCTCCTTATGCTATCCATGATCATATCAAGAAGTTCCTAAGAGATGTCTCCTATTACTTTTGGGATGAGCCCTATTTGTACAAAAGAGGGAGTGATGGGCTGTTCAGAAAGTGTGTAGCTGAGGAAGAGATTCCAGGAATCCTGCACCATTGCCATGGCTCAGCCTATGGAGGACATTTTGCAACACTCAAGACAGCCTCCAAGGTTCTCCAAGCTGGTTTTTGGTGGCCTAGTCAGTTCAAGGACTGATGTTACTGCATATTACATATATTTTGCATACACATTAGTTAGCTTTTCATATATTTACATCACATTTTAGATTAGATTGCATCACTTTGAGTCCTAGAGCATTCTTGCACCAGCATACGCATGTTTCTTGCATCTTGCATTACATTCAGGTTGTTTTTGGCTACTTTGGAGTCGTGGAGGTTCGTGGACGTGCTGAAGCTGTTGTGGCGGTTCGTGGAAGCTCGGATGTTTGTTAAGGACCAGAGATCGGGGAACAGATCGAGCATGGCAGGTCGATCTAGGATGAGATCGACCAGAAGATAGAGAAGACCAGGCGATCCAAGGAAAATGATCGAGACGAAGATCGAGTGAAGCAAACGATCAAACGGTACGGACGTAAATGACGCCATGCAGAGCGAGAGCCGGATCGAGTCCACCACTCGATCCAACCGAAGATCAAACCAAGATCGGATGCAACGCTCGATCCGCCGAAGATGATCGAGACCCAGATCAAGTTGAAGACACGATGTCCGAAGCTGATCGAGAGAGCCGCTCGATCCCGAGGTCGATCTCTGTCCTTTCAACCGCTTTTTGCCGCTAGCGAGGGGGGGACCATCAGGTTGTTTTCGCCATTTTGGGAAGGCGGCGACGTCCTTTTCCCACACAACTTTTCATTCTTATCTTTTTTATGCTTTTCTCTCTGGTTTTGGAGATTATCCACCATTGTCGAACCTTGAGTTTTTCTTGATTTTGTAATCGAATCGTTTGAGTTTAATCTAGTTTTCTTTTCATGTTCATCGTTTCTTTCTCCATGCTTCGCTTGATTTATCTTATGTGTAGTGAGTAGTTCATTTGGGTTCGGGGTTGAGAGGATTTAAGGGGTTAAAAGGGTTTCGATCTTGGGGTTTTCTAGTGTTTTAATGGCTATCTCTTCTAGGGTGTCGAGTTCTCAAAGCTTAAAGACTCTCACGCCAAGAGCTTTATAATCCGAGAGGTTCCTTACCTTGACAGGATTCAGGGACCTCTGAAGGTCACACCCTAGAGACTAGTTACCCCTTCCCAAAAGGCATGGAAGTTTGGGGGATTAGTTAAGCCACTCGTTTGAAATCTGTTTTTCCTGCCCTTCGACCTCTCTTTCCACCAAAAGCCATGGGTTTGGAGGAGAGGATGAAGGAGTGATCTATACCGAAAGCCACAGATAGATCTTATTTCGTTTTCAAGGCTTAGAGATTCTCACAAAGTGAGTCGATTTAAGGTTTTCAACCCAAGTTCGGACCTTTGAAACCCCTGACCATGAATCTCAACCCTAGGCCCTCTCTTTTAGCATCTTTACATCTTCTCTCGTCATTCGCTTGATCTTTGATAGCATCCTGGTCGTTAGTTTTACTATTCTTGCATTTTTAGACGAGATCGATCGTTATTGCTCGATCTAGTGGTCGATCCCATGGTCGATCCACTAGTCGAATTTTAGTAATTCATAGCTTTGTCCTTTAATTATTCTGTTTGTTCCTCATGGTAGTTTGATCATTCCTGGTAATATTAAAATAGTTTTGCATTCCATTTAGTTGCTGCATCTAGTTTTTAGGAATTTTCTCAAAACCTATCTTGTTTCGCTTAGATTTGCAAAGCCCTTGCATTCTCTTTGCATTTTCTATCATCCTAGGTGTGGATTGACTCTCTCTTGCATACTGTGCTACAACCTGTCTTGCATTTGAGTTTGATAGCCTCATTGCATACTCACCCAATGCTTATCAAATGCCTATCAAATGGCGCCGTTGCCATCCTAGGATTGTTTAGAAACCCTAGAGATTTGGGACTTAGCGACGACTAAGCCTTTACCTTGTTTTAGTTACTAATTATTCTACCAAACATGTGTTCTCAGGTACATGGATCTTCGTGCAAGGGGAGACAACAATCTACTAAAACCCTTAGACAACATTCATCAACTTGGTCATTCACGGCAAAGAAGAGTACGAGAACAAGCCAGAGCCTTTGAGGAGATTGTTCAGCACGGTTTGGTTGACTTTGAAGCTATGGCTGAACACGAGCATCCAGAGGGACCTCCTCCAGGTCACGGGGCAGTGGGAAGGGTTAATGGAAACCCCCAACACGCGGCTAGACCCCCAAGGATCGTAGGAGCCAGAGATTGTAACACCCCCGGTTTGATCTAGACATAGATAAACCGAAAGCGCCACAATATGATCGCTGAGAGCATTCAAGTCCTAGTACTAAGAACGAATCCAAGACTAAATCCTAAATACTTTCAGCAATCGAACCTTTACACCTTTGGCCTATGGCTTTTCAACCCGTACCAAGGTTTCGAGTTGCGTTAGCCCGGACTAGGCTAATACCATTTTCATAAAACATATTCCATATATTAAACCATTCCAAAATAAGGATTCTTACAAACATTATAAGTTTCAGCAGACGCCTAGAGCCAAAATATTATACATATTATACAACCAACCGGTTTTACAAAAGCCAACGCCAATTTACTCCGGTTTCGTTCCGTAAGCCCTTACTGATCTCTTATAGATTTCCTGAAACAAATAGGTGAGGCATGAGCAATCTAAGATTACCCAGTGAGTCCAGGACCCTCTAAACAACAGTTAATTCCCCAACCCAAAACCCCAAAATAAACAATGCAATGCATGCTTACACCATGCAACAATATCAGAGAAATAACACAAGCGGAAACTCAAACAAGGGTGGCATGTCCATAGTAACCTCACTGTTACTATGCACGCCGAGGCTATAGCAACTGCAGTTACTAAGCCTAACCGTTGAACATCATCCTAGCCTCAACGCTAGGTATGCTCAACACCACACAAAACGCCGAACAAGTCCCTTAGCACTCACACTAAGGGTATTCGACTCTCACCTCAACACCGAAACAAGACACATAGCACGCATGCTACGCAGGTTCGATGCTGATAGGGTTTTTCAAGATCTCTAGGTGTATCGGATACGGTTGCCCAAATACTACACTTGAACACCCGCACCTACTTACCACAAAGGACCATAGGTCGGAACATCAACCCGAGCTGTCCTTGCCTCGACAGTCGGCCCGAATTGCCCTTGCCTCGACAATCGGATGCATCGTCATGCATTACTCGGCCAAGGGCGCGATCCAAGTCACTCTGAGTATGCGGGACCGCCGATACACCGCCCTAACCATCACACATGGTCTTCGACCCATGTGATCCACTCATAACAATTCACAACATTTCTGCAGCGTAACTCTTCATAAAGTCCGTCTTATGAAAGTTAACGCGGCATACTTATCCACAATATTTCTGCAGCATAACTCTTCACAAAACTCACTTTCTGTGAAAGTTATACAGCATACTTATTCACAACTTTTGCAGCATAACTCTTCAAAAAACTCCTATTTTGTGAAAGTTAATACAGCAATCCTACTAAAATTTCTGCAGCATACCTCTTCACAAAACTCTCCTATTTGCGAAAGTTATAAAGCAGAACCTCTAACAAACAACAATAACTTTAGATGAACACACACATAGTGTTTCATCCTTAAGGTACAACCTGTATAAGAATTCATTAGCATGAATCTAAACTACCGGGACTCACCTTTGATTCTCCTAAGCGGTCGCTCTCTCTTTCTCTTCTAACACTTCTCTCTCTAAACTTTTTCTCTTCTCTCTAAGAATTTCTCTCTAGCTTTGAACGTGAGGGAATGAGTTAGGAATGGAACTAGGAATGGTTATTTATAGGGGAAAGAGTGCCTTGGACGTAGGTAGCTCATCCAATAGCTACGTGACACTCATCGTTCCTATCTACTCATCCTTGAAGACGAAACAGCAGTCCATGCTCATCCTCGAATCAATGGAGACAAAACAGCAGTCCAAGCTTATCTCTTCATGCATAAGGACGTAATAGTAGTCCATCCTTATCTCCTTATCAACAAGAACGAAATAGGAGTCCATGCCCATCTCGTTATCCTAAAGACGAAATTGGAGTCCATGCTTATCTCTTCATCTTTAAAGACGAAATGCTTTCTCGCCTGGTTTGTGTTTATCTCATCACTTTTAAGGACGAAATACCTTGACCAAATTCGTCCTCATTCATGAATTCATCAAAAAAAAAATAGTTCTTGATAAGATTCGTGCATATCCCTTAATCTGTAAAGCCAAAATAGCTCCTTACCAGACTGATGCTTATCCATGAATCTATAAAGACAAAATAGAGCTTTAACCAGATAAATGCTTATCCATGTATCAATAGGGACGGAATAGCTAAGGGATATCTCATGCATATCTAGGTCGTTGACTGACCCACTTATGTTTGCAACCGGCCTTCATACGACACCTCGTGCTTACTTGGTCTGCGGTTGGCTGCGATGTTTAGTCATGCGACTTTACGCCCTGACTGCTCCAGTTTTATCACCTCGTGTGTTTTGAGTGACTGAAATGATGGTCCGCGTCTATCTCTGGATTCATTCTTCTATGACCAATATACTTACTTTGGCCAATCTCGTCGATCCAAGCTCCTTTTGAGTAGATTCTTCACCACGAATTTTAGACCATTATTTGGCCAAAATTTTTCTCTCGGCTGTTCTTTGACTAGCCGTCCTCATCGCTCATCAGGGTTATTACATTCTCCCCCCCTTATTAGAATTCGTCCCGAATTCTACTAAGGTCGCGATGACTCTCCATGCTCCATGGTTGTTGTTTCGATAAAGAACTCCGGATATTCTCTTCGAAACCTCTCCTCGTCTTCCCACGTGACAACCATACGATTCTGTCTGCCCCAGACGACTTGAATCTGTGGAATCTCTCTGTTCTTGAGTTTCCTTACTCGTCGATCCCCAATTCGTATTGGTCCCTCGGGATATGTCAGATTCGTTTGAAGTTCTTCAACTCTTTCGGGTTCAATGGCATTAGGGTCGCGTACATGCTTCCGAAGCATTGACACGTGAAACACCGGATGGAGGTTCATGTCCGGTGGTAACTCCAATCTATATGCCACTTCCCCCACTCTTCCTCTTACTTTAAATGGACCAATATATCGAACGGCAAGTTTCCCGACTTTACCGAAAGATCTTTTCCTTTATGTGCTGAAACCTTGAGATATACAGAATCTCCTGGCTCGAAGGTCACTTCTCTTCGCCCCTGATCTGCATACTTCTTTTGTCGGTCTTGTGCTCTTCTCATAGTCTCCTGATAAGATGTAACTTATCCATAGTTTCTTCAACAATTGGCGGTCCGAACATTCTTCGTTCTCCGACTTCTGTCCAACACAAAGGTGTTCGACATGGTCTTCCATAGAGTGCTTCGTAGGGTAACATACCAATACTCACGTGATGGCTATTGTTATAAGAAAACTCCACTAATGGCAAGTAATCTTCCCAAACGCCAGCCCAATCTAATATGCATGTTCTAAGCATATCTTCCAAAGTACGAATGGTTCTTTCTGTCTGGCCATCCGTCTTTGGGTGAAATGCTGTGCTCATGTGCAACTCTGTTCCCAAAGAACCTTGAAATGCTCTCCAAAATGCCCCCGTAAATCTCGGATCTCTGTCAGATATGATATTGGCTGGTACTCCATGTAACTTCACGATTTGACTAACGTAAAGCTCAGCCAATATTTCCACCTTATCCGAGTCTCGAATAGCTAACAAGTGTGCTACCTTGGTTCGACGATCTACAATTACCCAGATGGCATTGTTCATTCTTCCTCTTGCTATGGGCAACCCCGTGATCATATCCATAGCAATTGAGTCCCATTTCCACTCTGGTATGGGTAGGCTTTGTAATAATCCGCCAGGTACTTGATGTTCCGTCTTCACTTGCTGACACACTTGACATCTTGCCACCCATTCTGCAACTGATTGCTTGATTCCTGGCCAATGGTAGTACTTCCGAATATTTCTATACATCTTGGTACTACCTGGATGGATGCTTAACACCGCCTGATGTGCTAGCCTCAAGATTTTAATTCTTAGGCCATCTCCCTTTGGTACTGTGATCCTTCCGTTAAGTAAGAGTGTACCATCTTCCGCTAAATGGAATTCGCTTGCACCAACTTCGTCTGGATTTAAAAGCTTCTCGATAATCTTGCAGATCTTCTCATCCCTTCGTTGCTCTTCACGAATTCTCTGTATCAAACTGGCCTGATTTATTGCTTGAAGTCCTAATGGTTCGTTTGTTTCCCCTTCCAAGGCTGACAAACTTACCATTCTTAACTCGTGGCTTAAAGACTCTAGCTCCTTCTCCATACTTACGTCTACCTTTCGCCGACTCAAAGCATCAGCCACTACATTTGCTTTGCCTGGATGATATTGGATCTTTACGTCATAATCTGCAATGAACTCCGTCCACCGTCTCTGTCTCAAGTTTAGGTGTGCTTGTGTGAACAAGTACTTTAGGCTTTTGTGATCCGTAAAGACTTGTACACTTTCTCCATAAAGGTGTGATCTCCATATCTTTAATGAAAACACAACAGCTGCCATCTCCAAATCATGAGTAGGATAGTTCTCCTCGTGTTTTCGCAGTTGCCTTGATGCATCGGCAATCACCTTATCTTTGGATTAGGACACATCCCAACCCCACTCTTGATGCATCTGTATATACCAAATTTGGCTTCCCTGATTCTGGTAGAGCCAATACTGGTGATGTTGTCAAAGCTTCTTTTAACTTGGTAAATACCTCCTCCGTTTCTTTACTCCATTCAAAGGGAACTCCTTTACCAGTCAGCTTGGTCAAAGGTTTCGCTATGGATGAAAAACCTTTTACAAACTTACGGTAATAGCCGGCCAATCCAAGAAAGCTCCGGATCTCTGTCACCGTGGTAGGTCGCGGCCATTCTTGAATTACTGCTATCTTTTCAGGATCGGCGGACACGCCTTGCTCCGAAACACGATGTCCCAAAAATCCAATCTCTCTTTGCCAAAACCGGCACTTGCTAAACTTTGCATAGAGCCTTTGACTTCGTAGTCTCTCTAATACCTTTCTCAAATGCTTCTCGTGCTCTTCTTCACTTCGTGAGTAAATGAGGATGTCATCGATGAATATGATCACGAAACTATCTAAGTAATCGTGAAACACTTCATTCATCAATCGCATAAAGGCCGCCGGTGCATTGGTTAGCCCAAAAGGCATTACGACAAACTCGTATTGCCCATATCTTGTGTTGAACGCCGTCTTCATCACGTCAGGTTTGGAAATAGAGATTTGGTGATACCCGGATACCAAATCTATCTTCGAGAACCAGCTAGCTCCTCTTAACTGATCCAACAATTCATCAATCCTAGAAAGTGGATATTTGTCCTTGATTGTGATGTTGTTGATCCCTCGATAATCAATACACAACCTCATGCTGCCATCCTTCTTTTTAACAAATAGGACTGGAGCACCCCATGGTGAAGAACTTGGTCGAATGAATCCCTTTTCCAATTGATCTTCTAACTGAGTTTTCAACTCCGCCAACTCCGCTGGGGCCATACGATATGGTACCTTTGCGATAGGTGCTGCTCCTGGTTCCAGGTTTATTGTAAATGGGTTGTTCCGTGCCACAGGCAACTCCGTTAACGACTTAAACACATCTTCAAACTCCTTTACCACTGGAATGTCCTCCACATTCAAGTCTTTCTCAACTTCTTCGGTGATGATGTTGATAGAAACTAAGTAGGCCTCTCCTTTTCTTAATTGTTCTTCAATTCTTGCTGCGATATTATGGATATGACCGAACTTGGACTTATCCCATAATATGCGATTGTCGGCTGAATTCCACCAAACGTGATCCTTCCATGACCACAATCCAAGTTCACTTGGTAACTAGATAGCCAGTCCATTCCTAAGATTACCTCAAACCGTTCTAGGGATACTACTATAAGATCAGCCCTAAAGACTCTCTCCTGGATCTCTATAGGTATTCCTAACACCACACTCGAAGCTTCTAGGGTTTGATTCCCAGGGGTTAATACGGAAATACTCACCTCCCTCACAAGGTACTCATCCCTAAACTTAGAAGCCACCTCAGGAGTCACAAAACTATGTGTCGCTCCCGAGTCAAACAAAACGTGTGTGGGACTACCACCAACACGTAATGTCCCTACCATAACACACCCAATACCATATGTATTCTCAATACGTAGAACCAACAACCAATGACTAAACTATCAATCATGCAATAAATTAAACACGCAATAGAGGGTTAGCGCCCAAACAAACCTGTAATCGGACCTTTCTCCGGTCCTGGCTGGCTGAAAATCTCTGCATCAAATAGTTAAAACTCAACAACAATCCTAAAATGTACGGAACGTATCAGATTATCCTAGTTGGCTTTTGCGACTCTTTTTGACTCGATAAAACATTGAAGGCTTGTCCCGTGAGCATGATCATAAACCATGCTCTGATACCACCATTTGTAACACCCCCGGTTTGATCTAGACATAGATAAACCGAAAGAGCCACAATATGATCGCCGAGAGCATTCAAGTCCTAATACTAAGAACGAATCCAAGACTAAATCCTAAATACTTTCAGCAATCGAACCTCTACACCTTTGGCCTAAGGCTTTTCAACCCGTACCAAGGTTTCGAGTTATGTTAGCCCGGACTAGGCTAATACCATTGAACACAAGCCATTTTCATAAAACATATTCTATATATTAAACCATTCCAAAATAAGGATTCTTACAAACATTATAAGTTTCAGCTGAGGCCTAGAGCCAAAATATTATACATATTATACAACCAACCGGTTTTACAAAAGCCAACGCCAATCTACTCCGGTTTCGTTCTGTAAGCCCTTACTGATCTCTTATAGATTTCCTGAAACAAATAGGTGAGGCATGAGCAATCTAAGATTACACAGTGAGTCCAGGACCCTCTAAACAACAGTTAATTCCCCAACCCAAAACCCCAAAATAAACAAGGCAATGCATGCTTACACCATGCAACAATATCAGAGAAATAACACAAGCGGAAACTCAAACAAGGGTGGCATGTCCATAGTAACCTCACTGTTACTATGCACGCCGAGGCTATAGCAACTGCAGTTACTAAGCCTAACCGTTGAACATCATCCTAGCCTCAACGCTAGGTATGCTCAACACCACACAAAACGCCGAACAAGTCCCTTAGCACTCACGCTAAGGGTATTCGACTCTCACCTCAACACCGAAACAAGACACATAGCACGCATGCTACGCAGGTTTGATGCTGATAGGGTTTTTCGAGATCTCTAGGTGTATCGGACACGGTTGCCCAAATACTACACTTGAACACCCGCACCTACTTACCACAAAGGACCATAGGTCGGAACATCAACCCGACCTGTCCTTGCCTCGACAGTCGGCCCGAATTGCCTTTGCCTCGACAATCGGATGCATCGTCATGCATTACTCGGCCAAGGGCGCGACCCAAGTCACTCCGAGTCTGCGGGACCGCCGATACACCGCCCTAACCATCACACGTGATCTTCGACCCATGTGATCCACTCATAACAATTCACAACATTTCTGCAGCGTACCTCTTCATAAAGTCCGTCTTATGAAAGTTAACGCGGCATACTTATCCACAATATTTCTGCAGCATAACTCTTCACAAAACTCACTTTCTGTGAAAGTTATACAACATACTTATTCACAACTTTTGCAGCATAACTCTTCACAAAACTTCTATTTTGTGAAAGTTAATACAGCAATCCGACTAAAATTTCTGCAGCATAACTCTTCATAAAACTCTCCTATTTGCGAAAGTTATAAAGCAAAACCTCTAACAAACAACAATAACTTAAGATGAACACACACATAGTGTTTCATCCTTAAGCTACAACCTGCATAAGAATTCATTAGCATGAATCTAAACTACCGGGACTCACCTTTGATTCTCCTAAGCGGTCGCTCTCTCTTTCTCTTCTAACACTTCTCTCTCTAAACTTTTTCTCTTCTCTCTAAGACTTTCTCTCTAGCTTTGAACGTGAGGGAATGAGTTAGTAATGGAACTAGGAATGCTATTTATAGGGGAAGGAGTGCCTTGGACGTAGGTAGCTCATCCAATAGCTACGTGACACTCATCGTTCCTATCTACTCATCCTTAGCAGTCCATGCTTATCCTCGAATCAATGGAGACGAAACAGCAGTCCAAGCTTATCTCTTCATGCATAAGAACGTAATAGTAGTCCATCCTCATCTCCTTATCAACAAGAACGAAATAGGAGTCCATGCCCATCTTGTTATCCATAAAGACGAAATTGGAGTCCATGCTCATCTCTTCATCTTTAAAGACGAAATGCTTTCTCGCCTGGTTTGTGTTTATCTCATCACCTTTAAGGACGAAATACCTTGACCAAATTCATCCTCATTTATGAATCCATCAAAAAAAATAGTTCTTGATAAGATTCGTGTATATCCCTTAATCTGTAAAGACGAAATAGCTCCTTACCAGACTCATGCTTATCCATGAATCTATAAAGACGAAATAGCGCTTTAACCAGATAAATGCTTATCCGTGTATCAATAGGGACAAAATAGCTAAGGGATATCTCATGCATATCTAGGTCGTTAACTGACCCACTTATGTTTGCAACCGGCCTTCATACGACACCTCGTGCTTACTTGGTCTGCGGTTGGCTGCGATGTTTAATCATGCGACTTTACGCCCTGACTGCTCCAGTTTTATCACCTCGTGTGTTTTGAGTGACTGAAATGATGGTCCGCGTCTATCTCTGGATTCATTCTTCTATGACCAATATACTTACTTTGGCTAATCTCGTCGATCCAAGCTCCTTTTGAGTAGATTCTTCACCACCGAATTTTAGACCATTATTTGGCCAAAATTTTTCTCTCGGCCATTCTTTGACCAGCCGTCCTCATCGCTCATCAGGGTTATTACAGAGATGCTCCCAATACTCATCACAATAGGTTTGGGATCACTCCTCCTCCTGTACAAAACAACAACTTCGAGATCAAGCCAGGTTTCATCTCCATGGTGCAAAACAACAAGTTCTACGGCTTAGCAATGGAAGATCCCTTGGAGCACCTTGACAACTTCGAGCAAGTATGTGGGATGATCAAGATCAACGGCATATCCGAAGATGCTTTCAAGCTGCGTCTCTTTCCCTTTTCACTCGGAGACAAGGCTAGGCATTAGGAGAAGACCCTCCCACAAGGCACCATCACCTCATGGGCCGAGTGTAAGAAGGCCTTTCTCTCAAAGTTCTTCTCTAGCACCAGGACAGCACGATTGAGAAGCGAAATCAGCGGCTTCACTCAACGAAACAACGAGACATTCAACGAGCCAATGGAACGTTTCAAAGACTACACGATCCAATGTCCTCATCACAGTTTCAGCGAGGAGACCCTACTCAGCACCATATACCACGGAGCTTCACCAAAGATCAGGTTGTTGCTTGACACAGCTAGCAAAGGAAACTTCCTTGGTCAGGAGGTAGAAGAGGGTATGAAGCTAATAGAAAACTTGGCATTGAGTGATGGCAACTACGCTGAGGATTATGACCATGCACTGAGAGGATCCGAGCTAGAGTCTCACAAAAAGGAAATCTTTGCATGAGAAGATAGATAAGCTGGTGTTAGCCAACCAGAAGCATGTTCACTTTGTTGGTGAAGCGGATGAGAATCAAGAGGAGCTAGAGTTGAGCCAGGAAGAAGCAAATTGGGTGGTGTGACAGAAAAATTACAAACCTCAAGGCTACAACTAAGGCTATAACCAGAACAACAATCTCTCGTACCGAAGCACCAATGTTGCCAACCCTAAGGACCAAGTGTACCCTGCTCAGCAAGCAAAACCTTTCATCCCTTACAACAAAGGTTTTCAGCCGAGGGGTGGTTTCCAAGGTCAAGGGCAGAACAACTTCCAAGGGCAACATCAAAGTAACAAGGGTTATACGCCTAACTATCCTCCGGGCTTTGCACCTCAGCAGCAACAGCCAATGCAACAACAGGTTGATCCGGTTCAGGCCATGTTTCAGCAGCTGATACAAGGGCAAGCCTCTACAAACCAGAAGTTCACCGAGATGAACACTCGTCTAGACTCGTCTCTCACTGACTTCTCCACTAAGATCACCAACTTAAACAACAAGATCAAGCAGCTAGAGAAAGGGAAAGCAAGTACAAGTGGTCAGAATAGCCTACCAGGCAAGTGTGAGCAGAATCCTAAGGAGTATGCCAACGCCATCACGTTAAGAAGCGGCAAAGAGCTAGAACCTCCGGTTACCCCTAAGAACAAGGAGGACGTTGTGATTCAAGAGGGGGAGGGTAAGCCTTTAGCTGATGA
Organism: Thlaspi arvense; assembly: GCA_911865555.2. Classification (NCBI taxonomy): domain Eukaryota; kingdom Viridiplantae; phylum Streptophyta; class Magnoliopsida; order Brassicales; family Brassicaceae; genus Thlaspi; species Thlaspi arvense. Next base: position 48,937,799 of record OU466857.2, read on the forward strand.
TGAGATTAACTTTGACAATGTCTGGATCCAAGGACCAAGAAGAGGAGACAAAGCAGTTGCTGAGAAGAAAGCTGAGCAAACTACTAAGGAGAAGAATGCTTATGTGCCTCCACCGTATGTACCTAAGCTGCCTTTTCCTGGCCGTTTCAAGAAGCAAGTCATAGAGAAGCATAGAATCCTCTTTGATAAGCATCTTAAGGACGTGGAAATCAAGCTACCTCTTGTTGACTGCCTTGCAATGATGCCTAAATGCGCCAAATTCTTCAAAGACACTCTCGTGAAGAAGAATAAGGAAAGCAAGGAGGTGCTTGTTCTAAGTGAAGAGTGTAGTGCTGTGATACATAAGGAGATACTCCCTAAGAAGTTGGGAGACCCTGGAAGCTTCACTATACCCTGCGCTTTAGGTCCTCTGGAGTTCAAGAGTTTCCTTTGTGATCTCGGGGCTAGCATAAATCTGATGCCTCATTCCGTGGCGAAGAAGCTTGGCTTTACTCATTTCAATGACTGTAGGATCTCGTTGGTACTGGCTGATAGGAGTGTGAGGCTACCAGTGGGGCTGCTTGAAGATCTACCGGTGCGAATCAGCGGTGTGAACGTACCTACGGACTTCGTCGTGTTGGAAATGGATGAAGAGCCTAAGGATCCACTCATCCTAGGAAGGCCATTCCTTGCAACCGCCAGGGCTATCATCGACGTCAAGAACGGGAAGATTGCCTTGCACTTGGGAAAGGACATAAGGCTGAACTTCGATATCAATGAGGTTCTGAAGAAGCCGACCATAGAAGGGCAAGCTTTCTACATTGAAACAATGGATGCCTTAGCGGATGAGTTGCTGGAAGAGCTGGCTCAGGAAGACCATCTGAAGCTGGCACTGACTAAGGAGCCAGGGGAGTTTGGCTATGTGGATCAGAGGACCCAGGAGTACGTCAACTTGCTGGATTCTAGGAAGATTGTTAAGAAGGATGAAAGCTGCTGCCTAGAGATCGACCCCGAGATCGACGCTATCACTCGATCCAGGAGTCAGATCGACAAGGCAATCGAGAACACAACTCGATCCGGTGCAGCAATCGACAAACAGATCGAGAGGAATGATCGATCCAGAAAAACAATCGAGTCGACGATCGAGAGAGACCTTCCGATCATTTTGGGGTCTAATCAGGAGATCAACTCAGCGTCTCGATTTCTTACTCGATCCACATCAAATCGAGTAAGTGAATCGAGCGAAACTGCTCGATCTAGACGACATCGAGAGCAAGATCGACTGGAGGACTCGATTTCAGAAGGGATAGCGGTTGAGGAAAGCAGTCTTAAGGGCCATGCCTCGGGTTCTAAGGAGGGTTCCAAGGAGGAAAGCAACAACAACAGCCACGAGGATGACTGGAGCGAGCTGTTAGCCCCAAAGGTGGACCTTAAGGAGCACCCAAAAGGGCTAAGGTATGCTTTCTTAGGGCCTAATAACACCTATCCCGTGATTACGAATGAAAACTAAAGTGATGATGAGTTGCACTCGCTCCTGACTGAGCTGAGAAAGTATAGGAAGGCCATTGTGTACTCTTTAAGTGACATCAAGGGCCCTTCACCAATGCTTTGCACTCACATGATTCACTTGGATAATGAGAACGCATCTTCTATAGAACATCAAAGGCGTTTGAATCCTAATTTGAAAGAGGTTGTTAAGAAAGAGATCCTTAAGCTTTTAGAGGCTGACGTGATCTATCCCATAAGTGACAGCACGTGGGTTTCTCCTGTACACATGGTGCCTAAGAAGGGAGGGATCACGGTCATAAGGAATGAAAAATATGAGCTTATTCCTACTAGAACCATTACTGGTCATAGGATGTGTATTGATTATAGGAAACTTAACCTTGCGACTAGGAAAGATCATTTCCCTTTGCCTTTTATTGATCAAATGCTTAAGAGACTTGCTAATCACCCTTACTACTGTTTCCTCGATGGGTATAGCGGTTTCTTTCAGATACCAATTCACCCAAATGATCAGGAGAAGACGACCTTCACATGTCCCTACGGTACCTTTGCATATCGAAGGATGCCGTTTGGATTGTGTAATGCACCGGTGATATATCATGGTTTTGACCAGTTTTTGACCATGATATAAGTCCTTTTTATAGAGTCGTTATGGTATTTTTCGAGTCTTTTAGAGTCTTTGTAGGTTCAGGTACGCTTGGAGCATAACTGGAGATTTTGGGACCTTTTGGAGCTATGTTGAAGATGATGCTGAAAAGACCAACCCAGAGAGCATATTGGAGCAGGGTGTCGATCGACACCACTCCTTGGTGTAGATCGACACCAATCGTTGATACAAAGAGACGCGTGTTTCAGCACTTTTCAAGAAAAGAAAACTTGCCCAGAAGTTCACTTATTTACAGTTTTGCCCCAAAACATGTTTGGGCATTATAAATAGGATTTTAAGGTCAATGTTTAGAGCTAAGCTTTATTTTATTGAGAGATTAAGAGAGAGATTTTGAGAGAGTTTTTAGAGAGATAAATCATTCTCCTTTAGAGAGGATTTTGAACTCCCTTATTTCTTCTATTGATTTCTCTTATGCTTTCTATTCAAATTATGATTTCTGTTTCATTGATCATGTCTGAGTAGTTTGCTTGTTAGGTTTAGGGTTTCTCAAAGGTGATGATGAATTGCTAGGTTGAATTGAATTGTTAGGGTAAAATCATTAGAGTTCTTCATCTGGATTTGTGTTAATGCTTATTCTAGTTTCATGACCAAGAATTTGATCTTAGGTTGTTTAATAGATGTGGAAACATTGTTAATCACCAGAACTAATCTTAGATGGCAAAATTCCTATCTGCAAAGGAATTTGGTTTAGGATTTTGTGAACAATTGAACCTGATTTTAATGCTTGTTTGAATTAATAGGATTTACAAAGGAATTTGGGATTCTAGGATTTAGACATAGATAATCTCTGCAGCGGAAGTTGATTGATTTTATATTAGTGTTTCAAGTTCAAGAACAGTGCTTAATAAAATCCTAACATTCTGTCTAGATTTGCAATTCGGATTCACCTGCGAATTTCCCAAGGCCTAGCGTTTCTCTCTTTGCTTTAAAACCTCCTCACAATCGATTTGCTGCTTTATTTTTATTACTTGCATTACATTTATTTAGTTTTCCTTAGCTTGATTTGAACCTAGAATCTAGTGTGCAATAATCTAAGTCCTTGTGGATTCGATCCCTAAGTACTACTGTTATCTCTTAATTTGAGAGAGTTGCTCTAAGGGTTAATTTGAGCATATCAACCGGCTACATTTCAGCGGTGTATGATGTCGATCTTCTCCGATCTAATAGAAGAGATGGTAGAGGTGTTTATGGATGACTTCTCTGTCTATGGTGCGTCCTTTTCTGCGTGTTTGTTGAATCTTTGCAGGGTACTAAAGCATTGTGAAGAGACAAACTTGGTGCTAAACAGGGAGAAATGCCACTTTATGGTTAAGGAAGGGATCGTGCTTGGTCATAAGATATCAGAGAAGGGCATTGAGGTTGATCAGGCTAAAGTGGAAGTCATGATGGGTCTTGAGCCGCCGGTTAACGTTAAAGGAGTCAGAAGTTTCTTGGGACACGCCGGGTTCTATAGGCGCTTCATCAAAGATTTCTCCAAGATTGCACGTCCTCTTACATGGTTGTTGTGCAAAGAAGCTGAGTTTGTGTTTGATGAGGAGTGTTTGCAAGCTTTCGTGACCATCAAGGAAGCCCTTACATCAGCTCCTATAGTTCAAGCACCAGACTGGACTCTACCCTTTGAGATCATGTGCGATGCTAGTGACTATGCCGTAGGAGCCGTTCTTGGTCAGAGGAAAGACAAGAAGCTACACGTGATCTACTATGCTTCAAAAACCTTGGATGACACGCAAACAAGGTACACCACTACAGAGAAGGAGTTGCTTGCAGTAGTGTTCGCCTTTGAGAAGTTCCGGTCATATCTTGTTGGTTCCAAGACTATTGTCTACACGGATCACACTGCTTTGCGATACATCTATTCGAAGAAAGACACTAAGCCTCGGCTTTTGAGGTGGATTCTCTTGCTCCAGGAGTTTGACATGGAGATTAAAGACAAGAAGGGAATAGAAAATGGAGTCGCTGACCATCTCTCACGGCTAAGGATCAACGAGTCTCTCCCCTTAGATGACTCTCTTCCAGAAGAGCAACTCATGGCGATTACCACGGCTGTTTGTGGAAAGCTAAAGGGGCGGTTCGAAGAGGTGTTGAGTTTCAAAGAGGAGGATCTACCGTGGTATGCTGATGTCGTGAACTATTTAGCGTGTGGTGAGGAGCCGACACATCTCAACAGCTACCACAAGAAGCAGTTCATGAGAGAGGCTAGTGACTACTTTTGGGACGAGCCCTACTTATACAAGAGAGGAGTGGACAGTTTGTACTGGAGGTGTGTTACGAAGGAAGAAGCTAGAGACATCCTCTATCACTGCCATAGCTCTTCCTACGGAGGACACTTCGCTTCATTCAAGACTGCCACGAAAGTGTTGCAAGCCGGTTTCGGGTGGCCGTCCATCTTCAAAGATGCACACGAGTATGTGAAGAGCTTTGAGGCATGTCAACGAGTAGGGAATATTACTAAGAGGAACGAGATGCCTCAGGTTCCCATCTTCGAGGTTGACGTGTTCGACGCGTGGGGCATAGACTTCATGGGGCCATTTCCTTCTTCATATGGCAACAAGTACATCTTTGTAGCAGTGGATTATATCTCTAAATGGGTTGAGGCTATTGCCTCCCCTACGAACGATTCTAAGGTGGTGGTCAAGCTGTTCAAGAGCATCATCTTCCCGAGGTTTGGGGTACCTAAGGTGGTTATAAGCGATGGAGGAAGCCACTTCATAAACAAGGTCTTTGAGAACCTCTTGAGAAAGTATGGCGTTAAGCATAAGGTGGCTACACCGTATCATCCTCAAACAAGCAGTCAAGTGGAAGTCTCCAACCGGCAAATCAAGGCTATACTAGAGAAGACTGTCAGAGCAACAAGGAAAGACTGGGCAGTGAAGCTGGACGACGCTCTTTGGGCCTACCGTACCACCTTCAAAACACCGATTGGTACAACCCCTTTCACTCTACTCTATGGCAAGGGCTGTCATCTCCCGGTTGACCTGGAGCACCGTGCGTTGTGGGCTGTGAAGAGGCTGAACTTTGACCTCAAGACTGCTCAAGAGAGGCGCCTTATTCAGCTACATGAACTGGACGAGTTATGACTGAACGCTTATGAGAGCTCTCGGATATACAAGGAGCAGACTAAGGAAGCTCATGACAAGAAGTTGGTTGCCAAGGAGCTTAAGGAAGCAGGTTTAGTGTTGCTGTACAATTCAAGACTCAAACTCTTCCCGGGAAAGCTGAAATCAAGGTGGAGCGGGCCGTTTGTGATCCAAGAAGTGCTGCGTTATGGAGCTGTTACATTGATGGGAAAGAGTGGCAGTGCATTCACCGTCAATGGGCACAGGGTCAAGCCTTACTTGGCGGACAGCTATGACAAGGAGAGTACCTCGGTGCTTCTCCAAGACCCACCATCCGCCTAAACCAAGTAAAGTCTAGCTAAAGACGTTAAAGAAAGCGCACTTGGGAGGCATTCCCATGTCTATCCTGTACATATTTCTGCTTTCTTTCTCTTTCAGTTTTATGTTTTTATTTTGCAAGTGTGTAGGAACAGGTATGAGGAGTCTAAACCTTGATCTTGAAGTTCTAAAGAGGCAATAGTGGTTAAGAAAAGGCTAGAGATCGAGTGCTAGATCGACTGATCCTGACTCGATCTTTGCTAGATCGAGTCAGTGAATCGAGAGGAGCCAGTCGATCTAGACGAGAACGAGTGCTAAGATTGACCTTGACGAAAATAGATCGATCGATCCAAAATGGATCGACCGATCTAATTTCTCTTGGGAAAATCTGTTGAAAACAGATCGATCACTCGACTCGATCCATCACTCGATCTATGCCAAATCGACCCCCAAATCGAGGACGTAGCTCGATCATGAGGACTTAGCCGTGGAGCCAACATCTCAACGATCGAGGGAGCCAATCGATCCAAGACTCGATTCATCATTAATCGAGTCTCAAATCGAGTAACCCTCTCGATCTAAGCCATTATGGGCATGAGATCGAGTCCTAGATCGACCAAACGGACTCGATCTCATGCCGAGGTAACATTTTCTTTCCCTCCTTTATTCTTTTCCCTCCAATTTTTAAATTCAAAACTTGGTCAAGGCAAGCATCTTTGACCATGAAAGATGTGCCTTGACCAAGACTTTGTCAGAAAACCACCTTTACTACCCATGGTTTTGCCTTTTGCTAGTCTTTAAATATTTCAATAACTTCTCACCCTCTCATTCTTGTTTTCTCGAAATTTTTAAACAAAGAGAGTGAGAGTTTTCTGTTTTCAAAAGCTAGCAAAGCTCTTTAACATTCTTGCAAAAAGGTATTTTCGAGTTTAATGAAATATTTTTAGGAAAATTTCCTTTTAATTCGCAAGATATTGTTCTAGATGATAGAGCTGTTTTTGAATTTTAAATTTTAGCTATGTAAAAGGATTTCTAGATTTTCTAGTATCTAAAGATTTGATTCTCCTTTATTTTACTATAATTTTTATTAATTCCCCAAAAATCTAGGGTAGTAGTTATAAGCTTTCTCCTTCTCCTCTCTTATTCTCTCATCAAACCGCCGTTTTGCTTATCAAACTTCTTGAGAAATTTGTTTCAGGTACAATGGCCCCCAAAAGAACGAGAGAAGAGACAGCACAAGAGGGAAGAAGGACAAGAGGTGGCTGTTCAAGAGAGGGTCAGATGGATTAAGGATGAGAAGAGGGACAAGAAAAGGCTTGAAAGGCTTCGGTTTGAGCCTACCAAGTTTGCGGATCGGGAGCTGCTGTTCAAGCTAGGAATTCTTGGGGATTTCGACCAACTCCTCAAGAACATTGGCCTAAGATGTCTGTCACGGATGGATTGCCCAACCATTCCAGAAGTGACAATAGACTTCCTTGCCACGTTGGAGTTCCGTTACGAGAACCCTTGCGCACCCGTTCCTTCACAAGGTCGCCTCTCCTTCAAGGTTGGACGTCAAGCCTTCAGCCTCTCCATCCCCGAGCTATGTCAAGCGTATGGTGTCAACGCGGATGCCACCAAGGTCGAGTTCCCCTCCTTCAAGCGAGCAAACGAATTTTTGGGACCTGATTAGCAACGAGGACTACAAAGCCAACACCGCCAAGATCAAGAGAGTGAGAAGCCCGGTGCTGAGGTACACTTTGAAGCTGATCGCCAACACATTTATCAGAAGATCAGTTGCTCCCACGGTCACAAAGACCGAGCTTTGCTTCCTGTTCCAAGGCGTGAAGCACTTGTTGTGTGACCCGGATAAGAATGACGAGCCTATGGAGGATGAGCTCAGCGACGAGGTGAACTACGGATGTGTGCTTGCTGCCTCCTTGGTGAAATACAAGGCTTATGCCTTGCGGTGCAAGGCAACTTCTTCTTTCATTGGCGGCTTCCTCACTCCTCTATTCTTGCAAGCTGGTGTGCCTATACACGACTTCGCACATGTACCAGCCAGAGCTTTCATGGATGAGGTCTACATGAGGAATACCGACAGCTTGGGACGCACGCCAGCAGAAGGGTTCTACGCTTACCTCTTCATAGACGACGAAAACGAGAAGAGAGTGTGCATCCTGCCAAACAAAGACGAGACCGAGCTGCTTGGTGTTGGGAACATCGAGTTCTTGCCAACGGAAGAGGAGTGCTTTGCTCCTCTAGGAGGACCGCCTGCCCCAGCGATTGCTCCTCGTCAAAGGTCCGAGTCTCCAGCCACGGAAGATGAGATGCCCGAAGCCTACACCCTTCCCAAGCTAGACTTTGAGCCGAGAACCAAAACAGAGACGTTCTTAGCATCTGTTGTGGAGATGCAAAGAAAAATCAACAAGTGGCAAGGAAAAATGCTCAAGAAACTTGCCAAGAAGGTGAAGGCACTTCAAGGAGGCTCGCCTAAAAAGGATGCAAGTGAAGAGGTTCACCAACCCGAGAAGAGGAGGCTCTCAACCGGTGGAGTTGTCATCCGCGAGACCCAAGGCAGCAACATTCAGCTGGCGCGCCTTTCTCTCCAAGAACCAACCGACAAGGGAAAAACAATAGTCTCTAGCTCCTCTGGAACATCCTCAAGTTCCAGCCGAGACTAGACCAGAGGTAACAACCTTCTTCCATTGTACATAACCGCTCATATTTGCTTCTTTTTGCTTTGTGTTTTGGTGCTCCTTCGAATGTGTTTGCCACCGGGACGGTGTCAAGCAAGTTTGGGGGAGTACATGTGTGGTTTGACATGTGTTTTCTGATCTTATTTTCCTTTAGCATCCTTGAGTCTTTAGTTCATGAAAAATTGGTAAAAGTTTTAAAAATTTTTCAGAGATTCATGTAGTTGCATTCATCTTGTCAAAACATGTTAGGATTGAGTCTAGAATTTTTCTTAGCATCTAGGTTGTTTGCATTTGCATAAGGGGCTAAAGTTTCTTAAAAAGGTGTTTTATACTCATGAATTGTTTCAATGCCCTAGTTAGTAGTTCTCTAATGCTTTGTTTATGCTTTGAAAGTAAGTTCTTACCATGCTTGGATCACTTGTTATGATTTTCGTGACTTCAATTGAACTCTCATGATTTGAAACTTGTCCTAATAAGTGAAAACCTTAATCTGAAATTTTTATTATCATCCTTATGCATTTGAAAATGAACACATGGATTTCAAAATATTTAGGCTCTCTTCATCCTTTTTACCACTCTTTGTGAGCCTAAGTAGAACTCCCACCTTGACCCTTATCCTTTTTTGAAGCCAAATATTTCTTGTGTGACATTATTGTGAGGCCTTCTTCTTTCGGTTTTGAACTTAGCATAAAGTGTTAGGTTTAGGCGACATGATTTGGTTCTCATATGATTGCTAGCTTTGCATTTTGAAGCTAGGTATAGGCTTAGGATAAGTTTGGGGGATCATTGGGGTTGTTTTTATGTCTATTTGTTCTCGGTTTCAAAGAGTTTGGTGTTTAAAAGGAAGAAATAGGTTTTAAGTGAAAGGTTGTGTTTAAAAACTATATATATGCTCTAATAAATTTCAGGAGGTAGCTCTCCCAAATAAAAAAAAAAAGAAAAAGAAAAAAAAAGAGCCTCAGTGCCAAATAAAAATAAAAATAAAAAAGAAAAAAGAAAAATAAATAAGAAAGCTACCAATAAGAAATAATTAAAGAGCAAAATTATTTTCAAACCTTTTCACTAGCCTAAAGAGTTAAAAATGTTTTTGTTTCGAATTGGGGAATGCTAAGCTTTGAGAAGAAAAAGGGTAGATTGTAAGTGGTGAGTGAGGATGAAAGTTAATAATTGAGAGGGGTTTAGGATCATTCCTAGTTTACATGGGTAGATAAGAATCTGATCATGTATGCATCAGTTGCCTTCACCTTTAGCATTATGCATAAAGTTCTTGCCATTTTTGAGAAAAACCCTTGTCTTAATTGTAAACCCTTTTCAAATGAGATCATTCAATGCTCATAACCTACGCCCTTAGCCAAATGTGTTTTGCTTTAAAGTGCATAAGCTTAATTCATGGTTCGGATGTTAATGAATGTTAAAGGATGAGTTTCTTTGATTGTTAGGAATTGGAGAGTCATGATCTGAATTTCTTTGTGTGATGAGTATGGCTAAGTTCTTTGGAGTATGAGTGTGTGCATAGCATTTTAGAACTGTTAACTAGGACATTGAGATTGATTCATTTGAAAGGCACCTTTGCAAGAAGCTAAAACCCCCATTCGTTTTTCTTAAAACCTCTCTTCTTTACTTATTTTCTGTTGCTTGAGGGCAAGCAAGAAGTAAGTTTGGGGGAGTTGATGTTACTGCATATTACATACATTTTGCATACACATTAGTTAGCTTTTCATGCATTTACATCACATTTTAGACTAGATTGCATCATTTAGAGTCCTAGAGCATTCTTGCACCAGCATACGTATGTTCCTTGCATCTTGCATCACATTCAGGTTGTTTCTGGCTACTTTGGAGTCGTGGAGGTTCGTGGACGTGCTGAAGCTGTTGTGGCGGTTCGTGGAAGCTCGGATGTTTACTAAGGACCAGAGATCGGGGAACAGATCGAGCATGGCAGGTCGATCTAGGATGAGATCGACCAGAAGATCGAGAAGACCAGGCGATCCAAGGAAAATGATCGAGACGAAGATCGAGTGAAGCAATCGATCAAACGGTACGGACGTAAATGACGCCATGCAGAGCGAGAGCCGGATCGAGTCCACCACTCGATCCAACCGAAGATCGATACCAAGATCGAATGCAACGCTCGATCCGCCGTAGATGATCGAAACCCAGATTGAGTTGAAGACACGATGTCCGAAGATGATCGAGAGAGCCGCTCGATCCCGAGGTCGACCTCTGTCCTTTCAACCGCTTTTGGCCGCTAGCGAGGGGGGGACCATCGGGTTGTTTTCGCCATTTTGGGAAGGCGGCGACGTCCTTTTCCCACACAACTTTTCATTCTTATCTTTTTTAAGCTTTTCTCTCTGGTTTTGGAGATTATCCACCATTGTTGAACCTTGAGTTTTTCTAGCTTTTGCAATCGAATCGTTTGAGTTTAATCTAGTTTTCTTTTCATGTTCATCGTTTCTTTCTCCATGCTTCGCTTGATTTATCTTATGTGTAGTGAGTAGTTCATTTGGGTTCGGGGTTGAGAGGATTTAAGGGGTTAAAAGGGTTTCGATCTTGGGGTTTTCTAGTGTTTTAATGGCTATCTCTTCTAGGGTGTCGAGTTCTCAAAGCTTAAAGACTCTCACGCCAAGAGCTTTATGATCCGAGAGGTTCCTTACCTTGACAGGATTCATGGACCTCTGAAGGTCACACCCTAGAGACTAGTTACCCCTTCCCAAAAGCCATAGAAGTTTGGGGGATTAGTTAAGCCACTCGTTTGAAATATGTTTTTCCTGCCCTTCGACCTCTCTTTCTACCAAAAGCCATGGGTTTGGAGGAGAGGATGAAGGAGTGATCTATACCGAAAGCCACGGATAGATCTTATTTCGTTTTCAAGGCTTAGAGATTCTCACAAAATGAGTCGATTTAAGGTTTTCAACCCAAGTTCGGACCTTTGAAACCCCTGACCATGAATCTCGACCCTAGGCCCTCTCTTTTAGCATCTTTTCATATTCTCTCGTCATTCTCTTGTTCTTTGATAGCATCCTGGTCGTTAGTTTTACTATTCTTGCATTTTTAGACGAGATCGATCGTTATTGCTCGATCTAGTGGTCGATCCCATGGTCGATCCACTAGTCGAATTTTAGTAATTCATAGCTCTGTCCTTTAATTATTCTGTTTGTTCCTCATGGTAGTTTGATCATTCCTTGTAATATTAAAATAGTTTTGCATTCCATTTAGTTGCTGCATTTAGTTTTTAGGAATTTTCTCAAAACCTATCTTGTTTCGCTTAGATTTGCAAAGCCCTTGCATTCTCTTTGCATTTTCTATCATCCTAGGTGTGGATTGACTCTCTCTTGCATACTGTGCTACAACCTGTCTTGCGTTTGAGTTTGATAGCCTCATTGCATACTCACCCTTGCAAAGAAAAATGCCTATCAAGGACGCCCAAGCCCATATCTCCTCATGTGATGCCTGCCAAAGGAAGGGCAACATCTCCAAGAGAGATGAGATGCTTCTGAATTCTATCCTTGAAGTAGATCTTTTTGATGTGTGGAGGATTGACTTTATGGGACCCTTCCCTTCCTCTTATGGGAACAAGTACATTCTTGTAGCTGTTGGTTATGTGTCAAAATGGGTTGAAGCCATTGCTAGTCCAACAAATGATGCTAGAGTTGTGCTGAAGCTCTCCAAGACAATTATCTTCCCAAGGTTTGGTACTCCAAGATGTGTGATCAGTGATGGTGGAAGTCATTTCATCAACAAGGTTTTTGAGAGCTTGCTCAAGAAGAATGGTGTCAAGCACAAGGTTGCTACTCCTTACAATCCTCCAACAAATGGCCAAGTGGAGGTGTCCAACACGGAGATCAAAGTCATCCTAGAGAATACAGTTGGTGTCACAAGAAAGGACTGGTCTAATAAGCTTGATGATGCTTTGTGGGCTTATAGGACAGCCTTCAAGACACCCATTGGCAGGACTCATTTCTCACTCTTCTATGGGAAGTTCTGCCATCTGCCTGTTAAGCTAGAGTATAAGGCCTTGTGAGGCATCAAAGTTGCTGAATTTTGACATCAAGACAGCTCAGGAAAAAAGACTTATCAACTTACATGAACTAGAGGAAAACCGCCTTGAAGCTTTTGAGAGTTGCTGCCTAGAGAAAAGCCTTCCATGACAAAAGGATCAAACACAAGGACTTCAAGGCAGGGGATCAGGTGCTGCTATTCAACTCAAGGTTGAACTTATTTCCTGGAAAGCTGATGTCAAGATCGTCAGGACCATTCAAGATCAAGGAAGTACTGCCATATGGAGCTGTGACTTTGCTCAGCAAGAATGGAGAAGACTTCACAGTGAATGGGCACAGGCTGAAACCATACATGGCAAGTGAGTCTCTTGGAGATGAAGTGGACATCAACCTTGATGAACCTCCACAAGAGTAATCAACCAAGGAAAGTGAAGCTTAGTGACTTTAAACAAGCACACTTGGGAGGTAGTCCCATGGTATCCTTTTGTATATATTATGCTTTCTAATTTATCTTTTATGTTTTGTTATAGTGTATAGAAGCAGGATTTCGAACTGGGGTTTGAGAAAGTCTGAAGGAGACAAAGAACAGGTGTATTCTGGCTGATATCGGTCATCTATATCGGTCATGACAGACCGATACACAAATTTTTGGTCATCAGTATCGATCATGTTTGACCGATATCAGTGGAGCCAATCTACACCAGTCAACATATCGGTCATTTGTGACCGATATGGAAAGCAGCTTGACAGCAGGACGAAATTTCGGTCATTCATATCGACCAGACTTGATCGACATAAACACACCGTTTGATTATCGGTCCAGTGTGTCGATCACTGGTGATCGATGAGATTCTTGGAATCATATCGGTCACCAGTATCGATCACTCAAGACCGACACAATCGCACTGAATGTATTTCGGTCAAGTGTGTCGATCAGTAATGACCGATACTAATCCCAGGAAGCATCAATCTCCAATATCGATCACTAATGACCGATACTGCTATTTCCGTCAGTTGTATCGGTCATGTGTGACCGATATTCCATCTGAGGAATAATGAGAAGCAGGAGCAGCTCAACAGCAAGCGACAAGAGGTCACAAAGAGAGGAAGCATCCCTTTCCCCAGCAGCTAGCAAGTCTCCTCAAACCTCAGGATCACCCCACAACTCCTACCATTAAACCAAGTACCACATCCTTTCCATTGTTTTATACCATTACATCTTTTTATTTTTGTAATATATTTGGCTGCTTCTCTCTTCCATTGCTTTCATTACACAAGGGACTGTGTAATTTAAGTGTGGGGGAGAGATTTGGGGCTTGAATTTGTGTTCTGTTTTCTTAGTTTTTCTTTTTCTTTTCACTTTGAGTCTAATGCATATCATGCATACATGTAAGGCATAGAAAAACACAAATAAAAAATCGAAAAATTAAAAAAAAAAATTTTGCATTTTTGCAAACCAAAAAGAAAGCATGTAGTTGCATTTCATTCTTTTAGGATTGAGTCTAGTGTTGACATGTAGGTTGCATTGCATTTGCATAGGGCATTATGATGAATTTTCCTTGTAAAGTGCTTAGTGTTTAGAGATGATTTCAGATTTTAAGTGCTTAGTTGTTTGATGCATCATATGATTGCTAGAAGTTAAGGCTGAACCATGCTTAGATTGCTAGATTTGGTCTTCTCATCTCATTCTGAAAGCATTTGTTCTCTGAAAATCAACTCTATCAACTTGAACTTTAATTTGGACTTTTAATTATCATGTCTTATGCATTGAAAAGTGATTACATGGCTACCATATAAATATTTGGATCATCTTTCTCTTTTCTACCACTCTTGTTGATCTAAATAGTTGATCCTCACAATTATGGGACAGTTACATCCTCACCCTTAACCAAAACCTCCTTTTGAGCCTAAACACTATTGTGAGAGTTGTGAGGCCTTTGCATTGCATTTTCGATTTTGTCTTGGCAAAAAGTGTTAGAAATAAGGCTGGCAATGATTAGCTCTCTTGTAGATATCAGCTTGCATCTTGAGCTTGATTCTAGGATAGGAGTTTTAGGGTTTAAAAGGGTAGTGTAAGTGGTTTGAACTTCATGTTTATATGCTTTGAAAGAAAAGGAAAAGATCTGAAATAGTAGAAAAGGGGAAACAGTTTAGTATTGTGGTTAAGTAAAGGGAATAAAAGCTCTAAGTTCAAAAAGAAGATTTGGCGCCAACAACAATGCTTAGAAGGGTCCAAAAGAAGAAAAATCTGACCAAGAAGCAATCCACCAAAAGTGATGAAGGTGCCAACACAACAAAGAAGAGCAAGTCCCAACCAAATAGAAGCAACCACACAAGGAAAAAGAAGAAGTTTCCCCAGCCATGAAAATGGGTAAAGGGTAGAGTTTAGAAAAAGGTAGACTTAGAGGGTTCACTCTTGGGTTTAGAAATGCTTAGGACTCATCTTTGGGAAATAAGGGTAGAAGAGAGCTTTGAATTGCATGCATAAGTGTGCTTTTACCTTTGGCATTTTGCCTAAGATGAAGTCATTTCATTGAGTGATCCTTTATATTTTTAAAACCTTGTGCTTAAATGAGATCATTCTCATCTCATAACCTTACCCTTTTCAACCAAATGTTTCACTTGATTTGAATAAGCATGATTCATGTTCTGAAATTAATTGAATGTTAAAGAGTTGATTGATTTGAACATTTGCCTAAGTTGAGATTTGAGATCATTTTGAAACATGATAAGCATGGCTAGGATCTTTAAAGTATAGCTGATTATGTTTGCATCCTACAACTAGGCACTTGAGCATTGAAACCATCTCTTTACCTTTGCACTTTTGGAATCTGAATGCCCACTTTCAAGCCTCACTCTCCCATTTGTTCTTATTTGCTTGAGGACAAGCGAAAGGCAAGTGTGGGGGTGTTGATATCCCTTGTATTTACACCATTTAGGGCTGCATTTAGTACATATTTTGGTCCTCTTTTGCATGTTTTCCCTTTGCTTTTGTCCCATTTTCTTCTCCTTTTAGACTTAGGTTGCATTTAGAGTATAGTTTGCATTTTCTTTGCATTTTAGATGTTTTTAGGTGCTTTTGGAGCTAAAAGGAGCTTGGAGGAGTTTTTGGAATGATACAAGATGCTAGCTGGGCAAAAGAAAGCAAGAAGGATCACAGCAGAAGATCTCTGCAGAAGTTTTCGGTCAGAGCACGGTGAGTATCGGTCAAGGATGACCGATACAAAGCAGTATCGATCACCAGTATCGGTCAAGTGTGATCTACACAAACACACCGAATGGATTTCGATCATATGTGTCGATCACTCCAGACCGATAGGGATCCATTTCGGTCACTGAAGACCGACGTAACTGACCGATACGCTGCAAGACTGAAGACGTTTTATTTACAATTTTGCCGTTTTTGCTTAGACTTCTATAAATACGAAAAATCCCTAATTTCTGGGAACAAGCTTTTACCCAGCAGTTCTTTCTTTCGTGTTTGGACCCTTGGGTTTTTTAATTTGAATCTTTGCTTTATTTTTAATAAACGTTTGCATCTTTCATCTTGTTTAAGCTTTCTAATCTTGATTAGTCATCTTTCTCTCTTTGATTTGGTGGCTTTAATGGTGATTAGTGAGTAGTTCTTTTTAGGGATTTGAGATGGGTTAGGTTTAGGGAATTTGAGACTCTATCTGTGATTGCTGAGTGTTAATTCTTCCATTTCCTTTCTTGATTGCTGTGTTTAATTTTTAATTAGCCCTAGCTAAGTTGATTAAGATCTTAGGCTCATTTTATGCCCACCAAGTGTTTGATGAAATGCCTGGACTGCTTTGCAAGAGAATTGCTTATCCTAGCTCAAGAGATTGACTGTCTAGAGAGTGATTTGGCAATATAGGATTGATAGATTTGCTTTAATTCTTGCTCTTTATCATTTCACTAATAAGAATTAGTTCTTGACTTGGTAATTAGCAAAGAGATTAGTGCCAAGACATTGGATTAGTCATATAAATGAATCCTATGCATAAGGAATAGCATTGTGTGAGTTTGAAAGCATCATAATCTGAGTCAAGAGTTCTCTATTACCAATTATCTCATCTCAAGTCTCATCTTTTCTCTATTTTAAGCTCTGCTCTGAATCTGCTCTGTTTTTGCCTTTACTTTGGTTGCTTTGCTTGTCTTCTTCCTTACTTTGTGTTTATTTGGTTTCTGCTTGATCGCTTAGGATGCTAGATATTCTAAAACCCCTTTTATATCTGCTTGAATTTGGAAATCTACTATAATCCTGTTGTTTCAATCTTCTCCTTTGGATTGACATTAAAAACAAATGTTACAATGATTAGTACAATGGGTGATTGACATAAGAGAGTCAAACTCTTGTATCATGGCGCCGTTGCCATCTTAGGTTGCTAGGATGCATTAAGATTTGGGGTTTAGTAAAGACTAAGCCTTTACTTTAAGTTTGGTTACTAATCTCTCTGCTTTCAAACTTGTGTATTTCAGGTACATGAATTTGCGTTCTAGGGGTGACAACAACTTACTTACACCCCTAGACAATATTCATCAACTTGGCCACTCAAGAACAAGAAGAGCAAGAGAGCAAGCTAGAGCTTTTGAGAAGATTGTTCAAGCCGGTTCAGTAGACTTTGCAACAATGGCTGAGCAAGAACATCCCGAAGGACCTCCACCAGCTCACGGTGCTGTAGGAAGGGGCAATGGAAATCCTATCCACGCGGCTAGACCCCCACGGATCATTGGTTCTGGAGATGCTCCTAATACGCACCATAGTCGTTTTGGGATCACTCCTCCACCGGTCCAGAACAATAACATCAAGATCAAGCCAGGGTTTGTTCAGATGGTGCAAAATAACAAGTTTCATAGGTTAGCTTTGGAGGACCCATTGGTGCATCTAGACAACTTTGAGGAGCTTTGTGGAATGCTTAAGATAAATGGCATCTCGGAGGACAGCTTCAAGCTGCTTTTGTTTCCCTTTTCCCTCGGTGACAAAGCGCGACATTGGGAGAAGACTCTTCCCCAAGGCACTATCACTTCTTGGGCTGACTGTAAGAAAACTTTCCTCTCAAAGTTTTTCTCAAGCTCTCGGATAGCAAGGTTGAGAAGTGAGATCAGTGGCTTCACTCAAAGGCAGAATGAGTCATTCAATGAGGCTATGGAGCGTTTCAAGGATTATACGATAGCCTGCCCTCACCATGGCTTCAGTGAAGAAACCCTCTTGAGTACCATATACCGCGGAGCTCTTCCAAAAATCAGATTACTACTAGACACGACAAGCAAAGGAAACTTCCTTGGCCAAGAAGTAGAAGAGGGTATGGAGCTCATTGAGAACCTGGCATTGAGTGATGCAAACTATTCAGAGGATTATGACCGTGCTCCAAGAGGAGCTGATCTTGAAGCTAACAAGAAAGAAATGAAGTCTCTGCATGAGAAGATAGATAAGCTAGTGCTTGCAAACCAAAAGCATGTACATTTTGTAGGGGAAGCTAGATCAATGCCAAGAAGAAGAAGCTAATTGGGTTGCTGGTCAGAACTACAACAAGCCTCAAGGCTACTCTCAAGGCTACCAAGGTGACACAAGGTTTTTGACCCCTTGGTTCAATCACCCTTGCACTAGTCAGTTGTAGTAAGGGTTTTATGTCAATCCAATGGGAAGAGTTGATAACAGAAGAGTTGAGAGTAAAGTCTCTAAGTTAGGCAAGCAGAGAATTGGTTTTGTTGCCTAAGCAACAGTTCTAGCAACCTATGTGAAACAAGCAGCAAAAAAATTAAAAGCAAAAGTAAACTAAGCAATTCTAAGAAAGAAAAACAGAGTAAAACAGAGCAAAACAGAGCAGATCCGAAATTCAAATAAGAGAAAGGCAAGTCTCTGGATGTGGTTATTGACTTTGGGGAATTTCAGACATTAACTAAGGCTGTTTCAAACTACATTGATCAAGCAAACAGGCAAGCAATGGTGATTCCCAGACATAGAGTTCATACTTAAGCTAGATAGATCCAATCTCTTGGCAAATAACCCTTTGGTAAACATTCAAACAAGAACTAACTCTCATTAGTGCTAAAACATCAAGCAAGCATGATTAAACAACTCTATTAAAGTCAAAATGCTCCTCAAACAGTCAATCTCTTGAGCCAAGGCCAGCAAATCCTCTATTAAACATGATCAGCATTTCATCAAACACTTGGTGGGCATAAGAGAAAGCTAAAAACTTAGACAAGTTTGATCAAGACAAATCTAGCAGGAATAACAGATTAATAGAGAGGAACCCATAAACTGAAGCACTTAACAAGCCTTAATCAAGCCTTAAATCCCCCTAATCTAACACATCTAAAAACCCTAAGACAACTACTCACTCATAATCATGTTTAATACCAAATCACAAAGGGAAAGGATGCTAATAATGATTAAAAGAAAGATTAAAGAAAGATTAAAGCAAATACTTGATTATATTAAACAAAGCAAAGAAATTGTCTTACAAACTTAATGAAAATGCTCAAGAACAGTAAAATGACATGATCCCTCGAAAATCTGGAAAATGGGCTATTTATAGTCTAGAGAAGAAAACCCTAGAGTAATGGCATAAATGTAATTAAAAACAGGTTCGAGCTGGGTCAGTATCGGTCAGTTGGGTCGGTCTTCAGTGACCTAAATGGGTCCCTATCGGTCTGGAGTGATCGACACATATGATCGAAATTCATCCTGTGTGTTTGTATCGATCACACTTGACCGATACTGGTGATCGATATGCTCCGTATCGGTCACCCTTGACCGATACTCTCTGTGCTCTGACCGAAAACTTCTGCAGAGATCTTCTGCTGTGATCCTTCTTGCTCCCTTTTACCCAGCTAACAGCTTGTATCATTCCCAAAACTCCTCCAAGCTCCTTTAAGCTTTAAAAGCACCTAATAACATCCAAAATGCAAAGAAAATGCAAACTATACTCTAAATGCAACCTAAGTCTAAAAGGAGAAGAAAATGGAACAAAAGCAAATGGAAAACATGCAAAAGACGACCAAAATATGTACTAAATGCAGCCCTAAATGGTGTAAATACAATGGATATCAACACCCCCACACTTGCCTTTTGCTTGTCCTCAAGCAATTAAGAACGAATGGGAGAGTGAGGTTTGAAAGTGGGCATTCAGATTCCAAAAGTGCAAAGGTAAAGAGATGGTTTCAATGCTCAAGTGCCTACTTGTAGGATGCAAACATAGTCAGCTATACTTTAAAGATCCTAGCCATGCTCATCATGTTTCAAAATGATCTCAAATCTCAACTTAGGCAAATGCTCAAATCAATCAACTCTTTAACATTCAATTATATTCAGAACATGAATCATGCTTATGCAAATCAAGTGAAGACATTTGGTTGAAATGGATAAGGTTATGAGATAAGAATGATCTCATTTAAGCACAAGGGTTCAAAAACATAAAGGATCACTCAATGAAATGACTTCGTCTTAGGCAAAATGCTAAAGGTAAAAGCACACTTATGCATGCAATTCAAAGCTCTCTTCTACCCTTATTTCCCAAAGATGAGTCCTAAGCATTTCTAAACCCAAGAGTGAACCCTCTAAGTCTACCCTTTCCTAGATTCTACACTTTACCCATCTTCATGGCTGGGGAAACTTCTTCTTTTGCTTGTGTGGCTGCTTCTTTTTGGTTGGGACTTGCTCTTCTTTGTTGTGTTGGCACCTTCATCACCTTTGGTAGATTGCTTCTTGGTCAGATTTTTCTTCTTTTCGACCCTTCTAAGCATTGTTGTTGGCGCCAATTTTTCTTTTTGAACTTAGAGCTTTTATTCCCTTTACTTAACCACAATACTAAACTGTTTCCCCTATTCTACCATTTCAGATCTTTTCCTTTTCTTTTAAAACATATAGACATGAAGATCAAACCACTTACACTACCCTTTTTAAACCCCAAAACTCCTATCCTAGAATCAAGCTCAAGATGCAAGCTGATATCTACAAGAGAGCTAATCATTGCCTGCCTTATTCCTAACACTTTTTGCCAAGACAAAATCGAAAATGCAATGCAAAGGCCTCACAGCTCTCACAATAGTGTTTAGGCTCAAAAGGAGGTTTTGGCTAAGGGTGAGGATGTAACTGTCCCATATTTATGAGGATCAGCTATTTAGATCAACAAGAGTGGTAGAAAGGAGAAAGATGATCCAAATATATATATGGTAGCCATGCAATCACTTTTCAATGCATAAGACATGATAATTAAAAGTCCAAGTTAAAGTTCAAGTTGATAGAGTTGATTTTCAGAGAACAAATGCTTTCAGAATGAGATGAGAAGACCAAATCTAGCAATCTAAGCATGGTTCAGTCTTAACTTCTAGCAATCATATGATGCATCAAACAACTAAGCACTTAAAAACTGAAATCATCTCTAAACACTAAGCACTTTACAAGGAAAATTCATCATAATGCCCTATGCAAATGCAATGCAACCTACATGTCAACACTAGACTCAGTCCTAGAAGAATGAAATGCAACTACATGCTTTCTTTTTGGTTTGCAAAAATGCAAAATTTTTAAATTTTTTAAATTTTTTGTGTTTTTCTATGCCTTACATGTATGCATGATATGCATGAGACTCAAAGAGAAAAGAAAAAAGAAAAATTAAGAAAAAAGAAAACAAAGTCAAACCCCAAATCTCTCCCCTACACTTAAATTACACAGTCCCTTGTGTAATGAAAGCAATGGAAGAGAGAAGCAACAAAATATATTACAAAAATAAAAAGATGCAATGGTATAGAACAAAGGAAGGGATGTGGTACTTGGTTCAATGGTAGGAGTTGTGGGATGATCCTGAGGTTTGTGGAGACTTGCTAGCTCTCCTTTTCCTTCAAATGCTCTGCTTCTGGAGTTGGTTGAACCCAGCTTGACCAGAGCTGCTCAGCTTGTGAAGAAGTCCCTTGTGTGCCTCATTGCCATGTCTCCTGAACTTCAGAGGGGTTGGGTTTGGCGCCTCCCAAGCTGATGGAACATGGGCTCTTGGCTCATAAGATGAGGCCCTTGGTTGTTCCCATGTACCCCATTGATCACTTGGTTGTGCATGGAATGAGTGTCTTCCTTGGGGGTTCCATACAGCTTCCTCCTCTTCAGTTGGCTCAGCTTGGTGAAGCTGCTCTTCTTGTTGAGAGTTGAGCTCTTGGGTGTGGCTGTGGTGGGAAGTTTTTGCTGATGTAGCTTTGTTCTTCCTGAACTTCCCCTTCACCATCTTCATAAGCCCTTTGATGGCTTTGTCTTGCCACTTGCACCACTTCTGTAGTGTGTTGATGTGCTCATGAGCTGCTCTCAAAGAGCTTCCTTGGTTGGGGGCTTCATAGGGCTGGAAGTGGAACTGCCTTGAGCTGTAGTTCAACACTTCTTCTTCTTCAAGCTCATCTTCTTCATGGGTTCTTCCTTGGCCTTCAGCGCCAGCAGTAGCATTCCATTGTTCTTCTTCTTCGTCTTCTCTGATCTCTTCAGTGTGCTCCTCTTCTTCTTCACTGTCTTCTTCTTCTACTACTGTAGGAACAGGGCCGCCTGTATAGAGCTCCTCAGTGCTTGGGTTGAAGCTGATGTTTCCTTTTCTGAAGAAGGATGTAAGCTTTGGATTGGGGAGGAGGACTTTTGCTGGTGTGTCAAGGCCTGTGATGAAGTTGTACACATGCTTTCCACCAATGGTTCTTTCAAGGTAGTGGCTTCTCTTGAGGTAATCAATGTCAATCCATAGTGGCTCAAGTCCATCACCTTCATGTTTGTCAAGGTCTACTCCACTAGCTTGTAGAACTGCTGTCACAACTCCCCCAATGTGCACTTGAGGGCTGTTCTCCTTCTTGGTCTTACTTAAAACCCAGCTCTGGTAGGATAGGAGCTGCTCCATCAACATAGACACATAGCAGGGGTAGCTTTTCGGTGCTCTGAGAGGTTCTCCATACTCATCGCTTCCTAACACCTGATATAGTCCTTGGTATATCAGATCTGTCTCCCTTCCTATGAGATATATTGTCTCCTTCCTTGCAAAGAGTGTATTCGCAAGTGCTTTGTGGACATATCTCACGGCTGGATGCCTTAGGTGCTGGTTCCTTGATCTTCCAGGAGTGTATTTCCCAACCCCAATAATCCCCCACAGCATGATGTGCTGCCTACTTGGGATTTCGAACCTGCTCAGCTTGGTGGAGTGGGATTTCAGCTCTAGATCCTTGGCGATCTCTGTGAATGTTGAGGAGAACTTTTCCTTGCCAATCTGAAAAGAGATCCAGCCATCGCCATTAGGGAGGTCGCTGTCTTCATACCAGACCACCTTGAGTGTGGAGAGGAATTGGTAAGTGAGCTGTTGGTAAGATGGGAGTGGCATCTCCATGAAAGCTCCAAGGCCCGTGCGCTCAAATGTGGCTTTGCAGTCACCATATAGTCTAAGCGCCTTCATTGTGGAAGTGCATGGATATCTTGTTGGCTTGAAAGTGCACTGGTTGAAAGCCTTTATGAGTTCTCTAGCAGCACTGCCCTTGTTTTGTTGATCTTCTCCCTCATTTCCAACCGGTCTCTTTCCAGCGGCCTTGGAGGATTGCTCATCAGCCTTGCCCTTTCCTTTATCTTTCTGTGTTCTTGGTTGGATTGGTGCTTCTAGAGGTGCTTTTCCCTTTTTCCCAGCAGCTTTGTTTGTTCTTCCCATGGTACCTTCAAAAGCAAAGCTTGAAAACAAAGTAAGTGAAAGAATAAAAGCTGAAGAACCAAATAGCTGAAAGCTTTAAATGGAGAAACTCTTTAAGCTAAGAAAAGTCGAACAAGTCCTAACAACAAGCTGAAACTTATTCAAAGCAATAAGAGATCAAAAGCTAGCAACTAAATAAGCTAGAATGCACAAAAGATAAACAGTTATACATGACATTCTAGCAAAATGGTTCTTAGGCAAAAGAGATGATGATCTTGCAAAAGGTTGAAGATGAGCAAGCAATGAGATAAATAGATATTAATCAGAACTTCAACATCTAGCTTGATATCTCAAAATAAATCCAAATTGCAAAACCATAGCACAACAATCAAAACTAAACACTGCTTGCTCTTAAAAACTTCATATAAACGATTTTTATCATAAGCTAAGAGTAAGAGCAAAGAGAGATAGTTTAGGAAGCAAACCTTTAGTGAGCTTCTGAACACTTAAAGAAAGCAATAAAAGAGAAAAGGAACTAGTTGTTTCGAGCATTAGGTGAGAAGAAGAGTGAAGTTGAGTGTGAAGAGAAGTGAAGAAAGTTGTTGCTTAAATAGAGAGAGAAGAGAGGAAACCAAAGGAATCAAAGGTTGGTGAGGGAACATAAAGAATCAAAAGTATGGGGGATAAAAACAAAAGTGTTCAGAAGCTAGGAAAGAGTTCAGATGGAATCCCATTTAAAAATTCAAACTCCTTTGGCTCCACACCAAAGGAGGTAAAAGATTTTGAAAGTTGAGACACTTACCTCGGATGGAGTTTCGATTACTCATGACTGATATTACTGACCGAAATTGCATTTTCAGTCATGAGTGATCGACACTAGAGACTGACGTGCTTCCTGGGATTAGTATCGGTCATCAGTGATCGACACACTTGACCGAAATACATTCGGCATGATTGTGTCGATCTTGAGTGATCTATACTGGTGACCGATATGATTCCAAGAATCTCATCGATCATCAGTGATCGATACTCTGGACCGAAAATCATACGGTGTGTTTGTGTCGATCAAGTGTGGTCGATATGAATGACCGAAAATTATCCTCTTTTTAAACTTCTTTCCATATCGGTCACAAGTGACCGATATGTTGACTGGTATAGACTGGCTCCACTGATATCGGTCAATCATGATCGATACTAATGACCAAAAATCTTTGTCGGTATGTTATTACCGATACAAATGACCGATATCAGCCAGAATACACCTGTTCTTTGTCCCCATCAGACTTTCTCAAACCCCAGTTCGAAATCCTGTTTCTATACACTAAAACAAAGCATAAAAGATAAACTAGAAAGCATAATATATACAAAAAGATACCATGGGACTACCTCCCAAGTGCGCTTGTTTAAAGTCACTAAGCTTGACTTTGATTACCTCTTTAGTTGAGGTGAGGAGAAGGAGTCATGGAACTCCTTGGTGGTGGCTAGCTCCTCTGGACTCTAGCAGAAACCCCATTCATCTTTATCTTGGAAAAAGGCATAATCTTCCCCTCTTGCTAAAGCTTGAAGATGAACTCTCCCTTCTTAGAGACCCTTGGTTGCAAAACCAGCTCTCCTTTGTTAGTATCCAACTTGATTTCATTCAGATTCTTGTAACCAACCACTTCAAGGACCTCCTTTTTAGTGGTGTCTTCAAACAACTTGGCCAAGCAACAGCCATCAAAACTCTCTCCTTGGTAGCCTTCAAACTCTGGCCAGTTCCTTCCAAGTTGCTTCAGCTTCTTGATCTCTATTGAGTAGGCTTGCTCATTCTCCAGCTTATTCCCCATTGAGTCAAACCTTAGAACCTTCTTCTTGGTCAGCTTCAGCTCAATAGTGCATTCCTTAGCATCAAACACTGCTCCAGCTGAGGCTAAGAAAGGTCTTCCAAGTATGATAGCATTCTTTATATGCCCTTCCACATCAAGCACTAGGAAATCAGTGGGAATGGTTACTCCTTCTATCATCATTGGCACATCCTTGAGACTCCCAAGTGGTTTCTGCACTGTCCCATCAGCTATAGTAAGGGATACATTACTCTCTTGAAGTTGAGTGTAGCTAAGAGCTTTAGATGTAGAGGATGGGAGAAGGTTGATACTTGCTCCAAGGTCACAAAGACAGCTCTTGAATGTCTGCCCCTTAAGTTCACATGGGAGAGTGAAACAGCCTGGATCTCCAAGTTTTTTGATAATGAGCTCCTTAACCTCAGGTGTTCCAGTCTTCACCCTTAGCTTCTCAAGTTCTTCTTGGCCATTCAAACCCCTCAACTCCATTTGAACAACATATATAGTTTCATACTTCTGAACTAGCTGTTTCTTGAACCTTCCTGGAAAAGGGATGGTTGGTTGATAAACAGGAAGAGCAGCTGTTTGAGGTTTCTCCTTATCATCAGCAGTTTCCATCAAGTAGTCTTTTGTGTTTTCAACAACTTCATGTGGCGCCCACCACTCTTCATCATCTGAGTTTTCGCTATCTCCAAAGGGTTCTTCTTCTACAGCCCCTAGGTTATTTTTAATTTCCAAGAACTGTTCCCCACCACTTAGAGGTTCAGTTTCCTCAGTGAACAAGTAGATGAACTCTTCAATGATAGCCTCCTATTCAACAGAGAAGCTTCCTTCTTCTAGCACAATAGCATTGCAGAACTCCTTTGGGTTTGCTTCTGGTTTTCCAGGAAACTGTCCTTGTGGCTTGGGACCAGCTATTCCTTTGTTGTTCTCTAGAGTTTTGACTCTTGCAGCCAACTCATCAAACTTGTTGGTAAGCTCTACATGCACTAAATCAATTTTGTTATGAACCTCTGCAAACATCTTGTTCATTTCCAAGGTTGTAGTGACTTGGGTGTTGATCATTTGCTGCATGAGGGTCTTGAGGTCAGTGTCTTGAGAGCTAGAGGAAGCTTGTCCTTGTGCTTGGGCATTGAATCCTGGAGGTTTGTAGGGAGCTCTTGGCTGATAGTTGTTGTTCCTCTGCTGGAAACCTTGATTGTTGTAGGGAACAAAAGGTCTTCGGGCAGCTTGCTATTGCTGTTGAGGGTAAACCTGATCTTGTGGGTTGGCAACATTGTTGCTCCTGTAAGACATGTTGGGATTGGGTCTGTAGTTCCCATAGTTGTTGTAGCCACCTTGATTTCCCAAATAGTTCATCTCCTCAACTTGGCATTGCTCCTGATCATCAAGCTGAACCATGTCTCCCACAAAGTGAACCTCTTTCTTCTCCCTTAGCAACAAGTCCAGCTTCTCATGTAGAGACTTGATTTCTTTCTTGCTAGACTCTAACTCTTCCTTTGCACTCCTTGGTGCTCTGTCAAACTCTTCATTTTAGTTCCCGTCACTCAATGCCAAATTCTCTTGGAGTTCCATACCTTCGTCCACCTTTTGGCCAAGAAAGTTTCCTTTGCTTGCCGTGTCAAGGAGCAATCTGATCTTTGGAAGAGCTCTGCGCTATATGGTAATGAAGAGTGTTTCTTCACTGAATCCATGGTGGGGATAAGCTATAGTATAATCCTTGAAACGCTCCATAGCTTCATTGAATGTCTCATTCTGCCTTTGAGTGAAGCCGCTAATCTCACTTTTCAACTGAGCTGTTCTTGTGCTTGAGAAAAACTTTGAGAGAAAAGCTTTCTTACAGTCAGCCCAAGAAGTAATAGTGCCTTGTGGAAGAGTATTATCCCAATGTCTAGCTTTGTCACAAAGGGAAAAGGGAAATAACTGTAACTTGAAGCTGTCCTCCGAGATACCATTTATCTTTAACATCCCACAAATCTGCTCAAAGTTGTCTAGATGCGCCAATGGGTCTTCCAAAGCAGGCCCATGAAACTTGTTATTTTGAACCATCTGAAAAAACCCTGGCTTGATCTCGAAGTTATTGTTTTGGACTGGTGGAGGAGTAATTCCAAAGCGGTTATGATGTGTATTAGGAGCATCTCCAGCACCAATGATCCAAGGTTGTCTAGCTGCGTGGTTGGGGTTTCCATTTCCTCTTCCTACAGCACCGTGAGCTGGTGGAGATCCCTCAGGATGTTCTTGCTCAGCCATACTTTCAAAGTCAATTGTACCAGCTTGCACAATCTCTTCAAAGGCCTGAGCATGCTCTCTTGCTCTTCTTGATCTTGCATGTCCGAGTTGATGAATATTGTCCAGGGGTTTAAGTAGATTGTTGTCACCCCTGGAGCGCAGATTCATGTACCTATAAGACACAAGTGTGAAGAGAAAGAGATTATTAACTAAAATTAAAGTAATGGCCTAGTCTTTTCTAAACCCCAAATCCTAATGCTTCCTAACAATCCTAAGATGGCAACGGCGCCATTTGATAAACATGGTTTTATGCAAGTCAGAATATCAAAACTCAAGCAACTTATGGATGTAGTATAGTGTGCAAGAGGTATCAATCCAACCTAGGAAGCAGGAAGAGCAATATGAATGCAAGGGTGAAACAAATCTAAGTAAATCGGAAAATGATTGCTAAAATCGGTGGAAACTAAATGCATTGACCAAATGAAATGCAAAACAATTATTAAATCCCTGGAAGAGGGTTAATGACTACTAGAATAAAAGAGAGACACTAAAATGCAAATCTACTAAAAGCTAAAAATCGAGCACTGAATCAGGTAAAACAGATCGATCTAACAACTTAAAGGCAAATGACTTGTAATGAACAAGATTGCAACTTTATGACAAGACAATGATAAATAGAGGTTTTAAAATGCTAAAATAGGGTTCAGGGTCGAGGGTCATATTCAAGAGTGTTCAAAGGTTCAAGCTTTGATTTGAAAACACATAGATCTACTCATTGATGAGCTTTCCCTAGGCGTTGAAAACAAAACAAGAACCATCCATGGCGTGTGGTATGATTCACTTTCTCAATCTCTTCTCAAAACCCATGGCGTTTGGTGGAAAAAGAGATCAAAGAGCAAGAAAAACAGATTTCAACTAATAGCCTAACTAACCTCCTCTACATCCATGGCGTTTGGGAGAGGGTCGATTAGTCTCTAGGATCTGGTTTTATAGGACATCTGAATCCGGTCAAGGTAAGATAGCCTAGGAATCATAGAGATCTTTTCCAAGACTCTCTAAGCCTTAAGACCCCAAGATCTTAGAAGAGAAGGAATGAAGAACAAGAAAAACACAAAACTTATACCTCTTAAACCCTTGAATCGCCTCAACCCTTTACCCAAAAGAAAACTACTCGCTACTCATGATTGAAACCGAATGAAATGTAATAAAAGAGGAACTAAGCATGATAAAAGCAATTGATTAGGAAAATACTTAGATTAATGCAAGATTAAGAAGTTCTAAAACATAAAAAGCTTCAAAAGTTCAACATTGGCTAAAATCGCCTAAAGGAGAAAGCAAAAACTAAGTTGGTCTCGACAGAATGAAGGGATCTCATGGAATATGCCCAAAATGGCTAAACATAACAAAACGGTCCCCTCACTACATGCCAAAAATGAGCTGGCCGGATAAGGTCCCAGAGATCGAGTTGGATGATCGATCTCTGGCTCGATCTTCTGCTGGATCGTTTCCTTTTGCTCGATCTTCTACTCGATCCTTTAGTTGATCGAGTCGGGAACTCGATCTGGCTCTCGATCTGCATGACATGGCCCACTTCCGTACTTGCGATCTATTTCCTCTCTCAATCTTGGTCTCGATCCTTCCTCTTGAATCGACTAGGGTCATTCGATCTTCTGGTCGATCTCGTCTAGATCGACCTGCCTTGCTCGATCCGCTACTCGATCTTGACTCCTTCGCTGAACGGTTAAGTCCTCCAAGAGTCCACAAGCAGCCTATTGATCCTTTGCACGTCCAAGAAGCCTCCACAACCCCAGTGTGTCCCGAACAACCTGATAATGATGGAAAAGATGCAAGAAACATGCAAAATACGAATGCAAAGTGATCTAGGACCTAAAATGCAACAAATGGTATGACTTAGCCTATAATGCAAGCTATATGCATGAAAACTACACTAAATGAGTGCTAAATATGCTAAATATGTATATATATCAAGGTGATGCCCGATGTAGAAGATCGATGTGAACTCCTAGATGCAAACAGTGATTCTTGAACCGTCGTATCTTTTAAACTACTGATCAGATTTTCCTGATTCAACCTCCCTTGGAAATCCTATTCGATCCTCTACTACTTCTATGAAGGACTCAAAGGCTGAATCGCTCTGGAAGACCTTCGTTTCGACCCATACATTTCATATCGACCTGCATATCGAGTAGATTTCTCTTAGCTTTGGTCGATACAGGACTTTGGTGCAGCCTAAAACCCGTCATCTTGGCCATTATTCTTGGTTCTTCATGTCCACATCATCAGCCATTCTCCAAGTGTCCTCTATAGCTCCAGTTAGACCTGAAAAAGACTCCAAATCATGCAAAATATACAATGCATATTCTAAAATCTAACATGTCTAATATGAATGCAAATGGAGCAAAACATGATGAATGAATGCATAAAAATAAACAAAACCTAAACTAAATGTATGCTAAAACATAGTAAATAATAAGGTTATCAGGGGAAGCGAACTGTGAGACGGTCAGACTAAATATGTAGAGACTCGCCCCCTCTATGTTACACATCCGGAGGAGTACGCCATTTGGCCGGAGGAGTTAGGTGATAAGGTCCTACCCTGACTGGGGCGTGCATCCGGGGGAGTACGATGCTTGCTCAAGATAGGAGGATAGGCGCTCCCGGAGGAACTTATAGCTTGGCCACTGGTGGACATCTCCCCAGAGGGATTTTACTTCTTATTTTATGGGGCACTAGACAAGAAGCCGTCATGCCCCCTCTCATCGGGGTCATGAGTGAGGTTATAGTCATATGTCACCATGGAGATCGACATAAGACAACGTCGCGGGTTAAGACACCAGCCCAAGGGCCAGAGCTGATGTTGTTGGACGGATAAATAGATGTTCGCAGGGCGCTAACGCAAGGGGGAGTCGCTACTCAAATGCAGCTGGTGCAAAGTAGGGGGTTTCCCGAGGGCGTTACCTCGACTCCCTTACTGCTTGGACAGTCTTCGCATTGTGCTTACGTGGAATTTTTTGGGTTTTGAGAATGTGCCTGTGACAAACCCCGAAGGGGAAGAGGTCAAGAAATTATCAGGAAGAGAAAGCATGTTTTTGGGAGGATTGTCGCACGGCCCGGTGGAGGGGACTAGCGGGGAGGACCCGTAGGTCTGAGAGGCCGGAGTCTTGGAATCCAGAAGGGGGTGGCCTGGAGGCGAGCAAGTCCGCAGGGGAGCATGCTCAGGATGCACACGGTCCCTGGGGGAGCTGCACGAGGTGAGCCACAGGGGCCTACCGGACCGGAGTCCTGAATTCCCTGAAGACTGGTGCCCTGAATCACAAGCAAGTCCGCAAGGGAGCATACTGAGAAAGGGGTTTCGAAGGAGTGTACGCGGATCGAGAGATGGATAATGGAGATGTACGAACGAGGAAGAATGTAAATGCGATGAGAGAGAGAAATTATACTGCTACCTGTATCGGGTGATCGCGCAATCATGCAGACAAGAGACCACACAATCATGCAAGCAAGAAATCAAACAATCATGCAAGCAAGAAATCAAACAATCGTGCAAGCAAGAAATCAAACAATCATGAAAGCAAGAAATGAAACAAACATGCAAGCAAGAAATCAAGGAATCTTGCAAGCAAGAAATCAAACAACCATGCAAGCAAGAATCAAGCCTTGGGGGTTGAGATCATCCCAGAGACAGTCACGTTTCGTCCACGGTCACGGGTTCCATAAAACCCGCCGTGGGACTTGAGGTGCCTGGGTGGTTACGTTTGACCCACAAGCATGACCCTCGTACAACCCGTCCTAGGAGCCAGTCTCGCCCGGGAGCGGATGGCAGTTTTTCTGTAGGGGCGCGAATTTCATACCGTCACGACTGTTCGTCAATCGATTTTCCTATGGCTTCGGTGGGAACGATGGTCTTTGTTTAGGCCTTCTTGAGCAGGCTTTTAACTTTAGTGAGTGTGATCCACGTGGCGGGCCTCTGGTGGTTCAAAGTGTAGCATGTCATGTCGCGCAGCGTGCGCCACTCCTCAAGAACCGCATGTTGCTTTTTCTGCTACGACAGGCTACCTTTCTCTCTCCGAATTAAATGCACGTCATCTCGGTTGCACGATTTGAGAGGCTAATTATTACAAAACTGCCATCGACTTTTGGCTTTCTCCGACCGACATGATTCCTCTTGCGTGTTGCTTTGATTTCTTCTTGCTCTATAAATTATGTGGAATCCACACCCATGGTCATTCCATCTCCAAAGCAATCCGCATACTATTTCTTCTTTGATTCTTTCCTTTTTCTGCCATTCATCCCTCATCTCGTTCAATTGAGATGTCGGCTTCAAGTTCGTCGTTCGGTGCATGGTGCACCTGTTTTTCATGGTTCGGCGGTGAGATTGAGAGCATTGCTCGAACACCTTCGGCGGACGTCCCTTCCGACCAGCCTCTATCTGTGTGCATGCCGGACTCCCGGGAGAGGGTCCTGAGGGTGAACGACCCTCCTTCTTCATGTCTTGCCCATATCTTTCTCGGCGAGGGGGATCAGGCGGACCGCCCACCGCGATATTGCATCGCGATCCATGACGACTACATCTTGTAAGGTTTCCTCGGCAGTCTTGCCCGGATGGTTGTCGATTTCTGCCGTCTCGTCAGCATCTGCCCCAGCCAGCTTCACCCTTCGACGTGGGGGCTCCTCTGCGCTTATCATGGATCATATCCGCATCCGCGGCTCCACAGTGGTGGTGTCATATCAGCTCTGCCTCCTGACTGCCGATATCCTCCGCTACACCTTGCACACCAGGGATGGGTGAGCCGCGGCCATCCATGGGGACCGGTCGAGTAGCTGCGACTGGCGCGAGCGATATTCTTTCTGGACGGTGCCACCGGATATCAACGTCCAGCTCACTTGGCGCCACGGGGGTAGGACCAGTAAGTGTCGCTTTCCTCTCGGGTTTTCTCTAACTGTTTGAATTGTCCTTTTAACCGGGGTGTCTACATTGTGTTATATCATGGTTTTTGCTGGTTTTTGACCATAATTTTATAGAGTCTTTTTGGTATTTTTCGAGTCCTATAGAGTCTTTGCAGGTCTAGGTTCAAATGGAGCATAATTGTGGATTTTAGAACCTTTTGGAGCTATACTGAAGTTGATGCATAAAGGACCAAGTCGGAGGGCATTTAGTATGTTTTCAAATACTGCACTGGAAATCCCGAGCTGACTCTCCCATCGGGGAGGCTTCGTTCCGGCCTTCGCGCCGGAGGTGTCTCACTGGGTCTCCCATGGTGAGAGTAACATGGAACCCACAGTTCTTCTCCCGTCCGCCCCGGACTCACCTTTATGGAGTCTAACTCCTCCTCCAGCAGCGAGGCCTTGAGGGAGGCGGATGCCCCTAAATACTTGGGGACTGTCAAGGCGTTCAGGACTGCACGGGCTGCTACTCTAGTCCCTGCCACGCCGAGCTCGCCAAAGGCAATGAGCATCTCCTCGAACTCGGAGCCGATGTTCATGCCTCCTTGGCTAACCATTCCCTCGACCCGAAAATCACCGGGTGACGGCTGACTGCCTCGGAGCTCACGCGCTCGCCGGACGCGGTAAGTTTTTTCTTGGGTCTTCCTCTCTTTTCGTTTCTTGGTTGTCGTTTTACCTGCTTCTTACTCACCTCTTCACTTTTGATAGAGCCAATGCTTGCATGAGAAGCTGGAGCACGAACTCCACGCGGCCGAGCACCGTGAACGTGGCCTTGCTGGTTGGGCCAAAGAGCTTCAGGCTGAATTTCTTGTGACCCGGGACCAACTCGTGGAAGCGCAGAATTCCGCTTGGGGGGAGGACCTGAGCGTGGAGATGGATCGCTTTGACATTGGCACTGACAGTTCAAGGTGTTGTCTGTATGTGTTTTGGAGATGTTTCTTGAGTGTCAAGTTTTCACAGTAGAGACTGGAAACCTTTTATGGCGAAAAATCCAATGTTGCAATCCTGCTTATTATCCTCAACGTGATGATGATGGGATATGCATCAATGGTGCTGTGTATTATACAGCGTTCGACTACGCACGTATGATCCATTTGATCTTTTGCTTTGATGTTCGGTCTGAGAAGTTTAGTTATATTAACATTGATCCACATTTGGAGACGATGCTAGGGTTGGCCTACTCCGTCCCTTGCATGATTCTGCTTTCCAACGGGTCTTGGAGGCTCGCAACTCAGTGGTGCAGACACTCCGCCAAACCCTCATGGTTTACCGAGGGTTCGCTCCCGGGGCCAAGACGGATCTGACGCTGATGGCGGCTGAGACTTTCACAAACAGACAGACGACGATCTGCATGCTCAGGCGGGAGCTCGAGGAGGAGCGTCGATGGAGCAGACCACGGGGGCCGGATGCTTCACGGGCAGCAGCGGGCGCTAGAGGCGCAGACCCTTCTTCACCAGGAGGATCTTCACGTTCGCTGGGTTTTAAAATTAAATTGTCTTTTCTTTTGGGGACTTTTATCCCTTGTAAATTTTAACTTCGAACCTGGACCCGTAGAAGATTTTGGGCCTGTTTCCCTTTTTTAATGCACTTCAATTTGCTTTGCATAACTTCGTGTTTTATGCACTTCTTTCGTATTTAGCTTCGTTTTAGTGGGTTTGACTTTTCGACTTTGGGGCCTATACGCGTGTTGGTCTTGGAGTCTTGAGTCTTATCGAGTTGAACTGTGGCTTGCAGGCCTTCTGTGTTTTTCACATAGTTGACCCGTGTGGAGTGCTTCCTCCGTGGAACCCTCGCTGGTGATCCCCCCTCCTTCTAGCGCTAACTGTTCGGGAGCAAAACTCGGGATGCCACGTGGGGGTGTGTAATTCGTCCGAGGAGTGGAGCTTGGCCTCCGAGTTTTGTCCTTTGGGAGAAAAGGCGATGAGTCGCTCCGGGGCGGAAGCTTGCTTGAGTCCTGGAGATATGGATGAGGTCAATGTAAGAGGTCCTGCAAACACTACACGAGAGGTCAATCGGGCCTCCGGGAAGACCGAAAGAGGGTTTCCCTCCCGAAGGTTCTACGACGCCTAAGTCAATGAATGTTCTTCCGGGAACAAGTACTCAGGACGGTGTTTCTACAAGTTTCGGTGAGAAGTCTCGTCTCGGGATCGAGACATTGATGTCACTACATATTGCATGCATTTTGCATACATATAAGTTAGCTTTTCATGCATTTACATCACACTTTAGGCTAGATTGCATCACTTTAGATCCTAGAGCATTCTTGCACCAGCATACGCATGTTCCTTGCATTTTGCATCATATTTAGGTTTTTTCTGGCTACTTTGGAGTCGTGGAGGTTCGTGGACGTGCTGAGGCTGTTGTGGAGGTTCGTGGAACATCAGATGTTTGCTAAGGACCAGAGATCGGAGAGCAGATCGAGCATGGCAAGTCCAAGGGAAATGATCGAGACGAGGATCGATTGGAGCAATCGATCAAGTGGTACGGACGTAAATGACGCCATGTAGAGCGAGAGCCGGATCGAGGCCACCACTCGATCCGACCGAAGATCGATACCAAGATCGGATGCAACACTCGATCCACCGAAGAAGATCGAGACCCAGATCGAGTAGAAGACACGATGTCCGAAAGTGATCGAGAGAGGCGCTCGATCCCGAAGTCGATCTCTGCCCTTTCAACCGTTTTTGGCCGCTAGCGAGGGAGGGGACCATCGAGCTGTTTTTCCCATTTTGGGAAGGCGGCGATGATCTTTTCCCACATACTTTTTCATTCTTATCTTTTTATGCTTTTTCTCTCTGGTTTTGGAGACAATCCGCCATTGTTAGACCTTGAGCTTGTTCTTGAATATTTTGAATCGTTTAAGTTTAATCCATCGTTCTTATGTTTATCGTTTCATTCTTCATGCTTTGCTTAGTTTATTTAATGTGTAGTGAGTAGTTTCATTTGGGTTTCGGGGTTGAGAGGATTCACGGGGTCGAAAAGGTTTTCAAAGCTTGGTGTTTTCTTGTTCTTAATGGCTTTCTTTTCTAAGATGTTGAGTTCTTAAGGCTTAAAGAGTCTCATGCCAAGATCTTTATGATCCGAGAGAGCTCTTACCTTGACAGGATCCAGAGATCTCTGAAAATCACATCTTAGAGGCTAGTTACTCTTTCCCAAAGGCCATGGTAGTTTAGAGGACTAGTTAAGCCGCGTGATTGTAATCTGTTTCCCTTGCCTCTCAATCTCTTTTTCCGCCAAACGCCATGGGTCTGGAGGAGAGAATGAGAGAGTGATCCATACCACACGCCATGGATGGGTCTTGTTTTCTTTTCAAGGCTTAGAGAATCTCACAGAGTGAGTAGATCTAGAGTTTTCAAACTAAGCTTGGACCTTTGAAACCCCTAACATGAATCTCGACCCTAGACCCTTCTTTCTTAGCATTCTTACATCTTCGTTAATCATTCGCTTGATATTCGTCGCATCCTGGTCATTAGTTTCTTCATACTTGCATTTTTAGACGAGATCGATCCAAACTGCTCGATCTAGTGGTCGATCCTGTGGTTGATCCACTAGTAAATTTTTGTTAATTCATAGCCTTGCATTTTAATTATTCTGTTTGTTCCTCGTGGTAGTTTAATCACTCTTGGTAATTTTAAAATAGTTTTGCATTCTATTTGGTCGTTGCATATAGTTTTTAGGATTTTCACAATATCACCTGTCATTCGCTTAGTGCTCTTGCATTCTCTTTGACCTTCTGATAGTGTCAGGTTTTACCCAAATAAAAACTACTGCAAGTGCACAGCAAAGCAGATGTAGTATAAGGGGTATCGAAATCCCAAGAGAGTAATGCTAACTACACTATCAATTATAGATTTGGACTAAGCTAAGCGAAATATGATGTATGTAATGCGAATGAATAATTAGAAATAAGCAAACGATGGTATGATATGTTCTAAGTTCAGGAAGACTAAAAGCGCTAAGCTAGGGTAATTCGCAGGTATGAATCCAAGAATGCAGAATGCAGGGAATCAGGAATGATTAAGAACCGTTTTTAAACATGAATCTCTAATGCATAACTAATCAATTCTCATTGCAGAAGTTATCTATACCTAGATCGCAGAGTTTCAAATCTCTTTGCAAACCCTAACAACCTAAGTATGCAGGAATGATCAGATTCAATTGTTTACAAAATTCCTAAGCCAAATCTCTTTGTACTAAGTTGTTTTGCTCATCAAATACTAGTTCAGGTTATGAATAATGCTCTCACATATATTTAACAACCTATGATTTTCGGATTCTTAGATGATGTGTCTCAGAAATTCGATTTTAAAGCAAGCAGAGATGAAAAACCATGAGATAATCCTAACAAATAGCGATTCTACACTCTTTTCATCAACCTTTGAAAAACCCTAACTTAACTAGCAGATTACTCAGACATGATTATGAGATCACAAAACATAACTGAATAAAATTGCATTAAGAGAAAGAGTAGAAAACAAAGGGGGTTCGAAATCTTCTCTAAAGAGTACAGGATTTGTCTCCCCAAAAAGCTCTGAATAAAATCTCTCTCTAGCTCTCTCAATTCTCAAAAACTAAGATTCCTGCCAACAGTGGCTGAAAAACCTAATATACAAGCTAAAACACGATCTGGGGCCTTTTTGTAAATATTAGAACTTTTGGGCCAAAACTGCAATTTCTTCCTAATCTTTTAAAAACAGGCCACGACCTCCTTCCTTGGTGGGTGACGAGCGTCACCAGCTTGGTGACGATCGTCACCATATGGCATACTTTCTTCTTCGAGCTAGGTACTTCGTGGCTTCAACTCAGAATGCTCCAAAAGGTTCCAATATCTCTAATTATGCTCCAGACATGCTTTAACCTGCAAAGACTCTTCTAGGACTCTAAAAAGACCAAAAAGACTCAATAAAAAGGACTTATATCATGGTTAAAAACCATAAAAACCATGATATATCAACTCCCCCAGACTTAGCTTTTGCTTGCCCTCAAGCAAACATCAGATAGAGTACAGGGTCGAGGTTTGAAAACAAGAAACAGTCAGTTAGTCATCAGAAACACCACACTAGTTTGAACTTTCGAATCCACATACCACATAGTCAACACAAGATCAAATTTCAGTCTAATTATCAAAAGCTTAGCAAATCTCTCAAGTCCAGTCCAAATCCCTTCAAGAAATCCGAAATTTCTACTATCAACTCCTTATTTTTATCTAAGTGTGAAGTCTCATCAAAGCTCTATCATCTTAATCACTTTACAGATTCTTTTCCCTTCCTAACAATTGAACAAATCAATCTCAACACAGCTCTCCTATTTTCTCTTCCCTTAATCTTTTTCCTTAGGATATTTTCGATTTTTCACTTCTTTTTCTCAACTTTTTCAGTCTAAGATATGGTGCTACTCAATACTTGTGTTCTTTGTGAGGAGACAGGTTCTTGAGTGAGTTCACTACTATTGTTCCTTGTGAGGAGACAGGGTCATGAATGCACCATTCTTTGAACTTAAACTTTTAAAAACTACATCAGGGAAGATCAAAGAGAGACTGTATTTTAACCTTATTTTCAGTGCTGAAAGAGAGAATCAAGATCAATAAGAATCAATCACCAAGACAAGAGGTTTAAAGTTCATTAAGGTGGAGCTAACAGCAAATTTTTCCAGATTCTCTAAGAACCTAAACCTTCATTGCTAGACTGATCTACCTATGACTTTCAACTTAGTGAGACTTGTAATCAACTACTATGGCAATGGTTCTTATCAGCAAAAACGTCCTATGGCTAGTTC
Organism: Thlaspi arvense; assembly: GCA_911865555.2. Classification (NCBI taxonomy): domain Eukaryota; kingdom Viridiplantae; phylum Streptophyta; class Magnoliopsida; order Brassicales; family Brassicaceae; genus Thlaspi; species Thlaspi arvense. The sequence goes on from OU466857.2 coordinate 48,975,433, forward strand.
CAAGAAAAACTGACAGTTTCAAAAATTTTGACTCTAGAAAAACAGGTTTTTGACTCAACTTTAAGACTCTATAAACATGACACAAAGCACACAACGTCAGTAACCACCTCCCCCAGACTTAAACAACACTGTCCCCAGTGTTATTAAGCCAAGAGTTGGTCAAAATGAAGCATGAGAACATGTAAAACCAAGGTGGAAAAGTGGTACCTCGCAAAGGACCTGGTGACGAGCGTCACCAGATTGGTGACAAGCGTCACTACTCTGAAACTTCAGAAATCGTCATGTTGGATGTTTAAATGCTATGCCATCATGTGTACTCCGAAGTCAAACTGTAAGAGCACTCAAAACACACATCAAAACATCCAAACAAAGCATAGTCCATGGTCCAACAAGTTCACAAGATATAATCCAAGCAAACTGAACAAAGTGACTCTTCTTCTTTTTTTTTTTTTTTTTTGATTTTTCTCATGTTTTTGGGTTTTTTTTTTAGCTATGTAATAGAAAACTAAACTAATATATGAAAAGAAAACTTACCAGTGGGTTGCCTCCCACTAAGCGCTTGTTTAAAGTCATTAGCTCGACTTTGAATGCTGCTCAGACAGCTGGTGGAACAGAAGGTGGCATTGAATGCCTTGGAGAAGAATGTCTCCTCATCCATGGTGGTTTGTAAGCAGTAGATGTATGAACACTTCTAAGGAAGTGAGGAACATCAGCAGGGTTGGTCGTGAGTGTGGGTGGGATATTTCGTTTTCCTGCAGAATCATCAAAAGAAACACCAAGCTTTCTACGAGAATCTCGTTGCTTGCATAAGTGTGAAGCAGCTTTTTCACCTTTTAAATTCTTATTGATTAGATTAGGAGGTTTGGAACTGGTTCCAGGAAGTGCATACCTTTGCTTAGTTGCAGGTTTCTGGGTTGTGGACTGTTGAATTTTCGGATTGGTAACATATGATGGACTTGTAGATGTAAAATCACGTTGCTGCTTTGTGTTCAGGTTGGTGACGAGCGTCACCAGGTCAGTGACGCTCGTCACTGACTCTACAGTTCGAGTTTCTGCAGTTGTCCTGCAATTCAGCTCTGCAAGTGTTGCTTCCATCACATACACGTCTTCCTCCAGCAACTTGGCATTCATTAGAACCTCTTTTTCAATCCCAGTCATGAAGATATGATCCTCACTGCAATCCTCAAACCCAACAGCTTCTGCAGAAGTTACAGATATTAGCTCTTCAACAGCCATCTTGCTCACTTGCCCACTTATATCTGATTCATTGACACACTCAGCAATAGTGTCTTCTGAATGCTCCATGACAGTCTCTTCATCTCTAGAAGTTCTTACAGAAAAGGTCTGACCATCAATGGTAGAACTCCCTCTTAACTTATCCATGTCAAAGGTCATGACAACATCACGAAGATCAAGCTCAATGTTCCCCCTTCTAACATCAATGATGGCTCCAGCAGTAGCTAAGAATGGTCTTCCCAGAATAAGAGGATCTTTAGGTTCTTCAGCATATTTCAGAACCACAAAATCTGTAGGAATTATGCAGCCTTCAATGTTAACATGAACATTCTCTAACATGCCTTCTGGGGTCCTTATGGATCGATCTGCTAGGATGAGAGAGATCCCAGCTGGCTTGAAATCAGTCATTCCAAGTCTAGCAGCAACAGAGAAAGGCATCAAGTTAATACTTGACCCTAGATCACATAGAGAGTGTGGAAAACGTCCTGCAGATATTGAGCAATCAAGCACAAAGGTCCCTGGATCAGATAGCTTCTCTGGAACTCTGCTTTGAGTGATGGTATTGACTTGTTCAGAAACAGTCACCTTCTTCTTCTTCTTTGGAACTGTGCCTAAGAGAATTGCACTGATGTCTCTGGTAAGCAATGCTCCTTCCTCAGGACTTACACCATTCACAACCATTCTCTTTACATACCTTCATAGAGCTGGTGAAAGCTTGACTGCATCAACAAGAGGGATCTCAAGCATCAGCTTGTCTATCATAGCTTTACATCTGGCTTCTTCTATCTCATGTTTAGACTTCCTAGGATGCTTGGGGAATGGTGTTTTGGGTTTATAGACACGTTCCTGGTCATAATTTGCAGTTACAGGCGAAGCAGCTTCGTTCTGGGGTGGGTGACGACCGTCACCAGGGGGGTGACGCTCGTCACTCACTTGTGACAACCCCCGATACCCTTGTAGGTTGGTGACGAGCGTCACTCCTCCTTGGTGACGCTCGTCACTCACCTCTGAGACAGAAAAATTTTCATCTTCAGACTCCATGAGTTGCACGATCTGTTCTGCACTCAACCTCTTTTTCTGCACTGTTTTAAGCTCCTTTTCATTCCTGACTATGATGGCATTAACCTGATGCTTGGGATTGATATCAGTCCTTCCAGGAAGGAATCCCTCTTGCCTTTGAACAGCTCCTGCAGTTTGAGCAACCTGCACATCAAGCTTCTTCATGTGAGAGTTCAGACTCTCAATTTTTTCCATTCAGGTCTTGATACAGCGAATCTAGCTTGCCATTGAAGTTCATTGTCATCTTCTGCTGTCCTTCAAGTACCTGCTCCAGCATAGCTTCCATTTTATTGTCTTGTGGAGGTGCAGTTTGGTAGGAAGAAGAACCAAAATTCCTGCTGTTTTGGTAAGGTTTCTCAACTTCAGTCTTCTGGAATGGGGGCTTAGGAGTGTAACCAGGCGTGCTCTGTCCTCCTGTAAAGGTACTCTGCTGATTATTGCTGTTGTAGCCTCTGTTCCATTGCTGATTTCCAAACCTTTGGCTCTGAAAACCCCCTCCATTGATGAAATTAACATCTTTCTGCTCAAATTCTTCAGGATTTTCGAAACTCTCCACTTCTGCAGCAAACTGAACTGACTTCTTTCCCACCAGAAGGCTGTGCATGCTGTCTAACTTAGCCTTAACTTCAGCTATTTTGTTTCCATCATCCAAACCAGCCTGCTACTTTCTCTGAAAATCTGCATTCTTAGTGCTGTTACTGCATGCCAAGTTTTCAATCAATCTTACAGCTTCTTCTGGTCTGTTGGTGTTGAAGTTTCCTGCACTTGCTGCATCCAGCGCCATCTGGTACTTCCAGTCAATGCTTCTGAAGAAGATACCAAGCAGTTGCACCTGATTGAAACCATGATGAGGACAGTCCCTTTGATAAGACTTAAACCTGATCCAAGAAGCCTTAAAAGCTTCAGTAGGGCCTTGTGTAAAGGAAGCAATTTTCGTCCTCATGTCCTCTGACCTTGCATCATCATAGAAGTTATTCAGAAAGGCATTCTTGGTGTCTTCCCAAGTGGTCAATGAAGCAGGTTCCAGTTGCTTCAGCCAATATGCAGCTTCTCCTCCAAGAGAGTAAGGAAAAAGCTTGCAGAACAGGAAATCATTGCTGACTCCATTAGCTTTGACACTGGAAGCTAAATCCGCAAACCTCTCTATGTGATCCATAGGATGCTCATGAGGTAAACCATGGAAGGGATGCTGACCAACCAGCTGATAGTAGACTGGTTTAACCTCAAAATCGTTCCTCTGGAAGGCAGGAGGTCGGATTGCAGCTCTGTTGGCATAGAACTGATCAGGTCTGTTGTAGTCACCTAGAGTCCTCTGAACAAAATGCCCAGCAGCGTTATTGACAGCAGCAGGGACCCCCACGTTCTCAGCCACTTGCTGAACCTGCTGTTCAACAGTGACATTCCCCTCTTGATCAATTCTCTGCCCCTCTTTGTTCCTCCTGTTTCCTTCCCTGTCAACCAAGTGACCTTCTGCATCTTCAACCAAGATAAGTGGAGCGACCATTGTAGATTGCTTCTTAGCTTTCCTGTTAGTTCTCTCCAACCTAGCAAGCTCGTCGATGCTCAAAGTCACAAGCTCCTTCTCTTTGTTGCTTCTGGTTCTGCGATTAGGCATACACCTGAAACAGGAACAAAGAAAAGTAGCTGAAAATCAGTAAACAAATAAAAACTTAGACAAAATCCTAATACTAAAAATCGATAGGCAGCTATTACTCCCCGGCAACGGCGCCAAAAACTTGATAGGGTCAGGTTTTACCCAAATAAAAACTACTGCAAGTGCACAGCAAAGCAGATGTAGTATAAGGGGTATCGAAATCCCAAGAGTGTAATGCTAACTACACTATCAATTATAGATTTGGACTAAGCTAAGCGAAATATGATGTATGTAATGCAAATGAATAATTAGAAATAAGCAAACGATGGTATGATATGTTCTAAGTTCAGGAAGACTAAAAGCGCTAAGCTAGGGTAATTCGCAGGTATGAATCCAAGAATGCAGAATGCAGGGAATCAGGAATGATTAAGAACTGTTTTTAAACATGAATCTCAAATGCATAACTAATCAATTCTCATTGCAGAAGTTATCTATACCTAGATCGCAGAGTTTCAAATCTCTTTGCAAACCCTAACAACCTAAGTATGCAGGAATGATCAGATTCAATTGTTTACAAAACTCCTAAGCCAAATCTCTTTGTACTAAGTTGTTTTTCTCATCAAATACTAGTTCAGGTTATGAATAATGCTCTCACATATATTTAACAACCTATGATTTTCGGATTCCTAGATGATGTGTCTCAGAAATTCGATTTTAAAGCAAGCAGAGATGAAAAACCATGAGATAATCCTAACAAATAGCGATTCTACACTCTTTTCATCAACCTTTGAAAAACCCTAACTTAACTAGCAGATTACTCAGACATGATTATGAGATCACAAAACATAACTGAATAAAATTGCATTAAGAGAAAGAGTAGAAAACAAAGGGGGTTCGAAATCTTCTCTAAAGAGTACAGGATTTGTCTCCCCAAAAAGCTCTGAATAAAATCTCTCTCTAGCTCTCTCAATTCTCAAAAACTAAGATTCCTGCCAACAGTGGCTGAAAAACCTAATATACAAGCTAAAACACGATCTGGGGCCTTTTTGCAAATATTGGAACTTTTGGGCCAAAACTGCAATTTCTTCCCAATCTTTTAAAAACAGGCCACGACCTCCTTCCTTGGTGGGTGACGAGCGTCACCAGCTTGGTGACGATCGTCACCATATGGCATACTTTCTTCTTCGAGCTAGGTACTTCGTGGCTTCAACTCAGAATGCTCCAAAAGGTTCCAATATCTCTAATTATGCTCCAGACATGCTTTAACCTGCAAAGACTCTTCTAGGACTCTAAAAAGACCAAAAAGACTCAATAAAAAGGACTTATATCATGGTTAAAAACCATAAAAACCATGATATATCACCTTCCTAGCTCCTAGAAATGGATTGACTCTCACTTGCATACTGTAATACAACCTAAGTGTTGCATTTGAGTTTTGATAGCCTCATTGCATCCTCACCCTTGCAAGAAAGTTGTTATCAAATGGCGCCGTTGCCGGGGAGACAACCATCTACTTCAACCCTTGGACAACATCCATCAACTTGGTCATTCACGGCAAAGAAGAGTACGAGAACAAGCTAGAGCTTTTGAGGAGATTGTTCAGCATGGTTTGGTTGACTTTGAAGCTATGGCTGAACACGAGCATCCAGAGGGACCTTCTCCAGCTCACGGGGCAGTGGGAAGGGGCAATGGAAACCCCCAACACGCGGCTAGACCCCCAAGGATCATAGGAGCCGGAGATGCTCCCAATAGTCATCACAATAGGTTTGGGATCACTCCTCCTCCTGTACAAAACAACAACTTCGAGTTTAAGCCAGGTTTCATCTCCATGGTGCAAAACAACAAGTTCCACGGCTTAGCAATGGAAGATCCCTTGGAGCACCTCGACAATTTCGAGCAAGTATGTGGGATGATCAAGATAAACGGCATATCCGAAGATGCTTTCAAGCTGCGTCTCTTTCCATTCTCTCTTGGAGACAAGGCTAGACATTGGGAGAAAACACTTCTCCAAGGCACCATCACTTCATAAGCCGAGTGTAAGAAGGCTTTCCTCTCAAAGTTCTTCTCTAGCACCAGAACGGCAAGGCTAAGAAGCGAGATCAGCGGCTTCACGCAAAGGAATAATGAGACTTTCAATGAAGCCATGGAACGATTCAAGGACTATACTATCCAATGTCCTCACCACGGCTTCAGCGAAGAGACTCTTCTAAGCACTATCTACCGCGGAGCTTCACCAAAGATCAGGTTGTTGCTTGACACGGCCAGTAAGGGGAACTTCCTTGGTCAAGAGGTAGAAGAAGGCATGGAGCTGATTGAGAACTTAGCACTAAGTGACGGCAACTATGCTGAAGATTATGACTGTGCACCACGAGGTTCTGAGCTAGAGTCTCACAAAAAAGAGTTGAAATCATTACACGAGAAGACTGACAAGTTGGTTTTTGGCAAATCAGAAGCATATTCACTTTGTTGGTGAAGCGGATGAGAGCCAAGAGGAGCTTGAGTTGAGCCAAGAAGAAGCCAATTGGGTGCCGGGTCAAAACAACTACAAAACTCAAGGCTATTCACAAGGTTACAACCGGAACAACAATCTCTTATACCGCAGCACCAATGTAGCAAACCCTAAGGATCAAGTGTACCCTGCTCAGCAAGCAAAGCCTTTCGTACCATACGATAAAGGTTTTCAGCCGAGTGGTGGCTTCCAAGGGCAAGGGCAGAACAACTTCCACGGGCAACAGCAAGGAAACAAGGGTTATACGCCAATGTACCCTCCCGGCTTTGTACCTCAGCAACAACCGATGCAACAACAAGTTGATCCTGTCCAAGCTATGTTCCAACAACTGATTCAAGGGCAAGCCTCTACAAACCAGAAGTTTGCCGAAATGAACACTCGTCTAGACTCGTCTCTCACTGACTTCTCTACTCAGATCACCAACTTAAACAACAAGATCAAGCAGCTAGAGAAGGGGAAGGCGAGTACAAGTGGTCAAAATACCCTACCGGGCAAGTGTGAGCAGAGTCCTAAGGAATATACCAACGCCATCACGTTAAGAAGCGGAAAGGAGCTTGTACCTACGGCTACTCCTAAGAACAACGAGGACGTTGTAATTCAAGAGGGGGAGGGTAAGCTTTCAGCTGATGATGAGATCAACTTTGACAATGTCTGGATTCAAGGGCCAAGAAGAGGAGACAAAGCGGTTGTTGAGAAGAAAGCGGAGCAAACTACTAAGGAGAAGGATGCTTATGTACCTCCACTGTATGTACCTAAGCTGCCTTTTCCTGGCCGTTTCAAGAAGCAACTCATAGAGAAGCATAGAGTCTTGTTTAAGAAGCATCTTAAGGACGTAGAGATCAAGCTACCTCTCGTGGACTGCCTTGCAATGATGCCTAAATGCGCCAAATTCTTCAAAGACACTCTCGTGAAGAAGAGTAAGGAAAGTAAGGAAGTGCTTGTTCTAAGTGAGGAGTGTAGTGCTGTGATACACAAGGAAATAGTCCCTAAGAAGTTGGGAGACCCTGGAAGCTTCACTATACCCTGTGCTTTAGGTCTTTTGGAGTTCAAGAGTTGCCTTTGTGATCTCGGAGCTAGCATAAATCTGATGCCTCATTCCGTGGCAAAGAAACTCGGCTTTACCCGTTTCAAGGACTGTAGAATCTCGTTGGTACTAGCTGACAGGAGTGTGAGGTTACCCGTGGGATTGCTTGAGGACTTGCCAGTGAAGATCAGTGGAGTGAACGTGCCTACAGACTTCGTTGTGTTAAAATTGGATGAAGAGCCAAAGGATCCACTCATTCTCGGTAGACCTTTCTTAGCTACCGTCGGAGTCATAATAGACGTCAAGAACGGGAAGATTGCCTTGCACTTGGGTAAAGATATAAGGCTAGACTTCGATATCAATGAGGTTTTGAAGAATCCTACGATAGAAGGGCAAGCTTTCTACATTGATACGTTGGATGCTTTAGCGGATGAGTTGCTGGAAGAGCTGGCTCAGGAAGATCATTTGAAGCTGGCACTGACTAAGGAGCCAGGAGAGTTTGGTTATGTGGATCAGAGGACTCAGGAGTACGTCAACTTGCTTGATTCGAGGAAAGTTGTGCTTGAAGATGTAGGCGTTTGCCGAGAGATCGACTCCAAGATCGATGACATTACTCGATCCAGGAGTCAAATCGGCAAGACAATCGAGAGCACAACTCGATCCGGTGCAGCAATCGACAGTCAGATCGAGCAAGGTGTTCGATCGAGGAAAACAATCGAGTCCGAGATCGAGAAAGGTCTTCCGATCAATTTGGGGTCTAATCTGGAGATCGACTCAGCGTCTCGATCCCTTACTCGATCCACATTAAATCGAGTGAGTGAATCGAGCGAAACTGCTCGATCTAGACGACATCGAGAGCAAGATCGACCTGATGACTCGATTTCAGAAGGGATAGCGGTTGGAGAAAGCAGCCTCAAGGGCCATGTCTCGGGTTCTAAGGAAGGTTCTAAGAAGGAGAACAACAGCAACAGCCACGAGGATGATTGGAGCGAGCTGTTAGCCCCAAAGGTGGACCTTAAGGAGCTCCCAAAAGGGCTAAGGTATGCTTTCTTAGGGCTTAACGAAACCTATCCTGTGATTGTGAATGAAAACTTGAGTGATGATGAGTTGCAATCACTCTTAAATGAGTTGAGAAAGTATAGAAAGGCCATTGGGTACTCTCTAAGTGACATCAAGGGCCTTTCACCAATGCTTTGCACTCATAGGATTCATTTGGATAATGAGAACGCCTCTTCTATAGAACATCTGAGGCGTTTGAATCCAAATTTGAAAGAGGTTGTTAAGAAGGAGATTCTTAAGCTTTTAGAGGCTGATGTGATCTATCCCATAAGTGACAGCACGTGGGTTTCTCCCGTACACGTGGTGCCTAAGAAAGGAGGGATCACGGTCGTTAAGAATGACAAAGATGAGCTTATACCTACTAGGACTATTACTGGACACCGTATGTGTATTAACTATAGGAACTTTAATCTTGCTACTAGAAAGGATCATATTCCCTTGTCTTTTATTGATAAAATGCTTGAAAGACTTGCTAATCACCCCTACTATTGCTTTCTTGATGGATATAGTGGATTTTTCCAAATACCAATCCATCCCAACGATCAGGAGAAGACGACCTTTACATGCCCTTATGGTACCTTCGCGTATCGAAGGATGCCATTCGGGTTGTGTAACGCACCGGCTACGTTTCAGCGGTGTATGATGTCGATCTTCTCCGATCTAATAGAAGAGATGGTAGATGTGTTTATGGATGACTTCTCGGTCTATGGTGCATCCTTTTCTGCGTGTTTGTTGAATCTTTGCAGGGTTTTAAAGCGTTGTGAGGAGACCAACTTGGTGCTCAACTGGGAAAAATGCCACTTCATGGTTAAGGAGGGGATCGTGCTTGGACATAAGATATCAAAGAAGGGTACTGAAGTCGACAAATCAAAGATTGATGTGATGACAAGCCTTGAGCCGCCAGCTAACGTCAAAGGGGTGAGAAGCTTCTTGGGACACGCAGGCTTCTACATGCACTTCATTAAAGACTTTGATAAGCATTTTTTTTGCAAGGGTGAGTATGCAATGAGGCTATCAAACTCAAATGCAAGACAGGATGTAGCACAGTATGCAAGAGAGAGTCAATCCACACCTAGGATGATAGAAAATGCAAAGAGAATGCAAGGGCTATGCAAATCTAAGCGAAACAAGATAGGTTTTGAGAAAATCCCTAAAAACTAGATGCATTAACTAAATGGAATGCAAATCTATTTTAATATTACCAGGATTGATCAAACTACCATGAAGAACAAACAGAATAATTAAAGGACAAAGCTACGAATTACTAAAATTCGACTAGTGGATCGACCATGGGATCGACCACTAGATCGAGCAATAACGATCGATCTCGTCTAAAAATGCAAGAATAGTAAAACTAACGACCAGGATGCTATCAAAGATCAAGCGAATGACGAGAAAAGATGTAAAGATGCTAAAAGAGAGGGCCTAGGGTCGAAATTCATGGTCAGGGGTTTCAAAGGCCCGAACTTGGGTTGAAAACCTTAAATCGACTGACTTTGTGAGAATCTCTAAGCCTCTCGGATCATAAAGCTCTTGGCGTGAGAGTCTTTAAGCTTTGAGAACTCGACACCCTAGAACAGATAGCCATTAAAACGCTAGAAAACCCCAAGATCGAAACCTTTTTTACCCCTAAAATCCTCTCAACCCCGAACCCAAATGAACTACTCACTACACATAAGATAAATCAAGCTAAGCATGGAGAAAGAAATGATGAACATAAAAAGAAAACTAGATTAAACTCAAACGATTCGATTACAAAAGCAAGAAAAACTCAAGGTTCCACAATGGTGGATTATCTCCAAAACCGGAGAGAAAAGCATAAAAAAGATAAAAATGAAAAGTTGTGTGGGAAAAAGACGTCGCCGCCTTCCCAAAATGGCGAAAACAACCCGATGGTCCCCCCCCCCTCGCTAGCGGCCAAAAGCGGTTGAAAGGACAGAGATCGACCTTGGGATCGAGCGGCTCTCTCGATCATCTTCGGACATCGTGTCTTCAACTCGATCTGGGTCTCGATCATCTTCGGCGGATCGAGCATTGCATCCGATCTTGGTATCGATCTTCGGTTGGATCGAGTGGTGGACTCGATCCGGCTCTCGCTCTGCATGGCGTCATTTACGTCCATACCGTTTGATCGATTGCTTCACTCGATCTTTGTCTCGATCATTTTCCTTGGATCGCCTGGTCTTCTCGATCTTCTGGTCGATCTCATCCTAGATCGACCTGCCATGCTCGATCTGTTCCCCGATCTCTGGTCCTTAGCAAACATCCGAGCTTCCACGAACCGCCACAACAGCTTCAGCATGTCCACGAACCTCCACGACTCCAAAGTAGCCAGAAACAACCTTAATGTGATGCAAGATGCAAGGAACATGCGTATGCTGGTGCAAGAATGCTCTAGGACTCTAAGTGATGCAATCTAATCTAAAATGTTATGTAAATGCATGAAAAGCTAACTAATGTGTATGCAAAATGTATGTAATATGCAGTAACATCAGACTTCTCTAAGATTGCACGCCCTCTCACTCGGCTGTTGTGCAAGGAGGCTGAATTCGTCTTTGATGAGGAGTGCTTGCAAGCTTTCGTGACCATCAAGGAGGCCCTAGTATCCGCGCCCATAGTGCAAGCACCAGACTGGACTCTGCCTTTCGAGATTATGTGTGATGCTAGTTACTATGCCATGGAGGCTGTTCTAGGCCAAAGGAAGGATAAGAAGCTGCACGTGATATACTATGCTTCAAGAACCTTGGATGACACACAAACGAGGTACACCACTACTGAGAAGGAGCTATTGGCGGTTGTATTCGCCTTTGAGAAGTTCAGAGCTTACCTCGTGGGTTCCAAGACCATAGTCTACACGGATCACGCGGCTTTACGCTATATCTATTCCAAGAAGGACACTAAGCCGAGGCTTTTGAGATGGATCCTCTTACTTCAGGAGTTTGACATGGAGATCAAAGACAAGAAAGGAATAGAGAACGGCGTTGCTGACCATCTCTCTCGGTTAAGGATCAACGAATCTCTTCCTTTGGACGATTCTCTCCCCGAGGAACAACTCATGGCAATCACTACGGCTGTTTGTGGAAGCTTAGAGGGGCAGTTTGAGGAAGTTCTGAGCTTCAAGGAGGATATTGTGAACTACTTGGCATGTGGTGAGGAGCCGTCGCATCTTGACAACTACCATAGGAAGAAGCTCATGAGAGACGTGAGCCACTATTATTGGGATGATCCCTACTTGTACAAGAGAGGCGTAGACAGTTTATACCGGAGGTGTGTTACAAAGGAAGAAGCCAAGGACATTCTCTTTCACTGCCATAGCTCTTCCTACGGAGGACACTTTGCTTCGTTCAAGACTGCTACGAAAGTGTTGCAAGCTGGTTTCTGGTGGCCGTCTATCTTCAAGGACACACACGAGTTTGTGAAGAGCTGTGAGGCGTGTCAACGAGCAGGGAATATCACTAAGAGGAACGAGATGCCTCAAGTTCCTATCTTCGAGGTAGATGTCTTTGACGCGTGGGGCATAGACTTCATGGGACCGTTCCCTTCATCATACGGCAACAAGTACATACTAGTGGCTGTTGACTACGTCTCTAAGTGGGTTGAGGCCATTGCTTCCCCAACAAACGACACTAAGGTCGTGATCAAGCTCTTTAAGAGCATTATTTTCCCGAGGTTTGGAGTTCCCAAGGTGGTGATAAGCGACGGAGGGAGCCATTTCATCAATAAGTTGTTTGAAAATCTGCTAAAGAAGTATGGTGTGAAGCATAAGGTAGCTACGCCTTACCATCCTCAAACGAGTGGCCAAGTGGAGGTCTCTTACCGTCAGATCAAGGCGATACTCGAGAGAACAGTTGGGACTACTCGGAAGGACTGGGCTATGAAGTTAGATGACGCTTTGTGGGCGTACCGGACTGCCTTCAAGACGCCTATTGGTACCACTCCCTTCACTCTTCTCTACGGTAAAGTCTGTCACCTTCCTGTTGAGCTGGAGCATAGGGCGTTGTGGGCTGTGAAGTGGCTGAATTTTGATCTGGAGATGGCTCAGGAGAAGCATTTGATCCAACTGCACGAGCTTGATGAGCTAAGGCTGGATGCCTACGAAAGCGCTCGGATCTACAAGGAGCGTACCAAGGCTGCTCATGACAAGAAGCTGGTACGTAAGGAGCTTAAGGAAGGGAGTTTGGTGCTGCTTTACAACTCAGGCTCAAGCTCTTTCCAGGAAAGCTGAAGTCACAGTGGAGCGGTCCGTATGAAATCAAGGAAGTACTACCTTACGGGGCTGTCACGTTGGTCGGCAAGAGTGGAGATGCATTCACAGTGAACAGGCACAGAGTTAAGCCGTACATGGCGAGTGCATTTGACAAGGAGAGCACCTCAATGCTTCTCCAAGACCCACCATCTGCCTAAACCAAGTAAAGTCTAGCTAAAGACGTTAAAGAAAGCGCATTTGGGAGGCACTCCCATGTCTATATAGTACATATTTTTACTTTATTTCTTTTTCCAGTTTTATGTTTTTGTCTTGTGAGTGTGTAGGAAAAAGTATGGGAGACGCAAGCCTTGATCCGAGTTCCAAAAGGAGTAAGAAAGGGGCGTATATAAGCTAGAGATTGAGTGCTAGATCGACTCATCCTGGCTCGATCTTTGCTAGATCGAGCTAGTGAATCGAGAGGAGGCAGTCGATCTAGACGAGATCGAGTAGACTGATCGAGTGAAGAACTCGATCTAAAATGTCTCGGGAAATTCTTGGAGTTTAGATCGATCGATCCAAAAATGGATCGACCAATCTATTTTCTCTCGGGAAAAGCCCCTCATAGACAGATCGATTAGTCAACTCGATCCACCACTCGATCCAAGCTGAATCGACCCCTGAATCGATAGCATGACTCGATCACGGGGACATAGTCCCGATTTCAAAAACTCAAGGAACGAGAGAGCCAATCGATCCACCACTCGATTCCAATCGAATCGTGTCCCAAATCGAGTGACCCTCTCGATCCAAGCCATTATGGGCATGAGATCGAGTCCTAGATCGACCAAAGGGACTCGATCTCGTGCAGAGGTAACATTTCCTCTTCCCTCTCTCATTCTTTCCCTCCACTTTTTAAATTCAAATCTCGGTCAAGGCAGGAATCTTTGACCCTGAAAAATGTGCCTTGACCGAGACTTTTGTCAGAAACCACTTTTTGCACCCATAGTTTTGTTTTTGTTAGCCTTTAAATGTTTTCAACAACTTCTCACTCTCTCATCTCTGCTATTATTGAACTTTTAAGCAAAGAGAGTGAGAGTTATTTGTTTCTAAAGGCTAGCAAGCTTCTTTAACAATCTTTGCAAAAGGTATTTTCGGATTTTTGAGAAAATCTTTTAGAAAATCTCCCTTTATTTCGCAATTGATTGTTTTAGATGTCAGGGCGGTTTCAAATTTTTAAAATTTAGCTCATTAATAGGAAAAATTCTGGATTTTCTAGTATCTCTAGATTTGATTCTCTATTATTCTGCTATATTTTTTATAAATTCCCCAAAATTCTAGGGTATTAGCTATCGACTTTCTTCCTTGCTTCTCTCTTTCTCTCAAAATATCGCATATTTGCTCGTAGCTTTGCTTGAGAACTTTGCTTCAGGAACAATGGCCCCCAAGAGAACGAGAGCAGAGACAGCACAAGAGGGAGAAGGTCAGGAAGTGGCTGCTCAAGAGAGGGTTCAATGGTGTAAGGACGAGAAGAGGGATAAGAAGCGGCTGGAAAGGCTTCGGTTCGAGCCTACTAAGTTTGCAGACCGGGAGCTGCTGTTCAAGCTAGGGATCCTTGGAGATTTCGACCAACTCCTCAAGAACATTGGCCTAAGATGTCTGTCACTAATGGATTGCCCAACCATTCCAGAAGTGACAATAGACTTCCTTGCCACGTTGGAGTTTCGTTACGAGAACCCTAGCGCCCCCGTTCCTTCACAAGGCCGTCACTCTTTCAAGGTTGGACGTCAAGCCTTCAGCCTCTCAATCCCCGAGCTGTGTCAAGCATATGGTCTCAACGCAGCCACCACCAAGATCGAGTTTCCCTCCTTCACGCGAGCAAACGATTTTTGGGACCTGATCAGCAACGAAGACTACAAGGCCAACACCGCCAAAATCAAGAGAGTGAGAAGCCCGGTGCTGAGGTACACCTTGAAGCTGATCGCCAACACATTCAGCAGAAGGTCAGTTGCTCCCACGGTCACGAAGACCGAGATTTGCTTCTTGTTCCAAGGCGTGAAGCATTTGTTGTGTGATCCGGCGGAGAATGAAGAGCCTATGGAGGATGAACTCGACAACGAGGTGAACTATGGATGCGTACTTGCCGCCTCTTTGGTGAAGTACAAGGCTTATGCCTTGCAGTGTAAGGCAAGCTCTTCTTTCATTGGCGGCTTCCTCACTCTATTCATACAAGCCAGCGTACCTATACACGATTTCACACCCATCCCGGCTGGAGCTTTCATGGATGAGGTCTACATGAGGAATACCGACAGCTTGGGAAGCACGCCAGCAGAAGGGTTCTACGCTTATCTTTTCATCGACGATGAAAACGAGAAGAGAGTATGCATCCTACCAAACAAGGACGAGACCGAACTGCTTGGTGTTGGGAACATCGAGTTCTTGCCAACCGTAGTGGAGTGCTTTGCTCCTCTAGGAGGAACTCCTGCCCCAGCAATTGCTCCTCGTCAAAGGTCTGAGTCCCCAGCCACGGAAGATGAGATGCATGAGGCTTATACCCTTCCCAAGATAGACTTTGAGCCGAGAACCAAAACGGAGAAGTTCCTAGCATCTGTTGTGGAGATGCAAAGGAAAATTAACAAATGGCAAGGCAAAATGCTCAAGAAACTTACCAAGAAGGTCAAATCGCTTCAAGGAGGCTCGCCTAAGCAAGCTGCAAGTCAG
The DNA here is from genome assembly GCA_911865555.2 of Thlaspi arvense. Classification (NCBI taxonomy): domain Eukaryota; kingdom Viridiplantae; phylum Streptophyta; class Magnoliopsida; order Brassicales; family Brassicaceae; genus Thlaspi; species Thlaspi arvense. The sequence goes on from OU466857.2 coordinate 48,990,818, forward strand.
GAGGTTCAACAACCCGAGAAGAGGAGACTTTCAACCGGTGGAGTTGTCATCCGTGAGACTCAAGGCAGCAACATTCAACCGGCGCGTCTCTCTCTTCAAGAGCCAGGCTCCAAAGGCAAGTCGTAGCATCTAGCTCCTCTGGAACATCCTCAAGTTCCAGCCGAGACTAGACCCGAGGTAACAACCTTCTTCCATTGTACATACCGCTCATGTTTGCTTCTTTTTGCTTTATGTTTTGGTGCTCCTTCGAATTTGTTTGCCACCGGGACGGTGTCAAGCAAGTTTGGGGGAGTATGTGTGTGGTTTGACGTGTTTGTTCTGATCTTATTTTCCCTTTAGCATCCTTGAGTCTTCATTGCATGAAAAATTGGTAAAATTTTTAAAATTTTTTCAAAGATTCAAGTAGTTGCATTCATCTCGTTAAGCATTTTAGGATTGAGTCTAGAATTTTTAAAGCATCTAGGTTGTTCACATTTGCATAAGGGGTTAGAGTTTTAAAAAGGTGTTTTAAACTCATGAATTGTTTCAATGCCCTAGTTAGTAGTTCTCTGATGCTTTGCTCATACTTTGAAAGTAAGTTCTTACCATGCTTGGATCACTTGCTATGATTTTCGTGACTTGAATTTAACTCTCATGATTTGAAACTTGCTATAATAAGTGAAAACCTTAATCTGAAATTTCAATTATCATCCTTATGCATTTGAAAATGAACACATGAATTTTAAAATATTTAGGCTCTCTTCTTCCTTCTACCACTTTTTGTGAGCCTAAGTAGAACTCCCACCTTGACCCTTACCTTTCTTTGAAGCCAAGTTTTCGTGTGTGACATCATTGTGAGGCATTTTTCCGGTTTGAACTTAGCATAAAGTGTTAGGTTTAGGCGATATGATTAGGTTCTCATATGTTTGCTAGCTTTGCATTTTGAAGCTAGACTTAGGCTTAGAATAAGTTTGGGGGTTTAAGGGGTTGTTTTCATGTTTCTATGCTCTCGGTTTCCAAAGAGTTTGGTGTTTGAAATAAGGAAAAAGGTTTTAAGTGAAAGGTTTGTGTTTAAAAACTTTTTATGCTCTAATAATTTCAGAAGGTAGCTCTCTCAAAAAAAAAAAAAAAAAAAAAAAAAAAAGAGCCTAAGTGCCAAAAAAAAAGAAAAAAAAAGAAAAAAAATAATATATAAATATAAATAAACAGAAAGCTACCAATAAGATATATGTAAAGAGCAAATTATTTTCAACCTTTTCACTAGCCTAAAGAGTTAAAAATGCTTTCTGTTTTGAATTGGGGAATGCTAAGCTTTTCCTTTGAGAAAATGGTAGATTCTACGTGGTGAGTGAGCTTAAAAGATGGTAAATGAGAGAGGTTTAGGATCATTGTTAGTTTACATGGGTAGATGAGAATCTGATCATGTATGCATCAATTGCCTTCACCTTTAGCAATATGCATAAAGTTCTTGCCATTTTTTTTTAGAGAAACCTTTGTTTTAAATAAAAACCCTTTTCGAATGAGATCATTCTATGCTCATAGCCTGCACCCTTAGCCAAATGTGTTCTGCTTTAAAGTGCATAAGTTTGATTCATGGTTCGGTCTTTAATGAATGTTAAAGGATGAGTTTCTTTGATTGTTAGGAATAGGAGAGTCATGATCTGAATTTCTTTGTGTGATGAGTATGGCTAAGTTCTTTGGAGTATGAGTGTGTGCATTGCATTTTAGAACTAGTAACTAGGACATTGAGATTGATTCATTTGAAAGGCACCTTTGCAAAAAGCTTAAAACCCCCGTTTGTTTTAAAACCTCTCTTCCTTTCTTATTTTCTATTGGTTGAGGGCAAGCAAGAAGTAAGTTTGGGGGAATTGATGTCACTACATATTGCATGTATTTTGCATACATATAAGTTAGCTTTTCATGCATTTACATCACACTTTAGGCTAGATTGCATCACTTTAGATCCTAGAGCATTCTTGCACCAGCATACGCATGTTCCTTGCATTTTGCATCATATTCAGGTTGTTTCTGGCTACTTTGGAGTCGTGGAGGTTCGTGGACGTGCTGAGGCTGTTGTGGAGGTTCGTGGAACGTCGGATGTTTGCTAAGGACCAGAGATCGGGGAGCAGATCGATCATGGCAGGTCGATCTAGATGAGATCAACCAGAAGATCGAGAAGCCCAGGCGATCCAAGGGAAATGGTCGAGACGAAGATCGAGTGGAGCAATCGATCAAGTGGTACGAACGTAAATGACGCCATGCAGAGCGAGAGCCGGATCGAGTCCACCACTCGATCCGACCGAAGATCGATACCAAGATCGGATGCAACACTCGATCCACCGAAGAAGATCGAGACCCAGATCGAGTAGAAGACACGATGTCCGAAAGTGATCGAGAGAGCCGCTCGATCCCGAAGTCGATCTCTGTCCTTTCAACCGTTTTTGGCCGCTAGCGAGGGGGGACCATCGAGCTGTTTTTCCCATTTTGGGAAGGCGGCGATGATCTTTTCCCACATACTTTTTCATTCTTATCTTTTTATGCTTTTTCTCTCTGGTTTTGGAGACGATCCATCATTGTTAGACCTTGAGCTTGTTCTTGAATATTTTGAATCGTTTAAGTTTAATCCATCGTTTTTATATTTATCGTTTCATTCCTCATGCTTTGCTTAGTTTATTTAATGTGTAGTGAGTAGTTTCATTTGGGTTTCGGGGTTGAGAGGATTCACGGGGTGGAAAAGGTTTTCAAAGCCTGGTGTTTTCTTGTTTTTAATGGCTTTCTTTTCTAAAATGTTGAGTTCTTAAGGCTTAAAGAGTCTCATGCCAAGATCTTTATGATCAGAGAGAGTTCTTACCTTGACAGGATCCAGAGATCTCTGAAAATCACATCTTAGAGGCTAGTTACTCTTTCCCAAACACCATGGTAGTTTAGAGGACTAGTTAAGTCGCGTGGTTGAAATCTGTTTCCCTTGCCTCTCAATCTCTTTTCCCGCCAAACGCCATGGGTCTAGAGGAGAGAATGAGAGAGTGATCCATACCACACGCCATGGATGGGTCTTGTTTTGTTTTCAAGGCTTAGAGAATCTCAGAAAGTGAGTAGATCTAGAGTTTTCAAACCAAGCTTGGACCTTTGAAACCCCTAACATGAATCTCGACCCTAGACCCTTCTTTCTTAGCATTCTTACATCTTCGTTAATCATTCGCTTGATATTCGTCGCATCCTGGACATTAGTTTCTTCATACTTGAATTTTTAGACGAGATCGATCCAAACTGCTCGATCTAGTGGTCGATCCTGTGGTCGATCCACTAGTTGATTTTTGTTAATTCATAGCCTTGCATTTTAATTATTCTGTTTGTTCCTCGTGGTAGTTTAATCCTTCTTGGTAATTTTAAAATAGTTTTGCATTCCATTTGGTCGTTGCATATAGTTTTGAGGATTTTCACAATATCACCTGTCATTCGCTTAGCTTTACACTGCTCTTGCATTCTCTTTGACCTTCCTAGCTCCTAGAAATGGATTGACTCTCACTTGCATACTGTACTACAACCTAAGTGTTGCATTTGAGTTTTGATAGCCTCATTGCATCCTCACCCTTGCAAGAAAGTTGTTATCAGACATCTATCTGTTTGTGAGTGTTTTGAGGGGGGTTCTACACTGAAAGAGGGAGGTTCATCAAGCATAAAGGCAATCCATGCCGAGAATGACTTATCCTGGTAGGCATTCTCTCGGGGGAGCAAGGGGTTCTCGATCATGCTCTTCTGCAGTGCAAGTCAATCTGGTTTGATCGGGCACCTCCTCCTTGACAGGAGTTTCCGATCGGCCCATCTCTCCTCCCGAAGGTGTGGTAATCTCTCTCCTTTTATACTAGCATTCTGCTTGTCCTGTCTGCTCTATTCGGTGCGCCAAGGAAGCAGGTGGAATAATGATTCATGCTTGTTTGGGGACGCTCGACAACTCCCCAGGAGTAGTACATGGGAGTGGTTCGGCCGAGCTAGCATGGCGTCTGTCAGTGTTTAGGGCATTTCAGCATCCACGTGTTGCATCCTCCTTGGATGTGGTAAAATCGGTCAAAAAAAATCTTTTATATATGAGAATTTAAAATACAATATGTAGTTTTCTTCTTTTTTATAAAAAAATAAAATTTATTAAGTAAAACAATAAAAATGACATCTATCAAATTATCCAACTTTGACTTGCACACACGTTTGATTTAGAAAAAAGTTTCCTTGTTAAGATCTTGTATTTTGTTTCGTTTTGTTTTCCACAGAATTTCTAAATTTCTTTTTTCTTTAAGGTTTATATATTAAAATATATATTTTTTTAATTTCATATCTCATTGAAGTTGTGTACCTAGGCATATATAATAATTCATGATTCATGTTAATTCACATTTATGATTGTTAGAAAATTGCAATGATTATACAAAGCTGTTTCCTGCTTATCAACCAGGTCTTCCACGGGTTTTATCTTATATATTTATTCAGTTTATTATTAATAATTATTTTTTGGCAGTCTAATATTTGATAATTTTAGCTTTTAAACTTGTAGAATTGGTGGTGTGGAGTTTTCACATTATTTTTCACTGATTTTTTATGTATTTTTTGCATATTTTTATTTGAATATATTATCTAGATATATCAATTTGAGTTTGATTCATAATTATATCATACTTTGTTAATTAAATAAAATTTTAGAAGGTGTTACTCATGTGGCATTAATGTTGGTTTAAATATAAGTAGTAGCTATGTATAAAAATAAAATTTCACTGCTTGTTAATTAAATTTCGAATGTAAAGTTACTTATGTAGTATTTTTCTTTGTAGGTTTTAAAATCAGATGCACCCATTGTATTAATCTTTGTATTTTTAAAGAATATGTTTAATTTAGAAACTAATGTAAACTCACTGCAAAATTTTTTTATTCATTGTCGATATTAATATTTAGAAATCTGATACTTTACATATTTTGATAGTATATTTATATTTTAATTTAAATTTATACAAATTTGTTTTGTATGTTTGATATACATAGGACTTATATTTTTATGATTAAGCTATTTTGTTATTGATTCTTAAATTTAGGTAGGATAGATATCAAGTAAATTTCTTTTACTTAAATGCTTTTTCTTTTTAAAATTTTGTTTTTTTATAATAGTTTTCATTTTAGTTATAATGCGGATTTGACATACTATAAATGTTTATTTTAAATCTTATTTTCACTTCTCTAAAAATATTACTGCATCATTTGTATTTTTTTTCTTTAAGTTTTTTTATGTTGATTTTCAAAAATATTAACCTTTTTAACATAACTTTATTTTATCTGTTTTGTTAGTCAAACTTTTTGTGATCTTAATTTCTATTGTACTAAGCAATTTTCATTTTTGTTAGTTTTAATTTATTTAAATTATTAATCATATTTAACATAATAATTCTCACTCCTCATCATTATTGAGATTTCGTAAACCAATGGGAAGCAAAAGCCTTTTTTTGTGAGATCTTTTGGTTAACAATGAAATGAAAATAATAATAAATTAATTGTTGGAGGACAAAACCAAAACTGAAAAATTGGTTAGTGTCGGTTATTTGAGTTGTTAGGCTTGAAACCAAAAAACATTTAAGGCCAGCATTTTTTATAGATTATATTGTAACTTTTTATGTTTTAACAATTATATTTAAAATTTTTAATTTAATAAAAAGATTTAATTAAATTATTAAATAGTTTTGTTGCAGGTTTTGTGTTTAATAAATTGATAGATTATTAACAAATTTTATTTAACTTTTTTATACTTAACATTTTTTTCCTATTTAACGTTCTAATGTTTTAATCATAATAAGTTTTTTTTTCTATTTAACTTTATGATATTTTAATCATACTTAACATTTTTCCGTCCTAATCATATTTTACTTTTTGTGTTTAATCAAAAATACGAATGAGAATCAATCAGATTGAGTTTCTTTGTCCCATATGGATGTCTTCAATATTTTAATCATACTTAACATTATTTTTTTCGTCCTAATCCTATTTAATATTTTTGTGTTTAATAAAAAGCGTTGATGTGGACCAATCAGACTGAGTTTCTTCGTCCTTTGTGAACGTCCTCAATGCATTATAGCATACATCAAGTTTTATATAATATAGACTAGGTCGTTCACCTGTGCGTATGCTATTATAGATTGTTTTTATATTTATTTTATTTTAAATCATTTTTAAAATACTAAAATTTGTTTAACTTTTTATTTAGTCAAAAGTTATTTATGATATTATTATTTTTGTAATGGCAAATAATATTATTTTTCAATCATAGAAATTGCCTTTGAATTTGTTATAATATTAGAAATTAAAGACTGTTAGATGAAAGTGTATATATAAATCATGATATCTAATTTTATTTCATTTTTTGTAACTTTTAATAAGATATTTTGTTTTGCTATTTTAAATTAAAAAATATTTATGAGAACATAATTATTTTTATCTCTTCTTGATTAAGTATTTACTAATAGATTAGTATGTGTATTGAATTGTCTACAAAGATGTTGCATTTCTACATTTAGGTTCGTTCAATGTGCTTATATATTTGATATGTTACGATTTTGTTTATAAATTTAGTATCAAAATAAATAAAACAATGGCAAGCATAAAATAAATTAAATTAGAAGTTTGCTTATATTTAAATCTCAGAAGCAAGAAAAGGTTTGAGAACAAACAACCAACTATAAATTTCAGAGTAGTCATGTGAAAAAATTAATAACAAAAATTTGATGTAGTAGCAAAGTTATTCATAGCGTGTACAAACATCTTTGTGTTTGATATCAATTATGTCATTGTCTTTGCACTCTGCATCACCATGAGCAACTTCAGGCATATCTATTTCTTTTTGGAGAGTTTTGTCATCATCAATGAGTTTCTTGAAAATTCTTGTTACAGTTATTGTCTAGCAGGTAGAAATGCAGTCGAAGGGCTTAAGTTTATACTGAAATTTGAAAGTTCAGCCAATAACATCCTATAAACATTGTGGTGCTACACTATGATGAATCATTCTCATCACCCTGTTAAGAAATCAAGAACACAATAAGTACTAATGATGAAAATTAAGTCTTTTCTAAATTTCTTTTGGTTAACAGAGGCTATATTCCTCTTCCAAAATATCTGCAGCATTTCTACCAGTTATTTTAATAGCATCTTCGCCAAAGATCACGAAAGTAGCGACATTTGTTTTTGTCAAAAAAGTTAGATCTACACGATATCTGTTTGTTAGACAATTTAATTATATATATTAGATGTTAGTCATATTGTTTTGGATATATTATGGTTTTGGAAAATAAATAGGCGTGAGAAAAGTATTGCCTACCTGATAAGATCAACAGTATTTTGTGGTTGCATATTTTGCAAAGCAAGGTTGTGTCTCTTCGTCCTAGTTTATATTTATATTTAGCGCATGCAATGTAGTTCCATTCATACTGTGGCAGTATGTCAATGACGGTAGCAATACAACAAAAACCTGAAATCTGCAATATTAATAATGTAATTGTAAGAAACCCTATTATTAAAGATTAAGTAAGAGATATAAATAATAACCTATGGAGTTTCCTTTTTCAGAAATTGATAAAGTTCAGAGATGATGACAGTTTCTAACTTTGTAACCTCTGAAGTGATGATAGAGTTATTCCCAGATTTACCTATCCTTAAAAAAGAAAACATATACATGTATTTTAGCAGCTACAATTGAAATTAACATAACTAAAATATAAATCAGATTTGTCTATACTTTCAGTTAATTTTTTCTCGAATTTTGTGGCAACATTACCTCAAAGAATAATACGAACAATTGATCCGCTGTTTTAAAAAGGCATAATGGATTGTTAGTGAATGAAGTTTGTATTTGAAATTATAAGATGTGTGAGTCTAGAGAAAAACTTACACTTTCAGTTGTAGGTGGACTTCTGTTTGTTTTTTTAGCCACATTGTTGAAGTTTTTTTATGACATGTGTTTGACCTCTAATTAAATCCTACACACACTCATGTCATTGCAGTATGTGAGGTATCAATCCAATGGATTGTAAGACACTAAGATTGCAATAGTTCACTTAAGTCAAGCTAAATCAAGATAACAAGTGTGATCAACTCTAGTGATTAAACTAATCAAGACTAAGCAATGCAATTTCGGAATAAGAGATTCAATTAGATTAAAGCAAGGATCTAAGATGGGGAGTTATTGACTAAGAAGGGATTAGAACAAAACTAGTGATGCTTAAAAATCATTCAAACAATGCTATCTTCTAAGCATAAGATTAACAACTATAACTAGCCCAATTCCTTGGATACTAATCACTTTGCTAAGCACATATTCACTGAACAGATGATTAACAAGCATTCAAACAGAAATCCAATCCTATAAAGCCAAAATGTTCCTTAAACATCTAATCCCTTAGGCTAAGATAAATGGATCATCTAAAATACTAAGCAGCATTTCCTCAAACACTTACTAGGCATAAGAGAAAGCAAAGAGATTCGAAATCCTCATGTATGCCCAAGATCTTCATTCTTGGCACATGGAGGTACCTTGAAGGCTTCACGTCCACCTTTTGGAACAGATCATAGAGCTCTCTTTGAGCAGGAGTGGTGGAGCTTTTCTTCTTAGGCAATACCTTCTCACTAGGGCCAGCATCAACCTTCTTCGTCCCTTGAGCCTTAGCGCTTGGACTCCCCACTTCTTTAGCCTTTCCCTTGGCTTTATTATGCTTCTCCACCTCTTTGTTGGCGCCACTTCTTGTTGTTCTCCCCATAGTACCTAACAAGACAAAATTCTCAAAACAGAAATGAGAATCATGGTTTGAACAAAAGAAAATGCTTAATGATGCTAAATTCACAAAAACAGGAGTTTATTTACTTAAACAGAAGTCAACCTCTATCAGATGTGAAGCAACTAGATAATAAAAGCATGCAAAGGATTTTAAAAAGAAAATTATCTAAAATTAGACAAGCATGAATTCTAGCATGGTGAAGCTAACAATGGGTAAATGCTAATGCAAAGCAAACAATGAATTTGACAAGCAAGTGAATGATAATTAAAGGTGCTTCAGTAGTCAAAAACAAATGTTCACCATGCAAAGAAAATAACAAAACTAACCTAAGAAGCAACAATCTCAAACTAAACTTGCAACTAATTAACAAAATTCAATTCTTAAGTGATAAAAGCAAAGTTTGAACAATTAAAAAGCTAAGAGACAATACCTGTAGTGGTTTGGTTCTTCTAGAAACTTAAGAACTAAAGAATTTCAAATTTTTTGGTTGCAAAAGAAATGAGAGTGGGAGAAAGAGAGAAGTGGGATGGGTTTATATAGAAGGCAAGGGAATATTTTTATGGGGAACAAGGGGACAAGGAATGCCTAGGAGGGGCCCACTAGTGCTTGGGAAGTGGAAGGATTCAATTTTGAATTTCTTGATCTAGTTTGACTAAGGAGGGAAAAAATTGAATTGAGAAACACTTACCACGGCGAGAATATCGAGCTGCCAAACCGATACTGTAGCATCCGTATCCGAGAGAATTCGGAATGATCAAGCCGGACAGGGTATTGTCTAAGGACGGATATTGGCTGGGGACTGGGAGGTTCGGGCTATGGTCGGGTGATGACTGGAAAATAGTCGGATAGATGGCTGGAATAGCCGAGCTGGATGGAGCATATCCGAGGGAAAATGCTCCATTCCGTGAGAAAATGGGATTTAACCGAGTGAAGTGAGATTTATCCGAGTGAAGTGGAGTTAGTCCGAGTGATAGTGGACTGTATCTGAGAGAAAAAGGAAAACCTCCGAGAGGATTACTCGAAGTGGGATGAGTTGTCCAAGAGAAAAGGAAAATATTCGAGCGAAAAATGGAAAACATCCGAGGGAAGGGAATTGGGCCGTGGGCCAAGTGTTTTGTTGGCTATTTTGTTGGTTTATCACGCAGATGGTCAGTCGGTATAGGGAATAGCCGAGAGAATCTAATCAGTTCGGGATAAATCCTACTGGAACCAGGAAAACGTCGGTTAAGTTCGAGTTACCTAGGGTTTTGCGAGTATATAAGGATTTTTGAGACTTAACCCGAGGGTGTTGCGTTTATTTGAGCTAAATAAAGCAAAGAGAGAGTTTAGTCGAGAGATAACCCTAAGAAAAGCAGTTTATCCTGGGGACATCCGAGAGAGATTGAGCTATCGCCGAGCATATCCGACCATCGCTGAGATAAATCGGTAAGCGACTGAATAATTCCCTAAGTGTTGAGTTTTCATCGGATAACCTCGAGCTAATAGCCTTGTTTTGTGGGGTTTCCGAGGGTAAACAGAGTTTGACTCGGAGAAAGGTGAACGGATCGAGATATAGTCGAAGGGAAAGGGATCAGATCGTACCAAGAGCCGAGAGATTCCTAGGGGGATCGGATATCTTCGATTTGGTGCAGATCTCATCGGGATTTCTTCTGACCAATCTGCTTCCAGCCTTGTGTAAGGTGAGTGCGTGACTGTGGTTGATGTCTAGGATCGTTGGGTTGTTAAGGTTGAATGTTTTGCATGTTTGATTGTGTGATTGTCATGTGGTGTGTTTAGAATTGTTAAGCGATTATGTGTTATGGTATTGTGAGGTGTTTACCGTGGCATAGATGATGTCTAGCTAACCTCGGGGTAATCCGGATCATGTACTAGCTCAAGGGATGTGGGATTCTCACTGAAGTAGACATGGGTCTTAAAAGGAATTGATTTTGGGTGGTTTGGTTAGATGATCATAGCCGTTTGATATATGTTATATCTATTGTGAATTGATTGTGTGGGATGTTGAATCCGATAGTACGAACACATGAATGGTACTGACCAGATGTTGCGGGATGACCATACTCAGTAAGTATTTATCAAATACTTATGCTTCTCTTCTTGAGTGTGCAGGTAATAAGCAGTAAAGGGAGCGAGACCGGCGGCAGTGATGGACATGGATGGATCGGGGATTGGGTTATTCATGATTTAAGACTTGTGTTTTGTCTTATGGGCTTTGGTGTTAAGCGTTTTAGGTTGCTAGATGATGTGATGGATTCATTAGCGTACCATTGTGATTTGTTTAAGTTAACCCCTAAATCTGAGTAAGTGTTTTTATGCAAGGTTATTAATGAAATGAAGTTGTTTTGAATCCGCTGTGTATTGTTGAATAAACGAAAAAGTTTAAAAATTTGGCTAAGTATGGAGCCGAACTGTTAAAATGTAGTGGGGTACGGCTGCGGTAAAGTTTTCCAGGTCGTGCTTCCACAAGTTGGTATCAGAGCGTTTAACACTTCTAGGACTGTTTGCTGGTGACTGCTGTTGTTTGTTTGTGTGGGGTTTAAGGGGGTCCGGTCCATTCTTCACTGCCAGGTCTCGCGGTAAGGTTTTGTGTGATGTGTTGTGAAACACGTATTGAGTTAGCTTCGGCTAACTGGCATGATTGTACTGCAGATGGTTGATATCAGGAGATCCGTGAGAAATCATAAGCACCAACAGGCTGCTGATTTTGTGAACTCAATAAACGGTGATGTTTCTTAGAGGGCAAGGGAAGCCGAGAGACAGGCGGCTGCGGTTGCAAATGAGGCGGCTAGAGAAGGCAAGAGTGGTGGAGTAAGCCGTGGCTCAAGGGAAGCGAGCAGGGAAGGCGCTTGCATCACAGGCCAAGAGACAAGCCATTATGTCGAGGGTGTACACGAGTGCAGCAGCAGCTGCCGAATCAAGCACTTCTCATCCGATTACTGGTACGTGTGGTACATAAATTTTTGTGAATTGCTTTTGCATGTTGTGTGTTAGTATAGAGTTTTAGTATTCTAGGGAATGAATGTGTAGGGACCTTGCTAATGTCAGAGAAAGGCATAGAGGTTGATAAAGCCAAAGTTGAGGTCATGATAAGTCTTGAGCCGCCGGTTAATGTCAAAAGAGTGAAGAGTTTCCTATGGCATGCTGGCTTTTACAGGCGCTTCATCAAAAAAATTTCCAAGATTGCACGCCCTCTCACAAGACTGTTGTGCAAGGAAGCTGACTTTTTGTTTGATGAGGATTGCCTTCATGCTTTCGTGACCATCAAGGAAGCTCTAGTATCCGCGCTTATAGTGCAAGCACCGGCCTGGACTCTACCATTTGAGATAATGTGTGACGCGAGCGACTACGCCGTGGGAGCTGTTCTTGGTCAGAGGAAAGACAAGCGGCTGCATGTGATTTACTATGCTTCACGTACCTTGGACGACACGCAAGCCAGATACACTACGACTGAGAAGGAGTTAATGGCAGTTGTATTCGCCTTTGAGAAGTTCAGGTCATACCCCGTAGGCTCCAAGGCCATCGTCTACACAGATCACGCAGCTCTGAGGTACATCTATTCCAAGAAAGACACTAAACTGAGGCTCTTGAGATGGATCCTTTTGCTCCAAGAATTCGACATGGAAATAAAGGACAAGAAGGGCATTGAGAATGGGGTAGCTGATCACCTTTCCAGGATGAGGATCAATGAAGCTTTGCCTCTAGATGATTTGCTTCCAGAAGAACAACTCATGATGATCACTATGGCGGTTTGTGAGAAGCTTGAGGACAAGTTTGAGGAAGTTTTGAGCTTCAAAGAAGAGGATCTTTCTTGGTACGCTGACATTATAAACTTCTTGGCATGTGGAGAGGAGCCAACTCACCTTGACTAGTCATTCTGTTTGTTCCTCGTGCTAGTTCACTCATTTCTAGTATTTTTAAAATAGTTTTGCTTTACATTTGGCCGTGGCATTTAGTTTTTAGGATTTTCAAAAAACTCGTTTCATCATTTGCTTAGCTTTGCATAATCCTTGCATTCTCATTGCACTTTCTAGCTCATAGGTGTGGATTGACACTCACTTGCATGCTATACTACATTTCAGTGTTGCATTTGAGCTTTGATACATCATTGCATTGCAAAAACCTGTTATCAGGCAAATCAAGTGAAGACATTTGGTTTAAAGGGTGATATACTCACATATTTCGCATATTTAGCATGCATTTAGAGTAGTTTTCTTGCATTCATCTTACATAATAGGCTAGGTTTGCACCATTTGTCTCATTTTAGGTCCTAAGTGCACTTTGCATTAGCATTTGCATATTTCTTGCATTCTTGCATCATATTCAGGTTGTTTTGGATACACTGTAGCTGTGGAGGTTACATGGACGTGCTAAGGATCAAGAGGAAGCTTGTGGACACTTGGGAGAACTCAGCCATTCAGCAAAGGAACCGAGATCGAGGCGCAGATCAAGCTAGGTAGGTCGATCTAGACGAGATCGACCAAAAGATCGAGACAAGGGGGTCGTTTCAAGAAGGAGGATCGAGACCAAGATCGACCGAGGTGATCAATCTTGAGTACGGACGTGGACTAAGCCTTGCAGAACGAGAGCTAGATCGAGGTCACGACTCGATCACCCGAGGTTCGACAAGCAGATCGACCGAAGCACTCAATCCATCTGACGAATCGACCCAATGATCGAGCAAAAGAAGACGATCCACGAAGAAGATCGAGCAAGAGATCGATCACCCAACTCGATCTCTACACCTTATCGGGCCAGCTCACCTTTGGATTTTAGTGAGGGGACCATTTCTCTTGTTGGCCTATTTTGGGCAAATTTGTGTGAACCATTCGATTTGTCTCGAAGCACTTTAAGCATTTCTTACTCTCGAAGGCGAATAGCCATTGTTATCTCTTTTCAAGCTTTTCTTGTTTTTGAACCTTTGAATCTTGTTTAATAATTAAGTATTTCGTTAATCGCTTTTGCTTAATCATGTTTAGCTTTCTTTCCCTTGCATTTTCGTGTGTTTTAGCAATGTGTAGTGAGTAGATTTCCTTGGGTTTAAGGTTGGGGCGATTTAAGTGGTTTAAGGGTTTAGGCTTTGGTCTTTTTCTTGTTCTTAATCTATTCTCTTCTTGGATTTGGGGTCTTAATGCTTAGAGAGTCTTGGGAAAGATCTCTATGATCCCAGGGCTTTTCTTACCTTGACCGGATTCAGAAATACCTTAAAGCCAAATCCAAGAGACTAGCTTCCTTTCCCAAACGCCATGGATGCTTAGGGAGCTAGTTAAGCCAATATTTGAGATCTTTGCTTAATGTTCTTTGACCCATCTTTCCACCACACGCCATAGGTTTGGAGGAAGGGTCAAAGAAAGGGGTCATACCACACGCCTTGGATGATCCTAACTTAAGTTTTTCAAGGCTTAGAGATAGCTCATCAAATGAGTAGATCTATGTTTTCAAACCAAAAGCTTGAACCTTGAACCCTCTTAAACATGACCCTCAACCTTGAATTCTCTATTTAGCATTTTAAAACTCAAGTTTATCATTTCTTAGTCATAAAGTTTGCATCTCTAGTCTTTAAAAGTCATTGTTCTAAGTTGCTAGAAATTATCTGTTTATCTGCCTTTAGCTTTCACTTTTATTAAATTAGTAGTCTTGCATTTTAAATTCCTAGAAGTCATCTGCTAGTTGTTTAACCCTTCAGAGGGATTTTTAAAATAGTTTTCGTGGTCATTTAGTCATTGCATTTAGTTTTTACATAATTCCTCATCCATTTACCCGAATCTGCTTAGCTTTGCGTTGCTCTTGCATTCTTAGTAACTTTCTTCAACCTAGGCTGGATTAACACCCCTTACCACTATACTACATCATTACTGTGGTTTGGGCTTTGATTTCAACTTGCAAAAACCTTGTTTATCAAATGGCGCCGTTGCCAACTTGGGTTTGATTAGAAAGAATTAAGATTTGGAGCTGAGTAAAGACTAAGTCCTTTATTTTACTTTGGTTACTCATTTCTCTACCTTACTGCTTCTCTTCTCAGGTACATGAATTTGAGGTCCAGTGGTGACAACAATCTACTACAACCTCTGGACAACATTCATCAACTTGGAAGTGCAAGGCTAAGAAGAGAAAGACGACAAGCACAAGACTTTGAGGAGCAACCTTGTCTTCTTGATTTTGAGATTATGACTGAGCAAGACCAAGAAGAGGCTCCACCTCACCGTGCAGCTGGTGCTAGGGGAAATGGAAACCCCAACCACGCGCCAAGGCAACCAGGAATCATTGGTGCTGGTGATGCTCCAAACACTAATCACAACCGATTTGGCATCGCTCCTCCACCGGTGCAAAACAACAACTTCGAGATCAAGCCAGGCTTTGTCTCAATGGTGCAGAACAACAAGTTCCATGTTCTTGCAATGGAGGACCCTTTGGAGCATCTTGACAACTTTGAGCAAGTTTGCAGAATGATAAAGATTAATGGTATCTCGGAGGACAGCTTCAAGCTAAGGCTTTTCCTTTTTTCTCTTGGGGATAAAGCATGGCATTGGGAGAAGACCTTACCTCAAGGGACTATAACATTATGGGCTGATTGCAAGAAGGCGTTTCTGTCCAAGTTCTTCTCCAACACAAGAACAGCTCGGCTAAGGAGTGAGATTAGCGGTTTTACACAAAGGCAGAATGAATCCTTTAGTTAAGCAATGGAGCGGTTCAAGGACTACACTATAGCTTGCACTCATCATGGCTTCAGTGAGGAGACACTCTTGAGCACCATCTACAGAGGAGCTCTTCCCAAGATTCGCATGCTCTTAGACACGGCGAGTAAAGGCAACTTTCTTAGACAAAATGTAAAAGAGGGAATGGAGCTCATTGAGAATCTTGCTTTGAGTGATGGGAACTATACTGAAGATTATGATAGAGCTCCTAGAGGGTCTGAGCTTGAGTCACACAAGAAGGAGCTCAAATCACTTCATGAGAATATTGACAAGTTAGTACTTGCAAATCAAAAGCATGTACACTTTGTGGGAGAAGCTGAAGATGTTGTAGATGAGTTAGAGTTAAGCCAAGAAGAAGCGAATTGGGTTGGAGGCCAGAACTACACTAAGCCACAGGGATACGGTCAAGGCTACCAGGGCAACAACAACCTCTCCTACAGAAGCACCAATGTGGAGAATCCTAAGGATCAAGTGTACCCTCCACAACAAGGCAAGCCTTTTGTTCCTTATAACAACAAATGGTGTACACAAAACAGTGGGTACCAAGGTCAGCAACAAGGCAACTTCCAAGGCCAGCAACAGCAAGGAAACAAAGGTTATCCTCTTGGTTTCATCCCTCAGGAGTAACAAGTTTAAGCTCCACCATTCATTCTACCTCAAGATCCGGTTCAAGCAATGTTCCAACAGTTGCTTTAAGGTCAAGCTTCTACAAATCAGAAGTTTGTTCATATGAACAATATGCTGGACTCTTCTCTCACTGAGGTCTCTACACAAATCAGCAATCTGAACAGCAAGATCAAACAGCTAGAGAAAGGCAAAGCCAGTTCAGGCGGTCAATGTAGCTTACCCGAGAAGTGTGAGCAAAACCCTAAGGAGTATGCAAACGCTATTACCTTGAGAAGCGGGAAGGACCTACCACCACAGGCTGTACCTAAATACAATAAGGACATTGTGGTTGAATATGGGGAGGATAAGCTTTTAAATGATCAAGAGATCACCTTTGATAATGTCTGGATTAAAAGGCCAAGGAAAGGCAAAGAAGCAGTTTTAGAGAAGAAAGTAGAGAAGGTTAGAAAGGAGAAAGAAGCTTTTGTACCACCACCCTACGTACCAAAGCTTCCTTTCCTTGGAAGCTTCAAGAAGCTACTGATCGAGAAGCATAAGGCTCTGTTCGAGAAGCACATAAGGAATGTCGAGATTAAGCTGCCTTTGGTTGATTGTTTGGCAATGATGCCAAAGTATGCAAATTTCTTGAAAGATACTCTAGATAAGAAGGACAAGGAGAGTAAAGAGGTCTTGGTGCTAAGTCAAGAGTGTAGTGCGATCATCCACAAGGAGATAGCACCAAAGAAGCTAGGAGATCCGGGGTCATTCACCATCCCTTGTGCACTTGGTCCTTTGACGTTTGAAAGCTGCCTATGTGATCTTGGTGCAAGCATTAATCTTATGCCCCATTCCATTGCCAAGAAGCTAGGTTTCACCAAGTTTAAAGAATGTAGGATCTCTATCATTCTGGCTGACCGAAGCATAAGGCTCCCTGTAGGCTTGCTTGAAGACTTACCCGTGAGGATCAACAATGTAAACCTGCCAACAGATTTTGTAGTGCTATAAATGGATGAAGAACCAAAGGATCCTCTAATCCTTGGTAGACCCTTTCTTGCAACTGCTGGAGCCATCATTGACGTGAAGAATGGCAAGATTTCTCTACACTTGGGCAAAGACATCAAGCTAGACTTTGACATCAGTGAAGTCTTGAAGAAGCCAACGATTGGTGGACAAGCTTTCTACATTGAAACTTTGGATGAGTTAGCTGATGAGTTGCTTGAGGAGTTGGCCTAGAGATCGACCAGGAAATCGATGAGATCACTCGATCCAGGACAACGATCGACAAGAAGATCGAAGAGATTGGTCGATCCAGAAAAGAAATCAATAAGAAGATCGAGAGAGGCAACTCGATCAGTTTAGAGAACGACTCAGTGACTCGATCTCCCGCTCGATCCATATCAAATCGAGTAAGTTAATCGAGATAGTGCAATCGATCCGGACCAGAACGAGGGGAGGATCGACTGGATGACTCGATCTCTGAGGAAGGAACGGTTCAAGATGGTAGCCTAAAAGCTCATGACTCGGGTTCAAAAGAGGCTGGTGAGGATGGCAACGTCAACACAAGCCACGAGGAGGACTGGAGCGAGCTGCTAGCCCCATTGGTGGACCTAAAAGGGCTCCCGAAAGGGCTAAGGTACACTTTCTTAGGACCTAATGACACTTGTCCTGTCATTGTGAATGAAAATCTGAGTGATGATGAGTTAGACTCACTCCTTAAGGAGTTGAGAAAGTATAGGAAGGCCATTGGATACTCTCAAAGTGACATCAAGGGCCTTTCACCAATGCTTTGTACTCACAGGATTCACTTAGAGAATGAAAACACTTCTTCTATTATACACCAAAGATGTTTGAACCCAAACTTGATAGAAGTAGTTAAGAAAGAAATCTTAAAACTTTTAGAAGCTGACGTGATATACCCTTTCAATGATAGCACATGGGTCTCTCCGGTCCATGTGGTACCAAAGAAAGGGGGTATCACGGTTATTAAAAATGAGAAAAATGAGTTAATTCCTACAAGAACAATAACTGGACATAGAATGTGTATTGATTAAAGGAAACTTAACTCAGCCACTAGAAAAGATCATTTTCCTCTTCTCTTTATTGATCTAATGCTAGAGAGACTTGCTAATCATCCATACTATTGTTTCCTATTTGGATATAGCAGTTTCTTTCAAATTCCCATTCTACCTAATGACCAAGAGAGGATAACTTTCATATGCCCTTATGGTACCTTTGCATATCCAAGGATGCCTTTTGGGTTATGTAATGCACCAGCAACCTTTCAAAGGTGCATGATATCTATCTTCTCTGATCTTATAGAGGAAATGGTAAAGGTCTTCATGGATGATTTTTCTGTGTATGGTGTTTCCTTTAGTGGTTGTTTGTCTAATCTTTGCAGGGTTCTAAAGAGATGTGAGGAGACAGACTTGGTGCTGAATTGGGAAAAGAGATGTGACGAGACAGACTTGTGGCTCCAGCTTTGAATTCCCCAACTCCAATCATCCTCCATAGCTTTGTGTACTGCGTTTGGCTAATTGAGAACTTGTTTCCTCTATGTGTGTAAGACATCAGGCCAAGCTCTTGAGAGAGGTCAAGGAAGGTGGTTGTAAAATTTGCTTCCCAAGCTTGAAGGAGATCCATCCATCATGGTTGGAGAGCTCACTCATTTCATAACTGAAAATCTTGAGAGTGGAAATGAACTGATGAGTGAGGTGCTCATATAAGGGAAAAAGCATGGTCAACAGTTCGCTAAGCCCCATGTGCTCAAAGATGCACTTATAGTCTTCATAGATCCCTAGCACCTTCATTGTGGAGGTGCATGGGTACCTTGTGGGTTTGAAAGTGCATTGACTGAAAGCTTCCATGAGCTCCTAGCGCTGTGTTTCCTGAATGGAACTTCCTCCTCAGAAGCCTTGCCCTTGCCTTTTTGCTTGGCGCCTTTGTCTCCAACTGGTCTCTTTCTAGCAGCTTTGGATGAGTGCTCAGCAGCAGCACCCTTTCCCTTGTCTCTTCTTGCTCTTGGAGAAGTGGGTGCTTCCTCCTGATGTGCCTTTCCCTTGCTTCCAGCAGCTGTTTTTGACTTCCCCATGGTACCTTCAAAAACAAAGCTTCAAGATATGGTGAGTAAAAGAACAAAAGCTGAAAAACCAATAACTGAAAGTTTTTAAAAGAAAACTCGCTAAGCTGAGATAAGCTTAACAAGTCTTAAAAGCAAGATTAAACTTTCAAAAAGCAAGAGGAATTCAAAAGCTAACAGTTTAGACAAGCTAGAGTTCATAAAAATAAAACAGCTATGCATGTGAATCTAGCAAGGTGGTTCTTAAGCAAAAGAGATGATGGTCATGCAAATGGATAGTAAACGAGCAAGTAATGAGATTTATGAACAGTAAAAAAGCTTAAACATCTAACTTGCTCACTTTAAACAAATCCACAATGAAAAACCAAAGCACAACACTTAAAACTAATCTAAACTTGCTCTTAAAACCATAGATTAAGCAATTATAAACACATGCATTGATTAAGAGCAAAGAATGGATTGTTGAGGAAGCAAACCTTAATGAAGCTTCTGAGAACTTAGAGAAGATAAATAAAGGAGAGAAAGAGCTAAGATTTTCGTGCTATAAGTGAGAGAGGTAGTGAACTGAAGTGTGAAGAAAAGTGGAGAAGAATGTTGGTTTAAATAGAGTGGAAAAGGGGAAACCAAAGGAATCAAAAGTTGGTGATGGAACCAAAGGAATCTAAAGAGTGGGGGACAAGAACAAAAGTGCTCAGGAGCTCTGCAAAGTGACAGGAAGTATCCAAAGTTTGAATTTAAACCTCTTTGGCACCAAACCAAAGGAGAAATTTTTTTTTGAAAATTTAAGCACTTACCTCGTGGAGCGTATCGGTCACAAGTGACCGATACGAATGATCAATATGCTGCGTATAAATCACAAGTGATCGATAGCAATGATCGATGCCCTTCCTGTGAATCCTATCAGTCTCCATCTGATCGATACATTGACCGAAATATATCCGATGGATTTGTATCGATCAGTGTTTGATCGATAGGAATGACCGATACGGATTTCACAAGTGATCGATAGGTTGGCTGGTGCATTCCGGCTCTACTGCTATCGATCACAAATGACCGATGTAAATGGCTGATACGGTCTGTATCAGTCTCGTCTTAACTGATACAGTTGATCGATAGCAGCCAGATTGCGCATGTTCTTTGTCCCTTAGAGACTTTCTCAACCCCCAATTCGAACTCCTGTTTCTATACACATTAACTAAGCATACAAATAAATTAGAAAGTATAATATATATACAAAAGGACACCATGAGACTACCTCCCAAGTGTGCTTGTTAAAAGTCACTAAGCTTGACTTTGCTTAACTCTCTAGTGGATGTGGTGAGAAGGAGTCTTGGAACTCCTAGGTGTTGCAGTGCTCACTTTGATCTTTCTGGTGACTCCATCAACCTTTAACACAGCAAAGGATTTTTTTTTGTTCCTCCCTTTCATCTTGTAGTGGACTTCACCATTCTTTGAAACAAAGGACTTCAAGACAACCCCATCTTCTTTGTCATCCAATAGAACTTCATTCATGCAATCAGAAACTCCCACTTTGAGGACCTCCTCTTCAGTGGTATTAGCAAACAGCTTGGTTAAGCATCAACCATCAAAACTTTCACCAACATAGCCTTCAAACTCTGGTCAATGTTTTCGAAGCTTCTTCAACTTCTTGATGTCCATTCAGAAGGCTTGCTCATTTGCCAGCTTATTCCCCTTGGAGTCAAACCTTAGAACCTTCTTTTTGGTCAGTCTCAGCTCTATTGTGCATTCCTTGGCATCAAACACTGCTCCAGCTGAGGCTAAGAAAGGTCTTCCTAAAATGATAGCATTCTTTAGATGGCCTTCCACATCAAGCACTAAGAAATCAGTGGGGATGGTTACTCCTTCAATCATCATTGGTACATCCTTGAGACTCCCAAGTGGTGTCTTCACTGTCCCATCAGCTATAGTAAGGGACACATTACTCTCTTGAAGTTGAGTGTAGCCAAGAGCTTTAGCAGTAGAGGATGGGAGAATGTTGATACTTGCTCCAAGATCACAAAGACAGCTTTTGAAGGTTTGCCCTTTAAGCTCACATGGGAGAGTGAAAAAACCTGGATCTCCTAGTTTCTTGACATTAAGCTCCTTAACCTCTGATGCTCCAGCTTTAACCCTTAGCTTCTTAAGCTCCTCTTGGTCATTCAAACCTCTCATTTCCATTTGAGCACCATAGAAGGTCTCATACTTCTGCAGTACCTGTTCCTTGAATCTTCCTGGAAAAAGGATAGTTGGTTGGTAAACAAGAAGGATAGCAGCTTGAGTCTTCTCTTTATCCTTAGGAACTTCAATCAAGTAGTCCTTGGTGTCATCAACAACTTCATGTGGCGCCCACCATTCTTCTTCTTCCGTGCTTTCCCTTTCTCCAAAGGGTTCTTCTTCTGCAGCTCCTTGATTACTTTCAACTTCCAAGAACTCTTCCCCCCCCCCCCTACTTTGAGGTTCAGTGTCCTCAGTGAACAACTAGAGGAATTCTTCAATGATAGCATTCTCTTCAGCTGAGAAGCTCTCTTCTTCTATGACTATGGCATTGCAGAACTCCTTTGGGTTAGCTTCTAGTTTTCCAGGAAAGTGTCATTGAGGCTTGGGACCAGCTATGCCTTTTGATATTACTGCATATTTCATGTATTTTGCATACATATAAGTTAGTTTCTCACGCATATACATTGCATTTTAGACTAGTTTGCATCACTTTAGGTCCTAGAGTATTCTTGCACCATGATATGCATATTTCTTGCATTTTGCATTGCATACAGGTTGTTTTCAGCTACTTTGGCGTCTTGGAGAGTTTGTGGACGTGCTGAGGCTCGTGAGGAGGTTCGTGGGAACTTGGAGAATTCAGGAATGCTTGCTAAGGACCAGAGATCGATAAGCGGATCGAGCATGGCCGGTTGATCTAGATGAGATCGACCAAAAGATCGAGTAGTCCATCCGATCCAAGGGAACTGATCGAGACGAAGATCGAGTGAAGTGATCGATCAAGGAGTACGGACGTGAATGACGCCATGTAGAGCAAGAGTCGGATCGAGTACACCACTCGATCCTCCAAAGATCGACTCCAAGATTGAACGAAGCACTCGATCCACCGAAGAAGATCGAGACACATATCGAGCTGAAGTCGCGATGTTCGAAGATGATCGAGCGAGATGCTCGATCTCGAGGTCGATCACAGTGCTTTAACCATTTTAGCCGCTAGCGAGGGGGGAACATCGAGCTGTTTTGCCTATTTCGGGAAGGCGGCGATGATGCTAATTCATACACGCTTTCACTTTATCATTTTCATCTTTTTTTCTCTCTGTTCGAAGGCGATTTCGCCATTGTTAGACTTTAAAGCTTTGTTCTTGAATCTTTGAATCGTTTAAGTTTAAATCCATCGTTCTTTATGTTTATCAGTTCATCTTTTATGCTTTGTCTGGTTTACCTTATGTGTAGCGAGTAGTCTATTCGGGTTTCGGGGTTGAGAGGATTCAAAGGGGTCGAAAAGGTTTTCAAAGTTTGGTGTTTTCTTGTTCTTCATGGCTTTCTCTTCTAGGATGTCGAGTTCTTAAGGCCTAAAGACTCTAATGCCAATATCTTTATGATGAGAGAGGTTTCTTACCTTGACAGGATCCAGAGATCTCTGAAAATCGCATCCTAGAGACTATTTACCCTTTCCCAAACGCCATGGTAGTTTAGGGGACTAGTTAAGCCACGTGTTTGAAATCTAAGTTCTTTGCTCTTTAATCTATTTTTCCGTTAAACGCCATGGGTCTGGAGGAGAGAATGAAGGAGTGATCCATACCACACGCCATGGATGGATCTTGTTTTGTTTTCAAGGCATAGAGAATCTCACAAAGTGAGTAGATTTAGAGTTTTCAACCCAAGCTTGGACCTTTGAAACCCTTGAACATGAATCTCAACCCTAGACCCTCTTTCTTAGTATTCTTACATCTCTGTTAGTCATTCACTTGCTATCTATTCGCATCCTGGTCATTAGATTCGTTTCTGTTAAACATTTAGGCGAGATCGATCGTTGTTGCTCGATCTAGTGGTCGATCCTGTGGTCGATCCACTAGTCGATTTTTATAAATTCACAACTTTGCATTTTAATCATTCTGTTTGTTCCTCGTGGTAGTTTACTCGTTTCTAGTATTTTTAAAATAGTTTTGCTTTGCAGTTGATCGTTGCATCTAGTTTTTAGGAATTTTATAAAACCGTTCATCATTTGCTTAGCTTTACATGATCCCTGCATTCTCATTGCACTTTCTAGCTCCTAGGTGAGGATTGACACTCACTTGCATACTATACTACATCTCAGTGTTGCATTTGGGCTTTGATACAACATCACATTACAAAAACTTGTTATCAAATGGCGCCGTTGCCATCTTAGGAGTGTTTAGAAAGCATTGAGATTTGGGGTTTAGTAATGACAAAGCCTTTGTTTTTCTTTTAGTTACTGATTTCTCTACTCTCAAACGTGTGTCTTTCAGGTACATGAATCTTCGTTCAAGGGGAGACAACAATCTACTTCAACCTTTGGACAACATTCATCAACTCGGTCATTCACGACAAAGGAGAGTAAGAGAGCAAGCTAGAGCTTTTGAGGAGATTGTTCAGCAAGGTTCAGTGGATTTTGAAGTGATGGCTGAGCACGAAAATCCAGAGGGACCTCCTCCAGCTCACGGGGCAGTGGGAAGGGGTAATGGAAACCCCCAACACGCGGCTAGACCCCCAAGGAACATAGGAGCGGGAGATGCTCCCAATACTCATCACAATAGGTTTGAGATCACTCCTCCTCATGTACTGAACAACAACTTTGAGATTAAGCCGGGATTCATCTCAATGGTGCAAAACAATAAGTTTCACGGGCTATCAATGGAAGATCCCTTGGAGCACCTTGATAACTTTGAGCAAGTATGTGGGATGATCAAGATAAATGGCATATCCGAAGATGCTTTCAAACTGCGTCTCTTTCCATTTTCTCTTGGAGACAAGGCTAGACATTAGGAGAAGACCCTTCCACAAGGCACCATTACATCTTGGGCTGAGTGTAAGAAGGCTTTCCTCTCAAAGTTTTTCTCTAGCACCAGAACAGCAGGGCTGAGAAGTGAGATCAGCGGCATCAATCAAAGGAACAATGAGACGTTCAATGAAGCCATGGAGCGGTTTAAAGACTATACCATTCAGTGTCCTCACCACGGCTTCAGCGAAGAGACTCTTCTAAGCACTATCTACAGCGGAGCTTCACCTAAGATTCGCTTGTTGCTTGACACGGCTAGTAAGGGAAACTTCCTTGGTCAAGAGGTAGAAGAGGGCATGGAGCTGATTGAGAACTTGGCATTGAGTGACGGTAACTATGCTGAAGATTACGACCGTGCAACGAGAGGTTCTGAGCTAGAGTCTCACAAGAAAGAGCTTAAGTCATTACATGAGAAGATTGACAAACTGGTGTTAGCTAATCAGAAGCATGTTCACTTTGTTGGTGAATCGGATGAAACCTTAGAGGAACTTGAGTTGAGTCAAGAAGAAGCCAATTGGGTGGCGGGTTAAAACAACTACAAACCTCAAGGATATTCCCAAGGCTACAACCAGAACAACAATCTCTCATACTGTAGCACCAATGTCGCGAACTCTAAGGATCAAGTGTACCCTGCTCAGCAAGCAAAGCCTTTCGTATCATACAACAAAGGTTTTCAGCCGAGTGGTGGCTTCCAAGGGCAAGGGCAGAGCAACTTCCAAGGACAACAGCAAGGAAACAAGGGTTATACGCCAATGTACCCTCCGGGCTTTGTTCCTCAACAATAACCGATGCAACAACAACAAGTTGATCCTGTCCAAGCTATGTTCCGACAATTGATTCAAGGGCAAGCATCTACAAATCAGAAGTTTGCCGAGATGAACACTCGTTTAGACTCGTCTCTCACAGATTTCTCTACTCAGATCACTAATTTGAATAACAAGATCAAGCAGCTAGAGAAGGGAAAGGCGAGTACAAGTGGTCAGAATAGCTTACCGGGCAAGTGTGAGCAGAATCCCAAGGAATACGCCAATGCCATTACCCTAAGGAGTTGGCAAAGAGCTTGCACCTACGGTTACTCCAAAGATCAACGAGGACGTTGTAATTCAAGAGGGGGAGGGTAAGCTTTCAGCCGATGATGAGATCAACTTTGACAATGTTTGGATTCAAAGGCCAAGGAGAGGTGAGAAAGCGGTTGTAGAGAAGAAAGCGGAGCAAGCAGCTAAGGAGAAGGATGCTTATGTACCTCCACCGTATGTACCTAAGCTACCTTTTCCTGGCCGCTTCAAGAAGCAACTCATAGAGAAGTATAGAATCTTGTTTGAGAAGCATCTTAAGGACGTAGAGATCAAGCTACCTCTCGTTGACTGCCTTGCCATGATGCCTAAATGCGCCAAATTCTTCAAAGATACGCTCGTGAAGAAGAATAAGGAAAGAAAGGAAGTGCTTGTTCTTAGTGAGGAATGTAGTGCTGTGATACACAAGGAGATAGTCCCTAAGAAGTTGGGAGACCCTGGAAGCTTCACTATACCTTGCGATTTAGGTCCTTTGGAGTTCAAGAGTTGTCTTTGCGATCTCGGAGCTAGTATAAATCTGATGCCTCATTCCATAGCAAAGAAACTTGGCTTTACCCGCTTCAAAGATTGTAGAATCTTGTTGGTACTACCTGACAGGAGCGTGAGGTTACCCGTGGGTTTGCTTGAGGACTTGCCAGTGAAAATCAGCGGTGTAAACGTGCCTACGGACTTCGTTGTGTTGGAAATGGATGAAGAACCTAAGGATCCACTCATTCTCGGTAGACCGTTCTTAGCCACCGCCAGAGCCATCATAGACGTCAAGAATGGGAAGATAGCTCTGCACTTGGGTAATGATATAAGGCTGGACTTTGATATCAATGAGGTTTTGAAGAAGCCTACGATAGAAGGGCAAGCTTTCTACATTGAAACGTTGGATGCTTTAGCGGATGAGTTGCTGGAAGAGTTGGCTCAGGAGGATCATTTGAAGCTGGCATTGACTAAGGAGCCAGGAGAGTTCGGTTACGTGGATCAGAGGACTCAGAAATACGTCAACTTGCTTGATTCAAGGAAGGTTGTGCTAAGATGAGGGCGTTTGCCTAGAGATCGACTCTGAGATCGATGACATTACTCGATCCAGGGGTCAAATCGACAAGACAATCGAGAACACAACTCGATCCGGTGCAACAATCGACAGTCAGATCGAGGAGGGTGATCGATCCAGGAAATTGATCGAGTTCGAGATCGAGAGATGCCTTCCGATAAGTTCGGGGTCCAATCCGGAGATCGACCCAGCGTCTCGATCTCTTACTCGATCCACATTAAATCGAGTGAGTGAATCGAGTGAAACTGCTCGATCTAGACGACATCGAGAGGCAGATCGACTGGACGACTCGATTTCAGAAGGGACAACGGTTAAAGAAAGCAGCCTCAAGGGTCATGTCTCGGGTTCTAAGGAGGGTGCCAAGGAGGAAAACAACAGCAACAGCCACGAGAATGATTGGAGCGAGCTGCTAGCCCCAAAGGTGGACCTTAAGGAGCTCCCAAAAGGGCTAAGGTATGCTTTCTTAGGGCTTAACGAAACCTATCCCGTGATTGTGAATGAAAAATTTAGTGATGATGAGTTGCACTCGCTCTTAATTGAGTTGAGAAAGTATAGGAAGGCCATTGGGTACTCTCTAAATGACATCAAAGGCCTTTCACCAATACTTTGCACTCATAGGATTCACTTGGATAATGAGAACGCATCTTCTATAGAACATCAAAGGCGTTTGAATCCTAATTTGAAAGAGGTTGTTAAGAAAGAGATTCTTAAGCTGCTAAAAGCTGACGTGATCTATCCAATAAGTGACAGCACGTGGGTTTCTCCCGTACATGTGGTGCCTAAGAAGGGAGGGATCACGGTCATTAAGAATGACAAAGATGAGCTTATACCTACTAGGACTATTACTGGACACCGTATGTGTATTGATTATAGGAAGCTTAATCTTGCTACTAGAAAGGATCGTTTTCCCTTGCCTTTTATTGATCAAATGCTTGAAAGACTTGCTAATCAGCCCTACTATTGCTTTCTTGATGGATATAGTGGATTTTCCCAAATACCAATCCATCCTAATGATCAGGAGAAGACGACCTTTACATGCCCTTATGGCACCTTCGCGTATCGAAGGATGCCATTCGAGTTTTGTAACGCACCGGCTACGTATCAGCGGTGTATGATGTCGATCTTCTCCGATCTAATAGAAGAGATGGTAGAGGTGTTTATGGATGACTTCTCGGTCTATGGTGCGTCCTTTCCTGCGTGTTTGTTGAATCTTTGCGAGGTACTAAAGCGTTGTGAGGAGACAAACTTGGTGCTTAACTGGGAGAAATGCAACTTCATGGTGAAGGAAGGGATCGTGCTTGGCCATAAGATATCAGAGAAGGGCATTGAGGTTGACAAGGCTAAGGTTGAAGTCATGATGAGTCTCGAGCCGCCGGTTAATGTTAAAGGAGTGAGGAGTTTCTTGGGACACCCCGGCTTCTACAGGCGCTTCATCAAGGATTTTTCTAAGATTGCACGCCCTCTTACACAGTTGTGCAAGGAAGCTGATTTCGTCTTTGATGAGGAGTGTTTGCAAGCTTTCGTGACCATCAAGGAGGCTCTAGTATCCACGCCTATAGTGCAAGCACTGGATTGGACTCTACCGTTCAAGATTATATGTGATGCTAGTGACTATGCCGTGGGAGCCGTTCTAGGTCAAAGGAAGGATAAGAAGCTGCACGTGATTTACTATGCTTCAAGAACCTTGGATGACACGCAAACAAGGTACACTACTACGGAGAAGGAGCTATTGGCAGTAGTGTTTGCCTTTGAGAAGTTCCGGTCATACCTCGTGGGTTCCAAGGCCATTGCCTACACAAATCACGCGGCTTTGTGATACATCTATTCCAAGAAGGACACTAAGCCAAGGCTTTTGAGATGGATCCTTCTTCTTCAGGAGTTTGACATGGAGATCAAAGACAAGAAAAGGATAGAGAACGGCGTTGCTGACCATCTCTCTCCGAGGAACAACTCATGGGGATCACTACGGCTGTTTGTGGGAACCTAGAAGGGCGGTTTGAGGAGGTTATGAGCTTTAAAGAGGAGGATCTCCCTTGGTATGCGGACATTTGTGAACTATTTGGCATGTGGGGAAGAGCCTTCGCATCTTGACAACTATCATAGGAAGAAGTTCATGAGGGACGTGGGCCATTACATTTGGGATGAACCCTATTTATACAAGAGAGTTGTTGATAGCCTATACAGAAGATGCGTGACAAAGGAGGAAGCAAGAGATATCATCTTTCATTGCCACGGTTCTTCGTATGGCGGGCACTTTGCTTCGTTCAAAACCGCCACCAAGGTCTTGCAAGCCGGTTTCTGGTGGCCGTCCATCTTCAAAGACACCCATGAGTTCGTGATGAGTTGCGAAGCTTGTCAAAGAGCAGGGAATATCACTAAAAGGAACGAGATGCCTCAAGTACCCATCTTTGAGGTAGACGTCTTTGATGCGTGGGGCATAGATTTCATGGGGCCGTTTCCTTCATCATACGGCAACAAGTTCATTCTAGTAGCTGTTGATTACATCTCTAAATGGGTTGAGGCCATTGCTTCCCCTACAAACGATTCTAAGGTGGTGATCAAGCTCTTTAAGAGCATCATTTTCCCGAGGTTTGGAGTACCCAAGGTGGTGATAAGCGACGGAGGAAGCCATTTCATCAACAAGCTGTTTGAAAGTCTTATAAGGAAGTATGGCGTGAAGCACAAGGTAGCTACACCTTACCATCCTCAAACAAGTGGCCAAGTGGAGGTCTTTAACCGACAGATAAAGGCGATACTCGAGAGAACAGTATCACACAAGGAGGATGAAGCATCCGTACAAGTCCGTACACCTAGGGAACCGGGCCACTCAAGCTTGATCATCAAGTAAGCGTGACATACAAGCCAAGCCCTCAACGGTCTTCTAGATGCTTGGTTCTATGCTTACTACTCCAACGGTCACATTTTAATAAACAACAAGAGGATAAGGTCACGTGTTTGCTTAAGGAGTCAACTGTTGGGGACAGGTCGCTTTCACTTCCTAGGAGTCCTTCCCCTTTGTTTATTCTTTATATCGCTTTCCATTGATCCTTGTAGTAACTAGGCGAGTCTATATATAGACATTTGCTCTCATTTGTAACATTTAACTTAAGGAAATATAATCATCCTTATTTCACTCTCTCTTTCTTTCATGTTCTTCATCTATTTATCATTTCTCTAAGTCATTATTCCGCAAATTCTAACATGGTATCAGAGCGTGGTGTAGATCTTCGGATTACACACTCTTAAATCTCTTTTCTCTACTCCCATCTTCTATACTTTTCGCCTTAATACTCCAGAAATTCTTGAATTCATAAACTGTTTACCCAACGGTCCATAGCCATCTCTCTCTCTTTTAACCACTTATTTCACTCCTAAACTCCCTAAAATCAGTTTAAACATCCCTAAAACTACATTTCTCTCATTCGCTCACTCACTGTTTCCTTTTATAAACCATTCTCTAATCCTTTACCCATCAGTTTATACCTTTGCCCATTGGTCCATAAAGTCAAAACATGGCCATGGAGAACAACAAGCCTTTGGCTTTACCGGTTACCCTTAAAGGGGTTAACTACTTGCTGTGGTCAAGAACCACAAGAACCGCCTTGTGTGGAAGAGTTCTTTGGAGTCATGTGTCAAGCGATGCTCCTCTAGCAGCACCACCAGCCGCCGCCATTGTTCCAGCCGAAGAGACCCAATGGTACAAGGAAGATCAGACCGTCCTTGCTCTCCTACAAAGCTCCCTTAGCAATGAAATCTTGGAGGCTTACTTATACTGTGAAACCGCCAAAGAGCTATGGGAGACTTTGAAGCAAGTATTTGGCAACATCTCCAATCTAAGCCGTGTTTTTGAAGTCAAGAAGGCTGTCAATGAACTAAGGCAAGAAGATATGGAGTTCACCAAAAATTTTGGAAAATTCAGAGCACTATGGGCAGAGCTAGAGATGCTAAGGCCTAGCACAGTTGACCCTCAAGTCCTGAATGAAAGAAGAGAGCAAGATAAAGTCTTCGGCTTGCTCATGACCCTCAGCCCGACTTACAATGATCTAATCAAGAATCTTCTCAGAGCAGAACGGTTGCCAACTCTGGAAGAAGTTTGCTCTCAAATCCAAAAGGAGCAAGGATCGCTTGGCCTATTTGGAGGAAAAGGGGAACTTGTTACAGCTAACAAGGGCGCTTACCATTTTGATGAGAAGAGAAGCCCATTCTGTGATCATTGCAAGAAGAAGGGGCACATTAAAGAAAAGTGTTAGATCCTTCACCCACACCTCAAACCAAGCAAGTGGAAAGAAGGAAAGGCTAGCTATGCAGCTGAGAATGCTACACAGAAGGGAGAAACATCTAAGACAAACTCTGGAGGAGAAGGGGCAGCCAACTCATCTCAATTTGTGACAAAAACAGACTTAGATGCCTTGATGAAAGCGCTTAAAGAATCTGGTAACACTCTCGGTACCTCCTTTCATGTAATGAAGCATTATGGTAATTCATATAGCTCTTCATACACGCTTAGGACTAAACCATTGATTGTAGATTCAGGAGCCTCTCATCACATGATTAGTGATTTAAACCTGATTAGTAATGTAAAACCAACAGTAGGAAATGTTGAAATTGCTAATGGGGAAAAGATGCCTATCAAAGGCATAGGAGAATTGAAACTCTTTGATAGATCATCTAAAGCGTTTTATATGCCTACCTTCACATCTAATCTTTTATCCGTTAAGAAAGCTACAACTGATTTAGATTGCATTGCTATTTTTGGACCTAATGATGTGTGCTTTCAGGATATTAAAACCAGAAAAATGCTTGGAAAAGGGACTACGAAAGATGATCTATATGTCCTTGAAGACACTGAGTTTCTTTCTCCTACTAATAATGTTGTAGCTTCTGCTAATAATGCGATTTGGCATGCTAGACTAGGACATCCTCATGCTCGTGCATTGAGTCTTTTATTGCCTAAAGTTGTTTTTAAGAATGATGAATGTGAGGCTTGTATCTTAGGAAAACATTGTAGAACTGTTTTTCCCAAATCTTCTACTATCTATGAAAAATGTTTTGATCTAGTGCATTCAGATGTATGGACATCACCATGTGAATCTAGAGATCAAAACAAATATTTTGTTACTTTTATAGATGAAAAGTCTAAGTATACTTGGGTAACTCTCCTCCCATCAAAGGATAGAGTCTTTGAGGCATTTAAAATTTTTCAAAACCATATAACTAACCATTTTAATGCCAAGATTAAGATTTTTAGATCAGATAATGAGGGCGAGTACACAAGCAATGTTTTCCGAGAACATCTTACTTCACAAGGCATCATTCATCAAACTAGCTGTCCTTACACACCTCAGCAGAATGGTGTAGCTGAGAGGAAGAACATACATCTAATGGAGGTGGCAAGATCCATGATGTTTCAGCACAATGTACCAAAACGGTTTTGGGGGGATGCGGTCCTTACAGCTTGTTATCTCATCAACCGGATTCCTACTAAAGTTCTGAATGATTCATCACCCTATGAGGTACTCAACTCAACTAAACCCTCTCTTGATCATTTAAGGGTATTTGGGTGTGTTTGCTTTGCTTTCATTCCAGGAGATCATAGAACAAAGCTGGAAGCTAAGAGTATGAGGTGCATGTTCATTGGCTACTCTACTACTCAAAAGGGGTACAAATGCTACAATCATGATACACTCTGGGTCATAGTCTCTCGAGATGTCAAGTTCTTGGAATCAGAAAGCTTCTACCCTAAACAACCGTGGGAAGACTTACAAGGACTCTCCACTTCTACCTCTGATAGAGCGGCCACCTTAAGACTCCTCTTAGATCACCTTGGCGTGACTACTCCGGATTCTTCTACTGGCGCTCCTGCCGTTGATCCTGAAGGGGGAAATGGTGAACAAACTACTGAGCAAGCAGACTTGGAGACCCAAACAAACGGTCAGAATCAAGCAGAAGCGCCTCTGGAAAGCTCTACTCCAGCTCAATCTCCACCACAGCAGCCTAGATCCACTCCTCATGTTGTACCATTAAGAAGGAGCCAACACTTAGAGCGATTACAACAACAAGCAGAACAAGCTCCTGCTCCAGCAGCCCTAAGGAGAAGCACAAGGGAAAGGCAGGATCCATCAAATTGGGTTAACACAAGGGTGTACTACAATGGCATTGCAGTAGCCCATCCTACTCAAGTAACTTGCTTTTTTGCTCGATTTCCAAAGGAGCATCAAGCCTTCCTAGTAGCATTGGAGCAAGGTCATGTACCTAAGATCTATGAAGAAGCAATAGAGCATGAAGTATGGCGTGAAGCAATCAGTGAAGGAAGAGGTGCTATGGAGAGAAACCACACTTGGGATGAAGCCACATTACCCAAAGGAAAGAAAGCGGTTAGCTCAAGATGGGTCTTCACTATCAAGTACAAAAGTAATGGTGAGATAGAGAGGTATAAGGCTCGGCTAGTTGCAAGAGGCTTCACTCAGACCTATGGAGAAGACTATGGGGACACGTTTGCACCAGTGGCTAAACTTCACACGGTTAGAGTAGTCATCTCTCTCGCCGTGAATCTAGAATGGGATCTTTGGCAAATGGATGTGAAGAATGCATTCTTGCAAGGAGAGCTTGAGGAAGAAGTCTATATGACACCACCACCAGGTGTGGAAGAAGACATCACCAGTGGGAAAGTGTTAAGACTGAGAAAGGCTATATATGGTCTTAAGCAATCACCAAGAGCATGGTACCACCGGTTGAGTAGAGTTCTATTCGATAGGGGATTCAGCAGATCAGAAGTGGATCATACCTTATTCACTCTCACCAGCCAAGAAGGTATAGTAGTTATTCTCATTTATGTAGATGATATAATCATCTCTGGGAATGACAAGGTTAGCCAACACATGAAAGCCCCAAAGCTGTATCACTGGAGCATGGTTAAGCGCATTCTCAGCTATGTCCAAGGAACAATCGGTCATGGCATTTGGATGGGTTGCAACAGAAGTTCAGAGATTGTGGGATATTGTGATGCAGACTGGGTAGGAGACCGTGTAGATAGAAGATCAACTACTGGCTATTTTACATTCATTGGTGGGAATCTAGTTACTTGGAAGAGCAAGAAGCAAAATGTAGTTGCATGTTCTAGTGCTGAAGCTGAGTACCGAGCAATGAGGAGGTTAATAACCAAGCTAATGTGGCTAAGGAACCATCTTAAATACCTCGAATGTGAGACAAGCACACCAATCACCATGCATTGTGACAACCAAGCGGCTATACAGATAGCATCAAACTCGGTCTTCCATGAAAGAACCAAGCATATAGAGGTAGATTGTCACAAGGTCAGAGAACAAGTCCAGTTTGGAGTCATCCTGCCATGCACACAAAGAGTTCAGACCAACTAGGCGATATCTTCACCAGGGCAGCAAGCCAGAAGACCTGCGAGTTCATCCACTCCAAGATGGGGCTCGTTGACATCTCAGCTTGAGCTCACCTAGCCGTGGAGATCACACTCTTTTTCCCTCAATGTAGTTTTGTCCCATGAGGTTTTCTACATTGAGTTTTTTAATGAGGTGATCCTTCATGGCTCCAAGCTCCAACCATTCACCACGGTTAAAGCTTGAGGGGGAGTATCAAACAAGGAGGATGAAGCATCCGTACAAGTCCGTACACCTAGGGAACCGGGCCACTCAAGCTTGATCATCAAGTAAGCGTGACATACAAGCCAAGCCCTCAACGGTCTTCTAGATGCTTGGTTCTATGCTTACTACTCCAACGGTCACATTTTAATAAACAACAAGAGGATAAGGTCACGTGTTTGCTTAAGGAGTCAACCGTTGGGGACAGGTCGCTTTCGCTTCCTAGGAGTCCTTCCCCTTTGATTATTCTTTATGTCGCTTTCCATTGATCCTTGTAGTAACTAGGCGAGTCTATATATAGACATTTGCTCTCATTTATAACATTTAACTTAAGGAAATATAATCATCCTTATTTCACTCTCTCTTTCTTTCATGTTCTTCATCTATTTATCATTTCTCTAAGTCATTATTCCGCAAATTCTAACAAACAGTTGGGACTACTCGAAAGGATTGGACAGTGAAGTTAGATGGCGCTTTGTGGGCTTACCAGACTGCTTTTAAGACGCCCATTGGTACTACTCCTTTCACTCTTCTCTACGATAAGGATGTCACCTCCCCGTTGAGTTGGAACATAAGGCGTTGTGGGCTGTGAAGCGGCTGAATTTTGATCTGAAGATGGCTCAGGAGAAGCGGTTGATCCAGTTGCACGAGCTAGATGAGCTAAGGCTAGATGCTTACGAAAGCGCTAGGATCTACAAGGAGCATACTAAGGCTGCCCACGACAATAAATTGGTACCTAAGGAGCTTAAGGAAGGGAGTTTGGTGCTGCTTTACAACTCAAGGCTCAAGCTCTTTCCAGGGAAGCTAAAGTCACGGTGGAGCGGTCCGTATGAAATCAAGGAGGTATTGCCCTACGGAGCTGTCATGTTGGTCGGCAAGAGTGGGAATGCATTCACAGTGAACGGACACAGAGTTAAGCCATACATGGCGAGTGCATTTGACAAGGAGAGCACCTCAATGCTTCTCCAAGACCCACCATCTGCCTAAACCAAGTAAAGTCTAGCTAAAGACGTTAAAGAAAGCGCACTTGGGAGGCAATCCCATGTTTATCATGTATATATTCTTGCTTTATTTCTTTTCCAGTTTTATGTTTTTATCTTCTGAGTGTGTAGGAACAAGTATGAGGGATTGCAAGCCATGATCTTAGATCCTAAAGGAGTAAGAAGGGGCGAGTATAAGCTAGAGATCGAGTGCTAGATTTCTAGATTTCTCTTTTAAAATAGCTTGATAATAGGAAAAATTCTAGATTTCTCTTTATCTCTAGATTTGATTCTCTATTATTTTGCTATAATTTTTATAAATTCCCCAAAACTCTAGGGTATTAGTTATAAGTTTTCTTCTTTGCTTCTCTCATTCTCTCATAATATCGCCGATTTGCTCATTGCTTTGCTTGAAAAACTTGTTTCAGGCGCAATGGCTCCCAAAAGAACGAGAGAAGAGACAGCACAAGGGGGAGGAAATCAAGAAGTGGCTGTTCAGGAGAGGGTTCGTTGGAGTAAGGATGAGAAACGGGACAAAGAACGGCTTCAAAGGCTGAGGTTCGAGGCGACTAAGTTTGCGGACAGAGGATTTCTGGCCAAGATGGGGATTCTAGGAGATTTTGATCAGCTCCTCCAGAAGATAGGGCTGAGGTGTTTGTCACGGATGGATTGCCCAACCTTTCCTGAAGTGACAATCGACTTCCTTGCCACTTTGGAGTTTGGGTACGAGAATCCTAGCGTCCCAATTCCTTCTCAAGGAGGCCTCTCCTTCAAGATAAAACGCCAAGCCTTCAGTCTCTCAATCCCCAAGCTTTGCCAAGCTTATGGCCTCGATGCAGAAGCAACGAAGGTGGAGTTCCCCTCCTTCACTCAAGGAAACGGTTTTTGAGATCTCATCGCCAATGAAGATTACAAGGCGAACACCGCGAAGATCAAGAGATTGAGGAACCCGGTGCTACGTTACACCTTGAAGCTGATGGCCATCACTTTTAGTGGTCGGTCAGTAGCCCCCACGGTGACCAACACGGAGCTTTGCTTTTTGTTCCAAGGCCTTAAGCATCTCCTTTGTGATCCGGATGAGAACGAGGAGCCGTTGGAAGACCAGCTCGGAGACGACGTGAACTACGGGTGCATCCTTGCTGCTTCATTGGTCAAATACAAGGCGTATGCCTTGAGATGCAAGGCAAGCTCGTCACTCATTGGCGGTTTCCTCACACCCTTGTTCGTGCAAGCCGGCGTGCCGCTTCAGAACTTCACCCCTGTTCCGGATAGAGCCTTCATGGACGAGACATACCTAAAGAACACTGATAGCTTGGGACGCACGCCAGCCGAGGGCTTCTTTGAGTACTTGTTCGTTGATGAGGAGAATGAGAAGAGGACATGCATCTTGCCAAACCAAACCGAGACCGAGCTGTTCGGCATTGGGAACATCGAGTTTCTCCCGAGCATAGAGGAGTGCTTTGCTCCTCTAGGAGCCGTGGTAACAATTCAACAGGCTACTCGCCCTAGATCAGAGTCTCAAGCCACGGATGATGAGATGCCCGAAGCCTTTGTCCTCCCTAAGCTAGACTTTGAGCCACGGACCAAGACAGAAAAGTTCTTTGCTTCTGTTGTGGAGATGCAAAGGAAGATCAACAAGTGGCAGAGCAAGGTCATCAAGAAGCTTGCCAAGAAGGTCAAGGCGCTTCAAAGAGGTTCACCAAAGCAGGCTGCGAGTGAGAAGGTCCAACAACCCGATAAGAGAAGGCTTTCAACCGGTGGAGTTGTCATCCGTGAGACGCAAGGCAGCAACATTCAACCGGCGCGTCTCTCTCTCCAAGAGCCAGGCTCCAAAGGCAAAGCCATAATATCTAGTTCGTCTGGAACATCTTCAAGTTCCATCCGAGACTATACCCAAGGTAACAACAACCTTCCATTGTATATACCGTTCATGTTTTCTTGATTTTTGCTTTGTGTTTTGTGCTCTTTCGAACATGTTTGCCACCGGGACGGTGTCATTCAAGTTTGGGGGAGTATGTGTGGTTTGACATGTTTATTTTGCTCTTATTTTATCTTTGCATAAATTGAGTCTTGTATGCATCTAAGGCATAGAAAAGAAAAAGAAAAATTTTTAAAAATTTTCAAAAACAAAATTCATGTAGTTGCATTCATCTTGTTAAACATTTTAGAATTGAGTCTAGAATTTTTAAGCATCAAGGTTGTTTACATTTGCATAAGGGGTTAGATTTTTTTTAAAAAGGTGTTTTAAGCTTTTGAATGGTTTCAATATTCTAGTTAGTAGTTCTCTAATGCTTTGCTCACACTTTGAAAGTAAGTCCTTACCATGCTTGGATCACTTGTTTTGATTTTTGTGACTTGAATTGAACACTCATGATTTGAAACATGTCCTAATAAGTGAGAACTCTACTTTGAATTTTTAAATATCATTCTTATGCACTTGAAAATGAACACATGGGTCTTAAAAATACTTAGGCTCTCTTCCTCCTTTTACCACTCTTTGTGAGCCTAAGTAGAACTCCCACCATCACCTTACCTTTCTTTGAAGCCAAGTTTTTGTGTGTGACATCTTTGTGAGGCCTCTTTTGGTTTGAACTTAGCATAACGTGTTACGTTTAGGCGACATGATTAGGTTTTCATATGATTGCTAGCTTTGCATTTTGAAGCTAGATGTGGGCTTAGGATAAGTTTGGGGGATCAATGGGGTTGCTTTCATGTTTATATGCTTTCGGTTTCAAAAGAGTTTGGTATTTGAAGTGAACAAAAGGTTTTAAGTGAAAAGTTTTGTGTTTAAAATGTATAATGCTCTAATAATTTCAGAAGTTAACTCTCTCAAAATAAAAATAAAAATAAAAAGAAAAGAGCCTAAATGCCAAAATAAAAAGAAAAGAAAAAAAATAATAAGAGAGCTATCAATAAGAAAGAAATAAGGAGCTTAATATTTTCAAACATTTTCACTAGCCTAAAAGAGTTAAGATGTTTTCTGTTTTGAATTGGGGTTTGCTAAGCTTTTGCTTTGGAGGTAAGGGTAGATTTTAGGAGGGTGAATGGGCTAAAAAGAAAGAAAATGAGAGGGGTTTTAGGATCATTGTTAGCTTGCATGGGTAGATGAGAATCTGATCATGTATGCATCAATTGCCTTTACCTTTAGCATTATGCATAAAGTTCTTACCACTTTTGAGAGAAACCCGTGATTTCTTTCCTGCTAGACTCTAACTCATCCTTCGCAGTTCTTGGAGCTCTGTCAAATTCCTCATTATAGTTTCCATCAGACTGAGCCAGGTTCTCTGCCAGCTCCAATCCTTCATCCACATCTTTTGACAAGAAATTCCCATTTGATGCAGTGTCCAAAAGCATTCTTATCTTAGGCAAGGCTCCTCTATAAAGAGTGGATAGTAAAGAGGCTTGTGAGAAGCCATGATGAGGGCATTGCAATGTGTAGCCCTTGAATCTTTCCCAAGCTTCACCAAAGCTTTCATTGTTCCTTTGTGCAAAACCTGAAATTTCATTCCTTATTCTTGCAGTTCTTGAAGTAGAGAAGAACTTTGCTAACAAGGCTCTCTTGCACTCATCCCAGCTGGTGATATTTCCTTGGGGTAAGTTTTTTTCCCATTGGTGTGCTTTGTCCCCAAGAGAGAAAGAAAATAACCTCAGTTTGAAGCCATCTTCACTAACTCCATTGATCTTTGTTAAGGAACACAACCAAACTAGTGATGCTTCAAAAACCATTCAAACAATGCTATCTTCTAAGCATAGGATTAACAACTATATAGCTTAATTCCTTGGGTACTAATCACTTTGCTAAGCACATATTCAAGACAACTTTCATTACTGAACAGATGATTAACAAGCATTCAAATAATAATCCAATCCTACAAAGCCAAAATGTTCCTTAGA
This sequence comes from Thlaspi arvense, assembly GCA_911865555.2. NCBI lineage: Eukaryota > Viridiplantae > Streptophyta > Magnoliopsida > Brassicales > Brassicaceae > Thlaspi > Thlaspi arvense. The sequence goes on from OU466857.2 coordinate 49,029,582, forward strand.
CATCTAGTCTCTTAGGCTAAGTGATACAAGAGTTTTGAATCTCTTGGTATAAGGTACTAGTCAGTTGTAGCATAGCATAAGGTTTTATCAATCCAAATGGGTTTGTTGAAAACAATGGAGTTGTGAGTAAAAATCCTTAAGTCAAGCAAGCATAGAAGGCTTTTGTTGCCTAAGAAACCAATCTAACACCCTAAGATGATCAAGAAACAAAGAGAATAAAGAGAAAGACAGTTTAAAAATGATTAAGCAAGCAGAACGGAGCAAAACAGAGCAAATTTGAAATATAACAAAAGAGAAAAGCAAGTTCCTAGATGTGGTTATTGACTTTGGAGAATTCAAGAACTAATTAAGGTTGTTTCAAACAGAATTGATGAAGCAAACAAGCTAGCAATGGTGATTCCTAGACATAGAGTTCACAAACAAGCAATCTAGATCCAATGTCTTGTAAAATAGCCCTTTGCTAAACACCTTAACAAGAACTAACTCTCATTAGTGCTAAAACATTCAGAAAGCATTAATAAACAACTTTATTCAAGTAAAAATGCTCCTCAAACAGTCAATATCTTGAGCCAAGGCCAGCAAATCCTCTATCAAACAAGATTAGCATTTCATCAAACACTTGGTGGGCATAAGAGAAAGCCTAAATTCTAGATAAGTGTGATCAAGACAAATCTAGTTTAAGAACAGATCAATAGAGAGGAACCCATATAATGAAGTACTAAACAAACCTTAATCAAGCCCTAAATTCCCCTAATCTACCACATCTAGAAACCCTAAGCAAACTACTCACTAATAGCCATGTTTAACAACAAATCACAAGAGGAAAACATTGTGGTTCAAGAGGGGGAGGATAAGCCGTCGGTTGATGATGAGATCAACTTCCACAACGTGTGGATAGAGCGGCCAACAAAGGGGAAAGAAGCCGCTGTAAAGAAGCAAGCGGAGAAAGCAACCGAGAAGAAGGATGAGTACATACCTCCACCTTATGTTCCTAAGCTTCCTTTTCCTGCCCGCTTCAAGAAACAGCTTATAGAGAAGCATAGGCTCTTGTTTGAAAAGCATCTAAGGGACGTAGAGATCAAGCTACCTCTCGTGGATTTCCTTGTTATGATGCCTAAGTGTGCAAAATTTTTCAAGGACACGCTCGTAAAGAAGAATAAGGAAAGCAAGGAAGTGCTGGTGCTTAGTGAAGAGTGTAGCACCATTATACACAAGGAGATAGTCCCCAAGAAGTTGGGAGATCCAGGAAGCTTCACTATACCATGTGCTCTCGGTCCTTTGACATTTCAGAGCTGTTTATGCGATCTTGGTGCTAGTATAAATCTGATGCCCCATTCTATAGCAAAGAAGCTCGGCTTTACCAGATTCAAAGACTGTAGAATCTCCTTGGTGCTAGCTGACAGGAGCGTGAGGTTACCCATGGGTTTGCTTGAGGACTTACCAGTAAGGGTTAGTGGTGTAAACGTGCCTACAGAGTTTATTGTGCTTGAAATGGATGAAGAACCTAAGGATCCGTTTATACTCGGGAGGCCATTCCTTACAACCGCCGGAGCGAACATTGATGTAAAGAATGGGAAGATAGCCCTTCACCTTGGCAAGGGGATAAGGCTGGATATTGATATCAACGAGGTCCTGAAGAAGCCAACCATAGAAGGACAAGCGTTCTACATTGAAACGTTGGATGCTTTAGCCGATGAACTGCTGGAGGAGTTGGCACAAGAGGATCACTTGAAGCTGGTATTGACTAAGGAGCCAGGGGAGTTTGGTTTTCTAAGTCAGAGGACTCAAGAATACGCCAACCTCCTCGATTCTAGGAAGGTTGTGATAGAAAATGAAGGCGGCTGCATTGAGATCGATCAGGAAATCGAGGAGATCACTCGATCCAGGACGGCAATCGATGGGAACGATTCAGCACCTTGATCTCTCACTCGATCCACTTTAAATTAAGTGAGTGAATCGAGTGAAAGTGATCGATCTGGACCAGAACGAGTGCAAGATCGACTGGAAGACTAGATCTCGGAGAGGACAGCGGTTCAAGAAAGCAGTCTTTTGGGTCATGTCTCGGGTTCTAAGGAGGCTACTGAGGATGGGAACGTCAACAAGAGCCACGAGGAGGACTGGAGCGAGCTGCTAGCCCCAAAGGTGGACCTTAAGGAGCTCCCAAAAGGGCTAATGTATGCTTTCTTAGGGCTTAATGAAGCCTATCCCGTGATTGTGAACGAGAACTTAAGTGATGATGAGTTGCACTCGCTCCTAAACGAGCTGAGAAAGTATAGGAAGGCCATTGGGTAATCTCTAAGTGACATCAAGGGCCTTTCACCAATGCTTTGCACTCACAGGATTCACTTGGATAATGAGAATGCCTCTTCCATAGAACACCAAAGGCGTTTGAATCCTAATTGAAAGGAGGTTGTTAAGAAAGAGATTCTTAAGCTGTTAGAGGCTGACGTGATCTATCCCATAAGTGACAGCACGTGGGTTTCCCCTGTACACGTGGTGCCTAAGAAGGGAGGGATCACGGTCATTAAGAATGATAAAGATGAGCTTAAACCTACAAGGACTATTACAGGACACCATATGTGTATAGACTATAGGAAGCTTAATCTTGCTACTAGAAAGGATCATTTTCTTTTACCTTTTAATTATCAAATGCTTGAGAGGCTTGCTAATCATCCTTATTATTGCTTTCTTGATGGATATAGTGGTTTCTTTCAAATAACGATCCATCTGAATGATCAAGAGAAGACGACCATTACATGCCCTTATGGCACCTTCGCATATCGAAGGATGCCATTCGGGTTGTGTAACGCACCGGCTACGTTTCAGCGATGTATGATGTCGATCTTCTCTGATCTAATAGAAGAGATAGTAGAAGTGTTTATGGATGACTTCTTCGTATATGGTGCGTCTTTTTCTGCGTGTTTGTTGAATCTTTGCAAGGTACTAAAGCGTTGTGAAGAGACGAATCTTGTGCTTAACTGGGAGAAGTGTCACTTCATGGTGAAAGAAGGGATCATGCTTGGCACAAGATCTATACCGATGGTGCAAGACTTTGAGGATGTCTTTCAAGCGTTGGCAGGACTGCCACCAGCTCGTTCAGATCCGTTCACGATTGAACTTGAGCCGAGGACAGCTCTATTTTTTAAAGCACCATACCAGATGGTGCCATCTGAGAAGAGGACACTATGGAGCAGGAGAGAAAAGGCTGTTATGCAAAACCACACACACGCGCACGCACCGTCTCGTGCCGTGCCATGCTGAGCCGAGCCAGGCTCGGGCTTGGATCTTGGGAATATTTCCGTTTATCTTAGAGTAGCGGCCAAGGCAAACCCTTGCGCCCCAATCCTTCCATCCGCTATATATACTCGCCTCTCTCATTCATTATTATTCATCATCAACGCAACACATAGCTTTCGAAAAACACAAATATCCAGCAAATCCCTCTAGTCTCTACAGTCTTAGGTAAGTCTTGAGAGTATAGCATAGATTCTTAACTTCGCAGATTCTATAGTCGGATGCTGCAACATTAGTCTCAACACGGTTGTATCCTGGGATTCTGAATCTCATCAAACCGCCACACAGCAGGAGATTTAAAGAATTAAGGAAAGAGATCAAATCTCGACTCCGTGTTTTTTCGTGTCTTTTCTTAATCATTTTATTCTTTCATTTTAAAATATATATTATTACTTATATAGATTTCAATTGTTTTATATTCGTGATTTTCAATCTGGATTTTTGCGGTCCTACAATCTTAGTTCTTTATATCCGTTTCTTGCTAATCGCTTGAATCGGATTGAATATTACAAACAATTCTTCAAAACGATTTCATAAAACGATTTTAAAACATTTTCTGATGATCTACAACGCTTCTACGATTGTCTTATAGCAAACCGTAGAACGTTTGATCTAAAAAATAGACAATTATCATAAAGACACAAAACAATTTCCGAGTCAGCCCTAGGCAGGATCGCGAAACGTTTGTCTATAAACGATCTTATAGATCTGATACATAGCGTTTAAGAACACCTTTAGGTGATTTCTGGGAATGACTATTAGGGTTAAAGAACGCCATTAGGCGATTTCTGTGAATAATTAATAGCAAATTAAATTTTAATCGCTTTTCTGGAATGAGGTCTCAAAAACTAACCTAGTTCGTTTTCTGTGATTAGATTCAGAATGTCTACTTACGTTGGGCTTCTGAAGAACACAAGTGAGCTGACACTCCCACAAGGGAATGGTCTGCCACACCCGGTTCCATTGATTCCAACCGCTGGACTTCAACCTGAAAAGTTTGATGGAACAAACTTCAAGCAGTGGTTGAAGCGGATGCACTTCTTTCTGTCCACGTTGCACCTGGCAAAGTATCTCACCGAGACTAAACTAGTGCTTCCTGCTGAGAATACAGATCCACACATGCTTGTCACTGTCCAAGCGTGGATCCATGTGGACTTCCTGTGCAAAGGTTACATACGAGACTTCCAGAGATGTCTGGATTGCTCTCGAAAACAAATACAAGACCTTCAACGTAAGTTCTGGAAAATTTGAAACTGCGAAACTCCTTAACTTCAGGATGGTAGACTCAAGGCCTCTTATGGATCAAGTGTATGAGCTACAAATATTTCAGCAAATATCGGACGAAGGCTTGAAGCTGTGTGAGACCTTCACGGTTAACTGCGTCATGGAGGTGCTGCCCCCAGGCTGTGACGGTTTCAAGAGCTACCTTAACTACAAGCAGAAGCCTCTGTCGTTGGCTAACTTGATTACCAGGCTTCAGAATGAGTCACAAAAACGAGACAAGGCTGAACCACCTCAGACATATAACGCAAATGTGGCTGAGTTTAAGAAAAAAGGGAAAGGAAAGGGCTTTCCTCCAAAGGCTGCGATTCACAAAGTTGCAAATCAAGCCCCCTCAAACTTCAAGAAGCAAGCTCACGCTCCTAATTAGAAGCTCTCTGGGAAGTGTAACCACTGCGGCAAGATATGACATCGTGCTACAGACTGTCGCAGTAAAGCTAAGGGTGTTAATCAAGCTAACCTAACTCAAGCTGATATGTGCGCAGTTGTAACAGAAGCTAACATTGTTGAAGAAAACCCAAGGGCATGGTGGTACGATACTGGCGCTACCACACACATCTGCATTGATAGAGATATGTTCAACACCTATAAAAAGAGCAAAAATGATGAACATCTGTTGATTGGAAACGTGTCCCACTCCAAGATTGAAGGTACCGGAAAAGATGGTGCTGAAGATGACATCAGGAATAGAGATCACACTCTCAAATGTGAAGCATGTTCCAGACATAAGGAAGAATCTGATCTCTGGCACGCTGCAAAGCAAGCATGGATTTGCAATCAATTTTGAATATGACCAGCTGATTCTTAGGAAGAATGGTGTTCTCATTGGAAAAGGATTTGTTAGGGAAGGATCAGTCAAAATGTGTGTATTGACCATCCTCAATAAAAACAATGTACTTGTTTCTAAAAATGATAAAAATAAGAAACCAGTTGCTTATTTGGTTGAGTCTTCTAATATTTGGTATGAAAGATTAGGACATGTGAATTATAAGTCTGCACAAAGACTGATGATTTCGAACTTAATTCCCAAATGCAATATTAGCAAAGACAAGTATAAAGTTTGTGTGCAATCAAAACTCACAAAATGCTATCTCCTCATGTTAAAAGAACAATCGTTCTTGGCTTAATCCACACTGACTTGTGTGATTTAAAGTAAATACAAACAAGGGGTGGTAAGAAGTACTTCGTGAATTTCATTCATGATTGCACAAGATATTGTTACGTCTACGTACTGCGAAGTAAAGACAAAGACTTGGAAATATTCAAAAAGTACAAGCTCAAAGTAGAAAACCAATTGGGAAAAACCATTAAGATGGTTATAAGTGACTGAGAAGGCGAGTATGATGGACCTTTCAACGCTTTCTGTCAAGAAAAAGGTATCATACATCAAACAACCTCTCCCTACTCACCAGAATCTAACGGAGTTGCAGAGAGAAAGAATTGCACTCTGGAAGAAATGATGAATGCAATGTTGCAGGAATCTAGGACACCCCAAAATCTGTTTGGGGAAGCGCTGCTCCCCACAAACTACATCCTCAACAAAATTCCACACAAGATAACTGTCAAAACGCTATATGAACTTTGGAAAGGAACTGTACCTTCATACAAATACCTCAAAGTGTGGGGGTGCTTAGCAAAAGTCGCTATGCCACCTCCTAAGAAGCTGACAATTGGACCTAAAATGGTTGATTCCATCATCATCAGATATGCACATAATAGCAGTGCTTATCGATTCCTTGTACATAAGTCAGATGTACCAGACATCCATGTTAACACGATAATGGAGTCAAGGAATGTGTTTTTCTTTGAAAACATCTTTCCATGCAAAGAGAAACAAAGTAAAAAACGCACTCATGATGAAAACAACGCTAGCATCTCTGTAAATGAGGAGAGCACTTCTGGAAATTCAGTTGATGAAGCAGAAAATGAAGAAGATGAACCTAGATGGAGCAAAAGAGCACGCAAGGAAAAATCTTTTGGTGATGATTTCTTAATGGTATTTCTCACAGAGAATGAGTCGAGATCATATAAAGAAGCCATGTCTACACCTGATGCATCTTTTTGGAAGAAATAGTTGATAGTGAAATTGATTCTATAATGCAGAATCATACTTATGAGATCACTGATTTACCTCAAGGTTTCAAGGCACTAGGGTGTAGATGGATATTCAAAACCAAGTTAAAAACTGATGGTTCAATTGAAAACTACAAGGCCAGACTTGTGGTTCAAGGATTTAGACAAAAAAGGTCTAAACTTCTCTGATACTTATTCTCCAGTAACGAGAATGACTTCAGTAATAATTCTGATAGGAGTTGCAGCCCTAAGAGGACTCGAAATCCATCATATGGATGTAAAAACGGCCTTTCTAAACGGTGATCTAGAAGAGGAGATTTACATGATGCAACCTGAAGGATTTGTGGTCCCGGGTCAAGAACACAATGTCTGTAGACTTGTGAAGTTATTGTATGGTCTCAAACAAGCTCTAAAGTAATGGCATGAAAAGTTTAACAATGTAATGATGTCAAATGGTTTCAGCATAAATGAGTGTGATAAGTGCATCTACATCAAAAGTACTCCTCACGGGTATATATTGTTGTGTTTATATGTTGATGACATGCTCATCATGGGAAGTAACAACAATATCATCCAACAAACCAAGACAATGCTTAGTGGTCAGTTTGACATGAAAGACATGGTTCTTGCGGATGTTATCCTCGACATAAAGATTACACGTACCTCTAAAGGCATCACTCTGTCTCAAGGTCATTATGCTGAAAAGATTCTTGAGAGGTTTAAGGCTTACTCAAACGGAACTGCGAAGACTCCCGTGGATTGGCAACTACATTTGACTAAGAACTCTGGTGAAGCTGTTTCACAAGTGGAATAAGCAAGGGTCATTGACAGTCTAATGTACTTAACCAATTGTACACGACCAGACCTTGCGCATGCTGTCAACGTGTTAAGTCGTTACACAAGTAATCCAGGTCATACATACTGGAAAGCCATAACAAGGGTATTAAATTATTTGTGATACACCAAGAGTTATGGGCTGCACTACGGTAAAGAGCCAGCATCTTTGGAAGGATACAGGGATGCAAACTGGATAACAGACTCAAAGAATTTGAAATCCACAAGTGGATACGTCTTTACTCTAGGAGGTGTAGCAGTATCTTGGAAATCATCCAAACAAACTCTGTTAGCAAGATCAACAATGGAACCTGAGTTCATAGCGCTAGACAAGGCAACAGAGGAAGCAGAATGGCTACAGAATTTCCTTGAAGACATCCCCATGTGGGAGAAACCAGTGCCAACATTATGAGTGCATTGTGATAGTCAATCAGCAATAACTCGGGCATTGAGTGACCTATACAATTGTAAGTCTCGTCACATCAGAAGGCGACATAAGACCATTAGACATTTGATCTCAACGGGTGTAATCTCATTCGATTACATCAAGTCAGTTGACAACCTTGCGGATCCGTTCACTGAAGGTTTAAATAGAGATCAAGTTTTGAAATCATCAAAGGGAATGAGTTTATTGCCTATGACTAAATAGGATGTTTGATGGAAACCCCACTTATGTGATTGGAGATCCCAAGATCTAAGTTTAAAGGGACAACCAAGTCGAACAGAGTCTGTTGAAAGCACTGAAAGACATAACGCCTGTGCCAATCTCCCAAAATGATGTACAGTGCACCCTATAAGTATTAAAGGATAATTTTTATACTTTTAATGATTTTGAGTAGCTTTCATAATATAGAGTATAACAGGATACTTGTGTATATGTCAGGAGATCAAAGAAATCACCTAGTTAATGTGAAATGCGGCCGTTTCTAGGAAGATGAAGACAAGGCTATATCTCCAAGTTCACTCATGACAACAAAGCAAGTTCACGGTCACAATGAGCTCAATAGAGAACTTAGTTCTATGAGAAGATGAGACTGTGTTATACCTGTTGTCCAAGTTTACATAAAAATCCGGGCGGTTCAAGACATCATGTTCACCACCTGGCCAAGAAAACTCGACAGATATCAACAATGAATAGTTAAAGGCTGAAATATGCTACTATATCATACACAGTTAATTTTTTGCATATACTCTCGAAAAGTCGTAGTGTCAAGTCCTAGTGTGTCTGCATAGTCTTTCGAGTTAGTAGAGTCTGCATATGCTTTAGAGTAATTTCTATTCATGTGAGGGATTGTTGGAACTTATTTTTTACAAATGGCTCATGCCAGTTTTTGGCGACATTTCCGGTGAGCACAATTACCGAAAGGACCGGATTATAGATTCTTTTTAATGAGTACTATAAGATAATATATTCACTTGTCAAAAATGAAGTTGATTTGAATGAGAAATATTTGGTCAAAGTGGGCATTGAATCAAGATAAAAAGTCAACAAATATCAAGATAAGCACTTGTCCCACATCGAAAGTTTAAAGAATTTTCCACTAGTATATATAGTGATACACTCTCATCAAGGTTCATTAGCCTTGAGAATATGACACTATGGAGAAGGAGAGAAATGGCTGTTTTGCAAAGCCACACATACACACGCGCGTGCCGTGCCGTGCCGTGCCTTGTCGTGCCATGCCAAGCCGGGCCAGGATCGGGCTCGGGCTTGGGCTTGTGTCTTGGGTCTTGGGTCTTGTGGGCTTTGTCCTACAAAAAGATCTTCTTTTTAGAGTAAATATTTATTATCTTATTGTCACAAATATGTTAATATTCCTTAAAAGATAATTTGCATAACTCGATAAATCTTAATGATTGAGTCGAAAGTTAATAACGGAATATTCCCGTTTCGCCCAGATCCTTATCGGAAAGGGAATAAAAGATTTCTTTAATATTTCCGTTTCTCTTATTCTTTGCGATCAAGGAATAGAATATTTTCATAATATTTCTGTTTATCTTAGAGTGGCGGCCAAGGGAAACCCTTTCGCCCCAATCCTTCCATCCACTATATATACTCGCCTCTCTCATTCATTATTTATCATCAGCGAAACACATAGCTTTCGAAAAACACAAATATCCAGCAAATCCCTCTCGTCTCTACAATCTTAGGTAAGTCTCGTGAGTATAGCGTAGGTTCTTAAGTTTGCAGATTCTATAGTCGGGTATTGCGATATTAGTCTCGACACGATTGTATCCTGGGATTCTGAATCTCATCAAACCGTCATACTGCGAGAGATTTAAAGAATTATATTTCAATGTTTGTATCGACTGAAGATGCGGATATGGTCCAGCCGAGTCAGCTTAAAAATCTGTTTTCCTTTGGTTTACTAGGGATTCTAAGCTCCCTATAAATACTTTACGTCCTAAAATGTTTAGGCAACTCTTATCTTATTATTTTATCTACTGTTCTTAGCTAAAAACGTTTCCCTTTTGAGTTTATCTTTGTAAGACTCTTGTTTGATTTAGTGAATTTGTGTGTTTCTCTTTATCTATTCTTGTCTATTCTGCTTTCTAATCATGTTTAGTCATTATTTCTCTTTGGAATCTGTGGTTTTGATCATGACTAGTGAGCAGTCTTATTTATGGTTTAAGATGGGATAGATTAGAGGGGTTTTAGGATTAGATTAGTGATTTCTTGTGTTTCATATTATTATCTTCTCTCTATTAGATGTGCTTAACACTAGATTTGTCTTAGGCAAGCTTGTTTAGTATCTTTGCTTTCTCTTATGCCTAGTAAGTGTTTGATGAAATGCTGCATAGTCTTTCAGAGGATCTGTTTATCTTAGTGATATCTCTTGTATTTACACTATTTAGGCTTGCATTTAGTACATGTTTTGGTTATCTTTTGCATGTTTTCCTTAGCTTTTATCCCATTTTCTTGTCCTTTTAGACTTAGGTTGCATTTAGGATATAGTTTGTATTTTTCTTGCATTATGGATGTTTTTAGGTGCTTATGGAGCTAAAAAGAGCTTGGAGAAGCTTTGAGGATGTTCCAGGAAGCTAGCTGGGCCAAAAGGAGCAAAAGGGACCAAGGCAGACGATCTCTGCAGAGCCTATCGGTCTGTGCACGGAGGCTATCAGTCAAGGAGTGACCGATACAAGCCGTATCGATAAAGGCTATCGGTCAAGGAGTGACCGATACAAGACGTATCGATGAAAGCTATCAGTCAGGAAGTGACCGATAGAAATGCACCGAGTATATTTCGGTCACCCTATTGGTCACCTTCCCGACCGATATGATTCATATCGATCAAGCCTAGACCGATACAACTGATCGATAGGAACCCAGTCCGAGTCAGTTTTATTTACACTTTTGCCATTACTCAAGAACTTCCTTCTTTTGCCTATAAATAGCCTATTTTCTGGGATTTTCGAGAAGTCTTGTCAATTTACTGTTCTTAAGCAATTTTCTTGAGTTTGTAAGATAAATCTTTTGCTTTATTTAATATAATTTTGTATTTGCCTTTAATCTTTCTTTAATCTCCCTTTTAATTCATTATCCTTAGGTGCAACCCTCGGTGGAAGCTCTTTCTCACTTCTTAGTGTGATAGCTTTGGCGTATTCCTTGGGATTTCGCTCACACTTTCCCAGTAAACTGCTTTGACCACTTGTACTTGCTTTACCCTTCTCTAACTGCTTGATCTTGTTTTTTAGAGTTGTTATCTGAGTAGAGACATCAGTGAGAGAGGAGTCTAAGCGGTTGTTCATCTCGGCAAACTTCTGGTTTGTTGAAGCTTGCCCTTGAAACAATTGCTGAATCATGGCTTGTACAGGATCAACTTGTTGCGGTTGCATCTGTTGTTGAGGAACAAAGCCTGGAGGGTACATAGGAGTATAACCTTTGTTGCCTTGCTGCTGCTGCTGTCCCTGAAAGTTACCTTGTCGCTAACCTTGAAAACCGCCACTCGGTAGAAAACCTTTGTTATTGGGCACAAACGGTTTAGCTTGTTGAGGAGGGTACACCTAATCCTTTGGGTTCTCAACATTAGTGCTTCTATAAGACAAGTTGTTGTTGCCTTGGTAGCCTTGATAGTAACCTTGAGGCTTGTAGTTGTTTTGACTGGCTACACAATTAGCTTCTTCTTCTTGGCATTGCTCTAGCTCATCCAAGACATCCGCAGCTTCCCCAACAAAGTGTACATGCTTTTGGTTAGCAAGCATGAGCTTATCGATCTTCTCATGTAGAGACTTCATTTCTTACTTGTTGGCTTCAAGATCAGCTCCTCTTGGAGCACGGTCTTAGTCCTCTGAATAGTTTCCATCACTCAACGCCAGATTATCAATGAGCTCCATACCTTCGTCTACTACTTGGCCAAGGAAATTTCCTTTGCTTGCCGTGTCAAGTAGTAATCTGATCCTTGGGAGAGCTCCGCGGTATATGGTACTCAAGAGGGTCTCTTCACTGAAACCATGGCGAGGACAAGCTATAGTGTAATCCTTGAAACGCTCCATAGCCTCATGGAATGACTCATTCTGTCTTTGAGTGAAGCCACTGATCTCACTTCTCAACCTTGCTGTCCGAGAGCTTGAGAAAAACTTTGAGAGGAAAGCTTTCTTACAGTCAGCCCAAGAAGTGATAGTTCCTTGTGGAAGAGTCTTTTCCCAGTGTCGTGCCTTGTCTCCTAAGGAAAAGGGAAACAAACGCAGCTTGAAGGTATCCTCCGAGATGCCATTTATCTTGAGCATTCCACAAAGCTGCTTAAAGTTATCTAGATGCGCCAATGGGTCCTCCAAAGCTAACCCATGAAATTTGTTGTTTTGCACCAACTGAACAAACCCTAGCTTGATCTCGAAGTTGTTGTTTTGCACTGGAGGAGGAGTGATCCCAAACCTATTATGGCGAGTATTAGGAGCATCTCCCGCTCCAATGATCTGTGGGGGTCTACCCGCGTGGTGGGGTTTCCATTACCCCTTCCCATTGCCCCATGAGGTGGAGGAGGTCCCTCTGGATGTTCTTGCTCAGCCATTGCTTCAAAATCAACTGAACCTTGCTGAACAATCTCCTCAAAGGTTCTAGCTTGCTCTCTAACCCTTCTTGATCTTGCGTGTCCAAGCTGATGAATATTGTCCAAGGGTGTAAGTAAGTTGTTGTCACCCCTGGAATACATATTCATGTACCTGAAAGAAACAAGTTTGAAAGTAGAGAAATCAGTAACCAACTTAAAGTAAAGGCTTAGTCTTTACTAAACCCCAAATCTTAATGCTTTCTATCCCCTAAGATGGCAACGGCGCCATTTGATAGCAGGTTTTTGCAATGCAATGATGTATCAAAGCTCAAATGCAACACTGAGATGTAGTATAGCATGCAAGTGTGTGTCAATCCACACCTAGGGGTAGCAAGTTCACTAAGAATGCAAGGGAATGAACAAAGCTAATCGAAATGGTAAAATGATTGGTAAAATTCCTAAAAACTAAATGCAAAGACCAAAAACAAAGAAAAATAATTTTAAAATCCCTGGAAGAAGATTAACTACACGAGGAACAAGAAAAATATTAAATATGCAAGGCTACTAAAAACTAAAAATCGACTAGTGAATCAACCACTGAATCGACCACCAGATCGAGCAGAAAGGATCGATCTACAAATAGCTTAAACAGAAATTACTTTTGATGAACAGGATGCAACTGAATGGCAATCGATTGATTAACAGAGACTTAAGACACTAAGAAAGAGGGTCTAGGGTTGAGGGTCATATTCATGAATCTTAAAGATTAAAGCTTGGTTTGAAAACATATAGATCTACTCCTTTAGGAGGTTTCTCTAAGCCTTGAAAACAAAACAAGAACCATCCATGGCCTGTGGTATGATTCACTCCCTCAATCTCTTCTCCAAACCCATGGCTTGTGGTGGAAAAAGAGATCGAAGGGCAAGGAACACAGATTTCAAACAACGACCTAACTAGTCTCCTTTACAACCATGGCGTGTGGGAAAGGAAAGACTAGCCTTAGGATCTGATTTTCCAGGACATCTGAATCCTGTCAAGGTAAGATATCCCTTGGATCATAGAGATCTTGGCGTGAGACTCTCTAAGCCTCAAATACTCAAGATCCTAGAAGAGAAGGTAATGAAGAACAAGAAAACTCAAAAGTTTAACCTTTTCAACCCCTTTTAAATCGCCTCAACCCATCAACCCAAACAAAACTACTCGCTACTCATAGAGAAAACCGAACAAAACGCAATAAACAGCAAGCTAAGCATGATCAACGATTGATTAAAGCGAAAGATTCGATATTCAAATATTCAAATGCAAGAAAAAGCTTCAAAGGTCTATATTGGCGGAATCGCCTCTGAACGGGAGAGAAAACTAAAAAGATATAGTGAAAACGTGTGTGTGAAAAGCAGGATTGCCGCCTTCCCAAAATGGGCAAACAGCTCGATGGTCCCCCCTTCGCTAGAAGCCAAAAACGGTTAAAGTACTCTGGGATCGAGCAGGAGACTCGATCTGGCTCTCGATCTTCGTCTTGGATCGGATGGCTTTGGTCGATCTCTGAGTCGATCTTGTGCTGATCGGGTTGGAAGCTCGATCCGGTACTCGATCTGCATGGTGTCATTTACGTCTATACTTCAGATCGAGCTCCTCAGTCGATCTCGGTCTCGATCCGTTTCCTTGCATCGACTTGGTCACCCGATCTTCTGGTTGATCTCATCTAGATCGACCTGCCTTGCTCGATCTGCTACTCGATCTCGGGTCCTTAGCATGCACTCCTGAGTTCTCCAAATGTCCACAAACTTCCTCACGAGCCTTAGCACGTCCACGAATCCTCCAAAGCTCCAAAGTATCTGAAAACAACCTGAACGTGATGCATAATGCAAGAAATGTGCGAATGCTAATTCAAAAGTGCTCTAGGACCTAAAATGGTGCAAACTAGCCTAATATGCAAAGTAAATGCATGAGAAACTATCTTATATGCATGCAAAATACACGAAATATACAGTAATATCAATAAGCCTAAAGAGCTTCATCAAGATTGCTTGCCCAATCCTTTCTAGTAACTCCAGCGGTTCTCTCCAGTATAGCCTTGATCTGCCTGTTTGAAACCTCTACTTAACCACTGGTTTGAGGGTGGCAAGGTGTAGCTACCTTGTGCTTAACCTGATACTTCTTCAAAAGACCCTTAAAGACTTTGTTGATGAAGTGGCTGCCCCCATCGCGGATCACTACCTTTGGAACTCCGAACCTTGGGAATATGATCGTCTTGAAGAGCTTGACAACCACCTTTGAATCATTAGTTGGGGAAGCTATAGCCTCAACCCACTTAGACTCATAGTCTCTAGCCACCAAGATGTATGTGTTGCCGTATGATGATAGAAACGGCCCCATGAAATATATTCCCCAAGCATCAAACACATCCACCTCAAAGATTGGTACCTGCGGCATCTCATTCCTCTTTGGGATGTTCCCAGCTCTTTGGCATGCTTCACACGTTTTCACAAACTCATGAGCATCCTTGAAGAGTGTTGGCCACCAAAACCTGGCTTGCAGAACCTTTGTAGCCATCTTGAACGATGCAAAGTGCCCTCCATAAGATAAACTGTGGCAATGAAGAAGAATGCCTCTTGCTTCTTCTTTTGTGACACACCTCCGGTATAAGCTGTCCACTCCTCTCTTGTACAGGTAAGGCTCGTCCCAAAAGTAATGAGAGATGTCTCTTGAACTTCTTCTTGTGGTAGTGGTCCAAGTGAGTAGGCTCTTCTCCACAAGCCAAATAGTTCACAATATCAGCATACCATGGTAGATCTTCCTCCTTGAAACTCAAGACTTCTCCAAACTTCCCATCTAGCCTTGCACATACCACTGTGTTGACCATCATGAGCTGCTCTTCAGGGAGTGAGTCATCCAAAGGCAAGACTTCATTCACTCTCTT
The DNA here is from genome assembly GCA_911865555.2 of Thlaspi arvense. NCBI lineage: Eukaryota > Viridiplantae > Streptophyta > Magnoliopsida > Brassicales > Brassicaceae > Thlaspi > Thlaspi arvense. Next base: position 49,044,972 of record OU466857.2, read on the forward strand.
CCTTGAGAGATGATCTGCTACACCATTCTCAATCCCCTTCTTGTCTTTTATCTCCATGTCAAACTCTTGTAGAAGAAGGATCCACCTTAGGAGTCTCGACTTGGTGTCTTTCTTGGAGTAGATGTACCTCAAGGCAGCGTGATCAGTGTAAATAATGACTTTAGAACCCACCAAGTATGATCTAAACTTCTCAAAAGCAAAGACTATGGCCAGTAGCTCTTTCTCGGTGGTGGCATACTTCACTTACGTGTCATCCAAGGTACGGCTGGCATAGTAGATCACATGCAGCCTCTTATCCTTCCTCTGCCCCAAAACAGCACCCATGGCGTAGTCACTCGCATCGCACATTATCTCAAAGGGCAGGTCCAATCCGATGCTTGAACTATAGGCGCGGTGACAAGAGCTTCATTAATAGTCTTAAAGGCTTGAAGGCACTCTTCTTCAAACAAGAACTCGGCTTCTTTGCACAATAACCTTGTAAGCGAACGAGCTGTCTTGGAGAAATCCTTGATAAACCCTCTGTAGAAGCCAGCGTGCCCCAAGAAGCTCCTTATCCCTTTCACATTATTTAGCGGCTCCAGACTCATCATGACCTCTATCTTAGGTTTATCAACCTTAATCCCTTTCTCAGAAATCTTGTGACCAAGTACAATGCCTTCCCTCACCATGAAGTGACACTTTTCCCAATTCAGCACCAAGTCTGTCTCCTCACATCTCTTTAGAACCCTGCAAAGATTAGACAAACAACCACCAAAGGAAACACCATACACAGAAAAATCATCCATGAAGACCTCTACCGTTTCCTCTATAACATTAGAGAAGATAGACAGCATGCACCTTTGAAAGGTTGCTGGTGCATTACATAACCCAAAAGGCATCCTTCGATATGCGAAGGTACCATAAGGGCATATGAAAGTTATCTTCTCTTGGTCATTAGGATGAATGGGAATTTGAAAGAAACTGCTATATCCATCTAGGAAACAATAGTATGGATGATTAGCAAGTCTCTCTAGCATTTGATCAATAAAGGGAAGAGGAAAATGATCTTTTCTAGTGGCTGAGTTAAGTTTCCTATAATCAATACACACTCTATGTCCAGTTATTGTTCTTGTGGGAATTAACTCACCTTTCTCATTTTTAATAACCATGATACCCCCTTTCTTTGGTACCACATGGACCGGAGAGACCCATGTGCTATCACTGATAGAGTATATCACGTCAGCTTCTAAAAGTTTTAAGATCTCTTTCTTAACTACTTCTTTCAAGTTTGGGTTCAAACGTCTTTGGTGTTCAATAGAAGAAGTGTTTTCATTCTCTAAGTGAATCCTGTGAGTACAAAGCATTGGTGAAAGGCCCTTGATGTCACTTAGAGAGTACCCAATGGCCTTTCTATACTTTCTCAACTCCTTAAGGAGTGAGTCTAACTCATCATCACTCAGATTTTCATTCACAATGACAGGATAAGTGACATTAGGTCCTAACAAAGCGTACCTTAGCCCTTTCGAGAGCTCCTTTAGGTCCACCTTTCGGGCTAGCAGCTCGCTCCAGTCCTCCTCGTGGCTTGTGTTGATGTTGCCATCCTCATCAGCCTCTTTTGAACCCGAGTCATGAGCTTTCAGGCTGCCATCTTGAACTGTTCCTTCCTCAGAGATCGAGTCATCCAGTCGATCCTCTCCTCGTTCTGGTCCGGATAGATTGTACTCTCTCGATTCAGTTGCTCGATTTGATATGGATCAAGCGGGAGATCGAGTCACTGAGTCGTTCTCTAAACTGATCGAGTTGCCTCTCTCGATCTTCTTATCGATTCCTTTTCTGGATCGATCAATCTTTTCGATCTTCTTGTCGATCGTTTTCTTGGATCGAGTGATCTCGTCGATTTCCTGGTTGATCTCTAGGCATCCGCCTTCATCTTCTTTCACAAACTTGTGAGAATCAAGGATTTGAACATACTCCTGGGTCTGTTCATTCAGGAAACCATACTTCCTACACTCCTTTGACAAAGCTAGCTGCAAATGATTCTCTTGTGCCAACTCCTCAAGCAACTCATCAGCTAACTCATCCAAAGTTTCAATGTAGAAATCTTGTCCACCAATCGTTGGCTTCTTCTAGACTTCATTGATTTCAAAGTCTAGCTTGATGTCTTTGCCCAAGTGTAGAGAAATCTTACCATTCTTCACGTCAATGATGGCTTCAACAGTTGCTAGAAAGGGTCTACCAAGGATTAGAGGATCATTTGGTTCTTCATCCATTTCTAGCACTACAAAATCTGTTGGCACGTTTACATTGCTGATCCTCATGGGTAAGTCTTCAAGCAAGCCTACAGGGAGCCTTTTGCTTCAGTCAGCCAGAATGAGAGAGATCCTACATTATTTAAACTTGGTGAAACCTAGCTTCTTGGCAATGGAATGGGGCATAAGATTAATGCTTGCACTAAGATCACATAGGCAGCTTCCCAACGTCAAAGGACCAAGTGCACAAGGGATGGTGAATGACCCCGGATCTCCTAGCTTCTTTGGTGCTATCTCCTTGTGGATGATCGCACTACACTCTTGACTTAGCACCAAGACCTCTTCACTCTCCTTGTCCTTCTTAGCTAGAGTATCTTTCAAGAACTTTGCATACTTTGGCATCATTTCCAAACAATCAACCAAAGGCAGCTTAATCTCGACATTCCTTATGTGCTTCTCGAACAGAGCCTTATGCTTCTCGATCAGTTGCTTCTTGAAGCGTCCAGGGAAAGGAAGCTTTGGTACGTAGGGTGGTGGTACAAAAGCTTCTTTCTCCTTGCTAACTTTCTCTACTTTCTTCTCTAAAACTGCTTCTTTGCCTTTCCTTGGCCTTTCAATCCACACATTGTCAAAGGTGATCTCTTGATCATTTGAAAGCTTATCCTCCTCCTCTTCAACCACAATATACTCACTGTCTTTAGGTACAGCCCGTGGTGGTAGCTCCTTCCCTCTTCTCAAGGTAATAGCGTTTGCATACTCCTTAGGGTTTTGCTCACACTTCCCGGGTAAGCTACCTTGACCGCTTGAACTGGCTTTGCCTTTCTCTAGCTGTTTGATCTTGTTGTTCAGATTGGTGATTTGTGTAGAGACCTCAGTGAGAGAAGAGTCCAGCCTAATGGGTTGAGCTCCTTCTTGTGGTTGAGCTCCTTCTTGTGTGACTCAAGCTCAGACCCTCTAGGTGCTCAGATAAACAAGGTTTTTGCAAGTTGAAATCAAAGCCCAAACCACAGTAATGATGTAGTATAGTGGTATGATGAGGACATCGACCGTTTGACCGTACCGGGTCGAGAGGATGACGGTAGCAACGACCAGCAGTCCGTACCGGTACGAAAGGAGCCGGACTCGAACACCATACCATCCGTACATGGCTCTCCCATGACACGTTCTAAGACCAGGAGGTTGAGAGAGGGGTTTAACGAGGCAATACAAACACTTTTGACCAACATGGACGTGGAGAACATACTTAGCCCCCAACCATTCTCCATTGCACCCGAACTAGACATTACCGAGGAATTTGCCAAGATGAGCCTCAAAGACGACCGTACTAGCATAAACCAAGGTATGAAAATTTGTTTGACAGGAAATGACGTTCAGAACATCAACAAACCCACCAAGACTGTACCAAATCCGCGAGCCACACCAAGTACAAGTATAGAAGCCGATAGAGCATCATTGGAGCAAGAAGATGAATCAAGCCCCGAACGTGGAGAACCTCATGAAGACACGTACCAGCTCGACTTCTACACTCATCAGTATGAAGAGAACGCTGAGAAACTCGCCCCAACCGCACCAGAACAAGCAACATTCGCCAACGTACCAAACAAGCATCAAGCGCACCAAAACCAGTTATTCTCAATTTATACACTTTGTGCAGGTACTGAGGCTTGCCTTAATGGTTCTTAAGCATCCCAACACGCTAAGGAACCACCAGTTCGAGCCACAAGAGATTCGGCTAAGTTTAGCTTTTATTTTCTCTTTAGTTAAGTGAACTTTCCATTTTCATGTATTTTTGCCATATGCATTTTGTAGCTTTTCTTTTGCTTTGTGTTGTCGTTTCTTTACTTTTAATTCGGCCTTAGGGCAAGCTGACGAGCTGTTTATAAAGCTCCCCTGCAGCGTTGTATGATTTTTACCCTACATTATCAATAAAGACTGAACTTTCTTCCAAAAGCAATAGCCGCCGCTTTGCCTTTTGTTCTTGCTTTGTTCTTATTCGTGTGATTCGTGCAAGACTAAGTGTTGCTGTATCAGGGAGCCCTCCATCCTCTATGTGGTGCCATCAATCCACTTCTTTTTCACCATTCATTTGATCCCTCAAGAGAGAGCGTTATAGCCAGCTTGACAGATCCCACCTCGGCTCGAGGAGTGACCATCACGCCTTGTTCTATCATTCCCACCCCTTAGTCAGCACAAGAGAGCGTCAAAGCCAGTGTGTTGTCTCCACCAAGTCCCCCACTCTGATCACTGTAACACTCCCAACCGAGTATTACATCATCTGGTATCAGAGCCGAAGATTCTATCTTCGGTTTCCTATCCTTTACCTTTTATAGATTCGTTTCTAGTTGCACTTGATTTCATTGTTGTTTGGTTTCTTTGCTTATCCTTTTATTGAAAAACCCATAAGAATCGTTTACTTGTCTTGCTTAGTTTCGTGTTTTAAGTTTTATAAAAAGAAAAACCCCAAAAGAATAGACCCGTTTTGCTTGTTTCATTTCATTGTTTAAGTTGTTAGCGCTTTCATAAAACCTATAAAAACCATAAAAAGTTTTCCTTTTGTTTTTGCGTTTGCTAGTTGTCTTTGGTCATATTGCTTGATTATTAGACTAGTTAGTAATCTTTGTTAGTTGTTAATTCGTTGGTGCCTTGACAAGTTTGTTAAGTGTTGCCAGGTTAAGCCGTTTTTACAACATGACCGAGGGAGCAAACGGTGCACCAGTTGATCTCGCCCAAGTGCTAGCAGCCATGAGGGAGGACATGAGAAACATGACCCACCAGATGGGTACCATTCGTCAAGAGTTTGGAGCTCGTCTTGAACAGATTGAAAGTCAGCCGAGGAGAGCGGCTGTACGAGGCCCCCCATACCACCAGTTGACCCGAGAGACGAGTTACAAGACACTGATGATGACAACTTTGATCCTCTCATGAGACGAGGGCAAAGGAGACAAGATCCCCTACAAAGAAACCCAAACCGCGAGGTAGATGCTAGAGATACAACTCATGACATTAAACTGACACCTCCTACCTTTGCAGGAAAGTCTAATCCCGAGCTTTAGTTGGATTGGGAGAGGCGTATGGACCACATATTCGAGTGCTACGGGTACCCTGAGCGTAAGAAAGTAGCCGTAGCAGCTGCTAACCTCACGGAGAATGCACTTGCGTGGTGGGACAGAACCGTAGCCGAAAGGAGAAGGCAACGGTTTGGCCAAGTGTCAACATGGAGCGATATGAAGTATCTGCTCAAACAAAGGTATGTACCTGAGCATTATCATAGGGACTTACAAAAACGTTTTCGTAAGCTTTCTCAGGGAGCAAGGAGCATAGATGAGTACTTTGAGGAGTTTGAGAAGCTGATGAACTCTTTAGAGTTAGAGGAAACGGAGGAAGCCTTAATGGCTCAGTTCTTAGATGGTTTGCAAGAGAGGATTGCAAGGAAGGTGAAGCGGATGCAGTACGCGGGGATGCATGAGTTACTACATTTAGCTGTGCAAGTAGAACAACAAATCAAGCGCAAGAACTCCCATTTCAACCGCAACAAACCTACTCAGCTGTGGGCGTCAAGTAGCTCAAAACCCTTAGATAAGGGAAAGGGTCTAGAGATAGACTCTCGTTTTAAGAGCAAGACTACCGAGGCCCCCAAATTCAACCGACCAGAGCAAGGTAAGTTCCCTAGTACTAATCAAAGGTCTAGAGACATAACTTGTTTCAAGTGTCAAGGCAGGGGACACATCTCAAGAGAATGCCCCAACAACCGAGTGATGATTCTCACCCCTAGCGGCGAGTATGAATCACAAGATAAGCTAGAAGAGGACTCGGATGGTGACGAGGGTGACATTCAATATCCTGACCGAGGAGACCTTCTAGTTACAAGGCGGGTGCTTAGCGTGCTAGTTAACCTCGAGGAGAAAGAACAAAGAGAAAATATCTTTCACACAAGATGTACAATCCAAGGAAAGGTATGTAACCTCATCATAGATGGTGGATCATGTACCAATGTAGCTAGCAAGTATATGGTGGACAGGTTAGGTCTTGAGAAAATCAAACATCCACGACCATACAAGCTAAGGTGGTTAAATGATCAAACCGAGCTTAAAATCTCGGAACAAGTCGTTGTGCCATTCAGCGTGGGAAAGTACTTGGACGAGGTTCTATGCGACGTGGTACCGATGCAAACGGGACACTTACTGCTTGGGAGGCCGTGGCAGTTTGACCGAGCCGTAAGCCACAACGGACGTACCAACCATTATGTCTTCATGCATAAGGACCGTAAGTTCACTCTTGCCCCACTTAGTCCAGCCGAGGTACATGAGTTGCAAAAACACATGTCTAAGGAGGTTGAGGTAAGAAAAGCTAGTCTCTATCTTTCAGCTAATCACATATCTAAAACCATGTGTGCCAAGGGCACCGTGCTACTAATCTATTTCAAAGAATGTCTAAGCGCAGGATTAGGTGACTTAGAGGTTCCACCAGAAGTACAAGCTGTACTGGACCGGTTCCAAGATGTGTTTCCCGAAGAGATACCACCGGCACTACCCCCTCTCCGGGGTATAGAACATCAAATAGATCTTGTACCAGGGTCAGCCTTACCTAACAAGCCGGCTTACAGAATGAATCCCACCGAGACTAAGGAGTTGGAGAATCAAGTAAGAGACCTAATGGAGAAGGGATACATCCGGGAGAGTCTTAGCCCCTGTGCTGTACCGGTGCTACTAGTCCCCAAGAAGGATGGAACATGGAGGATGTGTGTGGACTGCCGAGCCATCAACAACATCACCATCAAGTACCGCCACCCTATACCGCGGTTAGATGACATGTTGGACGAGCTAAGCGGTTCAACAATCTTCTCAAAGGTGGACCTCAAAAGCGGTTATCACCAAGTTAGAATAATGGAAGGAGATGAGTGGAAAACCGCTTTCAAGACCAAACAAGGGCTGTAGGAGTGGTTAGTGATGCCTTTTGGCTTAACCAATGCCCCAAGCACATTCATGAGACTCATGAACCAGGTTCTTAGATCATACATAAGCAAATTTGTAGTTGTTTATTTCGATGATATACTTATCTATAGTAAGAACTTAGCTGATCATCTTAAACATCTCGAACTAGTGCTTAAATCACTTCGAAAGGAAGGTCTATATGCCAACCTTAAGAAGTGCACCTTTTGTACTGATCAAATCGTGTTCTTAGGTTTTGTAGTAAGTAAACAGGGACTACAAGTTGACGAGGATAAGATAAATGCAATCAGAGAATGGCCTACACCTTCTACAATCGGTCATGTGAGGAGCTTTCATGGGCTAGCTAGCTTCTACCGCCGATTCGTGAGAGACTTTAGCACCGTAGCTGCACCACTCACTCCCGTGATTAAGAAGAACACACAATTCTCGTGGGAAGCAGCTCAAGAGAACGCATTCAACACCTTGAAGGAGAAACTGACCGAGGCGCCGGTTCTAGCCTTACCAGACTTTGACGAGATGTTTGAAGTGGAGTGCGATGCTTCTGGCTTAGGCATAGGAGCTGTGTTACATCAGAGAAATACAAACACTTTTGACCAACATGGACATGGAGAACATACTTAGCCCCCAACCATTCTCCATTGCACCTGAACTAGACATTACCGAGGACTTTGCCAAGATGAGCCTCAAAGACGACCGTACTAGCATAAACCATGGTATGAAAGTTTGTTTGACAGGAAATGACGTTCAGAACATCAACAAACCCACCAAGACTGTACCAAATCCGCGAGCCACACCAAGTACAAGAATAGAAGCCGATAGAGCATCATTGGAGCAAGAAGATGAATCAAGCCCCGAACGTGGAGAACCTCATGAAGACACGTACCAGCTCGACTTCTACACTCATCAGTACGAAGAGAACGTTGAGAAACTCGCCCCAACCGCACCAGAACAAGCAACATTCGCCAACGTACCAAACAAGCATCAAGCGCGCCAAAACCAGGTATTCTCAATTTATACACTTTTTGCAGGTACTGAGGCTTGCCTCAATGGTTCTTAAGCATCCCAACACGCTAAGGAACCACCAGTTCGAGCCACAAGAGATTCGGCTAAGTTTAGCTTTTATTTTCTTTTTAGTTAAGTGAACTTTCCATTTTCATGTATTTTTGCCTTATGCGTTTTGTAACTTTTCTTTTGCTTTGTGTTGTCGTTTCTTTACTTTTATTTCGGCCTTAGGGCTAGCTGACGAGCTGTTTATAAAGCTCTCCTGCAGCGTTGTATGATTTTTACCCTACATTATCAATAAAGACTGAACTTTCTTCCAAAAGCAATAGCCGCCGCTTTGCCTTTTGTTCTTGCTTTGTTCTTGTTCGTGTGATTCGTGCAAGACTAAGTGTTGCTGTATCAGGGAGCCCTCCATCCTCTCTGTGGTGCCATCAATCCACTTCTTTTTCACCATTCATTCGATCCCTCAAGAGAGAGCGTTTATAGCCAGCTTGACAGATCCCACCTCGGCTTGAGGAGTGACCATCACGCCTTGTTCTATCATTCCCACCCCTTAGTCGGCACAAGAGAGCGTCAAAGCCAGTGTGTTGTCTCCACCAAGTCCCCCACTCTGATCACCGTAACAATCCCAACCGAGTATTACATCATGGTAAGGGGTGTCAATCCAGCCTAGGTTGAAGAAAGTCACTAAGAATGCAAGAGCATCGCAAAGCTAAGCAGATTCGGGTAAATGGATGAGGAATTATGTAAAAAATAAATGCAATGACAAAATGACCACGAAAACTATTTTAAAAACCCCTCTGAAGGGTTAAACAACTAGCAGATGATTTCTAGGAATTTAAAATGCAAGACTACTAATTTAATAAAATCAAAATCTAAAGGCAGATAAACAGAAAATTTCTAGCAACTTAGAACAATGACTTTTAAAGACTAAAGATGCAAACTTTATGACTAAGAAATTATATACTTGAGTTTTAAAGTGCTAAAAATAGGATTCAAGGTTGAGGGTCATGTTTAAGAGTGTTCAAGGTTCAAGCTTTTGGTTTGAAAACATAGATCTACTCATTTGATGAGCTATCTCTAAGCCTTGAGAAACTTAAGTTGGGATCATCCATGGCATGTGGTATGACCCCTTTCTTTGACCCTTCCTCCAAAACCATGGCGTGTGGTGGAAAGATGGGTCAAAGAACATTAAGCAAAGATCTCAAATATTGGCTTAACTAGCTCTCTAAGCATCCATGGCGTTTGGAAAAGGAAGCTAGTCTCTTGGATTTGGCTTTAAGGTATATCTGCGTCCGGTCAAGGTAAGAAAAGCCCTGGGATCATAGAGATCTTTCCCAAGACTCTCTAAGCATTGAGACCCCAAATCCAAGAAGAGAATAGATTAAGAACAAGAAAAAGACCAAAGCCTAAACCCTTAAACCCCTTAAATCGCCCCAACCTTAAACCCAAGGAAATCTACTCACTACACATTGCTAAAAGAAACGAAAATGCAAGGGAAAGAAAGCTAAACATGATTAAGCAAAAGCGATTAACGAAATACTTAATGATTAAACAAGATTCAATGGTTCAAAAATAAGAAAAGCTTGAAAAGAGATAACAACGGCTATGCGCCTTCGAGAGTAAGAAAAGCTTAAAGTGATTCGAGACAAATCGAATGGTTCACAAAAATTTGCCCAAAATAGGCCAACAAGAGAAATGGTCCCCTCACTAAAATCCAAAAGTGAGCTGGCCAGATAAAGTGTAGAGATCGAGTTGGGTGATCGATCTCTTGCTCGATCTTCTTCGTGGATCGTCTTCTTTTACTCGATCATTGGGTCGATTCGTCGGATGGATTGAGTGCTTCGGTCGATCTGCTTGTCAAACCTCAGGTGATCGAGATGTGACCACTGATATCCATTGTATTTACACCATTTAGGACTGCATTTAGTACATATTTTGGTCCTCTTTTGCATGTTTTCCCTTTGCTTTTGTCCCATTTTCTTCTCCTTTTAGACTTAGGTTGCATTTAGAGTATAGTTTGCATTTTCTTTGCATTTTGGATTTTTGTAGGTGCTTTTGGAGCTTAAAGGAGCTTGGAAGAGTTTTGGGAATGATACAAGACGCTAGCTGGGAAAAAGGGAGCAAGAAGGATCACAGTAGAAGATCTCTGCAGAAGTTTTCGGTTAGAGCACAGAGAGTATCGGTCAAGGGTGACCGATACGGAGCATATCGATCACCAGTATCGGTCAAGTGTGATCGACACAAACACACCGGATGGATTTCGGTCATAAGTGTCGATCACTCCAGACCGGTAGGGATCCATTTCAGATACTGAAGACCGACACAACTGACCGATACTGACCCAGCCCGAACCTGTTTTTAATTACATTTATGTCATTACTTTAGGGCTTTCTTCTCTAGACTATAAATAGCCCCTTTTCCAGATTTTCGAGGGGTCATGTCATTTTACTGTTCTTGAGCACTTTCTTTAAGTTTGTAAGACAATTTCTTTGCTTTGTTTAATATAATCAAGTATTTGCTTTAATCTTTCTTTAATCTTTCTTTAATCTTTCTTTTAATCATGATTAGCATCCTTTCCCTTTGTGATTTGGTGTTAAACATGATTATGAGTGAGTAGTCATCTTAGGGTTTCTAGATGTGGTAGATTAGGGGGATTTAAGGCTTGATTAAGGCTTGTTAAGTGCTTCAGTTTATGAGTTCCTCTCTATTAGTCTGTTATTCATGCTAGATTAGTTTTGATCAAACTTGTCTAAGTTGTTAGCTTTCTCTTATGCCCACCAAGTGTTTGATGAAATGCTGATCATGTTTAATAGAAGATTTGCTGGCCTTGGCTCAAGAGATTTACTGTTTGAGGAGCATTTTGACTTGAATAGAGTTGTTTAATCATGCTTGCTTGATGTTTTAGCACTAATGAGAGTTAGTTCTTGTTAGAATGTTTAGCAAAGAGTTATTTGCCAAGAGATTAGATCTAACTAGCTTAATTATGAACTCTATGTCTAGGAATCACCATTGCTTGCTTACTTGCTTGATCAATGTAGTTTGAAACAGCCTTAGTTAATGTCTGAAATTCCCCAAAGTCAATAACCACATCTAGGGACTTGTCTTTCTCTTATTTGAATCTCGGATTTGCTCTGTTTTGCTCTGTTTTACTCTGTTTTCTTGCTTAGAACTGCTTAGTTTTCTTTTGCTTTCACTTTGTTTGCTGCTTGTTTCACTTAGGTTGCTAGAACTGTTGCTTAGGCAAAAAAACCAATTCTCTGCTTGCTTGACTTAGAGACTTTACTCTCAACTCTTCTGTTTTCAACTCTTCCCATTGGATTGACATAAAACCCTTACTACAGTTGACTAGTGCAAGGGTGATTGAACCAAGGGGTCACATTGTGTCAATCTCGACCTAGCTCTCGTTCTGCATGGCTTAGCCCACGTCCGTACTCAAGATTAATCACCTCGGTTGATCTTGGACTCGATCCTCCTTCTTGAAACGACCCCCTTGTCTCGATCTTCTGGTCGATCTCGTCTAGATCGACCTGCCTAGCTCGATCTGCGCCTCGATCTCGGTTCCTTTGCTGAATGGCTGAGTTCTCCCAAGTGTCCACAAGCTTCCTCTCGATCCTTAGCACGTCCACGCAACCTCCACAGCTCCAGTGTATCCAAAACAACCAGAATATGATGCAAGAATACAAGAAATATGCAAATGCTAATGCAAAGTGCACTTAGGACCTAAAAAGAGACAAATGGTGCAAACCTAGCCTATTATGTAAGATCAATGCATGAAAACTACTCCAAATGCATGCTAAATATGCGAAATATGTGAGTATATCACCCTTTAAACCAAATATCTTCACTTGATTTGCATAACCAGGATCCATGGTTCTGAACTTAATTGAATGTTAAAAAGTTGGTTGATTTGAGCATTTTGAAGCATGATGAGCATGGCTAGGTTCTTTGAAGTAAAGCTGATTATGTTTGCATCCCACAACTAGGCACTTAAGTATTGATACCATCTCTTTACCTTTGCATTTTTGGATCTGAATACCCACCTTCAAACCTCACTCTCCCATTTGTCCTTATTTGCTTAAGGACAAGCAAAAGGCAAGTGTGAGGGTGTTGATATCTCTTATATTTACACCATTTAGGCATTAATTTAGTACATGTTTTGGTTCTCTTTTGCATGTTTTCCTTAGCGTTTGTCTCATTTTCTTCTCTTTTTAGACTTAGGTTGCATTTAGGATATAGTTTGCATTTTTCTTGCATTATGGATGTTTTTAGGTGCTTATGGAGCTAAAAGGAGCTTGGAGAAGCTTTTAGAATGATACAGGAAGCTAGCTGGGCCAAAAGGAGCAAAATGGACCAAGGCAAACGATCTCTGTAGAGCCTATCGGTCTGTGCACGGAGGCTATCGATCAAGGAGTGACTGATACAAGCCGTATCGATCAAGGCCATCAGTCAAGGAGTGACCGATACAAGATGTATCAATCAAAGCTATCGGTCAGGAAGTGACCGACAGAAATGCACCGAGTATATTTCGGTCACCCTATCGGTCACCTTCTAGACCGATAGGATTCATATCAATCAAGCCTAGACCGATACAACTGATCGATCGGAACCCAGTCCGAGTCTGTTTTATTTACACTTTTGCCATTAGGGCTTCCTTATTTTCTCTATAAATAGCCCATTTTCTGGGATTTTCGATAAGTCTTCTCAATTTACTGTTCTTATGCAATTTCTTTGAGTTTGTAAGACAAATCTTTTGCTTTATTTAATATAAATTTCTATTTGCCTTTAATCTTTCTTTAATCTCTCTTTTAATCATGATTTGCATCTTTTCCTCTTGTGATTTGGTGTTAAACATGGCTATTAGTGAGTAGTTTGCTTAGGGTTTCTAGAGGTGGTATATTAGGAGAATTTAGAGCTTGATTAAGGTTTGTTTAGTGCTTCATTATATTGGTTCCTCTCTATTGATCTGTTCTTAAACTAGATTTGTCTTGATCACACTTATCTAGAATTTAGGCTTTCTCTTATGCCCACCAAGTGTTTGATGAAATGCTGATCTTGTTTGATAGAGGATTTGCTGGCCTTGGCTCAAGATATTGACTGTTTGAGGAGCATTTTGACTTGAATAGAGTTGTTTATTAATGCTTGCTGAATGTTTTTGCACTAATGAGAGTTAGTTCTTGTTAAGGTGTTTAGCAAAGAGCTATTTTACAAGACATTGGATCTAGCTTGCTTGTTTGTGAACTCTATGTCTAGGAATCACCATTGCTAGCTTGTTTTCTTGATCAATGCTGTTTGAAACAACCTTAATTAGTTCTTGAATTCTCCAAAGTCAATAACCACATCTAGGAACTTGCTTTTCTCTTTTGTTATATTTTGAATTTGCTCTGTTCAGCTTGCTTAATCTTGTTTAAACTTTCTTTCTCTTTATTCTCTTTGTTGCTTGATCATCTTAGGGTGTTAGATTGGTTACTTAGGCAACAAAAGCCTTCTATGCTTTCTTGACTTAAGGATTTTTACTCACAACTCCACTGTTTTCAACAAACCCATTTGGATTGATAAAACCCTATGCTATGCTACAACTGACTAGTACATTGGGTAATTGACCAAGAGAGTCAAAAATCTTGTATCACTTAGCCTAAGAGATTAGATGTCTAAAGAACATTTTGGCTTTATAGGTTTGGATTATTGTTTGAATGCTTGTTAATCATATGTTCAGTAATGAAAGTTATCTTGAATACGTGTTTAGCAAAGTGATTAGTACCCAAGGAATTAAGCTATATAGTTGTTAATCCTATGCTTAGAAGATAGCATTGTTTGAATGGTTTTTGAAGCATCGCTAGTTTAGTTTTAATCCCCTTTAGTCAATAACCCCTGTTTGAATCTCTTATTTCGAAATTGCATTGCTCGGTCTTGATTAGTTTAATCCCTAGAGTTGATCACAATTGTTATCTTGATTTGGCTTGACTTAAGTTAACTATTGCATTCTTAGTGTCTTACTTGCCCATTAGATTGATACGTCACATACTGCAATGACATGAGTGTGTGTAAGATTTGATTAGAGGTCAAACACCTGTCATCAAATTGGCGCTGTTGCGATATGGGCTTGTTCTAAGCATTAGGATTTATAGATTGCTTGAGATTAGGCTGTTATTTTCTGTTCTTTTGATGATTTGCAAACTTGCTCTTCCTCTTATAGGTGCATGAACCTGAGATCTAGAGGAAATCAGAATCTGCTTCCCTACCAGAACAACATTGTGCAGATTGAGAGAGCATTAAGAGCAAACAGAGAAAGGGAAAGACTGCAAAGATTCCATCAGCTCAACATGGAGCAGCATGGTATAGATGATCTGCAGTTTCAGGATCCCCAAGGAGCACTGGAGTTCAGGGAGTTGCTGACGTTCAGAGTCAACAAGGAGTCCAAGGTCAGAGAGGACCTGCACATGCAGCACGCCCCATAAGGGCCATTGGTGTATCACAAGCTGGGATCAGTGTAAAAAGGCATTCCTAGCAAAGTTCTTTAGTATATCTAGGACTGCAAGGATAAGGAATGAAATTTCAGGGTTTTCCCAAAGAAGCAATGAGTCTTTTGGAGACGCATGGGAGAGGTTTAAAGGTTACACTCTTCAATGTCCACACCATGGCTTCTCAACTGAATCCTTGCTGTATACACTATACAGAGGCGCTCTCCCCAAGATAATGATGCTCCTTGACACAGCTAGTAATGAGAACTTTCTCTCTAAAGATGTGGATGAAGGCCTTGAGCTTGTTGAAAACTTGGCTAAAAGTGATGGAAATTATAATGAAGATTTTGACAGAACTCCAAGAGGAGAAGAGGGCAACACAAAGAAGGAGTTAGATTCCACAAGAAGGGAGCTAAAAGAGCTGAACTCTAGGCTTAGTTGCTTCAAGTGCAGCTTAAGGAGCTGAACTTTGCTGGTGAAATGGTTGAGATGCCAAGTGAGGAAGAACTACAAGTGGAAGAGATGAATTATATGGGAAATCAGGGAGGCTACAACAACTATGGCAGCTACATGCCTAACCCCAACCTCTCTTACAGAAGCAACAATGTTAAGATCAGGTGTATCCTCTACAACAGCCTCAAGGGAAGCAGCAAAGACCTTTTGTGCCATTTAACCAAGGCTATGCTCTAAGGAATAACTTCCAAGGCAACTTCCAGCCAAAGCAGTTTGCTCCTCCTGGTTTTTCACAAGGCCAAACAAGCTCCTCAAATACAAATGATGCTGAAATGAATGGAATGCTGCAACAACTCCTTCTATGGAAACATGCTAAAAATGTGGAGATCACCAAGAAGTTTGTTGAAGTTTATAACAGGATGGACTCTTTCCATGTTGAGCTCTCTACTAAGATTGATGGGTTAACTTCAAGAGTGAAGACACTTGAGAATAACAAAGGCATTGCTGGAGCTAAACCTCAAGGAACCCTGCCTGGAAAATCAGAAGCTAACCCTAAAAGGAGTTCTGCAATGCTATAGCTACCAAGAAAGAGTCTCTCTTTGCTGAAGAAGTGGCTATCATAGAGGACTTTCTTCATTGCTCAATGAGGACATCAAACTTCAGAGTGGGGGAGAGGAGTTTCTAGCAACTGACGCCAACCAAGAAGATGCCAAAGAAGAGTCTCTTGAAGAAGAAACCACAAAGTAAGAGAAGAAGAGTGTGCCACTTGTGACTGATAAGGCAAAGGAGGAAGACAACATCTATGATCTTTCTCCTCACAAGCTAGCTCTCTCTTTTCCTGGAAGGTTCAAGAAACAGCTTGTGGAGAAGTATACCACTCTCTATGCTACTCAGATGAAGCTTAGAGGTGTTGATGTTGAGAATGAGCTGAAAGAAGCTATAGCTAGGGCTGATATATTAGATATCAAGAAGCTTGGTGATCCTGGTTGTTTCACCCTTCCTTGTGAGCTCAAAGGGAAGATTTTAAGGAGTTGTCTTTGTGATTTAGGTGCAAGCATCAACCTGCTACCTCTTCCACAGCCAAGGCATTAGGGTACACCTCATTCCAACAAAGTAATGTGTCTCTAACCATAGCAGATGGCACAATCAAGACACCCCTTGGGGCTTTAAAAGATGTCCCCATGAAGATAGAGGGTGTAGTAATCCCAACAGACTTTCTAGTCTTGGATGTTGAGGGGAAGATAAAGAATGTCATCATCTTGGGAAGGTCCTTCTTGGCTTCAGCTGGAGCAGTGTTTGATGCAAAGGAGTGCACTATAGAGCTGAGACTAACCAAGGACAAGGTGCTGAAGTTTGAATCCAAGGGCAACAAGCCAGAGGATGAACAAACTTTCTCAATGGAGGTGAATAACCTTAACAAGCATTGGCCTGAGTTTGATGGTTACGTTGGTGCAAGATTTGATGGAAGTTATCTGTCCAAGCTTTTTGGTGAAACTACTGAAGAGGAGGTCCTCAAAGTGGATGGTTCGAAATCTGGTAATGAAATTCTGTTGGGTCCTATTGAAGATAGAGTGGTTTTTAGACCATTTGACTCTAAGGATGGTGAAGTGTCCTACAAGATGAAGCATGAAGGCAGATCTAAGCCTTTTGTGGTACTCAAGATAGTTGGAGTCACCAAGAGGGTCAAAGGAAGCAAGGTTCCACCAAGGAGTTCCATGACTCTTGCTTCTTACCACAAATAAGGAGCCAAGGAAAGTCAAGCTAAGTGACTCTAAACAAGCGGACTTGGGAGGCAATCCCATGGTATCCTTGTATATATTTATGCATTCTTATGTTTTTTTATGTTTGTATGAGTGTTTTTTTGTGTCCCTAGTAACCAGGTTCAAGCTGAGGAAGAAGGAGCTAAGCTTGGAAGAAGGAAGGAAGCGCTGAAGGGTCAATACCGACCAACATATCGGCCAACACAGGTCGATACGGTTCATATCAAGCAGTATATCGAGCAGTTCTTGCTCAATATTGATGTTCTGGACTTGTATCGATCAGTGTATCGGGATGATATTGGTCGATGCATATGAGAGGATATTGTATCGATCAATATACCGGGGTAAGGCAAACTGATACGCCTTAACATGCAAAGTATCGGGGTGAATACACATCGCCTTAACTGGCATTCGTATCGGGCAAGTATATCGGGATGCCAGGTCAATACAGCACTTTGGGGTGAATATCGAGCAACATATCAATATACCATGCCGATATGCCTTAATTGGGAGAACAAAGGGCGATTAATCGCATGTATTAAGGCATATCGGGCTGTGTATCAACATGCTAGTCTGATACAAGAGAATGCATTATCATACCGGGCTACGTATCGAGCAATTCTGCTCGATATCTGACAGTCCTGATGAATATCAGACAATGCATCGAGGTACTAGAGAGTCGATCCGTGAGACGCATGGCAATATCGACGTGCGTATCGACCGATACAAGTGCCCAGACCCACGATATCGACATGAATATCGAACAAACCAAGCCGATATGGTCAATATCGACCAGTGTATATGTGGAAGCCCGACCCGGCAAACTATATCGCAGCCGTGCCCCACTACATCCTAACAGTTCGGTTCCATACTTTTTCTTTCATTCAACAATACACAGCGGATTAAAAACAACTTCATTTCATTAATAAACTTGCATAGAAACACTTAATCAGATTTTGGGGTTAACTTAAACAAATCACAATGGTTCGCTAATTAATACATCACATCATCTAGCAACCTAAAACATTTAACACCAAAGCCCATAAGACAAAAAAGAAGTCTTAAATCATAAATAAACACCCAATCCCCGATCCTTCCATGTCCATCACTGCCGCCGGTCTCGCTCCCTTTTGCTTATTACCTACACACTCAAGAAGAGAGGCATAAGTATTTGATAAATACTTAGTGAGTACGGTCATCCCATAACACCTGGTCAGTACCAATCACGCATTCAGATTATCGGATTCAACATCCCACACAATCAATTCGCAATAGACATAACATATATCAAACGGCCATGATCATCTAACATAACCACCCAAGATCAATCCCTTTTTAGACCCATGTCTACTTCAGCGAGAATCCCACATCCCCTAAGCTAGTACATGATCTGGATTACCCCGAGGTTAGCTAGACATCATCTATGCCATGGTAAACACCTCACAATACCATAACACATAATCGCTTAACAGTTCTAAACACACAACATGACAATCACACAATCAAACATGCAAAACATTCAACCCTAGCAATCCAACGATCCTAGACACCAACCACAATGACGCACTCACCTTAGACAAGACTGGATACAGATTTGTCAAAAGAAATCCCGATGAGATCCGCACCAAATCGAAGATATCCGATCACCCTAGGAATCTCTCTGCTCTCAGTACGATCTGATCCCTTTCCCCTCTGCTATATCTCGATCTGCTCACCTTTCTCCGAGCCAAACTTTGTTTACCCTCGGAAACCCCACAAAACAAGACTATTAGCTCGAGGTTATCCGATGAAAACTCAACACTTAGGGAATTATTCAGTCGCTTACCGGTTTATCTTGGCGATGGTCGAATCTGCTCGGCGATAGCTCAATCTCTCTCGGATGTCCTCGGGATAAACTGCTTTTCTTAGGGTTTTCTCTCGACTAAACTCTCTCTTTGCTTTATTTAGCTCAAATAAACGCAACACCCTCGAGTTAAGTCTCAAAAATCCCTATATACTCGCAAAACCCTAGGTAACTCGGACTTAACCGACATTTTCCTGGTTCCAGTAGGATTTATCCCGAACCGATTAGATTCTCTCGGCTATTCCCTATACTGACTGACCATCCGCGCGATAAACCAACAAAATAGCCGACAAAACACTTGGCCCACGGCCCAATTCCCTTCCCTCTGATGTTTTCCATTTTTCACCCGGATATTTTGCTTTTCTCTTAGACAACTTGTCCCACCTCGGCTAATCCTCTTTTTCTCTCGTAAGTTTTCCTTTTTCTCTCGGATACAGTCCACTATCACTCGGACTAAGCCCACTTCACTCGGATAAATCCCATTTTCTCATGGACTGGACCATTTTCCCTTGGATATGGTCCATCCGGCTCGGCTATTCCAGCCATCCATCTGGCTATTTCCCAGTTATCACCCGACCATAGCCCGAACCTCCCAGTCCCCAGCCAATATTCGTCCTTGGCTCAATCATTCCTCGGACAATACCCTTTCCGGCTCGATCATTCTGAATTCTCTCGGATACGGATGCTACAACTCTCCCCCACTCGTTATGGATTCATCCGCGAATCCGACTCATCCTTTTGCAACTTGTCAAACCATTTGGGATACTCAGCTTTCAGTCTAGCCTCCTTTTCCCAAGTAACCTGTTTATGCCTGTCACAGTCCCATACGACCTGAACCATTCTTACTAGCTTCCCACGCTTAGTCTCTTCTTTTCTGTCTATCACCCGGACCGGCCTAGCAACCACTGCAAGGTCCTCTTGCAAGTTCGCTGGTGCTTCCTCTATAACTGTTTCCCGTTCGGTTATGTGCTTGCTTAGCTGCGACACATGGAATACATTATGGAACGCTCCCTTTTCCGATGGTAAGTCCAACTTGTAAGCCACTGCACAAACTCTCTCCAGTATCCGGTACTGTCCCATGTACCTCAGACTCAACTTGGCATACTTAGCCGCCCTGGCTGTTCCCTTATACGTCAGTGCCTTTAGGTAAACCATATCACCCACACTGAACTCCAAGTCCTTGCAATGCTTGTCCGTATAACTTTTCTGCCTGTCTGTTGCCTCTTTCAATTTAACATTTATGAATCTGATATTTTCTGTAGTAGCCTCGACCACTGCTGGCCACATTACGCTACGCTTCCCCACTTGTGTCCTACACGGCCTGCCATACAACGCCTCATTCGGAGACATCTCAATGCTCTTATGGTAACTATTGTTGTATGCGAATTCAGCCAATGGCAAGTAGTCCTCCCAACTACTGCCCCAATCCAGCATGCATACTCTCAACATGTCCTTTAATGTCTTGATCGTCAGTTTTGACTGCCCATCAGTCTGAGGATGATATGCTGTACTCATATGCAACCGCGTCCCACACGCTTCCTGGAACTCTTTCCAGAACATTGAAGTAAACTTCGGATCACGATCTGAGATGATACTCACTGGCACTCCATGCAACCTCACAATCTAATCAATGTACATATCCACCAACTTTGGTACTCCATCCGTCTTTTTCATAGGTAAGAAGTGAGCAGACTTGATCAAACGATCCACAATGACCCATACTCCGTCATGTAACTTCTTAGTCTTTGGTAAACCCAACACAAAGTCCATGGTGATCATGTCCCATTTCCATTCCGGCATTGGCCACGTTTGCAACAAACCGCTTGAAAACTGATGTTCTGCCTTGACCAACTGGCACGTCTCACATCCGGCTACCCACTTAGCCACATCATGTTTCATCCCAACCCAATGATAATACCGTTTCAGATCCTGTTACATTTTGGTCATTCCTAGGTGAACAGAAAACCTTGACTGATGCGCCTCCTTAAGAATCTCATCCTTTAACTCTTTCACATCCGGTACACATACCCGTCCGTTCACAACAATGGTCCTATTGTTTGAAGCCTGATATTCTGTCTTATCATTCTGTGACATCTTGTTCAGATTCTCATCCTGCTCCCGAGCAATTCGAATCTTAGTCAATAAATCAGCTCTATACGCAGCTTCCAAACCCAACGGTTCAACCCCTTATGTTATTGCATTCAACCGCAATGTCCTTAGCATATTTACAAATTCTACCAACGTTCCGTTCTGATGATACGCTAGCTCTCTTCCTGCTCAACGCATTCGCCACCAAGTTGGATTTCCCTGGATGGTATGCTATCTCCAAATCATAGTCCGCTACCAACTCCATCCATCTACGCTGTCTCCAATAGAAAATGACAACGCAGCGAAGAAATGAGGGATAGAGAGAGGCATGTGGCGAGTCAAAGTGATAGAGAAGAGAGAGAGAGAGACAATGAGAGAGCAATGGGGATTTGTGGTTTTTGTGCTCTTTCTATGAGTTTTATGCTCTTTAGTAATGTAATAAATACATTCATAACTTTTAGCTAGTTAATTTGGCTGCGAGTGTGACTTCTTATATGGAGGTTTCGTTCATGTCCTAAAGTTAAAAGGAAACATATATTAAAAAGTCAAGACTTAATTCTCGGAAAACACAAAACGGCTGTGGTAAGAGGTATCTTGGTGGCTTAATTTGTGGCACGAACGAGGGAAAAAAATCCAAATGGGATTCTTGCAGTCCACGTTGGGAAGAAGAAGCAAAGATACAAGTGCAGAACAAGGTTCTTAGTGGTTAAATTTGTCGCAGGAACGAGGAAAGAAACTTCAGCACCAAATGGGTTTCTCGCAGTGCACGTCAGGGAGAAGAAGCAGAGATACATTGGTTTTCATGACATAAGTGCAGAACAAGGTTTTGGCTGAAAAGTTGAGGACTTTGATCGGATAAACAAACAGAGACAATACTCTTGCATCGATTTCACCTGCCAGCGACGGCGACGACGACGACGGCAATGGAGACAAAACATTTTCCATCGAACTCGAATCAACTGCGGTCTGATCTTAACAGAATTTCAAATATGCCCCCAAAAGTTTTCAGATTATAAGATTAAGCTTCCAATTTTGGTTTATTGAAAAATAAACCATTATCTGTCACTTTTAAAACCAAATTCCCAACCAATTCAACCTGTTATTTAAAAGTTTTCTTTTAAAATCTAACCTTTTATAAATATTAATGCATAACTAGGTGTTCAATTAAAAATTTTAAAAAGTATAACATTAGTTTATTTATAGATAAAAAAAAATTAGATTTATAATGATTCGAAACGAAACTTAATATATTTGAAAAAATACAATTTTCATGAATATATAATTTTTTGTGATAAATGAAAATATATTATTTTTATCCTATTTTTTAATATCTTATATATTATCCGATAAAAACTTATATGTATACTTTGCTGTTTTGTTGTATTTATCAAACATGATAAATAATTCTCTTCTTTTGATGTAAATTGGTAGATTAAGAATAATGAAATTTAAAATTTGCATTTAAAAAAATAGCAATCCAAAATAGAGTTTTAAAAAGGTTTAAATGATTTAAGGTTTTACTTGTAGTCGCATAAATCAATTAGGTTAGTCAAAATATTAGTAGATTAAACAATCAAATTAAAATTAGTTCAATGAAATAATTAGGATTTTTTTTATGTTAGTTACTTTTTTTAGTAAACTGAATATTTTTGTGATTTAAACTTGAATTTAAAAATCTAGATTTTAAAAAAAGAAAAATCAGTTAAAAATTAGATTATATTAATTTATTAATTTTATTAAGGGTAACTAAAGCAAATTCATATAAGGGCAAAAATATAATCAACCATTATAATTTTCAACCACAGTCCAACTTGCTTGCTAATTAATAATATGATATGAACAATAATAAAAATAATAGAGGAAAAGTAGAAGTGACCCCCAAAACAAGTCTTGTTTTAAGAAAAAAAATAACTAAAAAATTTTCTTCTTTTGGCTATTCAATTTTTTCTATTAAATTAACCCATCCAATTTTTTTTTACTGTATCTTTAATTGAAATCCAAACTAAAAACTGAGATATACAATCGTTTTAAAAAGAATCATTAAAACCGAAGCTCCATTCTGACTTTATAATACTGGTCATCAAGATTTCAGATGGTTGTTAATCGGTTACACATCTGTTTGTCAATGATACAAGGTTTTTTGGGACTTGATTCAATTATCCAAGCTTGTACTAATCAGTTTTAGTATAGCATAGAGTTTTATCAATCCAAAAGGGGAGAATGAAGCAGTAAGAATGCAATAAAGATCCTAATTCAAGCAGATATAGATAGTTTTAGAAGTCTAACAACCTAAATGAGCAAACAAAGAAGCAAAAGAAAGCAAGCAAAGAGCAGTTAATGGCAAAGAAAAACAGAGCAAAAACAGAGTAAAAACTTAACTAAAGCAAAGTAAAACTAAACTTCAAAGACTAAAAGATGGTTCAAGATCAAGGCAATGGTGATAGGGTGATTCATATTCATGTCTAGGGTGATCAAAACAAGCAATTCTAAACACTCAACCTTAGGTAAGGAACACTAATATTGACTAATCCAATCTCTTGACATTAATCCTTTTTCTAATCACATATTCAAGATAAATCTCTTTACTCAAAAACATAATCATCAAGCATTAAGATCAAGTTCCATAAAACCAATTAGCATTCTAGACATCTAATCTCTTCGGCTAGGTTTACTAATCTCTTATATGATATATCAAACATCAACTCACATTCTTATGCATAATCAATGTCTAAGGACAATTTCTCATCAATATGGTACTAGGCAATTAGCACATTCAAGCATGAAATGATAGATGCAAAGACTCATGATTATCTATACACTATTTTCAAGCATTGAACTTCATTCAGGAATTTCATCAAACACTTGGTGTGCATGTGAAAACCTAAAATCAACTTCTCAACCATATAGGAACTAAGCATTAAGCACAATCATATAAGAAAGGAAATGAGAAGATCTAAGCCCTAATCAACCTAAACAATCACTAATAACACTCCATCTGCCCTAATCTCAAACCTAGAGCAAACTACTCACCAAACATGGTGAAAACCATCAAATCTATGAAGAAAAGATAACTAATCATGATTATGGAGATTAAAGATTAAGGGAAATGCAAACTTTTATTAAAATCAAGCAAAGATTCAATACAAAATCAAAAAGCTGAAACAAGGAAGAAGAAACTGCTGGATAAAGAGATGTGTCCCCAGAAATTAGGGATTTTAAGTATTTATAGGAGTCTAAGCGAAAATAGCAAAATTGTAAATAAATGGTCTTCAGCCTGGCAGCGTATCGGTCAGTTGTATCGGTCTAGGCTGATCGATATGAATCATATCGGTCAGTTGTATCGGTCTAGATTGATCGATACGTTTGATCGATATGGATTGAGCGAGTTCACGAAAATTGTGATATCTGTTGAATGGCATATCAGAATGACCTGAAACCAAGTTCTCCTAAAAGCTAACTCACGTGGCTACAACTTTCGTGAAAAGTGAGTATGCTGAATAGAGACGGAGGCTACACGTCGGAGCTGATCTTCAAGTCGGTCAAGATCAACGGTAAAAACTCCAGATGGACATGTGCTCACTTTATTCGCCAACCACTGATGGGAATGACTCGAAACTAATTCCAAACAAAAGCATACTCAAGTGGCTACAAAGTTGATGAAGGAAGCCGGAGCCAAATCGGGATGGAAACATCTCATCTGAGCTGATCTTCAGTCGATATGAATCCTGTCGGTCACTCCTGACCGATGCTGGTGACCGAAATTCATCCTCTGGGTTTATGTCGGTCACTCCTGACCGATGCTGGTGACCGAAATTCATCCGCTGGGTTTATGTCGGTCACTCCTGACCGATAGCCTCCGTGCACAGACCGATAGGAGTTGACCGGTTTCACGAAAACTTCTGAAATTCTTTAACAACTGATGGGAATGACCTGAAACCAACTCCAGACGCAAGCTAACTCACGGGGCTACAACATTGGTGAAAACAGTTGAAGCTGAATCGTCTTGGAGATGCTTTGTCCGAGCCAGTTTTGTCAGGTGAAGTTTCTGTCCGCTTCAACAAGGTGCACCTTCTTCTAGGGTCTTTTCATGTCTTGTGCTGCACCCACCATCATCTCTCATTCTCTTTGTAGCTCAATGAGTACCTATAAACATCTTTTATGCAAAGAAAATGCAAACTACATCCTGAATGCAACCTAAGTCTGAAAGGAGAAGAAAATGGGACAAAGGATAAGGAAAACATGCAAAAGAGAACCAAAACATGCACTAAATGCAAGCATAAATGATGTAAATACAAGAGATATCAACACCCCCACACTTGCATTTTGCTTGTCCTCAAGGGCTTCTTGAAGGTGAGTGGCTGAGAATTGTTCTCTTGTTTACTCAGCTGCATAGTCAAGGAGTCTATTAGGGATTGGAAATTGTTGATGGTGGAGGCAATACTTCTTTGAATTTCAGCAGCCATTCTTCTATGAATTTCAGCCATACTTTTTTGAATTTCAGCAGCCATGATCTTCTGAAATCCTCCATTATTAAGTTGTTGGAGTTGCAGGAACAAATCCTTAAGGTCCAATGCATGTGAAGGTTGGGAGGTGTTGGCGCCAACTGTTAGAGAAGAAAAACCTTGATGTTGTTTAGTATGAGTGTCTCCATAGGACTGGTGTACACAAACATCATGGTCTTGGTTCATTATTGGCGCCTCTTGTAGTTGAACAGCTTTGATTTGATGCTCTTTGTAGGGCTTTTGTGGAGCAACACTAGGAAGAGGTTTAGTGGTCTCATCGATCAGCAAGTCAACTTTCTTTTGCAAGGCTTGCATCTCATACAATACTGTCTCTAGCTTCTCTTCAGTTGCCTTTGAGATATGCTCTTTATCATCAACATAATCCCAACTACTTAGTGCCATGTTCTCTACTAGAAGCCATCCTTCATCAACATCTTTACGAAGAAAGTAACCATTGCTTGCAGTATCTAGAACGATTCTTATTGTTGGTAGAACACCTCTGTATAGTGTGGAGAGTAGCATTTCTTTGGTGAAGCCATGGTGAGGGCATTGATGAGTGAAGCCTCTAAACCTTTCCCAAGTGTCTCCAAAGCTCTCATTAGACCACTGTTGGAAGTTTGTGATTTCATTCCTGAATTTTGCAGTTCTTGAAGGAGAGAAGAACTTGGCTAAGAAAGCACCTTTGCATTGTTCCCAAGTGTTGATGCTGCCTTGTGCTAAAGACTTTTCCAACATTTGAGCTCTACGACCAAGAGAGAATGGAAATGATCTGAGCTTCAAACCATCATCTGAAACTCCACTAAACTTTGTCAAAGAACATATCCTCTCAAAGTGATCCAAATGTTCAAGAGGATCTTGGTTGGGCAATCCAAAGAACTTCTGCTATTGAACCATAGTGATCATGCTGCTCTTGATCTCATAGTGATGAGTCTCTATGGGTGGAAGAATACCTTTTCTTGAAGCATAACTTGAAGGTATATCAGCAGCAACAATAGGTCTCAATGGTCTTTGAAACAAAGCTCCTTGTAAACCATGTTGACCTTGCTGTCCTTGTAAGCCTTGGATCCCTTGAAGACATTGTGGACCTTGTGGACCTTGCAAACCAAAACAAGACACATACTGATGTCCTTCCATGCTTCAACAGCTGAATTCTGATTCTGCAAACCCAAAATCTTTGACCTTAAACCTCAGTTGCAGTTGTAGACACTTAAGAACAAGTGTTGTGGTACCTACAAAAGAAATTCTAGACCAAAAGAGAAATCAGTAACCAAAATCGAAAATAACAAAGCTTGATCTCAAGATCTCTACAAATCCTACTGAAAAAGCATTCCCCTAATGGCAACGGTGCCAAATTGATACAAGGCTTTTTGGGACTTGATTCAATTACCCAAGCGTGTACTAATCAGTTGTAGTATAGCATAGGGTTTTATCAATCCAAAAGGAGAGAATAAAGCTGTAAGAATGCAATAGAGATCCTAATTCAAGCAGATATAGATAGTTTTAGAAGTCTAACAACCTAAATGAGCAAGCAAAGAAGCAAAAGAAAGCAAGCAAAGAGCAGTAATGGCAAAGAAAAACAGAGCAAAAACAGAGTAAAAACTAAACTAAAGCAAAGTAAAACTAAACTTCAAAGACTAAAAGATGGTTCAAGATCAAGGCAATGGTGATAGGGTGATTCATGTTCATGTCTAGGGTGATCAAAACAAGCAATTATAAACACTCAACCTTAGGTAAGGAACACTAATATAGACTAATCCAATCTCTTGGCATTAATCCCTTTTTTAATCACATATTCAAGATAAATCTCTTTACTCAAACGCATAATCATCAAGCATTAAGATCAAGTTCCGTAAAACCAATTAGCATGCTAGACATCTAATCTCTTAGGCTAGGTTTACTAATCTCTTATATGATATATCAAACATCAACTCACATTCTCATGCAAAATCAATGTCTAAGGGAAATTTATCATCAATATGGTACTAGGCAATAAGCACATTCAAGCATGAATTAATAGATGCAAAGACTCATGATTATCTAAACACCATTTTCAAGCATTGAACTTCATTCAGGAATTTCATCAAACACTTGGTGTGCATGTGAAAACCTAAAATCAACTTCTCCAACAAATAGGTACTAAGCATTAAGCACAATCATATAAGAAAGGGAATGAGAAGATCTAAGCCCTAATCAACCTAAACAATCAGTAATATCACCCATCTGCCCTAATCTCAAACCTAGAGCAAACTACTCACTAAACATGGTGAAAACTATCAAATCTATGAAAAAAAGATAGTTAATCATGATTAGGGAGATTAAAGATTAAGGGAAATGCAAACTTTTATTAAAATCAAGCAAAGATTCAAGTTACAAAATCAAAAAGCTGAAACAAGGAAGAAGAAACTGCTGGATAAAGAGATGTGTCACCAGAAATTAGGGATTTTAAGTATTTATAGGAGTCTAAGCAAAAATGGCAAAATTGTAAATAAATGGTCTTCAGTCTTGCAGCGTATCAGTCAGTTGTATCGGTCTTGATTGATCGATACGTTTGATCGATATTGGTTGAGTGAGTTCACGAAAATTGTGATATCTCTTGAACGGCATCTTAGAATGATCTGAAACCACGTTCACCTGAAAGCTAACTCACGTGGCTACAACCTTTATGAAGAGTGATGATGCTGAATAGGGACGGAGGCTACTCGTCCGAGCTGATCTTCAAGTCGGTCAAGATCAACGGGAAAAATCCAGATGGACATGTGCTCACTTTATTCACCGTAACTCTTCAACCACAGATGGGCATGACTCGAAACTAATTCCAAACGCAAGCTAACCCAAGTGGCTACAAAGTTTATGAAGGACGCCGGAGCCAAATCGGGATGGAAACATCTCATCTGAGCTGATCTTCAGTCGATATTAATCATGTCGGTCACTCCTGACCGATGCTGGTGACCGAAATTCAACCGCTGGGTTTATGTCGGTCACTCCTGACCGATAGCCTCCGTGTTCAGACCGATAGGGGTTGAGCGGTTTCACTAAAACTTCTTTAACTTTCTAACAACTGATGGGAATGACCTGAAACCAACTCTAGACGTAAGCTAACTCACGGGACTACAACATTGGTGAAGACTGTTGAAGCTGAATCGTCTTGGAGATGCTTTGTCGGAGCCAGTTTTGTCAGGTGAACTTTCTGGCCGCTTCCACAAGGTGCACCTTCTTCTAGGGTCTTTTCATGTCTTGTGCTGCACCCACCATCATCTCCCATGCTCTTTGTAGCTCAATGAGTACCTATAAACATCTTATATGCAAAGAAAATGCAAACTACATCCTGAATGCAACCTAAGTCTAAAAGGAGAAGAAAATAAGACAAAGGATAAGGAAAACATGCAAAAGAGAACCAAAACATGCACTAAATGCAAGCATAAATGATGTAAATACAAGAGATATCAGTGAATCCAAAGGGCTACCTGAAAAGGAGTAGTAGAAGGTTTCCCATGTTTACTACAGTTCCTTTCTCTTCTAATAAAATGCGCTACAGTTTGAAAAACATATTGCAACAGAAACAAAGACATTATGTCTTGTGATTCATCGGTTAACAGCTCCACTATTTCTTTCCACACAGTCATGTATCTAGTTCCAAGCAGTTTTTAAGTCAACGGTGTTTGGAGAGTAACTACAGCTGAAAAATAAATGGTCCTAAGTCTTACACGGGCTCCAACAGAAGGAGACATTTATACCAATATTATAGGATGTCATCTTGTTGCCAGTTGACAAATGATTTCGGATCGCTAGCCAAAAAAATGAATGAGTATTTAGGTGTATTGTAGATGAACCTTATACCTTTATACCAATTACAGATTGATTTCACTTCCCGAGTGAGCATCCAACTTTCCTTTGAACTAAATTTTGGTTTGTATTTAGCAGCATGCTTCTAAAGCACTCGATCCTCCGATTGCAGATGCACTCGACTTCGAAAGGAGTAAATTTATCTTCAATCTAATTCAAAAAGTCCACTATATGTCGTCTCCTTCTGTGCGTAGCAAAGACTCAAGCTATCGATGAGTTTAGCCTAATTTCCAAGACAATACATCCTCTATTTCCCATAAGATCAAAGAGTCTTCTCCTTTGTGACACTTTGTCAAACCAGAATAATGTATTGGCCCCATTATGGACCTTTATCAGTGTAAGTGTTTTCGTCAAATTTCTGTATTTTAAGACCTTTCCACATCCTGGATCCTAGAGTTGGTGATGTCCTTATGGTCCAGAAAGAACCCTCTCGAATAAGATACATTTTAATCCAATTGACCCAAAGTGATGAATATGCTAAGAGAACTTGTAAGTGCAGAAAACGAGAGCAACACAAAATATGACTTGGAAGGTACCAAGTTTAACGCTTATTTCATTAACTAGAATATTATAACTTAATCCTCTCAATTACAATTGATTTGGTTTCATGCAACTCTAAACCTAAATTTCTGATGTCTCTTGTATTTACACCATTTAGGATTCCATTTAGTACATGTTGTGGTCTCTTATTGCATGTATTCTTATTGCATGTAATCCTTATCATTTGTTGATAGGGCTCAGGTTTTACCCACTTTTAGAATACTGCAAGTGCACCACAATGCAGTTGTAGCACAAGGGGTTATCGAATCCCAAAAGAGTAAGTTAACTATACTATAGAGTTCAGGTTCAGATTAAGCTAAGAAATAAGTAATGAATGTAATGTGAAATAGCAAAATAAATGTAAGCAGGCGATTTTATGATTGTTCTTAAGTTTCAGGAAGTTAAAAGCGTTAAGTCAGGACAATTCGCATGTTGAATCCGAGAATGTAGAATGCATGCAATCAGGACTGAATTAAACCGTCTTGAACTTGAAACACAATGATATAACAAATCAATTCTCATTACAGAAGTTATCTATGCCTAAATCACAAAATTTCAAATATCATTGCAAATTCTAACAAATCAAGCAAGCATTAAAGATCAGGTTTCAATTGTTCTCAAAACTGCTAAGTCAAATCTCTTTGCAAATAGGCGTTTTATTCATCTTATACTAGTACAGGTGATTAACAATGTTCTCACATCTATTAAACAACCTAGGGTTTTGAAATCTAGATGATCAGTTCCAGAAATCGATGTGAACGCAAGTATAGATGAAGAACCAATGAATTTCCTAACAGTTTAGCAATTCTGCAAACTCTTCATCAACCTTTGAAAAACCCTAACTTAACTAATAAACTACTTAGACATGGTGAATTGAGAAAACATCATGAATAGAATAGATTGCATAAAAGAAATAAGAAATAAAGATAAAGGGGTTCAAAATTTGCTCTGAAGGAGTCTGATTTGTCTCTCCAAAATATATGCTATAAATCTCTCTCAAAAGCTCTTTGGGATGAATAGAATATATTGCATAAAAGAAATAAGAAATAAAGATAAAGGAGTTCAAAATTTGCTCTGAAAGAGTCTGATTTGTCTCTCCAAAATCTATGCTATAAATCTCTCTCAAAAGCTCTCTGGGAATTAAGATACAAGATAAAAGCCAAAGGATGGCTGAAAACCCTAATATACAGGCTAAAACACGAGCTGGAGCCTTTTTGCAAATAGTAAAACTTCTAGGCCAAAAGTGCAATTTCCTCTCCATCTTTTATTAAGACTTCGCGATTCTCTTCAGATGTGGGTGATGAGCGTCACCCTTGAGTGGTGACGATCGTCACCAATGCCATGTAATGCCTTCTGAGTTGCTAACTTCGGGCATGATTCTTGCTTTGATCCAAAAAGCTCCAAAACCTCCAATTATGCTTCAGTCATGCTATAACCTGCAAAGACTCTACTAGGACTTTAAAAAGACCAAAAAACTCAATAAAAAGGACTTATACCTTGGTTTAAAACCATGAAAATTATGGTATATCAACTCCCCAAGACTTAGCTTTTGTTTGCCCTCAAGCAAACATCAGACAAAGAACAGGGTCTAGGTTTGAAAACAGAAACAGTCAGCTAAACATTAGGAATGCCACATTTTTAAACACTTTCAAATCCACATACCACATAGCCAACACAAGATCAAATTTCAGTCTAATCATCACAAGCTTAGCAATCTCTCAAATCCAGTACAAGCCCCTTCAAGAAATCTGAAATCTCTACTGATAACTCATTATATTTATCTAAGTGTGATATCTCATCAAGGATTTATCATCTCAGTTCCTTATAGATTTTTTTCCCTTTCTAAACACTGAACAAAGCAATCTCAATACAGCTCTCCTATTTTCTCTTCCCTTGATATTTTCCTTTAAATTCTTTTCGATTTTTCAACTTCTTTTCTCATTTTTTTACAGCCTAAGGTATGGTGCTACTCAATACTTGTGTTCCTTGTGAGGAGACAGGTTCATGAGTGTTCACTACTGTTGTTCCTAGTGAGGAGACAGGGTCGTGATGCACCATTCTGTAGACTTAAACTCTTAAAATCTGTATAAGAGAAGATCAAAGAGAGACTGCATCTAAACATTCTTATCAGTGTTGAAAGAGAGAATCAAGATCAGTGAGTATCAAGCCCCAAGATGAGAAGTTTAAAGTTCATTAAGGTGGAGTCAACAGCAGATTTTCCATATTCTCTAAGAACCTAAACCTTCTTTGCTAGACTGATCTACCTATGACTTTCTATTTAGTAAGAGTTGTAATCAGCTACTATGGCAATGGTTCTTATAAGCATCAATGATTTGTGGTTAGTTCCAAGAAATCTGACAGTTTTAATATTTTGACTCTATAAAACAGGTTTTTGACTCAACATTAAGACTCTCAAAACAAAACAAAATGTACACAACATCAATAGCCACCTCCCCCAAACTTAAACAACACTGTCCCCAGTGTTATTTAGCCCGAAGTTGGTGAACATAGAAGAAACAGAACGCAATAAGCAGAGACGAAAGTGGTACCTGGCGTTGGATGGGGTGACGAGCGTCACCCCTCAGTGGTGACGATCGTCACCCTTTTGTGAGCTCGAGTCTGCTCAAATAATTCCGCTCTTCTTCTGTTTTTTTGTGTTTTTTCTGTTAGAAAACGAAAATAAACTAAAGTATGAAAACTAGAGAACTTACCTGTGGGTTTCCTCCCACCAAGCGCTTGTTAAAAGTCATTAGCTCGACTTTGAATGCTGCTCAAACAGCTGGTGGATCAGAAGGTGGCAGTGAATGCCTTGGAGAAGAATGTCTCCTCATCCATGGTGGTGTATTAGAAGTAGGTGCATGAACTCTTCCAAGGAAGTGAGGAACATCAGCAGGGCGGGTCTGGACCGTGGGTGGGACACTTCTTTTTCCTGCAGAATCATCAATAGAAATACCAAGCCTTCTACGAGAGTCTCGTTGCTTGCATAAGTGTGAAGCAGCTTTTGCACCTTTTAAGTTCTTATTGATGAGATTAGGAGGTTTGAAACTGGTTCCAAAAAGTGCATACCTTTGCTTTGTTGGAGGTTTCTGGTTTGTAGAATGCTGAATTTCCGGTTTGGCAACATATGATGGACTTGCAGCATAAAGATCATATCGCACCTTTATGTCCAGAATGGTGACGATCGTCCCCAAGTGGTCAGTGATGATTGTCACTGATCCCGCAGTTCGGGTTTCTGCAATCCTTGCCTCCATCACAAACTCGTCTTCCTCCAGCAACTTTTCATTGATTGGAACCTATTTTTCGAGCCTAGTCTTGAAGATATCATCTTCAATCTAATCCTCAAACCCAACAGCTTTCACAGAAGTTTCAAATATTGCTCCTAGAACAGCCATCTTGTTCACTTGCCCACTAGTATATGATTCATTGATATACCCAGCAGTAATGTCTTCTGAAATCTCCATGACTAGATCTTCATCTCTGGAAGTCCCTCTTCATCTCTGGAAGTCCTTACTGAAAAATTCTGGCCATCAATGGTAGAATTCCCTCTTAACTTATCCATGTCAAAATTCATGACAACATTACCCAAATCAAGCTATACGTTCCCCTTTTTCACATCAATGATGGCGCGAGCTGTAGCCAAGAATGATATTCCCAAAATAAGAGGATCTTTAGGTTCTTCAGAATATTCCAAAACCACAAAGTCTGTGGGAATCATACAGCCTTCAATGTTAACGGGTTCATCCTCTAAGATACCTTATGGGGTCCTTGTAGATTTATCAACTAGGATAAGAGAGATCCCAACTGGCTTGAAATCAGTCTTCCAAGTCTAGTAGCAACAGAGGAAGGCATCAAGTTAATACTTAACCCTAGATCACAAAGAGAGTGAGGAAACCGTCCTGCTGAGATTGAGAAATCAAGCACAAAGTTTCCTGGATCAGGTAGCTACTCTGGAATTCTGCTTTGAATTATAGTATTGACTTTGTTCAGAAACAATCACCTTCTTCTTTTTCTTTGGAACTGTGCCCTAGAGAATTGCACTAGTGTCTCTGGTAAGCAATGCTCCTTCCTCAGGACTTACACTTCTTAGTGCAGGTGAAAGCTTGACTACATCAACAAGAGGAATCTCAACCATCAGCTTGTCTATCATTTCCTTGCATCTGGCTTGTTCTATCTCATGTTTAGACTTCCTAGGATCCTTGGGGAAGGGTGTCTTGGGTTTATAAACTTGTTCCTTGCCATCATCTGCAGTTACAGGCGAAGCAGCACTGTTCTAGGGTGGGTGACGATCGTCACCAGGGGGTGACGCTCGTCACTGATTGGGGACGAGTCCTTTGTGTCGGGCCTTTGTAAAGTGGGTGACGAGCGACACTCCTCTTTGGTGATGCTCGTCACTCCCTCCGAGACTGCGAAATTTTCATCTTCAAACTCCATCAGTTCCATGATCTGCTCTGCACTCAACCTCTCTTTCTACACTGTTTTAAGCTCTTTTTCACTCCTGACTGTGATGGTATTATCCTGGTCCTTGGGATTGATATCAGTTCTTCCAGGAAGGAATTCCTCTTGCCTTTAAACAGCTTCTGCAGTTTAAGCAACCTGAACATCCAGCTTTTTTATGTGAGAGTTCATACTCTCAATCTTTCCATTCAGGTCTTGGTGCGGCGAATCCAGCTTCCCATTAAAGTCCACTGTCATCTTCTGCTGTCCTTCTAGGATCTGCTCCAGCATAGCTTCCATCTTGGTGTCTTGTGGAGGTGCAGTTTGGTAGGAAGAAGAACCATAATTTATGTTGAAGTTGCTGCTGTTCTGGTAAGGTTTTTGAAACTCTCAATCTTCTGGAACTGAGGCTGTGGCGTGTAACCAGAAGAATTCTGGTTTCCTGTGACGGTACTCTTCTGATTGTCACTGTTCAAACCTCTGTTCCACTGCTGATTCCAAAACCTTTGACCCTGAAATCCTCCTGCATTGATGAAATTAAAATCCTCCTACTAAATCTCCTCAGAATTTTGAAAGTCTCCACTTCTGCAGCAAACTGGACTGATTTATTTCCCACCAGAAGGCTATGCATACTGTCTAGCTTAGCCTTAACCTCAGCAATTTGGTTCGTATCATTCGAACCAGCTTGTTTCATCCTCTGAAAGTCAGCATTCTTGGTGTTGTTACTGCATGCCAAGTTCTCAATCAGAGTTATTGCAGCTTCAGGAAGGTTTGTGTTGAAGTTGCCACTGCTAGCAGCATCCAACGCCATTGATATTTCCAGTCCACTTCTCTGAAGAAAATTCCAAGCAGCTGCACCTGATTGAAACCATGATGAGGACAGTCTCTCTGATAAGACTTGAATCTCAGTGATATTGCTGCATATTTCGTGTGTTTTGCATACATATAAGATAGTTTCTCATGCATTTACCTTGCACTTTAGGCTAGTTTGCATCGTTTTAGGTCCTAGAGCACTTTTGCATTAGCATTTGCATATTTCTTGCATTATGCATCACATTCAGGTTGTTTTTGGATACTTTGGAGCCATGGAGGATTCGTAGACATGCTAAGGCTCGTGAGGAAGTTCGTGGACAATTGGAGAACTCAGGATTGCATGCTAAGGACCCGAGATCGAGTAGCAGATCGAGCAAGGCAGGTCGATCTAGATGAGATCGACCCGAAGATCGAGTGACCAAGTCGATGCAAAGAAACGGATCAAAACCGAGATCGAGATAGGAGATCGATCTGAAGTACAGACGTAAATGACGCCATGCAAATCAAGACCCAGATCGAGTCTCCAACCCGATCGACTCAGAGATCGACCAAAGTCACCCGATCCAAGCTGAAGATCGAGAGCTAGATCGAGCCTCCTGTCTGATCCCAAACGAACCTTATCGGTCTAGCCTGGATTTGGCGGCTAGCGAAGGGGGGACCAGCTAACGGTTTAGCCATTTTTGGTAAAAGCAGTCATTCGCTTTAAAAGTTTTCAGTCTGTATTTTACCTTTGTTATCTTGCACCTTAGGCGATTCGCCATTGAAACTCTTAAGCTTTTCTTTAGTTTTGAACCTTTTGAATCTTTAAGTTTTAATCAAGTTTCTCTTTTCAATCGCATTCAATCATGCTTAGCTTTCTGTTTATCGCTTTTGCTTTGATTTTAGCTATGTGTAGCGAGTAATCGTTTTGGGTTTTGGGGTTGGAGCGATTCGTAAGGGTTGAAAGGGTTAAAGCTTTGTATTTTCTCGTTCTTCATCACCTTCTCTTCTAGGATTCTGAGTGCTTAAGGCTTAGAGACTGTCACGCCAAGATCTCTAGGATCAATGGGATGTCTTACCTGGACAGGATCCATATGTCCTGGAAAATCTAATCCTAGAGGCTAATCCTTCCTTTCCCACATGCTATGGTTGTTTAGGGGATTAGTTAGGTCGTTTGTTTGAAATCTATGTTTTATGCTCTTCAATCTCTTTTTCCACCAAACGCCATGGGTTTGGAGAAGAGAGTGAAGGAGTGATCCATACCACACGCCATAGATGGATCTTGTTTTGTTTTCAAGGCCTAGAGAACCTCTCAAAGAGAGTAGATCTAATGTTTTCAAACTAAGCTTTAACCTTTGAGACCCACGAACGTGACCCTCGACCCTAGACCCTCTTTCTTATTGTCTTAAGTCGTTTAATACCATTCCATCATCATAAAGTTGTGTTCTTGTCAATCGCATATCACATCATTTCATCATTCTAGGTTGTTTAGACGAGATCGATCGTTGTTGCTCGATCTAGTGGTCGATCCTGTGGTCGGTCCACTAGTCGATTTTTAATATTTAGTAGCTTTGCATTTTGAATATTCCGCTTGTTCCTCGAGGTAGTTAACCCTCTTCCAGGGATTTTAAAATTGTTTTGCCTTGCATTTGACACTTGCATTTAGTTTTTAGGGATTTTACCAATCATTTATCATTCTCGCTTAGCTTTGCTCATCCTTTGCATTTTTAGTGAACTTGCTACCCCTAGGTGTGGATTGATATTTCTCTTGCTCACTATACTACATCTCTGTGTGCATTAGAGCTTTGATAACCTCTCTGCTGCATCTTGATACATCATTGCATTGCAAGAAACCTGTTATCACTCAGCCAGGAAGCCTTAAAAGCTTCAGTAGGTCCTTAGGAGAATGAAGCAATTTTCGTCCTCAAGTCTTCTGATCTAGCATCATCATAGAAGTTGTTCAGAAAGGCGTTTTTGGTGTCTTCCCAAGTGGTCAGCGATCCAGGCTCCAGCTGCACCTGATTGAAACCATGATGAGGACAGTCTCACTGATAAGAGTTGAATCTCAGCCTGGAAGCCTTAAAAGCTTCAGCAGGTCCTTGGGAGAATGAAGCACTTTTCGTCCTCAAGTCTTTCTGATCTAGCATCATCACAGAAGTTGTTCAGAAAGGCGTTTTGGTGTCTTCCCAAGTGGTCAGCGATCCAGGCTCCAGTTGCTTTAGCTAATAAGCTGCATCTCTTCCAAGAGAGTAAGGAAACAACTTGCAGAACAGGAAATCATTGCTAACTTCATAAGCCTTGACACTTGAAGCCAAATCCTCAAACCTTTCTATGTGATCTATAGGATGCTCATGTGGTAAACCATGAAAAGGATGCTGACCCACAAGCTGATAATAAGCAGGCTTGAGCTCAAAATCGTTTCTCTGGAAAGCCGGAGGGCGGATTGCAGCTTTGTTGGCATAAAACTGGTCAAGTCTGTTGTAATCTCCTACAGTCCGCTGCACAAAATGTCCAGCAACGTTCCCAGCAGCAGCGACTCCAGCATCATTCGCCACTTGTTGAACCACATGTTAGCCTATGACATTCCCATTCTGATCCAGTCTCTGCCCTTCTTCATTCCTCTTGCTTCCATCTCTGTCAACAAAGTGACCTTCTGCATCTTCAACCAAGATCAGCGGATTGGCCATTGTAGATTGCTCCTTAGCTTTACTGATGGTCCTTTCCAACTTAGCTAGTTCGACAATGCTCAAAGTCACAAACTCTTTCTCTTTGTTGCTTCTGGTACTGCGATTAGGCATACACCTGAAACCAGCACAAAGAAAAGTAGCAGGAAGTTAGTAAACAAATAAAAACTTAGACAAAATCCTAATACTAAAAATCGATAGGCAGCTATTACTCCCTTGCAACGGTGCCAAAAACTTGATAGGGCTCAGATTTTTACCCACTTTTAGTATACTGCAAGTGCACATCGATGCAGTTGTAGCACAAGGGGTTATTGAATCCCACAGGAGTAAGTTAACTACACTGCAGAGTTCAGATTCAAATGAAGCTAAGCAAAAAGTAATGAATGTAATGCGAAATAGAAAAATAAATGTAAGCAGACGATTTTGTGATTGTTCTTAAGTTTCAGGAAGCTAAAGACGCTAAGTCAGGACAATTCGCAGGTTGAATCCGAGAATGTAGAATCCATGCAATCAGGAATGAATTAAAATCGTCTTGAACTTGAAACACAATGATATAACTAATCAATTCTCATTACAGAAGTTATCTATGCCTAAATCACAGAATTTCAAATCTCTTTGCAAATTCTAACAAATCAAGCAAGCATTAAAGATCAGGTTTGAATTATTCTTAAAACTCCTAAGTCAAATCTCTTTGCAAATAGGCATTTTGCTCATCTAATACTAGTTCAGGTGATTAACAATGTTCTTACGTCTATTAAGAACTTTTGGGCCAAAAGTGCAATTTTCTCTCCATCTTTTATTAAGACTTCGCGATTCTCTTCAGATGGAGTGGTGACAGTTGTCACCAATGCCATGTAACACCTTCTGAGTTGCTAACTTCGGGCATGATTCTTGCTTTGATCTAAAAAGCTCCAAAACGTCCAATTATGCTCCAGTCATGCTATAATCTGCAAAGACTCTACTAGGATTCTAAAAAGACCAAAAAGACTCAATAAAAAGGACTTATATCTTGGTTAAAAACCATGATATACCATTTGTCTCATTTTCCTTATCTTATAGACATAGGTTGCATTTAGGGTATTGATATCCCTTGTATTTACACCATTTAGGACTGCATTTAGTACATATTTTGGTCCTCTTTTGCATGTTTTCCCTTAGCTTTTGTCCCATTTTCTTCTCCTTTAAGACTTAGGTAGCATTTAGAATATAGTTTGCATTTTCTTTGCATTTTGGATGTTTTTAGGTGCTTTTGGAGCTGAAAGGAGCTTGGAGGAGTTTTGGGGACGATCCAGGATGCTAGCTGGGCAAAAGGGAGCAAGAAGGATCAAAGCAGAAGATCTCTGCAGAAGTTTTCGGTCAGAGCACGGTGAATATCGGTCAAGGATGCCCGATATCGATCAGTATCGATCACCAGTATCGGTCAGGAGTGACCGATAGGATTCATATCGACTGAAGATCATCTCAGATGAGGTGTTTCCATTCCGATTTGGCTTCGGCGTCCTTCATCAACTTTGTAGCCACTTGAGTTATATTTCGTGTGGAATTAGTTTCGTGTCATTCTCATCAGTGTTTGAAGAGTTACGGCGAATAAAGTGAGCACATGTCCATCTGGAGTTTTTACCGTTGATCTTGACCGACTGGAATATCAGCTCGGACGAGTAGCCTCCGTCCCTATTCAGCATCTTTACTCTTGAGAAAAGTTGTAGCCACGTGAGTTAGCGTTCAGGAGAACTTGGTTTCAGGTCATTCTCATATGCGGTTCAACAGATATCGCAATTTTCGTGGAACCGCTCAATCCATTTCGGTCACTGAAGACCGACGCAACTGACCGATATGCTGCCAGACGGAAGACATTTTATTTACAATTTTGCCATTTTCGCTTAGACTCCTATAAATACTTAAAATCCCTAATTTCTGGGGAGACATCTCTCTATCCAGCAGTCTCTTCTTCTTTGTTAAAGGTTTTTGGTTTTGTAATTTGAATCTTTGTTTATTTCAATAAAAGTTTGCATTTCCCTTAATCTTTTGTCTCTCTAATCATGATTAACTATCTTTTCTTTATATATTTGATGGTTATCACCATGATTAGTGAGTAGTTTTCTTTAGGTTTGAGATTAGGGCAGATGAGGTGATTTTGGTGATTGTTTAGATTGATTATGGCTTAGATCTTCTCATTCCTTTTCTTATATGATTGTGCTTAATGCCTAGTACCTCTTTGTTGGAGAAGTTGATTTTAGGTTTTCACATGCACACAAAGTGTTTGATGAAATTTCTGAATGAAATTCAATGCTTGAAAATGGTGTTTAGATAATCATGAGTCTTTGCATCTATCATTTCTTGCTTGAATTTGCTTATTGCCTAGTACCATATTGATGAGAAATTGCCTTCAGACATTGATTATGCTTGAGAATGTGAGTTGATGTTTGATATATCATATAAGAGATTAGTAAATCTAGCCTAAGAGATTAGATGTCTAGCATGCTAATTGGTTTTATGGAACTTGATTTTAATGCTTGATGATTATGTGTTTGAGTAAAGAGATTTATCTTGAATATGAGATTTGAAAAGGGATTAATGCAAAGAGATTGGATTAGTCTATATTAGTGTTCCTTACCTATGGTTGAGTGTTTAGAATTGCTTGTTTTGAACACCCTAGACATGAACATGAATCACCCTATCACCATTGCCTTGATCTTGAACCATCTTTTCATCTTTGAAGTTTAGTTTTACTATGTTTTAGTTCAGATTTTACTCTGTTTCTGCTCTGTTTCTTATTGAACTTGATTTTAATGCTTGATGATTATGTGTTTGAGTAAAGAGATTTATCTTGAATATGAGATTAGAAAAGGGATTAATGCAAAGAGATTGGATTAGTCTATATTAGTGTTCCTTACCTATGGTTGAGTGTTTAGAATTGCTTGTTTTGAACACCCTAGACATGAACATGAATCACCCTATCACCATTACCTTGATCTTGAACCATCTTTTCATCTTTGAAGTTTAGTTTTACTATGTTTTAGTTCAGATTTTACTCTGTTTTTGCTCTGTTTCTTATTGCCTTTATTGCTCTTTAATTGCTTTCTTTTGCTTTCTTTTGTTTATTTGCCTGCTCACTTAGGTTGTTAGACATCTAAAACCATCTTTATCTGCTTGAATTAGGATCTTTACTGCATCCTTACTGTTTCATTTTCCCCTTTTGGATTGATAAAACCCTATGCTATACTACAACTGATTAGTATAAGCTTGGGTAATTGAATCAAGTCCCAAAAAGTCTTGTATCAATTTGACGCCGTTGCCATTAGGGGAATGCTTTGTTCAGTAGGATTTGTAGAGATCTTGAGATCAAGCTTTGCTATTTTCGTTTCTGGTTACTGATTTTTCTTTTGGTCTAGAATTTCTTTTGTAGGTACCACAACACTTACTCTTAAGTGTCTACAACTACATCTGAGGTTCAAGGTCAGGAATTTGGGGTTTGCTAAGTCAGAATTCAGCTGTTGAAGCATGGATGCACATCAGTATGCTGCTGGTTTTGGTTTGCAAGGTCCACAAGGTCTTCAAGGAATTCAAGGCCTGCAAGGTGAACAAGGTCAAGCTTGTTTACAAGGAGCTTTGGTTCAAAGACCATTGAGACCTATAGATGCTGCAGATATACCATCAAACTATGCTTCAAGGCAATGTATTCTTCCACCTATGGAGACTAACCACTATGAGATAAGGAGCAGCATGATTGCGTTGGTTCAAGAAAAGAAGTTTTTTGGCTTACCTAATCAAGACCCTCTTGAGCATTTGGATCACTTTGAGAGGATATGTGCTTTGACAAAGCTTAGTGGAGTTTCAGATGATGGTTTGAAGCTCAGATTATTTCCATTATCTCTTGGTGGTAGAGCTCAAATGTGTAAAAAGTCTTTAGCACAAGGCAGCATCAACACTTGGGAACAATGCAATGGTGCTTTCTTAACCAAGTTCTTCTCTCCTTCAAGAACTGCGAAATTCAGGAATGAGATCACAAACTTCAAACAGTGGTCTAATGAGAGCTTTGGAGACACTTGGGAAAGGTTTAAGAGGCTTCACTCATCAATGCCCTCACCATGGCTTCACCAAAGAAATGCTACTCTCCACACTATACAGAGGTGTTCTCCCAACAATAAGAATCGTTCTAGATACTGCAAGCAATGGTTACTTTCTTGGTAAAGATGTTGATGAAGGATGGCTTCTAGTAGAGAACATGGCACTCAGTAGTTGGGATTATGTTGATGATAAAGAGCAACACTCAAAGGCAACTGAAGAGAAGCTAGAGACAACATTGTATGAGATGAAAGCCTTGCAAGAGAAAGTTGACTTGCTGATCAATGAGACCACTAAACCTCTTCCTAGTGTTGCTCCACAAAACCACTACAAAGAGCATCAAATCAAAGCTGTTCAACTACAAGAGGCGTTAGTGATGAATCAAGACCATGATGTTTGTGTACACCAGTCCTATGGAGACACTCATACTCAACAGCATCAAGGTTCCTCTTCTCAAACAGTTGGCATCACCGCTTCCCCACCTTCACATGATTTGGACTATAAAGAGATGCTCCTCCAACTCTAACAACTTAATAATGGAGGATTTCAGAAGATGATGGCTGCTGAAATTCAAAGAAGTATTGCCTCTACCATCAACAACTTCCAATACCAAATAGACTCCTTGACTATGCAGCTGAGTAAACAAGATAACAATGCTCAGCCACTCACCTTCAAGAAGCCCTTACAGCATTGTTATGGTATCTCCTCCACTTTTCTAACTGATATTGCTGAGAAAGAAAACTCTATTGCAGAGATTATTCCAAAGGTGACACCCTCTATCATCAATGTGGGCATTGAGTCTAAGTGTGGGGGAAGTGCTTTTCACTTGAGTTCAGCTAGTGATGCCAAGGCTGATGAAGAAGACAAAGCCATTGAAGCTGAGGTTGTTGAAGCTGACATGGAGGTCAAACAAGGAACTGCACCAGCACCACGCTCTCAAGGAACTCTTGCAGAAGAAGAACCCTTTGAAGAAGGGGAAAACTCAGAAGAAGAAGAGTGGTGGGCGCCATATGAACTTGTTGATGATACCAAGGAATACTTGACTGAAGTTCCTGATGTTCAAGAGAAGACTGAAGCTGCTCTCCTTCCTGTTTATCAACCCACTATCCCTTTTCCAGGAAGATTCAAAAAGCAGCTAGTACAGAAGTATCAGACCCTCTATGCTGCTCAACTGGAAATGAGAGGTCTGAATGGTCAAGAGGAGCTTGAGAAACTAAGGGTTAAAACAGGAGCATCTGAGGTTAAGGAGCAGAACATCAAGAAGCTTGGTAATCCAGGAATGTTTCTAGTCTCTTGTGAGCTTGGTGAATTGGTTGTAGAAGAGGCCATGTGTGACACAGGTTCAAGTATCAATGTGATGTCCCTTGACTTTGCAAAAGAACTAGGAGTCACCAAGCTGAAACCATATGATTCCACAATCACTTTTGTGGACTCTTCTTCAAGAACACATGTTGGTCTCCTTGAAGACTTTTCTGTGAGGATTGGAGCATGCAAGATACCAACTGATTTTGTTGTGATGGAAATGGGTCACACTCAGAAGCCTTCTCTACTACTTGGGACTCCATT
Organism: Thlaspi arvense; assembly: GCA_911865555.2. Lineage (NCBI taxonomy): Eukaryota > Viridiplantae > Streptophyta > Magnoliopsida > Brassicales > Brassicaceae > Thlaspi > Thlaspi arvense. The sequence goes on from OU466857.2 coordinate 49,088,182, forward strand.
TCTGAACACAACAGGCGCTGATATTGACTTCACCAAAGGGAGAGTCACCCTCAAGAAGGTGGATGATGGAGTTAGCTATGCAATAAAGCCTCCACATTCAAGCTTTTGTGGAAGCATCGCTAATGTTGAGAAAGGAGGTGCTAAGAAGCCACCTAATGTCAAGAAAGAGGTGAGGGGATTCAAGGCTGAAGTGCTAAAGAAGATGAAGACCCTCTTGATCACAATTAGTATGATGGTGAAGCCTTTGATGGTGCTTGTCTTCTTGACTTGTTTGATGGAATCAAGGTGAAGCTCTATGGTGGACCAAAGAAGCCAAGAAAGAGAGTCAGGAAACCTAAGGAGAAGCTCTACTATGGACCCAACACATTGTTCAGGAGGAAAGGAGAAGGAACTCCAGCTCCACTCCATCATCCTCCATGATCCTAAGGAGCATAACAAGTCAAGCTTAGTGACTCTAAACAAGCACTCTTGGGAGGTATTCCCTTGTTATCCTTGTTCATATTATTGCATTTTATGCTTGTATTTGTGTTTTTCTTTCAATAACAAGAGCAAGTGTGGTTTAAGGCAAGTTGTTATAAGTTGGGACCCAGTCTGACCAAACTCCCTCTAAGGTACACAATCATGCTCCTTTGCTCCTGAATACTTCTGACTATCTTTTATTACCCTCCTCCAAGCTTCTATTACACAAGGGACTGTGTAATTTAAGTGTGGGGGAGGGCATTGCATTTAAAATTGTGTTTTGTTTTCTTATTTTCTCTTCTACATACTTGAGTCTCATGCATTCATCTATGTGCACTGAAAATCCATGAAATTTTCAAAATTTTTGGAACCAAAAAGATCATTTAGTTGCATTTACATAACTAATATTGAGTCTAGATGCATTTCATATAGGTTTGCATACATCTGCATAGGGAGTAGATGATAAACACTTGTCAAGATGTTAATGTTTGAATTGCTTTAAATGCCTTGGTTATCTGTTGTTTGATTGCATTGTAGTGAGTTTGAAGCTAAGGCTGCACCATATCTTGAATACTTGCATTGATATTCTTGTCTTATGCTGAAACTTGCTTTGATTTGATGCCAACTCTATCTTATTAGAACCATAATCCTGACTTTGAATTATCTTGTTTGTGCATTGAGAGTGATTACATGGCTACCCATATACATACTTGGATTATCTTCTTCCCTTCTTACCACTCTTGTTAATCCAAGTAGCTGATCCTCATCATTATGGGACAGTTAACCACACCTAAACCAATCTTTCTTTCTGGACCTAAACACTATTGTGAGAGTTGTGAGGCCTTGCATTGCATCATTTTCGATCTTATCTTAGCAAAAAGTGTTAGGAATAAGGCTGGCAAGGAGAAGCTCTCTTGTAGACACCAGCTTGCATTTTGAGCTTGGTATTAGGTTAGGAGTTTGGGAAAGGGTAGTGTAAGTGGTTTGAGCTTTAATTGTTTACATCTTTGAGAAGAAGAAGAAGTATGGGATTGGTAGTATGGGGGAACAGTTCATTTTGTGGTTAAGTTAACTAGGAAGAAAGCTCTAAGTGTTAAAGAAGAAAGGTGCCAACAACAACAAAGCTTACAAAAGGTCATCCAAAAGGAGTAATCAGACCAAGCAATCCACCAAAGGTGATGAAAATGGCGCCAATCATGCAACAAAGAAGAGCAAGTTCCAAAATGAAGTCAACCACACAAGCAAAAGAAGGAGTTTCCCCAAATATGAAGAAGGAAGTGATCAAGTGCTTTGGGAAAGGGTAGATTTAGGAGTTTCACTTGGGTTTTTAGAAGTTATTAGGTTCATCTTGGGTAAAAAGGGTAGAAGAGAGCTTTGACTTGCATGCATAGGTGTGCTTTTACCTTTAGCATTTTGCCTACGATGAAATCATTTCATTGAGTGATCCCCTGAATCTTTGAACCCTTATTTGAATGAGATCATTTTCATCTCATAACCATGTCCCTTGACCAAATGTTTTCTCTTGATTTGCACAAACATGATCCATTGGTTACTGATTAATGAATGTTAAAGAGTTGGTTGATTTGAATGCTTGTGTAGGCTAAGCTGGAGTTCATTGTTTGCTATGACGGGTTTGGCTAAAGTTTTTAAAGTAGAACAATCTATATGCATCTTAGAACCTAAAACTTAGGCATTGAATCAGTTTTTCCATTGACATCTTTAGTTCTGAGCTCCCACTTTCAAACCTCACTCTCCCATTTGTTCTTATTTGCTTGAGGACAAGCAAAAGGCAAGTGTGGGGGTGTTGATATCCCTTGTATTTACACTATTTAGGACTGCATTTAGTACATATTTTGGTCCTTTTTTGCATGTTTTCCCTTAGCTTTTTTCCCATTTTCATCTCCTTTTAGACTTAGGTTGCATTTAGAATATAGTTTGCATTTTCTTTGCATTTTGGATGTTTTTAGGTGCTTTTGGAGCTGAAAGGAGCTTGGAAGAGTTTTGAGGACGATCCAGGATGCCAGCTGGGCAAAAAGGAGCAAGAAGGATCAAAGCAGAAGATCTCTGCAGAAGTTTTCGGTCACAGCACGGTGAATATCGGTCAAGGATGACCGATACGGATCAGTATCGATCACCAGTATCGGTCAGGAGTGACTGATAGGATTCATATCGACTGAAGATCATCTCAGATGAGGTGTTTCTATTCCGATTTGGCTTCGGCGTCCTTCATCAACTTTGTAGCCACTGGAGTTAGCTTTCGTGTGGAATTAGTTTCGTGTCATTCTCATCAGTGGTTGAAGAGTTACGGCGAATAAAGTGAGCACATGTCCATCTGAAGTTTTTACCGTTGATCTTGACCGACTTGAAGATCAGCTCGGACGAGTAGCCTCCGTCCCTATTCAGCATCTTCACTCTTGACAAAGGTTGTAGCCACCTGAGTTAGCGTTCAGGAGAACTTGGTTTCAGGTCATTCTGATATGCCGTTCAACAGATATCGCAATATTCGTGAAACTGCTCAATCTATTTCGGTCACTGAAGACCGACGCAACAGACCAATAAGCTGCCAGACGGAAGACATTTTATTTACAATTTTACCATTTTCGCTTAGACTCCTATAAATACTTAAAATTCCTAATTTCTGGGAAGACATCTCTTTATCCAGCAGTCTCTTCTTCTTTGTTTTAGGTTTTTGGTTTTGTAATTTGAATCTTTGTTTATTTCAATAAAAGTTTGCATTTCCCTTAATCTTTTGTCTCTCTAATCATGATTAACTATCTTTTCTTCATAGATTTGATGGCTTTCACCATGATTAGTGAGTAGTTTGCTTTAGGTTTGAGATTAGGACAGATGGGGTGATTTTAATGATTGTTTAGGTTGATTAGGGCTTAGATCTTCTCATTCCTTTTCTTATATGATTGTGCTTAATGCCTAGTACCTCTTTGTTGGAGAAGTTGATTTTAGGTTTTCACATGCACACCAAGTGTTTGATGAAATTTCTGAATGAAATTCAATGCTTGAAAATGGTGTTTAGATAATCATGAGTCTTTGCATATATCATTTCTTGCTTGAATTTGCTTATTGCCTATTACCATATTGATGAGAAATTGCCTTTAGACATTGATTATGCATGAGAATATGAGTTGATGTTTGATATATCATATAAGAGATTAGTAAACCTAGCCTAAGAGATTAGATGTCTAGCATGCTAATTGGTTTTATGGAACTTGATTTTAATGCTTGATGATTATGTGTTTAAGTAAAGAAATTTATCTTGAATATGAGATTAGAAAAGGGATTAATGCCAAAAGATTATATTAGTCTATATTAGTGTTCCTTACCTAAGGTTGAGTGTTTAGAATTGCTTGTTTTGAACAACCTAGACATGAACATGAATCACCCTATCACCATTCCCTTGATCCTGAACCATCTTTTCATCTTTGAAGTTTAGTTTTACTTTGTTTTAGTTCAGCTTTTACTCTGTTTTTGCTCTATTTCTTATTGCCTTTATTGCTCTTTAATTGCTTTCTTTTGTTTTCTTTTGTTTATTTGCTTGCTCACTTAGGTTGTTAGACATCTAAAACCATATTTATCTGCTTGAATTAGGATTTTTACTGCATCCTTACTGTTTCATTTTCCCTTTTTGGATTGATAAAACTCTATGCTATACTACAACTGATTAGTACAAGCTTGGGTAATTGAATCAAGTCCCAAAAAGTCTTGTATCGGGTATAGTTTGCATTTTCCTTGCATATGGAATGTTTTTAGGTACCTTTAGAGCTATTGGAAGGATGTGGGAGCAATGAGAGTGAACCAAGGACGTGTCCCAGTCAAGGAGAGCCAGAGAGCATATTTTTGGAGTTTGTATCGTGCGCCACATCGGGCATAATGGCCGATATACACCAGTCGAGAAGGAGAAGATTCACATCGAGCTTCACATCGGCCTGCATACCCAATATGTTTGCTAAATGACACTTTATATCGGCCACCACACCGGGCAAAGCGTGCCCGATGTAAACTGTTAGGAGCATCCTCGACTCCACATCGAGCACTATGTCGGGCAAGGTGTGCTCGACATAGACCTTCAGAAAGTACATGTCGGGCAGCATATCGTGTTGTATGCCCAACATCTGACCCATAAGAAGCAACACATCGAGCATGATGTCGACCTTAGAGCCTGATATGTGCTCGACCAGAAGTCCAATTATTTACAAAAATGTCATTCTTCTAGGGTCCCTTCTAGAAACTATAAATACTAAAATCCCTAAATATTTAGGGATCATCCTTTTACTCATCAGTTTCTTCCCTTTTGTGTTTTGAGTCAATTTGTAGTTTGGATCTTTGTTTATTTCAATATAAGTTTGTATTTCCCTTCATCTTTTGCTTCTCTAATCATGATTATCCATTTCTCAGCATTTGGTTTTGTGGGCCGGTAACACCTTGATTAGTGAGTAGTTCTTTAAGGATTTGAGATGGGTTAGACTACGGGAACTTGATGCTTGATTTATGATTACTTAGTGTTAATACTTCTATTTCCTTTCATATTTCCTATGTTTAATGCCTAATTAGCCATTTCTAAGTTGATTATGATTATAGACTTAATTTATGCCCACCAAGTGTTTGTTGAAATGCATGAAATGCAAAGTAAGAAAATTGCTTATCCTAGCCTAAGAGATTAGATGTTTAGGGAGTAGTTTGGCAATATAGGGTTGAGTGAATGTTTAAATGCTTACTGTTTATCTTTTCACTAATGAGAATTAGCTCTTGACTTGATGATTAGCAAAGTAATTGATGCCAAGATATTGGATTAATTAGACAAATGAATCATATGCATAAGAAATAGCATTGTGTTAGTTTGTAAGCATCATAGATTGAGTAGAGAGTTCCCTCATAATAATAATCCCATCTTGAATCCTCTGTTTCATTGTTCTTTGCTATTTTCGAAATTGCCTTAGTTCTTTAGTCTTGTTTTGCTTAGTTTTGATCTTTTGCTTGTTGCTTGCTCTTGTTAGTAATTGCTTCAAGTTTGTTTAGTTTATTTAGGTTGTTAGGTATCATATCTTCTTGCTTGACTTGGATTGAGAGCTCTATTGCATTTCCATTGCTTTGAATCACCCCCTTTTGGATTGATTAAACTTAATACTACAATGACTAATGTGGGTTGAGGATTTATAGTGGTCCAAACCGTACATCAATTTAGTGTAGTTGCTAATAAGGGATTATTTTGATCAATAGGATTTGCAGAGATCTTGAGATCAAGTCCTTATTTTGTTTCTTTTGTCACTAATCTCTCTACTTCTGTTCACTGCACTCTTTTGCAAGGTACAAACCATTGAGCTATACCTTACCAAGAGTCTAAGGTTTCAGAGTTAGAAGACACAAAGAGTTGAACACATTGGGGTTAAAGTATGGAAAACCCTCATGTTGCTGGTGGTATTAGACCACAAGGTCTCCAAAGAGTACAAGTGGTTGGAGAACACATGCTTCCAAGGCAGCAAAGCCCTATAGGCGCTGGAGATTCACCATCTAACTTTGCCTCAAGACAAGGTATACTTCCACCCATGATGACCAATCACTATGAGATAAAGAGTGGAATGATTGCTATTGATATAAGACTCGGTATAAGAGGCCTATATGATGCGGAAATGATGGAATGGTGGAGTCAATACGCTGCCTGTGACGCTCTCTCGTACGGACTGGTGGGTGAAAAGTGGTAGAACAAGGCTTGATGAACAAGTCTTTAGCCGAAATGGGATCTATCAAGTTGGCTTTAACGCTCTCCCTTGAAGGATCAGTGAATGATGAAGGCAATGGATAGTTGGCACAACAAAGAGTATGAAAGGCTCTATGATACAGCAAACACTACGCAAGAACAAGTAAGAACAAAGGCTAGCGGCGACTAAGCTTTTGTGAAGAAAGTTCGGTCTCTTTATTGATAATGTAGGGTAACCAAAAATACAGCGCTGTAGGGGAGCTTTATAAACAGCTTGTCAGCTAGCCCTATGGCCGAAAATAAAAGCAAAACGACATAACAAAGAAATACAAAAGAGCAAAACGCACAAAGAAAAAAATACATGAAAAAGGAAAGTTCACTTAAGCTAAAAAGAAATAAAACTAAGCCGACCTTCTTGTTGCCTTAAGGGCTCGAACTGGTGGTGCCTTGGCGTGTTGAGATGCTTAAGAACCACTGAGGCAAGCCTTAATACCTGCACAAATCGTATAAACTAAAAATACCTGGTTTTGGCGCGCATGTAGCTTGGTTGGCAAGTAGTGGTATAAGTCCGGTCTTGAGCTGGTTTGTCCGAGTTCCTTAAAGCTCATCTTCTTGATATCCACTGATGTCGAGTTGATATATTTCTTCGAGAGTTCCTCCACGTTCTTGGCTTGAAACGTCTTCTAGCTCCATTGATGTCTTCTCGGCTCTTTGACTTGAATCGGTTGTATCTTGGTGCTCTGGTACGGCATTGGTGAGATTCTTGTTGCATTGAGCTCCATTTCCTGTCAATTAAATGGTCATACCTTGGGTTGTATCTGGCTGATCTTCTCTGAGGCTCATTTTGGCAAAGTCCTCCAATATGTCTTCTTTGGGTGCAATGGGGTACGGTTGAGGGTTTAGCAGCGTTCCACGTCCATACTGATCAAGAGTGTTTTCATGGCCTTGTTAAACCCTTTCTCATCCTTCTGGTCTTGGAACGAGTCATTGGTGAACCGTTAACTGGCGCTACGACGTCCCGCTCCAGCTCCTCTCGACCCAGTACGAACGGATGGTCGATACGCTCGTCATTCTCTCGACCCGGTACGTACGATTGGTCGATGTTCTCATCAGCTATGGTCCAAAAAGGATGTTATTTGGATGGCCTAATGAAGATCCTCTTGAGCATTTGGATCACTTTGAGAGAGTTTGTGCTATGATATAACTTAGTGGAGTTTCCGATGATGGCTTCAGGCTCAAATTATTTCCATTCTTCCTTGGTGATAGAGCTCAAATATGGGAAACGTCCTTACCACAAGGCAGCATTACTTCTTGGGAGTAGTGAAAATGTGCCTTCCTCAACATATTATTCTCGACAACAAGAAAAACTAGGTTAAGGAATGAGATCTACAACTTTAAACAATGGCCAAATGAGAGTTTTGGAGATACTTGGCAGAGATTTAGGAGTTTCACTCAGCAGTGCCAACACCATGGATTCACTAAAGAGATGCTTCTCTCAACCTCTATAGAGGTGTTCTACCAAGAATAAAAGTCATTCTTGACACAGCTAGTAATAGTCACTTCCAAGGGAAAGATGTTGATGAACGTTGGATATTGGTGGAGAGTATGGCATTGAGCAATTGAGACTATATTGATGAATTTGAGCAGAATGCAAAGGCAACTGAAGAAAAGTTGGAAACAACAAGGCAAGAAATGAAATCTTTGCAAAAAAGAATGGATATGTTGGTTCATGAGTCCAAGAAACCTCTACAATTTGTTGGTGCATATGGTCAATACCAAGAAAAGGAAGTGAACTTTGTCCATAATCAAGGTGATTACGACAAACACCATCCACACAGCTATTGTACTTCTCATCAACAATACTATGGAGGACCTTACCTTTAAAACCATCAAGGCTCTTCATCTCACCAACAAGGCGCCTATAACCAACAGTTAGGGAACATATTACTACCCACTACTCTTATGCAGCCTGCCTTAGCGCCTCCTCATCAACAACCAAGCAATCAGCCATCTCAAGATTTGAACATCAAGCAACTTCTCCTTCAAATACAACAAGCTCAAACTGCTGAAATCCAGAAGAGTATGGTTGATATTCACAACAAATTGGATTCTTACAGAGATAACTTTCAATCCAAATTAGGCTTCTTAACTATGCAGCTAAGTAAACAAGAGAGCAATGCTCAACCATCTTCCTCTACATTTACTGGAGAGCACATCAAAGCTATCACATTAAGGTATGGGAAACAACTCCCTCCTAGAGTGACACCTACTATCCCAAATGAGGACATTGAGGAACAAGAAGAAGGGGTGGTGGTAGAAGATGATGAAGTGGTAAAAGCTGATGATAAGCTCAAGGAATGGTAAAGAAAAATAAGTGGTTCAAGAGAAGCACAAGGTGGCACCCAAGGAGATAATCAAGGAACCAAGATATATATCTCCTCCTTACAAACCTCCACTACTATTTCCTGGAAGGTTCAAGAAGAAATTGGTTGCCAAGTATAAGGGTCGCTTTGATGAGCAGATGAAGAAACTGCAGCTTACTATGCCTTTCCTTGATGCATTTGTGTTGGATCCTCCTTACCAGAAATTTCTGAAAGATGTTGTGGTTGAGAAACCAAAAGATTTGCAAGGGATGGTAGTGCTAACTCATTAGTGCAGCACCATTATTCAACAAAAGGTGACTCCCAACAAGCTTGGTGATCCATGAAGCTTTGCTTTGCCTTGCTTTATATGCCTTCTTATCTTTGATAACTACCTATGTGAATTGGGAGCTAGTGCAAGCCTCATGCTACTCTCCATTGCTAGGCGCCTAGGCTTCACCAAGTTCAAAGTTTGTAGAATATCTTTCGTGCTAGCTGATAGGTCAGTAAGACTTCCCAAAGGATTGCTTGAAGATGTTGATACAAGATTTTTTGGGCTCTTGATGTCAATCATCCAAGCTTGTACTAGTCAGTTGTAGTATAGCATAGGGTTTTTATCAATCCAAATGGGTTTTAGTTGAAAGCAGAAGAGTTGAGAGTAAAAATCCTTATGTCAAGCAAGCAGAAAAAGGTTTTTGTTGCCTAAGCAACCAATCTAATAACCTAAAGATGATTAAGAAGCAAAGAGAGTAAAGATAAGAGCAAACTAAACAAAACTAAGCAAGCAAAACAGAGCAAAACAGAGCAAATCCAAAATTCAAATAAGAGAAAAGCAAGTTCCTAGATGTGGTTACTGACTTTGGAGAATTTATAAACTAACTAAGACTGTTTCAAACAACATTGATCAAGCAATCAAGCTAGCAATGGTGATTCCTAGACATAGAGTTCACAATCAAGCAAGCTAGATCCAATCTCTTGTAAAATACCCCTTTGCTAAACATTTTAACAAGAACTAACTCTCATTAGTGCTAAATCATTAAGCAAGCATTAGATAACAACTCTATTCAAGTCAAAATGCTCCTCAAACAATCAATCTCTTGAGCCAAGGCCAGCAAATCCTCTATTAAACAAGATCGGCATTTCATCAAACACTTGGTGGGCATAAGAGAAAGCTAACAACCTAGATAAGTGTGATCAAGACAAATCTAGCATTAAGAACAGATTAATAGAGAGGAACCCATAAACTGAAGCACTAAACAAGCCTTAATCAAGTCCTAAATTCCCCTAATCTACCACATCTAGAAACTCTAAGCAAACTACTCACTAATACTCATATTTAACACCAAATCACAAAGAAAAAGGATGTTAATCATGATTAGAAGAGAGAATAAATAAAGATTAAAGGAAAATACTCAAATATATTAAATAAAGCAAAGGTTCTGTCTTACAAACTCGAAGGAAATACTTAAGAACAGTAATTTGACAAGACTTGTCGAAAATATAGAAAAGAGGCTATTTATAGCCTAAGGAAGGAAGCCCTAGAGTAATGGCAAAAGTGTAAATAAACAGGTTCGGACTGAGTTTACATCGATCAGTTACAACAGTCAGGGTTGATCGATGTAGAGATACATCGGTCTGGGCAGTGATCGTTGTAGTGACCGAAATTAACTCCGGGCGTTTGTACCAATCACTCATGATCGATGCTGATGATCGATGTGCTCGTATCGGTCACTTCCTGATCGATGCTCCTGACCGAAAATCTTGCATCGATCACCCCTTGATCGATGTTCTCCGTACTCTAACCGAAAAGCTCTGCAGAGATTGTCTGCTTTGCTCCCTTTATTCCAGCTAGCTTCCTGGATCATCCAAAAAAGCTCCTCCAAGCTCCTTTTAGCTTCATAAGCACCTAAAAACATCCAAAATGCGAGAAAAAATGCAAACTATATCCGAAATGCAACCTAAGTCTAAAAGGAGAAGAAAATGGGACAAAAACTAAAGGAAAACATGCAAAAGAGAACCAAAACATGTACTAAATGCAGGCTAAAATGGTGTAAATACAAGAGATATCAACACCCCCACACTTGCAATTTGCTTGTCCTCAAGCAAATAAGAACAAATGAGAGAGTGAGGTTTGAAGGTGGGCATTCAGACTCCAAAAGTGCAAAGGTAAAAAAATGGTATCAATGATTAAGTTCCTAGTTGTAGGATGCAAACATAATCAGCTATACTTTAAAGAACCGAGTCATGCTCATCATGTTTCAAAATGATCTCAAATCTCAACTTAGGCAAATGCTTAAATCAACCAACTCTTTAACATTCAATTAAGATCAGAACCATGTATCATGCTTATGCAAATCAAGTGAAGATATTTGGTTGATAAGGGTTAGCTTATGCAAAGCTCCCTTCTACCCAAAGATGAATCCTAAGCACTTCTAAACCCAAAAATGAACCCCTAAGTCTACCCTTTCCTAAACTCTACCTTTTACCCTTCTTCATGGTTGGGGAAACTTCTTCTTTTTGCTTGTGTGGCTGCTTCTTTTTGGTTGGGACTTGCTCTTCTTTGTTGCATTGGCACCTTCATCACCTTTGGTGGATTGCTCCTGGTCTGATTTTTCTTCTTTGGACCTTTCTGAGCTTCGTTTCTGGCGCCTTTCTTCTTTGTACTTTGAGCTTTTTCGTCCCTTTACTTAACTACAATTCTAGACTGTTTCCCCTTTTCGACCATTTTATAACTTTTCCCTTTCTTTCAAATCATATATACTTGAAGCTCAAACCACTTACACTATCCTTTTTAACCCCAAACTCCTATCCAAGAATCAAGCTCAAGATGCAAGCTGATATCTACAAGAGAGGTAATCATTGCCAGCCTTATTCCTAACACTTTTTGCCAAGACAATATCGAAAATGCAATGCAAAGGCCTCTGATATCCCTTGTATTTACACCATTTATGGCTGCATTTAGTACATATTTTGGTCCTCTTTTGCATGTTTTCCCTTTGCTTTTGTCTCATTTTCTTCTCCTTTTAGACTTAGGTTGCATTTAGAATATAGTTTGCATTTTCTTTGCATTTTGGATGTTTTAGGTGCTTTTGGAGCTAAAAAGAGCTTGGAGGAGTTTTGGGAATGATACAAGATGCTAGTTGGGCAAAAGGAAGCAAGAAGGATCACAGCACAAGATCTCTGCAGAAGTTTTCAGTCAGAGCACAGAGAGTATCGGTCAAAGATGACCGATACGGAGCATATCGATCACTTGTATCGGTCAAGTGTGATCGACACAAACACACCGGATGGATTTCGGTCATATGTGTTGATCACTCCAGACCGATAGGGATCCATTTCGGTCACTGAAGACCGACACAACTGACCGATACTGATTGAGCCCGAACCTGTTTTTAATTACGCTTATGCCATTACTCTAGGGTTTTCTTTTCTAGGCTATAAATAGCCTTTTTCCAGATTTTCGACAGGTCTTGTCAAAATACTGTTGTTGAGCATTTTCTTTAAGTTTGTAAGACAATTTCTTTGCTTTGTTTAATACAATCAAGTATTTGCTTTAATCTTTCTTTAATTTATAGGTTCCTCTCTATTAATCTGTTATTCATGCTAGATTAGTCTTGATCAAACTTGTCTAAGTTGTTAGCTTTCTCTTATGCCCACCAAGTGTTTGATGAAATGTTGATCATGTTTAATAGAGGATTTGCTGGCCTTGGCTCAAGAGATTGGATGTTTGAGGAGCATTTTGACTTGAATAGAGTTGTTTTCTCTTGCTTGCTTGATGTTTTAGCACTAATGAGAGGTAGTTATTGTTAAAATGTTTAGCAAAGGGTTATTTGCCAAGAGATTGGATCTAACTAGCTTAATTGTGAACTCTAGGTCTAGGAATCATCATTGCTTGCTTACTTGCTTGATCAATGTAGTTTGAAACAGCCTAGTTAATGTCTGAAATTCCCCAAAGTCAATAACCACATCTAGGAACTTGCCTTTCTCTTATTTGAATCTCGGATTTGCTCTGTTTTTCTCTGTTTTACTCTGTTTTTCTTGCTTAGAACTGCTTAGTTTGCTTTTGCTTTCAATTTGTTTGCTGCTTGTTTTACTTAGGTTGCTAGAACTGTTGCTTAGGCAACAAAACCAATTCTCTGCTTGCTTGAATTAGAGATTTTACTCTCAACTCTTCTGTTTTTAACTCTTCCCATTGGATTGACATAAAACCCATAGATTATGTTCACAATGACCTTCATGCCAAGTTTGATGACCTGGAATCAAGGATACATCTCTTGGAGAACAGCCATGACGAGGCACACACACCAAGACTTCAAGACACTCTTCCTCAACAAGCTGCACACAAACCTCAGGAATACTGCCACTTACTTACTGAAGAGGCAGAGGAAGCAGAAGAGGAATTCACTGATGAAGATGCTTTATTGGAAGAGCTGGGCATCATGATCCAAGAGATGATATCCCATATAGAGAGGATGAGGGTTGAGTATGGAGAAGAACCCAGAAGAAGTAACATCAGTGATGAAGAAGCTCAGGAAGTTGTAGGGACGTTCCTCCGTGGCTTTGATGAACACTTGAACAGAGAAGAGAACAGGAATGAGCAGCACTGGAAGCAGCTCAGAAAGAGGGGGCTGAGGAAACCCCAGCTGCTACAGAAGAGACCCCCACACCAAAGCACCCTGATGCTGAAGAAGAAGCACTAGAGACACACCATGATTTGATGGTTTTGTCTTACAACACTCCTCAGAAATCTAAGGAACTCTACCATAATCAAGTGGGTAATTCTTCAAGCACTACTGCAAAGGGTAAAGAACTCTCAGCTCAAGACTGTAAACCACCAGTCTCCTACCCCACAATGCATTTCACCAAAGCTAGAATGGAGATGTACACAAAGTTCAAGCAAGACATAGAAGATGCTGGAATACAACTCCCACATGGCACCACTTTGATGGAAGTGAAACATCAAATCAGGTTCCTGAAAGAAGTTTTTGACAAGCTGGAAGTGGTGGAACCAATCCTTGAGAATGTGGGGGCTGACATGAAAAGAAGCAAGATGATGAAGTCATTGCCAAAACTCACAAACCTAGGAAAGTTCCTCATCACTTGTGAGCTGGAGATGCTTGACAATGTCAAAGCCCTATGTGATTCAGGATCAACTGTCAATGTTATGTCTCTCCATCTTAGCCAAAATCTGGGAATCAAGAAGCTGGTGCCATCGAGGACTTCCATCACCTTTGTGGACAACACTTCCACAAAACCTTTAGGCATGGTGAAGGACTATCCTGTCAAGATTGGAGAATGCCTAGTTCTTACAGACTTTGAGGTCATGGAGAAAACATATTCCAAGGAGGTGCCACTTCTTCTAGGTACTCCATTCCTGGCAACAGCAGGAGCTCAGTTAGACTTCAAGAGAGGTTCTGAAATCTTGAAGAATGTTGATGAGTTCAATGTCTACAAGATTGATTATCCTTCTGTAGCTTTCTGTGGAGCAGCTGAGCAAGAGGATTACTACTGGAAGCTCCCAGATAGTTTGGAGGATGCTATGAACCCCACTATGAGCATGCTGATGAGTGATGCTTCCATTACTGAACCAAACAAGAGTCAGAATACCAAGTCGAAGCTTGAGGAAAGTTTGAAGGATATTGACAACTCAACAACCAAGGAAGTGACACCTTCAGCCACACCAAATGTCAAGAACAAAAGGCACAGGATGTCAGCTCAAGGGAAACGCAGGCAACTATCAAGGGGAACATGGGTTTGGAGGAAGAAAGAGGTAGGAGCACCAGCTCCATCCACTTCTACCCTCAACTAAAGAGGTAATCAAAGTCAAGCTTAGTGACTTTAAACAAGCGCACTTGGGAGGTAGTCCCATGGTATCCTTTTGTATATATTATGCTTTCTAGTTTATCTTTTATGCTTTGTTTTAGTGTATAGAAACAGGATTTCGAACTGGGGTTTGAGAAAGTCTGAAGGAGACAAAGAACAGGTATATTCTGGCTGATATCGGTCATTTTTATCGGTCTTGACAGACCAATACACAGATTTTCGGTCATCAGTATCGATCATTCAAGATCGACACAATCATGCAGGATGTATTTCGGGCAAGTGTGTTGATCACTGATGACCGATACTAATCCCAGGAAGCACGTCAGTCTCCAGTGTCGATCACTCATGACCGAAAATGCAATTTCGGTCAGTAATATCGGTCATGAGTGACCGAAACTCCATCCGAGGTAAGTATCTCAACTTTCAAAAACATTTACCTCCTTTGGTTTGGAGCCAAATGAGTTTGAATTTTTAAATGGGATTCCTTCTGACCTCCTTCTTAGCTTCTGAACACTTTTGTTTTTGTCCCCCACACTTTTGATTCCTTATGTTCCCTCACCAACCTTTGATTCCTTTGGTTTCCTCTCTTTTCTCTCTATTTAAGCAACAACTTTCTTCACTTCTCTTCACACTTAAACTCACTCTTCTTCTCACCTAAAGCTCGAAACAACTAGTTCTTTTTCTCTTTTATTGCTTTCTCTAAGTGTTCAGAAGCTCACTAAAGGTTTGCTTCCTAAACTTTCTCTCTTTGCTCTTACTCTTTGCTTATGTTAAAAATCGCTTAGTAAGAAGTTTTTAAGAGCAAGCAGTGTTTAGTTTTGATTGTTGTGCTATGGTTCTGCAATTTGGATTTGTTTTGAAATATCAAGCTAGATGTTGAAGTTCTGTTTAATGTCTATTTATCTCTTTGCTTGTTCATCCTCATCCTTTTGCAAGATCATTATCTCTTTTGCCTAAGAACCATTTTGCTAAAATGTCATGCATAACTGTTTATCTTTTGTGCATTCTAGCTTATTTAGTTGCTAGCTTTTGATCTCTTCTTGCTTTGAATAAGTTTAAGCTTGTTGTTAGGACTTGTTAGACTTTTCTTAGCTTAAAGAGTTTCTCCATTAAAAGCTTTCAGCTATTTGGTTCTTCAGCTTTTTTTCTTTCACATACCTTGTTTTCAAGCTTTGCTTTTGAAGGTAACATGGGAAGAACAAACATAGCTGCTGGTAAAAAAGGAAAAGCACCTCAGGAAGCACCCATCCAACCAAGAACGAAGAAAGATAAAGGAAAGGGCAAAGCTGATGAGCAATCCTCCAAAGCCGCTGGAAAGAGGCCGGTTGGAAATGAAGGAGAAAATCAACAAAAGAAGGGCAATGCTGCTAGAGAACTCATGGAGGCTTTCAACCAGTGCACTTTCAAGCCAACAAGATATCCATGCACTTCCACAATGAAGGCGCTGGGACTCTATGGTGACTGCAAAGCCACATTTGAGCGCCTGGGCCTTGGAACTTTCATGGAGATGCCACTCCCATCTTACCAACAGCTCACTTACCAATTCCTCTCCACACTCAAGGTGGTCTGGTATGAAGACAGTGAACTTTCTAATGGTGATGGATGGATTTCTTTTCGGATTGGCAAGAAAAAGTTCTCCTCAACATTCACAGAGATCGCCAATGATCTAGAGCTGAAGTCCCACCCCACCAAGCTGAGCAGGTTCGAAATCCCAAGTAGGCAGCACATCATGCTGTGGGGCATTATTGGGGTTGGGAAATACATTCCTGGAAGATCAAGTAACTAGCACCTAAGGCATCCAGCTGTGAGATATGTCCACAAAGCACTTGCGAATATACTCTTTGCAAGGAAGGAGACAACATATCTCACAGGAAGGGAGGCAGACCTGATATACCAAGGACTGTATGATCTTTTGGGAGGCGACGAGTAAGGAGAACCTCTCAGAGCACCGAAAAGCTACCCCTGCTATGTGGCTATGCTGATGGAACAGCTTTTATCCTACCAGAGCTGGGTTTTAAGTAAGACAAAGAAGGAAAGCAGTCCTCAAGTGCACATTGGGGGAGTTGTGACAGCGGTTCTACAGGCTAGTGGAGTAGACCTTGAGAGATATGAAGATGATACGCTTAAACCGCTATGGATTGACATTGATTATCTCAAGAGGAGCCACTACCTTGAAAGAATTATTGGTAGAAAACATTTGTACAACTTTATCACAGGCCTTGACCCAGCAAAAGTCCTCCTCCCCAATCCAAAGCTTACATCCTTCATCAGAAAATGAAACATCAGCTTCAACCCAAGCACTGAAGAGCTCTACACAGGCGGCCCTATTCCTACAGTAGGAGAAGAAGAAGACAGTGAAGAAGAAGAGGAGCACACTGAAGAGATTAGAGAAGAAGAAGAACAACAACAATGGAATGCTACTGCTGGCGCTGAAGGCCAAGGAGGAACCCATGAAGATGATGAGCTTGAAGAAGAAGAAGTGTTGAACTACAGCTCAAGGCAGTTCCACTTCCAGCCCTATGAAGCTCCCAACCAAGGAAGCTCTTTGAGAACAGCTCATTAGCACATCAACACACTCTAGAAGTGGTGCAAGTGGCAAGACAAAGCCATCAAAGGGCTTATGAAGATGGTGAAAGGGAAGTTCAGAAAGAACAAAGCTACATCAGCAAAAACTTCCCACAACAGCCACACCCAAAAGCTCCACTCTCACCAAGAAGAGCAACTTCACCAAGCTGAGCCAACTGAAGAGGAGGAAGCTGTATGGAACCCCCATGGAAGACACTCATTCCATGCACAACCAAGTGATCAGTGGGGTACATGGGCACAACCAAGGGCCTCATCTTATGAGCCAAGAGCCCATGTTCCATCAGCTTGGGAGGCGTCAAACCCCAACTCCTCTAAAGTTCAGGAGACAAGGCAATGGGGCACACAAGGGACTTCTTCACACGCTGAGCAACTATGGTCAAGCTGGGTTCAACCACCTCAAGAAGCAGAGCATTCCACTCAAGTCTATGAGAGAAGGAAGAGGAGAGCTAGCAAGTCTCCTCAAACCTCAGGATCATCCCACAACTCCTACCATTAAACCAAGTACCACATCCTTTCCATTGTTTTATACCATTGCATCTTTTTATTTTTGTAATATATTTTGTTGCTTCTCTCTTCCATTGCTTTCATTACACAAGGGACTGTGTAATTTAAGTGTGGGGGAGAGATTTGGGGTTTGACTTTGTGTTCTGTTTTTTTAGTTTTTCTTTCTCTTTTCACTTTGAGTCTCATGCATACCATGCATACATGTAAGGCATAGAAAAACACAAAAAAAAATCGAAAAATTTTAAAATTTTTTTTGCATTTTTGCAAACCAAAAAGAAAGCATGTAGTTGCATTTCATTCTTCTAGGATTGAGTCTAGTGTTGACATGTAGGTTGTATTGCATTTGTATAGGGCATTATGATGAATTTTCCTTGTAAAGTGCTTAGTGTTTAGAGATGATTTCAGTTTTTAAGTGCTTAGTTGTTTGATGCATCATATGATTGCTAGAAGTTTAAGGCTGAACCATGCTTGGATTGCTAGATTTGGTCTTCTCATCTCATTCTGAAAGCATTTGTTCTCTGAAAATCAACTCTATCAACTTGAACTTTAATTTGGATTTTTAATTATCATGTCTTATGCATTGAAAAGTGATTACATGGCTACCATATACATATTTGGATCATCTTTCTCCTTTCTACCACTCTTGTTGATCCAAATAGTTGATCCTCATAATTATGGGACAGTTACATCCTCACCCTTAACCAAAACCTCTTTTTGAGCCTAAACACTATTGTGAGAGCTGTGAGGCCTTTGCATTGCATTTTTGATTTTGTCTTGGCAAAAAGTGTTAGGAATAAGGCTGGCAATGATTAGCTCTCTTGTAGATATCAGATTGCATCTTAAGCTTGATTCTAGGATAGGAGTTTTGGGGTTTAAAAGGGTAGTGTAAGTGGTTTATATGTTTATATGTTTTGAAAGAACAGGAAAATATCTGAAGTGGTAGAAAAGGGGAAACAGTTTAGTAATGTGGTTAAGTAAAGAGAATAAAAGCTCTAAGTTCAAAAAGAAGAATTGGCGCCAACAACAATGCTTAGAAGGGTCCAAAAGAAGAAAAATCTGACCAAGAAGCAATCCACCAAAGGTGATGAAGGTGCCAACACAACAAAGAAGAGCAAGTCCCAACCAAAAAGAAGCAACCACACAAGCAAAAAGAAGAAGTTTTCCCAGCCATAAAGATGGGTAAAGTGTAGAGTTTAGGTAAGGGTAGACTTAGAAGGTTCACTCTTGGGATTAGAAATGCTTAGGACTCATCTTTGGGAAATAAGGGTAGAAGAGAGCTTTGAATTGCATGCATAAGTGTGCTTTTACCTTTAGCATTTTGCCTAAGATGAAGTCATTTCATTGAGTGATCCTTTATGTTTTTGAAACCTTGTGCTTAAATGAGATCATTCTTATCTCATAACCTTACCCTTTTCAACCAAATGTCTTCACTTGATTTGCATAAGCATGATTCATGTTCTGAACTTAATTGAATGTTAAAGAGTTTATTGATTTGAGCATTTGCCTAAGTTGAGATTTGAGACTATTTTGAAACATGATGAGCATGGCTAGGATCTTTAAAGTATAGCTGATTATGTTTGCATCCTACAACTAGGCACTTGAGCATTGAAACTATCTCTTTACCTTTGCACTTTTAGAATCTGAATGCCCACTTTCAAATCTCACTCTCCCATTTGTTCTTAATTGCTTGAGGACAAGCAAAAGGCAAGTGTTGGGGTGTTGATATCCCTTGTATTTACACCATTTAGGGCTGCATTTAGTACATATTTTGGTCCTTTTTTGCATGTTTTCCCTTTGCTTTTGTCCCATTTTCTTCTCCTTTTAGACTTAGGTTGCATTTAGAGTATAGTTTGCATTTTCTTTGCATTTTGGATGCTTTTAGGTGCTTTTGGAGCTAAAAGGAGCTTGGAGGTGTTTTGGGAATGATACAAGATGCTAGCTGGGCAAAAGGGAGCAAGAAGGATCACAACACAAGATCTCTGCAGAAATTTTCGGTCATAGCACAGAGAGTATCGGTCAAGGATGACCGATACGGAGCATATCGATCACCAGTATCGGTCAAGTGTGATCGACACAAACACACCGGATGGATTTCGGTCATATGTGTCGATCACTCCAGACCGATAGGGATCCATTTCGGTCACTGAAGACCGACACAACTGACCGATACTGACCCAGCCCGAACCTATTTTTAATTACGCTTATGCCATTACTCTAGGGTTTTCTTCTCAAGGCTATAAATAGCCTCTTTTCCAGATTTTTGACAGGTCTTGTCAAAATACTGTTCTTGAGCTTTTTCTTTAAGTTTGTAAGACAATTTCTTTGTTTTGTTTAATATAATCAAGTATTTGCTTTAATCTTTCTTTAATCTTTCTTTTAATCATAATTAGCATCCTTTCCCTTTGTGATTTGGTGTTAAACATGATTATGAGTGAGTAGTTATCTTAGGATTTCTAGATGTGGAAGATTAGGGGGATTTAAGGCTTGATTAAGGCTTGTTAAGTGCTTCAGTTTATGGGTTTCTCTCTATTAATCTGTTATTCATGCTAGATTAGTCTTGATCAAACTTATCTAAGTTGTTAGCTTTCTCTTATGCCCACCAAGTGTTTGATGAAATGCTGATCATGTTTAATAGAGGATTTGCTGGCCTTGGCTCAAGAGATTGACTGTTTGCGGAGCATTTTAACTTGAATAGAGTTGTTTTCTCTTGCTTGCTTGATGTTTTAGCACTAATGAGAGTTAGTTCTTGTTAAAATGTTTAGCAAAGGGTTATTTTCCAAGAGATTGGATCTAACTAGCTTAATTGTGAACTCTATGTCTAGGAATCACCATTGCTTGCTTACTAGCTTGATCAATGTAGTTTGAAACAGCCTAGTTAATGACTGAAATTCCCCAAAGTCAATAACCACATCTAGGAACTTGCCTTTCTCTTATTTGAATCACGGATTTGCTCTGTTTTGCTCTGTTTTGCTCTGTTTTACTCTGTTTTTTTTGCTTAGAACTGCTTAGTTTGCTTTTGCTTTCAATTTGTTTGCTGCTTGTTTCACTTAGGTTGCTAGAACTGTTGCTTAGGCAACAAAACCAATTCTCTGCTTGATTGACTTAGAGATTTTACTCTCAACTCTTCTGTTTTCAACTCTTCCCGTTGGATTGACATAAAACTCATACTACAACTGACTAGTACAAGGGTGATTGAATCAAGGACTCACAAAACAATGTATCAGCCTCACAGCTCTCACAATAGTGTTTAGGCTCAAAAGGAGGTTTTGGTTAAGGGTGTGGATGTAACTGTCCCATAAGTATGAGGATCAGCTATTTGGATCAACAAGAGTGGTAAAAAGGAAAAAGATGATCCAAATATGTATATGGTAGCCATGAATTCACTTTTCAATGCATAAGACATGATAATTAAAAGTCCAAATTAAAGTTCAAGTTGATAGAGTTGATTTTCAGAGAACAAGTGCTTTCAGAATGAGATGAGAAGACCAAATCTAGCAATCTAAGCATGGTTCAGCCTTAACTTCCAGCAATCATATGATGCATCAAACAACTAGCCACTTATACACTGAAATCATCTCTAAACTCTAAGCACTTTACAAAGAAAACTCATCAATATGCCCTATGCAAATGCAATGCAACCTATATGTCAACACTAGACTCAATCCTAGAAGAATGAAATGCAACTACATGCTTTCTCTTTGGTTTGCAAAAATGCAAAATGTTTTTTTATGTTTTTCAATGCCTTACATGAATGCATGATATGCATGAGACTCAAAGTTAAAACAGAATGAAAAACTAAGAAAACAAAACACAAAGTCAAACCCCAAATCTCTCCCCCACACTTAAATTACACATTCTATTGTGTAATGAAAGCAATGAGAGAGAGAAGCATAAAATATAATACAAAACTGAAAAAGATGCAATGGTATAAACAATGGATAGGATGTGGTACTTAGTGGTAGGAGTGGTGGGATGATCCAGAGGTCTGAGGAGACTTGCTAGCCCTCCTCTTGTTTCTTCTCTCATAAACCTTGGTTGAATGCTCTGCTTCTTGTGGTGGTTGAACCCAACTTGACCATAACTGCTCTGCTTGAGAAGAGTTCCCTTGTTGACCTTATTGCCATGATTCTTGAACTTCAGAGGGAATGGGAGTTGGTTCCCAAGCTGATGGTACATGGGTACTTGGCTCATAAGATGAAGCTCTTGGTTGTGCCCATGTCCCCCATTGATCACTTGGCTGCACATGGAAAGAATGTCTTCCATGGGGGTTCCATACAGCTTCTTCCTCTTCAGTTGGCTCAGCTTGTTGTAGATGCTTTTCTTGATCAGGAGTGTGCTCATTAGTATGGCTTTGGTCGGAAGTTCTTGCTGATGTTGCTTTGTCTTTCTTGAACTACCCCTTAACCATTTTCACAAATCCCTTAATGACTTTGTCTTGCCATTTACACCATTTCTGGAAGGCATTGATATGCTCATGAGCCACCTTTAAAGAGCTTCCTTGGCTAGGTACTTCATAGGGTTTGAAGTGGAACTGCCTTGAACTGTAGCTCAACACTTCCTCTTCTTCAAGCACATCTTCTTCAGCAGCAGCATCTCCTTGGTGATCTTCTACTGCTTCTTCTTCAATCTCTTCAGTGTTTCCTTCCTCGCTGTCTTGTTCTCTCTCTTCAGGGATAGTGCCGCCTTTGTAGAGCTCCTCCTCACTCAGATTGAAGTTGATGTTGGTCCTTGTGGTGAAGGAGGTGAGCCTTTGGTTAGGGAGAAGGACTCTTACTGGCTCTTGGTGATCATTGAGGAATTGGTAGACATGCTTGTCTAGAACACTCTTCTCAATGAGATGCCTTCTCTTCAGATAATCCATGTCTATCCAGGAAGGACCTAGAGCATCTTCAGCATGTTCCTCAAGATTCACATCACAGGCCATGAGTATGGCTGTCACAACTCCTCCAATGTGAAGCTGTGGATTTTTCTCCCTTTTTCCGTTGTTTATAACCTAGCTCTGATAGGTTAGCAGCTGCTCCATCAACAATCTTACAAAGCATGGGAATTTGCTTGGTGGACCTATAGGTGTTGCATTTTCGTTGGTGGCCACACTGGTATACAATCCAGAGTAGAGGAAGTCTCTCTTCTTGCCAGTTAGGTGTGAGGTTTCTTTCCTTGCAAAGAAAGTGTTTGTAATTGCCTTGTGTGCATATCTAACTGCGGTGTGCTTCAAGTGTTGGTTCCTTGTAATTCCAGCCCTGAATTCCCCAACTCCAATCATTCCCCATAGCTTTGTGTACTGTGATTCGTGGATTGAGAACTTCTTTCCTCTTTGAAAATAGGTACTTAGCCCCAGCGCCTTAGAGAGTTCTTGGAAGGTGATTGTAAACCGACGCTTCCCAAGCTTGAAGGAGATCCATCCATCACGGTCAGAGAGCTTACTCATATCATATTGACCACTATGAGAGTGGATAGGAACTGATGAGTGAAGGGAAGAGGCTGTAACAGCTTTGTAAGCCCCATGTGCTCAAAGAGGCAAATGCAGTCTTCATAGTTCCCTAGTTCCTTCATTGTGGTGGGGCATGGGTATCTTGTTGGCTTGAAGGTGCATTGTCTAAATGCCTCCATAAGCTCCCTAGCACTGTATTTTCTGGATGGAACTTCCTCCTCAGCAGCTTTTTCCTTGCCTTTCTGCTTGGCGCCCTTGTCTCCAACTGGTCTTTTTCCAGCGGCTTTGGATGAAGTCTCAGCAGCAGCGCCCTTTCCCATATCTTTCCTAGCTCTTGGTGAAGTGGTTGCTTCTTCATGTGGTTACTTTCCCTTTTTCCCAGCAGCTATGTTTGTTCTTCCCATTGTACCTTCAAAAACAAAGCTTGAAGATAGTGTTAGTGGAAGAACAAAAGTTGAAGAACCATATAGCTGAAAGCCTTAAAAAGAAGCCTCTCTAGGCTAAGTTAAGCTTAACAATTCTTAGCAACAAGATTAAACTTCTACAAAGCAAGAGAGGTTCAAAAGCTAACAGTTTAGATAGGCTAGAATGCACAAACAATAGGCAGTTATGGATGTGAATCAAGCAAAACGGTTCCTAAGCAAAAGAGATGATGATCATGCAAAGGATGGTAAATAAGCAAGTAATAAGATAGATGAACAGTAAACAAAGCTTAAACATCTAACTTGCACATTTTAAACAAATCCACAATGCAAAACCAAAGCACAACACTTAAAACTAATCAAAACTTGCTCTTAAAAACATATACTAAGCGATTTTGAATAAATGCATATATTAAGAGCAAAGAAGTGATAGTTGAGGAAGCAAACCTTTGTGGGGCTTCTGAGCACTTAGAGAAAGCAAATAAAAGAGAGAGAACTAAGAATTTCGAGCTTTAGGTGAGAGAAGTAGTGGACTGAAGTGTGAAGAGAAGTGAAAGAGATTGTTGGTTTAAATAGAAAGAAAAAGGGAGAACCAAAAGAATCAATGGTTGGTGAGGGAACCAAAGGAATCAAAAGAGTGGGGGACAAGAACAAAAGTGCTCAGAAGCTGTGAAAGAGGTCAGGAAGAATCCAATGTGTAAATTTAAACCTCCTTGGCTCCAAACCAAAGGAGGGAAAAAATTTTGAAAAATGAAGCACTTACCTCGGGCGGACATCGATCAAAAATGACCATTGTAACTGACCAAAATATCAGTATCGATCATAAGTGATCGATGCTAATAATCGATGTTCTTCCTGGAGATCAGATCAGTCACCACCTGATCGTTGTACTTGACCGAAATTAATCTGTTGGGTTTATAACGATCAGTGTGTGATCGTTGTGTGTGATTGATATGTTCATGAGAATCACATCGATCACCAACTGATCGATTCACAGTCCGGCGGGTTTACAAAGATCAAGCTTGATCGATGTGAATGACCGAAATGCATCTCCATTTCAACCTTCCTTCCATATCCATCACAAGTGATCGATATGTTGACTGTGCAAACTGGCTCCACTGACATCGATCAAATATGATCGATATTCATGACCGAAAAGTTTATATCGGTCTTGGCATGACCGATACAGTTGATCAATGTCAGCCAGAAAGCACCTGTTCTTTGTCCCTTTAAGACTTTCTCAACCCCCAGTTCGAACTCTTGTCTCTATACACAATAACAAAGCATAAAAGAGAAACTAGAAAGCATAATATATACAAAAGGATACCATGGAACTACCTCCCAATTGTGCTTGTTTAAAGTCACTAAGCTTGACTTTGATTACCTCTTTAGTGGAGGTGAGGAGAAGGAGTCTTGGAACTCCTTGGTGGTGGCTTGCTCCTTTTGACTCTGGCAGAGGCTCCATTCATCATGATCTTGACAAAAGGCATAGTCTTCCCCTCTTGCTGAAGCTTGAAGCTAAACTCTCCCCTCTTAGAGACACTTGGTTGCAAAGCCACCTCCCCTTTGTTAGTGCCCAAATTGATATCATTCAGATTCTTGTAACCAACCACTTCAAGGACCTCCTTTTCAGTGGTGTCTTCAAACAACTTTGGTAGACAGCAGCCATCAAAACTCTCCCCTTGGTAGCCTTCAAACTCTGGCATATGTTTACTAAGCTGCTTCAGCTTCTTTATGTCCATTGAGAATGCTTGCTCATTCTCCAGCTTATTCCCCTTGGAGTCAAACCTTAGAACCTTCTTCCTGGTCAGTCTCAGCTCAATTTTGCATTCCTTGGCATCAAACACTGCTCCAGTTGAGGCTAAGAAAGGTCTTCCTAGAATGATAGCATTCTTTATATGGCCTTCCACATCAAGCACCAAGAAATCAGTGGGGATGGTTACTCCTTCAATCATCATAGGTACATCCTTGAGACTCTCAAGTGGTCTCTCCACTGTCCCATCAGCTATAGTAAGGGACACATTACTCTCTTGAAGTTGAGTGTAGCCAAGAGCTTAAGCAGTAGAGGATGGTAGAAGGTTGATACTTGCTCCTAGATCACAAAGACAGCTTTTAAAAGTCTACCCTTTAAGCTCACATGGGAGAGTAAAACATCATGGATCTCCAAGTTTCTTGATAGTGAGCTCATTAACCTCTGATGTTCCAGGTTTTACCCTTAGCTTATTAAGCTCTTCTTGGCCATCCAAACCCCTCAATTTCATTTGAGCAGCATAGAGGGTTTCATAATTCTGCATAAGCTGTTCCTTGAATCTTCCTGGAAAAGGGATGGTTGGTTGGTACACAGGAAAGACAGCAGCTTGAGCCTTTTCTTTATCATCAGCAGCTTCCATCAAGTAGTCATTTGTGTTATCAACAACTTCATGCGGCGCCCACCACTCTTCTTCATCTGAGTTTTCCCAATCTCCAAAGTGTTCTTCTTTTACAGCTCCCTGGTCAGTTTCAACTTCTAAGAACTCTTCCCCCCCCCCCCCCCCCCCCCCCCCCCCTACTTTGAGGTTCAGTGTCCTCAGTGAACAAGTATAGGAACTCTTCAATGATAGCTTCCTCTTCAGCTGATAAGCTCTCTTCTTTTATGACTATGGCATTGCAGAACTCCTTTGGGTTAGCTTCAAGTTTTCCAGGAAAGTGTCCTTAAGGCTTGGGACCAGCTATGCCTTTGTTGTTCTCCAGTGTTTTGACTCTTGCAGCCAACCATTCAAACTTGTTGGTGAGCTCTACATGGATTGAATCAATTTTGTTGTGGACCTCTGCAAACTTCTTGTTCATTTCCAAGGTTGTGGTGACTTGAGTGTTGATCATTTGTTGCATGAGAGTCTTGAGTTCAGTGTCTTGAGAGCTGGAGGAAGCTTGTCCTTGAGCTTGGGCATTGAATCCTTGAGGGTTGTAGGGCGCTTTAGGTTAGTAGTTGTTGTTCCTTTGCTGAAAACCTTGATTGTTGTAGGGAACAAAAAGTCTTGGAGCAGCTTGCTGTTGTTGTTGAGGGTAAACCTGATCTTGTGGGTTGGCAACATTGTTGCTCCTGTAAGACAAGTTGGGATTGGGTCTGTAGTTCCCATAGTTGTTGTAACCACCCTGATTGCCCAAGTAGTTCATCTCCTCAACTTGGCATTGTTCCTGATCATCAAGCTGAACAATCTCTCCCACAAGGTGAACCTCTTTCTTTTCCCTTAGCAACAAGTCCAGCTTCTCATGTAGAGACTTGATTTCTTTCCTGCTAGACTCTAACTCATCCTTTGCACTTCTTGGAGCTCTGTCAAATTCCTCATTGTAGTTTCCATCAGACTGGGCCAAATTCTCTACCAGCTCCAAGCCTTCATCCACATCTTTTGACAGGAAGTTCCCATTTGATGCAGTGTCCAAAAGCATTCTTATCTCAGGCAAGGCTCCTCTGTAGAGAGTGGATAGCAAAGAGGCTTGTGAGAAGCCATGATGAGGGAATTGCAGTGTGTAGCCCTTGAATCTCTCCCAAGCTTCACCAAAGCTTTCATTGATCCTTTGTGCAAATCCTGAAATCTCATTCCTCATTCTTGCAGTTCTTGAAGTAGAGAAGAACTTTGCTAAGAAGGCTTTCTTGCACTCATCCCAGCTGGTGATACTTCCTTGGGGCAGGTTCTTCTCCCATTTATGTGCTTTGTCTCCAAGAGAAAAAGGAAACAACCTGAGCTTGAAGCCATCTTCACTCACTCCATTGATCTTTGTTAGTGAGCATAGTCTATCAAAGTTATTCGGATGATCTAGAGGATCTTCAAGTGGTAAAACATGGAACTTACTGCCTTGAACCATTGAAATCAATCCATATTTGATTTCAAAGTTTTTGTTTTGGACTGCTGATGGAATGATGCATGTGCTGTTGTTGTAGGCATTTGGTGCATCACCAGCGCCAATGGGTCTACCTACTCTTGGAGCTTGTGCAACGCTTCTTGGTCCTTGCTCACCCTGTAAGCCCTGAACACCTTGATGTCCTTGTATACCCTGAGTGCCAGCAGCTCCTTGGGGACCCTGAAATATGATATCATCCATGACTGTTCATCCCTAGTCTTTGCAGGTGTTGCTGCCTTTCTTGCTGTCTCCTTGCTCTCTGTCCTCTATCCAGCAGATTGATGTTGTCAATGAAGTCCACAAGATTGCTTGAACCTCTGGATCTCAAGTTCATATACCTGAAAGACAGCAAAGAGAGTCAAAGGAGATTAGTAACCAAAGAAAACTAAAAACTTGATCTTAAAGATTCTACAAACTCTAATGATTCAAACAGAAAACCCAAATGGCAACGGCGCCAAATTGATGCAGGAGTTTTTGGGCTCTTTATGTCAATCACCCAAGTTTGTACTAGTCAGTTGTAGTATAGCATAGGGTTTTTATCAATCCAAATGGGTTTTAGTTGAAAGCAGAAGAGTTGAGAGTAAAAATCCTTAAGTCAAGCAAGCAGAAAAAAGTTTTTGTTGCCTAAGCAACCAATCTAATAACCTAAAGAAGATTAAGCAGCAAAGAGAGTAAAGATAAGAGCAAACTAAACAAAACTAAGCAAGCAAAGCAGAGTAAAACAGAGCAAATCCGAAATTCAAATAAGAGAAAAGCAAGTTCCTATATGTGGTTATTGACTTTGGGGGATTTATGAACTAACTAAGGCTGTTTCAAACAACATTGATCAAGCAAACAAGCTAGCAATGGTGATTCCTAGACATAGAGTTCACAATCAAGCAAGCTAGACCCAATCTCTTGTAAAATACCCCTTTGCTAAACATTTTAACAAGAACTAACTCTCATTAGTGCTAAAACATTAAGCAAGCATTAGATAACAACTCTATTCAAGTCAAAATGCTCCTCAAACAGTCAATCTCTTGAGCCAAGGCCAGCAAATCCTCTATTAAACAAGATCGGCATTTCATCAAACACTTGGTGGGCATAAGAGAAAGCTAAAAACCTAGATAAGTGTGATCAAGACAAATCTAGCATTAAGAACAGATTAATAGAGAGGAACCCATAAACTGAAGCACTAAACAAGCCTTAATCAAGTCCTAAATTCCCCTATTCTACCACATCTAGAAACTCTAAGCAAACTACTCACTAATACTCATATTTAACACCAAATCACAAAGGAAAATGATGTTAATCATGATTAGAAGAGAGAATAAAGAAAGATTAAAGGCAAATACTTAAATATATTAAATAAAGCAAAGGTTCTGTCTTACAAACTCAAAGGAAATACTTAAGAACAGTAATTTGACAAGATTTGTCGAAAATCTGGAAAAAGAGGCTATTTATAGCCTAAGGAAGGAAGCCCTAAACTAATGGCAAAAGTGTAAATAAACAGGTTCGGACTGGGTTTACATCGATCAGTTACAACAGTCAGGGTTGATCGATGTAGAGTTACATCGGTCTGGGCAGTGATCGTTGTAGTGACCGAAATTAACTCGCCGCGTTTGTACCGATCACTCCTGAACGATGCTGATGATCGATGTGCTCGTATCTGTCACTTCCTGATCGATGCTCCTGACCAAAAATCTTACATCGATCACCCCTTGATCGATGTTCTCCGTACTCTAACCGAAAAGCTCTGCAGAGATTGTCTCCTTTGCTCCCTTTATTCCAGCTAGCTTCCTGGATCATCCAAAAAAGCTCCTCCAAGCTCCTTTTAGCTTCATAAGCACCTAAAAACATCCAAAATGCGAGAAAAAATGCAAACTATATCCGAAATGCAACCTAAGTCTAAAAGGAGAAGAAAATGGGACAAAAACTAAAGGAAAACATGCAAAAGAGAACCAAAACATGTACTAAATGCAGGCCAAAATGGTGTAAATACAAGAGATATCAACACCCCCACACTTGCCTTTAGCTTATCCTCAAGCAAATAAGAACAAATCAGAGAGTGAGGTTTGAAGGTGGGCATTCAGATTCCAAAAGTGGAAAGGTAAAGAGATGGTATCAATGCTTAAGTGCCTAGTTGTAGGATGCAAACATAATCAGCTATACTTTAAAGAACCTAGCCCTGCTCATCATGTTTCAAAATGATCTCAAATCTCAACTTAGGCAAATGCTCAAATCAACCAACTCTTTAACATTCAATTATGATCAGAACCATAAATCATGCTTATGCAAATCAAGTGAAGACATTTTGTTGATAAGGGTTAGGTTATGAGATAAGAATCATCTCATTTTAGCAAAGGGTTAATAAACATAAGGGATCACTCAATGAAAAAGATTTCATCTTAGGCAAAATGCTAAAGGTAAAAGCACACTTACGCATGCAAATCAAAGCTCTCTTCTACCCAAAGATGAATCCTAAGCACTTCTAAACCCAAAAGTGAACCCCTAAGTCTTCCCTTTCCTAAACTCTACCCTTTACCCTTCTTCATGGTTAGGGAAACTTCTTCTTTTTGCTTGTGTGGCTGCTTCTTTTTGGTTGGGACTTGCTCTTCTTTGTTGCATTGGCACCTTCATCACCTTTGGTGGATTGCTCCTGGTCTGATTTTTCTTCTTTGGACCTTTCTGAGCTTCGTTGCTGGCACCTTTCTTCTTTGTACTTAGAGCTTTTTCTTCCTTTTACTTAACCACAATTCTAGACTGTTTCTCCTTTTCTACCATTTTATAACTTTTCCCTTTCTTTCAAATCATATATACTTGAAGCTCAAACCACTTACACTACCCTTTTTAACCCCAAACTCCTATCCTAGAATCAAGCTCAAGATGCAAGCTGATATCTACAAGAGAGATAATCATTGCCAGCCTTGTTCTTAACACTTTTTGCCAAGACAATATCGAAAATGCAATGTAAAGGCCTCACAGCTCTCACAATAGTGTTTAGGCTCAAAAGGAGGTTTTGGTTAAGGGTGTGGATGTAACTGTCCCATAAGTATGAGGATCAGCTATTTGGATCAACAAGAGTGGTAAAAAGGAAAAAGATGATCCAAATATGTATATGGTAGCCATGAATTCACTTTTCAATGCATAAGACATGATAATTAAAAGACCAAATTATAGTTCAAGTTGATAGAGTTGATTTTCAGAGAACAAGTGCTTTCAGAATGAGACGAGAAGACCAAATCTAGCAATCTAAGCATGGTTCAGCCTTAACTTCCAGCAATCATATGATGCATCAAACAACTAGCCACTTAAACACTGAAATCATCTCTAAACTCTAAGCACTTTACATGGAAAACTCATCATAATGCCCTATGCAATTGCAATGCAACCTATATGTCAACATTAGACTCAATCCTAGAAGAATGAAATGCAACTACATGCTTTCTTTTTGGTTTGAAAAAATGCAAAAAGTTTCAAATTTGTTCAATTTTTTGTGTTTTTCTATGCCTTACATGAATGCATGATATGCATGAGACTCAAAGTTAAAACAGAATGAAAAACCAAGAAAACAAAACACAAAGTCAAACCCCAAATCTCTCCCCCACACTTAAATTACAGAGTCTCTTGTGTAATTTAAGCAATGAGAGAGAGAAGCACAAAATATAATACAAAACTGAAAAAGATGCAATGGTATAAACAATGGAGAGGATGTGGTACTTGCTTAGTGGTAGGAGTGGTGGGATGATCCAGAGGTCTGAGGAGACTTCCTAGCCCTCCTCATGTTTCTTCTCTCATAAACATTGGTAGAATGCTCTGCTTCTTGTGGTGGTTGAACCCAACTTGACCATAACTGCTCTGCTTGAGAAGAGTTCCCTTGTTGACCCCATTGCCATGATTCTTGAACTTCAGAGGGAATGGGAATTGGTTCCCAAGCTGATGGTACATGGGTACTTGGCTCATAAGATGAAGCTCTTGGTTGTGCCCATGTCCCCCATTGATCACTTGGCTGCACATGGAAAGAATGTCTTCCATGGGGGTTCCATACAGCTTCTTCCTCTTCAGTTGGCTCAGCTTGTTGTAGATGCTCTTCTTGATCAGGAGTGTGCTCATTAGTAAGGCTTTGGTGGGAAGTTTTTGCTGATGTTGTTTTGTCTTTCTTGAACTTCCCCTTAACCATTTTCACAAATCCCTTAATGGCTTTGTCTTGCCATTTACACCATTTCTGGAGGGCATTGATGTGCTCATGAGCCACCTTTAAATAGCTTCCTTAGCTAGGTACTTCATAGGGTTTGAAGTGGAACTGCCTTGAACTGTAGCTCAACACTTCCTCTTCTTCAAGCTCATCTTCTTCAGCAGCAGCATCTCCTTGGTGATCTTCTTCAGCTTCTTCTTCAATCTCTTCAGTGTTTCCTTCCTCACTGTCTTGTTCACTCTCTTCAGGGATAGGGCCGTCTTTGTAGAGCTCCTCCTCACTCAGATTGAAGTTGATGTTGGTCCTTATGGTGAAGGAGGTGAGACTTTGGTTAGGGAGAAGGACTCTTACTGGCTCGTGGTGATCATTGAGGAATTGGTAGACATGCTTATCTTGAACACTCTTCTCAATGAGATGGCTTCTCTTCAGATAATCCATGTCTATCCAGGAAGGACCTAGAGCATCTTCAGTATGTTCCTTAAGATTCACATCACAGGTCATGAGTATGGCTGTCACAACTCCTCCAATGTAAAGCTGTGGATTCTTCTCCCTTTTTCCTTTGTTTATAACCCAGCTCTGATAGGTTAGCAGCTGCTCCATCAACAGTCTTACAAAGCATGGGAATTTGCTTAGTGGACCTATAGGTGTTGCATTTTCGTTGGTGGCCACACTCTTATACAATCCAGAGTAGAGGAAGTCTCTCTCCTTGCCAGTTAGGTGTGAGGTTTCTTTCCTTGCAAAGAAAGTGTTTGCAATTGCGTTGTGTGCATATCTAACTGCAGGGTGCTTCAAGTGTTGGTTCTTTGTAATTCCAGCCCCGAATTCCCCAACTCCAATCATTCCCCGTAACTCTGTGTACAGTGATTCGTGGATTGAGAACTTCTTTCCTCTTTGAAAATAGGTACTTAGCCCCAGCGCCTTAGAGTGTTCTTGGAAGGTGATTGTAAACTGATGCTTCCCAAGCTTGAAGGAGATCCATCCATCACGGTCAGAGAGCTCATTCATCTTATAATTGACCACTATGAGAGTGGAGAGGAACTGATGAGTGAAGCGCTCATAGGAGGGAAGAGGCTGTAACAGCTTTGTAATCCCCATGTGCTCAAAAGGGAAAATGTGGTTTTCATAGATCCCTAGCTCCTTCATTGTGGTGGGGCATGGGTATCTTGTTGGCTTAAAGGTGCATTGACTGAATGCCTCCATGAGCTCCCTAGCACTGTATTTTCTGGATGGAACTTCCTCCTCAGCAGCTTTTCCCTTGCCTCTCTGCTTGGCGCCCTTGTCTCCAACTGGTCTTTTTCCAGCGGCTTTGGATGAAGTCTCAGCAGCAGCGCCCTTTCCCATATCTTTCCTAGCTCTTGGTGAAGTGGTTGCTTCTTCCTGTGGTGCTTTTCCCTTTTTCCCAGCAGCTATGTTTGTTCTTCCCATTGTACCTTCAAAAACAAAGCTTGAAGATAGTGTTAGTGGAAGAACAAAAGCTGAAGAACCATATAACTGAAAGCCTTAAAAAGAAGACTCTCTAGGCTAAGTTAAGCTTAACAAGTCTTAGCAACAAGATTAAACTTTTATAAAGCAAGAGAAGTTCAAAAGCTAACAGTTTAGATAGGCTAGAATGCACAAAGAATAGGCAGTTATGCATGTGAATCTAGCAAAATGGTTCCTAGGCAAAAGAGATGATGATCATGCAAAGGAATGGTAAATAAGCAAGTAATGAGATAGATAAACAGTAAACAAAGCTTAAACATCTAACTTGGTCTTTTTAAACAAATCCACATTGCAAAACCAAAGCACAACACTTAAAACTAATCAAAACTTGCTCTTAAAAACATATACTAAGCGATTTTGAATAAATGCAAATATATTAAGAGCAAAGAATGATAGATAAGGAAGCAAACCTTTGTGGGGCTTCTGAGCACTTAGAGAAAGCAAATAAAAGAGAGAGAACTAAGAATTTCGAGCTTTAGGTGAGAGAAGTAGTGGACTGAAGTGTGAAGAGAAGTGAAAGAGATTGTTGGTTTAAAAAGAGTGAAAAAGGGGGAACCAAAGGGATCAACGGTTGGTGAGGGATCCAAAGGAATCAAAAGAGTGAGGGACAAGAACAAAAGTGCTCAGAAGCTGTGAAAGAGGTCAGGAAGAATCCAATGTGTAAATTGAAACCTCCTTGGCTTCAAACCAATGGAGGGAATAAATTTTAAAAAATGAAGTACTTACCTCGGGCGGACATCGATCAAAAATGACTGTTGTAACTGACCGAAATATCAGTATCGATCATAAGTGATCGATGCTAATGATCGATGTTCTTCCTCGAGATCATATCGGTCACCACCTGATCGTTGTACTTGACCGAAATTAATCCGATGGGTTTATAACGATCAGTGTGTGATCGTTTTGGGTGATCGATATGTTCCTGAGAATCACATCGATCACCAATTGATCGATACACTTGACCGAAATTAGTCCGGCGGGTTTACAACGATCATGATCGATGTGAATAACCGAAATGCATCTCCATTTCAAGCTTCTTTCCATATCGATCACAAGTGATCGATATGTTGACTGGTGTGATCGATTTGTTGACTGGTGCAAACTGGCTCCACTGACATCGATCAAATATGATCGATATTCATGACCGAAAAGTTTGTATCGGTCTTGTCATGACCGATACGGTTGATCGATGTCCGCCAGAAAGCACCTGTTCTTTATCCCTTTAAGACTTTCTCAACCCCCAATTCGAACTCCTGTTTCTATACACAATAACAAAGCATAAAAGAAAAACTAGAAAGCATAATATATACAAAAGGATACCATGGGACTACCACCCAAGTGTGCTTGTTTAAAGTCATTAAGCTTGACTTTGATTACCTCTTTAGTGGATGTGAGGAGAAGGAGTCTTGGAACTCCTTGGTGGTGGCTTGCTCCTTTTGACTCTGGCAGAGGCTCCATTCATCATGATCTTGGCAAAAGGCATAGTCTTCCCCTCTTGCTGAAGCTTGAAGCTAAACTCTCCCCTCTTAGAGACACTTGGTTGCAAAGCCACCTCCCCTTTGTTAGTGCCCAAATTGATATCATTCAGATTCTTGTAACCAACCACTTCAAGGACCTCCTTTTCAGTGGTGTCTTCAAACAACTTTGGTAGACAGCAGCCATCAAAACTCTCCCCTTGGTAGCCTTAAAACTCTGGCGAATGTTTACTAAGCTGCTTCAGCTTCTTTATGACCATTGAGAAGGCTTGCTCATTCTCCAGCTTATTCCCCTTGGAGTCAAACCTTAGAACCTTCTTCCTGGTCAGTCTCAGCTCAATTGTGCATTCCCTGGCATCAAACACTGCTCCAGTTGAGGCTAAGAAAGGTCTTCCTAGAATGATAGCATTCTTTATATGGCCTTCCACATCAAGCACCAAGAAATCAGTGGGGATGGTTACTCCTTCAATCATCATAGGTACATCCTTGAGACTCTCAAGTGGTCTCTCCACTGTCCCATCAGCTATAGTAAGGGACACATTACTCTCTTGAAGTTGAGTGTAGCCAAGAGCTTAAGCACTAGAGGATGGTAGAAGGTTGATACTTGCTCCTAGATCACAAAGACAGCTTTTAAAAGTCTGCCCTTTAAGCTCACATGGGAGAGTAAAACATCATGGATCTCCAAGTTTCTTGATAGTGAGGTCCTTAACCTCTGATGTTCCAGCTTTTACCCTTAGCTTATTAAGCTCTTCTTGGCCATCCAAACCCATTTCATTTGAGCAGCATAGAGGTTTTCATATTTCTGCTCAAGCTGTTCCTTGAATCTTCCTGGAAAAGGGATGGTTGGTTGGTAAACAGGAAGGACAGCAGCTTGATCCATTTCTTTATCATTAGCCGCTTCCATCAAGTAGTCCATTGTGTTATAAACAACTTCATGTGGCGCCCACCACTCTTCTTCATCTGAGTTTTCCCCATCTCCAAAGTGTTCTTCTTTTTTTCAGAACTCCTTGGTCAGTTTCATCTCTAGTTCCTAGGCAAAAGAGATGATGATCATGCAAAGGAATGGTAAATAAGCAAGTAATGAGATAGATAAACAGTAAACAAAGCTTAAACATCTAACTTGGTCTTTTTAAACAAATCCACATTGCAAAACCAAAGCACAACACTTAAAACTAATCAAAACTTGCTCTTAAAAACATATACTAAGCGATTTTGAATAAATGCAAATATATTAAGAGCAAAGAATGATAGATAAGGAAGCAAACCTTTGTGGGGCTTCTGAGCACTTAGAGAAAGCAAATAAAAGAGAGAGAACTAAGAATTTCGAGCTTTAGGTGAGAGAAGTAGTGGACTGAAGTGTGAAGAGAAGTGAAAGAGATTGTTGGTTTAAAAAGAGTGAAAAAGGGGGAACCAAAGGGATCAACGGTTGGTGAGGGATCCAAAGGAATCAAAAGAGTGAGGGACAAAAACAAAAGTGCTCAGAAGCTGTGAAAGAGGTCAGGAAGAATCCAATGTGTAAATTGAAACCTCCTTGGCTTCAAACCAATGGAGGGAATAAATTTTAAAAAATGAAGTACTTACCTCGGGCGGACATCGATCAAAAATGACTGTTGTAACTGACCGAAATATCAGTATCGATCATAAGTGATCGATGCTAATGATCGATGTTCTTCCTCGAGATCATATCGGTCACCACCTGATCGTTGTACTTGACCGAAATTAATCCGATGGGTTTATAACGATCAGTGTGTGATCGTTTTGGGTGATCGATATGTTCCTGAGAATCACATCGATCACCAATTGATCGATACACTTGACCGAAATTAGTCCGGCGGGTTTACAACGATCATGATCGATGTGAATAACCGAAATGCATCTCCATTTCAAGCTTCTTTCCATATCGATCACAAGTGATCGATATGTTGACTGGTGTGATCGATTTGTTGACTGGTGCAAACTGGCTCCACTGACATCGATCAAATATGATCGATATTAATGACCGAAAAGTTTGTATCGGTCTTGTCATGACCGATACGGTTGATCGATGTCCGCCAGAAAGCACCTGTTCTTTATCCCTTTAAGACTTTCTCAACCCCCAATTCGAACTCCTGTTTCTATACACAATAACAAAGCATAAAAGAAAAACTAGAAAGCATAATATATACAAAAGGATACCATGGGACTACCACCCAAGTGTGCTTGTTTAAAGTCATTAAGCTTGACTTTGATTACCTCTTTAGTGGATGTGAGGAGAAGGAGTCTTGGAACTCCTTGGTGGTGGCTTGCTCCTTTTGACTCTGGCAGAGGCTCCATTCATCATGATCTTGGCAAAAGGCATAGTCTTCCCCTCTTGCTGAAGCTTGAAGCTAAACTCTCCCCTCTTAGAGACACTTGGTTGCAAAGCCACCTCCCCTTTGTTAGTGCCCAAATTGATATCATTCAGATTCTTGTAACCAACCACTTCAAGGACCTCCTTTTCAGTGGTGTCTTCAAACAACTTTGGTAGACAGCAGCCATCAAAACTCTCCTTGGTAGCCTTAAAACTCTGGCGAATGTTTACTAAGCTGCTTCAGCTTCTTTATGACCATTGAGAAGGCTTGCTCATTCTCCAGCTTATTCCCCTTGGAGTCAAACCTTAGAACCTTCTTCCTGGTCAGTCTCAGCTCAATTGTGCATTCCCTGGCATCAAACACTGCTCCAGTTGAGGCTAAGAAAAGTCTTCCTAGAATGATAGCATTCTTTATATGGCCTTCCACATCAAGCACCAAGAAATCAGTGGGGATGGTTACTCCTTCAATCATCATAGGTACATCCTTGAGACTCTCAAGTGGTCTCTCCACTGTCCCATCAGCTATAGTAAGGGACACATTACTCTCTTGAAGTTGAGTGTAGCCAAGAGCTTAAGCACTAGAGGATGGTAGAAGGTTGATACTTGCTCCTAGATCACAAAGACAGCTTTTAAAAGTCTGCCCTTTAAGCTCACATGGGAGAGTAAAACATCATGGATCTCCAAGTTTCTTGATAGTGAGGTCCTTAACCTCTGATGTTCCAGCTTTTACCCTTAGCTTATTAAGCTCTTCTTGGCCATCCAAACCCATTTCATTTGAGCAGCATAGAGGTTTTCATATTTCTGCTCAAGCTGTTCCTTGAATCTTCCTGGAAAAGGGATGGTTGGTTGGTAAACAGGAAGGACAGCAGCTTGATCCATTTCTTTATCATTAGCCGCTTC
Organism: Thlaspi arvense; assembly: GCA_911865555.2. Taxonomy (NCBI): domain Eukaryota; kingdom Viridiplantae; phylum Streptophyta; class Magnoliopsida; order Brassicales; family Brassicaceae; genus Thlaspi; species Thlaspi arvense. The sequence continues at coordinate 49,125,716 of OU466857.2, forward strand.
CATCAAGTAGTCCATTGTGTTATAAACAACTTCATGTGGCGCCCACCACTCTTCTTCATCTGAGTTTTCCCCATCTCCAAAGTGTTCTTCTTTTTCACAGCTCCTTGGTCAGTTTCAACTTCTAAGAACTCTTCCCCCCCCCCCCCCCCCCCCCCCCCCCCGAGGTTTAGTGTCCTCAGTGAACAAGTAGAGGAACTCTTCAATGATAGCTTCCTCTTCAGCTGATAAGATCTCTTCTTTTATGACTATGGCATTGCAGAACTCCTTTGGGTTAGCTTCTGGTTATCCATGAAAGTATCATTGAGGCTTGGGACCAGCTATGCCTTTGTTGTTCTCCAGTGTTTTGACTCTTGCAGCCAACCCTTCAAACTTGTTGGTGAGCTATACATGGACTGAATCAATTTTGTATTGGACCTCTGCAAACTTCTTGTTCGTTTCCAAGGTTGTGGTGACTTGAGTGTTGATCATTTGTTGCATGAAAGTCTTGAGTTCAGTGTCTTAAGAGCTGGAGGAAGCTTGTCCTTGAGCTTGGGCATTGAATCCTGGAGGGTTGTAGGGCGCTCTAGGTTGGTGGTTGTTGTTCCTTTGCTGAAAACCTTGATTGTTGTAGGGAACAAAAGGTCTTGGGGCAGCTCGATGTTGCTGTTGAGGGTAAACCTGATCTTGTGGGTTGGCAACATCGTTGCTCCTGTAAGACAAGTTGGGATTGGGTCTGTAGTTTCCATAGTTGTTGTAACCACCCTGATTGCCCAAGTAGTTCATCTCCTCAACTTGGCATTGTTCCTGATCATCAAGCTGAACCATCTCTCCCACAAGGTGAACCTCTTCCTTTTCCCTTAGCAACAAGTCCAGCTTCTCATGTAGAGACTTGATTTCTTTCCTGCTAGACTCTAACTCATCCTTTGCACTTCTTGGAGCTCTGTCAAATTCTTCATTGTAGTTTCCATCAGACTGGGCCAAATTCTCTACCAGCTCCTAGCCTTCATCCACATCTTTTGACAGGAAGTTCCCATTTGATGCAGTGTCCAAAAGCATTCTTATCTTAGGCAAGGCTCCTCTGTAGAGAGTGGATAGCAAAGAGGCTTGTGAGAAGCCATGATGAGGGAATTGCAGTGTGTAGCCCTTGAATCTCTCCCAAGCTTCACCAAAGCTTTTATTGTTCCTTTGTGCAAACCCTGAAATCTCATTCCTTATTCTTGCAGTTCTTGAAGTAGAGAAGAACTTTGCTAAGAAGGCTTTCTTGCACTCATCCCAGCTGGTGATACTTCCTTGAGGCAGGTTCTTCTCCCATTGGTGTGCTTTGTCTCCAAGAGAAAATGGAAACAAGCTGAGCTTGAAGCCATCTTCACTCACTCCATTGATCATTGTTAGTGAGCATAGTCTATCAAAGTTATCCAGATGATCTAGAGGATCTTCAAGTGGCAAACCATGGAGCTTACTGTCCTTAACCATTGAAATCAATCCAGATTTGATTTCAAAGTTGTTGTTTTGGACTGCTGGTGGAATGATGCATGTCCTGTCATTGTAGGCATTTGGCGCATCACCAGCACCAATGGATCTAGCTACTCTTGGAGCTTGTGCAGCGCCTCTTGGTCCTTGCTCACCCTATAAGCCCTGAACACCTTGATGTCATTGTATACCCTGAGCGCCAGCAGCTCCTTGGGGACCCTGAAATCTGATAGGCTGAGCGAGAATTTATGAACTAACTAAGACTGTTTCAAACAACATTGATCAAGCAAACAAGCTAGCAATGGTGATTCCTTGACATAGAGTTCACTATCAAGCAAGCTAGACTCAATCTCTTGTAGAATAGCCCTTTGCTAAACATTTTAACAAGAACTAACTCTCATTAGTGCTAAAACATTAAGCAAGCATTAGATAACAACTTTATTCAAGTCAAAATGCTCCTCAAACAGTCAATCTCTTGAGTCAAGGCCAGCAAATCCTCTATTAAACAAGATCAGCATTTCATCAAACACTTGGTGGGCATAAGAGAAAGCTAACAACCTAGATAAGTGTGATCAAGACAAATCTAGCATTAAGAACAGATTAATAGAGAGGAACCCAGAAACTAAAGCACTAAACAAGCTTTAATCAAGTCATAAATTCCCCTAATCTACCACATCTAGAAACTCTAAGCAAACTACTCACTAATACTGATATTTAACATCAAATCACAAAGGGAAATGATGTTAATCATGATTAGAAGAGAGAATAAAGAAAGATTAAAGGCAAATACTCAAATATATTAAATAAAGCAAAGGTTTTGTCTTACAAACTCAAAAGAAATACTTAAGAACAGTAATTTGACAAGACTTGTCGAAAATCTGGAAAAAGAGGTTATTTATAGCCTAAGGAAGAAAGCCCTAGAGTAACGGCAACAATGTAATTAAACAGGTTCGGACTGGGTTTACATCGATCAGTTATAACAGTTAGGGTTGATCGATGTAGAGTTACATCGGTCTGGGCAGTGATCGTTGTAGTGACCGAAATTAACTCGGGGCGTTTGTACCGATCACTCCTGATCGATGCTGATGATCTATGTGCTCGTATCGGTCACTTCCTGATCGATGCTCCTGACCAAAAGAGAACCAAAACATGTACTAAATGCAGGCCTAAATGGTGTAAATACAAGAGATATCAACACCCCCACACTTGCCTTTTGCTTGTCCTCAAGCAAATAAGAACAAATGAGAGAGTGAGGTTTGAAAGTGGGCATTCAGATTCCAAAAGTGCAAAAGTAAAGAGATGGTATCAATGCTTAAGTGCCTAGTTGTAGGATGCAAACATAATCAGCTATACTTTAAAGAACCTAGCCATGCTCATCATGTTTTAAAATGATCTGAAATCTCAACTTAGGCAAATGCTCAAATCAACCAACTCTTTAACATTCAATTAAGATCAGAACCATGAATCATGCTTATGCAAATCAAGTGAAAACATTTGGTTGATAAGGGTTAGGTTATGAGATAAGAATGATCTCATTTTAGCAAAAGGTTAATAAACATAAGGGATCACTCAATGAAAAGGATTTCATCCTAGGAAAAATGCTAAAGATAGAAGCACACTTATGCATGCAAATCAAAGCTCCCTTCTACCCAAAGATGAATCCTAAGCACTTCTAAACCCAAAAGTGAACCCCTAATTCTACCCTTTCCTAAACTCTACCCTTTACCCTTCTTCGTGGCTGGGGAAACTTCTTCTTTTTGTTTGTGTGGCTGCTTCTTTTTGGTTGGAACTTGCTCTTCTTTGTTGCATTGGCACCTTCATCACCTTTGGTGGATTGCTCCTGGTCTGATTTTTCTTCTTTGGACCTTTCTGACCTTCGTTGCTAGCGCCTTTCTTCTTTGTACTTAGAGCTTTTTCTTCTCTTTACTTAACCACAATTCTAGACTGTTTCCCCATTTTTACCATTTTAAAACTTTTCCCTTTCTTTCAAATCATATATACTTGAAGCTCAAACCACTTACACTACCCTTTTTAACCCCAAACTCCTATCCTAGAATCAAGCTCAAGATGCAAGCTGATATCTACAAGAAGAAGAAGAAGAAGAAGAAGAAACAGTAGAAACAATGAAAGAAATTGCCCCTACAATGAAGATAGGCACTTACCACCAGAAGTGAAGCTTCTTGCACCAACTTTTGCTGGCAAGCTTGATCCTGCAGCCTACCTAGAATGGGAGAGGCGGATGGAGAATCTGTTCGAGTATTATGCTTATACTTAACCCTAGAAAATTGCCTTAGCAATCGCTAGCCTCAATGATCATGCACTAGCTTAGTGGGACAGAGAAGTTGCTGAGAAGAGAAGGCTCAGATATCCACAAATAACAAGATGGGCAGACATGAAGTTTGAATTAAACAGTAGGTATGTACCTCCTCATTACCATAGAGAGTTTTTAAAAAGATTTAGAACTTTGTTTCAGGGTACAAGGAGTGTAGAAGAAAACTATGAAGAATTTGACCTTCTAAGAAGTCATCTAGCCCTAAAAGAAACAGAGGAGTCTTTGATGTCTCAATTCATAGATGGACTCCAGGAAAGAATTCAGAAAAAGGTGGAAATTCAGCTTTACCATTCATTACCAGAACTCTTACACCTAGCTGTTCAAAGAGAGAAGCAAATAAAGAAGAAAGCAACTACTAGAAACCGCTCTAACAGCAATGCTACTTGGAATAAACAAAATGCTCAACCAATTCAACAGCAGCAACAGCCAACACCTACGCCATTTGTAGACAAGGGCAAAGGCATTGCCATTGATTCACGGTTTAAGTCAAACAGCCAAGAGCAAGGTAAGTCTAGTAATTCAACTAGACATCATGACATTATTTGCTTTAAATGTCAAGGCAGGATACATGTTTCAGGAGAGAATGTCCCAACAAGAGGACTATGATTCTTAGACCATATGGTGGATATGATTCACAAGATGAGGCTATGGCTGAAGAATCAGAAGAAGAAATCATTGTATATACTGAAAAAGGAGAATTACTGGTCATTTAAAGAGCTTTAAACTCTCAACCAGTTTTGGAGGACCTAGAACAAAGAGATAATCTCTTTCATTCCAGATGCAGTATTCAGAACAAGGTATGTCATTTAATAATTGACAGTGGCTCTTGTGCTAATATTGCTAGTGTTTGTTTAGTAGAGAAGTTGGGGCTTAAAGTTAAACCACATCCAAGACCATACAAGCTTAAATGGCTTAATGACAAAGAAGAGTTAAAGGTGAACAAACAAGTAGAAGTTCCTCTATCTATTAGCCAGTACAAAGACCAGATTTTGTGTGATGTGGCGCCAATGCAAGCTGGGCATGTACTGCTTGGGAGACCATGGCAATATGATAGATATGTTGCACATAATGGGCGGACCAATGAATATTCATTCTCTTTCAATCACTATAAGTTTATTCTTGCTCCTTTACCACAAAAAAAAGTTAGAATTTTACAAAACAAAGCTAAAGGGAAGAGTAGTTATTTTGCTATTCAAAAATTTTAGATTTAAATCTCACAGATATGATGTACTTGCCTTTGTCAAGAGATTGTTTTGCAGGATTTAAAGAGCAAGAGTTCAAATAAAAAGAATTCAAGGAGCATGGCGTGAGTAACAATGGTGAAAACATGATGTTCACTAAGGAGAAACCGCCATTAGAAGAGTTTATTCCAACACTGAAGCCAGAAACGTCCCATTTAACCAACTCATTGATCATCTACAAGCTAATTACCAAGGTTCTACAGTTTTGAGGACAAAACCTCTTCTTCAAGAAGGAGAGGACGATACAATCCTCATTGCCCATACACCAGAATTTGACAAAGAAAGGAGCCTTGGAGCTAAAGAGGAAGGAGCAAAGCTTGTAGCTGTGGGGTTTGAAGGCCTTGTAGCTAAGCTTGGAGACACTAAGGACCTAACCACCATATGCCGCCATTCTAGACATCACAAGGAGCAATTTGGTCGAGCTAAAACCAGGCCGGTTCGATCTAAATTTGAAGATACAGCCATTAAACCGCAGAAGCTATCAAATGAGCTAGTTAAGGAAAGTCAGCCTATATATTATGAAGATACATCATGCGACCGACTCTTACTGCTTTATGAAGATATAAAGACCCATAAACCATGCTAGAATCAAAGCAATCCATTACTTAACCAAGGAGAACCATCAAATCGCCCTAAACCACCAACTGGAGCAACATTGGAGCCATATAAGGAAACAGCGGATACAACTTGCATCAAGACATTATATTCGACCTACCATTTCATTCAACCGCCAAGGAGTATCTCAAGACCAGTAAATCAATTCAATAACCGTCCTAAACCAAGCCAAACCCAAGAAGAATCAACAATGAAGCCACTTTCCATAAGCAAAGATCATCATCTCACTTCAAAGGGAAAGTCAGACCAAAACCATAATTCATCAGTCAATCTCGACCCTACATCAATTCTGGAGGATTACATACGCCCATCCTGGGTTTTAAATGGCACATAGCGCATGAAGGCAATATAGACTGAGCCTTGCGCTATGCGCTATAGCGCTTATATATTGCGTCACAATGACAAGACGATTAAAAACATAGTAAAAACAAAACTTCATCGAAAAAACCAGAACACTCGATCCACATATTCAAATTCCAAACACCAAAACATAGTTATTGAAAAAACCAATGCTAATAATGCTAAAAACCAAAACCAAAACACCAAATCCAAGTAAAGCTAAAGTCTAAGAGTATGATTAATCATCATTCATCAGAATCAATGTACTCCATGTCCTCCTCCAAACCGAACTCTTCTTCACCTAGATCCTCTTCTATCTCATCATCATGGTCATCATCTTCATCAATCAACATCAAAGTAATAGGCGCTGGACCATATCGTTGGGAAGTATGAAAAGCTTGTCGAGTTCCCGTTCCCTTTCCTTTCTCAACTTTAGCAATTTCCTTCCTTTTTGAACTTGAACCTTCGGTTCTTCTAGTAAATCAGCTAGGGTCTTCAGCTCCTGAAGCTTGACTCACGGCATTCCAAGTCAAGTCATCATTTTCAAACACAAGATCATCAACTTCATCACATGATGAGTGCCCATCCATTTTTCCAGTTAACCACTCATTACTTTCATCAATTTCATTCAAGAGAATAGGATCTGTGACATCCTTTTTGTCGTGTCGACGTTGTAAAGCACGATTGTACTTCACAAAAACCATGTCGTTCAATCTTTGTTGGGCTAATCTATTTTTTCTTTTTGTATGAAGCTGGTATAAGAAAATATTATTAGTTACATACGACCTATTGAGGTTATCCTAATCATTAAGTCAAGGTTGTTAAGATGACTTACAAGTTCAAAGACATTCCAATTTCTTTCACAACCAGTTGCACTAAGAGTTAAACTTAAAACCTTCACGGCAAAGTTTTTGAGATTTGGAGTTGTAGATCCAAAGGATGACCACCATTCAGCTAGTGAAATGAAAACGCTGGTTAGTTTTCAGCTGCGATTATCATTTACATATAGCAGAGCAGATTGAAAATTTTATTACCTGGTGCTTTCATTGATCGTTGCCTAATTGCCATGGGAATACCGAAGAGACCTGTTGCATTTCTAAATGAATCCAGCTCCAACATTATCTTGTCGACAATAGTAGTGTCTGGAACCAATCTTTCAATGCAACTATACAAACCCTTCACCACTTCTTCGCAATTTACATCAGGGAGTGTATATTGGAACTTTGGATTTAAAAAATCTTCAGCTGCATATAATGGTTGATGTAGCTGAATATCCCATCTTCTGCGCCTTTGCGCTATAGCGCAAACAAAGCGCGCTATTAAAACCCAGCGCCCATCACGTCCTGAAGACTCAATAATATCCCACATTCATTGCCCTAACGGCTAGGAAGAATCAAGCCAAGACTAAAATCCCACATTTTATGCTTTTTTTTTACTTAGTTACCATTTATTTCATATCTTCTGAGTATTATATAAACTCAAATACATTGTACTTTCGAATTACCAAAATTATTAATCAAGAAAATTCTGTTTTGTTTCAAAGAAGTTTCTCTTTGTTTACAATATTGTTCCTGCTTTTTATTAAGTTCTTTTGAGGGATTCAGAGAGCTTGTGAGAAGTGTAGAAACTAGTGTTCTTGTGAGGATTAGCCCTTGAACATTAGAATCTAAAACCCTTGTGTTTGGGGTTCAAGCACAACCGGCCATTCAATCACTTAGCCATTCACCCATCTAAAGCTTTCTAAGCAAAGATTTCAAGAAACAATACTTGGAGCTATCCAGTCTTGTATCAGTTGGGAAGATGAAGAAAGAAGCAGAAGAAGAAGAAGAAGAAGACGCAGCAAAGAGATGAGAGGTAGAGAGAACCTTGTGGAGAGTGGAAGAGATAGAGACAGGGAGATGAGGTATAATGATGGTTTGAGTAGGGAGAAGAAACACAAAGAGTTAAACGGAAGAGACAGTAGGGAAGATGAAGAAAGAAAAAGAAGAAGATGCCGTGAAGAGATGAGAGATAAAGCGAGGCGTATGGAGAGTGGGAGAGATAGAGACAGGGACATGAGGTATGATGCTGGTTTTAGTAGGGAGAAGAAACACAGAGAGGAAAACAGAAGAGACAGTAGCGAAGATGAAGACAGAATAAGAAGAAGAAGACAGAGCGGAGAGATGGGAGATAGAGAAAAACGTGTGGAGAGTGGGAGAGATAGGGACAGGGTCATGAGGTATGATGATGGTGGTAGGAGTAGGGAGAAGAAACATAGAGAATAAAAATGGAAGAAACAGTAGAGAAGATGAATACAGAAGAAGAAGACGCAGCGAAGAGATGAGAGATAGAGAGAGACATGTAGAGAGTCGAAGTGATAAAGGCATTAGGGAAGATGAAGACAGACGAAGAAGAAGACACAGCAAAGAAATAAGAGATAGAGATAGAGACATGGACAGGAGGTATGAAGATGCTATGAGTAGGAAGAAGAAACACAGAGAGGGAAACCCAAATTCTAATGTCTTTAATCGAAACCGATCCATCATGGTATCGTCTTTTATATTAGAATCTATAACTTTAATATGAACTTAATTTTTATTATTAAACCGAAAGATACATAGGTCATACATAAGAATATGAATATTCTTACATTCTCCCACTTGACCTTTGCATCGACTGGATGGTTTAATAACTATTATGTGCGCTTTAATATTAAGCTCATATAACCTTTAATTACCATAAAAAAACAGAAATGATTGAATTATGGCAGTCACATGTCATTGAACGACATGATTCCTTCCATGTATCACAAACTATATATAATTCTATTATTTCTTTACAATGAGAAGAACCTTAATTCTCAAACTAAATATATGTTATTCATAAACCTTAAGTGTATACACATACTGTAATAATAACATACTGTATAGACCAGAAACATAACTTTAAGTGAACTCATAGTGTCACACACTTAATGAGCATTCCATAACTAAAATAGCAAGGCTTTATCTATAATACTCATATGCTCTACATGGCCAATGAATGCCTTGGGTGGTAGACCTTTAGTTAACGGATCCGCTACCATCATATCTGTTCTTATGTGCTCAAAGGACACTCTGCGTTTCTGTACTTCTTCTTTGACAGACAAGTACTTTAACTCCATGTGCTAGCACCCTTCGAGTACTTGTCATTCTTTGAAAAGAAGACAGCTGTGGAATTATCACAATAAATTCTCAGCGGCCTCTCAATATTGTCGACAATCTGAAGCCCTGAGATAAAGTTTCGCAGCCATAATGCATGAATTGTGGCCTCAAATCATGCCACGAATTCGGCCTCCATAGTGGAAGTAGCAATGATAGATTGCTTTCCACTTTTCCATTATACTGCTCCTCCAGCTAATAGGAACACATAGCCAAACGCCGATTTTCTGCTATCGACGCATCCAGCATAATCTGAATCTGAATATCCAATGATCTTTAAATGATCGGATCTCCTGAATGTAAGCATGTGCTCTTTGGTGCCTTGCAAGTACCTGAGAACCTTCTTTGCAGCTTTCCAGTGGTCCATTCCAGGATTACTTTGATATCGACCCAACATACCAACTGCAAATGTGATATCTGGTCGAGTACATGACTGAACATAGTTCAAACTCCCAACCACTGATGCATATGGAATTCTTTCCATTTCCTTACGCTCCAATTAATTTTTAGGACATTGCATTTTACTGAACTTGTCCCCCTTTTGAATTGGAGCTATCCTTGCGGAGTATTTTTCCATTTTATATCTCTCTAAGATCTTACTGGTATATCCTTTCTGAGACAAATTTAACAAACGTTGTGATCTATTTCGAATTATTTCTATTCCGATCACATAGGATGCCTCACATATATCTTTCATTTCAAAATTCTTTGAGAGATATTTTTTTAAATCATGTAGCATGCCCATGTCATTTGCAGCAAGCAAAATATCATCAATATATAATACCAAAATCAAAAATTTGCTCCCACTAACCTTAATTTAGATACACCGATCAACGATGATCTCTACGAAACCATATGACGTGATGGTATCATTAAATTTTAGATATAATTGTCTGGAAGCTTGTTTTAGGCCATATATTGACTTTTTTAGCTTACATACCGAATATTTTTTTCCTGTGGCCACGAACCCTTCAGGTTGGTCCATATATACTTCCTCAAGCTCTCCATTCAGAAAAGCGGTTTTCACATCCATTTGGTGAAGCTCAAGATCATACTGAGCCACCAAAGCCAAAACAATTCTTAGAGAATCCTTGTTTGAAACTGGAGAGAAGGTCCCTTTATAGTCGATGCCATCTTTTTGGGTGAAACTTTTAGCAACAAGGCGAGCCTTGTACCTTTCAATGTTACCTTTCGAGTCACGTTTAGTCTTAAAACCCCATTTAGAACCAACGGTCTTGAAACCGTCAGGCAACTCTACTAAGTTCCAAACTTTGTTAACACCCATAGACATTATTTCTTCTTCTGAGGCAACCAACCATTTATCAGAATTATCACTTTCCATGGCTTTTTGGAATGAGATCGGGTCTTCATCAATGCTTAAGTCACATTCACTTTCAATAGCATAAACCACATAGTCATCTGAAATGGCAGATCGTCTATCCCTTCCTGATTGCCTTAATGGTTCTTGTGGTATGTTATTCTCTTCTAGAATTGTGGCAAGTTCATTAACTGTACTTTCAGCTAGTGGGGTTGGTACACCAACATGTTTTTCTATTGTGTCATTTGACAGTGATGAAACAATAGGAACAACTACCATAGGTTAAACTATATAGGAAGGAATTTCAACTTGAACTTCTTGAATGTCCACTTTCCTTGTTTCACCACTCCTACTAGAATGGCCGTTCTCAATGAACCTAGCATTGCCCGTCTCAACTATTCTCGTACTATGTTTAAGACAGTAAAAGGTATACCCCTTTGATTTTTCAGGATAGCCAATGAAGAATCCATTGACAGTCCTTGAATCAATTTTCTTTTCATGTGGATTATATAGCCTTACTTCTGCTGGGCAACCCCAAACACGTAAATGCCTTAAGCTAGGTTTCCTTTCCGTCCACAGTTCATAAGGGGTCTTAGGAACTGCCTTACTAGGAACCCGGTTCAGCACGTACGTTGCAGTCTTTAATGCGTATATCCACAATGAAAGAGGTAAAGAGCAATTACTCAACATACTCGTAACCATATCTATTAGAGTACGATTCCGCCTCTCAGCTACACCATTCTGCTGAGGAGTAGCATGCATTGTATATTGTGCACAAATGCCTGTACTTTCAAGTAACTTTGGAAATGGACCTGGACATTGTCCACTTTCATCGAATTTTCCATAGAACTCACCACCTCTATCTGATCTCAAAACCTTCACTTTTCTATCTAACTGCCTTTCAACCTCATTAATGAACACCTCTAGGACATTCACTGATTTAGACTTTTCATGCAGTAGATATGTATATTCATAACGTAAGTAATCATCGATAAAAGTGATAAAGTACTTTTCTCCGCTCCAAGAAAGAGCATCAAAAGGGTCACAAATATCGGTATGTATTAACTCAAGCAGCCGAGTGCTTTTAGTGGCTGGTATCCTTACAATATGTTTAGTCTGCTTTCCTTTAATACAGTCTATACATACATTTAGGTCACTAAAATCCAACTGAGGAGGAATTTCATTCTTTACCAACCTCATAATCCTTTCTTTGGAAATGTGACCTAATCTTTGATGCCACAAGAAAGCAGAACTTTCATCGGATGCACTATGTTTAATGCCTCTACTTTCAATATTAAATAAGGATTCAGAGTACTTTGCATCAAGATTGAACTGATAAAATGAATCAAACAAAGTACCACTACCATAAAAGTAATCATTTCGATACAATGAGAAAACACCATGTCCAATCTTATCATCAAAACCTAAATTGTCCAACCTACTAACAGAAACAAGATTTCTAGCACACTCAGGTACATAGAGACACCCTTCAAGATCCACATGACAACTAGTGTCAATGATCAATCTATACGTCCCAATGCCTTCTATTCGTGCCTTCATCCTATTTCCCATGAACAAGTACTGTTCAGGTCCTCTTATAAGCTGGACCGAACTGAATCTATGTTTAATATGAGACACATGAGTAGTAGCACCAGAATCTAACCACCAAGTATTATTAGGCACTTCAATAAGATTCAATTAAGAGCAAACAAAACTATGATGTTTACCTTTCTTATCGAAGCATGCCTTTCTTTTAGGACAATCCTTCTTGAAGTGTCCCATTTGCTTGCAAAAGAAACACTTCCTTTCCTTCTGGATTTGACTTTCAGGTCCTTTTACGAAAGTCTTATCCTTCCTTTTGCCCATCCTACTTGGTTTTCCTTTGCTGCTACTGGCACTTCCAAGACCTACGAGATTAGCAACTTGATCTTTCATCTTCTTTAATCTCCCCTCCTCTTGAACCAACATAGCCTTTAACTCCATAAAGTTCCATTTGTCCGGTGTTGTAATTCACCTGGAACTGACTAAACTCAAGAGGCAGAGAGTTCATGATGAATTGGACCAAGAATTGCTCATGCACTTCCATTCCCAAAGTCGTTAACTTTTCTGCCAAGTTAAACATGTGCGTCACATGATCATGGATTGGCTGAGACCAGTCAAACTTCCTTGTAGTTAGCTCATTCATGAGACTTCCTACAATCGACTTGTCATCCAGATCTGATTGTGAACACTCCTTTATTTTCTGTAAGAATTCCCTTGCTTTCTCTGTCACAGGCATCGATGGCTTAATACTTTCTGCCATCGTCATCTTCATGAGGTTTAAGCTCAGCCTGTTAGATCGCTCCCATCTCTCGTACCGAGACCTTTCAGGTTCAGAGCTCTCTGCTGTAATGGCTGCTGGCTCCTCATCAGTTAGTATTGCAGAGTCCAATGCCATCACACCCAGTGTAAACCGGATCTGTTCGGACCAGTCCGCAAAATTAAGCCCAGAGTTTGCAGATGCAAACAAATTTGATGAAGCTGCAAGCATTAATACATGCTTACTAATTAGTGCTTTGAAACTTTAAAACAGATTCAAACCGTAATAAAAAAAAACTCTAAAGCGTGAACTTAAGCAACTTTCGGGCAATACTTAAACTCAAACACTTTCATCGATTCTTAAATTTTCTACCTTTATAATTAATCAAATCAAACACAAACCAAACAATATGCTACCTTTGAATATACACACTATTGATTATAGTAAGAAATGATCAATCCTTTTCATATTACTAACTATATTTAATGATCTACTTTTGGATGATCTCCCAGCATATAGATAGTAAAATAATTGATTAATCAAAACTTTATTATTACTTATAAGCATCTCTATAATCATGATCAATTAATAAGCTTTTATTAATTTCAATATTTATACGTAAATAACAAGATCACTTTGATGACTAACATGTTATATACAATATAAAAATTCAAATTCTAATGAGTAAAACTATCTTATATTCGAGATAATTATAGCTAAAGGCACTTTATAAGTTTACAATTACAACTAAAGGTGCTTTGAAAGAGTGGTATACTTTGACAAGCTAAAAAGACCAAATTATTCTCATTATCATTTAACCTACTTTTTCTTTTTTATTTGATTTCTCACAAATTCTCTGGCAGTTTAATTCTTTTAAAACAAGCAGTCGTTCACATTTTTGGCAACGCAACGGCAAAGTCTACTAGCTTGATTTCTCCACCAATTCGACACAACCATTTATCTGTGTGCTCTTCAATTCATCACAATTCAGATAAGTTTTTGCATAATCGTTATTTGTTTTTTTAGCTCTGAATTTACCAGATTTGAGATCAAACCGTATATAGGTTTAGGCAAAACTGTTTTTAATTAATCATCTCATATACATCTTCTACCGTCAAATTTTCAATCTCCCAAAAATGAACAAGACAATTGCTGCCCAGTCCCTAAATCCTTAGAAAATTCTACAAACGTTTTATAAGTCAGATGCACAATGATGGTAGTACGATACTTTTCATCATTGAAGTCGGAGACACGATGGTGTGGACATGAGGACGTGGATATGACAACGTGGATGAGATCGGACTGTTTCAGTATTCTGCGTTATATATGGTTGATATATATCCACACTAACTCATCCATGTATTTACATCCACGAAAACTATAATGGATATTTGTATAATGATACATATGCTTGTATGTCCATATGGACTCATTATGTTTTATATCTCAATTGTTTTTGATTTTTGCTTAACTGAATTAGAAAGATTGCAGGAAGTATATGTAGTTGTCGACAAGTAGTCATGGAAATGATGAGGTGGACATGCTGGCATGGACGTCGACATGAAGGATATCTAGTGATTTTTTAAGGCCTTCGATAATGCAGCACTATAGAAAATCATAAGACTATGTGGTCAGTTTGTAGGTGGACAAGATTGTGTAATCAATTTATAGTGGACAAGATTATTGGGTTGGCTGGAGTCTTACTTCATTGAACCAATGTTCTGAAACTATACAAAATTTGTGAGTTGCATATATAGAATAAGAAGACAAAAAAATTACCAATCTGAAATCGTAGAATAAGAAAACAAAAAAAGGGATGAAGAAGAAAGAAAGCAGAGAGAAGTAAAATCCAGCATTGACTTTGTTTGTTTTTGTAGTTGTAAGATATATAAAAAAAATCTGAGAGTAAATAATAATGATTCAAGCAGAAAGATAAACAGATGGGATCACATGGACTGAAGAATGTTTGATATCTCTTAAGCCCAAAACCCAGAATTTAATTTCAAAGAAAATCGAACCTAAAGAACAAACAATGCCCTAAAAATAGATCCAGGTCAAAGGCGAGATTAGAATCAAGAGGGTTAGAAACAAAGAAAGGCAGAAGAGAAATCTTCTGGATCGAGCGGATCTGGAAGGACGAGGAAGAGAGATTTGGGCTTGAGATTTCGAGAGGCTAATCATCAGACCTCTTTGGTGAAAAAAGCAGAAAAAGCAAAGGAAATAAGATGCTTGGCTTGGAGGAGAGGATCTGCAATGGACGAGGAGAGAGATTGGGCTTGACAATTTTTTTTTACCTTTATTAAGGATATAATTGGTGTTTCAAGTTTAACAATGTAACGAAAAAATTCACCAAAGTCCACTAATAGTAACAACTGCTTTTAAGTATAAATATAAACTCATAAGTGCCTTTGCGTGTAAATCACCTTATATTCCCTTAATATATTATAAGATCAGTTACCATGCACAGCGGAAGCATTGTTTTCTATTAAAACAAACATTTAACTAAACCAATCATAACCAAACGGTTTAAGCCATATCCACTAACCATAATTTAACGGTAGCGTCAATTTGACTCATGCGTTAATCATTTACGTATGTTTATATATTGAAACATTTACTTGTGATCAACTAATTAAAAAAAAGATTTCCATAACACTTACCGACACAACCTTTATGCATCATAAGAACAAGATGCCAATATCGATCAATTCCCAGAACAAGAGAAAACAATTCAAGCAACTATCGATCAATTCCTGAGCAAGTGAAAAACAATTTACGCACTTGTTCAACAATTTCAAACCGTAAAACCCAGATTTGACAACGACACACTTAAACGAACATCAATCACGAATACATATGAACCATCGTGTCTTTTAATGGATTCACAAATCCCTTGCTTATACACAAACCATACGTGTATATACGAGAACAAATGAAAAATCTGTAACGATGCCGTAAAGTCATGTCGTGAAGTTCTGTTTCCGTATCGATGAGAAACCAGGTTTGACTTATGGTGAATTAAAAAAATCTAGTTGGCTCTGTGATGTTTAAGTTTTTAAGCCTTAACTCAATCCTCAAACATACATGTCATTGTAGTATTTGAGGTGTCAATCCAATCTAAAGGCTAAAGAACAGATGAGATGTAGAAAACTTGCTAAGTTAGGCCAAATAAAGAGAGAGAATTGAATTCTAACAACCTAAAATGAACAAGAAGGAAATCTAACAACCTAAGGATGAACAAGAAGAAAGCAAAACACAAAAGGTGAAAATCAAACAAAGCAACCAAAATAAAGGAAAAACATAGCAAATTCAGAACAGAGCTTAAAACGGAGAAAAGATGGGACTTGAGATGAGATCATTGGTAATAGGGAACTCTTGACTCAGCCTATGATGCTTACAAACTTACACAATGTTATTCCTTATGCATAAGATTCATTTATATGACTAATTCAATCTCTTGGCACTAATCTCTTTGCTAATTACCAAGTCAAGAACTAATTATTATTAGTGAAATGATAAAGAGCAACCATTAAGACAAATCTATCAACCCTATATTGTCAAATCACTCCCTAGACAGTCAATCTCTTGAGCTAGGATAAGCAATTCTCTTGCAAAGCAGTTCAGGCATTTCATCAAACACTTGGTGGGCATAAAATGAGCCTAAGATGTTAATCAACTTAGCTACGGCTAATTAAGCATTAAACACAGCAATCAAGAAAGGAAATAGAATAATTAACACTAAGCAATCATAGATAGAGTCTCAAATTCTCTAAACCTAACTCATCTCAAATCCCTAAAAAGAAATGCAAACTAGAAAACAAAGATACAAGACTAATGAATAACAAGGTGAATCTAAAAACATGATCAAGGTGAAAGAAACCATCAATGCATTAATCTCTAGGCAAGGACTACTGATATAGACTAATTCAATCTCTTGGCATTAATCCATTTTCTAATCACATATTCAAGATAAATCTATTTACTTAAACACATAATCATCAAGTATTAAGGTCAAAGTCCATAGAGCCAAAAAACATGCTAGACATCTAGTTTCCTATGCTAGGTTTACTAATCTCTTGTGCAATAGAACTAACATTAACTCACACTCTCATGCATAATCAATGTCTAAAGAACAATTTCTCATCAATGTGGTTTTAAGTACTTAAGCACAAGCTCTGCAAGACATGACATCAAACTATAACTTCATTCAAGCATTTCAGCAAACACTTTAAGTTTAATACTAGAAAGCCTAAGATCTACTTATCCTACAAAGAGGTACTAAGCATGAAGAACAGTCACACAAGAAGAGATAATCAATGATCCAACATTCTAACACCTTAAACAATCACTAGAAACACTTTTGTTCTTCAAAAACCAAGAATCTCAAAACTCAAGGATAGAAATTCGAAAATACTAAGGCATAATAAATAAAAAAGCAAGACTAGAAGATGAAATACTTAAGATTAAAATATGAAAGACATAAATAAAAAATATATACAATGATCCAATCTCAACCCACAAAGGGTTTGTTCTTGTTCTATGAAAAATCAAACCAAAGCTTTGGAGGAAGAGAAAGGATCAGAGAAAATAGATATAGGTTTAGCTATTTATAGGGAATATCCCCAAAATAGCCCTAGGAAGCAAAAATAAAAAAGTCAAAGATGGTCAAAGATGGTTATCGGACCAAAACCTATCGATCTGAAGGAAGGAGGTTGGAGATCGATGTGGTGATCGATAGGAACTTCTGGTTGCTGACAGCGATGCTTGAACCGCCGTATCTTTTGAACTACTGATCGGATTGACATGATTCAACCTCCGTTGGAAAGCTTATTCGATCCTCTACAACTTCTGTGAAGGATGTAGAGGCTGAATCGCACCGGAAAACCTTCGTTTTGATCCATACATTTTATATCGATCTGCATGTAGGACAGAATTCTCTCAGCTTTGGTCGATACAGGACTTTGGTGCAGCCTAAAACCCGTCATCTTGGCTATTATTCTTGGTTCACCATGTCCTCATCATTCACCATTCTCCAAATGTCTTCTTTGCTCCATTTAGACCTGAAAAAGACTCTAAACAATGCAAAACATGCAAATGTTAAACCTAAAACCTATTATGTCTAATATGAATGCAAATGTGACAAAATATGATGAATAAATGCATGAAAGAGACCAAAAACTAAACTAAATGCAAGCTAAAACATGGTAAATTATGAGGATATCAACACCTCCACACTTAGATCTTGCTTGCCCTCAAGCAAGTATGAACATGGTGGAAGAGAAGTTTGAAAGTATGAATTATTTGGTTTGAAAGATGCAATAATAAAAATCAAGTCATTGTCCAAGTTAATGATTCTAAGATGAAAATAATGTTTGTTCTTACTGAAAATCTAGCCACACTCATCCCAAGCATATACAAGAAAACTCAAGAATATCTTACACAAGCAATCACATCATCCAATCTCTTTAACATTCAATTAACTCATCAACCAAGTGGATCATGCTCATGCAAATCTTGTGTTTTCATTTGGCTAAGGATAAGGCTTGTGAGATAAAGATGACCTCAAACAATTTAGAACTGGCTATATTTAAGTGCAAGGGTTCTCTCAAGAAAATGGAATGAGCTTTGGTAAAATGCTAAGGGTAAAGAACAACTTATGCATACAAAGGTAAACTCCCATCTACCCCAAAAACCCATAAGTGATCTAAACTCCTTTGCTTCTTCCCCAAAACATAATCCTATTCTACCCTTTTTCTTGAAGCTTTTTACTTCTTTTGATCCCATTCTTCATTCTCCTTTGGAGCTTCTTTGATAGTGCATCTTCTTCTTGGATTCTTCTTGGTGGTTTGACCATTTCTTCTTTGCTTTTGCTCTTCTTTACTTTGCTGGTGTTCTCTTTGATAGCTTTAGACACCTTTTTCATTTGCATAGAGCTTTTAATGATTAGCCAAACTGCCCAAGGTTACTTATGTACACTCCTTTTCCTTTGCTTTCTCTTTTCCATCTTCACTTGATAACCCAAAATTTAAATCCCAAAACCATCCCTTGTTAACCAAAACATCCTAGCCTATCTAGCTCAAGAGGGTGAGCTAGTTCTACAATGGAAGAGTCCCTTTGTAGTTCTAACCCAACACTTTTTACTAAGCTCATTCCTTAAAGAAAAGGCATCACAATCACTCACAAACAATTTTTGGCTTGAAAGAATGTTTGGTTAATGGCAGGGAAATCTACTTGGACTAGCAAGAGGAGACAAAGAAGGGAAAAAGAAAGCCCAAGTATGTGTATGGTATCCATGAAAACACTTTCAATGCATAAGACATGATAATTCAATATTCAAATTATGGTTATAGTAAATAGAGACTGAATTCAGATCATACAAGCTTCATCAAGACAAGAGTATCATGCAAAGAATTCCAAATGTGGTTCAAACTTTAATTCAAACTTCAATTCAAACTAGACCATAACATCAAAGAACTAACAACTTAGGCAATGAAGTGATTTCAAAAATTAACATCTCTCAAAGGCAAACATCATGCTCAAAATTTCTAATTAATGAAACCTCAATGCAAATGCAACTAGATGCAATCCTAAAATGCAATATGCAACTAGATGATCACTCAAAACTTTTGTAAAAATTTAGAAAAAGTTTCAAAATTTTCACATTTTTGCAAGTATGAGAAATATGCAAGAGATGAATGTCAAAATTTGAAAGACAACTGTTAGTATCACACCCTCCCTCCACACTTAAATTACACAGTCCCTGTGTAATCCAATGTGTAATGAAAGTGCAAGAGGAGCCAATATCCAACAAGCAATTCAAAAAAGTAAGAGGAGAAGAGAAGAAGCAAAATGCAAAAGTTTTGGAGTATACCTCAAGGTCTTATAATGGAGGAGGAGTGAAATTGTATTAAAGAATGGCTTGGAATGATGAATGGTGAAGAAGAAAGTCTGTACTCCCTTGAAACCAGCAGTGTGCACCATATTGAGCAAGATCAAGGAGTCATATCGACCAAAACATCTGATATCCAGCTTGATGTAACTTTTGGGGTTCTTGCAGCGCCTTTGCACAAATTTCAGTATTTCTTGATCCACTGCACCAAATGATACGAGACCAGATGCATACGAGACCTAACTCAATTTTCCATCACTTTCATGAAGACATCCGGGGCTGAATCGAGACGCAAACCCGTCGTCCAGGTTGATCTCCAAGTCGGTCAAAATGAATCGGTCAATACTGCAGATGGATATGTGCTTACTTTGTTCGCCATAACTCTTCAACCACCGATGGGAATGGCTCGAAACCAACACCCGACGAAAGATAACTCACAGGGCTACAATGTTGATGAAGGACGCCGAGGCCAAATCGGAATGGAAACACCTCATCCGAGCTGATCTTCAGTCGATATGGTCTTTATGGGTTTACATCGATAAGTTACAACAGTCAAGGTTGATCGTTGTAAATCCCATCAGTCTGGGCAGTGACCGATGTGGTGACCAAAATTCATCCGCTGGGTTTATGTCGATCACTTCTGACCGATGCT
This sequence comes from Thlaspi arvense, assembly GCA_911865555.2. Classification (NCBI taxonomy): domain Eukaryota; kingdom Viridiplantae; phylum Streptophyta; class Magnoliopsida; order Brassicales; family Brassicaceae; genus Thlaspi; species Thlaspi arvense. Next base: position 49,146,029 of record OU466857.2, read on the forward strand.
GGTGATCGATGTGCTCGTATCGGTCACCTTATGATCGATGCTGGTGACCGAAAATCTAGTATCGGTCACCCCTTGACCGATATCCTGCCCGAAATGGGTTGAGCGGTTTCACGAAAACTGCTGTAACTTTCTAACCTCTGATGGGAATGACCTGAAACAAACTTCAGACGCAAGCTAACCCACATGGCTACAACATTGATGAAGATTGTTGAAGCTGAATCGGAGTGTAGATTCTTTTTCCGAGCCGGTTTTGTCAGATGAAGTTTCTGGCCACTTCAACAAGGTGCACCTACTTCTTGGTTCTGGTGTAATCGCCATTGAGAGAGTAGCTTGGTGCATAGACAGGCAATAAGACCGAGCAGAAATATCTGGTTTGTACTCAGTATGTTGCTTACCAATTTTTCTTGGCCATAATCAGTGCACTAGCTCAATGAATAAGTTGTTGTAGCTTCTTGGCATTGTCCATCTTGTGTTGAACCATTTGATCCATCTTAGAACCCTGAAACACTAAACAAAAGAAACCAAAAGAAAAAAGAGCATATATAGACAAGGGATAAACATAGAACTACCTTCCAAGTGTGCTTGTTTATAATCACTAAACTTGAATCTTAGCAAGTGAAACTCAAAGATGAGAGTGCAATGGAACTAATGTTCCTCCTCCAATCATCAAAACACAAAAAACATAAAGAAAATAGCCTAGTTTAAGCAAGTAATCAAACTCAAATGCCTTAGACACAATGAACCGGCAATGGTGCCAATTGATGTTTAGGTTTTTAAGCCTTAACTCAATCCTCAAACACACATATCATTGTAGTACTTGAGGTGTCAATCCAATCCAAAGGTTAAGGAACAGATGAGATGCAGAAAACTTGCTAAGCTAGGCCAAATAAAGCGAGAGAATTGAACTCTAACAACCTAAGATGAACAAGAAGGAAATCTAACAACCTAAGGATGAACAAGAAGAAAGCAAAACACAAAAGGTGAAAATCAAGCAAAGCAACCAAAATAAAGGAAAAACATAGCAAATTCAGAACAGAGCTTAAAACAGAGAAAAAATAGGACTTGAGATGAGATAATTGGTAATAGGGAACTCTTGACTCAGCCTATGATGCTTACAAACTTACACAATGCTATTCCTTATGCATAGGATTCATTTATATGACTAATACAATCTCTTTGTACTAATCTCATTGCTAATTACCAAGTCAAGAACTAATTCTCATTAGTGAAATGATAAAGAGCAAGCATTAAGACAAATCTATCAACCCTATATTGCCAAATCACTCCCTAGACAGTCAATCTCTTGAGCTAGGATAAGCAATTCTCTTGCAAAGCAGTTCAGGCATTTCATCAAACACTTGGTGGGCATAAAATGAGCATAAGATGTTAATAAACTTAGTTAGGGCTAATTAAGCATTAAACACAGCAATCAAGAAAGAAAATAGAAGAACTAACACTAAGTAATCATAGATAGAGTCTTAAATTCCCTAAACCTAACCCATCTCAAATCCATAAAAAAAAAATGCAAACTAGAAACAGAGATACAAGACCATTGAATAACAAGGTGAATCTAAAAACATGATCAAGGTGAAAGAAACAATCTATGCATTAATCTCTAGGCAAGGACTACTGATATAGACTAATCCAATCTCTTGGCATTAATCTATTTTCTAATCACATATTCAAGATAAATCTCTTTACTCAAACACATATTCATCAAGCATTAAGGTCAAAGTCCATAGAGCCAAAAAGCATGCTAGACATCTAGTTTTCTATGCTAGGTTTACTAATCTCTTGTGCAATAAAACTAACATTAACTCACACTCTCATGCATAATCAATGTCTAAAGAACAATTTCTCATCAATGTGGTTTTAAGTACTTAAGCACAAGCTCTGCAAGACATGACATCAAACCATAACTTCATTCAAGCATTTCAGCAAACACTTTAAGTTTAATACTAGAAAGCCTAAGATCTACTTATCCTACAAAGAGGTACTAAGCATGAAGAACAGTCACACAAGAAGAGATAATCAATGATCCAACATTATAACACCTTAAACAATTACTAGAAACACTTTTGTTCTTCAAAAACCAAGAATCTCAAAACTCAAGGATAGAAATTCGAAAATACTAAGGCATAATAAATAAAAAGGCAAGACTAGAAGATGAAATACTTAAGATTAAAAGATGAAAGACATAAATAGAAAGTATATACAATGATCCAATCTCAACCCACAAATGATTTGTTCTTGTTCTATGAAAAGCTAAAGCAAAGCTTTGGGGAAGAGAAAGGATCAGAGAAAATAGATCTAGGTTTAGCTATTTATAGGGAATATCCCCAACATAGCCCTAGGAAGCAAAAATAAAAAAAGTCAAAGATGGTCAAAAATTGTTCTCGGACCAAAACCTATCGATCTGAAGGAAGGAGGTTGGAGATCGATGTGGTGATCGATAGGAACTTCTGGTTGCGGACAGTGATGCTTGAACCGCCGTATCTTTTGAACTACTGATCGGATTGACATGATTCAACCTCTGTTGGAAAGTTTATTCGATCTTCTACAACTTCTATGAAGGACGTGGAGGCTGAATCGCACCGGAAGACCTTCTTTTTGACCCATACATGTCATATCGATCTGCATATAGGACAGATTTCTCTCAGCTTTGGTCGATACAAGACTTTGGTGCAGCCTAAAACCCGTCATCTTGGCTGTTATTTTTGGTTCTTCATGTCATTATCATTCACCATTCTCCAAATGTCTTCTTTGCTCTATTTAGACCTGAAAAAGACTCCAAACAATGCAAAACATGCAAATGTCTAACCTCAAACCTATTATGTCTAATATGAATGCAAATGTGACAAAATATGATGAATGAATGCATAAAAGAAACCAAAAATTAAACTAAATGCAAGCTAAAACATGGTAAATTATAAGGATATTACTCTGCTACCAAATGTAGAATTACTATTAGTGATTTCAATCATGAAATCTATCCTTAATGATCTAGATTTGATTTAATCCAACCCTAACAGTTTCTTAAAGAAGAAGAAAGCAAGCACTAACCTTGATCCATGATCTTTGGACTTGTTATGAGATCAATACTTCAATTGATTTTCTCCTTCTTTTGACCTTTCTCTTTCACGGCTTCTTTTGATGGAGAAGGAACCAAAATGTCTTTCTTATCTCTTTAGTGTTTTTCTGTCACGTCACGTTAATTGTAAGAACAAAAGGTGTAGCCTTTTATACTTGTCAATAGTTGTGATTGTTCATCACAAATATCAACCAACACAACTTCTCGTTAAGTGATTGTGTTTTATATATTACAGAAAGACATTCATACAAATCATAAGGTAAAGAAGGAGAGTTATCAATACACCCAAATTCTAATGTCTTTAATCGAAACTGATCGTCTTTTATATTAGAATAACTTTAATATGAACTTAATCTTTATTATTAAACTGAAAGATACATAGGTCATACATAAGAATATGAATATTCTTACAAGAAACAGTAGAGGAGATGGAGAAACTAGAAGAAAGAAGAAGAAGACGACGAAGCGAAGAGATGAGAGATAGAGAGAGGCATGTGGCCAGTCGAAGTGATAGAGAAAAGAGAGAGAGACAATGAGAGAGCAATGGGGATTTGTGGTTTTTGTGCCCTTTCTATGAGTTTTAAGTTCTTTATTAATGTAATAAATACATTCATAACTTTTAGCTAGTTAATTTGGCTGCGAATGTGACTTCTCATCTAGAGGTTTCGTTCATGTCCTGATTGCGTTTTCATAAAACTCCATAATGTTGTTTAATTATGACTGCTAAAGTTAAAAGGAAACACAGATTAAAAAGTCAAGACTTATTCTCGGAAAACACAAAACGGCTGTGGTAAGAGGTATCTTGGTGGCTTAATTCCTCGCACGACCTAGGAATGAAACTTCAGCACCAAATGGGATTCTTGCAGCCCACGTCAGGAAGAAGAAGCAAAGATACAAGTGCAGAACAAGGTTCTTAGTGGTTTAATTTGTCGCAGGAACGAGGAAAGAAACTTCAGCAGCAAATGGGTTTCTTGCAGTGCACGTCAGGGAGAAGAAGCAGAGATACATTGGTTTTCATGACACAAGTGCAGAACAAGATTTTGGCTGAAAAGTTAAGCTTTCTCTCTCTCTTTTGTAACAGCATACCCTTATCAGATCCGGGTTTCTGATAAATGTGAAAGATTAAAACTTGATACGAGAGGGAAAGTGAGATTTTACAATTTATACACCATGAACATAATGCTTACGACAGGCTTCAAGCTTCTTGGATGAAGTAACTAACCTTTTTTCAAGTTGATGCTTCAGCAGGAGAGGAGAGTTTTCCAAGGACAACAACGGAATCACCAATTCCGATTGTTTTTCCCATTCCATTGCCGAACCAATCTTTCCAAACCATGTTCTGCCCAAAGTATATCTGCATCATCATCATCATTTTCAAATCTTATCATTCAAAACTCTCAGATTCATCCGAACAAATAGTCTTTTTACCTTTCCCTGTGGTTTCTTTTTTGGTTGTAAAACTTTGTCTGACCTGAAATTCCTCAGAGTCTCAATAGGTTCTTGACCTCCAATCCCAGTTTCTTGATTTATCGTTGGTACCTGAAACAAATCAATAAGCTTACCTTGAAATAACAAAACAAAAGATTCATGGAGTAATTAAAGAGCTTTTTTTATATACCTTGCAACGGGAGCATAACTTCACACCGTGAAAGGTGAAACTGTTTATAAGGATCTCTGTCCATAAGTCTTCAGCGAATGGCTCACAACCATCAACAAAGATGCTGTCATATTTCACCAGTAACAGTTATCAAGTGATGTCAATAATAGCTTTTAAGAGAAATTAGAGACACCAAAGCAATCTCTACTTTTATTACAGATGCAAGAAACCATCAATCTAAACAGAGAGGAGAAAGTTTTGATCTTTAGTGTTCAAATCAACAGATTCAGGACTTTCCTTTGAACATACTTGGGTCTAAACCGGTTGATCGGTACAGGCTCCTTGAGAAGCTTATTCAGGGAATCAAGAGAGCCCTATATGAGACTATTTTCAGAGCATATTGAAAAAGAAAAAAAAATGATCCTTGTTTTCTTTTCATGGTGACTCACTTGTGATATAAGCAAGAATGGGTACATATCTGAGAACATCGCATAGTGACCTTGAGCATAGTTCAGATCCACAGGTCTAGTCTCAGAGGCTGCAAATTAAACACCAAACACGTGACCTCATTCGTAAACTTCCAATGCTACAGTTTGTTTTAATGTATATGAAACCTGAATCAAAACGAACAAGACGACAAGGCTTCCCAACAAAGTTTGAAAACCACTGAGATGCTTCTTCTCCTTCATCTAGCGCCGAGCCAGACCACTCCCAAACCGAGACACCGTGTGCTATTTTGTCTGGTTTAGCTAATGAGATCTTAAGGGCATCCATACCAGGAGCTCTAACCACTGAAACACACAGCTAAAAGATGAGTTACAAAAAGACTATCAAGGCATGTTGAAGAAGAAGACACATCAAAAAATCAATCTGACCCATGTTAGAGCACTTCTCGGGCTCCCAGTTTTCTGCAAACGCATGTTTAGGCATCTCTACTTCAATCAAAGCAAGCTTTGGTTCAACTCTTTGAGTCAATCCTCGTCCTTCAGAGTTCACAATCAACCAGTTTCGATCCCATCGAAATCCTGAGCAAACCAAACCCCAAAAATTCACTTAGCTTCTCTCTACTTTCTCCAAAACAAATCACTCAAACCTCATGAGTTCTCAAGATAACAACAGAAACTGTTATGAATCATTCACATTTCTAGTATTAAGACACTTTTGGGGCAAATCATTTTTTTTTTTCAAATAAGAACTTCGAGAGTCACACTCAAGACTACTTAGAACACCCACAATTTTCATTTCAATTAAATGATCGAGAAATCATCAAGAACAGATCAACAAGAGCAGGGAGTTTCTCTAATTGATGAACCCTTAAAGTCGGAATAAGCTAAGGTTTCGTTCAAAAACAGAAACAGCTCAAACATCAATCCCCGAAAGGAAACAATCGAAATCAAAACCCAGAAAATAGATTTAAAAAAAAAAAGAGAAATTTTAATCGGAAATGGAAGTAGTGTCTCTAATTATACCGGTGGGAGTGAGAGGTGCTTGAGACAAAGAAATGCATCTACATGATTTGATCGGATAAACAAACAGAGACGATACTCTTGCATCGATTTCACCTGCCGGCGACGGCGACGGCGATTGAGACAAAACATTTTCCATCTCTCGCTCTCTCTCTCTCTCGCGGATCAACTGCGTTCTGCTTCCGACGAACATATCTTAACAGAATGTCACATATGCCCCCTAAATTTTCAGATTATCAGATTAAGCCTCCAACTTTGGTTTATTGAAAACATAGACCTTTACACTTATAACCAAATTCCCAACCAATTTAACCTGTTATTTACAAATTTCCTTTTAAAATCCAACCCTTTTAAAAAAAAAAAATTAATGCATATATGTACAACAATGAAAAGATTAGAGGAAAAGTGGAATTGACCCAAAAATAAGTCTTATTTTAGGGGAAAAAATAAATTATATTTTCCTATTTAATTTGATGAAACTATTTATTAAATCGGTTATTTTTGGGTGAGTATTTTTAAAAAAAAAATTTAAAAATAAAAGGAAAGGAGATATACATTTCTAAAATGAGACACTTAGAAACTCTTAGGTATCATAAGTGACACTTGTTGAACGATAAATAGTTAAGAAATTAAAATAATTAAAATTTAATTTAACTATAAACTTTTATTAAAATAGTAATATTCTTTTATCTAAATACCCTCTTTGAGATATATTACTGATGAGCATGCTCTAAAGATCTGATTTTTATAAACCACAATCGATCCAACCAAAAAACCATTTTTATTGCATTTTTAATTGAAATCCAAACTAAAAATTAAGACGATACAACCGGTTTTAGTGAGAATCAATGATAAGAAAACCAGAGCTCCATTCCGGCTTTATAACGCCGATCACCTAGATTTCGAATGCTTGTTTGTGCATCTGTTTGTCAATTCAGAAGGCTACCTCAAGAAGAGTAGTAGAAGTAGTAGGAGGTGTCTTTTATGGTTCATTTCTCTCCAAATTGAATGCACAGTAGGTTGAAATATATTGTAACACAAAAAAGATATTTTGACTTGTGATTCTTTGGTTAACAGCTCCACTGTTTCTTTCCACACAGTCATATATCTAGTTCCAAGTATTTTCGAGTCAACCTTGTCAAGATTGATGCAGAGTAAGTACAGCTGAAAAATATGTGGTACCAAGTCTTATATGGGTTTTAACAGAAAATTCAGGAGACATTCATACCAATATTCCAGGATGTTATCATGTCGCCAGTTGACGGACGATTTTGGATCGCTAGCCAAACAATGAACGAGTATTTAGGCGTATAAGAGATGAACCATATACCTTTATACCAATTACAGATTGGTTTCACTTCCTGAGTAAGCATCCAAATTTCCTTAAAACTGAATTTCAGTTTATATTTATCAGCATGCTTCTAAACCATTGTTAAGAGAACGGATCACTTTATTCAATTAACAAAGGTGAAATACACGATTGACACTTCTGGAGACTCTCCACGAAGAATCAATCAACACAATTGCAGCACAAAGCACTCACAATCGTCCCAATTCTCAGAGAACAGACTCTCCTCGAACTCTTTTGATCCAATATCTGATAACCGTAAAAAAGAAATGTAACTTTGCTATTTATATTTTCTGTATAACAAACAATAAAGCATTCCACGTCATCAGTCTTTATTCTTCATTCTCCACCAATTCCTTGTCCAGCTCAGCTGTCTTCTTCCTAACGTAGACTCGTAATGGCTTAGCAATACCCCTCTCGGCAAAACGGAGCTTGTCCTCAAGCGATAGATGTAGAAATTGCTTAATCAAGTCTCCTGCTTTAACCCATGTTCTCTCATGATCCTCAAGACCGGTCCAGCTCACGAGTGCTTCCAAATGACCCTCCACATCATAACGAGTCTCCTTGATCTCATAGGGTTCAATAACTGATGTAAGCATCAATGCTTATATTAAGGAAAAACACAAAGGAGAGGAGGTAGAACCTGTTTTCTTGAAGATAAGAAGCAAGAGAGACTTGTAGCTGATTGCAAAGGAGCTAATGACTTTATATCAAAACGCCAGCATTCCATATGTCCAAGAGCACGTCTTGACCAAGCTAAACCATGTCCAGCTTCAATCAAAATAGAAGAGAATCACCCTAAACCACCATATCTACTTAAACCACCAAATGGAACATTATTGGAGCCGATTAAGGAAACTTGGGGAAGCAACACATTTCATTCGACCCACCCCTTTATTATATATCATCAGAAGACTTCAGAAGATATACAAGTCAATATGAAAGCCCGAAATCGGAGTTACTTGATTCAAACCAAGGGAGAACCGCCAAATTCAACAAATAAACCTACATATACATATTCGGAGCTATTCAAGGAAACAAGGAGCATAGCTTATACCAACATATCATTCACGCCTCCCTTGTGGTTTACAGAGTTTACCAAGATTCCTAAACCACCTGACCAAGCCAATAACCGAATCAAATCAGCTCAAACCAAAGAAGAAACTACCATGAAGACAGTTTCCATAAAAAGATTCATTAACTTTGTTTCTAATGGAAAGCAGGACCAACGACCAGATTATATCATTAATCTCAACCCTTCAGTCAAGCCACAAGATTCATCACGTCTCTACATCATAGAAGAGTCAAAGATCACATCATTTTCGTCCCCCAGATCAAGCCATCTCACAAATCAATCAAATTCCCTCCATTAAGCCAAATGGCTAGTCTTTCATCACACCATACTTTCAGCCTTTTTTAATATCTTATGCCCGTTTTATTCTTATTATTTTGAGCATTATATAAGCTCCAGCATTTGTATTTTCATAGCACCCAAGTTATAATCAAGAAAAGTTTTATTTGTTTTAAAGAAAGTTTATCTTTTTGAATCAAACTGTTCCTGCGAATTATCTTCTTGTGTTTGTGGAATCAAGCTTGAAAAATTTCGTGTAGAATCTAGTTATTCTTGTGAGGATTAGCCCTTGAAGAACTAGAGTCTAACCTTTGGTGTTTGAGGTCATCAACCACACCCTGACTTTTCATCATTCAAGTCATCCCTCCATCCCCTTAAACTAGAAGCAATGATTCTAAGAAGCATTACTTGAATCACATTTCGAGTATTGCATCAATAGTTAAGTCTTTCTCCAGGGAAAATGAAACTGTCAACTTCGAAACCTCATGATTATTGCCCAAAACCGGTTTCAATTGAGAGATGTGAAAGACCGGATGGATTTTTGAATCCTGATGTAGACGAAGTTTATATGCGACAGCTCTAACTCTAGCCAACACCTCAAACGGTCCATAATAATGCGCGGCTAATTTCTGATATAAGCGTCGAGACACAAATTGTTGTATATACAGCCGGAGCTTGAGAAATACCAAATCACCAACTCGAAACTCCAATTCCCGTCTTTGTTTGTCAGCATTATCTTTCATCCGTGCATGAGCTCTTACAAGATTCTCCTTGAGGTGAATCAACATAGCATCCCTCTCTCGCAACATCGACTCTAATTCAAAGTTGTTTGTGGAACCTGCTTCAAACTTCAACAAGTCTGGAGGTTCTCTGCCATACACCACCTTAAAAGGAGTCGTGCCTATAGCTGTATGATAACAAGTGTTGTACCACAGTTCAGCCCACGACAAATACTTACCCCATGACTTCGGATGTGAAGAAGCAAAGCATCTCAAGTACGTTTCGAGGCATCTGTTTAAAACCTCTGTTTGTCCGTCAGTTTGAGGATGAAAAGCAGTATTGTACTTCAACTGTGTACCCGCTTGTCTGAATAGTTCTTTCCAAAACGAGCTGAGAAAGATGTGATCCCTGTCTGACACAATTGACACCGGAAAACCATGCAACTTCACAATCTCGTTAATGAAATGTTGTGCTACCTCAGCTGCAGTAAATGGATGTTTAAGGCGGATAAAATGAGCATATTTACTCAGCCGATCAACAACCACAAAAATGACATTACCACCTTGAGATAACGGCAAGCCTTTGATGAAGTCCATTGATAAAGCTTCCCAAATCTTGTCAGGAATGGGCAGTGGCTGTAACAAACCCGCGAATGTTAGCGTGGAATATTTGTGTCATTGACAGACATCATTTTTCAGCCATATATCTCTAAATGTCTTTACCCATTTGTCTCCAATAAAACACACTTTTCACTCGCTTTATTATTTTCAAGCCTCCCGAGTGACCTCCCATAACCCCGTCATGATATTCTTTGAGGATCAACGGAATGTAGGTAGAATCTTTAGGAATGACCAACCGTCCTTTGTACATCAATTTCTCATTAGCCACTATGTAACCTTTCCCTGCGTCTGCACCTTCCAAAACCATTCTCTTTATCTCCTGAAGTTTTGTATTCCCATCGCACTCACGGAGGATATCTTGTAATTGTAAACTTGTAGGGACTGTTAAAGCTGTTAAGTCTGTTGAACTACAGCTCCCGGGTTCTGAGGCAATGCGAGATAACCCATCTGCTGCCTTGTTTTCTACACCCGGTTTATTGATGATATCAAAGTTATACCCTAACAACTTTGTAAGCCACTTCTGATAATCCATTGAAACTTTTCTCTGCTCCAACAGAAATTTCAAACTCTTCTGATCCGTATGCACCACAAACTTCCTTCCTAACAGATAATGTCGCCATTTCTGAATGGCCAAAACAATAGCCATTAGTTCTCGCTCATAAATGGGGCGTACTTGATCTCTATCTGAAAAGCCAGAACTGAAATATGCGATTGGTCGTTGTTGTTGCATCAACACTGCTCCCAACCCATACCCTGAAGCATCTGATTCAACCACAAAGAGCTCATCAAAGTTTGGCAAGGCTAGAACCGGAGCAGTTAACATCGCTTCTTTGAGAGTTTCAAACGCTTTTTGAGCTCTATCACACCATTTAAATTGATCCTTCTTTAAGAGATCTGTGAGTGGGTGAGCAATGGAACCATATCCTTTAACAAACTTTCTGTAATAGCCTGTTAATCCCAAGAATCCTCGGAGCTCCTTTACTGTCTTAGGAATTGGCCAATTACATATAGCCTCCGTCTTAACTGGATCAGTTGCTACGCCTTCACTGCAAATGACGTGACCCAAATACTCCACTTTCGGCTGTCCAACTAAACACTTCTTCTTGTTTGCAAACAGTTTAAGTTGTCCGAAGATCTCCATAACCGTTTCTAAGTGTTGACAATGCTCTGCCACGGAAGTGCTGAATATCATAATGTAAAAAAATACCAACACAAACTGTCTTAAAAAACGGTCAGAATAGTTCATTCATTAGAGCCTGAAACGTTGCCGAAGCATTCGTTAAGCCGAAAGGCATAACTAGGAATTCATAGTGACCATTAAGAGTTTTGAAAGCAGTCTTTTCAATATCCCTTTCGAACATCCTTATTTGGTGATATCCTGCTCTTAAGTCCAGCTTGGAGAAAATCTGAGCTCCGTGTAACTCATCCAAAAGCTGATCAATGACTGGAATAGGGAACTTATCTGGTATTGTTACCTTGTTCAAGGCTCTGTAATCGATGCAAAATCTCCAACTTGCATCCTTCTTCTTTACTAACAAGATTGGACTGGAGTAAGAGCTTCGGCTTAGCCTTGTTGTACCCACTTCAAGCATTTGAGAAACTAACTTCTCCATCTCTTATTTGTATGCATGAGGGTAGTGATAGGGTCTGACACTTATTGGTCCAGCGCCGGGTATAAGATTAATAGCATGTTCCCTCTCCCTTAAAGGCGGCAGCTGAGTAGGTTCATCAAACACGTTCTTGAACCCGTCCAATAATTGTTGGATTTGCTCAGGGATGACAAGGATTTTCACACTTGGTGTTGCGTGAAATAGTTCCAAGTCGAACCCACATTGTTGAGCCCAATCCGCTTTTTCCAACGCTTCGAGAGAGTTTCCACCTTGCATCAAAGTTGTATCTCCTCGTAGAATTACTCGTTGGCCTTGATACATGAATGAGTACTCATGATTATCCCAATCCATCTCACACTTCCCCAATGTTCTCAACCACTTAACTTCCACTATGATGTCCATCTTCCCAATTTTTCTCCACAGTTTTGTTGTACATGGAGAATCAAGTCCCAAAAATGAGAAGAAGGACAACTCCATCAACTCTGTTACTTCTTCGTCATAGTTTTCCTCTCCCTCAGGCTCTGATAAATCCACTTCACAGCCATTGATCACAGTACACACCTGGAGTTCCATGTTCATGCACTTATTCATGAACATTTTTTCGGGCATTTGTAGCATAACCCTAGTCTTCTTCTCTCTGCATACTCTGCCGGACTGAGTTTAATTTTATTAGAAGATTGCCCTGCAACCGGATTTTTCCACAGTTGTTTGTCATTTGGGTGTGTAGTAGCTGCAATCCCGAGCACACGCAATGGAGCCGTAGACAGTCAAGTGAAACCCAATCCACGAAATAATTTGATCTATGGGCAGCATTGTTTTGATCCGAGTTTTTAAAAGTTGCTCTTGAGCCCTCAGATTGTGATGTTGGAGATTGCCACGCTCTTTGTGAGTTGTAAGCTGAAGAACTTTTCAACGGTACAAACGTGGAGGTACGTTTTGTATTATTGACATTCTAAGCTTCTGCCATCGATTTACAAAACACACTGTCTGCCATAGATACCACGGCCTCAAAATGTGCTGTCAAACCTTGAGGTTTCTTCATCTTCACTACCTCCTGCATCTCAGGCTTCAACCCAATGTAAAAAACGTGTTCCAAGTTTGCTTCATCCACTCCTTTAACAATGATAGACAATTTCTCAAACTTGTTGACATAGTCGATGATTGACCATGTCTGCTTCATACTGAATAACCGTTTCCCAGGATTCTCTTCGATTCTCAGACTGAATCGAACAATCATCCGTCGCTTAAACTGTGCCCAATCTGTGAAAGGATCCTGCTCGCTCTCTCTGTTGAACCAATTCAGAGCTGGACCTTGAGGACTCATAGACAATCAATAGAGACGGTCAACATCCGTGTAATTTTCCAGATGGAAAAGTCTCTCTGCCATGGTTATCCAACCATACGGACTTGTGCCGTCAAGTATCGGCAACTCGATCTTCTTCAATAAATCAGATCTATTCTCCAGGACATTACTAATTCCCCGATAACATAATTGAGCGTTCACCGGATCATTCTCGTTAGCAGATGGACTAACCTCATTAGCTGTGCCTGAAGACATTGCAATCGACTTCCCTTGAGATTTATCCGTGAACTGGTTTGCTTCGATTCGCGCTAAGGTTTGCGACATCAACATCATAGTTTTATCCATTGCATCGAAGCGCTTATCCATTATATTCAACCGACCGGTGATTTCTGAATGTCCTGCCGTCAATCTTTCCCAACCACCACGAATCGCGTCTACTTGTTGATTTAGTTCCTCCATATTTCCTTGCATCTCCTTCACTCGCGTCATCTCTGAATTCCGCGCATCGATTTGCTCACCGCACCAATTTATTAAAAGAACAGATCACTTTATTCAATTAACAAATGTGAAATACTCGATTTACACTTATGGAGACTCTCCACAAAAAATCAATCAACACAATTGCAGCACAAATCGCTCACAATCGTCCCAATTCTCAAAGAACAGACTCTCCTCGAACTTGTTTATTCCAATATGTAAAAAAAAAATGTAACTTTGCTATTTATATTTTCTGTATAACAAACAATAAAGCCTTCCACGTCATCAGTCTTTATTCTTCATTCTCCACCAACCCCTTGTCCAGCTCAGCTGTCTTCTTCCTAACGTAGACTCGTGATGGCTTAGGAAGCACTTGATACTCTGATTGCAGATCCACTCGACTTCGAAGGGAGTCAATTTCATCTTCAATCTTATTCAACAAATCCACTAGTCGTCTCCTTCTGTCCATTTGTCAAACCAGAATGATGTATTGGCTTGTTATAAATCATCATCAGTGTAAGTGTTTTCGCTAAATCTCTATATTTTAAGACTTTTTCCATATCTGGGATTCTAGAGTTGACGATGTCCCTACGAACCAGAAAAAACCCTCCGAAATGAGATACATTGTAATAAAAGATCTTTGGAAGAAAAGAAAATCAGAGTTATAAAACTATATTTGTTATGGGCAAAACAATGCCTTAAACCGTTTTAGACCGGTCGACTCCGTTAAAACCTAGGGCATGTAGAACTAGATTGAAGGGAAAAAATGATAAGTGAAATTATACTCAATAGAATTATTTTATTAACACTAAAACGAATTCAATGTTCAATCAAACAAAGAATCCGAACAAACCTTAAGAAAACTCAAAAAGCAAATAAAGTTGAAACTGAAATATGGAACTTCATGTCATAGAAACAAAAGGTACATCCATAAATATTAACCTTTTAAAAGTAACAATAATTTATTGTATCAATGAAACCAAACTAAGAAACGGGATGAAGCTTATGATTCTTTATATATACATGAAACCCAGCAGCTGCATAAACAACAACATTAAAAGCATATGATAAATCCCTTCAGAGATCTCTCGCTCATTCATGTTAGAGTCCTCACTGAAGAAGCAAATGTACACTGTATCCATCATCTCTTCACACAATGTTCTTCCTGCTCTGTGACCAGAACGGTGTCGCCGGTTTGCGCTTCAAAGCCTTAACACTCAACGAACTGTTCTTCTTCTGCAAGTGACAGAAATTCCCAAAATAATTATGTGAGTTTCAAGCGTTACCATTAATAGTTTGTTCTTGAAAAAAGGGAGAATCAAGGACTTACCATTAAACAGGTTCCTTGTTCAAGATCACAAACCGGATATTCATGAGGACAGCAACTATAGTTGTCATCACAACAAGTGGCTCCTTCAAGTGGGCAGCATCCCCAAGCAAAGCAATACTTGCCATACTCAAAGAGACAGCAACAAGTGTCGGTGTCAGGACATGTATAGTAACTATCACATTGGGTCGGTGGTTTGATGGGAGATGGTGGTGAAGGTCCCGGGTTTGGTGGGTTTTGACCATTCTTGATCGGGTAGGATGGTTCGACGGCAATTCCACATTTACCTGATGAAGCAGCGATGTTACGCTCCATTCTTATGTATCCGCTTTCTCCCCAGCTTGATCCCCATGAGTTTTTAACGACCCAGTAGTCTTTGCCGTTCTCAGATCCGTATCCGACCGCTAAAACTCCGTGGTCAAGTTGTGTTCCACAGATTCCATCGAATATACCCTTCAAAAGTAAAAGAATACATCAGCGTATGAACATTTTGAGACCTGAATGGTTAAAAAGCTACTTCATATTCAACCAAATTTATGAATTGTTTCATGCGCTTATATGTGAATAAAACTTCACATTTACAAAAAAAAAAAAAATTATAGGATTTATAAGATCCTGACGAAATACTTTTTGTAAAGTGTAAACGTAAATGCCAAACAGAGTTTCTTCACTGTTTTTATTTGGCATTTTGTAATTCACAAAAAAATAAACACATTTTTAAGTTTTACTTTAAAACATTTTTGTAAAGCGTAAACGTAAACGCAAAACACAGTTTCTCCTTCCATGTTGAATTTGACATTTACGAAAAACAAAAGAATTGAAAACACAAAAGTTATGAATTTATTTAGATAAAAGTAACATGCAATTTCAGGCAATCATTAAACTTTTAAGAACTTTGTTAACATGGTTAAATTCATACCAATTTACACTATCATTAAACTCCTAAGAACTTTATAAACATGGTTAAATCTATACCGAATCATAGAGCTGGAACGCACGACCACCACCTTCAATGGCTACGGCAATGGGTTGTTTAGAAAGTGCTTTCTTCAAAGATTCTTCACTGTTAGCTGGCACATCCTCGTATGAATCGATTGTGACAACTTTAGCGTTTTTCTGCAACAAGAAACCCACAAAATGTAATATAAGAATCAATCACAAGTTGTTAAGAATCGAAATGTAGTTCCTGATCAAAAAAAAAACTAATGTTCTAACTCTGTTTTGGTCACAACGTCCATCAACAGCTTTGTAAGGATAATCCTCCTCTGTGTCGATACCACCATTGTTAATGATGAACTCAAATGCATAGTCCATGAGACCTCCGTTACAACCTTCATTGTATGAAGTGTCACAATCGACCAATTCTTGCTCAGACAAGGATATTAAGTCTCCGGTCACAATCTTGTTTATGCCTTCCACTGCTCCGATGGTTGAGAACGCCCAACAACTCCCTCCATTTGGTAAAAGAAAAAAAGAAATTAGTTAATATATAAACATCAAACAGAAAAGTATCATACCTACTAATATTAATGTTTTTAATGAGAATAGACAATCACCTACCAACCAATTCGAGATTTTGTGCAAATTCTAATATAATTATGGCTAAGAAAGTTAATGATTTATAAATTAGCCTTAACAAAATACTATAAACAAAATGAATAACTTTCAGACTCCACATTTGGACTAGATTCTAGGATATATGCGTTCAAAACAATTGTAATAAAAAACTCTCTCTCTCCCTTTCATCATAAATATCGTTTTAACTCTTCATTTGTTTTAGAAAAGTGTAATTTTGTATTTTTATTGTAAAATGTAAAACAAAATTCTAGTTTTATCTTATACTTCAGTCCTTCACACCTGATGATTTACTAAATTATTAGTCTTCCTTTCCTTTTTTTTGTTTAATGAAGTGTTACTCATTCATTACACTTACATTTTATGATACTGAGCTTTGTTTAGGGGTAAATATGTACTTTTCCACAAGTTCTAATACTTTTTAGAAATAATCAGACAGATAAATATATTTGCCGTCAAACAGAAAAATCAGACAGATATATTTCCTTTCCCAAAGATATATGATGAAATAGCTATTTTATTTTCATCATCTAAAGAAAAAATTTTAAAAATCAATACAACAATAACACTCAAGTCTCTTCATAAGATGACACATCAGCTTTTTCAAGCTTTTTAAAATTGACACCTCAGCAAAAAAAAACTCCAATCAAAACATTTTATTAATACACATCATCTACTAACTTTTATTATTTTTAACGTAAACCCATTAAAAACCTAAATATTTTTTTTGTTAATTTTTGTTCTATTTTTTGTCAAATCCAAGTCCAAATAATAAATAACAGCAAATAAAAAAATTGTTATATTTTTACCATCTCCAAAACCAAATAATAAATAACAAAAAATAAATAAATCTTTGTTATATATTTTTGCTAAACCGAAACTCAAATAATAAATAACAGCAAAAAAAAAAATTCTAACTATGTGTTTGCTTGATAGAGACATATATGATTGAAGAAAGTGTAGACTCATTATCAACTATACTTCCATAACAACAACGCAAAAAGTGTTATGTTATAAGAAGCTCACACATCAGCAAAAATTTGAATCAATTAAAATATAACAATAATACATATCATTAACACATTAATAAAATCAGTTTACTATTTTGCTGACCCATTAAAAAACCCAAAGTTTACAAAAAAATTAAAGTCGAAAGCAAATGAGGAGAAGCTTAGACCACCACAACTTAGAGATTCGCATTTCTGGTGGTTATCGAGAACAAATTTTCTTGGGTTTGGTGGGAATAGCGAATTTCTTGGTTTCGGTAGGAAAAATATGAATTTCAGTTTTGGTAGAAAAACATAATTTCTCGATTATGGCGAAAAAATGAATTCCCAGGTTTGGCGGAAAAATATGATTTTTTGGTTTTGATGATAAAAAAAATTTGATTTTGACTCGAAACAAAATATCTTAGTTTTGACGAGAAAATACGAGGGAAATGCAACTTTTCAATTCTGACGAAAAATAAGATTTCTCGGTTTTGATAGGAAATGCAAATTTTCGGCTTTTGATGGATAATGTGATTTCTTGATTTTCGCCGGAAAATGTGATTTCTTAGTTTTCGCGGAAAATTGTAATTTGACAATTATGACGGAAAATGTAATTTCTCAGTTTGATGGGAAAACAAAATTTCTCGATTTTGGCGGGAATAAACAATTTCTCGGTTTTGATGGAAAATGCAAAATTTTATTTTTTGACATATAATGTGATTTTTTAGTTTTTCCGGGAAAATGCGATTTTTTTTTTATTTTTCGTGGGAAACACAATTTCTCAGGAGATAATGCAATTTTTGGTTTTCGCGGGTAATTGTGGTTTATCGGTTTTGGTAGGAAGACGTGACTCTTGGTTTGACGAGAAAAATACTTTTTTTTTGTTTTGGCAGGAATATACGATTTCTCGATTTTTGCAAAAAAATATTTTTTTCGGTTTTGACGGGAAAACACAATTTTTTTGGTTTTTGTAGGAAGATGAAATTTTTTAATTTTGGTGAAAAAACTTGCTTTCTCCGTTTTTGCGTGAAAACACATGTTCTTGCGGAAAAATGTGATTTTTTGGGTTTTGCGGAAATATGCAATTTCTTTGTTTTGGTAGAAAAATAAAATTTCAGGTTTGACGAGAAAATGAATTTTTTGGTTTTGGCGGGAATAGACGATTTCTCAGTTTCGTGGGAAAATGTAATCTTTTTATTTTGTCGAAAAATGTAATTTCTCAGCTTTTGTAAAAAGATAAAATTTCTTTGTGCTAAATTTTCAAGTTACAATATGTTTATAGTAACCAAAATTGAATTATTTAACTTCAACTAAATTAATATTTCAACAGTTCAAACAGAACTTTCTATTTAGTTCTTAAGCAATAGTAATGGTTTTGATATGAATGATATTGATTATAGTTTGGTAGTTTTAGAAACATATGTTTATAATAAATATTTGATAAATAAATAAATTTTATAATACAAAATAATCATATTAATTAATAATTATTTTTCTTAAATGGTAATTTGATTTATATAATTTCAAAGGAGGATTAAGTGGTAATTTAGTAGAAAAAATAAATTACATTTGCCATTAGTATGAAGATATTTAAAAATGTATTGTTTTATTCTTACGTATACATTTATAGATTGTTAGCTAAACAATTTTAATAGTAGATTATAATTTTGAAAAATTAAAAAATTAAAAAAATATAATATTTATTTAGATTTAAAACATATAAATACATAACTTAAGTTAATAAAAAAATATAATATAATATTTATTTACATTATAAAAATAATTTTATTATATTAAAAAGATATATAAAATCTAGAAAAATATTCCGCACCATAGCGCGGATAAATACCTAGTCTAAATAACCAGTAAAAATTCAACAACTATAACATGATAGATCGAGAGAAAAAACTTACCGCAGCTTCCCTGATCTTTGACCTCAGCCACGGCTCCTTCCTTCCTCCAGTCAACGCTCTCCGGTACCGCGTCACCGACACGCGCCTCGTATAGTTGGCTTGTCTTCCTCTCTCCCTTCTTCTGCATCTTAGCTCCGAGGTACATGGATCTGTACTCATCGTTAGTGAGATCGGCGAACTTCGTAAGACCTAATCTGTAGCTTAGATTCTTGCTGTTGTGATCGTCGATAAAACGGAGATTGTCTTTAAAGATCTCGAACCGTCGATCTTTCTCAACAAGAGAGTTCTGAACCTTCCCGTGTTTCACTAGCCACGTCTCGTAGAGTCTCATAACCTCGGCGTCGCTCCGGCCGCCGACGGTGTGGTGGCTCTCGTCGTAGGAGATGATTGACATGTCCATCGCCGATGAGACGGCGATCATTGTTAGGAAGAGGATTGCCATAGTTGGATTAAGGAACTTCATATTTTTTGTTTTCTTGGAGAAGAAGAAGAAGAGAAGATGATAAAGAAGAATAAGATTTTTGGACGATGAACAAGAGATGGTGGTGGGGTATTTTATATAAAGCCAAATGAGATAAGTGTAATACTTTTATTAGTTTTTATATTTTTTCTCAAGAGGAAAATATAATTTATTTGGGTTTTCTATTTTTGCTGTTTTTGTTGGTCATTTCTTCTTTATTTCTAAAATAATGGTGACTAGTTCCCAATTTTCACTAAAATGTTCAATCTATATAGGAAATCCAAAATAATCTGTTCTGAAAGCGAAACAAACAATCTGGTATGTACATTCAACAAGTTGAACCACAAACTGAACCGAGCAAACCAAATACGGGGTATAGAACTTTAAAAATAAAATACAGTACTAGAAAAAGCGAAAGGAAATAAAAATCAAACAATGATAAGATGTTTTACTTTATGGTGGTATCATTTTTAGATTAGCAAGAGGTTTTAAGGCAACTTTCATAATTTTCCTAATTCTAATGTAATTTCGTCTCAGTCGTCACTCTATATAGATTTTTTTATAACTTATTTTTTCAGTTGAACTAACAACATTTATTATTTTAGTTATCATTTTTTAAAACAAAAAAAAATCGTCTAAAACCAAAAATTCTAAACCGAAATTATTTGGGTTTGTTCAGGTATATTGAATTGAACACTTCATTTGCTATATGGTACTCGATCTCTAGAGATAATAGACTTATACGGAAGATTTTTGTGAGTCAATTATTGGTTAAGACAAAAACCTTTATATTGTGTGAGTCAATTATTGGTTAAGAAAAAATATGGGAAGGAAGAAATGAGACGTCAAGAGGCTGAGATCTCTAACTTAATTGGCAAACCCAAAATGTCATGTCCACACAAATAGGAGCGCGTGAGATTCTTAAGCATTACAACAGCGCGTGGATAGGATTGTGGGAGATTCTTCTGATAATAGATTAAAGTAGATGCTATGGATCTAAAGTCTAACAAGTTACACCAATAAGAAATCATATTTGCAGTCTCTCTATTATTATGATTCCTTCCATATTCAAAACACTCAAATAGTTATCGGCTAAATGGATACTTCAATTTATTTAGTTTACTCAACTTATTTAATAAAATGCTTTGAAGAGTTAGCTTATGACGTTACAACACTCCCCTTACTTTTCTTTGTTTTCTATTTATTTGAAATAGTATTCCAACAGATATGCATTCTCTTGCTCAAAAATTTAAAAATTTATCGCAATCGTACATAAAATTATTTAAAAAGTAGAAAGAGATAGAAGAAGTTTAATTTAGGGATGGGCAAAATATACGTTAGATCCGCTTCGAACCGGTATTTGCTTCGAATCGTAATCCGGATATCCGTAAAATTTCGAAGCAAAACAAATAGTAAAAAAGTATCCGTATAAAACAAAGCAAATCACAAATATATTTTTAGATAATATCGTATATCCGCTCTAATCCGTATTTTTATAAATTTATTATATATTAGTATATTTTACCATCTATATATCTATTATAATAGAAAATTTTGTTTTATCTTTATTGCTGTGCTATCAATTTTCTTTTTAAATTTTTAGTTGTTTTTGATTCTTTTGATTATATAAAATTGATGACTAAATAAATAATATAAATAAATAAATAATATGTTTTAAAAGTTAAAATATGTTAATAAATAATATTTATTTTATATTTGTTAATAAATATTAACAAAAGTTTTTCTAATAAAGTTTAATATTAGAGTTTAAGAAGTTATTCGGGAGTAAATTTCGAGATGCTATGTGGAGGGTCTTGATTCGTCAGGGGTGGAGCCGGGTCTCCGAGTTTCGTCCCCTGGGGGAAAGGTGATGAACCGTCATTCCGGGGCGAAAGCTTCCTGTCGCGACGCGGCGGGGCGTGCACCGTACTCGATCCTGCAAACACTTAAGCAAACATTTAACGAGCCTTCAGGAAGGACCGAAAGGGGGTTTCCCTCCTGAAGGTTCTCTGATGCCCAACTTAATGAACGTCCTACCGGGAACAAGTACTCGGGGGGGGGGGGGATTGTCTATGGGTTAAGCGTGAGAAGGCTCGTCCGAGGATCGAGGCTCCTATCTGGTTTAGAGTGTTTCAAGAGGGGTTTCTACTGCCCCGGTACAGTATGCGGGAGTGGGTCGGCCGAGCTAGTGTGGCGTGTGTCAGTAATCGATGTAGCTTAGACCTACATGGCGAGTCCTCATTCGATCCGGTTAAATAGGTCCAAACAGAAGTTAATATTATTTTTAAATATAAAATATCATTTTTTCTTTTTTATTCATTTTAATTTTGTAGTTTTATTTTTTTTATTTATTTTTTTATTTTTTATCTTTCACTTAATAATTTAGATGAATTTTTTTTTTTAAGGAGCATGATGTTGCCTTCCTGTTCTTGAAGTCATCATCATTTGAGAGAAGCCGAGATGCACTCAAGGCAACATGATGCTTTTCTGTCGATCTCCTGCTCGCAAACTGAACCAAAAAGGGGTTCTCGGGCAGCAGATCATGGGCTTCAACTTGAAACTGGTTCAAGTCATTTGCTTGCTGATTCAGCTAAGCTCGAATGCTTTTATTGGATGTCTTCTTGAGGCTGGGTATTTTTGACTGGTAGACTCAACATTCTTCGATATTTTACAGATGCTCGTCTATGGGCTTAATAGGATAAGCTGGCGAGCTGTAATTGTAGTCGGCAGCTCGTTTATGAACTGAAACAAGACTTTGGATCGTGTTTTCAAGTACGCCAGCTGATGAGCGGCTGTTAGCCAATGCATGTTATCGTTTTTTATTTTAAGGTTCGTCAACAACCTGAAACAGAGCCGGGTAGCTCATTTTTGTTAGGACGTGGTGAACCATACAACTTTAATTTGTTCCTTGGCTGAGATGGAACTGGATGTCGATCAACAATTGGTGAATAAAAGCGTGAGCTATGAGCTTGTGAGTTAGCGAGCTAGATTGTGAGTCACGAGCTCACTTTGTTTTTTTGGCTGAAGCAGATCTGGAGCTTGTCCGCATACTGGTGAACTATTATGTGACTTGCGAGTCGTAGCTCCAGAGGGAGAGTATGCTAGTCTTTTGAATACCAGAAGCTCGAAAGTTCAAAGTTTCCATTGGAAAGCCTTGATTGATTCTATCTGTTTAGGGGTAGTAGTCCCCACACCCTCCCGACAAAATCGTAAGCCTTGAAGGCGTTGGCATAATGTCTTTCTTGGGGCATGTGCTTTCGGTTTTGTTTTCCCGGTGTACTCAGGGAACTTGATCTTTCTGGTGTCGCAAAGGCTAGCATTTGCTATTTTTGCGAAAAGAGCCTTTGATGTGTCTCCTCGAATGCAAGGTTAATATCTGGCGCGGAACTCGTAGCGATGTGCATGGATGCTCTCATCTGGCGGAGCTCCGCGTTTCACATTGAGATCTGTCTCTGGACATACTCAAGATCTGTTATGTTTCAAGGGTCGATGTGATAAGAATCCTCCGCGGGCTATTGTCTGTTCGTGACTAAAGCTCGAGAAAATTTTCTCGAGCTGCAGCTCGTACGACTTTGGCTCGATTCTTGTTTAGAGCTATTGCTCCCCTGGAGCTCGGATCGATTGGGTTGTTAGGCCCGAGCTGCGAGGTGAGAGACATGGTTTGCTGCCTTCCAGCCTCAGGGTTATGAATGCTTGAGAGAAGTCAAGACACGCTAGGTGGTAACAGACTTTTCTCTGGATATGTTGTTTAGTTTGTTCACAACTGGTTTCTTGAATTTGGCTTGACTTAAGTGATTTTCTGTATTCTTGGTGTCTTAAGAACTCAGATGGATTGATACCTTACATGCTGCAATGACATGAGTGTGTTAGGATTTGCTTGGCTAGTAATATCCAGCTATAAAATTGGCGCCGTTGCCAATAACTTTGAGATCAAATCTGGATTGATCTCAATGGTTCAAGGCAGCAAGTTACATGGGCTACCACTTGAAGACCCTCTGGATCACTTGGATAACTTTGATAGACTCTGCTCACTAAACAAGATCAATGGGGTGAATAAAGATGGTTTTAAGCTAAGGTTGTTCCCTTTCTCTCTTGGCGATAAAGCACACCAATGGGAGAAAAACTTGCCTTAAGGAAGTATCACTAGTTGGGATGAGTGCAAGAGAGCCTTTTTAGCAAAGTTCTTCTCTACCTCAAGGACTGCTAGGATCAGGAATGAGATCTTTGGTTTTGCTCAAAAGAATAGCGAGAGTTTTGGTGAAGCATGGGAGAGATTCAAAGGGTACACACTTCAGTGCCCTCACCATGGATTCTCACAAGCTTCACTCCTCTCAACCGTATACAGAGGCTCTCTCCCCAAGAACAGGATGCTACTTGATACTGTCTCAAATGGAAACTTCCTATCTAAGGATGTAGATGAAGGCCTAGAGCTTGTGGAGAACTTAGCCCAAAGTGATGGCAATTATAGTGAAGACTATGATAGAACTCCAAGAGGAGAGGATGACAACACTAAGAAGGAGCTGGAGTCTACAAGAAGAGAGTTGAAAGAGCTGAACACTAGGCTTGACAAACTGCTCCAAGTGCAACACAAAGAGATCAATTATGTTGGTGAAATGGTGGAGATGCCTAATGAAGAGGAGCTACAAGTAGAGGAGATGAACTACTTGGGTAATCAAGGTGGATACAGTGGGTATGGGAACTTCAGACCTAACTCAAACCTGTCCTACAGGAGCAACACTGTTGCCAATCCCCAAGATCAAGTTTACACTCAACAGCAACCTCAAGAAAATCAACCAAGGCCTTTTGCGCCATTCAACCAAGGATATGCACCAAGGAACAACTTTCAAAGCAACTTCCAGCAAAAGCAGTTTGCTCCTCCTGGATTCTCTCAAGGTCAAGCAAGCTCATCCAACACCAATGATGCTGAAGTGAAAGGACTGCTGCCATAACTCGTTCAAGGCCAACAAGTTACTAATGTGGAGATCACAAAGAAGTTTGTTGAGGTCTACAACAGAATGGATACTTTTCATATGGAGTTTTCAAACAAGATTGATGGGTTGACTTCATGAGTGAAAACAATAGAGAACAACAAGGGCATAGCTGGTCCCAAACCTCAAGTAAACCTTCCTAGAAAACCAGAAGCTAACCCTAAGGAGTTCTGCAACGCCATAGTTACTGAAGAAGAGACCTTCTCAGATGAATAGGAAGCTGTCATTGAAGAGTTCCTTTTTCTGTTCAATGAGGTCACTGAACTTCAGAGTGGGGGCGAAGAGTTTTTGGCGGCTGACGTCAACCATGGAGTTGCAAAGGAAAAGTCTCTTAAAGCAACAGAAACTAAGGAAGAGGAGAAGAATGGGCTACTTGAGAAAAGTCAAGCTGAGAAACAAACTGGGATGTATGATCATTCTCCTTACAAGCCAGCTCTCCCCTTTCCTGGAAGGTTTAAGAAGCAGCTTATGGATAAGTACACCACTCTATACGCCAACCAGATGAAGCTTAGAGGTCTTAATATTGGGACAGAGCTGAAAGAAGCTATTGCCAAGACTAAGGTATTGAACATCAAGAAGCTTGGAGATCCTGGATGCTTTAATCCCCTTGTGAACTCAAAGGACAAACTTTCAAGAGCTGTCTTTGTGACCTTGGAGCAAGTATCAACCTTCTCCCATCCTCTACTGCTAAGGCGCCTGGCTACACTCAACTTCAAGAGAGTAATGTGTCTCTAACCATAGCTGATGGCACAGTAAAGGCACCACTTGGAGCTCTTAAAGATGTGCCAATGATGATTGAAGGAGTGATCATCGCAACAGATTTCCTGGTCCTAGATGTTGAAGGGAAGATTAAGAACGCCATCATTCTGGGGAGACCATTTTTAGCTTCAGATGGCCCAGTGTTTGATGCAAAAGAGTGCACAATAAAGCTAAGGTTGACCAAGGAGAAAGTTCTGAAGTTTGACTCCAAAGGGAACAAGCTGGAAGATGAGCAAGCCTTCTCAATGGAGGTTAAGAAGTTGAAGAAAGTTGGGGAGCATTGGCCAGAGTTTGATGGCTATGTTGGTGTAAGTTTTGATGGTTGCTGTCTATCCATGATGTTTGCTAATCCCACTGAAGAGGAGGTCTTCGAAGTGGCTGGTTCTGATGCTGTGAATGAAATCTTATTGGGTCCTATAGAAGAAGGAGTGGGTTTGAGACCATTTGGCTCTAAGAGTGATGAAGTTTGTTACAAGATAAAGCAAGAGGGAAGATCTAAGCCTTTTGCAGTGCTGAATATTGATGGATTCACCAGGAGAGTCAAGGGGAGCAAGATCACACCAAGGAGTTCCAAGACTCCTGCTCCACACCTTAACTAAAGAGCTGAGGAAAGCCAAGCTAAGTGACTCTAAACAAGTACACTTGGGAAGCAATCCCATGGTATCCTTTTATATAGCTTTGCATTTTTATGTTTTTTTATGTTTGTGTGAGTGTTTTTGACTCTAGTAACCAGGTTCAAGCTGAGGAAGAAGGAACCAAGCTTGAAAGAAGGAAGAGGTAGAAGAAGGGCCAATATCGATCAGCATATCGGCCATGCACGTCGATACAGCTCATGTCGAGCATGTATATCGAGCATATCTTGCTCGATACAAGTATGTTAGACTTGTATCGACGTGAATATCAGGATGATCCTGATCGATACACCTGTGAGGATTTTTGTATTGATCAGAGTACTGGTATAAGGCAAACTGATACGCTTTAACAAGCAATGTATCGGGGTACAAACAGATTGATATGCCTCAACTGGTACTGATATCAATCACATGTATCGATGTACCAGGTCGATATGACATCAAGAAGTGCGTATTGAGCACAATATCGACAAAACACACCGATGTGCCTTTACTGCAAGGACGAAAGGAGATTAATCATCCTTTATTAAGGCATATCAGGGTAAATATCGACATCCCACGTCGATACACCTTAAGTGACGAATGAAAACATGCTGTTCAGCATATGTCAAGGTGTATCGATGTGCATATCGACGTGCTAGTCTGATATGGATTTTTTCCAAGTTATACTGAGCTACTAGCTCGATGTTGGACAGCCAAACATGATGATCGGACTACATATCGACATAATGGACGTCAATACAAAAGATGTCAAGCAGTATCAACATGCATACAGGTCGATCTCACGACCTGAACAACCGATATCGACATGCATATCGACCGGACCAAGTCGATATGATCAATATCGATCACAATATCGACTTGGATGGTCGATATTGCGCACGAGGTAAGCTTTCTTCATTCAAAATTTTCCCTGCTTAGTCAAACTAGATCAAGGAGTTCAAATTTGAATCATTTCCCTTCCCAAGCACAAGTGGGACCTCTCTTTAGCACTCTTTGTCCCCTTGCTCTCCACAAAAAGATTTTCCAACCCTTTATATAAACTAACCCCACCCTTCTCTCTTTTTCACTTTCATTTTTCTAATTTTTGACCACCAAATTTCGAATACTTTTGTTTTCTAAGTACTTGAGAGAGTCAAACCACTTCAGGTATTGTCTCTTAGCTTTTAAATGTTTCAAATTTTTTTTATGCACTTAAGAACTTATTCTTGTTTGGTGATTGCTTTCTAGATCAATGTTCAATGCTTCTTATTTATTTTATTTCTTTTGCATGGTGAATAGACTGTTTTGAATTTTGAAGCATTTAAATTAATGAACACTTGCTTGTCAAAATCATCTATTTATCTTTGCATTAGCATTTTAGTACATTTATTTAGTTTCACCATGCTAGGATTCATCATTTTCGATTACTTGCTAAAATTTGTTTAATGAATCCTTTGCATGCATTGCCTATTTAGTTGCTTCACAACTGTTAGAGGTTTGCTTTTCATTAAATAAACTCCTCCTCTTGTGATTTTTAGCAACATTAGGCATTGTGTTTTGTTGCTTCCATGGTTCTCATTTTTATTTTGAGAATATATTTTAGGTACCATGGGAAGAACAACAAGAAGTTGAGCTAACAAAGAGGCTGAGAAGCAAGAGAAAGGCAAGGGAAAAGCCTAAGAAGTTGGGAGTCCAGGCGCCAAATCCCAAGGCAAAAAGAGAGTTGATGTTGGCGCTAGTGAGCAAGTCCCTCAAAAGAAGAAAAGCATCACACCAGCTCAAAGACAGCTGTATGACAAGCTGCAAAAGGTGTATGTGAGGCCAACTAGATACCCCCATGTGCCATCTCTAAAGGCCTTGGGACTCTATGAAGACTGCTCTTCTATGCTTGAGACAATGGAGCTCACAAACCTGGTGGGAACTCCATATTCAGCAAACAAAGACCAAGTCCTTCAATTCTTTGCAAGCTTTGAAGTGACATTCTATGAGCCAGGAGAGGAGACTCCTGAAGAAGATGGTGATGGCTTCATCACTTTCAGATTTTCCAAGAAGAACTATAGGATGTCTTTCTCAGCTATAGAAGATGCCTTTGGATTCTCTTATGGAAGTGCTAGAGGACAGAATCTGGGGTTAGCAAAGAAGAGATGAGCAACCTTTGGGAGCATGTAGCCAAGGGCGCTTTCAAGCCAGGAAGAAGCAAGGCTTCTCTGATCAGAAATCCAACAATCAGATATGTGCACAAGGCGCTGGCGCATACACTCTTTGCTGATTGATCATGGTCTTATGAATGTTTTGGACGGCACCAACCAAGGTGTGGTGCTTAGGGGAGCAGATGGTACAACTGGAATGGTAACCATCTTCATGCATCAGCTTTTGGTCATCAAACATTGGTTAACAACCAATGATGACAAAGCGCCAAAGCTGTATTGTGCTGGATTTATTACACAACTGATGGAAGCTGCAGGAGTTGAGAGTGGACCACCAACAGTCAAGATCACAAACATTGGACCTGCCATACTTGAGGAAAGCAAGGTTCCTTGGTGAACAAGTGGGTGACAAGTTCATCTACAACTTCATCTAACAAGATGGATCAGCTGCCAAGCTTCTTCTCCCCAATGAGCATCTCACATCCTTCTCCAATCCCAACCGTTTTCTCTTTGCCATTCCCCAAGAACACCTTTACCAAGCTGGCGCTTCATCCTCTCACACTTACCAAGGCGCTAACATCCCTCTTCCTCAAGGAGACAACCCCTTTGTGATCTTTGAAGGAGGCCAAATGGAAGAAGGAATTCAGGAAGAAGAAGAATCAGATGCTCCAAGCTACAACAGTGAGGAGTACCACTTCCAGCCCCATGATATCTCACACCAAGGAGGGCCTTTGAAGAAATTCCATGAACACATCAACCTCTTGCAAAGATAGAATAAATGGCAAGACAAAACCATCAAGAAGTTGGTGAAGGGTATGAAGAGCATGAAAGCTCAAATCAAGGACTTAAAGAGGAAGTCTAGTGGAGCCTCTACTTCTGCTCCTCAAGAAGAGTAACAAGCTGAAAGCCAAGGAGTGGCTAGAGCTCCAAGTAGAAGGCACTCCTTTACTGGTTATAAGGAAGTGAGAGCTTGGGTGCCACCAAGGGCATCCTGTCAAGAAGCGCCAAGGCAGAGGAGACAACCAAGGAGAGATAGGCCAATGAGGAGCCACAACATTGACATGGAGGACCTTTCAAGCGCCTCATACACCTCACACACAACCTTCTAAGTTACCAAAAACTCCTCCAATGTATATACCATTGCATTTTTTTTAGTTCTTGTAGTATATTTTGTTGCTTCTCTCTTCTACTCTTTTATTACACAAGAGATTGTGTAATTTAAGTGTGGGGGAGGGATTTGGGGTTTGACTTTGTTTATTCTTTTCTTAGTTTTTCATTTTCATCCATCTTTGAGTCTCATGCATTCATCTAAGTGCATTAAAAAACCAAAAAAACCAAAAAATTTAAAAATTTGCATCTTTTGCAAGCCAAAAAGGAAAGTATGTAGTTGCATTCATTTGTTTAGAATTGAGTCTAGTATTATTCATATAGGTTGCACTGCATTTGCATAGGGCATGATGATGATAATTCCTTATAAAATGCTAAGTGTTTAGAACTGATTTAAATGCCTAAGTGGTTAAATGTCTGATGCATCATAAGAAGTTAGAAACTAAGGCTGAACCATGCTCTTGAATGCTAAATCTGATCCTCTAGTCTCATGCTAAAATCGCTTGCTCTCTGAAAATCATCCCTATTTATTAAACCATTAGTTTGAATTGTCAATTATCATGTTCTTGCATTGAAAAGTGGTTTCATGGATTACCCATATACACATTTGGACTTTATTTCTTCCTTTTTACCTCTCTTGCTAGTCCAGATAGCTGATCCTCATCATTAAGAGACAGTTACCACACCTTAACCTTTCCTTCCTTTCAAACCCAAACACTATCTTTATGTGTGTGAGGCCTATTTTTGAATGAACTAAGCATAGAGTGTTAGGTAGGCACGACAAGGACAGGTTGCTATGTAAATTTAGCTCTTCAATTTGAGTTAGACATAGGTTTAGGATGGTAGTTATAGGTCTGGGCGGATTTGAGTGTTACATTGATCTAAAGGGGAGAGTGAGAGAAGGAAGAAAATGAAGGGGAAAAGGAATGAGAATGGGAAAGCAAGCAAAAACTCAGCATGTGTGGAACCAAATAAGCTCACAAAAGGGTGGCCATTATGAAGATAGAGTCTCAGCAACAACAAAGAAGGCATCAAAGCCTAAATACATCAAAAGGTTGAAGAAATGGAGACTCCCAAATACAAAGAACAGGCGCCCACAACAAAGGAGCACAAAGAAGGCCACAACATGATGAGATCAAAGAAGAAGCTTCCCTGAAAATGGTAGTTAGGATTGGGTCTGACTTGGGGTAAGAGTTTTGGGGTTTAGAACATTCTTAGGTATTGGGTAGATAGTAATTTATCCTTATATGCATAAGTTGTGCTTAACCTTTAGCATTATGCCCAAGTTCATTCCTTTTTGAGAGAAACCCTTACACTTGAACCCACATTTTAATGAAATCATTTTTATCTCATAACCTTAGCCAAATGATTCCACTTGATTTGCTGGAACATGATTCACTTGGTTACAAAGTCTAAATGAATGTTAAAGGGATTGATTGATTTGAGCATTTGAGTAGGCTGAGCTAGAGATCATTTTGAAACTGGAAAGGCATGGCTAGGTTCTTATTAGTATGATTCATTTTGTTTTGCATCCTACACTTAAGCACTTAGGCATCGACTTTACTTCTTTACCTAAGCATTTTTGGATTTGAGTGCCCACCTTCAAACCTTACTTCCTCCTTGTCTTAGTTTGTTTGCTTGAGGACAAACAAAAGGCAAGTGTGGGGGTGTTGATATCTCCATTATTTATACCATTTTCACTTGCATTCATCACTAGTTTTAGTCTTCAAACATGCATATTTTGCTTCTTCTTGTCCCGTTTGCATACATTTAGGAGTTAGTGTAGTTTTAGGAGCTGCATTGAATTTTGCATATATTTGGAGTTTTATTCAGGTACTAGAAGAAGTGTGGAGGTCATGTGGTGCAATGGGTGTGAGCTGGGAATTAAGCAAGGCAAGAGAGAAAGGCGGATGGACCAATATCGATGATGTTATCGACATCATCTGATCGATACAGAGCATATCAATGGGAGTATCGATCACTTCATCATCGATACAGTGAAGGCGTGGTGAGAAGGAAGCATATCGACTAAGGGAGACCTCGATGCAACAGAAGGGAGTCCATATTGAGCAGTGTATCGACGTCCTAGACCGATGCACATGACAAGAAAATACCGAGGTGCCATATCGACTTGCTTGACCGATGAGCCTTAACTAAAGGGCGATTGTATCGACTTCACACCATGGAGAGCCAAACCGATACAACATTGAAGCCTTCTGTATCAACATGCATATCGACCAAGAGACATCGATACAACCCAGAAGAAGAGATGATATCGACATGAATATTGACGTGCATAGTCGATATGGTCTATCCGAGTCAGCTTATTTTCGGTTTAATCTTGGTTTACTAGGGGTTTTATAGTTCCCCTATAAATACTAAAGTCCTAAAATGGTTAGGCTACTTGGATCTTATTATTTTCTTCTGTTCTTGCACTTAAAAACCTTTCCCTTTTCAGCTTTGCTTTGTAAGAACTAGTTTGATTTAGTGAATTTCTGTATTTGTCTTTAATCTATTCTTGTTTATTCTGCTTCCTAATCATGCTTAACCATTATTTCTCTTAGGAATTTGTAGTTTTGACTATGGCTGGTGAGTAGTCTTATTTAGAGTTTGAGATGGGATAGATTAGAGGGGTTTTAGGACTAGATTAGTGATGTTTTAAGCTTAATATGATTGTCTTCTCTCTATTAGATGTGCTTAACACTAGATTAGTTTTGGCCAGATTTGTTTATTATTTTGGCTTTCTCTTACGCATGGTAAGTGTTTGATGAAATGCTGCTTAGAGTCTCTTAGAGGATTTGTATGCTTAGCTTAAGGAATTAGATGTCTAAGCATTTTGACTTTATAGGATTGAAATTCTGTTTTGAATGCTTGCTGATCATGTGTTTGAGTAAAAGGATTTATCTGAAATATGTGCTTAGCAAAGTGATTAATGTCAAGGAATTGAGCTAGTTATAATTGTTAATCCTGTGCCTAGAAGATAGCATTGTTTGAATGGTTTTGAAGCATCACTAGTTAGGTTCTAATCCCCTCTTAATCAATAACCCTCATCTTAGATCCTTACTTTATCTATTTGAATTTCCTGCTTTGCTTAGTTCAGTCTTTAGACTTGTTTAGTTTGTTCAGAACTGCTTTCTTGAATTTGGCTTGACTTAAGTGATTTTCTATATTCTTGGTGTCTTAAGAACTCAGATGGATTGATACCTTACATGCTGCAATGACATGAGTGTGTTAGAATTTTATTAGCTAGTAATATCCAGCTATAACTCTTCATTATAATTTCCATCAGACTGTGCTAAGTTCTCAACCAGCTCCAATCCTTCATCCATATCTTTTGACAAGAAGTTTCCATTTGATGCAGTATCCAAGAGCATTTTGATTTTAGGCAAGGCGCCCCTGTAGAGAGTTGAGAGCAGAGAGGCTTTTGAGAAGCCATGGTGTGGGCACTGCAGTGTGTAGCCGTTGAATCTTTCCCAAGCTTCACCAAAGCTTTCATTGTTCCTATGTGTAAAACCTGAGATTTCATTCCTGATCCTAGCAGTCCTTGAAGTAGAGAAGAACTTTGCTAAAAAGGCTTTCTTTCACTCATCTCAACAAGTGATGCTTCCTTGAGGCAAGTTTTTCTCCCACTGGTGAGCTTTATCCCCAAGAGAGAATGGGAACAACCTTAGTTTGAAGCTATCTTCACTTACCCCATTAGTCTTGGTTAGAGAGCAGAGTCTATCAAAGTTATCCAAGTTATCCAAGTGATCCAAAGGATCTTCAAGTGGTAACCCATGGAACTTGCTTCCCTGAACCATTGAGACCAATCCAGATTTGATCTCAAAGTTATTGTTCTGAACTGCTGGAGGAATGATCCCTGTTGTGTTATTGTAGGCGTTTGGTGCATCACCTGCGCCTATTGGTCTGGCTGCTATTGGAGCTTGAGCTGCTCCTCTAGGGCTTCGCTCTCCTTGCAAGCCCTGAACTCCCTGCTGACCTTGTAGACCTTGAGCACCAGCTGCTCCTTGAGGACCTTGGAACCTCATATCATCCACAGCATGTGGCTCCTGATTGTTCATCCCTAGTCTCTCCAAGTGTTGCTGTCTTTCCTGCTGTCTTCTTGCTCTTTGACCTCTGTCCAACAGATTGATGTTGTCTATGAAGTCCAATAAGTTGCTAGAACCTCTGGATCTTAAGTTCATACACCTGAAAAACAGCAATGAGAGTCAATGTTGATTAGTAACCAAATACAAGTAAAACCTGATCTTAAAGATTCCACTACCAAATACAAGTAAAACCTGATCTTAAAGATTCCACTAACTCTAATGATCCAAATTGTAACCCCAATGGCAACAGCGCCAAATTGATACAAGACTTTTTAGGACTTGATTTAATCACCTAATGCTTGTACTAGTCAGTTGTAGCATAGCATAGGCTTTTATGTCAATCCAAGGGGTTAAGATGAATAGCACTAGAATTGCAAGTAGAAAGCTCTAAGTCAAGTGAATTAAGAGAAGATTTGTTGCTTAGCAACTAAAACTAACAACCTAAGTGATCAAACACTAACCAGCACTTAAAAGAGAACAGTTTTTGCAATGATCAATGATCAATGAACAAAACAGAGCAATAAAACAGAGCACTTAGCAAAATTCAAAATTCATATAAGAGAAAACAAGTGGTTATTGACTTTGGGGAATTCAAAGGCTAACTAAGGTTTTTTCAAACATCACTGATCAAGCAAACAAGCTATCAATGCTGATTCCTAGACATAGAGTTCACAATCAAGCAAGTTAAGTTCAATCTCTTGACAAATAACATTTTGCTAATCATCCTATGAAGAACTAACTCTCATTAGTGCGAGAACAATCAACAAGCATAGATAACCAACTCTATTTAAGTTAAAATACTCCTCAAACAGTCAAATCTCTTGAGCTAAGGCCAGTAAATCTTCTATTAACCAAGATCAGCATTTCATCAAACACTTAGTGGGCATAAAATGAAGCCTAAATCTAGATTTATGTGATCAAGACAAATCTAGTTTAAGAACAAATTAATAGAGAGAAATCAATCATATTAAACACTAACAAACCCTAATCAAGCCTCTAAATTCTCTAAACTACCACATCTAGAAACCCTAAAGAGTTTACTCACTAATCACCATAGTTAACACCAAATCACAAGAGTAAATGATGCTAAACATGATTAAAAGGTAGATTAGAGAAAAAATTAAAAGGCAAATACAAAATTTTGATTAAAATGGTAGATTTTTTCATACAAAGATCAAAAGTAATCAGAAAACTAAGCAAGAACAAAACTTGATAATGAAAAATTCTTAGAATAAGCTATTTATACTAAAAGACAAATGCCCTAGAATAATGGCAAAAGTGTAAATAAAAGCAAGTTCGGGCTGGTCTATAGCGATCTAGTGTGATCGATGGACTTGATCGATGGTGCATTCGTTGCATTCCCATCGATCACTCCATGATCGATACACTTGATCGATGGAGCATCCGATGGTTTCCCATCGATCACTCCTTGATCGATGGGTTTGATCGATAGGCTTCTGCTAACATGTATCTATCATGCCAGATCGATAGGCTTCAGGTCTTGATCGATGGAACACCAGAAATCGCCCTCCTTAGCTCCTTTTGCTCCTTCTCAGCTTTGCTAACTTCTTGAACCATTCCCACACTTCCTCCTTGCTCCATTCAGCTTCTTAGGTACCTTTAAACATCCTTGATGCATAGAAAATGCAAACTACAACCTAAATGCAACCTAAGTATAAAAGGAGAAGAAAATGGGACTAAAGAGAAGGAAAATATGTAAAAGAGAACCAAAACATGAACTAAATGCAAGCCTAAATGATGTAAATGTATGAGATATAAGATATCAACACCCCCACACTTGCCTTTTGCTTGTCCTCAAGCAAACAAACCGAGACAAGGAGGAAGTGAGGTTTGAAGGTGGGCACTCAAATCCAAAAATGCTAAGGTAAAAAAATGAAGTCAATGTCTAAGTGCCTAAGTGTAGGATGCAAAGCACAATCAGTCTTACTAATAAGAACCTAGCCATGCCTTTCCAGTTTCAAAATTATCTCTAGCTCAGCCTAGTCAAATGCTCAAATCAATCAATCCCTTTAACATTCATTTAAACTTTGTAACCAAGTGAATCGTGTTTGTGCAAATCAAGTGAAAACATTTGGTTCTATGGGTAAGGTTATGAGATTAAAATGATCTCATACAAGCAAAGGGTTCATAAACATAAGGGATCACTCAATGAAAATGATTCTATCTTAGGCAAAATGCTAAAGGTAAAAGCACACTTATGCATGCAAATAAAAGACCTCTTCTACCCTTTTACCCAAAGATGAGCCCTAAAAACTTCTAAACCCCAAAGTGAACCTCAAAATCTACCTTTTTTTCCTAAACTCTAACCCTTCTCCTTCTTCATGGTTGGGGAAACTTCTTCTTCTTGCTTGTGTGGTTGACCTTTGTTGTTGGGACTTGCTCCTTTCTTGTTGATTAGGTGCCATTTTTCACCCTTGGTGGATTGCCTTGGGTCTGATTTCTTCTTTTGGTTGACCTTTCAAAGCTTTGCTGATTTTTGACGCCTCCTTATCTCAGACACTTAGAGCTTTTTCTTCCCTTTACTTAACCACAATTTAAACTTTTTTCCTCACACTACCACCCCATACTTCTTCTTCTGCTTAGAAAGATATAAACATGAAGCTCAAACCACTTAACACTACCATTTTATCCCAAACTCCTAACCTAGAATCAAGCTCAAAATGCAAGCTGGTATCTACAAGAGAGCTTTTCCTTGCCAGCCTTATTCCTAACACTCTTTTCCAAGATAAAATTCGAAAATGATGTATGCAAGGCCTCACAACTCTCAAGATAGTGTTTAAGCTTAAAAGGAGGTTTGGTTAAGGGTGTGGATTAACTGTCCCATAAGTATGAGGATCAGCTATTTGAATCAACAAGAGTGGTAATAAGGAAAAAGATGATCCAAATATGTATATGGTAGCCATGAAATCACTTTTCAATGCAGAAACATGATAATTAACAATTCAGATTAATGGTTCTAATAAATAGGGATGATTTTCAAAGAGCAAGAGATTTTAGCATGTGACTAAAGGATCAGATTTAGCATTCAAGAGCATGGTTCAGCCTTAGTTTCTAACTTCTTATGATGCATCAAACATTTAACCACTTAGACATTTAAATCAGTCCTAAACACTTAGCATTTTACAAGGAGTTATCATCATCATGCCCTATGCAAATGCAATGCAACCTATATGAAAAATACTAGACTCAATCCTAAACAAATGAATGCAACTACATGCTTTTCTTTTTGGCTTGCAAAAGATGCAAATTTTTCAAAAGTTTCGTTTTTTGTGTTTTTCTATGCCTTAGATGAATGCATGAGATGCATGTGATACAAGATTTTTGAGTCTCTTTCTCAATCACTCTTTGTACTAGTCATTGTAGTAAGGGTTTTTATCAATCCAAAGGAGTTATGAATATATGTAAATAGAATTGTGAGCAGAAAGCATTAAGTCCGGTGGAATCAAAGTGAGGGTGTTGCTTAGCAACTAAAATTATCAACCTAAGTGATCAAGCACCAAACAGAACTCAAAAGAGACAACTTAGCAATGATCTGAAGCAAAACAGAGCAATAAAATAAAGCATTTAAAGCAAAATTCGAAATTCAAATAAGAGAAAGCAAGTTCCTAGATGTGGTTATTGACTTTGGCGAATTCAAAGGCAAGCCTTAGGCTGTTTCAAACACCATTGATGAAGCAAACAAGCAATCAATGCTAATTCCTAGACATAGAGTTCACAATCAAGCAAGTTAAGTCCAATCTCTTGACAAATAACCCTTTGCTAATCATCCTAACAAGAACTAACACTCATTAGTGCTGGAACAATCAACAAGAATGAATAACCAACTCTATTCAAATCAAAATACTCCTCAAACAGTCAATCTCTTGAGGCAAAGCCAGTAAATCCTCTATTAAACAAGATCAGCATTTCATCAAACACTTGGTGGGCAAAAGATGAAGCCTAAATCTTGATTCATGTGAACAAGACAAATCTAGCTTAAGAACAGATTAATAGAGAGGATCAACCTAATTAAGCACTAAAAAACCCTAATCAAGCCTCTAAATTTCGATTATCTACCACATCTAGAAACCCTAAAAGATCTACTCACTCATCATCATAGAAAACACCAAATCACAATAGTAAATGATGCTAAACATGATTAAGAGGGAGATTAGAGAAGAAATTAAAAGGCAAATACAAAACTTTGATTAAAATGATAGACTTGTTCTTACAAAGACAGGAAAACTAAGCAAGAACAAGATTTTTTGCTAAAAACATTAGATCAAGCCTAGTTATAGTAATTGACAAAAGCCCTAGAATAATGGCAAAGTTGTAAATAAAAGGAAGTTCGGACTAGTCTGCATCGGTCACAAGTGACTAATGGGGATGACCGATCCTCCACTCGCTTGCTTTCCATCGGTCAGCTGGTGACCGATACGGATGACCGATATGCTTCCTCGGACACTCGGCTGGATCCCATCGGTCAGTCTTGGCCGATGCTCTTGGCCAATGGAGGTGTCCTGTCTCTTCTCATCGGTCACAAGTGACCAATGGGGTTCACTCGCTTCTTTGCTGCTTTGCCTCGGCTACCATTGACCGATGTGCTTCATGCCATGACCGATGGAACACCAGAAATCGCCTCCCTTAGCTCCTTTTGCTCCTTCTCAGCTTGGCTAACTCCTTGAACCATTCCCACACTTCCTTCTTGCTCCCAACAGCTTCTTAAGTACCAAAAAACATCCTTAACGCATAGAAAATGCAAACGACAACCTAAATGAAATCTAAGTCTAAAAAGAAAGGAAAATGGGACTAAAGAGAAGGAAAACATGCAAAAGGAGACCAAAACATGAACTAAATGCAAGCTTATATGATTCAAATGTATGAGATATCAGCATGTGACTCAAGGATGGATGAAAATGAAAAACTAAGAAAAGAACAAAAAAAGTCAAACCCTAAATCCCTCCCCCATACTTAAATTACATAATCTCTTGTGTAATAAAAGAGTAGAAGAGAGAAGCAACAAAAATATATTACAAGAACTAAAAAAATGCAATGGTATATACAATGGAGGAGTTTTAGTACCTTAAAAGGTGGTGTGTGAAGTGTAGGAGGCGCCTGAAAGGTCTTCCATGTCAATGTTGTAGCTCCTCATTGGCCTCTCTCTCCCCGGGTGTCTCCTCCTTCTTGGCGCTTCTTGACATGATGCTCTTGGTGGCACCTAAGTTCTCACTTCTTCATAGCCAGCAAAGGAGCGCCTTCTACTAGGAGCTCTAGCCACTCCTTGGCTTTCAGCTTGTTGCTCTTCTTGAGGAGCAGATGTAGAGGCTCCACTATACTTCCTCTTTAAGTCCTTGATTTGAGCTTTCATACTCTTCATGCCTTTCACCAACTTCTTGATGGTTTTGTCTTGCCATTTGTTCCATTTTTGCAAGAGGTTGATGTGAAAATGTTCTTTCTTCAAGGGCCCCCCTTGGTGTGAGACAT
The DNA here is from genome assembly GCA_911865555.2 of Thlaspi arvense. Classification (NCBI taxonomy): domain Eukaryota; kingdom Viridiplantae; phylum Streptophyta; class Magnoliopsida; order Brassicales; family Brassicaceae; genus Thlaspi; species Thlaspi arvense. The sequence continues at coordinate 49,185,063 of OU466857.2, forward strand.
CATGGGGCTGGAAGTGGTACTCCTCACTGTTGTAGCTTAGAGCATCTGATTCTTCTTCTTCCTGAGTGCCTACTTCCATTTGCCCTCCTTCATAAACCATAAGGGGATAGTCTCCTTGAGGAAGAGGGGTGTTGGCGCCTTGGTAGATGTGAGAGGATGAAGTTCCAGCTTGGTAAAGAAGGTTGTGTGGAATGGCAAAGAGAAAGCTGTTGGGGTTGGAGAAGGATGTGAGATGCTCATTGGGGAGAAGAAGCTTGGCAGCTGATCCATCTTCTTGGATGAAGTTGTAGATGAACTTGTCACCCACTTTTTCGCCAATGAATCTTGCTTTCTTTAGTATGGGAGGTCTAAGTATGTGATCTTGATTGTTGCTGGTCCACTCTCAACTCTTGCAGCTTCCATCAGTTGTGAAATAAGGCCAGCACAGTACAGCTTTGGCGCCTTGTCATAATTGGTTGTCAACCAATGTTTGATGACCAGAAGTTGCTGCATGAAGATGGTGACCATCCCAGTTGTACCATCTGCTCCCTTAAGCGCAACTCCTTGATTGGTGTAGTCTAAAAGACTCATGAGACCATGATCGATCAGCTCCCATTCTCCTCCTTCAACAGCTCCACTCTCCTTCCTAGCAAAGAGTGTATGCGCCAGCGCCTTGTGCACATATCTGATTGTTGGATTTCTGATCAGAGAAGCCTTGCTCCTTCCTAGCTTGAAAGCGCCCTTGGCTACATGCTCCCAAAGGCTGCTCATCTCTTCTTTGCTAACCCCCATATTCTGTCCTCTAGCGCTTCCATAAGAGAATCCAAAGGCATCTTCTATTGCTGAGAAAGACATCCTATAGTTCTTCTTGGAAACACTGAAAGTGATGAAGCCATCACCATCCTCTTCAGGAGTCTCCTCTCCTGGCTCATAGAATGTCACTTCAAAGCTTGCAAATAATTGAAGCACTTGGTCATTGTTGGCTTAATATGGAGTTCCCACCAGCTTTGTGAGCTCCATTGTCTCAAGCATAGATGAGCAGTCTTTTTAGATTCCCAAGGCCTTTAGAGATGGCACATGGGGGTATCTAGTTTGCCTCACATGCACCTTTTGAAGCTTGTCATACAGCTGCCTTTGAGCTGGTGTGGTGCCTTTCTTCTTTTGAGGGACATGCTCACTAGCGCCAACCTCAGCTCTCTTTTTGCCTTGAGATTTAGCGCTTGGACTCCCAACTTCTTTGGCCTTTCCCTTGCCTTTCTCTTGCTTCTAAGCCTCTTTGTTTGCCCCACTTCTTGTTGTTCTTCCCAGGGTACCTAAAACATATTCTCAAAAGAAAAATGAGAACCATGGAAGCAACAAAACACAATGCCTAATGTTGCTAGAAATCACAAGAGGAGGATTTTATTTACTGAAAAGCAAACCTCTAACAGTTGCGAAGCAACTAAATAGGCAATGTGATATGCTCAAATTTACCCTTAGAGCTACTCTCTTAAATTAAGAGATCACTGTAGTACTTAGGGATCGAATCCACAAGGACTTAAGGCTATCACTCAACAGATTTTAGATTCAAATAAAGCTAAGCAGTCAATAATAAAATAAAACTAAAATAGCAACGAAAGCAATGAAATCAGAGGCGGATTGTAGGTTCTTAAAATCAATAGAAACAAGACGCAAGGCAATGAAAAATTCGCAGGTTGACATAAATCACAGACTACAGACTGAAAAGAATATTTATTTAAACCGTTCTAGAACTCGAAAACACAAATGTAAAACCAATTGACTTCCGTCGCTGAGATTAACTATGATCAGATTCTAGAATTCTAAATTCCTTTGCAAATTCTAACAACCTAAACATGCATTATAGATCAGGTTCGATATGTTCACAAAATCACTAATCCAAATTCCTTTGCAATTAGTTATTTTGCTCATCTAAGATAGTTCTGGTGATTAACAATATTTCCACATCTATTAATAAACCTAAGATCTGATTTCTAGGTGATCAATCTAAAAATCAGTGTTAAAGCAATCCAGAAGAAGAACCAATTTCTAGCAATTCATTATCAACCTTTGAATAACCTAAAACCTAACTGGCAGATTACTCAGACATAGTAAGTATACACAAATTATGGCTGAATAAAATTGCATTAAGAAATAAAGTAAAAGATGAAGGAGTTCGAAATTCTTCTCTACAGAGTATGGATTTGTCTCTCCAAAAGCTATCAATCTAATCTCTCTCTTAGCCTCTATGATAACAAGATAATTGCCTAACAATGGCTTAGAAAACTTAAATACAAGTCTAAACACGAACTGGGGTAAAAGTGCAAATAATGGGAAACTTCTGGGCCAAGTTACAATTCTTCAACAGAGTTTTTAAAGACTCCTTTCGTGACCACGACCGGTGTCGATCGACACCAAGTGGTGGGTGTCGATCGACACCCTGCTCCATAATGCCCTCCGACTTAGTCCTTTCAGCATCAGCTTCAACATAACTCCAAAAGACTCCAAAATCTACAGTTATGCTCCAAACGTACCTAGACCTGCAAAGACTCTATAGGACTAAAAAATACCAAAAAGACTCTATAAACAAGACTTATATCATGGTAAAAAACCAGCAAAACCATGATATATCAACTCCCCTAGACTTATCTTTTGCTTGCCCTTAAGCAAACATCAGACAGAGCCTCGAGTCGAGGTTTCAAAACACAGAAAAAGTCAGCCAGACATCAGGAACACCACATTGATTGACACTTTCGAACCCACATTCCACAGAGTCAACACAAGATCATATTTCAGTCTAATCGTCACAGGCTTAGCAAATCTTTTCAAATCCAGTTCAAGCTCCTTTAAGAAATCCGAAATCTCTACTGCTAAACTCCTTATTTCTATCTAAGTGATGCCTCATCAAGGTTTTATCATCTCAATCACTTATAGATTCTTTTACCTTCCTAAACAACTGAACAAAGCAATCTCAACATATCTTTCCTATTTTCTCTTCCCTTGATCTTTTCTTTCTGATATACTTTTTTTTTATTTGAAGCTCTTTCTCATTCTTTTACAGTCTAAAATATGGTGCTACTCAATACTTGTGTTCCTTGTGAGGAGACAGGTTCTTGAGTGTGTTCATTACTGTTGTTCCTTGTGAGGAGACATGGTGATGAATGCACCATTCTCTTGACTCAAACTTTTTAAGCTCTATCAGGTAAGATCAAAGAGAAACTGTGTTTTAACATGCTTGTCAGTGTTAGAAGAGAGAATCAAGATCAAAGAGAATCAAGCACCAAGACAAGAAGTTTAAAGTTCATTTAAGTGGAGCTAACAACAAATTTTCCAGATTCTCTAAGAACTTAAGCCTTCATTGCTAGACTGATCTACCTATGACTTTCAACTTAGTAAGACTGGTAATCAACTACTGTGGCAATGGTTCTTATAAGCATCAATGTTTTGTGGTTGGTTCCAAGAAAAGCTGTCAATTTCAAAAATTTTGACTCAATAAAACAGGTTTTGACTCAACTTTGAGACTCTATAAATCAAAACAATGTACACAATGTCAGCAACGCCCTCCCCCAGACTTAAATAGCACTGTCCCCATTGTTATTAAGTAAGGAGTTGGTGAAAATAGGCAATGAAATGGTTTGTACAAAGATGAGAAAGTGGTACCTGTGACTGCGCGTGGTGTCGATCGACACCACATCGTTGGTGTCGATTGACACCCTGTCCGAAAACAGAATGGGATGGCCCAAACACGTGTACTTGTTGCAAGTTAGATTGTTAGCTGAAGTTCTCCCAAGTCAAAACTGTTAGGAACACTCAAGCAAACAATTAAAAGCAACAATAAAATCCATAATCTCATCAGTTCAAACAAGTTTCAAAACATAAGCAAAGCTGACAAACTGACTCATAACAAAAACAGAAAAACAGACTCAATAGAAAATGAAAAATAACAAAGAGAAAAGAAAAAGTAACCAGGATAGCTAGAGGAACTAATCCTCGTCCTCAGTATCAGAGGAATGTGGGCGAACACAACCGCAGTTGGACAGCACTGAGATGGCGTTCCACAGCGCTTGAACACTCTGCACCATGAAACGCTGAAAAGCGGCCTGCTCCATCGGAATGTCTGGAATCGGTGGAAGCTCATGTCGACCAATCGGCTCAGCCAGCGTGAAGGTGCGTGGTGCTCTCTCTCGACGAGATGGACTACCAGCAAGGCCCTCAATAGGTGCATCCTCAGCAGTAGAAGCAGCAGCTTGGGAAGATCCTCCTTTGCGCCTAGTAGCTTGCGCGGATCGTAGCAATGTAGCATCAGGCTGGAAGCTGAGGGAGTCTGTCTGCAGTGTACTGAGAGCAGTCTATGGTAGTGGAATGAGACATCGCTGACCAGTGTGACTGACAAAGCTCCATAGCGGCTCATCTCCCGCGATCCAGTGTGTCCTCCTCAAGTAGTCCATGTCTATGAGGTGGCGCTCAGTCACAACTCTGCAAGTCGAAGTGTCAATGTCGAAATAGCGGAAAATGGGAGTGAGAAGACTGTCAATACTCTCGGGCTTGCCCCGAGCTCCGGTGAACGCCTTGGTCTTCAGCAAAGCCAAGTGATGGGCAAAGATGGCGGCCATGTTGACATCACTGTCAACTGGATAATCCTCTCTCAGCACATCCTCAATGCCGTAGTACAAGAGAGTCAGCTCAGAAACTCTCATCTTCCCGGGCTCAGACTTGCACTAGAGAGTGGTGGAGAAGAGGCAGACAAGGTAGCGCAGCAACGGATGGCTCACATCTGTCTGTGTAGACCTCTTGGAGTCATATATCCCATTCCCGAAATAGGACCAGAAACTTTGCAAGTCAGGAAATGGCATCGGGAGGGAGACGCTCGTACGCGCTGAATCGAACCCGTAGAGGAGACATAGCGTAGTGAAGTGGATCCTGTACCTGATGCCTCTGATGATGAATGTGAGAGTGCCATCATCTGCTCTCCTCACAATGTCATTGGTGTAATACACCCTCGCTGTGGCAATAAACTGGTGCGCTAACTCATGGTATAGATCGTACTGCTTGGTCGCCATGGTACCAAAGCCAATCTTCTGCAGCACCCGCAGAGCCTCCTCCTTGAGTCCGAGCCTGCACAATGTATCTGGGCAGGCGAAGCGTGTAGGCGCAAAGTCCATCTTGGTCCAAGAATTGTAGAACAATGTGTCATAATCGTCCCACTGCTCACTGATGCTCCTAAAAACGCAGTCACGTTTTGTCACCTCCTCGCTGGAGTATCCTCCCAAACTCTCTCCATTGGGATCCTCAACGCTTCTCTCCGAGGCCATGGTGGAAGAGAGGGTATAGCAGGTGCTGGTGCGGGGTTGGAGGATTCTCTAGTCGCAGTGCGTGATCTCTTGTTGGTTCGTGGAATCATCTGCACTCAGAAAACCAAGAACACAAAAATTCCAAAAATCAGGTCAAAAATCGAAAATTTGAAAATTCAAAATCTGGCCTATATCATCAATAGCGAACCTAACCAGCAACTTAGTGATCACTAATCACAAACAATTCCAGTCTAAAACCCTAAATTCGAACATATTATTGCAAAATTAATCACCAATCCGAAAATTTTAAAATTTTGCAAAACAAGCTGTAATAACTAAAGGGCAAGGTCGAATTCCTCCTAAACAACCTAGAGAAGCATGATTCAAGTCCTAAATCAAGCTAAAACAGGTTAAATAGGAAGTTTTAAACATTGGGGCCGAACTAAAAAAGTAGAATTTCGAGTGTCATACCTTGCAGATCGAATGAATGAGTTGGATATTCAGAAAAAGCACAAGATTTCGCCCAAGTTAGGGTTTTGAATCACTCAAATCCGTAAACAAACAAGGAAGTTGTGATTTATGGAAAATTTGGAATGTGTTCGGTTTTGGGAGAGAGATGAGGAAGAAGAAGAAACCCGATGATATAAGGAGACTTACCTGATTAATGAGGGTGTCGATCGACACCGGGTAGGTGGTGTCGATCGACACTGGTCAGTGTCGACCAGGGTGTCGACCGTGGTCGACATGTGCTCGCCTCGACACCCTTCCTATATTTTTTTTTTTTTTTGGTTGACTCTGTAACACGAAACTGTCAGAAAAAATCAAAAATCAAACTAAGTATGTACACTTACCAGTGGGTTGCCTCCCACCAAGCGCTCGTTTAACATCATTAGCTTGACTGCCCTCATGATCAGGCTGCGGGTGCATCTGCCAAAGGTACAATCTGTCATTCGGGAGTCGCGGCTTGCGCCCAATAATGTTTCACCCTTTGCCCATTGACAACAAACTCCCTGCCCTCTGGAGTTGATAATATAACTGCACCATATGGTCTGACTTCCTTGACTGTGAAAGGACCTGACCAACGAGAACGCAATTTTCCAAGGAATAATTGTAAACGTGAGTTATACAAAAGTACCTGGTTATTTGGTTCAAAATGTCTGGCAAGGATCTTCTTGTCGTGGTATGCTTTAGTCCTCTCCTTGTACAGCTTTGAGTTCTCATATGCATGATGTCTGATCTCATCTAACTCATTGAGCTGTATCTGGCGCCTCTCTGCAGCGGATTTCCAGTCAAAGTTCATCTTCTTGACAACCCAATTTGCCTTGTGTTCAAGCTCCACTGGAAAGTGACATGCTTTCCCATAAAGCAAATGGAATGGGGTGGCGCCAAGTGGTGTCTTGAATGCTGTCCTATAGGTCCAAAGTGCATCATCTAACTTGGCTGACCAATCCTTTCTTGTCTTTCCAACTGTCTTCTCCAGGATTTCCTTGATCTGCCTGTTGGAAACTTTAACCTGACCACTTGTCTGAGGGTGATAAGGTGTAGCAACCTTTTGATGAACTCCATACTTCTGCAACAGCTTCTCAAACATGCTATTAATAAAGTGTTTTCCACCATCACTGATCACAATCCGTTGTACTCCAAACCTGGGAAAATGATGGTTTTGAACAGCTTCAGGACCACTGCAGCATCATTGTGTGGACTAGCAATTGCTTCCACCCACTTGGAAACATAATCCACTGCAACCAGTATGTACTTGTTCCCATAGGATGAAGAAAAGGGTCCCATGAAATCGATGCCCCAGCAGTCAAAGACTTCAACTTCAAGTATGAAGTTTTGTGGCATCTCATGTCTTTTACTGATCTTCCCACTCTTTTGGCAGACATCACACTGTGAGATGAATGTATGAGCATCCTTGAACATTGTAGGCCACCAGAAACCTGCTTGTAGAACTTTGGAGACAGTCTTGAAGGTAGCAAAGTGTCCTGCATACTCAGAGCCATCACAATGGAATAGCACATTCTGAACTTCAGCTTCTGCAAGGCATCTTCTGTAGATTCCATCTGAACAGTGCTCGTACAAGTAAGGCTCATCCCAGTGGTATCTCCTAAGTTCTCTCATGAACTTCTTCTTCTCATATCCTTTGAGAGTGTCAGGGACCTCATCTGCAGCTAGGTAGTTAGCTATATCTGCATACCAAGGTCTAAAAGAGGCTACAACTGCGAATATAGGCTGAGAGAAGACATCACACAAGATTTTCGGAAGCAGATTGGCAGTTCGCGACTGGTGACGATCGACACCAAGTCTTTGTCGACTTGGTGACGAGGGCGTTGTCGATCCTGCTCGATATTTTCTCGCATCAAGATTGGTGTCGATCGACACCATGGGATGGGAGTCGATCGATACCCTTCTGCAGTTGAAAAAGCTGTAGCTCTTCCACATCTGAAGGCTGCAACCTTGCCTCAATGAGACATATATTCTCCTCTGGTAGGAAATCATCAATGGGGATGCTGTCTTCAATCCTGATTCTTGAAAGATGATCTGCTACCCCATTTTCAATCTCTTTCTTGTCTCTTATCTCAATGTCAAACTCTTGTAGTAGCAAAATCCATCTCAGCAATCTTGGTTTTGCATCCTTCTTCTGCATCAAGAACTTGAGAGCAGAATGATCAGTATGCACAATTACTTTAGCACCAACCAAGTACTGTCTGAACTTCTCAAATGCAAATACTACAGCCAATAATTTCTTCTCTGTAGTTGCATAATTCTTTTGAGCATCATCCAAGGTTTTGCTTGCATAGTAGATTGCATGAAGCTTCTTCTCCTTTCTCTGACCCAATATAGCGCCCACTTCAAAGTCTGAAGCATCACACATCACCTCAAATGATAGATCCCAATCAGGAGGCTGCACAATGGGGGCGCTCACTAATGCATGCTTGATCTGCTGGAAGGCTGAATGACACTCTTCAGTAAATTCAAACTTCACATCCTTGCAAAGCAGAGCTGTGAGTGGTCTTGCAATCTTACTGAAATCTTTAATGAATCTTCTGTAGAATCCTGCATGTCCTAGAAAGCTTCTTACTGACTTCACACAATCTGGTGGATGCAGGCTTGTCATCACTTTGATTTTGGCTCTGTCTACCTCAATGCCTTCACCAGAAACTCTGTGCCCAAGTACAATCCCATCTCTGACCATAAAGTGGCATTTCTCCCAGTTCAGAACTAGGTGCTTCTCTTCACATCTTGCAAGCACTTGACAGAGGTTGTCAAGGCAGTCTTTGAAAGAGGATCCATACACTGAGAAGTCATCCATGAAGACCTCCATATACTTCTCAATCATATCAGTGAAGATAGAACGCATGCACCTCTGAAATGTCGCAAGAGCATTACAGAGTCCAAATGGCATTCTGCGATATGAAAATGTACCATAAAGACAAGTAAATGTGGTCTTCTCCTTGTCATCTGAGTGAATAGGGATCTGAAAGAAGCCAGAGTAGCCATCCAAGAAACAGTAGTAGGAGTGATTTGCCAACCTCTCCAGCATCTGGTCAATGAAGGGCAATGGGAAGTGGTCTTTCCTTGTAGCAGCGTTGAGCTTCCTGTAGTCAATACACATCTTGTGCCCAGTGATGGTCCTTGTAGGAATCAGCTCATTCTTCTCATTCTTAATCACTGTGACTCCTCCTTTCTTTGGAACCACATGTACTGGACTGACCCAGGTGCTATCTGAAATCGGATAGATGATCCCAACATCTAGAAGTTTCATGATTTCTTTCTTCACTACATACTGCAAGTTCGGATTCAGCCTCCTCTGGTTCTCAATTGACGACTTTGACTCATCCTCAAGGTGTATCCTGTGCATGCACAATTCTGGAGAGATACCTGAAATGTCATCAAGAGAATAGCCAAGAGCTTTGCGAAAAGTGCGCAGCTTGCTTAGCAGTAAAGTGAGCTCTGCATTGTTTAAGGTAGCACTAACTATAACAGGATATGTAGAGTTAGGTCCCAGACTAGCATACCTTAGACCTGCAGGGGGCTGTTTGAGTTCGATTTTGGGAGCTTTTTCTTCACTCCAATCGCCTAGCTTTTCAGCTTTTACAGATGTCCCAACCAGCTCTTGTTGTGCAACCAGCTGCATAACCTGCTCACTTGCATCCATCATCCTGACATAGCCAGCAGCAATGTTGTCTAGATGCTCTGTTGCTTCTGCAGAAACTGTCAATGCCCTCCCCAAAGGGTCTGCAGGATGCATCTCTTGGAAGATCTCTTCTGCAAGACTGGTGAGGGAGTCTGCATAGAATGTGTGGCCATCTATTGTTGGTCTCTGCATCAACTTGTCCATGTCAAAATGCATCACCAAATCGCCCACATTCAAAGCAATGCTCCCTTTTCTGACATCAATAATGGCGCCTGCAGTAGCCAGAAATGGCCTTTCCAAAATTAAGGGATCCTTTGGTTCTTCACCATAGGCTAGAACCACAAAGTGTGTGGGAATCATACAATCTCCCACTTTGACTGACACATCCTCTAGAATGCCTTCAGGAATCCTTACAGACCTATCTGCTAAGATAAGAGATATTCTGGTTGGCTGGAAGTCAGTCATGCCCAAACTGACAGCAATTGAATGAGGCATCAGGTTGACACTTGACCCCAAATCACATAATGACCTTTCAAACCTTTCAGAAAAGACTGTGCAATATAGAACAAAGCTCCCAGGATCAGTCAGCTTCTCTGGTATCTTGTTCTGAATCACTGCACTCACTTGCTCTGAAATCAGCATTGTCCCTTGCTCCAGTCCCAGATTTTTAGTCATATCCTTTTCACATTCCTCTTTATCACAGGAGTAGTCCTTATAGCATCTATCAAAGGAATCTCCACCACAAGCTTATCCATGATAGCTTTGATCCTAGCATCCTCCAGTTCTTGTTTAGTCTTCCTCTGGTTCCTTGGATAAGGTACTTTTGGCTTATAGACCCTTTCTTTCTGCACTTTCTGGAGTCTGAAAATTTGCAGCTTGCTTCTGTGGTGGGCGTCGATCGACACCAGGGGGTGGGTGTCGATCGACACTAGCTTCTAGAAGTGGTGTCGATCGAGTGTGGAGCTGCTTACCGACCTCGGTCGATATCTGTTCGCCTCGAGTTGAAGAACGTCGAATTTCTTCTGGTGTCGATCGACACTGAGGGGTGGGTGTCGATCGACACCCTTCAAAATTTTCGAAATCCTCATCTTCAAACCCCTGCAGTTGCTCAAAATCCTCTGTACTCAGGCCCTTTTTCTGCACTGGTTGCAGGTTCTTTCCACTCCTCAGCGTGTTGACATTAACAGAGTGTCTTGGGTTGGTGTCTGTCCTTCCTGGAAGGAATCCATCTTGCCTTTTCATAGCCCCAGCAGTTTGAGCCACTTGAGTATCCAAAGTCTTAACATGAGTGTTCAGAACTTCAATTTTCCCATTTAAATCTTGATACAGGGCGTCAATCTTGCCATTGAAGTCAACTGTAATCTTCTGCTGACCTTCCAGCAACTGCTCAAGCATGGCTTCCATCTTGCTTGAAGCTGTTGGTGCTGGTGCATGCTGATAAGATGAGGAACCATAATTCCTGTTGAAGTTGTTGTTCTGGTAAGGCTTCTGGTACTCAGACTTCTGAAACTGAGGCTTGGGAGTGTAACCAGAAGAACTCTGGTTTCATGTAAAGTTGCTCCTCTGCATATTCCCACTGAATCCTCTGTTTTCCTGCTGATTGTTGTACTTCTGACCCTGAAAACCAGCTCCATTGATGTAGTTGACATCTTCTTCTTCAAACTCCTCAGCTGGCTCAAATGTCTCAACCTCAGCAGCAAACTGAACAGACTTCTTACCAATCAAAAGGTTATAAACAGAATCCAGTTTAGCCTTCATCTCAGCAGCAAACTGATTGCTTGCTCCACTGCCAGCGTTTTTCTGTCTCTCAAAATCAGCATTCTTAGTGCTGTTGCTGGAGGCTAGGTTCTCTATCAGCTTGATGGTGTCAGCTGGGACTCTAGTGTTGAAGTTCCCATTGCTTGCTGCATCCAGAGTCATCTGGTACTTCCAATCAACACCTCTAAAGCAGATACCCAGCAGGTGAACTTCATTGAACCCATGGTGTGAGAAATCCCTTTTCTACAGCTTGAATCTCACCCATGCTGCTTTGAATGCTTCTGTTGGACCTTGGGAGAATGTGGCGATATTTCTCCTAAACTATTCTGACCTTGCATCATCATAGAAGTTGTTGAGGAAAGCAGATTTGGTATCCTCCCATGTAGTCAAAGAACCAGGTTCCAACTGTTTAAGCCAATTTGCTGCATCTCCTTCCAATGAATGAGGGAAGAGCTTGCAGAATAGGAAATCATTGGTGACTCCATTGGCTTTAACACTTGTAGCCAGGTCTTCAAACTTCTCTATATGGTCCATTGGGTGTTCATGTGGAAGCCCATGGAAAGGATGCTGACCTACAAGCTGATAGTAACTGGGTTTCAGCTCAAAGTCATTCTTTTGAAAAGCAGGTGGGCGGATTGCAGATCTATTTGCATAGAACTGATCAGGCCTGTTGTAATCTCCTAGAGTCCTCTGTGGATGACGCCCAGCAGCCTCTCCAGCAGCTTGCTGTTGTATATTCTGCTCCTCAATCACAACGCCATTGTCATCTATCCTCTGCCCATCATCATGTCTTCTGCTCCCTTCTCTGTCAACTAAATGGCCCTCAGCATCTGTCCTCAGAACAAGTGGTCCAACCATTTTAGTCTGCTTTTTGGCTTTACTGATGGTTCTCTCTAGCTTAGCGAGTTCATCGATACCTAAAGTCAGAAGTTCTTTGTCTTTGTTGCTCCTGGTACTGCGATTATGCATGCACCTGAAACAGACAACAGAGAAGTGAAGAAAGTTCGTGAACAGAAAATAAAATCTTAGTCAAAATTCTAAAACTAAAAATCTGAAAGTAATATCTAAGTCCCCGACAACGGCGCCAAAATTTGATATGCTCAAATTTACCCTTAGAGCTACTCTCTCAAATTAAGAGATCACTGTAGTACTTAGGGATCGAATCCACAAGGACATAAGGCTATCACTCAACAGATTTTAGATTCAAATAAAGCTAAGCAGTCAATAATAAAATAAAACTAAAATAGCAATGAAAGCAATAAAATAAGGGGCGGATCGTAGGTTCTTAAAATCAATAGAAACAAGACGCTAGGCAATGGAAAATTCGCAGGTTGACATAAATCGCAGACTACGGACTGAAAGTAATATTTATTTAAACCATTCTAGAACTAGAAAATACAAATGTAAAACCAATAGACTTCCGTCGCTGAGATTAACTATGATCAGATTCTAGAATTCCAAATTCCTTTGCAAATTCTAACAACCTCAATATGCATTATAGATCAGGTTCGATATGTTCACAAAATCACTAATCCAAATTCCTTTACAATTAGTTATTTTGCTCATCTAAGATAGTTCTGGTGATTAACAATGTTTTCACATCTATTAAACAACATAAGATCTGATTTCTAGGTAATCAATCTTAAAATCAGTGTTAAAGCAATTCAGATGAAGAACCAATTGATTTATCCTTCCAGTTTTGTAGTTCTAACAATCCATTATCAACCTTTGAATAACCCAAAACCTAACTAGTAGATTATTCAGACATAGTAAGTGATACACAAATTATGGCTGAATAAAATTGCATTAAGAAATAGAGTAAAAGATGAAGGGGTTCGAAATTCTTCTCTACAGAGTATGGATTTGTCTCCCCAAAAGCTCTCAATCTAATCTCTCTCTTAGCCTCTATGATAACAAGATAATCGCCTAACAATGGCTTAGAAAACTTAAATACAAGTCTAAACATGAACTGGGGCAAAAGTGCAAATAGTGGGAAACTTCTGGGCTAAGTTGCAATTCTTCAACAGGGTTTTTAAAGACTCCTTTCGTGACCACGACCGGTGTCAATCGACACCAAGTGGTGGGTGTCGATCGACACCCTTCTCCATAATGCCCTCCGACTTGGTCCTTTCAGCATCAGCTTCAACATAACTCCAAAAGGCTCCAAAATCCACAATTATGCTCCAAACGTACCTAGACCTGCAAAGACTCTATAGGACTCGAAAAATACCAAAAAGACTCTATAAATACGACTTATATCATGGTAAAAAACCAGCAAAAACCATGATATCTCACAATGCATGCAAATGATTCATTAAAAATATTTTAGCAAGTAATCGAAAATGATGAATCCTAGCATGGTGAAACTAAACAAATGTACTAAAATGCTAATGCAAAAATAAATAGATGATTTTGGCAAGGAAGTGTTCATTAATTTAAATGCTTCAAAATTCAAAACAGTCTATTCACCATGCAAAAGAAATAAAACAAATAAGAAGCATTGAACATTGTTCTAGAAAGCAATCACCAAACAAGAATAAGTTCTTAAGTGCATAAAACAAAATTTGAAACATTTAAAAGCTAAGAGACAATACCTTAAGTGGTTTGACGCTCTCAAGTACTTAGAAAACAAAAGTATTTGAAATTTAGTGGTTGAAAACTAGAAAAATGAAAGTGAGAAAGAGAGAAAAGTGGGGTTAGTTTATATAGAGGGTTGGAGAATCTTTTGGTGGGGAGCAAGGGGCAAAAAAGTGCTAAAGAGAGGTCCCACTTGGGCTTGGGAAGGGAAATGATTCAAATTTGAACTCCTTGATCTAGTTTGACGAAGCAGGGAAAATTTTGAATTGAAGAAAGCTTACCACGTGCGCAATATCGACCACCCAAGTCGATATTGTGATCGATATTGATCATGTGTCGATATCGGTTGTTCGGGTCGTGATATCGACCTGCATGCATGTCGATACTGCTTGATATCTTTTGTATCGACGTCCATTATGTCGATATGTAGTCCGATCATCATGTTTAGCTGTCCAACATCGAGCTAGTAGCTCGGTATAACTTGGAAAAAATCCATATCGGACTAGCATATCGATATGCACATCGATACACCTTGACATATGCTGAACAGCATGTTTTCATTCGTCACTTAAGGAGTATCGATGTGGGATGTCAATATTTACCCCGATTATTTACCCCGATATGCCTTAATAAAGGACGATTAATCGCCTTTCGTCCTCACAATAAAGGCACATCAGTGTGTTATGTCGATACTGTGCTCAATACGCACTTCTTGATGTCATATCGACCTGGTACATCGATACATGTGATTGATATCAATACCAGTTGAGGCATATCAATCTGTTTGTACCCCGATACATTGCTTGTTAAAGAGTATCAGTTTGCCTTATACCAGTACTCTGATCAATACAAAAATCCTCACAGGTGTATCGATCAGGATCATCCTGATATTCACGTCGATACAAGTCTAACATACTTGTATCGAGCAAGATATGCTCGATATACATGCACGACATGAGCCGTATCGACGTGCATGGCCGATATGCTGGTCGATATTGGTCCTTCTTCTACCTCTTCCTTCTCCCAAGCTAGGTTCCTTCTTCCTCAGCTTGAAACTGGTTACTAGAGACACTAAAAACACCCACACAAACATAAAAAACATAAAAATGCAAAGCTAAATACAAGGATACCATGGGATTGCCTCCCAAGTGCGCTTGTTTAGAGTCACTTAGCTTGACTTTCCTCAGCTTCTTAGTTGAGGTGTGGAGCAGGAGACTTGGAACTCCTTGGTGTTGCCTTGCTTCCTTTGACCTTTTTGGTGACCCCATCAATCTTCAACACAGAAAAGGGCTTTGGCTTGCCTCCCTCCTTTAACTTGTAGTGGATCTCACCATACCTAGAGAAAAAGGGCTTCAAGACAACCCCATCTTCTTTGTTACCCAGCAAAATTTCATTCACACAATCGGAAACAGCCACTTTGAGGACCTCCTCTTCAGTGGTATCATCAAACATCTTGGACAGACAGCAACCATCAAAACTTGCACCCACATAGCCATCAAACTCTGGCTAATGCTGGCAAACTTTCTTCAATTTCTTAACCTCCATTGAGAAGGCCTGCTCATCTTCCAGCTTGTTCCCTTTGGAGTCAAACTTCAGCACTTTCTCCTTGGTTAGTCTAAGCTCAATTGTGCACTCCTTTGGATCAAACAGTTCTCCAGCTGAAGCTATGAATGGTTTTCCTAGAATGATGGCATTCTTGATGTTTCCTTCAACATATAGAACCAGGAAATCTGTTGGGATGACCACTCCTTCAATCATCATTGGCACATCTTTAAGAGCTCAAAGTGGGGCCTTTACTGTGCCATCAGCTATGGTTAGGGACACATTACTCTCCTGAAGTTTAGTGTAGCCAAGCGCTTTAGCAATAGAGGATGGGAGAAGGTTGATACTTGCCCAAGGTCACAAAGACAGCTCTTGAAATTTTGTCTTTTGAGTTCACAAGGCAAAGTAAAGCATCCAGGATCTCCAAGCTTTTTGATATTCAATACCTCAAGTCTTGGCAATGGCTTCTTTAAGATCTGTCCCAACATCAAGACCTCTAAGCTTCATCTGGTTTGCATAGAGACTGGTATACTTATCCATAAGCTGCTTTTTAAACCTTCCAGGAAAGGGAAGAGCTGGCTTGTAAGGAGAATGATCATAGATACCAGTTTGTTTCTCAGCTTGACCCTCCTCAAGTAGCCTATTCTTCTCCTCTTCCTTAGTGGTTGCTACTTCAAGAGACTTTTCCTTTGCAACTTCATGGTTGGCGTCAGCTGCTACGGCAACGGCGTCAAATTGATACAAAGATTTTTGGTCTCTTTCTCAATCATCAAGCTTGTATTAATCAGGTGTAGTATAGCATAGGTTTTATCAATCCAATGGGGTTAAATATATTCAAAGATGAGAGTGTTTAATCTACTAAACTAAGCAGCACAAACTTAAAACAGGAAGTTCATACAGAGTAAAATAAGGATCTAAGATGGGGGTTATTGATTGAGAAGGGATTAGAACCTAACTAGTGATGCTTCAAAACCATTCAAACAATGCTATCTTCTAGGCATAGGATTAACAACTATAACTAGCTCAATTCCTTGAC
This sequence comes from Thlaspi arvense, assembly GCA_911865555.2. Classification (NCBI taxonomy): domain Eukaryota; kingdom Viridiplantae; phylum Streptophyta; class Magnoliopsida; order Brassicales; family Brassicaceae; genus Thlaspi; species Thlaspi arvense. The sequence continues at coordinate 49,201,381 of OU466857.2, forward strand.
ACTAATCACTTTGCCAAACACACACTTCAGATAAATCCCTGTACTCAGACACATGATCAGCAAGCATTCAAAACAGAATTCCAATCCTATATAGCCAAAATGCACCTTAGACATCTAATTCTTTTGGATAAGCATACAAATCCTTTAAGAGGCTCACAGAAGCATTTCATCAAACACTTATCAGACATAAGAGAAAGCCAAGATACTAAACAAGCCTGGCCAAGACTAATCTAGTGTTAAGCACATCTAATAGAGAGAAGACAATCATATTAAGCACAAGACATCACTAATCTAGTCCTAAAACCCCTATAATCTATCCCATCTCAAACCCTAAACAAGACTACTCACTAGCCATAATTAAAACCACAAGTTCTAAAGATAAACAATGGTTAAACATGATTAGAAAGCAGAATAAGCAATAGTATATTAAAGGCAAATACATAAATTCACTAAATCAAACTAGTTCTTACAAAGCAAAGCTGAAAAATGAAAGATTTTAAGTGCAAGAACAGAAGGAAATTAATAAGATCTAAGTTGCCTAGCTATTTTAGGACTTTAGTATTTATAGTGGAACTAGAAAACCCCTAGTAAACCAAGTTTAAACCGAAAATAGGCTGACTCGGACAGACTATATCGATGTTGCACATCGATATTCATGTCGATATCATCTCTTTTTCTGGGTGTATCGATGTCCTTTGGTCGATATGCTGGTCGATACAGAAAGCTTCAATGTTGTATCGGTTTGGCTCTCCATGGTGTGAAGTCGATACAACCTCCTTTTAGTTAAGGCTCATCGGGCAAACAAGCTGATACAGCACCTCGATATTGTCCTGTCATGTGTATCGGTTTGGGGACGTCGATATACTTCTCGGTATGAACTCCCTCCCGTTGCATCGAGGTCTCTAAGTCGATATGCTTCCTTCACACCATGCCTTCGCTGTATCGATGCTGTTGTGATCGATACTCCCATCGATATGCTCTTGTATCGATCAGTTGATGTCGATATCATCATCGATATTGGCCTATCCGCCTTTGTCCCTTGTCTTGCTTCATTCACAGCTCACATCCACTGCACCACATGGCCTCCACACTCCTTCTAGTACCTAAATAAAACTCCATATGTATGCAAAATGCAATGCATCACCTAAAATTACACTAACTCCTAAATGCATGCAAAAGGGACAAGAAGAAGCAAAATATGCATGTTTAAAGACTAAAACTAGTGATGAATACAAGCTAAAATTGTATAAATAAAGGAGATATCAAGTTGGTGAATGGATGGATATATGGATAAGCCTTAGAACTGAGAAGCAATGGACTTCAAAGTACAAAGAAATGATGGATCAAAAGGTCACACAGAAGATGCGGAATGATTTATGACTTACCCCAACTTAAGTTTATAAGATATGACCCACTAAGACAAACTCAAGGTCGATTGAATGGATATGACACACCAAACAATCTCTTAACTCCTTGGATATGACACACCAAGGTAAGCTAAGTTTTGATCAATGGATATTACACAACAAGGATCGGAAATGCTCAAGAAGAACAAAAGCGAATCACTCTCAAATATTTGAAAGAAAAATGTGTTATTTTATTAGAATGATCTGAATGAGTTTAAATAGAAAAGAACCGTGAGTAGACAAAGAGCCAAACTCATGGTCAAAGCATAAAATAACAAAGAAAATAAATAATACTAAGTTTGAATGATTTTTGAACTACGTAAGTGACCCTTGAACTGATTTGGTGCATGCCTCTTCAACGAGTCCTTCCTTTGCACGAATTGGTCTTGCTTAAGTGAATGGACTTATTGAATTTGTGATCCATTTGCCTCATTAAAACCCTTCCTGGAAAATCCATTGGACAAAACCAAGGATAAGGGAAAAGAGTACAAATGATCACAAACCTATTAGTAATCTTCTTGGACTTAGAATTAACACTGAAGTGTTGTTGGGCAAATTTTCTCCAAATGAGTCTAAGTGATCTTGAGGTGTGAACATTTGATTAAGTAAGCCTTCAATTCCTTGCATAAACTTCCTATCTCTTGCACAAATCATAGGTCCAACTGGTACACCTAAGTCTTCCTCGGCTTGAAGCTCTGGTTCTAGCCCGACTACAAGTTCATTCTCTTTAGTGCTATCCATGATTGCATCATCCGCCCTTTCTTGAAAGGATTTGACCTCAAATCTGAACATCAGCCACAAAATGAACCAAGCCAGAAATGTTAAAGCTTGAGCTAACATTGTAATTACGTTGAAGATCGAGTTTGTAAGCATTGGTACTGATCCACTTGACTATCTTGAATGGACCATCAACTCTTGGTATGAGTTTTGACTTTCTTTCTGATGGAAACCTTTCTTTCATTAAGTGAATTTACACAAGATCTCCAACATCAAACACAACCTTGCGTCTGCCTTTGTTTACTTTCATTTGATACCGCTTAGTCTGTTCTTCAATGTTCTTCCTAGCTTTCTCATGTATCTGCTTGAAAAGATCAGCTTTCTTTTTTTCCATCCATACTAGTTCTTTCACTCAAAAGCAATGGGGTTAGACCCAAAGGAGATAAAGGATTAAAGCAATAAACAATTTAGAATGGAGAAAGCTTAGTAGCAGAATGAACATAATGATTATAAGCAAACTCAACATGTGGTAAACATTCCTCCCAAGTTCTCAAGTTCTTTCTGATCAATGCACACAATAATGTGGACAAGGTTCTATTTACTACTTTAGTTTGACCATCAGTTTGAGGATGACAAGTAGTGAGAATAACAAGCTAGTTCCAAGTTTAGACCAAAGCGTTTTCCAAAAGTAATTCAGAAACTTTGTATCTCTAGCAAAAACAATAGTCCTAGGCATACTATGCAATGGAACTATCTCTTTGAAGAATAAATCAGCTGCATGAGATGCACCATCAGTATTATAACAAGGTATGGAATCTGCCATCTTAGAGAACCTATCAACAATCACACAGATATAATCTTTTCCAGTCCTAGTTTTAGGTAAACCAAGCACAAAGTCCATAGAAATATCATTCCAAGGTTGAGAAGCAATGGGTAAAGGAGTATACAAATCGTTTGGCTGGACTTATGATTAAGCTTTTTTGCAAGTAACGCATCTTCCACAAATCCTCTCCACGTCTCTCTTCATGTGTGGCTAGTGAAAGTGGTCTATCATAACCTGAAATCTTGGCAACTCCAAAATGCCCCATTAAACCTCCTCCATGGGTTTCTCTGGCTAACAAATCTGGAATGGAACAGTTAGGCACACACAAGCGATGATCATAGAATAAGAATCCCTTATGCCTATAATACTTTCCAAACGCACACTTCTTTAAACTCTGTATCTATCTCATAAATTTCCTTAAGCTGTTCAAAACCTAACAACTTAGCATCAAGAGTAGAGATAAGTACATACCTTCGTGATAATGCATCAGCAACAATATTTTCCTTACCTTGCTTGGACTTGATAACATAAGGAAATGTTTCAATGAATTCAGCCCAACAAGCATGCCTCTTGTTGAGATTCTCTTGTCATTTCAAGTGCTTGAGTGACTCATGATCAGTGTGAATCACGAACTATTTAGGCCAGAAGTAGTGCTGCCATGTTTGCAAAGCTCGGACCAAGGCATAAAGCTACTTGTCATATGTTGGGTAGTTTAGAGTATCTCCTCTAACTTTCTCACTAAAGTAGGCAATAAGCTTCTTCTCTTGCATCAACACAGCTCCAATTCCTACACCAGAAGCATCACACTCAATCTCAAAAGTCTTAAGAAAGTTAGGTAAAGATAAGAGTGGTGCATTTCTTAGATCCCCTTCCAAGGTTTGGAAGGCGTTTTCTTGAGCTTCTCCCCATTTAAATCCAACATCCTTCTTGATTACTTCAGTAAGAGGTGCATCAAGGGTGCTAAAGTCTCTCACAAAGCGTCTAAAGAATCCTGAAAGTCCATGGAAGCTTCTGACTTCTCCAACCATCTTTGGACTTGTCCATTCTTGGATTGCTTTAACCTTTTCCTCATCAACCTTAATACCATTTGCACTTACAACAAAGCATGAAAAGACAAGGTTATCTGTACAAAAAGTGCATTTCTTAAGATTGGCAAACAGTTGCTCGTGTCTAAGAACACTTAGAACCTTTTTCAGATGTTCAACATGCTCATTAAGACTCTTGCTATAGACTAAGATATCATCAAAGTGAACTACAAGAAAGACTCCAATAAAAACTCTCAGAACATGATTCATCAACCTCATGAAAGTACTAGGTGCATTTGTCAAACCAAAAGGCATAACTAACCACTCATACAAACCATGCTTAGATTTGAAGCCAGTTTCCATTCATCACCCTCTTTCATGCGAATTTGGTGATAACCACTTTTAAGATCAATCTTAGAAAAGATGCAAGAACCATGTAGTTCATCAAGCATGTCATCTAATCTAGGAATAGGATGGCGATACTTTACCATGATGTTGTTGATGGCTCTGCAATCAATACACATGCGCCAGTTTCCATCTTCTTTTACACAAGCAACACTGGTACCGCGCATGGGCTCATACTCTCTCAGATATGCCCTTTCTTCATGAGTTCACTGACTTTCCTTTGAAGCTCATTTGTTTCCACAGGATTGGTCCTATAAGCTGGACGGTTTGGCAGTGAATCTCCTGGTACAAAGTCGATCTGATGTTCAATCCCTCTGATTGGTGGTAATCCTTTCGGAGTGTCTTCCGGTTAACACATCTCCAAAGTCCTGCAAAAGAGAAAGAATACTACTCAGGAGCAACGGTTCAGGGTTACTAAGATTTAGAGCTTCTTACAAGAGTACAATCACATCTTGATTAGAAAACAAAGCTCTCTTAACCTCACTAGTCCTCACATAAAAGTTTTGGTGTTTCTTCACGGGTATACTCTCACAGGCTTTTGACTTGGCTTTTCTCAAACTCTCACTCTTTTTTGGTGTAAAGTGTTTGGGGGTTCACTTGGAGTGTTTGTTTCTTCTTTCTTGCTCAAGTATTTCTGATCCTGATAAATCTCTAAAAGCGTCGTAGGTATAAGAGTAATCTTTTTACCTTTGATCTCAAATGAGTGCAGATTAGTATACCATTATTGGGCCTTAGAATATGGCCTGAATCCATGGGTAACACATCGCATAGCACTTAATCCTCATACTTGCCTATGGTCATGGGAACCAATACTTGGCTGCTCACTTTCATTTCCCCCACTAGCATTCAGCCATTGCAACTTGTATGGCTTAGGATGCTTCCTTGTTTTCAAGCCTAACTTCTTGACAATTGTTTCACTTGCTACATTAGTACAACTACCTCCATCAATGATGACGCTGCATAATTTTCCTTGAACGTGACACCTTGTATGAAACAAGTTCTCCCAATGCTCATGCTGATCCGGTTTTGATTGTACATTAAATGATCTCCTTGCAACCAATAGATCTCCTTTTGCCAGATTAGTTTCATGCTCTTCTTCTGATGATAAAGAATCAGAAACCACTTATGCTTCCTCTTCTGACTCTATATCTTCATTCTCCAGAAGAATCTTTACTTTCTTGTTTGAGCATTCATTTGCATAGTGTCCTATTCCATGGCATCTGACGCACTTGACATCTCGAGTTCTAGTAGTAGAAGCCTCTAAATTTTCTCTAGCAACCTTTTAGCAACAAACGGTTTAGGTTCTACCTTAGGATATGTCTTCGGTTTCTCCTCTCTGTTATAACTTGTCCTTGTATTAGTTGCTCTATAAGATAGACTAGAAAGACCCTTTCTTTTGAGTTGCTGCTCCAATAGAATCGCCTTGTGTAGCATTTCTTCAATCTCCACATAATGCTGCATCTCGAGCTTGTCTTGTACCTCACAGTTCAAACCGTTCATGAATCTAGCCATTGTAGCTTCTCTATCCTCTGTAACATGAGCCCTGATCATAAGAGTCTCCAACTCTTGGTAATAGTCTTCTACACTGCGGCTGCCTTGAGTAAGTCAACTTAGTTTCTAATGAAGCTCACAGTGATAATGACTAGGAACAAATCTCTTCCTCAAAATAGCTTTCATATCAGCCCAAGTCTCTACTGGACGTTCTCCATTTCTTCTCCTTGAAGTAACTAAGTGACCCCACCAGTTTAGTGCATAATCATAGAACTCAGTAGCAGCCACTCTAACCTTGTTGATCTCTGAATAATGGTTGCAATAGAAAACGAGCTCTACTTTCTTCTCCCACTCCACGTAGATATCTGGATAATTATTTTCATGAAAAGATAGAGTTTTAAGTTTAAGATCTCCAAGATTGTTATCAAGTTGACATCTGCCTTCTCTCTCACGTCTAGGTCTCCTTCTGCTTCCTTGAAAAGAGTCTCCATCACGGCTGTAGAAGTCATCGTCAAGATTAATCCTTGCTGGTCTTCTTAGTTCTTCATCTCTTTTGACATAATTTTGAGGTTGCCTCTGTATAGCCTCGGCTCTAACTTCTTAAGTCGTTCATAGACTCCATTCATTTCAACCCTCAACATCTGTTGTATTTTTCCAATCATTGCTTGCATCTGAAGATTTGGGACTGCTGGTTCTCCTTCTCGGTTTTCTCCATCTTGAGACATTTTCTTTCCTGCAAAACTCAACAAACAAGTTAGTAGCAAAGTTCTCACAAGTGTTTCTCTCAAAGGTGTTTCACTCAAAATATTTTCCCTCGCTTACTTTCAAGAGTTCTAATAGAACAAATTCAATACAACTCAAAAGGTCTTATAATGATTTTTCTTTGCTTTCTTTGTTTTTTTTTTAAATTATGTAAAATTGAAACAAGAAAATAGAAGATGAACAGATAGAAAATAAGATGAAAATATAGAAAGAAAAGAAGATGAAAAGTTTAGAAGGTGATTAATTTAGAAGGTGAAGAGATGAGAAGATGATACCAAATTTAAGAGTGTGCTCTGATACCAAATGATACGATCCTCCCAGGGAAGTCGTTGATACAAGAGTTTTTATGTCTTGTGACTCAGTTCCTCAAGTCTAAAATCATGTCATCATAGCACAAGAGGTTATCAATCCTTCATGAGGATAGTGTAGAGAAGATAGAGAAGTTTGTTTAGCTAAGCCTAGAAGGGGGTTTTAAAAGGGCTTACACTCAACAATGAAGTAAGTGCAAACAAGTGATTAAGCATGTAAACTAAGAACAACTCTAAAGCAAGAAACTTTAAACTAAACAAGAGAAAATGTCGAACAAGCAAAACAGAGCAATGGAGATGTCTTAAACAATAAAACGCAATGGTCTCAAGATGGGGGAAAAGAGTACCAGGGTGACTCTTTCAATGACCAATGGTGCTCTAATAACAATACAATGCTAATCCTTAGGCATAGAACATCAAGACAAGACTAATCCAATCCCTTGGCTATAATCCCTTTACTAATCACACTCCTAACCCATGGTCAATGGTGGAAACATAATCGGCAAGCATTCAGATTCAGTTCTACAAAGCCAATAAGCACCTTAGACAACTAATCCCTTTGGCTAAGTATGCAAATCACTTATTCATCTCATTCAGGAATTTCAACAAACACTTGCAATGCATCAAAAATCCTATGAACATGAATACCTCTCCCAAGGCCAATCAAGCATTAAGAACATCAAACAAGTAAGGAAACAAAAGAATTAAGCACAAGATACCATTAATCAATCATCTTATCATCCTAATTACCCCATCTCAAAACCCAAGAAAACTACTCACTAACCATGCTTAGAACCATAAGACTATGGCTAAACATGATTAGAGGATGACAAACAAATTAAGACAAGTACAAAACTTTATTAAAAAATGATCCAAGATCAACTTGTTCTTCAAAGACATAGAAAAGAGAGAGAGTTTTTTGCTTAGGAAAATAAAACTTGGTCCAGAAAGAGGTGTTTAGGCTCAGCCTATTTATTAGAGAGGGTCAAAATTAACTTAGTCAACCAAAACAGAACTTAGTCAACAAAATAGTCAACCATCGGATTATCCACACCGTGCAGGGTAGAAATGGACCAGATCGGTGTGTGTGCTCGGTGCGTTCTGAAATTCTGTGCAGGATACATCAGATCGATGCGTTCTCCGATTGGTGCCTCGGCTCAGGACGTATCGGGCAGATTGTGGAGTGGCCTTGGCCGGTGTCCCTCGTTGATATGCCCTGTATCGTCTTGTACCATGCAGGTCCCTCGGTGTACGGCTGACCCTCGTCGGTGTGATCGCCTTGGAGCAGGTCCCTCAGTGTATGGACATCCCTCCACAGTGTGATTGCCTCGGCGCTGGTCCCATGGTGTACATACGTGTCCTTGACCGGTGTGGTCTGCTTTGTGGAAGGCAGGAGATGCCCTCCACGGTGTATCTGCTCGATGTGGTTCGCCATGTCCCGACTGGCTTGCTTTTGGCTAGGCTCTTTCCCTCCATTCCAACTCCTCTTTCCTCTAGTGCTACCTTAACCCCTTTATGACCTGAAATATAGTTCAAATGCAACAATGTATGCACTCCCACACTATGCTAAATATGGATGAAAATGGGACTCTTTAGACAATGAAATGGATGAAATAAAGAGAAAACATGCTCTAAATAAAGTATAATATGATGAAATAATACAAGCTATCAATTCTCCACACTTGCTTTTTGCTTGTCCTCAAGCAATAAAGAACAAATGAGAGAGACAAGTTTGAAAATGGGAGTTCACAACCTAAAATGTCAAATGAGGAAATAAGGTCAATAACAAAGTTATTAGTTCTAGGATGCAATATGATTTTTCTTTACTTTAAAAGTCTAGCCACATTCATCACAATCAATAACAAGCACTCATGCCTTAGTCTACACAAGCAATCAAATCAAACAATTTTTAACATTCAATTAAGAGTAACCAAGTGAATCATGCGTATGCAAATCAAGTGCTTCCATTTGGCTAAGGACAAGGACATGAGACAAAAATGATCTCATCTAGTTCGAACTGGCCTAAGTAAATGCAAAGTATCTCTCAGGAAAATAGAATGAGCTTTGGTAAAATGCTAAGGGTAAAGAACAGCCTATGCGTACAAAGGAAAAAATCCATCTACCAAATACTCAAAGATGATCCTAAACTCTTATTTTCTCCCCAAGATCAAATCATATTCCACCCTTTTGGTTTACCATTCACTTTCTTCTATGAAGCTTCTCGGAGAGTGCATTTTCTTCTTTGATCCTTCTTGGTTGGTTGGCGCCTTAGCTTGCAGGGGCTGTTCTTGACTTTTACTTGTGCTTTTCACCATTTGGGTGTGTTTGGAACTTTGCTTGGCACAATTTCTTCTTTGTACATAGCCTTTCTTTCTTTTTGTTAATTAAGTCAAACCTCCCAAGGTACTTTGTGTTGCACTTCTCATCCTTGCTTTCTTCTAACCTTTCTTTTCTCTTAGAAACCCAAAAACGAAAAACTTTCCGTAAACCCCAATAGCCTATCCTAATCTAGCTCAAAGAGGAAGAGCTTGTTCTATATGGAAGAGTTCCTTTGCAGTTGTAAATCCAACACTCTTTACTAAGCTCATTCATAGAAAAAGACCTCACAATCTCTCACTAAGGATTCATTGGCTTGAAAAGAGGCTAAGGTTAAGGGAGAGAAAATATATTTGGACTAACAAGAGTGGTGAAAAAGATAAGAGGGCACAAATATGTGTATTGTATCCATGAAAATGCTTTTCAATGCATAGGACATGATAATTAAAATGTCAAAATTATGGTTCAAATAGACTAAGGGTTGAAATCAGATTATGCAAGCTTCAACTAGAGAAGAGTGACATGCTAACAATCCCAAATGTGGTTCAACCTTCATTTTAAACTCGATCATAAGCATCAAAAACTAGCAACTAGGGTAGTGAACAAATTTTTGAACAAATATCATCACTTCCTATGTAAATGTATGCAAAACTAAATTAGATGCATCTAGACTCAATCCTAATTATGCAAATGCAACCCAGATGACTTATTTATGTGAGACACGTTTTCAAAAAAATTCAAATGTTTATGATTTTCTATGCCTTAGATGATAGATGAATACAAGATACTTATGAAAATGCTTAAACTATATGAAATGCAAGAACATGTCAGTCTCAAACACTCTCTCCCGCACTTAAATTACACAATCCTTGTGTAATGGAAATGCAGAGGAGATTCAATCAGCGAACAAATGAAAACAAGAAAAACTAGAAATCATAAAATGGTATGTACAATGGTAAAGGGTGGTACCTTGGAGTTGCTTCATATAGGAGGAGGATCATGGAGAGGAAGTGTAATTCCTTCATCTGTGATCTTGCTAGCCATGTAAGGTTTCAGTCTATGGACATTTATTGTGAATTCTCCTCCTTCATTTTTGAACAAGGTTACATCTCCATAAAGCAGAACTTCTTTGATCTTGAAAGGGCCTGCCCATCTTGACTTCAACTTTCCAAGGAATAGCTTTTAGTCTTGAGTTGTAGAGCAGCACACTTTCACCAACCTTGAAGTTCTTGGACACTATCTTCTTATCATGAAAGGCTTTTATCCTCTCCTTATAGACTTTAGAGCTCTCAAATGCATCAAGGCGAATTTCATCAAGTTCATAGAGATTGATTAACCTCTTCTCTTGGACTGTCTTTATGTCAAAGTTCAGCAACTTAATAGCCTACAACGCATTGTACTCTAACTCAACTGGTAGATGGCAAGATTTTCCATAGAGAAGGGAGAAAGGTGATCTATCAATTGGTGTCTTGAAAGATGTCCTATAGGCTGAAAGGGCATCATCAAGATTGGCTGCCCAATCTTTTCTTGTAACACCAACCGTGTTCTCCAAGATAGCTTTGATCTCTCTATTTGAGACCTCCACTTGCCCACTTATTTGAGGATAATAGGGTGTGGCAACCTTATGCTTTACTCCATGCTTCTTGAGTAGCATTTCTAACACTTTGTTGATGAAGTGGCTGCCTCCATCACTTATCACCACCCTTGGGACTCCAAATCTTGGAAAGATGATGATCTTGAAGAGTTTTACCACCACCTTAGCATTTTTTGTTGGAATTACTACTGCCTCAACCAACTTAGAGTAATAGCTAACAGTTACCAAGATGTACTTGTTCCCATAAGAAGAAGGGAAAGGTCTCATGAAGTCAATGCCCCAAAAATCAAACAAATCAACTTCTAGGATAGGGTTCTGTGGTATTTTGTCCCTTCTACTTATGTTTCCCTTCCTTTGACAGGCTTCATATGATGAGATGTAGGCTGTAACTGGTGACCATAAGGAATGGAAAGGAATACTAAATTCCTTTATCATTCCTTAAAAATTACACCATTTAAAAGGAATATATTGTACCCATGATTCCTTCTCATTCCTTATGTTTTAGGGAACTATAATGTTAATATATTCCCTATAAAAAAATGAAAAGGAACAATAATTCCAATTATTTTGTTCTTTTCATTCCTTTTCCTATTCATTCCTATTGTTACTTTTATGGTCACCAGTTAAAGCCGTAGGCATGAGCATCCTTGAATAAAATTGGCCACCAAAACCCAGCTTGAGGAACTTTAGTAGCTGTCTTAAATGTAGCAAAGTGGCCACCATAAGCTGAACCATGGCAATGGTATAGAATGTATTTCACTTCTTCCTGTGCTATGCACCTCCTAAAAAGACCATCTGAGCTTATCTTGATGAGATAAGGCTCATCCAAATAGTAGTGGGAGACATCTCTTAAGAATTTTTTCTTGTTGTAGGGATCCAAGTTGACGGGCATATCCCCACTCACCAAGTAGTTAACGAAATTTGCATACCAAGGCAAGCCCTTGTATTATAAGCTCTTTGCTTCTTTAAGCTTCTGCCCCAATTGATATGTCTCCTCTAGGACCGTAACCATCATGAGCTGTTCTTCAGGTAGAGAATCATCAATAGGAACAAGCTCTTCAATTCGCATCCTTGACAAGTGGTCAGCAGCGCCATTCTCTATACCCTTCTTGTTCACTATATCCATGACAAACTCTTGAAGTAGTAGGATCCATATCAACAAGCGTGGTTTGGTATCCTTATTAGCATAGATATACCTTAAGGCAGCATGATATGTGTACACAATAACCTTGGAACCCACCAAGTAGCTTCTGAACTTCTCAAAAGAAAAAACAACAGCTAGGAGCTCATTTTCTGTCGTTGCATACTTCACTTGTGTGTCATCCAAAGTTCTGCTAACATAGTAGATAAGATGGAGTTTCTTCTCTACTCTCTGCCCCAAAACTGCTCCTACAGCATAATCTGATGCATCACACATTATTTCAAAGGTTAGATCCCTGTTTGGTGCTTGCACTATAGGGGCGCTAATCAAAGCTTCTTTAATAGTTAAGAAGGCTTCCAGACAGTCCTGATCAAAAGTTGAACTCAGATTCCTTGCAGATGAGTCTTGTAAGAGGCCTAGAAATCTTGGAGAAATCCTTTATGAATCTTCTGTAGAAACCAGCATGACATAGAAAGCTTATTATCCCCTTTACTGAATTTGGAGCTTCCAGACGCATCATTACTTCAACCTTGGCTTTGTTAACCTCAATGCTCTTCTCAGTTATCTTGGGGCCCATAACTATCCCTTTTCTGACCATGAAATTGCATTTTTCCCAGTTGACCACGAGATTGGTCTCTTCACATCTCTGGAGAACTCTGCAAAGATTAGACAAGCATACACCAAAAGAAGAGCGATAGACAGAGAAATCGTCCATGAACACTTGTACCATTTCTTCTATAAGATCAGATAATATAGTTATCATACATATCTGAAAGGTGACAGGTGAATTACACAACCCAAATGGCATCCTCTTATAAGCAAATGTGTCATAAAGGCATATGAAAGTTGTATTTTCCTGATCATATGGGTGAATGAGTATTTTGAAAGAACCCATTATACCCATCGAGGAAGCAATTCAAGTCTTTCAAGCATTTGATCTATGAAAAGGAGAGGGCAATGATCTTTTCTTGATGCATCATTACGTTTTCTATAATCAATACACATCTTATGCCCAGTTATAGTTCTAGTTGTTACTAACTCATCCTTCTCATTTTTAATTACAGTGGTTCCTCCCTTCTTAGGTACCACATGAACTAGTGAAACTCAAGTACTATCAGAAATAAGATAGATAACACCAGCATCAAGAAATGTAAGAATCTCTTTCTTTACAACATCTTTCAAATTTTGGTTTAACCTCCAGTGATGTTCTACAGAAGTCATTCATCTTCTAAGTAGATCCTATGAGTACAAAGAGCAGGAGATATGCCACTGATATCATCCAAGGAATAACCAATGGCTCTCCTGAACTTTCTTAACTCTTCAAGGAGGGAGGATAATTCATTACTACTTAAGTTTGCATTCACGACCACATGATAAGAAGAGTTGGAACCTAGAAATACATACCTTAGCCCTTGTGGAAGTGACTTTAGCTCCACCTTTGGTGCTTTTAGTTCGCACCAGTCATCATCCAAGCTTCCCTCAGCCTTGTTGTTGACGTCCTTCGTGATGTAGGTTTTTATCCTATCTCAATCCTCAACCTACATTAGTCATTGTAGTATTGAGTTTATCAATCCAAAAGGGGAAGATTCAAGCAGTAGGAATGCAATAGAGTTCCTAATTCAAGCAGATATAGAGAGAATTAAAGTCTAACAGCCTAGATGAACAAAAAGAACTGAAGCAAACATTAAACAAAGAGTGAACAACAAGCAAAATAACTAAAACATAAGCAAAAACAGGGCAAATTCGAAATGAACTAAAAACAGAGGAAAAATAGGACTTGAGATGGGATAATTGGTGCTAGGGAACTCTCAACTCAACCTATGATGCTTACAAACTCACACATTGCTATTCCTTACGCATAGAATTCATTTATATGACTAATCTAATCTCTGGGTACTAATCTCTTTAATAATCAACAAATCAAGAACTAATTCTCATTAGTAAAATGATAAACAGTAAGTATTAAGACAATCTATCAATCCTATATTGCCAATTCACTCCCTAGACAGTCAATCTCTTGAGCTAGGACAAGCAATTCTCTTGCAAAGCAGTTCAGACATTTCATCAAACACTTGGCGGGCATAAAATAAGCATAAAATCCTAATCAACTTAGCTAAGGCTAATCAGGAATTAAACACAGCAATCAAGAAAGAAAATTGAAGAATTAACACTAAGCAACCATATATCAAGCATCAAATTCCCTAGACCTAACCCATCTGAAATTCCTATGTCACTACTCACTTATCACCATCAAAACCATCAATCCAAAGAAAAATAGATAGCTAATCATGATTAGGAAAATTAAACAAGAAGGGAAATGCAAATCTATATTGAAATCAACCAAAGACTCAAGGTACAAAATCAAAACAAAAACAAAAAAGGAAAGAACTGCTGGATAATAGGATGATCCCAAAAATTAGGGATTTTAAGTATTTATAGAAGTCTACGAGGACTGGCAAAATTGTAAATAATGTGTCTTCAGTCTGGGTCAACATCGATCATCCATGATCGATGTGGGTGCTCGATGTGGATGACATCGATCAGATCTGCTCGATGTGCTTCTCTGGTCCTTAACATCGATCAGTCCTTGATCGATGTGCTTGATCGATGTGAAAGTCTTGTAGCTCCTACCCGTTTACATCGGCCAGTCTTGGTTGATGCTGGTGATCGATGTGAGTGTCATGTGGCTTGACATCGATCACCCATGATCGATGTGAGTGATCGATGTAAACTCTGTTTCTTTCTGCTCCTTTACATCGATCGATGTGGATTTTGCTGTGATCGATGCTAGGCCAAATCTCCATTTCCTTGACTCCTCTTGCTCCTCTTTGATTTGGTGAACTCCCTAGATCATTCCCATAACTTCTTCTTGGCTTTAATGGCTCCTTAGGTACCTATAAACACCCCTTATGCAAAGAAAATGCAAACTACAACCTAAATGCAAGCTAAGTCTAAAAACAAAGAAGAATGAGACAAAAGAAAAGGAAAACATGTAAAAGAGGACTAAAATATGAACTAAATGCAAGCTTTTATGATATAATTATAAGAGATATCAACACCCCCACACTTGCCTTTTGCTTGTCCTCAAGCAAATAAGAACAAATGGGATAGTGAGGTTTGAAAGTGGGAGCTCAAATCTAAAGATGCCAATGGAAAAATTGAATCAATGCCCAAGTTATAGGTTCTAAGATGCAAAGAGATTATTCTACTTTAAAAGCTTTAGCCAAATCTATCATAGCAAACAATGCACTCTAGCTTAGCATACACAAGCATTCAAATCAGCCAACTCTTTAACATTCATTAATTGTAACTAATGGATCAAGTTTATGTAAGTTAAGTGAAACCCCTAGATCTACCCGTTCCAAAAGCACTTGATCTCTTCTTCCTTCATGTCTGGGGGAAACTCCTTCTTCTTTTTGCTTGTGTGGTTGATTCTTTGTTGGAACTTGCTCTTCTTTGTTGTATAATGAGCGCTATTTTTCTTCACCTTTGGTGGATTGCTTGGTATAAATTCTCTTTTTGGGATGACCTTTGTAAGCTTTGTTATTGTTGTTCGCACCTTTTTTTGCTTTAACACTTAAAGCTTTTTTTTCCTTATACTTAACCACAAACTTAATCCGTTTCCCCATACTACTATCCCCATACTTCTTGTTCTTCTTTTTAAGGATATAAACAATAAAACTCAAACCACTTATATTACTCTTTCCCAAACTCCTAACCTAATACCAAGCTCAAGATGCAAGATGGTGTCTACAAGAAAGCTTCTCCTTGCCAGCCTTATTCCTAACATTTTTTGCCAAGAATAATCGAAAATAATGCAATGCAAGGCCTCACACCTCTCACAATAGTGTTTAAGCTCAGAAAGAAGGATTGGGTTAGGGTGTGGTTAACTGTCCCATAATGATGAGGGTCAACTACTTGGGTTAACATGTGTGGTAAGAAGGAAAGAAGATAACCTAAGTATGTATATGGGTAGCCATGTGATCACTCTTGATGCATAAACATGATAATTAAATATCAAGATTATGGTTCTAATAAACTGATTTGGCATCAAATCAAAGTAAGTTTCAGCTTAAGACAAGAATATCAATGCAAGTATCCAAGATATGGCGCAGCCTTAACTTCAAACTCACTGCAATGCAATCAAAAAACAGATAACCAAAGCATTGAAAACCACTCAAACATTAACATCTTGACAAGTGTTTATCATCTACTCCCTTTGCAAATGTATGCAAACCTATATGAAATGCATCTAGACTCAATCTTAGTTATGCAAATGCAACTAAATGATCTTTTTGGTTCCAAAACAAATTTGAAAATTTTATGGATTTTTCAGTGCATAAAGATGAATGCATGAGACTCAAGTATGCAAAAGAAAAAATAAGAAAATAAAACACAATGTCAAATGCAATACCCTCCCCCACAAATAGATTACACAGTCCTCTGTGTTATAGAAGCTTGAAGGAGGGTGATAAGGGATACTAAGAATGGATACAAAAGGATTCATGAGGAAAGGAGTGGAGTTGTGTACCTTAAAAGAGGTATTGGCAGAAAGGAGGTTCACATCGATCATTCATGATCGATGTAGGTGGTCGATGTTGGACTTGGTTTTCTGTTCCTCTTCACATCGATCAGCCATGATCGATGTCTATAATCGATGTAATCTCTAAAACCCCCTGCCCATTTACATCGATCGATGCTGGTGGTCGATGTAGGCACATCGAGCAAGCCTTGATCGATGCTGCTGCTCGATGTAGATCTCCAAACTCTCGGTCAGTTTACATCGATCACTCCTCATCGATGTGAGTGATCGATGTGATCCTCATCGATCAACCCTTGATCGATGTTGCTGGTCGATGTTGGTTATCGGACCCTCGGGTTGATTACATCGCCACCCTGATCGATGTGGTCTTGCTTGGTTGACATCGATCTCCACTGCTCGATGCTCCTGATCGATGCTGGCTAGAACATGCATCCACCCAGCTAATCACTTGCTTAAAACTCCACTTGCTCCTAGGATCAAAAGAAAAATACAAACACAAACATAAATTGCAATAATATGTACAAGGATAACATGGAAATACCTCCCAAGTGTGCTTGTTTAACGTCTTTAGGTTGACTTTCCTTAGTTGATCGCTCTTGTGGAGGATCTTCAAGGTTGATGCCTACATCATCCCCAAGGGACTCACTTGCCATGTATGACTTCAGCATGTGCCCATTCATTGTGAAGTCTCCTTCATCCTTGTTAAACAAAGTTACAGCTCCATATGGCAACACCTCTTTGATCTTGAATGGACCTGACCACCTTGACTTCAGCTTTCCAGGAAACAATTTCAGCCTTGAGTTGAACAACAGCACCTGATCTCCTGCCTTGAAGTTTTTGGGTTTTATCCTCTTGTCATGAAAGGCTTTTGTTCTCTCCTTATAGATCTTAGAACTCTCAAAAACTTCAAGGCGGTTTTCTTCTAACTCATGCAAGTTGATGAGTCTCCCCTCCTGAGCTGTCTTGATGTCAAAATTCAACAGAATTGTTGCCCACAAGGCTTTGTACTTCAGCTCAACAGGCAGATAACAAGCCTTGCCATAAAGGAGTGAGAAGGGAGTTCTACCAATGGGTGTCTTGAAGACTTCCATGTATGCCCACAAGGCATCATCAAGCTTATTAGACCAATCTTTTCTTGTAACACCAACTGCCTTCTCTAGGATGGCTTTGATCTCCCTGTTAGACACCTCCACTTGACTACTTGTTTGAGGATGGTAGGGAGTGGCAACCTTATGCTTAACTCCATTTTTTCTTAGTAAACTCTCAAAAACTTTGTTGATGAAGTGGCTCCCTCCATCACTTATAACACATCTTGGAACACCAAACCTTGGGAAGATGATTGTCTTGAAAATCTTCAACACAACTCTAGCATCATTTGTTGGACTAGCAATGGCTTCAACGCACTTTGAGACATAATCCACAGCAACAAGGATATACTTATTCCCATAGGATGAAGGGAAAGGTCCCATGAAGTCAATTCTCCACACATCAAACAGATCCACTTCAAGAATAGAGTTTAGAGGCATCTCATCTCCCTTGGAGATGCTTCCCTTCTTTCGGCATGCATCACATGAGGAGATGTAAGCTTGGGTGTCCTTGAACAAACTAGGCCACCAAAAACCAGCTTGAAGTACCTTTGAGGCTGTCTTGAAGGTTGCAAAGTGACCCCCGTAGGCTGAACCATGGCAATGATGTAGAATTCCTTGAACCTCTTCCTCAGCCTATGCCTCTTCTGAACAACCCATCATTTCCTTTCCTGTAGAGATATGGTTCATCCCAATAGTAGTGAGAGACATCTCTGAAGAACTTCTTCTTCTGGTGTGAGTTAAGGTTCAGTGGTATCTGTCAAATAACCAAATAGTTCACAAAGTCAACATACCAAGACAGTTTGTTCTTTTCTAAACTCACCACTTCAGCTGTTTTCACTCCTAAAGCATGCAGCTGCTCTTCTAGTAGAATGTCATTGATGGGGACAAATTCATTAATCCTTAGCCTTGAAAGGTGATCAGCTACACCATTTTCAATGCCCCTCTTATCCACAATCTCCATGTCAAACTCTTGCAAGAGGAGGATCCATCTAAGGAGTCTTGGCTTGGTGTCTTTCTTGGCATATATGTGCCTTAGTGCAGCATGATCAATGTAGACTATCACCTTAGAACCCACTAAGTAGCTCCTGAACTTTTCAAATGCAAAGACAACTGCTAGGAGCTCCTTTTCGGTTGTAGCATATCTTGTTTGAGCTCCATCCATTGTTCTGCTGACATAGTAGATAACGTGAAGCTTCTTGTCTATCCTTTGTCCCAAGACTGCTCCAACAGCATAGTCACTTGCATCACACATGATCTCAAAGGGGAGATCCCAATTTGGTGCTTGCACTATGGGCGCACTTACTAAAGCTTCTTTGAGGTTGAATAAAGCTTGTAAGCAGTCTTCATCAAAGACAAATTCTGTCTCCTTGCTTAGAAGCCTTGTCAATGGCCTTGCTATCTTTTAGAAGTCCTTGATCAACCTCTTATAGAAGCTAGCATGTCACAAGAAGCTTCTGATTCCCTTGACTGAATTTGGAGGCTCCAAGTGCAGCATCACATCTATCTTTGCTTTGTCCACTTCTATCCCCTTTTCTGAAATCTTGTGACCCAAAACGATGCCCTCTTTAACCATGAAATGGCATTTCTCCCAATTCAGAACCAGCTTAGTGTCTTCATATCTCTGTAAAACCTGAGAAATATTTGACAAGCAGACACCAAAGGAGGATCCATAGACACTAAAGTCATCCATGAATACGTCCACCATATCTTCAAGCAAGTCAGAAAATATGAAGGTCATACACCTCTGAAAAGTTGCTGGGGCATTGCACAGTCCAAATGACATTCTTCAATAAGCAAAAGTGCCACAAGGACATGCGAATGTGGTTTTTTCCTGATCATTTGGGTGAACTGGGATCTGGAAGAAACTACTATAGTCATCCAAGAAGCAATAATATATATGATTAGCTAATCTTTCTAATATTTGGTCTATGAATGGCAAAGGAAAGTGATCTTTCCTAGAAGCAGAATTCAACTTTCTGTAATCTATGCATATCCTATGACTAGTTATTGTTCTAGTGGGTATTAACTCATTATTTTCGTTTTTTACCACAGTGATCCCTCCTTTCTTAAACACCACATGGACTGGTGAGACCCATGTGCTGTCTGAGATAAGATAAATCACTCCAGCTTCAAGCAACTTCAAGATTTCTTTTTTAACTACTTCTTTCAGATTAAGATTCAATCTCCTTTGAGGTTCAACAGAAGTTCTTGTCTCATCCTCTAGATGGATCCTATGAGTGCAGAGGTTAGGAGAAATGCCTTGGATATCATTTAGTGAATATCCAATGGCTCTCCTAAACCTCTTTAACACTTTGACAAGAGCAAGGATCTCATCATCACTGTGGTTATCATTGACAATCACAGGATAAGTAGAGTTAGAGCTTAAGAAGACATACCTTAGTCCTTTAGGAAGAGGTTTGAGCTCCACCTTGGGTACTTTCAGCTCACTCCAGTCCTCTCCTAAGCTGCTCTGCTCCTTGGCGCCAGCTTCATTGCTTGGAGAGCCAGCTTCTTGAACTGAGAGCACTTATTTCCTTGTGTATTCCAGCTTCTCAAATTGTTCCTCTTCTTCCAAGACCTTGTGAGAGTCTAGCCTTAGCTTATAACCTAAGCTTTCCTTATCCAAGTAACCATCTTCCCCATGCTCCTTTGTCAAAGCCACTTGGAGTTTGTCGTCACAACACAACTCCTCTTGAAGCTCATCATGCAGCCTTTCTAAGATCTCTATCTTGAACACTTGACCTTCTATAGTAGGCTATTGCATGATTTGCTTGATGTCAAACTTGAGGGACATGTCTTTTCCCAATTGCAACTCAATCTTCCCTTTCTTGACATCTATAATTGCTCCTGTTGTGGCTAAGAAGGGCTTCTCTAGTATGAGAGTGTATTTAGGCTCCTCATTCATCTCTAAGACCACAAAGTCAGTTGGGATCTCCACATTCCCTATTCTGATTGGCACATCCTCAAGTAATCCCTTGGGAAGTCTCACTGATCTATCATCCAATACCAAAGAGATTCTACAATCCTTAAGTTCAGTGAACCCAAGGCGTCTGGCTATGGAGTAGGGCATTAAGCTTACACTTGCTCCTAAGTCACAAAAGCATTTCTCAAACAGTAGTCGTCTTATAGAGCAAGGCAAAGTAAAACTTCCTGGGTCACTGAGCTTGTTAGGAGTCATCCTTTGTTGTTGAATGATGACGCTGCACTCATATGTTAGTACTACCATCCCTTGCAAATCCTTTGTTCTCTAAACAACAGCATCTTTCAAGAATTTCTGATAAGGTGGAACCAAGACAAAAGCATCTATCAAAGGCATAGTGAGCTGAATCTTCTTCATCTGCTCATCAAAGAGACTTTTATACTTAGCAATGAGTTGCTTCTTGAACCTTCCAGGAAATGGTATTGTAGGCTGATATGGTGGAGGAATGTATATTGGTTCTTTGACTAACTCTTTAGGTGCTTCTCTTGGTTTCTCCTTAACCACTTCTTTGGCTTTGGTGTTCTTTGAACCTTTTTCAGCTTCAACCACTTCATCCTCTTTAGCTTCGTCAGCATCTTTGACCATTACCCTTTCTTCTTGTTCCTCAATGTCCTCATTTGGTTGAGAAGGTACTACCCTTGGTGGAAGTTGTTTTCCACTCCTTAAGGTGACAGCTTTGACACTTTTTTGTAAGTGTGAAGAATGAGATGATTGGGTAAGACTCTCTTGCTTACTTAGTCTCAAATTCAAAGATTTAATACTCCCTTTGATATCAGCTGTCATGCTTTTCTGAACTTCAGCTATATTGCTTTGAATGGCAGCTATACTACTTTGAATTTATGCATATTGAAGTTGTTGCATCTGGAGCAGAAGTTGCTTTATGTCTGAATCTTGGGAAAGCTGAGAGTTGGTGGCGCCAACTGCTTGAGAATAAGAGCCTTGATGTTTTTGAATGTAAGGGCCTCCATTGGACTGTTGTTGACAAACATCATGATCTTCTCTAATTGTTTGCTCCTCTTGGATCTGAACAGATTTGACTTGATGCTCTTTATAGTGGCAATGTGTATCAATAGTTTGAAGAGGTTTGGTAGCTCCATTGAACAGTATATCCACCTTTTCCTGCAAAGCCTGCATCTTATGCATTGCTGTTCCATACTTCTCTTCAGCTACCTTTGCATGTTGCTCAAATTCATCCACATAATCCCAATTGTTGAGCTCCATATTCTCCACTAATATCCATCCTTCATCAACATATTTGCCAAGAAAGTACCCATTACTAGCTGTATCTAGAAGGATTCTTATTTTTGGTAGAACACCTCTATAGAGAGTGGAGAGAAGAATTTCCTTGATAAAACCATGATGAGGGCATTGTTGAGTGAAGCCTCTAAATCTTTTCCAAGTATCTCCAAAGCTCTCATTAGACCATTGCTTTAAGTTTGAGATCTCGTTCCTGAATTTGGCAGTTCTTGAGGGAGAGAAGAACTTAGTTAAGAAAGCACATTTGCATTATTCCCAAGTGGTGATGCTGCCTTGTACTAAAGACTTTTCCCACATTTGAGCTCTATCACCAAGAGAAATGGGAATAATCTGAGCTTCAAACTATCATCTGAAACTCCACTAAGCTTTTTCATAGCACAAATCCTCTCAAAGTGATCCAAGTGTTCAAGAAGGTCATCGTTAGGTAATCCAAAGAACTTCCTCTCTTGAATCATAGCAGTCATGCTGCTTTTCATGTCATAATGGTTGGTCTCCATAGGTGGAATAATACCTTTCCTTGAAACATATCTTGATGGTATATCTGCAGCACCTATAGGCCTCAATGGTCTTTGAACCCAAGCTCCTTATAAACCATGTGGACATTGCTGTCCTTGCAAGCCTTGGATCTCTTGAAGACCTTGTGGACCTTGAAATCCAAAACCAGCAGCATACTGATGTTCCTCCATGCTTCAACAACGGATTACTGGTACTACAAACCCAAAGTGCTTGACCTTGAACCTCAGTTGTAGTTGTAGACACTTAAAAGCAAGTTTTTTGGTACCTACAAAAGAAGTTATAGACCAAAAGAGAAATCAGTATAAAAAACGAAAATATGAAAGCTTAATCTCAAGATCTCTACAAATCCTTCTAAAAAAAGCATTCCCTCATTGGCAACGGCGCCAAATTGATGTAGGTTTTTATCCTATCTCAATCCTCAACCTACATTAGTCACTGTAGTATGAGTTTATCAATCCAAAAGAGGAAGATTAAAGCAGTAAGAATGCAATAGGGTTCCTAATTCAAGCAGATATAGAGAGAATTAAAGTCTGACAGCCTAGATGATGAAACATAACTGAAGCAAACATCAAACAAAGAGTGGACAGCAAGCAAAATAACTAAAACATAAGCAAAAACAGGGCATTCGAAAAGAACTAAAACAGAGGAAAGATAGGACTTGAGATGGGATAATTGGTGCTAGGGAACTCTCAACTCAACCTATGATGTTTATAAACTCACATAATGTTATTCCTTATGCATAGAATTCATTTATATGACTAATCTAATCTATTGGCACTAATCTCTTTACTAATCATTAAATCAAGAACTAGTTCTCATTAGTGAAATGATAAACAGCAAGCATTAAGACAATCTATAATTCCTATATTTACTCCCTAGACAGTCAATCTCATGAGCTAGGACAAGCAATTCCCTTGCAAAGCAGTTCAGGCATTTCATCAAATAATTGGTGGGCATAAAATGAGCCTAAAATCCTAATCAACTTAGCTAAGGCTAATCAGGCATTAAACACAGCAATCAAGGAAGAAAATGGAAGAATTAAGACTAAGCAACCATAGATCAAGCATCAAATTCCCTAGACCTAACCCATCTCAAATCCCTAAGTCACTACTCACTAATCACCATCAAAACCATCAATCCAAAGAAAAATAGATAGATAATCATGATTAGGAAGACTAAACTAGAAGGGAAATGCAAATCTATATTGAAATCAACCAACGATTCAAGGTACAAAATCAAAACAAAAACAAAAGAAGAAAGAACTGCTGGATAACAGGGTGATCCCAAAAATTAGTGATTTTAAGTACTTATAGGAGTCTAAGCGGAGTGGCAAAATTGTAAATAAAATGTCTTAAGTCTGGGTCAACATTGATCATCCATGATCCATGTGGGTGCTCGATGTGGATGACATCGATCAGGTCTGCTCGATGTATCTGATCGATGTGCTTGATCGATGTGAAAGTCTTGTAGCCCCTGCCCGTTTACATCGGTTAGTCTTGGTCGATGCTGGTGATCGATGTAAGTGTCTTGTGGCTTGACATCGATCACCCATGATCGATGTAAACTCTGTTTCTTTCTGCTCCCTTACATCGATCGATGTGGGTTTTGATGTGATCGATGCTAGGCCAAATCTCTATTTCCTTGACTCCTCTTGCTCCTCTTTGATTTGGTGAACTCCCTGGATCATTCCCACAACTTCTTCTTGACTTTAATGGCTCCTTAGGTACCTATAAACACCCCTTATGCAAAGAAAATGCAAACTACAACCTAAATGCAAGCTAAGTCTAAAAACAAAGAAAAATGGGACAAAAGCAAAGGAAAACATGTAAAAGATGACTAAAACATGAACTTAATGCAAGTTTATATGATGCAATTATGAGAGATATCACTTGGTTGTCTCCTTTGTTGCCAAGGCCAGGATCTCTTCTTGTGAGCCATCTAAATCCTCGTATATGACATTGCTGTCTATCTCTCTGCGTGAGTTAAGCAGCTTCATATAGGCTAAGGTCTCACCATGTAGATAACCGTCCTCTCCATGCTCCTTTGTCAAGTCTAGTTGAAGATAATATCCCAAAGTAAGCTCTTCCAACACCTCATCAGCAAGTTGGTCCATTGCTTCAACATTGAAGAGTTGTCCCGCAATGGTTGGCTTTTTCATAACCTTGTTGATGTCAAACTTAAGCACAAGTTCTTTGCCCAAATGGAGATCAATCTTGCCATTCTTCACATCTATAACAGCGCCAGCTGTTGCTAAGGAAAAGCCTTCCTAGGATAATTGGATCTTTTGGCTCTTCATCCATTTGTAGAACCAGAAAGTCTGTAGGAACTTCAGCATTGCCAATCCTCAAGGGTAAGTCTTCAAGTAAACCTATTGGTAACCTTATGGAGCGATCTGCCAATATCAAGGAGATTCTGCCAATATCAAGAGATTCTGCCTTCTTTAAATTTAGTGAACCCAATACGCTTAGCAACAGAGAGCGGCATTAGGCTAACACTAGCTCCAAGATCACATAAGCAGTTGCTAATGCAAGAGGACCTATAG
This sequence comes from Thlaspi arvense, assembly GCA_911865555.2. Classification (NCBI taxonomy): domain Eukaryota; kingdom Viridiplantae; phylum Streptophyta; class Magnoliopsida; order Brassicales; family Brassicaceae; genus Thlaspi; species Thlaspi arvense. The sequence continues at coordinate 49,226,295 of OU466857.2, forward strand.
AACAGGGGAGAGTAAAGCTTCCAGGATCTCCCAACTTCCTTGGTTCTTCTTTTCTTTGAATAATAACACTGCACTCATGTGAAAGGATGACCAAACCTTGTAGCTCTTTAGTTCTCTTCAATTCTGCATCTTTTTGAGAAACTTATGATAAGGAGGAACCAGTATAATTGCATCAAGGAGAGGCATGGCAATCTCTATCTTCTCCATCTGTTCATCAAACAAGGCTTGATACTTCCCTACCAACTGCTTCTTAAACCTTCCATGAAATGACAAAGAAGGTTTGTAGGGTGGAGGCGTGAAAGCAACTTCTTTGTTCTTTGGGTTCTCCTTAGCCTTCTCAACAACAATGCCTTTGCCCTTCTTAACTCTTATCTCATCTTCAACTACCATATCCTCTTTTTTTGTAGCATCAGTCTCCTCAACCTGATCTTCAATGTCCTCATTATTGTGAATAAGATTTTCTCTTGGTGGAAGTGCTTTGCCACTCCTAAAGGTGATTGCTTAACATGCTCCTGTTGTGGGAGGATATGGTTTTTTGCTTGATGTTGTGGGTGATATGAGGGAGATTTCACACTTTTAGTAGCAAGTTCTTCAAATTTGAAATTGAGTGTCTCATACTTGCATTGCAGATCTTTGTAAGAGATGTCCGTCTTGGTAGTGATGTTAGCATGACTATGAAGAAGTTGTAGTAGCATGGTCTTCACATCATCATCAGGACTAGTGAATGTGCCACTATGCTGGTAAGGAGGTGTAAAATTGTTCTGTGAGCCTTGCAAGTGGTTTATGGAAATATATCCTTGTTGGCCTCCTTGGTAGATGTTGCTTTGCTGCTGGTAGGCGTGGGTTGGAGGGGGTGTGTAGATGTTGCTTCTTTGTTGCTACTTTTTCTGATTCCCATAACTATTAAAGCTTAGTTGCTCGTTACCATGATTACCAATGTAGTGCATTTCTTCAGTCAAATCTGTCTCTCCAACCTGAAATTGATCATAGTTTTCCACAAATTTCACTTGCTTATGCTGGCCTTGAAGTAGCATATCAATCTTCGCATGAAATGACCTGATCTCTTCACTTGCTTTGTCTTCAGCGTCTCCTCTTGAGATGTGGCCATATTCATCAACATAATTCCCATCACTTTGGGCAAGGTTCTCCACTAATTGTAAACCCTCTTCAACACATTTTTCCAAGAAATGTCCATTGTTGGCTATGTCTAGGAGCATTCGAAATTTAGGTGACACTCCTCTGTATAAAGTGTTGAGCAATGTCTCATTGGAGAAGCCATGGTGAGGACACTTCATTATGTAGCCTTTGAACCTTTTCCAAGCATAAACAAACGTCCATTATGCTGCTGTGTGAAGCTTGGAATGTCATTTCTCAACTTAGATGTTCTTGAGTTGTTGAAAAACTTAGCAAGGAAAGCCTTCTTGCACTCATCCCATGAAGTTATACAGCCATGTGGTAGATTCTTTTCCCAATGGTGAGCTTTACCTCCAAGTGAAAAAGGGAATAGCCTTAGCTTGAAAGCATCATCTGAAACACCCTGGATCTTGGTCAAGCTGCAAACTTTGTCAAACTGATCTATATGCTCCAAAGGATCTTTTATTGGCAACCCATGAAACTTATTGCCTTGAATCATGGTGATAAGGCTAATATTGATTTCGAAGTTTGTGTTGCCAAGAGAAGGAGGGATGATACTATATCTGTTGACATGACTGTTTGGTGAATCATGAGCTCTAATGTTCCTCATTATCCTTGGACCATTGTCCTGAAATCCTGCAGCAAATAGAACAGATCCATGGTTCCATTGAAAATGAGCTCCTTGCTCCTGATTAAGCTCTCTATGTGGTCCTTGACCATCATGACCTTGAGGGTCGTCCATACTCAGCTTCTCTAGTTGCTGAGACTCTTCTCAAACTGCGTATGTTTCTCTTTCAAAAAGGCTGGAAATGATCAAGTGCTCAACAAGGTTTGTACGTCCTTAAAGAGTAAGATTTTGTACCTGAAAGAGAGAACAAAGTAACTAAAGAAGATTTGCACTGAAATAAATAGCTTAGACTAAACAAACGTTCAAACTTCAATATACTAAACATCCCACTAAGGCAACTGCGCCAAATTGATACAAGTTTTTTTATGCCTTGTGACTCAAGTCTAAAACCATGTCATCATAGCACAAGAGGTTATCAATCCTTCATGGGGGTAATGTGGAAAAGATATAGAAGTTTTTTTAGCTGAGCCTATAAGGGGGGTTTTAAAAGGGCTTTCATTCAACAATGTGATTAAGCAAGTAAACTAAGAAAAATTCTAAAGCAAGAAACTTAAAACTAAACAAGAGCAAATGCAGAACAAGCAAAACAGAGCAATGGAGATGGCTTAAACAATAAAACGCAATGGTCTCAAGATGGGGGGAAATGAGTACTAGGGTGACTCTTTGAATGATCAATGGTGCTCTAATAGTAATACAATGCTAATCCTTAGGCATATAACATCAAGACAAGACTAATCCAATCTCTTGGCTATAATCTCTTTACTAATCACACTTCTAACTCATGGTCAATGGTGGAAACATAATTGGCAAGTATTAAGATTCAGTTCTATAAAGCCAATAAGTACCTTAGACAACTAATTCCTTCTAAGCATGCAAATCACTTATTCAACTCATTCAGGAATTTCAACAAGCACTTGCAATGCATCAAAAGTCCTATGAATATGAATACCTTTCCCAAGGCTAATTGATAAGCTCTTCTTTTCATGGGTTGCTAACAAAGCCTAACCGCACTATAACCGTTGTAGTAAAGCGGGTTTAGGGATATCAATCCGCTCTGGTTTCCAGAGTTATCAGACCTTAAGAGGCTTTGAACAATCTAGGAAAAATAAAAGGAAGTGGTTTTACTATCATTAGGAGGCCTAGCTGTCACTACTTGGACTATTAAATCTAAAAAGCAACTTAAGAGATCTTGATACTAAAAACAAGGCTTACTAGAACTAAAGCAGAAAACAGTAAACTGAAATACTAAACATGGTTCGAAAGACAAGGTGAACAAGAGTAAAGGGTAGAGACAGATCTTAGGCGGTCAAGGAACATTCTTTATGAGGATCTAAAGGCTAGCTCTTTAGCATATGATTTCTAAACAAGATAGATCCACTCTCGTGGCAAATGTCACTTTGAATCCCCATCACCATAGAGGAGCTCTCGCAACGCGATACAATGGAAGAGATAAGCATGAAGAGACAACCCTATAAAGCCGAATCGCTTCCCTGGACAACTAATCTCTTAGGCCAGGAACAGCGGATCTCATAGAAGTTCGCTCCTTGAATCTACATCTAACATGGTGTTTGTTTGAGAGACCTCGAAGGCATATATCAAAATAGCGAAGATAATCTAAGAGTGAAGAGCACCTAATATGAAAGGGCTAAGTACATTAAGCATATATAAGCTCCCAAGATCTGAACCTTAACCCATTTACCCTAACCTTATCCTCAAACCATAATGAAACTACTCGCTAGTCATGAAGTAAACCGTTGATCCTATTGAGGAAAGAACGGTGGACATCATTTACAAGAGAAGAGAAAATATTTTGCAGAAATAACTAGATTAAGTAAGAAAATAAACTCGAGCTACAATGGTGTTTTTGGATCTTAGGAGGAAGAAGATGACTGAAAAGAGGGATACAAAGGAAAGAAGAAAAGTAAATTGGTCGCCGCCTTTCCCGATTCGTCTTAGACGGGTATAAATAGGAGTGGTCCCAAAAACCCTAGCTTGCTTTATCGCCATGCGTGGAAGGGATCCAAAGAAAAAAGCAAACTCCTTTGTCTTCATCCGATTCACCGGCTTCGTCCCGATGAGGTAAACTGTGGTGGTGTGCTGACGTCATGGTACGGATCATGCTGTCATTATTGGGTTATTGTCACGTCCTTTTCCTGGTGCATTGCAAGACATCAATATAATTCGGCTCGCGCATCGGCTTCATCCCGGTGTACTTGGCCATTATGCAAATCCCGTGCTGCTTTTCACGTCCCTTGCCAGTGGTACCCTCCCAGTGTGATGCAAGACATCGTCTGCTTCCCCTCTGGTCGTCCTCCCTGGGTTCCAAGTTCCTTGGTTTCCTTTGCCAGACCTCCGTTATCGTTCAGGTGCCTGAAAAGAGCTCAAAATATGCAAGATCAATGCAAAGATTCTAACTAATGCATCATAGACCTGCATGGGTGGAAACAAAGCGTAAACTATCATGAAAGTTTTTGGAAATGGATGTAAATATGAGAGATATCAACATCCCTAAACTTGCATTTTAGCTTGTCCTCAAGCTAAAGCCAATTGGAAGGTGAGTTTAGAAAATGGGTGCTTAAATCCTAAATGCCATTAAAAGAAATCAAATCAATGTCCATATTCAAAGTTCTAAGGTGCAAATCGAATTCATCGTACTCCAATGTCTTAGCCACACTCATCTCAAAATGTGATGCATTCAATCTCAATCTACACACACAATCAAATCATTATATCCCTTTAACATTTATTAAATATTAAAAACTGTGAATCATGCTTATGCTTATAATAAAAACTCATTTGGTCAACGGTAAGGTTTTGAGCTAAAGATGAACTCAACATGAAGGGTTTGATGTGTTTTAGGGGATCACTCAAAATAAGAGTCAACCTAGGGCAAAAACGTTAAGGATAAAAACCAATGTATACATACAAGGGCCACTTTCATCTACCCAATACCTAATAGACTTCTATCCTAAACTAATCCCACGGCTTCTCTCTTAAGCTATCCTTTCCCGAGGCTTTTGCTGCCTTAATATCCTTCACCGAGCTTTCATTATTTTTGTTGAGCTTAAGGAGTTCTTCTTCTTCCTTTTGTAGAGTGGCATCTGCCTTTCTTCCTTGTCGGATTATGGCTATTTATACGTTTCATTTCTTCAATGTTTGCTGACTGAATGCACTCCTTATTGTTGGTCTTCTTGTTATTTTGAGATAGCCATTCTTTCTTTGAGCTTTTTAGAGCCCCCTTTTTGTTGCCGCCACTAATTAAATACCCTCCCAATTCGAGCTCCTTAAACCTTACTCTCTTCTCTCTTTTTTTTCCTAAAAAATCATTTGATCATAAGTAACCATCTTAAAATAACCATCCTCATCTTAGCATGTTACTAGCTTAATGCGAAGCTAATGTCTATATATAAAAGCTCCATTATCGGTTTAAACCCAACACTTTTGCCTAGATGACTCAAAATAATTGAAAAATGCCTATCATTCTCTCGCAATAATGTTTAGGTTTTTAAAATAAATAAAAAATAAAAAATACATAAAAAGTAAAAAAAAAAAATATTAAAAATATATCTACATTAAAATATTTATTCGTATGATTTTATCAAATCCAATTTAAGTTAAAAGCAAAACTTTCATCTTAATAAATTGAGAAAATTTGGAAAAATACACCAAAACTAGTTTATAATTTTAAAATTATACTTTTATCATTACAATTTTCTTAAATTAGAATTTAATTATATATGAAATGACTACATTGCTTTTATTTTTAATTTTGATAATCAAAAAATATTTAACAAAATTAAAATAAAATAACATTTTAAAATTAATAATATTTATTTATATTTTACATTATTTATAAATTCAAAAATATTAATTGTATACTAATCTATAGAATATTCTACTAATATATATTAATGATAGAGAAACAAGAAAAAAAAATCATAAAATTAATAATCTATATTTTTATATATTCTGTACTTATCTATAGATTATTCTACTAAAACTAGTTATAAATTTGTATAAGCAATTCTCAAATATTAAGTTTTATCTGAAATAAAATTTATGTAATTAAAATATTTATATAAATATAAAATTTATAGAAAATACTAAGATTTATTTAATAAATATCCCTAATATATTTGATTTTCTAAGTTAGTTTTAATTAATAAAAATATATATTATTAAAACCTGGTCAAAATAATATTTTTATATATCAATAAATTTAGTTATAAAAAAATTAAAGCAATGTATTTTCAAATTACAGATATTAATTAGGGTAGTTTTCTAATTGCCTCTAATAAATTTATACTATTTCTAATATCAAATACAATTAAAAATTAAAAACATTTCAAATCTATATAATAAAGATTGTAGATTTGAAATGTAAATCCTGTTTAAGCTGAAATTTATAGAAAGGCATATAACTAAGAAATTATAGTTCGATTAATTGAAAAAAAAAATATAAATTATTATTTTCAAATAGTATAATTCTTTAATATAATTTTATAAATTAATTATAATATAAATTGCAGGACTTTCGGGTAAGTGTCGACCTGGTTGGGCTTACGCCCAAAGATTTATCAGTTCGATTGAGTTTCATCCTAAAGCATAATTTTATTTTAGGCTTATATACCAAAGTCTGGTATTTTTCAGGACCGAGTCGGGCCGGATTTCGGGTTTTTGCCCTAATTGATATCTCTATCACATATCACATGATTAGCTAACTTAGTCACAATAAGTTGGGTGTCATTGTAAATACTATTTTCGGGCCAATGTTCTTATACGAGATTTGAGAGCATCAAATTTTGAGATCAGCTTATGATTAAACATACCCGAAATCCTAATATTGTTTAAAAACTCTTGAATGTATATTATGCATAAACTTTTCTTGACGCTCTTTGGGTAAACCAGCATCTGCTTACAAGTTTCATTCTAGAAATTAGTCTTATATGATGACCTTTTGTGTCTTTCTATGACTGATATTATCTCACAATGGTTTCAAAATTATTTGGTACAAATCAAGCCTTTTTGTGGTTTTAAGATTAAAATAAAAGTTTTTTATATAATATTAATGGAATGTATGTTTCAGAGACACTAAATTTCCATTTAGTTATTTATATTTCAAGAATAAGAAATTTCGTTTATATATTTATAAAAATGAAAAACAAAAGGACTAAAACACAAGATTATTGTAAATATAATTTAACAAGGGAGATGTAGTCACTTCAGCCCATAATCTAGTAGTTACAGAAGAAAGTAAATCAAATTAAGCAGAATAATAATATTATTAATTAATTTAAGATACAACTTTGTAAATATAGAAGAAAAAAAATATATGATAACTTAGAAAATCCACACATATAATTCAGTAAATATAGATAAATGTTTTTAAAATATTTAATATTATTATATATATATATATATGACATGGGGCATCAATTGTTTTTTACACTATAGGTAAATATATGCTGAGTTTTAATATTTAAACTTCTCAAATATTTTATTTTCTGAAAGCATTTTTTTTTACATTTCTAGGGCATTTAAAAATTTTGTAATATGGAGTCAAATATGTTTGTAGAGAATTTTTTATGAGACTATGATATGTCCCAGAGAGGTATTTTACTTTTACCAAAACTTCAGATGGAGAACTGATACGCACCTCAAGTCATCATCAGCCAAGGAGCACAGATCCAGAAGTCATGAAGTGGAGAACATGAAGCTAAGGAGACATGCGAGTGGAGTTCAGCCCAAATAGAGGTTAATATCAAACATTTAAATCCAAAAAACACTTGGAGAGCATACCCAACTCATCCAGAGTTCACCACGAAGAAGAATCAGCTAAAAAGAAGTTCACATGAAGAAGATATTGAAGATACAAATTGGCAGATCTTCAATAGACCCGATGGAGACATGCGACCACTAATAAAATCATTTCGGCCAAACAACGACGAATCAAGCCACAAGACCAGATGATTTGGAAACTTAACTCATCAAGGAACCAAGGAGAATTGGATTTATACCAAAATAAAGTACGGTTTAAAAGTTATTCAACTTTTAAACCGGAGGACGCTCTGCTTGCCTTATTTGAGAGCTGGCGAGTTTAATAACTTACAAAGAAGGCTTTGGCGACCAGGAGAGACATCTAAGCATTCAGGAGACACATCCTACAATCCAGGAGAGTCAGGAAACATCTTCCAATGCACCAGCACCCACATGATCAGGCGGATCATGTCACACTTCTACTTACCAAATATGGAAGCATTTACACTTGGTTCCATAACTCACCAACGGCTACTTCCCTTCATGAACCGAGATAAGCAAGACTTGGGGAGATTATTCATCATCAAGATATCAAGGTACAAGTCAAGAAATCCCCTTCATTCAGCCTTTTTGCTCATCACCCATTAAATAGGTCAAAATCTCTTTAATCTCTTTTTTTTTTTATATATTTCTTTGATTTTTGCATAATTCTCTCTTATGAGTTAATGTCTAGGACGTGTACTAAGCCTATATAAGTTCATAGTTGTTTCATTTGTAGACACCCACTTTTATCTAAGAAAATATACAATTTTTGTTCTTTTTATTCAAAGAGAGTTCTTTGTTTAAACAACTTGTCTTTAGATTCAATTGAGTGATTCTTTTGTTTCTACTGATTCTTGGAATAGATTTGTTTGTGTGATTCAGGCAAGGCTAGTTCCAACGGCTGAGTGAGTTAGCCATCCCACCGACTGAGTGAGTTAGCCATCCCACCGACTGAGTGAGTCAGTCAATTCACCATCTTTCTGCTTCGACCATATTCCATCCGACCGGCTGAAAGAGAGTGACTTTAGTCCAGCTTTCAGCCTCCATCATTCCAAAAACGAGCCTCAGCCTTTGAAGATCGTATCATCTGGTATCAGAGCTTCAAAAGCTCCTATCCCCCAGGCTGTATCCATCCAACCCTTATCCTTATTTTCTGTTTATTATTTTTGTTTCCTTTCATTAATTAAAACAAAATCTCATAAAAATTGTTTTGCTTTGATTTGTTATTTATTGTTTTATTTATTGAATTTTATAAAATCTAAAATCCATAAAAAGTTGTTTGCTTAATTTTCTGAATATTTTATTTCATATAAAAGTAAAATATTGTTCTTGTTTTATTTGCATCATTTAAATTTCAAAAATTCAAAAAAAAAAAAACAAATTATTGCTATTTGTTATTTGATTTCTTAAAAAAAAAAGAAATTATTTGCATTTTCTTCTTGATTTATTTTGCATTTATAAAATCTGAAAATCAAAAAAAAAAATATGGATATTTGTTATTTGATTTCTGCATTCAAAAAAAAAATATTATATATTGTTCATTTGAAATCATTTTTAGTTTCAGTTTATTGATCATATTGTATTTGTTGAAAAATAAAAATCCATAAGAAGTTATTTAGATTGTGTTTAATCTATTGCTGCATTCATTTTGTTTTGAATACTTTAAATCATCAGAAAAACCCATAAAAAAAGAAGTTTTGATTGTTTTCTTGAATCAAGAATAACAAAGATGGGAGGAGAAGGTGTTAACCTAGCAGATATTCTTGTCAAAACTCAAACACAAATCCAAACCTTAGTAGAAAGAGTGACACAGATCCAACCACAGAGAAAATAAAATGGATTTGGAGATGCATCAGGAGCTGAATATGTTGAACCTAAACCACCAGATTGTTCAAAGAAGCAAGTCAACAAAAGGAGTGGTTACAGATTTAATACTCTAATATTTTCAGGTACAAGTAAGAACCCTGATGTGTATCTCAGTTGGGAAAGTACTATGGAGAAGTGGCTACAATCCAATAACATTCCCAAGGAAAAGAAGTTACAACAAGCTGTCCAAGGACTTACAAAACAAGCTTATGAATGGTGGCTAAAGGAAAACAGTCCAACTATCCACAAGAAGCCAGTTCTAGATTGGAGTGACCTCAAGGCAAGGATGCATAAAGAATTTGTAGAGAAGTATCAAGCCATGGAGAAGAAGACTGTTCTCAGCCAAAGAGCATTGTGAAAGTCAACAGAAAAACCAGAACAAACCATTGTTCAAGCAAAAGCTCAGCTAAGTCCTTCTTTAAGTGAATTAGTATTTACCACTGGTATGATGTGCTTGTCTTTTTCCAAGAAATCTGGAATAGGTTTAAAGGAACCCACGTCCAAGGGAGAAGAGACACCAGCAATAAGCCTTGCAATGGACCAGAAACCAAGCTCCAATAATGAGCCCTTAAAAAGAGAAGTTGCATCCAAGGCAACAACATCTAGGTCTAAGGCTATAACAAAGTCACCAAACCCACCAAGCCAAGGTAAGTCTTCTAACCTTGTTAATTCTAAGGAACCAACATGTTATAAGTGCCATAAGAGAGGACACTTTGCTGCAAATTGTTCTATTAAGAAAATGTTGGCAGAAACTTCACTAGTAGAGAAAACAGAAAAATCTATTGATAGTGATAGTTTATCTCATTCTGAATTTTTAGTTCCCAATACTAGACTTATGCACTTGTCTTTGCCAAAGAGTTTTGATCCAGGAATAAGACAAGAAGAAAGGGAAACCAACAAAGAAGAAAGGCTACAAGGAGATCAGATTGTACAATTGACTATTCCAATAGAGGATGAGGAAGTAGAAGAAGAGCAATCAGATGCAATGTCATCACCAGCACGCCATGGTGAGAAACATGAGCTAAATATTATTGATTCATATCAGTTAGAAGCTCAAGACTCTAAACAAAATTCAGAGAGTCCTGAAAAATCCTTAGTCATCTCTAGACTTGAGGAAAACAGCAACCATGGAGTTCAAGTGAACAAAGAGCAATTGATGCTACAACTAGCTAATAACATCACTGTGAGTTTAAATATTTCAAAGCCTATTTCTATGATTTTAAACTCAGATATGATGCACTTGCTTTTTTCCTTGAGAAAATTATCAGGTATAGACCATACAAAGATTGCTGAGAGAGGAGACAGCCTTAAAGAGAAGCCTCCAGATCAAATATTACATCACCTTACAGATTTGGGCAGCAAGAACACTAAGAGTGTTCCTCAGGTAAGTTATTCATTTACTAAAATTATTTCTAAAGATTCAAAAGTAATGAACTTACTAGCAATAAGAGAAAGTGAGAACTCAATACCTTGTCTAAAACAGCAACAAAAGAAATTAGGCTTAACAAGTTTAAAGCTTTGTAAGAAACCCATAATGCACTTGTTTCTTGTCCAAAAATTTGAGATTGTTTCAGGTGCTAAGGACATAAAACATAAAGACCATCCACAAGAGGAGAACATGTTGTTAAACCAAAGCAAACATGCATCACCACCCAAGGTGGACAAAACCAAGGTTATCAAGGCCACAAAACAGAGGAACCACGATCCAGGCCGGAACATACGAGATATCCTATCCTTCCTGCTCAAAGGAGAACCACCAGACGTTCCACACTTCAGCAAACCAAAGATGCATCAAGGTATGACTCTAAACTCCCAAGATATAATGAAAACTAACTTGCTCTTTCTTGGTGCAGGAGATATAGTTTCGAGGTCGAAACCTTTTCAAGAGGGTGAGAATGAATTCTTTAATATAATTTTATAAATGAATTATAATATAAATTGCAGGGCTTTCGGGTAAGTGTCGACCTGGTCGGGCTTAAGCCCAAAGATTTATCAGTTCGATTGAGCTTCATCCTAAAGCATAATTTTATTTTAGGATTATATACCAAAGTCTGGTATTTTTCAGGACCGAATCGGGCCGGATTTTGGGTTTTTGCCCTAATTGATATCTCTATCACATATCACATGATTAGCTAACTTAGTCACAATAAGTTGGGTGTCATTGCAAATACTATTTTCGGGCCAATGTTCTTATACGAGATTTGAGAGCATCAAAATTTGAGATCAGCTTATGATTAAACATACCCGAAATCCTAATATTGTTTAAAAACTCTTGAATGTATATTATGCATAAACTTTTCTTGACGCTCTTCGGATAAACCAGCATCTGCTTACAGGTTTCATTCTGGAAATTAGTCTTATATGATGACCTTTTGTGTCTTTCTATGACTGATATTATCTCACAATGGTTTCAAAATTATTTGGTACAAATCAAGCCTTTTTGTGGTTTTAGGATTAAAATAAAAGTTTTTTATATAATATTAATGGAATGTATGTTTCAGAGACATTAAATTTTCATTTAGTTATTTATATTTCAAGAATAAGAAATTTAGTTTATATATTTATAAAAATGAAAAACAAAATGACTAAAACACAAGATTATTATAAATATAATTTAACAAGGGAGATGTAGTCACTTCAGCCCATAATCTAGTAGCTACAAAAGAAAGTAAATAAAATTAAGCAGAATAATAATATTATTAATTAATTTAAGATACAACTTTGTAAATTTAGAAAAAAAAATATATGATAACTTAGAAAATCCACACATATAATTCAGTAAATATAGATAAATACTTTTAAAATATTAAATATTATTAAATATATATATATATATATATATATGACATGGGACATCAATTGTTTTTTACACTATAGGTAAATATATGCTGAGTTTTAATATTTAAACTTCTCAAATATTTTATTTTCTGAAAGCATTTTATTTACATTTCTAGGGCATTTAAAAATTTTGTAATATGGATTCAAATATGTTTGTAGAGAAATTTTTATCAGACTATGATATGTCCTATAGAGGTATTTTACTTTTACCAAAACTTCAGATGGAGAATTGATACGCACCTCAAGTCATCATCAGCCAAGGAGCACAGATCCAGGAGTCATGAAGTGGAGAACATGAAGCTGAGGAGAGCTAAGGAGACATGCGAGTGTAGTTCAGCTCAAATGGAGGTTGATATCAAACATTCAAATCCAAAAAACACTTGGAGAGCATACGCAACTCATCCAAAGTTCACCACGAAGAAGAATCAGCTAAAAAGGAATTCACATGAAGAAGATATTGAAGATACAAATTTGCAGATCTTCAATGGATCCGATGGAGACATGCGACCATTAATAAAATCATTCCGGCCAAACGACGACGAATCAAGCCACAAGACCAGATGGTTTGGAAACTTAACTTATCAAGGAACCGAGGCGAATGGATTCATACCAAGATAAATTACGGTTTAAAAGTTATTCAACTTCTAAACCGGAGGACGCTCTGCTTGCCTTATTTGAGAGCTGGCGAGTTTAATCACTTACAAAGAAGGCTTTGGCGACCAGGAGAGACATCTAAGCATTCAGGAGACACATCTTACAATCCAGGAGAGTCAGGAAACATCTTCCAATGCACCAGCACGCACATGATCAGGCGGATCATATAACATTTCTACTTACCAAATATGGAAGCATTTACACTTGGTTCCATAACTCACCAATGGCTACTTCCCTTCATGAACCTAGATAAGCAAGACTTGGGGAGATTATTCATCATCAAGATATCAAGATAGAAGTCAAGAAATCCCCTTCATTCAGCCTTTTTGCTCATCACCCATTAAATGGGTCAAAATCCCTTTAATCTCTCTTTTTTGATATTTCTTTGATTTTTGCATAATTCTTTCTTAAAAGTTAATGTCTAGGACGTGTACTGAGCCTATATAAGTTCATATTTGTTTCATTTGTAGTGACCTACTTTTATCTAAAAAAATATACAACTTTTGTTCTTTTTATTCAAAGAGAGTTCTTTGTTTAAACAACTTGTCTTTAGATTCAATTGAGTGATTTTTTTGTTTCTACTGATTCTTAGAATATATTTGTTTGTGTGATTCAGGCAAGACTAGTTCCAACGGCTGAGTGAGTTAGCCATCCCACCGACTGAGTGAGTCAGTCAATTCACCATCTTTCCGCTTCGACCATATTCCATCCGACCGGCTGAAAGAGAGTGACTTTAGTCCAGCTTTCAGCCTCCATCATTCCACAAACGAACATCAGCCTTTAAGGATCGTATCAAGAACACATTAAAGAAAATGGGGTTACAATGCGACCAAATGGTATTCAAGTAGAAGTTAATAATAAGGACAAATCATATTGGTTAAACTTTAATTTTAGACAGAATTTTTATCAGTTGGGACAAAGATGGAACAAGATCCGAAATGAAAGAGGTTTAAAAAAAGGCCAACTTATCCAATTATATTGAGTGAGTCTTCTTTTATTTTATTTTAATTTATTAGGTTATCTCACATTAGTTACTCATCATTTTCTTAATATATGTATCTAACCAACGTATTTTGTTGTTGTTGTTGAATAATGGTATGGTGGTTTGTTTTTTATGTGTATCATAAGTAAAAAAGCAGAATGTCAATCCACATATTGATCTAAATTATGGATATGTTTTTTTCTTAAATAATAAAAATTATGGATATGTTAATAGATATGATCTTTATTACTAAAACATGTTACTATGATATAGTTAGATAATATTCTATAATGTTTATTTGTAGGATAATGAATATATAAAATATATGATAAGGTCTGTACTTTATGTTTCAGTGATGACAATAAATCGTCTGATGATAAAAAAATGGATGAGACAGGTACAAAACAAGCGAACCAGAAAGGAGAAAGTAGTTCATCAAATACAGCTAATGCGGAAAAAGAAAACTTTTACATAGTAAATAACGGTGGACAAGTGAAAAAATGTTGAATGGTGAATGTAATAAGTATGCTTTACATTATAATTTGCTAAAATTATCAATTATTTTGGATGGCCAAAATCATTTTCTATAAATAACTAGGGTGATCCGCGCTTTGCGCAGAAGTTTTATTTATTGTTTAATTTTAGTTATAGTTTTTGTATGATTTTATTATTCAGATTTCGGGTTGCTTCAATGTAAAATCTTGTCTTTTCATCTGCTAATTTTAATTTGTACAATTTTGTATGTCATGAAGTTATATTTTGTGCTTTCAATAAATTATTGTTTTTAACTATCATACGTAATTTAGTAAACACTTTTAGGGTCTTATATTTAATGTTATTTGGTTATTACTGTATTATTTTTGAATAAAGACTATTATTATATTGAGTTTGTGTTATTTTACATTTAGTCTCTACATATATCCATTCGTTGTGATGTTATGTTTATTTTATTTTAAATTTCTTACACATACTCTTGTGTTATAAAGGTCTATATATGGTTTGTTTTGTTTGGCATTAGCTTAATTATTATCGTTATTTTTTAACTTAATTTTATTGTAATTTTATCATTTGAAGTTTTTTATTATGACATGTTCTTATGGATAGTTTCTTGGCCACAGCTTTTAAATATTATTTATTTAAATCTTATATATTTACTATATTATTTTTTGTTATTATTTTATTTTTTAGGGTTTTAAAAATTTGTATTTTAAAGTTTTATGCTTTGGAGTTTGGACGCTTATATATATTAAAATATTTTGGTTAAATTTGTGTTAAGTTCTATGTATTTAATGTTTTGGTTAAGAATTTAGTTTTCTTTTTAAGTTTGAGTTTCTGTATTGGTTTATTTTGGTTTAGTTATTATTTGGTTATTTCTAGTTTAGTTAATGTAATTTAAGTGGTTTGATTTAGTTTGTTTAGTTTGCTGAGGTAGTGAGGTGGATGATGAGGTGATGGCAGAAGAAGTAAAAAAAGATAACTTATATATATATATATATATATATATATATATATTATATTTATAAATACATTTAATCTAAATTGTAACGTCATGGATCTAGGCCCAATAGAAAAAGGAAAGGCCCATGTGTCAGAAGCCCAAGAGGAAAGGGTATTAGGGCTTTTCCAGAGTCTTTCCTATATAAATAGAGGTAGAGAGTTAGGTTTTCCATCACAACTCCCAAAGCACTCAGAGATAGAACCTAGGAACCCTAACCGAGCAAGCCGCCGCCGCCGTTCGTCTTCGCCGCCGAGGAGAGCCGCCGTCGTTCTGCCGTTCCTAGCCGCCGTTTTCTTGAGTCCTTTGCTTTCCGTCGTTAGATCCCTTAAACCCTAGATCCCTTTTTAGCTTTCATTCGATTAGGCAAAGGTGAGGATGTGTTCATGTCTTCCCTTCGATATTGTTAGCTAGCTTCTCCTGTTTAGATCTGACTTCCAAGTCCTCTAAATCCTCTACAAGTTCTGCTCTAGGTCGTAACTTGTAGATCTGTGCTGTTTGCTAGGTTGTTATTTACTTTCAGAACATAGATCTAGGTATGGGTTAATATGGTTGATTGTTGCTTGATGTTGAATATTGCTTGTGAGAATTGTGAATTGCATTGCATTGCATATAGTGTGTGAAAACACAAACTGCATTAGGACCCAGCAGTGAGAGGCACTGCTGGCATGATTGACGCCTGCGACAGAGGATGTGCCTGTCGTAGTGCCATGTGGCACTCAGGTCGACGGGCCAGTCGTGCAGCGACTTAGACTCTTGCGGAGATGCGTCCCCTAGCAAGGGTGTAAGACATACGAAACTTGTGGAGGTTAATCCATGGGATACTGTAACGAGAGGCGTTCAGTATGCTCGCTTTGTTCATTGCATATTTGTTTGTTGATTGTTAGAAGAATCATTAAACTGCGCTTGTTCGTTTGGCTCTAGCTAGCGACAGGTTGGGTAATGATATATATGGTGGACCACATGTATGCATTCTCCTGGGTAATCTAAATTACTCATCCCCTTCTTTCCCGTTCCCCCTTGCGCAGGTGAGCAGGAGCAGCAAGAGTGATTGACGTGTGATGGTGGCGAGCTGGTTCTCTAGTTCGGTCCTTGGGGTCCTTAAGACACTTAGCTTTCTATTTCAAATGGTTTTCAGTTGGTTTTAAGAGTTGATTATGATTCATTTGAGTTTAAGTTGGTTATTTGCAAGACTATTTGGATTTATATCTATGAAATGAGTATTGATTTAGAGTTAATGCTGTGGTAACTTGGTTGGAAAGTTGAGTGTTTAACACGTCATTTCATATAAGGAGAGGCGGTGTTACATAAATACTAGTAAATGGATCCACATCTTGCACGGCCTAAAAAACCTGAGACTAGACTTAAAAAGCATACCAAGTTCAATTTAATAGCTATTCTACGATCATCAATCAGATTGATAATTTTCTCTAACCACAACATATAAGAAGAAATAATAATTGTGCATTTCTATAAATCAGAAAAGCCATTAAAGAAAATCATAAAACTAAAAAACTAAAATAGGTATAAAGTTTTAAGATTCTCAAAAACTTACATGAAAACAATTTTTTTTTTTTCTGAAGCATATTATCACTGTAAGCGATCAAAATCTTCAAACATATTCTAGAGTTTATTCTGGAAACGGAATAATAAATCTAGCCATGAGTAAACACTAGTGTTAGTAAATATAATCATACTCTGTCGAAAGTTTGACCCTGACTTTTATAATATTCATTGTGAAAGCAACCAAAACTAGAAACTGCATGTGTCTCATTTGGAAAGGAAACCTTCCATCGATGGGAGTCACATACATCATTGGAATCAATACCCTATCGTCGGCACTATTGCTGAATTTACCTGTGATTGCCCTTCTTCTATCACGTGATTAGCTAACTGAATCACAATAAATTGGGTGCCATTGCACAAACCATTTTTCGGGTCAATATTCCTATGCAAAATAATGCATAGGAGCACTTATTTTTACGATAAGCTTATTATTTGACACCCCCGAAATCATAATACTGTTTAAAAACTTTTGGGTGTAAACTATACATAAACGGTTCTCAAACACAGAGGGAAAATGAGCACATTTCCTAAAAAAAATTTCTCTAGCAATAACCTGAGCCCATCAAAAATAAGAAGGCATCGCCGACGTAGCTATAAAAAGAAACTCTAAAGGATAATCTAAAAACTCCGGAAGCATCGGATCAGCTCGAAAGATAAAGGAAAATTTCCATATTCTCCGGAAAATATTCCATATTCTCCGAAGAATATGGGATATTTCCATATCGCAAATATGGAAAAATTCACCGAAGGAGAAAAGGAAAAGGAGCTCGCAGCAACCGATCTCTTATCCCTATAAATAAGAAGACCTCGGAGCACAAGAAGAACAAGTTCGATTCGGTTTCGCCCTATACTGCCAGATCAAGTTCGATGTAATATACTGATTGAGCATCGCCGGGAAATCTCCATTCCAACGGAGCAAGAATTGATGGGGATTAAAGCTCGGGTCAGTACCCTGGTCCCCTGAATCAGCCGTAGGTGTAGATGAACTAGCCTCTCGTTCTTCTGCCATCGGAAAATCAGAGTCTTGATCCTCAATTGGCGAAGCAACCTTCGGTTCTTCCGTCAATGCCCTCGAACTTCCTTCGTCTAACGCACTGCCCCACAGATAATCAAAGTCTGTAATAGCGGACGATTCTATCAAACCCTAAAGTAGAAGAAAAAGTAGAAGAAAACCTACGAAACCATAAAGCTTCTCTCCTGTTTGGTAACAAACAGAAAGATACCATTGATATCATTGGACACTAAAGGGTAAAACTTTGCTTTGTGCTGTTCACATAGTCGACTGGGAAGTATACCGGAAAATATCATTAATCTTAGTATGGAAGAGTTTTCTTTTTACGAAGCGAGAGGAAAAGAGTCTTTTAAAGTCAATCTTCAGTTCCTTCAAGGCCTTCTACAAGTTCCTCTTTGTTTTATTTCTCTCGAGTCATTTTCATATTTTTCTTGAGTCAATCCAAGATTGTTTAACTGAGTCAAAACTTTGTTGGGAATTATGCATTTTTTTTGAACTAACCACATTGCACTGATGTTTATAGGACCATTGCTACAGCAACTAATTGCAGATTTTACTCGGTAGAACACTGTAAGTGGATAACAGAGAAAGTTCATGTCTCTGGAGACTTTGACTCTACACCTACTAAACTTTGATTTTCTCATCTTGGGGCTTGGTATACATCGAACATGATTCCTCTTCTAGCATTGTCAAGATGAGTTAGGTAAAATCTTCCTTTGATCTTCCCTTATAAAAAAATGAAAGAAAGACTATGAAGGTGAGCCTCAACTCATGAAAGCGTCTCCTCACAAGGAACACAAAAGTGAGTGGCACCATTCTTGAGCTATGAAAACAAAAGAAAAGAGTAAAGTCGATAAGGACACCTAGAAAAAGGAAAGAGAAAATAAGGGAGTTAGACCGAGATTGTTTGTGTGTTCAAGAGCTTGAAAGAGAAATAATCTATAAATTCTTTGATCGATACTCCCTCGATGAGACCGCACACCTAAATGAATTAAAAGAGTCAACAATGGAGAATTTGGATTTCCCTAAGGGGATGTTGAAACATATTTAGGACGATTGCTAAGATTGTGTTATGTATACTAACATATTATCTAATGTTGATTCTGTTGTATGTGGGTTCAAGAGTTTTAACCAAGGTCACGTTCCAAAGAGTTCATAAGTTCCTATGTTTTCGAACCTCGACTCTGTTCTTAGTATTTGCTTGAGGACAAGCAAAGTGCTAAGTCTGGGGGGAGTTGATATATTGGGTTTTGAGGCTTTTTAACCTAATTTTTTCAATTTTTTTCAAGTCAAAGTGTTTATTTTAGGGTCTTTTAGTCCTCTATAGAGTCTTTCAGGTCTTAGGTCACTTTCAGAGAAAATGAGCCATTTTGGACACAAACAATCATATGTTCATGCAGAACTATGCATGGACATCTGAATTTTAACATTCGTTGAATCACTTTCTACCGATGGATTGATATCTCATACATTTACGTCATTTAGGCTTGCTTAGTTCATGTTTTGGTCTTTTTGCATGTTTTCTTTCTCTTTAGTCCCATTTTCCTTTCCTTTTAGACTTAGGTTGCATTTGGGTTATAGTTTCCATTCTCTATGCATTAAGGATGTTTTTAGGTACTTAAGAAGCTATTGGGAGCAAGGAGGAAGTGTGGGAATGGTTCAAGGAGTTAGCCAAGCTGAGAAAGAGCAAAAGGAGCTAAGGAAGGCGATTTCTGGTGTTCCATCAGTCATAACATGAGCCCCATCAGTCTGTGATGATCGATATAATGCAGCAAAGGAGTTGAAGATCCCATCGGTCATCTGCATCGATCACTTTTGACCGATGGGAAGAGACAGGAAATCTGTATCCGTCATCTGTATCGGCCAAGACTGATTGATGGGATCCAGCCGAGTGTTCGAAGAAGCGTATCGGTCATCCGTATCGGTCAAGGAGTGACCGATGGAAATCAAGCGAATGCTCCATCGATCATCTGTATCGGTCACTTGTGATCATGGAGGCTACAATGGGTATGGAAACTACAGACTTAACCCAAATCTATCCTACAGAAGTAACAATGTTACCAATCCTCAAGACGAAGTCTATCCACCTCAACAGCAACAACAAGCCGGTCCAAGACTTTTTGTGCCTTAGAACAACAACAATCAAGGCTTTCAACAAAGGAACAACAATTTCCAACCTAGAGCGCCCTACAACCCTCCAGGATTCAATGCTCAAGCTCCAGCTCAAGCTTCCTCCAGCTCCCAAGATCCTGAACTCAAAAGTCTCATGCATCAAGTGCTCCAAAATCAGGTCAACACTACCTTGGAGATGAACAAAAAGTTTGCTGAGGTCCACAACAAGATAGTCTCTGTTCATGTGGAGTTGACAAACAAGTTTGATGGTCTAGCTGCAAGAGTGAAAACTCTAGAGGACAACAAAAGAGTAGCTAATGCACCACGCCCTCAAGGTAATCTTCCTGGAAAGTGTGAGATGAATCCAAAGGAATACTACCAAGCTGTTGATTCTCTAGATGCTTTCACCACTGAGGAAGATGCTATTATAAATGAGTTTCTGTCCATGATCAATGAGGACATTGATGAACAAAGTGAGGGGGAGGAACTTGTTCAAGTTTCTGATGCTAAGAAGGAAGCTCAAGCTGATTTGTTTCAAGCTTATCAACCTGACATTCCATTTCCAGGAAGATTCAATGAGCAACTAGTTAAAAAGTATGCAACTCTTTATGCTGCTCAAATGGAAATGAGAGGTTTTGATGCTGAAGAAGAGCTTGGAAAACTTCTAGTCAAGGATGTGGAACCAGAAGTTAAGGAGCTGAACATCAAGAAGCTTGGAGATCCTGGTTGCTTTACTCTCCCATGTGAGCTCAAAGGCAAGACTTTCAAGAGCTGTTTGTGTGATTTGGGTGCAAGCATCAATCTGTTACCAGCCTCTACAGCCAAGGAGTTGGGTTACACCAAGTTCCAGCAACGTAATGTGTCTCTAACCATTGCTGATGGGACTGTGAAGTCACCACTAGGAGCCTTGAAGGACGTCCCTATGCAGATAGAAGAGTGACTATCCCAACTGATTTCTTGGTGCTGGATGTTGAAGGGCAGATCAAGAATGCAATCACACTTAGAAGATCATTCTTAGCCTCAGCTGGAGCTATATTTTATGCTAGAGAATGCACAACAGAGCTGAGGCTTACCAAGGATAAAGTCTTGAAGTTTGATAGCAAGGGTAACTAGCTGGAGCATGATCATGCTTTCTCCACGGAGCTGAACAAGATGAAAGGAGTTGGCAAGAACTGGCCAGAGTTTGAAGGTTACCAAGGAGAGACCTTTGATGGCTGCTGTTTGTCAAGGTTGTTTGAAGACACCACTGAAAAGGAGATCCTTGAAGTGGTTAGTTCCACGAAGATGAATCAAATTGGGCTGGTTACTGAAAAGGGAGAGGTGGTTTTGTAACCATATGGCTCAAGGAATGGTGAGGTTTTCTACAAGCTGCAGCAACAGGGGAAGTCCAAGCCTTTTGCTGAGATCAAGCTGAATGGAGTCACCACAAGAGTCAAGGGGAGCAAGATGACACCAAAGAGTTTCAAGACTCCTTCTCCTTACCTCAACTAGAGAGGTAATCAAAGTCAAGCTAAGTGACTTTAAACAAGCACACTTGGGAGGTAGTACTATGGTATCCTTTGTATATATTATGCTTTTTAGTCTATGTTTATGCATTTCTAGTGTTCTTAGAAGCAGAAGAGACTAAGGAACTCTCTTACACATCCCACCACTCCTTCCATCACAACTAAGGTACCACATCCTTCCATTGTATATACCATTGCATTTTTTGAGTTTCTGTTTTTATATTTCTGTTTCTTCTCTCTCTCACTCTTTTTATTACACGAGAGACTGTGTAATTTAAGTGTAAGGGAGGGATTTGGGGTTTGACCTGGTTTGTTCTTTCTTAGTTTTTTTTATTTCTTTCATCTTTAAGTCACATGCATTTCATGCATTCATCTAAGGCACAGAAAAACACAAAAAAAGAAAATAAAAAAAAATTTGAAATTTTTTGCATGTTTTTGCAAACAAAAAGAAAGCATGTAGTTGCATTTCGTTTTCTTAAGATTGAGTCTAGTGTTTGCATATAGGCTGCATTGCATTTGCATAGGACATGATGATGAATTATCCTTGTAAAATGCTGAGTGTTTAGGTTTAATTTAAATATCTAAGTGGTTAATTGTTTGATGCATCATGAGAATGTTAGAAGTTAAAGCTGAACCATGTTTGGATTGCTAAATTTGATTCTCTTATCTCATACTGAAACCACTTGCTCATTGAAAATCAACTCTATCTATTTGAACCTTAATCTGAATTTTTAACTATCATATTTGTGAAAGTGATTTCATGGCTACCATACACATATTTAGATCATCCTCTTCCTTTTTACCACTCTTGTTGATCCAAATAGCTAATCCGCATACTGATGGGACAGTTAGTCCACACCCTTAACCAAACCTCCCTTTGAGCCTAAACATTATCTTGAGAGTTGTGAGGCCTTGCATTCATCATTTCGAATTCTATCTTGGTAAAAAGTGTTAGGATTAAGGCTGGCAAGGAAAAGCTCTCTTGTCGATATCAGTTTACATCTTGAGCTTGATTCTAGGTTAGGAGTTTGGGATAAGAGGGTAGAGTTAAGTGGTTTGAGTTTCATGTTTATATGCTTTAAAAGAAGAAGGAAAAGTATGGAATGGTAGTATGGGGAAACAAGTTAGAATTGTGGTTTAAGGGGTTAAAAGTTCTAGGTGTTTAAAGAAGGAAGACGCCAACAACAAAGCTTTGAAAGGTCAATCAAAAGAAGAAATCAGACCCATGGCAATCCACCAAAGGTGAAAATTGGTGCCTAATCAACAAGAAAGGAGGAAGTCCCAACAAAAAGAAGCAACCACACAAGCAAAAAGAAGAAGTTTCCCCAACCATGAAGAAGGAGAAGGGTTAGAGCTTAGAAAAAGGGTAGATTTAGAAGTTCACTTTGGGGTTTAGAAGTTCTTATGATTCATCTTTGGGTAAAAGGGTAAAAGAGAGCTTTGATTTGCATGCATAAGTGTGCTTTTACCTTTAGCATTTTGTCAAGATAGAATCATTTCATTGAGTGATCCCTTATGTTTATGAACCATTTGCTTGAATGAGATCATTTTAATTTCATAACCTTATCCTTTGAACCAAAATTTTTCACTTGATTTGCACAAACATGATTCTGATTACAAGCTTAATGAATGTTAAAGAGTTGGTTGATTTGGCATTTTTCTAGGTTGAGATTTGAGATCATTTTGAAACATGATGAGCATGGCTAAGTTATTTAAAGTATAACTGATTATGTTTTGCATCCTACACTTAGGCACTTAGACATTGACTTCATTTCTTTACCTTGGCATTTTTGGATTTGAATGCTTACCTCTAAACCTCATCCTCCAATTGTCTTAGTTTGTTTGCTTGAGGACAAGCAAAAGGCAAGTGTGGGGGTGTTGATATCTCATACATTTACATCACTTAGGCTTGCATTTAATTCATGTTTTAGTCTCCTTTTGCATGTTTTCTTTCTCTTTAGTCCCATTTTCCTTTCCTTTTAGACTTAGGTTGCATTTAGGTTGTAGTTTGCATTCTCTATGCATTAAGGATGTTGTTAGGTACTTAAGAAGCTATTGGGAGCAAGGAGGAAGTGTGGGAGTGGTTCAAGGAGTTAGCCAAGCTGAGAAGGAGCAAAAGAAGCTAAGGAAGGCGATTTCTGGTATTCCATCGGTCATAGACGAGCCCCATCGGTCTGTGATGATCGATATACTGCAGCAGAGGAGTTGAAGATCTCATCGGTCATCTGCATCGATCACTTATGACTGATGGGAAGAGATAGAACATCTGTATCGGTCATCTGTATCGGTCAAGACTGACCGATGGGATCCAGCCGAGTGTTCGAAGAAGCGTATCAGTCATCCGTATCGGTCAAGGAGTGACCGATGGGAATCAAGCGAATGCTCCATCGAACCAGTCCGAACTTCCTTTTATTTACAACTTTTCCATTATTCTAAGGCTTTTGTCATTTAGTATAAATAAGCCTGATCTAATGATTTTAGAATCAAGTCTTGTTCTTGCTTAGTTTTAGGAGTTTTTCCAGTCTTTGTAAGAACAAGTCTATCATTTTAATCAAAGTTTTGTATTAGCCTTTTAATTTCTTCTCTAATCTCCCTCTTAACCATGTTTAGCATCATTTACTCTTGTGATTTGATGTTTTCTATGATGATGAGTGAGTAGTAACCTTTAGGGTTTTAGATGTGGTAGATTAGGGGAATTTAGAGGCTTGTTTTAGATTTGTTAGTGTTTAATATGATTGATTACTCTCTATTAATCTGTGTTTAGGCTAGATTTGTCTTGATCACATGAATCTACATTTAGGCTTCATCTTATGCCCACCAAGTGTTTGATGAAATGTTGATCTTGTTTAATAAAAGATTTACTGGCCTTGACTCAAGAGATTGACTGTTTGAGGAGTATTTTGACTCGAATAGAGTTGGTTTTACTTGCTTGTTGATTGTTCTAGCACTAATAAGAGTTAGTTCTTGTTAGGATGATCAGCAAAGGGTTATTTATCAAGAGATTGGACTTAACTTGCTTGATTGTGAACTCTATGTCTAGGAATCAGCATTTCTTGCTTGTTTGCATTGTCAATGATGTTGAAACAACCTTATCTAGCCTTTGAATTCCCCAAAGTCAATAACTACATCTCAGATCCTTCTTCTTTTATTTGAATTTCGAATTTTGCTTTTAAGTGCTCTGTTTTCTTGCTCTGTTTTGCTTCTAATCTTTGCTAAGTTGTTCTCTTTTGAGTTCTTTTTGGTGCTTGATCACTTAGGTTAATAGTTTTAGTTGTGTAAGCAACAAATCTTCTCTGAATTTACTTGACTTAAAGCTTTCTGCTCATAATTTTATTGGCATATATTCATAACTTCTTTGGATTGATAAAAATCATATGCTATACTACAACTGATTAGTACAAGCAGGGTGATTGAGAAAGACACCCAAAATACTTATATCATGGATCAAGCGGAAATTTGGAAAACCCAACTATATCTTTGAGTTATCTTTCATTTGGAAGTGGTTTGAAGTAAATTGAACGGTGCAATCAACATTTAGGTCAGATTTCGTGAAGACAGTCTAGTCTCGCAAACAGACGAAGCATGCGCAGAAGGAGTCACCAGAATGATCGATCCACATCCAGAACGATTGTTCAAGTTTTGTAGTAACTTTTAATAACGACCAGGAACCTTCAGACCGATCGTTCCAGCCCCAGACTTAAAAAAAAAGAAAAAAAAAATCAATCTGCAATTTCTTGTTCACCTCAGAATCATCCAAACATAAAAAATTTTGAGCCTAGACTTATATATACATTATTTTAGCCACTTTCTAAGGCAACACATTATTTTCAGTTCTTTCTTTTGGTTTTGGATATTTGTAAGCTTGGGGAGAAGATTCTCTAACTAACATCTTTTGTGAAGATTTATGAAACCCTTTTGGATTTCTTATTTATTGATTATGAGTTTTTCTTCATCTCTTTGCTTGTTCTATGCTTCTTTGTCTGAGTAATTCAATAGTTAGATTTATGAGGTTCAAGAGAGTTCATGAATCGTTGAATTATGGATAGATAGAAATTATCTTATGGTTTTATATACTGTTTATCTCATTGCTGAAACTTGATTGACTATCTAGATTTTGATCTTATGTTGTTTAGCGCACTAAAAGTGTTTGTTTAAAAGTCTGAAAGAACATATATGAGCAAAACGTCATTAGTCAACGAAAGTTGATGTTAAAGCGATATATGAACGTATCTTAGATTGTTAAATAAAGTAGTTGATAACACGACGGAATATTGATTATCCATTTGTGTTCTGAATTCTATAACGGTTTCTAATTCATTCTCTGAATAATTGTATGATTCATGATCTTTTTGATTCCTGCAAATTGCCCTTGACGTAATACTTGCTTTAATTGATTTTTATCCTGTTTTAATTGCTATTTTCGTTTTACTTTCTACCAACAACCATATTTTTTTTGTCTTAGCTTAGTTTCTTTATTAAAATTTGCAGTATAACACTTGGTCTTTATAGATTTTGAGGCTCTGATTGGTAAGGACTCTAAATATAGACTGTGACTATGGACTTTTGGTTATAGAGCTTCTGGCTTTGAAAACTGTGACTGTTACTTTGAATATTTTTTAAAGTCTGACTAGTGACAAAAACTGTAAAAGCTATTGATTGTTAATTTTTTTTTCCTAAAAGTAAAATAAAAACTAATTCTGGTAATATATTTATAAAGGTGAAATAAATTATAATAGTAAATTTTAAATATATTTTCATATGTATTTAAATTGTTATGATTAAAATTACTCTATAAAAATATTTAATTATTGACATAAAGAATTAGTACAATTAGATTTGTTTAACAAAATTTAATCAATAAACTATTGATATTGCGTTAAAATCTAATAATTTATTTATTAATTCATTTGATTACAAATTAAAACTCAAAAATATTAATTAATGATATAGTCATACTAAATTTTTGGAGATGAATTTACTATTATTAAAATAACTAATTTAACTAAGTATTATTTATTTGTGCTATTTATTTGTGTTATTTGTTTGTTTTATATTATTGTTATGTATAAATGATAAAAATGAGAAGAGAAGATAGAAAAAAATGGGATTAATTTGTAGTGAACAAAAAGTAAGAAGGGACCAGAGATAAAAATAAAAAAGTGTGAATAAGATGGCTGTTAGAGAGGAAATGAACACACTTTCTAAAAGGTTTTTTCTAGTAATAACGTAAGCCTACCAAGACTAAGAAGACCGTGCCGACCTAGCTCGGATAAAAGAAAAACTCCTAAAAGATAATCTTGGAAGTTCGGAAGCATCAGATTAACTCCAAGAATAAAGGAGAATCCCCATATTCTTCGGAGAATAAGGGATATTTCCATATCTGCTCTCGCAGATATGGAAATATTCACCAAAGGGAAAAGGAAAAGGAGTTCGGAGCAACCGACCTCATATCCCTATAAATAAGAAGACCCCGAAGCTGAAGAGAACAACTCATACAATCTAGAGAGCAGCAGAGCTAAGCCCAAAAACTCCAACGCTTTCTAGTTTACTTCGCAAATATTCTTTTCACTTCGGCATAACCTCTCGGTTAAGCCATCCTTTGTAACTGCTTTGCTTTATAGCTCGTAATAAAAGATCTTGTTCTCCGAAACCCACAACTGTTAATCAAATCTTTAGTGGTGATTTTCTGGTTCAACAGTTGGCGCCGTCTGTGGGGACTAGGAGAATAAATTCTTAAAACTAGTGACTAAAGAACAGAAGTGATGAGCCTTCCGACCGATAACAGCGACCTCACCCTCAACAACGAGGACGCCACCACACGTACTGATACATCTACTCACGACGAGCACGACAATCCTACCATCGCGATCCCACCCGCGGGAGCACCCTCGGCTTCTATCCTCGCCACCGATCTCGCAGCAGCAATCCAAGCCGCTTTACTCCCTCTCACAAAAAACCTGGTGTCTAAGCTAGACACCCTTCAGGCCCAGCAGGCCAAGTACGACGAGCAACTCAGCCCCTTGGCAGCCGCGACTACCGCGAGATCAGAACCGCTAGTACGACGCTTGGTCTTCGAGACACCGGAGAAAGGCAACACTCGGGGAGCAGCACCGACTAATGAGGAACCATCCGACGAACTGAATTATGAGATCGCAAGGTTGCATCAGCGGATTAACGTAATCGGATCTCAAATCCACCACGCCACCGGTTCGGCACCCGAGATCTCGGCCATATTGTCGGACACCGAGCGTAACCCGTTTGCCTCGGGATCACCGACGTTCGTCTCGGCGCGGCGATCAAGCTAAAACTTCCATATTACAACGGGACGGAGGACCCGAACCTATGGTTGACCGGGTTCAACGTCGCCATGAAGAGGCAACAGTTCGAGACCGACCTCGAACGCGAAGATAATCACTGTTAGACCTTCGTAGAGCACCTCAGCAAGGACACTCTCAAGTGGTTCTCCAATCACCCGCCAGCATCGATCAAATCCTTCAAGGATCTATCCCACGCATTTATAAAACACTACTTTATGTTCATCACGAAGAGGACGGTCAACCTTTTTACGCTGGTACAGGAGCGCGACCAACCACTTCGCGATTTTATTAAAATATTCAAGGACACCGCTGCGGCGTACAGCCAGATCCCGCAGGCTTTAGCAATCGAGGCACTCATGAACAGTCTATGGTTCGAATCATCTTTCAAAGAAGATTTGCAGAAGAACCCGGAGGACACCATAGAAGACGCGCTCCACGGAGCTCAAACTTTCATACGGATGGAAGAGGAGAAAACTTTCTATGCCAAAAAGCACGGCATGGACGTGTCAAGCACCTCGCGAGACAAGGACCTGACAGGCAAAGGCAAGAAATCCTCCCATGCCATCGTAGCCGCCGGAGAGAAGCTCTGGCATCAGTGGATCCACGGCGATCCTCTCAGAAATTCTGATGATAGAGACGATAACCATGATCTCTACTGCTCTTTCCACGGGCGAACAGGGCATGCTACCTCAGCTTGTCGACACCTTAAGAACTCCTTGTACGAAAAATACAAGGAAGGAAAAATTGACGTCGACGGAGACCGATCCCAGAACAAAAGTTCCTACTCACGCAGCTCCAACACTAAGGACTCGCACCGAAGTACCTCAAGCAAGGATCGCCGAGATCAAGGGAAAGCAGCAGCCGACGTAGCTCCGGAGGAAGACGCCGAAGTCGTTCGCCCGAGAAAAAGCAAGAAGAA
Source organism: Thlaspi arvense (assembly GCA_911865555.2). Lineage (NCBI taxonomy): Eukaryota > Viridiplantae > Streptophyta > Magnoliopsida > Brassicales > Brassicaceae > Thlaspi > Thlaspi arvense. The sequence continues at coordinate 49,255,122 of OU466857.2, forward strand.
AAAGAAAAAGAAAAGGGAGCAGAGCATGAGAACGACGACGTCGAACATGACAATCCACCCCCTCCGCCCAAGCGACGGGTTAACATGATCATGGGAGGACTTCCCGACTGCGACGATTCAGTTCGCGCCATCAAGGAGTATGGCCGAAAAGCGATTACTTCGCGAAAATTCCCTCGCCCTGTGGACTACCATCCGACGATCACATTCACAGCAAAGGATATGCATGGGTTACACACCCCGTATAACGAACCGCTGGTTGTTGAGTTACACATCCACGATAGCGAAGTGGCCAAAATATTGGTAGACACCGGCAGCACGGTTAATATCATCTTCAAAGATACTTTGACCAAGATGGGACTCCAGGATAAAGACATCAAGGCAGTGCCAAAGCCGCTAACTGGCTTTGCCAACGAGTCCTTCTTCAGCCTCGTCACCATACGTCTGACAGTTTACGTCAGTGGAGTGACAAAGATTGTTAAATTCACTGTCATGGATAAACCAGCAATCTAGAATGTCATATTTGGCACACCTTGGATCCACGAGATGAAAGCTATCGTGTCGACCTACCACCAATGCATGAAGTTCCCTACCTCGGTCAGCATCTGCACACTTCACGGCAATCAGCAGATGGCAAGATCCTGCTTCATTAACGAACGCAAGGTGTGACTCTCTGTGGCAAAAGCCCTCAAAGACACCAACCAAGCGCAGTAGATTCAATAAAGAATCTTGCAGGTTTTATATTTAGTCTTCTTATTTTATCAATAAAGGCCGGCTTGGCCCCTGAGTGATAACACTCATTTAATAATTGTAGCGAACTACGAACGGCTTGATTCCAACTCGGGTACGTAGGAAACCTTCGGGTGCAGCTGTAAATTTAATAAATTTTTATTTTGGAAAACGAGCTTGGCACGTAGAGTAATATTTCCTTATGCGAATGCATCTTGCTGAATCGATGTTCTAGCCAAACATTCGATTCGAAAAAGCAAAAGCAAAAATTAAATTAGTGGCTGATCACCACTCCTTTGATACTTCGGTTCGATTTAATTACTTCCGAAGTAGATAAGACGAAAGCCGAGGACAATACTCACACGACCCTCGATCATACCTTTCAAGCCAAAGTGAATCCTGAAAGCTTGGTATTCAATCTTGATTGTCGTTTGGTATAAGACGGGCAAAGAAATCTCACTCCCAATTCCAAACTAAAAAGTTCCATTACATAAACAGAAACTTTCAGAAAAACACTTTGGTTTACTTTTGCAAAAAAAGAAGAGCAAAGCAAAATTCCATTATATAAACTCTTTTTCGGGCAATGTCATTACACAAAAGGCTATACAAAGGCCGAATAAATTACAATAAAAACAAATAACAAGGAAGGCAGTCGCTCAGCTCGAATCATCCCTTGGCTTTGACGTCCTTCCTTGCGCCAGCTTCAACAGCTCTTCAATGACAGATCTGCCAGCAAAAAATAACAAGAGCTTAAGCAAAAAAGCGAAGTCTTTTTCTACAAAAAAAAACATGTAGTGGTAATACTAACCTGTTCGGCAGACTAAGATCGTTTCCGGTAATAGCTATCTCGTCGATTGCACTACTTGCGGCCTGCCACTTCGTGAATTCTTTCTCGGAGGCTGGGAGCGTGCTAGCAGGGAGTTCCCACCCCTTCTCAAGCATCTTATTCATATACGCCACCATGGCACCACTCTTTTCCACGCTAATCAAGGCAGCTTTGACCTCCTCTCGCTGGGCAAGCGATGCTCAAACCCGCTCCATTCGCAGTTTAAACCAGGCAACCATGCTGTCAAAAACCTTGTCAGCAACACCTCACATCACCTCGTCACGAGAACCTTGAAGTTTCTCCTTCTCGGCAAAGAGCTTTTGCGAAGACTCCTCGTTCCGCATTTCGAGGACCTCATTCTGCGCTTGGAGGGCTGCGACTTGCATGCGAAGCTGGGATGCCTCCGCCACCTCGCCTCGAAAGGCTTCAATGGTGCCTTCGAGCTGGAAACACTTCTCTTTGAGAAGCTGATTCTCCTCTTCCGCCTTTTTGAGCTCCTTGATCTCGGCACAGGAGACATCCAGCATCATCTCTTCCTGACAAAAATTGTTGTCATATGTCGCGAATGCGGACATATACGCTCCCAAACCCTGCACCACGATCTACTGTTAGAAACGCGCGATAAAACAAAGCAGAAACACACTAGCATCAAATGATAAATATATACCCGGGCTATCAGATTATTCACCGAGGATATCGACTCCGCCAACTTCAGCTCTCGCAATGGTTTACCCCACCTTCGGTTCTTTCTGCATTTCCAGATCAGATTTGCAGCAAAATCGCGATTGAGCATTGCCAGAGTAGCTCCTTCCCACTTCAAGCTGAAGTGATGAGGGTTATAATCGAAGAGCTCCTCTTCCTGCTTAGGTTCGACAGGAGCGCTTGGACCGGCGCCATCAGAACCTGGAGAACCAGCACTTTCTGGGGAAGCAGAACCCTTGGGTGGAAGTTCGGCCTCCTGACGAGCCGCAGTGACTTCTTCGGTCCTTGGACGACCTGTATCTTCTGTATCCTGAACCCTGGGACTTTGAGGAACGTTAGCCCGGGGCGGTGAGGGAACAGCCTTGCGACAGCTCGCGGCAGCATTCTGGGAGTCTCCATCACCCTCATCCTCAGTTCGAGGATCGGTCTCTTGAAACGCCTCGCCTTGAGGGTCCCCTGTAGCCTTCTCGGCCCTGGCTTGCCTCAACCTTTCCCGCGCCGCGGCCCTTGGAGAAACTATACCAGCAACAAAATTTTCAAAAAATCATCTCGGCTCGCCAAAACAAAACATACAATAAGGATAAGGGTTTACCTCGCAAGAGTCCCATTTTCTGCAGTTAGCTCGGCTTCGTCAGAATCCACCCAAATGGGCGGATCTCGAGGAGTTGTCCTCCTCTGCTTTGTAGGGGAGCTCGCAGGGATATCTCCTCCCATTGTCGGAGCCGCCCTTCTCCTCTTTTGACCGACCCCTTCGGATCTCAGCTGTGAGGCCCTCTTAGCAGCTGAAAATATTTAAAAAAAATGCAAATAAGACACCTCGCTAAAGAAAAAGGGGAAGAAAAAGAGAAAAAGTTACTTCGACGCCAGCAACAAACCTGCTTTTGAAGACTTAGTTTGCTTCTCGGCTGGCTTAGCTGATTTCTTCTTCTCGCAGGCTCCCTTCTTCTCCTTTTCGGGCCACAGCCCCTGGCTCAGGTTACACAGCTTCTGAACGTCCACATCAAAGCCAAACGGGTCCTTCCCGAGGCTGATTTGCACTGAAAAAAGAGAAGGCAACATTATTACCATCTCGAAATTAGCTAACCAAAAAAAGCAGGAAATAAACAATAAGGTTCAGCTCGGCTTACAAGGTTTCGACCTCCAGGATCTGAATAGATCAAGTTTGGAACTGCCGGTGGACGCTTCATTAATCTTCACGTAGAAGAAAAAGCGGTCCCACTCGTGGACTTTGCTGGCCGGGTCCCCGCCGACAATACCATACTTCAGAGTGGTTTAGAAATAACGCCATCCCCCGCAGTTCAGCCTCCCACTCTTCAGAATCGAGATCCTCTCGAAAATATCCCAGTTGAAAGGGACCACCGCCATTCGAGCAACCGCCATTAAACTTTTAAAATGGCGGATTACGGCGTGAGACAGTTGCGCCACCGGCATCCTCCTTTGTTCGCAGTACCGGAGAAGTAGTGAAATGGGAAATCAAATACCGAAGTCTGCGAAGTGGCATTCATAGATGCAGAAATAACCTTCTGGCGGCGGCGGCGTTGTCACTCTCTCGTGAACTTGAGGGAGCAGAAGCTCAACTCCCTCAGGAAAGCAGCACTTCGACCAAAGCTATTGAAGCCTTTCCGCGGCCATCCAGCTACTCCCGTCTTTAATGCCGGTCTTGTGCTTTGACATCGCGATCTTCTGCGGAAGACCCTCGACCCGGCTTATTAGCTCGGCACTCTCCGATTCCATCTCAGAGTCTATATCAGAATTATCCGGCAAGATCTCATCTCGATAACCTGAAGACCCCTCAGAATTAGAGGGAAAAGAAGGAACTGGGCTAACCCAGGCTCGCCTAGCGCGCTCAGCAAGAGAAATTTCATCGTCATCGAAAGAAGAACTGTGCGATGAAATCGACATTTTTCAAAAAGAGAAATTTCTGGGAAGATAGAAGAAGAAGAAGAAAGAGGATCAGCAAGAAAGTAAGAATTTTTACAGCGAAGAGATAATTTTGCAAAGCGAATCAGAAGAGAATAAAAATTCTGGTAATAAAATCAAAAGAAATATCAACAGTTTCCTTAAGGGATGAGTGTCGAGATTCTTAATAAATTATTCAAAGGAAGCACCACGTGTCAAAGTCCGCTTAAAATTGGGCCGAGCTGGCCATCGCGGAGAAACATTCTTCACGAACTGATGCTTATTGCGAGCTCAAACCCACTTAACTTCATGAAGTCCGCTGACCTGATTTACAATCAGTCTTGCCGAACAAGAGGGGGGGGGGGGGGGGGGGGCTTACTGTTAGAGGGGAAATGAGCACACTTCCTAAAAGACTTTCTCTAGCAATAACCTAAGCCCACCAAGACTAAGAAGACCGCGCCGACCTAGCTCGGATAAAAAGAAAACTCCTAAAAGATAATCTTGGAAGTTCGGAAGCATCAGATTAACTCAAAGGATAAAAGAGAATTTTCATATTCTTCGGAGAATAAGAGATATTTTCATAGCGCAAATATAGAAATATTCACCAAAGAGAAAAGAAAAAGGAGTTCAGAGCAACCGACCTCCTATCCCTATAAATAAGAAGACCCCGAAGCTGAAGAGAACAACTCATACAATCTAGAGAGCAGCAGAGTTAAAACCAAGAACTCCAACACTTTCTAGTTTACTTCGTAAACATTCTTTTCACTTTGGCATAACCTCTCGGTTAAGCCATCTCTTGTAACCACTTTGCTTTATAGCTATTAATAAAAGATCTTGTTCTCTGAAACTCACAACTGTTAATCAAATCCTTAATGATGATTTTCTGGTTTAACAATTGCTGTAAAAAAAAAGGAAGGAAATATTAATAAAGACTTTAAAGACTAGAGAGTAAAAATATGATAGTAAAATGTGATTAGTTAAAAAATAGCTATAGATACTATAAAATTACTTACAGTCTTCACAGCCATTACACCAATCGAGCCATCAATCTCTATTACAATATTTGATGTGCACATCCAATAATTTTATAGGATTAAAACTATGTCTATCATGCAGCATAAGTAAAAAAAGCGAAGCTAATTCAAACCCGAATTTTAGAGGTGATCATTTTACCAAGATCCAAAAATCCAATCTGATACCGACCCAAAAATTATCCGATCTGGATTCATCAAAATACCCAAACAAAAAATATGTCTATTGGAGTTCGGGTATTGGGTATTATCCGATCCAATCCAATATCTGAAAAGTATCCAAATTATCCGATTTCTAAAATACAATCTTTAATCCTATTTCATTATTTCCAGTTGATTTCACTTCACTATATTCTAACTGTCAAGCCACAAATCAAACTAAGTATTTATGCTCAAATCTAAAATTCTGAAAACAGTTTTGTTTTAACGTGTTACAGTTCTAAGTTTTATTTCAGCTTCAGAGTGAGTTTTTTGAATTGTATACATAGGATTCATATATTTCTTTTTTTTATATATTAATCATAAAATTAGAATAAATTATATTTTTATTAATTAAATTTATTATTTTACTTTTTAATAAAAAATTGGTGTTTTAATTTATATTATCCTAAATTAAAATTAATTTTTATGTTTATGTTTATTTTATTTTTCTTAATATATTCTAATATCTTTTTATCTTTTATTTAATCGCAATATATATATATATATATATGTATTAAAATCTGATCAATTGACTTACCATGAATCAGAATCATATAAATAAATAATTTTGGTATATCTAACTTAATATAGTAAAAAATTATATGTAGATTTAAAATAAAAATGTTCTAAATCCATCATTTTATCGGCCTTTTTTTCTTTATGATAATGATAGTCTCATTTAATTAGCTTCATACCATAATTACCTTGTTCAAAAGTTGGTCTAAATTTCGCAAATACAGTACTGCTGACTGTCTCTAAAGTAGTTCTCCGCTATTTTTGCAATATCTTTTTCTTTCTATCTGCGTTTTTTTTAGACAAATGAATTTGTTTTGCACTCGTCTTTGCTTTTTTATGACTTATGTATTATCGATGGACCATGGTAAAGCATAACTATAGTCTTATAGAAGAAAAAAAAATTTGTCGGCTAACTATAGCTATAACTGCGGTTAAGTTTTATATTTGAAGTACAAAAATCATAAGAAAAGTAAAATCATACGGACGGAAAAACAAAAAGATGAAGACAACCGGAAAATATCAAAACACGTTAACGAGTGGCCATGTGACACTAGGTTAGACGGTGCCACGTCATAACTCATAACTAGACAGCGAAAAAAAGAACAGGGGATTCGCTACTTAAATTACCTTTTTGCCTCTCCCGACGAACGCGACTTCACCGTAATAACCAAAATCCGACGTCGGACAAAAGTCAAAAGTTGACAACTCAAAACACACTCTTATGACTTTTTCTTCAACGCTTCTTTGTTAGTTTCATTCGTTCAACAACATTTTGTCTCTTCACATTGGACACAACTAGAAAATAAAACTCCACTTTTTACAACGTTTTGTAATACTCTGCAATTCCTCTTTTTTATTATAATTATTAAAATTCCTTTATATAATTTAATTTTTTCAAAGTCAGAGTTCAACAAAAGAATACCCCTTAGCCAAGACAAGTAAGTAAATTGGAGAAATATGAATACACATTTAAAAAAAGATGAAACCTGAAATATTCAATGACATACAGCATACATATATACTTATATATAAAAACGCGAAGTCCAAATCAATTAGTTTAACATTTAATTCCTGGTCAATAAATGCTCTTTGCTTACACACGCACACACAACTATAAATATACTACACACAAGCCTTTCATCTCATAACTCAACAACTCGTTTCACAAAGCCAACATTCTCACAGAGAGAGAGACATAGAAAGAGAAAGTAAAAAACTGAAGTGAAGTTAAAAGATCGATATGATGAAGAAGATTCTTATTGTGTTTTGCATCATGTTATTGGTGGAGATGTCTTCGATTATTTCGGGAGTTGATTGCAGAGCCCTGAGAACAGAGGAGACTAACGGCTGTGATCAAACTACCGCCGTAGACGGTGGTGGTTTCAGCTTTTTCTCGTCGGCCGCGGCGGCAAACAGCTCTCGGATTCCTTTGATGAGGAGCCTGGCTTTCAGATTAGCGTCTGGGCCAAGCAAGAGAGGCCGTGGACACTAATGACACATTAATACTTAATTTTCTTTAGTTTTTTTGCCTTTGCATATACATATATAAAGATTTGTGTATCTAAGTTTTTTGTTTACCTCGAAAGGAAAAAAAAACAATTGATTGATTCAATACCATGTAATCACTAATCAGAGGCGTAGTTACTGGCTTTTTGTTTGCACACATGTAAAGGTTTGATTTTTTTCTATAATGGAATACGTACTATAGTTTTTTTAATTTTATAAAAGGTCACAGCCAACACCAGTAGTATTAACTTTTTTAAAAGGCCAAAAGAATTTTTACTATAGAAAATTAGTAATATTAAAAAAAATATTCGTCACTAAATTTTCCTGTTGAGTCGAAAAGAGTAGAAGAAATGTTTTTCAATTAGTAAGATAAAAAATATATTGATCACCAAATTTTCTGGTGGAGTCGAAAAGAGTAGAATTACAGAAATTCGGTTATCAACTTTTAAAATTTATTTACTTTTCTTTGTGCTGCAATTTATGTAAGCAACATTTAAAAAAAAAGGATGGGAAAGCAAATATGATATTTTAATTTAACAGTTATAATTAATATATTTAAAAACAAAATCCTCGTCATGTTATAAATAAAGTATATCTTACAACAATCATTAACTATTAGAAGTCTATGGTAATTTAAATCCAAACCTCACATTAAAAGTACGTAATACATTAAACATTATGAGTTGGAACAATGAAATAAACATGAATTATAATTGGATTATAAATTTTTTCTAAATATCTAATATATTATTTGCGAAGTCAGAAAGGCACCACAACGCTTCTAAGATGAGTTATGTGCCTTCTACCCATGGTATAAATATTCGGATTGAAAACCGATTGGTTTGCTTTGATTAGTATTTGAAAATCGATTATATTAATTTAAATTTTATACCAGTTCTCGGATGATGTATCAGTTGGGCTTTTTGAAATTGATGCCCGATGGACCATTTATAAAAATCGGCCGCCTCTCAAAACTATATTACAAAACGAAAACCCTAGAATTTTAATAGCTATATATACTCGCATATGTCTCATTCATCTAAACAACTGCTTATGTTTATTTATTTATTATTGACGTATAAGTCATAGTTTAGGGTTTTGTTTTTATTTCATGCAGTATGTTTTGTTTTTTATGGTTCTAATTTTGTCTCCTTGGAGTTTTCATTGTGTCGCAGGTAACTTGCAAGAGAGCAGAGTTAATTAGGTTTCATCGTTTTATTTTGGTTATACAGCTTCTAAGCTTATGGCTGCTGATGATCGTGAGTTTAGTTTGCAGAAAAGGTATTGCTGCTTAAACTTTTTTTCTCTTAAATTCATCGTATGTTGATTACAACTACTGCTTTGTTAGAAATTTGATTTTGATTTATTTAATATATTGTTTTACCTGTTGATACTGTTTATTGCTTTGTCTTTCTTTCGTTTTGATTATATTAGCGTTATATTGTTTTATTGTGTTAATTATCAAAATTAGACTTGAAGGTAACAAACCCTCAATTTTGGTATAATATATACTGTGTTTATTCATATGAGTGTCATTGTTCTAAGCTGATTATATCTATTTTTGACTCTATAGTTATATCTCAGTTTATGTTTTGGGTTGGTCTATGACATTGGTTTCTTTGTGGATTTAGTCGTTATATGAAATTATTTTTTATTTATAAAATTATCTTAATTTTTTTCGTCTTATACAGTAAGGATACTCAGATGACTATCTTGCCTTTCCATCTATCGAGGAACCAGGACATCATTTTCTCGGAAGATTTTTCACCACCTGGTCCTGGAGATTATTTTCAAAAGTCTTAGTTTCAGAGTTGGATGGCTACACCAAACACCATCCAGAGTCGAGGCATCTTCTATATTCTGAATTCCCAATTTGGTTTGTTTGGCATGGGAACATCAGGGAATGGCTACTGCGACGTTGTAGGTCTAGGAGAAATGCGGTAGGACTTCCCGATGTGAAGCCATAATGTAGTGAGCTCTATTACCTCAGAATATTGTTAGCTGTTGTCAGAGGACCGACGTGCTTCGAAGATATCAGAACGATTAATGGTGTTTTATACTCATCATTCATTGAAGCCATTGAAGTCTGTTTTGGTTTGGGATTAGTCGAGAGACCTTTTCTTACAAATTAACGAATATTATGATGGTGTTGGGTTTTGGGTTTACATGTTTTTTTACTATGTAGTCTAGGACTGGTGTTTTTTTATGTTGATATCTAATCTAATATATAAGATTTTAATTTACTGTTTTATTATGTATGCCATTGTCAAGCATCAATTTACCGCGTAATTTATACAGTATGGTTGTGTGTTGTTTTTGGCTTATATGATTGTGTTTGGTTGAAAAAAATGAGACTCATCATATTGGTTTGTTAGAATTTTCGTTGTATTAGTTGGTATGTTTAGTTGCATAAGTTTTATGAGACTGTAAAAATATTATCGTGGGAACGTGTAAATGTTAACATGAACTCTAGCGTATAGAATTTTGGCTTCGATAAAGACTCTTTGATATTTAAGATTTTTCTTAGGTGGAATGATATTGGTAACACGACTTCAAGAATATTTATGTCATGCAAAATTTCAAGAATATCTTGTGACATGTACGTTATATATATATATATATATATATATTAAGATTTGTTCCAATTTTTATCTTTATCGAAATTGTAACTTTTTGAATATTTATCCTTATCAGAATTTTTCTAAAAAATGTTATATATTTATTTTAGGGGTAGAAGTATTATCGTGAGAACGTATAAATATTCACATGAAATCTGGCATATGGAGTTTTGGATTCGATAAAGACTATTATGATATTTAAGACTTTTATTGGGTGGAATGATATTTGCAATACGACTTCAAGAATATTTTGTGTCATGCAAAATTTCAAGAATATCCTGTAACATGTGTTATATATATATATATATATATATATAAAGATTTGTTCCAATCTTTATCCTTATCGAAATTGTTACTTTTAGAAATTTTATTCTTATCGGAATTTCTCTAAAAATGTTATATATTTATATTAGGGATAGCAGTCTTATATATGTAATGTATTAGGAAATATACCATACGTTATAGTGTCGGTTATAATTAATTACTAAAATTTTTGGTGAATATTTATTTCAAACAAAATGTTATGATAATAGCGTAGTTGTGTAGAGCATTGGAAAATATCATGTATCATGCCTTGTATATATTTTTGAGATTTATTACAATATTCATCCTTACCGATATTGTTATTGTGTGCATTTTTGCCTTTATAACAATGTTTTACAAAATATTATATATATATATATTTGAGAATATATCATATATTTATAATATTTTAGAAAATATACCTTGTCGGTCATAATTAATTACTTAACTTTTTGGTGATTATTTGCTTGATTTTTTTTTGTGATAATAACATAATTGTTTAGAGTCGTTGGCCTTAGAATATATATATATATATATATATAGGAGATATATATCTTCCAACTCTGACTATAAGATACAAAAAAACACAATAAAAATTTTCAATTTGATTAAAAGAGCTTATTAGGTCGATATTTACAAAGAGACTTGACATTGTTCGGCTTGGATAATGTCTATTTCTAAGAGAAAGTCTGGTTCTTTGGTTAACATAAAAGATTTGACTCCATAGACTGATCGCTATAAGATAAAAGTTTGGGGTACTCAAGCTTTGGGTTAGAACTGGGAAGATGATGGATGTCGTGTTCGTTGATGCACATGTGAGTTTTTTACGATTTTTTCTGATCAAATTATTGTTGTTTTACTGTGTTGCATCTTCTTAAATATATGTTTGATTACCACTTCTAAATAATTATCAAGGGTGAGCGCGTGCATGCTACTCTTGATAAGGATTGTGTCAAGAAGTTTCAAGATAAGCTGATTTATGGTGGTGTATACATCGTCGATACATTCAAGATCGTTGAGTACAAGAGTGATTATCAGACAAGTCGTCATCCTTATAATTTTTTTTTTTTATGAGACCACCGAGTTTAGTGATTGTCATGATTTTTTGAAAACCATCCCCGAGAAAAAATTTAAGACATTCAGTGATATTTTGTCTACCGATTTGGATAAGTCGTACTTAATTGGTAAGTGTTTGAAAGCATCTATTTATTTTGCTTACTTATCCTTATGATTAGTAAGTACAAATTTTTATTTGTAGTTGTCATAGGTCAAATCGTTAGTTTGGGAACCGTTGATCAGGTTATGGCCCAGAGGAAAATCAGCATGAGGCTTAGACTTACTCTTCGTGATACAAGGTATGATAATTTGATTTGTTTGTATATTTGTTATTTTCATCTCTTATCTATACGTGGTTGTTTTCATGATGTGGCTGTAGTGATCGTCGTTTGATATGCACTTTATAGGACGATTCCGCTACAGCGATGGCTGATTATGTAGCTGCACATGTTGACACTGTTGTTGTGTGTGTCATTAGACTTGCATGCATTAGAGAATACAGAGGTTTGTCTAACATAATCTTTGCTGCTTAGCTGAAAATGTAATTTCCTATTGGAATGAGTTTATTTACATATATTTTTTAATGTAGGTGAAATTAGTATCTCCAACTCTTATAGCTCAACGAATATTTTGTTTAATCCCAACACAACTCTTGCGAAGAGTTTTATTAATGGGTATGTTTATTTTGGCTAAATTTTGTTTTTAGTATATTCTTTGTATCTTGATGTTTTGTTAGATCGTGTGTATCTAAGAATTTTTTATGTATTGTTTTAGGGTGTCTGCAGATAAATTTAGCCTTGAGCCTTCTAATGATTTTGAGTCCACGGAGATGCTTCTGCCCGTGTATGATGATTTCTTCGTTAAGACTGCTTGGAAGTCTTTAAGAGCTGTACACGGATCAACTGAGGTAGTGAGTATATTATTATTTAGCTATTCGTTTGTCACTGCTCGATTTATTTAGTGATAATATTTCATATGGTTGAATAGGTTGGGAAGTGTGTTGTTATGGTTAGAATCATCTCTATTGGTAACAATAGCAAATGGTATTATATTGCTTGTAAGAGGTGCAATAAGAAAGTTTTTCCTTACCTTTATAAGGTGGATAGTCAGGGATTGCTGATATCTCTTGTAATTACACCATTTAGAACTGCATTTAGTACATGTTTTGGTTCTCTTTTGCATGTTTTCCCTTAGTTTTTGCCCTATTTTCTTCTCCTTTTAGACTTAGGTTGCATTTAGGGTATAGTTTGCATTTTTCTTGCATTTGGATGTTTTAGGTGCTTTTGGAGCTATAAGGAGCTTGGAGGAGCTTTGGGTATGATTCAGGATGCTAGCTGGGTCAAAGGGAGCGAGAAGGATCAAAGCAGACAATCTCTGCAAAGGTTTTCGGTCATAGCACGGTGAACATCGGTCAAGGGGTGACCGATACCAGATTTTTGGTCACCAACATCGGTCATGGGGTGATCGATGCAAGCACATCGATCACCAGCATCGGCCAGGAGTGATCGACACAAACACAGCGGATCAATTTCGGTCACCAGCATCGATCACTACCAGACCGTTGGGATATACATCGACCACAGATGACCGTTGTAACTGACCGATGTAAACCCAGTCCGAACCTGTTTTTATTTACACTTTTGCCATTACTCTAGGGCTTTCTTCTCTAGGCTATAAATAGCCTCTTTTTCCAGATTTTCAGAAGTCTTGTCAATTTACTGTTCTTAAGCATTTTGTTTAAGTTTGTAAGACAAATCCTTTGCTTTATTTAATATATTTGAGTATTTGCCTTTAATCGTTCTTTATTCTCTCTTCTAATCATGATTAACATCCTTTTCCTTTGTGATTTGGTGTTAAACATGAGTATGAGTGAGTAGTTTGCTTAGAGTTTCTAGATGTGGTAGATTAGGGGAATTTAAGACTTGATTAGGGCTTGTTTAGTGCTTCAGTTTATGGGTTCCTCTCTATTAATCTGTTATTAATGCTAGATTTGTCTTGATCACACTTATCTAGGTTGTTAGCTTTCTCTTATGCCCACCAAGTGTTTGATGAAATGCTGATCTTGTTTAATAGAGGATTTGTTGGCATTGGCTCAAGAGATTGACTGTTTGAGGAGCATTTTGACTTGAATAGAGTTGTTTAGTATTGCTTTCTTGATGTTTTAGCACTAATGAGAGTTAGTTCTTGTTAAGATGTTTAGCAAAGGGCTATTTGCCAAGAGATTGGATCTAGCTTGCTTGATTGTGAACTCTATGTCTAGGATTCACCATTGCTTGCTTATTTGCTTGATCAATGTAGTTTGAAACAGCCTTAGTTGATGTCTAAATTCTCCAAAGTCAATAACCACATCTAGGAACTTGCTTTTCTCTTGTTTAAATCTCAGATTTGCTCTGTTTTGCTCTGTTTTTCTTGCTTAAATCTGCTTAGTTTGCTTTTGTTTTCACTTTCTTTGTTGATTGATCACACTAGGGTGTTAGAACAGTTGCCTAGGCAACAAAAACCTTTTGCTGCTTGCTTGACGTAGAGATTTCACTCTTAGCTCTTCTGTTTTCAACTAATCCCAATTAGATTGACATTAAAACTCAATGCTACACTGACTAGTACATTGGGTGATTGACATGAGAGGCTAAAACCCTTGAATCAATTTTGGCGCCGTTGCCATTTGGGATTTATGTTTGAATCACTAGAGTTTGTAGAATCTTTAAGATCAAGCTTTTAGTTTTCTTTGGTTACTAATCTCCTTTGACTCTAATTTCTGTCTTTCAGGTAAATGAACTTGAGATCCAGAGGTTCAAGCAATCTTGTGGACTTCATAGACAACATCAATCTGCTGGATAGAGGACAGAGAGCAAGGAGACAGCAAGAAAGGCAGCAACACCTGCAAAGACTTGGAATGAACAATCAGGAACAAGTCATGGATGACATCAGATTCCAGGGTCCTCAAGGAGCTGCAGCCGCTCAGGGTATACAAGGACATCAAGGTGTTCAAGGCTTACAGGGTGAGCAAGGTCCAAGTGGCGCTGCACAAGCTCTAAGAGCAGCTAGACCTATTGGCGCTGGTGATGCACCAAATGCCTACAACAACAGGACATGCATCATTCCACAGCAGTCCAAAACAACAACTTTGAAATCAAGTCTGGATTGATTTCAATGGTTCAGAGCAGCAAATTCCATGGGTTACCACTTGGAGACAAAGCACACCAATGGGAGAAGAACCTGCCCCAAGGAAGTATCACCAGCTGGGATGAATGCAAGAAAGCCTTTTTGGGAAAGTTCTTCTCTACTTCAAGAACTGCTAGAATAAGGAATGAGATTTCAGGGTTTGCACAAAGAAACAATGAAAGCTTTGGAGAAGCTTGGGAGAGATTCAAGGGATACACACTGCAATGCCCTCATCATGGCTTCTCACAAGCCTCTTTGCTATCCACTCTCTATAGAGGAGCCTTGCCTAAGATAAAAATGCTTCTGGACACTGCATCAAATGGGAACTTCCTGTCAAAAGATATGGATGAAGGCTTGGAGTTAGTAGAGAACTTGGCTCAGTCTGATGGAAACTACAATGAGGAGTTTGACAGAGCACCAAGGAGTGCAAATGATGAGTTAGAGTCTAGCAGGAAAGAAATCAAGTCTCTACATGAGAAGCTAGACCTGTGGGAGATATGGTTCAGCTTGATGATCAGGAACAATGCCAAGTTGAGGAGATGAACTATTTGGGAAACCAAGGTGGTTACAACAACTATGGGAACTACAGACCAAACCCCAACTTGTCTTACAGGAGCAACAATGTTGCCAACCCACAAGATCAGGTTTACCCTCAACAGCAACATCAAGCTGCCCCAAGACTTTTGTTCCCTACAACAATCAAGGTTTCCAGCAAAGGAACAACAACTACCAACCTAGAGCACCCTACAACCCTCAAGGATTCAATGCCCAAGCTCAAGGACAAGCTTCCTCTAGCTCTCAAGACACTGAACTCAAGACCCTCATGCAACAAATGATCAACACTCAAGTCACCACAACCTTATAAATGAACAAGAAGTTTGCAGAGGTCCACAACAAATTATTTTCATTTCATACCCGTAATAGTGCGGAGAAGACTTAATCAATTCACTTCGTGGATAAACTTCATGGTGTTATTCTTTTGGAATTTCCGGTGGGAAAGACCCGGTTTCTCCTTCCTAGAAACCTGAAACTGCAATTTGATTCAGTGCATGTAGAGCTCACCAACAAGTTTGATGGATTGGCTGCAAGAGTCAAAACACTGGAGAACAACAAAGGCATAGCTGGTCCCAAGCCACAAGGACAATTTCCTGGAAAACCAGAAGCTAACCCAAAGGAGTTCTGCAATGCTATTGTCCTAGAAGTAGAAAGCTTCTCAGCTGAAGAGGAGGCTATCATTGAAGAGTTCCTCTACTTGTTCACTGAGGACACTGAACCTTTAAGTGGGGGGGGGGGGGGGGGGCTTTGGAGATGGGGAAAAATCAGATGATGAAGAGTGGTGGGCACCACATGAAGTTGTTGATAACACAAAGGACTACTTGGTGGAAGCTGCTGATGATAAGGAGAAACCTCAAACTGCTACTCTTCCTGTCTATCAACCAACCATCCCTTTTCTAGGAAGGTTCAAGGAACAGCTAGTTCAGAAATTTGAAACCCTCTCTGCTGCTCAGATGGAATTGAGAGGTTTGAATGACCAAGAAGAACTTGAGAAGCTATGAAAGCTGGAACACCTGAGGTTAAGGAGCTCACTATCAAAAAACTTGGAGATCCAGGATGTTTTACTCTCCCATGTGAGCTTAAGGAGCAGACTTTCAAAAGCTGTCTTTGTGACCTTGGAGCAAGTATCAACCTTCTCCCATCCTCTACTGCTAAAGCTCTTGGCTACACACAACTTCAGGAGAGTAACGTGTCCCTTACTACAGCTGATGGGACAGTGAAGAAACCACTTGGGAGTCTCAAGGATGTACCAATGATGATTGAAGGGGTAACCATCCCCACTGATTTCCTGGTGCTTGATGTGAAAGGCCATATAAAGAATGCTATCATTCTAGGAAGACCCTTCCTGGCCTCAACTGGAGCAGTATTTGATGTCAAGGAATGGACAATTGAGCTAAAACTGACCAAGAAGAAGGTTCTAAGGTTTGACTCCAAGGGGAATAAGCTGGAGAATGAGCAAGCCTTCTCAATGGACATCAAGAAGCTGAAGCAGCTTGGTAAGTATTGGCCAGAGTTTGAAGGCTACCAAAGAGAGAGTTTTGATGGCTGCTGCTTGGTCAAGTTGTTTGAAGACACCACTGAAAAGGGGGTCCTTGAAGTGGTTGGTTACAAGAATATGAATGATGTTAAGCTGGTTACTAACAAGGGAGAAGTGGTTTTGCAACCAAGTGTCTCTAAGAAGGGAGAGTTCTGCTTCAAGCTTCAGCAAGAGGGGAATACTACACCTTTTGCCGAAGCAAGAGGGGAATCCTCTTGCTGAAGCAAGAGGGGAATACTACACCTTCTTGCCGAAGCTTGAAGAGGATTCCCCTCTTGCTTCGGCAAAAGGTGTAGTATTCCCCTCTTGCTGAAGCTTGAAGCAGAACTCTCCCTTCTTAGAGACACTTGGTTGCAAAACCACTTCTCCCTTGTTAGTAACCAGCTTAACATCATTCATATTCTTGTAACCAACCACTTCAAGGACCCCCTTTTCAGTGGTGTCTTCAAACAACTTGACCAAGCAGCAGCCATCAAAACTCTCTCCTTGGTAGCCTTCAAACTCTGGCCAATACTTACCAAGCTGCTTCAGCTTCTTGATGTCCATTGAGAAGGCTTGCTCATTCTCCAGCTTATTCCCCTTGGAGTCAAACCTTAGAACCTTCTTCTTGGTCAGTTTTAGCTCAATTGTCCATTCCTTGACATCAAATACTGCTCCAGTTGAGGCCAGGAAGGGTCTTCCTAGAATGATAGCATTCTTTATATGGCCTTTCACATCAAGCACCAGAAAATCAGTGGGGATGGTTACCCCTTCAATCATCATTGGTACATCCTTGAGACTCCCAAGTGGTTTCTTCACTGTCCCATCAGCTGTAGTAAGGGACACGTTACTCTCCTGAAGTTGAGTGTAGCCAAGAGCTTTAGCAGTAGAGGATGGGAGAAGGTTGATACTTGCTCCAAGGTCACAAAGACAGCTTTTGAAAGTCTGCTCCTTAAGCTCACATGGGAGAGTAAAACATCCTGGATCTCCAAGTTTTTTGATAGTGAGCTCCTTAACCTCAGGTGTTCCAGCTTTCATAGCTTCTCAAGTTCTTCTTGGTCATTCAAACCTCTCAATTCCATCTGAGCAGCAGAGAGGGTTTCAAATTTCTGAACTAGCTGTTCCTTGAACCTTCCTGGAAAAGGGATGGTTTGTTGATAGACAGGAAGAGTAGCAGTTTGAGGTTTCTCCTTATCATCAGCAGCTTCCACCAAGTAGTCCTTTGTGTTATCAACAACTTCATGTGGTGCCCACCACTCTTCATCATCTGATTGACCAAAGTCAGTGGAGCCAGTTTACACCAGTCAACACATCGGTCGCTTGTGATCGATGTGGAAGGAAGTTTGAAAGAGGGACACATTTCGGTCATCCACATCAGTCAAGCTTGATCGATGTAAACCCACCGGATGAATTTCGGTCAAGTGTATCGATCAGTTAGTGATCGATGTGATTCTCAGGAAACATATCTGTCACTAGCATCGGTCATACACAGACCAACATAAATATGCCGGATGGATTTTGGTCGAGTACATCGATCATGTGATGACCGATGTTGTATCCAGGAAGCACATCGGTCACTAACATCGATCACCTATGACCGATACTGACTTTTCGGTCAGTAACAACAGTCATTTGTGAGCGATGTTCCACCCGAGGTAAGTATTTCATTTTTCAAAAAATTTTCCCTCCTTTGGTTTGGAGCCAAGGGAGTTTAAATTTTAACATTGGATCCTTCCTGACCTCCTTCTTAGCTTCTGAGCACTTTTTTTTTGTCCCCCACTCTTTTGATTCCTTTAGTTCTCTCACCAACCATTGATTCCTTTGGTTCCCTCTCCTTCTCTCTATTTAAACCAACAACTTCTTCACTTCTCCTCACACTTTAACTCACTCCTCTTCTCACATAAGGCACAAAATTACTAGTTCTCTCTCTCTTTTATTGCTTTCTCTAAGTGCTCAGAGGTTCTGATATTACCATATATTCTGCATATTTTGCATGCATTTAGGATAGTTTTTCATGCATTCATCATGCATTATAAGATAGTTTGCTCCATTTGTTGCATTTTAGGTTTTAGGTCTCTTTGCATTCGCATATTTCATGTTTCTTGCATATATGCATCATTATCAGGTAGTTTGGAGCACTAAGGAGTTGCAGAAGTTATGTGGACGTGAGGAGGATCACAACAAAGCTCGTGGACACTTGGAGATCTCAGGAGTACATACTAAGGATCCGAGATCGAGTAGCGGATCGAGCAAGGCAGGTCGATCTAGATGAGATCGACCAGAAGATCGAGTGCACCAAGTCGATTCAAAAGGAAGGATCGAGACCAAGATCGAGTGAGGAGATCGATCTGAGTACGGATGTGAATGATGCCATGCAGATTGAGAACCAGATCGAGCTTCCAACCCGATCAGCACAAGATCGACTCAGAGATTGACCAAAGCCATCCTATCCAAGACGAAGATTGACAGCCAGATCAAGCTTCCAGCCCGATCCCAGACAAGCCTTATCCGTCCAGCTGTCTTTGGCGGCTAGCGAAGGGGGGACCAGCTAACGGTTTAGCCATTTTTGGCAAAAGCAGCCATTCGCTTTCTTAATATATTCATTCTGTCTTTTCTGTTTTCTCTCGAAGGGAGGTGATTCGCCATTGTTGAATACATTAAGCTTTTTCGTTTTTGAACCTTTGAATCTTTGAATATTAAGCAAGTTTTCCTTTTAATCTTTCGTTGATCATGCTTAGCTTATCGTTTATTGCTTTTGATTCGATCTTAAACATGTGTAGTGAGTAGTCTTTTTGGGTTTTTGGGGTTGAGGCGATTCAAAAGGGTGAAAGGGTTCAAAGCTTTGTGTTTTCTTGTTCTTCGTACCTTATCTTCTAGGATCTTGTGAACTTAAAGCCTCGAGAGCCTTGGAAAAGGTCTCTATGATCTAAAGGCTGTCTTACCTTGACAGGATTCAGATGTCCTGGAAAACCAGATCCTAGAGGCTAATCCTTCCTTTCCCATATGCCATGGTTGTCTAGGGGATTAGTTAGGTCAATATTTGAAATCTGTCTTTCTTGCTCTTCAATCTCTTTTTCCACCAAACGCCATGGGTTTGGAGAAGAGATCGAGGAAGTGAACCATACCACACGCCATGGATGGTTCTTGTTTTGTTTTCATGGCCTAGAGAAACCTCTTAAAAGAGTAGATCTAAAAATTTTCAAACCAAAGCTTGAATCTTTGATACCTTTGAATATGACCCTCGACCCTAAACCCTCTCTTTTAGTGTTTTAAACCTCTGTTAATAATTCACTCGTCATTTAGCTTGCATTCTTGATCATTAGAAGTCATTCTGTTTAAGTTGTTTGCTAGATCGATCCATTCTGCTCGATCCAGTGCTCGATCTTTTGGTCGATTCACTGGTCAATTTTTAGTTTTTAGTAGCTTTGCCTTTTTCATCTTTTGCTTGTTCCTAGTGGTAGTTAACCCTCTTCCAGGGATTTTAAAATTGTTTTGCATTGCATTAGATCGTTGCATTTAGTTTTCCTAGATTTTACCAATCATTTATCCATTTTGCATTGATTTGCTTCATCCTTGCATTCTCATTGATCTTCCTGCTCCCTAGGATTGGATTGATACCTCTTACTATACTACAACTGTGTATTGCTTGAGTTTTGATAACCTCCTGCTTGCATTGCTTAGTAAAAACCTGTTATCAAATGGCGCCGTTGCCATCTTAGGTTGCTAGGAAGCATTAAGATTTGGGGTTTAGTAAAGACTAAGCCTTTGTTTTCATTTTGGTTACTAATCTCTCTGCCTTAAAACTTGTGTCTTTCAGGTACATGAATCTGAGTTCTAGGGGTGACAACAACTTACTTACACCCCTAGACAATATTCATCAACTTGGGCACGCAAGATCAAGAAGAGTTAGAGAGCAAGCTAGAGCTTTTGAGGAGATTGTTCAGGCCGGTTTAGTGGACTTTGCAACAATGGCTGAGCAAGAACATCCTGAAGGACCTCCACCGGCTCACGGTGCTGTAGGAAGGGGCAATGGAAACCCCATCCACGCGGCTAGACCCCCACGGATCATTGGTGCTGGAGATGCTCCTAATACGCATCATAATCGTTTTGGGATCACTCCTCCACTGGTTCAGAACAACAACTTCGAGATAAAGCCAGGATTCATCTCTATGGTCCAGAATAGCAAGTTCCATGGGCTGGCAATGGAAGACCCCTTGGAGCATGTTGACAACTTTGAGCAAGTTTGTGGGATGATCAAGATTAATGGCATATCTGAAGATGCTTTCAAGCTGCGTCTCTTTCCATTTTCTCTCGGAGACAAGGCTAAGCATTGGGAGAAGACACTTCCACAAGGCACCATCACGTCTTGGGCTGAATGTAAGAAAGCTTTTCTCTCAAAGTTCTTTTCTAGCACAAGAACAGCAAGGTTGAGAAGTGAGATCAGTGGCTTCACTCAAAGGCAGAACGAGACATTCAATGAAGCTACAGAGAGGTTCAAAGACTATACCATTCAGTGTCCTCACCACGGTTTCAGTGAAGAGACTCTTCTAAGCAGAATCTGCCATGGAGCATTGCCAAAGATACGTATGCTACTTGACACATCAAACAAGGGTAACTTCCTTGGTCAAGAAGTGGAAGAAGGTATATAGCTGATAGAGAACTTGGCATTGAGTGATGGGAATTACGCCGAGGATTATGACCGTGCACCAAGAGGTTCTGAGCTTGAATCTCATAAGAGAGAGCTTAAGTCCCTCCATGAGAAGATAGACAAGCTTGTGCTTGCAAACCAGAAGCATGTACACTTTGTGGGTGAACAACAAGAGGTCTCCGAGGAACTAGACATGAGTCAAGAAGAAGCTAACTGGATTGCTGGTCAGAATTACAACAAGAATCAGGGTTATTCTCAAGGGTACCAAGCGAACAACAATCTCTCTTACAGGAGTACGAATGTAGAGAACCCTAAAGATCAGGTGTACCCCCCTCAGCAAGTAAAGCCCTTTGTACCTTATAACAAGGGTTTTCAAGCGAATAGTGGCTTTCAAGGGCAGAGGCAAGGGAACTTTCAAGGTTAGCAGCAACAGCAAGGCAACAAAGGTTACACTCTTATGTTTCCTCCCGGCTTTGTTCCTCAACAACAACAGATGCAACAGCCTCCTCAAGATCCGGTTCAAGCAATGTTTCAACAGTTGCTTCAAGGTCAAGCTTCCACTAATCAGAAGTTTGCCGAGATGAACAACCGCCTTGACTCCTCTCTTACTGACGTCTCAACTCAGATTACAAACCTGAACAACAAGATCAAGCAGTTAGAGAAGGGAAAAGCTAGTACAAGCGGTCAGAACAGCTTACCGGGCAAGTGTGAGCAGAATCCGAAAGAGTATGCAAACGCTATCACCTTGAGGAGTGGTAGAGAGCTTCCTCCGCGAGTTGCTCCTAAGAACAATGAGGACATTGTGGTTCAAGAGGGGGAGGATAAGCTTTCAGCTGATGAGGAGATCAACTTTGATAATGTATGGATTGAGAGACCAAGAAAGGGTAAATAGGTAGCTGTAGAGAAGAAGGTGGAGACAGCTGCTAAAGAGAAAGATGTTTATGTGCCTCCACTGTATGTGCCTAAGCTTCCTTTTCCTGGCCGCTTCAAGAAACAGCTTATAGAGAAGCATAGACTCTTGTTTGAGAAGCATCTAAGGGATGTAGAGATCAAGCTTCCTCTTGTTGATTGCTTAGATATGATGCCGAAGTGTGCAAAGTTCTTCAAGGAGACCCTTACAAAGAAGACTAAGGAGAGTAAAGAAGTCTTGGTGCTTAGTGAAGAGTGTAGTGCCATTATTCACAAGGATATTGTTCCTAAGAAGCTAGGAGATCCAAGATCCTTCACCATTCCTTGTGCTTTGGGTCCATTGAAGTTCAAGAGCTGCTTATGTGATTTGGGTGCAAGTATCAATCTCATGCCCCATTCTACAGCAAGGAAGCTTGGTTTTACACGGTTCAAAGAGTGTAGGATCTCCCTTGTGTTAGCAGATAGAAGCGTGAGACTTCCGGTGGGTTTGCTAGAAGATCTTCCAGTGAGAATAAGCGATGTCAATGTACCAACTGATTTTGTTGTGCTTGAGATGGACGAAGATCCAAAAGATCCGCTTATACTAGGGAGACCATTCCTTGCAACCGCCGGAGCAATCATCGATGTCAAAAATGGGAAGATAGCTCTGCACCTTGGCAAAGACATAAAGCTGGATTTTGACATCAATGAGGTTCTGAAGAAGCCAACCATAGAAGGACAAGCATTCTACATTGAAACGCTGGATGCTTTGGCCGATGAACTGCTTGAAGAGTTGGCACAAGAGGATCACTTAAAGCTTGCTTTGACTAAGGAGAGAGAAGAGTACAGTTTCTTGGATCAGAGGACTCAGGAGTACGTTAATCTCCTTGACTCTAGAAAAGTTGTGTTAGAAGATGAAGGCGGATGCCTAGAGATCGATCAGGCAATCGAGAAGAGCACTCGATCAAGGACAGCAATCGACAGGAAGATCGAGGAGACTGGTCAATCCAGAGAAGAAAACGACTCAGACACCCGATCTATTACTCGATCCCAAACAAATCGAGTAAGTGATCGACCTGAGTGCAGTCGATCCAGCAAAACAATCGATGGGAAGATCGAGAGAAGCCAATCGATCAGTTCAGAGAACGAGACAGGGACTCGATCTCCTACTCGATCCACATAAAATTGAGTGGGTGAATCGAGTAAAGTTACTCGACCGAACCAGAACGAGTGCAAGATCGACTGGATGACTCGATCTCGGGGGAGACAACGGTTCAAGAAAGCAGTCTTTTGAGTCATGTCTCGGGTTCTAAGGATGCTAATGAGGATGGGAACGTCAACAAGAGCCACGAGGAGGATTGGAGTGAGCTGCTAGCCCCAAAGGTGGACCTAAAGGAGCTCCCAAAAGGGCTAATGTATGCTTTCTTAGGGCTTAATGATACCTACCCCGTGATTGTGAATGAGAACTTAAGTGATGATGAGCTGCACTCGCTCCTCAATGAGCTGAGAAAGTATAGGAAGGCCATTGGGTACTCTCTAAGTGACATCAAGGGCCTTTCACCAATACATTGCACTCATAGGATTCACTTAGATAATGAGAACTCTTCCTCTATTGAACATCAAAGGCGTTTAAACCCCAATTTGAAAGAGGTAGTTAAGAAAGAGATTCTTAAGTTGTTAGAGGCTGACGAGATCTATCCCATAAGTGACAGCACGTGGGTTTCTCCTGTACACGTGGTGCCTAAGAAGGGAGGGATCACGGTCATTAAGAATGATAAAGATGAATTGATTCCTACTAGGACTATAACAGGTCACCGTATGTGTATAGACTACAGGAAGCTTAATTCTGCTACTAGAAAAGATCATTTTCCTTTACCTTTTATTGATCAAATGCTTGAGAGGCTTGCTAATCATCCTTACTATTGCTTTCTTGATGGATATAGTGGTTTCTTTCAAATACCAATCCATCCAAACGATCAAGAGAAGACAACCTTCACATGCCCTTATGGCACCTTCGTATATCGAAGGATGCCATTCGGATTGTGTAACGCACCGGCTACGTTTCAGCGGTGTATGATGTCGATCTTCTCTGATCTAATAGAGGAGATGGTAGAAGTATTTATGGACGACTTCTCTGTATATGGTGCATCTTTTTCTGCTGTTTGTTGAATCTTTGCAAGGTAATTAAGCATTGTGAGGAGACAAACTTGGTGCTCAACTGGGAGAAGTGTCACTTCATGGTGAAGGAAGGGATAGTACTTGGCCACAAGATACCAGAGAAGGGCATAGTGGTTGACAAAGCCAAGGTTGAAGTCATGATGAGTCTTGAGCCGCCGGTTAATGTCAAAGGAGTAAAGAGTTTCTTAGGCCACGTAGGCTTCTACAGGAGATTCATAAAA
Organism: Thlaspi arvense; assembly: GCA_911865555.2. Lineage (NCBI taxonomy): Eukaryota > Viridiplantae > Streptophyta > Magnoliopsida > Brassicales > Brassicaceae > Thlaspi > Thlaspi arvense. The sequence goes on from OU466857.2 coordinate 49,279,674, forward strand.
GATTTCTCCAAGATAGCAAGGACCCTCACACGATTGTTATGCAAGGAAGCTGACTTTGTGTTTGATGAGGATTGTCTTCATGCTTTCGTGACCATCAAGGAAGCTCTTGTATCCGCGCCAATAGTACATGCACCGGACTGGACTCTACCTTTCGAGATCATGTGTGACGCGAGCGACTACGCCGTGGGAGCTGTTCTTGGTCAGAGGAAAGACAAGCGGTTGCATGTAATCTACTATGCCAGCCGTCCCTTGGATGACACGCAAGTCAGATACACTACAACCGAGAAGGAGTTGCTGGCCGTTGTGTTTGCTTTTGAGAAGTTCAGGTCATACCTTGTAGGCTCTAAGGTTGTTGTCTACACAGATCATGCAGCTTTGAGATACATCTATTCCAAGAAAGACACTAAACCGAGGCTTCTAAGGTGGATTCTCCTTCTACAAGAGTTTGATATGGAGATCAAAAACAAGGAGGGGATAGAGAATGGTGTTGCTGATCACCTCTCAAGGATGAAAGTCAATGAAACTTTGCCACTTGATGATTCACTTCCAGAAGAGCAGCTCATGATGATCACCACTGCAGTATGTGAGAAGCTTGAAGGCAAGTTTGAAGAGGTCTTGAGTTTCAAGGAAGAAGACTTGCCTTGGTATGCTGACATAGTGAACTTCTTGGTGTGTGGAGAAGAGCCGTTTCATCTAGATCATTACCACAAGAAGAAGTTTATGAGAGATGTCTCCTACTACTTTTGGACGAGCCATACTTGTACAAGAGGGGCGTGGACAGCTTGTATAGGAGGTGTGTAACAAGGGAAGAAGCTAAGGACATACTCCTACATTGTCACGGCTCATCATTCGGCGGTCATTTCACTTCTTTCAAGACCGCTACAAAGGTGTTACAAGCGGGTTTCTGGTGGCCATCTATCTTCAAGGACGCTCACGAGTTCGTTAAGAGTTGTGAAGCTTGTCAACGGGCAGGCAACTTCACCAAGAGAAACGAGATGCCTCAGGTTCCTATCTTTGAGGTTGATGTCTTTGACACATGGGGGATAGATTTCATGGGACCATTCCCATCCTCTTACGGCAATAAGTTTATCTTGGTGGTGGTTGATTATGTGTCTAAGTGGGTTGAGGCTATAGCTTCCCCAACGAACGATGCAAGAGTGGTGATTAAGCTCTTCAAGACCATCATATTCCCACGGTTTGGAGTCCCCAAGGTTGTAATCAGCGACGGTGGAAGCCATTTCATCAACAAGGTGTTTGAAAGCCTCTTAAGGAAGTATGGCGTGAAGCACAAGGTAGCTACACCTTACCATCCGCAGACCAGTGGGCAAGTAGAGGTGTCTAACAGGCAGATCAAGGCTATACTGGAGAGGACAGTTGGTACTACTTGGAAGGATTGGGCGGTTAAACTTGATGATGCTTTGTGGGCTTACCGAACCGCTTTCAAAACCCCCATTGGTACTACTCCTTTCACTCTTCTATACGGCAAGGCATGTCACCTTCCTGTTGAGTTGGAGCATAGGGCACTATGGGCAGTGAAGCAGCTCAACTATAACCTCAAGACAGCTCAGGGGAAGCGGTTGATTCAGCTACATAAGCTTGATGAGCTACGGTTGGAAGCATACGACAGGCTAAGATCTACAAGGAGCGGACTAAGGCTGTTCACGACAAGAAGCTTGTTCACAAGGAGTTAAGAGAAGGTAGTCTGGTGCTACTCTATAACTCGAGGTTGAAGCTGTTCCTGGGCAAGCTCAAATCAAGGTGGTGTGGACCGTTTGAGATCAAAGAGGTTCTTCCCTACGGAGCAGTTACATTGGTTGGCAAGAGCGGCAATGCGTTCACAGTCAACGGACACAGAGTTAAGCCTTACTTGGCGGATGGCTACAGCAAGGAGAGCACCTCCGTGCTTCTCCAAGACCCCCCTCAGGCCTAAACCAAGTAAAGTCTAGCTAAAGACGTTAAAGAAAGCGCACTTGGGAGGCATTCCCATGTCTATCTTCTACATATTTTTGCTTTATTTCTACTGTAGTTTTATGCTTTTAATGTTTGAGTGTGTAGGCGAATGGATATGGGATTGTTAGGTGTGATCTTGGAGTCCAAAAGAGGCGAGAATGGTTAAGTATAGACTAGAGATCGAGTGCTAGATCGACTCATCCTAGCTCGATCTTTACTAGATTGAGCTAGTGAATCGAGAGGAGTCAGTCGATCTAGACGAGATCGAGTGAAATAGTCGATCACGAGAGGATGAACTCCCTATACGTTTAGCTTGAAAAGCAAACGAGGGGTAGATCGACTGAATCACTCGATTCTCAAAGACAGATCAAATAGTCTACTCGATCTGCCACTCGATCTAAGCCAAATCGACCCTCAAATCGATCACGTAGCTCGATCCAAGGACCAATGCCTGGTTGACCAAAAGTCAAGGAACAAGAGGGTACAATCGATCTAAGACTCGATGCAAATTGAATCGAGTCCCTGATCGATCAAACCTCTCGATCCGAGCCAACATGGGCATGAGATCGAGTCCTAGATTGACCAAATGGACTCGATCTCGTGCCGAGGTAACAATTTCTTTTTCCTCTTTTCTTCTTTCCCTCCTGTTTTTAAATTCAAATCTTGGTCAAAGCAGGAATCTTTGACCATGAAAGATGTACCTTGACCAAAATTTTTGTCAGAAACCACTTGTGCATGTGTCCAAAGATTTTAGTCTTTAAAACCTCTCTTTCTCTCTTTTGTTTCTTCACTTTGAACACCTGATTTTCACAAAACAAAGAGAGAGAGAGAGAGAGAGAGAGCGAATTTGAGTTTTTAAAGACTTGAGCATTTCATTTTCCCCTAAACTCAAAGATATTTTCGTGTTATTTGATTTGCTTGCTCAATCTTTCAAGAAAATCCTTTTCTGTTGCGATATAGGGAATGATTTGCTAGGGAATTAGAAAAATGTTTAAAACTAGCTAGATATTAGGAAAAATTTTAGATTTGATCCTATCTCTAGATTTCTCTCTCTATTATCTTGCTAGAATTTTTATAAATCCCCCAAAAATCTAGGGTATTAGTTATAACTTTTTCTTTCTTGCTTAGTCTTTCTCTCAATATTCGCCACCTTTGCTCATTCTCTTGCTCGAGAATTGTGTTTCAGGCACCATGGCTCCAAAGAGAACGAGAGAGGAGATGGCACAAGAAGGAGAAGGTCAAGAAGTGGTGGTTCAGGAGAGGGTCATATGGTCTAAGGAGGAAAAGCAAGCCAAGAAGAGGCTAGAGAGGCTTCGGCTCGAACCAACAAACTTCGCGGATAGGGGGTTGCTGTCTAAGATGGGGATCTTGGGAGACAATGATCAACTCCTCAAGAACATAGGGCTTAGGTGCTTGTCACAAATGGATTGCCCAACCTTTCCCGAAGTGACAATTGATTTCCTAGCCATTTTGGAGTTCGTATATGAGAACCCAAGCATCCCAACTCCTTCTCAAGGCCACATCTCCTTCAAGATCAAGCGTCAGGCCTTTCGTCTCTCAATCCCAGAGCTTTGTCAAGCCTATGGCCTCAATGCTGCTGCCAACAAGTTTGAGTTCCCTGCCTTCACTCAAGCAAACGACTTGTGGGACCTCATAAGCAACGATGACTACAAGGTGAATACGGCGAAGATCAAGAGAGTGAGAAGTTCGGTGCTGAGATACACGCTCAAGCTGATTGCCAACACCTTCAGCGGACGGTCCGTGGCCCCAACAGTCACCAAGACCAAGCTTTGCTTCCTATTCCAAGGCGTGAAGCACCTCGTGTGTGATCCTAAGGAGAATGACGAGCCAATGCAGGATGAGCTCGGCGACGACGTGAACTATGGATGCATCTTAGCCGCCTCCTTGGTGAAGTACAAGGCATATGCCTTACGGAGCAAAGCAAGCTCGTCGCTTATTGGAGGTTTCCTCATGCTCTTGTTTGTGCAAGCTGGCGTACAGCTTCAAGACTTCACTCCTGTTCCGGAGAGAGCCTTCATGGATGAGATCTACTTGAGGAACACGGATAGCTTGGGACGCACACCAGCCGAGGGTTTCTACACCTACTTGTACATTGACTCTGAGAACGAGAAGCGAGTGTGCATCTTGCCAAACAAGGTGGAAACAAAGCTTCTAGGAGTTGGCAATGTAGAGTTCTTGCCGAGTGTAGATGAGTGTTTTGCGCCTGTAGGAGGAACAGCTGCTCCAGCACTATCTGCTCGCCCACGATCAGAGTCTCCTGCCTCGGATGATGAGATGCCCGAGAGCTTTGTTCTCCCCAAGGTCGATTTTGAGCCGCAGACTAAGACCGAGAAGTTCCTTGCTTCTGTTATGGAGATGCAAAGGAAAATCAACAAATGGCAAGGCAGAGTAATCAAGAAGCTTGCCAAGAAGGTCAATGCGCTTCAAGAGAGCTCACCTAAGAAGGCTATAAGCGAAGAAGTCGAGCAGCCCGAGAAGAGAAGGAGATCCACCAGAGGCATCGTTTTACGTGAGCCACAAGCAACAGCTCAACCTGCGCACCACTCGGTTCATGAGCAAGCTAGCTTGGATAAGGGCAAGGCAGTAGCTCACGAGACCCCCACAAAGAGCAAGAAGTCTGGAACATCCTCAAGTTCTAGCACTTCTTAGCTCCGAGGTACCAACAACTGTCCCTTGTATATATTACGCATGTTTTCTTTGTTTTTGCTTTGTGTTTTGAACTCTCTTGGATTTGTTTGCCACCGAGACGGTGTCATTCAAGTTTGGGGGAGTGTGTGGTGTGTTTGACATGTTTTATTTCTTCTTATTTTCTGTTATCATCCTTTGAGTTTTGCATACATCCTAAGGCATAGAAAAGAACAAAAAATTGGTAAAATTTATAAAATTTTCAAAAAAATAAAATAAATTTCATGTAGTTGCATTCACTTTGTTAAACATTTTAAGATTGATTCTAGAGGTTTTGAGCATCTAGGTTGTTTACATTTGCATAAGGGGTAAAAGTTTTTCTTAAAAAGTGTTTTAAGCTCATGAATTGTTTCAAGGTCCTAGTTAGTAGTCCTTTGATGATTTGTACACTCTTTGAAAGTAAGCTCCTAACCATACTTGGATCATGTGTTTTGATTTTTGTGGCTTAAATTGAACATTCATGAATTGAATTCTATCCTAATAAGTGAGAACCTTAATTTGAATCTCTTAATTATCATACTTATGCATTTGAAAAGGGATACATGGATTACTTATACATATTTAGGCTTTCTTCTTCCTTTTACCACTCTCTTGTAAGCCTAAATAGATTTACCCACCCTTACCTTACCTTCCTTTCAAGCCAATGTTCTTGTGTGTTAAATCTTTGTGAGGCCTCTTTTCGGTTGAACTTAGCATAAAGTGTTAGGTTTAGACGACATGATTAGGCTTTCATATTGATACTAGCTTTGCATTTTGAAGCTAGTTTTTAGGCTTAGGATAGGGCGGGTTTTCTTGGGGACTGCTTTGTTTTGCTTCGGTTTAAAGAGTTTGATTCTTGGAAGTGGATTTAATAAGGGTTTCAATGGTTTTAAGTGGAAGGTTTGCTATTTTAAAAAATAAAAGCTCTAGTTTATCTACGAAGGTAGCTCTCAAAAAAAAAGAAAAAGAAAAGAAAAGAGGCAAAAGGCCAAGTGTTTAAAAAGGAAAAGAAAAGAAAAATAAATATGAGCAGAGAGTTATCAAAGTTAAAAGAAAAGAGCTATGTATGTTTTCAGCCTTTATACTAGCCTAAAGAGTTTTGAAATGATGCTTTTACTTGGGTTTTTGCTAAGCGAATTGCTTTGGTGATAAGGGTAGTCTTTAGGAGGGTGAGTGAGCTTTAAAAGATAAGAAAAATGAGAGAGGGTTCTAGGATCTTTGATTAGTATGCATGGGTAGATGAAGGTTTAATCATGTATGCATCAATTGTTTTCACCTTTAGCATTATGGGAAAGTTCAACCATTCTTTGAGATAACCCCTTGTTTGAATAGCCCTTGTAAGCGAGATCATTTTTATCTTGCAACACTTGTCCCTTAGCCAAGTGTATCCAGTTTTAAAGTGCATAAGTGTGATTCACGGTTTTGAGTTTAATGAATGTTAAGGGATAGGATTCTTGGATTGTTTGGGATATGAGAGTCATGATTTGAAATTCATTATGCGATGAGTATGGCTAAGTTCTTTGGAGTATGAGTGTGTGCATTGCATCTTAGGATTAAGAACTAGGACCATTGAATTGATTCATTTGAAAAACACTTTTGCAAGAAGCTTAAACCCCCGTTTTTAAAACCTCTCTTCCTTCTTGAATTTTGTTTGCTTGAGAGCAAGCAAAAGGCAAGTTTGGAGGAGTTGATATTACCATATATTCTGCATATTTTGTATGCATTTAGGATAGTTTTTCATGCATTCATCATGCATTATAAGATAGTTTGCTCCATTTGTTGCATTTTTGGTTTTAGGTCCCTTTGCATTCGCATTTTGCATGTTTCTTGCATATATGCATCATTATCAGGTTGTTTGGAGCACTAAGGAGTTGCAGAGGTTATGTGGACGTGAGGAGGATCACAAAAAAGCTTGTGGACACTTGAAGAACTCAGGAGTACATGCTAAGGACCCGAGATCGAGTAGCGGATCGAGCAAGGCAGGTCGATCTAGATGAGATCGACCAGAAGATCGAGTGCACTAGGTCGATTCAAGAGGAAGGATCGAGACCAAGATCGAGTGAGGAGATCGATCTGGAGGACGAACGTGAATGATGCCATGCAGATCGAGAACCACATCGAGCTTCCAGCCCGATCAGCACAAGATCGACTCAGAGATCGACCCAAGCCATCCTATCCAAGACGAAGATCGAGAGCCAGATCGAGCTTCCAGCCCGATCCCAGACAAGCCTTATCCGTCCAGCTGTCTTTGGCGGCTAGCGATGGGGGACCAGCTAACGGTTTAGCCATTTTTGGCAAAAGCAGCCATTCGCTTTCACAATATATTCATTCTGTCTTTTCTGTTTTCTCTCGAAGGGAGGCGATTCGCCATTGTTGAATACATTAAGCTTTTTCGTTTTTGAACCTTTGAATCTTTGAATATTAAGCAAGTTTTCCTTTTAATCTTTCGTTGATCATGCTTAGCTTATCGTTTATTGCTTTTGATTCGATCTTAAACATGTGTAGTGAGTAGTCTTTTTGGGTTTTTGGGGTTGAGGCGATTCAAAAGGGTGAAAGGGTTCAAAGCTTTGTGTTTTCTTGTTCTTCGTACCTTATCTTCTAGGATCTTGGGAACTTAAAGCCTCGAGAGCCTTGGAAAAGGTCTCTATGATCTAAAGGCTGTCTTACCTTGACAGGATTCAGATGTCCTAGAAAACCAGATCCTAGAGGTTAATCCTTCCTTTCCCATATGCCATGGTTGTATAGGGGATTAGTTAGGTCAATATTTAAAATCTGTCTTTCTTGCTCTTCAATCTCTTTTTCCACCAAACGCCATGGGTTTGGAGAAGAGATCGAGGAAGTGAACCATACCACACGCCATGGATGGTTCTTGTTTTGTTTTCATGGCCTAGAGAAACCTCTTAAAAGAGTAGATCTAAAAGTTTTCAAACCAAAGCTTCAATCTTTGATACCTTTGAATATGACCCTCGACCCTAAACCCTCTCTTTTAGTGTTTTAAACCTCTGTTAATCATTCGCTCGTTATTTAGCTTGCATTCTTGATCATTAGAAGTCATTCTGTTTAAGTTGTTTGCTAGATCGATCCATTCTGCTCGATCCAGTGCTCGATCCTGTGGTCGATGCACTGGTCGATTTTTAGTTTTTAGTAGCTTTGCATTTTTCATCTTTTGCTTGTTCCTAGTGGTAGTTAACCCTCTTCCAGGTATTTTAAAATTGTTTTTCATTGCATTAGATCGTTGCATTTAGTTTTCCTAGATTTTACCAATCATTTATCCATTTTGCTTAGATTTGCTTCATCCTTGCATTCTCATTGCTCTTCCTGCTCCCTAGGATTGGATTGATACGTCTTGCTATACTACAACTGTGTATTGCTTGAGTTTTGATAACCTCCTGCTTGCATCCATATAAGAAACCTGTTATCAGGTTCCAAAAAGGTTTGCTTGCTAAACTATCATTCCTTTGCTCTTACACTTTGCATATGTTCAAAATCGCTTAGTCTATGTTTTTAAGAGCAAGTGTTGATTGGTTTTAAGTGATGTGCTTTGATTTTGCAATGTGGAATTGTTTAGGATAAGCAAGTTAGATGTTGAAGCTTTGCTTAATGTTTATTTGTCTCATTACTTGCTTATTTTCATTCCTTTGCAAGATCATCATCTCTTTTTGCCTAAGAACTATTTTGCTAGATTCTCATGCATAACTATTTATCCTTTGTGCATTATAGCTTATCTAACTGCTAGCTTTTGATTTTCTCTTGCTTTGTAGAAGTTTAATATTGTTATTAAGACTTGTTAGACTTTTCTTAGCCTAGAGAGTTTTCTTTTAAAGCTTTCAGTTATTAGGTTCTTCAGCTTTTGTTCTTTCACTTACCCTGTTTTCAAGCTTTGCTTTTGAAGGTACCATGGGAAGAACAAACATAGCTGCTGGAAAAAAGAGAAAAGCACCTCAGGAAGGAGCAACTACCTCACCAAGAGCGAAGAAAGATAAAGGTAAAGGTGTTGCAGCTGAGACTTCATCCAAAGCCGCTGGAAAGAGACCGACTGGAGAGAAAGGCGCCAAGCAGAGAGGCAAGGGAAAGGCTGCTGAGGAAGATATTCCATCCAGGAAGCACGGTGCTAGGGAGCTCATGGAGGGGTTCAGTCGATGTACCTTCAAGCCAACAAGGTACCTAAGCTCCACTACAATGAAGGAGTTAGGGATCTACGAAGACTGCATCTCCCTCTTCGAGAACATGGGGCTCACAAAGCTGTTACAGCCTCTTCCCTCCTATGAGCGCTTCACTCACCAGTTCCTCTCCACTCTCAAGGTGGTCAACGAAGAGATGAGTGAGCTTCCTGACCATGATGGATGGATCTCCTTCAAGCTTGGAAAACAGAGGTTCACAATCACATTCCAAGAACTCTCTAAGGCGCTGGGGCTAAGCATTTATTTTCAAAGAGGAAAGAATTTCTTAATCCATGAATCTAAATACTCAAGGCTATGGGAAGTGTCTGGCGTTGGGGAATTCAGAGCTGGAATTACAAGGAACCAACACTTGAAGCATCCTGCTGTTAGATATGCACAAAAGGTGCTTGCAAACACATTTTTTGCAAGGAAGGAAACCTCACACCTAACTGACAAGGAAAGAGACTTCCTCTACAGCGGACTGTATACCACTATGGGCGCCAACCCACCAAGCAGATTCCCATGCCTTGTGAGACTGTTGATGGAGCAGCTGCTAACCTACCAGAGCTGGATTATCAACAAAAGAAAAAGGGAGAGGAATCCACAACTTCACATTGGAGGAGTTGTGACAGCTATACTCATAGCTTGTGATGTGAATCTTGAGGAACATGCTGGAGATGCTCTAGATCCTATCTGGATAGATATGGATTATCTGAAGAGAAGCCATTCTCTTGAAAATAGTATTCAGGGCAAGCATATCTACCAATTCCTCAACAATCACCAAGAGCCAGTAAGAGTCATTCTCCCTAATCCAAGACTCACGTCCTTCACCACAAGGAACAACATATGCTTCAATGTGAGTGAGGAGGAGCTCTACACAGGCGGCCCTATCCCTGGAGAGAGAGAAGAAGACAGTTAGGAAGGAAACACTGAAGAGATTGGAGAAGAAGAAGAAGAAGATCACCAATGGAATGCTACTGCTGGCGCTGAAGGCCAAGGAAGAACCTATGAGGAAGATGAGCTTGAAGAAGAAGAAATGTTGAGCTACAGCTCAAGGCAGTTCCACTTCAAGCCCTATGAATCACCCAACCAAGGAGGCTCTTTGAAGATAGCTCATGAGCACATCAATGCTCTCCAGAAATGGTGTAAATGGCAAGACAAAGCCATTAAGGGGTTGATGAAAATGGTTAGGGGGAAGTTCAAGAAAGACAAAGCAAAATCAGCAAAAACTTCCCACCAAAGCCACACTCATGAGTATACACTTCACCAAGAAGAGTAAGCACATCAAGATGAGCCAACTGAAGAGGAGGAAGCTGTTGGAACCCTCATGGAAGACACTCTTTCCATGCACAGCCAAGTGATCAATGGGGGACATGGGAACAACCAAGAGCTTCATCTTATGAGCCAAGTACCCATGTACCATCAGCTTGGGAACCAACTCCCACTCCCTCTGAAGTTCAGGAGACATGGCAATGTGGTCAACAAGAGAACTCTTCTAAAGCAGAGCAGTTATGGTCAAGCTGGGTTCAACCACCTCAAGAAGAAGAGCATTCCACAAAAGTTTATGAGAGGAGAAACAAGAGGAGAGCTAGAAAGTCTCCTCAGACCTCAGGATCATCCCACCACTCCTACCACTGAACCAAGTACCACGTCCTCTCCACTGTTTATACCATTGCATCTTTTTATTTTTGTATTATATTTTGTGCTTCTCTCTCTCATTGCTTTCATTACACAAGAGACTGTGTAATTTAAGTGTGGGGGAGAGATTTGGAGTTTAACTTTGTGTTCTGTTTTCTTAGTTTTTATTTTCCTTTTTACTTTGAGTCTCATGCATATCATGCATTCATGTAAGACATAGAAAAACACAAAAAATCAAAAAATTTGAAAGTTTTTGCATTTTTGCAAACCAAAAAGAAAGCATGTAGTTGCATTTCATTCTTCTAAGATTGAGTCTAGTGTTGACATATAGGTTGCATTGCATTTGCATAGGGCATTATGATGAATTTTCCTTGTAAAGTGCTTAGTGTTTAGAGATGATTTCGGTGTTTAAGTGCTTAGTTGTTTGATGCATCATATGATTGCTAGAAGTTAAGGCTGAACCATGCTTAGATGAATAGATTTTGTCTTCTCATCTCATTCTGAAAGCATTTTTTCTCTGAAAATCAATTCTATCAACTTGAACTTTAATTTGGACTTTTAATTATCATGTCTTATGCATTGAAAAGTGAATTCATGGCTACTATATACATATTTGGATCATCTTTTTCCTTTCTACCACTCTTGTTGATCCAAATAGCTGATCCTCATACTTATGGGACAGTTACATCCTCACCCTTAACCAAAACCTCCTTTTGAGCCTAAACACTATTGTGAGAGCTGTGAGGCCTTTGCATTGCATTTTCGATTTTGTATTGGCAAAAAGTGTTAGGAATAAGGCTGGCAATGATTAGCTCTCTTGTAGATATCAGCTTGCATCTTGAGCTTGATTCTAGGATAGGAGTTTAGGGGTTTAAAAGGGTAGTATAAGTGGTTTTGAACTTCATGTATATATGTTTTGAAAGAAAAGGAAAAGATCTGAAATGGTAGAAAAGGGGAGACAGTCTAGAATTGTGGTTAAGTAAAGGGAAGAAAAAGCTCTAAGTACAAAGAAGAAAAGCGCCAGCAACAAAGCTCAGAAATGTCTAAAGAAGAAAGATCAGATCAGGAGCAATCCACCAAAGGTGATGAAGGTGCCAATACAACAAAGAAGATCAAGTCCCAACCAAAAAGAAGCAACCACACAAGCAAAAAGAAGAAGTTTCCCCAGCCATGAAGAAGGGTAAATGGTAGAGTTTAGGATAGGGTAGACTTAGGGGGTTAACTTTTGGGGTTTAGAAGTACTTAGTATTCATCTTTGGATAGAAGGGAGCTTTGATTTGCATGCATAAGTGTGCTTTTACCTTTAGCATTTTGCCTAAGATGAAGTCCTTTTCATTTAGTGATCCCTTTTGTCTAATAACACTTTGCTAAAATGAGATCATTTTTATCTCATGATCTTACCCTTTCAACCAAATGTCTTCACTTGATTTGCATAAGCATGATTCATGTTCTGATCTTAATTGAATGTTAAAGAGTTGGTCGATTTGAGCATTTGCCTAAGTTGAGATTTGAGATCATTTTGAAACATGATGAGCATGGCTAGGTTCTTTAAAGTATAGCTGATTATGTTTGCATCCTACAACTAGGCACTTAAGCATTGATACCATCTCTTTACCTATGCACTTTTGGAATCTGAATGCCCACTTTCAAACCTCACTCTCCCATTTGTTCTTGATTGCTTGAGGACATGCAAAAGGCAAGTGTGGGGGTGTTGATATCTCTTGTAATTACACCATTTAGGACTGCATTTAGTACATGTTTTGGTTCTCTTTTGCATGTTTTCCCTTAGTTTTTGCCCTATTTTCTTCTCCTTTTAGACTTAGGTTGCATTTAGGGTATAGTTTGCATTTTTCTTGCATTTTGGATGTTTTAGGTGCTTTTGAAGCTAAAAGGAGCTTGGAGGAGCTTTGGAGATGATTCAGGATGCTAGCTGGGTCAAAGGGAGCGAGAGGATCAAAGCAGACAATCTCTGCAAAGGTTTTCGGTCATAGCACGGTGAACACCGGTCAAGGGGTTACCGATACCAGATTTTTGGTCACCAACATCAGTCATGGGGTGACCGATGCAAGCACATCGATCACCAGCATCGGCCATGAGTGATCAACATAAACACAGCGGATCAATTTCGGTCACCAGCATCGATCACTGCCAGACCGATGGGATCTACATCGACCACAGATGACCGTTGTAACTGACCGATTTAAACCCAGTCCGAACCTATTTTTATTTACACTTTTGCCATTACTCTAGGGCTTTCTTCTCTAGGCTATAAATAGCCTCTTATTCCAGATTTTCAGAAGTCTTGTCAATTTACTGTTCTTAAGCATTTTCTTTAAGTTTGTAAGACAAATCCTTTGCTTTATTTAATGTGTTTGAGTATTTACCTTTAATCTTTCTTTATTCTCTCTTCTAATCATAATTAACATTCTTTTCCTTTGTGATTTGGTGTTAAACATGAGTATGAATGAGTAGTTTGCTTAGGGTTTCTAGATGTGGTAGATTAGGGGAATTTAAGACTTGATTAGGGCTTGTTTAATGCTTCAGTTTATGGGTTTCTCTTTATTAATCTGTTATTAATGCTAGATTTGTCTTGATCACACTTATCTAGGTTGTTAGCTTTCTCTTATGCCCACAAAGTGTTTGATGAAATGCTGATCTTGTTTAATTGAGGATTTGCTGGCCTTGGCTCAAGAGATTGACTGTTTGAGGAGCATTTTAACTTGAATAGAGTTGTTTAGTATTGCTTGCTTGATGTTTTAGCACTAATGAGAGTTAGTTCTTGTTAAGATGTTTAGCAAAGGGCTATTTGCCAAGAGATTGGATCTAACTTGCTTAATTGTGAACTCTATGCCTAGGAATCACCATTGCTTGCTTATTTGCTTGATCAATGTAGTTTGAAACAGCCTTTGTTGATGTCTAAATTCCTCAAAGTCAATAACCACATCTAGAAACTTGCTTTTCTCTTGTTTAAATCTCGAATTTGCTCTGTTTTGCTCTGTTTTTCTTGCTTAAATCTGCTTAGTTTGCTTTTGTTTTCACTTTCTTTGTTGATTGATCACACTAGGGTGTTAGAACAGTTTCCTAGGCAACAAAAACCTTTTCCCGCTTGCTTGACTTAGAGATTTCACTCTTAGCTCTTCTGTTTTCAAATAATCCCAATTGGATTGACATTAAAACCCAATACTACAATGACTAGTACAATGGGTGATTGACATGAGAGGCTAAAACCCTTGTATCAATTGTCATTATGGAAGTGTAATGAGTGTAATAAAGACGTTTCATCGGTTATTGCAAAGTACTTTAGATGAATATTGGTCTTCTTATTTTGTATCAATTGTAATTATCTAAAGTGTACTAATTGTTGTCATTTTTTCTTATATTTAGTTACTTTTTTGGTTCTCGATGTGACCGATTCGGAGGGGACTCCTTCGAAAGTTTCTTTCTTAGATAAGATGGCAGTTAGGTTATTTGATAAGACGGCAGAGGAGCTATATGAGGATGTCGATGATGTATATATTTATCTGTAGGTGCTTTGTTTATGATTAATATTTTTTATGTTTTATGATCCTCAAACTTTTTCTGTTTTGTTAGGGGGATGATCCGGAGATGCCGTTTGCTATTAGGAATTTGATTGGAAAGAACATGCTTTTCAAGATTTCTGTAACTGAAAAACATATTGCTATGAAGTCCTCTTCTTATGTGGTCGAGAGATTCTCAAATGATGATGACTTGATTTCTAAGTTTGATGAGGCATTTCATGCATGGGTGCGTTTTAGTATAGTGTGTCAGAGTATTACATTTATATATTAACTGGTTCATTAATTTAGATAAATAAATGTTGTAGGCTTCGATAAGTTACTCTGGTGTAACAGAGGCTTCGAGTGATTCTTTGGTGTCTACACTTGATGCTTCTCTCAAGCGAAGCTTGGCTGATACTGGAAGTGCAGTTAAGAGTAGCTCGGCGAAGATAATGGATACTAAATGATGCTTACATTAATATTAGGACTTTTGTTTTTTTCGCTTTGGTTTTTAATATTAGAGCCGAAGAGCACTCTTGGGGCTTTCCGAAAAGGTGCTGACGGCGGCGTGGTTCCATACGGTCCAGAAGTTACGTCGTTCCAAAGGTACGATGTTATTTTCGAAGACGGAAGAAAAAGAAAGAAGCAAAAAAAACCAAAAAAAGGGGTGCAACACGAGGACTTCCCGGGAGGTCACCTATCCTAGTACTACTCTCGCCCAAGCACGCTTGACTGCGGAGTTCTGAAGGGATTCGGTGCATTAGTGCTGGTATGATCGCACCCGTTAGTGCATGTAACGCAATCGCTAATATACTTTTGCGCTGACTCATGGCCTCTTTTGCCAAGGACCCCACTTGATTCATGATCTTTTTGGGCATGCTTGGACGGGCTTTTACACTGAGAAAATCGCGATAACCATGTCCGAAATGATCGAATCCGAACCTGTAATTTGGTATGTAAAAGAAAACGGCCCAGAAAAGGGTCTATACAGCGGAATTTGGGGATTTTAAAACGCGCCCATGGTCTTAAGACCTTGGGCAAGCTGAAGAGCTCTCTTGGGGCTTTTCGAAAAGGTGCTGACGGCGGCGTGGTTCCATACGGTCCCGAAGTTACGTCGTTCCAAAGGTACGATGTTATTTTCGAAGACGGAAGAAAAAGAAAGAAGCAAAAAAAAAAAACAAAAAAGGGGTGCAACGAGGACTTCTCGGGAGGTCACCCATCCTAGTACTACTCTCGCCCAAGCACGCTTCACTGCGGAGTTCGGATGGGATCCGGTGCATTAGTGCTGGTCTGATCGCACCCATTAGTACATGTAACGCAATCGCTAATATGCTTTTGCGCTGACTCATGGCCTCTTTTGTCGTGGACCCCACTTGATTCAAGGGCTTTTGGGCACGCTTGGACGGGCTTTTACACTGAGAAAATCGCGATAACCACGTCCGAATTGATCGAATCGGAACCTGTAATTTGGTATGTAAAAGAAAACAGCCCAGAATAGGGTCTAAACAGCGGAATTTTTGGGGATTTTAAAACTCACCCATAGTCTTCAGACCTTGGGAAAACCGAAGAGCACTCTTGGGGCTTTCCGAAAAGGTGCTGACTTCGGCGGGGTTCCATACGGTCCAGAAGTTACATCGTTCCAAAGGTACGATGTTATTTTCGAAGACGGAAGAAAAAGAAAGAAGCAAAAGGAAAAACCAAAAAAAAGGGGTGCAACAAGAGGACTTCCCGGGAGGTCACCCATCCTAGTACTACTCTCGCCCATGCACGCTTCACTGCGGAGTTCAGATAGGATCCAATGCATTAGTGCTGGTATGGTCGCACCCATTAGTACCTGTAACGCAATCGCTAATATGCTTTTGCGCTGACCCCACTTGATTCATGAGCTTTTTGGGCATGGTTGGACGGGCTTTTACACTGAGAAAATCGCGATAACCACGTCCGAAATGATCGAATCGGAACCTGTAAATTGGTATGTAAAAGAAAACGGCCTAGAAAAGGGTCTAAACAGCAGAATTTGGGGATTTTAAAACTCACCCATGGTCTTAAGACCTTAGGCAAGCCAAGGAGCTCTCTTGGGGCTTTCCAAAAAGGTTATGACGGCGGCGTGGTTCCATACGGTCCAGAAGTTACGTCGTTCCAAAGGTACGATGTTATTTTCGAAGACGGAAGAAAAGAAAGATGCAAAAGAAAAAAAAAAAAAAGGAGTGTGATATATCATGGTTTTTTTGGTTTTTAACCATGATATAAGTCCTTTTTATTGAGTCTTTTTGGTCTTTTTAGAGTCCTAGAGTCTTTGCAGGTTATAGCATGTCTGGAGCATAATTAGAGATATTGGAGCCTTTTGGAGCATTTTGAGTTTAAGCCACGAAGTACCCAACTCGGGAAGAAAAGTATGCATATGGGTGACGCTCGTCAACAATCTGGTGACGCTCGTCATCCACCAAGGAAGGAGGTCGTGGCTGTTTTCTAAAAGATTAGGAAGAAATTGCAGTTTTGGCCTAGAAGTTCTAATATTTGCAAAAAGGCCTCAGATCGTGTTTTAGCTTGTATATTAGGTTTTTCAGCCATTCTTTTGGCAGATATCTTGTATCTTATTATTTTTGAGAGCTTTAGAGAGAGATTTGTAGCAGAGCTTTTGGAGAGACAAATCAGACTCTTTCAGAGCAGATTTTGAACTCCTTTATTTCTACTTCTTATTTCTTTTATGCAATCTATTCTTTTCATGATGTTTTCCCAAATCACCATGTCTGAGTAGTTTGTTAGTTAAGTTAGGGCTTTTCAAAGGTTGAAGAAGAGTTTGTAGAATTGCTAAAATCTTATAGGAAATTCATTGGTTCTTCATCTGTGCTTGCATTCATATCGATTTCTTAGACACATCATCTGGATTTCGAAACCCTAGGTTGTTTGATAGATGTGAGAGCATTATTAATCACCTGAACTAGTATTAGATGAGCAAAACGCCCTAGTACAAAGAGATTTGGCTTAGGAGTTTTGTGAACAATTGAACCTGATCATTACTGCATGTTTATGTTGTTAGGGTTTGCAAAGAGATTTGAAACACTGTGATTTAGACATAGATAACTTCTGCAATGAGAATTGATTAGTTATATCTTTGCGATTCATGTTCAAGACGGTTTTAATTCATTCCTGATTGCATGCATTCTACACTCTCGGATTCAACCTGCGAACTGTCCTGACTTAGCGCCTTTAGCTTTCTGAACTTTAAGAACAGTCTCAAAAACGCCCACTTGCTTTTATTACATTAGTTATTTTGCATTACATTCATTACTTATCGCTTAGCTTAATCCGAACCTGAACTCTTTAGTATAGTTTACTTACTCCCTTGGGATTCGATAACCCCTTGTACTACAACTGCTTTTGCTGTGCACTTGCAGTAGTTTTATTTGGGTAAAACCTGACCCTATCAAGTTTTTGGCGCCGTTGCCGGGGAGTAATAGCTGCCTATCGATCTTTAGTATTAGGATTTTGTCTAAGTTTTTATTTGTTTACTGACTTTCAGCTACTTTTCTTTGTTCCTGTTTCAGGTGTATGCCTAATCGCAGAACCAGAAGCAACAAAGAGAAGGAGCTTGTGACTTTGAGCATCGACGAGCTTGCTAGGTTGGAGAGAACTAACAGGAAAGCTAAGAAGCAATCTATAATGGTCGCTCCACTTATCTTGGTTGAAGATGCAGAAGGTCACTTAGTTGACAGGGAAGGAAATAGGAGGAACGAAGAGGGGCAGAGAATTGATCAAGAGGGGAATGTCATTGTTGAACAGCAGGTTCAGCAAGTGGCTGAGAACGTGGGAGTCCCTGCTGCTGTCAATAACGCTGCTGGGCGTTTTGTTCAGAGGACTCTAGGTGACTACAACAGACCTGATCAGTTCTATGCCAACAGAGCTGCAATCCGACCTCCTGCCTTCCAGAGGAACGATTTTGAGGTTAAACCAGTCTACTATCAGCTGGTTGGCCAGCATCCATTCCATGGTTTACCTCATGAGCATCCTATGGATCACATAGAGAGATTTGAGGACTTGGCTTCCAGTGTCAAAGCTAATGGGGTTAGCAATGACTTTCTGTTCTGCAAGCTTTTTCCTTACTCTCTTGAAGGAGAAGCTGCATATTGGCTGAAGCAACTGGAACCTGCTTCATTGACCACTTGGGAAGACACCAAGAATGCCTTTTTGAATAACTTCTATGATGATGCAAGATCAGAGGACATGAGGACGAAAATTGCATCATTTACACAAGGCCCTACTGAAGCTTTTAAGGCTTCTTGGATCAGGTTTAAGTCTTATCAAAGGGACTGTCCTCATCATGGTTTCAATCAGGTGCAGCTGCTTGGTATCTTCTTCAGAGGCATTGACTGGAAATATCAGATGGCGCTGGATGCTTCAAGTAGTGGAAACTTCAACACCAACAGACTAGAAGAAGCTGTAAGATTGATTGAAAACTTGGCCTGCAGTAACAGCACTAAGAATGCAGATTTTCAGAGAAAGCAGCAGGCTGGTTTGAATGATGGAAACAAAATAGCTGAAGTTAAGGCTAAGTTAGACAGCATGCACAGCCTTCTGGTGGGAAAGAAGTCAGTTCAGTTTGCTGCAGAAGTGGAGAGTTTCGAAAATCCTGAAGAATTTGAGCAGAAAGATGTTAATTTCATCAATGGAGGGGGTTTTCAGAGCCAAAGGTTTGGAAATCAGCAATGGAACAGAGGCTACAACAGCAATAATCAGCAGAGTACCTTTACAGGAGGACAGAGCACGCCTGGTTACACTCCTAAGCCCCCATTCCATAAGACTGAAGTTGAGAAACCTTACCAAAACAGCAGGAATTTTGGTTCTTCTTCCTACCAAACTGCACCTCCACAAGACAATAAAATGGAAGCTATGCTGGAGCAGGTACTTGAAGGACAGCAAAAAATGACAGTGAACTTCAATGGCAAACTAGATTCGCTGTATCAAGACCTGAATGGAAAAATTGAGAGTCTGAACTCTCATATGAAGAAGCTTGATGTGCAGGTTGCTCAAACTGCATGAGCTGTTCAAAGGCAAGAGGGATTCCTTCCTGGAAGGACTGATATCAATCCCAAGCATCAGGTTAATGCCATCACAGTCAGAAATGAAAAGGAGCTTAAAACAATGCAGAAAAAGAGGTTGAGTGCAGAACAGATCGTGCAACTCATGGAGTCTGAAGATGAAAATTTTTCTGTCTCAGAGGTGAGTGATGAGCGTCACCAAGGAGGAGTGACGCTCGTCACCAACCTACAAGGATATCGGGGGTTGTCACAAGTGAGTGACGAGCGTCACCCACCTGGTGACGGTCGTCACCCACCCCAGAACGAAGCTGCTTCGCCTGTAACTGCAAATTATGACCAGGAACGTGTCTATAAACCCAAGACACCATTCCCTAAGCATCCTAGGAAGTCTAAACAGGAGATAGAAGAAACCAGATGTAAAGCTATGATAGACAAGCTGATGCTTGAGATCCCACTTGTTGATGCGGTCAAGCTTTCACTAGCTCTAAGAAGGTATGTAAAGAGAATGGTTGTGAATGGTGTAAGTCCTGAGGAAGGAGCATTGCTTACCAGAGACATCAGTGCAATCCTTTTGAGTACAGTTCCAAAGAAGAAGAAGAAGGTGACTGTTTCTGAACAAGTCAATTCCATCACTCAAAGCAGAGTTCCAGAGAAGCTATCTGATCCAGGGACCTTTGTGTTTGATTGCTCAATATTTGCAGGACGTTTTCCCCACTCTCTATGTGATCTAGGGTCAAGTATTAACTTGATGCCTTTCTCTGTTGCTGCTAGACTTGGAATGACTGATTTCAAGCCAGCTGAGATCTCTCTCATCCTAGCAGATCGTTCCATAAGAACCCCAGAAGGCATGTTAGAGAATGTTCATGTTAACATTGAAGGCTGCATAATTCCTACAGATTTTGTGGTTCTGAAATATGCTGAAGAACCTAAAGATCTTCTTATTCTGGGAAGACCATTCTTGGCTACTGCTGAAGCCATCATTGATGTTAGAAGGGGGAACATTGAGCTTGATCTTGGTGATGTTGCCATGAACTTTGACATGGATAAGTTAAGAGGGAGTTCTACCATTGATGGTCAGACCATTTCTGTAAGAACTTCTAGAGATGAAGAGACTGTCATAGAGCATTCAGAAGACACTATTGCTGACTGTGTCACTGAATCTGATACAAGTGGGCAAGTGAACAAGATGGCTATTAAAGAGGCAATATCTGAAACTTCTGCAAAAGCTGTTGGGTTTGAGGATTGCAGTGAGGATCATATCTTCATGACTGGGCTTTTACACTGAGAAAATCGCGATAACCACGTCCGAATTAATCGAATCGGAACCTGTAATTTTGTATGTAAAAGAAAACGGCACAGAAAAGGGTCTAAACAGCGGAATTTGGGGATTTTAAAACGCACCCATGGTCTTAAGACCTTGGGCAAGCCGAAGAGCACTCTTGGGGCTTTCCGAAAAGGTGCTGACGGCGGTGTGGTTCCATACGGTGCAGAAGTTACGTCGTTCGAAAGGTACAATGTTATTTTCGAAGAGGGAAGAAAAAGAAACAAGCAAAAGAAAAAACCAAAAAAAAAACGATGCAACAAGAAGACTTCCCGGGAGGTCACCCATCCTAGTATGACTCTCGCACATGCACGCTTAACTGCAGAGTTCAGATATGATCCAATGCATTAGTGCTGGTATGGTCGCAGCTGTTAGTACCTGTAACGTAATCGCTAATATGCTTTTGCGCTGACTCATGGCCTCTTTTGCCGTGGACCCCACTTGATTCATGGGCTTTTTGTGCATGCTTGGACGGGCTTTTACACTGAGAAAATCGCGATAACCACGTTCGAAATGATCGAATCGGAACCTGTAATTTGGTATGTAACAGAAAATGGCCCAGAAACGGGTCTAAACAGCAGAATTTGGGGATTTTAAAACGCACCCATGGTCTTACGACCTTGGCCCATAGTCTTACGAACTTGGGCAAGCCGAAGAGCACTCTTGGGGCTTTCCGAAAAGGTTCTGACGGCGGCGTGGTTCCATACGGTCCAGAAGTTACATCGTTCCAAAAGTACAATGTTATTTTCGAAGACAGAAGAAAAAGAAAGATGCAAAAGAAAAAACCAAAAAAAAGGGGTGCAACACGAGGAATTCCCGGGAGGTCACCAATCCTAGTAGTACTCTCGCCCAAGCACGCTTGACTGCGGAGTTCTGAAGGGATCCGATCCATTAGTGCTGGTATGATCGCACCCGTTAGTGCATGTAACGCAATCGCTAATATGCTTTTGTGCTGACTCATGGCCTCTTTTATCGTGGACCCCACTTGATTCATGATCTTTTTGGGCATGCTTGGACGGGTTTTACACTGAGAAAATCGCGATAACCACGTCCGAATTAATCGAATCGGAACCTGTAATTTTGTAATTAAAAGAAAACGGCCCAGAAAAGGGTATATCCAGCGGAATTTGGGGATTTTAAAACGCACCCATGGTCTTAAGACCTTGGGCAAGCTGAAGAGCTCTCTTTGAGCTTTCCGAAAAGGTGCTGACGGCGGCGTGGTTCCATACGGTCCCGAAGTTACGTCGTTCCAAAGGTACAATGTTATTTTCGAAGACGGAAGAAAAGAAAGAAGCAAAAGAAAAAAGCAAAAAAAAAGGGGGTGCAACACGAGGACTTCCCGGGAGGTCACCCATCTTAGTACTACTCTCGCCCAAGCACGCTTAACAGTGAAGTTCTGATGGGATCATGTGCATTAGTGCTGTTATGATCGCACCCGTTAGTGCATGTAACGCAATCGCTAATATGCTTTTGCGCTGACTCATGGCCTCTTTTGCCGTGGACCCCACTTGATTCATGGACTTTTTGGGCATGCTTGGACGGGCTTTTACACTGAGAAAATCGCGATAACCACGTCTGAAATAATGTAATCGGAACCTGTAATTTGGTATGTAAAAGAAAATAGCCCAGAAAAGGGTCGAAACAGTAGAATTTGGGGATTTTAAAACTCACCCATGGTCTTAAGACCTTGGGCAAGCCGAAGAGCACTCTTGGAGCTTTCTGAAAAGGTGCTAACGGCGGCGTGGTTCCATACGATCCAGAAGTTACGTCGTTCCAAAGGTACAATGTTATTTTCGAAGAGGGAAGAAAAAGAAACAAGCAAAAGAAAAAACAAAAAAAAAGAGATGCAACAAGAGGACTTCCCGTGAGGTCACCCATCCTAGTACTACTCTCGCACAGGCATGATTAACTGCAGAGTTCAGATAGGATCCAATGCATTAGTGCTGGTATGGTCGCACCCGTTAGTACTTGTAACGCAATCGCTAATATACTTTTGTGCTGACTCATGGCCTCTTTTGCTGTGGACCCCACTTTATTCATGGGCTTTTTGTGCATGCTTGGAAGGGCTTTTACACTGAGAAAATCGCGATAACCACGTTCGAAATGATCGAATTGGAACCTGTAATTTGGTATGTAAAAGAAAATGGCCCAGAAATGGGTCTAAACAGCAGAATTTGGGGATTTTAAAACTCACCCATGGTCTTACGACCTTGGGCATGCCGAAGAGCACTCTTGGGGCTTTCCGAAAAGGTTCTGACGGCGGCAGGGTTCCATACGGTCCAGAAGTTACGTCAATCCAAATGTACGATGTTATTTTCGAAGACGGAAGAAAAAGGAAGAAGCAAAAGCAAAAACCAAAAAAAAAGGGTGCAACACGAGGACTTCTCGGGAGGTCACCCATCCTAGTACTACTCTCGTCCAAGCACGCTTACCTGCGGAGTTCTGATGGGATCCGGTGCATTAGTGCTGGTATGATCGCACCGGTTAGTACATGTAACACAATCACTAATATGCTTTTGCGCTGACTCATGGCCTCTTTTGCCGTAGACCCCACTTAATTCATGGGCTTTTAGGCATGCTTGGATGGGCTTTTACACTGAAAAAATCGCGATAACAACGTCAGAAATGATCGAATCGGAACCTGTAATTTGGTATGTAAAAGAAAACGGCCTAGAAAAGGGTTTAAACAACGGAATTTGGGGATTTTAAAACACACCCATGGTCTTACAACCTTGGGCAAGCAGAAGAACACTCTTGGGGCTTTCCGAAAAGGTGCTGACCGCGGCGTGGTTCCATACGGTCCAGAAGTTACGTCGTTCCAAAGGTACGATGTTATTTTCGAAGAGGGAAGAAAAAGAAACAAGCAAAAGAAAAAACCAAAAAAAAAAGGGTGCAACAAGAGGACTTCCCGGGAGGTCAACCATCCTAGTACTACTCTCGCACAGGCCCGCTTCACTGCAGAGTTCTGATGGGATCCGGTGTATTAGTGCTGGTCTGATCGCACCCATTAGTACAAGTAATGCAATCGCTAATATGCTTTTGCGCTTACTCATGACCTCTTTTGCAGTGGACCACACTTGATTCATGGGCATTTTGGGCATGCTTGGACGGGCTTTTACACAGAGAAAATCACGATAACCAAGTCCGAAATGATCGAATCGGAACCTGCAATTTGGTATGTAAAAGAAAACGACACAGAAAAGGGTCTAAACAGCAGAATTTGGGGATTTTAAAACTCACCCATGGTCTTATGACCTTGGGCAAGCCAAAGAGCACTCCTGGGGCTTTCTGAAAAGGTTCTGATGGCGGCGTGATTCCATACGGTGCAGAAGTTACGTCGTTCGAAATGTACAATGTTATTTTCGAAGAGGGAAGAAAATAAAACAAGCAAAAGAAAAAACCAAAAAAAAAAGGGTGCAACAAGAGGACTTCCCGGGAGGTCACCCATTCTAGTACTACTCTCGCACAGGCACACTTAACTGCAGAGTTCAGATAGGATCCAATGCATTAGTGCTGGTATGGTCGCAGTCGTTATTACTTGTAACGCAATCGCTAATATTCTTTTGTGCTGACTCATGGCCTCTTTTGCCGTGGACCCCACTTAATTCATGGGCTTTTTGTGCATGCTTGGACGGGCTTTTACATTGAGAAAATCGCGATAACTACGTTCGAAATGATTGAATCGGAACCTGTAATTTGGTATGTAAAAGAAAATGGCCCATAAAAGGGTCTAAACAACGGAATTTGGTGATTTTAAAATGCTCCCATGGTCTTATGACCTTAGATTAGCCGAAGAGCACTCTTGGGGCTTTCGGAAAAGGTGCTGACGGTGGCGTGGTTCCATACGGTCCAGAAGTTACGTCGTTCCAAAGGTACAATGTTATTTTCGAAGACAGAAGAAAAAGAAAAAAGCAAAAAAAAAAACCAAAAAAAGGGGTGTAACACGAGGACTTCCCGGGAGGTCACCCATCCTAGTACTACTCTCGCCCAAGCACGCTTGACTTCGGAGTTCTGAAGAGATCCGGTGCATTAGTGCTGGTATGATCGCACCCGTTAGTGCATGTAACGTAATCGCTAATATGCTTTTGCGCTGACTCATGGCCTCTTTTGCAGTGGACCCCACTTGATTCATGATCTTTTTGGGCATGCTTGGACGGGATTTTACAATGAGAAAATCGCGATAACCACGTCCGAAATGATCGAATCCGAACCTTTAATTTGGTATGTAAAAGAAAACGGCCCAGAAAAGGGTTTATACAAAGGAATTTGGGGATTTTAAAACGCACCCATGGTCTTATGACCTTGGGTAAGCTGAAGAGCTCTCTTGGGGCTTTCCGAAAAGGTGCTGACGGCGGCGTGGTTCCATACGGTCCCGAAGTTACGTCGTTCCAAAGGTACGATGTTATTTTCGAAGACGGAAGAAAAGAAAGAAGCAAAAGAAAAAACCAAAAAAAAGGGGTGCAACACGAGGACTTCCCGGGAGGTCACCCATCCTAGTACAACTCTCGCCCAAGCACGCTTACCTGCGGAGTTCTGATGGGATCCGGTGCATTAGTGCTGGTATGATCGCACCGGTTAGTACATGTAACACAATCGCTAATATGCTTTTGCGCTAACTCATGGCCCCTTTTGCCGTGGACCCCACTTGATTCATGGGCTTTTTGGGCATGCTTGAACGGGCTTTTACACTGCGAAAATCGCGATAACCACGTCCGAAATGATCGAATCGGAACCTGTAATTTGGTATGTAAAAGAAAACGACCCAGAAAAGGGTCTAAACAACGTAATTTGGGGATTTTAAAACTCACCCATGGTCTTAAGACCTTGGGCAAGCCGAAGAGCACTCTTGGCTCTTTCTGAAAAGGTGCTAACGGTGGCGTGGTTCCATACGATCCAGAAGTTACGTCGTTCCAAAGGTACAATATTATTTTCAAAGAGGGAAGAAAAAGAAACAAGCAAAAGAAAAAACAAAAAAAAAGAGATGCAACAAGAGGACTTCCCGTGAGGTCACCCATCCTAGTACTACTCTCGCACAGGCACGCTTAACTGAAGAGTTCAGATAGGATCCAATGCATTAGTGCTGGTATGGTCGCACCCGTTAGTACTTGTAACGCAATCGCTAATATACTTTTGTGCTGACTCATGGCCTCTTTTGCTGTGGACCCCACTTTATTCATGGGCTTTCTGTGCATGTTTGGACGGGCTTTTACACTGAGAAAATCGCGATAACCACGTTCGAAATGATCGAACTGGAACCTGTAATTTGGTATGTAAAAGAAAATGGCCCAGAAACGGGTCTAAACAGCAGAATTTGGGAATTTTAAAACGCACCCATGGTCTTACGACCTTGGGCATGCCGAAGAGCACTCTTGGGGCTTTCCGAAAAGGTGCTGACAGCGGCAGGGTTCCATACGGTCCAGAAGTTACGTCGTTCCAAATATACGATGTTATTTTCGAAGACGGAAGAAAAAGGAAGAAGCAAAAGAAAAAACCAAAAAAAAAGGGTGCAACACGAGGACTTCTCGGGAGGTCACCCATCCTAGTACTACTCTCGTCCAAGCACGCTTACCTGCGGAGTTCTGATGGGATCCGGTGCATTAGTGCTGGTATGATCGCACCGGTTAGTACATGTAACACAATCACTAATATGCTTTTGCGCTGACTCATGGCCTCTTTTGCCGTAGACCCCACTTAATTCATGGGCTTTTAGGCATGCTTGGATGGGCTTTTACACTGAGAAAATCGCGATAACCACGTCAGAAATGATCGAATCGGAACCTGTAATTTGGTATGTAAAAGAAAACGGCCTAGAAAAGGGTTTAAACAACGGAATTTGGGGATTTTAAAACACACCCATGGTCTTACAACCTTGGGCAAGCAGAAGAACACTCTTGGGGCTTTCCGAAAAGGTGCTGACCGGGGCGTGGTTCCATACGGTCCAGAAGTTACGTCGTTCCAAAGGTACGATGTTATTTTCGAAGAGGGAAGAAAAAGAAACAAGCAAAAGAAAAAACCAAAAAAAGGGTGCAACAAGAGGACTTCCCGGGAGGTCAACCATCCTAGTACTACTCTCGCACAGGCCCGCTTCACTGCAGAGTTCTGATGGGATCCGGTGTATTAGTGCTGGTCTGATCGCACCCATTAGTACAAGTAATGCAATCGCTAATATGCTTTTGCGCTTACTCATGACCTCTTTTGCAGTGGACCACACTTGATTCATGGGCATTTTGGGCATGCTTGGACGGGCTTTTACACAGAGAAAATCACGATAACCAAGTCCGAAATGATCGAATCGGAACCTGCAATTTGGTATGTAAAAGAAAACGACACAGAAAAGGGTTTAAACAGCAGAATTTGGGGATTTTAAAACTCACCCATGGTCTTATGACCTTGGGCAAGCCAAAGAGCACTCCTGGGGCTTTCTGAAAAGGTTCTGATGGCGGCGTGATTCCATACGGTGCAGAAGTTACGTCGTTCGAAATGTACAATGTTATTTTCGAAGAGGGAAGAAAATAAAACAAGCAAAAGAAAAAACCAAAAAAAAAAAGGTGCAACAAGAGGACTTCCCGGGAGGTCACCCATTCTAGTACTACTCTCGCACAGGCACACTTAAATGCAGAGTTCAGATAGGATCCAATGCATTAGTGCTGGTATGGTCGCAGTCGTTATTACTTGTAACGCAATCGCTAATATCCTTTTGCGCTGACTCATGGCCTCTTTTGCCGTGGACCCCACTTAATTCATGGGCTTTTGGTGCATGCTTGGACGGGCTTTTACATTGAGAAAATCGCGATAACTACGTTCGAAATGATTGAATCGGAACCTGTAATTTGGTATGTAAAAGAAAATGGCCCATAAAAGGGTCTAAACAACGGAATTTGGGTATTTTAAAATGCTCCCATGATCTTATGACCTTGGACTAGCCGAAGAGCACTCTTGGGGCTTTCGGAAAAGGTGCTGACGGTGGCGTGGTTCCATACGGTCCAGAAGTTACGTCGTTCCAAAGGTACAATGTTATTTTCGAAGACAGAAGAAAAAGAAAAAAGCAAAAAAAAAAACCAAAAAAAGGGGTGTAACACGAGGACTTCCCGGGAGGTTACCCATCCTAGTACTACTCTCGCCCAAGCACGCTTGACTTCGGAGTTCTGAAGAGATCCGGTGCATTAGTGCTGGTATGATCGCACCCGTTAGTGCATGTAACGCAATCGCTAATATGCTTTTGCGCTGACTCATGGCCTCTTTTGCAGTGGACCCCACTTGATTCATGATCTTTTTGGGCATGCTTGGACGGGATTTTACAATGAGAAAATCGCGATAACCACGTCCGAAATGATCGAATCCGAACCTTTAATTTGGTATGTAAAAGAAAACAGCCCAGAAAAGGGTTTATACAAAGGAATTTGGGGATTTTAAAACGCACCCATGGTCTTATGACCTTGGGTAAGCTGAAGAGCTCTCTTGGGGCTTTCCGAAAAGGTGCTGACGGCGGCGTAGTTCCATACGGTCCCGAAGTTACGTCGTTCCAAAGGTACGATGTTATTTTCGAAGACGGAAGAAAAGAAAGAAGCAAAAGAAAAAACCAAAAAAAAAGGGTGCAACACGAGGACTTCCCGGGAGGTCACCCATGTTAGTACTATTCTCGCCTAAGCACGCTTAACAGTGGAGTTCTGATGGGATCCGGTGCATTAGTGCTGTTGTGATCGCACCCGATAATACATGTAACGAAATCGCTAATATGCTTTTGTGCTGACTCATGGCCTCTTTTGCCGTGAACCCCACTTGATTCATGGGCTTTTTGGGCATGCTTGGACGAGTTTTTACACTGAGAATATCACGATAACCACGTCCGAAATGATCGAATCGGAACCTGTAATTTTGTATGTAAAAGAAAACGGCCCAGAAAAGGGTCTAAACAGCGGAATTTAGGGATTTTAAAACTCACCCATGGTCTTATGACCTTGGGCAAGCCGAAG
The DNA here is from genome assembly GCA_911865555.2 of Thlaspi arvense. Lineage (NCBI taxonomy): Eukaryota > Viridiplantae > Streptophyta > Magnoliopsida > Brassicales > Brassicaceae > Thlaspi > Thlaspi arvense. Next base: position 49,307,958 of record OU466857.2, read on the forward strand.
AGCACTCCTGGGGCTTTCCGAAAAGGTTCTGACAGCGGCATGGTTCCATACGGTGCAGAAGTTACGTCGTTCGAAAGGTACAATGTTATTTTCGAAGAGGGAAGAAAAAGAAACAAGCAAAAGAAAAAACCAAAAAAAAAAGTATGCAACAAGAAGACTTCCCGGTAGATCACCCATCCTAGTACTACTCTCGCACAGGCACGCTTAACTGCAGAGTTCAGATAGGATCAAATGCATTAGTGCTGGTATGGTCGCAGCCGTTAGTACCTGTAACGCAATCGCTAATATGCTTTTGCGCTGACTCATGGCCTCTTTTGCCGTGGACCCCACTTGATTCATGGGCTTTTTGTGCATGCTTGGACGGGCTTTTACACTGAGAAAATCGCGATAACCACGTTCGAAATGATCGAATTGGAACCTGTAATTTGGTATGTAAAAGAAAATGGCCCAGAAAAGGGTCTAAACAGCGGAATTTGGGGATTTTAAAACGCACCGATGGTCTTTAGGCCTTGGGCAAACTGAAGAACTCTCTTGGGGCTTTCCGAAAAGGTGCTGACGGCGGCGTAGTTCCATACGGTCCCGAAGTTACGTCGTTCCAAAGGTACGATGTTATTTTCGAAGACGGAAGAAAAGAAAGAAGCAAAAGAAAAAACCAAAAAAAAAGGGTGCAACACGAGGACTTCCCGGGAGGTCACCCATTCTAGTACTACTGTCGCACAGGCACGCTTAACTGCAGAGTTCAGATAGGATCCAATGCATTAGTGCTGGATTGGTCGCAGTCGTTAGTACCTGTAACGCAATCGCTAATATGCTTTTGCGCTGACTCATGGCCTCTTTTGCCGTGGACCCCACTTGATTCATGGGCTTTTTGTGCATGCTTGGACGGGCTTTTACACTGAGAAAATCGCGATAACCACGTTCGAAATGATCGAATTGGAACCTGTAATTTGGTATGTAAAAGAAAATGGCCCAGAAAAGGGTCTAAACAGCGGAATTTGGGGATTTTAAAACGCACCGATGGTCTTTAGGCCTTGGGCAAACTGAAGAACTCTCTTGGGGCTTTCCGAAAAGGTTCTGATGGCGGCGTGGTTCCATACGGTCCCGAAGTTACGTCGTTCCAAAGGTACGATGTTATTTTCGAAGACGGAAGAAAAGAAAGAAGCAAAAGAAAAAACCAAAAAAAAGGGGTGCAACACGAGGACTTCCCGGGAGGTCACCCATCCTAGTACAACTCTCGCCCAAGCACGCTTACCTGCGGAGTTCTGATGGGATCCGGTGCATTATTGCTGGTATGATCGCACCGGTTAGTACATGTAACACAATCGCTAATATGCTTTTGCGCTAACTCATTGCCCCTTTTGCCGTGGACCCCACTTGATTCATGGGCTTTTTGGGCATGCTTGAACGGGCTTTTACACTGAGAAAATCGCGATAACCACGTCCGAAATGATCGAATCGGAACCTGTAATTTGGTATGTAAAAGAAAACGACCCAGAAAAGAGTCTAAACAACGTAATTTGGGGATTTTAAAACTCACCCATGGTCTTAAGACCTTGGGCAAGCCAAAGAGCACTCTTGGCTCTTTCTGAAAAGGTGCTAACGGTGGCGTGGTTCCATACGATCCAGAAGTTACGTCGTTCCAAAGGTACAATATTATTTTCAAAGAGGGAAGAAAAAGAAACAAGCAAAAGTAAAAACAAAAAAAAAGAGATGCAACAAGAGGACTTCCCGTGAGGTCACCCATCCTAGTACTACTCTCGCACAGGCACGCTTAACTGAAGAGTTAAGATAGGATCCAATGCATTAGTGCTGGTATGGTCGCACCCGTTAGTACTTGTAACGCAATCGCTAATATACTTTTGTGCTGACTCATGGCCTCTTTTGCTGTGGACCCCACTTTATTCATGGGCTTTTTGTGCATGCTTGGACGGGCTTTTACACTGAGAAAATCGCGATAACCACGTTCGAAATGATCGAATTGGAACCTGTAATTTGGTATGTAAAAGAAAATGGCCCAGAAACGGGTCTAAACAGCAGAATTTGGGAATTTTAAAACGCACCCATGGTCTTACGACCTTGGGCATGCCGAAGAGCACTCTTGGGGCTTTCCGAAAAGGTGCTGACAGCGGCAGGGTTCCATACGGTCCAGAAGTTACGTCGTTCCAAATGTACGATGTTATTTTCGGAGACGGAAGAAAAAGAAAGAAGCAAAAGAAAAAACCAAAAAAAAAGGGTGCAACACGAGGACTTCTCGGGAGGTCACCCATCCTAGTACTACTCTCGTCCAAGCACGCTTACCTGCGGAGTTCTGATGGGATCCGGTGCATTAGTGCTGGTATGATCGCACCGCTTAGTACATGTAACACAATCACTAATATGCTTTTGCGTTGACTCATGGCCTCTTTTGCCGTGGACCCCACTTAATTCATGGGCTTTTAGGCATGCTTGGATGGGCTTTTACACTGAGAAAATCGCGATAACCACGTCAGAAATGATCGAATCGGAACCTGTAATTTGGTATGTAAAAGAAAACGGCCTAGAAAAGGGTTTAAACAACGGAATTTGGGGATTTTAAAACACACCCATGGTCTTACAACCTTGGGCAAGCGGAAGAGCACTCTTGGGGCTTCCCGAAAAGGTGCTGACCGCGGCGTGGTTCCATACGGTCCAGAAGTTACGTCGTTCCAAAGGTACGATGTTATTTTCGAAGAAGGAAGAAAAAGAAACAAGCAAAAGAAAAAACCAAAAAAAAAAGGGTGCAACAAGAGGACTTCCCGGGAGGTCAACCATCCTAGTACTACTCTCGCACAGGCACACTTAACTGCAGAGTTCAGATAGGATCCAATGCATTAGTGCTGGTATGGTCGCAGTCGTTAGTACCTGTAACGCAATCGCTAATATCCTTTTGCGCTGACTCATGGCCTCTTTTGCTGTGGACCCCACTTAATTCATGGGCTTTTTGTGCATGCTTGGACGGGCTTTTACATTGAGAAAATCGCGATAACTACGTTCGAAATGATCGAATCGGAACCTGTAATTTGGTATGTAAAAGAAAATGGCCCATAAAAGGGTCTAAACAATGGAATTTGGGGATTTTAAAATGCTCCCATGGTCTTATGACCTTAAACTAGCCAAAGAGCACTCTTGGGGCTTTCGGAAAAGGTGCTGACGGTGGCGTGGTTCCATACGGTCCAGAAGTTACGTCGTTCCAAAGGTACAATGTTATTTTCGAAGACAGAAGAAAAAGAAAAAAGCAAAAAAAAAAAACCAAAAAAAGGGGTGTAACACGAGGACTTCCCGGGAGGTCACCCATCCTAGTACTACTCTCGGCCAAGCACGCTTGACTTCGGAGTTCTGAAGAGATCCGGTGCATTAGTGCTGGTATGATCGCACCCGTTAGTGCATGTAACGCAATCGCTAATATGCTTTTGCGCTGACTCATGGCCTCTTTTGCAGTGGACCCCACTTGATTCATGATCTTTTTGGGCATGCTTGGACGGGCTTTTACAATGAGAAAATCGCGATAACCACATCCGAAATGATCGAATCCGAACCTGTAATTTGGTATGTGAAAGAAAACGGCCCAGAAAAGGATCTAAACAGCGGAATTTGGAGATTTTAAAACTCACCCATGGTCTTAAGACCTTGGGCAAGCCGAAGAGCACTCTTGGGGCTTTCCGAAACGGTGCTGACGGCGGCGTGGTTCCATACGGTCCAAAACTTACGTCGTTCCAAAGGTACAATGTTATTTTCGAAGAGGGAAGAAAAAGAAACAAGCAAAAGAAAAAACAAAAAAAAAGAGATGCAACAAGAGGACTTCCCGTGAGGTCACCCAACCTAGTACTACTCTCGCACAGGCATGCTTAACTGCAGAGTTCAGATAGGATCCAATGCATTAGTGCTGGTATGGTCGCACCCGTTAGTACCTGTAACGCAATCGCTAATATACTTTTGCGCTGACTCATGGCCTCTATTGCTGTGAACCCCACTTGATTCATGGGCTTTTTGTGCATGCTTGGACGGGCTTTTACACTGAGAAAATCGCGATAACCATGTTCGAAATGATTGAATCGGAACCTGTAATTTAGGCAAGCCGAAGAGCACTCTTGGGGCTTTCCGAAAAGGTGTTGACGGCGGCGTGGTTCCATACGGTCCAGAAGTTACGTCGTTCCAAAGGGACAATGTTATTTTCAAAGACGGAAGAAAAAGAAAGAAGCAAAAGAAAAAACCAAAAAAAAGGGGTGCAACACGAGGACTTTCCGTGAGGTCACCCATCCTAGTACTACTCTCGCACAGGCACGCTTAACTGCAGAGTTCAGATAGGATCCAATCCATTAGTGCTGGTATGGTCGCACCCATTAGTACTTGTAACGCAATCGCTAATATACTTTTGTGCTGACTCATGGCCTCTTTTGCTGTGGACCCCACTTTATTCATGGGCTTTTTGTGCATGCTTGGACGGGCTTTTACATTGAAAAAATCGCGATAACCACGTTCGAAATGATCGAACTGGAACCTGTAATTTGGTATGTAAAAGAAAATGTCCCAGAAACGGGTCTAAACAGGGGAATTTGGGGATTTTAAAACGCACCCATGGTCTTACGACCTTGGGCATGCCGAAGATCATTCTTGGGGCTTTCCGAAAAGGTGCTGACGGCGGCAGGGTTCCATACGGTCCAGAAGTTACGTCGTTCCAAATGTACGATGTTATTTTCGAAGACGGAAGAAAAAGAAAGAAGCAAAAGAAAAAACCAAAAAAAAAGGTGCAACACGAGGACTTCTCGGGAGGTCACCCATCCTAGTACTACTCTCGCCCAAGCACGCTTACCTGCGGAGTTCTGATGGGATCCGGTGCATTAGTGCTGGTATGATTGCACCGGTTAGTACATGTAACACAATCGCTAATATGCTTTTGCGCTGACTCATGGCCTCTTTTGCCGTAGACCCCACTTGATTCATGGGCTTTTAGGCATGCTTGGATGGGCTTTTACACTGAGAAAATCGCGATAACCACGTCAGAAATGATCGAATCAGAACCTGTAATTTGGTATGTAAAAGAAAACGACCTTGAAAAGGGTTTAAACAACGGAATTTGAGGATTTTAAAACACACCCATGGTCTTACAACCTTGGGCAAGCCGAAGAGCACTCTTGGGGCTTTCCGAAAAGGTGCTGACCGCGGCGTGGTTCCATACGGTCCAGAAGTTACGTCGTTCCAAAGGTACGATGTTATTTTCGAAGAGGGAAGAAAAAGAAACAAGCAAAAGAAAAAACCAAAAAAAAAAGGGTGCAACAAGAGGACTTCCCGGGAGGTCAACCATCCTAGTACTACTCTCGCACAGGCCCGCTTCACTGCAGAGTTCTGATGGGATCCGGTGTATTAGTGCTAGTCTGATCGCACCCATTAGTACAAGTAATGCAATCGCTAATATGCTTTTGCGCTTACTCATGACCTCTTTTGCAGTGGACCACACCTTATTCATGGGCATTTTGGGCATGCTTGGACGGGCTTTTACACTGAGAAAATCACGATAACCAAGTCCGAAATGATCGAATCGGAACCTGCAATTTGGTATGTAAAAGAAAACGACACAGAAAAGGGTCTAAACAGCGGAATTTGGGGATTTTAAAACTCACCCATGGTCTTATGACCTTGGGCAAGCCGAAGAGCACTCCTGGGGATTTCCGAAAAGGTTCTGATGGCGGCGTGATTCCATACGGTGCAGAAGTTACGTCGTTCGAAAAGTACAATGTTATTTTCGAAGAGGGAAGAAAATAAAACAAGCAAAAGAAAAAACCAAAAAAAAAGGGTGCAACAAGAGGACTTCCCGGGAGGTCATCCATTCTAGTACTACTCTCGCACAGGCACGCTTAACTGCAGAGTTCAGATAGGATCCAATGCATTAGTGCTGGTATGGTCGCAGTCGTTAGTACCTGTAACGCAATCGCTAATATCCTTTTGCGCTGACTCATGGCCTCTTTTGCCGTGGACCCCACTTGATTCATGGGCTTTTTGTGCATGCTTGGACGGGCTTTTACATTGAGAAAATCGCGATAACTACGTTCGAAATGATCGAATCGGAACCTGTAATTTGGTATGTAAAAGAAAATGGCCCATAAAAGGGTCTAAACAACAGAATTTGGGGATTTTAAAACGCTCCCATGGTCTTATGACCTTAGACTAGCCGAAGAGCACTCTTGGGGCTTTCGGAAAAGGTGCTAACGGTGGCGTGGTTCCATACGGTCCAGAAAGTACGTCGTTCCAAAGGACTTCCCGGGAGGTCACCCATCCTAGTACTACTCTCGCCCAAGCACGCTTGACTTCGGAGTTCTGAAGAGATCCGGTGCATTAGTGCTGGTATGAACGCACCCGTTAGTGCATGTAACGCAATCGCTAATATGCTTTTGCGCTGACTCATGGCCTCTTTTGCCGTGCACCCCACTTGATTCATGATCTTTTTGGGCATGCTTGGACGGGCTTTTACAATGAGAAAATCGCGATAACCACGTCCGAAATGATCGAATCCGAACCTTTAATTTGGTATGTAAAAGAAAACGGCCCAGAAAAGGGTTTATACAGAGGAATTTGGGGATTTTAAAACGCACCCATGGTCTTATGACCCTGGGTAAGCTGAAGAGCTCTCTTGGGGCTTTCCGAAAAGGTGCTGACGGCGGCGTAGTTCCATACGGTCCCGAAGTTACGTCGTTCCAAAGGTACGATGTTATTTTCGAAAACGGAAGAAAAGAAAGAAGCAAAAGAAAAAACCAAAAAAAAAAGGGTGCAACACGAGGACTTCCCGGGAGGTCACCCATGTTAGTACTATTCTCGCCGAAGCACGCTTAACAGTGGAGTTCTGATGGGATCCGGTGCATTAGTGCTGTTATGATCGCACCCGTTAGTGCATGTAAAGCAATCGCTAATATGCTTTTGCGCTGACTCATGGCCTCTTTTGCCGTGGATCCCACTTGATTTATGGGCTTTTTGGGCATGCTAGGACGGGCTTTTACACTGAGAAAATCGCGATAACCACGCCCGAAATGATCGAATCGGCCCAGAAAAGGGTCTAAACAGCAGAATTTGGGGATTTTAAAACTCACCCATTGGCTTAAGACCTTGGGCAAGCCGAAGAGCACTCTTGGGGCTTTCCGAAAAGGTTCTGACGGCGGCGTGGTTCCATATGGTCCAGAAGTTACGTCGTTCCAAAGGTACAATGTTATTTTCGAAGAGGGAAGAAAAAGAAACAAGCAAAAGAAAAATAAAAAAAAAGGGATGCAACAAGAGGACTTCCCGTGAGGTCACGCAACCTAGTACTACTCTCGCAAGGGCACGCTTAACTGCAGAGTTCAGATAGGATCCAATGCATTAGTGCTGGTATGGTCGCACCCGTTAGTACCTGTAACGCAATTGCTAATATACTATTGCGCTGACTCATGGCCTCTTTTGCTGTGGACCCCACTTGATTCATAGGCTTTTTGTGCATGCTTGGACGGGCTTTTACACTGAGAAATTCGCGATAACCACGTTCGAAATGATCGAATCGGAACCTGTAATTTGGTATGTAAAAAGAAAATGGCCCAGGAATGGGTCTAAACAGCAGAATTTGGAGATTTTAAAACGCACCCATTATCTTACGACCTTGGCCCATGGTCTTACGACCTTGAGCAAGCCGAAGAGCACTCTTGGGGCTTTCTGAATAGGTGCTGACGGCGGCAGGGTTCCATACGGTCCAGAAGTTACGTCGTTCCAAAGGTACAATGTTATTTTCGAAGACGGAAGAAAAAGAAAGAATCAAAAGAAAAAACCAAAAAAAGGGGTGCAACACGAGGACTTCCCGGGCGGTCACCCATCCTAGTACTACTCTCGCCTAAGCACGCTTATCTGCGGAGTTCTGATAGGATCCGGTGCATTAGTGCTGGTATGATCGCACCGGTTAGTACATGTAACACAATCGCTAATATGCTTTTGCGCTGACTCATGGCCACTTTTGCGTGGACCCCACTTGATTCATGGGCATTTAGGGCATGCTTGGACGGGCTTTTACACTGAGAAAATCACGATAACCACGTCCGAAATGATCGAATCGGAACCTGTAATTTGGTATGTAAAAGAAAACGGCCCAGAAAAGAGTATAAACAACGGAATTTGGGGATTTTATAACTCACCCTTGGTTTTACGACCTTGGGCAAGCCGAAGAGCACTCTTGGGGCTTTCCGAAAAGGTGCTGACCGCGGCATGGTTCCATACGGTCCAGAAGTTACGTCGTTCCAAAGGTACGATGTTATTTTCGAAGACGGTAGAAAAAGAAAGAAAGCAAAAGAAAAAACCAAAAAAAAAGGGTGCAACACGAGGACTTTCCGGGAGGTCACCCATCCTAGTACAACTCTCGCCCAAGCACGCTTACCTGCGGAGTTCTGATGGTATCCGGTGCATTAGTGCTGGTATGATCGCACCGGTTAGTACATGTAACACAATCGCTAATATGCTTTTGCGCTGACTCATGGCCTCTTTTGCCGTAGACCCCACTTGATTCGTGGGCTTTTTGGGCATGCTAGGACGGGCTTTTACACTGTGAAAATCGCGATAACGACGTCCGAAATGATCTAATCGGAACCTGTAATTTGGTATGTAAAAGAAAACTGCCCAGAAAAGGGTATAAACAACGGAATTTGGGGATTTTAAAACTCACCCTTCGTCTTACGACCTTAGGCAAGCCGAAGAGCACTCTTGGGGCTTTCCGAAAAGGTGCTGACCGCGGCGTGGTTCCATACGGTCCAGAAGTTACGTCATTCCAAAGGTACGATGTTATTTTCGAAGACAGTAGAAAAAGAAAGAAAGCAAAAGAAAAAACAAAAAGAAGGGTACAACACGAGGACTTCCCGGGAGGTCACCCATCCTAGTACAACTCTCGCCCAAGCAAGCTTACCTGCGGAGTTTTGATGGTATCCGATGCATTAGTGCTGGTATGATCGCACCGGTTAGTACATGTAACACAATCGCTAATATGCTTTTGCGCTGACTCATGGCCTCTTTTGCCGTAGACCCCACTTGATTCATGGGCTTTTTGGGCATGCTTGGACGGGCTTTTACACTGAGAAAATCGCGATAACCACGTCCGAAATGATCGAATCAGAACCTGTAATTTGGTATGTAAAAGAAAACAGCCCAGAGAAGGGTCTAAACAACAGAATTTGAGGATTTTAAAACTCATCCATGGTCATAAGACCTTGGGCAAGCTGAAGAGCTCTCTTGGAGCTTTCCGAAAAGGTGCTGACGGCGGCATGGTTCCATACGGTCCCGAAGTTACGTCATTCCAAAGGTACGATGTTATTTTCGAAGACGGAAGAAAAGAAAGAAGCAAAAGAAAAAAGCAAAAAAAAAGAGGGTGCAACACAAGGACTTCCCGGGAAGTCACCCATCTTAGTACTACTCTCGCCCAAGCACGCTTAACAGTGAAGTTCTAATGGGATCCTGTGCATTAGTGCTGTTATGATCGCACCCGTTAGTGCATGTAACGCAATCGCTAATATGCTTTTGCACTGACTCATGGCCTCTTTTGCCGTAGACCCCACTTGATTCATGGGCTTTTTGGGCATGCTTGGACGGGCTTTTACACTGAGAAAATCGCGATAACCACGTCCAAAATAATGTAATCGGAACCTGTAATTTGGTATGTAAAAGAAAATGGCCCAGAAAAGGGTCGAAACAGCAGAATTTGGGGATTTTAAAACTCACCAATGGTCTTAAGACCTTGGGCAAGCCGAAGAGCACTCTTGGAGCTTTCTGAAAAGGTGCTAACGGCGGCGTGGTTCCATACGATCCAGAAGTTACGTCGTTCCAAAGGTCCAATGTTATTTTCGAAGAGGGAAGAAAAAAAACAAGCAAAAGAAAAAACCAAAAAAAAAGGGTGCAACAAGAGGACTTCCCGGGAGGTCAACCATCCTAGTACTACTCTCGCACAGGCCCGCTTCACTGCAGAGTTCTGATGGGATCAGGTGTATTAGTGCTGGTCTGATCGCACCCATTAGTACAAGTAATGCAATCGCTAATATGCTTTTGCGCTTACTCATGACCTCTTTTGCAGTGGACCACACTTGATTCATGGTCATTTTGGGCATGCTTGGACGGGCTTTTACACAGAGAAAATCACGATAACCAAGTCCGAAATGATCGAATCGGAACCTACAATTTGGTATGTAAAAGAAAACGACACAGAAAAGGGTCTAAACAGCGGAATGTGGGGATTTTAAAACTCACCCGTGGTCTTATGACCTTAGGCAAGCCGAAGAGCACTCCTAGGGCTTTCCGAAAAGGTTCTGATGGCGGCGTGATTCCATACAGTGCAGAAGTTACGTCGTTCGAAAGGTACAATGTTATTTTCGAAGAGGGAAGAAAATAAAACAAGCAAAAGAAAAAACCAAAAAAAAAAGGGTGCAACAAGAGGACTTCCCGGGAGGTCACCCATTCTAGTACTACTGTCGCACAGGCACGCTTAACTGCAGAGTTCAGATAGGATCCAATGCATTAGTGCTGGATTGGTCGCAGTCGTTAGTACCTGTAACGCAATCGCTAATATCCTTTTGCGCTGACTCATGGCCTCTTTTGCCGTGGACCCCACTTGATTCATGGGCTTTTTGTGCATGCTTGGACGGGCTTTTACATTGAGAAAATTGCGATAACCACGTTCGAAATGATCGAATCGAAACCTGTAATTTGGTATGTAAAAGAAAATGGCCCATAAAAGGGTCTAAACAATGGAATTTGGGGATTTTAAAACGCTCCCATGGTCTTACGGCCTTGAGCAAGCCGAAGAGCACTCTTGGGGCTTTCGGAATAGGTGCTGACGGCGGCGTGGTTCCATACGGTCCAGAAGTTACGTCGTTCCAAAGGTACAATGTTATTTTCGAAGACTAAAGAAAAAGAAAGAATCAAAAGAAAAAACCAAAAAAAAGGGGTGCAACACGAGGACTTCCCGGGCGGTCACCCATCCTAGTACTACTCTCGCCCAAGCACGCTTATCTGCGGAGTTCAGATAGGATCCGGTGCATTAGTGCTGGTATGATCGCACCGGTTAGTACATGTAACACAATCGCTAATATGCTTTTTCGCTGACTCATGGCCTCTTTTGCCGTGGACCCCACTTGATTCATGGGCATTTAGGGCATGCTTGGACAGGCTTTTACACTGAGAAAATCACGATAACACGTCCGAAATGATCGAATCGGAACCTGTAATTTGGTATGTAAAAGAAAACGGCCCAGAAAAGGGTATAAACAACGGAATTTGGGGATTTTAAAACTCACCCTTGGTCTTATGACCTTGGGCAAGCCGAAGAGCACTCTTGGGGCTTTCCGAAAAGGTGCTGACCGCGGCGTCGTTCCATACGGTCCAGAAGTTACGTCGTTCCAAAGGTACGATGTTATTTTCGAAGACGGTAGAAAAATAAATAAAGCAAAAGAAAAAACCAAAAAAAGGGGTGCAACACAAGGACTTCCCGGGAGGTCACCCATCCTAGTACAACTCTCGCCCAAGCACGCTTACCTGCGGAGTTCTGATGGTATCCGGTGCATCAGTGCTGGTATGATCGCACCGGTTAGTACATGTAACACAATCGCTAATATGCTTTTGCGCTGACTCATGGCCTCTTTTGCCGTAGACCCCACTTGATTCATGGGCTTTTTGGGCATGCTTGGAAGGGCTTTTACACTGAGAAAATCGCGATAACCACGTCCGAAATGATCGAATCGGAACCTGTAATTTGGTATGTAAAAGAAAACGGCCCAGAGAAGGGTCTAAACAACAGAATTTGAGGATTTTAAAACTCACCCTTGGTCTTATGACCTTGGGCAAGCCGAAGAGCACTCTTGGGGCTTTCCGAAAAGGTTCTGACAGCGGTTTAGTTCCATACGGTCCAGAAATTACGTCGTTACAAAAGTACGATGTTATTTTCGAAGACGGAAGAAAAAGAAAGAAGCAAAAGAAAAAACCAAAAAAAGGGGTGCAACACGAGGACTTCCCGGGAGGTCAGCCATCCTAGTAATACTCTCGCCCAAGTACGCTTACCTGCGGAGTTCTGATGGGATCCGGTGCATTAGTGCTGGTATGATTGCACCCGTTAGTACATGTAACAGAATCGCTAATATGCTTTTGTGCTGACTCATGGCCTCTTTTGCCATGGACCCCACTTAATTCATGGGCTTTTTGGGCATGCTTGGACGGGCTTTTACACTGAGAAAACCGCGATAACCACGTCCGAAATGATGGAATTGGAACCTGTAATTTGGTATTAAAAGAAAACGGCCAAGAAAAGTGTCTAAACAACGGAATTTGGGGATTTTAAAACTCACTCATGGTCTAAGACCTTGGGCAAGCCGAAGAGCACTCTTGGGGCTTTCCGAAAAGGTTATGACGGCGGCGTGGTTCCATACGGTCCAGAAATTACATCGTTCTAAAGGTACGATGTTATTTTCGAAGATGGAAGAAAAAGAAAGAAGCAAAAGAAAAAACCAAAAAAATGGGTGCAACACGAGGACTTCCCGGGAGGTCAGCCATCCTAGTACTACTATCACCCAAGTACTCTTACCTGCGGATTTCTGATGGGATCCGGTGCATTAGTGCTGGTATGATCGCACCCGTTAGTACATGTAACGGAATCGCCAATATGCTTTTGTGCTGACTCATGGCCTCTTTTGCCGTGGACCCCACTTAATTCATGGGCTTTTTGGGCATGCTTAGACGGGCTTTTACACTAAGAAAATTGCGATAACCACGTCTGAAATGATCGAATCGGAACCTGTACTTTGGTATGTAAAATAAAACGGCACAGAAAAGGGTCTAAACAGCGGAATTTGGAGATTTTAAAACTCACCCATGGTCTTAAGACCTTGGGCAAGCCGAAGAGCACTCTTGGGGCTTTCCGAAAAGGTTCTGATGGCGGCGTGGTTCCATACGGTCCAGAAGTTACATCGTTCCAAAGGTACGAAGAAAAAGAAAGAAGCAAAAGAAAAAACCAAAAAAAGAGGTGCAACACGAGGACTTCCCAGGAGGCCACCCATCCTACTACTACTCTCGCCCAAGCACGCTTAACTGCGGAGTTCTGATGGGATTCGGTGCATTAGTGCTGGTATGATCGCACCCGTTACTTCATGTAACGCAATCGCTAATATGCTTTTGCGCTGACTCATGGCCTCTTTTGCCGTGGACCCCACTTGATTCATGGGCTTTTTGGGCATGCTTGGACGGTCTTTTACACTGAGAAAATCGCGATAACCACGTTCGAAATGATCGAATCGGAACCTGTAATTTGGTATCTAAAAGAAAATTGCCAAGAAAAGGGTATAAACAGCAGAATTTGGGGATTTTAAAACTCACCCATGGTCTTATGACCTTGGACAAGCCGAAGAGCACACCTGGGGCTTTCCGAAAAGGTTCTGATGGCGGCGTGATTCCATACGGTGCAGAAGTTACGTCGTTCGAAAGGTACAATGTTATTTTCGAAGAGGGAAGAAAAAGAAAGAAGCAAAAGAAAAAACCAAAAAAAAGGGGTGCAACACGAGGACTTCCCGGGAGGTCACCCATCCTAGTACTACTCTCGCCTAAGCACGCTTACCTGCCGAGTTCTGGTTTGATCGCACTGGTTAGTACATGTAACACAATCGCTAATATGCTTTTGCGCTGACTCATGGCCTCTTTTGCCGTGGACCCCACTTGATTCATGGGCTTTTTGGACATGCTTGGACGGGTTTTTACACTGAGAAAATCGTGATAACCACGGCCAAAATGACCGAATCGGAACCTGTAATTTGGTATGTAAAAGAAATTGGCCCAGGAAAGGGTCTAAACAGCGGAATTTGGGGATTTTAAAATTCACTCATGGTCTTAAGACCTTAGGCAAGCCGAAGAGCACTCTTGGGGCTTTCCGAAAAGGTGCTGACGGCGGCTTGGTTCCATTCGGTCCAGAAGTTACGTCGTTCCAAGGGTACGATGTTATTTTCGAAGACAGAAGAAAAAGAAAGAAGCAAAAGAAAAAACCAAAAAAAGGGGGGGCAACACAAGAACTTCCTGGGAGGTCACCCATCCTAGTACTACTCTCGCCCAAGCACGATTACCTGCGGAGTTCTGATGGGATCCGGTGCATTAGTGCTGGTATGATCGCACCCGTTACTTCATGTAACGCAATCGCTAATATGCTTTTGCGCTGACTCATGGCCTCTTTTTCCGTGGACCCCACTTGATTCATGGGCTTTTTGGGCATGCTTGGATGGGCTTTTACACTGAGAAAATTGCGATAACAATATCCGAAATGATCGAATCGGAACCTGTAATTTGGTATGTAAAAGAAAATGGCCCAGAAAAGGGTCTAAACAGCGGAATTTGGGGATTTTAAAACTCACCAATGGTCTTAAGACCTTGGGCAAGCCGAAGAGCACTCTTGGGGCTTTCCGAAAAGGTGCTGACGGCAGCATGGTTCCATACGGTCCAGAAGTTACATCGTTCCAAAGGTACAATGTTTTTTTCGAAAACGGAAGAAAAAGAAAGAAGCAAAAGAAAAAACCAAAAAAAAGGGATGCAACACGAGGACTTCCCGGAAGGTCACCCATCCTACTACTACTCTCGCCCAAGCATGCTTATCTGCGGAGTTCTGATGGGATCTGGTGCATTAGTGCTGGTATGATCGCGCCCATTAGTACATGTAACGCAATCGCTAATATGCTTTTGCGCTGACTCATGGCCTCTTTTGTCGTGGACCCCACGTGATTCATAGGCTTTTTGGGAATGCTTGGACGGGCTTTTACACTGAGAAAATCGCGATAACCACGTCCGAAATGATCGAATCGGAACCTGTAATTTGGTATGTAAAAGAAAACGGCCCAGAAAAGAGTCTAAACAGCGGAATTTGGGGATTTTAAAACTCACCCATGGTCTTAAGACCTTGGGCAAGCCGAAGAGCACTCTTGGGGCTTTCCGAAAAGGTGTTGACAGCGGCGTGGTTCCATACGGTCCAGAAGTTACGTCGTTCCAAAGGTACGAAGAAAAAGAAAGAAGCAAAAGAAAAAACCAAAAAAGGGGTGCAACACGAGGACTTCCCGGGAGGTCACCCATCCTAATACTACTCTCGCCCAGGCACGCTTAACTACGTTCTGATGGGATCCGGTGCATTAGTGCTGGTATGATCGCACCCGTTAGTACATGTAACGCAATCGCTAATATGCTTTTGCGCTGACACATAGCCTCTTTTACCGTGGACCCCACTTAATTCATGGGCTTTTTGGGCATACTTGGATGGGCTTTTACACTGAGAAAATCGCGATAACCACGTCCGAAATGATCGAATCGGAACCTGTAATTTGGTATGTAAAAGAAAACGGCCCAGAAAAGGGTCTAAACAGCGGAATTTGGGGATTTTAAAAACTCACCCATGGTCTTAAGACTTTGGGCAAGCCGAAGAGCACTCTTGGGGCTTTCCGAAAAGGTGCTGACGGCGGCGTGGTTCCATACGGTCCAGAAGTTACATCGTTCCAAAGGTACGATGTTTTTTACGAAAATGGAAGAAAAAGAAAGAAGCAAAAGAAAAAACCAGAAAAAAAGGGTGCAACACGAGGACTTCCCGGGAGGTCACCCATGCTAATACTACTCTCGCCCAAGCACGCTTAACTACGTTCTGATGTGATCCGGTGCATTAGTGCTGGTATGATCGCACCCGTTAGTTCATGTAACGCAATCGCTAATATGCTTTTGCACTGACTCATGGCCTCTTTTGCCGTGGACCCCACTTGATTCATGGGCTTTTTGGGCATGCTTGGACGGGCTTTTACACTGAGAAAATTGCGATAACAACGTCCGAAATGATCGAATCGGAACCTGTAATTTGGTATGTAAAAGAAAACGGCCCAGAAAAGGGTCTAAACAGCGGAATTTGGGGATTTTAAAACTCACCCATGGTCTTAAGACCTTGGGCAAGCCGAAGAGCACTCTTGGGGCTTTCCGAAAAGGTTCTGACGGCGGCGTCGTTCCATACGGTCCAGAAGTTACATCGTTCCAAATGTACGATGTTTTTTTCGAAAACGGAAGAAAAAGAAAGAAGCAAAAGAAAAAACCAAAAAAAAAGGGTGCAACACGAGGACTTCCCGGGAGGTCACCCATCCTAATACTACACTCGCACAAGCACGCTTAGCTGCGGAGTTCTGATGGGATCCGGTGCATTAGTGCTGGTATGATCGCACCCATTAGTACATGTAACGCAATCGCTAATATGCTTTTGCGCTGACTCATGGCCTCTTTTTCCGTGGACCCCACGTGATTCATGGGCTTTTTGGGCATGCTTGGACGGGCTTTTACAATGAGAAAATCGCGATAACCACGTCCGAAATGATCGAATCGAAACCTGTAATTTGGTATGTAAAAGAAAAAGGCCCAGAAAAGGGTCTAAACAGCGGAATTTGGGGATTTCAAAACTCACACATGGTCTTAAGACCTTAGGCAAGCCGAAGAGCACTCTTGGGGTTTTCCGAAAAGGTGCTGACGGCGGCGTGGTTCCATACGGTCCAGAAGTTACGTCGTTCCAAAGGTAAGAAGAAAAAGAAAGAAGCAAAAGAAAAAACCAAAAAAGGGGTGCAACACGAGGACTTCCCGGGAGGTCATCCATCCTAATACTACTCTCGCCCAAGCACGCTTAACTACGTTCTGATGGGATCCGGTGCATTAGTGCTGGTATGATCGCACCCGTTAGTACATGTAACGCAATCGCTAATATGCTTTTGCGCTGACACATAGCCTCTTTTGCCGTGGACCCCACTTGATTCATGGGCTTTATGGGCATGCTTGGACGGGCTTTTACACTAAGAAAATCGCGATAACCACGTCCGAAATGATCGAATCGGAACCTGTAATTTGGTATGTAAAAGAAAACGGCCCAGAAAAGAGTCTAAACAGCGAAATTTGAGGATTTTAAAACTCACCCATGGTCTAAAGACCTTGGGCAAGCCGAAGAGCACTCTTGGGGCTTTCCGAAAAGGTTCGGACGGCGGCGTGGTTTCATACGGTCCAGAAGTTATGTTGTTCCAAAGGTACAAATAAAAAGAAAGAAGCAAAAGAAAAAACTAAAAAAAGGGGTACAACACGAGGACTTCCCGGGAGGTCACCCAACCTAGTACTACTCTCGCCCAAGCACGCTTCACTGCGGAGTTCTGATGGGATCCGGTGCATTAGTGCTGGTATGATCGCACCCGTTACTTCATGTAACGCAATCGCTAATATGCTTTTGTGCTGACTCATGGCCTCTTTTGCCGTGGACCCCACTTGATTCATGGGCTTTTTGGGCATGCTTGGATGGGCTTTTACACTGAGAAAATTGCGATAACAATGTCCGAAATGATCGAATCGGAACCTGTAATTTGTTATGTAAAAGAAAATGGCCCAGAAAAGGGTCTAAACAGCGGAATTTGGGGATTTTAAAACTCACCCATGGTCATAAGACCTTGGGCAAGCCGAAGAGCACTCTTGGGGCTTTCCGAAAAGGTGCTGACGGCAGCATGGTTCCATACGGTCCAGAAGTTACATCGTTCCAAAGGTACGATGTTTTTTTTGAAAACGGAAGAAAAAGAAAGAAGCAAAAGAAAAAACCAAAAAAAAGGGATGCAACACGAGGACTTCCCGGAAGGTCACCCATCCTACTACTACTCTCGCCCAAGCACGCTTATCTGCGGAGTTCTGATGGGATCCGGTGCATTAGTGCTGGTATGATCGCGCCAATTAGTACATGTAACGCAATCGCTAATATGCTTTTGCGCTGACTCATGGCCTCTTTTTCCGTGGACCCCACGTGATTCATGGGCTTTTTGGGCATGCTTGGACGGGCTTTTACACTGAGAAAATCGCGATAACTACGTCCGAAATGATCGAATCGAAACCTGTAATTTGGTATGTAAAAGAAAAAGGCCCAGAAAAGGGTCTAAACAGCGGAATTTGGGGATTTTAAAACTCACTCATGGTCTTAAGACCTTGGGCAAGCCGAAGAGCACTCTTGGGGTTTTCCAAAAAGGTGCTGACGGCGGCGTGGTTCCATACGGTCCAGAAGTTACGTCGTTCCAAAGGTACGAAGAAAAAGAAAGAAGCAAAAGAAAAAACCAAAAAAGGGGTGCAACACGAGGACTTCCCGGGAGGTCACCCATCCTAATACTACTCTCGCCCAAGCACGCTTAACTACGTTCTGATGGGATCCGGTGCTTTAGTGCTGGTATGATCGCACCCGTTAGTACATGTAACGCAATCGCTAATATGCTTTTGCGCTGACACATAGCCTCTTTTTCTGTGGACCCCACTTGATTCATGGGCTTTATGGGCATGCTTGGACGGGCTTTTACACTAAGAAAATCGCGATAACCACGTCCGAAATGATCGAATCGGAACCTGTAATTTGGTATGTAAAAGAAAACGGCCCAGAAAAGAGTCTAAACAGCGAAATTTGAGGATTTTAAAACTCACCCATGGTCTAAAGACCTTGGGCAAGCCGAAGAGCACTATTGGGGCTTTCCGAAAAGGTTCTGACGGCGGCGTGGTTTCATACGGTCCAGAAGTTACGTCGTTCCAAAGGTACAAATAAAAAGAAAGAAGCAAAAGAAAAAACTAAAAAAAGGGGTACAACACGAGGACTTCCCAGGAGGTCACCCATCCTAGTACTACTCTCGCCCAAGCACGCTTCACTGCGGAGTTCTGATGGGATCCGGTGCATTAGTGCTGGTATGATCGCACCCGTTACTTTATGTAACGCAATCGCTAATATGCTTTTGCGCTGACTCATGGCCTCTTTTGCCGTGGACCCCACTTGATTCATGGGCTTTTTGGGCATGCTTGGATGGGCTTTTACACTGAGAAAATTGCGATAACAATATCCGAAATGATCGAATCGGAACCTGTAATTTGGTATGTAAAAGAAAATGGACCAGAAAAGGGTCTAAACAGCGGAATTTGGGGATTTTAAAACTCACCCAAGGTCTTAAGACCTTGGGCAAGCCGAAGAGCACTCTTGGGGCTTTCTGAAAAGGTGCTGACGGCAGCATGGTTCCATACGGTCCAGAAGTTACATCGTTCCAAAGGTACGATGTTTTTTTCGAAAACGGAAGAAAAAGAAAGAAGCAAAAGAAAAAACCAAAAAAAAGGGATGCAACACGAGGACTTCCCGGAAGGTCACCCATCCTACTACTACTCTCGCCCAAGCACGCTTATCTGCGGAGTTCTGATGGGATCCGGTGCATTAGTGCTGGTATGATCGCGCCAATTACTACATGTAACGCAATCGCTAATATGCTTTTGCGCTGACTCATGGCCTCTTTTGCCGTGGACCCCACGTGATTCATGGGCTTTTTGGGAATGCTTGGACGGGCTTTTACACTGAGAAAATCGCGATAACCACGTCCGAAATGATCGAATCGGAACCTGTAATTTGGTATGTAAAAGAAAACGGCCCAGAAAAGAGTCTAAACAGCGGAATTTGGGGATTTTAAAACTCACCCATGGTCATAAGACCTTGGGCAAGCCGAAGAGCACTCTTGGGGCTTTCCGAAAAGGTGTTGACAGCGGCGTGGTTCCATACGGTCCAGAAGTTACGTCGTTCCAAAGGTACGAAGAAAAAGAAAGAAGCAAAAGAAAAAACCAAAAAAGGGGTGCAACACGAGGACTTCCCGGGAGGTCACCCATCCTAATACTACTCTCGCCCAGGCACGCTTAACTACGTTCTGATGGGATCTGGTGCATTAGTGCTGGTATGATCGCACCCGTTAGTACATGTAACGCAATCGCTAATATGCTTTTGCGCTGACTCATGGCCTCTTTTGCCGTGGACTCCACTTGATTCATGGGCTTTATAGGCATGCTTGGACGGGCTTTTACACTAAGAAAATCACGATAACCACGTCCGAAATGATCGAATCGGAACCTGTAATTTGGTATGTAAAAGAAAACAGCCCAGAAAAGAGTCTAAACAGCCGAATTTGGGGATTTTAAAACTCACCCAGGGTCTTAAGACCTTGGGCAAGCCGAAGAGCACTCTTGGGGCTTTCCGAAAAGGTGTTGACAGCGGCGTGGTTCCATACGGTCCAGAAGTTATGTCGTTCCAAAGGTACGAAGAAAAAGAAAGAAGCAAAAGAAAAAACCAAAAAAGGGGTGCAACACGAGGACTTCCCGGGAGGTCACCCATCCTAAAACTACTCTCGCCCAGGCACGCTTAACTACGTTCTGATGGGATCCGGTGCATTAGTGCTGGTATGATCGCACCCGTTAGTACATGTAACGCAATCGCTAATATGCTTTTGCGCTGACACATAGCCTCTTTTACCGTGGACCCCACTTGATTCATGGGCTTTTTGGGCATACTTGGATGGGCTTTTACACTGAGAAAATCGCGATAACCACGTCCGAAATGATCGAATCGGAACCTGTAATTTGGTATGTAAAAGAAAACGGCCCAGAAAAGGGTCTAAACAGCAGAATTTGGGGATTTTAAAACTCACCCATGGTCTTAAGACTTTGGGCAAGCCGAAGAGCACTCTTGGGGGTTTCCGAAAAGGTGCTGACGGCGGCGTGGTTCCATACGGTCCAGAAGTTACATCGTTCCAAAGGTACGATGTTTTTTATGAAAATGGAAGAAAAAGAAAGAAGCAAAAGTAAAAACCAAAAAAAAGGGGTGCAACACGAGGACTTCCCGGGAGGTCACCCATCCTAATACTACTCTCGCCCAAGCACGCTTAACTACGTTCTGATGTGATCCGGTGCATTAGTGCTGGTATGATCGCACCCGTTAGTTCATGTAACGCAATCGCTAATATGCTATTGCACTGACTCATGGCCTCTTTTGCCGTGGACCCCACTTGATTCATGGGCTTTTTGGGCATGCTTGGACGGGCTTTTACACTGAGAAAATTGCGATAACAACGTCCGAAATGATCGAATCGGAACCTGTAATTTGGTATGTAAAAGAAAATGGCCCAGAAAAGGGTCTAAACAGCGGAATTTGGGGATTTTAAAACTCACCCAAGGTCTTAAGACCTTGGGCAAGCCGAAGAGCACTCTTGGGGCTTTCCGAAAAGGTGCTGACGGCGGCGTCGTTCCATACGGTCCAGAAGTTACATCGTTCCAAAGGTACGAAGAAAAAGAAAGAAGCAAAAGAAAAAACCAAAAAAGGGGTGCAACACGAGGACTTCCCGGGAGGTCACCCATCCTAATACTACTCTCGCCCAAGCACGCTTGACTGCGGAGCTCTGATGGGATCCGGTGCATTATTGCTGGTATAATCGCACCCATTAGTACATGTAACGCAATCGCTAATATGCTTTTGCGTTAACTCATGGCCTCTTTTGCCGTGGACCCCACTTGATTCATGGGCTTTATGGGCATGCTTGTACGGGCTTTTACACTAAGAAAATCGTGATAACCACGTCCGAAATGATCGAATCGGAACCTGTAATTTGGTATGTAAAAGAAAACGGCCCAGAAAAGGGTCTAAACAGCGGAATTTGGAGATTTTAAAACTCACCCATGGTCTTAGCACCTTTAGCAAGCCAAAGAGCACTCTTGGGGCTTTCCGAAAAGGTCTGACGGCGGCGTGGTTCCATACGGTCCAGAAGTTACGTCGTTCCAAAGGTACGAAGAAAAAGAAAGAAGCAAAAGAAAAAACCAAAAAAGGGGTGCAACACGAGGACTTCCCGGGAGGTCACCCATCCTAATACTACTCTCGCCCAAGCACGCTTAACTACGTTCTGATGGGATCCGGTGCATTAGTGCTGGTATGATCGCACCCGTTAGTACATGTAACGCAATCGCTAATATGCTTTTGCGCTGACACATAGCCTCTTTTGCCGTGGACCCCACTTGATTCATGGGCTTTTTGGGCATACTTGCACGGGCTTTTACACTGAGAAAATCGCGATAACCACGTCTGAAATGATCGAATAGGGACCTGTAATTTGGTATGTTAAAGAAAACGGCCTAGAAAAGGGTCTAAACAGCGGAATTTGGGGATTTTAAAACTCACCCATGGTCTTCAGACCTTGGGCAAGCCGAAGAGCACTCTTGGGGCTTTCCGAAAAGATGCTGACGGCGGCGTGGTTCCATACGGTCCAGAAGTTACATCGTTCCAAAGGTACGATGTTTTTTTCGAAAACGGAAGAAAAAGAAAGAAGCAAAAGAAAAAACCAAAAAAAAAGGGGTGCAACACGAGGACTTCCCGGGAGGTCACCCATCCTAATACTACTCTCGCCCAAGCACGCTTAACTACGTTCTGATGGGATCTGGTGCATTAGTGCTGGTATGATCGCACCCGTTAGTACATGTAACGCAATCGCTAATATGCTTTTGCGCTGACTCATGGCCTCTTTTGCCGTGGACTCCACTTGATTCATGGGCTTTATAGGCATGCTTGGACGGGCTTTTACACTAAGAAAATCGCGATAACCACGTCCGAAATGATCGAATCGGAACCTGTAATTTGGTATGTAAAAGAAAACGGCCCAGAAAAGAGTCTAAACTGCGGAATTTGGGGATTTTAAAACTCACCCATGGTCTTAAGACCTTGGGCAAGCCGAAGAGCACTCTTGGGGCTTTCCGAAAAGGTGTTGACAGCGGCGTGGTTCCATACGGTCCAGAAGTTACGTCGTTCCAAAGGTACGAAGAAAAAGAAAGAAGAAAAAGCAAAAGAAAAAACCAAAAAAAAGGGGTGCAACACGAGGACTTCCCGGGAGGTCACCCATCCTAATACTACTCTCGCCCAGGCACGCTTAACTACGTTCTGATGGGATCTGGTGCATTAGTGCTGGTATGATCGCACCCGTTAGTACATGTAACGCAATCGCTAATATGCTTTTACGCTGACTCATGGCCTCTTTTGCCGTGGACTCCACTTGATTCATGGGCTTTATAGGCATGCTTGGACGGGCTTTTACACTAAGAAAATCACGATAACCACGTCCGAAATGATCGAATCGGAACCTGTAATTTGGTATGTAAAAGAAAACAGCCCAGAAAAGAGTCTAAACAGCCGAATTTGGGGATTTTAAAACTCACCCAGGGTCTTAAGACCTTGGGCAAGCCGAAGAGCACTCTTGGGGCTTTCCGAAAAGGTGTTGACGGCGGCGTGGTTCCATACGGTCCAGAAGTTATGTCGTTCCAAAGGTACGAAGAAAAAGAAAGAAGCAAAAGAAAAAACCAAAAAAGGGGTGCAACACGAGGACTTCCCGGGAGGTCACCCATCCTAAAACTACTCTCGCCCAGGCACGCTTAACTACGTTCTGATGGGATCCGGTGCATTAGTGCTGGTATGATCGCACCCGTTAGTACATGTAACGCAATCGCTAATATGCTTTTGCGCTGACACATAGCCTCTTTTACCGTGGACCCCACTTGATTCATGGGCTTTTTGGGCATACTTGGATGGGCTTTTACACTGAGAAAATCGCGATAACCACGTCCGAAATGATCGAATCGGAACCTGTAATTTGGTATGTAAAAGAAAATGGCCCAGAAAAGGGTCTAAACAGCAGAATTTGGGGATTTTAAAACTCACCCATGGTCTTAAGACTTTGGGCAAGCCGAAGAGCACTCTTGGGGCTTTCCGAAAAGGTGCTGACGGCGGCGTGGTTCCATACGGTCCAGAAGTTACATCGTTCCAAAGGTACGATGTTTTTTATGAAAATGGAAGAAAAAGAAAGAAGCAAAAGTAAAAACCAAAAAAAAGGGGTGCAACACGAGGACTTCCCGGGAGGTCACCCATCCTAATACTACTCTCGCCCAAGCACGCTTAACTATGTTCTGATGTGATCCGGTGCATTAGTGCTGGTATGATCGCACCCGTTAGTTCATGTAACGCAATCGCTAATATGCTATTGCACTGACTCATGGCCTCTTTTGCCGTGGACCCCACTTGATTCATGGGCTTTTTGGACATGCTTGGACGGGCTTTTACACTGAGAAAATTGCGATAACAACGTCCGAAATGATCGAATCGGAACCTGTAATTTGGTATGTAAAAGAAAATGGCCCAGAAAAGGGTCTAAACAGCGGAATTTGGGGATTTTAAAACTCACCCAAGGTCTTAAGACCTTGGGCAAGCCGAAGAGCACTCTTGGGGCTTTCCGAAAAGGTGCTGACGGCGGCGTCGTTCCATACGGTCCAGAAGTTACATCGTTCCAAAGGTACGAAGAAAAAGAAAAAAAAGCAAAAGAAAAAACTAAAAAAAAGAGGTGCAACACGAGGACTTCCCGGGAGGTCACCCATCCTAGTACTACTCTCGCCCAAGCACGCTTGACTGCGGAGCTCTGATGGGATCCGGTGCATTATTGCTGGTATGATCGCACCCATTAGTACATGTAACGCAATCGCTAATATGCTTTTGCGTTGACTCATGGCCTCTTTTGCCGTGGACCCCACTTGATTCATGGGCTTTATGGGCATGCTTGTACGGGCTTTTACACTAAGAAAATCGCGATAACCACGTCCGAAATGATCGAATCGGAACCTGTAATTTGGTATGTAAAAGAAAACGGCCCAGAAAAGGGTCTAAACAGCGGAATTTGGAGATTTTAAAACTCACCCATGGTCTTAGCACTTTTAGCAAGCCAAAGAGCACTCTTGGGGCTTTCCGAAAAGGTCTGACGGCGGCGTGGTTCCATACGGTCCAGAAGTTACGTCGTTCCAAAGGTACGAAGAAAAAGAAAAGAAGCAAAAGAAAAAACCAAAAAAAAGGGGTGCAACACGAGGACTTCCCGGGAGGTCACCCATCCTAATACTACTCTCGCCCAAGCACGCTTAACTACGTTCTGATGGGATCCGGTGCATTAGTGCTGGTATGATCGCACCCGTTAGTACATGTAACGCAATCGCTAATATGCTTTTGCGCTGACACATAGCCTCTTTTGCCGTGGACCCCACTTGATTCATGGGCTTTTTGGGCATACTTGCACGGGCTTTTACACTGAGAAAATCGCGATAACCACGTCTGAAATGATCGAATAGGGACCTGTAATTTGGTATGTTAAAGAAAACGGCCTAGAAAAGGGTCTAAACAGCGGAATTTGGGGATTTTAAAACTCACCCATGGTCTTCAGACCTTGGGCAAGCCGAAGAGCACTCTTGGGGCTTTCCGAAAAGATGCTGACGGCGGCGTGGTTCCATACGGTCCAGAAGTTACATCGTTCCAAAGGTACGATGTTTTTTTCGAAAACGGAAGAAAAAGAAAGAAGCAAAAGAAAAAACCAAAAAAAAGGGGTGCAACACGAGGACTTCCCGGGAGGTCACCCATCCTAATACTACTCTCGCCCAAGCACGCTTAACTACGTTCTGATGGGATCTGGTGCATTAGTGCTGGTATGATCGCACCCGTTAGTACATGTAACGCAATCGCTAATATGCTTTTGCGCTGACTCATGGCCTCTTTTGCCGTGGACTCCACTTGATTCATGGGCTTTATAGGCATGCTTGGACGGGCTTTTACACTAAGAAAATCGCGATAACCATGTCCGAAATGATCGAATCGGAACCTGTAATTTGGTATGTAAAAGAAAACGGCCCAGAAAAGAGTCTAAACAGCCGAATTTGGGGATTTTAAAACTCACCCATGGTCTTAAGACCTTGGGCAAGACGAAGAGCACTCTTGGGGCTTTCCGAAAAGGTGCTGACGGCGGCGTGGTTCCATACGGTCCAGAAGTTACATCGTTCCAAAGGTACGATGTTTTTTTCGAAAACGGAAGAAAAAGAAAGAAGCAAAAGAAAAAACCAAAAAAAAAGGGGTGCAACACGAGGACTTCCCTTGAGGTCACCCATCCTAGTACTACTCTCGCCCAAGCACGCTTAACTGCGGAGTTTTAATGGGATCCAGTGCATTAGTGCTGGTATGATCGCACCCATTTGTACATGTAACGCAATCGCTAATATGCTTTTGCGCTGACACATAGCCTCTTTTGCCGTGGACCCCACTTGATTCATGGGCTTTTTGGGCATACTTGGACGGGCTTTTACACTGAGAAAATCGCGATAACCACGTCCGAAATGATCGAATCGGAACCTGTAATTTGGTATGTAAAAGAAAACGGCCCAGAAAAGGGTCTAAACAGCGGAATTTGGGGATTTTAAAACTCACCCATGGTCTTAAGACCTTGGGCAAGCCGAAGAGCACTCTTGGGGCTTTCCGAAAAGGTTCTGACGGCGGCGTGGTTCCATACGGTCCAGAAGTTACATCGTTCCAAAGGTACGATGTTTTTTTCAAAAACGGAAGAAAAAGAAAGAAGCAAAAGAAAAAACCAAAAAAAAGGGGTGCAACACGAGGACTTCCCGGGAGGTCACCCATCATAATACTACTCTCGGCCAAGCACGCTTAACTACGTTCTGATGGGATCCGGTGCATTAGTGCTGGTATTATCGCACCCGTTAGTACATGTAACGTAATCGCTAATATGCTTTTGCGCTGACTCATGGCCTCTTTTGCCGTGGACCCCACTTGATTCATGGGCTTTATGGGCATGCTTGGACGGGCTTTTACACTAAGAAAATCGCGATAACCACGTCCGAAATGATCGAATCGGAACCTGTAATTTGGTATGTAAAAGAAAACGGCCCAGAAAAGAGTCTAAACAGCGGAATTTGGGGATTTTAAAACTCACCCATGGTCTTAAGACCTTGGGCAAGCTGAAGAGTACTCTTGGGGCTTTCAGAAAAGGTGCTGA
This sequence comes from Thlaspi arvense, assembly GCA_911865555.2. Lineage (NCBI taxonomy): Eukaryota > Viridiplantae > Streptophyta > Magnoliopsida > Brassicales > Brassicaceae > Thlaspi > Thlaspi arvense. Next base: position 49,334,663 of record OU466857.2, read on the forward strand.
CGGCGGCGTGGTTCCATACGGTCCAGAAGTTACATCGTTCCAAAGGTACGATGTTTTTTTCGAAAACGGAAGAAAAATAAATAAGCAAAAGAAAAAACCAAAAAAAAGGGGTGCAACACGAGGACTTCCCGGGAGGTCACCCATCCTAGTACTACTCTCGCCCAAACACGCTTACCTGCGGAGTTCTGATGGGATCCGGTGCATTAGTGCTGGTATGATCGCACCCATTAGTACATGTAACGCAATCGCTAATATGCTTTTGCGCTGACACACAGTCTCTTTTGCCGTGGACCCCACTTGATTCATGGGCTTTTTGGGCATACTTGGACGGGCTTTTACACTGAGAAAATCGCGATAACCACGTCCGAAATGATCGAATCGGAACCTGTAATTTGGTATGTAAAAGAAAACGGCCCAGAAAAGGGTCTAAACAGCGGAATTTGGGGATTTTAAAACTCACCCATGGTCTTAGGACCTTAAGCAAGCCAAAGAGCACTCTTGGGGCTTTCCAAAAAGGTGTTGACGGTGGCGTGGTTCCATACGGTCCAGAAGTTACATCATTCCAAAGGTACGATGTTTTTTTCGAAAGCGGAAGAAAAAGAAAGAAGCAAAAGAAAAAACCAAAAAAAAGGGGTGCAACACGAGGATTTCCCGGGAGGTCACCCATCCTAATACTACTCTCGGCCAAGCACGCTTAACTACGTTCTGATGGGATCCGGTGCATTAGTGCTGGTATGATCGCACCCGTTAGTACATGTAACGCAATCGCTAATATGCTTTTGCGCTGACTCATGGCCTCTTTTGCCGTGGACCCCACTTAATTCATGGGCTTTATGGGCATGCTTGGACGGGCTTTTACACTAAGAAAATCGCGATAACCACGTCCGAAATGATCGAATCGGAACCTGTAATTTGGTATGTAAAAGAAAACGGCCCAGAAAAGAAACTAAACACTGGAATTTGGGGATTTTAAAACTCACCCATGGTCTTAAGACCTTGGGCAAGCCGAAGAGCACTCTTGGGGCTTTTCGAAAAGGTGCTGACAGCGGCGTGGTTCCATACGGTCCAGAAGTTACATCGTTCCAAAGGTACGATGTTTTTTTCGAAAACGGAAGAAAAAGAAAGAAGCAAAAGAAAAAACCAAAAAAAAAGGGGTGCAACACGAGGACTTCCCTGGAGGTCACCCATCCTAGTACTACTCTCGCCCAAGCACGCTTAACTGCGGAGTTTTGATGGGATCCGGTGCATTAGTGCTGGTATGATCACACCCATTAGTACATGTAACGCAATCGCTAATATGCTTTTGCGCTGACACATAGCATCTTTTGCCGTGGACCCCACTTGATTCATGGGCTTTTTAAGCATACTTGGACGGGCTTTTACACTGAGAAAATCGCGATAACAACGTCCGAAATGATCGAATCGGAACCTGTAATTTGGTATGTAAAAGAAAATGGCCCTGAAAAGGGTCTAAACAGCGGAATTTGGGGCTTTCCGAAAAGGTTCTGACGGCGGCGTGGTTCCATACGGTCCAGAAGTTACATCGTTCCAAAGGTACGATGTTTTTTTCGAAAACGGAAGAAAAAGAAAGAAGCAAAAGAAAAAACCAAAAAAAAGGGGTGCAACACGAGGACTTCCCGGGAGGTCACCCATCCTAATACTACTCTCGGCCAAGCACGCTTAACTACCTTCTGATGGGATCCGGTGCATTAGTGCTGGTATTATCGCACCTGTTAGTACATGTAACGCAATCGCAAATATGCTTTTGCGCTGACTCATGGCCTCTTTTGCCGTGGACCCCACTTGATTCATGGGCTTTATGGGCATGCTTGGACGGGCTTTTACACTAAGAAAATCGCGATAACCACTTCCGAAATGATCGAATCGGAACCTGTAATTTGGTATGTAAAAGAAAACGGCCCAGAAAAGAGTCTAAACAGTGGAATTTAGGGATTTTAAAACTCACCCATGGTCTTAAGAACTTGGGCAAGCCGAAGAGCACTCTTGGGGCTTTCCGAAAAGGTGCTGACGTCGGCGTGGTTCCATACGGTCCAGAAGTTACATCGTTCCAAAGGTACGATGTTTTTTTCGAAAACGGAAGAAAAAGAAAGAAGCAAAAGAAAAAACCAAAAAAAAGGGGTGCAACACAAGGACTTCCCGGGAGGTCACCCATCCTAATACTACTCTCGGCCAAGCACGCTTAACTACGTTCTGATGGTATCCGTTGCATTAGTGCTGGTATTATCGCACCCGTTAGTACATGTAACGCAATCGCTAATATGCTTTTGCGCTGACTCATGGCCTCTTTTGCCGTGGACCCCACTTGATTCATGGGCTTTATGGGCATGCTTGGACGGGCTTTTACACTAAGAAAATCGCGATAACCACGTCCGAAATGATCGAATCGGAACCTGTAATTTGGTATGTAAAAAAAAACAGCCCAGAAAAGAGTCTAAACAGCGGAATTTGGGGATTTTAAAACTCACCCATGGTCTTAAGACCTTGGGCAAGCCGAAGAGCACTCTTGGGGCTTTCCGAAAAGGTGTTGACAGCGGCGTGGTTCCATACGGTCCAGAAGTTATGTCGTTCCAAAGGTACGAAGAAAAAGAAAGAAGCAAAAGAAAAAACCAAAAAAGGGGTGCAACACGAGGACTTCCCGGGAGGTCACCCATCCTAATACTACTCTCGCCCAGGCACGCTTAACTACGTTCTGATGGGATCCGGTGCATTAGTGCTGGTATGATCGCACCCGTTAGTACATGTAACGCAATCGTTAATATGCTTTTGCGCTGACACATAGCCTCTTTTACCGTGGATCCCACTTGATTCATGGGCTTTTTGGGCATACTTGGATGGGCTTCTACACTGAGAAAATCGCGATAACCACGTCCGAAATGATCGAATCGGAACCTGTAATTTGGTATGTAAATGAAAACGGCCCAGAAAAGGGTCTAAACAGCGGAATTTGGGGATTTTAAAACTCACCCATGGTCTTAAGACTTTGGGCAAGCCGAAGAGCACTCTTGGGGCTTTCCAAAAAGGTTCTGACGGCGGCGTGGTTCCATACGGTCCAGAAGTTACATCGTTCCAAAGGTACGATGTTTTTTTCGAAAACGGAAGAAAAAGAAAGAAGCAAAAGAAAAAACCAAAAAAAAAGGGGTGCAACACGAGGACTTCCCTTGAGGTCACCCATCCTAGTACTACTCTCGCCCAAGCACGCTTAACTGCGGAGTTTTGATGGGATCCCGTGCATTAGTGCTGGTATGATCGCACCCGTTAGTACATGTAACGCAATCGCTAATATGCTTTTGCGCTGACTCATGGCCTCTTTTGCCGTGGACCCCACTTGATTCATGGGCTTTATGGGCATGCTTGGACGGGCTTTTACACTAAGAAAATCGCGATAACCACGTCCGAAATGATCAAATCGGAACCTGTAATTTGGTATGTAAAAGAAAACGGCCCAGAAAAGATTCTAAACAGCGGAATTTGGGGATTTTAAAACTCACCCATGGTCTAAAGACCTTTGGCAAGCCGAAGAGTACTCTTGGGGCTTTCAGAAAAGGTGCTGACGGCGGCGTGGTTCCATACGGTCCAGAAGTTACATCGTTCCAAAGTTACGATGTTTTTTTCGAAAACGGAAGAAAAAGAAAAAACCAAAAAAAAGGGGTGCAACACGAGGACTTCCCGGGAGGTCACCCATCCTATTACTACTCTCGCCCAAGCACGCTTACCTGCGGAGTTCTGATGGGATCAGGTGCATTAGTGCTGGTATGATCGCACCTATTAGTACATGTAACGCAATCGCTAATATGCTTTTGCTCTGACACACAGCCTCTTTTGCTGTGGACCCCACTTGATTCATGGGCTTTTTGGGCATACTTGGACGGGCTTTTACACTGAGAAAATCGCGATAACCACGTCCGAAATGATCGAATCGGAACCTGTAATTTGGTATGTAAAAGAAAACGGCCCAGAAAAGGGTCTAAACAGCAGAATTTGGGGATTTTAAAACTCACCCATGGTCTTAAGACCTTGGGCAAGCCAAAGAGCACTCTTGGGGCTTTCCGAAAAGCTCTGACGGCAGCGTGGTTCCATACGGTCCAGAAGTTACATCGTTCCAAAGGTACGATGTTTTTTCGAAAACGGAAGAAAAAGAAAGAAGCAAAAGAAAAAAACCAAAAAAAAAGGGGTGCAACACGAGGACTTCCCTGGAGGTCACCCATCCTAGTACTACTCTCGCCCAAGCACGCTTAACTGCGGAGTTTTGATGGGATCCGGTGCATTAGTGCTGGTATGATCGCACCCATTAGTACATGTAACGCAATCGCTAATATGCTTTTGCGCTGACACATAGCCTCTTTTGCCGTGGACCCCACTTGATTCATGGGCTTTTTGGGCATACTTGGACGGGCTTTTACACTGAGAAAATCGCGATAACCACGTCCGAAATGATCGAATCGGAACCTGTAATTTGGTATGTAAAAGAAAACGGCCCAGAAAAGGGTCTAAACAGCGGAATTTGGGGATTTTAAAACTCACCCATGGTCTTAAAACCTTGGGCAAGCCGAAGAGCACTCTTGGGGCTTTCCGAAAAGGTGCTGACGGCGGCGTCGTTCCATGCGGTCCAGAAGTTACATCGTTCCAAAGGTACGATGTTTTTTTCGAAAACGGAAGAAAAAGAAAGAAGCAAAAGAAAAAAAACAAAAAAAAAAGGGGTGCAACACGAGGACTTCCCGGCAGGTCACCGATCCTAATACTACACTCGCCCAAGCACGCTTAGCTGCGGAGTTCTGATGGGATCCGGTGCATTAGTGCTGGTATGATCGCACCCATTAGTACATGTAACGCAATCGCTAATATGCTTTTGCGCTGACACATGGCCTCTTTTGCCGTGGACCCCACTTCATTCATGGGCTTTTTGGGCATACTTGGACGGGCGTTTACACTGAGAAAATCGCGATAACCACGTCCGAAATCATCGAATCGGAACCTGTAATTTAGTATGTAAAAGAAAACGGCCCAGAAAAGGGTCTAAACAGCGGAATTTGGGGATTTTAAAACTCACCCATGGTCTTAGCACCTTAAGCAAGCCAAAGAGCACTCTTGGGGCTTTCCGAAAAGGTGCTGACGGCGGCGTGGTTCCATACGGTCCAGAAGTTACGTCGTTCCAAAGGTACGAAGAAAAAGAAAGAAGCAAAAGAAAAAACCAAAAAAAAGGGGTGCAACACGAGGACTTCCCGGGAGGTCACCCATCCTAATACTACTCTCGCCCAAGCACGCTTAACTACGTTCTGATGGGATCCGGTGCATTAGTGCTGGTATGATCGCACCCGTTAGTACATGTAACGCAATCGCTAATATGCTTTTGCGCTGACACATAGCCTCTTTTGCCGTGGACCCCACTTGATTCATGGGCTTTTTGGGCATACTTGGACGGGCTTTTACACTGAGAAAATCGCGATAACCACGTCCGAAATGATCGAATAGGGACCTGTAATTTGGTATGTTAAAGAAAACGGCCCAGAAAAGGGTCTAAACAGCGGAATTTGGGGATTTTAAAACTCACCCATGGTCTTTAGACCTTGGGCAAGCCAAAGAGCACTCTTGGGGCTTTCCGAAAAGATGCTGACGGCGGCGTGGTTCCATACGGTCCAGAAGTTACATCGTTCCAAAGGTACGATGTTTTTTTCGAAAACGGAAGAAAAAGAAAGAAGCAAAAGAAAAAACCAAAAAAAAAAAAGTGCAACACGAGGACTTCCCGGAAGGTCACCCATCCTATTACTACTTTCGCCCAAGCACGCTTAACTACGGAGTTCTGATGGGATCCGGTGCATTAGTGCTGGTATGATCGCACCCGTTAGTACATGTAACGCAATCGCTAATATGCTTTTGCGCTGACTCATGGCCTCTTTTGCCGTGGACCCCACTTGATTCATGGGCTTTATGGGCATGCTTGGACGGGCTTTTACACTAAGAAAATCGCGATAACCACGTCCGAAATGATCGAATCGGAACCTGTTATTTGGTATGTAAAAGAAAACGGCCCAGAAAAGAGTCTAAACAGCCGAATTTGGGGATTTTAAAACTCACCCATGGTCTTAAGACCTTGGGCAAGCCGAAGAGCACTCTTGGGGCTTTCCGAAAAGGGGCTGACGGCGGCGTGGTTCCATACGGTCCAGAAGTTACATCGTTCCAAAGGTACGATGTTTTTTTCGAAAACGGAAGAAAAAGAAAGAAGCAAAAGAAAAAACCAAAAAAAAAGGGGTGCAACACGAGGACTTCCCGGGAGGTCACCCATCCTAGTACTACTCTCGCCCAAGCACGCTTAACTGCGGAGTTTTGATGGGATCCGGTGCATTAGTGCTGGTATGATCGCACCCAGTAGTACATGTAACGCAATCGCTAATATGCTTTTGCGCTGACACATAGCCTCTTTTGCCGTGGACCCCACTTGATTCATGGGCTTTTTGGGCATACTTGGACGGGCTTTTACACTGAGAAAATCGCGATAACCACGTCCGAAATGATCGAATCGGAACCTGTAATTTGGTATGTAAAAGAAAACGGCCCAGAAAAGGGTCTAAACAGCGGAATTTGGGGATTTTAAAACTCACCCATGGTCTTAAGACCTTGGGCAAGCCGAAGAGCACTCTTGGGGCTTTCCGAAAAGGTTCTGACGGCGGCGTGGTTCCATACGGTCCAGAAGTTACATCGTTCCAAAGGTACGATGTTTTTTTCGAAAACGGAAGAAAAAGAAAGAAGCAAAAGAAAAAACCAAAAAAAAGGGGTGCAACACGAGGACTTCCCGGGAGGTCACCCATCCTAATACTACTCTCGGCCAAGCACGCTTAACTACGTTCTGATGGGATCTGGTGCATTAGTGCTGGTATGATCGCACCCGTTAGTACATGTAACGCAATCGCTAATATGCTTTTGCGCTGACTCATGGCCTCTTTTGCCGTGGACCCCACTTGATTCATGGGCTTTATGGGCATGCTTGGACGGGCTTTTACACTAAGAAAATCGCGATAACCACGTCCGAAATGATCGAATCGGAACCTGTAATTTGGTATGTAAAAGAAAACGGCCCATAAAAGAGTCTAAACAGCGGAATTTGGGGATATTAAAACTCACCCATGGTCTAAAGACCTTGGGCAAGCCGAAGAGTACTCTTGGGGCTTTCAGAAAAGGTGCTGACGGCGGCGTGGTTCCATACGGTCCAGAAGTTACATCGTTCCAAAGGTACGATGTTTTTTTCGAAAACGGAAGAAAAAGAAAAAAAAAAAAAAAAAAAAAAAAGGGTGCAACACGAGGACTTCCCGGGAGGTCACCCATCCTAGTACTACTCTCGCCCAAGCACGCTTACCTGCGGAGTTCTGATGGGATCCGGTGCATTAGTGCTGGTATGATCGCACCTATTAGTACATGTAACGCAATCGCTAATATGCTTTTGCTCTGACACACAGCCTCTTTTGCCGTGGACCCCACTTGATTCATGGGCTTTTTGGGCATACTTGGACGGGCTTTTACACTGAGAAAATCGCGATAACCATGTCCGAAATGATCGAATCGGAACCTGTAATTTGGTATGTAAAAGAAAATGGCCCAGAAAAGGGTCTAAACAGCAGAATTTGGGGATTTTAAAACTCACCCATGGTCTTAAGACCTTGGGCAAGCCGAAGAGCACTCTTGGGGCTTTCCAAAAAGCTCTGACGGCGGCGTGGTTCCATACGGTCCAGAAGTTACATCGTTCCAAAGGTACGTTATTTTTTTCGAAAGCGGAAAAAAAAGAAAGAAGCAAAAGAAAAAACCAAAAAAAAAGGGGTGCAACACGAGGACTTCCCGGGAGGTCACCCATCCTAGTACTACTCTCGTCCTAGCACGCTTAACTACGGAGTTCTGATGGGATCCGGTGCATTAGTGCTGGTATGATCGCACCCGTTAGTACATGTAACGCAATCGCTAATATGCTTTTGCGCTGACTCATGGCCTCTTTTGCCGTGGACCCCACTTGATTCATGGGCTTTTTGGGCATGCTTGGACGGGCTTTTACACTAAGAAAATCGCGATAACCACGTCCGAAATGATCGAATCGGAACCTGTAATTTGGTATGTAAAAGAAAACGGCCCAGAAAAGAGTCTAAACAGCGGAATTTGGGGATTTTAAAACTCACCCATGGTCTTAAGACCTTGGGCAAGCCGAAGAGTACTCTTGGGGCTTTCAGAAAAGGTGCTGACGGCGGCGTGGTTCCATACGGTCCAGAAGTTACATCGTTCCAAAGGTACGATGTTTTTTTCGAAAACGGAAGAAAAAGAAAAAGAAGCAAAAGAAAAAACCAAAAAAAAGGGTGCAACACGAGGACTTCCCGGGAGGTCACCCATCCTAGTACTACTCTCGCCCAAGCACGCTTACCTGCGGAGTTCTGATGGGATCCGGTGCATTAGTGCTGGTATGATCGCACCCATTAGTACATGTAACGCAATCGCTAATATGCTTTTGCGCTGACACATAGCCTCTTTTGCCGTGGACCCCACTTGATTCATGGGCTTTTTGGGCATACTTGGACGGGCTTTTACACTGAGAAAATCGCGATAACCACGTCCGAAATGATCGAATCGGAACCTGTAATTTGGTATGTAAAAGAAAACGGCCCAGAAAAGGGTCTAAACAGCGGAATTTGGAGATTTTAAAACTCACCCATGGTCTTAAGACCTTGGCAAGCCGAAGAGCACTCTTGGGGCTTTCCGAAAAGGTGCTGACGGCGGCGTGGTTCCATACGGTCCAGAAGTTACATCGTTCCAAAGGTACGATGTTTTTTTCGAAAACGGAAGAAAAAAAAAAGAAGCAAAAGAAAAAACCAAAAAAAAAAGGGGTGCAACACGAGGACTTCCCGGGAGGTCACCCATCCTAATACTACTCTCGCCCAAGCACGCTTAACTACGTTCTGATGGGATCCGGTGCATTAGTGCTGGTATGATCGCACCCGTTAGTACATGTAACGCAATCGCTAATATGCTTTTGCGCTGACTCATGGCCTCTTTTGCCGTGGACCCCACTTGATTCATGGGCTTTTTGGGCATGCTTGGACGGGCTTTTACACTAAGAAAATCGCGATAACCACGTCCGAAATGATCGAATCGGAACCTGTAATTTGGTATGTAAAAGAAAACGGCCCAGAAAAGAGTCTAAACAGCGGAATTTGGGGATTTTAAAACTCACCCATGGTCTTAAGACCTTGGGCAAGCCGAAGAGCACTCTTGGGGCTTTCCGAAAAGGTGCTGACGGCGGCGTGGTTCCATACGGTCCAGAAGTTACATCGTTCCAAAGGTACGATGTTTTTTTTCGAAAACGGAAGAAAAAGAAAGAAGCAAAAGAAAAAACCAAAAAAAAAGGGGTGCAACACGAGGACTTCCCGGGAGGTCACCCATCCTAGTACTACTCTCGCCCAAGCACGCTTAACTGCGGAGTTCTGATGGGATCCGGTGCATTAGTGCTGGTATGATCGCACCCATTAGTACATGTAACGCAATCGCTAATATGCTTTTGCGCTGACACATAGCCTCTTTTGCCGTGGACCCCACTTGATTCATGGGCTTTTTGGGCATACTTGGACGGGCTTTTACACTGAGAAAATCGCGATAACCACGTCCGAAATGATCGAATCGGAACCTGTAATTTGGTATGTAAAAGAAAACGGCCCAGAAAAGGGTCTAAACAGCGGAATTTGGGGATTTTAAAACTCACCCATGGTCTTAAGACCTTGGGCAAGCCGAAGAGCACTCTTGGGGCTTTCCGAAAAGGTGCTGACGGCGGCGTGGTTCCATACGGTCCAGAAGTTACATCGTTCCAAAGGTACGATGTTTTTTTCGAAAAAGAAAGAAGCAAAAGAAAAAACCAAAAAAAAGGGGTGCAACACGAGGACTTCCCGGGAGGTCACCCATCCTAGTACTACTCTCGCCCAAGCACGCTTACTGCGGAGTTCTGATGGGATCCGGTGCATTAGTGCTGGTATGATCGCACCCGTTAGTACATGTAACGCAATCGCTAATATGCTTTTGCGCTGACACATAGCCTCTTTTGCCGTGGACCCCACTTGATTCATGGGCTTTTTGGGCATACTTGGACGGGCTTTTACACTGAGAAAATCGCGATAACCACGTCCGAAATGATCGAATCGGAACCTGTAATTTGGTATGTAAAAGAAAACGGCCCAGAAAAGGGTCTAAACAGCAGAATTTGGGGATTTTAAAACTCACCCATGGTCTTAAGACCTTGGGCAAGCCGAAGAGCACTCTTGGGGCTTTCCGAAAAGGTGCTGACGGCGGCGTGGTTCCATACGGTCCAGAAGTTACATCGTTCCAAAGGTACGATGTTTTTTTTCGAAAACGGAAAAAAAAGAAAGAAGCAAAAGAAAAAACCAAAAAAAAGGGGTGCAACACGAGGACTTCCCGGGAGGTCACCCATCCTAATACTACTCTCGCCCAAGCACGCTTAACTACGTTCTGATGGGATCCGGTGCATTAGTGCTGGTATGATCGCACCCGTTAGTACATGTAACGCAATCGCTAATATGCTTTTGCGCTGACTCATGGCCTCTTTTGCCGTGGACCCCACTTGATTCATGGGCTTTATGGGCATGCTTGGACGGGCTTTTACACTGAGAAAATCGCGATAACCACGTCCGAAATGATCGAATCGGAACCTGTAATTTGGTATGTAAAAGAAAACGGCCCAGAAAAGAGTCTAAACAGCGGAATTTGGGGATTTTAAAACTCACCCATGGTCTTAAGACCTTGGATGGTCTTAAGACCTTGGGCAAGCTGAAGAGTACTCTTGGGGCTTTCAGAAAAGGTGCTGACGGCGGCGTGGTTCCATACGGTCCAGAAGTTACATCGTTCCAAAGGTACGATGTTTTTTTCGAAAACGGAAGAAAAAGAAAGAAGCAAAAGAAAAAACCAAAAAAAAAGGGTGCAACACGAGGACTTCCGGGGAGGTCACCCATCCTAGTACTACTCTCGCCCAAACACGCTTACCTGCGGAGTTCTGATGGGATCCGGTGCATTAGTGCTGGTATGATCGCACCCATTAGTACATGTAACGCAATCGCTAATATGCTTTTGCGCTGACACATAGCCTCTTTTGCCGTGGACCCCACTTGATTCATGGGCTTTTTGGGCATACTTGGACGGGCTTTTACACTGAGAAAATCGCGATAACCACGTCCGAAATGATCGAATCGGAACCTGTAATTTGGTATGTAAAAGAAAACGGCCCAGAAAAGGGTCTAAACAGCGGAATTTGGGGATTTTAAAACTCACCCATGGTCTTAAGACCTTGGGCAAGCCGAAGAGCACTCTTGGGGCTTTCCGAAAAGGTGCTGACGGCGCCGTGGTTCCATACGGTCCAGAAGTTACGTCGTTCCAAAGGTACGATGTTTTTTACGAAAACGAAAAAAGAAAGAAGAAGCAAAAGAAAAAACCAAAAAAAAGGGGTGCAACACGAGGACTTCCCAGGGAGGTCACCCATCCTAATACTACTCTCGGCCAAGCACGCTTAACTACGTTCTGATGGGATCCGGTGCATTAGTGCTGGTATGATCGCACCCGTTAGTACATGTAACGCAATCGCTAATATGCTTTTGCGCTGACTCATGGCCTCTTTTGCCGTGGACCCCACTTGATTCATGGGCTTTATGGGCATGCTTGGACGGGCTTTTACACTAAGAAAATCGCGATAACCACGTCCGAAATGATCGAATCGGAACCTGTAATTTGGTATGTAAAAGAAAACGGCCCAGAAAAGAGTCTAAACAGCGGAATTTGGGGATTTTAAAACTCACCCATGGTCTTAAGACCTTGGGCAAGCCGAAGAGTACTCTTGGGGCTTTCAGAAAAGGTGCTGACGGCGGCGTGGTTCCATACGGTCCAGAAGTTACATCGTTCCAAAGGTACGATGTTTTTTTCGAAAACGGAAGAAAAAGAAAGAAGCAAAAGAAAAAACCAAAAAAAAAAGGGTGCAACACGAGGACTTCCCGGGAGGTCACCCATCCTAGTACTACTCTCGCCCAAGCACGCTTACCTGCGGAGTTCTGATGGGATCCGGTGCATTAGTGCTGGTATGATCGCACCCATTAGTACATGTAACGCAATCGCTAATATGCTTTTGCGCTGACACACAGCCTCTTTTGCCGTGGACCCCACTTGATTCATGGGCTTTTTGGGCATACTTGGACGGGCTTTTACACTGAGAAAATCGCGATAACCACGTCCGAAATGATCGAATCGGAACCTGTAATTTGGTATGTAAAAGAAAATGGCCCAGAAAAGGGTCTAAACAGCGGAATTTGGGGATTTTAAAACTCACCCATGGTCTTAGGACCTTAAGCAAGCCAAAGAGCACTCTTGGGGCTTTCCGAAAAGGTGCTGACGGCGGCGTGGTTCCATACGGTCCAGAAGTTACATCGTTCCAAAGGTACGATGTTTTTTTTTTCGAAAACGGGAAGAAAAAGAAAGAAGCAAAAGAAAAAACCAAAAAAAGGGGTGCAACACGAGGACTTCCCGGGAGGTCACCCATCCTAATACTACTCTCGCCCAAGCACGCTTAACTACGTTCTGATGGGATCCGGTGCATTAGTGCTGGTATGATCGCACCCGTTAGTACATGTAACGCAATCGCTAATATGCGTTTGCGCTGACTCATGGCCTCTTTTGCCGTGGACCCCACTTAATTCATGGGCTTTATGGGCATGCTTGGACGGGCTTTTACACTAAGAAAATCGCGATAACCACGTCCGAAATGATCGAATCGGAACCTGTAATTTGGTATGTAAAAGAAAACGGCCCAGAAAAGAGTCTAAACACTGGAATTTTGGGATTTTAAAACTCACCCATGGTCTTAAGACCTTGGGCAAGCCGAAGAGCACTCTTGGGGCTTTCCGAAAAGGTGCTGACAGCGGCGTGGTTCCATACGGTCCAGAAGTTACATCGTTCCAAAGGTACGATGTTTTTTTCGAAAACGGAAGAAAAAGAAAGAAGCAAAAGAAAAAACCAAAAAAAAGGGGTGCAACACGAGGACTTCCCTGGAGGTCACCCATCCTAGTACTACTCTCGCCCAAGCACGCTTAACTGCGGAGTTTTGATGGGATCCGGTGCATTAGTGCTGGTATGATCGCACCCATTAGTACATGTAACGCAATCGCTAATATGCTTTTGCGCTGACACATAGCCTCTTTTGCCGTGGACCCCACTTGATTCATGGGCTTTTTGGGCATACTTGGACGGGCTTTTACACTGAGAAAATCGCGATAACCACGTCCGAAATGATCGAATCGAAACCTGTAATTTGGTATGTAAAAGAAAAACGGCCCAGAAAAGGGTCTAAACAGCGGAATTTGGGGATTTTAAAACTCACCCATGGTCTTAAGACCTTGGGCAAGCCGAAGAGCACTCTTGGGGCTTTCCAAAAAGGTGCTGACGGCGGCGTGGTTCCATACGGTCCAGAAGTTACATCGTTCCAAAGGTACGATGTTTTTTTCGAAAACGGAAGAAAAAGAAAGAAGCAAAAGAAAAAACCAAAAAAAGGGGTGCAACACGAGGACTTCCCGGGAGGTCACCCATCCTAATACTACTCTCGGCCAAGCACGCTTAACTACGTTCTGATGGGATCCGGTGCATTAGTGCTGGTATGATCGCACCCGTTAGTACATGTAACGCAATCGCTAATATGATTTAGCGCTGACTCATGGCCTCTTTTGCCGTGGACCCCACTTGATTCATGGGCTTTATGGACATGCTTGGACGGGCTTTTACACTAAGAAAATCGCGATAACCACGTCCGATATGATCGAATCGGAACCTGTAATTTGGTATGTAAAAGAAAACGGCCCAGAAAAGAGTCTAAACAGCGGAATTTGGGGATTTTAAAACTCACCCATGGTCTTAAGACCTTGGGCAAGCCGAAGAGTACTCTTGGGGCTTTCAGAAAAGGTGCTGACAGCGGCGTGGTTCCATACGGTCCAGAAGATACATCGTTCCAAAGGTACGATGTTTTTTTCGAAAACGGAAGAAAAAGAAAGAAGCAAAAGAAAAAACCAAAAAAAAGGGGTGCAACACGAGGACTTCCCGGGAGGTCACCCATCCTAGTACTACTCTCGCCCAAGCACGCTTACCTGCGGAGTTCTGATGGGATCCGGTGCATTAGTGCTGGTATGATCGCACCTATTAGTACATGTAACGCAATCGCAAATATGCTTTTGCGCTGACACACAGCCTCTTTTGCCGTGGACCCCACTTGATTCATGGGCTTTTTGGGCATACTTGGACGGGCTTTTACACTGAGAAAATCTCGATAACCACGTCCGAAATGATCGAATCGGAACCTGTAATTTGGTATGTAAAAGAAAACGGCCCAGAAAAGGGTCTAAACAGCGGAATTTGGGGATTTTAAAACTCGCCCATGGTCGTAAGACCTTGGGCAAGCCGAAGAGCACTCTTGGGGCTTTCCGAAAAGGTTCTGACGGCGGCGTGGTTCCATACGGTCCAGAAGTTACATCGTTCCAAAGGTACGATGTTTTTTTCGAAAACGGAAGAAAAAGAAAGAAGCAAAAGAAAAAACCAAAAAAAAGGGGTGCAACACGAGGACTTCCCGGGAGGTCACCCATCCTAATACTACTCTCGGCCAAGCACGCTTAACTACGTTCTGATGGGATCCGGTGCATTAGTGCTGGTATGATCGCACTCGTTAGTACATGTAACGCAATCGCTAATATGCTTTTGCGCTGACTCATGGCCTCTTTTGCCGTGGACCCCACTTAATTCATGGGCTTTATGGGCATGCTTGGACGGGCTTTTACACTAAGAAAATCGCGATAACCACTTCCGAAATGATCGAATCGGAACCTGTAATTTGGTATGTAAAAGAAAATGGCCCAGAAAAGAGTCTAAACACTGGAATATGGGGATTTTAAAACTCACCCATGGTCTTAAGACCTTGGGCAAGCCGAAGAGCACTCTTGGGGCTTTCCGAAAAGGTGCTGACGGCGGCGTGGTTCCATACGGTCCAGAAGTTACATCGTTCCGAAGGTACGATGTTTTTTTCGAAAACGGAAGAAAAAGAAAGAAGCAAAAGAAAAAACCAAAAAAAAAGGGGTGCAACACGAGGACTTCCCTGGAGGTCACCCATCCTAGTATTACTCTCGCCCAAGAACGCTTAACTGCGGAGTTTTGATGGGATCCGGTGCATTAGTGCTGGTATGATCGCACCCATTAGTACATGTAACGCAATCGCTAATATGCTTTTGCGCTGACACATAGCCTCTTTTGCCGTGGACCCCACTTGATTCATGGGCTTTTTAGGCATACTTGGACGGGCTTTTACACTGAGAAAATCGCGATAACCACGTCCCAAAATGATCGAATCGGAACCTGTAATTTGGTATGTAAAAGAAAATAGCCCATAAAAGGGTCTAAACAGCGGAATTTTGGGATTTTAAAACTCACCCATGGTCTTAAGACCTTGGGCAAGCCGAAGAGCACTCTTGGGGCTTTCCGAAAAGGTGCTGACGGCGGCATGGTTCCATACGGTCCAGAAGTTACATCGTTCCAAAGGTACGATGTTTTTTTTGAAAACGGAAGAAAAAGAAAGAAGCAAAAGAAAAAACCAAAAAAAAGGGTGCAACACGAGGACTTCCCGGGAGGTCACCCATCCTAGTACTACTCTCGCCCATGCATGCTTAACTGCGGAGTTCTGATGGGATCCAGTGCATTAGTGCTGATTTGATCGCACCCATTAGTACATGTAACGCAATCGCTAATATGCTTTTGCGCTGACTCATGGCCTCTTTTGCCGTGGACCCCACGTGATTCATGGGCTTTTTGGGCATGCTTGGATGGGCTTTTACACTGAGAAAATCGCAATAACCACGTCCGAAATGATCGAATCGGAACCTGTAATTTGGTATGTAAAAGAAAACGGCCCAGAAAAGTGTCTAAACAGCGGTATTTGGGGATTTTAAAACTCACCCATGGTCTTGAGACCTTGGGCATGCCGAAGAGCACTCTTGGGGCTTTCCGAAAAGGTTCTGACGGCGGCGTGGTTCCATACGGTCCAGAAGTTACATCGTTCCAAAGGTACGATGTTTTTTTCGAAAACGGAAGAAAAAAAAAGAAGCAAAAGAAAAAACCAAAAAAAAGGGGTGCAACACGAGGACTTCCCGGGAGGTCACCCATCCTAATACTACTCTCGACCAAGCACGCTTAACTACGTTCTGATGGGATCCGGTGCATTAGTGCTGGTATGATCGCACCCGTTAGTACATGTAACACAATCGCTAATATGCTTTTGCGCTGACTCATGGCCTCTTTTGCCGTGGACCCCACTTGATTCATGGGCTTTATGGGCATGCTTGGACGGACTTTTACACTAAGAAAATCGCGATAACCACGTCCGAAATGATCGAATTGGAACCTGTAATTTGGTATGTAAAAGAAAACGGCCCAGAAAAGGGTCTAAACAGCGGAATTTGGGCATTTTAAAACTCACCCATGGTCTTAAGACCTTGGGCAAGCCGAAGAGTACTCTTAGGACTTTCAGAAAAGGTGCTGACGGCGGCGTGGTTCCATACGGTCCAGAAGTTACATCGTTCCAAAGGTACGATGTTTTTTTCGAAAACAGAAGAAAAAGAAATAAGCAAAAGAAAAAACCAAAAAAAAGGGGTGTAACACGAGGACTTCCTGGGAGGTCACCCATCCTAGTACTACTCTCGCCCAAGCACGCTTACCTGCGGAGTTATGATGGGATCCGGTGCATTAGTGCTGGTATGATCGCACCCATTAGTACATGTAACGCAATCGCTAATATGCTTTTGCGCTGACACACAGCCTCTTTTGCCGTGGACCCCACTTGATTCATGGGCTTTTTAGGCATACTTGGACGGGCTTTTACACTGAGAAAATCGCGATAACCACGTCCGAAATGATCGAATCGGAACCTGTAATTTGGTATGTAAAAGAAAACGGCCCAGAAAAGGGTCTAAACAGCGGAATTTGGGGATTTTAAAACTCACCCATGGTCTTAAGACCTTGGGCAAGCCGAAGAGCACTCTTGGGGCTTTCCGAAAAGGTGCTGACGGCGGCGTGGTTCCATACGGTCCAGAAGTTACATCGTTCCAAAGGTACGATGTTTTTTTCGAAAGCGGAAGAAAAAGAAAGAAGCAAAAGAAAAAACCAAAAAAGGGGTGCAACACGAGGACTTCACGGGAGGTCACCCATCCTAATACTACTCTCGGCCAAGCACGCTTAACTACGTTCTGATGGGATCCGGTGCATTAGTGCTGGTTTGATCGCACCCGTTAGTACATGTAACGCAATCGCTAATATGCTTTTGCGCTGATTCATGGCCTCTTTTGCCCTGGACCCCACTTAATTCATGGGCTTTATGGGCATGCTTGGACGGGCTTTTACACTAAGAAAATCGCGATAACCACGTCCGAAATGATCGAATCGGAACCTGTAATTTGGTATGTAAAAGAAAACGGTCCAGAAAAGAGTCTAAACAGCGGAATTTGGGGATTTTAAAACTCACCCATGGTCTTGAGACCTTGGGCAAGCCGAAGAGTACTCTTGGGGCTTTCAGAAAAGGTGCTGACGGCGGCGTGGTTCCATACGGTCCAGAAGTTACATCGTTCCAAAGGTACAATGTTTTTTTCGAAAACGGAAGAAAAAGAAATAAGCAGAAGAAAAAACCAAAAAAAAGGGGTGCAACACGAGGACTTCCCGGGAGGTCACCCATCCTAGTACTACTCTCGCCCAAGCACGCTTACCTGCGGAGTTCTGATGGGATCCGGTGCATTAGTGCTTGTATGATCGCACCCATTAGTACATGTAAAGCAATCGCTAATATGCTTTTGCGCTGACACACAGACTCTTTTGCCGTGGACCCCACTTGATTCATGGGCTTTTTAGGCATACTTGGACGGGCTTTTACACTGAGAAAATCGCGATAACCACGTCCGAAATGATCGAATCAGAACCTGTAATTTGGTATGTAAAAGAAAACGGCCCAGAAAAGGGTCTTAACAGCAGAATTTGGGGATTTTAAAACTCACCCATGGTCTTAAGACCTTGGGCAAGCCGAAGAGCACTCTTGGGGCTTTCCGAAAAGGTTCTGACGGCGGCGTGGTTCCATACGGTCCAGAAGTTACATCGTTTCAAAGGTACGATGTTTTTTTCGAAAACGGAAGAAAAAAAAAGAAGCAAAAGAAAAAACCAAAAAAAAGGGGTGCAACACGAGGACTTCCCGGGAGGTCACCCATCCTAATACTACTCTCGCCCAAGCACACTTAACTACGTTCTGATGGGATCCGGTGCATTAGTGGTGGTATGATCGCACCCGTTAGTACATGTAACGCAATCGCTAATATGCTTTTGCGCTGACTCATGGCCTCTTTTGCTGTGGACCCCACTTGATTCATTGGCTTTATGGGCATGCTTGGACGGGCTTTTACACTAAGAAAATCGCGATAACCACGTCCGAAATGATCGAATCGGAACCTGTAATTTGGTATGTAAAAGAAAACGGCCCAGAAAAGAGTCTAAACAGCGGAATTTGGGGATTTTAAAACTCACCCATGGTCTTAAGACCTTGGGCAAGCCGAAGAGTACTCTTGGGGCTTTCAGAAAAGGTGCTGACGGCGGCGTGGTTCCATACGGTACAGAAGTTACATCGTTCCAAAGGTACGATGTTTTTTTCGAAAACGGAAGAAAAATAAATAAGCAAAAGAAAAAACCAAAAAAAAGAGGTGCAACACGAGGACTTCCCGGGAGGTCACCCATCCTAGTACTACTCTCGCCCAAGCACGCTTACCTGCAGAGTTCTGATGGGATCCGGTGCATTAGTGCTGGTATGATCGCACCTATTAGTACATGTAACGCAATCACTAATATGCTTTTGCGCTGACACACAGCCTCTTTTGCCGTGCACCCCACTTGATTCATGGGCTTTTTGGGCATACTTGGACGGGCTTTTACACTGAGAAAATCACGATAACCACGTCCGAAATGATCGAATCGGAACTTGTAATTTGGTATGTAAAAGAAAACGGCCCAGAAAAGGGTCTAAACAGCGGAATTTGGGGATTTTAAAACTCACCCATGGTCTTACGACCTTGGGCAAGCCGAAGGGCACTTTTGGGGCTTTCCAAAAAGGTTCTGACGGCGGCGTGGTTCCATACGGTCCAGAAGTTACATCGTTCCAAAGGTACGATGTTTTTTTCGAAAGCGGAAGAAAAAGAAATAAGCAAAAGAAAAAACCAAAAAAAAGGGGTGCAACACGAGGACTTCCCGGGAGGTCACCCATCCTAATACTACTCTCGCCCAAGCACACTTAACTACGTTCTGATGGGATCCGGTGCATTAGTGCTGGTATGATCGCACCCATTAGTACATGTAACGCAATCGCTAATATGCTTTTGCGCTGACACATAGCCTCTTTTGCCGTGGACCCCACGTGATTCATGGGCTTTTTGGGCATGCTTGGACGGGCTTTTACACTGAGAAAATCGCGATAACCACGTCCGAAATGATCGAATCGGAACCTGTAATTTGGTATGTAAAAGAAAACGGCCCAGAAAAGGGTCTAAACAGCGGAACTTGGGGATTTTAAAACTCACCCATGGTCTTAAGACCTTGGGCAAGCCGAAGAGCACTCTTGGGGCTTTCCGAAAAGGTGCTGACGGCGGCGTGGTTCCATACGGTCCAGAAGTTACTTCGTTCCAAAGGTACGATGTTTTTTTCGAAGACGGAAGAAAAAGAAAGAAGCAAAAGAAAAAACCAAAAAAAGGGGTGCAACACGAAGACTTCCCGGGAGGTCACCCATCCTAGTACTACTCTCGCCAAGGCACGCTTAGCTGCAGAGTTCTGATGGGATCCGGTACATTAGTGCTAGTATGATCGCACCCGTTACTTCATGTAACGCAATCGCTAATATGCTTTTGCGCTAACTCATGGCCTCTTTTGCCGTGGACCCCACTTGATTCATGGGCTTTTTGGGCATGCTCTGATGGGCTTTTACAATGAGAAAATCGCAATAACCACGTCCAAAATGATCGAATGGGAACCTATAATTTAGTATGTAAAAGAAAACAACCCAGAAAAAGGGTCTAAACAGCGGAATTTGGGGATTTTAAAACTCACCCATGGTCTTAAGACCTTGGGCATGCCGAAGAGCACTCTTGGGGCTTTCCGAAAAGGTGCTGACGGCGGCGTGGTTCCATACGGTCCAGAAGTTACGTCGTTCCAAAGGTACGATGTTTTTTTCGAAGACGGAAGAAAAAGAAAGAAGCAAAAGAAAAAACCAAAAAAAAAGGGTGCAACACGAGGACTTCCCGGGAGGTCACCCATCCTAGTACTACTCTCGCCAAAGCACGCTTAGCTGCGGAGTTCTGATGGGATCCGGTACATTAGTGCTAGTATGATCGCACCCGTTACTTCATGTAACGCAATCGCTAATATGCTTTTGCGTTGACTCATGGCCTCTTTTGCCGTGGACCCCACTTGATTCATGGTCTTTTTGGGCAGGCTTGGATGGGATTTTACAATGAGAAAATCGCAATAACCACGTCCGAAATGATCGAATCAGAACCTGTAATTTAGTATGTAAAAGAAAACGGCCCAGAAAAGGGTCTAAACAGCGGAATTTGGGGATTTTAAAACTTACCCATGGTCTTAAGACCTTGGGCAAGCCGAAGAGCACTCTTGGGGCTTTCCGAAAAGGTGCTGACGGCGGCGTGGTTCCATACGGTCAAGAAGTTACATCGTTCTAAAGGTACGATGTTTTTTTCGAAAACGGAAGAAAAAGAAAGAAGCAAATGAAAAAACCAGAAAAAAGGGGTGCAACACGAGGACTTCCCGGGAGGTCACCCATCCTAGTACTACTCTCGCCCAAGCATGCTTAACTGCGGAGTTCTGATGGGATCCGGTGCATTAGTGCTGGTATGATCGCACCCATTAGTACATGTAACGCAATCGCTAATATGCTTTTGCGCTGACTCATGGCCTCTTTTGCCATAGACCCCACGTGATTCATGGGCTTTTTGGGCATGCTTGGACGGGCTTTTTGGGCATGCTTGGACGGGCTTTTACACTGAGAAAATCGCGATAACCACGTCCGAAATAATCGAATCGGAACCTGTAATTTGGTATGTAAAAGAAAACGGCCCAGAAAAGGGTCTAAACAGCGGAATTTGGGGATTTTAAAACTCACCCATGGTCTTAAGACCTTGGGCAAGCCAAAGAGCACTCTTGGGGCTTTCCGAAAAGGTGCTGACGGCGGCGTGGTTCCATACGGTCCAGAAGTTACGTCGTTCCAAAGGTACGATGTTTTTTTCGAAGACGGAAGAAAAAGAAAGAAGCAAAAGAAAAAACCAAAAAAAGGGGTGCAACACGAGGACTTCCCGGGAGGTCACCCATCCTAGTACTACTCTCGCCAAGGCACGCTTAACTGCGGAGTTCTGATGGGATCCGGTACATTAGTGCTAGTATGATCGCACACTTTACTTCATGTAACGCAATCGCTAATATGCTTTTGCGCTAACTCATGGCCTCTTTTGCCGTGGACCCCACTTGATTCATGGGCTTTTTGGGCATGCTCTGACGGGCTTTTACAATGAGAAAATCGCAATAACCACGTCCGAAATGATCGAATAGGAACCTGTAATTTAGTATTTAAAAGAAAACAGTCCAGAAAAGGGTCTAAACAGCGGAATTTGGGGATTTTAAAACTCACCCATAATCTTAAGACCTTGGGCAAGCCGAAGAGCACTCTTGGGGCTTTCTGAAAAGGTGCTGACGGTGGCGTGGTTCCATATGGTCCAGAAGTTACATCGTTCCAAATGTACAAATAAAAAGAAAGAAGCAAAAGAAAAAACTAAAAAAAGGGGTGCAACACGAGGACTTCCCGGGAGGTCACCCATCCTAGTACTACTCTCGCCCAAGCACGCTCAACTGCAGAGTTCTGATGGGATCTGGTGCATTAGTGCTGGTATGATCGCACCCATAACTTCATGTAACGCAATCGCTAATCTGCTTTTGGGCTGACGCATAGCCTCTTTTGCCGTGGACACCACTTGATTCATGGGCTTTTTGGGCATGCTTGGACGGGCTTTTACACTGAGAAAATTGCGATAACAACGTCCGAAATGATCGAATCGGAACCTGTAATTTGGTATGTAAAAGAAAACGGCCCAGAAAAGGGTCTAAACAGCGGAATTTGGGGATTTTAAAACTTACCCATGGTCTTAAGACCTTGGGCAAGCCGAAGAGCACTCTTGGAGCTTTCCGAAAAGGATCTGACGGCGGCGTGGTTCCATACGGTCCAGAAGTTACGTCGTTCCAAAGGTACGATGTTTTTTTCGAAGACGGAAGAAAAAGAAAGAAGCAAAAGAAAAAACCAAAAAAAGGGGTGCAACACGAAGACTTCCCGGAAGGTCACCCATCCTAGTACTACTCTCGCCAAGGCACGATTAACTGCGGAGTTCTGATGGGATCCGGTTCAGTAGTGCTAGTATGATCGCACACTTTACTTCATGTAACGCAATCGCTAATATGCTTTTGCGCTAACTCATGGCCTCTTTTGCCGTGGACCCCACTTGATTCATGGGCTTTTTGGGCATGCTCTGACGGGCTTTTACAATGAGAAAATCGCAATAACCACGTCCGAAATGATCGAATGGGAACCTGTAATTTAATATGTAAAAGAAAACAACCCAGAAAAGGGTCTAAACAGCAGAATTTGGGGATTTTAAAACTCACCCATGGTCTTAAGACCTTGGGAAAGCCGAAGAGCACTCTTCGGGCTTTCCGAAAAGGTGCTGACGGCGGCGTGGTTCCATATGGTCCAGAAGTTACGTCGTTCCAAAGGTATAAATAAAAAGAAAGAAGCAAAAGAAAAAAAAAAAAAAAAAAGGTGCAACACGAGGACTTCCCGGGAGGCCACCCATCCTAGTACTACTCTCGCCCAAGAACGCTTAACTGCGGAGTTCTGATGGGATCCGGTGCATTAGTGCTGGTATGATCGCACCCATTACTTCATGTAATGCAATCGCTAATATGCTTTTGCGCTGACTCATGGCCTCTTTTGCCGTGGACCCCACTTGATTCATGGGCTTTTTGGGCATGCTTGGACGGGCTTTTACACTGAGAAAATTGCGATAACAACGTCCGAAATGATCGAATTGGAACCTGTAATTTGGTATGTAAAAGAAAATGGCCCAGAAAAGGGTCTAAACAGCGGAATTTGGGGATTTTAAAACTCACCCATGGTCTTAGGACCTTGGGCAAGCCGAAGAGCACTCTTGGGGCTTTCCGAAAAGGTGCTGACGGCGGCGTGGTTCCATACGGTCCAGAAGTTACATCGTTCCAAAGGTACGATGTTTTTTTTTTCGAAAACGGAAGAAAAAGAAAGAAGCAAAAGAAAAAAAACAAAAAAAAAGGGGGCAACACGAGGACTTCCCGGGAGGTCACCCATCCTAGTACTACTCTCTCCCCCAAGCACGCTTAGCTGCGGAGTTCTGATGGGATCCGGTGCATTAGTGCTGGTATGATCGCACCCATTAGTACATGTAACGCAATCGCTAATATGCTTTTGCGCTGACTCATGGCCTCTTTTGCCGTGGACCCCACGTGATTCATGGGCTTTTTGGGCATGCTTGGACGGGCTTTTACACTGAGAAAATCGCGATAACCACGTCCGAAATGATCGAATCGGAACCTGTAATTTGGTATGTAAAAGAAAACGGCCCAGAAAAGGGTCTAAACAGCGGAATTTGGGGATTTTAAAACTCACCCATGGTCTTAAGACCTTGGGCAAGCCGAAGAGCACTCTTGGGGCTTTCCGAAAAGGTGCTGACGGCGGCGTGGTTCCATACGGTCCAGAAGTTACGTCGTTCTAAAGGTACGATGTTTTTTTCGAAGACGGAAGAAAAAGAAAGAAGCAAAAGAAAAAACCAAAAAAAGGGGTGCAACACGAGGACTTCCCGGGAGGTCACCCATCCTAGTACTACTCTCGCCAAGGCACGCTTAACTGCGGAGTTCTGATGGGATCCGGTACATTAGTGCTAGTATGATCGCACACTTTACTTCATGTAACGCAATCGCTAATATGCTTTTGCGCTAACTCATGGCCTCTTTTGCCGTGGACCCCACTTGATTCATGGGCTTTTTGGGCATGCTCTGACGGGCTTTTACAATGAGAAAATCGCAATAACCACGTCCAAAATGATCGAATGGGAACCTATAATTTAGTATGTAAAAGAAAACAACCCAGAAAAAGAGTCTAAACAGCGGAATTTGGGGATTTTAAAAGAGCCGAAGAGCACTCTTGGGGCTTTCCGAAAAGGTGCTGACGGCGGCGTGGTTCCATACGGTCCAGAAGTTACGTCGTTCCAAAGGTACGATGTTTTTTTCGAAGACGGAAGAAAAAGAAAGAAGCAAAAGAAAAAACCAAAAAAAAAGGGTGCAACACGAGGACTTCCCGGGAGGTCACCCATCCTAGTACTACTCTCGCCAAAGCACGCTTAGCTGCGGAGTTCTGATGGGATCCGGTACATTAGTGCTAGTATGATCGCACCCGTTACTTCATGTAACGCAATCGCTAATATGCTTTTGCGTTAACTCATGGCCTCTTTTGCCGTGGACCCCACTTGATTCATGGTCTTTTTGGGCAGGCTTGGACGGGATTTTACAATGAGAAAATCGCAATAACCACGTCCGAAATGATCGAATCAGAACCTGTAATTTAGTATGTAAAAGAAAACGGCCCAGAAAAGGGTCTAAACAGCGGAATTTGGGGATTTTAAAACTTACCCATGGTCTTAAGACCTTGGGCAAGCCGAAGAGCACTCTTGGGGCTTTCCGAAAAGGTGCTGACGGCGGCGTGGTTCCATACGGTCCAGAAGTTACATCATTCTAAAGGTACGATGTTTTTTTCGAAAACGGAAGAAAAAGAAAGAAGCAAAAGAAAAAACCAGAAAAAAGGGGTGCAACACGAGGACTTCCCGGGAGGTCACCCATCCTAGTACTACTCTCGCCCAAGCATGCTTAACTGCGGAGTTCTGATGGGATCCGGTGCATTAGTGCTGGTATGATCGCACCCATTAGTACATGTAACGCAATCGCTAATATGCTTTTGCGCTGACTCATGGCCTCTTTTGCCGTAGACCCCACGTGATTCATGGGCTTTTTGGGCATGCTTGGACGGGCTTTTACACTGAGAAAATCGCGATAACCACGTCCGAAATAATCGAATCGGAACCTGTAATTTGGTATGTAAAAGAAAACGGCCCAGAAAAGGGTCTAAACAGCGGAATTTGTGGATTTTAAAACTCACCCATGGTCTTAAGACCTTGGGCAAGCCAAAGAGCACTCTTGGGGCTTTCCGAAAAGGTGCTGACGGCGGCGTGGTTCCATACGGTCCAGAAGTTACGTCGTTCCAAAGGTACGATGTTTTTTTCGAAGACGGAAGAAAAAGAAAGAAGCAAAAGAAAAAACCAAAAAAAGGGGTGCAACACGAGGACTTCCCGGGAGGTCACCCATCCTAGTACTACTCTCGCCAAGGCACGCTTAGCTGCGGTGTTCTGATGGGATCCGGTACATTAGTGCTAGTATGATCGCACACTTTACTTCATGTAACGCAATCGCTAATATGCTTTTGCGCTAACTCATGGCCTCTTTTGCCGTGGACCCCACTTGATTCATGGGCTTTTTGGGCATGCTCTGACGGGCTTTTACAATGAGAAAATCGCAATAACCACGTCCGAAATGATCGAATAGGAACCTGTAATTTAGTATTTAAAAGAAAACAGTCCAGAAAAGGGTCTAAACAGCGGAATTTGGGGATTTTAAAACTCACCCATAATCTTAAGACCTTGGACAAGCCGAAGAGCACTCTTGGGGCTTTCCGAAAAGGTGCTGACGGTGGCGTGGTTCCATATGGTCCAGAAGTTACATCGTTCCAAATGTACAAATAAAAAGAAAGAAGCAAAAGAAAAAACTAAAAAAAGGGGTGCAACACGAGGACTTCCCGGGAGGTCACCCATCCTAGTACTACTCTCGCCCAAGCACGCTCAACTGCAGAGTTCTGATGGGATCCGGTGCATTAGTGCTGGTATGATCGCACCCATAACTTCATGTAACGCAATCGCTAATCTGCTTTTGCGCTGACGCATAGCCTCTTTTGCCGTGGACACCACTTGATTCATGGGCTTTTTGGGCATGCTTGGACGGGCTTTTACACTGAGAAAATTGCGATAACAACGTCCGAAATGATCGAATCGGAACCTGTAATTTGGTATGTAAAAGAAAACGGCCCAGAAAAGGGTCTAAACAGCGGAATTTGGGGATTTTAAAACTTACCCATGGTCTTAAGACCTTGGGCAAGCCGAAGAGCACTCTTGGAGCTTTCCGAAAAGGATCTGACGGCGGCGTGGTTCCATACGGTCCAGAAGTTACGTCGTTACAAAGGTACGATGTTTTTTTCGAAGACGGAAGAAAAAGAAAGAAGCAAAAGAAAAAACCAAAAAAAGGGGTGCAACACGAAGACTTCCCGGAAGGTCACCCATCCTAGTACTACTCTCGCCAAGGCACGATTAACTGCAGAGTTCTGATGGGATACGGTTCAGTAGTGCTAGTATGATCGCACACTTTACTTCATGTAACGCAATCGCTAATATGCTTTTGCGCTAACTCATGGCCTCTTTTGCCGTGGACCCCACTTGATTCATGGGCTTTTTGGGCATGCTCTGACGGGCTTTTACAATGAGAAAATCGCAATAACCACGTCCGAAATGATCGAATGGGAACCTGTAATTTAGTATGTAAAAGAAAACAACCCAGAAAAGGGTCTAAACAGCGGAATTTGGGGATTTTAAAACTCACCCATGGTCTTAAGACCTTGGGCAAGCCGAAGAGCACTCTTCGGGCTTTCCGAAAAGGTGCTGACGGCGGCGTGGTTCCATATGGTCCAGAAGTTACGTCGTTCCAAAGGTATAAATAAAAAGAAAGAAGCAAAAGAAAAAACTAAAAAAAAAGGTGCAACACGAGGACTTCCCGGGAGGCCACCCATCCTAGTACTACTCTCGCCCAAGAACGCTTAACTGCGGAGTTCTGATGGGATCCGGTGCATTAGTGCTGGTATGATCGCACCCATTACTTCATGTAATGCAATCGCTAATATGCTTTTGCGCTGACTCATGGCCTCTTTTGCCGTGGACCCCACTTGATTCATGGGCTTTTTGGGCATGCTTGGACGGGCTTTTACACTGAGAAAATTGCGATAACAACGTCCGAAATGATCGAATTGGAACCTGTAATTTGGTATGTAAAAGAAAATGGCCCAGAAAAGGGTCTAAACAGCGGAATTTGGGGATTTTAAAACTCACCAATGGTCTTAAGACCTTGGGCAAGCCGAAGAGCACTCTTGGGGCTTTCCGAAAAGGTGCTGACGGCGGCGTGGTTCCATACGGTCCAGAAGTTACATCGTTCCAAAGGTACGATGTTTTTTTCGAAAACGGAAGAAAAAGAAAGAAGCAAAAGAAAAAACCAAAAAAAAGGGGTGCAACACGAGGACTTCCCGGGAGGTCACCCATCCTAGTACTACTCTCGCCAAAGCACGCTTAGCTGCGGAGTTCTGATGGGATCCGGTGCATTAGTGCTGGTATGATCGCACCCATTAGTACATGTAACGCAATCGCTAATATGCTTTTGCGCTGACTCATGGCCTCTTTTGCCGTGGACCCCACGTGATTCATGGGCTTTTTGGGCATGCTTGGACGGGCTTTTACACTGAGAAAATCGCGATAACCACGTCCGAAATGATCGAATCGGAACCTGTAATTTGGTATGTAAAATAAAACGGCCCAGAAAAGGGTCTAAACAGCGGAATTTGGGGATTTTAAAACTCACCAATGGTCTTAAGACCTTGGGCAAGCCGAAGAGCACTCTTGGGGCTTTCCGAAAAGGTGCTGACGGCGGCGTGGTTCCATACGGTCCAGAAGTTACGTCGTTCCAAAGGTACGATGTTTTTTTTTCGAAGACGGAAGAAAAAGAAAGAAGCAAAAGAAAAAACCAAAAAAAAAAGGGTGCAACACGAGGACTTCCCGGGAGGTCACCCATCCTAGTACTACTCTCGCCAAGGCACGCTTAACTGCGGAGTTCTGATGGGATCCGGTACATTAGTGCTAGTATGATCGCACACTTTACTTCATGTAACGCAATCGCTAATATGCTTTTGCGCTAACTCATGGCCTCTTTTGCCGTGGACCCCACTTGATTCATGGGCTTTTTGGGCATGCTCTGACGGGCTTTTACAATGAGAAAATCGCAATAACCACGTCCGAAATGATCGAATAGGAACCTGTAATTTAGTATTTAAAAGAAAACAGTCCAGAAAAGGGTCTAAACAGCGGAATTTGGGGATTTTAAAACTCACCCATAATCTTAAGACCTTGGGCAAGCCGAAGAGCACTCTTGGGGCTTTCCGAAAAGGTGCTGACGGCGGCGTGGTTCCATATGGTCCAGAAGTTACGTCGTTCCAAATGTACAAATAAAAAGAAAGAAGCAAAAGAAAAAACTAAAAAAAGGGGTGCAACACGAGGACTTCCCGGGAGGTCACCCATCCTAGTACTACTCTCGCCCAAGCACGCTCAACTGCAGAGTTCTGATGGGATCCGGTGCATTAGTGCTGGTATGATCGCACCCATAACTTCATGTAACGCAATCGCTAATCTGCTTTTGCGCTGACGCATAGCCTCTTTTGCCGTGGACACCACTTGATTCATGGGCTTTTTGGGCATGCTTGGACGGGCTTTTACACTGAGAAAATTGAGATAACAACGTCCGAAATGATCGAATCGGAACCTGTAATTTGGTATGTAAAAGAAAACGGCCCTGAAAAGGGTCTAAACAGCGGAATTTGGGGATTTTAAAACTTACCCATGGTCTTAAGACCTTGGGCAAGCCGAAGAGCACTCTTGGAGCTTTCCGAAAAGGTGCTGACGGCGGCGTGGTTCCATATGGTCCAGAAGTTACGTCGTTCCAAATGTACAAATAAAAAGAAAGAAGCAAAAGAAAAAACTAAAAAAAGGGGTGCAACACGAGGACTTCCCGGGAGGTCACCCATCCTAGTACTACTCTCGCCAAAGCACGCTTGACTGCGGAGTTCTGATGGGATCCGGTACATTAGTGCTAGTATGATCGCACCCGTTACTTCATGTAACGCAATCGCTAATATGCTTTTGCGCTAACTCATGGCCTCTTTTGCCGTGGACCCCACTTGATTCATGGGCTTTTTGGGCATGCTTGGACGGGATTTTACAATGAGAAAATCGCAATAACCACGTCCGAAATGATCGAATCGGAACCTGTAATTTAGTATGTAAAAGAAAACGGCCCAGAAAAGGGTCTAAACAGCGGAATTTGGGGATTTTAAAACTCACCCATGGTCTTAAGACCTTGGGCAAGCCGAAGAGCACTCTTGGGGCTTTCCGAAAAGGTGCTGACGGCGGCGTGGTTCCATACGGTCCAGAAGTTACGTCGTTCCAAAGGTACGATGTTTTTTTCGAAAAAAAGAAAAAGAAAGAAGCAAAAGAAAAAACTAAAAAAAAGGGGTGCAACACGAGGACTTCCCGGGAGGTCACCCATCCTAGTACTACTCTCGCCCAAGCACGCTTAACTGCGGAGTTCTGATGGGATCCGGTGCATTAGTGCTGGTATGATCGCACCCATTACTTCATGTAACGCAATCGCTAATATGCTTTTGCGCTGACTCATGGCCTCTTTTGCCGTGGACCCCACTTGATTCATGGGCTTTTTGGGCATGCTTAGACGGGATTTTACAATGAGAAAATTGCAATAACCACGTCCGAAATGATCGAATCGGAACCTGTAATTTAGTATGTAAAAGAAAACGACCCAAAAAAGGGTCTAAACAGCGGAATTTGGGGATTTTAAAACTCACCCATGGTCTTAAGACCTTGGGCAAGCCGAAGAGCACTCTTGGGGCTTTCCGAAAAGGTGCTGACGGCGGCGTGGTTCCATACGGTCCAGAAGTTACGTCGTTCCAAAGGTACGATGTTTTTTTTCGAAGACGGAAGAAAAAGAAAGAAGCAAAAGAAAAAACCAAAAAAGGGGTGCAACACGAGGACTTCCCGGGAGGTCACCCATCCTAGTACTACTCTCACCAAGGCACGCTTAACTGCGGAGTTCTGATGGGATCCGGTACATTAGTGCTAGTATGATCGCACACTTTACTTCATGTAACGCAATCGCTAATATGCTTTTGCGCTAACTCATGGCCTCTTTTGCCGTGGACCCCACTTGATTCATGGGCTTTTTGGGCATGCTTGGACGGGCTTTTACACTGAGAAAATTGCGATAACAACGTCCGAAATGATCGAATCGGAACCTGTAATTTGGTATGTAAAAGAAAACGGCCCAGAAAAGGGTCTAAACAGCGGAATTTGGGGATTTTAAAACTCACCCATGGTCTTAAGACCTTGGGCAAGCCGAAGAGCACTCTTGGGGCTTTCCGAAAAGGTGCTGACGGCGGCGTGGTTCCATACGGTCCAGAAGTTACGTCGTTCCAAAGGTA